>JALAZF010000039.1:13887500-18687500 GCA_022829125.1 Lathyrus tuberosus
CAAGAGGAAGTCGTGTGTGTGCAAGGTTTCCTAAACTAAGCCATGAGTAAGAGTCGGACAAAAGCTTCAAGCTAGGGTTTCTGTACAACGTCAAAGTTCCATTGCTCGGGAAAGAAATCAACAGTCCACCAATTTAGTCTTTTAGAGTTTCGATCGTTTTAGTGTGTTTTGAATAATATAGACAAGATATTAATAAGATATGAACAATATGAACAATAATATGAGCAAGATATATTGACGGAAAATAAATCATGAGTATATCGAATGGAAATTAAAGTTAGTGGTTAGTGATTAATCGTTAACTGTTATCGGATGAATCGGGTCGACTATAGCGTTAAACCATCATAGCATGATATATGATGAAGATCATGCTATGGGAGGTCACGCAAAGGGAATGTTTGTGTTAAAACACGATAGAGAAATGATATTGAAGATCATTCTCTAAGGAGATCGTGCCACACGAAAAGAAAAGCGGACGATTTCGTCGATTAATCGAATGTAACCTATCACGATCCCAAAGTATAAAAAATGATCTAAGGGATCATTCACTACAGATTTGAAATAATGAAGGTTAAACAAACTCAATCAACCAATAATCCGTGAATAAAAAAACTTCATCGATTGAAAATGAAAGAAGTTAATAAAATCGGTCTCATCTTAATTAAGATTTTAAATCTATAAATCGACAATCTTAGACTTTCATTGACCGAAATAAAAAATGAAATAAAATCGAAGTCAGAAAGAAAAAAGAAACATAAAACTAAGGAAGTACCATAAATCAAGAATAAAACACTTGTAATATTAATGAGAAAATATACATAAAAATCAATTTTGAAAAATTAAGAAAACTTATTGAAAAAAAAAGAGATAGGTGAATCATGGGGGTGGTAACATGTTGAATCATCATGGGCCTCCTGACCTATTCATCTACCTTAAAAAAAAAGCATTCGGTCGGAAAAAAAGGAAAGGAATGTGTAAATAAAACGGGATTTCAAGCCCAAGAAAGCCTAACTGGTCTTTCTTAAAACAAAGGGCAACAACAATATTAACCCATCATCCTAACAATGAAGGTCAAAGCCATCACTATGCAGCGCTGTCTTGAGAACAAAAAAATTAGCATCGGAAGAGATGAACAAAGGGAACACAACGCAATCACGAGAGGCTCATACTATCTAACCCCAACCTTCCTCCGTTCGTGAATCCCTCCGCGCGAAACTCTGTCTTAGTTTGTTCACGGCTTCAATTGTTCGTTCTTGTTCTCGGTTTCAGGTTCGATTTGGTTTTTGTTTGGATTCTGTTCATCTATTCCTTCTACTTCTTCTTTGTTTCTGGTTTGGTTTATGGTTGGTATTTTGTGGGTGTTTGAATGGGAGTAGAGAATGAAGACAGTTTGTGGTTATGTTGAAGATGGGTTTATGAATTTGGTTTGAATGATTTGGGGATTTGAGTGAGGTTATTTGCGATGTGAAGAAGGTGAATGGAGGAAAGAAGAAGGTTTATGGTCTTTTGGCCGAAGAAACATGAAGAATGGTGACAAATGGCTTTGTTTATGAACAGGTTGAAGAAAAAGGTTGAGGATTTGAGGAGGTTTTTGCAGAGTTTGTGTGGGTTCTCAGAGCTTTTTTTTTTAAATGAAGGAGAAACTACTTTTATTTATAGTGTGAGGTTCAGAATCACGAATCAATTGTCATTTTTGTGATTTGTCCGCGTTTTGGCAAGGTTGCTAGGTGATAACGGTTTTTGTGAGGTCATCATGTGGTGCGTTGTATCATTTGGTTTATGGTGTCATGACTTGTGGAGGAAAATTGGTGAATATGCTTTTGTTCTCATGTGCGTATTGTGGGAACGGTTTTGCATACGTTTTATGACATATTAATTCTTTTGTCGTTTGTGAAATTTTGAACCTTTCATGGTTTGTGAAGGCTTCATGGCTGGAAATTGTAATGCCGCAGCTTGCACAAGGTGTATGGAATTTGTTGTTGTGCAGCTTGGAGATTGTGTGGGTCACCTTGGTTGTGTGTGTGTGTGTAACGTCATGTTGCTGCGTGTGAACTGTTTGGAGGCAATGCGATTATCATGTGAATGCTGCAGGACGTGATGCGTGAATCATTGTGACGGTTTGCCAAACTTGAGGCTCTGCTGCAACTCTGACTTTTGCGTTGAAGCACTCTTATTTTTCAATGAGCTTGTGGTTTGTGTAGTACCATGATGTGGGCCGTGTGATGGTACAGTCAGGAGCTAAGTTCCATTTTTGGCCCTTTTTGTTGTAATTTTAATGGACTTGGATTATATGTAATATGAACTTTTATGACCCTTTTTGAAATCTTAATGGGCTTGGGCTTGTATATAAAATAATGTGAATTCACTTTTAATTTTTTCTTGTAATGAATTTGAACTTACTATGAATTTCGGTGAATGAGCTTTTGGAATTGATGAAATATATTGGACTTTGATGTGTAGTATGGATTTTGGATGGATGAAAGAAAAAAGGATAAGAGAAAAAAAAGAATGGATTTTTGGATAAATGGTATAGAATTGGATATTTTTGTGGAAAATGGATAATGTATGGATATTTGCAATGTGGATCTTGAAATGGATATGGTCATAATGGGTTATTGGAAATTGGATAATAAATGGATTTTGGATAATTGGATAGTAAATGAATAATGAATGAATTTGGCATTGGATATGATAAATGTGGATATTTATGGATTAATGAATGGTTTCGGATAAAAAAATGTGAATGATTATGAGTTACCCTTATGAATCGATCTTAGCCTCTAAAATTTGAAACAAAAATCAATCTCGATGAACTTCATTGTGAACCCTCTTGGATAATAATTTGGACTGATGAATCATGCCTTGAAAATCTGAGGTCCAGAACTTGAAATATGAGCCTCATTTCAATGTCCAAAACCCTAACTGAGAAATGTATTGGATCCTGATGAACTTCAACCATAAAGCCCTACGATCTTGCCAAAACTTAGATGACTTGACCCATACATAGATGGCCTGAATTAGCACAAAAACACTGACTTGGGACTTCAGACACACACGACATAAACTGCATTCCCTGGTCTCGATCAGGAAACCAATTCTTGCCTGACCAACGACCTAAGTCAAAACCATATGAACCTCAATCTACCACACCTACATTCCTAACTTGATAACCTAATTCAACCCTGCAATAACTTGGACTTAGGAAATGATAACAATGAAAGCATAAGCAACATATTTTTGGATTTTTGAATAATGGTTAGTGGAATGTAGGATTCTTCTGGAATGTCTTGCGTAAGTCTTTGACGTGCTTGGAATGTCCTCGAGGAAGAGACTAGATGGTAATATTCTTGCGCAAATCTTTGACGTGCTTGCATGACCTCCATAGGGTGCAGCATGGCAATGAGATATTATGTTGTCTACTTCCTCCTCGGGGACACAGCGACGGAAGATACCATCGGCGCCTCTCTTAAAAAGAAGGGGCTCATCCCAATAATAATGTTTTAAATCATGGAAAAACTTTTTCTTCTGTTGGTAAGTTAATTCAGGTGAAAGCACTCTGGCGGCTAGGTAGTTGACAAAGTTAGCATGCCAAGGCACTGCGGGTTCAGTAAAGACTGCTTCCATAACTTCTTTGTTTTCTATGTTAGGATTAATTTGAGAACATTCAGTTGTGACTGTTAAGTCATTTTCTAACTAGGCTACAAGTTGGTCATAGGGGAAATCATCGTTGATGGGCACTTGTTCGGCTTTTATATTCTCAAGTCTAGAGAGGTGATCAGCTACAACATTTTTAGTGTCTTTTTTATCTTTGATCTCTAAATCGAATTCTTATAATAGCAAGATCCATCTCAAGAGTCTTGGTTTGGCGTCCTTTTTACTTAATAGGTACCTAATTGCAGTGTGGTCAGTATAGACAATTATTTTAGATCCTACCAAGTAAGAACGAATTTTATCTAATGCGAACACGACAACTAGGAGTTCTTTTTCTATTGTGGCATAGTTCATTTGAGCTTTATATAAGGTTTTGCTTGCATAATAAATCACATGAAGCCTCTTGTCTTTTGGTTGTCCTAAGACTGCCCCTACGGCATAGTCACTAACGTCACAGGTTATCTCAAATGGTCTGCTCTAATCATGTGGTTGCATAATACGTGCAAAAATCAGAGCATGTTTTAATAGTTGGAACACCTCTAAGCATTTCTCATCGAAGATGAATTCAACACTTTTCATTAACAGGCCAGTTAGTGGTTTGGATATTTTAGAGAAATCCTTAATGAATTGTCGGTAAAAACCGACGTGACCTAATAAACTACGTATTTCTCTAACGGTTTTAGGAGGTTGAAGGTTTTCTATAATTTCTATCTTAGCTTTATCGACTTCAATCCCCTTATCAGACACTATGTGTCCAAGCAAGATTCCTTGTCGGACAATGAAATGGCATTTTCCCAATTGAGTACAAGATTAACTTTTACATATCTTTCAAGTACCATTTCTAGGTTAGCTAGACACCCTTCAAAACTCTGCCCGCAAACTGAAAAATCATCCATAAATACTTCCATGATGTCATCTAGAAAATCTGCGAAGATAGCCATCATGCATCTTTGAAGTGTTGTGGGAGCGTTACATAGTCCGAATGCCATTCGTCGGTGGGCATATGTGTCATAAGTACATGTGAAGGTAGTCTTTTCTTGGTCATCAGAATGAATACCGTCTAAATAACATAAATAAGAATGTTTGGCCAATCGCTCGAGCATCTGGTCGATAAAAGGTAAGGGAAAATGATCTTTACGAGTGGCTTTATTTAATTTTCTATAGTCAATGCACATTCTCCACCCAGTTTCAGTACGCTTTGCTACATATTCACCTTTCTCATTTTTGACAACTGTAACACCTCCTTACTTGGGTACGACGTGTACTGGGCTGAGCCAGTTACTATCGTATATTGGGTATATAATTCTTGCTTCTAATAGCTTTTGTACCTCTCTCTTGACTACGTCACTCATTATAGGGTTAATTCTCCTCTGGTGTTCTCTGGAGGTTTTGGAGTCTTCCTTTATCATAATGAGATGCATGCATAAAGAGTGGCGAATTCCTTTTAGGTCTGAGATGTTATAGCCTAGAGCAGTTGGATATTTCCTTAAGACATGTAATAACTTCTCAGTTTCTATTTGTCCTAAGTCTGCATTTACTATTACTTGGCGTTCAAGCTTTTCATCTAGAAATTCATACTTGAGATTTTTGGGGTAGTGTTTTAAGTTCTATAGAAGGTTTCTTTGGGCAAAGCATAGGATCTGGAGTAAGTGCAAGACATTCACTTAGACTGTCGTCCACATATGGCTCTCGCCATTCATCATCTTCAAATATATGAGGTGTTGGAATCTTTAGTACTTCAGTATACTTAGGTGGTTCCATCTCCATTTCTCTTACGTATTCGTCAATGATGTCTAAGGAACAACAAGAATTATCTATAGCTGGTGCCTTTAGGAATTGTGCTAAAATAAATTCTACTTTTTCTTCCCCAACCTCAAAGGTTAGCTTTCCTTTCTTCACATTTATGATGGCGCCAACAGTGGACAAAAAGGGTCTTCCTAAAATGATTGGAATGTTGGAATCCTCCTTTATATCCATAATTATAAAGTCGGTGGGAATGTAGAATTGACCTATTCGGACGAGAACATTCTCTAGCATACCTACGAGAAATTTAATACAACGGTCGGCTAGTTAGAGAGACATTCTCGTTGGTCTTACTTCTCCTAATTTGAGTTTTTCACAGATGGAAAGGGGCATTAAACTAACACTGGCTCCTAAGTCGTAAAGTGATTTATCTAGGACAAACTTTCCTATTACACATGGTATGGAAAAACTGTCTGAGCGTCACTGTTTCATTATCCTCAAGCTTTTTCTTATTAGACAAGATCTCTTTAAGGAATTTAGCATATGAAGGCATTTAAGTAATGACTTCTGTGAATGGTATTATAATGTTCAGCTGTTTCAGAAGCTCTACAAATTTCTTAAATTGTCCTTTATTTTTAGATTTAGCAAGTCTTTGAGGATAAGGAATGGGTGGTTTATACGATGGTGGAGGCACATATGGTCTTTCTTTCTCTACTGCCTCTTTGTCTTTGTCTTCTTGTCCATTGTCATTTTGTTTTTCTGGTTGGTCATCGTTTGTTACCTTTTCAGCTTCTTTTCCATAATTTTGATACATGGGTGGATTTTGAATTCTAGGATCTACTGGTCCATCTAATTTTGTACCACTTTGCAGTGTGATAACATTAGCATGAACTTTCAAGTTAGGTTGTGGTTGGACAGAAAATACTTCAGCTGAGGCTACTGTTGCTGCTTGTTGTTGTTAGAACAAGATTTGGTTATGCGTTATTACCTCTGAGTTTTGATGATATCAAATAAGTATGTTTGTATGAACAATTTTATAAGGCTAATGTTTGTTACTCTTGAGAATCTAACAAACATGTTATGCTTCTGATAATTGGTGAGAACTTAATGCTAAAAGAATATATTTCGCCTACACACTACACTTGAAGTACTAAAAAGCAGAAGTTGGCAAGACTCTGATAAAATATGGATAGAGAACAAGTTCTGAAGATCTGAAGACAAAAGGTTCTGATTGAACGAAGTCCAGATGCTGAAGGTTTTCGCTCTCTGATAAAGGTTCTGAAGACCTAACTATAGTCTTTACTCATGCTTCAACTAAATACCATTTGTAGCCTCTGAAGATATGAAGACAAATTGTGAACAAGGTTCTGAAGATCAAATGCTAAAAACTCCGAAGACGCTGTTCTGAGGACTCAAAGACTTTAAGAACCAAGTTGTGTTTTCCCTTCTTGCTCATGCTCGCAGTAGCCTCTGAAGTTAAGAAGCCATGAAGACTAAGCAATAAAGTTCAAACGAAGATATCTTAGTAAATGTGCAAAATTTCAAATAAAGATATCTCGATAACAGTGCAACGGTACAAACGAAGATACACTGACAAGACAGGATACAAAAGGTTTTATCTGTCCATACGCTTCTACCAAACTACCGTCAAAAGTCATGATTACTTTACAACGGTTACTTTTGCTCGGCTATAAAAGGACTTGAAGACTCAAAGAATGATAACAACTTCTTCGATTAAAAAATGCTCTATCTTGCTATTATCATTCTAAAAGTTATTTTCTGTGCTATAAAATAGTTTACATATTCCGCTTACCCTAGAAGCAATACTTTGTAAACAAAACCTTTTTCAAACTATTGTTTGAGGTTCCTTGAGAAAAACCGGGTGTGGTTGTTTCTTGAGAAGTCTAGGACTAGTGAGAGTCTTAGAGTTTGTTCCTTAAGAGAGACCAGTGTGGTTAGATCTCTTGAGAAGTCTATAACTTGAGAGTTTTAGAGGTTGTTGTTAGTCACAAGCATTTTGGCTTGTGCATTGTATTAATCTGTTTGATTAGTGGATTAAGACCTCGATTGAGAGAGGCGAAATCACCTTGGCGTGTGGACTAGATTAACTTGAGAGATTCTCAAGTGAACTAGTATAAACATACTGTGTTATCTCTTTCAAGCTTCATTAATACTATCATTCATAAATTGGAGAGTTGTTAAAAGGGGGCTATTTGAAAAGAAAAGAATTTTATTTTGAAAAACCAATTCAAACCCCCCCCCCCTTTCTTGTGTTTTTCACACCTTCAATTGGCATCAGAGCTCCGGTTCTGAGGTGATAAAAAGGTTGAGTTTTTATCAAGCACTTAACAGTGTTCAGTACCGATCCAAGTGTGAAAAACAATGGCTGCACCTGATCTAAATGTTATCGCAAATGAAAGAGATTCCTATAGTGTAAAACCTCCTATCTTTGATGGGGAAAAATTTGACTATTGGAAAGACAGAATTGAAAGTTACTTTCTGGCCTTTGACCTAGATCTATGGGATCTGGTAGTTGAGGGCTACAGTTACCCTGTAGATTCTGAAGGCAAAATGATTGCCAGAAGTGCATTAACAGATGCTCAAAAGAAGACTTACAAGAATCATCACAGAGCAAGAACGATTCTGTTAAATGCAATTTCATATACGGAATATGAAAAAATCACAAACAAAGAAACTGCAAAATTTATCTTTGATTCTCTCAAAATGACTCATGAAGGCAATGCTCAAGTCAAAGAAACAAAGGCTCTTGCATTAATCCAGAAATATGAGGTCTTCAAAATGGAAGATGATGAATATGCGGAAACTATGTTTTCAAGATTTCAGATGCTTGTTGCAGGACTCAAAGTTCTGGATAAAGGTTATTCTACCGCTGATCATGTCAAGAAGATTATCAGAAGTCTGTCTGTCAAATAGAGACCAATGGTAACAGCTTTGAAACTAGCAAAGGACTTGAACAACATAAGTCTTGAGGAACTAATTAGTTCTTTAAGAAGTCCTGAAATAGAACTTCAAGGGGGTGAACCTCAGAAGAAAGGTAAATCTATTGCTCTAAAGGCTAAATCTAAAAAGAAAAAGGCCTATCAAGCAGAGGAAGAATTTGAAGAATCTGAAGAAGATTCAGACGAAGATGAACTATCCCTCATATCAAAGAAGATAAGTCAACTATGGAAATACAGAAGGAATAAGTTTAGAGAACCAAGAAGAAAACCTGAGTATTCACATAGTCAGAAGAAAGCTTATGGAAGAGAAGTTATGTGTTTTGAATGCAAGGAACCTGGACATATCAAGAATGATTGTCCAAAATTCAAGAAAGATGGAAAACCTAGAAAATCCAAAAAGGGTCTCATGGCAACTTGGGACGATTCAGAGTCAGATGAAGATTCCGAAGGAGAACATGCAAATGTAGCATTCATGGCCAAGTCTGGTACGAATGAAGCTTTATCAGAAGAAGAACTATCAGACTCTGATGACGACAGAGAGGTACTTTCTTCTTTATCTCATTCTGAACTAGAAATAGGATTATTTGAACTTATGGATAGGTATCAACTTCTTTTAAGAAAACACAAAACTCTGAAAAAGACTCTTGTGGTTCCTTCAGAAGACATTACTAAAAGCAAGCAAACTATTTTGGAATTAAACAAAAAATTATTCCTCTTAGAAAAATCAAATGTTGTTTTAAAAATTAGAGTAGCTAAGTTAAAGGAAGAAATCATGTCGGATACAACTATCACTAATGAAGTCGTCAGATATGACAGAGCTTTTCAGCACTTCCTTGCTAAAAGCTTAGATAGAAGTAAAATGGCTTCAATGATCTATGGAGTTAGCAGAAATGGAAGTAGAGGTCTAGGATATTCAGGACCGTCACAACCATATGATGAAACCAAGAATATAAAACTAATACCTCTATCTAAACATTTTGTGCGTGCTGATACAAAGCTAAAATGTTCAGAACCAGAAAGTTCTAAATCTGTTATATCACAAACACAGACATGGAAGAAAACTTCCAAACACAAATACTATGCACAAATACCACACTATTATTCTGCCGCACGAAAATCCAAAGGTATTAGAACCTCTGGAAAAGCTATTGTAAAAGGACCCACAAAATGGGTACCTAAGAATAAGATAATTTATGTTGTAGATATCCTTAATGGCGCCACTGAGACACCAATCATGGTACCTGGACAGTGGATGCTCACGACACATGATGGGAGAAAGGCATATGTTCCAAGATCTGAAACTTAAGCATGGAGGTGTCGTCGGTTTTGGAAGAAATCAGAAAGGAAGAATTATTGGCTCCAGAACTGTTGGCAATGGTAATCTTCCTTCCATAAATAATTTTCTTTTAGTTGAAGCTCTAATGCATAATTTATTGTCAATCAGCCAACTTAGTGACAACGGTTATGACGTTATTTTCAATCAAACGTCCTGTAAGGCTGTTAGTCAAAAGGATGGATATGTTATGTTCAATGGTAAAAGGAAGAACAATACTTACAAAATTAAATTATCAGACTTAAAACATCAAAGTGTAAAGTGTCTTTTGTCTGTAAATGAAGAGCAATGGGTCTGACACAGACATTTGGGTCATGTTACCTTGAGAAGAATCTCTCAGCTGAACAAGCTTGGACTTGTCAGAGGTTTGCCAAATCTGAAGTACTCTTCAGATGCTCTCTGTGAAGCATGTCAGAAAGGCAAGTTTTCAAAAACCTCTTTTAAAGCAAAGAATATTGTTTCTACCTCTAGACCATTGGAACTTATTCACATTAATCTATTTGGACCAGTGAAAACTGCTTCTATCAATGGTAAGAAATACGGACTTGTCATCATTGACGATTACAGTCGTTGGACATGGGTAAAATTCTTAAGACACAAGGATGAGTCACACTCTGTGTTTGCTTCCTTCTGCACCCAAGTGCAAAACGAAAAGAATTGTAAAATCGTCAAGGTCAGAAGTGATCATGGTGGAGAATTTGAAAATAAAGATTTTGAAAAACTTTTTGATTCACATGGGATATCTCATATTTTTCTTGTCCTAGAACTCCTCAACAAAATGGATTTGTAGAAAGAAAGAGTAGAACTTTACAAGAAATGGGTCGCACCATGATCCAAGAAACTGACATGGCTAAGCACTTTTGGGCATAAGCAGTTAACACAGCGTGCTATATTCAGAATAAAATCTCTATAAGACCTATCTTGAATAAAACTCCCTATGAATTGTGGAAGAATAAAATTCCCAACATTTCTTACTTTCATCCGTTTGGATGTACATGCTTTATGTTAAACACTAAAGAGAATCTTGGCAAGTTTGATTCCAAAGCACATAAGTGTCTGTTGTTAGGATACTCTGAACACTCTAGAGGCTACAGAGTTTATAACACAGAATCATAGATTGTGGAAGAATCAATTCACATCAGATTCAATGATAAGCTTGACTCTGAAAAGTCAAAGCTAGTTGAAAAGTTTGCAGATTTGGAAATCAACTTTTCAGAACCTAAAGAAAAGGAAGAGGAAGTTAAAAATCCAGATGCTCCTACTCACGATATCATTGTTGAATCATCTAATGCTCCACAACAAAAGAAAAGAAGAATCTCAATGTCACATCCTGAAGAACTAATTCTGGGTAGCAAGGACGCTCCCATCAGAACCAGATCAGCCTTCAAACCATCTGAAGGAATGCATCTAGGATTGGTGTCTTTAATTGAACCAACGACAGTTGATGAAGCTCTTATGGACAGGGACTGGGTTCTGGCAATGGAAGAAGAACTTAATCAGTTCTCGAAAAATGATGTATGGGATCTTGTTCCAAAACCTAAAGGTGTCCACGTAATCGGAACCAAATGGGTTTTCAGAAACAAGCTAAATGAAAAAGGTGAAGTCATCAGAAACAAGACACGACTTGTTGCACAAGGTTACAGTCAACAAGAAATGATTGATTATAAGGAAACTTTTGCTCCAGTCGCCAGACTTGAAGCAATACGATTATTAATCTCCTTTTCGGTAAATCATAACATCATCTTATACCAGATGGATGTTAAAAGTGCATTTCTGAATGGTTACATTTCAGAAGAAGTTTATGTCAAACAACCTCCTGGTTTTGAAAACTCAGAAAAGATAGATTTTGTTTTCAAACTTAAAAAGTCTCTCTATGGTCTGAAACAAGATCCCAGAGCTTGGTACGACTGATTGAGCAAATTTCTTTTAGAAAACAACATCACCATAGGCAAAGTTGATACTACTCTTTTCTGTAAATCATTCAAAAATGACATACTCATAGTTCAGATTTATGTTGATGATATTATTTTTGGTTCTTCTAATCCCTCTCTATGCGAGGAGTTTTCAAAATTGATGCAAGCAGAATTCGAAATGAGTCTCATGGGTGAGTTGAAGTTCTTTCTGGGAATACAAATTAATCAGAAATCAGAAGCTACTTACATTCATCAAAATAAGTACACTAAAGAGCTCCTGAAGAAATTCAACATGTTAGATTGCAAGATAGCAAAAACACCAATGCATCCAATATGCATAATGGGGAAGGAAGAAGCAAGTGGTAAGGTTTGTCAGAAGATGTATCGAGGTATGATAGGTTCTCTTTTGTATCTAACTGCTTCTAGACCTGATATCTTATTTAGCGTACATCTTTGTGCTAGATTCCAATCAGATCCCAGAGAACCTCATTTAACTGCTGTTAAACGAATTCTAACGTATCTGAAAGGAACAACTAACCTTGGCTTGATGTATGAGAAAACATCAGAGTACACTCTTTATGGTTACTGTGATGCAGACTATGCTGGAGACAGATTGGAAAGAAAGAGCACATCTGGAAACTGTCAGTTTCTAGGGAACAACCTAATCTCATGGTCAAGCAAGAGGCAGTCTACTATTGCTCTCTCTACAGCAGAAGCATAATACATCTCCGCTTCTCTATGCAGTACACAGATGCTCTGGATGAAAAATCAGCTAGAAGATTATCAGATACATGAGAGTAACATCCCTATCTATTGTGATAATACTGCTGCTATTTGTTTAAGTAAAAATCCAATTCTACATTCTAGGGCTAAGAACATAGAAATTAAACATCACTTTATTAGAGACTATGTTCAGAAGGGAACTCTTTGTCTAAAATTCATCGATACAAACCATCAGTGGGCTGACATTTTTACAAAACCCTTGGCTGAAGATAGATTTCAATTTATTCTAACGCATCTGAAAATGGATTTTTATCCAGAGTAAGATCGTATCAGAATCAGATGTGCTTAGTCAGAGTCTGGAGAAATAAGATTCTTGTTGTTTAATCTCAGCTATCAGAGGCTACTTCTGTAACGCCCCAGTTTTGCCAGTTTTGTTTGTTGAGTCCTTTTTGGATTATTTTATTATTATTTTATTTTATTCTCGACTTTTATGCGAAAATATGTTATTTTTCGTCGTGATTATATTTTATCGCGTTTTGGGAACATTTGCGGGATATTTGAGTGTGGGGGTATTTTGGACATTTCATAGATATTTTTACTAAGTTAGTAAGAAAGAAAAGAAAATAGAAAAGAAAAGGGAAAGAAAAATAGAGAGAAAGAAAGAAGAAAGAAGGAAAAAGAGAAGAAAAGAGGAGAAGAGAGAAAATTGGAGAAAGAGTGGAAAAATCATCAAGAACAATTTCTAGGAATCGATTAATCGGGTAAGGGTGCGAAACTCGATTATTCTATGATTGTATACGATTATGTATGTGTTTTGTTGTTGTTTTTGGATTGATTTGGAGAATATTAGTAAAACCTAGATTGTGTAAAAATTGATTAGAAATGAATTTGATTGTGGTAAAAGTCTTGTTGAATGCATTGTTGATTGTTCATACATGTTTGTGGTATGCTATTACACTTCAAATTGCTGTTTTTCTGAGTTTTAGGTGAAGAAATTGGTTGATGTTGGGTAGGAAAACGCAGAAATTGTTCTGCAGAATTTTTCTGGGTATGCTCTGGCCATACGCGTAAGGGGCATGTCCATACGCGTATGAGCCAAGGCGATACGCGTATCATTGGCTTGTTTTTGGGCCAATACGCGTATGAATCTTGGCATTACGCGTAACATGGGCGAGCCATGGGCCAATACGCGTATGGGTTTTGGAACGAGGAATTTGTGAAGGAAATGGGTTCTGTCCGTACGCGTATGGACATGAGTGATACGCGTATGGACAGGGGAATGTCAAAAATGTGATTTTTCAAAATGCGTTTTCGGTTTTGTCCGTAACTTTGGTTCCGATTATCCGATTTTTGCATTCTTGGTGTCGTTGGAAAGGTATCGAACTGTACTTTGTGAATATGAGGTTTTGAGAATCGTTAGCCGATTAAATTTGGTCGGAAAATGTGAATAGTGTCGAATCTCGACTTTTGTCGTTTTTAATAGTGCGTATTTGACTTGTATTGTGTTATATGTTTGTGCTTTGGATGTGTATGCCTTATGTGCTGTTGTGATGACGATTTGTGGCCGAGAGGCAAGAAAATGCTAAGTGTGGTATATTGGTGTTTGTGGCCATTTTGGGCAATTGTGTGCATTACTTTGTGTGCACTTGAAATACATGAATATTGTTGATGCATGAGTATTTGATGTTGGCATGAGTCATTAATGTGTCAAGTATCATGATATGTATTCTTGCATGGGAAGATTCATAGATGAATCAGTTTTATAGTCTTACGCCATGAAATATTGGTAGAAGCGATTAATCCCAATTGATTGTGCGCCCTGAAATACTGGTAGAAAGCAATCGGATTGTGCGCCCTGAAATACTGGTAGAAAGCAATCCATAAACGTCGTTCGCCCTGAAATATTGGTTTATAGCGACGGGGAACATCGTAGGCCCGACGGGGAGTTACTCTATGTAACGAGCGATGATTCCAAGAGTTCCTGGGGGACTAATGAATTACAAGATTTGAAGTCGGTACCGCATGGCATGTGCATAGAGTCGTTGTGTCGGTCTATGTGCATTGCATAAATCATGAGTAATTGTGCTTGGAACGTGTTTGATTGTATTGTGAATGATTGATGTGATGTGGTATACGATAAGTGAGAATTGTACCGTGTGATATTATATGCGACTGTTGAGCATTTGTGGTGAGAATGTGTTGCTTGTGTATTTTTGTGTTAATATATATAATTTTATGCAATTATATTATGGTTGTTTTTCTCACCCTTCTGCTGTTTTATAACGCTCTATGAGGCGTTGCAGATTAGGTTTGCTGGAGGTATTCTTTTTGTGAAGCCTTGCATCTTCATTATTTTGGTCGGTCGGCTCTGATATGTGACTCCGGGTAGTTAGGGTGGCCGCGTGCTATTGTTTTGTATATCTGATGATATATTATATTTTGGTTGTACATATGCTACTTGATGTATGACAAACTGTTTATATGTGTATATGTTAATCAGATTTTAGATTTTCCGTTTTATTTCTAATTTCTGAAAAGTGGGTGTAAGGAACGAAGTTTCCTCTGTATGATTGCTACCCCACAGTTGCATATCATTATGGGCAGGTGTTGCATGTATATGTGTATATTTTGGTTACGTTGATGGGATGTCTCCTTTCTATGCCGTGTTTTCAAATGTACTCTGATCAATTTTTGAATTTTTCTTTTAACTGCTTTAAATGCATGCTAATTGGGGGTATTAGATTGGGGGCGTCACATTAAGTGGTATCAGAGCTGTTTGTGTCAGTTTGTGTCAGTTGTGGTTGTTGTGTCTGGCATATTGGGCGAGTTACGTTGGACGAGTTGTTGTTTAACCATAATTTGTTATCATTGGAAACGTTCAGATTATGGCTGGAAGACGTGATGCTGCTATGACTGCGGCCATGCAAGCTATGGCGCAGGCGATGCAGAATTTACCGAATGCTGCGGCGGACGAGGAGTCGCGTAGTATGGATAAGTTTCAGAAGAATAACCCACCGAGCTTCAATGGTACTCATGATCCTGAGGGAGCACAGATTTGGCTGAAGAAGATTGAGAAGATCTTCCGTTTCATTAAGTGTTCCGAGGATCAGAAAGTGCAGTTTGGTACTCATGTGCTGGAAAAGGAAGCTGAAGATTGGTGGATAAATGCTTCTCAGAGGTTTGAGGAGGATGAAATAGTGGTTACGTGGGCTGTGTTCAAAGATGCTTTTCTCGAAAAGTATTTTCCGGAAGATGAGAGAGGTAAGAAGGAAATTGAATTTCTTGAACTGAAACAGGATAATTCCTCTGTTGCGGATTATGCTGCTAAGTTTGAGGAACTTGTGAAGTTCTGTCCTAATTATAATACAGCGGGTTCAGAGAGGTCGAAGTGTTTGAAGTTTGTGAATGGCTTGAGGCCAGAAATCAAGCAGGGTATCGGTTATCAGGAGATAAGACAGTTTTCAGTGTTGGTGAACAAGAGTCGGATCTTTGATGAGGATAGCAAAGCACGTGCTACTCATTACAAGAATCTGAATGATAAGAAAGGAAAGGGGCAGTTCAGAGGTAGGCCTTATGTTACCCCTGTTGACAAAGGGAAACAGAAGTTTGCTTTTGATAGGAAGCCTAGTGGTGGAGGAATGAATTCTGCTGTGAAATGTTACAATTGTGGTGGTTTAGGACATCGTATATCGGAATGTAAGAGGAAAATGAATAATGTGGATATGTGTGCTAGTTGTGGTTTGAAAGGTCATGTGGCTGCTGATTGTAGGAGGAAGAATGGAGTTACATGTTATAATTGTGGGGAAGTTGGTCATGTTAGTACAAGGTGTACGAAACCAAGACAGGCTCAACCTGGAGGAAAAGTGTTTGCACTAGCAGGAACTCAGACCTCGAATGCAGATCGTTTGATTAGAGGTACTTGCTTTATTAATAATACGCCTTTAATTGCTATTATTGATACTGGAGCGACTCATTCGTTTATTTCGTCTGAGTGCGCGAAGAGTTTGAATCTTGTGTTGTCTGTGATGGGTGTTGAGATGGTTATTGATACTCCAGCGATGGGATCAGTAACTACTTCTATGGTTTGTCTAAATTGTCCTTTAGCCATTTATGGTAAAGATTTTGTGATGGATTTGGTGTGTTTACCATTGGAAGGGTTAGATGTGGTGTTAGGAATGAACTGGTTACAATTTAATCGGGTTCACATTGATTGTTATCATAAGCTAGTAAGGTTTCCTTCTCTGGAGGAAGACGAAGACTCGAGTTTCTTATCTACCAAAGAGTTGAAGAGACTTTTGGCGGATGAGGCTCAGTTGTTCGGTGTGTTTGCATCGTTGTCGGTGGAGAGTAAAGTTTCTCTTGAGGTGTTTCCTGTTGTGTGTGATTTTCCTGAGGTATTTCCTGAAGATATTTCAGATGTACCGCCGGAGAGAGAGGTGGAATTCTCGATAGATCTAGTCCCTGGTACTAGACCTGTTTCTATGGCACCTTATCGAATGTCGGCATCTGAATTGGTGGAGTTGAAAAAGCAGTTGAATGACTTACTGGAAAAGAGGTTCGTAAGACCAAGTGTTTCTCCTTGGGGTGCTCCAGTTTTGTTGGTGAAAAAGAAAGATGGGAGTATGCGATTATGTATTGATTATCGCCAGTTGAATAAAGTGACGATTAAGAACAAATATCCGCTTCCAAGGATTGATGATCTGATGGATCAGTTGGTTGGTGCTTGTGTATTTAGTAAGATTGACTTGAGATCGGGGTACCATCAGATAAGGGTGAAAGAAGAAGATATTCGGAAGACGGCCTTTAGGACACGCTACGGGCATTACGAGTTTGCTGTGATGCCGTTCGGGGTTTCTAATGCGCCTGGTGTGTTCATGGAATACATGAATCGGATTTTCCACGAGCATTTGGATCGTTTTGTGGTGGTGTTTATTGATGATATTTTAATCTATTCTAAGTCTCGTGAGGAACATGCAGAGCATTTACGTATTGTTTTGCAGGTTTTGAGAGAAAGGAAGCTTTTTGCCAAATTGTCCAAGTGTGAATTTTGGTTGTCGGAGGTGAGTTTTCTCGGGCACGTGATTTCAGGTAATGGTATTGCTGTGGATCCATCTAAAGTAGAAGCAGTTCTACAATGGGAGGCTCCTAGATCCGTTACTGAAATTCGAAGCTTTTTGGGTTTGGCTGGTTATTATCGGAGGTTCATTGAAGGTTTTTCCAAGCTAGCATTACCTTTGACGCAGTTGACTTGTAAGGGCAAAGCGTTCATTTGGGATATTCAGTGTGAAGAGAGTTTTTGTGAGCTGAAGAGAAGATTGACGACAGCTCCGATTCTTATTTTACCTAATCCTAATGAACCATTCGTTGTGTATTGTGATGCTTCTTTAATTGGTTTGGGTGGTGTTTTGATGCAGGAAGGTAAAGTTGTAGCTTATGCTTCAAGGCAATTAAGAGTTCATGAGAAAAACTATCCTACTCATGATCTTGAATTAGCTGCTGTGGTTTTTGTGTTAAAGATTTGGAGACACTATCTCTATGGTGCGAGGTTCGAAGTCTTTAGTGATCATAAAAGCTTGAAATATCTATTTGATCAGAAAGAGTTGAACATGAGGCAACGGAGATGGTTGGAATTCTTGAAAGACTACGACTTTGGCTTGAATTACCATCCTGGTAAAGCTAATGTGGTAGCCGATGCATTGAGCCGTAAGTCTTTGCATATGTCCGCATTGATGGCGAAAGAGTGGGAACTTTTGGAATCATTTAGAGACTTGAGTTTAGTTTGCGAAGTGACATCGGTGAGTGTGAGACTTGGTATGTTGAAAGTTACGAATGAGTTTTTGTTGTCGATTTGTGAGAAACAAAAGCTAGATTTGAAATTTGTTGATTTGATGATGAACGAGAATGAGGATTTCAAGGTTGATAAGTTTGGCGTTTTGAGATTTCGTGATCGTATTTGTATTCCTGACGATGCGGAGTTGAAAAGAATGATTTTGGAGGAAGGACACCGGAGTATTTTAAGTATTCATCCCGGAGCGAATAAAATGTACCAAGATTTGAGGAAGATTTTCTGGTGGTCTGGTTTGAAAAGAGATGTGGCTCAATTTGTTTATGCTTGTTTAACTTGTCAGAAATCGAAAGTGGAACATTTGAGGCCTAGTGGTTTGTTGCAACCATTAGACATTCCTGAGTGGAAATGGGATAGCATTTCGATGGATTTTGTAACGGGGTTACCGAATACTCAGCGAGGGCATAATGCTATTTGGGTGATTGTGGATAGGCTGGCTAAATCGGCGCATTTCATTCCGATTGACATCAGTTTTTCTTTGGAGAGGTTAGCTGAGATTTATGTCGGTGTGGTTGTGAAATTGCATGGTGTCCCGTTGAGCATTGTTTCTGATAGAGATCCGAGGTTTACATCGAGATTTTGGGAGAGTCTACAGAAGGCTTTGGGTTCTAGATTGAAGTTGAGTTCGGCTTATCATCCGCAGACGGATGGTCAGACCGAAAGAACTATTCAGTCTTTGGAGGATTTGTTGAGATCGTGTGTTTTGGAACAAGGTGGTACGTGGGACAGTTATCTTTCTTTGGTTGAGTTCACGTACAATAACAGTTTCCATTCTAGTATTGGAATGGCACCTTTTGAGGCTTTATATGGACGAAGATGTAGAACGCCGTTGTGTTGGCACGAAACAGGTGAGAGTTCTGTGGTTGGACCGGAATTGGTGCAACAGACGACGGAAAAGGTAAAGTTTATTCGTGAGAAAATGAAGGCTTCTCAGAGTAGGCAGAAGAGTTATCATGATAAGAGACGGAAGGATCTTGAGTTTCAAGAGGGTGATCACGTATTTCTAAGGGTTACGCCGGTTACGGGTGTTGGTCGTGCTTTGAAATCTAAGAAACTTACTCCTCGATTTATTGGTCCTTACCAGATATCTGCGAGAGTTGGTGCTGTAGCGTATCGGGTGGCGTTACCGCCGAATCTGTCGAATTTGCATGATGTGTTTCATGTTTCGCAGTTGCGGAAGTATGTTTCAGACCCTTCACATGTGATTCCTAAGGACGAGGTTGAGGTAAGAGATAACCTTACGGTCGAGGCATTACCAGTTAGTATTGTGGATCGCGAGGTGAAGCGGTTGAGGGGTAAAGAGATTGCACTTGTGAAAGTGGCGTGGGGAGGCGCTGCTGATGGTAATCTGACGTGGGAGTTGGAGAGTAGGATGCGAGAATCGTATCCAGAGTTATTTGAATCAGGTAAGATTTTCGAGGACGAAAATTTCTAAGTGGGGGAGAATTGTAACGCCCCAGTTTTGCCAGTTTTGTTTGTTGAGTCCTTTTTGGATTATTTTATTATTATTTTATTTTATTCTCGACTTTTATGCGAAAATATGTTATTTTTCGTCGTGATTATATTTTATCGCGTTTTGGGAACATTTGCGGGATATTTGAGTGTGGGGGTATTTTGGACATTTCATAGATATTTTTACTAAGTTAGTAAGAAAGAAAAGAAAATAGAAAAGAAAAGGGAAAGAAAAATAGAGAGAAAGAAAGAAGAAAGAAGGAAAAAGAGAAGAAAAGAGGAGAAGAGAGAAAATTGGAGAAAGAGTGGAAAAATCATCAAGAACAATTTCTAGGAATCGATTAATCGGGTAAGGGTGCGAAACTCGATTATTCTATGATTGTATACGATTATGTATGTGTTTTGTTGTTGTTTTTGGATTGATTTGGAGAATATTAGTAAAACCTAGATTGTGTAAAAATTGATTAGAAATGAATTTGATTGTGGTAAAAGTCTTGTTGAATGCATTGTTGATTGTTCATACATGTTTGTGGTATGCTATTACACTTCAAATTGCTGTTTTTCTGAGTTTTAGGTGAAGAAATTGGTTGATGTTGGGTAGGAAAACGCAGAAATTGTTCTGCAGAATTTTTCTGGGTATGCTCTGGCCATACGCGTAAGGGGCATATCCATACGCGTATGAGCCAAGGCGATACGCGTATCATTGGCTTGTTTTTGGGCCAATACGCGTATGAATCTTGGCATTACGCGTAACATGGGCGAGCCATGGGCCAATACGCGTATGGGTTTTGGAACGAGGAATTTGTGAAGGAAATGGGTTCTGTCCGTACGCGTATGGACATGAGTGATACGCGTATGGACAGGGGAATGTCAAAAATGTGATTTTTCAAAATGCGTTTTCGGTTTTGTCCGTAACTTTGGTTCCGATTATCCGATTTTTGCATTCTTGGTGTCGTTGGAAAGGTATCGAACTGTACTTTGTGAATATGAGGTTTTGAGAATCGTTAGCCGATTAAATTTGGTCGGAAAATGTGAATAGTGTCGAATCTCGACTTTTGTCGTTTTTAATAGTGCGTATTTGACTTGTATTGTGTTATATGTTTGTGCTTTGGATGTGTATGCCTTATGTGCTGTTGTGATGACGATTTGTGGCCGAGAGGCAAGAAAATGCTAAGTGTGGTATATTGGTGTTTGTGGCCATTTTGGGCAATTGTGTGCATTACTTTGTGTGCACTTGAAATACATGAATATTGTTGATGCATGAGTATTTGATGTTGGCATGAGTCATTAATGTGTCAAGTATCATGATATGTATTCTTGCATGGGAAGATTCATAGATGAATCAGTTTTATAGTCTTACGCCATGAAATATTGGTAGAAGCGATTAATCCCAATTGATTGTGCGCCCTGAAATACTGGTAGAAAGCAATCGGATTGTGCGCCCTGAAATACTGGTAGAAAGCAATCCATAAACGTCGTTCGCCCTGAAATATTGGTTTATAGCGACGGGGAACATCGTAGGCCCGACGGGGAGTTACTCTATGTAACGAGCGATGATTCCAAGAGTTCCTGGGGGACTAATGAATTACAAGATTTGAAGTCGGTACCGCATGGCATGTGCATAGAGTCGTTGTGTCGGTCTATGTGCATTGCATAAATCATGAGTAATTGTGCTTGGAACGTGTTTGATTGTATTGTGAATGATTGATGTGATGTGGTATACGATAAGTGAGAATTGTACCGTGTGATATTATATGCGACTGTTGAGCATTTGTGGTGAGAATGTGTTGCTTGTGTATTTTTGTGTTAATATATATAATTTTATGCAATTATATTATGGTTGTTTTTCTCACCCTTCTGCTGTTTTATAACGCTCTATGAGGCGTTGCAGATTAGGTTTGCTGGAGGTATTCTTTTTGTGAAGCCTTGCATCTTCATTATTTTGGTCGGTCGGCTCTGATATGTGACTCCGGGTAGTTAGGGTGGCCGCGTGCTATTGTTTTGTATATCTGATGATATATTATATTTTGGTTGTACATATGCTACTTGATGTATGACAAACTGTTTATATGTGTATATGTTAATCAGATTTTAGATTTTCCGTTTTATTTCTAATTTCTGAAAAGTGGGTGTAAGGAACGAAGTTTCCTCTGTATGATTGCTACCCCACAGTTGCATATCATTATGGGCAGGTGTTGCATGTATATGTGTATATTTTGGTTACGTTGATGGGATGTCTCCTTTCTATGCCGTGTTTTCAAATGTACTCTGATCAATTTTTGAATTTTTCTTTTAACTGCTTTAAATGCATGCTAATTGGGGGTATTAGATTGGGGGCGTCACAACTTCGGTCAGAATAGACTCTGATCAGATGGAAACTCTTGAGTTATCTAGACCCTGATAATAGTGAAACGTGTCACTTGAATTAGAAAATGATTAACGCGTGTAACCTAGGTTATATCCAAATCATTACATCTATTTTAAAGTACACACTGAACAATAATTTCTTTTGAGATTGATTTAAAAATCATAATTGCGTTCATTTCCTAACTCCAAATACCGTGTTTTCAAATTTCAAAAACACCTTATAAATCCACTCACACCACTTCACTTCCACTTCCACACACGAACCCTAAAAACCCTAATCGGTTCACACACACACACACACACTCTCTCTCTCTCTCAACCGTTCATCAATCTTAATCTTCAACTATCATTATGATGACTCCGATTCAACAAGAAACTGGCAAATTCTTTAAAGAAATAGAAGCATCTTTGAATTCCTCGAAAGGATCATCATCTTCATTAATCATGCATACTACCACCTCTGTAACCACTGCGACTGTTGCGTCGACTTCATCGTCTCCTCCCGAGATTGATGAAAACCATGTTACTCAAAGAAACTCAGCAGTTACGTGTGTGCGTCCTGCGAATGAACTAACTGTTCTCAGGGAACTACATGTGGATTTTCAGAATCTTGCAAGCAATGGGATTGATCTTTTTGCTGAACTCAAATGTCAAGGATGGAATAACTACTTTGAAAGGCTTAAAGGTCCTATCTATGAATCCCTCGTAAAAGACTTATGGAGAATGGCTGATACTGACGATTTTCATGTCGTCTCCTTTGTCATGGAAAAGAAGATTATCATTACTGAAAAGTCAATTTCAGACCTTCTAGGTTTGAAGTTCTTAGAAGGAAAATGAGTCTTGGAAAGCTTGAAAAATCTGACACTGCCATCAGCAAAGAAATCTTTTCGAACTATCAACCTAAGAAAACATATTATAAGAGTATAGACTTGCATGATAAACTAAGAATATGGCACAAAATCATTCTTGGCTGCATCAACCCAAGACCCCTGAAGAGTTCCGCTGACTACTTCAATGCTACTCAAAAGAACATGATGTACAGTTTGCATAAAAGGAAGAAAATGAATTTGCCATTCATCCTGTTCTCTTATCTAAGAGACAAAGTGCGCAAGTCAAGAACAACGGCTTCACCAACAAAGAAGATTCCAACCTACATTCCCTTCAGAAGATTGCTCTCCGATATTTTTGTTGAAAGCGGACTTGTGAAGTATCTGACTAAAGAAGCCAGATATACAGAATATTTGGATCCATGCATTGGAGAGTCTTTAAATGCTAACACCATGAAGAACATGAAAATAATCAAAGATGTTCAACATAAACCTACCATTATCCCTCATGAAAGAGTAATAAGAAGCAGAGTTCAGGTGAAAGACTATCCTTCCTTTGACAGCTGTGAAAACAAGGATATTATTGTTGGACTTATTGCTATAATGGAAAAAGAAGGACAAGACGTGTCCAAAGTAAGAATTGAAGTAGTTGAGCCCAGTAAAGGAAAAAGGAAGCTAATTGAAGAGGTTCTTGAACCCAAGAAAAGGAAGATGGCTAACAAATCAGAGACCTCCAAGATTTTGGTTCAAAAGTCTCAATCTAAAAGAGCAAGTAAGTCCTTCATCGCCTCTTCTGTTTCAACAGTTAATGCTGAACCTATCAGTATTTCATCTTCGTCTCAACAAATTACCTACATTCCCACCTCAAATCCACAAGTAAGCTTCAAGTCACCATCTTTTTCAACTCCACCACCTCCAATCTCTATTCCTGTAAATCCACAAATTGCATTTCCATCAATCAATACACCTATCCAATCCGAAGTAATTCCTACATACACTTCATCAACAACCATCTCAATAATCCAACCAGATATACCTGTCTCACCAATGTCTTACGCTTTTCATCAGAAAATCATTGTTTAATCCTCAATCCAACACCCTGATCCTCCATCTCCAAATTCTGAACCTCTCATGGTTTTGGTTATCCCAGAAGTATCTTCTCCTACTAACCAACCAGAAACTGAAGGACAAATGGTTGAACCCTCTGAGATTATCACTCCTGAATCACTCTCTGGTTCAGAAATGCTTGAAATGCCATCTCCAACTGCTGAATCCAACCTTACATTAGTTGTTGATCAAAGACCTCATCCCAAAACCCTTGCTGAATGTCTTAGTCAGTTTCTTGACGAGGCTTTGGAGAAAGTAACCAAGCTACAAGCAGAAGCCAGCACTAGTGCCAAGCTTGTAGAGTTTGAGAACTCTTGGGATGCTTTTCAGAAGTGGTCCGACTCTGAATATGCAAAGATATCAAGGTTCTCTGAAGCTACTAGAGCTGCTGGAGTTGAACCGATAAAATCAAGAGAGGAAGTTGAGGAAAGAATAAGAATCTTCAAGCTGTTGATGATTAAGCAGAAATAAGCTGAGAAGAAAGCTGCTGAAGAAGCAAGACTTCTTGCAGAAAAGGCTACTGAAGAAGCTAGGATGGCACAAGAAGCTGAAGCCACAGAAAAGGCCAAGTGAAATGTTGTAGTTGTGTCCTCATCCGATCCGGCTGTAAAGCGTTTGGAAGATGCAATTGAAGAAATCAAAGAAGAACAGAAGATTTTCAGAGAAAATTTTGTAGAACAAAAAGCTGTCAATACAAATGTTCAGAACCTGCTTCAAAAGATCTTGGATAAAATGTCATCTGGAAGCACCTAACCTTCTCCTTATTTCATTTTGGTTCTATCTTTTTAGAACTTAGAACTTTGTTTTTCACCCTTTGATCACAAATTTTTTTGATTATGACAAAACGAGGGAGAAGTAATGAATGCAATATGCAATATGATATTTTGATTCTCATAATCAATCTCCGAGAAATAACGTTGTTTACATTCTAACCAATAAAACTGTTATTTCTATTAGATTATTTTTCTTTTCAGGAATTCTGATCTAACTCTGAAGTATAAGTACCTGACCCCATAGAATTAGGGGGAGTCCATCTTGAAAAATTAATGAGTCAGGATATTCAATTTTCACCCAGTCTGAGAATCAGGGGGATCATCTCATGTGAAGGATAAGTATCTATTGAACTTCTTATTTCAATTACCTGTGTGTTATGAACAAAATTGTGTCATCAAAATACGTTGTTTTGTCATCATCAAAAAGGGGGAGAATGTTAGAACAAGATTTGGTTCTGCGTTATTACCTCTGAGTTTTGATGATATCAAACAAGTATGTTTGTATGAACAATTTTATAAGGCTAATGTTTGTTACTCTTGAGAATCTAACAAACAGGTTATGCTTCTGATAATTGGTGAGGACTTAATACTAAAAGAATATATTTCGCCTACACACTACACTTGAAGTACTAAAAAGCAGAAGTTGGCAAGACTCTGATAAAATATAGATAGAGAACAAGTTCTGAAGATATGAAGACAAAAGGTTCTGATTGAACGAAGTCCAGATGCTGAAGGCTTTCACTCTCTGATAAAGGTTCTGAAGACCTAACTAAAGTCTCTACTCATGCTTCAACTAAATACTATCTGAAGCCTCTGAAGATATGAAGACAAATTGTGAACAAGGTTCTGAAGATCAAATGCTGAAAACTTCGAAGACGCTGTTCTGAGGACTCAAAGACTTTAAGAACCAAGCGTGTTTTCCCTTCTTGCTCATGCTCGCAGTAGCCTCTGAAGTTAAGAAGCCATGAAGACTAAGCAACAAAGTTCAAACGAAGATATCTTGGTAAATCTGCAAAAGTTCAAATAAAGATATCTCGATAATAGTGCAATGGTACAAACGAAGATACACTGATAAGACAGGATGCAAAAGGTGTTATCTGTCCACACGCTTCTACCAAACCGCCGTCAAAAGTCATGATTACTTTACAACAATTACTTTTGCTCGGCTATAAAAGGACTTAAAGACTCAAAGAATGATAACAACTTCTTCGATTCAAAAACACTATATCTTGCTATTATCATTCTAAAAGTTATTTTATGTGCTGTAAAATAGTTTACATATTCCGCTTACCCTAGAAGCAATACTTTGTAAACAAAACCTTTTTAAAACTATTGTTTGAGGTTCCTTGAGAAAAACCGGGTGTGGTTGTTTCTTGAGAAGTCTAGGACTAATGAGAGTCTTAGAGTTTGTTCCTTAAGAGAGACCAATGTGGTTAGATCTCTTGAGAAGTCTATAACTCGAGAGTTTTAGAGGTTGTTGTTAGTCACAAGTGTTTTGGCTTGTGCATTGTATTAATCTGTTTGATTAGTGGATTAAGACCTCGATTGAGAGAGGCGAAATCACCTTGGCGGGTGGACTAGATTAACTTGAGAGATTCTCAAGTGAACTAGTATAAACATACTGTGTTATCTCTTTCAAGCTTCATTAATACTATCATTCATAAATTGGAGAGTTGTTAAAAAGGGGCTATTTGAAAAGAAAAGAATTTTATTTTGAAAAACCAATTCAACCCCCCCTTTCTTGTGTTTTTCACACCTTCAGTTGTTGGGCCACTTGAGAAATTTGGGTTTCTAACATTTTGTTGTGGGTAGCCATTACGTTAACCTTACTCGAAAATTATTTCATTAGTTCACTCATGTGAAGGTGTTGGTTGGAAAACTCCTTGTTTTGTTGGGTTTGAGGTGCTATAAAGGTTTCCAACATTAGTTCGACATTGGACTTCCTAGGTGCTTGAGGAGTAGCGGGGGCTCTATTTTTATAACCTGGAGGAACAACTGGTGTTGTTTTTAGAGCAAACAAAGCATTGTTGCACTTATAGTAAAAATTAGGATGGTTTCTCCAGCCAGGGTTATAAGTGTTCGAGTATGGGTTTCCTTGGGTGTAGTTTACTTGGTCGGTTGGAATTCCAGCCAACAAATGACATTCAGGGTTGTTGTGCCCAGGGGTTCCACATGCTCGCAACTAGGTGTCACAGCAGCTACGGTACCTGCTGGAGTTACGATCAAACTCTCAATCTTTTGAGTAAGTGCATCTACTTTAGCATTGATGTGGTCTATTCCATTAACTTCGTACATTCCTTACTTCAATGGTGGTTTCTCTGTAGGAGTTTGCTCACCTCCATATTGAAAGTGGTTTTGTGCCATGTTTTCAATGAGTTGATAGGTGTCTTCATAGGGTTTGTCCATTAGAGCGCCGCCAGCTGTAACATCTATGTTTAATTTGATGTTGTACAACAACCCATTGTAGAAAGTATGGATAATCAGCCATAGTTCAAGTCCATGATGTGGGCAAAGCCTCAATATATCCTTGTATCTTTCCTAAGCTTCGAAAAGAGATTCATTGTCTTTTGCCTAAATCCGTTGATTTGGGCTCTTAGCATAACAGTCTTGCTAGGTGGAAAGTATCTTACTAGGAAGACTTTCTTTAACTCGTCATACGTAGTGATAGAGTTTGATGGTAAAGACTGGATCTAAGCTCTAACTCTGTCTCTTAAAGAAAAAGGGAAAAGACGTAGTCTTATGGCTTCGGGATTAACACCATTTGCTTTCACTGTGTTTGTGTACTGCACAAACACGGATAAATGAAGATTCAGATCGTCCACATGGCTACTAGAGAACTGGTTTTGTTGTACGGCTTTTAACAATGAAGGTTTCAACTCAAAATCGTTTCGGTCGATGGCAGGGGCTGCAATGTTGTTGTGTAGCTCATCCTGTAATGGAGCAACATATTCCTTAAGAGGACGATTTTGATTGTCAGCCATAACTGGGTGTGGTTCTAGTTCTGGTTTTGGGATATCTGGATCAGGAAGATTATATTTTATTCAGAATTCTTGGATTCGACGTCTTAGGTTAATAAAACGCTCAACTTCGTCCATCGGTTGCTCTAACTCTTCGCCTTGTGAGCGAGTGCTTGGAATACAATCGACGATTTAAGGGGAAATTTTGTTGCCTTAGATTATACTGTGCAACAATGGAATCACAATATTGACTAAATTAGTCACCGGCAATTGCGCCAAAAACTTGATCGCGACTTTATGAGTCTATCGGATTATCTAACTGCAAGTATACAATCTGTCGCATAGTTTTAAAAGATATTGAACCCACAAGGACTAGTAATCAATCTATTGTTATTTATTAGGACTCTGTAATTTATTGACTCCGAAATGTGGATTCCGTGTACCTCGGGAACTCTGTAATTTATTGGCGATTGTTTTATGTTAAATTGCTTTTAGTAGAAAATACCAGTTTAAAAACTCTATCTCACACTCTCGCGCTATTGATTAAAGCTACACTCCCTAACCATGAGATTTTGCTCTTGCCCGCCCATTTCAATTAAGAAGCATTTTTTGAAAACTAAATAACTCCTAATTGATGCCTAAAGTGCTCTCACTGTATTTAGGATCAATGCCCAGTTTCCACTATCTAGTTCAACTCTCACACTCTCGCGCTATCGACTCGAACCTTAATTATTTTTCACTCTCATGCAAAAACGTTCAAATTAGAATTGAAAACTAAAGACAGAAAAATCATTTAAGAAAATTTAACGCCAAATTCATTACAGAGTTCCGTCGAAACAACGGTCCACATACCGGACTCAAAGATATTTAGCTAGACATGGATTTAAACTTATACAAATTAAGCATGGTAATAGAAAGTAAAAACAACATGATAATCAAACAAAAGATACGATAAATAAGAATAATAAGCAATACTGTAAAAACCTGAAAACTTGAATTAAATGCGGGAAAACTTCAAGTGCAACAAACAGAATTAAAATAAACTTTAACAATGCCGACATGATTGTGATCCAAGAGTACAGAAACCTAAAACTAAAGTTGTGATAATTCCTCAATGCGAGCGATTATCACTTTGAACGTAAATATCTGCTTAAAATTAAAATGCCAGAGCTTCCACGTACAAGAACTTTGATTCCACAAACTATGAAAACTCAGTCTTATATAGAGGTCTGGTACTAATATCTGTCTTCAAATTTGTGTAGAAGTCATGGAGAAATTGTAGGGAAGTGGGGAAGAATGGGTCAATTATGTTTTCCACATAGTCTACTACTGCGCAGCCATGGCGACCACCATGAGTTTAAGTTAAGGGTGACATGGATGAGGCACATGGTGAATGCCATGAGGTAGTGGCAAATGCCATGCACCAAAAACTTGCTTTTCTTGCATTTTTCTTCATTTTCTTGCTCTTTTCCCGATTCCTTCGCATGGACACTCCATAATTGACAAGTACCTGAAATGAAAACAAAACACGACATAAAAGTACAAAAACACGATAAAACGACATTAAATAGCATGTGAATCGAGTGTAAATATACGATACGTTTTCACGTTATCAGAAGGTTTGTCGTTTAAGGGGAAATTCTTAAAGAAAGATGGTAGGTTTGAGAAGAAGAAAGGTAAAGTTCTACATAATCCTTATGGTGGTAATGCTCCTACTATTAAGTGTTATCATTATTAGAAGGAGGGTCATACAAGAAAAATATGCCCTGATCAACTGAACAATCATGGTGGGAAGGATAATGGTAATGCAACCATTGTGCAAGATGGTTATGAATCATCTGATGTCCTAGTGGTTTCAAGCAGTGACTTTAGCAATGAATGGATTATGGATTCAGGGTGGACTTGGAACATGACTCCAGACAAAGATGTGTTTAAGGAATTGTGTGATCAAGATGGTGGATCAGTGCTGTTGGGAAACAACAAAGCTTGCAAAATTGCACGTATTGGATATGTGAGATTCAAGTTCCATGATGAGTCAATAAGGCTATTGACTGATGTTAGGTATATACCCGATCTTAAGAGGAATTTAATTTCTCTTGGTGAATTCGACAAGAAAGGATATGTTTTCAAAGGAGAGCAAAGTATCCTAAGGGTAATGAAGGGGCCGAAGGAAGTCTTGAGAGGTGTGAAGAAACAAGGCTTGTATACCCTTAAGGCTGACGTTATAAGTGGTTCAGCAGATGTGGCATCCACAAAACCCGTGTCAAAGACTGAGCTATGGCACAAGAGACTTGGCCATATCAGTGAAAGAGGCATGGTCGAGTTGTCGAAACAAAATCTGCTGGGAGGCAACAAGGTCGAAAAACTGGAGTTTTGTGAAACTTGTGTATTTGGTAAATCATGTAGAATGAAGTTTAACAAAGGTGAACAAAGAACACATGGATCCCCTGATTACATTCATGCTGATCTTTGGGGGCCTGCAAGGAATCCTTCACACTCAGGTGCAAATTATTTTCTATCCATAATTGATGATTACTCCAGAAAGTTATGGGTATTCAACCAGAAGACTAAGGATGAAACTTTTGAAAAGTTCAAAATTTGGAAGACACTGGTCGAAAACCAAACTGGCAGGAAGGTCAAGAGGTTGAACACCGACAATGGTCTTGATTTTTGCAATGAGGCTTTCGACAACTATTGTGATGCGTATGGTATTGCAAGGAACAAAACTACTGCAGAAACTTCCAAACAAAATGGTTTGGCTGAAAGGTTTAATCGAATAATTCTAGAAAGGGTGAGGTGCATGTTGGTAAGTGCAGGATTGAAGAAGGTGTTTTAGGCAGAAGTTGCTGCTACTGCACCATACTTGATAAATAGGTGTCCCTCGACAACCTTGGGAATGATGACACCTGAAGAAGTCTGGTCGAGACATCCACCTAGTCTCAACAGACTTAGAGTGTTTGGTGTTTAGCCTATGCTCATATTAGGCAAGAAAAGGTCGAACCTAGAGCTCTGAGATATATGTTTCTTAGATACCCTGAAGGAGTAAAAGCTTATAGGCTGTGGTGCCTAGAGCTAGGTCACAAGAGGTGTATCACAAGTCGAGGTGTAGTTTTCAATGAAGCTGAGATGGCTTTCAAGAAAACAAAAGACATTGGTTAAAGTTCGAAGATCTCTGAAGAAGAGCTGGAACAGGGAGAGATTCCTATTGAGATGGAACATAGTGATGCTGAATTGCATGACCCATATGAAGTCGAACAAGAAGTAAAAGTTGTTGTCGAAGATAAGGAGACTGATAATGACTACCTGCTTGAAAGAGGCGGGTCGAGAAAAGTCATCAAGCCACCTCAGTCACTTGGTTATGTAGATCTCATAGCTTATGCCTTAATCTTTGTTTGTGAGGTTATTGACTAAGAACCTATAGAGTATAAGGAAGTTATGAGGAGTCGAGATAAGACTGAATGGCTGAAAGCCATGGATGATAAGATGAAATCTCTCCATGGTAATAACACTTGGGAGCTGATCAAGAAACCTTCAGAGGCCAAGTTAGTCAAATGTAAGTGAATCTTCAAGGTTAAGGAGGGATGAGTGATGTCGAAACGTTTTAAGGTAAGGTTGGTTGCTAGGGGGTTCACTCAAAAAGAATGTGTCGACTTCAATGATGTGTTCTCACCTTTTGTAAAGCATAGATCCATAAGAATGTTGTTAGCCATGGTGGCAAAGTTCGACCTAGAACTTGAACAGATGGATGTGAAGACAACCTTCCTATATGGTAATCTAGATGAAACAATCCTGATGAGGCAACTTGAAGGGTGTGCAGAAAAGGGAAAGGAAGATTATGTGTGCAAGCTGAATAGGTCCTTGTATGCCCTGAAAAAATATTCTCGACAATGGAATAGGATATTCGACAAGTTCTTGGCACACATTGGTTTCACTAGGAGCCAGTTCAACCATTTTGTTTACTTCATAATTCGACCTAGATATTTTCTTGCTATTTTGTTAATTTATGTGGATGACATCCTCATAGCAAGAAACAGTGTCGAGGATGATATGAAGGTGAAGGTTGAACTCGATAAGGAGTTTGACATGAAGGATCTGGGAGCTGCCTCTAGAATTCTTGGGATTGACATCCAGAGAGATAGAAAGCAGTCAAGATTATGGTTATCTCAAGAGACATACCTGAAGAAGATTCTCGACAAGTTTGGTATGACGAATTCAAAGCCTGTTCTAACACTAACTAATTCTCAGTACAAGTTGAGTACGACTCAAAGTTCTAGTACTGAAGTTAAAAGAGCCTATATGAATAACATTCCACATGCTAGTATAGTAGGTTCTTTGATGTATGTTATGGTCTGTACAAGGCCAGACATATCATATAGAGTGAGCCTTGTAAGTAGGTATATGGCCAATCCTGGAAGGTGCACTGACAAGCATTAAAGTGGATTCTTAGGTACATAAATAGGTCTCTGAGCCGAGTCCTGATTTATGGTGGAGCCTGTGGTGATGATAGCAAATTCGAAATCGAAGGATTTGTCGAATCTGATTATACAGGTTGTATGAATTTCATAAAATATATTTCTGGATATGTGTTCACTATGTTTGGCACATCAATCAGTTGGAAAACAACACTTCAGAAGGTTGTTGCCTTATCAACCACTGGAGCAGTGTATATCGCCCTCACTGAAGCTGCGAAATTGTGGCTTGAAGGTTTTGCTAAGGAGTTGAAACTTCAAGATCGAGTTATCGCTGTTAAATATGATAGTCAAAGCGCAATATACCTGTAAAAGAATTCAGCCAATCATGAGCGAACCAAGCACATCAATGTGAGGCCGCACTTTGTCAGAGAGATAATCGAGCGTGGAGAAGTCCGAGCGCTGAAGGTTTTGAGTGATGACAATGCTGCTGGTATGATCACCAAGACATTACCAAGTAGCAAGTTTTTCCACTGTATGCAGTTGATAAAGCTGCATGATGAAAACTAGTTTGTTCCCTTATTAGTGTAGAGTTTGTTCCAAGGTGGAGATTTGTAGTATTTTTGGATCGAAATCTAATGTCAACAAGGGTAGTTTCATGGTTCGACAAGAGTTGTGTATGTTGTAGTCGAAATATATTTCAGTATACTGTCGAAATATATTAACTTGTAATTTAAATTAGTATGACAAATTGGGCTTTGCTTCTAAGCCTAATTGTTAAGTTAGCTTGTATCCTAAGTTAGCATAGTAGTCTATAAATATACTAGTTATCTCAGGCTGTTGAGAGAGGTTAATTGTTGGTATTCACTTGTAATCTTTGAACCCTTATTGAAAAAGTGAATAGAAAAACAGATTTAACCAAGTGTTTGTTCAAGAAACTCAATATTTTTCTCATATTTTAGTTTGTTCTTAACGACATCAATTCACAATATTATCTCTTAATTGACTTGTGTTTAGTAGGTTATTCATTAGTGTTTCAACTAAAAGCACATTATTAACACCTGTGATTTGTCCCATATGGTCTTTTGAGCAACATATGTTATTGTTTCAATCACTTCATGCATTATGTCTAGTCTCTTGGTAATAACATGTGTAACTCCTATGGTTTGTCATTGGTAGGTGTTTGTCTTAATACTCTTAAACAATTTAAAAGCTTCAATATAAGATTTGGATATTAAGGCTCCTTCATAGGATACATCCAACTTATTCCTTGATGATAGTTATAAACAGTTGTAGAATGTTTCCAACTGAATCCAAATGGGAATGCCATGGTGGAGGCATTGTCTCAACATCTCTCTGAATCTTTCGCAAACAAAAATAATGATTCATATTCCATTTGTCTAAATAATGTGATATTATTTCTTATCTTAGCATTCTTAACAATGACATTGATCTCTAATAAGTTGAGCAAACTATTCGTGATCCCTTTAAGAGTATGGGAACAATCTCAGTCTGAAAACTCCATTCCTGATCCTAGGAATTTTGAAGTTACTTACCAACTCCAAGAATTATCTAGAGTGTAAGTGGAGATCATTTGTTGCAGCACCCGAGAATTTCCTAATAGTATGCAACATATGAAACATCATAAGTTTGAACTCGAAATGAACAACAATAAATTCAGGCCTAGTGATTACATTGTTCATAGAGTTGAGATAAAAGATGGCTAATCCTTTTATACTCATTGCCATGTTAATGATGTCTTAATCTTATAAGAATTATGAATTATGAATGTTCTTTATCGCTCAGGTTTGCTCTGTATTCAAGTGAAATCAACATATTTATAAGGGTCACTAAAGGGGGTAATGGTAATAAATTTTAAGAATTCATTTTGTGCAATAATTTATGTTAGAAATAATTGATAGTTAGTTAAGTTAGTTTATTGTTAGTTGAATTGTAACTGACTTGAGAGTTAGTGAGAGTGAAAGAGAATAATTTTAAGAATTTATTTTGTATAATAATTTATGTCAGAAATAATTAATAGTTAGTTGAGTTAGTTTGTTGTTAGTTAGAATAATATTGTTTGTTCAATTCATTATATTCCATTCCAAAAGTTTAAGCTACAACATAATATTTCTAACATAAATTGTGGATGTAATTATTAGTTAGAATAATATTGTTTGTTCAATTCATCATCCTTTTTTAACAGAGTGACACTGTTAATTGTGGATGTAATTATTTTGAATGGTATGAAAATGATGAAATGCAACTAAAAATACAACATTCACACATTTTTAAATGTTCTAAATATGAGAAAAAATGATGTAGAAATCACTCTAAAGGACCAAATTGTTACAAAAATAACTTAAACGATCAACCTGTTAAAAAAAAAACTTAAGGGTCCGTTTGGTTGGGGGTAAATGGAGGGGTGAGAATATTTAATAGTTTATGTGTTTGGTTCAAATTTTAAGAGGAGGAGAGGAGGGAGATGAAGGGGACCAAAATCCCTCTTGAACCGGTTTTTGCTTCCCTCAGATTTGGGGGGATTTGGAGGGGAGGAAAGATGTTTTATTTTAATTATAATTATATTTACATATTTACCTTTATTTATTTAGTTAAATATAATTTTAACTTATTAAAATGTTAAAAGTTCTATTTTGAATATATTTTATCTTCCTTTTTATATTTCTTGTATTTTTATATCTTCATCTTATTATCGTTATATGTGTTTAAATTTTTTTATTTTATTTTATATATTTTAATGTTACTTTTTCAATTATCATAATGTTTTTGTTTATGATATTTTATTGTATTCAATAATCTTTTTTAAATTATTTATTATAGTCGTTACGTTTTTATAAAATCTTTCATGATGTTCTCTTATTGAATACTTATATTTCGTCAATGAATTTGTATTTGAATTTTAAACAGTAAATATCACGGATCTTATGGTAAAATTAGAAGGATAAAAAAGTAAAATTGTTTTAAAATACCTCCCTCCCCTTGTGAACCAAACATATTTGTAAATAAAATGTCTCCCCTCCCCTCCCATCCCTTTTCATATTTTGAACCAAATATATATGTAATTAACTCCTCCCCACCCTTCCCCTCACCTCCTCTTCCCTTAATAAAATTCCCTCCCCTCCTCCCCCTCCCCTCAATTGAATCAAACAGACCCTAAAGGATCTTTAGTGTCATTTTACCTAAAATTTAATAATGTTGAGAGATAGTGCTTATGTTCTAGCATTTATAAGCAAGCAAACGAACGTCTAGTTAGTGAAATTTTGCTTATTGGATTCATATTTGCAAATGAACTTAGAATTTCTCACTGGTGAGGGAAACTAACCTTGGTTAAATCTTCTTACTTTGATTAGAGAAAGACGTCTCAATAAGCGTATTTTCTCTTTAAAAAACAATTTCTTTTCTCTCCAATCTAATTATCGAGAATGAGTTTAGTTAAATGAATTCTTCTTGTTTTTAGTCGTTACTTTTGTTTCATTCTTTCAGCCAAATAGACAAAACAAAGAAGTAATATACAATCTTCAAAATTTGCGGCCAAATGAAACTATGGATGATTTTTAGTTCTAAATTACTTTTGACTTATATAAACTAATTATCAAAGATAATATAAAAGAAATGAAAGAAATTTCATTGTAGCTTCTCTATGAATATGAAGCAACAAGTCAAGAACAAAGAACCCTGATTATCAAGAACATATGTTTGCATCAATAACTGTTAACCATCTATGATACATATCAAATTCTTGTCATTTGAAACTTTTTGAGTTTCTTTGGTTTATCATTTTACATTGAACCACCCTCTGTGGTAGAAATATACATGGAAAATCAGTGTTTCACATCCAAAAAAACACTCGAAAAATTTCCTTATGGATTGGCTTTCTTAACACTACGAAAAACATCTTGCATTAACCGTTCATGTTCTATAAGCATGTCATCAATGTTGCCACCTGTAGCCATCAATGGTCCAGAATAATGGATTCTATTTTTCTTAGGCATTCCTGATTCTCGTCCCGACATACCTTGTTCCTTTTTAATTGAAATAGAGAAATCTATTGCTTTTGATTCACATTAGACCTTTGCGTTCTTAATTCTGAAATATTATTCTTATATGGTTCTAGTCTCTTATTGCATAATGACGATGGTCCTGTTGTACTATGCATAAATGTTGTATAACCATTATGCATGGATGCTCTACTTGGTTCACACTTGTTAATATTCAAACCAATCATAAGAATAAAAAAACAGTAGTAAATACTAATAATAATAAGAATAATCGACATGCATGTTTTCTTAAAATATATTACCTGGAACGATATATCTCCCCGACCATTATAGTATGGTGTTTTTGATGCTTTGGTTTTTCTCGCTCCTCTTAAAACAGTTCCCGGTCCGCGTTATTTAATTGTGAATGATTATGCGCAACAATTGTTAAAGGAAGAAGAAAGAAAAATTGAATAAGAAAGAGGATTAGGGTTTAACAAAATAGGGGAAGAGGAAGATGATTCCTACAGAAAAACTGAGAAAATATTATTCATCTGTGCAACTGCACTTTCTGTTGTGTTACATAATTCATAACAGGGTTACTCCCTATTTATAATTGAGCTAGTTTGCTCCCTAAGGTAAAGCCTAGAATATACAAAAGCCCAAAATTTCTATTTTGGTCTAAGTAGAAATCTTGTGTCAAGCAACCTGCTTTAACACTTCGACATCTAACACAACTCGACACACACTACACTAGGCTAATTTCGACACATCCTTGTTTCTGTCGAGCTACACCTGCTTCGACACAAGGAATTACATTCTCAACACACCACCTAATTCATTGTGTCTAAGCTATATATATTCATCATAGACCTTAGTTTCTTGAACACTTCAACGTGCACTCTCTTCGTCATGATATCTGCAATCTGATTCTCAGTTCTGCAGTGTTCCAAGTTCATCTTCCCTTCTGCTACTTGCTCGAGAAAGTAATGGAACCTCATTTTGATGTTCTTGCTTCATCCACGTGCTATCAGATTCTTTGCCATATTGATAGCTGACATGTTGTCGATCTTCATGGTAATTGCTCCATGACTCTTCACTGTAATTTCTTCGACCAGGTTCACCATCCACTTTGGTTGACATGCACAGAGAAAAGAAGCTAGGTATTCTTCTTCAGACGACAACAATGCCACTACTGGCTTCTTTCTTGAACTCCAAGCAACTGGTGCACCATCCAGCATAAACACATAACCAATTGTGTATTTTCTATCCTCAACATCACTACACCAACTTGAGTCGGTGTATCCCACTAACTTGCATTCTTTTCCTTTATCAGCAGCAGGAAATAAAATGTCATAGTCGAGAGTTCCTTTCAGATACCTTAGTATCCTCTTCGTCACTGCTAGGTGTGATACCTTTAGCTTCTGCATGAATCTACTTACCATACCTACTCTGTATGCTAAGTCAGGCCTTGTGTAACAAAGGTATCTTGGTGACCCAATCACTACAAGAAAAAAGGAGATTTACGACACTTGAATTGCGACAGTTATCACAAAACCGTCCTTATTCTTGGACTGCGACGGTTGTCACGACAGTTAGGGTCAACTGTCGCAGATTTTTTGCGACAGTTATCACAAAACTGTCCTAATTCCTGGACTGCGACGGTTGTCACGACAGTTAGGGACTGGATTGCGACAGTTTTCACAAAACCGTCCTTATTATATTTTTTACTTAACTTTTTATTTTATAAAATAATTTTTTTGATTGAGCGCTAAATGAAAAGGGAAAATTTGTTCCCCTCAATTCATAAAAAATCCTTATCGACTCCTCAACAGGAAATTCATTCCCTCTCAAATAATAAAAAACCCCTCAACAGGAAATTAAAAAACGGTGTAAATTTTAAAAGAAAAAAATTATGCCCCAATAACATTTCCATACATTCTTATTTGTTTAATTGTTTTTTTATAAAATGTAAATTTAAATATTAACCTATAATAATTTCAAACCTATAATTATAAAATGAGTGTAAAGTTTAAAACAAAAAACATATGCGAGAGTTCTCAAAATCTTTTTTTATAAAACGCAAATTTGTAAATATAAATATATACCTAATTTTATTAAAAATCAGTGTAATATTGGATACTGAATTTTCTAAAATTTCAAATACTTTATTGCAGATAATTTTAAATTTCCGACGCACGAATTTTCAAAAATGCAAAAAATGATGTACCAAAAATTTCAAAATAACTATCAAAATTTTTGTTTTTAGAAGTTGAAAAAAGTAAAAATTTAGAAAGAATAATAAAATTGATAAATAAAAATTAACTAGTGTGAGAATAGTAGATAATTTTAAATTTCCGAAATATACGCACGGATTTTCAAAAATGCAAAAAATGATGTACAAAAAGTTTCAAAATAACTATCAAAATTTTTGTTTTTAGAAGTTGAAAAAAAAGTAAAAATTTAGAAAGTAATAAAATTGATAAACAAAAATTAACCAGTGTGAGAATATTAAAGTTTGGGATGTCACTTATGAAAAAAGAGTTTGGGGTTTGCAAGTTAATTTCTCGAAAAAAAAAAGTTGAAGACTATACCTACTTCTGCACATTTTCGTTCACCGCCCTCTGCACAACCACCGTCTTCCGAGTTCCGACCACAATCACCGACCGATTTACAAACCTCTGTCTTTACTGTCTTATATCTCAGCTCGAAACACAATCAGCGAGGTATATTCATGACCTGTGTTTTTAATTCCTTTACCAATTTTTCAATTCACGCGGCTATGATTGCTAATTTCTTCCGAGTTTTCATTTTATTTCAAAATCGTATACCCTTGTCCTTTTTTTAACTCACGTTTATTCTTTCACTCTTGCGTCGATTCGGCTGCGAAACTTCATCATCTCTCTGGCGATCCTAGATTCTGACACCACGAAATCAGTTTCAATCACCGGCTAAAATGATAGAAAATCGTAAAGTTCCGAAGCTGCAAGTTGAAGGAAAGTGCCTTAGGTCAACAACGTCCCTCATCTTGGCAACATCATTTGATGTCAGTTCTCTCTAATCCCTCCCTTAAATCACTTATTCATTTCCCTTCCATAATTCACTGGCATGTTCATGGATTCGTTAATTTCTTGGGTTGAATTATTTTGTTCATTTCTCATGTTCATAGCTTTGAAATTCACATGCATTGGTTTGAATTTTATCAGGTGTGTTAAGTGCCAATGTGTTCGCTCCGTATTGTCGGCTTAGGGGTTACAATGCTATTTCCATTTATAGTACCGATGAGTACGACACAACAACAGAGACTAAAGCATCGGAAGAGAGTTGTTCTCCCAAAGAGATTTGTGACAAGTATTCATTCATTTCCTCCTATGCAAGTTTTGGAGTTGTGATGATTGAGTTGATATCATCTTTGCCCGCGGTTGACATAACGAGACATAGGCATGAAATCAATTTGGCTAGCATGGCACTCAACAGAATTCAAAACCAAGCATTGCATGAAATTGTGGATCCTACGCTCGATTTTGAATCAGATGCTAAGGTAAATAAAATGATAGTTGCCATGGGCGAGTTAGCATTTCAATGTTTGCAAAGTTCGAAAGATATGAGACCTACCATGGATGAAGTGTTGGAAAGCTTAAAGGATATTCAAAATGGCGGTAAGCATAAAAGCCAACTCGAGGTAATGGATATTTCGAGTTTATCTGATGATGTTGTACTGCTGAATCACGTTCCACCTCCACTGTCACCTGATTTGAATGTTCGGAACAATTATACAACACCGAATACTAGTGCATATATCGGTTCGGTTTGATATGTTCTTGATAGTTTTCAACCCTTAATCCATACAAGGTTTATATTTTTGAAATTTTGCAATCATCAAGTTTTTCAAACCGGTAGCATCCACCAAATTGCAGCCAGATAACTTTTGAAGTTTTGATTTCACAAACTACAGATTTGTGTTTTGCCTCTATAGTTGTTGTTCCTATTTTTGATTCTGTCTTCCAAGTTCCAACCTCTAGTAATAACTTCCCAAATTCCTTCACCAACTCCTATACAACATATTTGTTGGTTTGATTTTTGGTATAGATAATTAAACTAACCATTCCCACTGCTACTATATATTATGCTGGTGTACTGAAACCGTTTGAATAGTATATGCAAATCTTAGCTTAATTTATAGAAACACACTAAGTGTGTGTTTGGAAAAGTGGTTGGCCACTGCCACCTCAGATTTCACACCCTTGCAAAAAATGTTTAAATCGATTATGTGTAAAATTTAGCATTTTGTTATTTATATTGCAAAAAATGTTTAAATAAAGGAATTCTAGTGCGAGTTTTTCATAAGGAGGCACTTGAGCACAAAAACTTATTTTTATTCATTTGGATTTAATTCAAGTAACATATGTTTGCTTGCTTATTGTAATTCTTAAGTTATCATGTTTTTGCTATTTATTTTGTTATACGTAATTGCTCAATGAATTTACAATGTTGTTTCACTAGCCCCTAACTTTTACTAATAAAAAAAGGAACAATTGCAACAAGCTTATGTTTCATGGTGTGCATGTTGTTGTAATGTGGGCATGTCATTGATGTGGACTAGAGTTGTTTGATAATTGTGTTTTTGATCTGAGGATATTACACTTGTTGGGCATTGGGTCATTCCTTGAGCAGAATTTGACTAATGATAATTTTTGTGTGTGTTTGTAGATACCATGTCATTCATAAGGAGGTATATGATTTGTAAATGTCCTCTGCATGCCACTATTTCTCTTCAAAATCCCTAAGCCAATGTTCCCACTCGTTGCCAAAAAGAAGGTATATATGTATCTTTATTCTCTTAGTTTTTAAACTTTTATTTGTAATTCAAAATTTTGTCACAACATTATCTCCATTTTCTTTGTTTTGTGGTTTCTTTATGAGTATTTAATATTTATCTCCCTGTTTGTTTATTTTTTAATAATTATTTATCTCCTTGTTTATTTGCAATTTTTCTCTATATTTTAAAGTGTCTATACTTACTACTGACTCTATGATTTGATTATAATGATTTTCTCTTTGCTCTTAAAATCTCAACAATAGTGAGAAACAATTTCTGATTGAGGTTCTAACTGCACTTCAGACCCTGTTATGACAAAATTCACTATAGCCATAAGAGAAATCAGAACATACAAGGAAGTCCTTCGATCACAGGTGAAGTGTTTTGTTTCATATGCTTTTTTAATCTTTTAATAGTTGCCAATGACTCCCAATATCACATTTTAAAAGAGATAAAAACTAAAAACAATGATGTCTTTACCTCCAATCTCCCCATTATCTTTTTTTATCCATAAAACAAAAAGGAATAATATAGTCATCGATAATTGAACATAAAACTATAAATATTATTTGTTTTATCTAAAGATTATTTCCTCATATCCTAAGAAACATGAAACAATCATTGTGTGACCACTAAACTGCCATTTATGCCTATCTTTTGATTGTCATAACTCATAATTATACAAGTAAGTATATACTATTATTTTATTCGAAAGCATTCAAGACTATGTAGAAAATTCAGTTTTCAATGCTTATAGCTAGAGTACATACAAATTTACTGCTACAATTTTTTGTTTCAAGTAAAAAAGATTTTGGTAATTCGCAGTTGTGTCCATTGTTTGATAGGTGTTATACGTCTTTGAACAAATCTGTATGCAGGAAGAGAACTTGTGCATTTAAGATATAATTATTGAATTGATCGGTTCAGATTGTGCTTTGATTGTCTCTATGCATTTTAGGTATGAGATTCTCTATACTTATACTATTTTATCAATGGATGTACTGTATAGAATATTCTTAGGATATGCGACTGTCGAATCCTCTTCATCTCTGTTCAGTTTTTTAGGACAAGAGATATTCAAAATCTTGGATTGTTCTTTTACATGCACCGTATCCATTCTCAAGGGAAGCATCATATCTAGCATATGTGTACTCCCAGGCAAACATTTTATAACCTAGTTAGGTTTGTTGGTAGTTTCGAATATGTATTACATGTTCACTCAGAAGTAACAATCTTATCATTCAGGTTTATCTTGATTTTGGGTTGGCAATTCCAAAGCTCAGTGTACATGGCATGATTTCATCACTGAAAGAGCTTTTAGATCTGGATCTAATAAATAAGGTAACATTATAACCAATTCTAAGAATTATTAACAATTGTGAGACTATTTGACGGAGCTTATCAAAACTGTTCTTGACAAATTTATAAGTTATTTTCAACTTATTTCTATAAGCTCTTATGGATAACTTATGAAAATAGCTTATAGTTTTTGAAAAAATAGTTTGTATTAAAGTGTCAATTTGCCTCAAGAAGGTACATGAGTACACCATTGCCAAGGTAAGCCTCATAGCTAATTCTTGCTGGGTGTGCATTTATTTACCACATGAGGAAATGCAAGTTCTATGTTCAAACTAGGACTTATTATTTAGTTGCAGCATTTGTTTCTAGTGCTGCATGCTATTAACTTCTGGTTTTGTAGTTGTTTATTTATCTTCCCAAGTTTACTATTATAACGCTTTTCTTTGCTTAATGCAAGAAGATGCAGCCGTTATATTTTAGATATCGACTTATTTTATTTTTTGACTTGCAGGTTGCATGTAGAGACTACCCTCATGCCAGATATCTTTGTGCTAAATTTCCTTTCTCTTCCATCCCTCATGAGAAACATTGTAGCCAGGTAGAAAAATTATTAAATATCACACTTTGGAATATGTTAAAATTCCAGTTTTCTTTAACTTTTTTAATTATTACTGTTAGATATGTGTTATTTGATACTCTGAACATTATCCTTTCTGTCACTCATTAGTTTTTGTTGTTGATGATATGCAGTGCCACTGTTATGTCTGCGATACCCTAGCACCATGTCTAAAGTGGGGAGGTGTAGGAAGCATGGGGGGCATATTGGAAGCTAATCATCCTTCTCATGGTTCATCTGGCTTTAACATTCATGTTAATGGAGCACAACAACAACCTGTCGATTTTCATGTAGCTACAGGATTCTCAAGTCCCATGAATTTATCAATCTTCTCACACTCAAGCTCAGGACCGGGCAGTCTTAGTCGTGTCAATCCAAATAACAGGACTCATGAACCCCTATATGGCCAATCATTATCCCAATCAAACGATAGCCAAAATTTCCATCAAACTTGTAATCAGGGCAATGATGCTACACAAAGTGGAGTTCCAAGTCAAGATACTTGCCAACCAAAGCCACAAGAACAAAGTCCAGCTATAACTGCCAAGAGAGTTTCTGCTGTAGGCTCAAGTTGGGCTGAGAATATCAGTCAAAGCACTGAACCTCTATTTGAATGTTCTCCTCAACAAACCTCGGGATCTACAAACCAACCGCCTAATGTGGAGAAGTTCAGCACCCAATTTATTTCAACAGTTGAACCAGTAAATGAAAGTTCTCGTACTCCTAATTTGATTCTTGATTTTGAAAACTGGCTTTCGGGTCAAGAAACAGGTCCAATGGCAACATATAATGTTTTGCCATTTGAACTGAATATACCATCTTCAGATCCTAGTCCATTTGATGATGATTCGGCCATGCTTTCTCCATGGTGGTGAAAGAGTTTAAGGTAGAAAACAAACTTGGTCTTCAATGGAAGTACTCAGATTTTCCTATAGTGGAAAGATGCCGATATAATGATTACTTAATTTTTTAGTGTCAGTCTTGCGACCGAGTCCTATTGTGTGGCAAGTTTCATTTCTCAGGCTCATCAACTCATGCTAAGAGGTGATTTATGTTATATGTTAACTAGTCCCCACAGTTAATTAATAATGCTAAGTTAGATACATAATTGCTGCTAGTGCTAGCATAGCCTAATTTAGTTTGCTTTGTTTAGTAGTTAGATCTGGTGAGGTCTTTGCCTCTCAGGGATAATGGATGTGAAGGGTATAAGAAAGCAGTGTAAAACTACACAATTGAAAAGTGTGTGTTCTATCTCACATGTACTTTTCATTTTTATTTATGCAGTAAAGGTTTCTATTTATCTAAATTTTATGTATAATTATGTCAGTAAATGAAAATAGTTTGCATTTATTTGATCTAAAAGCACTTATATAATAATCACTTATGTTTTAAGTGCTTAATTTAATATTGCTTTATCCTTCACATAAGATTAGAATCTTGATTGTTAAATTATGGCCATGTCTCACAAAAATGAACTTTGCATTGCAGGTCCTGATTCCCCCAACAATTCAAACAGTGGAGTGTCTTCCCCAAGATTTCAAGCTTCTTGGTTGTAAAACATAATTACCAACGGTGCAGAACCATCCACTAGTTCAGAAGCTGAGAATCATAATGGAGTTGCTCCTCTACAACCAACAAGAGAGGATGACAAGGCTCTGCTACGTAGTACATCTTCTCGTAGTTCATCGTCTCGTATTGATAGTTGATGAAAAAGAATCTGTGTCAAAAAAGAATTTCATTTGTTGTACAACTTCAAATCTTATTATCGGTGCCTTGTGAAACTATGTTTAGTGAAAGGTTATTGTGCCAGAGTTACCAAACGTAATATCCATTCTGTTTATATTTCTACAAACAATTTTTTTTTTTAATTTTAAAAATACATTACCTGCGGATTTACCTGTGGAAAGGATAATTCCTACGGATTTACCTGCGGATGCACCTGTGGAACATAAAAGTTGCGATGGTTGGAACCGTCGTAATCAACAATAAAAACAAAAATCAAATGGAAAGTTACGACGGTTGATAATCGTCGCAATATGCAGATTACGTCAGTTCACTCCCCGTCGTGAGAGATAACGACGGTTGGTGTGACGGTTTTGACAACCGACGCGATACGGCCTCGCGACGCATGTTTCTACGACAGTGCTGCAACCGTCGTGACTTGCAAATTATGGCGGTTTTAACCGTCGTAACCTGCCAAAATAACCGTCGCAATCTGCCAATTTTCTTGTAGTGAATAAGTATTCTATATTGGGTTAGGTCGACATTATATTCATCTGAATCTTTCGACAATTGCAGTCTTGGTTCAACAGTTGTCGAAGTCGAGTTGCATTCTTCCATCTCAAATCTCTTGAGTATTTCGCCTGCATATCTTATTTAGTGCATCATCAAACCTCTACCACTCTTATAAAATTCGATACCAAGGAAATATGAGAGATTTCCCAAGTCTAACATTTCAAAGTCCTCACTAAGGTCATGTTTGAAATCTTCAATCTCCTTCTTGCAACTTTCTGCTATCAACAGGTCATCGACATAGAGACATAGTATAAGCAATTCACTATTGCTTCTCCTTACATATACTCCATGCTCATTTATGCACTTTACAAACTCTTTCTCCCTTAGAAAGCTATCTATCTTCTTATTCCAAGCTCTTGGAGCTTGCTTAAGTCCATACAGGGCTTTATGCAGCCTGTGCACCTTTCTTTCTTCGCCTTGTTTCACAAACCCAGCTAGTTGTGCAACATAAACTTCTTCATCTAAGGGGCCATTCAGGAATGCACATTTCACATCCATGTGACATATGTGCCAATTTTTCATGTTTGCTAGACCAACAACTAACCTGATTATTTTGATCCTAGCAACGGGTGCAAAAACTTCATCGAAGTCGATTCCTTCTTTCTGAAGAAATCCTTTTGCTACAAGTCTTGCCTTGTGTCGAGTTACTTCTCCTTTGGGATTCAACTTCACCTTGTATACCCACTTCACATCGATTTCCTTCTTGTCTTAAGGCAATTCGACAAGTGACCAAGTGTTGTTGACTTCGATGGACTCTAGTTCCTCATTCATTGCTTTCTTCCACTTTAAATCTTTCAATACCTCAGCTGCATTGACTGGTTCAACATCTGCATAGAAAGCATAATGTGCCAGCTCACCTGCTTCATCGACCACATCATCTGATGTAATCACACATTCTTACAACCTTGCAGGCATGTGTCTTGTTTGTTGAGGTCTTCTTGGGTCTGTTTCACGTCTGACTTCTTCTTGTCGTACTTCTATTTCTACTTCACTAGATGGTTCTTCAGATAAGATTCTCACTGAATCCTTCTTGACATTCTCAGTCTAATCACATTCCTTAAGCTCATTTATGATCACGTCCTTGTTGATCACTACTTGCTTGTTCACTGGGTCAAACAACATGTATCCTCCAGTCGAATGATATCCTATCAAGATCATTTGACTCGACTTGTCATCAAGTTTTATTCTCAACTGATCTGGCACATGTCTATGTGTTGTAGGTCCAAACACCTTCAAATGACTTAGGCTAGGCTTGACACCAAACCAACATTCTTCTGGCGTGATTCCTTCTAACTTCTTCGTCGGACATATATTCAAGATGTATGTTGCAGTCGACACAACTTCTTCCCATAATTCTTTGGTTAGATGCTTGCCTTTCAACATACTTCTCACCATGTTCATGATGGCTCTATTCTTCCTTTCTGTAGTTCCATTCAGCTGTGGAGTGTAGGGTGACACCACCTCATGCACAATCCTTTCTTTCTCACATAATACATTAAAATCTTTCGACACATACTCTCCACCACTATCAGTCCTCAAAATCTTTAGCTTTCGACCACTTTGTCTTTCGACCATAGATTTAAATTTGGCAAATACCTCGATCACTTCACTTTTCTTCTTATTCAGATAAGTCTATAGTTTTTGACTGAAATCATCTTCGAACGTGACAAAGTATCTGTTACCTCCAATCGAATCCACCTGGATAGGACCACATACATCAGAGTATATGACTTCAAGAATTGCCTTCGACTTGCTTTCGGCATCCTTGCTGAAGTTGTTCTTGTGTTGCTTCACTTGCACACATTCTTCATATACCTCGTTTGGAATGCCGATTTTGGTAATCCTGAAACCATATTTCTTCTCTTTAGATATCTGATGTGTTTAAAGTTGAGATGGCCAAGTCTATAGTGCCATATCCATTCATCCATGCTACCTGTAGTTGCAAGGCACTTATGCTCAATCACATTAAGTTCAATCATGAAGGTTCTATTCTGAGACATTGGTGCCTTCAAGATTAACCTACCATTTGAGTCGAGAACTCTCATCATCTTGTCTTCGATTGACACCTTGTAGTTCTTTTCGACCAGCTGCCCTATGCTGAGCAAATTATACTCTTCATGCCTGGTATATACAATACATTAGAAATTACTGACCTCTTGCCATCTTTCCTCATAATCAGAACATCACAAATACCTTCAGCTGCTAGAGTATTTTCATTTGCAAATTTCACCATGTTCTTCATTGAGGGTTTTATGTTTACAAACCAATCCTTCCTACCAGTCATGTGTGATGAGCATCTTGAGTCCAATTACCATTGGTCCTGGAATCTTTCTTCATCTCTTGTTGTCACCATCAGCAACATCTCTTCTTCTTCATGTTTCGCCAGTTTTGTATCAGTTTCTTAATTCTTCTTCTTTTCTAGACAATCACTAAACTAGTGACCATACTTCTGACAATCGTAACACTGAATGTGACTTTTGTCAGGTTTTCGACCATCGCCTCTTCCTCTTCCTGCAGCACCACCTCTTTGGTTTCCTTGGTTCCTGGGTTTTCTCTGATTCGACCAATTTCCTTCTTGCTGATTTCGATCAGTCGAATTATTGTAGCCTCTTCTGCCTTTGTTGCCATTCTAACTTCCTTTGCCTTTCTTTTCTTTTGTTGATTTTACTTGCAAAGCCATATCATTCTTCGACTTTCCTGTAGCTCTTTCAGTCATCCTTTGTTCATGAGATTCAAGAGTCCCTTGAAGCTCTTCCTTTGTTAATGTTGACAAATATTTCGACTCTTATATGGATACTACCACGTGGTCGAACTTTGGAGCTAATAATCTCAAGATATTTGCAAAAACTGATCTTGTTGTCAACACTTCTCCACATACCTTGATTTGATCCACTAATTTAGTAACCCTAGTGAAGAAATCAATTATGCTTCCACTTTCTTCCATCTGAAGCAATTCATACGTCCTTTTGTAAGTTTGTAACCTCATCTCTTTCACATTCTTTGCGCCTCCAAACGATTTCTCCAAGATTTCCCATGCTTCTTTTGCTGATTCTTCATCACTAACCTTTTTGAAATTGTCTAGATCAACACATTGATGAATTATAAAGAGAGATTTATAGTATTTCTTCTTCAATTTTTTGTATGCAGCCTTTTCTTGATCCGACACGTTTTCTGCAAGCGGTGTTACTCTTCCTTTACAAGATCCCAAAGATCTTGATAACAGAAAATCATATTCATATGCTTGCACCAATTCTCATAATTATGACCCTTCAGAATTGGGAGACTCGCTGAAAAATGTCCGTTCGAATGATTCATCGCCATCGTGATTTTCTTCCCTCGAATCGCTCAGCCAGTGCTCTAGATACCAGATGTTGGAATTAACCAAAAACTTTGAGTAATTATGAACCAATATTGATGAACAAGATTCAATCAACCGATCAAAATCCCTTGTTCTTCACTCTTCACTCAAGTGAATCAACCATACCTTGATTGCAAGAATGATTCTGCACAACAATTGTTAATGGAAAAAGAAAGAAAAATTGAATAAGCAAGATGATTAGGGTTTAACAAAATAGGGGAAGAGGAAGATAATTTCTGCAGAGTAACTCTCTGCTCTCAAACTGAGAAAATATTATTCAACTGTGCAACTGCATTTTCTGTCATGTGTTACATAATTCATAATAGGGTTACTCCCTATTTATAATTAAGCTTGCTTGCTTCCTAAGGTAAAGCCCAAAAATATACAAAAACCCATAATTTTTATTTTGGTCTAAGTCGAAATCCTGTGTCAAGCAACCTGCTTCGACACTTCGACATCTAACACAACTCGACACACTACACAAGGCTAATTTCAACACATCCATGTTTCTGTCGAGCTACACCTGCTTCGACACAAGGAATTACATTCTCAACCTAATTTATATTTAAAACAATTATTTGGTATTTTTTTTAACACTGATATGAGATTTAATATTTGAGGATAAAATCTTGAAACATATAACCGTATTTATATTTAAGAATTATATTTTAAAAAGAATATTATTTTTTTTAAAAATAATTGACAATTAATAGGAAAACTATACAAATGTTATTACTTATACTTACTCAACATCCTAATATGTTAAAAATGAAGTGGTTGGAAATTATGAATGAATTTCATTGTTTCTCGTTCATTTTCATTAAGTTGTAGAGTTACACTATGAAAGAACTCATAAAAAATTGATATATCTATGAGTAATATTAAGATGAAGGGAATTGAAAAGTCACGCCAATAAATTAGTTTTAATATAGATTATTCTAGTTTTAATAGATAAAAATAAATTAAATTAAATTGTGGAGTGAGAGCATGAATTTATGTTATTATTATATATAGAATGCAAACGGTTGAAATAGCTAGAAGTATGTGTAACAAAAAGGATGTCACATTAGTATATCTATAACATGTCAAATTTTAGTTTAAATAGCATTAGAATAGATGAAGTTATATGAGTCTATATTTTAATATACATAATAGATATCAAATATGTACTCTAATCATAAACTAAATATTATTGGTACATAAATTTGTGGCCTAATGAAACTATGGATGATTTTGAGTTCTAAATTACTTTTGACTGATATAAACTATTTATCAAAGATAATATAAAAGAAATGAAAAAAAAAATTCATTGTAGCTTCTCCATGAATATGAAGCAACAAGTCAAGAACAAAGAACCTCGATTATCAACAACATACTTTTGCATCAATAACTGTTAACCATCTATGATACATATCAAATTCTTGTCATTTGAAACTTTTTGAGTTTCTTTGGTTTATCATTTTACATTGAACCACCCTTTGTGGTAGAAATATACATGGAAAATCAGTGTTTCACATCCAAAAAACACTCGAAAAATTTCCTTACGGATTGGCTTTCTTAACACTACGAAAAACATCTTGCATTAACCGTTCATGTTCTCTAAGCATGTCATCAATGTTGCCACCCGTAGCCATCAATGGTCCTGAACAATGGATTCTATTTTTCTTAGGCATTCCTGATTCTCGTCCCGACATACCTTGTTCCTTTTTAATTGAAATAGAGAAATCTATTGCTTTTTGATTCACATTAGACTTTTGCGTTCTTAATTCTGAAATATTATTCTTATATGGTTCTATTCTCTTATTGCATAATGACGACGGTCCTGTTGTACTGTGCATAAATGTTGTATAGCCATTATGCATGGATGCTCTACTTGGTTCACACTTGTTATTCGACTCTTCATCTTCTTGGGATTCATATTTAAGATGAGACATTTTACTCTTTGATTTGCTCTGTTAATGTTCAAACCAATCATAAGAATAAAAAATAGTAGTAAATACTAAGAATAATCGACATGCATGTTTTCTTAAAATATGTTACCTGGAACGATATATCTCCCCGACCATTATAGTCTGGTGTTTTTAATGCTTTGGTTTTTCCTGCTCCTCTTAAAACAGTTCCCGGTCCGCGTTCTTTAATTGCTTCAGTATTTTTTCTAATATAAACAAAATAAATAAAGTTCAATGAATGTGCATGAAAAATAGTACTATATATGTTTGTGGAATTTACTTCACCTTGTTGATTCTTTATCGCGACGCTTGACATCAAACTCTTTGCTTGGCGGAAACTTTGGTAAGGTGGAAGGATCACAAGGTAGAGGATCTGTAATGAAAAACTGACATGAATATTAAAAGGTTAGTTTATTGTTGGAGCGAATTGACGAATTCAAAATTCATAAATTGATGTATTTGAGAATTACCTCACTCTTAAGTGCGGAAGTTGCAGATCCTCTTTGTTCCGATTCCATTGAGAGGAGCTTATCTACAAGAGTCAATGCAGTGGGAGGAAAATTGTTAAATGTATTTGCAATTTGTCGTTTGTAAGAGTTTTGCGGTTTAAAACTTGTTGAATATGGAAGTTTTGTTCTTTGCCAATATTCTTCAGACGGAGAACCACAAAGCTTGAAAATTTTGTGCATTTGTTCCACCTTCACATATTAAATCAGTTTCAAAATATCAATATCATTATCAAGAACATGACAAATATGCAAGAATGATCAAATATATATATATATATATACCTCTGTTCTTCCAGGCATGATAGGCTTCCCCACCAACAATTCTGCAAGAATGCAACCGACACTCCACATGTCAATTCCAATACCATAGTCACTAGCACCAAGTAAAAGTTCGGGTGCTCGATACCAAAGAGTTACAACACGGCTTGTCAATGGCACTTTGCTATTCGGTTGATAAACCGTCGCTAGACCAAAATCTCCAATCTTAAGATTTCCTCTATTGTCCACTAGAAGATTAGAACCCTTGATGTCGCGGTGTAACACACCCATGTTATGACAATGTTCTAGCCCACTCAGTAGTTGCTTCATGTAACATTTTATCTGTGGTTCAGTAAACTTGATGCCAGGTCTAGCTGCTAACCCAGCAAGGTCATGCTCCATGTACTCAAAAACAAGGTACAAACTAGTTGAAGTTCTAGACGTGACAAGACCTTCAAGCTTGAGGATATTAGGATGATTAAGTTGACGCATGATATAGATTTCTCTTGCCATAAAACGAACACTCTCAACATCTCCACTCGAAAATCTAACTTTCTTCAAAGCAACATATTTACCGGTTTCGCGGTCAATCGCTTTATGCACACTACTATAAGCCCCTTGTCCAATCTGCATATACAAAAATATTCACTGGTAAATCAATTAATTATTTAGGCAAGTTATGAAGAAAAAAAAAGATGATTATGATGATATTAATAGAACTAACTTGGTCTAATTTTTCAAAAGTGTCTGCCCGTCGAGGAACCCAACCTTTGATAGCCTCGGCCGCAACTGAAGACAACCATAACGGCCATCCAGAATCAACATATTGTTCTCCTGAAAAATTTTGCACACTGAGTATTCTACTCATGATTGGCTTTCTTTCACCAATATCAGAACTTATTGTCTTACATCTATGATGTTGGCTTTTGTTATCATCCTCTAAGTGATTTTTTTTCTCTTCTACTCTTTGAAATACTTGGGATGATGCCTTCTCCAAACGTGGAATATAGTTACCACCATTCATTGTAATGGTAATTCCAACCCCATTTAGTTGTGATGGTGCAACTAATTGCACTGAAGATTTATTCCATCCACTTTCTTTTTCATATTCTTCAACTCTTTCTTTGTTTGAAGAATATTTTGAGCAAATGCACCCCATATTAACCCTATGAGGTGCCCTTTCTTTAGGGCAAAAATTGATAATAAAAAATCCACCGTAAAAGATCAATGTTGTAACGCAATAATGCAAAAATTCGAGAATATGGATTTCAAACTAGATCTCGTAATTCTTAAAAAAGGACTAATGAAGAACATGGTGACATGAGGTTTTGAAAATTAATGGATTTAAAAGTGTATGATTAAGAAATATGTATATGCATATGATCACAAAAGAACAATAGAGAAAGAAGATTGATTTACCCTTTAATTAAGAAAAAATGGTTGATAATTAAAAGGAAAAATAAACCTTTTTTTTTTTAAATTGATTGTTGAATCTTGAATAGAAAACAAAAGATGGAGACAATGAGGAAGGAGGGACATAAATGGAAATTTTGTTAAAAAAATGAAAATTTTGATTATGATGTGATTTGGAAGAATTGTTGCAGAGAAGATTGATTTTAGGGATGTTAGTGTAATCAAGTGCGAAAGTTGCGTAGAACCGTGCATTCTACATTGACAACACTTATCCTCATAATCTTACTTACACATTAAATGATTAGATGGAATTTTAAAGTAAAAAAAATATATTCTTATACATCAAATAACTAATCTATAAGAATAATTAAAATGAAGACTTTCTCGAAGTTAACATCAATATAAATAGAAATGTTTAATTTTGGTGTAGATTTTATGTAATTGTTAGTGTGATATGTTCATTATATTTGAATTTTAATGTTTTTTTTAGAGTGTAGAAATATTTTGATGATTTATTAATTATCGGAGTTATAGAGATTAGAGTGAAGAAAAATAAAATAGTATTGGAATCATTACAAATAATTATACATAATTAATTATTTTGTAATGGGTTGAAATAGTAGAAAATATAGAAAATTTAAATTAAATAATTATTTGATTTAAATATTTATTTAAATTAAATATTTATTTAATTTGAATAATAATTTAAAAAAATTGAGAATGGGAAAAAAGTTGAGTTTTTAGAGAAGTTGTGGGGTTAAGTTGTAATATTGGAGTGTTGTTGATAAAGATTATGAATTAACATCATATAAATATAAAAAGTTGGAATTTAGAAATATTTTTACGCGAAATTGTGAGAAGACCGAGAAGCGACTACCAATGTTGGGAAAAAACAAAACATAGAGAAAAAAGAGGAACATAAACACAACATAAGAACATAACGTGCAAACTTCAAAACCGGAGAAAAAACCCACAATAGTTGTCAATAGACAACCAAAGAATAACATTATGTGAAAATTGTTACAATACATAATATACCCTCAACTAACTCATGCCCCTAGTACACTCAAACCCTCCAAAACAAATATTTAACTACATCTCACAACACTCTAATACAAGAGTTTAAGAGAATAAAGAAAGTTAAATACAAGTTTAAAGTGATTTTGATTGGTGCATCTTGGAATGAAGAACTTGAATCATATATATAGCTTTAGACTCTCTCTTCCTTCACAAAACTAAGCGATGTGAGACTTCAAAGAACTTGTATTCTATAAATAGCCTTGGACTCCTCTTTATTCACAAAAATAAACAATGCGAGACTTCTTCAATATGTATATTTTCAACCAACTCCAACAATCTCCACCTTGATTGAAAATAATACATTAATTTTCATTGTCTTCACCGACAATCATACTCCACCATAAAGAGCATCAAAATATATATTTTCAATCAATCTCAATACATTTGATAGTGATTGGGACTCAAATAAGGAGGTTTTAAATATGTTTAATAGGGAGAAAAATACAGAAAAATCGCAAATAGACTTAAAAGGGGATTAGCCGCCTTATTTCAGGCATATATTGAGTTTTGAGACTCAGATTAAGGTGCGGTTTGAAGCGTTGAAAACATAACATGATAGTCTTTCTTCTAAATTAGATAAAATGGCCTAGGGTCGCTACAATAATACCAATTAGCAGGTTTTAATACCAGGGGTATAGTCACTTTCAGTCTTGCGTTGGTCATCATGGTTCAGATAACTTGAGTTTCGTAAGACCTTTTGGGATACCGTCAATTGCGTTAGAAATAGGATTTAATGATCCTTTTATGTAATACCCCGTATTTTATAAATGCTCTGGATAATATTAGTTGAGACCAGTTGAGATCCAGTGTGCTCTGAGTATTTATCTGTTAAGATAATTAGAGCAACTGATGAACTCAGAGCTGATCAGATTAATATTATCTAACTCTAAGGTTTTATTAATTGGTGCATTTGAGATAATTTAGACATTTAGTAGTGTTACTAACTAATGAGTATTTCCTATATCATTTCATTTTCCCTCATTTCTAAACATAGTAACATTTGAGAGAGAGAAACTAGAGAGAGGTTGGAGCAAAAAGGGAGAAGAAGAAAAAGGAAACCCTAAGAGCTCAAGATCAAGAATCATCCTCTACTCTTCATCAATTCATCTCATCTTCTTCATCATCATCCTCTAATCCAGGTGAGTTCTAGATAGAGACTTTAGTTGTAGAATTTCTTGAGTTCTAGAGCTAGGTTAGATATTGTGAGAAAATGAGTAATTTTGCTAAATCAAAGAATCTAACGGTTGAAATGCGATATAAATTGTGTAGTATGATCAATATATGTGTGGAATCATCTGTTGATAATTGCTATAGTGTTTGATTATGTTTTGAATGAGTTTGAGATGGAAATGTATCAATTAAAACAAGCATTTTTTATTCTGCGCTCAGAGTAACCGGTTACCCTCTGGTGAGTAACCGGTTACCCTTTGAAAAATTGGTGTTTCTGCGCAGAAAATGAACTAAGTAACCGGTTACCCTTTGGTGAGTAACCGGTTACCCAAATGTGTCTCTAACCCTCATTTTGGCTCTGAGTAACTGGTTACCCTCTGGTGAGTAACCGGTTACCAATGTTTGTTTTCCAAAAGTATTTCTTAAATTCATATCTTTTGATTCGGGTGTCCGATTTAAGCGTTCTTTATATCGATGTAAAGCTATGAAAGTGTTATATGCTATGGAAAGTGAAAATATTGTTTATGAGATGGAATTTATTCGATTATGTTAAATAAACAGAATTAAGTGATTTATGTAAATGAACTTTTGAAAATTTAAAAGCTTCAAGATGTGAGTTAGTGAGGAAACCTTAGAACAATAGAATGACTTAGAGAATCGTACGACAAATGCTTATACATCGATACTAGAAGAGTGTCTTTGTTAAGTAGTTGTTATTGGAGGATTGTAATTCCTCCAATTTGTAATCTATCCCTTAATAAATACCGTGACCCGTGTTTAAGATCCCCTTGTGCGGGATGGCCGGGGAGAAGTATTTATTAAGTAAGTAACCGTGACCCGTGTTGAAGAGCCCCTTGTGCGGGATGGTCGGGGAGAAGTTACTTAGTGGTTGGTACCATGACCCGTGTTGAAGTGCTCCTTGTGTGGGCTGGCCGGGGAGAAGTACCATTTGTAGATAACTGTGACCCGTGTTGAAGTGCTCTGTGTGTGGGCTGGTCGGGGAGAAATTATCTACGTTAAGGATCCGTGACCCGTGTTGTAGTTCCTTGTATAGACTGGTCGGGGAGACGATTCCTTAACTAGTTTGTCGTTTTGTGAATTGTACGATTGTTTCTCTAGTCAGAAATGTTTTAACTCAAGGTCTAGTTCCTTTCCCCCGACTTGAGTTAGGCTAAGATAGAACCTTGTAAAGCTGAGAGAATCCATAAAATAGGGAACTCACTGAGGTTCCGCGAAGGGTAAGGATAAAGCCGTGTGATTATCCTTACTTGTTTGATGGTTAGCTTCCGATGTGGAGTTTATTTTGAGATCATTGTTGATGTAGTTCTTAGTATTTATCTTTTGAACATCTTGTATACATTATGCCATAGTTTGTAGTACCTTTTGTATTTGGGCATGTAATTTATACAATGTGTTTACTAGGAACTTATTGGTATTTCAGTACCAAAACTTGGATTCATGTATAATATATGCTTTGATGTATGTTGTTATATATGGGTGTTACAGTTGGTATCAGAGTCTGGTCGTATCATCGACCTAGCCTTGGAATATTATAAGTATTTCTTTCCGTTCATATGCGTGTTGTCGTCATTGGTGTTAAATGTTATAATTATGGTATTGAGTCTGATCAACTTAATCCTATCTGTATGATGCTTAGGAACATGACTGACGAACGCAGAACCCGTGGTAGACCCGGTGCTACTTCTTCCGTGGGGAATCCACCAGGCGGCGATGAGAATGCCCCTTTGTATCAGTTTATGCAACAGATGCAGCAACAACAGAACCAATTCATGCAGCAGGTGGTACAACAAATGAATGGAGGTCTTCATCCTCATGTGGTTGTTCTAGAAGCTGTAGGTGGGAGTTTCCGATATTTCTTCCGCATGAATCCTCTGGAATTTCATGGCAGATTAGATCCTGTAAAGGCTCACGAATGGGTGTCTGGTATGGAGAGAATCTTATTGATAGTTCAGTATAGTGAAGAGAACAAGGTGGTGTTTGCGTCTCACTCATTGAAAGGTCCTGCTATGAGGTGGTGGGAGAGTGCTTCGGCTTTGATGACTATCCAAGATGTGCCAAAGGTTTGGGAGCAGTTTAAGGTTACTTTCATGGAGAAGTACTTTCCTAGCTCTTTGAGAACTCAGAAAGAGTTTGAATTCCAACAGTTAAGACAGGGTAGTATGACTGTGGCCAGTTATGCTGAAAAGTTTAAGGACATGGCTGCTTACTCTAGGCAGACTATGTATGCTCCGGATGAAAGGTAAAAAATAAACCAATTTCTTTTTGGACTGAAAGCTGAAATCTCTCATAGTGTATCTCAGAGGGAGTTCACTACTTATGCTGAAGTTCTAAGGCAATGCTATGTGGCTGAGCATAGTTTGAAGAAAGTCCAAGCTGAAGGTGTTGCAAGTAGGGTGAATCAGCGTGATTGTGGGAGATCAAGTCAAGAGTTTGGGCCTAGATCACAAGCTTTCAAAGGGAAGCAGGTGCAGGTTGCTAGACCTAACGCTACTCTTCTATGTAGGGTGTGCAACAAACTTCATTTTGGGAAGTGTGTCGATGGGGGTTTTAGGTGTTATAATTGTAATGGATTGGGTCATGTGGCTAGAGATTGTACTCAGAATAGAAACCAAGTGCAAGGAAGGAATACCGGAAGGGTTTATACTTTGGATGCAAGGAAGACGAAGAATGACAATGTTTTGATTGTGGGTACGTGTTTCGTAAACGGGCATCCTTGTTTTGTTTTATTTGATTGTGGGGCAACACATTCTTTTGTGTTAATGCGATGTATGAAGCGACTTGGGTTGCGAGCTATTCCTTTGTCTCCTTCTATGGTGGTCACTACTGCCATGGATGAAATGGTTGAGACACCGTTGATGTGTAAAAACTGTGTTTTGTCTTTGGATGGTAGAGTTTTTCAGATTGATCTTATTTGTTTACCGCTTAAGAAAATTGATGTCGTTTTGGGGATGGATTGGCTTTCTGCTAATTCGGTGTTTATTGGGTGTGAGGAAAAGCTTATCATCATTCCATCTGTTGAGGCTACCCCGAAGGATGTGTTAACAACTATTTTAGAAGGTATGGTTGGAGTGATAAATTTCTTGTTTGAGAAGGAGAAATCTATTCTACTGGTTCTTACTAAGGAGGAGAGTAGTGACCAGCAAGTGCTGAGTATTCCTATAGTCTGTGAGTTTCCCGAAGTTTTTCCCGAGGACGTCACTTCTCTTCCTCTGGAGAGAGAAGTTGAGTTCTCTGTTGACCTGGTACCGGGAATGGCTCCTATATCCGTTTCTCCTTATCGGATGGCTCTGCTTGAATTAAGAGAACTGAAGGACCAATTGGAGGATTTAATGGCAAAGCATTTTGTTAGACCTAGCGTTTCACCGTGGAGAGCTCCAGTTTTGTTGGTAAAGAAGAAAGATGGTGGAATGCGTTTGTGTATTGATTACCGTTAGTTGAATAAGGTGACCTTTAAGAACAAGTACCCCTTACCCAGGATAGAGGACCGGTTGGATCAATTGAAAGGAGCATGTGTGTTCTCGAAGATTGACTTGAGGTCGGGTTATCACCAAATCCGAGTGAAAAGTTCCAATGTGCCTAAGACTGCATTTAGAACCCGTTACGGCCATTACGAATTCTAAGTGATGCCTTTCAGTGTGACTAATGCTCCATCTATTTTTATGGATTACATGAACCGTATATTTCAAGCTTACTTGGATCAATTTGTCGTAATCTTTATTGACGACATTCTTATTTATTCTCGTACTCCACAAGAGCAAGGAGAACATATGAGAATTGTCTTCTCGGTGTTGCAAGAGAAGCAACTTTTTGCTAAGTTAAGCAAGTGAGAGTTTTGGACGTCGGAAGTTAAATTTCTTGATCATGTTATATCTCAAGGTGGTGTGGCGGTAGATCCGTCAAAGGTAGAAGCAGTGATTAATTGGGAGAGACCGGAGAATGCTTCAGAAGTTGGAAGTTTCTTGGGATTGACAGGTTACTATAGAAGGTTCATCAAAGGTTTTATTCAATTAGCCTTACCAATGACAAAAATTACTCGAAAAGATTTTGCTTATGAGTGGGATTCGGGTTGTGAACAAAGTTTTATGAAATTGAAGGAAAGATTGACGACTGCTCCTGTGTTAATCATTCCTGATCCTAACAACTCTTACGAAGTATTTTACGATGCTTCTAAGATGGGATTAAGAGGTGTTCTGATGCAAGGCGGTCAAGTGGTAGCTTATGCTTCCCGACCATTGAAAGTTCATGAGAAGAATTATCTAACTCATGATTTGGAACTAGCGGCAGTTGTGTTTACACTGAAGGTGTGGCATCATTATTTGTATGGTGTACGTTTTGAGATGTTCAGTGACCATAAAAGTTTGAAGTATTTATTTGACCAAACGGAGTTGAATATGCGACAAAGAAGGTGGATGGAGTACTTAAAGGATTATGACTTAGAATTAAAGTATCATCCAGGAAAAGCGAATAAAGTAGCTGACGCATTAAGTCGGAAAGTGGTTCATTGTACCGAATTGATGATATTGGAGTATGCTTTGTTGGAAAAGTTTAGAGATCTTAATCTTCAGTTTGTGTGGACTCCAAATGGTGTAATTATGGGAAATTTGAATGTCAATTCTACTCTAAGAGATGAGATTCAACAAGAACAAGTTTTAGATGAGAAATTTCAAGAGATGTTACTTCAACCGGGTTTTACACGAGCAGCGGATGGGATCGTCCTGTTTAACCAAAGAATTTGTGTTCCGAATGATGCGGTATTAAAAAGAAAGATTTAGATGAAGCTCATAAAGGTACTTTTACGATACATCCTGGTTCTTCGAAGATGTATTAAGACTTAAAGAAGGATTATTGGTGGTCCGGAATGAAAAAGGATATTGCGGTGTATATGTCAGAATGTGCAGTGTGCCAACAGGTGAAGATTGAACACCAAAGACCGGGCGGTCTGTTACAACCTTTAGAAATCCCAGTTTGGAAGTGGGATAGTATTTCTATGGACTTTGCAGTAGGTTTACCCCGTACGCAAGGTGGTTATGATTCTATTTGGGTGATTGTGGATCGACTAACGAAATCAGCGCATTTCTTAGCCGTGAAGACTACTTACAAGGCAAGTCATCTTGCAAAGTTGTTTATTTCTGAAATTGTGAGATTGCATGGTGTTCCCTCTAACATTGTGTCTGATAGAGATCCAAAGTTTACTTCAAGGTTTTGGAAGGCTTTTCAACAAGCTATGGGTACGAGGTTGCGTTTGAGCACGTCTAATCATCCTCAGACGGATGGTCAGACTGAGCCAACAATATAAACAATAGAAGATATGTTGAGAGCTTGTGTGCTAGAAAGTAGAGGAAATTGGAAAGAACTTCTACCGTTAATTGAGTTTTCTTATAACAATAGTTACCATGCGAGCATCTGTATGACTCCTTATGAAGCATTGTATGGGAGAAAAAGTATAACACCTTTGTGTTGGGCGGAAGTTGGTGAAGATAGAATTTTGGGACCCGAAATTATCCAAGAGACTATGGAAAAGATTCGAATTATCCGTGAGAAATTTAAACAAGCGTAAGATCGTCAAAAGAGTTATGCGGACAATCGTAGGAGACCTTTAGAATTTGAGGAAGGTGGCCATGTGTTTTTGAAAGTTACTCCGAGATTGAGATTGAAAGGACCGTTTAAGTCACGCAAGTTAAGTTCAAGATACGTGGAAAGGATCGGTGAAGTAGCTTACAGATTAGCCTTACCAACCTCTCTATCAGAAATGCATGACGTCTTTCATGTATCTCAGCTTTGAAAGTTTATTCTTGATCCTCTTTAGCCAGTTCTACCAGACTCAGTTGAAATAGAAGCAGACTTGACTTTTGAACCTCAACCGACCCGTATTGTGGGAAGAGAAACAAAGGTATTAAGGAACAAAGACATTCCTCTTGTTAAGGTGCAATGGGATGTGACGCATCTGAGTGATGCTACTTGGGAACTAGAATCGGAGATGCGAGATGCTTACACTCATCTGCTCAGGTAATCATTTAAATTCGAGGACGAATTTCTATTTAAGGAGGGGAGGATGTAATACCCCGTATTTTATAAACGCTCTGGATAATATTAGTTGAGACCACTTGAGATCCAGTGTGCTCTGAGTATTTATCTGTTAAGATAATTAGAGCAACTGATGAACTTAGAGCTGATCAGATTAATATTATCTAACTCTAAGGTTTTATTAATTGGTGCATTTGAGATAATTTGGACATTTAGTAGTGTTACTAACTAATGAGTATTTCCTATATCATTTCATTTTCCCTCATTTCCAAACATAGTAACATTTGAGAGAGAGAAACTAGAGAGAGGTTGGAGCAAAAAGGGAGAAGAAGAACAAGGAGACCCTAAGAGCTCAAGATCAAGAATCATCCTCTACTCTTCATCAATTCATCTCATCTTCTTCATCATCATCCTCTAATCCAGGTGGGTTCTAGATAGAGACTTTAGTTGTATAATTTCTTGAGTTCTAGATCTAGGTTAGATATTGTGAGAAAATGAGTAATTTTGCTAAATCAAAGAATCTAACGGTTGAAATGCGATATAAACTGTGTAGTATGATTAATATATGTGTGGAATAATCTGTTGATAAATATTATAGTGTTTGATTATGTTTTGAATGAGTTTGAGATGGAAAGGTATCAATTAAAATAAGCATTTTTTATTCTGCTCTCAGAGTAACCAGTTACCCTCTAGTGAGTAACCGGTTACCCTTTGAAAAATTGGTGTTTCTGCGCAGAAAATAAACTAAGTAACCGGTTACCCTCTGGTGAGTAACCGATTACCCAAATGTGTCTCTAACTCTCATTTTGGCTTTGTGTGAACAGTACAACACTGAGTAACCAGTTACCCTCTGGTGAGTAACCGGTTACCACTGTTTGTTTTCCAAAAATATTTCTTAAATTCATATCTTTTGATTCGGGTGTCCGATTTAAGCGTTCTTTATATTGATGTAAAGCTATGAAAGTGTTTTATGCTATGGAAAGTGAAAATATTGTTTATGAGATGGAATTTATTCGATTATGTTAAATAAACAGAATTAAGTGATTTATGTAAATGAACTTTTGAAATTTTAAAAGCTTCAAGATGTGCGTTAGTGAGGAAACCTTAGAACAATAGAATGACTTAGAGAATTGTACGGCAAATGCTTATACATCGATACTAGAAGAATGTCTTTGTTAAGTAGTTGTTAGTGGAGGATTGTAATTCCTCCGGTTTGTAGTCTATCCCTTAATAAATACCGTGACCCGTGTTGAAGAGCCCCTTATGCGGGATGGTCGGGGAGAAGTATTTATTAAGTAAGTAACTATGATCCGTGTTGAAGAGCCCCTTGTGCGGGATGACCCGGAAGAAGTTACTTAGTGGTTGGTACCGTGACCCGTGTTGAAGTGCTCCTTGTGTGGGCTGGCCGGGGAGAAATACCATTTGTAGATAACCGTGATCCGTGTTGAAGTGCTTCGTGTGTGGGCTGGCCGGGGAGAAGTTATCTACGTTAAGGATCCGTGACCCGTGTTGTAGTGCCTTGTATAGGCTGGCCGGAGAGAAGATTCCTTAACTAGTTTGTCGTTTTGTGAATTGTACGATTGTTTCTCTAGTCATAAATGTTTGAACTCAAGGTCTAGTTCCTTTCCCCCGACTTGAGTTAGGCAAAGATAGAACCTTGTAAAGCCGAGAGAATTCATAAGATATGGAACTCACTGAGATTTGTTATCTCATCCCATGTTGTTGATTATATTTCAAGTACTTCAGGTTCCGCGAAGGGTAAGGATAAAGCTGTGTGATTATCCTTACTTGTTTGATGGCTAGCTTCCGATGTGGAGTTTATTTTGAGATCATTGTTGATCTAGTTCTCAGTATTTATCTTTTGAACATCTTGTATACATTATGCCATAGTTTGTAGTACCTTTTGTATTTGGGCATTTAATTTATACAATGTGTTTACTAGGAACTTATTGGTATTTCATTACCAAAACTTGGATTCATGTATAATATATGCTTTGATGTATGTTGTTATATATGGGTGTTATATTTTAACTGGAATTTTTCATAAATTTCACATAAGTATACAATTTTTGGCGCCATTTTGAAATCAGGCGAAACATTTGGCCCAATACGAATACCCATTCTTGTTGTTCGATAAAATTGAACCTATTAGTGTATTAAGTCCTTAAATAGATATCATATTATTAAAATAGACTCTCTAAGATTTTCGAAACATATTCATTTTTTTAATTCCGACTCTGTTTGATATTTTAAATAATTATTCGAGATATGTAGGGCTTTGGTATTGAGTAGGAAGCATACATTTATTTCGGAGATAGGCATGACTTTGGTCCAATGTTGGCATAGTTCAAGGAGGAACTATGTCGGTCTCATGTTCAGAGAGGAACAAGATTCAGAAAGAAACTAAAGACATGGGAATATCAGTAACATACCTCTGATCTCAGTGATTTTTGTACCACATGCATTTGAGAATGAGTTGGTGGCATTAGCATCACATTACATCGTTATTTATTTTGTTGAATTGGATGGTGTCTCTATTTGTTACTATGCATAAATATGAGAGTTTTATGATTTTATAGGAGGACTAAATCATACAGTACACCATAATATCAAAGATAATAAGATGAAGAATTATTCGTCCGAAAGTTATCGGGGGAAGAATTCCACTTTCTCTGTTTTTTATCCTCCTTCTTTGGCTTCTCTTCTTGTTCTTCCTTTGGTTATAGAGACTGTAGAAGTTTGCATTAAGGTTAATTGTTGTTATTCTTCGATGTGAAGAGCAACAACTTTTAGGATATGAAATTTGTAAATTGTGGATGATAAAAAAGTGTAAAATTGAGACCTATTTATACTAAAAAAACTAGGTTAGTAAAAAAGGAAATACATGAATTATGATTAAGACCATTAAAAGTGAAAAAACAATAAAAGTGAAAAAGATGGGTCGAACTCATCACTACACAAACTCACAACTTCTTATACATATTACCAACTGTGTCATTTCACTAATTCAAAATAAAGGTAAAGTGACACTAAAAAATATACTAAAGGTGTGCATATCAATCTTCTTGAAATTCCTTATGGATGTTGCTGACTTATGGAAGAACTTAGTATTAAGGTCGTGAAATGAAAGTTTCCTCCTGAATGAGCACACGATTATAGTCCCTTTTGCGCTTCGAAAAACCTTGCTACCGACTCAGGGTCATGACTTCTACGACATGTCTCCATCTTCTCCCAGTAACCTCTTCAATCCAATCCGAGTTTGCTAAAGCTCTATCCAATCTCTCTTCTACGACATGATCAGTTCCTCTACTCTTAATCCATGTTGTTTTGTTCCCCTAATACTGAGTCAGTTTCTGCATGGTTAGTCTTGGTGTTGGGTAGCATTTGTTCAGTTTAAGTTTGATTAATTTTGATGAGGTGTAAGCTGTTGTGAATTTTGATGGAATTCAAGAGTTTGAATTTGTTGAACCTACTGCAATCTTGCATAGCCAACAAATCTCTATCATCCGCCAAAATCATCCACGCTCGAGTTTTCCGCTTCACCCTTTTCTCCGACACTTTTCTCTCTAATCACCTCATCGAGCTATACTACAAGTGCAATGACATCACTTCCGCACGCCACGTGTTCGACAAAATTCCTCACAAAAACATTTTCTCCTATAACGCCATCTTGTCTGCTTATTGCAAATCCAACAATTTGCAAAATGCCTGTCGTTTATTCCTTCAAATGCCAGAAAGAAACACGGTATCGTTGAACACTATAATCACTAGCATGGTTCGAAATGGATATGAAAGACAGGCGCTTGATACTTATGAGTCAATGATGGTACATGAATCGGTTAAACCTTCTCATATAACATTTGCTACTGTTTTTAGTGCTTGTGGTGGTTTGTTAGATGCAAATTGTGGTAGAAGAAATCATGGGTTTGTGCTTAAAGTTGGTCTTGATAGTAATATTTATGTGGCGAATGCTCTTTTGTGTATGTATTCTAAGTGTGGTTTAAATGGAGATGCTTTTCGTGTTTTTGAGGATATTCGTGAACCTAATGAGGTTACTTTTACTACAATGATGGGTGGGTTATCACTAACAAATCAAGTCATGGAAGCTTTGGAATTGTTTAGACTCATGTTGAGAAAAGGGATTCGTGTTGATTCGGTCTCCTTATCAACCGTCTTGGGTATATGTGCGAAAGGAGTATCTTTTGATGTGTGTGATGATAGTCGTGGTTTTTCGACTAATGCACAAGGAAAACAGATACATACTCTCGCGATTAAAGTTGGGTTTGAGAGCGACCTTCATTTGTGCAATTCTTTGCTTGATATCTATGCTAAAACTGGGGATATGGATGATGCGGAAAATGTTTTTGTTAATTTGGATAAGCATAGTGTTGTTTCTTGGAATATAATGATATCTGGGTATGGGAACAGATGCGACAGTGAGAAAGCCGTTGAGTGTTTTCAGAGGATGCAGTGTTGTGGATATGAACCAGATGATGTTACTTATATTAATATGTTGACGGCGTGTGTTAAATCTGGGGATGTTAAAGTTGGGCGTCAAATATTTGACTGCATGTCGTGCCCGAGTTTGATTTCATGGAATGCCATACTTTCGGGCTATAACCAGAGTGCAGATCATGGAGAGGCAGTTGAACTGTTTAGAAAGATGCAGTTTCAGTGGCAGCACCCTGATAGGACAACTTTGGCTATTATTCTCAGTTCATGTGCTGAATTGGGACTTCTTGAGCCTGGAAAACAGGTTCACGCGGTTTCCCAGAAGCTTGGATTTTATGATGATGTGTATGTTGCCAGCAGCCTTATCAATGTGTACTCAAAATGTGGGAAAATGGAGTTGTCTAAGCATGTATTCAGTAAACTTTCTGAACAAGATGCCGTTTGTTGGAACTCAATGATAGCAGGATTCTCAACCAATTCTCTTGAACAAGATGCTTTGGCTTTTTTTAAGCGGATGAGACAATTTGGTTTCTCTCCTTCTGAGTTTTCTTATGCTACCATAGCGAGCTCTTGTGCGAAGCTTTCCTCTTTGTTTCAAGGACAACAAATCCATGCTCAGATCATAAAAGATGGTTATGTAGATGATGTATTTGTGGGGAGTTCTCTTGCAGAAATGTATTGTAAATGTGGGGATGTAGGTGCAGCCAGATGTTATTTTGATATGATGCCCAGTAAAAATATTGTTACTTGGAATGAAATGATACACGGTTATGCACAGAATGGATACGGTCACGAGGCTGTATGCCTTTATAAGGAGATGATTTCATGTGGCGAAAAACCTGATGATATTACATTTATTGCTGTTTTAACTGCTTGTAGCCACTCGGCTTTGGTTGATGAAGGGGTTGAAATATTCAATGCAATGCTACAAAAATTCGAACTGGTGCCAAAGTTGGATCATTATACATGCATCATAGATTGTCTGGGACGAGCAGCGAGGTTTCATGAAGTAGAAATCATTCTAGATACCATGCCGTATAAAGACGACACAATTGTATGGGAGGTTGTGTTAAGCTCATGCCGTGTTCATGCTAACTTGAGCTTAGCAAAAAGAGCAGCTGAGGAACTCTATCGACTGAACCCGCAAAATTCAGCACCTTATGTGCTTCTTGCCAACATGTATTCTTCTATGGGGAGATGGGAGGATGCACAAGTTGTTAGAGATTTGATGAGTGATAACCAGGTACATAAGGATCCTGGTTATAGCCGGAGCTGAGTTATCGTATGATGTGCAAAGCACTTTGTAAAACAAACAATAGTTTTTGTTGCTTGTAGATAAACTCAATTCTACAAGGCCTCATGAATTTCCACATATGGTGTTCTCGAACCACTTCTACAGAGAGTATTGTCTCTACAACAGAAATTCTAGTTGGGGGTTCAAACCATCTCCAAGCTAGTAATGGTCATTTCACTGTTCTTAATTTCTTTAACTCCTTGAAGATGGTTAATGATACCCGACAGCACTTTGATGATTATTGGTGGTAATCCAGCTCATTGACTGATTACTAAACTGTAGTTCCATGCATCGTAGTATGTTTGAGGCCGAGCGAATAGAGTAGTTTCATGAATTAGAAGTAATTATAAGTTATGGAAGGCTGTGTTTATGGTCATGCTAACTTGAGCTCAGCAAAAAGAGAAGATGATCTCTATCAATTAGACTAAGATGATTTTGCACCATATGTGCTTCTTGCGGACTTGTATTCTTCTTTGAGAAGTTTGGATGATGCACAATTTGTTAAGAGAGCTTATGAGTGATAACTAGTTCTATAAGGATCACTCACTATTGTTGGAGTAAGTGCATGCAACGCATTATGTAAAACAAACAATAATCTTTTATTGGTTGGCAAAAACTCAACTGTACAGAATTCAATTATAAAAGAACGCATTAATCTCTACAACTGGAGCTGATGAACCGTCTCTGCTGGGAATTTAATTTCTACAACAGTTGCTCTAGCTGTGAGTAAAACTGCCCCAAGTTAATACTGGTGGGGAAAAACAACTTTTTAGAGTTTCGAAAAATAAAATATACAATTTTTAAGACTATTTTTAGATTTGATTTCTTAACATGTGACTTGCCTTTAAGTGATTGGACATTTTCATGCAACTCTTACCATTGAAGAAATTACTGCAGGGACAATATAAAAAGGCAGAGTCTTGTAATTACAAGGTAACCCTTTTAGGGAGTAATTGCAAGCAGTGTTTTAAAAACCAAACCGGACCGACCGGATCGGTTGGACCAGGAACCGGCCAGATAACCGGTTGGGTTCGTTTGTTCGATCGCCCATATCTTCTAACCGGAGGAAACCGGTGTGAATCGGTGCGAACCGGAAAAACTGGAAAAATCGGCGGTTTTCGCAAACCGACGGTTCAACTGCTTATTTTAAAAAAAAAAAAATTAAATTTTTTATTTTTTTATTTTTTTTACTCACATACATATAAACTTTTCCCCAAGAATAATAGTGATCACTCATTTAATTCAAGTGATACACAAATTAAGTTTCGTAATATCCACAAAACTATTTTTACTATTTTGTATTTATATTGATTGAAAAACCATCATACAAACATTTGTATAGAAATTTAAGAACACAGATTAAGAAATTAAATATAATATAATTTTAGACTTAACTGATTTCCATTATATATATATATATATATATATATATATATATATATATATATATATATATATATATATATTTGGAAAATGTATTATTTAGAATAATGTTAATATTTGTATTGTTTTAATTATTAACATTAAAACTGATTTTCTATTAACTTTAAAACTATGAATTTAAATTAAATTCTGTTTAATTTAGACTCTATTTAAAATTTATAATTAGACTCTGTTTAAAATTTGGATTTAAATTATGAACTTGTGAATTTATGATATGATATTTTCAAAAAATTTAAGTGCTAGTTATATTTTTTAGAGACTGAATCATCCGGTTCGACCGGTTTTATACCTATTAAAATGACAGGTTTATTCAACCGAGTTATCCAGTTTAATCCGGTTTAGTCATGCGGTTCGACCAATGAACCAGTTGTTCGACCGATAAACCAGTAACCCAGTACCCTCATCGATTTGATGACCGGTCCGATTTTTAAAACACTGATTGCAAGGCTCTTGTAATTAGTTTTTTTTTGTTTTTTTTAATTAGCTGTTAAGTTTCTTAAATCATTTTTGGCATCAAAATATAGAATAACTATGTAATTTTATTTATTTATTTATTATTATCAACCCACTAGTTAGTCTCTCTCTCTCTCTTTTTTTAATTAGTAAAATATTACTTTTAATTTTTTTATTATTTAATAAAAGCTCACTTATTTTAATAATTTCTGATTTTTATTTTATTTTAGTAGTTATTTAGTGAAAACATTTATTTAGTAAAAACAAACTTTTTTCCGCCAATTTCTTATATTTATTTAAAATTAACATTATCTCACTAACTTATTTATTTATTTTATTATTATTATTTAATAAATATAATTGTTTTATAATATTTTTTATATTTATTTTATTATAAAAGATAAATTTAAACTAACTTTATTCCACTAATTTCTTATATTCAAATAAAGTTAACGTTAGTCCATTAACTTTTTATATTCATTTAATTATTATTATTTAATTATTAAATATTAAATAAAAGATAACTTTTATAATAATTTTTATATTTATCTTATTATTAAAAATAACTTTTTATAATAATTTTTTATATTTATTTTATTGGGTTAATACCCCTTTTGGACCCTGCCATATAGGCCAAATCCCAAAAACAACCCTGTAAAAAAAAAAACACAGATTCCATCCCTGTCATTTGTAGATTCCCTCGTTTTGCCCCCTGAGTGGATTTGGTCAACCATATTGATGACATGGCGCTGCTTAGTTAGAATTTTATTTATTTTTTATTTATTTAATTACACACGTGGCATTTTTATTAATATTTTAATATTTAATATTTAATATTTTTTTTTTTTTTTTTTTAATTTTTATTTATTTTTTTTTTTTATTTTTTATTTTATTTTATTTTTTTTTTTTTTTATTTTTTAAATTTTATTTTATTTTTTTTTTATTTTGTTTTATTTTTTTAATTTGTTTTTATTATAATTTTTTTAATTTTATTCTTTTTTTTTATTTTTTTCGTTTTTATTTATATATTATATATATATATATATTTTTTTTTTTTTTTTTTTTTTCGTTTTTGGACCTAATTTTTATTTTTAATTCTATTTTAAACAAATTGTTCTTTTAAAAATTAGTTTCATTATACTAATCCATTTATTTCAATTTATTACCATACTAATCCATTTATTCTCATACTAATTTCAATTTAACAATACTTATGAGTGATTTATTACCATTATAACTTCACTCATCAACCATCTTTATAACCTCTCTCCACTTCTTTTTTTTTTCGTTACAATATTATTTCATTTCTTCTCCATTGTTTTCAATACTCATCAACCATCCAAAACTCAATACAAAGCATACTCACAACACAACAATACCACACACCCTAATAAACAAGAATCTCAAGCTCTCATCACTCTCCACATCCTCATGAAAATGGTAACTTGCTACTGCCATGTTTACACCATAAGTTGGTAACTTACTATATCATTATCCTTTGGTATGAACAATTTTTTGTACAAAGAACATATGAATGTGCATGTAAGGGGAGGATAAGGATGTTGTATCTCAAAACAGTTATATGATTGACAAGTAACATATATAAGTACATATGAATGTAATGTAAGGTAATAGCAGACTGTGTGTGTGTGCCATATTATCTCGTCGGTAATAGCAGGTTGTGTGTGTGCCCTATTATCGCGTCGGTAATAGCAACCCTAATTGGGAAGTGACCTGGTGATGCGCGCGTTCGATGGTTCTAAGAGGTCCGTTTTTGGAGAAATTGTATTGCCGATCAAAGTTGGTCCTGAAATTTTTGAAGCCACTTTCTATATCATGGACATTCAACCTGCCTATAGTTGTTTATTGGATAGTCTGTGGATCCATGGTGCTGGGGCAGTGACGTCCACTCAAAGAGTGATCAGTCAGCCTGAGGTGGTTAATCAACCCGAGGTGGTAAATCAGCCAGAAGTTTCAATGTCTTCTTTCAAAGATGCACGCGCTGTAGTTGAAGTTGGTGATTCCCAGAAGTGGGGCCAAGTCATTAATGTTCAGGTGAAGCAGAATACTTATGGACTGGGATATAAGCCACCCCGACGAGCTCAAGAGCCTCTTAAGTTTTATGGTCCAGTCCAGTTCACAAGTGCTGGTGTCTTCTTTAATCGGGTTAATGCCATTGATGATGAGGGGGATAGTGATTGCGACATGGATGAGTGGATCCGCCCCTGCACTCCCGGTAAAAGTCTATGCAATTGGTCGTCTGAGAAAGTCATCCAAGTGACCCATCAAGAGTAATTGCCTTTGTTTTCTGTTTGTGTAAAATCCTACGTTCTGCCCAAGACGTAGTGATGTTTGTCTGTAGGGCTTTGATGTTTTTGTTTGCTTACTTTATCATCAATAAATGACGTTTTCACATTCAAATGTTTGTCTGTAAGGATAATGATATAGTAAGTTACCAACTTATGGTGTGAACATGGCAGTAGCAAGTTACCATTTTCATGAGGATGTGGAGAGTGATGAAAGCTTGAGATTCTTGTTTATTAGGGTGTGTGGTATTGTTGTGTTGTGAGTATGCTTTGTATTGAGTTTTGGATGGTTGATGAGTATTGAAAACAATGGAGAAGAAATGAAACAATATTGTAACGAAAAAAAAAAGAAGTGGAGAGAGGTTATAAAGATGGTTGATGAGTGAAGTTATAATGGTAATAAATCACTCATAAGTATTGTTGAATTGAAATTAGTATGAGAATAAATGGATTAGTATGGTAATAAATTGAAATAAATGGATTAGTATAATGAAACTAATTTTTAAAAGAACAATTTGTTTAAAATAGAATTAAAAATAAAAATTAGGTCCAAAAACGAAAAAAAAAAAAAAAAATATATATATATATATATATATATATATATATATATATATATATATATAAAATATATAAATAAAAACGAAAAAAAATAAAAAAATTATAATAAAAACAAATTAAAAAAATAAAACAAAAAAAAATAAAATAAAATAAAATTTAAAACATTAAAAAAAAAATAAAAAAAAAATAAAAAAAATAAAAAAAAATAAAAAAAAAATTAAAAAAAAAATTAAAAAAAAATTAAAAAAAAAAATAAATAATAAAAAATAAATAATAATAAAAAAATATTAAATATTAAAATATTAATAAAAATGCCACGTGTGTAATTAAATAAATAAAAAATAAATAAAATTCCAACTAAGCAGCGCCATGTCATCAATATGGTTGACCAAATCCACTCAGGGGGCAAAACGAGGGAATCTACAAATGGCAGGGATGGAATCTGTGTTTTTTTTTTTACAGGGTTGTTTTTGGGATTTGGCCTATATGGCAGGGTCCAAAAGGGGTATTAACCCTATTTTATTTTATTTTATTAAAATTTAATAAAAACTAACTTAATTCCACTAACTTTTTATTTTCCTTCCAACATATACAAATGTATATGGCACTAAAATTGTTTTTGTCCTTGCTAAAAGAGTACAGATGCGTAGCAACCCTTATTAGTAAGAATTGTCAGAGGCTTTAGTATTTACGGGGTGAAAAGCTCTCTATGGGTTTTCCACCTCGCTTAAAGGTTTTCTTATCCCTATGGATGAGGTGTAATTGTTCTTCCGTAGAGGCTATGAGCCTTCGCCGTTAGGAACACACTCTTTCACGTCTCGAGTCATCTTCTCGGCATTACTCTCCTCGCCATTTATATAGCACTTCACCCCTTGTGACCACCTCTGCAAACGAAGACGATGGCCTTTGGACGAGGGACTTGTTGAATGCACTGCTTTGAGGTCATTCTGAAATGCTCCTACAAATATTTCTTGGTTCAGGTGGACGACTTTTATTAAGGTTTCGTTGAAATGGGCGAGGTATTCCCTCAGTGACTCTGAGGGACCTTGTTGAATGTTGAAAAGGCTGGTAGTGGACATCTTTCTATGTTGACTTGATATGAACTAGTGCATGAGTTTCTTCACCAAATCTTGGTAGCTGACGATAGTGGATCGGAGTTGGCCCATGTACCATCGTATGGTTGCGTCCCTGAAAGTTTTAGACAAAATATCGCATTTTAGAAGATTTGGCGCTCTGATAATGGCCATTTGCGTGTTAATGGAGATGACGTGCTCGTAAGGGTTAATACGCCCATCTAACTTCGCAAAGGAAGGAAACTTAAAACCTTTGGGAACAAGTGTTTCCCATATCTCGTATAAGAATGGATGAGGATCCAACATTTCTCCCTCATTTTTGGGGGTAGCCTCTTGTTGTCATTGTTGGACGTGAAAGACGTTGTCCTTAAAAGTTTGGTTTTGGCGACACAATAAGTCCATGGCTGCGCGCATTTTTGCCATGGAATCAGAATCAGTGTTGTCTCCAGTATCCTCCCCTGCAGGATGATGCCCTCCAAACAACCATGATTGAGGAAGGTTATGACTAGGAGTTGTGACTTTGGTGATTGTTAAGGTGATGGCCCATGTTAGTTTTATCGGGGGCCATGGTGTAGCAACCCTTGACTAGTAATGATTGCCAGAGGTTTTACTATTTTTGTGGAGTTAGAGCAAGCTTACGAGAGTGAGAAGCTCTATTTTATGGATGTTTTTTGTGAATATGATATTGATCCCCTCAACCTTAAGGTTAAGGTCTTTATAGAGGCCTATGGGCTTGAATTTGAAGGTGAGAAAATGCATAAGAAGGGGGTTGAAATGTGTATTTGAATTCTTTTTCACTTCTGAAAAACCAAGTTCAGAATCTGATCTCATACTTGTTAGCAGTGGAATGAATAATATTCAGAAGCAAGAAATAAAGCAACACACAGAGTTATCCTGATTCCTTCCGAGAGTAGTCTAGTGCTCTTGTCTAATAAGATGTTTTCACTATAATCAAACAGATTACACTTTGCTCAAATAAACTAGCAAGAGACTTCAACTGCTCAATCACACTAGAAAGTGACTTTTTCTCAAGCACACAGGAAAAAGGCTTCTGCTCAAGCACACATGCAAAAAGCTTATATTTCTCAAGCACACGGGCAAGAGACTTCCACTGCTCAAGAAAACTAGAAAGAGACATTCTATACTCTAAACAAATAGTTTAGGTGAATAGATAATAACTATACTTGATGTAAAATCAGAAGTATAGAAGTGATACAACACACACAAAGATTCTTAAACACTTAAAATTTCTAAGATATTCAAAGATAAAAAAAAATCTTAAGAACTTATGCAATAAACAGTTATAAAAACTTTAGCTTAAAGTTGTGCTCAGTGTTGTTCTTGTTAGATTGTTCGTTAGTTATCTTCCTTCAAATATTCAACTCCTTTTATAGAGGGGAAAAAGAGACGTTGGAAGGTAAATTGCACAAGGGATCTTTATTGAGAAGCAATTCCAAGAGAGGCGTTGTAAGTTAATCCTTTTAAGATACATGTTGGGGCAGACTTAAGCGGTCATGTCAATTTTCCTTGAGCCTTGCACTAAGAAACTCTAGTTGACTTTTTCAATAATTAATATGGCTTTGGCAAAATCGATCTGCTTTGGAGACAAAGTAGGAATCAAAAAGCATAGTACCTTTATATCAGGTCTCCAGAATCTAAGTTGTCACCAGAAGCTGAGATACCACGTTATGAGTCATCAAATTCTGATATTTTAGAATTTGAGTCCATTAGCTTCTCTTCATATGGTTTTATCAGGTTCAGTCCTATGTTAACTTTTAAACTTATGATCCTGCACACTTGAACATATGTTAGTATACCCAATTTTTCCTTAAATACTTTGTTATCATCAAAACCCAATGGATATGAACAATTTTGTTCCAACAGGATTTGTGGGCTCTTAAAAAGTAACAATTGTCCCACCTTACCAAGAAACTCGTTGACTGCCCACTTCTCAAGGAATTGTGGTCATGACTACTTCAACGTGTGATTATGGACTGCAAACACGTCACCATCCACACTTTCTTGTCAAAGAAAGTCATTTAGTGAGTGGTAATCATGTATAGAAGACATGCCCTTAGACGAGTATACTCGTAGGCGACATACCCTAATAAAGACTGGTCCCCGTGTCGCCCCATGCGTGTCTCTTACAAATATATAACTACAATTTTTATACCACTCATTTTTTTTATTTACTTATTTTAATTATTTAGTGAAAATTAAATTTGTCTCACTAATTTTTGATATCATCTTTTTAAATTATTAAATAAAAGCTAAGTTTCTTTTAGTAATTTTTTCTATTTATTTTATTTTATTAATTATTTAGTAAAAGAAGTTTTTATTATTAAGTAAAAATTAACTTTATTCCAATAGTTTCTTACTTTATTATTGCAGTGTTATATTTGTGAGGGTCCTAAATGAGGGTGTCCTCGTCCAAGAGCGGTACTGCCTAGGCAATGACCTAAGGAATCACCCTTAACACTGATGATGTGTGCAAATCCATTAGTTAAGGGAGAGGAAGTCCACCACCATTCCCTAAAGGTTAGGAGGTCAATAATTTCTCTTGATCAGGAGGGAACAATTGTCGCCACTCAGGGTTCCCAAACCCTAGACCTAAAAGTCCTTTATATATACTCATCACCCTGTGGGAGGATTAGACATGTGTACTGATCACACCCCTCATATGCTTATATCTAATAACATCATTCATATATAAAACCTTTCACCTCACGTGAGCAAGAATCTTAAAACTAGTGTAAAATACCACCGCACATGACTTCTCGTCGGCGCGGGTAAGCCTCAACCACCATACAATGTAATATATCTACTAAGCCTTCTGAGTCCTTCTGTCCTTGTAGGATGAACACTCAAACATGTACTTTTTGACCACTATAGTGGCGCCCACCATGGGGTCCCAGGAAAACAAACCTGGGCCACAACGTCTTCATCACCATCACCCTGCCTATTGTTACCCATCATTCCTACACCTAGCCACTTTCATCCATGGATAACATGATAGTTCCATCCCCTACGCCAGAAGGTACCTTTGGTAGCGGTGATGTCGAAGCCCTGGCGGAGATGTGTGCTGCCATGGAGGAGTTATTCTGCTATAACCAGACACTAAAGGATCAACTCCACAACACCAAGCAACGCCAACAGAAATATAATCCATAGGAGGAGATGGAATTGTTGGACCCCAAACCCTCTTAGATGAAATATAGGGGCGCATGTCCTTGTGGGATTCAAACCTGTTTCCTTGGCCAAGTTTCATAGGCGCAATGATTGCTACGAGCACGTTACCTCCATCAATACACAAATGGCCATCATATGAGCGCCTAACTCCCTAAGGTGCAAGCTGTTATCTGGAACTTTTAGAGATGTCGACCTTTGATGGTATATGGTTTTACCTCGTGCCTCCATCAATAGCTATCAATAACTGGTAAAGAAGCTAGTACATCAGTTCACCTCCAACCACCACTAGAAGGTTTCCACCACCAACCTATTTAACATACACCAAGGTCCATTAGAGTCACTGAGGGACTATCTCATACACTTTAACGATGCCACCATCAGGGTCGTCCCACCAAACCAAGAAATATTTGTGGGGAATTTCCAAAATGGACTCAAGGCGGGACACTTTAACGAGTTCCTCACTCAAAAGCCAACAATTTTGTTGGCAGAAGTGGTCACCAGAGCAGATTGCTACATAAAGGGCGAGGAGAGCAATGCTGAAAAGAATGCACGCAATGTCAAGGAGCGTGTTCCCAAATCGAAGGCTCACACCACCAGAGGAAGAGTAATTATACCTCTCCCATAAAGGAGAATATTGCATTCAAGAGGGTAGGTAAGGTGACAGAGAACTTCATGCCCTTGAATACCCTTTGTGAGCAAATCTGGCGCGAGGTTCTCCCCATGCACAACATCCTTACAACATCTGCTCCTAAGGAGGATATGATGGGTTCCGAACCGAGAGAATGGTTCAAGTTTCATAGAGTCAAGGGATACCACACTAAAGATTACTATCAACTCAAAAAGGAAATTGAGAGACTAATACAGGAGGAACACCTCAAGAAGTATGTGAAGGGAGACTCCTCCCATTCATTAGACAAGTCTAACTCGCGAGGGAGAGATGATAAAGAAATCCCCAGGCCCAACAATGCAAAAGAGGAAGCTTAGGGAGATGGTAGTGAAGTTGTACACCACACGCTCAACACCATAACAAGAGGATTTACTGGGTGCAGGGAAACCAACTTCGCCTATAAAAGGTACACTCACCAGATCCTGAGTGTAGAAAACCTCCCTGAAGTCGAGATTGAAGGCAAGCCCCAAACACCATAAAACACGATGGCCTTCTCGGAGAAGTATGTAGTTGGCATCCACCCTCATAATGACGACCCCATGGTCATTATAGTAAAGTAAGAAGATTGGGAAATTAAAAGAGTTCTTGTTGACCAAGGGAGTTCTGTAGACATACTATAATAGGAGGCGTTTGAAAGACTTTGCCTCGTCTCTGAGGATTTGAAACCTTTCAAAGGATCATTGGTTGGATCCTTTGGAGAACAGGTACAGATAAAAGGGATATATCACCTTGAGGATTACCTTTGAAGAATAGGATCATGCCAAATAGATAAAGGGTATGTATTTGGTTATTGATGCCCCATCTTCCTACAATATGATTATAGGGTGACCAGCTTATAATCGGTTGGGCGTCGCATTGTCCACTATGTATTTATGTATGAAATACCCACTCCCCAATGGATGGGTGAAATTTATATAAGGAAATCATGGGATCTCGAGGAAGTGCTACGTAGAAAGCCTTAAGTTGAAGAGGATCCACACTCCAGGTAGGAAAGCCAGAAGGATGAGCTTCTGAATAAAGCCTCCAGAACAAATCTTCAAAGGCAAGGACATTTACTTTCCAGCCTTTGAGGAGATTGAATATTTAAGGTCCAAAAGGGATCCCCTCTGGAGACATCGACATAACTTTCATTTATTTTTCTTTATTATTGTTTTATTACTTTGTCGACAGGCGAGTATTGCATCTCTGTCGATTGTAAAGATAAGTTATTTCGCAGGGTGCATTCTTTTCCATCTGCACTTTTGCTTTTATTATTTTAGAGAATTTGTATTTGTTGGTTATCCCTTTCTTTGCAGGAAACCTAAAAGCTCAAGGGAAGATTGCCCATAGAGGCGATCAATTCATTGGATCCTCGAGTGAGATTCTTACCGTTCATAGAGGTAATCAATTTGCTGGATCCTTAAAAGGGAACCTTGCCGCCCATAGAGGTGATCAATTAGTTGGATCTTTGAGGGGGATCCTTGTTGCCCATAGATGCGAGTATTTCATTGGATCCTCAAGTGGGATCCTTGTCGCCCATAGAGACAATCAATTTGTTGGATCCTTATAGGGGATCCTTTCCTCCCATAGAGGATACCAAAACGTCATCCTTTTTAATCCACCTCGCAAGCAGTGAAATTATTGCAAGGAGAACAAAGATAACAGACGCCCCCCTCCAAAGGCTAAAGGGCTAAGTACACTAAGATAATCACAAAAGATAACAATAAGAGGAATTAACATAAAAGGCACCCTCAAGGGGCATCATTGTTCATTACAATTACAAAAAGTACTTGGAGGGGAATATGAATACAACAAAAAGGTCAAAATAAGATTAACTATTCTTCATCCACCAGTTGGTCATCCCGAACTACATGGAAGGAGTCTAACAACTTAAATCCAAATTAGGATAAAGAAAAACTTTTTGCCTTCTTGCCTTCTCAAAATGATGGACGGAGGTCGCCACAACTTTATCCTTGAGTAGCGAGACCTTATCCTCTAGGATATCCAAGGTGTTGTGAGCCCTCTTAAGCAATTATTTTAGACACTCCTCCTCTTCAAACTGGACGAGAGCCTTAGTGATCGTTTCCCGGGTAATTTCCTTCAAAATGTCTGTTTTCTCCCTCAGCAGCCATATCGTCGCCCCACCTTCACGAATGATCTTATTCACATGGATCACCTTGGACTGTAGTCCTCGTATGGTGTAGTAACACTCCTCCTTGTATGCTTTCTCCACTAAGAGGCACCTTACAAGTTGGACTTCCAGCAAATCAGATAGCCGGGTGGAAGACATGTCAAGGAATGACTAATAGTCACTAAGAAAATTATTAGGGATGGAGAAGTGACGATTGGAAAACCCCGCCGCATTAAAAGCATGGTTGTTCCACAAAGTGAGCTTAGGAGGGACAAATTCATATCCTTCCTTCTCCTCTCCTAGTCATGTATCACGACTTTCTGATGGCCCAGGGGAGCCCTCCTTCCTCCATAGATCCTTGGGAGGGCGGGACTCACTAGCTCGTGAAGTCTCACATTACCTCGCCCCTATCACTTGCCACTTCTTAGGGAGGGAAATAGGAAACCCTGCCTTCTGCTGAGCCATCTGTATTTTCACCAAGCATTCCCTTCTCTTATCAAGGGGGATCTCTGTTATCTCCCCTACAAATAAAAAATATCGTTAAGACACAAAAGTAATAAACATAATATTTGGTCAAAAAAGGTTCCACTCCATTTCCATATTCATGATCCAGATTAATAGGAGTACTGGATTCCAGAGAGCGGAAACATCTCAAAATCTAAATCACTTCATGATCAAGGGGAGAAAGAACACTTGAGTCCACCCTTTAGGTAATTCGTGGATACAACGACTAGGATAAAAGGAAAAAAGGGTCACCCATTGCCCCCGCAGTGACTGGAGAATCACTATCTCTCCCTCTCACCGACACGAACTTGCCTTTCCAGTCTTTTTAAGGGTTTGCGAAGGGCTTTAGAAGACATCCGTTGAGAAAAGGGTGCAATGTCACCATGTTGTTATTAGGGAGGATATATGTTCCAAAGAACTAAAGAAATACTCGTACAACATGACACACGCTCAAGATGCAACAAACTATCTGAAAATCCATGAGTATGCCCCGCACGTTTGGGGTAATCTGAGAAGGGAAGATGTTGATAGTAGTCAAAAAATTTGTTTCAAAAGAAGTAAACAAAATCAAAACCTTCAACTCATAGATAATAGGAAGGTGGGCATAAAAATATGAAGCGGACGACCCGTTGGAAGTATCCATATTAGGTCTCTCTCCTTTGAATAGGTTTCCATAATCACATCTTCCTAACGACATGTGCTAGAAAATCTAATGCCATGACAAAAATTATCGATCGTATCAGCCATAGAATATAGGGATACTATTCTTAAACATGATCAAGTTTAATTTTCTTTCCCATGACCACTGGGGGTAGAGAAACTGAAGATAAAATGTTTTCACCCTAGTATATTTTTTGGGAAAAAGAGAAATCAAAAAGAAGAAGAAAATAAAGGGTTCCTGAAATAATATAGGGGAAACTCAATGCACAAGCCATACATTCACTACAATGAGGTAACTAACACGAGAAGCGAGAAATTCGCTACACTTGGAAGACGCATATAAGAAAGAGACGATAAATTGATTTTCCCAAAGAATGCCATCATGACGAGCATTAAATGCCACCCATACTCTTTTTCCCATTGAAGCACTTAAGCTTTTAATAGTGATTGACGTTTTGACATCTCAGAGCCTAGTCAAAAGAAATAGGATATATCCTTCTATAGTTTAATCGTTTAAAAGGTGTAAGAATGAGTAGTCGCCTTCAGCTGAGGTACTCGCATTTAGTTAAGGGACTCACCCAAAACTTAGATACTCTCCCTTTAATAAATATTCACCTTCAACTGATGTGCTTACCCTCTAACAAATAGTTGCCTTCAGCTGAGGGACTCCCCCTAAGCTAAGGGTTTCACCCCTTAGTAAATTAACATCATCAGCCAAGGGAGTCACTAAAAGAGCGAGGGGTGTACCTCGAACTAAAAAAGGCCTTAAAAGTACTTTGTCCTTAACAAAGCCCTTGTACTTGAGGGATTATGTAGTTTTATATTTGTGAGTGTTCTAAACGAAGACACCCTTGCCCAAGAGCGGTATTTCCTATACAATGATTTAAGGACTCGCTCTTTGCACTTACGATGTGCGTAAATTCGTTAGTCAAGGGAGAGGGAGTCCACCACTAATCCCTAAAGGTTAGGTGGTCAATAAATTATCTTGATCAGGATGAAGCAGTTGTCTCCAATTAGGGTTACCCAAACCCTAGGCTTAAAAGGTCTCTATAAATACTCCTTCCTCAGTGGAATGAGGGGACATATCTTAACTCATACTGATCACACCCCTTATACACTTATACCTAAGCACATCATTCATCTACAAAGCCTTTCACCTCACATAATTAGGAATCCTATAACCATCATAAAACACCACCGTACAAGGCTTCTCATTGATGTAAGCAAGCCTTAACTCCATACAATGTAATATACCTACTAAGCCTCTGAGTCCCCTTTCCCATGCAAGAGGAATACGCACACTTGTAATATTTGACCAGTACCATTATTTTTTTCCCTTAATACATGTTGGACAGTAAATATTTGTGCCCAGTTGCAAAGACTAATCCCTCGAGACGACTTAATTTGAACCTACAGAACAAGATTTTTCTCCTTTAAGAGTTGGTTAAGGAGAGTTCCAAGCTTTCTTGTTCTTAAGATCCACACAACAACCTCATTGTCGTGAACCATCACACTGACCTCCTTTACTACATGTTAAACCTGGACAATAAATGCCCTCAAGCCTTAAATTGTTATAAGCGAATCTCAGAGTGCAAGGAGCCACAAATTTTCTAAACAACGTCTATAACCAGTTGCACTAGCAGAGCTCATAATTCTTGGCAGAAAGGATACTTAGGATATAAGAGAACCTTCAATACGCTCCACCAAGGGACAATATCGTACGAAAGGCAACTTCTCAAAGTGACATGTTTAACGCATCACAACCGATTGTTGTTGGCACAACTACGCCACAAAGAGAATTCTCGAGGTCACCAACTCGCAACTGGTACCAAAGACGTAGAACTCCCACGCTCAATTCCAAATGAAAAAGAAGAGTCATACTTCTTCTGAGGTTCCTCGTCCTCATCACTCATAAGCATATTATCCCTAAAGAAGGGAAAAATATGATGTAGATGCTCCATCTTCTGGAGCGAAAGAAGACCATGTTCATCGCCTGAATCCTTAACAATAAAATTGAAAGGTCTTTGGAGAAACCTTTAAAGATGTAGATTTATGAAGAAATCAAAGATCAAGGTGAACATGTTGATCATGTAGATAACAAGCTATAAGGTTGTCAAACTCGTGAGTCTACTCGGACTCGTAAAGGGTCCGTAGACTCGACTCGCAAACTCGTACGAGTCTACGGAAAATTAAAAATGACTTTCAAAAACCTATATGTGACACATACATGACACACACACATGTATTTTTAAACTTGTAAATGCCTCATATATGATACAAATATATATAATACAATACAAATTAACATCAAAATTTAAATTTCATACTCCATAACAAATTTCTTAACAAAAAAACTCGATAATAAAAAAATAGCTAATGCATTTAAATACTTAAAGTATTAATTTCTTATTAATTGACTACTACATAAAGCAAAAAAATCATAAAAAAAAATATGCTAATGGATTTAAACATCCAAAACTCCAATGAAATCATCACCACTAATATCATCGCCATCATCTTTATCGGCATCTTAAGTATCATCATCAAATTCTATCCCAGATGAAACACCTTCTTCATCATTAACCAAAGTTGGATTGTTTGAAGTTCCACTTCCATAAAATTCAACATTTCCACCACCACCACCACCACTTTGCACAACATTAATAATAACAACGTCAACTTCCACAACATTGTTAGTAATAACATCCTCTTACTCAACATTAACTTTAGTTTGCATATTTTCCTCATTAGAAGCTTCAGTTATCCATTCATCATCTTTACACAAAAGAATATAAGAGAAGCATCCAAGTGAAACATATAAGAAAATACTTACACAATAAATGATTGATTTACGAAAACAAATGTGAACAAAGCAAGAGACATAATAAACGCACGTCATCTATGAAGGGATGAAAGGAGGAAGAAACTTTTCTAAAACAACAGACTAGGAGAGAGGCTTTCTAATCCTCGTACAAGCAAAAAAAAGGGGGGGTTTAAATAAAATAAAATCTTTTGGAGTATTTGGGTTAAAAAAAAATTCAAAAAAATTTATAAACTCGTATACTCGCCGTAGACTCGCGAGTCTATACGAGTTTATGCGAGTCTACTCGAGTCTATCAAAACATGATTTTATGCACGAGTCTACTCATTTTCGCTTCCTAGACTCGTAAACTCGTACGAGTTTACGAGTCTACCCGCGAGTTTGACAACTATGAGCTATATTACTACCATGCCCAATGGGTGGTGAAGTCTAAGCTCTTCACACTAACCCTGATCTAAGTTGAGATGATGTGGTTTAAAAACCATCAGGATGGGAATACAGATTAATGGAAGGATCTGCGTGACGCCTTCACTACCCAATTTATCTCTAGAAAGCAAAAATCCACGACCATGTCTGTACTCAGTAAGGTCACTCATAGAAAAAGGAAACCATGTGCGAGTACATTGGTCGTTTCACAAAAGTAGCAGTAGCAGTGGGGGTCACGTATGCAGGCTAAAATGTTGGGTGTTTAAGAAGGGTTTAAGACCAAATTTCATGTTTTGGGAAAATCTAGGGCTTGAGGGAGCATGTAATCTAAGTTATTTCTTTAATAGGGCTCAACCCTATATCAATTATGAGAAAAGCTTCTAGATGAAGAGGGAGGCAGAGGTCGTGGATTTGGATGAAGATAACGAATTTCAGAGAAAAGACGAGAATTGTGGATCTCGATCCAGGTTCAACGCTTACACTCCCCTTAAAAATTACAGGGAGAAAATATGGAAAGAGTGGAGACGGTGAGTTCAAGGAAGCCGAGATGAGGAATCCCTACCTGGTTTGAGAATCATCCAAGACAAACAAGTGCAAATATTTTCGTTTTTACAAGAGTCACGATCACAACACAAATGAGTGCATCCATTTGAAGAATGCGATATAAGAGTTAATTTAGAAGGTGAAACTTACTAAGTGTCATCGAGATTATGATCAGAATGGAGGTCGAGACCATTAGAGAGGGTATGAGCTTAAAAGATTTGCCGAAGAAGAAAAGCCCCCAGCGCCTAGAAAAATCATCCCTAAGAAAGATATTGAGGTTGTGATTGAAGCTAATGGGGGAGGGGGGAAGACAACAACAGTGAAAAATAGGATGACTATAAAGGAAAGCGTCAACACATTGCATAAATTACTGGTGATTAATCATCCTCCAAAGGGATGATAAAGAGGAAAATCGTTGAGTTGATGTTGTGAGTAAAGAAGAAAGGATGGCTTTGATTGGGAAACTAGAAAGACCCATCCTAAGATTTTGGGATAGCGAAAAGCTAGGCAGTGTCTCAAACGAGATATTTCCTCTAATAATAATGATTATGACAGCCAATTTTAATGTCTCCGGGATCCTTATTGGAGGATGACGATTTTATAACAATATGTACGCGGATCTCTTTGAAAAGCTAGGGTTAAAGAAGTAGAAGTTGTGGCCCTATGAAGGGTCTAATTTGCAAGTTTTCAATGGCACCATAACCCGCTCCTGCGGGTATATTGAGCTTATGGCCACCCTGAGAGAAGGAAGAGATACTAGGATAGTTGCCCTAGAATTTTTGGTGGTTCCTTGCAAAAGTGTCTACAACAGTATTTTAGGTAGGACTTTTGCAACAATACTAGATACAATCGCGTCCCCAGTCCATATCAAACTGAAGTATCACAAGGTCCACAATGAGTCAATGAGAGTATGCGTTGACCTATTTAGGGCATAAAGGATACATAAGGCTCTGCAATGCAACAAAAAGAAGGTCAAAGGGAAGGCTATGAAGATCAATCTAGCCTCCATCTTCATGTAGATAAAATATATGGAAATCAAGTCCCTATCATGTAAGCAGAATATTATAAACTGACAGTTGATGGAGAAGACTCCAGATGAAAGCCAAATTCAGCTACCTCACACCCTACTAATATCCCTAGTTGCCAATAAGCAATGGCTACACCATTTGGTTAAATTTAATTTACTACATATGTAAAATGCACATGCTACTATGATGTATAAATTTCTTCCAAAAAAGAATAAATAAATCTTCAATAAACTCTCTTTTCCTTGTGATCGTAAAAGATAGCAACGAGTCAGGGGTGGTTTTACAAACTCCCTAAGCTTACGACTAAAGCAAACAAATCTCCACTACAAACAACTTAGGGTTATTGTCACAAACTCTATCGGCATATGAATAAAGCAATAAAATCCGCACAATGCACACACACACACACACACACACACACAAATAAAGCAATAAGCCATAAAGTTTTGATTAAAGAATCATCCCATCTTGGTAGCTACCCACTCCACAGACAATGATGAGTTCTCAATATGTCAACCTCGACTAGGTTCTCACCTGGGGGCGGAGAAGTAGAATCGGCCATTAGCCAAACATGATCCTTAGAGACGTCCAATGAAACTTTGAGCACGACCTCGAAGAACAAGCTATCTTCCAAAAAAATGAACCCAGGACTTAAAACAATGCCATAAATAGTAAAAATAACAGTAAGTAATGGAAATTAAAATATACACTGCTAAGCAGGAACCATAAAGTTTACATATTCATTGAAGTTACACTGGGTACAAACACCCCAAACAAAAAAAAAGAACAAAGGACTACACATTCGATTCATCACTAATAGGAACCGGTTTCCCATCCCCATTTCTTGGTCTAGACAGATGTTCTCTCGTGAAATATGCACTTAAGGATAGAAATGTCCGACCAGCTATAATGGAATCTTAGAAGATACATACACGACGGAGAAATCGTTTTCCACTACCTTCACATGCTCCTTAGCCAAGGAAATATTTTCAAGATGCATTTCTTGAAGGTCATCCTCAATTTTCTTTCAACCTTTTCAGGCTTTTTTTAAAGAGCCCTCCAACTCTTCTACCGTCTTGCGAGAAAAGTCCAACACCCTGAATGCTTTAAAGAGAGTGACCTTGACCTTTGTCCTTCTCCTTCACCGCCTAGACGAACAACTACAACCTCTCGACCACTGTGTAGGGATACTCGAAAGGCTCTACAACAAAACTTATCTCTAAAAGCAAGATAGATACTCCATGAATGTTCTCTTGATACCAACTCGCTTAATTGTGAAAGCATTGACGCGTTCCTAGATTATTTCCTTTTCCTTTCGAAGATGGTCAAACAGAAAAACTTCTCTTCTCCTGTTAGCCAAGAAATTCCAATGTGAAAATTTGACAAGGGAATCAACTAGAATTTATGTACAAACACAAGGCAAAGTTACATGTCTTTTCACCAGAGACCTTAGAGGAAAACAACAACGTTCGACATTGAAGGATTTGGTCAGGTACTTAGGGAAATTTCCAAGAATTTTCTTATTCACCAATCCAATAGATCGAACGAGGTTTGACTAAAGCAGATTCAAATTCAAATTAGATAATTGTTTTTTGGTATTATCCAAAACATTAAAGACACGTAGAGATCAATCGAAGACAAGCAGAGAATGTAGATATGACGTGTCAGATGAAAGAAAGTTGAATGTTAGAGACCGTTAGTTTCGTAGTATTATAAATATGGATTCTAGTGTTAAGTTTCAGATGTGACAAAATCATTGTAAAACTTCAATACAAACTCAAAGTACCCATACACAAGCGAGAAACGGATCTCTGAAGAAAATGTACTTGCCTACCATTTTCTTACTTATGCAAATAAAGTTCTGTTTCATTTAATTTACGTTTACTTGTTTTCATTTTCTATTCAAGTCACTACTTTCGACTTAGTCGAAATCTTTGATACATTTACTTTCAAACTCAATCATTTTCTAAAGTAGCCAACATTCAACGCAAGTATTCCGACAAAATTAATGCACACTCCATTTACCCAGAAATTTAGCACAACTTGCCCCAAGATTTACTAGTTTGGTCCTTCAAACAATAAATTTAAAATTAAGTGATTGTTTATCAGAAACACCAATGAGCAACGCCAAATGTCAAAACAGGTGACACTCAATGGGTATGATATAGGTAGAGTTTCAAATAATGGTGAAAATAATGAAAAATTAATCTTTGTTATTATTAATGTTTTCTATTTTAATTTTCATAAAATATATTTTAAAAATAAAAATGAAAGCAAAATTAAAATTTATTTTATAAAAATAAAATGAGAAACATTCAAAATAATCTGGACATAATGCATTGAAGATTTGCCATACTAGTGTGTCGATAAAAAAATCTAAACTTTTTATTTTAAATAAATAATCTAAATATTAAATTAAAATTGCATCCATTACTAAAATATTTGGTAGACATCGTATAAAATATAAATGCTCAGCAGCTACCAAGGACCCCACAAAAGCACACAAAAGGACCATACACGATGAACATGATCCCGTGCTTATAAGGTATTATCTATGGTGTAAAATGCACATGCTATTATGATGTAATTTTTTTTCCAAAAAAGAATAAATAAATCTTCACTTCACTACAGTCTCTTTTCCTTGTGATTGTAAAAGGTAGTGACGAGTCAGTGGTGCTTTTACAAACTCCCAAAGCGTACGACTAAAATAATCAAATTCCAACTACAAATGACTTAGGGTTATTGTCACAAATTCCATCGACATACAACTAAAGCAATAAAATCCCCACAGTGTTCACACAGATAAAAACAATAGGCCATAAAGTGGCGATTAAAGAATCATCCCATCTTGGTAGCTAGCCACTCCACAGATAATGATGAGTTCTCATTACGTCGAATTCGACCAGGTTCTCACTTGGGGGCAGAGAAGTAGAATCGACCATTAGTCAAGCACGATCCCTAAAGACGCCAATGAAACTTTGAGCACGACCTCGAAGAACAAGTTGTCTCCCAGAAAAACGAACTCGGGACTTAAAGCAATGCCATAGATAGTAAAAATAACATTAAGTAATAGAAATTAAAATATACACTGTCAAGCAGGAACCATAAAGCTTACATATTCATTGAAGTTACATCGGGTACAAACATCCCAGACAACAACAAAAAACCAACAAAGGACTACACATTCGACTCATCACTAATAGGAACCAGCTTCCCATTCCCATTTCTTGGTCTGGACGGACATTCTCTCGTGAAATATGCACTTGAGGATAGAAATGTTCCACTTGTTACAATGGATTCTTGAAAGATACATACACAGTGGAGAAACTGTCTTCCACTACCTTCACATACTCCATAGTCAAAGAAATATTTTCAAAATGCATTTCTTGAAGGCCATCCTCGGTTTTCTTTCAACCTTTTCAAACTTCTTTTAAGGAGGCCTCCAACTTCTTTACCGTCTTTCGAGAATAGTCTAACGCCTTATATGCTTTAGAAAGGGCAACCTCGACCTTCGTCCTTCTTCACCAGGAGCAACTGCACCTTCTCGGTCACTGTATAGGGTTACTCGAAAGGCTCTATAGCAAAGAGTATCTCTGAAAGCAAGATAGATGCCCCGTGAAGGTGCTCTTGATACCAATCTCGCTCAATTGTGAAAGCATTGACGCGTTCCCAAAGCATTTCCTTTTCCTTTCGAAGACGGTAAAATAGAAAAACTTCTCCTTTCTCGACAACGCCAAATGTCAAAACAGGTGACACTCGGCGAGTATGGTGGAAATAATGAAAATTTAATCTTTTTTATTATTGATGTTTTTTGTTTTCATTTTCATAAAATATATTTCAAAAATAAAAATAAAACAAAATTTAAATGTATGTTATAAAAATAAATGAGAAACTGTGAAGATGCACGCTATACAAGTCATGCTATGGAAATAACAAACTTTGGTTGTGACTTGATGAAAAAAAAAAGAGAGAATAACATACATGCATTGCAATGATGAGTAAAGTGGAAGCAAATGTATTGATTATTCTTAATAAATTACATAAACATAGAGTTGCTTATATATATATATATATATATATATATATATATATATATATATATATATATATATATATATATATATATATATATATATATATATATATATATATATATATATATATATATAACCACAACTAAAATGTAACTAATTTAGAGTCACTTATTTCTGTTATGACCATTATTTACATCATCGTGTAGTTACACCCGCATATGCATACGTATTGTTTATATTATCATCATCCTCACAGAAACACTCAAAACGTGGACATAATGTATCACTATACCAGTGTCCATATATAAATCTAAACTTTTTATTTAAAAAAGTAAATAAAAAATCTAAATATTAAATTAAAATTGCATCCATTGTCAAAACATTTGGTAGACATGTATAAAATATAAAGACTTACATGCACTTTTGGTCCCCATAGTTTAATTTTTCTAAACTATTGATCCCCCTTTAAAAAAACCCAACTTTTAGGTCCCTTGTTTTTAGTTTTTTTGGGATAATTTTGGTCCCCTCTCATATTTTGGTTATGTGGCATTGTAAACGCTGATGTGGCATGGGGTATGTTGCTCATAGTTGGTAATAATTTGCCATGTCATTAATTAAAACATTTTTAATGAAAGTTTAATATTTAAAAACATTTTTAATAAAAGAATATTAAAAGACAAGTTTATAAATACTAATGTTTATTTCAAAACGTGTTCTTCCCCAAATCATTTCTCTGAACGCTCGTAACCCTAGTTTTCATATTTTCCTTAAATCGTTTTTTTAATCCTCAAATCAAAATCATAAGTGAATCCCCAGAACGTTTTGTTGAATCCTCAAATTCAAATCTCGTGCGTGCTTTTTCTTGCAATCTTCCATGGAGAATCCCAATCACGGTTCTAGTTCGGAGAAGATAAAATTAGTGAAATTTTGTCTCAGGTACGTCTCGTGTCCCCCACGATACTTGTTTGGTTAGTTTAATGTTAATGGTGGTCCCCCAATGTTTTAGGGTTTGCATTCTGTGTGGTCTGTTTTAGGGTTTAATGTTAATGGGGACCTACGATACTTGTTTGTTCATTTTTAATGTGTGGTCCGTGGTCCCATTCTGACTATAATGTATGTTTGATATAAAACCGGCCAACCAAGTGTCATGCAATTAGGTTTAGGATTCATCATGGAGGTGATTTAGTTGATACTCCTGTAAGACTGTATATTGGTGGGTTTGTGTCAGAAATGAACTGGAAGTTTGATGTTGATTATCTTTCCTACATGGAATTGTTGGCACTGATTAAGAAAGAGGGATATGTGGACATTAAGTTTATCTGGTATTTGAACCCTAGGAAAAGCTTTAGTCTTGGGCTTAGACCACTTAGTTCTGACAAGGATGTGTTGCAAATGATAAAGGAGGTTGAGGGCTGTGAACTTGTAGATCTCTATGTTGAACATATCGTTAGTGTACCTGACATTGTAGAAGAGACAAATGTAGGACATGAAATATTTTCTGATGATGATGTTGTTGAGGTGAATGTTGAAGAGGGTGGGGATAAGACTGCTGAGGGGAATGATGAAGAGTGTGGGGAGAAGGTTTCTGATGGTGAAGAGGGTGTGGACAAGGATGAAGAGGGTGGGGAGAAGGTATCTGATGTGAATGGCGAAGAGGGTGTGGACAAGGATCAAGATGGTGGGGAAAAGGTATGTGATGTGAATGGTGAAGAGGAAGGTGGGGTTGGCAATCAAGTGGATGATGAAATGGATGCTGTAATGGATGATGAAGTGGAGGATAAAGTGGAGGATGAAGTGGTTAGTGATCATGAGTTTGATTGGACAAGTGTTTTACCTAATGACAATGTTAACTCAAATGTTAAGGACTTTGACATTGGGGAGGATTCTGACTAACTACATACCCCAAATGAAAGTGAAGATGATGAAGAATGTGAGAGTTTCCCTGCTTATAAAGTTGGTGAGGGAACAAAGTTTGAGCTAGGGATGAGATTTAACAGTAACCAGTTGGTGAAGGAGGCTATAAAGGAGTATGCCATGATGGAGAAAAAAATGTCTACCTACATAAGAATGATGGAAAGAGAATGGTTGTTAATTATATCACTGATTGTAAGTTCTATATGAGAATAGGAAGGAGGGTTGGTAAACAGTATTGGCATGTAGTGTCCTTGTATGATGAGTATACATGTCATAGAACTGCTCAAAATAGACAGGCTAAGACTAAATGGCTGGGGAAGCAGTTTAGCCATATATTAAGGCATAATCCCGATTTGAAACCAGCTGGTTTAGTGGCTATGAGTTTTGAGAAATGGGGTGTTAAACTTTCAACTGACCAGGCTTACAGGGCTAAGAGAAGAGCAATACAAATCATTCAAGGTGCTGGTAGAGATCATTTCAGTCATCTAAGAACCTATGCTAATGAGCTTCTTGCATCAAACCCTAATAGTAATATAAAGTTGCAATGCTGTGACTCTGCTGCTGGACCAGTTTTTGAGAGAATCTACATCTGTTTAGAGTCATGTAAGGTTGGGTTTGCATGCTACTGTAGGCCACTTATTGGTCTTGATGCATGTTTTCTAAAAGGGGAGTTTGGTGGGCAGTTGATGTCAGCTGTAGGTAGGGATGGAAATAATCAAATATTTCCTATAGCTTATGCTGTTGTGGAGGCAGAAACAAAGGACTCTTAGGAGTGGTTTCTAAATTTGCTACTTAATGACTTGCAAGGAAAAAATCAAAGGGCATATGCTTTCATATCTGATCAGCAAAAGGTAAATGATACTTAATTAATTTCCATACTTTAACTGCATGTCGACTTAATCTAATATGATCTTCAATTGTAAACTGCAGGATCTTGTTCCAGCTGTTCAAGGTTTGTGTGTTTTATATATGCAGGAAACATACTTTTTAAAAGACCTACTCACATATCATATTCCCAACTAATGGACCCCAACTCTGGCCTGTGAATGATGCACTAATAATCAATCCCCCTGTGATGAGAAGGGCAATTGGACGCCCCAAGAAGATGAGAAACAAAATAAATGATGAACCCAAAAATCTATATGTCTTGCCAAGGAAGCTTCAAACTGTCACATGTAAGAAATATGGATCCATGGGCCATAACATGAGGACATGCAAGGGGAAGAAAGCAGCTGATAGGGTCATGCCTAAGGGAGGGAACAAAAAGCAGAAAATTCAGGATAAGGAAAAGAAAGGTGCAAAGGGAAAGAAGCAAAAGAAAGGTGCAAAGGGAAAGAAGCAAAAGAAGGTTGCAAAGGGTGCAAAGAAGTCAACTTAGGAGATTGGTTCATGCTCTCAAGCTCCACAGCCTACCCAAGAATAGGAATGTCTAGATTTAGTGTCATTATGTAACTGTCATGACATATGCTGTCATTTTGGATTTGGTGTCTACATTTAGTGCTATTATGTAACTATCATGACATATGCTGTCATTTTGGATTTGGTGTTTGATGTTTGGATTTGGTGTTTGTTTTTTATGTTTGAATTATGAATCCATTATGTAATATGAATGCTGATATTTTGAGTAATGGTATATTTTGAGTAATGGTACATTTGATTTTTATGCACTTTGTGTCAAGAAACATCATGACAGGTCTCATACAAATATGGTACAAATGAATAGAAATTATGGTACCAACATCATTACAGGTCTGATACAAATGTGATACCAATCTGGTACATTTGATTTTTATGCACTTTGTGTCAAGAAACTTCATTACAGGTCTGATACAAATATGGTACAAATTATAGGTCTGTTATTGCAAAGCTTTGTAGGTCTGCTTTATGCAACCAAAAATTATAGGTCTGTTTAAAATTATAGGTTTGTTATGCAACCAAAGGTCTGTACTGATATTAACATGTGCTTAAAGTTATAGGTCTGTTATTGCTGTACTAATATTAGCATATGCTTAAAGTTATAGGTCTGTTATGCAACCAAACATAATGCTATGGACATTAAAATGCTATTAACTCAACAATTTCATTATAACAACTTACAAACTTAAATAACACATTACAAACTTAAATAACACATTACAAACTAATTTCAGACCTAACACTAAAGAACAACTTATCAGACCATACACTTATCAGACCTAACACTAAAGAACAACCAAGAACAACTTACAAACTTAAATAACAAATTACAAACTAATTTCATACATTTGTTAAAACCAACCCAATTAACAACACTAATGTTATTCCTATAGTTAACTTGTTCATCTTCTTCAAAATTTTGATCTACAACTTCAATTGATCTTCTCTAACAACAGCTTCATTCAACTTAACCTTTTCTTGGTTCAACTTTTAATGCATTGAAGATATAACTTCCTTGGCTCGTTGCGACATTTCTTCATCAAACCAAACAAAATGCGAACATCTCTTGTGTCCCTGATTCTAGACATGAAGATGAAGAAATTAGGGATTCCATTCATGTTACTACAAAATAGGGATTTCTAGGAAAGAGTATTTTACAGCTAACCTTGTACATCCCGCAACCAAACACCTGTCTTTCTGGATTTTGCTCCGTCCAAGCCGTCATCAATGGAGAGGGAATACCTGTAACATCCCCAGGCCCCGTGCACGGCAACCCAGACCTAGTCACTCAACGACTTAATCACTGGCCCCCTTTATCAACTATACCAGCGTCTTTGCCTCCCGTGGGAATCGAACACATGCACCTGGGGATAAGTACATAGTTCATTCCATTCCCACTACCAATTGAGCTACAACTATGTTTTAATTAAAATTGTTTTTTAATATTAAAAATTCATTAAATATATTTTAATTAATGACATGACAATTTATTTTCAGCTATGAACAACATACCCCATGCCTCATCAGCGTTTACAATGCCACATAACCAAAATATGAGAGGGGACCAAAAAAATCTCAAAAAAACTCAAAACAAAGGACCTACAAGCTGAGTTTTTTTAAAGTGGATCAATAGTTTTGAAAAATGATACTATGGGAACCAAAAATGCATTTAAGTTAAATATAAATTCTCAGCAGCTACCAAGGACCCCACACAAACACACGAAAGGACCATACACGATGAACGTGATCCCGTGCTTTATAAGGTATCTATCTATTGCTTTATCTTCATATATATAATTTCTCTGAGACAACACATCAAATAATTGGAAGATGGCGATGGAGGGTACTGTCCGATGCAAAGCAAACTACGTTCCTCTCACTCCAATCAGCTTCTTGGAGCGCTCCGCCGTTGTTTACCATAACAACCTCTCAATCGCCTACCGTGATGTCACCTACACATGGTCTCAGACTCATCAACGATGCATCAAACTCGCTTCTTCCATTTCTCAACTCGGTGTTTCTCCTCGTGACGTGGTTCGTTCCTTTTTTTTTAGTGATCTTGATTTTGGATTTGAATTTTTCTTTATTGTACTATGTTGTGATTTGGATTTGGTCTGAAATCTTTTGTTGATTGATGATTTGTACTTGTTGTGAATTTTGTACTTGTTTGTGTGTAGGTTGCTGTGTTGGCCCCTAATATTCCAGCCATGTACGAATTGCATTTTGGTGTGCCAATGTCAGGGGCTATTCTATGTACACTCAATACTCGTCACGATTCAGCGATGATTTCGGTGCTGTTAAAGCATTCTGATGCCAAAGTCCTTTTTGTTGATCATGAATTACTTGATATTGCCAAGGGAGCACTTGAAATCCTTTCAAAATCTACCTCCAAGCTTCCGATTTTGGTCTTAATTTTGGAGTGTGAGGCTCATCCATCTTCTCATAACAACAGTTCAGTCTCTCCAGGAATATTGATCTATGAGAATCTTATAGCTGAAGGGAAACTTGACTTTGAAGTGAAAAGACCAAAGGATGAATGGGATCCGATTTCATTGAATTACACTTCTGGAACCACGTCAAGTCCTAAAGGTGTGGTATATAGCCATCGGGGTGCCTATCTTAATGCGTTATCTACGATTCTTCTCAACGATATGACATCTATGCCGGTGTATTTGTGGTGTGTTCCCATGTTTCATTGCAATGGATGGTGTTTACCTTGGAGTATTGCTGCTCAAGGTGGCACCAATGTCTGCCAAAGAAATGTAACTGGGGAAGGGATATTTGACAATGTTTTTAAGCACAAAGTAACCCACATGGCGGGTGCGCCAACAGTTCTGAACATGATAGTAAATTCACCTCCCAATATCAGAAAACCACTTCCGGGGAAGGTGGCAGTGATGACAGGTGGTGCTCCACCGCCACCGGCCGTGTTTTTTAAGATGGAAGAGCTAGGATTTGATTTAGTTCATTCATACGGTTTGACAGAAACTTATGGTCCTGCGTCAATTTGCACGTGGAAAGCAGAATGGGGTAGCCTCTCTCGAGACGCGCAGGCCAAAATGAAGGCGCGTCAAGGAGTACAGCATGTCGGACTTGAAGGACTTGACATAAAAGATCCTGTCACAATGAAGAGTGTACCGGCTGATGCAAAAACCATCGGTGAGGCGATGTTTAGAGGAAACACTGTGATGAATGGATATTTCAAGGATTTGAAAGCAACACAAGAAGCATTTAAAGGTGGATGGTTTAGGTCCGGTGACTTGGGAGTGAAGCATTCCGACGGTTACATAGAACTTAAGGATCGGTCGAAGGATATTATCATCTCTGGGGGAGAAAACATTAGCACAATTGAGCTGGAAGGTGTGATTTATAGTCATCCAGCAGTTGTTGATGCTGCTGTTGTGGGGAGACCTGATGAATATTGGGGAGAGACACCGTGTGCATTTGTGAAGCTGAAGGAAGGGTACAATGCAACAGAAAAAGAGATAATACAATTTTGTCGGGAGCGTTTGCCTCATTTTATGGCTCCTCGAACTGTCGTGTTTTCTGATCTGCCAAAGACATCAACCGGCAAGACACAGAAATTTATATTGAAGGAGAAAGCAAAGGCTATGGGAAGCTTGTCTAAGAAAAAGAACAATAGCAGATTGTAATGCATTTATAAAGAAAATAAAACCGAATGTAATAATATTCTTCAACCTCGTGTTGTGATTTAATGTTAGTACTTTTCATGTGTACTATGTAAGATATGTTTGTTTGAATAAAGAAACTTCAATTGGAAATGACTTGACTTGAACCTCTTTCTTTTCTCTGTAAAATTCAACTTGTGGAACACAGTAAAACAATAAACAAGCTGTTATTATTCTATTTTGAAGACTTGTACTTGGATGGGCAGGTTTCAAAATTAAAATTATTCTCATAACAGATCCAAATAATCTAACCGTGTGATTGATTCTGCTGTGACCAAAATTAATTTTGAATTAGTTGATTTTGTAAAATTGATTCCGTTTAAAAGTGAATTGAAGATAAAGTGATTTCTATTTAGATGCATTCAAGTAAAAATGAATTCAATTATAAATTTAAGTGTAAAAACCGTGTTTAAACTAATAAATTACAAATTTTAACTTCAAGCAAAATCCATTCTACTTAAGAAGATCCAAACACCTCAAAATCTGCTATTATTGGTGTAAGAATGAATGGTACAAATTTCTGCATTAGATGCAGAAGTCAAGGTGATTTCAGTGCTATTATTGGTGTAGGAAATAATGAATGTCAGTATCTTTTATAACAAATGATGGGTTAAAAATGAGAATGACAGTGATAGGTTTCTGCAAATGGCAAATTGCTATTGTCAATTGCCATTTTTATGTCTTTCCTTTTTTTTAAACACTCTCAATTCAGTTTAGTGGCTTGTTTACTAAATAATGAACACAAAAATGGTATCCAAGTATAGAATTGGTTAATTTCTTTGTTTGAACATATTTTTCCCCTCTTCTTTTTCTTACAAAAACACTAATTAAATAGTAAATCAAAAGCTATAGATAATCTTCAATGGAAATGCTCAAGCCTTGGCTAGAAACTTGTGTCATTCCTTGATCATCACCACCAAAACCTTCCCACCAATACACATCATCATCAGCAACAACATTATGCACATGATGAGATTGATCCAAAGTTGTTGTTGTTTGGGCTGCAATGTTTCTAGCATCAACATCCATAGCAACATCAGAAGCAACCTTTTGAACAGACCTCGGAGACATCAAACCATCTCTCTGTTGGATACAATAAGAAGACAAAATATCAGGAAAATTGAGTTTCTCCAACGTAGAAGGTCTCTTCAAACAATAAACTGCTACATCATGTGCAACCGCAGCAGCTTCCGGTGTAGCATAAGTTCCCAACCATAAGCGTTCTTGACTCCCCGGAACACGAATCTCCGACACATATTTCCCCCATTTTCTTTGTCTAACTCCCTTATACTTCTTGTTGCCATTACCGTCACTTGTTGAAGCACTCCAATTCATCTTTGAAGAAAGAAAATCTTTATGTATATTGTTTATATCTAGTGTGAATGGTGGCAAAGTAGTGGATTGAATGAGAAGATGGTGAAGTGGTGAGAGTTTATATAGGTTGAAGATTTTGAGAGTCAAAGGAGTTTTTAGGCAAGATATGGTGGAGGATGGGGTGGACCATAGAAGTAAAGTCAAAAATTTCAAAGGTCAAAGTAAATATAAAAAAGTTTAAAGGATTTTATGAGTCATGAAGCTGTAAGAATATTGCATTAAATAATGTGTTGCAAGTTGGATTGAAGAGGTCTATAGAAGAATTGAATTAGTAGAGACCAACTCAACTTAAAGTATTTGTTCTTAAATTAAACTAATTACTTTAAACAAAAACTTACCATGTATATTATTTATATTAAGAAAAATAATTTATCATATTCAATTAACTTAATTTATGTAATATTAATTAAAAAGACTGAGTTAATTGTCTAAAATACTATTTACATGTATCCATTAATTATCATTCATTCTATCTCATATCATTAATTTATATATATATATATATATATATATATATATATATATATATATATATATATATATTGAAAATGAATAATATAATAAATATAAATAAATAAAGTGTATACAAATAATTCAATAGAACTTGATTGAAATTTGGTAAACAAAATAAAGGATTAATGACAAATGACTTTATTTTTGTTGACAAGATTAATGACTAATGACTTGCTTCTATTTGAAAACGTGGAGAACTATTTCTATTTCGGTGCTATTATAGGTTCGCAAATCCCACGCGCAGAACAAGGGATGAAACTACACACCCCTTGAAATCAAATCGTGGACAATTAGTTAGACAGATCTCAACCACATGTAGAAGAAATTGTGGTTCAAACGCGTCGGTGAGATAAGTAAAGCGCGTGGGTGCATTTTTCTGTATTATGTCACGAGTGACGTTATATACAAAAGATTTTTGTTTTTCAATTCTACAAATTTATCAACATTCATCTCCAATCTATATCAAAATCTTTTCCACTTGCAATCCTCAAATTATTTTTTACAAAAGAAATTAAAAAGTATATATATATATATATATTCTAAATTCAACATTCTATTTATTTGAACATGTAACTCAAGGATTAGCATGATTGGGAAAGTTTGAGTTCTGAGTTTTGAGAATATGCTTCTCTTATAAATTCTAACAAATACAAAAAATTTATTTATTTTTGACAAAATGTATATAAAAATTAATAGTAATTGTTGGCTTCACAGTAATTAATGTTAAATTTGATAGATAGGTTACCATTTAATTTTCTGCAATTACAATTAAAAGAAAACTGAAATAATTCAATATTAAAATTGATTCTTAAATTAGATTTATCGATTCAATGAATCGGATAGTGGTGGTAAAAAAAATTATACAAAATTATTCTCCGACTTTGAACAAATCTTCCGCAAATAAATAATATAATTGGTCCATTTAAATTAATAGTTAGTAAAATCAAATACCTAACAAATATACAAATTTAAATGTGTCTAAATTACAAGAATGAGATAAGAAAGCACTATAAGAAATTAATAATGGCTAGTCAAAACACACGTGCCGAAAGCCAACACTTGTTGTGAGAACTAATTTTACTTTTTTAGTAATAAACAAATTTGATTGGAGATCTAATTTGTATTCGGGTGGTACTATATTTTATTGAAAAATAACTAAATAGGCCATGTAACTAATTATTACAAAGCTTAAATAGTGCAGGTCCACTTACACAAACATCATTTTCACTTGACGAAAGAAAGAAAATTTCTTAATATACCACTCAAGTTTTTTAGATGCCGTGCGAAATTTTACTTATGTCTTTTGATTTTGGATGTACAAATTCGGACGCACCTTGACGTTAAAAAAAATATTTGTTTCGGATGTGCATATGCGGAAGGTCTCCGTATATGCAGATCCGGAATAATTGTTGATATATTTGAACCTGCATGATCACTCTCCCTTCCCATTCTCAACATTTATTCTTCCACACTCACCCTCACCAACCTAAAAAACCCTACTTTATCAATACTATTTCTCACTCAAAAACTTTAACTTTTTAGTGCAACAAATCAAATGGAGCAAGAGAAGATTGAATTTCAGATAAATATTCAACTTCATCCACTACATTGCTCACATTATCAATCTACTTTTTGAAAAAAAAAAATAAGTTGTGGCTTCCGGATGTGTAAATCCGGTACATATTGAGCATGAAGTTGTCCGGATGTGCACATCCGAAAAAATGTCTAGAACTTATTAATTTTAATTTTCAGCAATTTTTAATAGGTTTTAGTTATATATATTTATTGTTCTATTATTGTTTATAAATAGATATGGTGCACCCCGATAACATCTCAAAAGAATTAGTTTCGCCGATTTCTCCGAAAGTTGAAGGGATTATCGTAAAGTCGGTTGATGTCAGCGGTAACTTTAATAACAAGCAAGAGTTTGATGATCGTGATAGCATGCTCGCATATATTCGTAGGACGGCTATTGGCGTTGGTTTCGGTGTGAATATCGGAAGATCGGATAATGGTTCGGAAAGAAGAAAGACTTTTGTAATTTTGGGGTGCGAAAGAAGCGGGAAATATCAGGTTCCTCTACGGAAGTTAAAAAAAGGCGACACCAATAGTAGAAAATGTGAGTGCCCTTTTAAGATTGGTGGTTACATGTTAGCTTCCAAAAAATAGAGATTTAGTGTTCGTTTTGGTATACATAATCACGAATTGTGCTCAAAGTTTCAAGGTCATCCTAGTGTATGTCGGCTCAAGTCGGAAGAGAAAACATGTATTGCCGACATGACCTTGAATCTTGTCAAACCGAAAAATATACTTGTCACGTTGAAATGGAAGGAACCCCACAATGTAGCAAATATAAAGCAAGTGTATAACATTCGGTATCAGACAAACAAAGCAATTAGGGGAGATAGAAGTGAGATGCAACAACTGTTGAAATTGTTGGATGATAACAATTACGTCTCTCGGTACAGATATCGCGATGATGGAGTTACGGTCCGAGATATTTTTTGGACTCATCCGGATTCCGTAAAGTTGTTCAACACGTTCTCGACAGTGCTCATTCTTGATTGTACTTACAAGACGAACAAGTATCGACTTCCATTATTTGAGATGGTTGGTGTTACGTCTACGGATAAGACATATGCCGTTGGTTTTGCATTTTTGGAGTGCGAAAAATAGGACAATTTTACATGGGCATTGGAGACGTGTCGGTCACTTTTGAAGAAACATGTTCAAATGCCTAAAGCGATTGTTACGGACCGCGATACCGCTTTGAAGAATGCGGTTGCAAAGGTCTTTCCTTCTTCTAATGCATTACTTTGTCGATTTCACATAACAAAGAATGTGAGAAGTCTGGTTAAACTTGCGGTGGGTGTGAAACAAGTGGAGTCGGAAGATGGAAAATTGGTTAAGGCCGGTGTCATTGTAGAAAAAAATAATGGATGCAGGGAATTGTATTATAAATTCTTCCACAAAAGAATTATATGCCGATTCGGTCATGAAATTTCGGAAAGTGTGTGAAAAGTACCCCGCATTGTTGAAATACGTTGAAAGCACTATTCTTGATCAAGTGAAGGAGAAGATAGTATGTGCGTGGACGGATAATGTCCGACACCTTGGAAATACAACAACCAATAGAGTTGAGTCGGCACATGCTACTTTGAAGAATTGGTTGGGTAATAGCAAGGGCGATTTATGTCGAGATTGGGACTCCGTGGATCTCATGATTAAAAACCAACATAACGAGATACAAACCACCTTTGGTCGGAGTATTACGGTTTTAGAACATCGTTTTAAAGGTAACTTTCTTTACTCTCAATTGATCGACAACATGTCTCGGGCGGGATTGGGCTATATTTTTCACTAGGCCAACCGAGCCGAAATGGTAGGTTTCGATAGCACAAAGTGTGGTTGCACTATTGTGAAAACCTACGGTCTTCCGTGTGCTTGTGCTATTGCTACAAAGTTGAAACTAGGTGAGCCAATACAAATTGACGAAGTTTGCCTTCATTGGATGAGACTTAGTTTTGATGATGATGGTTGCAAGGAAGGAGATAAACCGGATGTCTCTATTTTTCCCGAATTAGAAGCGATTCAAGCGAGATTTTCGAAGGCCGATGACAACATGAACCATAATGATACCGCCGTCTCAACCGGTTAAGACAAAGGGTGCTCCGAAGAAGTTGAAGCCTACACCGAATGACAACTCGACAACTCGGTCTCCTTCATATTGTGAGCATGTTGACAAACTCTTTCCGGACTCACCGACTCCTAAATCTCTACAAAGTGCCATGAAAGGAGCTCGCATTACCAAATCGGCTCCAACACCGATTCCACGAGTTCTGACTCCGAATGCACCGCTTCCGACACCGATTCCACCTATAATTTCCTTTATCGACGAGATGCCGATTTTTATGCACAAGCATATCGACGGTATCATCGATGTTATAGGGGATGGTAATTGCGGTTACCAAGCCATTTCGGTTCTACTCGGTAGAGGAGAGGAAGGCCATGAACTTGTCCGTCATCAACTTATCCTAGAGTTGGAGACGCATAAAGAAGCACACTTGCGTTTGTATGAAAATAAATAAAAATACGACAAGGTTTACGAGTCACTTATTCTGTGATTGAGTGGTCCGACCCTGATATCGAAATGGATGAGCTTCCCCGAGATGGGTTATCTTATTGCATGCGCGTACGATATGGTGTGTATTGACTTGACGCGATACGGTTTTTCAGAAACCTTTTTTCCACTACGCACTGCACCACCGTCCAATCTAAATGATCACATGATGTGTATCAGATGGCTTGCAAAATCAAGACATTTTGTACAAGTTATCTTGAAACCCGGATGCCCCATACCACCTAAATCACCGCAATGGGCAACACATGCAACCGCAATTGCCGAGTCGTGGCCGGATAGTTTTGTTGAAAGGATGGTTGAATTCGATAGATTGAATGAAATTGAAAAGGCATCAAATGCGGAAAAGTCCAAAGGTCAAGCTCCGATAGATTTAGACTGAGACTTTTGTTTTAACTCTTTTGTATAATCGTACGACAAAATGTACATTTTTGAAGTGAAATATATTGAATTTTTATTCATATGCCTTTTTAATGCACTTATGAATTTTATTCCAATGAAAGCATTGCAATTGGTTGCATAACATAGTCAATTCTGATTGAAAAATGTATCAGTAAAAAATTCTGATTTGCAGATACGGGAAAGTTTCGGATATACATATCCGAAACCAATATTTATAGGGTTTTTCCGTATCTGCATATCCGGAAAGAAGTTAGGCAGAAATTACTTTACCCTAAGTTTTCTATAAATTAGGGGTTTCATTTGATATCTTTCACACAAACTCAAAATGTCTCAATTGTATGAAATCAAGTTCTGTTGGTATGTCGCAAGTGTCTCCTACACCGACGATAAACCACGCGGTCGCACATTTAAGCTAATGAGGGACATCTCCATCGGCGAGATCATTGACGACATCGAACATCTCCTACCTTACGGAGACAAACGGAAGGTTGCGAAGCTTGAGTATCATTGACATTCGGTTGACACGAAGAGAACGTCGCTTACAGCCTTGTTGAGCTCAAGAATCAAGAGGATGTTAGAGCGATGTGGCAAACTTTTTTCGGTTACGAGGAACGATTCCCGCTCGAGTTCGAGGCGACCGTCAAAATCTTAAGAACGGTCGATGACATCTTAGAGATGTGCAAGCGTCCACCGGGCTATTGATCTTGTAATATTTAAATTTCTGTCGATGTAATGCTGAATTTCTGAATGTAATCCCGATTTTATTTTATGAATGTGAGAAACATTGTTGGATTTTTGGTATTCTGCATCTGGTTTTATTCCGTATTTGCAAATGTGAACTTTTACCGGATGTGCACATCCAGAAAAAACTGAAAAATTTTAAAAAAAAAGGTGCATCCGGATTTACACATCCAGAACAGAGGGTTATTTTTGTAAGCACACAAGGTGCCTAAGAAACTTGGGTGGTGTGTTAAGAAATGGTCAAGAAAAAAGGTGTATATGGTTATCATTCAATTCGACAGTTACATTGCCCCATAGTGGGTTTAAATACAAAGAAAAATAATAAATTTAAAGTAATTTACTCTAACCGAAATGCTTAACTAGTTAATTAAGTGACTAAATAAAAAAAAAACTAGTATAAATTACAATTTAACAACACCCCCTCAAATAGTGGATAGAATACAATGAGAGTTTAGACATAAGAGCGTAATTAGGTCTAAAACGTAGAGCTTTCGTGAATAGTCAATTAATTAGAGGTGAACAATTTGTTGTAGAAATTTCTCACAAATTAATTAGCAGTCCATCTCTATGTTTAGTGTGTCTATCTCTATGTTTGGTGTGTCTAGAAAAGATTAAGTTGTTGGCTATATGGATAACACTTTGGTTGTCAAACAAATTGAGACCGATTAATGATGAGGAATGTGAAAGTCTTTTAGAAGGTAGATAAGTCATTTAGTTTCACACGAGGTTTTAACTAAGGCTCTTTACTCTGTCTTTGATGAGGAACGAGAGATAACCTGCTGCTTTTTGCTTTTTCGGCTGATAATGGAGGTACCAAGGTAAAAACAAAAATATGTAATAAACCTTCGAATTAGAGGACATGATACCCAATTAGGATAAGTGAAGCTTGTTAAAGTAAAGTTAGAATTTTCTTTAAAAAACAAGGTAGTTACTGGAGAATTCTTGAGATATGTAACAATTGGAAGTGTGTTGCGGTTGGTTTGGACAAAAATCGGCTCAGACTACAGATAGAGTAGGTGATGTCATGTTTGGAATGGGTGAGATAAAGTAACTTACCGATCAACCTTATGAATTATGTCGGGTTTGTAAGGCAGTTATCAGAATAAGAGACCAACTTGTGGCTTGGATCAATTAGTGTTAAGGCCAATTTGACTGCTAATAAAGTTGTATTCTGCAAAAGGTCTAAACAATATTTCCTTTGATATAGAGATATGTGTTATTGTAGTAACAAAAGTAAGTATTTGTTTGTATAGTCTCCATAGAGACGGGTGCTATTCAAAAGTTGTTTAATAATTTCTACAATTCTAAGCAAATTAGTTGAAAAATATGTTTGCGTACTGGTCAAAAAGTACAGGTGTGCATGTTACCACTACATTGGCAGGGGTACTCAGAGGCCTTAGTAGGTTTATTATATTGTATGGTGGTTAGGGCTTACCCATGGCGGCAAGAAGCCCTGTACGGTGGTATTTTACGACAATTTAGAGAACATGCTCATGTGGGGTGAGAGGCTTTGTGAATGTTTGATGCTTAGGTATAAGCGTATGAAATTAGGATATTCCCTTTCTCCCATTGGGGAGAGGTATTTATAGAGGCCTTTTGGGCATAGGATTCAGGAAACCCTTAGTGGCAACAACCTTCCCCCTCCCCACACACACACAAACGATTAGGGGAGACCATTGACTACCTATTTCTTAGGGAGTAATGGTGAAACTCATTCTCACGTAACTAACAAAAATATTGAAATTCTGGTTATAAAGATACTCGAATGTCCCAACATCAGGTTTGGACATTGATTACTGCATCTTTAATAAGCAAGGATGAATACATCAGCTGTTGTTATGAAGTGCAGCAGCAAAGTCACAAAAAATGTCGAGACATCCTGTTGTGACATCTCAGTCAAGAACACATACAACAAAACTGTAAACTGCAGAATGTAAAATTAACACAAGATATGTTTACCCAGTTCGGTGCAATTTACCTACTCTGGGGGATACCAATCCAGGATGAAGACTCCACTATATAATAGTATTATCATAAAGTTAAACTCCCCCATTTACAACTTTATCTACTAATCACTACCCCAATGGAAATCTTTACCAAAGCTAAACTCTAGTCATTTACAACTCTGATATGAGAGACCTACTCACATCCTCCATCACAACCTGCGTTGTCTCTGTCTTCTGGCATCACAGAACCTGTCACGGTTTTCTTGACCAAGAAGTTATCTTGGACTTGCTTTAAAGCTTCGTCCAAGAACAATACAACAACCATTACCTAAAGGCTTCTGGTTATGTACCTGCACCTATGCCATCCTCTCTGCATCCCATACTACAGAGGGGAACTACAACCCTAAGAGCCAACGACTCTCAAAACCTAAACCCTTATTTTACTAAAAGAATATGTTACAAAGTTACAAGTGATACAAAGGTACAATTCTTAAGCCCTAGACCTAAGTCTACTATTTATAGTCTTCTACTGTCTTGGGCTTTCCATCTCCTTGATCCACTCCTGCGATTTCTCCTGAATCTTGCAGCATATATAAAACAAATTTAAATCAATCTGTTATAACGGTCCAGGATGTCGAGTCTGCATGCCGGGATATCTCATTCGACATCTTATCTTCTGTAGAATTATTTAGCTTGATGTTCATGTTGACGCTTCTTTTTCAGCATTTATGTTTTACCAAAATTTATCCAAAACACAAGAGCTTTCAATCTCCCCCTTTTTGGAAAATTTGGCTAAAACAACCTTTGCATACCACATCCATCTCCTCCTCAAGGAAACAACCAAGGAACACTACTACTACTTACTTCTCCCCATTTTTAGCCATAATATGAAAAACCAAGCAACTATGCATTAAGGGTAATCAATCAAAAGCAAGCAGACAGTAGCAGAACAGCAGAAGCAGTAACAATTAGACATTAACTACCAGAAACTTCTGTATTGATCAATAACTTCACAGTTTTGTGATCACAGTCCGCAGAGAAAAATAAATTCCCCCAGACTCAACCAATGATTCTTAAGCATCCAATAAGAACCATGTAACTTGCACTGCCAAGTCTCCCCCAACTTGCAACAATGCAAGAATGTCAAGACATCCTTCTTGACATCTCATCCTCCCAGGATAGACACATAATTATAGCTTGCTTGACGCACAATACAAACTAGAATTCCAACTGCACCTTAGTAGAAAAACATCTTAGATCAAGGAGAAACTCCCTCTGTCTAAGGTAACCAGTGCTCCTCCACAGAACACCTAGCTAATGAATGGAAAACATAAGACGCATCTTCATGTCTTCAAGAGCGCACCCTCAGTTCAAGCCACCTGCTGAACACAATCATCAACTCTCTTATTGTTTCTTCTGACAAGAACCAATAATCACTCACACATGAAGTTCCATCATGCTATCGTGAGGTCACATAAGGATCGCCATCCTCCATTAGTAACAAACTCTTGGATTAAGATCAAAGTCCCATTGATCCCCCTCTTCCTGCAACCATCTACACACCATACGAACTCCACCTGAATTCTCATGTATAGACCTCCAGCTGCTTGAGATAAAATCCAATTGGCCTGGAATGTAGCACACTCCTCAAAGAGATACCATACCTCTTAGTTTGTTTCTCCCATCGGTGTCAGATATCAGACACATGCTTTAAAAAAGTATGACTTGCCAAATAAGGGCGGTATCCCCTCCACAAGCTTTTCATCTGGCCTTAGCAAGGCCTCTCCATCTGATAATCACCCAACTCTCCAAAGGCAGGCATTCCCTATCATTCTCCCGTATGATAATCTGGAATACTCCTGATCAGCTGATGAATATCTTCATATTCAGACTTCCAAGCAATCAATACCTAATCTACTTCAGTCTTCTCTACATTCTCCATCCAAGGCAGTCCTTCTACTTCATCATTCTCCCGTATGATTATGTAGATGCTCCTTAGGCATAATGTAGGCACCAAGCTCCTGGACCAGAGCATAATCATCCTTCACCAAGGATATCCAACTCAGATAATGTCCTAACACCAAGTTAGAACATCTTCCACACACCAAGACATCATCACAATGATTCTTGATATGCTCCACCAACTGGACTTACTATAGCATAGTAATAAAAAAAACTGAAGAACTTTAATGACTTCTACTCCACAAGCCTCATCAATAAGAACTCTTGAAAGAGAGAAATAAACTCTCATCCACCTTCAAGAAGAAAAATCTCCTTGAGTCTTCAACTCATCACCCTTCTTCCCAAGAGTAACTTGATCCAAGACAATCCTCAAGACTAACCAGCTACCACACTCTGATTATCTTGATTCTTTGAATCCATTTCTGAGATCAACCAATTGCCACAGTTTGATCACCTCCTTCATGAATCCTCATATGAAAACAGCCAAATGCCACAATTTGACCTTTTCATGTTTGTCAAAACTCTCTCAAAGATATCCTAATCCGCCAATGAAACTTGATCTTCAAGTCACATGTTCCACTTGCTCAATAGCAAACACACTTAGACTCCCTAAGCCATGGACATGTAACATCTTCTCCTTCCTGCAGCTCCCACAAACTGCCATGAGAACGATCTTTTTGAAGCATCCTATTATTCATTCCTGTAGATCACCCTATCTTAAGTTGATGTGCCACTTCACCAACTGAGATTCTGATGTTGAACTAGATGTCAGAACATTCTGATTCGACATCTAGTTGTTGAATTCAACTCCTTCTTCTGCCACTAGAAAGAACTTCCTCCCTTAACAGAACAAGAGTCCCATGCTCTCATAGACTTGATTCACTAACCAAGTTTGAGTAGACAACCTCTATCCTGTTGATTTTGCAGTTATTCCATACAAGCTCACACTTTGATGAATACCTGCCAGTGCTTCTCCAAAGACTTCAGACCTGCCACTGTCTGAATCTTCAGAAGGAATAGTTAGAAACTAGCCCCCATAGCTATACCAAGAATTCCACCTTTCCTTGAGTAGAGTTGTCTTCACGAAGTTGCTGATATTGCCACCTATCTGAACTCCATGATGAGCATTCTGGAATGCCCTAAAGTACCTAGAACATAAATAAACCAATCCAAGTAGTCATCAAGATTATGATGTTATCATAGTCTTCCATCTCCATCTTCAACAGCATCACCATCTGGACAAGTCATTCACAATACTTTCCAGGAAAAGATGCTAAGCCATTAATCCCAGGTCAACACCTAGGAGACTTCTAAGCGAATGTAGAACCCCTCCTATGATTCTCCAAACCTCTGATGAAAAGATGTTAGAATATCTGACAGAACATCCTCAATCTTGAATCACAAGGATAATCAATCTACACAAAGAAATTGATCTTAAATCCTTGTAGTTTTAACCCTTATCCAATTCCAGCATCTTCTGAATATCACCAAGATATTCCTCTTCATGATGTCTTCTTTTGTTTGTGCAAGTTGTTGAGATATCAAGGCTGCCCCCTTGACTCAAGCTCTTAAGATTCTCTCTGAACGAATCCTAATTACCTAAACCGTGTGAACTCATCCTTAAGGTTGAGAAGTATAAGTTCTTCCTTGCACGTTTTTATGGACGGTGAAAATAAATCACCTCCACGGTCTTCACTTCCATGCCTCCTAGAAAACACCTTCTAGTCTGAAGAATAACTAGAAGACTCCAGAATATGACTGAATTGCCTTGATTGGACTTGATTATCATATCAAGTGTCTTCAACTTAGCCAACAAGAAATCATCAAACCCCTAGAGCATGAGTTTGATAATTCATCTTACCCCTTCTCTTCAATCTGACTTCAGCATACATGATGACGCCACTCAACCATGTACCAAGTCACATAAGACTCAACCATCACAATAACATCCCTCTGCTCCCGACTTTGGAATGCTATGTGCCTTCAAACCGACTGACATCTACATGAACAGAACCAGGTAAGGACAACTACAATCTTTCTTCAATCATTACTACAGTATCCCATACTACTGTAATCCTTCAATTAGAAACATCTACAGCAGAATCACTAAAGAACAACTTCAACTTGCCCTAGACAAGATGTCAAGACATCTTTCAGGACATCACCATAGAGAACTACCACTCATCCTATTTGTTGTTGTAGAACCCTTCAGACAATAAGGAACCAGAACACTCCTCTTCAATTATCATATGATTGAACTGCTTCTTCCAACTCTTCCTTGTTTAATCACCAGAAAGTATTCCATGGATCTCATCCAGAAACAGACCAAGATGCCTGCTCTGATACCAATTGAAATTCTGGTTATGCAGATACTCGAATGTCCTAACATCAAGTTTGGACTTTGATTACTGCATCTTTAATAAGCAAGGATGAATACATCAGCTGTTGTTATGAAGTGCAGCAGCAAAGTCACAAAAAATGTCGAGACATCCTGTTGTGACATCTCAGTCAAGAACACATACAACAAAACTGTAAAGTGCAGAATGTAAAATTAACACAAGATATATTGACCCAGATCGGTGCAATTCACCTACTCTGAGGGATACCAATCCAGGATGAAGACTCCACTATATCGTAGTATTATCATAAAGATAAACTCCCTCATTTACAACTTTATCTCCTAATCACTACCCCAATGGAAATCTTTACCAAAGCTAAACTCTAGTAATTTACAACTCTGATATGAGAGACCTACTCACATCCTCCATCACAACCTGCATTATCTCTGTCTTCTGCCATCACAGAACCTGTCACGATTTTCTTGACCAAGAAGTTATCTTGGACTTGCTTCAAAGCTTCGTCCAAGAATAATACAACAACCATTACCTAAAGGCTTCTGGTTGTGTACCTGCACCTATGTCGTCCTCTCTGCATCCCATACCACAGAGGGGAACTACAACCCTAAGAGCCAACGACTCTCAAAACCTAAACCCTTATTTTACTAAAAGAATAGGTTACAAAGTTACAAGTGATACAAAGGTACAGTTCTTAAGCCCTAGACCTAAGTCTACTATTTATAGTCTTTTGCTGTCTTGGGCTTTCCATCTCCTTGATCCACTCCTGCGATTTCTCCTGAATCTTGCAGCATATATAAAACAAATTTAAATCAATTTGTTATAACGGTCCAGGATGTCGAGTCTGCATGCTGGGACATCTCATTCGACATCTTATCTTCTGCAGAATTATTCAGCTTGATCTTCATGTTGACGCTTCTTTTTCAGCATTTATGTTTTACCAAAATTTGTCCAAAACACAAGAGCTTTCAAATATAAGGGTATTGTACATATCATCTGTCCCAAACACAAGCACCCATGTTCTGCATGGATGCCGCCTGAGTGACATCACTCCAAGTAGGCACCCAAGAGTCGCACTTGTTTGGGACCCTCACAATCATAAGACTACACGGTCCTTCAAGCACGAGGGCTTTGTAAATGGAAAAGTGTTTTCAAGGATTCTTTCATTAGTAAGGTACCTCAGCTTGGGGTTGAGTCCATTAATTGAAGATGACCTTTTTAGTGAGAGATGATTCCCTCGGCCAGAGGCAAGTCCCTTAGTTGAAGGCGACATTTTTAATGAAAGTCGAGTCCATCAACTGAAGACAACCTTTTTAATGAGAGGCGAGTCCCTCGACTTGGGGCGATCATTCTTCTCTACCAAAGTGTGTCATAGGTATCTAGGTGGTAGGGAGACATCAAGTTTCACCTTGAATGAACTCAGAGACATCAAACTTCAATCAATCGTGGGAGTTTGAGCGCTTTAGTGGAAAAAGAGCATGGGTAACATTTAATGCAACTCATGATGGCCTTATTGGGAAATCCAATTTAGCCTCTTTTACTTACATGCGTCTTCCAAGTGTCAACACTTTTCAACTTCTTTTGGCAGTTATCCCATTGGGTAAATACAAGGCTTGTGCAATTGGGTTTCCGTATGAAACTGATATGTTTTCTTGGAAAAAAAACCCTTTTTTCTTCTTCTTTTCTACTTCCACCTTTACATAAAATATACCAGTTTGGGATAGCCGTAGGAAAAATGAGAAATCTATTTTTATTCTTATGAGGGAAACGTCACAATTCTTGTCTTTCCACTCAAGATAACAATGGGTAAAAAAACCAAACTCATTTACGCTCAAGATAGTGCGACCCTTTACTCTAATTCTGACATGATCATCAGGCTTCGCAGTGACATTAGGTTTTTTAGCACATGACATAAGGATAATGTGATATTGGAGCCAAGTTCATGGAAGGAGGGGGTCAACACAGATACCTCTGGTGAGCCATCTGCTATTTATTTTCACCTCCGCCTACCCATCATTCACGATATGAGAGTTTTAATTCCTTTGACTTCATTTGAAATAGATTTCTTGGCAATTGCCAATGTCGCCCCTTCTCAAATTACCCGAAACATATGGAGTATGCTCAGGGATTTTCAGATAGTCTGTTGTATCCTGGGAGAGAACCCCCTATGAGGGTGTTCCTTTCCTTCTTTAGTACTGAAGTTTTTCCCAACAACGGTTGGGTAACATTGTGTCCTTTGCAATACGGGTGTTTGCTAGAGCCCTTCACGACTTCTTACAAAGATTGGAAGGACAAATTTTTTCGAGTGAGAGGGTGAGGCGAGACCTCTCCAGTTATTACAGGGGTGATGGGTGGAATTCTTTTTCCTCTATCATGGACTCCAGATCCTCGGATTATCAAAGGAGTAGATCCAGGTGTTCTTTCCCCCTTGATCAGGAAGGGATATAGATTTTGAAATGCTTCCATTATTTGGACACCTGCACCCTTATCATTCAGGACCGTGAAGACAATAATGGGATATTGGAGTATTTAGCTACAAAAGAGTTCTTTTTTGTTTTATCTTGCACTTATTACTTTATATATGCTGACAACATTCTATTCTTTGTAGATTATATGGCGAATACCTCTCTCGATGACAGAAGAGAGTGCTTGATTATGATCCAGCTGACCCAGCAGTAAGTAAGCCTTTCTTCGCCTCTCCCCTAGAGCATAGCTGTTGACGAGGGGCAAGAGAATTTGAACCCTCCTTGGATGGGAAGGACCTCCCTCCCAAGACCACGATGGAAGAATGGCCCCTCTGGTCCATCAGGAATCCACAATGTAGTAGAGGGGGATAAGAAAGCATGATATGAGTCTATGCATCTCAAATCCTCTTTATGGATTAATCCAGCCTTTAGCGCAGTGGAGTTTTCTCATCGCCATTTTTCCTCCATAGAGAATTTTTCTGGTGATTATCATTTGCTCCTTGGCATGTCCTCCGCTAGGTTATCCTATATACTCGAGGTCCAACTTTTGAGGTGCCTTCTAGTGGAGAAATGTCAGAGGGAGAAACATTCTCTGACCATTCAAGAACTACAATCCAAGGTTAATAGTGCGAGTATGAGTACTCATAAAGGTGGGGTGACAGTAAAGGCGCTGAGAGAAAAATGAGATATTGTGAAGGCACTTACCGAGGACATGGCTATGATGGTACTCACCCTATTTGAAGAGGTGGGTCACTTGGAGCAATAGCTCAAGAAGGCTCACAATACCCTAGAGAGTTTGGAGGAGAGATTCTTCCTACTCAAGGATGAAATTGTGGCAAACTCAGTCCATCATTTTGAGAAGGCAAGAAGGTAGGTCGCCTTCCTTTATCGTGATTTGAACTTAAATCCGGTGAATCCCTTTCAGGTGGTTCGGGACGGACAACTAGTGGACTAGGATTAGTTCCTCATGTTTTCTATCTTTTTTTAAGTATACCCCTTTTTTGTAATATTGAATGGCTCTCTGCTTTATTAAATGTTAACATTATATCCTTATATCTATTTTCTTAGTCATTTCTGTACGATTTTATTTTAGCCCTTGGTTGGTGGCGTATGTTATCATCAATTCCTTGTAATTATTTGAATGCTTTTAAGAACTTTGAGGGGACCCAACGTTTTGTCCATCCTAGAAGGAGGCAAGGATCATGCTTAGGTTTTCACCATTTTGAGTTCCTTTTTGGGTGGCAATGAACCACTTATGGATCCATCATTTTGATTGCCTCAAGGGGAGGCAAATATATCACTTAGAAATCCATCATTTTGATCACCTCATAGGGTGACAATGGTCTCACTTAAGGCTCCAGAATTTTGATCGCCTCATAGGGCGGCAAGGATCCCACTCAGGGAACCATCATTTTGATCGCCTTTGTGGGCAGTAAGGATCACGTAGAGATATTCTGCAGGTGAAAAACCTCCTGCCAGATCTGTTCACGACGAGTATTCATAGGTGCAAAGCTCTCCGTCTTCTTTCCTACTCTCTTGAAGACAGTCTTGTCCTTGATGGGAGAGGTACAATTACTCATCCTCTAGTGGTGCAAACATTCGATGTCAAGAACAAGTTCTTTGATGTCTCGCGCCCTTTTCTCAGCGTTGCTCTCCTCGCCTTTTATGTAACATTCCGCCCTAGTGATCACCTATGCTAATGAGAGATTTATTGATGTGTTATATATCAAGTCCATTTTGGAAATCCCCTAGAAACATTTCTTGGTTTGGTGGGACGACCCTGATGGTGACCTCATTGAACCGGGAAAGATAGTCTCTCATCAACTCTGATGGACCCTATCATATCTTGAAAAATTTTGTAGTGGACATTTTCCTGTGGCAACTAACGGTGAACTGGTGAATGATTTTCCTTACCAGCTCCTAATAACTGGCGATGGAAGCTCAGGGAAGGCCCATACTATCGCAGGGCAGCATGCATGAAGGGGCTAGACACTAACTTGTACTTCAAGGAGTCATGTGATTTGATGATGACACTTTGAGTGTTAATGGATGTGACATGCTCATGGGGGTCTGTTTGCCCATCAAACTTTGCCAAGGAGGGAGGCTTGAATCCTTCAAGGATAGGTGATTCCCAAATTTCTTCTGAGAGTGGTTGGGGATCCAACACTTCCATCTCCTTTGGAGGGTTGGTCTCTTATTGGAACTGTCTGATGTTGAGGATTTTGTCCTCTAGGGTTTGATTTCTATGGCTTTGTTCATTCATGGCGGCATACATCTCCACCAGGGCATCGGTATCACCGCTACCATTGGTACCGTCCGACATAAGTGATAGGGCTCTCTTATTGACCATGGCTGAGAGTAGCAAGGTACAAGAGTGGAGCTTAACAGAGAGTATGGTGATTGTAGAAGAAGGTGCGACCCATGTTTATCTTATCAGGCCCCCATGGTGGGTGCTATTATACTGGTTAAAAAGTACATGTGTGCATGATATCCCTGCAAGGACAAGGGATGCTCTGAGGCCTTAGTAGGTTTGTAACATTTTAGGGTGGTAGGGAATTTGATGAGGCAACAAAAAGCTCGATATGCTAGTGTTATAATGTTTACGATTATTTGAGAGGCCAACTCATGTTACATGAGAGACTTTGTATACAAGTGTGTTGCTTTAGGTATTGTGTGTAAGTTATCAGATGTCCTCCTCCTGTTAAAGGGAGAAGTATTTATAGAGGTCTTAGGGCCTAGGGTTTAGGAAACCCTTAGAGGTAGTAACCTCTCCCCCTTAACAGGGGAAGACTGTTGACTACCTACCCTACTTCACGACTCGATAAATAATTAAATTTATCATGTATACAACATAAATCCTTCAATTATGATGTTACTCATACATCAACAAGACATACATAAACCACATAGTTGAAAATTGAATCATTTGATAAGCAGCATAAATTATAAAATAGTTAGCATAAAAAGCCTTGGAAACCATATGTTTGAAAAATGGTTCAATACCCAAATAAAGAAATGATATGCAACATAAGAAAAACAAATAAATTGATAACTCATTCCCCCCGTGTTACATATCAGAGCGACTACAACTATAGACTCAATCAATAGGAAACAAAAGAGGCACAACGCCATCCTCTACATCAAGCTCCTACTCAGGTACCTGATTGCCTATACTCAATAGAAGCATAGACGCAACAACACAAAAATGGGGTGAGAATACATTCAAATAATAATTGGTGCACAAAATAATCAGAGTAGATTTACACATCATAATTTATGCACATAACAAACATGCACCACAATATCATGTATTCATATTTCACTTGCATTACAATCAATCACCAATCACAATGTTATTCATCACATTCAAAATCACACAAATCCATACAAGAGTATTTAACAACACTCAAACATCTCATCTGTAAAACTGTCATGTAATGCAATGCAACCTCGACTTAACTCATGCATGTGATACTGAGTCAACATTTGGCTCTTCGTACAAACCAGGTCCCCTCTCTGAACCCCAATCCCCCACTCTGAGCTTGGTGTAAGTCACCATTCCCCTTTTTGAACTCGTGACTCACCTCTTTCACAACAACAACAAAATATAATGCATGACATATAACAATGCAATGACAACAACACAACAATGAATACCACCCCACTCTGACTGTAAAAAAATCATGTAACAACAACATAACAATGAATATAACCCCACTCTGACCATAATCAAGCATGCTTTCGATGAATCACCAATAGTTCTCACTTTGAACCACTCATCTCGTCAATTCATCAGCAATTATGTACAATCATTCACACAATTATTCATACATTTCACAACATACATTCACACATTAAACATACATTTGTAAGAACAAGAGTGGTTCTGCATCTAAACTTAAGTTTTGATGATAACTGCACATGTCATCTTAGATAATAATTCAGTACTTTATGGTTTTTTTCTAGTGTGTAGCTTTTGCTAAACTGGATCTGAATCTGATTGAAAGGCGTGTGACGTCATCAGACTCTGATCTAAACACTCTGGAAGAAAACATATGTTGTGTACAAGTTAAAGTCAATATTCAAGAATGTTTTTAATGCAGCGGTTCTGAAGAACGTTTGTACTAAAGCTTCTGATTATGACTTTGTGAGTAAGCCTTAAATGCTTTCTTAAAGATGTGCTTCTATCGCTACAAGTTCTGAAGATTCTAAAGACAAGGTTCTGTTGAACAAAGCTTTGAAGTTTTTGAAGACATCATTTCTGAAGTTCAAGTTCTGAAGACTCTGAAGACAAGGTTCTGTTGAACAAAGTTCTGAAGACTCTGAAGACAAATATGTGTTGAACAAATTCTGAAGTTTCTGATGACAAGGTTCTGTTGAACGAAGTTCTGAAGATTCTAAAGACATCATTTCTGAAGTTCAAGTTCTGAAGACTTTGAAGACAAGGTTATGTTGAACGAAGTTATGAAGACTCTGAAGACAAATATGTGCTGAACAAGTTCTGAAGATTCTAAAGACGAGGTTCTGGTGAACAAGCTCTGAAGTTTCTAAAGGCATCACTTCTAAAGACCAAGTGCTGAAGACTCTTAAGATAGTTATATTGAATGAAGATCTGAGATTCTGAAGACTTAGGTTCTGAAGTTACAAGTATTGATCTCTCTACACATGCTTCATCAAATACAACATCTGAAGCCTCTGAAGATTAGAAGACAGAATATCAAGAATGGTTTGCGTGTTTCCATGAATATAAAAGTACAAAGTAGTCTGTGACCTCTACCTAAAATAGGTGGCGCAAGGACAACTCTTTTGTATTATGATGTGACCATTCCTGTAAGTGAACGTTGGGATATTACAGTTGGAATATGTTTCCTATTATACCCTCCAACGGATCTATTCTCTTGCTCTATATATTGAAGATCTGAATGCTGGAAGAAATGTTGGTGTGTGTGCGTGTTGAGCACAAATGCTAAAATGCTGAAGTGATAAATGCCAAAAGCCAGAAGAACCAAAGAGATAATCATGAGAGAGTAACTAGAACAAGAAGAAAAAGAGCTGAAGAAAACACAAGAGTATGTGTGCAAGGCGGAAGCATGCACCAAATTGTAAGCTCAAAAGTAGATGCTTGAAGCTCAACTAAATTAGAGCCCAGCTCTACAAGAAAATGAGAGAAGCATTAAAAGAAGCTTTTAAGCTCACAAAACTCATGCTGATACGATGCAAATCTCTAGGAGATTATTCTTAAGATAGTTTTGTAAATTAGTAAGGAGTTGTTGTTCATATCTTGCTAGAAACACTTTTGTGTTATTGTACTTCAATTTTGTCATCTGCTTGCTTAGAAGCAACTCTTGTACACACATTTGTAACGCTTTTCAAAGTGTAGATTCCTCAAGTGACTAACTTGTTAGTCTGGATACTTGAGAGGGCTAAGTTGTTTTCTAACACTTAGAGATTATAATCTTTCTAGATTATTGGATTAAGTCCTTGTTTAAGGAGAAATCACCTTGGTGGATGAACTGGAGTAAATTTGTTAACAGTGAACCAGGATAAAAATAATTGTGTCTATTTATTTTTATTCTTTGTTAGCATTCATTTTTGAATTTCCGCAAAAGATTACATTTGGTGAAACCCAATTCAAACCCCTCTTTCTTGTGTTTCTCACCCTTTCAACATGTACACATCAATTAAATCACAAGGCACTACCATGAGGTAGCTTTGCGTGTTAGCTTTCCAACACATCAAACCGCACCTCATTTTGACTTACGAAATTAAAGTTATGGCAAAAGTAACTGGGTAACAAAATATGATTCAGTTAAGTAATTTTCAAAAATCAACTAGTGTCAATCGATTGACATATTGGTGCAATCGATTAACATAAAATCCTATTACATACTGCATTTCCAAATTTACACATTTTGGCTGCAAACAATCGATTGATTAAGGGAATCAATCAATTAACATAGTTCAATTTTCCAAAGTTTTCCAAAATTACATGCATGCAATCGATTGACACATAATGTCATAAGTCAAATTAAAATAGGATTATATAGTTGAGAACTGTCATAAGTTAAATTAAAATAGGACTATATAATAAGCAAGAATAGCAAAGTGCATACAAAATTCATAATTTGTCCACATATACTTCAAATCAATTCAAAATAGCATCGTAATTCATACAAAGTATTAAAAACTATGTCCAAAACCACATGAGACAACACTAAAACAACATGAGACAACATCCAACAACAACAAACAGCAATAGATGACATTCGACACATCCAACAACAACAGACAGCAAAAAATAGTAGTAGGCAGCAACAAATAACACTACTACGAAAAAGCCATACAACAACGGTTGAAAAAGGGATACCACAGCACCTGACCAACTGTTTTTAGGTAAGGGGTGATTGTATGTATGCTGATTTCCACCACGACCGCGAGACCGTGATAGTAAGGCAGGACGCGCGCTACCTACCACAACGGTTACTTATATCAACCGTTGTGGTATATACATTTAGGTAAATAACATTTCATCACAGTTAAAATAAATAACTATTGTTGAAAGTACCCAGAGTTTATTATATAATATGTAGATTGCTTATATTTCAATAAACCTCACAGCAACATACAACCATTCAAATTGATGAAGAAGTATATAATCTGAAAATTAAACTATTCTTGAAAACCAACTTAAACAAGCCATTGTTTTCCAAATTGCATGCGTCTTCATTTCCCACTCTTTAACATATAGAATGTGGTTCAATGGTCTAAGTCCTTCATGACATCAATTCCTTTTATTCTGGTTTAATTTGAATAATATCAATAAATTGTTGTTATTCAAATTAAACTATAAGAGAAGATGTAGATGGGATGAAGGAATCATGTCATTGACCCACATTCTATATGTTAAATAGCGTGAGATGAACGATGAGACGGATGCAATTTGCAAAACATTGATTGATATAAGTTGGTTTTCAAATACAACTTAATTTTTTAGATTATAAGTTACTATGTCAATTTAAATGAAATGTATTTTCAGTGAAGGGTTAGTGAAACAAACAATCTACGTAGCATATAATAAACTCAACTTCATTTATTGTGCAACTTGCATGAGAATTTAAAGAACAAAACATTGCTAAGTCACAAGAAACTTCTTTCTTGTGACTTAGCAATGTTTTGTTCTTGTTTTGAAAAATTAATCAACAACAACAACATACAACAACATTTATCAACAACACAACAATATACAACAAATAAAAAAAAGGTTCAAGAACGCAAGATATAATAAACAAAAACAAAAACAAATTATGAAGTTCTGAGAATATTAATCAACAACAACATACAAATACACAAGATATAATAAAATGTTTCAAGAACGCGCCTTTTTTGAAACTAATCGTGGAATTGGAAGAAGTTATGAAGTACATCTAGTTTATGATGCTATGAAGAAGAAGTACAAGGTGAATGAAGTTTACACAATAGCATCATTCTTCTTGTATTTTTTTTCTTCATAGCAACATAAACCATATGTACCATAGCCAAATTATGTGCTTTGTTAAGGTGGTGAAGACAAATTTGAAAAAATAAGAACATTCACCAAATGAAAAAATGAGAACCCACTTTTAACAAGAAACATAAACGAAATTGAAACATAAGTTTAATGAATGAACCTCAAAACTCAAGGTATCGATGGGTGAAGAAGAATCTGAAGGTTGAAGTATGATTAAAGTGTGACATGGATGTTAGGGTTATGTTATAAGAGAGAAGAAAGTGAAATATGTTAGAATTTTCTGTTGAGAGAAATGGTTGTTATGTACTGAACGATAGATACTTTCACTTATATACTAAATGAAAGCTCTGAGTTTTTGAACAAATTTTGGTAAAACATAATTGTTAACTCAACAATGAGATCAAGCTGAATAATTCTGCTAAAGACGTGATGTCGAGCAAGATGTCTTAACATGCATCTTGACATCCTGGACTGAATGGCTTAAGTTGTTTTTAAACTGCTGCAACTCTCAAGAAGAAATTGTTGCATGAATCAAGGACTGAAGACTGAAGCCCAAGAAAGCAGAAGAAACTATAAATAGAAGACTTAGACCTAGGTTTTCATATGCCTTAGTACGCCTTTTGTAACCTTGCTTTCTTGCATAAGAAACAAGGGTTTAGGGTTTTGAGAGTCGTTGGCTCTCTAGGTTGTAAGTCTCCCTTTGTATCAATTGATACACTATGGTAGATATAAGTGTCACATAGATCCATAAGCCTTGAGGTATTGGATTATGTATTGTTCTTGGATGAAGATTTTAAGCAAATCCGAGTTAGCTTATTTGTCAAGTATGCTTGACAGGTTTCTATATTGATAGGGATGATGTAGAAATCACAGTTGGTGATTAAGGGAAATGAGTGAGGTATCTCATATCAGGGTTCTAAACATTTGAGTTTAACCTTGGTAAAGATGTTCATTGGATAGATGTTAGGTATGAAGTTGTAAACGGTGGAGTTTAACTTTGTAACATTCTACAGATAGTGGAGTCTTCTTCCTGGATTGGTATCCCCTAGATGTAGGTGAGTTGCACCGAACTGGGTTAACAATTACTGTGTTCTTTATTATTCTACAGATTTATGTTTTCTGTTAAGGTTCATGATAAATATGTTGGATCAGATGTCGTGACATATATGAGTGTGTAGTTCTGATATTCAAGGTATCAATCTGATGTTGCGCCTCTGAGTTTAAATGATTATGTAACACAATGTCTTGACATGTGTTAGGACATCTGTTGTCTGCATAGGCTAGAATTTCAATTGGTATCAGAGCAGGCATCCTGTCTGGTTCTGGATGAGATCTTTGGGAGATACTTTCTGGTGTTTAAACAAGGAGGAGTTTTGAAGACCAGATCAATCAACTCAGACATACTCAAGGGTATTAATGGATGAGATGGATGTTCTGGATCGAAGGGAGAAACCCGGAGGTTGTTCATGTTGCTGAGGAGATTCTACAACAGCTACAGGAGAAGTGGCTAGTTCTCTTGTTGGTGAGTCTTATAGGATATTGTGACATCTTATTAGGGCAAGAAGGATCTGTTCCTTGGTGGTTCCGCTGCATGTGTTTCTGATGGAAGAGCTCTAGAATTATGGGATTCTGGAGTTGTTACTGAAGACAGTTGGTGGAAGGTCTCAATCGTCGGCCTCTATATGTGAAGATATCTGCATTCTTTTATTCCAAAGTCGGGAGCAATGGAGTGAAGGAAGTTGTGGTTCGATATCTGGTATGGTGACTTGGTACTTGGAAGCTTGGGCTCTTGGTACAGTTAAAGACAATTGAAGAGGAGATGAGTTGAGTTAAGTTAACAGGTTCTTGCTCTAGGAGTTTGATAAATTATTGGTCGGCTAGGCTGTCAAAGATACTTGAGAATTCTCTCAAGTCTACTCATAAAGGTATCTATGTCGTGTATCTGGAGTCTTCTAGTTACTCTTCTGACTAGAAGGTGTTTCTTTGAAACACAATCTGAAGAAAGTGCAGGTGATTTATTTTCACCATCCAAAAACAGCAAGGAAGGATTCATCTCTCTTGACTCTAAGAGTGGATCCAATCTGATTGAAGAATTGTTAAGGTAAATAAGATTCATTCAGAGAAAGTCTTAGTTACTTGAGTCAAGGGTGGCAGCCTTGGTATCTCAACATTGTCCTTAAAGAAGATACTTGCAAAAGATTGAATACTTTATAAGTGTTCATGACATGATCTGGTGGAGCTCAGCTACAGTAGTGAAGAAGGGTTATTGGACAAGGATTTAAGATCAATTGCTATTTGTGGAATCCACAAGTATTTAATTGATTATCCTTGAAAGTCAAGATTACTGATGTTCAACAAGATGTTGGAACATCTCCTCATCAGAGCTTGTGCAGAGTCATGGGAGGCGTACTGCATACACTTTAGCATTTGTTTTAGTCTTAGGTGGTGACCTAAGAAGTGGCTTCAGTCGGGTGTGACAGAAGCATGTGTTCTCTGGAAAGTTTCCTGGCAAGAAACTAGTATGGACTTTGATGCTGTTGAAGATGAAGATGAAGACATCATAATCTTGATGGTTACAGCTTGGATCAGCTTATTTCTAATCTAAGTGCTTTAGAGCATGGATCTTGCTCTGTTTGTGAAGGTCGAGGATAAGTGGCAGTTATCTCTGGCTTTCTACTGACGACTCTACTAAGGGAAGTGGCATTCTTTGGTATGGCTATGGGGTAGTCTTGGACTACTTATTTTCTGAAGATTCAGACGTGGCAGGTTCGAAGTCTTTGGAGTTTCAAAGCAGGATGAAGGTTGTCTACTCAAACTTGGTTGTTGAATCAAGTCTATGAGAGCATGGAACTCTTGTTCTGCGAAGGGAGAAGGTTCTTCTAAGTGGCAGAAGGAGGAGCTGAATTCAATAGTTGGATGTCATATCAAAATGTTCTGACATCTAGCTTAACATAAGAGGTCTCAGCTGGTGATGTGACACATCAACTTAAGATAAGGTGATCTATAGGAGAATGGAAGTTATGGATGCTTCAAAAAGGTCTATCTCATGCAGTTTGCGGGGGCTGTGGATGGGAAGATGTTACATGACTAAGAGGCTTGGTGGATCCAAGATGTCTTACTATGGGGCAAGTAGTTCATGTGACTTGAAGGTCTGATTTCATTAGTGGATCAGTGTATCTTGTGGGAGTTCTGAAGAAGTTTGAGATCAATCAAAAAGTGGCATTTGGTTGGTTTCATTGTGTGCATTCAAGCAGGATACTTAAAACTGATTGCTCTTGTACAGAAGAGTAGTTTGTTGAAATTGTAAGGAGGTTCTGATTCTCTGGGAGCTTGTGGCAGAAGTTATGGGTTGAGGATGGAAGCATACCTTCTTTGGTGGATGAGAGTTTATTTCTCTCTGGGTTTCTGAAGTTTTCTTTGTTCAAGCTGGTGGCGCAGTGTTGCGTAAACATCTTCAGTGTGGATTACTATGCTGATAGTAAGTCCAGTGGTGGAGCATATCAAGAACCATGGTGTGTGGTGTCTGTGATGTGTGGAAGATGTCATAACTGATGTTAGAACATCTTTGGGTTGGTTATCCTTAGTGAAGGATTTCATATGCTGTGAGGAACTAGTTACTTGCATCGTGTCTAAGAAGTATCTACATTGTCATACGGGAGAATGATTGAGTAAAAGGACTGTCTTGGAAGTCTGATGTAAGTGTTTGAGAAGACTGGAGTGGATCATGTGTTGATAGCATGAAGTTCTAGTTTCTGATGCGTTCAAAAGTGGATATTCACTAGAAAATCAGAAGTATTCCAGGTTATCATACGGGAGAATGATAAGGAATGACTGTCTTGGATTGTGGGGTGTCTATCTCTATTGCTGGCTGGGTAAGGTTAGTGAAAAATCTTGCGAAGGGGATGTTGCCTTGGCTACAAGTCATGCTAGTAGTGGATCAGTTTAGCAGCTGTGAAGTTCTAGAGCATGCATACGATAGCTGACATCGTTATAACAAACCAAGGGGCCCTGTGCGTCTCTTTGAGGAATGTGAAGCATTCTGATTCAATTGGTTTATGCCTCAAGTAGCTGGAGGTCTATACATGAGAATTCAAGAGGAGTTCGTGTGATGTGTAGATGGTTGCAGGATGAGGGGATCAATGGGACTTTGATCTCAAGCCAAGAGTTTGTTATGGTTGGTATACATTTCCTCACGGGTAGCATGATGGTGATCATGTGTGAGTGATTATTGTTTCTTGTCAGAGGAAGCAATAAGAGAGTTCATGATTGTGTTCAGCTGGTAAGTTGAACTGAGGGTGCGCTCTTGAAGACATGAAGATGAGTCTTATATTTTCCATTCATTAGCTTAGGTGTTTTGTGGAGGAGCACTGGTTACCTTAGATAGGGGGAGATGCCTCTTGATCTGAGATGATTTACTGCGAGGATGCAGTTGAAGTTCTAGTTTGCATTTATGCGTCAAGCAAGCTGAGATGTCAAGGAAGATGTCTTGACATTGTTGTATTGTTGCAAGTTGTGGGAAACTTGGCAGTACATGTGTATTGGTCATGGTTCTTATTGGATGCTTAATAATCATTGATTGAGTCTGGGGGAATTTATTTTTATCTGCAGGTTATGATCACAAAACTGTGAGGGTTATATTCAATACATATATTTTCTTTAACATTGTTGGGTGTGACTTGGTCGAGGACGTCATAGCAGTGAAGAGTGTCTGGAGAATCTCTAACAGTATGATGATAGAAGTATTGATTCTGTCTTGGGAAACGCTTAGGGTGTATATTTGTCAGAAGGACGTGTAAAATCTTGTCCTTGAATATACATTCACATGTGTTGGAACTTGTACTTATACAAGAATCTGTCCAAAATTGAATAAAGACATAAAGACCGGGTAATGGTTGATACAATTCAAATAAGGGGATCTCAAAATTCATCTTACTCATCGATGTATCACTCTTACTGTTGTCTTTATGGATTATATAAGGTTCTGGGTGAGCACTCTTTGGATCTGGATATACCTTGGTAATATTTGTCAAATTGTGTCTAAAAAGGGGGAGAAATGTTCTGATCTTCTTCTCATGAGAATCTCACATCTGATAAAGCAGCTCGTCAAAATGCTCAACAGGATGTTACAACATTCTTGGTCTCAGCTCTCAAATGGACTTTTGTGTCTTGTGATCTGAGTTATGAACACAGTCATGTCCTGTGTTCTGAGTTACCCAAGGAAGTACGTTACTGCTAAGGGTATTGCTACTGCTTTTTCCTAATGGTTTTCTTATGCCTCTTAAAAGGAAGATTTATCCTTTCGTGACAAGTATTGGTTCATGGGTTGAGGGGGAGCGTCTTGCATCTTCTTTCTCATGTACTCCATCACGGGTAAGGTATAGGCCTTGAAATTATTTGGAGTCCTCACTACATGCACCATCGATCTGGAGCTTATCGTGCATATGTGTTTTAGTCAAAATTTGCCAAAAAGGGGGAGATTGAAAGCTCTAAGTTTTTGAACAAATTTTGGTAAAACATAATTGTTAACTCAACAATGAGATCAAGCAGAATAATTCTGTTGAACACGTGATGTCGAACAAGATGTCTTAACATGCATCTTGACATCCTGGACTGAATGGCTTAAGTTGTTTTTAAACTGCTACAACTCTCAAGGAGAAATTACTGCATGGATCAAGGACTGAAGACTGAAGCCCAAGAAAGTAGAAGACACTATAAATAGAAGACTTAGACCTAGGTTTTCATATGCCTTAGTACGCCTTTTGTAACCTTGCTTTCTTGCATAAGAAACAACAGTTTAGGGTTTTGAGAGTCGTTGGCTCTCTAGGTTGTAAGTCTCCCTTTGTATCAATTGATACACTGTGGTAGATATAGGTGTCGCACAGATCCATAAGCCTTGAGGTATTGGATTGTGTATTGTTCTTGGATAAAGCTTTTAAGCAAATCCGAGTTAGTTTGTTTGTCAAGTATGCTTGACAGATTTCTGTATTGATAGGGATGATGTAGAAATCACAGTTGGTGATTAAGGGAAATGAGTGGGGTATCTCATATCAGGGTTCTAAACGTTTGAGTTTAACCTTGGTAAAGATGTTCATTGGATAGATGTTATGTATGAAGTTTAACTTTGTAACAATCTACAGATAGTGGAGTCTTCTTCCTGGATTGGTATCCCCCAGATGTAGGTGAGTTGCACTGAACTGGGTTAACAATTACTGTGTTCTTTATTATTCTGCAGATTTACGTTTTCTGTTAGGGTTCATGATAAACGTGTTGGATAAGATGTCGTGACATCTGTGAGTGTGCAGTTCTGATATTTAAGGTATCAGTCTGCTGTTGCGCCTCTGAGTTTAAATGATTATGTAACACAATGTCTTGACATGTGTTAGGACATCTAATGTCTGCATAGGCCAGAATTTCAATTGGTATCAAAGCAGGCATCCTGTCTAGTTCTGGATGAGATCTTTGGGAGATACTTTCTGGCGTTTAAACAAGGAGGAGTTTTGAAGATCAAATCAATCAACTTAGACATACTCAAGGGTATTAATGGATGAGATGGATGTTCTGGATCGAATGGAGCAACCCGGAGGTTGTTCATGTTGCTGAGGAGATTCTACAGCAGCTACAGGAGAAGTGGCTATTTCTCTTGTTGGTGTGTCTTATAGGATGTTGTGACATCTTATTAGGGCAAGCAGGATCTATTCCTTGGTGGTTCCGCTGCATGTGTTTCTGATGGAAGAGCTCTAGAATTATGGGATTCAAGAGTTGTTACTGAAGACAGTTGGTGGAAGGTCTCAATCGTCGACCTCTATATGTGAAGATATCTGCATTCTTTTATTCCAAAGTCGGGAGCATTGGAGTGAAGGAAGTTGTGGTTAGATATCTGGTATGGTGACTTGGTACTTGGAAGCTTGGGCTCTTGGTACAGTTGAAGACAGTTGAAGAGGAGAGGAGTTGAGTTAAGTTTATCAGGTTCTTGCTCTAGGAGTTTGATAAATTATTGGTCAGCTAGGCTGTCAAAGATACTTGAGAATTCTCTCAAGTCTACTCATAAAGGCATCTATGTCGTGTATCTGGAGTCTTCTAGTTACTCTTCTGACTAGAAGGTGTTTCCTTGAAACACAATCTGAAGAAAGTGGAGGTGATTTATTTTCACCATCCAAAAACAGCAAGGAAGGATTCATCTCTCTTGACTCTAAGAGTGGATCCAATCTGATTGAAGAATTTTTAAGGTAAATAAGATTTGTTCAGAGAAAGTCTTAGTTACTTGAGTCAAGGGTGGCAGCCTTGGTATCTCAACATTGTCCTTGAAGAAGATACTTGCAAAAGATTGAATACTTTATAAGTGTTCATGACATGATCTGGCGGAGCTCAGCTACAGCAGTGAAGAAGGGTTATTCGACAAGGATTTAAGATCAATTGCTATTTGTGGAATCCACAAGTATTTAATTGATTATCCTTGAAAGTCCAGATTGTTGATGTTCAACAAGATGTTGGAACATCTCATCATCAGAGCTTGTGCAGAATCATGGGAGGGGTACTGCATACACTTTAGCATCTGTTTTAGTCTTAGGTGGTGACCTAAGAAGTGGCTTCAATCGGGTGTGACAGAAGCATGTGTTCTCTGGAGAGTTTCCTGGCAAGAAACTAGTCTGGACTTTGATGTTGTTGAAGATGAAGATGAAGACATCATAATCTTGATGGTTACAGCTTGGATCAGTTTATTTCTGATCTAAATGCTTTAGAGCATGGATCTTGATCTGTTTGTGAAGGCCGAGGATAAATGGCAGTTATCTCTAGCTTTCTACTGATGACTCTACTAAGGGAAGTGGCATTCTTTGGTATGGCTATGGGGTAGTCTTGGACTACTTATTTTCTGAAGATTCAGACGTGGCAGGTTTAAAGTCTTTGGAGTTTCAAAGAAGGATGGAGATTGTCTACTCAAACTTGGTTGTTGAATCAAGTATATGAGAGCATGGAACTCTTGTTCTGCGAAGGGATGAGGTTCTTCTAAGTGGCAGAAGGAGGACCTGAATTCAACAGTTGGATGTCATATCAAAATATTCTGACATCTAGCTTAACATCAGAGGTCTCAGCTAGTGATGTGACACATCAGCTTAAGATAAGGTGATCTACAGGAGAATGGAAGTTATGGATGCTTCAAAAAGGTCTATCTCATGCAGTTTGCGGGAGCTGTGGATGGGAAGATGTTACACGACTAAGAAGCTTAGTGGATTCAAGATGTCTTGTTATGGGGCAAGTAGTTCATGTGACTTGAAGGCCTGATTTCATTAGTGGATCAGTGTATCTTGTGGGAGTTCTGAAGAAGTATGAGATCAATCAAATAGTGGCATTTGCTTGGTTTCATTGTGTGCATTCAAGCAGGATACTTGAAACTGATTGCTCTTGTACAGAAGAGTAGTTGGTTGAAATTGTAAGGAGGTTCTGATTCTCTGGGAGCTTGTGGCAGAAGTTATGGGTTGAGGATGGAAGCATACCTTCTTTGGTGGATGAGAGTTTATTTCTCTCTGGGTTTTTGAAGTTTTCTTTGTTCAAGCTGGTGGCGCAGTGTTGCGTAAAGATCTTCAGTGTGGATTACTATGCTGATAGTAAGTCCAGTGGTGGAGCATATCAAGAACCATAGTGTGTGGTGTCTGTGATGTGTGGAAGATGTCATAACTGATGTTAGAACATCTTTGGGTTAGTTATCCTTAGTGAAGGATTTTAGGTTCTGTGAGGAACTGGTTACTTGCATCGTGTCTAAGAAGTATCTACATTGTCATACAGGAGAATGATGGAGTAGAAGGACTATCTTGGAAGTCTGACGTAAGTGTTTGAGAAGACTGGAGTGGATCATGTGTTGATTGCATAAAGTTCTGGTTTCTGATGCATTCAAAAGTGGATATTCACCAGAAAATCAGAAATATTCCAGGTTATCATATGGGAGAATGATAAGGAATGATTGTCTTGGATTGTGGGGTGTCTATCTCTATTGCTGGCTGGGTAAGGTCAGTGGAAAATCTTGTGAAGGGGATGTTGCCTTGGCTACAAGTCATGCTAGTAGTGGATCAGTTTACCAGCTGTGAAGTTCTGGAGCATGCATACGATAGCTGACATCGTTATAACAAACTAAGTGGCCCTGTGCGTCTCTTTGAGGAATGTGAAGCATTCTGATTCAATCGATTTGTGCCTCAAGCAGCTGGAGGTCTATACATGAGAATTCAAGAGGAGTTCGTGTGGTGTGTAGATGGTTGCAGGATGGGGGGATCAATGGGACTTTGATCTCAAGCCAAGAGTTTGTTATGGTTGGTATAAATTTCCTCACGGGTAGCATGATGGTGATCATGTGTGAGTGATTATTGTTTCTTGTCAGAGGAAGCAATAAGAGAGTTGATGATTGTGTTCAGCTGGTAAGTTGAACTGAGGGTGCGCTCTTGAAGACATGAAGATGCATCTTATGTTTTCCATTCATTAGCTTAGGTGTTTTGTGGAGGAGCACTGGTTACCTTAGATAGGGGGAGATGCCTCTTGATCTGAGATGATTTACTGCGAGGATGCAGTTGAAGTTCTAGTTTGCATTTGTGTGTCAAGCAAGCTGAGATGTCAAGGAGGATGTCTTGACATTGTTGTATTATTGTAAGTTGTGGGAAACTTGGCAGTACATGTGTATTGGTAATGGTTCTTATTGGATGCTTAAGAATCATTGATTGAGTCTGGGGGAATTTATTTTTATCTGCAGGTTGTGATCACAAAACTGTGAAGATTGTATTTAATACATATATTTTCTTTAACATTGTTTGGTGTGACTTGGTCGAGGACGTCATAACAGTGAAGAGTGTCTGGAGAATCTCTAACAGTATGATGACAGAAGTATTGATTCTGTCTTGGGAAACGCTTAGGGTGTATACTTGTCAGAAGGACGTGTAAAATCTTGTCCTTGAATATACATTCACATGTGTTGGAACTTGTACTTCAACAAGAATCTCTCCAAAATTGAATAAAGACATAAAGACCGGGTAATGGTTGATACAATTCAAATAAGGGGATCTTAAAATTCATCTTACTCATCATTGTATCACTCTTACTGTTGTCTTTATGGATTATATAAGGTTCTGGGTGAGCACTCTTTGGATCTGGATATACCTTGGTAATATTTGTCAAATTGTGTCTAAAAAGGGGGAGAAATGTTCTGATCTTCTTCTCATGAGAATCTCACGTCTGATAAAGCAGCTCGTCAAAATGCTCAACAGGATGTTACAACATTCTTGGTCTCAGTTCTCAAATGGACTTTTGTGTCTTGTGATCTGAGTTATGAACACAGTCATGTCCTGTGTTCTGAGTTACCCAAGGAAGTACGTTACTGCTAAATGTATTGCTACTGCTTTTTCCTAATGGTTTTCTTATGCCTCTTAAGAGGAAGGTTTATCCTTTCGTGACAAGTATTGGTTCATGGGTTGAGGGGGAGCGTCTTGCATCTTCTTTCTCATGTACTCCATCACGGGTAAGGTATAGGCCTTGAAATTATTTGGAGTCCTCACTGCATGCACCATCGATCTGGAGCTTATCATGCATATGTGTTTAGCCAAAATTCGCCAAAAAGGGGGAGATTGAAAGCTCAGAGTTTTTGAACAAATTTTGGTAAAACATAATTGTTAACTCAACAATAAGATCAAGCTGAATAATTCTGTTGAAGACGTGATGTCAAACAAGATGTCTTAACATGCATCTTGACATCCTAGACTGAATGGCTTAAGTTGTTTTTAAACTGCTGCAACTCTCAAGGAGAAATTGCTGCATGGATCAAGTACTGAAGACTGAAGCCCAAGGAAGCACAAGACACTATAAATAGAAGACTTAGACCTAGGTTTTCATATGCCTTAGTACGCTTTTTGTAACCTTGCTTTCTTGCGTAAGAAACAAGGGTTTAGGGTTTTGAGAGTCGTTGGCTCTCTAGGTTGTAAGTCTCCCTTTGTATCAGTTGATACACTGTGGTAGATATAGGTGTCACACAGATCCATAAATTTTGAGGTATTGGATTATGTATTGTTCTTGGATGAAGCTTTTAAGCAAATCCGAGTTATCTTGTTTGTCAAGTATGTTTGACAAATTTCTGTATTGATAGGGATGATGTAGAAATCACAGTTGATGATTAAGGGAAGTGAGTAGGGTATCTCATATCAGGGTTCTAAACGTTTGAGTTTAACCTTGGTAAAGATGTTCATTGGGTAGATGTTAGGTATGAAGTTGTAAACGGTGGAGTTTAACTTTGTAACAGTCTATAGATAGTGAAGTCTTCTTCCTGGATTGGTATCCCCCAGATGTAGGTGAGTTGCACCGAACTGGGTTAATAATTACTATGTTCTTTATCATTCTGCAGATTTACGATTTCTGTTAGGGTTCATGATAAATATGTTAGATCAGATGTCGTGACATCTGTGAGTGTGTAGTTCTGATATTCAAGGTATCAGTCTGCTGTTGCGCCTCTGAGTTTAAATGATTATGTAGCACAATGTCTTGACATGTGTTAGGACATCTGTTGTCTGCATAGGCCAGAATTTCACTAAAAAAGTATCACTTTTCGTCACGATTGGTATAGAAAAACCATGATGCAATTTTCAAATTTAACAATGGTTGTTTGGTATAACTGTGGTTAAATAAATTTCAATATTGTATTTATTTATGAACTTAATGGTGAGAGAGATATTTAATGTTGTTATTGTTATTATTCATTAATGTTGTTGTTGTTATTTTTGTTGGCCGTGTACTATTTTTTTTGTAAAAAGGAAAGAGTATATAAAACAAAAATAAAGAAATTCTATTAAGGTGGGAAGAGTACATAAAACACAACTTTTTCATTACATAATTTTGTCAAGATCGGAACAATATTCCCTAGCACTAAAGAAATCTTCCCAATCTATGACTCACTCCTCACTACCCTCATCTGAGTCGTAGTAAGAAGTCTTCCTCGACACCTTTCTCTTCTTCTTCTTCTTCTTCTTCTTCTTCTTCTTCTTCTTCTTCTTCTTGGATTTCCTCACTCCCAGCGCATCTCTGGCAGCAGTCAAGGAAGATGGCTAGACCTTTTTGGTTGTCTACTGATGGTGTTGTACTGTGGTGGTTGTTTGGTTCTCAATAGCGACTTCTGTTAAGCTATTTCTCTTAGCATTCTGAGATGGAGAACTCATGTTGTTATAGCAAGGAAGTTAAAAAGAATAGTTTGAATAAGTGGAAATTCATTATATGAAAGTGTGCATTTATATAAGAGGTTGAAGATAAAACATCTGATGATTTAATGCTTGCAATGATTACTTCTAATGGTTGATATTCTTGAATGACTTGTGACCGTCTTGAGAAATGAAGAAAAATTACAATCAACATTGTAGTTGTTTCTTTCTTTTGGGAAGAGCAAAGGTTGTACAGTCATATTACAACGGTTGAATATTAAAACAATGGTTAAATAGTTTTCAATTTATTTATTTATTTATGGACTTAAGTGACAAACGCTTTTTGTAATAGGAAAAATGAAGAAAAATGTAGTTGCTGGGATTCGAAACTTGTAACACTTACTTTATCACCACGGTTGTTTACCTCAACCGTGATTAAATAACACTTTCAAAAAAATAAAAAATATATCAGGCGCATCCAGTTTGCGATATTACAACGGTGGAAAGCCTAACCGTAGTAGTGTTAGTGTTACCGAAAGTGTATTTTGTAGTAATGTAAACACCAAATTAGCAGCAAACAACATCCAACAACATTCAACAACAATAAATAAATACCAAAATAGCAGCAGACAACATCCAACAATAACAAATAAATACTAAAACAGCAGCAGACAACATCCAACAACAACCAACAAACACAAAAACTGCAAAATAGAAACAATAACATATTAGTAACAAATTAACTACAACAAAAAATTTATAACAAATATTTTAAATTAAGACAACTCTAAAAGAATTATTAAATTACCTTCACGTGTTAAGACCAACACCAACACCAATTGTAGCTCCATCATTATCTAAAGCTAGTTGGGAGAGCTCTAGAATTATTAATAAAATCACATTAGCCCATAAAATCACATTAGCCCATAAATTTCAACAATTAAAAGTACAATATTTAAAATGGTGAAAAGTTATAAGCAAATAAATATACCTAATTCAATATTTTCTTCTTCATCCAATTCACCTTGAAAATCCGTTATCTTTGAAGACTTAATCCAATTTTGGGAACATATCAAAGCTTGAACTGTGGAAGGATTCAAGGAGCTACCAAATGCATCAAGTAATCGACCACCACTACTAAATGCAGACTTGGAGGATATCGTTGAGACTGAAATTGCCAAAACATCCCTAGCAATGCAGGAAAGAACATGATACTTATTTGCTTTCCCTTTTCACAATTTCAAAATGTCAAAACCAACCACACTTTCCTCAATGTTATTGTCTACATATCTTTCCAACTCATTTCTTTGAACTTCACCTTATTTTATCCTCATATTTAATCTAAATTGGTTTTCCTAATCATCCTCCTTAATATTTCCACAATTAGCCTTAGTGGTAGCAACATTTGAAGACAACATACTAGACCCGCAAATTTCAATAAAATAGGATACTCTACCATGTATTGTTCAAACAACTTTTTCACAAGATCATATAGCTTTGCCATCATCTCTTTATACTTCTCATCCCTATACATCTTTTTAAATCAAAACTCAATGTAATAATATTTATAATGGGGATAAAGAAAAATAGCCACAAATAGTAAAAAAATCATCTCACCATTATCCTAATACTTGTTAAACTTTTCTTGCATTTGAGGTTTTGCAATTTGGGAAGAAAGTTGTGGTTTGTGGATACTTGTAGTTTGCAATTTGTTAGTTTTATTTGTAATAGATGTGATGTTTGATTTATCTATATTTCATCATTGATTGATATGCTTGCAATCATTTGAAAGTTGTCGTTCTATTTTTCATTGAAAATGTCCAGAGAGTATGCCTCTTTGTTTCTTTCATTATGGTTTGTACTTGGTAATTGCTACTCCCTCCGGTTACAATTATAAGCAAAAATAAATACTTTCACACTAATTAAGAAAATTAGTTATGTGTAATTAATTTTCTTGGTTTCATATACAATTAGAGTAAAATTTACTATAATATCCTTAGTTATATTTGATGAATCAACTACCAACATTAAATGTTATTGAATTAAATTATGGGTATACTAGTAATACAAGAATTAATTACTTTGAACGTTAATGACTTTTGCTTATAATAGTGACCAAAATTTAAAGTCATTTTTTTGCTTATAATAGTGACCGGAGGGAGTATAACAATTATTCTCTTCATTCAAATAAATAAGTAATAACTCAATTAAAATTAATAATTTAATATATGAATTAATTATGTTGATTGTTATTGGTTTGATTCGGGTTTATGGGTAGAAAAATAGAAATCTGTTGCCCAAACCAATTGACATCAGTTTTAATTGGCTCGATTCGGTTTTGCCCAAACTGGAAAAATTCCCAACCCAAACACATTGGTTTGGTTTGGATACCGGTTTGGTTCGGATTTTCCCGAACCATTGAGCACCCTTACTTGCAGTTTGCAATTTGTGAGTTTGGTTTATAATGGTTGTGATGTTTGATTTCTCAATATTTCATCATTGATTGATATTCTTGTGATAATTCAAAAGATGTCGTTCCGTTTTTCATTAGAAACGTCTAGAGACTCTACCTCTTTATTTCTTTCATTATGGTTTGTACTTAGTGATTGTTATAACCATTATTCTCTTTATCCAAATAAATAAGTAATAACTCAATTAAAATCAATAATTTAATATATGAATTAATTATGTTGATTGTTATTGGTTTGGTTCGGGTTTACGAGTAGCAAATTAGAAATATGTTTCCCGAACCAATTAACATAGATTTTAATTGGTTCGGTTTAGTTTTTGCCCAAATTGGAAAAACGTCCAACCCCAAACACATTGGTTTGGTTTGGACTCCGGTTTGGTTCAGATTTTCCCAAACCACTAAACACCACTACTTGCAGTTTGCAATTTGTGATTTTGATTTATAATGGTTGTGATGTTTGGTTTATCTATATTTCATCATTGATTGATATGCTTGTGATAATTGAAAGATTTCATTCCGTTTTTCATTGAGAATGTCCAGAGACTCTGCCTCTTGTTTCTTTCATTATGGTTTGTACTTGGTAATTGCTATAACAATTATTCTCTTCATTTAAGTAAATAAGTAATAACTCAATTAACATTAATAATTTAATATATGAATTAATTATGTTGATTGTTATTGGTTTGGTTCAGGTTTATGGGTAGCAAATTAGAAATTCGTTTCCCGAACCAATTAACACCGGTTTTAATTGATTCGGTTCGGTTTTTGCCCAAACTGGAAAAATGCTCAATCCAAACACATTAGTTTGGTTCAAATTCCGATTTGGTTCGGATTTGTCCGATCCACTGAACACCCTAGCCCATAATCCAATAATTTCATTTTTCACACGTAACTTCATCTTTCTCACTCCTTATCCCTCATACATCATTCCAACCCTCATTATAACATTCTAATACATCAAATACATATCATACTATGATCAATACATCAATTAGTCACTGATTAAACATTAAACCATCACTTTTAACATGAATGACCTCAATTATGTTCATACCCTAAAATGCCTAATTGCTAGACAAATTCATCATTTAACAAATTAACTCATGAACATGAAGCAACATACCATCAAACACAATTCATGGCATAAAAACAGAATCACAAGCATTATATATCATATTACCATCAAACAATAGAGAAAAGAGAACCCTATTGGAGGTTAAGGGAAACCTCTCCACCCTTTCTTGATTAAGGCAACCTTAGATGAATAATTCCCCTATACCTTGTAAATTCAGCAAGAAAAGCAAGAAATATTCTATGGTCTGCTCTCCCAAAACCCTAGCTCTAAAAAACTATTGCTCTCTTACTCTTCTCTTTTCACACAAAACTCTAAAAAAAAAAACTTATTTCTCTATTTCTTTTAAAATATATAGTAATTTAGCTAAATCCTTATGATTATAATTTTGGCACAACTAAACATAAGCCTCTATCCATTTAACCACCTAATTTCCATTATTTACACATTCAACCAAACTCTTAATATTCTACCAATTTCCCAATATTCAATTAATTAAATTATGCCAAATATCTAATTAATCACGCACAATTCGAAATAAGTGTCGTCACCGGCCAAACACGTCATAAATCACATAAATCAATATTTAAATAAATTAATTAAATGAATCAAGAAATAAATAAATAAATGACTAGTTAAATCGGGGTGTTACAACTCTCCTCCACTTAAAAAAAATTTGCCCTCGAAAATTATCTGACGGGAAAAGCTCAGGATAAAACTCTCTCATCCTACTCTCGAGCTCCCACGTCACCAATATGACCTCCCCCAAACAACCTTCACTGAAGCGATTTCCTTTTCTTGTAAGTGCTTCACTTCACATTCCTCAATCCTCAATGGCAAAATATCAATTGTCAAGTTCTTTCTAACTTGCACATCATCCAATAGGATCACATGAGATGGATCAGGAATGTACTTCCTCAGATGAGACACATGAAACACATCATGAATATTAAAAATATATGATAGTAACGCGACTCGGTAGGCCACCTCTCATACCCTCTAAAGAATCTGAAACAAACCAATGAAACACGGTGTAAGCTTTTTTGGCTTCAACGCACAACTAACACTAGTTACCAGATTAACTCTTAGGAACATGTGATATCCCTCTTGGAACTCAAGTGCTTTCCTCCTCTTATCATGATAACTCTTCTCGCGAATTTACGAAGCTTTCATCTTCTCTTGGATCATCTTGATCTTCTTATTAGTCTGCTGAACTATCTCGTGTCCAAGCACAACACTCTCACCAGAATGATACCAATACAAAGGTGTTATACACCTCCTACCATACAAAGCTTCAAATGATGCCATTCCAATACTATAATGGAAACTTTTGTTGTAAGTGAACTCAACCAACGATAAGTAACTGTCCCAATTACCTCCCTGCTCCAAAAAACAAGTTTTCATCAAATCCTTCAAAGACTGAATAGTCCTATATGTATGACCATTTTTCTGCGGATGATAAGTAGAACTCAACTTTAGCCAATGCTTCCTGCAAACTTTTCCAAAACCTCTATGTGAATCTTGGATCCCTATTTGACACAATACTCGATGGAATACCAGAGAAGCTAACAACCTGCAACTTGGCCAACTTCTGCAAGGAGTAATTGATCTTAATTGGTATGAAATGAGATGACTTAGTCAGTCTATCAATAATAACTCAAATGGAATCACATCCTTTTGTCGTCCTCGGCAAACTCATCACAAAATCCATGGAAATGTTGTCCCCACTTCCACTCAAGAATAATCAATGGTTGCATCAGTCTCAGTGGTTTCTGATGTTCAACCTTCTACTTCTAGCAAGTCAAACATGCATAAACAAACTCAATTACTTCCTTCTTCATTCCTGGCCGCAAAAACATTTTCTTCAAGTCTTAATATATTTTAGTTGTACCGGGATGAATACTCAGACCAATCCTATGACCTTCCTCAAGAAGTTCTGGCACATCAGGTATACAAACTTTGTCTCTTAATCACACCACATCATTCTCATCGATCCAGAAATCACTTCCTTTTCCTTGATTGATTGACACTAGTCGATCAACCAATCCCAAATAAATTTTCTGACCTTCTTTGATTTCTTCAAGGATACCACTGGCCATCTTTAACATGCCCAACTGCGCTCTGTTAGAAGTCTCTTTATATATCAAACTCATGTCTCTGAATTTATCAATCAAATCCAAATCTCAAACCATAAGCATCGACATATGCAACAACTTTCATCTTAATGCATCAGCTACGACATTGGATTTATCAAGATGATAACTCAAACCAAAATCATAATTCTTTAGAAACTCGAGCCACCTATTATGCCTCATATTCAACAACTTCTGATCAAATAGATACTTCAAACTTTTGTGGTCACTAAACACTTCAAATCTGAAACCAAATAGAATATGCCTGCAAATTTTTAACACGAACACCAAGACAACTCTAGATCATGCGCAATATAATTCCTTCATGAACTTTCAACTTTCTGGATGCATATGACACAACCTGACCAATCTGCATCAATACACCACCTACATCCATGTTCGAAGCATCATAATACAGAACAAAGGATTCACTTAGACTTGGAAAAATCAACACTGGAGCTGATGTCAGCTTCCTCTTGAGTTCTTGAAAACTTTCTTCACACTGAACACTCCACAAATAGGTTTGACCCTTTCGCATCAACTGTGTCAAAGGAAATTCCAACTTCGAAAAGCCTTCGATAAACCTTTTGTTGTGACTATTAGAACAAGATTTAGTTCTACATCTGGCCTTATGTTTTTATTATAAAAATACATAGTGTTTTAGAGAACAAGTTTTTACCCTAATAATTTTGCTCAGTGTGCAGATTTTATATTCAAGTTCTGATTCAGATTAAATGACGTGTGAGTCATCAGACTCTAAATCTAGTGCAGTCTAACTCTGGGTTTTGTGTTTACAAAGATGATCAAGCTCTGGATTCTGTACTCGACGCTTCTGACATCTAGTTATCCAGGGCTTTGAAACTTTGAAGTTGTTACGCTCTAAAGCCATGCGCCCAAAATAACTCTGAACTTTGTGAAAAGACTCTGAAGACCAGGTTCTGAGGAATTGGATCAAGACTCTAAAGACTGAGTTTCTGAAGATTCTTTCAACCAGATTCTTATTCATATCTTATACATGTTTCATCACCAACTTATCAAAAGCCTCTGAATAAAATATAAGATCAAAAGGTTTTACGTGAGAAAAATAGTACACAATATAAGATCAAATATTCCTTTCACTACACTGATTTTGTGGGCTAAGGAATGTAATATTGTACCATTTTGTCTCCCATTTTTACAAACTGTTATGCAAGGATACAACTGCATTTTGTTTTCCAACTATACCCTCTAATGGATAGCTTCATTGCCTATATAAAGAAGACTTGAAGAATGAAAAAACACCTCATTGAACGAATTCTTACCACGCTATCATCTTACGTGAACAATGCTATTGTGAATATTTTGAGAGAAAATAAACACTCACACAAGAACTTTTGTTTATACTATTCTTGTAAATATTTTGTGTGACATTTTGTATTTCACTTGTGTATTCTGCTTTCTTAGAAGCAACTTGTAAACGCACCCTTGTATCAATCTTTTGATTATATTCTTTGTTCCTTGAGTGACTAGGGTTTAGTCAGCAGACTCAAAAAGACATTGACAATTGGTCTTTGTGTTGTAATCAAGTTTGATTATAATTGATTAAGTCCTTGTTGATAAGGTAAAATCACCATGGCGAGTGGACTGGAGGTAGCTTGTGTTATAGCGAGCTGGTATAAAAATGCTCATGTTATTTTTTACTCTTAGTTCTTTATTTCTTGTGTTGGGTTAAAAGTTTTCATTTTTAGAAACCCAATTCAACCCCTCATTTCTTGTGTTTCCCTTCACCTTCAATTGACATCAGAGCTCTGGTTCTGGTATTGATTGCGTATCAAACACCTCACCGTGTCTGTCATACCCCAAATTTTACCATCAGATTCGTTGGCCTTTGTCATATCATTTTAGGTCAGCCTTTTTCGCAGTTTAAGTTAAACATCGTTAATCATGCATTTTAGCCATTTTTTATCATTCCATGCCATTTTTTTTTGTTTTATTTTAGTGTTATTCAGATAATTTTTTTAGATTATTTAAATTTAATTTAGTTTAATCTCAATATAGTACTTTTTAAAAAAAAAAATAGTTCTTTTCCATTTAGTTTTTTTTAATATAGTTTATTTTACCTTATTTTAAATTCAATTTAATTTATTTGTAATTTATTTTAATTCTAATTTAGCTTTTTATTTTGGACTAGTTAAAATTAGATTAATTTCATTTTGGTTTACTTTAATTCTACTTTAAATTTAGTTTAATTAGTTTAAGTTTAGTAATTTAATTTAATTTTAGTTTAATTTTAATTTTAATCATAATTATAGTTTTATCTTCATTTTGATTTTTAGTCTGTGTTTAATTTAGTTTAACTTAAATAATTTTCAAAGTTTACAAAAATACAAAAAAATATAATTATAAAAGGCCATATCATCATTTTAAGCCCACCACATGTTTTTCTTTGTAAACCATTATAATCCAAAATACAAAAAATTCAAAATTGTGTGTCATACTTTACTTTGCAATATGGTACAAGTGATTCAAAATTGCAACTAATATTCTACAGCCTGTACTCCCAAGCGCCTTATTCATAACCAAGTCATCTAGGTTATTGATTTATAATGCCAATATGTAACTCTTTTGTGTTCATTAAGCTTGATTTCCATTAATGATGAGCATTTTATGCAAGAGATAAATGTATAGAAAGATAGAAAATGTTGTATAAAGTAAGATTTATCTAGAAACACAGAATTGTCATCAACAATGCTTAAGATTGTTTATTATAGAGATAAAAGTAGGTATTTTTGTATTATTGAATGCTAAAGTATAACTATGATAAAACAAAACAAGTAGGAGATTGATGAGTGGTTGTAAGTTGTATGTTGTTTCAAGTGATATAGACATAAGGTTCTGCTAGATTATAACTTAAATTCATGATGATAAACGAAGGGTTGCAACTTCATATACATGCTCTTAATATCTAAAAAAATTCCAAATGTTTTTTTAAATGAATATGTAAATGGCACCTAAGAGAGCAACCGTTGGCGCGAAAAGACAAGCCTCAAGGTCCCGAGTACCTCATGACCTTCATATATTCACAAGCCTTGAGAATGCCTTGAGAATGAAGAGTTTTACATCCAATTGGAAAGTTTTATTTTGATAAAAAAAAGGAAGGTGCATCTATAAGATCCAGGGGAATTTTCTAGTCTTGTACAAGAAATTGATAGTAGAGAATGATGCATTTGTAGGAGTAAGACTTAATAGCTGATAAGTTTTGTTGTATTTGCTTTTGTATCATGACCTTCACACACACACACACACATATGAGGCATTGTATTTATTGTGTTATTTATATATGACATAATAAAGTCTTTAGAATAATTAGTATATTTAGTAGTACATCAAGTGTGACTTAATCGTGAGGCCTTATTAAAATAAAGACTATATTCTTAAAATATCTGTAGCCAGGCTATAATGTCAGGTAGGACAACACTAATGCATAAAGACTATTATGTGAGTGGACTGATTATTGTATCTCACGGGTCATGGATATGACATATCAAGTTTTCACATAGGTTTAAATATTAGGAGTAATATTTATACTCGATTGACCCACCCTGAGAATACTACATAGTTTTTTATGCAAGTGTCGTAAGTTATTCTCATAATGATATTGATGTATATCACCCTTCAACCTGAAACCACTATGGACCCTAGATGTGAAGCCAAGTACTTTCTTGTCAATCAAATGCTGATCGTAATAGGATGGTCATAAATATGGTTAATGGAAACTCTACAAATCACGATGAGGGACATTAATGACATAGATGTAATTTTACCCTCTTACATATAAGAGAGTAATATATTTTGACCCTTGATCGAGTATGACTATAAAATTCACGGTTGTGATCAAATAAGTTTATATGAGATATTAGGCTTATTTGTTTCTATCAAGTATACTCGAGTATCAAGGAATATAATATTGGTATATACAAGGGTTACACATTCTATGCCTTGTATTCAATATAAATATAAGGGAAAATGGGTAATTATACATATGATCATTATCATAGAAAAGTTATGTAAGCTCACACGACATTCTCGTCACATGGGTTGCAGTGACAAGTTACTAGATACAACTCACTGTTTATAATATTAAATATGTGATTTAAGTCAATGATACGAGAACCTACAGGTTCGTACACATAGATTATTAATAGTGGAATGAATGATTAAATTAAATAAGATTTAATTTAATTATGTGTTAATTGTATTTGAATTATTTAATACATTAGCACATGTATAATTTATTTGATTAATATCATTTAATAAAATAAATGAGAATTGACAACTAACTAAATTAAATATGATTTAATTTAATTAATATTTTATTTTATTTTATTAAAAAGAATTTAATTAAATATAAAGAAGATTAAGCTTATTTTGGAAAAGTCTAAAACAAGAATATTAGTGTCATTTTCTGAAACAAAACAGCTAGTATCACATTCCACTTTGTACTTGCGTGGATTTTGTAGAGACGATGATATTTTTCACATTTGTGATCAAAGCTAAAAAATGCTTCAAGAGGTATTTTGATAATATTAACTTATGTTTGATTTGGGATTAATGATTTAATTAAGACATGTTCGTCAGGATTTTTCCGTTAAGAGGGTTAATTTTTTTTGAAAAACTCCCTTTAAGTCTCCTATAGCATTTTGGCAAATCCTCCAAAACAAATGAACCTTGACATCATTAGATAATTTTTGTGAATGCCAGATCTCTATAGGATTCCCCACATACGAGACTATCTTATGTGAGAGGCTGAATAGTCCATTATGACTGGGAAGCCATACATACATAATTGGAAGATACACATGAGGCAAACCCTAATGAGCTTGACCCTTTTGCAAAGGAAGTCACGAAGGTAAATTGGGATTATGATAGAATAACGGAAAACATTTGCAATGAGGAACATACCCATTGTTGTGAATTAGGATGCCTTTGAACAAAATATAATCGGTTTCTTTATAAGCAAGAAACACGCAAGGGTTAGGGTTAACAAGGGAAAACAAAGGAAAAACAATAAGGATTGATTATAACTGTTATTCTTTACTTTCTCTATAAAACAGATTACAAGTACTCAAGAATAACAAATAACCCTTTCACCCTAATTAGGTTTTGTCAAACCACACCACAGAATGAGAGACTAGTATGCTATTTATAATAAAACCTAACATGCTAAACTAATGGGCTTTTTAACAATTACCCATTGTCGCTCCCGAAAGATTCGCATCCAACGGTACAAACGCGAGAGTGGCGCAGAAGACACAGATTCGTCAGCAATGTGTATTTATCCCGAGAGAGGGAAAGGAAACACTGCATAAACCTGAAGAGAAAGGGGGAAAGACGTGGTCATCGCAACCATAGTCCGAGTTCGGGAGTCGGTTATGCGAGGGGAAGGTGTTAGCACCCCACGCATCCATCGTACTCGATGGGATCCATGCTTGTTGTCTAAACGGAGGGTGAGCTGTCCTACTATCTATGGCTGAACAAAAGAAAACGGGGATGGGGGTGACTAAGACGGACTCGGTAGGGCATATTCGATGCCCTAGGCCTACGTACTCCCTCAGTGCAATGGGAAAGTCAGAGTCAACGTAGTTCGGACGAGAACTGTGGGGGAAGGTTGCTCGCCAAGACAATCGCTGTCTTGTGCCTACATATCCTCAATCGGACGAGAGAGAGGAATCAGAGTTAATGTAGTTCGTGGGTACGACCACGGATGGGTAAGTGTTTTTTATGAGCGACGTTAAATTCGCGTCCGGCAGTTAGGGTCGATGCCTGTTTGCAACTTAGACGGAAGGTAACGTGCTCTTTTCTGAAAATGGTCTGGAACCAAACAATCCCGAAGGATAAAAAGATTTGAATTTGTTTTGTGTTTTTTAGACAGAAGTGTTTTTTTAGTTAGTTCATAACTTGCATTGCACCAAAGTCTAGGGCACAGGGACGAATACTTAACGAATTATCCCAAGACAGGACGCCCGCTAAGCACTCTAAAAATATGAGAGGAAGCCCCTCATTTCTCATTCCCCACGCTTAAGGCTCATGCGCAATACACCTTATCTTTATTAAGTGTTTTCAAGAAGTTTTGTGATGAGAAGAGAGAAGACACAAAGGAAACTCTAAAGGGAAACTAAGAGTCCTAATGTTATCATGCATGGGTAACCTAGGGTTAGTGAGGTCTAGGAGGGACAACTACCTAAAACCTAATGCTAATCCTACTCCAAGCTTAATCAAAAATTAAGTTGGACTAGGTAGCTCTAAAGGGAGAGAATCCAAGACTTAAACAAGTCTTGAGATTCATGGGAGGAAGAGAGTCAAAGAGAAGAATGAGAAAGAGAGGGATGAGATAAGAAACAAGATAGGGCAGCAAGCACATCAAATCAAGTACATCCAACTCACATCACTAAACAAGTCTCAAAGATCATGCAAAACATCTCAAGTAAGCATGCAAAGGTAATCATGAAAGAATGCAAGCATATTTATATGAAATGCACAATTAAGCACCAATGAACTTCATATCAAGATGAAAAAAAAAGATGAAGATGAAAGCAAGTCAGAACCAAGATCATACCATCATCAACAATTCTCATGTGCAAAAGAAAATCAAAGCATGAAACATTATGCACCAAAGAAAGTCCACAAAAGGAAACTCAAAGTCCAAACACTTAGCACATGCCAAACATGATTCATAAATTGCAAAAATAAATCTCAAAGGACCTCAAACAGGGGTAAACATCATACCAAAAGCTCATGCAAAGAATCACAAAGAAACTCAATCAATTAGGCATGACAAATCAATTAGGGTTAAGAGATGTCATATGATGATCATGCAAAATTCACTTAAGAACAAATAATCAAACATATATCAAATGACACTTAAAAATTGTGAAATCAGAACCCAAATGACCTAAGTCAGAGACTAACAACATGTCAAAAGATCACACCAAAATTCAAAGTTTAAGTACCTCAAACAATTAGGCAAAGATCACATAGGAACCATGAATCAATATGCAAAGGAGAGGGACCAAAATGCAATATGAAAAAGTTTTAAAAATGAAACAAAAATTTTTTTAGGAACCTCAACATGTCCTCTAACATATACAACAGGAATGGGATGCAAATCATATACTAATGATAAGAACAAAAATCAACAAGGCAAGGTGTGCACAATTGAAGCAACTCACAAAGAAATTAAACAAACAATTAATTCAGAGGCACAAAATAAAATAAAAATGGATAATAAAATTTACCAAAATTTTATAAAACTCTAAGGATAATTCATGATTTTTTTCATAATTTTTGGATGCTTAAAACTATTTTTCAAAATTAAAAAGCAAAACTATGCAAAAAATAAAATAAAAAAGGAATAAAAGAAACTCAGGGGTGCAACAAGCAACAAAACCACGTTGAAAATATAAAGTGGGCTGAAGGAGGGGGTGGAAAAAGCAAGCCCAATCCAAATGAATAAACAAAAAAAAACGCGCAGTCCAACAAAAAAAGAATTAGTCAACATGATTGACCCACACACGCCATCAGATCAATCCAACACTCCACAATCAGTCAACCAAAACCAAGTAATCAAGATGAAAGGCTCAGATTAACACGCGCATGATAATAATGATGAGCAAGCAAACACAATGATCAATCTGGACATAACATAAAGTCACGTGACAAGCAGGTGAGTTTTTAATGCGTTGGCACAACAACAACCATCAGATTCATCAAACGCTCCAGATCAAGTCAATCAATCATAAAATCATGCAAGATGTAAGGTGCAGATCTGTGGTACACAATAACAAACATGGATCAACAACAAACAATCAATAAAATAAAAATAGATTTTAAATGACGTGGCTGCGCATGGACCATCAGATCTGGACCACCAACGGTCCAGATTTCATCTTCTACCTTGAAACCTCCACCTGCCTGAAAAATAACCAGGTGCCGGAACCCTAGCTCCGGTCACCTTCTCCGGCGAGCACCAAACCAAAATTTTCCAGAAGTCACACATGAGTACATCATTCCACTCAGATTTTCACAAGGATTCAGAATATGCAATTTATTTCACTAGATCATTAACATATAAAGCAAATCGAAGAGATAAAGTTTAGATCTAAAAACTTCAGATCTACAATATAGCCATGATACACGTCCAAAATCACATCTAAACATATCAGCATGATCAGCAACTCATGAGGAACACAATGCACATCATAAAATCAAGTTACATGATGATGAATTTCACACTAACCTGAGAATTGCAGAGCTTAAAATACACCAAAAAAAACCCTTGGAAGCTGTAGATCTACTCCTTAGAACCTCTAATTGCAAAATAAATGCAATTAGAGCTTGGAATCGTGCTAGATCTTGAGATTTGAACTTGAACCTTCAAAAATGAATCTGATGAAAAACTCACTCTCAGCTCCAATCAATGGTTGAATCTTGCTCTATTTACTTCACTGATCAAGAATGTGAAGTAAAATCTCAAATAAACTCCAAGGAGAGTGAGTTTCGAAGAGAGAAAGAGTGAGAGCAAAAATTGGAATTCTGAGCAAATGAGAGTGCATGAGGGTGAAATGAACGTGTGATCCTCTTTATATAGACTTGGTTAGGCCTCTGAGCATGATTAGGGTTTTGTTAATCCCTTGATTAAGGCTAATGGAAGTGTTATGCAAAAATGCATTTTGTGATGCACACCCTTGTTCACACGTGCCTTGGTCATGAGGTAAGTGTGATTCATTCACATTTCACTTGCTGATCACAATGGAATTGAAATTGGGCCTTGTGGTTGATTAATTTGTGAGTTTCAATCCATCTTGCCAATTTGCATTATGTGAAATAAGTGAGGTATATGGCATGAAATGAATTGATTCAAAGGTCAAAAGTGGTCCTCATGAAGTGTACTTGAATATGGCAATGTGACTTGAAGCATTAGAGGTCATTACAAGCCATTTTGAACCAAAATGCAAAAGGTGGAAAAATGGAACCATGTGAAAACCTTAAAAAACACCTTGCCTTCTTTTGATCATAACTTGAGTTTCACAAATGATATGGAGAAAATCTAGTACTTTTTGGAAATGGGAGAGAGAGATCTTCAACTTTCATGTTTGAGGAAAATTCATTTGAAGCTTCTTTGATGATGAAAAGTCAAGTTGAATGTGGTGGAAAAACTGTCAAAAATGGAAAGTTTCAAATTATAGGTCATTTCCATATTTAGTAACTTTTGCACAAACTCTTGATTCTTGATGAATGGTAGGAATCCTAGCCTTTGAGGACCATATGAGGGCATAATACCTTAAAAATCATGAAGAGGACCTCAAAATTCCATGGTTTACTTTCCTCCTTACAGTTGACTTTTGCTTACTTCACAAGTAACTGATCCACTGAACATCTTCCACAATGAACCACTAGCCAAGCCTTACTATATGAGCACTTGTGAGCATATGAAATCCATGAGAGCATGCTTGAATCCACAAAGTTCAACAAGAAGCCCTTTTGAAACCAAAACCCTAATTTGGTCCCTCTGGTTAGGAGGGAAAGATTCACTTGAAATCCTTTGCCATTCTTGACCTTATGAAGATATGATGAACTCCTCAAACCACCTTGAGGCTTGAGACTCCTTTGAGATGAATCAAGTACCTTGATCCTATGCTAGGAACCAATGATATGCACAAATGCTAATGCAATAAATGCAAAGAAACATAAGCCAGTTAGCTAAAAGCAAGAGGGCAAATTTTGGGGTGTTACAACTGCCCCTATTCAATCGACTTGAACTTGAAGGTATGATAGCAAGGACTTTCAGACATTCAAGGTAGAAGGTGATTGAATACAAAAGGAACCCAGAAATTTGCGAACTGGTGGTAATGAAAATGAAAACGAGCACGACCGAAAGCGGACTCGAAAAGGATAAACGAGTACGATCGAAAGCGGACTCGAAAAGGATAAACGAGTACGATCGAAAACGGGTTCGAAAAGGACAGAAGAGTACGACCGAAAGCGGACTCGAAAAGGATAAACGAGTACGACCGAAAGCGGACTCGAAAAGGATAGACGAGTACGACCGAAAGAGGACTTGAAAAGGATAAACGAGTACGACCGAAAGCGGACTCGAAAAGGATAAACGAGTACGACCGAAAGCGGACTCGAAAAGGATAAACGAGTACGACCGAAAGCAGACTCAACAAGGATAAACAAGTACGACCGAAAGCGGACTCGACAAGGATAAACGAGTACGACCGAAGGCGGACTCGAAAAGGATAGACGAGTACGACCGAAAGCGGACTCGAAAAGGATAAACGAGTACAACCGAAAGCGGACTCGAAAAGGATAAACGAGTACGACCGAAAGCGGACTCGAAAAGGATAAACGAGTACGACCGAAAGCGGACTCGAAAAGGATAGACGAGTACGACCGAAAGCGGACTCGAAAAGGATAAACGAGTACGACCGAAAGCAGACTCAACAAGGATAAACAAGTACGACCGAAAGCGGACTCGACAAGGATAAACGAGTACGACCGAAGGCGGACTCGAAAAGGATAGACGAGTACGACCGAAAGCGGACTCGAAAAGGATAAACGAGTACAACCGAAAGCGGACTCGAAAAGGATAAACGAGTACGACCGAAAGCGGACTCGAAAAGGATAAACGAGTACGACCGTAAGCGAACTCGAAAAGGATAGACGAGTACAACCGGAAGCGGACTCGAAAAGGATAGACGAGTACGACCGAAAGCGGACTCAACAAGGATAGACGAGTACGACCGAAAGTGGACTTGAAAAGGATAGACGAGTACGACCGAAAGCGGACTCGAAAAGGATAGACGAGTACGACCGAAAGCGAACTCGACAAGGATAGACGAGTACGACCGAAAGCGGACTCGAAAAGGATAGACGAGTACGACCGAAAGTGGACTCGAAAAGGATAGACGAGTACGACCGAAAGCAGACTCGAAAAGGATAAACGAGTACGACTGAAAGCAGACTCAACAAGGATAAACGAGTACGACCGAAAGCGGACTCGAAAAGAAAGACCGACCGAAAACGCTCTTTCAACAACGGTTATACCATATAGGATAACTCTACTGGGGATAACGAAATAACCAAGAGTGCGAGGACGACCGAAAGCGAACTCGAAAAGAAAGACCCAGCCGAAGATGGACTTTCTAACCCAAGATAAGTAGAATCAACGGATCTACAAAGATAACTCCGCTGGGGAATAGAGAAATCTAAGCAGACAACTCTGCAGGGGAGTGTAGGAAGGACCAACAAGAAGGACGAATCCACTGGTTGCGGTGCGATGCTTGAACAAAATCTCCTGACTCATGTCACTTTCTGCTAAGGAAAGGAACTAGTAAGGAAATCAAACCTGGCTTATGCTTCGAATGCATATGTTTGAATTTTTCCGTAATGCTCCACACGAAGTGGAAATGCTACGCATTTAGGAGGATGCCATGTAAAAATGCTTATGCAATGCAAAAGAGGCGCCTCAACAAAATAAATGCTGAAGGCGAAGGCAAACTTCACTGGGGACGACAAAATAAAATTGTCCTCCGAAATAAGAGACCCTGCTGAGAAAGACTTCACTCTGCTGAGGAAGACATTGATCACAAATTTTGCTGGAGATGAAAGCTCCGAGAGAAAACCCACTCTGTTGGAGATGGCTATGAACGAATATTGAAGAGGGAACCCAAAGGGAGATTCTCTCTGCTGAGAATTACCAACTGACTTCTACCTCGATCTAAAAGGATGCTAATAATAATTAGACTTAAGACCTGCCGGGGATAGCTATTTGAACAAACCACTGAGAGGATCACCGCCAAACTCTGCCTGGGGAGACAAGTCAATAATTTTGAACCTGCTTGGGAGATGCTCTTACCTTTACCCTGTCGGGGAATACTGGCCATGATCAGCAAACCTGCTTGGGGAATGGTAGATGCTGACATCCACCCTGCTAGCGGATAACATCGAGCTTACCCATCCGGAGGGGATTAACTCATACCGTGGCTAGTGAGAAAAACATTTGTTGACTAGCCGAGTGCTCAGATCCTGTGGGGAAAATAACTCCTTTGTCCCAAGAAGATATTTTGTAAGTCTCTTGCTGGGGAAACAACAACCTGCTGAGGAGGATTGACTTTCCAATGTCGAGGAGAGTAGCTCTACTGGGGAAGGACAAACCTGTTACCCTACAAACAAAATCCACAGAAAGTTCTATGCAAAATAGCTACTTCAATTACCATTACAATGACCGTCGCCCTAGCAATTTTCCCTGTTTTCCAATATGCTTCGCAAAGCTCAACATTTTAACATGTAATGTTTATAAAAAATATCAGACATTTTCACAAACAAAACAGGTAAAACAATAAACAAAAGCTCTTTGACTGAAATGAAAGTTTTATTGAATTGATTGACCTGTAAATAGGCATTTACATCTGGAAGTAATTCCTGAAAAGAGGTAATTGCGCAAAAAGTAAAAGAAAATACACATGTCGGCAATGTGGGGAACAAGCATCCACCATGACTCGACTCAGCTATAACTCCTATGACTTGTTTATCCGCAGATGCTTTGGCCTTTGAAGATGACTGACTGGACTGATTCCTTTCCTTCGAATTTTCCAAGTGTGAATAGTGATCACAAATCGAACGCGGATCATAGTCTTTGCTTTTAAATCCCTAACTTTTGCCTGGATCGCCCTTTTCGGGTTTTCAATCCACCAGGATACCCATTTTTGCCAAAGTTGCCTTTTCAGGTTTTCAACCTTGCGGGTTTATTCTTTTTCTTTTTTATCCCTAATTTTTGCCCGAACCTTTTCTTTTCTTTTTATGGTTCGCCGGGATGCCCCTTTTTTGCCTTGACTTTCTTTTTATGTCCAGCGGGTCTCTTTTATGCAAAGTATTTTTTGACTACGTCCGCGTTCACAGGGGACGTAAAATCTTCGCCATCCATGGTTGAGAGTAATAAGGCTCCACCAGAGAAAACCTGTCTTACTACATATGGCCCTTCGTAGTTTGGAGTCCATTTGCCCCTGTGATTTGTTTGGAGAGGAAGGATCCTTTTCAAAACCAATTCACCAGCCTGAAAACACCGAGGACGCACTTTCTGATCAAATGCTTTTTTCATCCTGCTCTGATACAACCGACCATGCGCAATGGCTGCCAATCTCTTTTCTTCAATAAGGTTCAGCTCATTCAACCGAGAACGCACCCACTCAGCTTCATCAAGCTTCACATCCGTCAGAATTCTCAAAGAAGGAATCTCAACTTCTAATGGTAGAACTGCTTCCATACCATACACCAGCGAGAAAGGAGTTGCCCCAGTTGATATACGTACCGAAGTACGATAACCGTGCAAAGCGTAAGGCAATATCTCATGCCAGTCCTTGTATGTCACTACCATCTTCGGCACAATCTTCTTAATGTTCTTATTTGCCGCTTCAACAACCTCATTCATCTTCGGACGATAGGGAGAAGAATCGTGATGTTCGATTTTAAAGCTCTGACATAGCTCCTTCATTATCTTGTTATTCAGATTTGAACCATTATCAGTAATGATTCTCTCCGGGACTCCATACCGGCAGATGATGTCCTTCTTAATAAACCGGGCTACCACTTGTCTGGTGACGTTGGCATACGATACTGCTTCCACCCATTTCGTGAAATAATCAATAACCACCAGGATAAAACGATGTCCATTTGAAGCAGTCGGCTCGATCTTCCCAATCATGTCAATGCCCCACATGGCAAAAGGCCAAGGTGACGACAAAAAATTCAGAGGAGTAGGCGGTACGTGCACCTTATCAGCATAAATCTGGCATTTATGACATTTTCGGGCATACTTAAAACAATCAGACTCCATAGTCATCCAATAATACCCCGCCCTTAACAATTTTCTTGCCATAGCATGCCCATTGGCATGAGTACCAAAGGAACCTTCGTGAACTTCTTCCATTAATAGGCCTGCCTCGTGTTCATCAACACAATGTAGCAAGACCATGTCAAAGTTTCTCTTGTATAACACATCGTCTTTGTTCAAAAAGAAGTTTCCTGATAACCTCCTCAATGTCTTCTTATCCTTGGAAGATGCCCCAACTGGGTATTCCTGACTCTTCACAAAGACTTTGATATCATGATACCAAGGCTTGCCATCTGATACACCTTCAACTGCAAATACAAAAGCAGGTCTGTCCAAGCGCATGATTCTGATTGAAGGAGTTTCATTCCAACGATTCACTTGATACATCGATGACAACGTTGCCAACGCATCAGCCATCTGATTCTCTATCCGGGGAATGTGATGGAAGTCCACTCTATCAAAGAAAGGTAACAACCTTCTGGCATAGTTGTTATATGGAACAAGATTTGCTTGACGAGTCTCCCATTCACCTGTAATCTGATTAACCACCAACGCAGAATCACCATAAACATCGAGGTTCTTGATTCTCAAATCAATTGCTTCTTCTAACCCCATGATGCATGCTTCATACTCTGCCTCATTGTTGGTGCATACGAATGCCAATTGGGCAGTGAAGGGTATATGAGAACCCTTTGGAGTCGTAATGATTGCCCCGATTCTGTTACCATATGAATTTACAGCCCCATCAAAGACCAACTTCCATTGAGATCCAATCTCAGGCCCTTCATCAAGCAAAGGCTCTTCACAATTCTTCATCTTCAGATACATGATATGTTCGTCCGAAAATTCAAACTTCATTGGTTGATAATCCTCAATTGGCTGTTCGGCAAGATATTCTGAAAAAACACTTCCCTTAATGGCCTTTTGGGAAACATACTGAATATCGTATTCTGTCAGAACCATCTGCCAACGGGCTATTCTACCAGAAAGTGCTTGCTTTTCAAACACATACTTGATCGGATCCATCTTCGAAATCAAAAGGGTTGTGTGGTTTAACATATACTGCCTCAAACGCTTAGCTGCCCAAGCGAGTGCACAACATGTTTTCTCCAGCATTGAGTACATCGACTCACAATCAGTAAACTTTTTACTCAGGTAGTAGATAGCATGCTCTTTTCTACCTGACTCGTCGTGTTGACCGAGCACACACCCCATTGAATTCTCAAGAACCATAAGATACATAATCAATGGCCTTTCTGGTACTGGCGGCATAAGGACCGGAGGTTCCTGCAAATATTTCTTTATTCTCTCGAACGCCTTTTGACAATTTTCATTCCACCTGACCGCTTGATCTTTTCTTAGCAACTTGAAGATTGGTTCACACGTGGTTGTGAGAAGAGAGATGAACCTGGCAATGTAGTTTAATCTCCCCAAGAAACCACGAACCTCTTTTTCTTTTTTCGGCATAGGCATTTCTTGTATGGCTTTTACCTTTGCAGGATCAACCTCAATACCTTTTTCACTAACAATAAACCCCAGCAATTTTCCTGATCTCACCCTGAAGGTGCATTTGTTAGGATTCAACCTCAGTCTGAACTTTCTCAATCTTTAAAATAGCTTCTGAAGATTCACCAGATGTTCTTCCTCTGTCTGTGACTTCGCAATCATGTCATCAACATAGACCTCGATCTCTTTGTGAATCATATCATGAAAGAGAGTCACCATCGCCCGCTAATAGGTTGCCCCTGCATTTTTCAATCCAAAGGGCATCACTTTGTAGCAAAAAGTTCCCCACGGTGTTATGAATGTTGTTTTCTCCATGTCCTCTGGGGCCATCTTGATTTGGTTATACCCAGAGAAGCCATCCATGAAGGAAAACACCGAATACTGAGCAGTGTTGTCAACTAACACGTCAATGTGAGGGAGCGGGAAATCGTCTTTTGGGCTTGCTCTGTTCAAATCCCTGTAATCAACACACATCCTGACCTTCCCATCCTTCTTAGGTACAGGTATGATGTTAGCAACCCATGGAGGATAATTCGTCACGGCAAGAAATCCGGCGTCCAACTATTTCTGAACCTCTTCTTTGATTTTGACAGACATCTCCGGTTTAGTTCTTCTCAACTTTTGTTTGACCGGAGCACAACCTTCTTTAAGTGGTAGCCGGTGTACAACAATATCAGTATCGAGCCCAGGCATGTCTTGGTAAGACCAGGCGAAGATGTCTGCATACTCTCGGAGCATTTCAATCAATCTTCCCTTGACACTGTCTTCCAATGCAGCCCCTATCCTTACTTCCTTTCTGGCGTCCTCGGTTCCCAGATTCACAATCTCAATTTCCTCCTGATGAGGTAGTATGACTTTCTCCTCTTGCTTCAACAATCTGGCCAACTCTTCGGGCAGTTCACAATCATCGTCAGTCTCTTCTTCAGCCTGATAGATTGGATTGTCAAAGTTATACCGAGCTATAGCTGAGTCATGATCGGTGTCATCTGAACAAAGAGACATGCATGATTGATAAGGTATGTTTTATTATGTATGCAACAAAAGAAACACATTGCCATTTTGATGTGGGTTTTTAATGCATAAAAATAAAAACAGAAAGACAGAGATCAAAATATTTGAGTATGAAAAGTCCTTTATTGATGATAAAGCAAAACATGCAACAGTTAAAAGCCCTATAAATAAAATCACTACGTCTTGGGCAGAACGCAAGATTAACATAGCAGGAAAACAAAGTAATTACTCAAAGCTAGTCACTTGAATGACTTTCTCGGACGACCAGTTGCACAGACTTTCTCCTGGGATGCAAGGGCGGATCCAGCTATCCATGTCACAATCACTGTCCCCCTTTTCCTCAATGGCATTAACTCTGTCGAAGAAAACACCGGCACTGGTGAAACGGACTGGGCCATAGAATTTGGGAGGATCCCCATCTCTTCTGGATGGCTTGTATCCCAGTCCATAGGTATCCCTATTCTCCTGAACTTCAACCACTTGGCCCCACCTCTATGGGCTACCAGCCTCAACCACAACTTTGGCGTCTTTAAACGAAGACATAGAAACCTCAGGTTGATCTGCCCCTGCAGGCTGCTCTATAGCTTCATACTGGACAACCTCTTCAGAAACCTTCACCTTTTCAAACCCCTGACACAAAGTCTCATGGATTTCACCATCCACTTCCACGTATTTGAAGGTTGACAGCTGACTAATCATTATGTCTTCTTCTCCGCACACTGTCACTACGTGACCATCAACCATGTATTTTAGCTTTTGATGCAAAGTGGAGGTTACAGCACCTGCACCATGGATCCAAGGACGACCCAACAGACAACTCTATGCTGGCTGAATATCCATTATATAAAATGTTGCATCAAAGATTTCCGGCCCGACCTTGATCGGAAGCACAATCTCATCAAAGACAGATCTCTTCGAGCCATCAAAAGCTCGCACCACCAAGTCACTTGGTGTGCAAATTAATCCCCTGGTATCTAACTTCATTAATGCTTTCTTTGGCAATAAATTCAACGATGATCTAGTATCAACCAACACATGTGACATCAGTGAACCACGACACTCAATCGAAATATGCAGGGCATTGTTATGATTCCTCCCAGCGGGAGTCAAATCAAGATCTATAAAGCCCAAGCCATTGTCAGCGTTCACATGTGCTACAACCCCTTCTAGCTAATTGACAGATATTTCTTGAGGAACATAAGCAGCGTTCAAAACTTTCAAAAGTGCATTTCTGTGAGCTTCTGAACATAACAACAGAGATAGTATGGAGATCTTTGACGGTGTCTGATGTAATTGGTCCATAATTTTGTAGTCGCTTTTCCTGATAAGCCTCATAAAGTCCTCCACATTCTCTGAAAAAGAGTTGTCAGCTAGCTTTACTGTAGAATCAATAATCACTGGAGTCTGAACAGAACCATCCATTACCTGTTTTCCCCTATCTTGCCTAGAAGTACTGGGTTGATCATTAATAGGAGTGAGCACTCTACCACTTCTCGTTATAGCATCGGTCTCAACTTTAGCTTCTGAACTAGTACTCACTGGTGGAGTAGTCATTAATTCCTGCTTTTGTCCATTAACAAATACACTAGCGTCATAATTCCAAGGGACGGCTTGGGTACTTTCATACGGAATGGGTTTAGGACCTGAAATAACAACCGACGCTGGTCTCGCTGGCCCTGATATTACAACTGTCTTGAAAGGAATAACAATAGTAGCAACATCATTATTAACAACCTCTTTTTGCCGATTACCTCTATCAAACTGTAAGCAGCCTTCATTAATCATATTCTGGATACCCCTCTTCAGCGAATCACAACCATTGTCCTTTGTCAAATAATCTGAACAGTTCTCATCACAACCCAGATAGACGCCACCCTTCAATAACCTGTTTTTAACCATAACTAGCGGAGTTTTCAGCTCCTCAACATCCATGATCAAATTCAAAGCTTCACATTCCTCGATTATCGCATTCACTCTCGGCCCATTGTGATCAGGCATCGGGTTTTGCACAACATTAGGTTCATCATTAGGAAAGCTGATAGCCTTTGAATCTACCAAGTCCTGGACTTTATGCTTAAAAGCTTTACAGTCCTCGAGATGATGCCCCGGTGCCCCAGAATGAAAATCACAATGGGCGTTAGGATTGTACCCGGGAGGCGGATTACCAACAGGAGGAGCCAAAGTCCTCTTTTCAACTAACTTTAACTGAAATAAATGCTGAAACAATTGTGAATATGGTAGAGGTGGAGTATCAAAGTGTCTGTTCTGCTTAGGGGTGAATTGTTGTTGGCACGGAGCGCGATTCTGTCGTTGAGGTGCTGCCAGAGGTGGGAGTGCTGCAGGAATAACCACTGAAGCCACCTGCTGGTTATGGTTTTGTTGTTGTTTCCCCTTTCCCCTATAGGATGATACAACATTGGCCTCTTCTTTCTTCTTATAACCATCAAATGGCTTATTTCCATGCCCGAAAGACGATCCGTCACCACTAGAAACTTTTCCAGCCTTAATTCCAACCTCTACCTTCTGTCCGATCGCAATCACATATGCAAAATTGCCTAGCGAACAAGGCAATAACTTTTCATAATAGTGCTTAGGCAGTGTGTCCATAAACATATCCAACATTTCCTTTTCCAGCATTGGTGGCTGCACCCTAGCTGCCAATTCACGCCACCTTTGCGCGTATTCTTTGAAACTTTCATCATTTTTCTGGGACATGCTCAACAGCTGAGTTCTGTTGGGAGCCATGTCTGTGTTGTACTAGTAATGCTTGATAAAAGCTGCAGCTAGCTCTCTCCAAGTACGAACATCTCTACTTTCCAGTGCCATGTACCACTCCAAAGACGCGCCAGACAGGCTGTCTTGGAAAAAGTGCATCATTAGCTTTTCGTCCTTGGCATGGGCAGCCATCTTCCTGGTATACGCCTTTACATGAGTTCTCGGGCAGGTAGAACCATTATACTTCTCCAGTGTAGGAATCTGAATCTTGTGTGGAATGACAATATCAGGGACCAACCCTAGGTCGTCCAAATCTATTCCCAGATCATCCTGCTTCACAACCCCTTTCAGTTGCGCCTCGATTAAACGGATCCTCTCATCACTGACCACAGGAAGACCAGCGTCCAAGCTTCTGACTGAAAAAACATCATCCTGTTGATCATCAATACGATGGCCATGGATAGCTCGAACAGTGCTTCATTCTCCAACCACTGAAGGAATCCCACCTTGTCCACCAACACCAGTGATAGGAATGTTGATACCAGCACCACCTCCGCCCGGAGGAATAACACGATTAAGAAGACCACCGTGTAAAATACCATTTTCATCAACCTGCGCCATCAAAGGCTGAACTAGAGTTCTGAACTCATTCTGACTCTGCACCACACCCTGCATCATCTCCATGAATTGATCAATGCGAGCTTGCATAGCTGCCACGTTTGCCTGAACTTTGTCCATAACTCTGCTTTGATTAAGCCTGGTAGAATACCGATGAGCTGTTTGATCAATCCTGACTGAAAAAAGAGAGCATAAGAAAACCAGAGAAACCGAGATAACCTGCAATGAAAAATGAGATGATTATGCAAATGCAAACATGTATGAACATTATCAAGGAGGTCTATCCCTTGATTCCAGTTTTAACAACAGAAGAGAATTGGATTCCTGATCATATAAAGAGAATAAGCATTTGTTACAACACAAGTCTGAATAAGCATAAACAAAGACCCCGACCAACAAGCCTGGCGGTGATCCCGAAAATACAAAGAAAACAGCAGCAAGGAAACTAAGGCATATCATCAAGACTCAACCGCGCTAAAATTCCCCATTCGTCATTCTTTTTACACAAATTCTGCACTTCCTTGAGAAGCTTCTTGGTATTAGGATGCTCTGGTCTCTGAATCAACTCCTGAATCAGAAGATCTCTCCTATGCAAGATTCCTGTTAAATAACGACTATGCAACTCCCAATCATCTTCTCCAGAAGCTCCACCTGAACTTGGACCTTCGTTCCTGGCTCTTTTCACTTCGGCTTGGATCTTCAGCTGTTCCATATCTGCCATGGTTTCCTTGAGCTTTTCCTCAACTGCTCTCCTCTCAAAGACCCCTGATAAAATCTCCTTATCCTTTTTCCGAAGCTCTGTCTTCAAACCTTCAATCTGTTCCAGATACTTGTCCTCTTTCAACCTGTTGGCGGTAATTGCTGTATTCCGACGGTCACTGAACCTGTGAATTCTTGACATATCATAAGCTAACTCTTTCTTTTTGGACGAAAGGACCTTGCTAACACTTTTCAACGCTTGAGCCACTTTCTCTCTGGCTGTGGCTTCTTTAGACAATTCTTTCTCCTTCACAGCCAAAAGTTCTGATTTCAACCTGGCAGCATGGATAGCTTCACCTTTTTCGTGCTTTAACTGACCAACCTCTCTGCCCAGCTCATGATTCTCCTCTCGGAGTTTCTCCTTCTCAGCCCATAACTTATCATACTTCTCTGCATCAACAGTCGTGGGAGCTTCGATCATCAAAGGATACAAAGGTGGTTCCACCGGGAAGGAAAGAAGCTCCTCTTCTGCTCTTTTCTTAATCCATTATTCATAGGAAGGAAAGACCCGGTTGTTACATTTCCTGAATGAAGTTTTTCCCTTCTCGGTCACCTACTTCCAAGCATTCACAATCTTCCTTATCATCTCTTGATCCTCAGTACCGTTGAAGAATAAGGACTCTCTGATATCTCGCTCTTCAGGTGGACCTCTCAAAGGATAACCAAACTGCCTGATAACAAGGGAAGGATTATAGTTAATTCCACCTCTTCTTCCTATCAAGGGTACATTAGGGAATTCTCCGCACTTGCAAATAATCTCCATCCCTAGCAAGTCATGATTGAACCAAACGATGTTGTCAGCAATCAAGCCCATTAACCTCTTTGACCACTTCAAGGAATCTCTCGTATCAACGAAAGCGCCAGCTTCGGGGAGATGACTCAGAAACTAAGTAGATAAGAGTGGTGTACTGCAACTCACAGTTTTTCCACGCCTATTTTCATTCTTGTAGTAGACTGAGTGATACACATCACCTAGCAAGATAGGTATAGGATTCTTTGAAATAAAGATTCTAACAGCATGCATATCCACTAGATCAGAAACATTGGGAAACAGGACAATCCCATAGATGCACATAGCCAGAATAGCTTGGAAAGCAGTCCAATTCCTCTCCTTAACATGTATGCAAGCTTGATCAAATAAGAACTTCAATAAGAAACCCTTAGCTCCTTGTTTCTCCACAATATTATTGCTCAGAGCGGATTCACCAATATGAAGAGCAGTGGCCATTTCTTTTATCCCGGGACGTTCTTCAGAAAAGAATACTATGTCATGCCTGATGGGGATTCCCAAAATAAATGAGAACTCCTCCAACGTTGGAGCCAAGATATAGTCTGGGAAAGTGAAGCAACGCAAAGACGGATCATAGAACTAAAGAAGTGTATGAATGGCATCCTTCTCATACTTGGAGATACTGTAGACAAACTTCAGAAGTCTCCCATACTTTCCACCGAACTCTGTACGAACTCCGGGACCAGCCATACTAATCAGCTTGTGAATCAACGTCAAGGTCGGGTCTGGGAACGAATAAGCAACAATCTTCTTTCTCTGGACGTCCATGTTAAGGAAACCTCAGAAAACCGGAATCAAGAGTAAGATGCAAGCCCTGAAAAATGTCAAACATGTTAGAATGCAAGAAAAATGATATGCACATGCAAGCATGGGATCAAGGCATCACTGTTGGATGTTGTGCTGTTAACTGAACAAGAACCACAACCCAGAAAACCAAAAATCTAGAATACCGAACCACTGAGATAACTAGAAACCCAGATAATCAAACACTGACGAGAAATCCAGAAAACCGGGTAGGTTGAAGATTTCGGTTTCCTGCAAACCTGCAAACACCCATCCCATCTCACATGTGGGTTCTAGAAAACCCGAGGATCTTCAATATCACGGGCTCTCAGGTCGAGAAATGATGATACGTTCAACATTTTTGGTTTGGCATCATCATCAATCGAGGAGGCCTCAACTGATTCCCCTAAAAAATAAGGTCATCCTATGCGAGTCCCTCAGCATTGGGTCCTCGAATCGAGAATGCGCAATGGGTTTGCCACGGAACGTGGTCTGCCACTGTCACATCTCGGGAGGAGAGGCGCAACTGAGGTATCGGAGAAACGGTCACCAGAGTCGACAGCTCTCTAGATCAACACCCTGACATGCGTAAGACACACACGTCAGAATGCGTCCCAAGATAGCCTCGTCTGGTTGTGAATTTCGTGAACACACAAACGTACCAAGCGGGCACGTAGGTCCCACTAGTCTCCACTCTAGTCCTAAGTGTATGCTCAAGCCTAGGTATTTGGCTTATCTCTCAGAACAACCCAACTTGTCAAATAGAAACCAGCCAGCACAACACAGCAATATCCAGTATGACAGTAATAAAATGAAATGCAATGCAGTAAAAGCTATAAAACAGTAATATATAACATAATAAAGCACAACAAATAAACACCCAACGAAAAACAAACAAGCGTTAGGATCGACTCGCTAAAGGGGATGGACCAGCAAGAGGTCAACCAGAGTCCCCAGCAGAGTCGCCAGCTGTCGCTCCCGAAAGATTCGCATCCAACGGTACAAACGCGAGAGTGGCGCAGAAGACACAGAGTCGCCATCAATGTGTATTTATCCCAAGAGAGGGAAAGAAAACACTGCATAAACCTGAAGAGAAAGGGGGAAAGACATGGTCATCGCAACCATAGTCCGGGTTCGGGAGTCGGTTATGCGAGGGGAAGGTGTTAGCACCCCACGCATCCATCGTACTCGATGGGATCCACGCTTGTTGTCTAAACGGAGGGTGAACACTCCTACTATCTATGGCTGAACAAAAGAAAACGGGGATGGGGGTGACTAAGACGGACTCGGTAGGACATATTCGATGCCCTAGGCCTACGTACTCCCTCAGTGCAATGGGAAAGTCAGAGTCAACGTAGTTCGGACGAGAACTGTGGGGGAAGGTTGCTCGCCAAGACAATCGTTGTCTTGTGCCTACATATCCTCAATCGGACGAGAGAGAGGAATCAGAGCTAATGTAGTTCGTGGGTACGACCACAGATGGGTAAGTGTTTTTTATGAGCGATGTTAGATTCGCGTCCAGCAATTAGGGTCGATGCTTGTTTGCGACTTAGACGGAAGGTAACGTGCTCTTTTCTGAAAATGGTCTGGAACCAAACAATCCCGAAGGATAAAAAGATTTAAATTTGTTTTGTGTTTTTTAGACAGAAGTGTTTTTTTAGTTAGTTCATAACTTGCATTGCACCAAAGTCTAGGGCACAGGGACGAATACTTAACGAATCGTCCCAAGACAGGACGTCCGCTAAGCACTCTAGAAAGATGAGAGGAAGCCCCTCATTTCTCATTCCCCACGCTTAAGGCTCGTGCGCAATACACTTTATCTTTATTAAGTGTTTTCAAGAAGTTTTGAGATGAGAAGAGAGAAGACACAAAGGAAACTCTAAAGGGAAACTAAGAGTCCTAATGTTATCATGCATGGGTAACCTAAGGTTAGTGAGGTCTAGGAGGGACAACTACCTAAAACCTAATACTAATCCTACTCAAAGCTTAATCAAAAATTAAGTTGGACTAGGTAGCTCTAAAGGGAGAGAATCCAAGACTTAAACAAGTCTTGAGATTCATGGGAGGAAGAGAGTGAAAGAGAAGAATGAGAAAGAGAGGGATGAGATAAGAAACAAGATAGGGCAGCAAGCACATCAAATCAAGTACATCCAACTCACATCACTAAACAAGTCTCAAAGATCATGCAAAACATCTCAAGTAAGCATGCAAAGGTAATCATGAAAGAATGCAAGCATACTTATATGAAATGCACAATTAAGCACCAATGAACTTCATATCAAGATGAAAAAAAAATGAAGATGAAAGCAAGTCAGAACCAAGATCATACCATCATCAACAATTCTCATGTGCAAAAGAAAACCAAAGCATGAAACATTATGCACCAAAGAAAGTCCACAAAAGGAAACTCAAAGTCCAAACACTTAGCACATGCCAAACATGATTCATAAATTGCAAAACTAAATCTCAAAGGACCTCAACCAGGGTTAAACATCATACCAAAAGCTCAGGAAAAGAATCACAAAGAAACTCAATCAATTAGGCATGGCAAATCAATTAGGGTTAAGAGATGTCATATGATGATCATGCAAAATTCACTTAAGCACAAATAATCAAACATATATCAAATGACACTAAAAAAATTGTGAAATCAGAACCCAAATGACCTAAGTCAAAGACTAACAACATGTCAAAAGATCACACCAAAATTCAAAGTTTAAGTACCTCAAACAATTAGGCAAAGATCACATAGGAACCATGAATCAATATGAAAAGGAGAGGGACCAAAATGCAATATGAAAAAGTTTTAAAAATGAAACAAAAATACTTTTAGGAACCTCAACATGTCCTATAATATATGCAACAGGAATGGGATGCAAATCATATACCAATGATAAGAACAAAAATCAACAAGGCAAGGTGTGCACAATTGAAGCAACTCACAAAGAAATTAAATAAACAATTAATTCAGAGGCACAAAATAAAATAAAAATGAAAAATAAAATTTTCCAAAATTTTATAAAACCCTAAGGATGATTCATGATTTTTTTCATAATTTTTGGATGCTTAAAACTATTTTTAAAAATTAAAAATCAAAACTATGCAAAAAATAAAATAAAAAAGGAATAAAAGAAACCCAGGGGTGCAACAAGCAACAAAACCACGCTGAAAATATAAAGTGGGCTGAAGGAGGGGGTGGAAAAAGCAAGCCCAATCCAAATGAATAAACAAAAAAAATGCACAGTCCAACAAAAAAAGAATCAGTCAACATGATTGACCCACACACGCCATCAGATCAATCCAACACTCCACAATCAATCAACCAAAACCAAGTAATCAAGATGAAAGGCTCAGATTAACACGCGCATGATAATAATGATGAGCAAGCAAACACAATGATCAATCTGGACATAACATAAGGTCACATGACAAGCAGGTGAGTTTTTAATGCGTTGGCACAACAACAACCATCAAATTCATCAAACGCTCCAGATCAAGTCAATCAATCATAAAATCATGCAAGATGTAAGGTGCAGATCTGTGGTACACAATAAGAAACATGGATCAACAACAAACAATCAATAAAATAAAAACAGATTTTAAATGACGTGGCTGCGCATGGACCATCAGATCTGGACCACCAACGGTCCAGATTTCATCTTCTACCTTGAAACCTCCACCTGCCTGAAAAATAACCAGGTGCCGGAACCCTAGCTCCGGTCACCTTCTCTGGCGAGCACCAAACCAAAATTTTCCAAAAATCACACATGAGTACATCATTCCACTCAGATTTTCACAAGGATTCAGAATATGCAATTTATTTCACCAGATGATTAACATATAAAGCAAATCGAAGAGATACAGTTTAGATCTAAAAACTTCAGATCTACAATACAGCCATGATACACGTCCAAAATCACATCTAAACATATCATCATGAGCAGCAACTCATAAGGAACACAATGCACATCATAAAATCAAGTTACATGATGATGAATTTCACACTAATCTGAGAATTGCAGAGCTTAAAATACACCAAGAAAACCCTCTGGAAGCTGCAGATCTACTCCTTAGAACCTCTAATTGCAAAATAAATGCAATTAGAGCTTGGAATCGTGCTAGATCTTGAGATTTGAACTTGAACCTTCAAAACTGAATCTGATGAAAAACTCACTCTCAGCTCCAATCAATGGTTGAATCTTGCTCTATTTACTTCACTGATCAAGAATGTGAAGTAAAATTTCAAAGAAACTCCAAGGAGAGTGAGTTTTGAAGAGAGAAAGAGTGAGAGCAAAAATTGGAATTCTGAGCAAATGAGAGTGCATGAGGGTGAAATGAACGTGTGATCCTCTTTATATAGACTTAGTTAGGCCTCTGAGCATGATTAGGGTTTTGTTAATCCCTTGATTAAGGCTAATGGAAGTGTTATGCAAAAATGCATTTTGTGATGCACACCCTTGTTCACACGTGCCTTAGTCATGAAGTAAGTGTGATTCATTCACATTTCACTTGCTGATCACAATGGAATTGAAATTGGGCCTTGTGGTTGATTAATTTGTGAGTTTCAATCCATTTTGCCAATTTGCATTATGTGAAATAAGTGAGGTATATGGCATGAAATGAATTGATTCAAAGGTCAAAAGTGGTCCTCATGAAGTGTACTTGAATATGGCAATGTGACTTGAAGCATTAGAGGTCATTACAAGCCATTTTGAACCAAAATGCAAAAGGTGGAAAAATGGAACCATGTGAAAACCTTAAAAAACACCGTGCCTTCTTTTGATCATAACTTGAGTTTCACAAATGATATGGAGACAATCTAGTACTTTTTGGAAATGGGAGAGAGAGATCTTCAACTTTCATGTTTGAGGAAAATTCATTTGAAGCTTCTTTGATGATGAAAAGTCAAGTTGAATGTGGTGAAAAAACTGCCAAAAATGGAAAGTTTCAAATTATAGGTCATTTCCATATTTAGTAACTTTTGCACAAACTCTTGATTCTTGATGAATGGTAGGAATCCTAGCCTTTGAGGACCATATCAGGGCATAAGACCTTAAAAATCATGAAGAGGACCTCAAAATTTCATGGTTGACTTTCCTCCTTACAGTTGACTTTTGCTTACTTCACAAGTAACTGATCCACTGAACATCTTCCACAATGAACCACTAGCCAAGCCTTCCTCTATGAGCACTTATGAGCATATGAAATCCATGAGAGCATGCTTGAATCCACAAGTTCAACAAGAAGCCCTTTTGAAACCAAAACCCTAATTTGGTCCCTCTGGTTAGGAGGGAAAGATTCACTTGAAATCCTTTGCCATTCTTGACCTTATGAAGATATGATGAACTCCTCAAACCACCTTGAGGCTTGAGACTCCTTTGAGATGAACCAAGTACCTTGATCCCATGCTAGGAACCAATGCTATGCACAAATGCTAATGCAAGAAATGCAAAGAAACATAAGCCAGTTAGCTAAAAGTAAGAGGGCAAATTTTGGGGTGTTACACCCATTACAAGCTAACTTAGGGTACAAGCTAACTTAAACAATTGGATCCTTAACACAAGGCCCAATCCGACAGCTACACACTAGAACACACTTTGAGTACAGCATGTAGGTCTTCGACAATAGCATGTGACCAGACTTCGACGACATTCTAACTAGAGTTCAATCCAATATCTCACAAATCTCCACCTTGGATCTAACTCTATAACATCAAGAAATAAACTAGCTTTCTTTATGCAGCTTTATCAACTGCATACAGTGGAAAAACTTGCAACTGGGCAACGTCTTGGTGATCATATCAGCATCATTATGATTTGTCGAAACCTTCAGCACTTGGACTTCTCTATGCTCGATTACCCCTCTAACGAAATGCAGCCTCACATCATCGTGCTTGGTTCGCTCATGATAGGCTGAATTCTTCGACAAGTGTATTGTACTTTTGAAATTCTGGCATTGCAGACAACAGATGTCCTAACACATATCAAGACATTATTCTTCATAAACATTTAAACAAGGAACAGAAACAGCAGACTGATACCTTGATATCAGAGCTGCAAAATCACAGATGTTACGACATCTGTTCCAACATGTTTATCATGAACACTAACAGAAAAGTAAATCTGCAGAATGATAAAAGACACAACAATTGTTAACCCAGTTCAGTGCAATTCACCTACATCTGGGGGATACCAATCCAGGAAGAAGATTGTACTATCTGTAGAATTATTATAAAGCTAAACTCCCCCGTTTACAACTTTATCTCCTAATCTCCACCCAATGAAGACTTTATCAAAGAACAACCTCTTTGATACGAGATACCCCACTCACTTCCCTTAATCACAAACTGCAATTTCTACATCATCCCTGTCAATACAGTATTCTGTCAAGCATACTTGACAAATATACTAACTTGGATTTTCTTAAAAGCTTCATCCAAGAACAATTCTCAACTCTTGCTTCAAAGCTTCGAGTGAGAACAATTTACAACAACCTATGTCGACCACATAGTATCAAAAGATACATGGGTGACTTACAAACTACACAAGAGACTCTCAAAACCCTCAATTTTATGTTGCACCGACGACTTGTTGTTGTGTGTGTTTGCTATTTTAGGTCTAGCAAGTCCTTATTTATAGACTCTTGCAGTATGGGCTTGGACTCTTCAATCAGGTCCAATCTTCACGTTTTAATTCAGCTGCAAGATCTTCTCCACAAAAATAGGAACAAATCTCCAAATATTTTCCTAAAAACTCTCCAAGATCCTTTTTATGAAATCCAATTAAATATGCATTTTGTTCCTAATAAATCTCCTTGACCTGCGTATAATGATGAGACATATCCAAAATATTCTCATCAAAACAAAACAAATATGTCAAGAGATATACAACAGCAGCACCTGATGTACCAGACAAAGATGTCATGACATCTGTCTTCGACATCTGTCTGAAATGCATAACAGCAGTACCTGCTGTACCAGACCAAGATGTCATGACAGTTGATGAAGATGCTTCAACATGTTACTCGTCATTTTGCCAAGTATTATAACCACATCTGTACTAATGTCTGATCAAGCATGTTAGGACATCTTACCCAACATCTTGCTGTAAACTTGTTTTAGCCAAAATGCAGTCAATCGAAGACCTAACAATCTCCCCCTTTAGCAAATTCTGGCTAAAACAACCTTTGAATAACACAACCATCTCCCCCTCAAAGAAACAACCAAGGAACACTACTATTACTTACATCTCCCCCTTTTTAGCCATAATATCCCAAACCAAGCAACTATGCATTTAAGGGCAATCAATCCAAAAGCAAGCAAGTCAGTAGCAGAAAACATCCAACTCAGAAGCTTGTACAGTCTGACAGGTTACAGTACCCCCTGTCATAGATAACCGGTGCTCCTTTACAAGAAGAACACCCTACATGAATGGAAAACATAAGATGCATCTTCATGTCTTCAAGATCGCACCCTCTGTTCAACACACCTGCTGAACGCATTCAGCTAATGGTTGACCCTCAAGCAAACCATGTAACACACCAGTACATTAATCAAACAGAAGTTCTCCCCCTATCTTTCTCAACAGATGCTTCTTCAGCAAGAACCACCTCAAAATCACCACATGATTATTCATGACAGCTTCATGATCATATAGTGTGTGAATACCCGGAACGCATTTGTGTACCACAACCAACAAACTCTTGGATTAAGACCAAAACTCCATTGATCCCTCTCGTCCAGAAACCATCCATACACCACACGAATTCCTCCTGAATTCTCATGTATAGATCTCCTTGTTACCTGAGATACAACCCAATTGAATCAGAATGCTTCACATTCCTCAAAGAGACGCACAGGGCCCCTTAGTTTGCTAGCTTATACAAATATTCCTCACACTTGAAGAACATCAAACACATGCTCCAGAAATCTTCAGCCCAATTGCTCCACAAGTACCAACTGATTTACTTCTAGCATGTCCCATTCACATCAGACTTCCAAGATAATCCTTTACCCATCATTCTCCCGTATGATAAGATAAACACTTCTTAGACAAGATGTGAGTGTCAAGTTCTACACTCAGAACTTAGTATCCTACTTCAAGGATAACTAACCCAGAAAATGTTTTAACATCTGTTAGGACATTCTTCACATATCACAGACACCACACACCATGGTTCTTGATATGCTCCACCATTGGACTTACTATCTGCATAGTAATCCAACTGAAGATCTTCAAACAACACTGCGCAACCAGCTTGAACAAAGAGAACTCTAGAAACCCAGAGAGAAATAAACTCTCATCCACCAAAAGAAGGCATACTTCCATCCTCGACCTAGAACTTCTACCACAAGCTCCAAGAGAATCAGAACCTCCTTACATTTTCAACCAACTACCCTTCTGCCCAAGTGTAATTAGTTCCAAGCACCCTGCTTGAATGCACACAATGAAACCAACCAAATGCCACCTTTTGATTGATCTCACTCTTCTTCAGAACTCCCACAAGATACACTAATCCACCAATGAAATATGATCTTCAAGTCACATGAAATACTTGCTCCATAGCAAGACATATTGGATCCACCAAGCCTCTAGACATGTAACATCTTCTTAAACCACTACTCCCGCAAACTGCATGAGATAGACCTTTTTGAAGCATCCATAATTTCCATTCTCTTGTAGATCACCTTATCTTAAGCTGATGTGCCACATCACCAGCTGAGATCCTGATGTTAAGCTAGATGTCAGAACATTCTGATACGACATCCAGCTGCTAAATTCAGCTCCTCCTTCTGCCACTTAGAAGAACCTCTCCCTATTACAGAACAAGAGTTCCATGCTCTCATAGACTTGATTCAATAACCAAGTTTGAGTAGACAACCTCCATCCTGCTTATCACATATATTCCTTTCAAGCTCACACCTTGATGAATAATTATCTACTTTGAAACTCCAAAGACTTCACACCTGCCACGTCTGAATCTTCAGAAGATAAAGTAGTCCTAGACTACACCATAGCCATACCAAAGAATGCCACTTTCCTTAGTAGAGCAGTCTATATAAAGTCAGAGATAACTGCCACTTAACCTTGACTTTCAAAATGAGCAAGATCCCATGCTCCCAAGTACCTAGATCATAAATAAACTTATCCAAGCTGTGCCATCACCAGCCCTCAATTCTAGACAAGTCTCTTGCCAGGACACTTTTCAGATAAACACCAAATGCTTCTAGTATCAACTTGAACACACCTGCTGCACTCAAAAACTCTTAGATCAGAAATAAACTGATCCAAGAACTAACCATCAAGATTATGATGTCTTCATCTTTATCTTCAACAGCACCAAAGTCCAGACCAGTTTCCTACCAGGAAACTCTCCAGAGATTACATGCTTCTGTCACACCAGACTGAAGCTGATTCTTAGGTCAACACCCAAGACTAAAACAAATTCTAAAGTGTATGTCGTACCCCTCCCATGATTCTGCACAAACTCTGATGATGAGATGTTCCAACATCTTGTTGAACATCATCAATCTTGACTTTCAAGGATAATCAATTTAATACTTGCGAATTCCACAAATAGCAATTGATCTTAAATCCTTGTCAAATAACCCTTCTTCACTGTTATAGCTAAGCTCCACCAGATCACTTCATGAATACTTATCAAGTATTCAATCTTTTGCAAGTATCTTCTTTGACAAACAGTGTTGAGATACCAAGGCTGCCACCCTTGACTCAAGTAACTAAGATTCTCTCTGAAAGAATCCTATTTACCTCAACGATTCTGAGAACTCCAATCAAATTGGATCCACCCTTAAGATTAAGAGAGATGAATCCTTCCTTGATGTTTTTGGATAGTGAAAATAAATCACCTCCTCTTTCTTCAGGTTGTGTTTCGTAGAAACACCTTCTAGTCAGAAGAATAACTAGAAGACTCCAGATGCACGATTGAGTCGCCTTTATGAGTGAACTTGAGAGAATTCTCAAGTATCTTTGACAACCTAGCAGATCAATAATTTATCAAACTCCCAGAGCAAGAACTTGATAAACCTAAACTCGACTCCTCTCCTCTTCAACTGACTTCAAACTGTACCATGGAACCAAGCTTCCAAGTACCAAGTCACCATAATAGACATCTTCCAACAACTCCCTTCATTTCATCGCTCCCGACTTTGGAATAAAAGAATGCATATATCTTCACATATAGAGGCCGACGATTAAGACCTTCCACCATCTGTCTTCAGTAACAACTCCAGAATCCCATAATTCTAGAGCTCTTCCATCAGAAACATATGCAGCAGAACCACCAAGGAAAAAATTTTGCTTGCCCTAATAAGATGTCAGTGTATCTTATAAGACACCCTAACCAGAGAACTAGCCATTTCTCCTGTAGTTGTTGTAGAACCTCTTCAGCAACATGAACAACCACCGGGTTATTACCTTCGATCCAGAACATCCACCCCATCCATTAATACCCTTGAGTATGTCTGAGTTGATTGATCTGATCTTAAAAACTCCTCCTTGTTTAAACACCAGAAAATATCTCCCAAAGATCTCATCCAAAAATAGACAGGATGCCTGCTCTGATACCAATTGAAATTCTGGCATTGCAGACAGCAGATGTCCTAACACATGTCAAGACATTGTTCTGTATAAACATTTAAACAAGGAACATAAACAGGAGACTGATACTTTGAATATCAGAACTGCAAAATCACAGATGTTACGACATCTGTTCCAACATGTTTATCATGAACACTAACAGAAAAGTAAATCTGCAGAATGATAAAAGACACAATAATTGTTAACCCAGTTCGGTGCAATTCACCTACATCTGGGGGATACCAATCCAGGAAGAAGACTCCACTATCTGTAGAATTATCATAAAGCTAAACTCTCCCGTTTACAACTTTATCTCCTAATCTCTACCCAATGAAGACTTTATCAAAGAATAACCTCTTTGATACGAGATATCCCACTCACTTCCCTTAATCACAAACTATGATTTTTACATTATCCCTGTCAATACAGTATTCTGTCAAGCATACTTGACAAACATGCTAACTTGGATTTGCTTAAAAGCTTCATCCAAGAACAATACTCAACTCTTGCTTCAAATCTTTGAGTGAGAACAATTTACAACAACCTATGTCGACCACATAGTATCAAAAGATACATGGGTGACTTACAAACTACACAAGAGACTCTCAAAACCCTAAACTCTTATGTTGCACCGACGGCTTGTTGTTGTGTGTGCTAGCTATTTTAGGTATAGCAAGTCCTTATTTATAGACTCTTGCAGTATGGGCTTGGACTCTTCAATCAGGTCCAATCTTCACGTTTTAATTCAGCTACAAGATCTTCTCCATAAAAATAGGAACAAATCTCTAAATATTTTCCTAAAAACTCTCCAAGATCCTTTTTATGAAATCCAATTAAATATGCACTTTGTTCCTAATAAATCTCCTAGACCTACGTATAATGATGAGACATATCTAAAATATTCTCATCAAAACAAAACAAATATGTTAAGAGATATACAACACCAGCACCTGCTGTACCAGACAAAGATGTTATGACATCTATCTTCGACATCTGTTTGAAACACATAACAACAGTACCTGCTGTACCAGACCAAGATGTCATGACAGTTGATGAAGATGCTTCAACATCTTACTCGTCATTTTACCAAGTATTATAACCACATATGTACTGATGTCAGATCAACAACGTCATAACATCTTACCCAACATCTTACTGTAAACTTGTTTTAGCCAAAATGTAGCCAATCAAAGACCTAACAACTTTGACTATCACATTTAACAGTGACAACTCGACCTTGAAGTTTCATCTCCTTTGCAAAACCTTTAAGCCACAATGCTTCCTTCACAGCTTTAGTTAGGGCGGTATACTCTGCTTCAGTGGTTGATAAGGCAACAACCTTATGAAGTGTTGCTTTCCAACTTATTGTTGTGCCAAACATAGTGACACATATCTAGAGATATATTTTCTAGAATCCATACAACCTGTATAATCAGAGTCGACATATCATTCGATTGCTACTTTACTATCTTCATCCAAGGCTCCACCATAAATTAGGACTATATTCAGAGACCCATTTATGTACCTTAGAATACAACCTACATAATCAGAGTCGACATATCATTCGATTGCTGCTTTACTATCTTCACCCAAGGCTCCACCATAAATTAGGACTATATTCAGAGACCCATTTATGTACCTTAGAATCCACTTCAATGCTTGCCAGTGAGCCTTTCTAGGATTCACCATGTACCTGCTTACAAGACTTAGTGCATATGATATGTCGGGTCTAGTACAGACCATAACATACATCAAAGAACGCGCTATATTAGCATATGGAATACTATTCATATAAACTCTTTCGACATCAGTACTAGGACACTGATCTATACTCAGCTTGAATAGAGGGTTTGTCGGAGTCACAACAGGCTTTGAGTTCAACATACCATACTTTTCTAGAATCTTCCGTAGGTATGCCTCTTGGAATAAGCATAATTCCGACTGCTTTCTATCTCTTCGAATGTAAATCCCAAGAATCCTAGACGCAACTCCCAGATCCTTCATGTAGAACTCCTTATTGAGTTCAGCCTTCACCGTAATTACATCTTAGACATTGTTGCTTTCTATTAGAATATCATTCACATAAAGCAACAAAATAACAAATGAATTATCAGGTTGAAATCTGAAGTAAGCACAGTGGTCGAACTGACTTCTAATGAAACTTATGCGTGCCATGAACTTATCGAATCTCCTATTCCACCGTCGAGGAAATTGTTTCAGTCCATATAACGATCTCTTCAGCTTACATACATAATCTTCCTTCCCCTTTTCAACATACCCTTCAGGTTACCTCATCAGGATTGTTTCATCTAGATCACCATACAAGAACGCAGTCTTCATATCCATCTGTTCTAGTTTAAGACCGAACTGTGCCACCGTGGCAAGCAACATTCGAATGGACTTGTGCTTCACAACAGGAGAGAACACATCATTAAAGTCGACACCTTCTTTCTGAGTGAACCCCCTAGCGACCAATCTTGCCTTGTATCTCTTAGACGCCACTCCTTCGATTCCTTCCTTTACTTTGAAAATTCATTTACAGCTGACTAACCTGGCTCCAGCAGATTTCTTGATCAGTTACCATGTGTTGTTATCATGAAGAGATTTTATCTCATCATCCATGGCCTTCAGCCATTCAGTCTTCTTTTGACTCCTTATAACTTCCTTATATTCTCTAGGTTCTTCGTCGAGAACCTCACTTGCAGAGATTAAGGCATAAGCTATAAGATCTACATACCCAAGTCTTTGAGGTGGCTTGATGACTCTCCTCGACCTGTCTCTTGCTAGCATGTAGTCATTATCAGTCTCATCATCTTCGACAACAACTTCTGCTTCTTCTTCGACTTCATCTCTGATACGCAATTCAGCATCAACATGCTCCACCTCAACAGGAATCTCTCCCTGTTCCAGCTCTTCTTCAACATCATCAATTTTCTTGAGAGCCATCTCAGCTTCATTAAAAACTACACCTTGACTGGTGTACACCTTCTGTGACCTGGCTCTAGGCACCATAGCCTATAAGCTTTGACTCCTTCAGGGTATCCCATGAACATGCATTTTAGAGCTCTAGGTTCGACCTTGTCTTGCCTAATGTGAGCATAGGCCACACAGCCAAATACTCTCAGTATGTCGAGACTAGGTGGATGTCCCGACCAATCTTCTTCAGGTGTCTTCATATCTAACGCAGTCGAAGGACATCTGTTTATCAGATATGCTGCTGTCAAAACAGCCTCAGCCCAAAACACCTTCTTTAATCCAACACTAGTCAAGATGCATCTAACTCTTTCCAAAATAGTTCGATTAAACCTTTCTGCCAAACCATTTTGTTATAGAGTACCTGCAGTAGTTTTGTGCCTTGCAATACCTGAGGCAACACAAAAATTGTCGAACACCTCATTGCAAAATTCAAGGCCATTGTCGGTTCTCAACCTCTTGACCTTTCTGCTAGTCTAATTTTTTACCAGAGTCTTCCAACCTTTGAAATTCTCAAAAGTTTCATCCTTAGTCTTCTGGATGACTACCCATAACTTTCTGGAATAATCATCGACTATGGATAGAAAATATCTTGCTCTTGAATGTGATGGACACCTTGCAGGCCCCCAAAGATTAGCATGGATGTAATCAAAGGATCCATGAGTTCTTTGTTTGCCTTTGTTGAACTTCACTCTGCAAGATTTTCCAAGTACACAGGGTTCACAAAATTTCAACTTTTCGACTTTGTCTCCTCCAAGCAGATTTTGTTTCCCTAATTCGACCAGACCCCTTTCACTGACATGGCCCAATCTCATGTGCCAAATTTCTATCTTCGACAAAGGTTTCATGGATGCAACATTTGTCGAACCACTTACAACTTCAGCCTCAAGGGTATACAAGCCTTGTTTCTTCACGCCTCTCAAGACTTCCTTCGACCCCTTCATGACTCTTGGGATACTTTTCTCTCCTTGAAAAACATATCCCTTCTTGTCAAATTCACCAAGAGAAATCAAATTTCTCTTCAAATCAGGTACTTACCTGACTTCAGTCAATAACCTTATTGACTCATCATGGAGCTTGAATCTCACAGATCTAATTCCTGCAATTTTGCAAGCTTTGTTGTTTCCCAGCAGCATTGATCCACCATCTTGATCACATAACTCCTCGAACAAGTCTTTGTTTGGAGTCATGTGCCAAGTACAACCTGAATCCATAATCCACTCCTTTCTTGAGTCGCTGCTTGAAACCACAAGGACATCAGATGAGTCGAAGTCATCTTGAACAATGACTACGTTGCCATTATCCTTACGTCCATGATCTTTCAAGCGTTCAGGGCACACCTTTCTTGTGTGACCCTCCTTCTTACACTGATATCATCAAATACCAGATGCTTCGCCACTATAAGACTTATGATGACTTTTACCTTTCTTCTTGTCGAACTTGCCATCCTTTCGCAAAAATTTTCCCTTAACGGCCAAACCTTCACGAACCGTCGAAGGTTTATACTCCTTTCGTTTATTCAAGTCCTTAGAGTACAAGGCTGATTAAACTTCTTCAAAGCTCAGGGACTCCCTTCCATACAAGAGAGTTTATTTGAAGTGAGCATGTGTTCTGGGCAAAGCGCATAACAACAATAATGCTTGATCTTCATCATCGATCTTCACATCAATATTTTCAAGATCAAGAATCAGCTTGTTGAACATAACCAACTGCTCAGCAAACACTTTGTCTTCGCTCATCTTGAATGAATACAAAGCTTGCTTCTGGTAGAGTCGATTCACCAGAGACTTGGTCATGTACAAACTTTCAAGTTTCAACCATAACCCAGATGCCGTAGTCTCCTTTGATACCTGTCAAAGAACCATATCACCAAGGCTCAACAATATTGCGTTATGGGTTTTCTCTATCATGGACGTCTTTTCTTTTTCTGTTAACGCAACGTCCATGGCTGCCTCTCCCTTCAACGCTTCCAGACAACCCTGCTGAACCAGTAGGGCTTTCATCTTCAAGCGCCATAGACCAAAATCGTTCACTCTGGTGAACTTTTCAATCTCATACTTTGTTGAAGGCATCTTCTCCATGCTCACCGCACTAATTTGTTGTGAATTAGGATGCCTTTGAACAAAATATACTCGGTTTTTTTATAGGCAAGAAACACGTAAGGGTTAGGGTTAACAAGGGAAAACAAAGAAAAAACAATAAGGATTGGTTATAACTGCTATTATTTAATTTCTCTATAAAATAGATTACAAGTACTCAAGAATAACAAATAACCATCTCACCCTAATTAGGTTTTGTCACACCACACCACACAATGATAGACTAGTATGCTATTTATAATAAAACCTAACATACTAAACTAATGGGTCTTTTAAGAATTACTCATTACAAGCTAACTTAGGGTACAAGCTAACTTAAATAATTGGATCTTTAACACAAGGCCCAATCTGACAGCTACACGCTAGAACACACTTCGACTACAGCATGTAGGTCTTCGACAACAACATGTGAGCAGACTTCAACGACATAATAACTAGAGTTCGATCCAATATCTCACACCCATGAATTAGGCAGAGCTGGTTGGCTTATCTGGTTTAAGAGAACTAGTTCCACTACCGTGGCTAAAATATGGATGACCTTCATCTTACATAATGTCACACTTAAGAGCTACACCTATTCCACAACCTTTCATACATCCCAACTTATCTGGTACATCCTAACCAATAAGGAATAAGGCATACCGAATGATCTCATATAACATTTGGGATATCATACATTCAAATGCAAAGTTGCGGGCACTCATTCCAAAAAATGTGATTCTTGGTTGTTTATTTTACTTTGTAGTTTATTTATATTTTTTTGACAATTTGGTTTTTTGCTTTTGATGTTAATGCTATGAAAAAAAAGAGGAGCTTGAACATGTTGTTAATTTTGTCAAAGTACATGAACATGTGCAAGTTTCCAAACACGAGTATATTTGGGCCAACAATTGAGAAATTTTGAAAAATTCTAGTTTTTACCAGAAATTGTTTGTCTGTTACATTGGAAATACAAATGGTTCAATTGATAAAACAAAGAAATGTAGAGTAGTTCATGATGCAGGCATTTTCACTAGGCGAGAAAAATGCATCAAGCAAGTTTTTGACAAAATCATAACCAAGCATCCATGATGAAAATGTTTTTGTTTAAATGTGTAATTCAAAGTTAATTTTGATGATCATCTATGAGTGATAGCATGAGAATGAAAAAATTAATTGCTTTAAGTCATATTTCATTTCTTGTTTTGTGAAAACATGTTAATTTAAATTAGAATCATCCAAAGCCTAACCAAGTGAGTTGTGTGAAAACCTCATGTTATACATATACATATTGAGTGCAAGTATTGTATATAATTCATTTGATTTTGCATTAATCTTGTTATTTGTTTGTATGTACGAGATCATGGATATGATCAAGGCTTTATTTCTTGATTGAGTGAAAACTACTAGGCCAAATAAAGCTTATCTTGTGAGTGTGTGGTCCTTTGACACTCCCTTTGATGCAAAACATGAAAATTTTTATTTTGAAAAGTTGCAACCCTTAACTAATTTTAAAAGGAAAATGATGTTCATACTTTATATGAAAGATAGGAGAGGATTAAATTTTAAAGGGTATGCAATATGCAAAGTTGGTGAGAAGGATTTTTTAAAAGAAAAAGAAACCGAGTAGTGATAATAGGTGATCAAAAGAAAAAGAAAAAAAGTGTTACTTTGACAAAAAGTAATGAAAAGAATATCAAAAAGGAATCAAAAGTGTCAAGATAACAAAGCAAAAGAAAATCACCAAAGAATGTTGTAAGTGGAAGAGAAAGATACTTTATTTGAAATCAAATGGTATATAAATGTAGTTTTGCTCTCTTATCTACTAGGCACATTTGAAATCAAGAAAAACCAAGATTCTTTAATAGCCCAGCCATGTTAGAACCTGAATAGAAGACCACAGTGATCCATTACTGATTATATATTTTTGTGATATTTCTTAGTAGAAGTAAAGTTGATTTGTAGTTTATGCATTGTATAAAAATGAGGGAAACACAGACCAAATGAGTGATATTCAGTGAGATCATGATTGTGATGAAAAATTGACAGTTGATCTAAACATGTTTGAAATCATTCTTTGATTGAACGAGTTTTTCATCCTCCGTGCTGTGGTTTATGGATAATTATGAAATTGATTTAGAATTTGTATTTGAAGGAATCATGCTAAATTACAAAGGTGTTTCAAAAAAAATTGATCCAATCATTAACCTTCTAAGAACTATGCATATTTAATTTTCTGAGCCATTTCATTTGTGTTGATTTTGTTTGAGGACAAACAAAAAAATAAGTTAGAGAGAGTTGATAAGTTCCAAATTTAGTGGTTTTACAAAATCATTTATTAACTTAAATCACAATTAATCACATGTGTGATATTTTTAACTATGTTATTAATAAGTGCATACGAAAATGGTCAAGGAAGTCACAAAGTTATCAAATAAGTGGCAGAGGCCTCGCTATTAAAAACTAGGGTTCGTCCAACCAAAAAGACAATTACCTCGCCAATCCAAGTAAAGCTCGCTAAGCCAAAAACAGGACAAAAATTCCAGAGTTCTCCTCACCAAGTGAAGCACAAGGTTTCTCCAAGAGAGCTATGGTGGTTCAAACAATATTTCAATTCCAAGTTACTTCACAAATAAGGAAGATACTATTTACGAAGTAACTTGGATATATGGGACATATACGTCACTAAGTGAGACAATAATGTTTAGAGACTTCTTGGCTAAATTACTTAAGAGTGAAAGAAGGGTTTACTCACTAGGCGGGAAAGGTAGGCTCACTAAGAGAAGCATGGCAGTGAAATCCAATTGGGAATGAACTGCACATGACTTAGAGAAGAAGAAAACCAGGCTCACTAGGTGACCTAAAGGTTTCTCTAAGCGAGAGTGCCTTAGCAGACCTCTATAAATTGTAGTCACATCCATTCACTCAAAGATATCAAAGGTTATCACTGTAGAAAAATTTACACCAAAACCGCAGTAATACAACATGAGAGAAAGTAAGAGGGGAGATTGAAGGCGCGATTTTTATCTGAGAAATCGACACAAATTTTATTCCAATTCTTCTAGATCGTCATTGTAGAACTACTATGAGTAAGAGTATCCAATTTCTCTTTTATTGATGTTAGATGTAGTTGTTAGAATTATCATGTATTAATCTTGATTTTGACATTTTATGTAATTCTAATTATGCTTTAATATTGATGATCATCTTCATAATCAATGTTTGTTTTAGAGTAGCTAGTTAGAACACCTTTTCATGATTTTGAATCGATATTGTGAATATTTTTCTTTACTAGATCAAAGCTTTTCATCTGCTAGATACTAAACCCTAGACATAGATTTAGGTTTAGTATCCAAAAATTCTCTTGAATCTTAAAGATAATGTATTGGTTATTAGGCTGTGAGATTGTCTATTATTCAATACGATTGATTTCACCTTTTTTATTTATACATAAACAACAAATGTAACACGATAAATGATAATATTAACTTTTTTATTAGAAATGCATATTATTAGATAATGTAAAACACCAATTTCATTTTAAAGTTATTTTATCATTCAATCTTACAAACAAGCAAACTGATACTCAACCTTTATTAAGAATATAGAAACTATTGAATGGATTTTGAAATCACAACAATCCCCTTGGATACGATAATATTAAATACTTATTTTTGTTTCTACGACCAACAATAAGATATAAATTAGTAGTGGAGTAAATATAACTAGAATAAGAGGTTGAAATGGAGGCTCCATTAGGAAGCTGGATGAGAAGAGGTTTAATCTCAACTAGGTGGGTAAAAAAATTAATGGAGTGACACATATGATCTACAACCCTAATGTGTATAATCCATTGATTATTGTAAGATTTTAATATAAAAAAGATGTTAGAAGTACCTGAAGGTTCAACCATTATGGTGTTAATGTGGTGAATGGTCCCTTGTTGAGTAGTTATGCTTTGTTGAATGAGGGAAATCAGAGCCTTGTGTTGATCAGTAGTGAAGTCGAATGAGACATTATAAAGAAGGAATGTTCAAGTTATTCTTTATTGGTGTCTTCAGAAATTTCATCAATGGGGGTTGTTTACACAAGATTCATCATTTTGAGGTATGGAGGGAGGCCATGCTTTTTGAATAAAACTTCAATGATGTGGTCGGGCTTGTGACAGTAAGAACACATCTTGATTCCTCTACCACGACATGTAGGGAAAGCTTTTGTACTAGAATCTGGTGAGAGAATTTTGCACTAGGGTTTGGTAATATGGCTGGTGAGATTAACTTCATCGATGTTGGTTATATCTTGGCACTTCTATTGTATAAGCATTGAGAACAACTTATTGATTTGTGAAAGCAGTTACATGAGCATGATTTGGGACCGAAGAGGGGCATATTGTTTATTGAGTCCTTTTAGAAAGCGAATTCTATGGTCATTGTCGCGACATAACTTGATAGTTGGTAAAAAGAGACAAGAACATTGTAAAGTTCAACTACATGTAGGGAATTAATATAAATTCTCTAAGTTTTGCCTTATTTTCTTGAGGGAAGTGAAGAATTACATAATGGTTTGGTCTCTTTGTTTCAACAAATAGATTTCCTCTTGAAAATCTAAAATACATAATACATATCCCTGATGGTAACGATCCATGAAATCTTGCCAAATTTCTTGAGCAGATTCCTTTCATAAAATACTCTCAACAATATCATGTTTGATTGAGTTTGTAATCCATGCCATGACCATGGTATTACAATTATACCATGCCATTGTCGTTTGATTTTAGGTGGCTAGATGAATTAGGGTTCCATTAATGAACCCTAATTTATTTTTTATTGGAGAACGACTTTGATTGATATAGAATAAGACTGATAGTTGTTGTTATTGAGGCAAGAAGAAACAATTGCATGGCTAGGGTCATTTGGTAGATGCATGAAAAATGGATCCATCATATCAGACTGATAGTTGTGAGGTGGACTAGGGTTTTAAATGAGAATGATGGTATTGAATATTACTAGGTCAGGATGGAAGATGGATGTAGTGGAAATGGATTTGGTATGGTGGTTTCATCTTTAATGGCATCATCGATGGTGGCCATTGTTGGAAAAAAGGTGAGATTTGTGTGAAATATTTTTTGGATTTTGTAGAACATGTAGAGATAGAACGACAAAGAGAATGATTGTTTTATATCTCTCCAAAATTCCATCTAGTTTCCATTATTTTCATCTAGCTCCTCATCTTTAATCTTCTCCAAGGATCTTGCTGGATCTTTCCTGTCTATAGGTCTGTTATCCTCCATCTCTTTCACCTAGCGTGTGCTCCCTATCGTAGGTGTTCCGCCTTCTTCAGGTATATTTCGCTTTTCTTTAAGTGTTTCCCTAGTTGATATCTAGTTCTATGAAAGCGTTAGAATAATTCAAATTTGTAATTAAATTTAGTACTTTCTTCAAACCCAAGCTTTTCCTTCATGAGGCAGAGGGATAATGTTCTTCCATAAAATTGGTGCCCAAATAAACAATTTTGGTCTTTAAAGATTGCATCATCTACATTATACTTGATCGACACAACCTCTAGAGCCTCTATGTTAAGTTCCCCTAAAAAAACCTCATGTTTGTTCATCGTTTTATAACTTGTCCCAGATCGGTCGGCCTTATCAGTTAGTTTGGGAACTGAAGGGTAGGGAGATTCGATAAAATATAGGATCATAGTCGCAATTGGCCCGATGAAAACCAGTGTGACCTGGTCGGTTCATAGTTCAATTAACTAGTAAACTGATGGATTTCTTGAACCATCAAGTTGATCTTTTTATGTTTATTTTTTTAACTCGTCGAGTTTTTGGTGGGGGTAAAAAAAATCATAACATCGAAAAATAAAATAAAATTTCCCATCCCTCACATTTAGAAAACCTTTTGAAACTTATTGTATTGTATTGTATTATTATAACTTATTAGTTTGTGTTCTTGTTGGCATTGTTTATAACTTACTTTATTTATAATTGTGTTACATTTTTATTTCTAAAAATAATTGAAATTTGTTGTGTTTGGAAGTTGGAATTTTATCTAAGATTGTTATCAACTTATTACTTAATAATTTCATAGTTTTTTTTTATATATTTTATAGGTATAAAACTTATGTCAAGAATTTTATTTTATAAATATTTTTTTTATTTTTAATTTGTACAAATCGAATTAGCAGTCATGCGGTCTAACTAATATATTAATAACTAGAATAAGACCCGCGCGATGCGCGGATGGTAAATAGTTATGGTAGATATTGTTTAATTTAATATACTTAATTTATATATGATATATAAATGAGCAAATATGCACAGTTGAAAAATTATGATGGATATATCTTACTCTTATAGCCTTAACTTAAACTCGAGAATATTTGTAGGTTTTCCTGGTACGTAAACATGTTCTTCATGTCCAAGAGTATCAAACACTTCAATTATGTCAGAAAAAAAACATCAATATAGTATATAGTATAATTGATATTGTTGTAGAATAAGTTTTGAATAATATTACCATAGAGAACATTGTTTTCCAACTCTCTTTGAAATTGTTTTAATGGTAACAAATTTAAAATAATGACATGGAATTGTAGAGTCTGAGTCTTGAACATTTTGTTACATCATTCACAAAAGCTATGTCTTTTTTAAGCCTTTGACTGATACGTATGTTTCAGTGTTGAAACTATTTATATATTTTTTATGAACTATAAATTCTCCTCGCGTATTAATTCTTTAAATTGTGATATAAGGGTATAATATATTTGTTTATATCTGATTATACGGATATGTAGTAAATACGATTGTTGTTATGGTGTGGTAATTAAAAAGTTAACAAATTATTGACTATCTGTGACAAATTATTGCCTATAGCACATGTCTTTTCCCATGCCTATAGTTTTTAAAAGTATAAAGGAGTATTCTCTAAAACTGGTTAACAAATAAATATTAATTATAAATTATAATGTAATTGAAATTCAATTAATGATTAAATGTCATAAAATTAATTATTAAACATATAAAATCTAATTGTCATAATAATAAATAAGTATTTTCTACAACGGTTAACAAATGACTATTATTTCTTCTTTTTCTGGAATAATGACTATTATTTCTAAATTATAACACAATTGATATCCAATTAATTCTTAATTATAATAAAATTGAATTAATCAATTATTTAATATGTAAATAAGCAATAACAATTATACAACAACTTAAATATAATATGAAATAAATAGTCATATCATGTTAATAATTAATATTTATATGTGCTTATATACAAATAATTTTTTATTTATTTGGAATAACGATTTGTATAATTAATATAGTATATTAAAATAATAATATTAATGACTAAAGGTAAATGTATAGTTTCAAAGTAATTATAATTAAAATTTTTATAAAATTTTTATTAATAATAAATATTTAATTTTAGTTCACAAATAAAATAGATGATATTTTATTGTCATTAGAAAACAAATGGTTGTGAGTTTGATGAACTTTTATTATTAAGTAGTAGTTTTTTTTTTTAAAGTTAGATTACAAATAAACACAATTAAACAAAAGTATAATGTAATTGAATACAATTAGTTAAATTGTATGACTTATGCGTTATAGTGAACCATAATCCTCAATAAAATTTTAATATCATATTGATGACAATAAAATTAATTGAAGTTCGTCAATTCATCAATATTATTTATTATTATTATTTCACGTGTTATATACTTTTTTAAAAAATGGTATAAATAATTATAATAATAATACATGTTTTTATCAAATTATTTTTAAAAATAAAATATTTTATTTTTGTAATATTTTATTATGTGCTATTAATATTTAAGATATAGTATTATATGTATTTTTTTAATGGTTAAGTGAAATAAAATAGTATATTTATAATTTATAAGAAATTTTCAATTTTCAATAATAATTTTAATAATGTAAAAGTTAAAAATTTATTATTCATTATTGAATTTAATTTGGAAAAACTTTAAATATAATTTATTATAAATATTTTATCAACATTCTTTTTTTTTTAATGATGACATTAGTTGTTATGTCATTAATTTTTTTCAATAATGTTTTATTTCAATGATTTATGACCTCTTTGTCTTAAAAATAGTTAATCATTTTCTTTTAATAGTGACAAATAAATATAATATTTTTTCAAGAGTAAATTAATTTTTGATGATTCATTTAATTTAATTTTAATATTTTAATTAATGGGTAGCAATGATTCATATAACTAAAATTTATGTTAAATGACAATGGATCAATTTATATAAATAATGATTATGAATATTTTCTATAAAAATAATATATGTTTTTATTTATATTTATGTATTTGAAAAATATTTCATTTTTAGTAACTTTTTCTCTATTTGTATAATATTATTAATATTTGAGATAATAATTCGTGTATATATATATATATATATATATATATATATATATATATATATATATATATATATATATATAGGGTTCATATCTTATGAGAATACCTTTTTATGTAAGAACATGATAATGAATCTGAATCTTTAGATTTTAAAATAAATGTGGAGATTATTTGTGGTTTTTGTTTTACTCTCTCCTCTATTATTAAAATAAATGATCGAAGAGAGAGAAAAAAAACTGATACATAATCTCCACCATTTATTTTAAAATCTAATTGTTCAGACTTATTCTCATGTTCTCACATCAAAATAACATTCTCATATAATACGTTCCCTCTATATATATCCAAGGACACATGTTAAAAAATCCATAAATAGAAAATTTGTATAGAAAAAAAGTAATAAAATCATTAATTATAATTTTGTATTAATTTTAATACATAATTTTCAATGAATTTTCACTATATTTATCTCTTAACTTGTGCGGAGCTAAAGTTGTCAAAGCATGGTGGCCCGATTACTTCATGGGTTATTAAAATTGAGTCCGACCCAGTTCTTTATGGGTTATACAGCCCGATGGGCCAGACCCGCCTATACATTTCAATATTATAATTTTTATGCATGCTACTATGATAATCTAATGGTAAAACAATAATGTTATGCATGCTCTTGATAATGTTACAACATAAGTAAGCAATTCCTATACTTATGCAAAACAGGACTTCCAATGCTAAAAGTAGATTCAGTAGCAAGTTGAGAAAATAAAAAACTATTTAATTTCCAATATTAAATAATATCCACATCATCATCCAAACATTTTTCATCCAGGTATATTTCAAGTTTGGACTTGCCATCATTTAAAATCTTTTGTATCTTTTCTGGATGGTATTCTTAAAATTAGACATGCAAAAACTATTTAAACTAGACTTGAATAAAAAAATAAAGTAATGTAATAAGTACAAATTACACTGACAGTGCATTACCTTTAAACCCTATATATATATATATATATATATATAGCTCTAGTTATTAAAGGTGTAAAATCTAATTCTTCTAACAATAAAAAATATGTATATTTGGTTTAATCTAATTTAATTAGTAATTTAAATCTAGGTTTGTTATTTATAATTTAACAATAATATGAGGAATAATATTTTCATTATTAAAAATGATCACTTTTATTTATTTTCGTATTGAATTTTTCCTATGTTAAATTTTAAAAAAATTGATATGAATATTCATATATGAGTAAATATTTTATTTTGATAATTTTTGTGATGCTCTTCCTATTTATTTTCCTGTATCTATAAGTTTTAAACGTAAATGAATATTCTCTACAACGGTAGCTATGTGCGGAAAACGATATCAAAGATGATGGCTAGAAGACTGGGAAAGGTGATTCACAAGCTAATTTCTAGTTCTCAATCGGCGTTTATTCCTGGCCGGCAGATATTCGATGGAGTGTTAATGGCTAGTGAAATTGTTGACTAGGCGAAAAGACTCAAGAAGAATTGCTTACTCTTCAAAGTAGATTTCGCTAAGGCTTTCGACTGTGTAAATTGGTCGTATTTGGAAGATATGCTTATTAAGATGCGCTTCGGTGATAATTGGTTGAAGTGGATTCGTGGGTCTGTGTTTTCTTGTTACTTGTCGATTCTCATCAATGGCAGCCCTACGAAGGACTTCAAGGCTGGTAGGGGTCTGAAACAGGGTGATCCATTATCTCCATTTTTGTTTGTTTTAGCTACGGAGGGTTTGGCGAGCACGGTTAGGAATGCCATTGCTTCTAACATTCTGTCTGAATTCAAAGTTAACGGTCGTCCCTCAACTAGTGTTCTCCAATTTGCCAACGACACGCTGCTAATCGGGGATGGTTCTCTGGCTAATATTTGGGCTTTCAAGGCGATTCTTAGGGCATTTGAACTTACTTCAGGCCTCAAGATTAATTTCTCAAAAAGTTGCTTATATGGTATTGGAGTTGAAGCTGAGTTTCTCTCTACTGCTGAACTTTTCCTCCACTGTAAATTTGGTAGTTTACCGATCAATTTCCTTGGGTTATCGGTGGGGGGCAATCATCGTCGTTGCGCTTTTTGGAAACCAGTCTTGTCTTGCTTGAGGAATAGATTGTTAGTGTGGAGCGGCAGGAACCTTTCTATCGGGGGCAGAGTGACGCTAATTAACTCGGTTCTCGTCAATCTTCCAATCCATCATTTGAGTTTCTTTAAGGCCCCTGAGAAAGTGGTGAGAGATATCATCTCTATTCAACGGCGATTCCTATGGGCTGGGACTTCTAATAAAAAGTTCGTTTCTTGGATATCTTGGAATAACGTTTGCAAACCAAAGAATAGGGGAGGTCTTAGTATTAAGCATGTTGGGAGATTTAATCGAGCTCTTCTCGCTAAATGGTTGTGGAAGTTTCACCAAGGAGGCAAAGAAATTTGGAGGAAGTTGTTGAACAATAGATACGGTAACATGAGCCTGAAAATTCAATTCTCCAAGGAAGCTACCAGTTCTAACAAGGATTCTTTATGGATTAAGGACCTTCTTTCTATTTATGTTTCTGATGTTTCTGCCTGTTTCGATAACTTTTTGAAGTGCGAGGTTGTTGATGGCTCCACGGTGGCGTTCTGGCAGACAAAGTGGATGGGCCATCTGGAGTTGAAACATAGATTTCCCAAGGTTTTTGAAGCTTGCAGTACTACTTGCTGCTCTATCAGTGAGATTGGGGGTTGGGAAGATAATAGTTGGAGGTGGAATGTTAGCCATAATATGGATGATCCTGCTGTTTTCTTGGAACCGAAGTGGAATGAGTTTTGCCAAAGTCTGGAATCGGTGTCCTTAATTCAGGAGGCCAGAGACGTGTGGTATTGGACTGCTACTAAGTCGAAAGAATTTTCAGTCTCCTCTTTTTATCATGCTCTGAACTGTGCAGGTATCCATGGTGAGATTGAAGATAATTCTGCAGATCTTCTTGGTTTTATTTGGAAGACGGCAGTTTCGGTAAAAGTGCAAGTGTTTGCTTGGAGGATGGTGCTGGATCGATTACCCACTAGATCGAATTTGGCGGCTAGAGGTATTGTCGTTAATGACCACGACAAGGTGTGTACTCTTTGCTTTCATGAGGTAGAGTACTCATGTCATCTTTTTTTCACCTGCTGTACTTCATACAACATTTGGGGTAAAATATGTGATTGGGTGGGCATTCGAAGAATATCGGGACCTAATTGTAGACTCCATGCTTTGGATTGGTTCACTAAAGTTCACGATAGTAGAAGAACCGAAAGCTCGTTTGCCATATGGTTAATTACTTGCTGGAACGTGTGGAGGATTCGTAATAGGATTATGTTCGAAGACGCGTTTTGCAACATAGATGATATTGTTGTTGATATTAAAATTACCTCGTGGAACTGGTTGATTCTTGGTCAAAAGAGGAATAAGAGGTGTAGTTTATACGAGTGGTTTAAGAATCCGCTCGACTTTTTGTAAGTGTTTCTTTTGTTTGTTGATTGTAGTTCCTTGGTTTGAGATTTCCTTAATCTCCAATTAATGAAGTTGCTTATCAAAAAAAAAAAAATTATAAATTATATTAGAATTAGAATTCAAAGAATTGTTAATTATCATAAAGCTAATTATATAACTTGAAAAATTGGATTGTCATAATACTAAATAAATATTATGTGCAACATTTAATAAATTAATATTATTTCTAAATTATAACTCAATTGACATTTAATTAATTCTTAGTTATGATAACTTTGAATTAGTCAATTATTTAATCTAAGTAAACAATAACAATTTTACCACAACTGAAATATAATATGAAATGGTTTCTAATAAATAATATTTATATGTTTTTACACAAAAATATTATATTTATTTTAGATAAGATTTGTATATATTTAATATCGTATATTAAAATAATAATATTAATAATTAACGGAAAATGAATAGTTTCAAGTTAATTATAATTAAACTTTTCAATAAATTTTTATTGTTAAAATTTTATTGTCAAGATAGTTTTAAAGATAATTAAATTTTCAAGATAGTTTCAAGATTTTTATTTAAATTTATTTCACAAATAAAATTGATAACATTTTATTGTTATTATGAAATAAATAGTTGTGAATTTGTTGTGATTTTATTATTTAGTAATAATAAATTTTTTACAAATGGATATAATTAATTCAAAAATATAATATAACTGGATTCAATTATTTTAAATGGTAAAAGTTATGAGTTATAATGAACCTTAAGCCACTATAAGTAACTGAAGTCAATTCTTTGGTGCTCTAAAAATTGGTCCTTTTTATTTATTGTCATTATTTCATGTGTTATATTTTTAGAAAAAATTGTATCAATTGTTTATGATAATTATAATACACATTTTTATTAAAGTATTTAAAAAAATAAAATATTTTATTTTTTGTAACACTTTATTGTGTGCTATTAATATTTGGGATAAAATAATATATATATATATATATATATATATATATATATATATATATATATATATATATATATATATATATATATATATATATATATATATATATATATATATATATATATATATATATATATATATATATATATATATAAAATACTCCCTCCGTCCCATATTATAAGAGAAATTTACTTTTTATATTTTTTCAAGTTTAGTAATAATTTTAATAATACAAATTTTAAATATTTATTACATCTATTATTGAATTTAATTGGGAATAGCATTAAATATAGTTCATTGTAAATATTTTATCAACTTTCTATTTTTTAAAATGATGGCGTTATTTTTTTTAGTGAGAATGTTGAAATTAATTTTTTGAATAATTTTTTAAATATGATTTTATGACCTTTTTATGCTAATAAATAGTATTTTATGTATGTGTTTAGTAAATAGTTTAGTATATTAAAATGGTAATATTAATGGTTAAAGGAAAATTTATTGTTATAGTTTAAAGAAAATTATAACTAAAAGTGAATTCTTATCTACCCACTTCAAAAAGTTGGGTAAAATTATCCATAGAGTAAATTAGGTTACATTGCATTGGAAATCTACCAAATTTAAATTATTAAATAAATAATTAAGTATAATAAAATGATATGGCATTAGTGGATTGGTTGAAGGTAGACTACCCAACCTTTTGTGATGGGTAACGAAGTTGTCCCCCTATCGTCGTGTTCCTTTGATGATTGTCCGATGCTCGTCCGCATCGTTGATCCTTGACACTCATCTGTGTCCTTTCAGCACTCGTCTGTGTCTGATCTTTTTAGCCAATACTCGTCTGTATTGACTTTTGAGATACTCATCTGTATCTTGTTAATCATCGTCCGATACTCGTCCGTATCATTGACTTGGTCACTCGTCGTGTCCCTTTGATGATTGTCTGATGCTCGTCCGCATCGTTGACCTTTGACACTCGTCCGTGTCCTTTCAGCACTCGTCTGTGTCTGAAATTTTTAGCCAATACTCGTCCGTATTGACTTTTAAGATACTCGCCTGTATCTTGTTAATCATCGTCTGATACTCGTCCGTATCGTTGACTTGGTCACTCGTCGTGTTCCTTTGATGATTGTCTGATGCTCGTCCGCATCGTTGACCTTTGACACTCGTTCGTGTCCTTTCAGCACTCGTCTGTGTCTGAACTTTTTAGCCAATACTCGTCCGCATTTACTTTGAAGATACTCATCTGTATCTTGTTAATCATCGTCCGATACTCGTCCGTATCATTGACTTGGTCACTCGTCGTGTTCCTTTGATGATTGTCTAATGCTCGTCCGCATCGTTGATCTTTGACACTCGTCCATATCCTTTCAGCACTCGTCTGTGTCTGAACTTTTTAGCCAATACTCGTCTGTATTGACTTTTAAGATACTCGTCTGTATCTTGTTAATCATCGTCTGATACTCATCCGTATCGTTGACTTGGTCACTCGTTGTGTTCCTTTGATGATTGTCCGATGCTCGTCCGCATCGTTGACCTTTGACACTCGTCTGTGTCCTTTCAGCACTCGTCTGTGTCTGAACTTTTTAGCCAATACTCGTCCGTATTGACTTTTGAGATGCTCGTCTGTATCTTATTAATCATCGTCCGACACTCGTCTGTATTGTTGACTTGGTCACTCGTCATGTTCCTTTGATGATTGTTCAGTGCTCGTCCGCATTGTTGACCTTTGACACTCGTCTGTGTCCTTTCAACACTCGTCCGTGTCTGAACTCTTATTGCAATACTCGTCCATATTGACCTGTAACACCCGTCCGTGTCCTTCTAGCACTCGTCTGTGTTTGAACCTCATATTTCAATACTCGTCCGTATTGACCTTCAACACTCGTCCGAGTCCTTCAACACTCGTCCGTGTTTTCTTTCCCTACTCGTCCGTATGGTCCTTGATACTTGTCTGTATCCCTATTTTGATACACGTCGTATCAATCTATGCAGTTATTTACTGAGGCTTCTAGAAGGGTTTATATCCCTTCTCTTCTTCGTTCACAGTGCAAATTTTCTCGGTTATTTTGGTATTCAATCCCTATATGTCTTGAATTCTTGATAGCCATTGCTTTCATCCATTCAGATTCACAGTTGATTGAATAGGGGCAGCTGTAACACCCCAAAATTTGCCCTCATTTTTCTAACCTCTAACTGGCTTTCGCTTCGCATTCATCTTCATATCCAATAGGTCATAACTCATATTCATTCATTTGCATGTGTTCCTAAGGCATAGGATCAATGTTTCTTATCTGTTGTGCGATTTGGTTAATATTCATCAATTGGAGATGGTGGTTAAGGTTCACAGCAAAAGCATCTTTACATGAGATCCAGTTGTGGATTCATATTGTGGTCGGGGCAGTGTTCTTCTCTCAGTTGCTTATTGTTGGTTGCTTGTAATACAAGTTAACTTGGATTCAAGATTGGAGTGGGGAGTTCCTTAATAGTGCAAGATGATTTGGGATTAAGAATGGAGGTTGGTATGGATGAACAGAAGAGAAGTTTCTTTCAAGAAGTTTAAATTGGATAAAAGTTTTCAAAGTGGTTGAATGTCTTCAGAGGGTTCTTGGTATTCAAACTCATCATTTCTTCATCATCTTAATTCAAGATGCAAGTCCCCATTTCTTGGTATCCATTTTTCATCTTTTTCTTCTTTATAATATCCACATTTAGATCCATTCTTGGTTCGTATCCATTTAAAAATCCAATCAAACCATCTTTGCCCAAATTTCATTTTTATTATCCAAAAAACCATTATCCAACACCCGGCCAACTCTTCTTTCAATAACCATTTTGGCCATTTTTATATCCACTAAACCAATTTCAAATTTTTATCCATGTCCATAATCTTTTTTTTTATCCACTTTAAACCCGTCTTTCAAATTCATATCCTTTTCATCCAATATCTATGTTTAATCCAATGTTAATATTGTTGAGCTTGGGGTGTTTTCATTGATCATACAATAGAGTTGAGTGAGACGCATGGTGCTTTGGATTATGCAATTGGAAGAACTTCACATGTACATGGAGCTGGGTCTTCAAATTGGGTGGACCCCAGGTCTGTGCTATCACGATAGATGTGGTAAGAGATGTAAGCAGCTAGTAGTGCAACGACGCATGAAGTTCGTATCACCGGTTCAATGTTTGATTTAGCTTTAAAATAGGTTTATATTAGTTACTTGACAGCAAAGTTTAGAGTTTCAACAGAAATACATAAGAGATGACAGAAAAAACCAGAAAATTCACACAACCAAATCTCCTAAACATTTCCTAACCTTCTCTAACTGATTCAATAACTACCATAACCAACTGAAAACAACTTCTAACTATAACAGAAAACTAACTTCTCATAACCAATTCAGTTACAGAATCCTAACCGAAAAAAGCTAACAAAAAAACACAGTGAAAATTCTTCAAGAACCCCTCACGATTCTTCGTTGATCTCTCTCTTTCTCTTGATTCCTGCTTCTCCTATTCAATGATCATTTTCACAAAATTCTTGCTCGACTGTTTCCCTTCATCTTCAAATTCTCAGAACCTGCATCAATTCTCCATCTGCGAATCTTCCTCAATCATCTTCGAACCGCCATCATCATCAATCTCTTAATATCCTGCAAGAAAACCAGAGGAAAATACTGAAATCAGCAAAGTTCGCGGACGATTCAACAGATTCAGTAACAACATCACGACATCGACATAATTTCACGAGCTCACAGCAAGATCACAGAACAGTCGAAGAAGAACCGAAAAAGAATCAAGTTTTAAAGTCGTATCGCGCAGACTTCATTTGGAATTCATCGTCAAGAGTGATACAATTCGAGCATCGTAACTCCAAGAACAACGCAACAACAACCAGATAGCAGAATCCAGGAGAAGATGAGAATGGTGTGAAAATCACAGCTGAATTCAATTAGGAGTATTACCTCAAGTTTTGACTTGAACGGTGAAATCTAGCAACTCGCAACAACGAACTCGTAGATTGCATAAAGTCAAAGAATCTTCATTAGTCGTCACGAAAATACGTTGTCTGCGGCGCACCGTGTTTGTGACTTTGAAGGGTGTTACGACTGCTGCCGCCGCCGCGAGTCATGCCGGTGCAGCGTGGAGTCTGTGTCATCTGATGAGGGACGTCGATGGAGGAGAATATGAGATGGCGTAATGGAAACGGTGATCTGATGAAGGGGGCGAGCGGAGGAAGGTCATTTTGCCGACGGTTATGAAGGTGAGATTGAGGGCGTGAGGAATTAAGACGGGGAGAGTTGGTGAAGATGAAATGGTGCATAGAAGGAAAGGGTGAAGACTTGTCTTTGCTGTTAGTGTTCTAGGGTTTAAAAAAGGAAAAACCAATTCATTCTCAATGTTGTGAACCGCAACGGATCAGAAATAGGCCCATCTCCTCCATGGATTCACTATCCGCACCACTGGATTCACTCTATGCACCCCCTCAGTTTCTCTTTTCTTTTTAATTTAATTTGTGATTAATTGACGATTTTTTTTGGTGACGATTGAGATGTCGTTTCGGTTGATTGATACCTTGATTATTTTCTTGACAATTCTAATGGGATTTTTGTTGATAATTTTTGTTAAGGTGTTAATTAATTTCGATTTAAGACATTGACCGATTTCGATTAAAAGCTCATGGATTTTTTGATCGATGACGATCGATCTTTCAGATATCTCTTCATGGAATAATTTTGGGAGATTAGGCATTTATTTTGCCTCCAAGGTTGATTACAAGACTTGCTCGAAGTTTTCGGGTTTCTTAGTATGTGAAGAATCGTCTCCGACCAAGTAAGAATTCTTGAAACTTTGAGCATTATTGTAGAATGCATGTGGTTAGGATCATCATGTAGCTGCATCTGAAGTCCTCCTATCTGAGGCAATGTTTGTGGTTAGATTTATGACGATATGCAACGATTCGAAACTTAGGGCTTACGTTAGGCGTAATAAATTTGCTTTCCTAGCACTTTCCCTTGATCGCAATGTTTTTCTCGTTTTATCCCAATTATTAAAAATAGTTTTGAGTGTGATAAAATTCCGAGAAAATTCAGGAGAGTTCTTGAGGGTATTAATTAATTTTTTATGAATTTTAATTACATTTTGGGTGCTTTTTGATATTTTTATGGAATTTTGGAAAGGGATGTGTTCTTAATGGTGTATCTTGTGATGCGAGTTCTAGAATGTGATATTCTCTTGACAATTTGGAGCTAAGTTTTGGTGCACATTTAGTACTCTAATTATGTGACCTAATGATGTTTGATTGGTGCCATGTCAATGATTATTGAATTGATTTTGAGCATCGTCTTTGTGCCTTATCTTGTAAGAGCATTATCGATAAATTGATCCATGTTTGCAATTGATTGAATATGTTTGGTGCATGGTATGAACCCTATCTTTTGAATGTGATTACCTACTGGACTTGGAATGACTTGGTTGATTACTTATAATTTTCAAGAGCATTTTGCTATTTTTCACTCATTTTTCAATGCGAACCGAACATGTTGACACATGCGTAGAAAGAAGATATGTTTAGGACCTGTATGAGGGCACTTTGAGCCAACTTTGAATATGAGTTTTAGAAAATTATTAAGTGTATTTTCATGCAAAATTGAGACATGCTTGAGTATTGCATTTGATCATTTCACATGCCTTAAATGATGCCTACTTTGTGTGTATGTGAACTTGAATTTGTGTTTCACTTTGGCCACTTCTTTTGATGCCATGCGTATGCCATGTTCATGATTGTTTTTTCGGATTCAATTAGGACATTTTATAGGTCATTTACCTCTGGTGTGTGAGCTTTAACATTGCCTTACCATGTCATTTCATTTGCCTTACTTGAGTGACAATTTTACATACTTGTATGAGAAGTTTAAGTGGGATTTTGCTCATGGAATGAATTGACTTTGAAGAGCGAGTTTATTGTAAATCTTTGTGACACTTTGAGGTGGATTCAAGCATGTGTATAAGTTGTTTCACTTCTGACTTTGGTCCATTTTCACGTTTTAATTCAATTCATCTAACTCGTAACGACTTTCTTTTGTTGGTTTACCTTTAACTTCAAAGTAGATGAGTCTTGTAGCATAGTTGTAACTTGACTTGTAACTTCATAATCCCTTTAGGTCTTTCACTTTGACTAGTGTAACTCAAATGTACATAGCCATTAGACTTAGGTTTCATGTTGTACATACACTCTCTTGTTATTACTAATGTCTTTGGTACACATGTGCAAGGTACATAAAGGAGACATTCCAAAGGTGGTGTGACCATTTCATTTTGTAAATAAAAGCTTGTTTCTAACTTGGTTTGCTATATGTTTATAGGTGCTTTCGTGACTTGCTTTCGTCGCACTTTTGTTGCTTTGCTACAGATTTATATCCGTTTGGAAGGACTTCTTATCTCTTCACTTCTCTTTGATGCTTTCAAATGCCATGAGAAGTAGGAATAGTCGATGCCATGATAAGTAGGATTGTATGGAAAGCCCTCAAGTGAGGCCATGATTGTGCTTGTTTAATATTGTGCCTGAAGACCTCTATGAGGCATCCCATTCCCATTTCCCCTAGTAAGACCTCCGAGGAGGCAATTGACGGAAGATAGGGTTCGCAATCGACCCCCGTTATTCTAGTTGAGTCGTTCTTAGCTCTCATTACATGATTAAAGCTCTGAACATTACCTGATCTTGTTGTCGAGTCCGTCAGTGGAAGAAGGGTTTAGTAATCAAACCCCCACGCCTTGTCTATAGCCCGCATTGACCAATGCTGATGCTTATGTGATCTGATTCACATCTTCCCCTTTCTTACTCTGCTCTCCGTGGTTTGTGATACCATGGGCGAGCACCCCTATTTCCCACACCTAGCTTGTTTGCCTCGGTTGATATGACCCCTTGGCTAAAGCTCCCTCTTTCTTGTTGTGATTGTGTGATATTATTGTCGACTGACACTGTTTACTCTTTCGTTGCTTTTAGTTCATTTTGTGATTTATTCATCCAGTGTTTACTTGTCTGATGACATGATCCCGTAGGATTCCTAGCTCCACTTAATTTTCGATTAAGTCGGAGGTAGGAGAGACATTAGGATAGCAATCCATGCATATTGACATAGGTAGACTTACCTCACCTAACCATAGGATCTCCGTGCATGATAACTTTAGGATCATTAGTCCTCCTCTTAGACTTTGTCCTTTCCTCTTTTGAGTCTCTATTCTTCTCATCTCAAAACAAAAAGTAAAAAAATACTTAATAAAGGCATAACAAATATTGTATTTAGGCCTTTCATGTGGGAACAAGGAGGTGAGGGGTCTTTTCTCATTTCCTGGGAATGTTTAGTGTACATCCCATCTTGGGTCGATATGCAAGGCATTCGATTCTATATGAAGGATTTAAATACACTAAATGTTACAAAACAAAAACAATCAAAACACTTCTTTCTAAAAGACACAAACAAACAATAACGTCTTTCCTTCGGGAATTCTCTTCTCATCTCACTCACTCTCAACGTACGAACGTGCTTCTCCTCGTTCTCTCGCAAGACGGTAACGCCTAAGTCTCCATACAGCGAGCTGTAACACCTGAGCTAGAACGTTAGCCGTTCCATTAAAAAACACAAACAATTTTCCCTAGGTGAGGGGAACTACGTCGCTCTGATTCTTCATTGGTTAATGGAGATACGTAGACAGGAGATCGTGCGAGATCTCTCTGAGCACAACCTTTCTTTATCACCTCTTTGTCTCTTTTTGACCCGTAGGTCGAACTACGACTGCTCTGATTTCCTCCTTCTCGTCCGATTTAGGATACGTAGGCACGAGACGGCGATGTCTTGGCGAGCAACCTCCCCCTAGTTTGTGTCCGAACTACGTTGACTCTGACTTTCCCGTTCCCGAGGGAATACGTAGGCCTAGGACTCCGAGGACGTCCTATCGAGTCACTTCTTTTCCTTTTCTTCCCCGTTTCTCCGTTCTTTTCCGTTATCGTTCTTTCTCCTTTCCAGTAGCAGCTGAGCTCCAGTCGACGACACCCTTTGATCGAGACAAGCAAGCGTGGATCCCATCGGGTACGATGGACGCGAGGGGTGCTAATACCTTCCTCTCGCATAACCGACTCCCGAACCCAGTTCTCTTGGTCGCAAGACCATGCTCTTTCCTTTCCCTCAGGTTTACGCAGTGTTTTCTTTCCCTCTCTTGGGATAAATACACATTGCTGGCGACTCTGTTTCGGTGCCACTTTCGCGTTTGTACTTGTATGAAAATCCCGGGAGCGACAGCTGACGACTCTGCTGGGGAATAATGAGCTTACAACAAACTCTGCTGATCCTTTTTAGATTTAGTTCACAAATGAAGATTATTTTTTATAAACACTAAATTATTTTGTGATGATTCAAATTTATTTTACTTTTAATATTTTAACTAATGGACTTTTAATATTTTAAATCATGGGTAGCAATGATATTCATATAGCTAAAATGTATGTTATTTTATGTTTAATGGTGATATTCAATGTTAAATGGGTAGCAATGATATTCTATACTCGTGTAATACAACTAATATTTGAGATATATATATATATATATAATACATTTTACATATTGTCTATGCATGTAGTTTATCAAGGTGTAAAATCAAAATGTCATAATAATAAATAAAAAAGTGTATATTTGATGGAAAATAATCTAATTAGTCATTTAATATCTATGTTTATTATTTATAATTTGATAATAAAAAATAATAGATATAATTAATTATTTAAATGTAATTTAAAATTGATTTATCAGAAACTATATTTAAATTAATTATTAAAAAATATTTATAATATGTTAGAAATAAATGAATTATATTTGATAAAAATTGATTTAAAATTAATAAACTATATTTGATAAACATTGATTTAAAATTAATTTAAAAATAATATATTTAAATTATTACTTATAATATGTTAGAAATAAATGAATTATTAAAAAATATTTATTGCATTTTTAAATACATTTTAAGAGTTTATTTTGAAAAGGAAAATATATTAATAAATGCTGCTAATTAAAACTTATTCAATTAAAGCAATAATTGCATAATTAAATACAAGAAAAATTAAAAGTTGTATTTAATTTAAATTTATGATTTAATACACATGAAACTAATAAATTACTAAAATTAATTTTAATCAACTATATTAATAGAGTTTTATCGATAAAATATTGAAATAGTATTAATTTTAATCAACTAATAACATGATTTAATTGCAAGTTTATTATTTTTTTTTACAAAAATTCAAGTTACGTGTTATAAATGATTATTTATAGAGTGTTATCGATAAAATATTGAAATATTATTAACTTAATTATTTAAATAATAAATCTTTTTTCCTTAATAAATTTATCCTTAATAATTAAATGAATTCTCAGTTTTTCAGTTGATCTCATTTACTGTAAAATTATATTATTTGATTATTAGCTATCCTTTTGTTCTAATATTTTTTCAATTTATAAAAGTACTACAAAAATTAAATTAACTTTAAGATTTAGAATTAAAAAATAATAATTTTTTAATAAATTAAAAATAAATGAATGATTAAAAAAATGTATACTTTAAAAATTTGATAAGTGTCTCTTTACTTTTTATTTTGAAAAAATCAAAAGTAGTTTTAAAGATGTATGGTATAATTGATTTTAGTGTTTAATTATTTTTTAAAAATAAATTTGATTAGATATCCAAAAAGAGAATTTTAAATTAAAATTAGTATACATGAAAAAAATAGTAAGTATATTTTTATCAGAGATCTAAAAAAATAAGTTTTATCCAAATATTTTTTTTAAATTTTTAAATTTTTTATTATAAATATTTAATAATTTAATGTAATATAAAATTGAATTTTGATGGTTATTAAAATAATCATTGTTTTTAAATATTTGTGTAGCATGATTTTAAATATTTGTGTATTATGATTATAAAATAATTATTACTATAACAACAAATTTAATGAGGATTTATTTTACTTTGAATTGAGATTATAAAAAATTTTATGTATTTTAATGGCTTATAAGAATTTTAATTACATAATATATGATTTTTATTTGTCCATTTAATTTTTGTATCGTTATTAATATTTTTGATTATGTTATCAACTATATACAAAATAAATTTTGACCAAATCATAATTTATCATTTTCGAAAACACCAAATTAAAACAATTATAATGGAAACATAAAGTTATTGATCAAAATATTAAATAATAACGGTATTTACCTACGGGCAAAATTACATTGTTGATTTAATACAATATTTTTTAAGAAAATAATAAAAAAAATATTAGTTTAAAAAAATCATAAATTTTAATAAAAAAATTATAAAATATAAGTATAAGTGTATGTTATTGAACAATACTGATATTTACCTACGGGCAAAATTACATTGTTGAACAAATATCTATGATTTACTGCCACCACATCAAAATGTTTTTTTATTTGGTCTTTGTACACTAAAATACTCAATTTTATTATTAAAATAATACAATTTTACTTTTGATTCAAATATTTTATATACGGAAACAACTTTACTATTGATCCAATTTTTTTATAAATAGTGTCAAAACAAAATTAATATTTATATACGGAAAAAAAAATATATTGTTGATTAAAATATTTTATATACGGAAAAAATACATCACTAATTCAAATATTTTTCTATACGAAAAAAATTATGCTTATAAACGAGCACAACTTTACTTTTGATTCAAATATTTTTATATACGAACAACTTTACTATTGATTCAATTTTTTTTATAAATAGTGTCAAAACAAAATTAATATTTATATATGGAAAAAATATATTGTTGATTAAAATATTTTATATACGGGAAAAATACATTGTTAATTCAAATATTTTATATACGAGAAAAACTATTGTTATAAACGGGCACAACTTTACTTTTGATTCTAATATTTTTATACACGGAAACAACTTCACTATTGTTATAAACGGGCACAACTTGACCCCTGCCATTTTGGCAGCGTTTTTATTTTGACCCCTGCCACATCAGCTTTTTTGGTGACTGAATGTGATGAAGGTCAAAATTGAGAGAATCTTCAAATGTTAGGGTTTTTTTTGCAAATTTTTTTTTACAGGGGTTTTTCGAACATCGCCTATATGTCAGGGGGCAAAATGACTATTAACCCTTTTTTTAATACAAAGCATTGATCATTATTAATTTGAGATTATTTTTAGATACGGGCAAAAATACATTCTTGATTTAAATTTTTTTTATACAAATTCAAATATATATCTAATGTCAAAACAAACTTAATATTTATATACGGGATCAAGTTCGTTGTTGATTAATTACGGGCAAAAATATTTTTTATGTCATTGAATAAAATAATATTTAGTTACGGGCTCAAGTTCGTTGATGATTAATTTATTTATACGGGATCAAGTTCATTGTTGATTAATAAAAAAGTCATAATAATAAATAAAAAAAGTGTATATTTGATGGAAAATAATCTAATTAGTCATTTAATATCTATGTTTATTATTTATAATTTGATAATAAAAAATAATAGATATAATTAATTATTTAAATGTAATTTAAAATTGATTTATCAGAAACTATAACCAACTTTTGGAGAATTACAAAAGGCGAAAATCAAAATGTAATCTGAGATAATTGTAGAAGGGGAAAATCGAGTCGTAATAAGAAAAATTCAAAATCAAATTCTGCAAGAATAGTCGTGCAATAATCTTACCCCCAAATTAATTTGTCAAAAACTATAGGAACGGGAAATCAAATCATAAATCCAAAATTGAATTCTTGCAAGAACACACTCACACATAATTAATGTTGCAATCATAGTTCAAAAACTATTTGTCCAAATAAATTGTTGGAAGGGGAAAATCGAACCGTACAGAAAAATCTAAAATCTAATTTTTGCAGAAGAACCATACACGTAACTAATGATGCAACCTCACACATAAATAATGATGCAATCGTAATAAAAAATTGATTGGTTGAAAATTGAAAATCAAATCGTAATAAGAGAAATCCAAATCAAATCTCCGAGAACAACACGAGTAGTGATTGGAACTTACCTTGCTTTGATTACTTTTTTGTCCTACTTGAGACCACTTCCACATAACATCCTTATATATTGATAATGAAAAAGTTTCTTCAGCTGTATATCTGGAAGTTAGCATCATTAGACGGACTCTGATTTTTGTTAATGGTAGCTAAATATTGAAGAATTATGGAAGGATAAAAAAAGGTTTTGATGTGGAAAGAGTCTAAGAATGTTACATGCATTGTTGATAGATAGTGGTGTTTTGATTGGTAGTTTAGTAGAAGTTATATACATAAACTAATAGGATAATGTGGATTATTTTTTAAGAAATCTTTGTTAAGTGTCGCAAGATAATTTGATGCATTGAATTTAATACATATAAATAGACAAATAGATTTGATAGTTTAAGTAGTTCGATGACTAGTCTAGATTTTAAAACAATGTGTCCATCTGTAGTTGTTTACGCACCAACATCATATATTGTCTAATTTCCCATTTTGAATCTCATTTTAAAAATACAACCGTGCTAAATTTATTAAAGAATTCAAAGTTAATTGAAGATCGACATTAATTTTAGTCAAAATTAACTTGACTTAATTTTAATCAAAATTAGTTTTTGTTATCATACTGTCAATGTCGTGCACATTTAGGAAGATTCAAAGTTAATTGAAGATCGAAACCTTAACTTACAAATGTAAATGTATGTGATATATTTCTTCATGATATCAATGCTAGTGTGTAAAGATTGTGAAACCACAAGATGGCATTTATTGACAATGTTTAAAAGGTAAGCAAATTGGATGTTGTGTCACTACCATCTCAACTTTTCATGAGTAAGTCATGCTCCTTCTCATTTTGGAAGGGTTGACGAGTTCAAGTTGGAATTCAAATTCTGATGAGAGCTACTCCCACCTAACAAACGACTAAAATTAAATATCTAAAGTGAGATTCATGAGTACAAAAAGTTAAAAATTGTCTTTTTGTGCTTGTTTGTTTTCACATTTGTTGTTTGAAATCCATTAAACGATTAAAGAGCTTGTTAAGAAGACAATAACAACCAACCATAAAATACGAGTAACAAGTATGTTCAAAACAAGTAGGGTTGACTTCATCGAATTAATATAAAATATAAATTTCAATATTCTCGAGTGATTCATCTTTAAGTTAACGATAAGACAATTTTAATAGAGATGAATGAAAGAAATGGAAAGAGAAAAGTTTCTCTATGACTGTGGAATACCTTAGAGGGAAATACTTTTTCAGTTAGAATCCTTCAAAATACATTTTAACATGAATTACTCCATGATATGCATAGTTGATAGATGTTTAAGACCATAAATTATTTAATTATGGGTTCAACTTTTTGCTAGTGTGTATGAAAAACACACTCCATCTAGTTTCAAATACAGTGTTGTTTTTAGATCAAATTTATTTATATTTAAAATAAAAAGATTTATGTAAAAAATGTTAATATCCGGTAAATAGAAGTTAACTATTTTAAATGATTAATTTTATAGTTTTTCATAAAATAATAATAAAATAAAGTTGAGTGGGACTGGTACTTTCAAACATACTTTTCCTTTGAGTTAAGTTGCTCTGACAACTATTCATTTGTAATTTTCAATCTGCTTAGCAACTCACAAAGTTTTATCTATATTATTCTGAATTAGTTTAAATGAAAATGCTAACATACACCTAAAATTGGTGAGGTTTATATAAAAATATATTATATTTATTTATTTTTTTTTTTTCTTCATCTTTTTAATGTGAGCCCCACTAAAAATTGATGGGTCCTACACAAAAATACACTAAAATGTATGTTGTTAATGCACACCTACATGGTGGTGTATTAACATAACCCTAGTTTAAAAAGTATAAGTGTGTGTCACTCCTACTAAAGATAAAGATTTTTATCAGATGCGCGCATGTGAATGTTTATGGTGGTTCGTCATCACCCTTTCACAAAACTAAGTATCCATTGAGGCACATCCCAAGAGGCCAACTTATCATACATAAACAATAAACACTACTAAAGTATGATATTCCTTCAATGCTGGACTTTAAATATTTTTTTCAAATTCACCGGTTCACACACTAGTTCATATTTGAGCTTATTAATTACCAACTTTTAACTAACAATTTCTTCCAATTTTCAACTAATCATTTAAATTCTAAAAATCCTCCACTTGAATTAAAAAAAGTTTTAGAAGTAACTTCAAATATTTCTAAGATTAGACATAAACAGGGGTGTCTACGACTTGAACCTTTGCATAAGAAGTATGATTCTGATTCAACAAGAATGACTCATTATCTTGAATTCTATCTCAGACATCAAACCCACGCACAAACTTTTTTTAGGGTGTATACTATAAGCTTGTACTTAAATTGTCCTACACGTCTATCCATGTTTAGAGAAAGCTCTAGAAGTTATACCTTGAAATTTTATAGTTATAGCTTAAGTTTCACAATCATATAGATGAGTCTATCAAGAGTACTCTTGTAGCTAGATACTCCACTCATACAGAGTATATATCTCATTAATTGTTTCTATTATCTCATCCTTTAATTGCTTCGAGATTCATGCTTTCGTTATTTATATTAGCATGATCATCTCATATTACTCACAATTTGTTAATATCCATTGAACCCAGTTCTTAGGATCTCCATTCCTATAGGTTCAGTCACCATCTTGAACAAATCAATTATCTATAGGCATTAGTCTCATCGTATTGGATGTATTATGAACTTTCTCTCTAGGTAGTCCTTTCATCAAAGGATCTGCTTAGTTTTTATCAGTGTGAACATTATCCACTCTTACAACTCCTTTAGAGATATAGTCTCTAACAAAGTCGTGCTTTCTCCTCATTTGACATCTCTTAACTTTATAATAATGTTTTCAATTTTTGCAATAGTCTCAAAACTATCACAGTGGATCAACACAATTGACATAAGTTTTTTTCACAAAGGGATCCCAGTTAACAAACATCTTAACCAATTTTCTTATTCATTAGCAGTTTTTAATGTTATTATTTTAGACTGCATTACTGAGACAAGATAGTTTGTTTCTTTGATTTCTAGGATACACATCGTCCATCTATACTAAATATATAGCCATTAGTTTCTTTAGAATCATTTGATAATGTGTTCCAATCTGCATCACTTTATCCTTCAAGTACAACAAGATATCTCTGATAATGTAGACCAAGATTCATTGTCCTTTTAAGGTATCACATGACTCTCTTTCTGACTTGCTAATACTCATTACCTAGTCTACTAGTAAACCTGAACAACAATCCTACGACATATGCGATTTCAGGTCTAGTACAATTGGTGGCCTAAGACTGCCAATGATGCTCACATACACAATTTGTCTAACACTGTCACCAGCATTCTTAAATAGTTTAACACTAGGATCTTGTGTTGTGTAAACAAGTTTACAGTCAAAGTAATTATATTTCTTTAAGATCTTCTCCACATAGTGATATTGATCCAAGGATACTACTTTCTCAGATCTAGTGTTCTTGATTCCAAGAATCACATTGGCTTCTCCTAAGCCTTTCATATTGTACTTGTTAATATATATATATATATATATATATATATATATATATATATATATATATATATATATATATATATATATATATATATATATATATATATATATACGTGACACCCCTATGCTGGCAGGGGTGGCTAGAGGCTTTTAAAGTTTTTGGTGGTTTGGGGAAAGCTCATGGTTTTGAGAAACTTTGTTTGATGGTGTTTTTTATGAAGTGAGAGCAAGCTCATGAGTGAGAGGCTCTGTATCTAGGTGTGTTTCATGGTAAATTCAGAGTATATCCTCTCAACCATTAGGTTAAAATATTTACAGAGGCATGTGGGCATGGATTTCAGAAATCCTGAGAAGTAGTGACCTCTCCACTTTGACTGGGAGCCTGTTGACTGCCTAATTCTTATGGAATGATGGTCATGACTTCTTTCGTACGTGGTTACAGGCTGCAAACATGTCACCGACATTGTTTCCCTTTAGGGAGAGCTACTTACTGAATAGAGGCCCAGCATATGCATCATATTCTGGGACAGGCGCCCTATGAAGGTTGGCCACATATCACCCTAATTTTAGGTGTTCACAAATATATCACTACACAATCCCTTAAGCATGAGGACTTGCAAAGGGATAAGTGATTAAGCTCCTACTCCAAATAATTTTAAACCATTTGTTTCTTTCAGGTGAACCCTATAGTTAGAGGCGAGTCCCTCAATTAGGGGGAAGTACCTCAACTAGGGGTGAGTCCCTTACTTAAGGGTGAGTCCCTCAGTTAGGGGTGAGTACCTCGATTAGTGGAAAGTCCCTCAGTTAAGGGCAAGTCCTTCAGTTAGGGGCGAGTCCCTCAGTTAAGGCCTAGTCATCAACCCTTTTCCAGATGACTCCCGCGTAACTCGTGTGTCATTTGAGGGATGCTAAACATCAGCCAAGTGATTTTTAGAGACGTTAAAATGGAATCCAGTTAGGAAAACTTGATCATTTGGTGGGAAAGTCAATGACACAACAACAACAACATACCAAGCCATTGTAAGTAGCAGATTTGTCTTCACAACTTGGTGTTTGGTAACATTCGAATTGAATTTTCTATGTGGTTTTCATGTATCCGCTATTTATTGTGTATTTAGATTCAAATGACGGTTGTGCTCATTTAATTTTGTGTTGTAGCCTTTACTGGATTTATTTTGTTCATATAAACAATTTGTATTATTATAAATAATAGGGACTGTGTGTGGTGTTGTTTTATTTTTGGTTACATTGAAATCAATCTGGATCGATCCGCGGGTTCGACATCTTTTGTATGTCACGACTCTGCTAGATTTTATTTTGATATAATGATGTAAATATTAGTTATATGTGATGTTGTTTTGTTGTTTATTATTGCTCCTAAATCAGATCCTAGCATATAACGTATATTCAACATGATTTGTTTGCCAACATTGCGTTACTTACATTTTGTTCATTTGCAATCAACTGCTAGACATCATTGCGATGATTGGAAGAGAGATGGAGTCTCTTATCTAGGGAGAACTTAGGTAGAAGGGTCATTGGGTAGTTATTAAGTGAGTAGATTGTCAACAGGTGTGTTGGCTGTAGGGTCTATGAATTGATACTGCTAATAGTGAACTTCCTTCTTGGCTTGGTATGCCCCCAGATGTAGGTTTTTACACTGAACTGGGTTATCAATTGATTGTGTTCTTTACTGTTCTTTACTGCATTATTTACCTTGTTTATTATTGTTCAGATATAAGTGTCGTGACATCGCATTCGACATCTCATATTTGTTGCCAGAATTTCAATTGGTATCAAAGCAGGCATCCTGTTCTATTTTCTAGGTGAATCCTAGGGAAGATACTTTCTGGTCATGGGCAAGGTAGGTGGTACCTACTGAAAAGTTGTTTTAACTTGGAGAAGTTCATTTTATTGTTTGAATGGTCCCTAGAAGTGGAGGATGGACTGTTCATGACAGGGTGTGTATTGGACCTGTCTTTTGTTATCAGGCTTGTAGCTTTGGTGGTGAGCTGCTGTGTGGTTTGATTTATTTTCAAACCTATGATTGACCTATTGCACATGGAGTGTCGTGTTTGTGCAAGGGTTTTCTAGTGTGTGTTCTGCTGCATATATATATCTGATGGAAAATTCCTGGTGGTTTTGTGTGTTGAGGCTGCAACACTCAGTTCTCCTCTGAAGGTGTATCACATGGTGTGGTGATACTTGAGGATAGCTTCAACTAGCTTGTTAGAGCTGCCAAAGATACTTGAGGTTCATCCCAAGTCCACTCATAAAGTCACTTTTATATGAGTTTGTTGAAAAGAGATATGAAGAAAGTTAGAAGCAATTTATTCTTGCTTCCAACCCTAAAAGGCCAATCTTCGGGCTTTGATAAAGGATCTTTTACTATGTTTCTTGAGAAGGGAACTAATGTCCTACCAGATGCTGGAACATCAAACCAGCAGATTGTGCAGAATCTTGTTGGATAAAGGTATGGCATAGCAGATGCTTGTGGGCTAAACAAATGTGTATTGATCACATCTGTTTGGAACCTACTCCTGGCTTGGAAGAGGAGGCATCTGGGTTGTGTATCTAAGAAGTTTCTATCAAGAAACATGTCTTAGATAAGTGTGTTGGTCAAGAGATGATCAACATATTGTCACTCATTGGATTAGTGTATTTCTGATCCAAGTGAGTAGGAGTACAAAGGTTATTTTTTTTGTGTGGAGGTCAAGCTCAAATGTCAAGGACATTCTCTCTGAAATCTGGAAGTTCCTTCTGTTCAAAGGAGCCAGATGTATGGAATCTTGTTTATGGCCATGGTGCAGATTGTGTTTGAAAGGAGTTATATGTGTGTACCAACCACAGGATGTGCAGCTATTGGAGGGGAGAATGAATAATTCCCTTAGGAGTTCTTAGCAGTTAATAAGGGGAGTCCTTAATCTGATGCTGGAAGAACTCGAAGAAATGTCAGACATAATATCTTAACATCTTTGTATTGAGAATTTATTTTTTTTCAATATGTCTGGTGGTGTTTCTCAAAAACAGGATGAAGGTTGTTTACTCAAACTTGATATCACTATCAAGTCTATGAGAGCGTGGAACTCTTGTTCTAGTGGAAGAGAAACTCAAAGGGTTGTGCGCAGAGGAGATGTATTAACCTAACTGGTTGACTGGTGTCTTCATTGTTGGAATGTCATCCAAACCATCTAGGATGAGCATTTCAGATTTGTGTTTGGAGCAAGGAGGAGTTGGTTTTTTTTTTTGGACCAAAGGATTATGGTTCCCTGGTATCTGCATAAGAAGTTTCTTCTTAAGCTGGAGTTCAGTTATGTGGTGTCCTCACATAATGGAACGTTTTTTTTGTGTGCAAGTATTGAAGGGCATCCTTGTAGGTTGAAGTGTTGGGAGAAGCATATTTTTTTTGAACAATCTATTTGTGATGACCAATCAATGTTTTTTTTGTATGCTCCAGAAACCTGTTAGAGGGAATCTCCTCTTTAGGTGCAGAAGAATGGCATCCAACATCTCAAAGTCAGACAGGAGGTCTGAACATTAGAAGTTTGAGAAAAAGATTCTTGAGATGTAGAGTATGTAGGTTCCTGCATGTGTGTATGATCTGGTTTTGAAGGTATATCAGGTACTGATGGTTGATCCTCTTATGTCCCTTGCAAGAGATGTGTGTGGATTACTGTGGTTGTTGTCTCCAAAGGCATAGTAAATGTTTAAATCCATGTGATTTAGACTGATGTCGAAACTGATGTTGAAACATCATTTCAGTTCTTCGCTTCCTCAGCCAAGGGAGTTTGTTTAGCTCAGGGTGGAGTGAAAGGTCAAGACACTGACCTAATCTGGAATGATTTTGTGGTGTGAATGGTTGTCATGATGGTTTGTCATGAAGAAGAATCAACAGATGTCTAATGTGTGCGAAAGAAGAATGTCAGACCAAATGTCCTACCTTGTGTGAGAAGATAGTTTTATCTGACTAATGATAAATACTTTGACGGGAGCTAAGTATTTGTCTGATGTGAGTATGCAAGTATGCAGTATGAACTCTTTGCTTCAGAGAGGGCGTGCGAGTTTATTTCTCTCTATGGTGTTCAGGTGTTTATGTTAACCTGAATAAGCTGCTCTGGTTGTGTTTTATTAGGAGCTTCTTGAATGACTTCTATGCGCAATGAGTCCTTTGAATGGTGATGGGAAGCTGATGTCCCAAATGATGTTGTAACATCATGATTGTTGATGGTTATATTTGGAAGTTGATTGAGATTGTGCATGTGGAGTTGGATGCTCAAGCATTTTTGTCAAAAGAGGTGTTTCTGACTATGTGGATTAGAATGTGGAGATTCTGATCTTGTTTTTAGTAGTATGTTCTGGCAAAGCATGACTACTATTTTTGAAGACCTCACTACTAGTGGATGTAATGGCAGAGGAATTGTGTCAGATGAGGTGATTTGATCCGGAAGTTTTGTTTAAGAGTTGTTCTTTCTCTTGAAGAGATTAGATCTCAGTAAAGCTTTTAAGTAAGCTGAGAATTCGTGGAGTTTGTGAGCAATGTCAAACCAGTCAGGATAATTGGATGTGTTTTCTAGGAGTGAGAGTACAGTATGTGAATGTGCTCAGCAAATGTGTGAAGATCTGGTGCTCAAATGTTAATCTCCATCTAGAGCATTGGTTATCCATGACAGGGGGAGTACTTGTCTATGGATTTTGCTGCAAAGGTGCATATATTGTGAAGCTTGCATGCTGATCAAGCTTGTGGAGATTAGTTTCCTTTTATGAGGATATAATGTCAAATAATATGCTATGACATTAGGCTGTTGGATGGCGTTTTGGTGTGTTCTTAATAGGACATGTATGGTTCTAGCCATGTGAAGCTAATTGTTTGATTCATGTTCGCACATGCTTCTGAGGAGGAGTCTGAAGGACAGTTTTGTTTGTGTCTGGGAGAATTTATTTTTCTCTGCAGTTTTTGGAAGAACTCTGTAGGGGTCTTTATTGATGGGAGATGTCACACTTGTCTTGGTGTGTATTATTAATTCAAAGTAAGAGGACTTTACTTGGAGTGTAGTGGAAGGCGGTGTGTTTGTGCTTCAGAACTTGTGGATGATTGTGTGAAGCATTCCTGATTCAATTGGATTGTATCTCAAGGAACAAGAATGTCTATGGCTGTAAAATTCAAGGTAGATTTGTACAGGGTATGGATGGTTTCTGGATGAGAGGGATCAATGGTGATTTTGGTCTCAATCCAAGAGTTTGTTGGTTGTAGTACAAGGATGTGATCCTGGTACTCTCTTACTATAGGATCATAAAGGTGTCATGGGATATCATTGGTGATTTTGTGGTGTTTCTTGTTGAAGGAGCAACTTCTATCAGTTAAATGTACTAGTGTTGTTTGAGGATCAAGCATTAAGTGAATGCGTTCAGCAGGTGTGCTGAACAGAGGGTGCGCTCTTGAAGACATGAAGATAAGTCTTATGTTTTCCATTCATTTAAGGTGTTCTTCTTGCAAAGGAGCACTGGTTATCTTAGATAGGGGGAGTTGAACTTTTGTTGTTTATCAAGATTGTTTGTGGCTCTGGTGAAGGTGTTATGCCAGACAAGATGTCGTGACATTGTGTTACTGGTGAAGTTCATGGTGGACATGATAGTTTAGACCAGGTGTGTCAATGGATTGAACCAGAAGTGTACATTTACCCCAATGTTTGTCAATTTTTGGCCAAAAAGGGGGAGAGAAGTAGGTTTGTTCAGCTATTGTGTCTAGATTTCGTATTTGAACCAGTCTCACAAGGATGTAGAATAGTCTGTTCAGTTTAGAGTATGTTGGTTGGATGATTCAGAGTTTGCCTTTGGAACTTGTTGTGCTTGGTCTGTATTAATTTACTCTCTTCTCTATGGATTTATTCTGAATGTTGCTTATTTATTATGGTTGTTATGTGAAGTTTCCTAGTGGAGTTTGTCTAATTATGGCTAAAAAGGGGGAGAGTAGTGTGGCTTAGTAATGTTATGCATAGTAATGATATGTGTGCATTTGACTTTCTGGGTCTGGGTTAGATGTGGTTCTCTGGTGTGTGTTGTTTCTGCTGCAGGGATCTCTGATATGTGTTGTAATCATAAATTATTTTAGCCAAAATTTTCCAAAGGGGGAGATTGTTAGTTCTGAATTGGCAGCAATTTTGGTAAAACAATGTGGTACATCAAGATGTCTTGCTTGATGTCTTGACATGTGATTCTAACATTCTGCAGGTGGTGTGTTTTTAGTATTGCAGGATTTGTGCATGATGTCAAACACGATGTTCTGACATCAGTAGACAGAACTTCCAGTTCAGATTTTTAGGTTTTATTTGCTGCGCTATTTTAGCAATCCTTTGTGTGTTTGTGATTGCATACGTAATTCTGGGAGTAAAATTATGTTGGAGTGATATTATTTGGAAGCAATATGTTTGTGAAGAATAGGGTTGGCTATTTTCATGCATAAAGATTTGGAGAATAATTAGTTTTAATTATTAATTAAAACTAAGACCTGTTAATGCCCAAGCCCAATGTAAGGAATGTTTCTGGGAATACTATGTTATCCTGTGTGGTGTTGTTTTATAGGTTTCAAGAAGAATATTGAAGAATAATGACTTTCTAATTATGGAGATAAATTAGGAAGGAATTGATTGAAGACCTATTATGTAGCAGAAGTTTCTGCTGATTTGTAGCAGCTGTTATGCTGTGATTTGAAGCCCAAATCTAGTTGGGAATAAGTTATCAATAGAATGTTTGTAACCTAGAAAAAGTACGGGTCCAAGATGTAGATCATTAGGGTTTGTGTGAAATTGTGAGCCACTCTGGTACTGTTTTGTACTTAGAGTTGGACTATTTAGTTGAGTTGTAATTTGTCCACTCAAAGCTTTTAAGCACGAGTGTATTGTTCTTGGTTGAAGCTCTTAAGCAAGACCAAGGTGTGTCTTTGAAGTGTGTCTTCTACTTTTCTATGATTGAAGAGTTGTTGGAAATCAAGTTGTTGATGCAGTGGCTGAGGTGTTGACTGCTAGACATCATTGCGATGATTGAAAGAGAGATGGAGTCTCTTATCTAGGGAGAGCTTAGGTAGAAAGGTCATTGGGTAGTTATTAAGTGAGTAGATTGTCAACGGGTGTGTTGGCTATAGGGTCTATGAATTGATACTGCTAATAGTGGACTTCCTTCCTGGCTTGGTATGCCCCCAGATGTAGGTTTTTACACTGAACTGGGTTATCAATTGATTGTGTTCTTTACTGTTGTTTACTGCATTATTTACCTTGTTCATTATTGTTCAGATATAAGTGTCGTGACATCGCATTCGACATCTCATATCTGTTGCCAGAATTTCAATTTGTAATAAATACGTGTTATTCATGATTGTTGTATGCATCATTGTTCTATCATTTTGTTGCATGTGTGCATGCGACATTGTATTTCTTATGATTTGTAGCGTTAATTTACGCCCTCACATTAGATTTTTCACTCTTGCGCTAGAACTCATTCACTCGCGTTAGAGTTTGTGCCCTCGCGTTTGAACTTGCAACCTCGTGTTACAACTCGCATCGTTCGTTATTTCTCACCATTTCGCCATTGATCAAACCATTTTCTAACGTAAATCAAACACTTGACCCGATCAAGTTCATTTCAAAATAAAATAAAATAAAATTTAATCATTTCAAAAATCTTTCATAAATAAGTTGAAAAAGGACGATTTGGTATATACCACTCTTTTCCCCGAGTGTTTGGATACAAGCCATATATCTCAACCATTCGAGAATTTGTCACCTTAAAACTTAATAACTCGATCCATTTCAAAGTGTTCTTCACCTTTTAATACTCTTAACCTGATCCATACCAAACCTCTTTCACAATCAAATATTGAACGATCTCATTTTCATAACAACTCGAAAGAAAAAGGAATAATTGGGTGTAAACCTCTTTCTTCCCTGAATACTTGAATACGAGCCGTATAGATCAACCATTTTACTATTCTTCTTCCATTAAAAAAACTTAATCATATCTAACCCTTTTACAATTAATTCGGTGAAAAAGTAATGGTTTGGTGTATACCACTCTTTTCCCTGATTGTTTAGATACGAGCCGTATAGCTCGACCATTCGAGCATTCGTTATCCACTCAACCAATCAAACATATATTTTTTCTCCCACACGTGATCAAAAAACCTTTTCACAAACGAACAATGTTTAACCCTGATCGTGAAGGCTGGATCAGATCCTGTAGAATCAGGCCGCCAAGTGCGTCAGGGATGCTGGTCGTATGGAGAGGAGGGGGGTGTACCTGCAAGGCACTCCGACGCTCAAGTGAGAAAGGGTCAGAGAAAAGGAGCAAGTACAAAGTATGAATTCTTAGGGTGAATATTGGATACCTGACCCTCTCAAGCGAGAGGGTTTATATAGAGCCCCCAGCGCGTGGCCAATGGTCCTATTTTCGGGGTGAAATAACTGTTTTCCCCAAAGAATAGGTAACTGCCCAAACTAGCCGTTAGGCCGGGCAGGGTGCTTGAAACTAGCCGTTATGTCGGGCATAAACGCAGTTCCGGGCACCTGTCCTTTGCTGTTCGGGCAGCGAGGAAGCCGTGCGTAACGGGCATCAAAGCCGGGGAGGATCGTTGCATTCCTCGTCCGGTTGGAGGGGTAGAAAGGTCACTTTTGCCCCTCTGTGGATTGGACTTAGGCAATTTGGGCCGCTCTGGAGCAGAGGCGGATTGGGCCAATTCTAGCCATTGGTCCAGTCCAGAACAGGAGCCCCCCAAGTCATTGCTCCCGAGCATGGGAGTGATGACTTAAGGACTGCTCGTTGCTCCAGGGAGCTAGCATAGAGTCGTCATTTGAAGACGAGGAGGGTTGTCTCAGAGTGCTCGTGACCCAGGTGTTCGCGAGATTCTTGGTCGTGACCTTGTTGCCCGGTATTCGGGGAGATTAAGTGTCAGACAGAATTGGAAACGTTGGGTTGCCACGTGTGCCTCGAGCTCCGTGTAGCAGGTAATAGGCAATGATGGCTAGTAGGTAGTCATTATGGCCTACGGGCGCGTGTGTGCACGTGCCCCTTTGTATAAAAGGGGGAAGATTGTCCCATTTTGCACTTTTTCTTTCTGATTCTTCTTCGCCTCTTCTAAGCTTTTGGCCATCACCGTCTTCAGTGCTTTTGACCACCGCGTCAAGCCTTGAGCAACCTCTTTCTTCTACTGAAACCAAGTAAGTTTTCTGATCTGGGACTTGTTTTACTCCTTTTCATTGTTAGTGGTAGATTTGCATGCGGTTAGGGCTAGTTTAGAGGACGAAATGTGTGATTTTTCGGCGATTGTTGGTGGTGGACGGTGGTTATGCCATTTTCACGCTTCCAACATGTCGCCGGACCTGTTAGTGCGTTTGGTGAGGAGGGTGGTTCACGGCGAGGTTGCATGTGTGACCACCGCGTTTGTCCATCTTCTGATAGAGCGATTAGTTTTTCGGTGGATCGTTTCCAGATTCTGGTGAAGCTTTGCAATTTCCGGTGGAGCTTCACGGAAACTGGGTGAGAGCGCGGGGAAGCTCCTCGTTCTAGGATGACAGTCTCGAGCGTCTCCTCGCGGGGAGGTTTCAGCTTTCCCTTTGATGTTAGGGCTTAGGCCGGGGACGTTGTCCTTAGCCCTTTGCGCGCCCTTTCACTTGGCTTAGCAGTGGAAGGGTGGATTTGATTTGCTGTCGAATTCACTGTCTTCTCTGCTTTTCAGGTGATCGTAATGGCGATGGGGCCAGACAGAGAAGTTATTCTAGATACGTCCGAGGAAGAAACTGGCTCCGAGGAGAGGAGCAGCTCGACGGCTTCGAGCTCGGCGACATCGAGTTCCTCGAGCAATGTCAGGGAGGAGGAAGAGCTGGACGTCATGGAGGAAGACGTCGAAGGGTTCTCCGTGGAAGAGTGGGAGGTGGCTGAACCTTTCGAGCATGTATCCACGTTTGCAAAGTCCTTGGTGGACGTCTTCACGGAGGTAGGACCGGTAGGAGAGTGAAGGGTGCACTTTCCTTATTTAGACGAGCGGGTCTGTACGGACTTCGGGGACCGCTTCATAATGTATGAGTACGCCTTCAAAGAGTTGTGCCTGAGGCTGCCTTTTACCGATTTCCAGCGGTCAGTGTTCGAGCATTTGAGGTTGGCCCCTACACAACTGTACCCTAACTCGCTGGCCTTCATTCGAGCTTTCGAGTTGGTGTGCGAGCATCTTTCCTTGGGGGCCACTCTCCCTCTGTTCTTCGCTATTTTCCATCTACAAAGGCAGCTGGCGGGGAAGAAGTATGGCTGGGTTTCTCTGAAGCAGCCTCGCAAGCTGTTCAAACCATTTTCGGAGTCAATCCGGACATTCAAGGAGCGGTACTTCGTCATTGAGCTCGTGTCTGAGGTTGCCCAGGACAGTACGTACGTCTGGGAGATTGAGGTTGACGAGGATGGAAACGAGCTGCATAACGAGGAGGGGAAGTACATTGGGCGGAGGCTCTATAGGTTCCCCATCCACTGGGCACCCGACCACTTTGCCAAGAAGCCCAGCGACTACGTTTTTTAGCCGAGCGACCTGCGCGGGCAAGATGATGTGGCTTACGAGGCACTGGAGAAGTGGGTTAACTCCTTCAGCCTTGCTGAGTGTTTCACGAGCAAGGGCGATCCAATCTTCGAGGAAGATGGGAGTCAGAGGGTTGAACGCCGATTTATCAATGTTAAGGCACTGCTGGAGTGTAAGACTCCTGTGGATGCTGAGAAACTGCTCGGTAGTCTTTAGTTATTTAGATTTTGTTCATGTTATTTCTTTTCTTCATATCTAACATGCTCGTGTTTTGTTTGTGCAGGTGAGATGCGTCAGGCTCATGATCGGGTTGTGAGGAATGCTCTGGCGAGGAACAAAGCTGGAACGGCTCCTCTGAAATCTCGATTCGCTGGTACTTGTGCTCCTCCTCCCGTTCAAGCTGCTGCGGGGACCTCCACTTCTCCGACTCCTGCTCCCCGGGGATCTCCCCTGACGTTGGCCGGGCGACCCAAGCGACCAAGGACCGTTGATGCCGTGGACCTTACTCGAGTAACGGAGAAGGGGAAGTTCGACCTTCCTCCTTGCATCTTCGATAGGAGGTTTTTTTAGGGCAACTCTCTGGTGGCTCCCCGGGCAGAATCTCTTCGCTTGGAAGGCATGGACCGCCCGAGCAAGAGGGCGCTGGTGGCCCAAGACGCTTCAGCCTTGGTCTGGATGCTGGAGATGGCGGCAGTTTATGCTGAAGGGGACTCTGCAACTGAGTTTGAACTCAACGCTTCCCGTGCTTCTGTGGCATCCCTCAAGGAAGAAGTCAAGGGTGTCGGCGAGGCTCAGAAGAAGGCGGAAGAGGAAGCGGCCAGGCTAAAATAGGAGAACTCCAAGTTGTCGGCGGAGAAGAAAGCTGCCGAGGAGCTGATCAGGGAGCTGAGGGCGGCCAATGCCCCGGGTGCCGATGAGCCGGACGATTTGAAAGATCTGAAGACTAGGTCCGAGCTGGTTGCCCGCATCCTGCTGGCCGAAGATGATGGCATCGACGTGGCGGAGGAGTCTTTCAGAAACGCTGTGGCTCAGCTGCGCGTGGTGAACCCTGGGCTTGAAATCTCTGCCGAGGGCACTCACTATCTTGCGCGTGTTGATGGTGGTCGTATTGTCTTGCCCGAAGGTCTCCTTGTCGTTACCCCTGAGGATCAGCCCGCAGAGGAGCAGGGACCCGAGCCAGAGTCAACCGAGCACGCTGATGAATGAGGAATTTGTTATTTTGTTGATGTCATTGTAATTTGTCATGCCCGCGTGCCGTTGTAATTTATTTTTGGGGGGCATGGCCCCCGTTTTATGTAACAACGTACAATTGTGGTTTTTGCGACCACTTGTTAAATTATCACATATTTAGTTTTGTTGTTTGCATGATTTTACTTGCTTTTATTTTTGCTAAGTATCGTATTCATGCTCGTTGAGAATGTATGTCCGTCCGTGATAGGGGGTATTTGACTTGTGTGAATATTTTTTGGGGGGATTGCTCGTAATAGATGTGTTCGGCAGTGTGGGGAACTGGTCGAACTGCCGGGGAATGTCCTGGCGGGGAGTGGAGCTCAGGTCGCATTTGAGGCCTGAGTTCGCAGCGTGAATGTCCCATCGCGAGCTGGGCTTCTGCCAATCGTGGTACTTTGACGACGGCGATGCTCGATCGAGGACCGCTGTCGAGCACTTACCGGGCTCGTTACTGAGCGGGGTTATGCTTTAATCGTATGCGACGCTTGTACCTAGACGCGCATAGAGGTCGGTAGCTGACGTTCGTCGTTGCGACGAGTCGAACCGAGGATTTAGCTGTAGTATTGTTTTAGCTTTTCAGCGTTCCATGGCCAAGCAAGTTCTTTCCTAGTGAGATGTTCTAGGTAATAGGCCCTATTTTCCGTTTTTGCCCGGACGCGATAGGGTCCTTCCCAGTTGGCTGCTAGTTTGCCTTCGCGAGAGTCTTTGTGGTTTCTTCTTAGAACAAGGCTTCCCACGTCGAAATCTCGCCGTATCACCTTGGTGTTGTGCCTGATGGTAATTTTTTATTTTAGTGAAGCTTCGCGGAGGGCTGCTCCGGCTCTGATTTCCTCGACGAGGTCGAGCTCTTCTCTTAAAGACTCATCATTCATCTCCTCGTCTAGGGGCGACTCTGTCCGCCTAGAGGGTATGTGAACTTAGACAGGAATTACAGCCTCGATTTCGTATGCTAGACGGAAAGGTGTTTCCCCGGTCGTTGAGTGTGGAGTTGTAAGGTATGCCCAGAGTACGCTGTGCAGTTCATCGACCCATGCCTTCTTTGTTTCGTCTAGCCTTCGCTTGAGGCCTCGAAGGATGACTCGGTTAGCTGCCTCAGCCTGCCCGTTTGTTTGAGGGTGTTCGACGGATGCGAAGTGTTGCTTCGTGCCCAGTTGGGCGAAGAAGTCTTGAAACTTCCTGTTCATGAATTGCGTCCCGTTGTCCGTTACTATCGCTTGGGGAATACCGAAACGTGCAAGGATGTTTCGTTTGTAGAAACGCAGGATGTTGAGGGCAATTATTTTGGCTAGAGCTTCTGCTTCTATCCACTTCGTGAAATAATCTACGCCCACTATGAGGTACTTGTTCTGACTTGATCCTACCACGAAGGGTCCTAGGATGTCTAGGCCCCACCAGGCGAATGGCCACGGGGAGGACATAACCTTGAGCTCGTTAGGTGGAGCCAGGTGCATGTCCCCGTGCTGTTGGCATTTGTCGCATTTCTTCACGTGTTCTTTCGCGTCGTTTTGCATGGTCGGCCAGTAGTATCTTGCGCGGAGAGCCTTGCGAGCGAGGGACCTTCCTTCGGGATGTTGGGCGTTGATTCCCTCGTGGATTTCGCGCAGGATGTGTGCGACCATTTCCTCCTCGACACATTTGAGCAGTGGAATGGAGAATCCCCGCTTGTATAGTTTACCTTCGACAAGGACATACGAGCAGGCTCTTCGCCTGATCGTGCTGGCCTCCTTTGCGTCGGACGGGAGTTCGTCTTTGGCGAGATAGTTGTAGAATGGGGTCATCCAGCAGTTGTTGTCGTCGATCACCTGCACGTCGAGTGTTGGGGAGGTCTTCTCAATGCTGGGTCGAGGAAGCACTTCCTCTATGACGGATTTGTTTTCGCCTTTCTTCTTTGTGTTGGCCCGTTTAGACAGCACGTCTGCTCGTACGTTATGTTCGCGGGGAACGTGTTTCACTTCCACTGTTGTGAATTTCGCCATTTCCTTCTTTACCAGGACCAAGTATTCGGTCAGGTTGTCGTTTTTGGCTTGGTATTCACCCCGGACCTGGAAGGCCACGAGTTGTGAATCCGTGCAAATGACGACCTCTTGCGCGCCCAGATCCTCGGCAAGGCGTAGCCCAGTGAGGAAGGCTTCGTACTCCGCCTGGTTGTTGGAGGTTGGGAAAGACAGTGTGAGTGATACCTCGACGATAATTCCTTCGTCGCTCTCCAGTATAATGCCTGTGCCGCTTCCCGCCGAGCTTGAGGCACCGTCGACGAATATGGTCCATTTACGTGCTTCGCCCGCGGGGGAGTCTGCGAATGTCATCTCCGCGACGAAATCGACCAGAGCTTTGGCCTTGAGGGCTTTTCTGCCTTCGTATTGGATGTTAAATTCGGACAGCTCCAGGGACTATTTGAGCATTCGGCCGGCCATATCTGGTCGTCCGAGCAGCTGCTTTATGGGCTAGTCTATTCGAACCACAATCGTGTGAGCCAGGAAGTAGCGTCTTAATCTTCTGGCTGCGTTGATGAGGGCCAATGCCACTTTCTCTATCTGTTGGTATCTTAACTCTGGTCCTTGCAACGCTTTGCTTGTGAAATAACTGGGTTTCTGCCCGTCAGGCGTCTCGCGGGTGAGAGCGACACTTGCTGCTTCGGTCGCAACGGCCAGATATAAGTATAGTGTTTCGCCGTTGTCCGGTCGAGAGAGGACCGGCAGCTCTGAGAGTGCCCGTTTTAGATGAAGAAGGGCCTTATCGCACTCCTCGGTCCATTCGAAAGCTGCCTCTTTGCGGAGGAGTTTGAAGAATGGCAGGGAGTGCTGGGTGGACTTGGCCACAAAACGAGATAGTGACGCGAGCATCCCGTTGAGGGACTGGATGAATTTTTTGGACTTGGGCGTAGAAAACTCGGAGAATACCCGACATTTGTCGGGGTTGGCCTCGATTCCTCGTTCTGTTAAGTAGAAGCCGAGGAATTTTCCTGCCCGGATACCGAACGTGCACTTCTCCGGATTGAAACACATTTTGTATTTCCTTGCCTGTTCGAAGACTTTTCGTAGATGGGCGGTGTGATCAGTTTCCTCGTGGGATTTTACGATCATGTCATCCATGTAGACTTTGAGCATGTCGCCTATTTCTTCCTGGAACACTTTGTTCATCATTCGTTGGTACGTTGCTTCGGCGTTCTTCAGGCCGAAGGGCATTACATTGTAGTAATAGTTGCCTGATTCGGTCATGAAGGCCATATATTTTTTGTCGGACATTGCCATTGGGATTTGATTGTAGCCCGAGTAGGCGTCCATGAACGATAAAAGTTTAAAACCAGCGGAATTATCAACAAGTTTATCAATATTGGGGAGGGAGTAGGCATCCTTCGGGCATGCCTTATTGAGATCAGTATAATCAGTGCACATGCACCATTTTCCATTAGATTTTTTAACCAATACAACGTTGGACAGCCAAGTTGTGTACTTGACTTCCGAAATAAATTTGGCCTCGAGGAGGTCCTTTACAGCTTTTTCAGCAGCCTCCGTTTTCTCTGGAGATTGCTTCTTTCTACGTTGTGCTACGACCTTAATGGTCGGGTCAATTGTCAGCTGGTGACAGGCGGTGGAGGGATCCAAACCGGGCATTTCCGTGGCGCTCCACGCGAAAGGGTCGGCATTCTCCTTGAGGCATGTTTTGAGCTGCTTCCTCGCGATGTCAGGCAGGTCAGCTCCAATCTTCACTCCCCGTTGGGGGTCTTCGCCGAACAGAACTATCTCGAAATTGCCATCCGGGATTGGGCGCATCGGATGGGAGTTGCTACTGGATGACGTGGACGGGCTGGCTGAAGCTGCTCGTTCCTCCTGTTGGTCCTCGGGGAAGCGACTGTTGAGGTCGATAGAGTCGACCTGGGGCAGAGGCTTGGCCTCCTCGGAGCTGCTTGGCATTGCTGGCTTGCTCGAAGCTTTAGGCTTGGGCGCAATGGCGTTGAGCCCCTTTGTAGCTGCTTCAAAACATCGTCGGGCAGCTTCTATATCACCGTGGAGGGTGGCGATGATTCCTTTCGAAGTGTAATACTTCATCTTCAGGTGGACGGTCGATGACACTGCTACCAAATGGCTAGAGTTGGCCTTCCGAAAATGCATTGGTAAAGTGAAGGGCAGCCGATTACCAGAAATTGCACCTTGATGGATTTGGCAGTTTCAGCTGCTCCGAAGGTCACGATCAGCTCGACGTAACCCCATGGCTTGGTCACAGACTCGTTGAATCCCTGTAAATCAGACCCTACGTAGGGGGTAAGGTGTGATTCGTCCAGCTGAAGCATTGAGAACAGCTGGGAGTACATGATGTCGACTGAGCTGCCCTGGTCGACTAGGATTCGGTGAACGTCGAAGTTTGCCATTTGGGCTCTGACGGGCAACGGAATGCTTGAGTTCGGGGAGCCGCCGAGGAGTTCCTCCCTGTAGAAGGAGATGGGGACGGAACCCTTCGGGGCCTGATCAAGCGTGGTCACTTTGTTCGAGCTGGTGTTGATCAGGTGTTCGAACTTCCCTTTCACGGATCCCACAGTAACTTTGTTGAAACCCCTGCCAGAGATGACCATGGCGGAGGGAAAGGTCTCCCACGGGCTGTAGGCCGCGAGATATGCAGGGGCACTGAGCCCATCAGGGACGTTGAAGTCCTCGGGTCACGATATGGACATGGCGACCTGTATGTTGGCGTCTTCCGAGGAGGGTACCTCCTCCTCGACCTTCTTGCACTCCTGGGCGTCCTGCCGAGGAGTGTCCTTCTTCTTCGCGAACTGCTTTAGGTGGCCGTCCCTGATCAGTATTTCAATGGCATCCTTCAGATGGATGCAGTCCTCCGTAATATGGTCGTGACTTTTGTGGAAGCGGCAGTATTTTGACTTGTCCACGTTTGGTCTGTTCGGCAGCTGTTTGGGGAAGCGGACCCCGGCTTGTTTGAACTCCAAATTGGCACATTCGGTCAAAATCTTCTCCCTGGAAACGGTCAGGGGAGTGTAATCATGGAAACACCCGGAGGGTCCTTTGCTGTCACGGGAGTCGCTGGGACGGTCCTCGTGCCTTCGTTCACCCCAACGAGACGTCGAGGCTTCTTCTCCTTTGGAGGCCCGGGCGTTCTCCTGGCGGCGAGACGCTCGGATGTTGCTGGCCGCAATCTTCTCCTCGTACTGAATATGAGATTGGGCTTTGAGGAGGAGGGCGTCTAAGTTCCTCGGTGGCGCGAGGCCAATGGCTTTAGCGAACTTGGAGTCCGGGCGGACCCCTTGTTCGAGCAGGAACTTCTTCATCTTATCTGTCATCGGGACCTGCACAGCTTCCTTGTTGAACCTCTCGATATATGCACGGAGAGGTTCGTCATTCCCTTGGATTATGGCTCCGAGGGAGGCCTCAGTTTTGGGATGGCGGCGAGATGCTGTAAAGTGTCGCGAGAACATCCTGCCCAGTTGTTTCCACGAGGTGATGGATTCCTCGGGCAGTTGTTTATACCATGTCATTGCTCCCTTCCGAAGCGTGGTCAGGAACAGTCTGCATTTGATGGCGCCCCATACGCCGCGGTAGTCTAGCAACGCATCGATGTTCTCCTGGGACAACGGGCCGCGAGGCTCGTCGTCATCACTAGAACTGGTGTATGATGGTGACCGGACGGGATGCTCGCGTCGGCGGTTCCTTCGTGGAGAAGGTGAGCGGTTCCTTCGAGGAGAAGGTGAGCGGTTCCTTCGAGGAGAAGGTGTGCGTGCCCATCCTTTGGACTTGATCGGAGATTCCTCGTTCGTTCGAGTCCTTTTGTGGTCATGAGCGTGCTGGTCACGCGGGGAGATCTGGTCGCGCTTTCGGGTTACGCGAGGATCGTGCTCTTGGCGCAGTCTTCGGTTGATTTTTCTTTGTGGCTGCAGGCTTCTTGATCGTCGCTAGTTCCTCTGCGTAGGAGGGGATCTTAGACGGCGAGACTCTTCCAGTGTCCCGATCCTCTCGTTTTGCTGCAGGATCAGGGTGTTAGTTTTGTTGAGTGCCTCCAGGAGGGCTGCCACGACCGGGTCGGCGTTGGGCGGAACAGGAACGGACTAGAGGTCGAGAGAAGGTTGATCGTTGTTGCAATCAGCAGGGGTAGGGGAAGGAGAAGCGGTGGCTCCATCCCTGAGGAAACGGGCATCTCGGAGGAGAGATGACTGGTCGTCAACGTCATATTTGTTGACGGGGAGGATGGTGGTTTGGAGAGCATCCTTGGAGCGATCTTGGGAGGCCATGATCGTGATGAGGTTTGAGAATTGTTTTGATCTTCGGTTAAAGAAAGATGGGGAGAACAAATTTTCCCACAGACGGCGCCACTGATCGTGAAGGCTGGATCAGATCCTGTAGAATCAGGCCGCCAAGTGCGTCAGGGATGCTGGTCGTATGGAGAGGAGGGGGTGTACCTACAAGGCACTCCGATGCTCAAGTGAGAAAGGGTCAGAGAAAAGGAGCAAGTACAAAGTATGAATTCTTAGGATGAATATTGGATACCTGACCCTCTCAAGCGAGAGGGTTTATATAGAGCCCCCAGCGCGTGGCCAACGGTTCTATTTTCGGGGCGAAATAACCGTTTTCCCCAAAGAATTGGTAACTGCCCAAACTAGTCGTTAGGCCGGGCAGGGTGCTCAAAACTAGCTGTTATGTCGGGCATAAACGCAGTTTCGGGCACCTGTCCTTTACTGTTCGGGCAGCGAGGAAGCCGTGCATAACGGGCATCAAAGTCGGGGAGGAACGTTGCATTCCTCGCCCGGTTGGAGGCGCAGAAAGGTCACTTTTGCCCCTCTATGGATTGGACTTAGGCAATTTGGGCTGCTCTGGAGCAGAGGCGGATTGGGCCAATTCTAGCCATTGGTCCAGTCCAGAACAAACCCATTCTACCGTGATGCAAATAAACGTTTAAGACTCCAATTGCGAGCATACATGCAACGTTTAATTTCTAGAATACGACATAAACATCTATTCACAAAAATAAATCAACCATCGCTCATTTACTATCAAGAACTAAATAGCTTTGAGTTCCCCATCACATCTGGGGATACGTAGGAGCGAGATTCAATGCCTCGTCAAGCATGTCGCAACGCGAAAAACAACCGGCGGAAAACAGAGTCGCCACCGAACGTTATTTATCCCGACGGGGGAAAGGAAATGATCGAAGAAACCTAAAAAAGGAAAAGAACATGGTCTCGCAACCAAATTCCAGGTTCGGGAGTCGATTAAGTGAGAGAAAGGTGTTATCACCCTCACTTCCGTTGTACTTAACGGGATCCACTCTTGTTGTTCTAATCAAAGGGTGTGTTTATCTAAAGACCTATCTGCAAACAAAAACAAAAAGTGAAAAAAAGGAGACTTGATAGGACTTCGCTGTCCTATGCCTACGTATTCCCTCGTGCAATGGAAAAGTCATAGTCAACGTAGTTCGAAGGACTACGGGTGAAAGGGGGGATGGTGCTCGCCAAAACTTCGCCGTCTTGTACCTACGTATTTTCATTCGGACGAGAATGAAGAAATTAGAGCGTTCGTAGTTCGTGGGACCACAGGTTGCTTAGTGTCTTTTATAAGCGATGCTAAGTTCACATTTTAGCAGTTAGGGACGAGGCCTGTTTGCGTTAGAGCGGAAGTAGCATACTCTTTCTAAAAAGGTTTGAAGGAAAATCCCGAAGGACAAAATGATTTGAATTTGTTCAATTATTTTAAAGAAGTGAATTGACTTTGTTTGAGATGTGCATTGTACTAAAGTCTAAGACATAGGATCGAATACTTCGCGCTAACGATCCAAACGTCTCGCGCATAAAGTACCCTAAGATGAGATTAGAAATGCATCCGCTCATCTTTTCCCATGTGCTTAAGGCTCATGATGCACTATGCACATCGTATTTATTAAGTATTTTGATTTGGTTTAAGAGAGAAGAGAGACTCAAAGGGCAAAAGAAAAAGACTAAGCGATCTCCACCTTAAATGTTGTCATGCCAAATGGTACCATAGTTGAGATGAGAAAGGGAATTCTACCCTAATGTTATCATACAAGAGATGGACCTAAGGTTGAGGTTAAGAGAGAGCTATCCTAATGTTGTCATGCAAAGGATTGAGAGCCTAATGTCTATCTCACTCCAAACTAAATAAGAAATTAAGTTGGATTAGGAGCCTTAAGGGAGCATGTGAGCAAAAAGCACAACACAAGTAAACCTAACACAACTCAATCACAAGCAACATCAAGTACCAAATAATACCCAAGTAAAGAAAGGATTCAAATATGAAAGATCATGCCAAGTACTCAACAAAGTAAGAAGATTCAACAATCAATCCACAAGCGGCAAATATCAATCAAGACATGTTTCAAATTTGAATCAAAGCAAACAAAATGTGTAAAGTAAACACTTAGCACACATTTCAAACATTACAAGTCATGCTCAAAAGAATCGAAACATTAGGGTTAAGGAAATTAAGCAATGACAAACAAATAGTGCACAAGCATTCATGACTTGAAACATCAACCAAATATCATCAATTGGAACACAAAAACAAAGTGAACCAAGTAAGATGAGAATCCATACAAGTCAGTAGCTACATCATAGAATGTTCAACACATTTCAAAGATTAAGAAAGGAACACATGAGTACCAAACATGAACTACATCAATGGCCAAACAATTGTTAACAATTAGTTCATGAAATACAAACCACAAATGATCAATCATATGAGATTAGGGTATGGAATCATGATGAGACAATAGCTCAATTAGACATTTCATATCAAAACCTAGCTCAAGATAGCAAGAAGGTTCACCAAGTATCATATTCCAAACATGCACAAGCAACTAAGTATGCACCAATCAAAGTCATTCTCAAAAGGAAACAAGTATCCAATGAAAATAAAAGATCACATGATTAAGAAAATGTACATTGAGACATGGAAGGGTAGTAGCTCAAACAAGTTATTCAACTCATACAAGGATCAGAAACATCATGCAAGCAACAAGTTCAAGAAACTAGGTCAAAGGTTAGGCAATGATCATGTCAAAACAACATCCACAATAGACATTAATTCAAAGCATCTCAATGATAAAACAACTATGGATTTAAGGCTCTACCTCATGAAAAAACAATCATGATCAAGTGAGGAAAATATCCCAAAGAGAATTGCACAAGTGCATCATCAAAACAATTCAACAATCACAAGGATGCCTCATCAATAAGCATGAATCGGGTCTCAATAAAATCAATTGGAAAATGATCAAAAGTGCGACATCAAAGCACCAAAACATCACTCAAACATTAAGCATTTATGTGTCAAAACATGTCCAAAAGGTTAGCTCAAGAAGTGTCTCAAAATGCATCAAATATAAAATCTTAATCACAAGGACAATTAAGTAAAATACCTTCACAAAATAAATTCAAATAAAATAGAAAAATAACTGAAAAATAAAAATAAAAAATATGATAAAATTCTAGAGGTATCAAAATATTTAAAACATATTTTTAATAATTTTTAAAATGAAAAGAAAATAAAAAATGAAATTAAAATGAAAATGGAATAAAATATAACAAAAAAACAAGGGGGTACCAAACAGAATTTGAAAATGAACTAGAGTCAATTATCACGCGCGTTGGGCCAAAAAACCAGGCGTGTGGGAAATAAAATACGCAGGCCAAGTCCAATAGTTAAAACATTCTGATTTCAAAAAGAAAAAACACGCGTGGCACTCATTTATCCAGTCAGCTCCACATGGCGCCATATCATCTCCATATCACCAGGCCAAAGAATCAAACATGCCACGCGAGCAAAACACAGGGACGCCGGAGCTAGGGCTCTGGTCGTCTTCTGCATTCACCCTTCACCGAAGCAGACTACAAACATCACCAAAACACGAAAACAAAAATACCATTCCAAAGGATTTTTCACGTAGATCAAGAATATAGCCTCAAAAATCATTAAAAAGTACTCTAACTCCATGAAAACTGAGCACGAAAGTTCAACATACAAACTGAAAGTTTCTCAAATCAAAATAACCATGAAGTAAAAATTTCCTACACTAGTGTAGGACTTCACATGCAACCAACATGAGCCTAAAACACGTCTAAAATGATAGAAATGGATTGAAGAAAGTACCTAACAGAGAAGGTCCGTTGCCTCTTATTCTTGCTTCAACAACTTCAGAAAACTCCTCCTCTTGCTTCTAGGATCTTCAAGGAGTATGAATGGATCAAAATAAAGGAAGAATTCTTGGAGATAAGAAGAAATCGTGCTTGGAGCTCTTGAGAGAGAGAGAGAGAGAGAGAGAGAGAGAGAGAGTTTTTGGATCTGGTTTTTGAGGAAATGAGGTTGTTGTGGCATTTAGGGTTTACTATAGCTTTTATATGAGTGATTTGAGTGTAGTTAAATGCTAACCAAGGTTAAAAGTTTATTTTGGTTTGTTTTATAAACTAGAGTGTGAGAGAGTGAGGCACGAGTTTTTTGCATTGCATGAGGTTGTTGTGATTGATTTTAGTGAGTGGAAAGAAGCATGAAAAGTTGGCATGTGAGTGAAAGGTTTTGGCAAAGTTTGTTGATGTTTCTCTTTCCAACTTTGGCAAAAATATTCAAATATGGTGTATGAGGAGTGTGGCTTGGTTTGGCTTGGTTTGGCTTATTTTGGCAAAGGAATGATGTGAGGTATGTGTAGTGTGAATGAGAAAAAGGGTACATGCTGCAAACAACTCAAGAAATAGTCCAAAACTAGCACATAATGATGCATACAAACATGTCCATATGGCCCTCTTTATGTGATTGTAACTTGGTGAATTTTGGTCAACTTGGTGAATTCTTGAGATCAAAAGAAAGCTTGAAGATCAATCACCAACTTTCATGTCGAATGCAACTTGAACTAAAGCTTGGAAGGTGGTGAAATATGCCATGGAAGTTGGAGCCTCGAATGTGAATTACAACACTTAGAAAAATTCTAAGTTAAAAACATCTTGAACCTACAAATGTCTTGTCTTTGAAGCACCATAACTTGAGCTCTAGGGATACAAATAGGGAGTTCTTGGCATCAATGAAAAGATTGAAGAATAGGGAACAACTTTCATGTTGAAAGAAAGATGAGACAAGGCTTGGAAACATGTGAAAATTGCACTTGAAGTTGGCTCCATGAAGCTGACTAGTGACTTATCAAACTTGACAACTTGAATACCCTATCTTTGAAGGATCATAACTTGAGTTCTAGGGATCCAAATGAAGTGTTCTTGGTATCAAAAGAAAGCTTGGAAGATGCTTAACAACTTTCATGTTGGAGGAAAATTGAAATAAAACTTGGAACCTTGTGAAGTTTGGCCTTGAAAACACACCCTTCCAAGTTGAATTTCAACACTTAGAAAAATTCTAAGTATCGAAAATCTTGAATCCTATTTTTTTCAACTTCATGTCTTCATAACTCTTAATCCATGCATCTTTTGAAGTTCATTTCTTCTACAAACTTGTAGTATGTGATATCATATTCAATTTGAGTTTTGGTTTGCACCATTTGGATCAAGGATGAGAGAGATATGAATCTTGCAAGATGGCACCATGAACATGATTTCTCCATACTTAGAAAAATTCCAAAAAAAAAAAAATCCTAATTTCGCAACTTTTCCTGATTTTATGATTTATTTTTATTTTTCTTGATCAAACCTCATAATAACATGGATGATGACTTGAAATGTCCAAATATGACCCAAGAACTCAAGAGTTGGCTTTTGTAGGGCATCTGTTGACTTTTTTTATCAGATGAATCAAATTTCTTCCTCTATCACTTAGGAAATCCTTGAAATGATTTGTGACGAACCATGCGGCATATATGGAACCCTTGAAATGTATGTTGAACTCTAGAACCATGTTTAGCTCCAAAATACAATCACTTGTTGCCTTTGACCAAAACCCTAGCTCGGGGCCAAAAGATAGGAGAACAATGATCAACCCCTTGAAACACTTGAAACCCTAATCACCAGATGATTATGTGAACTTATTGAGATACTTTGATGAGTATGAAACCCTTGTAGCTTAAGAATATCATGGTGTTTAGGACATCTCCTCTCTCATTGCTTTGAAAACTAACCCCTCCTCTTGAGGAAAACCAAGATACCTTGATCCCATGTCTTAGAACCAATACAATGCATGAATGAATATGACCTAATGAATGAAACATAATCCAAAAATAAGAAGGCAAATATTGGGGTGCAACAAAGCACTATAATAAAAAACCCAAAAACATCTTTGTCTTTCTAGAACTATGTAGCTTTGAATTCCTCATCGCACCTGAGGATACGTAGAAGCGAGACTCTCAATCTTGTCAAGCAGCCTAACAAAAACTTTTTGCAACCTTTTCTTTTTCCATTCAAACTTTCAATAATCATAATAAAATAATAAATGTAAGCTAACATTATATTCACAAATCTAATTAAATGCTTCCTGTTGAGTACAACGGGTGTGAGTGGTCCCTTACATAATTGACTCCTGAACCCGGATTTGGTTGTGAAGGCCATTTTCTTTTTCTTTTAGGGTTTTATCGATATTTTCTCTTTCCTTTTGGGGTCAAGCTCGCCACTAGGGGGACCGGGTTCCTGCACAGCGTGGTCGACGACCAGATAGTCGCCCCTCCCAGTGATGATGAGGAAGACAATGAGCTCACCAACGAGGGGAAGCATAATGTTTGATTTATATATTTTGTTGTATTCATTTCGGCCTGCACGCCGTGGTTTGTAACATTTGGATAGTGGGTGTTGCCCTTTTTTTGTTTTAATATTATGACATCATCGACCTTTATGGTCGTTATTCTAATCATATTTCACTTTTATGATATGCTCGTACAACCTTTTCTTGCTTGTATAATTTTTGTTTTACTTTTTAAATGTTGTTTTTGCTGAGTATTTAGGGGTCTTGCTCGACGACGTTATTGCTCGACAGTGTAGGCAACTCGTCGAGTGATCGGAGTTGGGTTCCATACTAATAGAGGTGGAAAGATCTCGGTCGAAATCTTAGCACCGCGACGTGAATTTCCCATCACGAACTGGGTGTTCTGCGTCACTGGTACGACGACGACGAAGCTTGATTGAGGTTTCCCCGTCGGGCCAAGAATCTGCTTATCAAAGAGTGGAAACTTGCCATTTTGTTTACGTTTGGGACGTTGTGCTTGTACCCGAGCACGCCTCCGTGGTCAGGACGTCCACCATTGTTGTCGACTGGGGTATGCCAACTGTTAGGGCTAACTGTAATATTGTTTCAGTTTCTCGGCGTTCCATGGTCGAGCAAGTTCTTTCCCGTGCAATTTTTCGAGGTAGTAGACCCCATTCTCCATTTTTGTTTGGACATAATAGGGGCCTTCCTAGTTCGCGGTGAGTTTGCCTTAGCGAGAGTCTTTGTGATTTCTTCGCAGGACTAGGCTGCCGATTTCAAATTCTTGTTTGATGAATTTTTCGTCATAGGTTATCTTTTGCTTTAACAAGACTTCGCAGAGGGCTGCCCCCGATCGAATCTCTTTGACCAGGTTGAGCTCCTCTCTTAGTGCCTCGTCGTTAATCTCCTCGTCAAGGGGAATTTAGTTCGCCTAGAAGGTTCTCTGATCTCCACTGGGATTACTGCTTTGGTCCCATAGGATAGCCAGAACTGAGTTTCTCCCGTGGTCGAGTATGGTTTCGTTCTGCAGGTTCAGAGTACGTTGTGTAGCTCTTCGACCCACTTCTTTTTGGCCTCACCTAATCTTCATTTTAGTCCTTGTAGGATCACTCTATTTGCGGCCCCGGCCTGTCGTTTGTTTATGGGTGCTCGACAGAGGTAAAATGTTGTTTGGTGCCCAGTTTGACGACGAAGTCTTGGAAATTTTTGTCGGTGAATTGCGTCCCGTTATCAGTGATGAGTGCTTGTGGTATACCGAATCGGGAAAGTATATTTCTCTTATAGAAACTTAGTATATTGTGTGTTGTAATTTTGGCGAGGGCCTCCGCCTCTATCCATTTTGTGTAAAAGTCAACGCCGATTGTCAGGTATTTGTTCTGGTTTGACCCTGTGGTAAACGGCCCGAGGATGTCCATTCCCCACCAAGCGAAGGGCCACGGGGACGAGAGAGTTTTAAGCTCGTTGGGCGGTACCAAGTGCATGTCTCCATGGCGTTGGAATTTATCACATTTTTTAACATGTTCTTTCGCATCGTGCTGCATGGTGGACCAATAGTATCCTGCTCGTAGGGCCTTCCGGGCGAGGGACCTTCCTCTGAGGTGTTGGGTGTTCATTCCTTCATGGATTTCGTGTAGTATGCGGCTGACCTTGGATTCCTCGACACACTTGAGCAGAGGAATGGAGAATCCCCATCAGTACAACTTGTCCTCGACCAAGACGTAGGAGTAAGCTCCGCGCCTGGTCACGTTAGCCTCTTTCTGGTCGGGTGGCAGTTCACCTGTGGCGAGGTAGTTGTATACCGGGGTTATCCAGCAACTGTTGTTGCCGATGCCGTTTACGTCTAGGGTTGCGGAGGGTTTTTCGATGCTCGAATGAAAAAGTATCTCTTGGATGACAGACTTGTTTCCGCCTTTCTTCTTTGTGCTCGCGAGATTTGACAGGATGTCTGCTCGCGTGTTGTGCTCGCGAGGAATGTGTTTTACTTCCACAGAATCGAACTTTATTATTCTTTCTCGAACCAGAGCTATGTACTCAGAGAGATTGTTGTTCTTAGCTTGATATTCTCCCAGTACTTGAGAGGCGACGAGCTGGGAATCGGTGGAGATTTTTACCTCTTTAGCTTCCAAGTCTTCGGCCAATCGTAGCTCTGCGAGGAAGGCTTCGTACTCTGCCTGGTTATTCGAGGTTGGCAAGGATAAGGCGAGGGAGACTTCGATCAGGATTCCCTACTTGTTTTCAAGTATGATGCCTACTCCGCTTCCTGTCGAGTTGGATGCTTTGTCTACGAAGATGGTCCACTTATAGGTTCCACTTGTCGGGGAGGAAGGCATGGCCATTTCTACCATGAAGTCGGCTAGTACTTGAGCTTTAAGGGTCTTTCTGCTCTTGTGTCGGATGTCAAATTCAGAGAGATCTAGTGACCATTTAAGCATTCAACCAGCCATATCGGTACGGTCGAGCAGCTGCTTTACGGACTGGTAAATTTGTACGACGATCGTGTGAGCTAGGAAGTAGTGTCTCAATCTTCTCGCCGCGTTGATGAGGGCCACATCTACTTTTTTGATTTGATGGTATCTGAGTTATAGGCCTTATAGGGCCTTGCTAGTGAAGTATATGGGTTTCTTTCCCTCAAGAGTCTCGCGAATGAGAGCTGCGCTAACGGCCTCGACTGCGACGACGAGGTAAAGGTAGAGAGTCTCCCCGTTGTGCGGTCGCGAGAGGACCGGTGGTTGCGAAAGATCTTGTTTCGGATGGAGAAGGGCTTATTCGCACTCCTCAGTCCATTTGAATGTTTCTTCCTTGCGAAGATGTTTGAAAAGGGGAAGTGCGTGTTGGGCAGACTTTGCTACGAAGCGGGATAACGAGGTGAGCATCCCGTTTAGGGATTGAATTAATTTCTTTGAGTTTGGTGCCAGAAATTTGGAGAAGGCCTTACATTTGTCGGGGTTCGCTTCGATTCCTCGTTCTGTCAGATAGAAGCCGAGGAACTTACCTACCTAAACGCCAAAGGTGCACTTCTCTGGATTGAACCTCATCTTGCATCTCCTCGCCTGGTCGAAGACTCTTTTCAGGTGGAGCGTATGGTCGACTTCATCTTCGAATTTCACGATCATGTCGTCCATGTAGACTTCGATCATGTCTCCAATCTCACCTCAGAAGAATTTGTTCATCTGCTGGTAGGTAGCACCAGCGTTCTTCAAGCCGAAAGGCATTACATTGTAGTAGTAATTGCTCGACTCGGTCATGAAAGTCGTGTATTTTTGTTCAACTTTTGCCATGGGGATCTGGTTGTACCCTAAATATGCGTCCATAAAACACAATAGTTTGAATCCTGCAGAGTTATTAACTAGTTTATCTATGTTAGGTAAAGGGTAAGCATCTTTAGGGTAAGCTCTGTTAAGATCAGTATAATCAACACACATTCTCCATTTTCCATTAGATTTTTTTTACAAGTACAATGTTTGAAAGCCAGGTTGTGTACTGGGCTTCCGAAATAAAATTTACCTCTAGGAGGTCTTTTACAGCTTTTTCATCAGCCTCCGCTTTTTCGGGAGACTGCCTACGCCTACGTTTCACTACAACCCTAGCGGCGAGGTCAATGGTCAGCACGTGGCAGGCCACTTTGGGGTCCAGTCCGGGCATCTCAGTGGCGCTCCACGCGAACAGATCAGCATTCTCTCTTAAGCAGACCTTCAACTGCTTCCTTGCGAGGTCGGGGAGGCCAATGCCAATTTGCACCCCTTTGTTTCGATTTCTGCCAAGGAGGATAACTTCAAACTCGCCATCTTGAATGGGGCGCCTAGGATGGGCAGGCTCCTCGTTGACATCTTGCGCCGGGGAGGTTTCTGCTGCTAGTCGGGCTTCTCTCTCTTTCTTCTTCTGCTCCCTCAAGTCTTCCTTGGTGAAGCGACTGTCTATATCGACCGAGTCGACATGAGGAATTGGTTTTGGCTCCTCCAACGCGCTATGTCGCACCAGCTTGCTGGAAGTTTTGGACGACGCGTTGATGGAGTTCTGCCCCTTCGAGGCCACTTCAAAGCATCTCCTCGCAGCTTCTATGTCCTCATGAAGAGTGGCGACGAGCCCCTTGTCCGTGTAGTACTTCATCTTCAAATGAACAGTGGATGGCACAAAGATTAGTTCGGCCAGAGTTGGTATTTTCAGGATGCACTGGTATTGACAAGGACAGTTTATTACCAGGAACTGGACTTTGACTAATTTGGCGGTCTCAGATGCTCTGACTGTGACAATCAGTTCGAAATAACCCCATGGCTTAGTCATCGTGTTGTTAAAGCCATGAAGATCAGAGCCCAGGTAAGGTGTCAAATGCGTTTCGTTGAGCTGTAACATTAGGAACAACTGAGAATACATGATGTCGACCGAGCTTCCCTGGTCGACCAGTATGCAGCGAATGTCAAAGTTCTCCATTTGTACCCTCACGAGCAAAGGGATATTGAAGTTAGGGGATTCACCGAGGAGCTCCTCGCGGTAGAACATGATCGGAACTGAACTTTCCTGACATTTGTAGAGAGTAGAATTCTAGCTCGAGCTTGCATCAATGAGTTTCTCGAACCTCCTTTCCATCAAGCCTACTGTGAGCTTGTTGAATCCCTCGCCTAATATGACCGTCGCGGAGGGGAAGGTCTCTCAGGCGCTGTGTGTTGCGAAGTGGAGGGGGTTTTCGGCCTCGTCTGGGACGTAGAAGTTCTCAGTCTAGGAGATGTACATGTAGATCTTCAGGTTGGTGGTGTCATTAGAGGGTGGCTTTTCCTCATCGACCTTCTTCGCTTACCGGGCGTCTTGCCGATGAGCCTCTCTTCTCTTAGTGTACTGCTTCAGGTGCCCGTCCCTGATGAGGATTTCAATCGCATCCTTGAGGTGGATGCACTCTTCATTAACGTGCTCGTGGATCTTGTAGAAGCGACGGTGTTTGGTCTTGTCCACGGTAGGCTTAGGAGGTGTTTTCCTGGGAAAACAAACTTCATCCTGGCAGAATTCTGAGTTCACGCACTCGGATAAGATACGCTCGCGAGAACCAACCAGCGGCGTGTATTCGGTAAAATAGCCAACAGGTCCTTTGTACTCCCAAGACTAACAGGACTTATCCTCTTTTCTCTTCTCTCATCCTCGGTGAGGTTCCAGGTGGTCATCGTGCCTCGAAACTCTGGCATTTTCCTGATGCCTCGATTCCCGAGCGTTGTTGGCAGCTTCTTTCTCTTCGTACTGAATGTAAGCATGGGCCTTGAGGAGGAATGCATCTAGTGATGGGGGCGTTTCTATGCCGACGACCTTGGCGAAGTCACTGTGGGGCGCAGTCCTTGCTCGAGCAAATACTTCTTCATGTCATTGGTCGTGGAGACCTGGACAACTTCCTGATTGAACCTCTCGATGTAGGCTCGGAGGGATTCATCTTTCCTCTGCATGATTGCTTCGAGTGTCGCGTCTGACTTTGGATGGCGACGATAAGCAGTGAAGTGCCTCGAAAACTAATTCCCCAGGTCTTTCCAGGAAGTGATGGATTCATCAGCGAGGCTCTTGTACTAGGTCATGGCACGCTTCCTCGGAGTAGTAGGGAACAACCTGCACTTGATGGCGCCTCGGACACTGCCTTAATCGAACAGGGAATCGATGTTTTTGATGTGCTCGTCGGGATCCGTCATTCCATCGTATGTTCCCAGGTTTGGTGGGTTTTCCAGTCCGACAAGAAGGGAAGAGTCCATGATCACTCGAGAAAATGGACCACGGGGGTCGTCTTCGTCACTCCAAATTGATGAGCACGGCAGAGAATAATCGTACTTCTCTCGTTGAGGGCTGTCGTCGCGGTGTGGCGGTGAGTCCTTTGGTAAACCCTTTAATTTGCGCGGAAGCGAACGAAGGTTATCTAGTTGTCCATCGGCCTTGCTCTTCTTGGCAACCAGGGAGCATTGATCCTTGCGGGGAGAAGTGCAGTTGCGCTTCAGGGGATAAGGCCTCTCTAGATGCGGGCGGCGGCCTGTTCGTCGTGGAGACAGGCTTCGAGACTCGTACTGTCGGTGTCTCTGCAGGGGAGAGCGTGAACGACGATCCTTATCCAATGCATCGATCCTCTCATTCTGCTGTTAGATCAGCGTGTTGGTCTGGTTCAGCACTGCAAATAGGGCCACCATGGTTGGGTCGGCTTTGGATGGTACCAGAATCAGTTGAAATTTCTCCGACGCCTTCTCTGGAGCTTTGTGCGTTTTGACATGTTGGACGCCGTGATCGGCCGCATCATCGAAGTAGGGGGAGGCGGTGCGTCTGTCTCTCCTCGGTGGAGTGCTTTCCTCCATAAAGGGCATACCATTATTGTTGTCGGCGTCAGGGATGGGATAGAGGATGGTTTCATGACCGTTGTTATTGTCGTTGTGTTGATCGGCCTGGTTGGTTTCTGAAGTTTTTTGTTTTGATCTTTTGGTTTCAAAGAAAGAAAAGATGGGGAAACATGATTCCCACATATGGCGCCACTGATCTAACCTATCGGTCAGAGTAGGTGGCCAACAACACGTCTTTGACCTTGACGGTCGACGGAGAGGGGGGTGTACTTACAGACACTCTGATACTTAAGTCAGTTCGGGTGAAGAGGTGAGTAAGAAAGGATAAAGAGTAGAATACCTGACCCTCATGCACAAGAGGATTTTTATAGCGAGCCTCCAGCGTGTGGCTAATGGTCTCTGTTGTGGGCTGAGTGTTCAGGCTCACAATGGATGATTGCCAGGACTTCCACGTGCAAATAGGGATGAGCAACTCATGCTCATCTTCCCGGGTCAATCGCCCCTCACTCTCGGGATAGTGGATTTACATTCCCATTACAAACAGTAGAATGGTTCCACGAGGCGTACGGTCCAGTTGTTGACGTGTCCTTGGTGAGGGGCACGTGAGGAACATGTCCTCCACTGACCTTAACGGGTTAGGCCAGCACTCTGGGCCGACCTCGACGTATAACTAGATTGGGTTGTGCTCGACACTGGGTCAGCCACAGGCCCGGTCTAGAACAATACTCATTCGATATTATTAATTTATAAAAATCTTCATGACATTAAATAAACTACAATCATACTTAGTTCCCCTATCACTACTAAGTCTCTAAAATTTCTTACTAAATTAATGTTCCATTTTATTCGCAAAAGTCTTCATTATGTATACAAAACTATAGTTTGATCAGCCATCAATAAAAGTGATGAAATTATGTTTAATATTTCTAGTTAAAGTTCTATCAAATTCACATATATCAAAACATATAAGATCTAATGGTTCAGATTATCTTATTATTGATTTATGTGAAGTCTTAGTTATTTTAGTTTTACTACGAAATTCACATTTTTTTAACTCATTGATCTTTAACTTTGGAATTAGACCTAGGCTAGTTAAATTAGAATTAATGTTCATATTAACACGACAACGTCTAGCATGCCAAACATTAAAAGCACACAAAAAGTAAATTGAAGAAGATATTTTATTCATTTCAACATTCAACTTAAACATGTCGTCAGTGGCGTACCCTTTCACAACAAAAATACTATTTTTAGTGATGGTGTACAAATATTCCCCAATAGACCGACTAAAACCTATCTTATTTAAAACTGTGTTGGGGGAGTTTTTTCACTAGGGAGCATTGAATATTGTGGTACTTGAAATTCTGGCATATGCAGACAGCAGATATCCTAACACATGTCAAGACATTGTGCTACATAATCATTTAAACACAGAGGCACAATAACAGACTGATACCTTGAATATCAGAACTGCAGGATCACAGATGTTACGACATCTGATCCAACATGTTAATCAAGACTGAACTGAAAATAGCAGAATGATAAACAACACAGAATATGATGACCCAGTTCGGTGCAACTCACCTACATCTGGAGGATACCAATCCAGGAAGAAGTAATCAATATCACTAGTATAGTTTTATGTAAACAACCTCAAGTTTACATAAAGCACCCACGCTAACCTATCACTACCCAATGAAGACTTTATCATTAGAAGTCACATCTAAATGATAAGAGAACCCCCTCTCACTTCCTAAATCACAACCTGTGATTATGTAACAGTTACTACACCATAACTGTATCTACCTTATTGAAAGACACCCCTTTCAATACAAAGTTCAATCAAGCATCCTTGACTAACAAGTTAACTTGGATTTGCTTCAAAGCTTCATCCAAGAAAACTCACGATTCATTGCCTACGGGCTTCTGAATCTGTACAAGTTCCTATGTCTACCACACTGCATCAAATTGACACAGAGGGAGACTTACAAGAGAAACCTACGACTCTAAAAACCTAAACCCTACTTTACAAAATAGGATTCCTAAGTCTATGTCATCCCCTCTCTCTCTCTTCTTCCCAGGTCTTGGTCTTCTTTTATAGTCTTCTGCTTTGTTAGGCTTCATATCTTTGATCCTTGATCCACTGCCAATCGCGCCCTGAATCTTGGAACAGATTTGAAACAAGCCTGTTGTGATAGTCATGATGTCGAATCTTCATGCTGTGACATTTCACTCGACATCTTTAGTCTGGGTTTGAAATCTTCATGTTGGAACATCTTTCCCAACATTATGTTTTACCAAAATTTAGTCAAACTCTTGGAGCTATCAATCTCTCCCTTTTGACAAATTTTGGCCAAAATATCCTTCAGCCTGATGGTGCATGCAGTGGAAAAATACTTGAAGCAAGTGCTAAGGAAAAGGGAGAAGATAATTTAGAGTTACCCTCTTCATTTCCTTGTGACACCGAGTACATAGAGAATGTAACTCAGGTCACAAAACACAACTTGCTTTCTAACTCTGATCACAAAACACAACTCCCCAAGATGTTATAACCAAAACGTTGGAACATCCTTTGGAACATGTTTGCATACCAGCATCATAAATGCACATACTCCTCTCAGCAGTAAGTCATTCTCCCCCTTTTTAGCCAAAAGTTGACAACAATGACCCATGCAGACCCATACCCATATCGTCCTTTCCCAAAGATGGACATAACCCATTTTCTCTTAATAAGAAGAGATTTTACAATTCAAGCATCACAACTCTCCTTAAATAATGAGGAAGCTATGTAGGTAGAGCCAATCCAAAAGACTAGTCAAAGATTCCATCGTTTCTGACTTGTCCTCGAAACTACTTCTGAACATTGTCCTGATACCTAACCTGATATTGTTAGGCTTATGGTCCCCATAGATAGGACTTTCTTAATCCAGATTTAGCAAACTCGATTACAGCATAATTCTTTCATTTACCCTTTTCATTAGTAGAGAACCAATTTCTTCCAGACAACAACAGAGATTCCCAAGATACTTGTACCACTTCTAATTCAATAGAATCAAAACATCCCGATAAGTTCACCCAGAACTCATACCAGTAGGGCAATGTCAAGACATCTCATCTGACACATCAACCTCACCTGAGGCAATCTATCACAAACTGCTTGAAACCACAAACAATCTTGATAGCCAGTCTGCACCATTGCAGCTATATATCTAAAAAAGAGATCTAACTCCCCCTGTCGTAGACAACCAGTGCTCCTTTTCCAGTAGAACACCCTAAATGAATGGAAAACATAAGACGCGTCTTGATGTCTTCAAGTGCGCACCCTCAGTTCAACACGCCTGCTGAACACATTCACCTACTGCTTAACCCTCAAGCAAACCATGTACCACATCAGTACATATCTCAGATAGAAGTTCTCCCCCTATCTTTCTCAACAGATGCTTCTTCATCAAGAACCACCCAAAGCCACTACATGATATCCCATGACAACCTCATGATCATATAGTGTGTGGATACCCAGAACGCATCCGTGTACCACAACCAACAAACTATTGGATTGAGATCAAAGCTCCATTGATCCCTCTCATCTAGAAACCATCCATACACCACACGAACTCCTCATGAATTCTTATGTATGAATCTACTTGTTCCCCGAGATACAACCCAATTGAACCAGAATGCTTCACATTCCTCAAAGAGACGCACAGGGCCCCTTAGTTTGCTAGCTCACCCAGATATTCTTCGCACTTGAAGAACGTCAAACACATGCTCCAAAAATCTTTAGCCCATTTGCTCCACAAGTGCCAACAGATCAACTTCTAGCATGTCCCACTCACATCAGACTTCCAAGATAATCCTTTACCCATCATTCTCCCGTATGATAAGATAAATACTTCTTAGGACTAGATGTGAGTGTTAAGTTCCACACTCAGAACTTAGTATCTTACTCCAAGGATAACCAACCCAGAAAATGTTCTAACATCAGTTAGGACATCCTTCACACATCACAGACACCACATATCATGGTTCTTAATATGCTCCACCACTGGACTTACTATCAGCATAGTAATCCAAACTGAAGATCTTCACACAACACTGCGCCACCAGCTTGAACAAAGAGAACTTTAGAACCCTAGAGAGAAATAAACTCTCATCCACCAAAAGAAGGTAATCTTTCATAAACTGAGAACTTTTGCCACAAGCTCCAATATGAACCAGATCCTCCTTACGATTTTAACCAACTACCCTTTTGCACAAGAACAATTAGTTTCAAGCATCCTGCTTGAATGCACACTATGAAACCAACCAAATGCCACCTTTTGATTGATCTCACTCTTCTTCAGAACTCCCACAAGATACACTGATCCACCAATGAAATCAGATCTTCAAGTCACATGAACTACTTGCACCATAGCAAGACATCTTGGATCCACCAAGCCTCTAGACATGTAACATCTTCCCATCCACAGCTCCCGCAAACTGCATGAGATAGACCTTTTTGAAGCATCCATAACTTCCATTCTCCTGTAGATCACCTTATCTTAAGCTGATGTGCCACATCACCAGCTGAGATTCTGATGTTAAGCTAGATGTCAGAACATTCTGATACGACATCCAGCTGCTGAATTCATCTCCTCCTTCTGCCACTTAGAACAACCTCCTCCCTATTACAGAACAAGAGTTCCATGCTCTCATACACTTGATTCAACAACCAAGTTTGAGTAAACAACCTCCATCCTGCTTTGAAACTCCAAACACTTCACATCTGCCACGTCTGAATCTTCAGAAGATAAGTAGTCCTAGACTACACCATAGCCATACCAAAGAATACCGCTTTCCTTAGTAGAGCAGACTGTAGAAAGTCAAAGATAACTGCCACTTAACTTTTACCTTCAAACTGAGCAAAATCCCATGCTCCCAAGTACCTAGATCAGAAATAAACTGATCAAAGTTGTGCCATCACCAGCACTCATTTCCTCCTAGATCAGAAATAAGTTGATCCAAGAAGTAACCATCAAGATTAAGATGTCTTCATCTCCACCTTCAACAGCATCAAAGTCCAGACCAGTTTCTTGCCAGGAAACTCTCCAGAGAACACATGCTTCTGTCACACCCGACTGAAGCAACTTCTTAGGTCACCACCTAAGATCAAAACAGATGCTAAAGCGTATTCAGTACCCCTCCCATGATTCTTCACAAACTCTGATGATGAGATGTTCCAACATCTTGTTGAACATCAACAATCTTGACTTTCAAGGATAATCAATTAAATACTTGTGAACTCCACAAATAGCAATTGATCTTAAATCCTTGTCCAATAACCCTTCTTCACTATTGTAGCTAAGCTCCACCAGATCACTTCATGAACACTTATCAAGTATTCAATCTTTTGCAAGTATCTTCTTTGACAAACAGTGTTGAGATACCAAGACTGCCACCCTTGACTCAAGTAACTAAGATTCTCTCATAACGAACCTTATTTACCTCAACAATTCTGAAAGCTCCAATCAGATTAGATCCACCCTTAGGGTTAAGAGAGATGAATCCTTCCTTGCTGTTTTGGATGGTGAAAATAAATCACCTCCACTTTCTTCAGATTGTGTTTCATAGAAACACCTTCTAGTCATAAGAATAACTAGAAGACTCCAGATGCATGACTGAGACGCCTTTATGAGTGGGCTTGAGAGAATTCTCAAGTATCTTTGATAACCTAGCCGATTAATAATTTATCAAACTCCCAGAGCCAGAACTTGATAAACTTAAACTCAACTCCTCCCCTCTTTAACTAACTTCAAACTGTACCATGGAACCAAGCTTCCAAGTACCAAGTCAACATAACAGATATCTTCCAACAACTCCCTTCATTCCATCGCTCCCGACTTTGGAATAAAAGAATGTAGATATCTTCACATAAAGAGGCCGACGATTGAGATCTTCCACCAACTGTCTTCAGTAACAACTCCAGAATCCCATAACTCTAGAGCTCTTCCATCAGAAACACATGCAGCGGAACCACCAAGGAACAAATCCTGCTTTCCCTAATAAGATGTCAGAACATCTTATAAGACACCCCAACAAGAAAACTAGCTACTTCTTCTGCAGTTTTTGTAGAACCTCCTCAGCAACATGAACAACCAACGGGTTGTTACCTTCGATCCAGAACATCCATCCCATCCATTAATACCCTTGAGTATGTCTGAGTTGATTGATCTGATCTTCAAAACTCCTCCTTGTTTAAACACCAGAAAGTATCTCCCAAAGATCTCATCCAGAACCAGACAGGATGCCTGCTCTGATACCAATTGAAATTCTGGCATATGCAGACAGCAGATGTCCTAACACATGTTAAGACATTGTGCTACATAATCATTTAAACACAGAGGCGCAATAGCAGACTGATACCTTGAATATCAGAACTGCAGGATCACATATGTTACGACATCTGATCTAACATGTTAATCAAGACTGAACTGAAAATAGCATAATGATAAACAACACAGAATATGATGACCCAGTTCGGTGCAACTCACCTACATCTGGGGGATACCAATCCAGGAAGAAGTAATCATTATCAGTAGTATAGTTTTATGTAAACAACCTCAAGTTTACATAAAGCACCCACGCTAACCTATCACTACCCAACAAAGACTTTATCATTAGAAGTCACATCTAAATGATAAGAGAACCCCCTCTCACTTCCTAAATCACAACCTGTGATTATCTAATAGTTACTACACCATAACTGTATCTACCCTATTGAAAGACACCCCTTTCAATACAAAGTTCAGTCAAGCATCCTTGACTAACAAGTTAACTTGGATTTGCTTCAAAGCTTCATCCAAGAACACTCACGAATCATTGCCTACGAGCTTCTGAATCTGTACAAATTCCTATGTCTACCACACTGCATTAAATCGACACAGAGGGAGACTTACAAGAGAAACCTACGACTCTCAAAACCTAAACCCTACTTTACAAAATAGGATTCCTAAGTCTATGTCGTCCTCTCTCTCTCTCTCTCTCTTCTGCCTAGGTCTTGGTCTTCTTTTATAGTCTTCTGCTTTGTTGGGCTTCATATCTTTGATCCTTGATCCACTGCCAATCGCGCCTTGAATCTTGGAACGGATTTGAAACAAGCCTGCTGCGATAGTCATGATGTCGAATCTTCATGCTGTGACATTTCACTCGACATCTTTAGTCTGGGTCTGAAATCTTCATGTTGGAACATCTTTCCCAACATTATGTTTTACCAAAATTTATGAGAGACGCCTTTTCTAGAGGAACACCTTTGTGAAAGACACACCACATATTCATCCAAAACCTTAAGATGATAGGTGGGTGGTGTCATACCCCAAATTTTGACCACTTAGATTTCCCATCATTGTGCAAATCATCATCACAATATGGAGGAACCATCATGCCTCATCAATCTCCTCAAGGATTGTTGAGCATTCACTACCATTAAGAATTAGGGTTTCAAGCCCTCTCAGAGTTCTTAGACAAAGGATCAATCAAGGAATGACATGATCTTCAACTTGTCTAACCTCTCAAACATCCACAATGGATCAAAAGGACTCCCACTTCAAGGATCAAGCACAAGGCTGCTCCCTTCTAGGTGGATCAAGTCTCAAGATCGACAATGTCACCAAATTAGGGTTTTAGTCGACCAAGGCCTCCAGATGGAAATTTTTCATCTGGGCACAAGCCAATGATCCAAAACATAACCTAATATACTTCATGGGACCTCATGGACCCAATCATCAAGTCAATTTTGCCTCAGGGGATGCATTCATCAAAAATCAGGAATTAGGGTTTCTTGACCTAATTCACCCCTAAGTAGACTTTTAGGGAAAATCATGAGCCAAGACCTCAAGAGAGGGTTTGAGGGTCTCTAATGAACTATATTAATCCATTTGGAACAATGGATTAATCCAAGAAGCTTGAGCAACAAGTCTCAATTTCATCTACACCACAATTAGGGTTTCGCGAGGAAAGTCAACTGTAACTTTGACTTTTGACCAGGACATGCTCCCAAGCCCTAAAGACATGATTCAATATACCCTATGACACCCATGGAACATGTCCATCAAGTTTGATTTAGGTCAAGGACATGATTTCATGAAGAATTGCACAGTTTGGAATTCATCTGATAAAAAGTCAACTGTGCACAAAAGTCAACTTTGACTTTTTGAGATTTTTCACCAAAATGGATTTTTAACCCTAAAATGATGTTAATGTATGATTTGAATCATCATTCATCAAGAAAAATCAAAGAAAATGGGATAACTTGTAAAAGGGGTAACCATAAAAACTTAGAAAAATTTCTAAGTTATGGAAAAAGTGACACTAATGTGCCAACTTTGGAGGACCATAACTCCTAAACCACAAGGCCATTGTTCCCCATTCAAAGCTTGATTTGTAGATCTCATTGCCCTTTACAAAAGCTTCATACTGACCTATGTCCAAATTCCTCATGGATTTTGAGTTATGGAGTGATCAAAATCAAGAAAAGTCACTTTGTTCCAACACTTAGTGAAAATTTCACTAAGTCAGATTTTACCCTACTTTTTGCCAAATGTAGGGGGATTTTTCACTTGGATTCAAAAGAGATCAAAACCAAACATGTTTAAACAGTTGTTGTATCATGTAAGGGCTTTCCAAAATGACCAAGAACATTAACAAATTCAATTTGAGTCATGAGATATAACATTGGCAAGTTGCCTTGTTGAAATCTGTCAAGGCAAGGCAGATTTTGCATTTTTGCTCGATTTGCCAAAATCAGCCAAATCCAAATGCTCCTATCCACTTGGACACATCTGAGGATTGAATCTAAATGGGACAATCACTGAGCCATGCCTCCAAAGTCTTTGGAACAAGAAATAGCATGTTGAACCTAGAATTGCCAAAATAGGGACAAGACTCCAATTTTGGATTGGAGCATTCAATGGAAGCATCAAGGTAGCATGGACTGAGCCATTTGTAACTGAATTCAGTCAAGACTTATCCAAGACCAAGGGGATCAGCAGCCTGTGCCCTAACCTCTAGTCAATGGCTAGAGGAGACTTGGATTTTCATTTGCCAACATTGGCCAAACCTACTCAGCAGTTGCCATTCACTATTCCTTACAAAACAAACTTGCTCTACTATAAATAGAGCTCAATTGTGATCAGTTTGAGTACACCAAAGCCATCAAACAGATGCTTTCCTCAAAATCTCTTCTTTCACTCCAATTTTGCCTTCTAAGGCAAGTCACTATCGGGTTTTGAGTTTGGGAGCTTTTCCAATCAAACCAATCACTCACACACACCTCACATACATCATATAGAAGTGATCCAAACACTCACATAACATCTGGAACACAGATTTCACAAAATCACCAGCCAATTGCTCAAGTTCTTGACAGTTTTGCAGTTGAGGTACCATCTTCAGCTCCAAACCATTTCAATCCATTCCAAGCATTCATACACACTCCATGGCACCTAGGGAAACTATCCAGATCATTGGAACCTAGCTGTAACACCTCCAACACAAATCACGATCACCAGCTGCAAGTGGTAAGCATGAGCTCTTCTAACTCTATGATCCATGCAATTTTTGCTGCACAACAATTTGGCCATATGTTCATAATCATGCATGGAATGTTTCCCCTTAATTAATTGCATTGTTTGAATCGTGTATCAAAAATCCTAGCCTTCATGCAGAAATTAGGGTTCTTGAGGATTTTTCGTGATTTCTTGTTTTATGCTTAATTTAAATGAAATTAATTGTCATAGACATGATCGTGAGGTTGAAACGAGTTGATTGGTATGTGGATTACATGATATGATTAAGTATTCAGTGAGATTGGAGAGAAAATGCAAATCTGGGCAAGCCCAGAACACGCGCGTGTTCTTGGGTGTTCTTGGCGCCATTTTTTCAAAATTCAAATATTTGAATTTTGTGATTTTATTTAATTGATTCAAAAATTAATTTCTCTCTGAGTTTTAATGATTTTGAGTTGATTCTTTTTTTAATAATTCACAAAAATGTTAAAATATTTTATTTTCCCCAAAAATCCCAAAAATATTATTTATTTTGTATAATTGATATTTTTGCAAAGAATTAATGTTTTAATTGTTTTTGACATTTAAAATATTTTTTCCACCTTGATTTTGCAACTTTTAATGCTTTCTAATTATTTTGTAGGTCAATACTTAATTTTTGAAGCATTAATCCAAGATCAAAATTTGTTTTTCCTATGTTAAACAATTTTGATCATTTTAATTGAATTTTTATTCAATTAAAACACATTTTTGAAAACAAATTAGGGTTTTTGGATTAATTCAACCCTCATAAATCATTTTCAAAACACTTTTGGGCCTCTAATAGAGTGAAAGACCCAATCCTTTTTTTTTACCAAATCATTTTTGGGCCTCAGTATATTGTATAAGTCCCGATACCGTCAAAAACAAACGGCGCGATCGTCGCCTTTTCAAAACAAGAAAACCTTGAGCCTACCCTCGAGTAGTAAGACCCATTTCTTTTATTAAAACTCATTTGGGGCTCTATTAGAGTGTAAGATTCAACCTTCTTGTACAGAAAACTTTTTGGGCCTCATTCATTGTATAAGTCCCTCTGTACATTTTCAAATAAACGACGCGATCGTCGCCAGTTTAAAAATAACCTTGGGCCTCTCCTTGAGCTATAAGACCCATTCAAAAGTTTTGGGCCTCTAATAGAGTGTAAGACCCAATTCCCTTTTAACCAAAACCTTTTGGGCCTCAGATAATGTATAAGCCCCTTCGCGTTAAAAGAAAATCTCGACGCGATCGCCATTTTTTAACAAAAAGTCAACTGGGCCTACCCTCGTGTTATAAGCCCCACTCTTTTTCTTTAAACCTTTTGGGCCTCTTGAGAGAGTGTAAGACCCATCCCTTTGTACATAAAACACTTTTTGGGCCACAGTCACTTGTATAAGTCCCTCTATACAAAATTCAAACAGTGCGCTCACTGATAAAACCTTGGGCTTCTCCTTGAGCTGTAAGCCCCAAATCTTTCTTTTTCAAAGCACTTTCTCCTTTGATTTTGAATATACTATTGTTTTCAATATTTCTTTGTTGAACAACTAACCAAACATCATGGAAGCTCTACAACCGAGTAAGTGGTTATTGCTTTCATTTACCGCTTTCATATACATATAACTGTATTGTGGGGCTGTTTCACTGTAAGTCTTCTTTCATAAACTCATATCAACTGTGTAATAATAGTATAGATATTTCGAGTTTCCCCGGCAACTACGTCTAGAACTAGGTGACGCCGTTTCGTTTATTCGTAGAAATAGACAACTAGATCCCCAATAGGATCACCAAATACAGTCTTCTCTTCGGCTGTCCTCATTAGGAATTGTCAAGAAACTCTACTCCCAGAGATGAATGTATTCTCCGTGAATGGCATCTTTGAGTTTCTTCCAAATTCTCGAACTTTCCTGGCTTGATCTATTCCTTGTGAATAGCCTATCTTGAATTTCTCGGGGTTTGGGGACCCACGGGCTTCTTAAAAGCATCGACCTCCTCTTGGGCATTGTTCAAGGACCCACAGGCTTCCTAAAAGCAACCCCGCCTCCTCTTGGGATTAGTACAAGGACCCGTCGGCTTCTTAGAAGTATTCACAGCCTCCTCTTAGGCTTCGTATAATGATTCTTCCTCCGGGAATGATAGCCTCCTCTTGGGCTTCGTACAAGGACCGATCGGCTTCCTAAAAGTTTCTAGCCTCCTCTTGGGCTTCGTACAAATTGTCCCGACGACCTCCTAGAGGTATAGGAACAGAAATTAGTCATCTTCATAGAACAATCCTTTTAAAGAGTCTACTATTGTTTCTCAAAGCATGGTACAAAAGATGAAACTCTAGACACGGACAGTATAATCTCCTTGAGTTTTCCAGACATTCTCAAGTGACCCCTTAGTTAAATAGGAAGAAAACCCGTGGACTCGGACAGTCTCAATACCCTTAGAATTTTCCACTTCCTTAAAGAACAGGAATAGCCCGGATCCTCGAATCAAATCCTCGAGTATAGTGTTGCTCATATAAGAACTGATTTTCTCTTTAAATCAACATACTAGACCTGTCACTCAACTGAAACAGTAACCATAGCCTCTCTCTTGGGCTTTATACAATGATTCTCCCCAGCGGAGTCAAACAACGTTTAGCCTCTCTCTCGGGCTTTGTACGAGACACATAAAGAGACTCCCTCGTTGAGTCAATCACCCTTTCGCCTCCATCTCGGGCTTTATACGAGATACAAAAAGGTTTTTATTGAGCCAAACAAATTTTAGCCTCCATCTCAGGCTTCGTACGAGATACAAAAAAATCTCTTGTTAAGTCAAGTAACCTTCATCTCAGGCTTTATACGAGATACCAAAAGACTCCATCGTCGAGTCAAAACCTTTTAGCCTCTCTCTCGGGCTTTGTACGAGACACATATTAGCCTCCTCTTAGGCTTTGTTTAAGAAAACCACTGGTTGGTCCAATCAACCTTTTAGCATCAAAGTTGTGCCTCGTTCACAGTACACAAACTTCAATAACTCTTTCCCCTTCATCTAATTGCTGTAAGCGGGAAGCCTCTGGATCATCTACATCCATGCTAATGTCCCTCTTTTAGTATGAGAAATTCCTAAGGAAAGATGGCATTGCTTTAAACTCAGTTAAAGTCTTCTCCTTCAGGTTAAAATCCCCTATAAAGGAAATTATGGCATTGCCGGATTCACAAATCCCGGTTAAAGTAATCCTCCTTTACAGTCAGTCACCCAACAGTTGTGACAAACAGACCCCTTTAGAGATGACAAATTCTCTCTAAGGTCAACACTTTTAGCTTCACATCTTGGGCTTTGAACAAGATACAAACTACCTTTCGCTTCACGTCTTGGGCTTTGAACAAGACACCAAAACAACCATTTCCTCCCATAGAATAGGAGGAACTACGATCGCTCTGATTTCCCTGTTTCGGTAAACGGGAATACGTAGGCATAAGATTGAAAGAAAAAATCTTAGCGAGCACACTAAACAAAAACCCAAAATCCCATACTCTCATACATTCGTCCTAACATCCTAACCGATAGCCTAAAGCACCCCTTGTCAACAAAATAACCTAGGAGAAACCCCGAATCTTTGTAGCATCTGTAAACCAACAGTTTTGACTGTTTAATCTCAGTATGCAAGCAGGGTTAATTGGAGACATCTATTTCCCTTCCTTCATCAGCTTTAATAGGATAAAAAATGAATCGAGCTGTAGTACCAGAGCGATCGTGCTTCGCAACCACATCCAAAAATCACTCGCTACAGAAAAATGGCAACTCTGCTGGGGAGAATTACAGGTCTCTTTAGGGATCTTGTTCTTTTTTTCCCCCTAGATAGAAACCTTGATGTCATTAGGATCTTAGGTCAAAACGCCGTTAATTTGGAATGAAACCACAGGATGGTAATTCCGCTGGGGAACCCATTTTCTGTCAGGAACTTAGGATTCATAGCTTTAAAGGTCTAGGATGATTAGGACAAATATATATACTGCTTTTCCTAATTGCTATACGTGTTTATTTTTCTGCTAATGGGAATGCGTGTGATGCCGCATGTGGAAAGATTGAGTATACACTTAAGATAAGTGATGGCGATGAGGTCGACCATCAACCTCAGTGGAGGCTGACCAATGCAACCCATTTTCTCACCTAGACAATGGGCCGATTGTGATGTCTGAGAAGCTGAGGAGCCAAACCCTTTTGTAGTGCGGAAACTATCGGGAATAGTTGTTACGCAATACTACCCTCATTTGAGGCTGGTGATCTATTCTCGGTGAATGGCACTTACTCTAAGATCGCTCTACAACTCACTGGCGATCCGCTTGTTGTTTTGCTTTCCTGGGAGGAGCTGATGATAATGAGTACAGGTACAAAAATCACCCTAGTATAAACCTTTGGGGATGGGTAGAGCCTTGACTTCATGACAACGACCCTTTGACCCCATGTTTTTCCTATGTTTTTGTGTGTTGCATTCATGCATTCATTTAAAAAACATTAAAACAAGAAAAAACTTCTCTTCTAGTCTTTCTGTTTTTCAAATTAAACTAAGACTGTGATTGCAAATATCAGAGAAAAGGATTGCGCTAATGGATTTCAGTAGAAGGAGAACCCATAGGTATACCTTCAAGGTTCCAAAGCTAGAGGATTTGAGAAGGTTAGCGAGGATGATCACTAACCCTGAGGCGTTCAGAGCCAAGCACGGAGGCCTGCTACCACTGTTAAGAGTCCATGTGATTGAGGGAATCATGGATGTGCTCATTCAGTTTTATGATCCAGTTTATCACTGTTTCACATTCCCGAATTACCAGCTCGCACTAACGTTGGAGGAGTATTCTCATCTGATTGATCTACACATTACTGATCGAGCTCCATATTCTGGACTGGAAGAAATTCCAAAGAATCAGACCATTGCAAGAGCAATTCATTTGGACGAGTCTGAGGTTAGGACTCACCTAACCACTAAGGGTGGCATCCAAGGTTTGCCAGCCCAGTTCTTGACAAAGAAGGCCCTGTATTTTGCCAGTATAGGAAACGTGACTGCTTTTGAAAGCGTCTTTGTCTTGCTCACCTACGGGTTATTTTTGTTTCCCAACATCAATAACTTCGTCGATATCAACTCCATTAAGGTTTTTCTCATTGGAAACCCTGTGCCGACTTTGCTCGCAGATGCGTATCATTCTGTACATTTGGGAAATTTGTATAGCGGAGGGGAGATCACGTGCCGTGTACCTTTGCTTTACAAATGGTTTATCTCCCACTTACCCAAGTCTGCTGCTTTTTGGGATTGCAAGAGTGTCTTACATTGGTCGCAGAAGATCATGTCTCTTACCAAATCTGATATAGATTGGTGTAATAGGATCTATGATGGAATCAGAATCATTGATCATTGTGGAGACTTCCCCAACGTACCCCTCATAGGAACTAAAGGAGGAATCAACTATCATCCGGTGTTGGTTCGCCGTCAGTTTGGATACCCAATGAGACACGTCCCACGGGGTGTTCATCTGGAAGGTCTTTTCTTCAAGGAAGAAGAAAACGATAGAGCACTAAAGATGAAAATAGTGCACGCTTGGAAACACGTTCATAAGAAAGGACAAGAGTCTCTAGGAAAACCAGACTGTGTCTCGATGAAGCCTTATCTCCATTGGGTACAAACTAGAGCTCTCAAGCTAAAAATGCCTTGTTACGGAATTCTTCCGCCGAGGGAATCTGTCATGTATTTCATGACGGAAACTGAAAAGCTTCAGGTTACTCTCAACAAAGTTCAACGGGAGAGGAGGTCTTGGAAGAACAAGTATTGTACCCTCAACGTAGAGTGCATCAAAATACAGCAACTACTGAAAGATAAGGATGCTCTGATTGAGATTTTAGAGCAACATGTTGTAGAGAATCAGGATGACCAAAGGAATTTGCTCACTCCTTTCACCTGGCAAAGGAATGACAACCCGACAACGGCCCAAGAGCCCCGGTCAAAGAAAAGGAAAGAGTCCGCACCCGATTTCTCTTCAGAGAGGACTCGGGACCCATTAGCTTAGGTTTCTATTTTCGTACCTTGTAATCTACTGTATTTCCATTTCTGTAATCCTTTGAATTCAATAAAACGGGGTTTCCCCACTGTTTGATATTTGCAATCTAATTGTCGAAGTTTATTTTGATTAAAACAAAAACAATTAATATAATCATTGCATTCATCATTCTCACATCACGTATTCTTCTTCCCTATGAATCTCACGTTTGTATCTCGATTCTAGAGTCAAACTGTCTCATTTGTACAATACTCGGGCCAATCGTCAGAAAAAGATGGATGATCTTGAGGAAGAAAACAGAGAGTTAAAAGAAGAGATCGACGCTCTGAGAGAGGATATGAGAAAGCTTCGTAACGACATGCAAGCCACGGCAGAAGCTCAGCTACAAAGAACTGTGATCTCAGAGATCACCTCGACACCCATAGTGGAGAAGTATGATCCTAGGTATCAAATGCTGAAAGATCGTCCTTGGGGCATGCCTGTTAACTATATCCCGGGAGGATATGTTTCGCCGATCACTGAAGATCAGGGAATCACAACTGAAGCCGCTGGGCCTGGAGGTTACAAACTTTGGGAAAGCGAAGATGCCAGAGGCATACTGAAGACTCTTGAAGGTTACAAACTTCGGGAAACACCAAGACTCACTGCCGTAGTCACGGTTGTCCCGGAAGGACAGATTCCACAGATACCTTCTGGTAAAAAGAAAACCATGTTCGACAGAATGGATGAATTCCAGGAGCAGTTTCTGGAAATGCAGAAGGAGCTGCAAGCCATTCGCGGTCAGGATTTATTTGGAAAGGACGCCGCAGACCTCTGCTTGGTCCCCAATGTAAAAGTTCCGCACAAATTTCAAGTGCCCGACTTTGAAAAATACAAGGGTAACTCTTGCCCTCAACGCCATCTGGTGATGTACGCTCGGCGGATGTCAGCTCAGACGGAGAATCAGGACCTACTGATTCACTACTTCCAGGATAGTTTAATCGGTGCCGCACTCAAATGGTACATGGGTTTAAACCGTGCCACGATCAGCACATTCAAAGATCTTGGCACTGCCTTCGTCCAACAATACAAATACAATTTGGACATGGCACCCGACAAAGATCAACCCAGATCGATGTCGCAAAAGGACAAGGAAACCTTTAAGGAGTATGCTCAAAGGTGGCGTGAGATTGCCGCTCAAATTTGTCCACCTCTTGAGGAAAAAGAGATGACAAAGATCTTCTTAAAAACCTTAAGCTCATTTTACTATGACCGAATGGTTGCCAGTGCACCCAGTGATTTCACCGAGATGGTGGGCATGGGCGTACGTCTTGAGGAAGCCGTCCGAGAAGGACGTTTGGTAAAAGACACTGGATCGACGAGCGGTATTAAAAAATACGGTAGTGCTCTCCCTAAGAAAAAAGAGCAAGATATTGGGAATATCTCTCTCGGAAAGCAAAGGCGACGGTACCAACCAGTGGCAGCTGTAACTTCTGCTATCAGCACCGCACCTACGTATCAACCTCAGGTTGCGCAGAGCCAACCTGATCAGCAAAAGACACAACAGCCTCTTCAGCAGGCTCGTCCTCCATATAACAATAACCGTACAACACGGCCACCAGGATTTGATCCTATACCCGTGTCGTACGCAGATCTGTTTCCATTACTACTGGCTAAGGGGCACATTCAGACTAAATCTCCTCTTACAGTACCGAAAAATCTGCCTTTTTGGTTTAAGGTAGATCAAACTTGCCCTTACCACCAAGGAGGATCAGGGCATAACATCGAGACTTGTCTCAATTTCAAGTCTGACGTGCAAAAACTTGTTAGGAGCGGGGTCTTATCCTTCAAGGATACAAATCCTAATGTTCTCATGAACCCGCTGCCTTAACATGAGAAGGCTACAGTCAATTTGATAGAAGGAGAGACTAACGATGTCTATCAAATTCACGATGTACTCTTGTTGAAAACCAATCTGGTCAAGATGCATTGTAGACAGAGTGGATATGGCCATGTGCCACCTCATAATTATCACCAGTGTGATATCTGCTCTAAAGACAATCAAGGATGTTCTGTGGTGCAAGCAGCTCTACAGGAACAAATAGATCTCGGATGGATCCAAGAGCACCGAGTTCGTGGAGTTAATAAGGTCTACACGAATTCTAACGTCATTCAAAACCACGACATCCGTGCGATGAATGTCAACTTAGTGGCAATGCACTCAAGGCAAAGCCAGTATTATAATTTGCCGCGACACGATTACAGTTCTTGTCTGACTTCCTCGGTAAACAAACAGGGTTGCTCTTTTGTACAAGAAGCCCTCCAGTGTCAGATGGATCTTGGATGGATCCAAGACTACCATGATAGGAATTCCTATCAAATCAACATGGTTCAGATCTTCGATATTCGCGTGATGAATACCAACCTGGTAGAGTTACATGCTGAGCAGGTCCGACTCGGATTCTTAATATCACACGACTATCAAAGCTGTAAAGCGGGTTGCGAAAACTATCGAGGTTGTACCCTTGTCCAGGAGGCACTTCAGCACTTGTTAAATCACTAGTGGATGCCAATTTATATGGATAAAGATACTCAGCAAATTAGTATCAATAACAGAAACCCCACTCAGCGTCAGAGTCAGGATGTCCGATCTGTGGAAGCTAACCTAGTGATGTTACATTGTATTCAAAGTGGGCGTGGCCAGGTGCCACCACACAATTATGACCGTTGTAGCGTCTGTTCGGAAAGTAACCAAGGGTGTTACCTTGTGAGAGCAGCTCTTCAGGGTCAGGTGGATCGTGGAGAGATTCGCCCATATCTGGGTTCTGGACCCATCAACTGGACGCCGAACTACCTTGCCGATCAAGTTGAGGACGTTGTCACGATCGCTGGTCATCACAGGACCAGGGATGTTTTTGCCATCATCCCTCTACTTAACGAATCTAAAGTTCCCAACCGGGAACGGATCGAGATTACTTACGATGGTCAGAAAAATCAGAGGGCTCCCGTAGTCATCTATCTGCCGGGACCACTACCGTATGAATCAACTAAGGCTATCCCTTACAAATACGGTGCAACGACAGTTGAAAATGGAAAGGAAATTCCATTACCCTCCGTCGTGAATATTGCAGACATCAGTCGTGTAACACGGAGCGGTAGAATCTTCAACCGAGGAGTTGGAGAACCTAACAAGGAAAAGGAACTTCAGACAGAAGCTCCCGATCCATCAGTCGGTCAATCCAGTAATCCCGACCTTTCGAAAAATAATGATGAGATGTTGAAGCTCATCCAAAGGAGTGAATATAACATTGTTGATCAACTGTTACAAACTCCTTCAAAGATCTCTGTGTTATCACTGTTACTCAGTTCAGAAGCGCATAGGGAGGCTCTACAGAAAGTCTTGGAGCAAGCCTTTGTGGAACAGGATGTAACAATTAGACAGTTCGATATCATTGTCTCTAACATCACTTCCTGCAACAATTTGGGATTTAGTGATGAGGAATTACCTGAAGAGGGTCGTCGTCATAACATGGCGCTCAATATCACAGTCAACTGCCAGGACGATGCTTTAGCCAGCATACTGGTACACACAGGGTCAGCCCTGAATGTTATGCCGAAGTCCACTTTGATGCAATTATCATTCAAAGGCCCTCCGATGAGAATCAGCGAGGTCGTCGTCAAAGCGTTCGACGGATCCAGAAAAACAGTTATCGGCGAAGTTAATCTTCCCATAACTATTGGTCCTCACACTTTCCAAGTCACTTTCCAGGTCATGGACATCCGAGCAACATACAGTTGTTTATTAGGAAGACCTTGGATACATCAGGCTGGGGCAGTTACTTCCACCCTCCACCAAAATCTAAAGTTCGTCAAGAACGATAAACTTGTCACAGTTTGTGGGGAAAAAGCCTTCCTTGTAAGTAACTTGTCATTATCTACTGGTATAGAACCCGAGGAGGTTATTGGAACTCAGTTCCAAGCACTTTCGGTGGGAAAGGACAATCAATCCCAAGGAGGAACTTCCATTTCTTCATACAACGATGCTATCAAAGCAGTCGAGAGTACCGATACGAAAGGATGGGGATAGCTTGTCATTCCTACTGACAATAAAACAAAGAAGGGTCTTGGTTTTTCTGCAACCTGTACCCGGACAGCTCCCAGCGATGAAAGTCTTCATCCCCTTCAAAACTTCTTCCACAGTGGAGGTTTCCTTCACCCAGTGTCTCAAGCAGTACATGCTATCAATGAGGAAGATCCCTCTGACACAGATGAAGAATGGAAGTCCTATCTTAACAAGGACGGTTATATGTCTCAGGACGAAACGCAAACTCCTTTTTGCTTTCCTACAGAGAGTCCGAGATTTATACCCAGGTCAGACATCGAAATGATATACGGAGATTGTGATCCGGAAGGATGCCGTGCTCCGCCAAATTCATTAGAGGAAGACACTCTGATGAAAGACAATTTTAACTACACCTACTATGGCCCAATGGATGGTCTGCCAATGTGGCAGCCCTACCCAGGAAACTTGGGGCAAGAGAGTCAGCCGAACAATGAAAATCAGCTGACCATCATTGAACAGAATACATGTGTCCCCACCATGTCATGGGATCAACACTCAGGTCATTCAGAAACTACTCAACATGAAGATGAATTCACAACGTTTGCAGGACTTGAATTCATCAACTATGCTTTTCCCGAGGTCAACGTCATCGAGAGAGATGACTCCTCCAGTTCCAAAGAAGTTTAGGACACCTTGGGACAACTGAGTGGAAAATACGACTATATGGTCAGGTACACCGCTCTCGAAAGCTCTCGTATCAGGCTCGAAGATATCCAGCCTACTGGATGGGGAGATACAGCTGAGAGCACAAATACTATGCAAAATACAACTGAGGAATTCTCCTACGACAATTCTGCCTGGGAGACAGATTCCAATGATCCTGCTCCACCAGAAATCAGCGTCATTTCTGAAGACAAATCAAGGAAGGTGCCAGACTTTGTGATTCACCGAGGAGTTCGCCGCTAATGGGTTGCTGTTGATGCTCCGAAGGTCGTTTGTCAGTCAAAGTAATTGCCATCTTTAACCTTTCACCCTGCCCAGGTGAAACAGATGTTTTGATAGGGCTCGCTTTCTGTAAATTTTCCCTCTTCGCTTAGCCCAAAGCGACAGAGTTTTGTTTTATAGGGCTGTAGTTTCAAGAATTGACTTGTTCATTAATAAAATAACATCGTTATGTAATTTCCGCATTAATTGCTGTTTTCTTTTCGCTTTTTCAGAAAATGGTAATCCTAAAAAACAATTAAAAATAAAAACGAGCAGTAAAATAAAACACTGCACACACGCATTTTCTCTATCTCTTCTAAACGCGAATCATCACGTCATGCAGATTGCTTGTTTTAAACCCCGTTGAAACATACGATCTGATGCCTTCTCCCAACTTTGAGTTCCCGATATTCGAGGCTGAAGAAGAAAATGATGACGAAATTCCAGAAGAGATCTCCCGACTACTCATATAAGAGGAAAGGTCCATTGAACCTCATAAAGAACCGTTGGAAATGGTAAACTTGGGTTCAAAACAAGAGAGAAAAGAAATCAGGATTGGGGCACTTCTCAGTCCAACTGCCAAAGAGAGTTTGATAAAGCTTCTCAAAGAATTCCCCGGTGTATTCGCTTGGTCCTATCAGGACATGCCAGGGTTGGATACCAGCATCGTGGAACATCACTTACCGTTGAGATCGGAATGTCCGCCAGTAAAGCAGAGGTTGAGACGGACTCACCCGGACATGGCCATCAAAATCAAAGAGGAGGTACAGAAACAGATTTATGCGGGTTTCCTCGCCACGTCAGAATATCCTCAATGGTTAGCCAATATCGTACCCGTTCTGAAAAAGGATGGAAAGGTCAGAATGTGTGTCGACTACCGAGATCTGAACAAGGCTAATCCAAAGGACGACTTTCCTTTACCACACATTGACATGCTAGTAGACAGTACAGCAAAGTTTAAAGTCTTCTCCTTCTTGGATGGATTCTCGGGCTATAATCAGATCAAAATGGCGCCGAAAGACATGGAGAAAACTTCGTTCATTACCCCATGGGGTACCTTTTGTTACAAGGTGATGCCGTTCGGTTTAAAGAACGCCGGGGCAATCTATCAAAGGGCCATGACAACTCTTTTTCATGACATGATACACAAAGAGATTGAGGTATATGTCGATGATATGATTGCAAAATCTAAGACAGAAGAGGAGCATGTGACCCACCTGTCAAAACTATTCGAACGTTTGCGAAAGTACAAACTCCGCTTGAATCCCAACAAGTGCACCTTCGGTGTCCGTTCAGGGAAATTACTAGGGTTCATCGTCAGCCAGAAAGGAATTGAGGTTGATCCTGACAAGGTCAAGGCCATTCAAGAAATGCCTTCTCCGAAAACTGAAAAACAAGTCAGGGGATTCCTGGGACGTTTGAACTACATCTCCAGATTCATATTCCTCATGACCGCGACATGTGCGCCGATTTTCAAGTTACTCAAAAAGAACCAGAATTACGTTTGGACAGAAGATTGTCAAACTGCCTTCGACAGTATCAAGGAATATCTGTTGAATCCTCCGATTCTATCACCTCCAGTGGAAGGAAGACCACTGATCATCTACCTCACAGTCTTGGAAGACTCAATGGGGTGTGTACTTAGCCAACAAGACGAAACCAAACAGAAAGAGTATGCCATTTACTATTTGAGCAAGAAATTCACCGACTGCGAAACTCGGTACACGATGCTTGAGAAAACTTGTTGCGCTTTGGCTTGGGCAGCCAAACGTCTTCGCCAATACATGATTCGTCATACTACTTGGTTAATCTCTGAAATGGATCCAATTAAGTACGTCTTCGAAAAACCTGCTCTCAAGGGAAGGATTGCCCGTTGGCAGATGCTGTTATCAGAATATGACATAGAGTACCACGCTCAGAAAGCCGTTAAAGGAAGTGTTTTAGCCGATCATTTGGCTCATCAACCGATTGACGATCAAGAAGCAATCGGGTTTGACTTCCCAGACGAAGATGTCATGTATCTAAAAATGAAAGATTGCGATGAACCGTTACCCAGTGAAGGGCCAGAACCAGGTTCCCAATAGGGACTTATCTTTGACGGAGCAGTTAATCATTATGGAAACGGAATTGGGGCAATCATTGTTACCCCTCAGGGTACCCACATTCCTTTCACTGCCAGACTTACGTTTAAATGTACAAACAACGAGGCCGAATACGAAGCTTGTATTATGGGTCTCGAAGAAGCAATTGATTTAAGGATCAAAAACTTGGACGTATACGGCAATTCAGCCTTGGTTATCAATCAGATAAAAGGAGATTGGAACACATACCAATCAAGATTGATTCCTTACAAAGACTACGCAAGAAGGTTGCTACCTTTCTTCAACAGAGTTGAGTTTCATCATATCCCTCATGAGGAGAATCACATGGCTGATGCATTAGCCATTCTCTCTTCCATGATTAGTGTAGGTCAATGGAACGGCCTACCTAAGATCGACATAATGCACCTTGAACGGCCCGCTTACATCTTCACGATTGAAGCAGTCATAGACGACAAACCTTGGTATCATGATATCAAATGCTTCCTTCAGAAACAAGAGTACCTACCTGGGGCACTAAGAAAAGACAGGAAAACCCTCAGAAGATTGGCTGGAAACTTCTTCCTGAGCGGTGACACTCTCTATAAGAAAAATTTTGACATGGTCTTGCTCCAATGCATAGACAGACCAGAAGCAGAAATGCTGATGAAAGAAATTCATGAAGGATCCTTTGGCACTCGTGCCAACGGACATACAATGGCGAGAAAAATTCTAAGAGCAGGGTACTACTGGTTGACCATGGAATCCGACTGCTACAAGTACATGAGGAGGAGTCACAAGTGTCAGATATACTCCGACAAAATTCATGTACCGCCATCACATCTCAAAGTTCTTTCTTCCCCGTGGCCTTTTTCCATATGGGGAATCGACATGATTGGCTTGATTGAACCTAAGGCTTCAAACAGACATCGGTTCATCCTGGTAGCCATTGACTATTTCACCAAGTGTGTCGAAGCAGCGTTATTCGCCAATGTAACCCGACAAGTGGTGGTCCGATTTATCAAAAACAATATCATCTGCCGTTGTGGTGTTCCAAGCGAGATCATTACTGACAATGGATCTAACTTGAACAACAAGATGATGAAGGAGTTGTGCGCAGAGTTCAAGATTAAACATCATAACTCATCTCCCTACCGACCCAAGATGAACGGAGCGGTAGAAGCGGCCAATAAGAACATCAAGAAGATCGTTCAAAAGATGGTTGTAACCTACAAAGACTGGAACGAGATGCTACCCTTTGCTCTGCACGGTTATCGCACATCTGTCCGCACTTCAACAGGGGCAACCCCTTTCTCTCTAGTGTATGGCATGGAAGCAGTGCTCCCCATAGAAGTAGAGATCCCGTCAATCCAAGTATTGATGGAAGCTAAGCTCACCGAAGCTAAATGGTGTCAAAGTCGACACGACGAACTGAATATGATCGAGGAGAAGCGAATCACGACACTATGCCATGGTCAGCTGTATCAACAGAGAATGAAAAAGGCGTTCGACAAAAAGGTCCGACCTCGCGTCTTCAGGAAAGGAGACCTTGTGCTCAAGAAGATACAATCATTTCTCACTGATTCTCGGGGCAAGTGGACTCCGAATTATGATGGCCCCTATGTGGTCACGAAAGCTTTCTCAGGCGGCGCCTTGAGACTTGCAACCATGGACGGAGAGGAATTTGCCTACCCCACAAATGTTGATGTAGTCAAGAAATACTTCTCCTAAAAAAACGTCTCGGTGGATTGAAAACCCAAAAGGGCGGTCCAGGAAAAAGTTAGAGACATAAAAAAAATCATCCCGGTGGATTGGAAACATCACAGTACAATCCAGGCAAAAGTTAGGGATAATGGCAAGTAACTATGTTCAACAGAGGCATGTCCCTCAGCAGCAGTTACACCATCCATCAGAGGAAAACTCCAGTCAAGGTCATCTTCGACAGAAGCTCAGGATGCCCCGAATTCAAAGTTGGTAGAAGGATAGTGGTCGTTATGTTTCAACGTAGCCCTTTTCCCTGTAAATTACCATTTTCTAACTTTGTAAATACTCAATGGAATCACGCGTTTGGCTGATCTCCATTTTATCAATAAAATTTGAGCCCTTGTGTTTTTGTTTGTAATTCTTATTTGTTTTAGCTTTACAGAACGACGTTGTTAACATGACTAACGATTCTTGAAATAAAACAAAAATGAATTTACTTGTTAAAACTTTTTCTGCTTTTTAATAAAGACGGCAATTTCTTTTGACTGTTGAACATCAGAAGAACATCGGTCGCTTCTCCAAAAGTAAGCGAACTTCAAAATGCAGAATCAAAGTACTCCTTCTACGCCAGTATGCCTGGATGAAGGGATCAACTGTGTCAGAGACCTTGTTTCATCTGACACGCTTCGGCTGAGTTCTCATCTCCTAAGCCCGATCAACATAGCTCCCAACAAGGACTATCTCTCCTAAGAAAAGCATAATTGCTATCTTGAACCAACGGTACTTCTTCGCCCTGCAATGGCCGAGTATCCAGTCGTGTTCATCTTTTAGTTTGTATGTTGCGTCAGTTTTGTCAGCATATACATACATGCATCATGCATTATTGATTTACATTCACAGTTATATTGCATCACTATCACTCTAGTCGGTCTTGTCCCCTAGTGATAAAAGTCCTCTCAATCGAGTTGTCAGCCTTTTCCTCGTCAGGAAGTGTTACGTCTGAACAATCTCTCTCCTCCAGTTTTATTTCTGGATTGAAGTTGGGTCCTCGACCACATTGATAACTTGAACCTCTGAAATACCATAGAGCCCTCAGTTAACATCACTCTTCGCCATTGAAGATGATATCCTTGTTTTCCCGGATTAAAGAAAATCCCAAGAGAAAGCCTCCTAAATCGGAGATTCGGCAGTACGGCAGTTTTTCTCCGAAAAACCCACTGATGAAAAGGTCATCGGCACCTCAAAATTGGATCACATCATATGGCATTTCTCCGAGAAGATCTCTGAGAAAAGTATGATGTAAAGACCCCGAACGAAAACAGTCTCTCAAGAGACTCGTTTTCCCCAGTAGATTCAACAAATGGCGTCTCCAAACAGAGAAGTTTGTGCACCTCTACAACTCAGACGACTGGGTTCCCCAGCAAGTATGACATCAAAACTTTTTCCACTCAAATAGCATCTCCCCAGGAAAATTCGGCGAGAAGTTTGAAGGAAAGCCGCTACGAATGGCGTCCCTTGTCAGTAAAGTTTATTCACGAAAGAAACTAAGACCAGTTCTTTGGTAGGAAACCAGGATCGAGGGGAAGTTTACATCAGAAACTAAGACCAGTTCCTTGGTAGGAAACCAGGATCGAGGGGAAGTTTACATCAGAAACTAAGACCAGTTCCTTGGTAGGAAACCAGGATCGAGGGGAAGTTTACATCATGAAACTAAGATCAGTTCCTCGGTAGGAAACCAGGATCGAGGGGAAGTTTACATCAGAAACTAAGACCAGTTCCTCGGTAGGAAACCAGGATCGAGGGGAAGTTTAAATCAGAAACTGAGACCAGTTCCTTGGCTGAAGACCAGGATCGAGGGGAAGTTTACCTTTTCTAAGCATCATTGCTTAGCAAAAGAAGATGAATGTGTGAATTACCATTCATAGACGCCGTCAAAATTTTGGGTATTCCGATATTTAATCCTCTTGCACCCCGAATGCCCGAATACCTTCGTCATTCACACCTTCGTGTCCAAGAAAATTAAATAGGGGCATCTGTCATACCCCAAATTTTGACCACTTAGATTTCCCATCATTGTGCAAATCATCATCACAATATGGAGGAACCATCATGCCTCATCAATCCCCTCAAGGATTGTTGAGCATTCACTACCATCAAGAATTAGGGTTTCAAGCCCTCTCAGAGTTCTTAGACAAAGGATCAATCAAGGAATGACATGATCTTCAACTTGTCTAACCTCTCAAACATCCACAATGGATCAAAAGGACTCCCACTTCAAGGATCAAGCACAAGGCTGCTCCCTTCTAGGTGGATCAAGTCTCAAGATCGACAGTGTCACCAAATTAGGGTTTTGGTCGACCAGGGCCTCCATATGGAAAATTTTCATCTTGGCACAAGCCAATGATCCAAAACATAACCTAATATACTTCATGGGACCTCATGGACCCAATCATCAAGTCAATTTTGCCTCAGGGGATGCATTCATCAAAAATCAGGAATTAGGGTTTCTTGACCTAATTCACCCCTAAGTAGACTTTTAGGGAAAATCATGAGCCAAGACCTCAAGAGAGGGTTTGAGGGTCTCTAATGAACTATATTGATCCATTTAGAACAATGGATTAATCCAAGAAGCTTGAGCAACAAGTCTCAATTTCATCTGCACCACAATTAGGGTTTCGCAAGGAAAGTCAACTGTAACTTTGACTTTTGACCAGGACATGCTCCCAAGCCCTAAAGACATGATTCAATATACCCTATGACACCCATGGAACATGTCCATCAAGTTTGATTTAGGTCAAGGACATGATTTCATGAAGAATTGCACAGTTTGGAATTCATCTGATAAAAAGTCAACTGTGCACAAAAGTCAACTTTGACTTTTTGAGATTTTTCACCAAAATGGATTTTTAACCCTAAAATGATGTTAATGTATGATTTGAATCATCATTCATCAAGAAAACTCAAAGAAAATGGGATAACTTGTAAAAGGGGTAACCATAAAAACTTAGAAAAATTTCTAAGTTATGGAAAAAGTGACACTAATGTGCCAACTTTGGAGGACCATAACTCCTAAACCACAAGGCCGCTGTTCCCCATTCAAAGCTTGATTTGTAGATCTCATTGCCCTCTACAAAAGCTTCATACTGACCTATGTCCAAATTCCTCATGGATTTTGAGTTATGGAGTGATCAAAATCAAGAAAAGTCACTTTGTTCCAACACTTAGTGAAAATTTCACTAAGTCAGATTTTACCCTACTTTTTGCCAAATGTAGGGGGATTTTTCACTTGGATTCAAAAGAGATCAAAACCAAACATGTTCAAACAGTTGTTGTATCATGTAAGGGCTTTCCAAAATGACCAAGAACATTAACAAATTCAATTTGAGTTATGAGATATAACATTGGCAAGTTGCCTTGTTGAAATCTGCCAAGGCAAGGCAGATTTTGCATTTTTGCTCGATTTGCCAAAATCAGCCAAATCCAAATGCTCCTATCCACTTGGACACATCTGAGGATTGAATCTAAAGGGGACAATCACTGAGCCAAGCCTCCAAAGTCTTTGGAACAAGAAATAGCATGTTGAACCTAGAATTGCCAAAATAGGGACTAGACTCCAATTTTGGATTGGAGCATTCAATGGAAGCATCAAGGTGGCATGGACTGAGCCATTTGCAACTGAATTCAGTCAAGACTTATCCAAGACCAAGGGGACCAGCAGCCTGTGCCCTAACCTCTAGTCAATGGCTAGAGGAGACTTGGATTTTCATTTGCCAACATTGGCCAAACCTACTCAGCAGTTACCATTCACTATTCCTTGCCAAACAAACTTGCTCTACTATAAATAGAGCTCAATTGTGATCAGTTTGAGTACACCAAAGCCATCAAACAGATGTTTTCCTCAAAATATCTTCTTTCACTCCAATTTTGCCTTCTAAGGCAAGTCACTATCGGGTTTTGAGTTTGGGAGCTTTTCCAATCAAACCAATCACTCACACACCTCACATACATCATATAGAAGTGATCCAAACACTCACATAACATCTGGAACACAGATTTCACAAAATCACCAGCCAATTGCTCAAGTTCTTGACAGTTTTGCAGTTGAGGTACCATCTTCAGCTCCAAACCATTTCAATCCATTCCAAGCATTCATACACACTCCATGGCACCTAGGGAAGCTATCCAGATCATTGGAACCTAGCTGTAACACCTCCAACACAAATCACGATCACCAGCTGCAAGTGGTAAGCATGAGCTCTTCTAACTCTATGATCCATGCAATTTTTGCTGCCCAATAATTTGGCCATATGTTCATAATCATGCATGGAATGTTTCCCCTCAATTAATTGCATTGTTTGAATCGTGTATCAAAAATCCTAGCCTTCATGCAGAAATTAGGGTTCTTGAGGATTTTTCGTGATTTCTTGTTTTATGCTTAATTTAAATGAAATTAATTGTCATAGACATGATCGTGAGGTTGAAACGAGTTGATTGGTATGTGAATTACATGATATGATTAAGTATTCAGTGAGATTGGAGAGAAAATGCAAATCTGGGCAAGCCCAGAACACACGCGTGTTCTTGGGTGTTCTTGGCGCCATTTTTTCAAAATTCAAATATTTGAATTTTGTGATTTTATTTAATTGATTCAAAATTTAATTTCTCTCTGAGTTTTAATGATTTTGAGTTGATTATTTTTTTAATAATTCACAAAAATGTTAAAATATTTTGTTTTCCCAAAAAATCCCAAAAATATTATTTATTTTGTATAATTGATATTTTTGCAAAGAATTAATGTTTTAATTGTTTTTAACATTTAAAATATTTTTTCCACCTTGATTTTGCAACTTTTAATGCTTTCTAATTATTTTGTAGGTCAATACTTAATTTTTGAAGCATTAATCCAAGATCACAATTTGTTTTTCCTATGTTAAACAATTTTGATCATTTTAATTGAATTTTTATTCAATTAAAACACATTTTTTAAAACAAATTAGGGTTTTTGGATTAATTCAACCCTCATAAATCATTTTCAAAACACTTTTGGGCCTCTAATAGAGTGTAAGACCCAATCCTTTTTTTTGACCAAATCATTTTTGGGCCTTAGTATATTGTATAAGTCCTGATACCGTAAAAAACAAACGGCGCGATCGTCGCCTTTTCAAAACAAAAAAACCTTGGGCCTACCCTCGAGTAGTAAGACCCATTTCTTTTCTTAAAACTCATTTGGGCCTCTATTAGAGTGTAAGACCCAACCCTCTTGTACAGAAAACTTTTTGGGCCTCATTCGTTGTATAAGTCCCTCTGTACATTTTCAAATAAACGACGCGATCGTCGCCAGTTTAAAAATAACCTTGGGCCTCCCCTTGAGCTATAAGACCCATTCAAAACTTTTGGGCCTCTAATAGAGTGTAAGACCTAATTCCCTTTTAACCAAAACCTTTTGGGCCTCAGATAATGTATAAGCCCCTTCGCGTTAAAAGAAAATCTCTGCGTGATCGCCATTTTTTAACAAAAAGTCAACTGGGCCTACCCTCGTGTTATAAGCCCCACTCTTTTTCTTTAAACCTTTTGGGCCTCTTGAGAGAGTGTAAGACCCATCCCTTTGTACAGAAAACACTTTTTGGGCCACAGTCACTTGTATAAGTCCCTCTGTACAAAATTCAAACAGTGCGCTCACTGATAAAACCCTGGGCCTCTCCTTGAGCTGTAAGCCCCAAATCTTTCTTTTTCAAAGCACTTTCTCCTTTGATTTTGAATATACTGTTGTTTTCAATCTTTCTTTCTTGAACAACTAACCAAACAACATGGAAGCTCTACAACCGAGTAAGTGGTTATTGCTTTCATTTACCGCTTTCATATACATATAACTGTATTGTGGGGTTGTTTCACTGTAAGTCTTCTTTCATAAACTCATATCAACTGTGTAATAATAGTATAGATATTTCGAGTTTCCCCGGCAACTACGTCTAGAACTAGGTGACGCCGTTTCGTTTATTCGTAGAAATAGACAACTAGATCCCCAATAGGATCACCAGATACAGTCTTCTCTTCGGCTGTCCTCATTAGGAATTGTCAAGAAACTCTACTCCCAGAGATGAATGTATTCTCCGTGAATGGCATCTTTGAGTTTCTTCCAAATTCTCGAACTTTCCTGGCTTGATCTATTCCTTGTGAATAGCCTGTCTTGAATTTCTCGGGGTTTAAGGACCCACGGGCTTCTTAAAAGCATCGGCCTCCTCTTGGGCATTGTTCAAGGACCCACAGGCTTCCTAAAAGCAACCCCGCCTCCTCTTGGGCTTAGTACAAGGACCCGTCGGCTTCTTAGAAGTATTCATAGCCTCCTCTTAGGCTTCGTATAATGATTCATCCTCCGGGAATGATAGCCTCCTCTTGGGCTTCGTACAAGGACCGATCGGCTTCTTAAAAATTTCCAGCCTCCTCTTGGGCTTCGTACAAATTGTCCCAACGACCTCCTAGAGGTATATGAATAGAAATTAGTCATCTGCATAGAACAGTCCTTTCAAAGAGTCTACTACTGTTTCTCAAAGCATGGTACAAAAGATGAAACTCTAGACACAGACAGTCTAATCTCCTTGAGTTTTCCAGACATTCTCAAGTGACCCCTTTTCTAAATAGGAAGAAAACCCGTGGACTCGGACAGTCTCAATACCCTTCGGATTTCCCACTTCCTTAAAGAACAGGAATAGCCCGGATCCTCGAATCAAATCCTCGAGTACAGTGTTGCTCATATAAGAACTGATTTTCTCTTTAAATCAGCATACTGGACCTGTCACTCTACTGAAACAGTAACCATAGCCTCTCTCTTAGGCTTTATACAATAATTCTCCCCAGCGGAGTCAAACAGTGTTTAGCCTCTCTCTCGGGCTTTGTACGAGACACATAAAGAGACTCCCTCGTTGAGTCAATCACCCTTTCGCCTCCATCTCGGGCTTTATACGAGATACAAAAAGGTTCTTATTGAGCCAAACAAATTTTAGCCTCCATCTCGGGCTTCGTACGAGATACAAAAAACTCTCTTGTTAAGTCAAGTAGCCTTCATCTCGGGCTTTATACGAGATACCAAAAGACTCCATCGTCGAGTCAAAACCTTTTAGCCTCTCTCTCGGGCTTTGTACGAGACACATATTAGCCTCCTCTTAGGCTTTATATAAGAAAACCACTGGTTGGTCTAATCAACCTTTTAGCATCAAAGTTGTGCCTCGTTCACAGTACACAAACTTCAACAACTCTTTCCCCTACATCTAATTGCTGTAAGCGGCAAGCCTCTGGATCATCTACATCCATGCCAATGTCCCTCTTTTAGTATGAGAAATTCCTAAGGAAAGATGGCATTGCTCTAAACTGAGTTAAAGTCTTCTCCTTCAGGTTAAAATCCCCTATAAAGGAAATTATGGCATTGTCGGATTCACAAATCCCGGTTAAAGTAATCCTCTTTTACAGTCAGTCACCCAACAGTTGTGACAAACAGACCCCTTTAGAGATGACAAATTCTCTCTAAGGTCAACACTTTTAGCTTCACATCTTGGGCTTTAAACAAGATACAAACTACCTTTCGCTTCACGTCTTGGGCTTTGAACAAGACACCAAAACAACCATATCCTCCCATAGAATAGGAGAAACTACGATCGCTCTGATTTCCCTGTTTCGGTAAACGGGAATACGTAGGCATAAGATTGAAAGAAAAAATCTTAGCGAGCACACTAAACAAAAACCCAAAATCCCATACTCTCATACATTCGTCCTAACATCCTAACCGATAGCCTAAAGCACCCCTTGTCAACAAAATAACCTAGGAGAAACCCCGAATCTTTGTAGCATCTGTAAACCAACAGTTTTGACTGTTTAATCTCAGTATGCAAGCAGGGTTAATTGGAGACATCTATTTCCTGTCCTTCATCGGCTTTAATAGGATAAAAAATGAATCGAGCAGTAGTACCAGAGCGATCGTGCTTCGCAACCACATCCAAAAATAACTCGCTACAGGTGGGTTCTCTCATTTATAAATGCTTAAGTCTCCACATTCCTAATCAATGTGAGACTATTACCCACACTACTCACACTTTCTACATTCTCAACAATACCAAAACCATAAACAAGATTTTTTTTCTAATCTCATGAGTATGCATGACATACTTCAAGATTAAAGTCTTTTTGGAGGTGAAATTCAACTTCTCATCTCCAATACCTGCAAGATTAGTGGTGTGATCATCTCCCAAGATCATTTTTTTATCATCATCATTCTTGTATGTTTTAAACATTGCACAATCATAACATACATGATGAGAGGTGTTTGTGTCTATCCATCAACCATCAAATCCATAAACCATGTTGTTTCTAGTGATCATAAAAATAAATTTCTCATCAATCAAGTTAACCCGTGCATTAGGGGAAGCACCAGGTTTAGGCATGCTCTTACATTTCTTAGCCATATGACTTAGTTTTCCACATATGAATCAGGAGAGTGTCATTTCTTTGAGGTGGTGGATGTTGCCTAGAAATTAGAGAAATTTGGACCCTAAAAGAGTTCTCATTCTTAATTTGGTTGTGGTTCTGATTCATTAATGGTTTTCTAGATGGCTTCAGAATCGCAATTAATTTATTATATTGTTTGAAACAACAAAGAATTTATCTTTATAATCTTGTCTGCTAGATTCTTCTTCAATTCAGATACAAGTAATCAGACTCTCAATTGATTTTTGTTTTGTTTTATGGCGAAGCATGTTTTTGAAATATTTACAACCAATGGACAGTTTGACAATAATAACACCAGATTGAAATTGTTCATCTAGGGGCATAACTATAGTGATGATCTCATGAGAAATCTTTTGAAGTTCGTGACATTGAGCCTCTAGAGACCTTTCATTTACCATATGATACTTCAGGTAGAAACTAACAACATATTTTTGCTCAAGCCTCTTCGGTATCATACTTTTTTTCAGAGCTTCACAAACTTATTTTGCAGTATCACATCTACGGTAAAAATCATACATATCATCTATGAATCCATTCAACATGTGATTTTTGCAGAGATAGTCATTTTCTTTCCATTGAGTGATTTCTTTCTTGAGCTATAAATCGTTCAATTTAATATATGCAACAAATTCAAATTCAACAACATTAATCGTTCCATCAGAATCTACATATTTCTTACCATTATTTTACTCATTTAATCCATATGGAGCAATAAGAATGTCATCAATTAAAATATTGACAACCTTTTTTAAGGTTAATAAAAATCACCTTTTTTTGTCTTCAGTGTTTGAAGTGACTTCCCTCAAATTTGACGATTTGTCATAGAAGCAGTAAAAGTACTCACATATTTCTTTATAAGGTTAAGAAAAATCACATGTTGTTTTACAATTTTGAAAAATGCCAATTAAGAAATTACTGAATAGAGTCACAGACTATATTGCTCTCTTTAAGACGTTTTGTGGCACTTCCCAAAATTATGCAAAGCATACTATCAACCACGACGCCTTTAAGATAAAACATCCCAGTTCAACTGACTGATTACTATTGCAATGTAGGTAGTCGGTCTAGAAATACATCCCCCGATGGCATAATGACTGGTAAATGAGGGTATAAATACCTCTTGTAGTATCTTGTGACTACTAGACGTATTTGTCGTAAAGCAGCCAATCGAAAATAATATAGAAAATAAAATATAGAGATAGATTGGAGATGAGAGAGAGGAAAAAGATTTCGATTTGATTCAAAAATCTAGAGTGAAAAATATGAGGTGGAAAGACCGCTATTTATAGGGAAAAAAATTATGAACCTGAATAGAAAAAAAAAGGAGAAATGAAGTGGGAAACGTAGGAACTCGCTAATTCGTCCCATGTAACCATTAGGGAAGCCTTGATCAGCAAGGGAATATGGGAATGAGAAAGGCATTAGGGTTACCTTTAATGGACAATAAAACATTAATCGAATAAATTAGTATTAATTAATCTTTACCATTTCAGATACTAAAAAACAATGCATTACCAAGCCCAAGCTCAAGTTGAACCAAACAGAACCTAGCCAAGCGAATAGTCTATCAGATGGCGGCTGGCACGTGTATGATGATTTATGGTGTTGCATAGTCACCCTTTCAAAAAAATTGCGTACCTCAAGAGGCACACTCTAATAGTTTAACCTACCATATATAAACACTACTAAAGTGTGATATCCTTTCAATGTGAGACTTTAAGAAACTTTTACAAGTTCACCTCTTTATACACTAGCTCATATGTGTGCTTATTTCTTACCAACTTTAAGCCAACAATTTCTTCCAATTCCTAACTAATCCTCTGATTTCCAACGTATACCGTTGAAGCTTCTATTAAAGTCATTTAAGTTCAATAATAATTGATTTTCCTTTAATAATCTATCTGGGTTGGTTTATTTCACATGGTCTGATTCTCTAATCTCATACTAAAAAGTTTTTATTATTAAAGATAAATCCAAATATCTCATATGAGTCTTAAAAATTTGGAATAAACATGAGTTTGGTAATCTTGACTTTCAAATTGATTCTTTAAGAAAGGTAGGGAGAAATTTGGATTCTCTAGCTGATCAGAAGATCATACCTGAGGATGAAATTAAGATTAGGACTTGAGCCATTACATAACTTTAGTCCTTGTTTCAGAGATCTAAAGTTAAGTGGCTTAAGAATGGAGATGTTAATACTTTTCTTCATGTTTCTATTAAAAGCAGAAGTAAGAGGAATGTTATTTTATCCCTTAATTTTGATTATGGTTGGTTAGAGGGGGTTTCGACAGGAGGTGTTCAATTATTTTTTAGATCTTTTTAAATAGACAAATACATATAAACCTTGTCTCAATGGAGTTTATTACCGCTTTCTTTTTAAGAAAATAACCTTGTCGTTACCGCTCCCTTTCTGCTTCTGGAGATAGATTGCGAAGTGGCTCGTTGTGACAAAAATAAGAGCCTTAGTTCTAAAGGCTTTAACTTTCCTTCATGAGAAAATTTTGGAACTTGTTAAGGGAAGATTTATCGATTATGTTTGAACAGTTTCATTGTTTTGCATTTCTACCTCTGAGCATTGCCTCATATTTTGATACCTTGATCCCCAAGGTTAAGTCCTCATCCCACTTGGTTGATTTTCGACCTAAAGTGTTGGCTGCTGATTAGAGAAGGTGATGGATAAAAATATTTCCCTTAATCAACCGACTTTTCTAAAAGGTAGATTGTTGGTTATCATAGTGGTGACTGTTAATGAGTTGATTGACTAGTCAAACAAATCTTGAAATGCTTATTTCATTTTTAAAGTGAATTTTGAGAAAACGTATGATTTAGTTTGATGGAGTTTTCTGGATTATATGCTTATCATATTCAGTTTAATGAAAAATAGAGATCTTGGATGAAAGTTTGTGTCTTAACAACCCAAGAGATTTGTATTAAAGAGGGTTGAAACAATGTGATCATCTAGCTCCTTTCTTCTTCCTATTATTTGGAGAGGGGTTTAGTTGGTAGTTCAGTAGGGCAGTTGAGTTTGACCTTTTTTATGGCTTTATGGTGAGAGCCTTATATTTCGTGGTCTCCCAATCATTAATATGCAGATGATACGTTAACCTTGGTCGATCCTTATATAGAGAATTTATATGTTAATAAGGTTATACTTAGGGATCTTGAACTGACATTGATTCTTCAAGTTAATTTTTTAAAAAGTAGCCTGATAAGGTTCAATATGGAAATTTTCTTTTTGGATTCAGTCTGTGATTTTCTTCATTGTAAGCTTGAGACATTTACGTTTAGATATATTGAGTTGTTTGTGGGGCTAATCCTTATTTAGAATTCACTTGGGATTCTATAGTTAATTTGATGTCTAAGAGGTTTGATTCTTGGAAGGATAAGTATGTGATCTTGGGGAGTGATCTTACTTAATTTTGTGCATAATGTTATTCCTATCTTCTTCTTGTCTTACTGGAAAATGAGTATGAAGTTTTTGAAGAATATAGTTAGGATTCAAATATGATTTCTTTTTGGAGGTGTAAAGGATGAATCTAAGATTGCTCGGATTAAGTGGTTTGATGTCTGTAAACCAAAGAGTAAAGGTGACTTGGGGATTAGGGATCCCCATTTGGTTAATTTGGCCTTTTTGGTTAAATAGAGCTGGAGATTGATCTTGGATGCCTCTAACCTTTGGTATGATATCCTTATAGTTTCTAATTAAGCACCGTAAAGGCGTCGAGCTTACGACGTAAAACAAGCATGTTTATAGTTTTTCTTTTCTAATGTTTTGTTTTTTGTTTGGTTGCAAGTCTTGGTCGACTTATTTGAGGATGCTTGGTGATTTTCCAAGTTGGTTCGTTTCAACTTGCGGATGTATAGTAATGATTTTGTTAAGTTGTGTACACGTCCAAGGTATGTATTTATCGCTTTCTAGACTTTAGCATATTCATGATACTTAGGCATTTTACAAACTTTCATGCCATTCATTCTTTTGTATACTTGTTCTTTTGTGAATCACTTTAGTTCCCAACCTTTTTGTGAGGTGGCTTTCCATTGTTCATATATGCGGAGTACCAACATTCTTGTTCTAACTGGATTTTATTATGTTGAATCTGTTGTTTGTGTTGTTTATGTAAATGCATGAAAAGGATCAAGGCAATTGTTTTATTTTGAGCACAACCACCTTAGCCAAATAGTTAATTCTCCTTGTGAGTGTGTGAGAATTCGTAACCCCTTTGAGCTTTTTTATCCATGTTTTTATTTGAACTTAATGCTTGTCTATGAGTATTTAGTTCACTTATTTTTGAATGGATTTTATTTTTTCTTGGACCTCAACTTTGTGTTGTTGTATGAATTTGTGCCTTGCCTTAGAAAGTAGGGAGTATTCACATAATGATGCGGTTGAATTCAAGTTGGCGAGAGAATGATTGTGTACTCACTGGTTGGATTCTATGAGGATTGATAAAGAAAAGATAAAAGATAAAAAATGTGACAAATAAAAGAAAAGAAAAAAAAAATCCTTGAAAAAGGAAACAAAAAGAGTTTCAATAATTGTGCTAAATAAGTATTGTTTGTTGTGTACCACTTGGGATTTTGGAAGAAGTTGATTGGAATTTTGGTGTTTGAATCTTTGTGAGTTGATCACTCCCTTAGGTTTAGGCAAGTTTTCGTTTCAATTACCTTTAGAAATTGCCCCTTGTTTGTTTACCCGACCACGTTACAACCTTGAAAGTCCTTGTGATTCTTGCCTTTGTATTCTCAATGTGAATTGTTGGATGTATGAATAATTTAGTCTTTTGTTTGCATGAGTGTTGTGTGAGTGTAAAGTACCCCATTTTGTGTTTTTCATCTACCGATGATTGTTTTTACTAGGTGTGATTCACTTTGGAACTTGTGTTGTTTTAGAATTTTTGGCATGACTTTTGTACTTTGCTTTTGTTTCGTGACTATGTTATCATTGTAGTTTAGTGGTAAGTATTTACTTTGTGTGTACCGTTTTTCATTTGAACCATACATTCGTTTCCGTTTTTCAAAACCTGTTGATTCGTCTTTCTTTGGATATTGCTTGTGCATTTTCAAGTTTGTTTGATTCTTGTTTGTGGACAAACAATTAGGTAAGTTGGGGAGAGTTTGATAAGTGCAAATTGTACCTATTTTTGTATATATGTTTTGTTGCACTTATCGATTCTTTTTGGTAAATATCGTGCGAATAATACCCGATTTGTTTATAAATACGTTTACGTTACTTTTTAGTGTATATATATTATAAATATCATTGATTTTAATTGATTTTCTCTCATTTTTGTAGGTATTCCAACAATGGTATTTTGCCATTGTTGTATAGAGCATTGAATAAGCTTTCCAACGCTTCGAACCGGGCGAAAAACGGAGTTACGGTTCAAAAGTTACGAATAAAATAGTGCAGGATTTTTGCTGCTACTGTCAGCTGCGCCTCTGCTGCGTCGGGCGGTACATTTTGAGCGTCGGCCGATGTGTTTTGAGCGCCGGGTGGTGCTGCGGCGAAGGAAATAAATGAGTTGAATTGAGACTTACAGGAGCTTTCCATTTTGGGGACTTTCGCCGGGCGGTACTTTGAGCGCCGGACGATACTAGATATTTGTTGCTAGGCGGGTTTATATACACAGCTGGTGTGAGGGGAAAAATGGGTTGCGTCGGGCGGTGCTTTCTAGCGTCGGGCGGTGGGTCTGAACCAGAATTTTGTATTTATGTCATTTCACTTCATTTTTGGAGGTTATGTTGTTTGGAGGTGATTTTTCCTCTCCTACTTCATCAACCTCATTCTTTGATAGATTAGCTTAGAAAACAACATGGAAGCATGCATACGGATGAACCGGGGTGGATTGATCGTCGATCGGCGTTAACAAACCGCAAGATGTTTGGTTCATTTCTCTTCCTCTTTGTGTTTTTCTTCTATGTTGGGTTTTGTATATGTATTTATTCTGAACTCATGTATATTTGTCACCCATGGCGTTATATGAAACTTGCTTTACAAATCTTTATTGGTGATTGTCTCTGTTTTTTGCTTTATGCGCGGGGTTTGAGTTGCGTTAGAGATAATCCTCGCAAACTTCGATTATGGATGGTTATCTGTTAGTTTCTGCATTCTAGAGATAGATTTAAGAGCTAACAATCTTCAATAGGTGTCGAAGCTTAATGCCTCCGTGCCTTGAGTCGCGTGCGAGAGTATCGACGAGGGTAACACGGTTGTTCTCTCAGCTTTGCGTTTGACATAACCTTTGTTGTGAGCGATGCTAGGTGATATTGAGGAGTATTGTAGGTCGAGTATAACTGGTCGGTAAGTTTAAGTTTGTGAGGAGTCGATTATGTGCATGCCGGATAAGTTTGTCTTGCTGAACAATTAATTTGTTTTATGTTTTAATATTTACTTTTTTGTTTTCTTGTTTTAAACCATTTTAATCCAACCTCATAAACGCGAGAGATTGTCGAACGACATTCTTTCTCTCAAACCGATCTATGTGGACACGACATAAATCCCGGAGGGAATTCTTCCGAAAATAAATATTTTTGCTGCTCGCCCTATTCTGCATTCAGCAACAGTTCAATAACACCGATCTCTGTGGACACGATAAATTTCCGGAAAAATACTTTCAAAGACTTTTGTTGTTTGCCGCTTTACCGCTTCAACATCAAGGAGACGTCAATGGATGAGGAATATCAAAATATATTACACATCATCAAGTGTTATTTTTATCTCCCCAACTAGAAGGTGAAAGGTTTTATTCTTCTCGTGCAATATTTTTTTAGAAGGTTTTCACATGGTTAACTATGTTGAACTCTATGGTAGAGAGGTTATCCAGTCCACTTTTTAGAATGGCATCAATGAACCAATCATATCCTAGAGTATTCAGAGGAATGGTATTCTTTTCATTGTTTATACACTTCAAGCACCCACACGAAACTATAAACATTAATAAAATATATTAGAGAAGCAATATAAAACAAGAATGAAAAAATGTTCGAACAATATTCATATTTGTCACTAGTGCAAATGTCTCATAATAACTAATGTTATATGTATGAGTATAACATTTTGCCGCTAGTCTTGCCTTATAGCTATCAAGAGTGTCATCTGATTTGTGCTTTAGAATATAGATTCATTTACATCCAACTAACTTCTTGTCTCACTACCTCTCAACAATTTTCCAAGTACCATTTTTCTCAAGAGCTTTCATTTCCTCACTAAAGCTTAGGCTCAAATTTTACATTTCAATGCTTCTTCAACATATGATGGATAGCTACAATAAAACTTTGATACTACGTGGAAAAATGTATAAAGGAGACATAATGAGAAATATGATATCTATCCTTGGAGGAACAAGATATTTAATATTTTTCTCAAAGCAATGATTAAATCATTCTGATAAATATCACAAGTATCATTAATAGAATAATTATTTTTAGTACTTTTCTCTATCTCATGCGGTTGAATTTGTTTCTAGAGCAAATCAAATTGAGTGTTTCTTTGATACAATATAGTTGATGTCGAATGTAATGATTCCTACAGAACAAAAGACAATGAGAAACAAAAATAGGACTCTAAGTAGATTCAGGACTATAACTAGAAGTAAGTTCACTCACAATATGCAACAACTCAGGTACTAAATCAAACTCATGACTTGAAGTAGATTCAATAAGCCTAAGAGTAGATTCGCTTAAATTAGAAACTGACATGTGTTTTAGGAAAGTTATGACCAAGCATAAAAAAACTCAAACTCATAGTTCGAGTCATTCATGCTTTCCATTTAAGGCTCATGACGAGTGAAATAAGACACATTTTCGTGAAAGGTAAAATCTTTAGAAACAACATACTTATGAATAGGAGGATGAAAACATTTGTTCCCTATTTTATTAAGAAAATAACCTACAAAGACACGTCTAAGTGCACAAGTATCCAACTTAGTTCAGTTTTGCTAATGGATATGGACACAATCTACACAATCAAATACTCAATATTCGAGACCCTACAATGCAGAAGGGAAAAGTGATACCATAAACTAAACACGGCTAATATTACCTATAATATGAGATGTCACGATTAATTAGACAAGCAACAGTCCAAATTGCTTCACCTCAATATGATTTTCGAGGATACATTTGGAAGAAAAGAGCTCGAGCGACTTCAAGTAAGTGACGATTTTTTTTCTGCAACATTATTTTGTTATGTGATATTGACACATGTGAATCCATGAATGATGTCATGTTTACTAGTAAACTTGGAAAAATTATGATAGAAAATTCTTTACCATTGTCAAAACATATTCTTTCAAGACATTCAAATTATATTTTGCACAATATTATAAAATTGAATAAACGATTATGATACTTCTTATTTATTATTTCATCAAAAAAATCCTAGTAACTCAAAAACAAAGAAACAAGTAGAAAATGTTATAAATAAATGCTGATCCTCAAACATCATAATGAATAAGATCAAACTGTTCATGACTTATATTAAAACTTAAAGAAAAATAGCTCCACTATGATTAGAAAACATACAAACTAAAACATTGTTTTGAAAACAGATGAAAACGTACACTTCATTGATAAGAAAAAATGATTAAAAGACAGAGAATACAAGCACGTCCAAAATTCTAGAGTCCATAGTCTTTAAGATTATATCTTTAAAGCTTAGCCCCTCGTATAACTGTAAAGTATGTTATTTCTTTTTAATAATAAAACATTACAAATAAAACTCATAAGTTGTTTTCGTAAATAATCATAAATTTTTTATAGAAAACAAATAAAAAATAGTTTATAAACATGTCAAATTATTTATATTAATCTCACAACTATTTATGAATTTAAACACGCACTAAAAAAACAACTTCCAAGTCCAAGTCATCTATGAACTAATTGAAATTGTATTTTATTATTATTATTATTTATTAATTTGTAGTTTAACAAAAAAAAAGTCTCCTCTTGCTCCACTACTTTTCAAGTTATTAAAGCGGTTATCAATTAAAAATGCAAGTTAGAATGAATAGGCATAAAAATGATCATGCAGGATAATGGTGGTTGATATGTATCTTTTAATCCTATAATAATAATAATAATAATAAATAAATTCAAAAACAGTTGAACAACAATACCTCTGTGAATGTTGAAAAATCATCTTTTGAAAAGAAAATAATTTGAAATCTAAGAACAATATTTTCTACGTATGACTTCTAAATCGGTAATACACTAAAATCTTCAACAAAATGATAATATAAATGTAACTTAACAAAACCAGTCACCAAATTAAATACATACATACATGTAAATTCATTTCCACAAACTATAATAATAAAAATATATATTAAATAGTTTTCTCTGTATGATCACCAGAAAACACTCTTTAAAATTTTTTATGGTAGTTAAGGAACAAAAATAAGGCCAGACTCATATTCAATTTATCAATCATTACGAAAGTTATAGGTTTAACTTAACTAAATTCATCATGAATTTAATATAAATATATAAGTGTAGTTTTGCCCATAAACCACACACAATAGAAAAAAACCATACTGTACTATTTTGTCATCATCATTGTATGATCATCATCTAATACTTGAAAATAAACATCATGGATGATAAAAATTATACAACTTGGACAATAAAATTTCATAATCACGATTAATACTTGAAAATAAACATTATTAAAAATACAAATACAAATTACACAACTTAGACGGTGATTAATGTATAATCACCGACTATTACTTGAAAATAAACCTTTTTAAAAATGCAGAAACAGAAATACAAATTACACAACTTAGACAATAAAAAGACAACATAATAATAAATAAAAGAGAGTATCTTCTTCAACCTCCGAAACCGTATAGAGTTCTTCCTTGTCTCTTAAGAGCATACACAACATCCATGGCAGTCACAGTCTTCCTCCTTGCATGATCGGTATATGAAACAGCATCATGAATGATTTTTGTCAAAAACACCCTGAGATATAGTCTAGTTTCTTCATAGATCAAACCGCTTATCCTCTTGACGCCTCCTCTCCTCGCCAATCTACGAATCGCTGGCTTTGTAATTCCCCACACGTTGTCGCGCAGAATCATCCTGTGCCTCTTTGCTCCTCCCTTTCCGAGCCCCTTAATACCCTTTCCACGGCCTGCCATTTTTGCAAGAAAATTTTAGAAAGTGATTATTCTTTTCAATTTTGAATGTAAAAAAGTAGAAGATGAATGAGGTATTTATATATTATTTTGAGCGGGAAATGAAAAAACCGCTTATCCTATATCGTTAGATTTAAAGTAATAGACGGTTTAGATTTGACATAGAGTTTTTTCAAAATTTTAAAACTATTCTACCATTCATTAAAAACTGTTTTTGAAATAAAATAAAATATTTGTTAATCATATTTTTAAAAACTGTATTTTAAGAACTCTAGGCAACTATAATCAACTTAACAACCGTACAATTCATTAAATTGTATGAGAAAAATTATTGATGATGATCAGTAATGACTTCACTTTTTTAAAGATAATATGTAATAAAAATTGTGATTAATTTTAGTATGTAATTAATTAAAATTTTGAGTAAACAGACTTTATAAAAGAATCATTATCACTCATTTTTATTAAAAAACTTTGGGTGAATTTAGTCATAAATAAAATACATTATGAATCCTCAAAATTAAAACAATTAAATATATAATTAAATATAGTATTATTAGTTGGGTAGGGAAGTTGTTATATGTTTCTATCTATTCAGTAATGGGAGTAGTGGGTTATAAAGCAGTTAACCATTTTTAGAAGTCACTACTATTATTTATTTATTTAATTAATTAATAATTTATTATATATTTTGGCTGATTTATTTATTTACTTTAACTATTCTCTACTTTATGTAATCATTTTTTATTTAGTAATATTTATTTATTTTTATTTAGTTAATTTATTAATTATTATAAATTTGGTAGGAAAATTTATAGGATTATATTTTATATTTTATTCTAATTTTCATTTTGTTTTGAATCACTCGTAATTGCTCTTCTCCAAGTTGCTATCTCATTCAGTAATGAGATTAGTGGGTTAGAAAATAGTTAACCATTTTTGAAAGTTACTAATACTTTTTTATTATTATTTCTTATTTAATTAATTTAATCATTTGTTATATATGTTGGCTGATTCTTATTTATTTTAACCATTGTCTATTTTGCCCTTATCTATTTTATGTAATCATTTTTATTTAATAATATGTATTCTTATTATTTAGTTGATTTATTAATTATTATAAATTTGGTAGGAAATTTTGTAAGATTATAATTTATTTTATTTTTCATTTTATTTTGATAAGTTCATTACTGTATTCGCTCCTCTCCATGTTTTTTGATGAACCAAAGAATATAATATACTTTAAAACATTCCAAATAGTTTAAACAACATAATGTCAAATTTGGATTTGGTAAATCGGATGAGATGGAGGAAGAATGTTTATCGAGTTTTATGGATTGTCACTTGTTTTGCCGTGTAAAAAAGGTTAAGGAGGGCAATTTGGGTTTGGTTTGGCTAGCTACTTCGTGAAGCATATGGTTAGGAAGGAATGACATTTGTTTTAGGTCGGAGGCTTGGAATTTAAACAATACGGTGTGGGGTATAAAACATTTAGTTTGGAAGTGGTATTTTTGTGGTGAAATTACTCACTCTAATTTTAGTTTTTACGATTTTAATAAAGAGTCTTTACTTTATCTCTCGTAATTCTAATTGGTTTGTAATTTCTTTTGTCGGGTTTCACCCGTTTCCGGTGTAAAAAGGTTGGAGAACCCTTAGTTCTCCCGTTAATGATATCTTGTTTACAAAAAAAAAACATAATGTCAAATTATATTAAGCTTTCTTAATCTTCGCCCTACCACATAAAGAGAAAACAAAACTAAAAAAGAAGTCTAAGATCTTTAGGGAGAACCACTAGCCACCTTAGCCGATAAGAAATCTTATATTCACAGTCAAAGTTATTTTAAAGGTTACAAACAAATGAGAAATCAACTCAATCATAACAGCACATATAGGATAAAAGACCATAAATGGGTCGATATAACCCTTTGTTTAAACATACCTTTGCAAAAGTTGACAAGAAAAATTTACCACCTTAAGATGGCCCCACTGGCATAAATGAGAAGGAAATTTAGATTCTCAACCTGAATAGAGAAAGAACTTCCTTCATTCATGCCATGGTGATGCCTCACCGCGCAAACCAAAAGCAAGTGCCCTAACCAAACACTTAAACAAACGTTACGGGAACAAAATGTATACAACACTTAAACAAACATAATGGAAATAGACAATATATACGATTTATACAAAACTCAAAAACAAAGAAACTATCGCATTGCGACTCAATATCAAAACCAATCCCCGGCAACAGCGCCATTTTGTTTAGTGTAGAATAAGGCAAGCAGCAAAAATATTTATTTTCGGAAGAATTCCCTCCGAGATTTATGTCGTGTCCACAGAGATCGGTTCGAGAGAAAGAATGTCGTTCGACAATCTCTCGCGTTTATGAGTTTGGATTGAAATGGTTTAAAACAAGAAAACAGAAAAGTAAATATTAAAACATAAAACAATATCATTCTTCAGCAAGACAAACTTATCCGACATGCACATAATCGACTCCTCACAAACTTAAACTTACCGACCAGTTATACTCGACCTACAATACTCCTCAATATCACCCAGCATCGCTCACAACAAAGGTTATGTCAAACGCAAAGCTGAGAGAACAATCGTGTTACCCTCGTCGATACTCTCGCACGCGACTCAAGGCACGGAGGCATTAAGCTTCGACACCTATTGAAGATTGTTAGCTCTTAAATCTATCTCTAGAATGCAGAAACTAACAGATAACCATCCATAATCGAAGTTTGCGAGGATTATCTCTAACACAACTCAAACCCCGCGCATAAAGCAAAAAACAGAGACAATCACCAATAAAGATTTGTAAAGCAAGTTTCATATAACGCCATGGGTGACAAATATACATGAGTTCAGAATAAATACATATACAAAACCCAACATAGAAGAAAAACACAAAGAGAAAGAGAAATGAACCAAACATCTCGCGGTTTATTAACGCCGATCGACGATCAATCCACCCCGGTTCATCCGTATGCATGCTTCCATGTTGTTTTCTAAGCTAATCTATCAAAGAATGAGGTTGATGAAGTAGGAGAGGAAAAATCACCTCCAAACAACATAACCTCCAAAAATGAAGTGAAATGACATAAATACAAAATTCTGGTTCAGACCCACCGCCCGGCGCTAGAAAGCACCGCCCGACGCAACCCATTTTTCCCCTCACACCAGCTGTGTATATAAACCGCCTAGCAATAAATATCTAGTATCGTCCGGCGCTCAAAGTACCGCCCGGCGAAAGTCCCCAAAATGGAAAGCTCCTGTAAGTCTCAATTCAACTCATTTATTTCCTTCGCCGCAGCACCACCCGGCGCTCAAAACACACCGGCCGACGCTCAAAATGTACCGCCCGACGCAGCAGAGGCGCAGCTGACAGTAGCAGCAAAAATCCTGCACTATTTTATTCGTAACTTTTGAACCGTAACTCCGTTTTTCGCCCGGTTCGAAGCGTTGGAAAGCTTATTCAATGCTCTATACAACAATGGCAAAATACCATTGTTGGAATACCTACAAAAATGAGAGAAAATCAATTAAAATCAATGATATTTACAATATATATACACTAAAAAGTAACGTAAACGTATTTATAAACAAATCGGGTATTATTCGCACGATATTTACCAAAAAGAATCGATAAGTGCAACAAAACATATATACAAAAATAGGTACAATTTGCACTTATCAAACTCTCCCCAACTTACCTAATTGTTTGTCCACAAACAAGAATCAAACAAACTTGAAAATGCACAAGCAATATCCAAAGAAAGACGAATCAACAGGTTTTGAAAAACGGAAACGAATGTATGGTTCAAATGAAAAACGGTACACACAAAGTAAATACTTACCACTAAACTACAACGATAACATAGTCACGAAACAAAAGCAAAGTACAAAAGTCATGCCAAAAATTCTAAAACAACACAAGTTCCAAAGTGAATCACACCTAGTAAAAACAATCATCGGTAGATGAAAAACACAAAATGGGGTACTTTACACTCACACAACACTCATGCAAACAAAAGACTAAATTATGCATACATCCAACAATTCACATTGAGAATACAAAGGCAAGAATCACAAGGACTTTCAAGGTTGTAACGTGATCGGGTAAACAAACATGGGGCAATTTCTAAAGGTAATTGAAACGAAAACTTGTCTAAACCTAAGGGAGTGATCAACTCACAAAGATTCAAACACCAAAATTCCAATCAACTTCTTCCAAAATCCCAAGTGGTACACAACAAACAATACTTATTTAGCACAATTATTGAAACTCTTTTTGTTTCCTTTTTCAAGGATTTTTTTTTTCTTTTCTTTTATTTGTCACATTTTTTATCTTTTATCTTTTCTTTTTCAATCCTCATAGAATCCAACCAGTGAGTACACAATCATTCTCTCGCCAACTTGAATTCAACCGCACCATTATGTGAATACTCCCTACTTTCTAAGGCAAGGCACAAATTCATACAACAACACAAAGTTGAGGTCCAAGAAAAAAGAAAATCCATTCAAAAATAAGTGAACTAAATACTCATAGACAAGCATTTAGTTCAAATAAAAACATGGATAAAAAAGCTCAAAGGGGTTACGAATTCTCACACACTCACAAGGAGAATTAACTATTTGGCTAAGGTGGTTGTGCTCAAAATAAAACAATTGTCTTGATCCTTTTCATGCATTTACATAAACAACACAAACAACAGATTCAACATAATAAAATCCAGTTAGAACAAGAATGTTGGTACTCCGCGTATATGAACAATGGAAAGCCACCTCACAAAAAGGTTGGGAACTAAAGTGATTCACAAAAGAACAAGTATACAAAAGAATGAATGGCATGAAAGTTTGTAAAATGCCTAAGTATCATGAATATGCTAAAGTCTAGAAAGCGATAAATACATACCTTGGACGTGTACACAACTTAACAAAATCATTACCATACATCCGCAAGTTGAAACGAACCAACATGGAAAATCACCAAGCATCCTCAAATAAGTCGACCAAGACTTGCAACCAAACAAAAAACAAAACATTAGAAAAGAAAAACTATAAACATGCTTGTTTTACGTCGTAAGCTCGACGCCTTTACGGTGCTTAATTAGAAACTTCCTTCATTCATGCCATGGTGATGCCTCACCGCGCAAACCAAAAGCAAGTGCCCTAACCAAACACTTAAACAAACGTTACGGGAACAAAATGTATACAACACTTGAACAAACATAATGGAAATAGACAATATATACGATTTATACAAAACTCAAAAACAAAGAAACTATCGCATTGCGACTCAATATCAAAACCAATCCCCGGCAACGGCGCCATTTTGTTTAGTGTAGAATAGGGCAAACAGCAAAAATATTTATTTTCGGAAGAATTCCCTCCGAGATTTATGTCGTGTCCACAGAGATCGGTTCGAGGGAAAGAATGTCGTTCGACAATCTCTCGCGTTTATGAGTTTGGATTGAAATGGTTTAAAACAAGAAAACAGAAAAGTAAATATTAAAACATAAAACAAAATCATTCTTCAGCAAGACAAACTTATCTGACATGCACATAATCGACTCCTCACAAACTTAAACTTACCGACCAGTTATACTCGACCTACAATACTCCTCAATATCACCTAGCATCGCTCACAACAAAGGTTATGTCAAACGCAAAGCTGAGAGAACAACCGTGTTACCCTCGTCGATACTCTCGCACGCGACTCAAGGCACGGAGGCATTAAGCTTCGACACCTATTGAAGATTGTTAGCTCTTAAATCTATCTCTAGAATGCAGAAACTAACAGATAACCATCCATAATCGAAGTTTGCGAGGATTATCTCTAACGCAACTCAAACCCCGTGCATAAAGCAAAAAACAGAGACAATCACCAATAAAGATTTGTAAAGCAAGTTTCATATAACGCCATGGGTGACAAATATACATGAGTTCAGAATAAATACATATACAAAACCCAACATAGAAGAAAAACACAAAGAGGAAGAGAAATGAACCAAACATCTCGCGGTTTATTAACGCCGATCGACGATCAATCCACCCCGGTTCATCCGTATGCATGCTTCCATGTTGTTTTCTAAGTTAATCTATCAAAGAATGAGGTTGATGAAGTAGGAGAGGAAAAATCACCTCCAAATAACATAACCTCCAAAAATGAAGTGAAATGACATAAATACAAAATTCTGGTTCAGACCCACCGCCCGGCGCTAGAAAGCACCGCCCGACGCAACCCATTTTTCCCCTCACACCAGCTGTGTATATAAACCGCCTAGCAACAAATATCTAGTATCGTCCGGCGCTCAAAGTACCGCCCGGCGAAAGTCCCCAAAATGGAAAGCTCTTGTAAGTCTCAATTCAACTCATTTATTTCCTTCGCCGCAGCACCACCCGGCGCTCAAAACACACCGGCCGACGCTCAAAATGTACCGCCCGACGCAGCAGAGGCGCAGCTGACAGTAGCAGCAAAAATCCTGCACTATTTTATTCGTAACTTTTGAACCGTAACTCCGTTTTTCGCCCGGTTCGAAGCGTTGGAAAGCTTATTCAATGCTCTATACAACAATGGCAAAATACCATTGTTGGAATACCTACAAAAATGAGAGAAAATCAATTAAAATCAATGATATTTACAATATATATACACTAAAAAGTAACGTAAACGTATTTATAAACAAATCGGGTATTATTCGCACGATATTTACCAAAAAGAATCGATAAGTGCAACAAAACATATATACAAAAATAGGTACAATTTGCACTTATCAAACTCTCCCCAACTTACCTAATTGTTTGTCCACAAACAAGAATCAAACAAACTTGAAAATGCACAAGCAATATCCAAAGAAAGACGAATCAACAGGTTTTGAAAAACGGAAACGAATGTATGGTTCAAATGAAAAACGGTACACACAAAGTAAATACTTACCACTAAACTACAACGATAACATAGTCACGAAACAAAAGCAAAGTACAAAAGTCATGCCAAAAATTCTAAAACAACACAAGTTCCAAAGTGAATCACACCTAGTAAAAACAATCATCGGTAGATGAAAAACACAAAATGGGGTACTTTACACTCACACAACACTCATGCAAACAAAAGACTAAATTATGCATACATCCAACAATTCACATTGAGAATACAAAGGCAAGAATCACAAGGACTTTCAAGGTTGTAACGTGGTCGGGTAAACAAACAAGGGGCAATTTCTAAAGGTAATTGAAACGAAAACTTGCCTAAACCTAAGGGAGTGATCAACTCACAAAGATTCAAACACCAAAATTCCAATCAACTTCTTCCAAAATCCCAAGTGGTACACAACAAACAATACTTATTTAGCACAATTATTGAAACTCTTTTTGTTTCCTTTTTCAAGGATTTTTTTTTCTTTTCTTTTATTTGTCACATTTTTTATCTTTTATCTTTTCTTTTTCAATCCTCATAGAATCCAACCAGTGAGTACACAATCATTCTCTCGCCAACTTGAATTCAACCGCACCATTATGTGAATACTCCCTACTTTCTAAGGCAAGGCACAAATTCATACAACAACACAAAGTTGAGGTCCAAGAAAAAAGAAAATCCATTCAAAAATAAGTGAACTAAATACTCATAGACAAGCATTTAGTTCAAATAAAAACATGGATAAAAAAGCTCAAAGGGGTTATGAATTCTCACACACTCACAAGGAGAATTAACTATTTGGCTAAGGTGGTTGTGCTCAAAATAAAACAATTGCCTTGATCCTTTTCATGCATTTACATAAACAACACAAACAACAGATTCAACATAATAAAATCCAGTTAGAACAAGAATGTTGGTACTCCGCATATATGAACAATGGAAAGCCACCTCACAAAAAGGTTGGGAACTAAAGTGATTCACAAAAGAACAAGTATACAAAAGAATGAATGGCATGAAAGTTTGTAAAATGCCTAAGTATCATGAATATGCTAAAGTCTAGAAAGCGATAAATACATACCTTGGACGTGTACACAACTTAACAAAATCATTACCATACATCCGCAAGTTGAAACGAACCAACTTGGAAAATCACCAAGCATCCTCAAATAAGTCGACCAAGACTTGCAACCAAACAAAAAACAAAACATTAGAAAAGAAAAACTATAAACATGCTTGTTTTACGTCGTAAGCTCGACGCCTTTACGGTGCTTAATTAGAAATTTCCTTCATTCATGCCATGGTGATGCCTCACCGCGCAAACCAAAAGCAAGTGCCCTAACCAAACACTTAAACAAACGTTACGGGAACAAAATGTATACAACACTTGAACAAACATAATGGAAATAGACAATATATACGATTTATACAAAACTCAAAAACAAAGAAACTATCGCATTGCGACTCAATATCAAAACCAATCCCCGGCAACGGCGCCATTTTGTTTAGTGTAGAATAGGGCAAACAGCAAAAATATTTATTTTCGGAAGAATTCCCTCCGAGATTTATGTCGTGTCCACAGAGATCGGTTCGAGGGAAAGAATGTCGTTCGACAATCTCTCGCGTTTATGAGTTTGGATTGAAATGGTTTAAAACAAGAAAACAGAAAAGTAAATATTAAAACATAAAACAAAATCATTCTTCAGCAAGACAAACTTATCCGACATGCACATAATCGACTCCTCACAAACTTAAACTTACCGACCAGTTATACTCGACCTACAGTACTCCTCAATATCACCCAGCATCGCTCACAACAAAGGTTATGTCAAACGCAAAGCTGAGAGAACAACCGTGTTACCCTCGTCGATACTCTCGCACGCGACTCAAGGCACGGAGGCATTAAGCTTCGACACCTATTGAAGATTGTTAGCTCTTAAATCTATCTCTAGAATGCAGAAACTAACAGATAACCATCCATAATCGAAGTTTGCGAGGATTATCTCTAACGCAACTCAAACCCCGCGCATAAAGCAAAAAACAGAGACAATCACCAATAAAGATTTGTAAAGCAAGTTTCATATAACGCCATGGGTGACAAATATACATGAGTTCAGAATAAATACATATACAAAACCCAACATAGAACAAAAACACAAAGAGGAAGAGAAATGAACCAAATATCTTGCGGTTTGTTAACGCCGATCGACGATCAATCCACCCCGGTTCATCCGTATGCATGCTTCCATGTTGTTTTCTAAGCTAATCTATCAAAGAATGAGGTTGATGAAGTAGGAGAGGAAAAATCACCTCCAAACAACATAAACTCCAAAAATGAAGTGAAATGACATAAATACAAAATTCTGGTTCAGACCCACCGCCCGGCGCTAGAAAGCACCGCCCGACGCAACCCATTTTTCCCCTCACACCAGCTGTGTATATAAACCGCCTAGCAACAAATATCTAGTATCGTCCGGCGCTCAAAGTACCGCCCGGCGAAAGTCCCCAAAATGGAAAGCTCCTGTAAGTCTCAATTCAACTCATTTATTTCCTTCGCCGCAGCACCACCCGACGCTCAAAACACACCGGCCGACGCTCAAAATGTACCGCCCGACGCAGCAGAGGCGCAGCTGACAGTAGCAGCAAAAATCCTGCACTATTTTATTCGTAACTTTTGAACCGTAACTCCGTTTTTCGCCCGGTTCGAAGCGTTGGAAAGCTTATTCAATGCTCTATACAACAATGGAAAAATACCATTGTTGGAATACCTACAAAAATGAGAGAAAATCAATTAAAATCAATGATATTTACAATATATATACACTAAAAAGTAACGTAAACGTATTTATAAACAAATCGGGTATTATTCGCACGATATTTACCAAAAAGAATCGATAAGTGCAACAAAACATATATACAAAAATAGGTACAATTTGCACTTATCAAACTCTCCCCAACTTACCTAATTGTTTGTCCACAAACAAGAATCAAACAAACTTGAAAATGCACAAGCAATATCCAAAGAAAGACGAATCAACAGGTTTTGAAAAACGGAAACGAATGTATGGTTCAAATGAAAAACGGTACACACAAAGTAAATACTTACCACTAAACTACAACGATAACATAGTCACGAAACAAAAGCAAAGTACAAAAGTCATGCCAAAAATTCTAAAACAACACAAGTTCCAAAGTGAATCACACCTAGTAAAAATAATCATCGGTAGATGAAAAACACAAAATGGGGTACTTTACACTCACACAACACTCATGCAAACAAAAGACTAAATTATGCATACATCCAACAATTCACATTGAGAATACAAAGGCAAGAAAGGACTTTCAAGGTTGTAACGTGGTCGGGTAAACAAACAAGGGGCAATTTCTAAAGGTAATTGAAACGAAAACTTGCCTAAACCTAAGGGAGTGATCAACTCACAAAGATTCAAACACCAAAATCCCAATCAACTTATTCCAAAATCCCAAGTGGTACACAACAAACAATACTTATTTAGCACAATTATTGAAACTCTTTTTGTTTCCTTTTTCATGGATTTTCTTTTTCTTTTCTTTTATTTGTCACATTTTTTATCTTTTTTCTTTTCTTTTTCAATCCTCATAGAATCCAACCAGTGAGTACACAATCATTCTCTCGCCAACTTGAATTCAACCGCACCATTATGTGAATACTCCCTAATTTCTAAGGCAAGGCACAAATTCATACAGCAACACAAAGTTGAGGTCCAAGAAAAAACAAAATCCATTCAAAAATAAGGGAACTAAATACTCATAGACAAGCATTAAGTTCAAATAAAAACATGGATAAAAAAGCTCAAAGGGGTTACGAATTCTCACACACTCACAAGGTGAATTAACTATTTGGCTAAGGTGGTTGTGCTCAAAATAAAACAATTGCCTTGATCCTTTTCATGCATTTATATAAACAACACAAACAACAGATTCAACATAATAAAATCCAGTTAGAACAAGAATGTTGGTACTCCGCATATATGAACAATGGAAAGCCACCTCACAAAAAGGTTGGGAACTAAAGTGATTCACAAAAGAACAAGTATACAAAAGAATGAATGGCATGAAAGTTTGTAAAATGCCTAAGTATCATGAATATGCTAAAGTCTAGAAAGCGATAAATACATACCTTGGACGTGTACACAACTTAACAAAATCATTACCATACATCCGCAAGTTGAAACGAACCAACTTGGAAAATCACCAAAGCATCCTCAAATAAGTCGACCAAGACTTGCAACCAAACAAAAAACAAAACATTAGAAAACAAAATCTATAAACATGCTTGTTTTACGTCGTAAGCTCGACGCCTTTACGGTGCTTAATTAGAAACTTCCTTCATTCATGCCATGGTGATGCCTCACCGCGAAAACCAAAAGCAAATGCCCTAACCCAACACTTAAACAAACGTTACGGGAACAAAATGTATACAACACTTGAACAAACATAATGGAAATAGACAATATATACGATTTATACGAAACTCAAAAACAAAGAAACTATCGCAATGCGACTCAATATCAAAATCAATCCCCGGCAACGGCGCCATTTTGTTTAGTGTAGAATAGGGCAAGCAGCAAAAATATTTATTTTCGGAAGAATTCCCTCCGAGATTTATGTCGTGTCCACAGAGATCGGTTTGAGGGAAAGAATGTCGTTCGACAATCTCTCGCGTTTATGAGTTTGGATTGAAATGGTTTAAAACAAGAAAACAGAAAAGTAAATATTAAAACATAAAACAAAATTATTCTTCAGCAAGACAAACTTATCCGGCATGCACATAATCGACTCCTCACAAATTTAAACTTACCGACCAGTTATACTCGACCTACAATACTCCTCAATATCACCCAGCATCTCTCACAACAAAGGTTATGTCTAACGCAAAGCTGAGAGAACAACCGTGTTACCCTCGTCGATACTCTCGCACGCGACTCAAGGCACGGAGGCATTAAGCTTTGACACCTATTGAAGATTGTTAGCTCTTAAATCTATCTCTAGAATGCAGAAACTAACAGATAACCATCCATAATCAAAGTTTGCGAGGATTATCTCTAACGCAACTCAAACCCCGCGCATAAAGCAAAAAATAGAGACAATCACCAATAAAGATTTGTAAAGCAAGTTTCATATAACGCCATGGGTGACAAATATACATGAGTTCAGAATAAATACATATACAAAACCCAACATAGAAGAAAAACACAAAGAGCAAAAGAAATGAACCAAACATCTCGTGGTTTGTTAACGCCGATCAACGATCAATCCACCCCGGTTCATCCGTATGCATGCTTCCATGTTGTTTTCTAAGCTAATCTATCAAAGAATGAGGTTGATGAAGTAGGAGAGGAAAAATCACCTCCAAACAACATAACCTCCAAAAATGAAGTGAAATGACATAAATACAAAATTCTGGTTCAGACCCACCGTCCGGCGTTAGAAAGCACCGCCCGACGCAACCCACTTTTCCCCTCACACCAGCTGTGTATATAAACCGCCTAGCAACAAATATCTAGTATCGTCCGGCGCTCAAAGTAACGCCCGGCGAAAGTCCCCAAAATGGAAAGCTCCTGTAAGTATCAATTCAACTCATTTATTTCCTTCGCCGCAGCACCACCCGGCGCTCAAAACACACCGGCCGACGCTCAAAATGTACCGCCCAACGCAGCAGAGGCGCAGCTGACAGTAGTAGCAAAAATCCTGCATTGTTTTATTAGTAACTTTTGAACCGTAACTCCGTTTTTCGCCCGGTTTGAAGCATTGGAAAGCTTATTCAATACTCTATACAACAATGGCAAAATACCATTGTTGGAATACCTACAAAAATGAGAGAAAATCAATGATATTTACAATATATATACACTAAAAAGTAACGTAAACGTATTTATAAACAAATCGGGTATTATTCGCACGATATTTACCAAAAAGAATCGATAAGTGCAACAAAACATATATACAAAAATAGGTACAATTTACACTTATCAAACTCTCCCCAACTTACCTAATTGTTTGTCCACAAACAAGAATCAAACAAACTTGAAAATGCACAAGTAATATCCAAAGAAAGACGAATCAACAGGTTTTGAAAAACGGAAACGAATGTATGGTTCAAATGAAAAACGGTACACACAAAGTAAATACTTACCACTAAACTACAACGATAACATAGTCACGAAACAAAAGCAAAGTACAAAAGTCATGCCAAAAATTATAAAATAACACAAGTTCCAAAGTGAATCACACCTAGTAAAAACAATAATCGGTAGATGAAAAAAACAAAATGGGGTACTTTACACTCACACAACACTCATGCAAACAAAAGACTATATTATGCATACATCCAACAATTCACATTGAGAATACAAAGGCAAGAAAGGACTTTCAAGGTTGTAACGTGGTCGGGTAAACAAACAAGGGGCAATTTCTAAAGGTAATTGAAACGAAAACTTGCCTAAACCTAAGGGAGTGATCAACTCACAAAGATTAAAACACCAAAATTCCAATCAACTTCTTCCAAAATCCCAAGTGGTACACAACAAACAATACTTATTTAGCACAATTATTGAAACTCTTTTTGTTTCCTTTTTCAAGGATTTTCTTTTTCTTTTCTTTTCTTTTCTTTGTCACATTTTTTCTCTCTTTTCTTTTCTTTTTCAATCCTCATAGAGTCCAACCAGTTAGTACACAATCATTCTCTCGCCAACTTGAATTCAACCGCACCATTATGTGAATACTCCCTACTTTCTAAGGCAAGGCACAAATTCATACAGCAACACAAAGTTGAGGTCCAAGAAAAAACAAAATCCATTCAAAAATAAGTGAACTAAATACTCATAGACAAGCATTAAGTTCAAATAAAAACACGGATAAAAAAGCTCAAAGGGGTTACGAATTCTCACACACTCACAAGGTGAATTGACTATTTGGCTAAGGTGGTTGTGCTCAAAATAAAATAATTGCCTTGATCCTTTTCTTGCATTCATATAAACAACACAAATAACATATTCAACATAATAAAATCCAGTTAGAACAAGAATGTTGGTACTCCGCATATATGAACAATGGAAAGCCACCTCACAAAAAGGTTGGGAACTAAAGTGATTCACAAAAGAACAAGTATACAAAAGAATGAATGGCATGAAAGTTTGTAAAATGCCTAAGTATCATGAATATGATAAAGTCTAGAAAGCGATAAATACATACCTTGGATGTGTACACAATTTAACAAAGTCATTACCAAACATCCGCAAGTTGAAACGAACTAACTTGGAAAATCACCAAAGCATCCTCAAATAAGTCGACCAAGACTTGCAACCAAACCAAAAACAAAACATTAGAAAAGAAAAACTATAAACATGCTTGTTTTACGTCGTAAGCTCGGCGCCTTTACGGTGCTTAATTAGAAACTTCCTTCATTCATGTCATGGTGATGCCTCAACGCGCAAACCAAAAGCAAGTGCCCTAACCAAATACTTAAACAAACGTTACGGGAACAAAATGTATACAACACTTGAACAAACATAATGGAAATAGACAATATATACGATTTATACAAAACTCAAAAACAAAGAAACTATCGCAATGCGACTCAATATCAAAACCAATCCCCAGCAACGGCGCCATTTTGTTTAGTGCAGAATAGGGCAAACAGCAAAAATATTTATTTTCGGAAGAATTCCCTCCGAGATTTATGTCGTGTCCACAGAGATCGGTTCGAGGGAAAGAATGTCGTTCGACAATCTCTCGCGTTTATGAGTTTGGATTAAAATGGTTTAAAACAAGAAAACAGAAAAGTAAATATTAAAACATAAAACAAATTCATTCTTCAGCAAGACAAACTTATCCGGCATGCACATAATCGGCTCCTCACAAACTTAAACCTACCGACCAATTATACTCGACCTATAATACTCCTCAATATCACCCAGCATCGCTCACAACAAAGGTTATGTCTAACGTAAAGCTGAGAGAACAACCGTGTTACCCTCGTCGACACTCTCGCAAGCGACTCAAGGCACAGAGGCATTAAGCTTCAACGCCTATTGAAGATTGTTAGCTCTTAAATCTATCTCTAGAATCCAAAAACTAACAGATAACCATCCCTAATCGAAGTTTGCGAGGATTATCTCTAACGCAACTCAAATCCCACGCATAAAGCAAAAATCAGAGACAATCACCAATAAAGATTTGTAAAGCAAGTTTCATATAACGCCATGGGCGACAAATATACATGAGTTCAGAATAAATACATATACAAAACCCAACATAGAAGAAAAACACAAAGAGGAAGAGAAATGAACCAAACATCTCGCGGTTTGTCAACGTCGATCGACGATCAATCCACCCCGATTCATCCATATGCATGCTTCCATGTTGTTTTCTAAGCTAATCTATCAAAGAATGAGGTTGATGAAGTTGGAGAGGAAAAATCACCTCCAAACAACATAACCTCCAAAAATGAAGTGAAATGACATAAATACAAAATTCTGGTTCAGACCCACCGCCCGGCGCAGCCCACTTTTCCCCTCACACCAGCTGTGTACATAAACCGACTAGCAACAAATATCTAGTACCGCCCGACGCTCAAAGTACCGCCCGACGAAAGTCCCCAAAAATGGAAAGCTCCTGTAAGTCTCAATTCAACTCACTTATTTCCTTCGCAGCAGCACCGGCCGGTGCTCAAAACACACCGCCCGGCGCTCAAAATCTACTGCCCGGCGCAGCAGAGGTGTAGCAGCAAAAATCCTGCACGTTTTATTCGTAACTTTTGAACCGTAACTCTGTTTTTCGCCCGGTTCGAAGCGTTGGAAAGCTTATTCAATGCTCTATACAACAATGGAAAAATCCCATTGCTGGAATACCTACAAAAATGAGAGAAAATCAATTAAACTCAATGATATTTACAATATACGCAATATATACACTAAAAAGTAACGTAAATGTATTTATAAACAAATCGGGTATTATTCGTACGATATTTACCAAAAAGAATCGATAAGTGCAACAAATCATATATACAAAAATAGGTACAATTTTCACTTATCAACTGTCGTTTGACAATTTAAATGTTATTGAGTTTGGGTTTAAAATGGGTTTAAATTAAATGCGGGAAATAAAACTTATGAATAGAAAAAGTATTCATTCTTTGGAGAGTAGAGAACTCTCGGGTTTGCATTTCATCTACCCTATCAAATACTTAAACTTACTACCCAGTTGTATGCAACCTAAATCACTTGTCAACATTATCACGTGTCGCTCACAACAAAACGTTAGGTCTAACACAAAGTTGAGAGAACAACTGCATCGCCTCATCGATGATGTCTCACGCAATTGGACCACACGGAGCATTAAGAATCGATACCCAAGTGAATATTAAGCCTAAATCTATCTCTAGAATCTAGAACCTAATAGATGTTCATCCTAAATCCGGATTCAAAGAGGATATGTCTACCGCAACTCAAATCCAAATAAAGAAAGCAATCATCAACATTAATTTATAAAATGAGTTTTATACAACACCATGAGCAATAAATATGCATATAATCAAGGTAAACTTACATACAAACTAACAACAAATGGAAACTACAAAGGGAAGAGAGAAGAGGAATCAAAAACTCTCACGGTGTCAATCACGATCCAAGAATCATCCACCCCAATCGTCGAGTTGCAACCTTCATTGATGCTTTTCTAAGCTCTAAACTATCAAAAAATGAAGTTTGATGGAGTGGGAGCAAAAAAATACCCAAACCATCACCTAAAAAATGCTGAAAAGTGACTTAAATAGGGGCTAAAAAGACGTGAACCGCGCTTAGCGCCATCAGCAAAATCACAATTCTTATTTTCTTCACAACTTTTGAACCGTAACTCCGATTGACGCACGGTCAGAAGCGTTGGAAAACTTATTCAATGCTCTATACAACAATGACAAAATATCCTTGCTTGAATACCTACAAAAATGAGATTAAAATAAAATTAGAAAGAATTAAATTTTATTACAACCGCGCTAAGCGCGATCTCACCTAAAATACACTTTAATCCACCTTAAAGCGTGCTAAGCGCGGTCAAAGACCCTTAGCTACTGCCTCTGCCAAAAAATGAACGCTGATACTGCGCTGAAAAGCTCGCTCGGCGTGAGTTACCGACGCGAACTCCTTGAAAATCAACTTTTAGGCCTTCTTTCCTTCACCAATTATTCATATCATCAAATATAAGAAAGAAGACCTGTCAAAGAACATCAAAATGATCAATATTCACAATATTTACAATAAAATCGGAAACTTGTATATTTACACTAAAACTAATAGATTTACTACTAAAATATCAAGGAAACCATTGAAAAGGGCCACAAAATACTATCTAAAATATGCACAATTTGGCACTTAACAACTCTCCCCAACTTAAACTTGTTTGTCCTTAAACAAGAATCAACCAACTCAAAGAAACAAAAGTAACAACCAAACAATCACAAGTCAACAAGTTTCGAAAAACAAATGTATGGTTCAACACAAAAACGTACATGTAAAGCAAAACTTACCACTAAACTACAACGATAACATAACCACGAAACAAACGCTACGTACAAAAATCATGCCAGACATTCCAAAACAACACGAGTTCAATCATGAATCACACCTAGCAAAAACAATCACCGGTAGATGAAAAACACAAAATGGGGTACTTTTCACTCACACAACAATCTTGCAAACAAAAGACTAAATTATGCAATCATCCAAAAATCATTTAGAAAACATAAAAGCAAGAATCACAAGGGCTTTCAAAGTTGTAGCGTGGTTGGGTAAACAAACAAAGGGCAATTTCTAAAGGTAATTGAAACAAAAACTTGCCTAAACCTAACGGAGTGATCAACTCACAAAGACTCAAACACAAAATTCCAATCAACTTCTTCCAAAATCCCAAGTGTTACACAAAACACAATACTTATTTAGCAAAATTATTTAAACTCTTTTTGTTTCCTTTCTCACGGATTTTCTTTTTCTTTCTTTTTTTTCTTTTTTTTCTTTCTTTTTTTTCATATTTTTCTCTTTTTTATTATCTTTTTCAACCTCATAGAAACCAACCAATGAGTAAACAATCATTCTCTCCCCAACTTGAATTCAACCACATCATCATGTGAATACTCCCTACTTTCTAAGGCAAGGTAAAAATTCATACAACAACACAAAGTTGAGGGTTCAAGAAAAAAAAAACAATCAATCAAAATCCATACAAAAAGTGAATTCAATACTCATAGACAAGCATTAAGTTCAAACAACATGGATAATGATAGAAAGGCACAAAGGGGTTACAAATGATCACTCACTCACAAGGTGAATGACTATTTGGCTAGGTAGTTGTGCTCAAAATGAAACAAAATGCCTTGATCGTTTTCATGCTTTCATATAATCAACACAAACAAAAGATTAAGCATAATAAAATCCAGTTAGAACAAGAATGTTGGTACTCCGTGCATATATGAACAATGGAAAGCTTCCTCACAAAAAAGGGTGGGAGCTAAAGTGATTCACTTCAAGAACAAGTATACAAAAGAATGAACGGCATGGAAGTTTGTAAAAAGCCTAAGTATCATGAATATGCTAAAGTCTAGAAAGCGATAAACACATACCTTGGACGTGTACAAAACTTAACAATATCATCACCATACATTCGCAAGTTGAAACGATCAAACTTGGAAAATCACAAAATACATCTTCAAGCTGATCAAAAACAAACTTGAAAGCAAACACAAAATTTTATTCTAACAACCTAACAAAATTGAATTAAAACTAACTAAACACAAAGACCAAAATTGATGAAAGTGGATGGAAAATGAGAGATTTCTCTTTGCAAAACAAGGCGCGCTAAGCGCGGGAAGGAAAAATTGTTTTTCAAAATTGGTTCTTTCTCTCATTCACTCCATCCATTGTCACTTTATATTAACTATACCACTAGACATAAAACTGTTCAAACTCAAGAATTATTAATATAAACATACTAAAAGACCGGGTGAAATTGTCTAAACAAATTTAAAAGTGAAAATTTGAAATTTCAGAACTGGTCCGATTTAAATTTGTTTAGACAATTGCACCATATTACCTAAACTAAACAGCAACAACAAAAAATAATACAACATATTTGTTTTACGTCGTAAGCTCGACGCCTTTACTGTTTGATCGGAGATGACCAGAAGGAGATCGTCATGGCCTTCGTGTAAGGCAAGTGCAGCTGCTTGTTGGAGAAGAAAAGGGGGTGGAGGTACCTGCAAGGTACTCCGATGCCAAAGTAAGTATTTGGTCAAAGAAAAGGGGAAAGCAAGTAAGAGTAGTCAAGTATATGATTCGTGATACCTGCCCCTCTCAGATGAGGGGGTTTTTATAGATAAATGGGTGGCGAGCAAAGCGCGTGGTCTTCTAACTGTTCCCGCAATATCCGGTTAGGCGGCTGGTCGTGTGACCTATTCTGCGCGTGAGGGGGACACGCCCAACGGTCATATTGTGCCCAACGGCTATATTGAGCATATTGGGCCTGTTCGCCAGTTATGCTGGATTGGGCCTGGCCCTTAAGGGCAGGAAGCCCTGCCCAGTCCAGAACAGGAGCCCCCCAAGTCATTGCTCTGTTGTAGAGTAATGACTTAGGCAGCTGTTACTCGTACTGTCGGGCAGGTGGTAGATCGCATGGAGTGCTTCATTCGTGCCCCTCGACGTGGTCGTCAGTTTTTAGCGTGAGAACGATGATCAGGACCTGCAACGTCTTCGGAGAGATGGCTGTTTTTTAGCGAACATATCTGATCGTGAGTGTTCACTTTGACGAGGAGGTTTGCTCGTAGGCCAGGCGTTGTTGCATTTGTGCGCCGACCAGATGTGGTCGTTAGTTTCTGACGCGCGATGTCGACCAGGAGTTTCGTCCTCCTCGTGGAGATGAAGGTTTCTGCTCGTGGATACGTTCGTTATGACGGGGAGACTTGCTCGCGGGAGTTCGAGGGTTGATGAATTTTTTGCGTTGAACCAGGCGAAGAGTTATTGTGACACGTGGTGTGTATCTATGGCCCTTGTCAGTCCTAGGGGCGTATAGGCTATGATGACCCTCACGATTCCCCACGATCTAATGGTTATAAAAAGGTGGGGGACGGTTTCATTTTCATAATTTCCCAAGTTTTTCACTCTTTGCTCTCGCTTGCTCTGCAATTTGTCTTCGCCGGAGCTTCTCTTCGCCACCGTCAACTTCTTCTTCTACTTGTAAGTTCCCTTTTCCCGTTCGTGTATTTTTATGAGTTTTCCGGTAGAAGTTCATACTTTCCGGTGGAACTTCATGTGTTTATTGATGAACACATGAATTCCAGGAAATTCCATGAAGAACATGATGAATCTCTAGAATTTTGTAGAAATTGTTAGCGTAGATCTTTGTAGAATCTGGTTAGGTATAGAATTTAGTTTGTAGCCACTGGTCCGGGCGGGTCTGGCGTCGGACACCTTATTCTCCCCGCCTGCTATACTCGTCGGGATTTGTTCGCTGAAGGGGATTCGATTGAAGTCCCTGAGTCTGAAGGCGTGGCTATCCTGAATGCCAATTCTAAAGCGAGGAGGAAACAGCTGTGCCAGGATGCGGCGGGCATGTTTAGGGTTCTTGAAGCTGCCCTTGTCCTCGCAGATGACGAAGCTTCTACTCGGGCGAGCCTTGTGACATCTAAGAACAGAGTAGCCGAGCTGGAGGTAGAAAACAACCGGCTGTTTAATGATTTGAAGCAGTTCGAAGGTCACCAGGAGGCCAAAGTGCTGCTCCAGGAGGAGGTGACTCAGCTAAAGCTGGCCGCGCTCAAAGCCGACGAGGAGAGGAAGAAGATGCAGGCGAGGATCGCTGAGTTGGAAGGTCTGACTTCAGCCGTTCAGGACGAAAACGATGATGAGCAAGCCTTGAAGTCGCGGGCTGATCTGATCGGGAGGATCAGGATCCTTGGCGAGGACAACCTAAAAGCGGCTGAGTTCGGCTTCAACGCGGCAAAAGAGCAGATGGTGGCCCTCAACTCCGACGTTCAGCTCCTGACAGATGGAATGGGTCTGTTTAACATGGTAGTGGACGGCAAAGTTGTCCCCGCGGAGGAGGAAAGTGAAGTCGTAGGGTAGGACTTTGTTTTTGGCATGTTTTGTGGGCCTGCGTGCCCTTATGAATTTGTATTTGTCACTTTGTACGGGCGCTGCCCCTTTTTTGTATTTGTGACATTATCTGGCTGTGGCCGGTACGTTAATATATTTGGATTTTGTGGACGTTGTATTGTGAATCTGCTCTGTTTGTTTATATGTATGTGCGTGCTCGGATAAGCGAGGAACCTACCGAGGAGGGCGGCGTGGTTCTGCCCGTGATGAGACTAGGACTTCGTTTGAGGTACTAGTCTCATAGGCTTGGACTGTTCCCATTGCGAGCTGGGTGTCCTGCCTGAACGGTGCGGCAACGGCGGAGCTCGGTTAGGGTATCCCCGTTGTGCGCAGGATCTGCTCGTTCAATGAGCAGAAGCTGGCCGGCGTTGTAATGCGTGTCATGCTTCACCAGGGCATGATACGAAGGTCGCGCAATTCTCCCCGTTTTGGGTTGATTGTGTCGGCGACTTGTCTATCCTCGTAGTTAAGGACTTACCTATAGTATTGCTTGAGTTTTTCAGCATTCCATGGTCGAGCAAATTGTTTTTCGTCCAGTGTTTCCAAGTAATACGCTCCCGTGCCCGTTTTGGACTTGACCCTGTAAGGTCCTTCCCAGTTCGCTGCCAGTTTCCCTTCGCGAGAATCCTTCTGGTTTCTGCGCAGGACCAGGCTGCCTACGGGAAAGTCACGTCTTATGACCCTGGCGTCGTGTCGCAACGTTATTTGTTATTTCAACATGGCCTTGCGAAGGGCAGCCCCTGATCTTATTTCTTCGACCAGATCGAGCTCCTCGCGTAGAGCCTCGTCGTTCATTTCTTCGTCGAGGGGAGCTTCTGTCCTTCTCGAGGGTTCCCTTATCTCCACCGGTATTACCGCCTCTGTTCCATACGCTAGTCGGAAAGGGGTTTCCCCGGTGGTGGAGTGAGGTGTCGTCCTGTACGCCCAGAGGACGCTGTGGAGCTCCTCGACCCACCTCTTCTTGGCCTCCCCTAGTCTTTGCTTCAATCCGCGTAGGATTACTCTGTTCGCGGCCTCCGCTTGCCCGTTGGTCTGGGGATGCTCGACCGAAGTAAAGTGTTATTTCGTTCCCAATTTGGCGACGAAGTCTTGGAATTTTCTGTCCGTGAATTGGGTTCCGTTGTCGGTCGCGAGGGCCTGCGGTACCCCGAATCTGGCGAGGACGTTTCTTTTGTAGAAACGTAGTATGTTGAAGGTTGTGATCTTGGAGAGCGCTTCGGCTTCGATCCATTTTGTGAAGTAGTCGACGGCCACGATTAGGAATTTATTTTGATAAGATCCCATTGTAAAGGTGCCTAGGATGTCCATCCCTCACCAGGCGAAGGGCCATGGCGAGGAGAGGGTCTTCAACTCGTTGGGGGGTGCCAAATGTATGTCCCTGTGACGCTGGCAACGGTCACATTTTTGCACGTGTTCTTTGGCATCTTGCTGCATGGTCGGCCAGTAATATCCTGCGCCCAAAGCTTTTCGAGCCAAGGATCTTCCCCCTAAGTGTTGTGCGTTGATGCCCTCGTGGATTTCTTGTAGGATTTCGGGGACCTGGGCCTCGTCGACACACTTTAATAGGGGAACGGAGAACCCTCGTCGGTATAACTTGTCCTCGATCAGTACGTACGAGCAGGCTCGTCGTTTAATTACACTGGCTTCCTTACTGTCTTCGGGAAGTTCCCCGTTGGTGAGGTAATTGTATACCGGGGTCATCCAGCAATGGGGGTCTCCGATGACGTTAACATCTACCAGGTTGGATTTTGTAATGCTCGGGCTGACCAGTGTTTCTTGTATGACAGATTTGTTTCCGCCTTTTTTCCTGGTGCTGGCTAATTTGGAGAGGATGTCTGCTCGGGTATTCTGTTCGCGCGGGACGTGCTGGACTTCCCATGCTTTAAACTCCGCCATTTTGTCTTTTACCACGGCCAAGTATTCGGCGAGTTGGTCGTTTTTTGCCTGGAATTCTCCTCGCACTTGAGACGCCACGAGTTGGGAATCAGTGCAGATTTTTATTTTCTTCGCGCAGACGTCTTTGGCTAGTCGTAATCCTGCGAGGAAGGCCTCATATTTGGCTTGATTATTGGATGTATTGAATGAGAGGACCAGGGACACTTCGATCAGGGTCCCTTCTTCGCTTTCGAGGATTATTCCTGCTCCACTGCCCGAGGGGCTTGATGCGCCGTCCACGTAGATGATCCACCTCTGTGTTCCTCCCGGGGGGGACGGTTCTGGGGTCATCTCTGCCACGAAGTCGGCCAGGACCTGTGCCTTGAGGGCTTTCCTCCCTTCGTAGCGAATGTCGAACTCGGCCAGTTCGAGGGACCATTTTAGCATCCTGCCCGCCATATCTGGTCGGGTTAACAGCTGTCTAATAGGCTGGTCAGTTCTGACAACGACAGTGTGTGCCAGGAAGTAATATCTGAGTCTCCTCGCGGCGATTATGAGGGCAAGGGCTACCCGTTCTATCTGCGTGTACCTAACTTCGGGTCCTTGTAGGGCTTTACTGGTGAAGTAGATGGGTTTCGGCCCGGTAGTAGTTTCGCGAATAAGTGATGCACTTACTGCTTCGTTGGCCACGGAGAGATATAGGTATATGGTTTCCCCGTGGTCTGGTCGTGACAATACTGGTGGGGCAGATAGAGCTTGTTTGAAATGGGCAAGGGCCTGCTCGCATTCGTCCGTCCACTCGAAATTTGCCTCCTTCCTAAGTAATTTAAAGAAGGGCAGGGCGTGCTGGGCGGACTTGCTTACGAAGCGAGCAAGGGACGCGAGCATCCCGCTTAGGGATTGTATCGCCTTCTTCGACCGCGGTGTGGGGAATTCTACGAGTGCCCGGCATTTGTCTGGGTTTGCCTCTATGCCTCTTTCGGTGAGGTAAAATCCGAGGAATTTCCCTGCTCGTACACCGAAGGTGCATTTTTCTGGATTAAAACGCATTTTACACCTTCGAGCTTGGTCGAACACCTTGCGCAAGTGGGTGGTGTGGTTGGATTCCTCTTGGGATTTGACGATCATATCATCCATGTATACTTCGAGCATGTCTCCGATTTCTGATCGGAAGACTTTGTTCATCATGCGCTGGTATGTGGCCCCGGCGTTTTTTAGTCCAAAGGGCATTACGTTATAGTAATAATTTCCCGAGGGGGTCATGAATGCTGTGTATCTCTTGTCCTCATCGGCCATTGGGATTTGATTGTATCCCGAATATGCGTCCATGAAGGACAAGAGCTTGAAACCGGCGGAATTGTCTATGAGTTTATCTATGCTCGGCAGTGGATATGTGTCTTTCGGGCAAGCCCGGTTGAGATCGGTGTAGTCAATGCACATACGCCACTTTCCATTATTCTTTTTAACAAGTACAATATTTGAGAGCCAGGTCGTATACCTGGCCTCGGAAATAAAATTTGCCTCTAAGAGGTCTTGTACAAGTTTTTCGGCAGCCTGTGCCTTTTCCTCGGACTGTTTCCTTCTTCGCTGGGCGACTGCGCGGGCAGCTGGATCGATTGTCAAGTGGTGACAGGCAGTTTCTGGATCCAAACCGGGCATGTCTGCTGCACTCCAGGCGAACAGGTCGGCGTTGTCGTCGAGACATGCTTTCAGCTCCCTCTTTACCTCTTCGGGGAGGCCAGCGCCGATCTTCACTCCCCTGCTGGGGTTGTTACTGAAGGTGATGACCTCGAACTCTCCATCTGGGACTGGACGCAGAGGTGCAGGCGAGGGGGAGCGCGTTGCTCCCGAGTTATTATCCTCTCCCCGATCTTCATGTCCTTCAGCGAGCCTGCTGTCGAGGTCGATGGTGTGTACGGGAAGCGTGGGCTTCTTCTCTCGCTGTCCATCTTCGGCTGGAATTTTGTCTTCCCTGGTGCGTTTCGTCGACTTTACGGTCGCCGTGATCTGGTTCTGCCCCCTCGTGGCGGCTTCGAAGCATCTGCGAGCAGCCTCGATGTCGCCGTGCAGAGTTGCAACGTGTCCCTTCTCAGTGTAGTACATGAGCTTGAGGTGGACCGTAGAGGGGACGGCAACGAGTTCGGCAAGGGCTGGTCGGCCGAGGATGCACTGATAGAGTGACGGGCAATCTATGACCAAGAACTGCGTCTTGATTGTCCTCGACGCCTCTTCTTCGCCAAACTTGACTGGTATCTCTACGTAACCCCACGGTCGGGCCGTTGCTCCGTTGAACCCTTGGAGATCAGACCCTACGTACGGGGAGAGATTAGACTTATCCAGTTTTAGTGCGTGGAACAGGCTGGAGTACATGATGTCCACGGAACTGCCTTGGTCGACCAGGATTCTCCGCACATCTGTTGATGATAATTTGGCCCTAATCAGCAGAGGGATGTGGGAATTCGGGGATCCCCCGGGGAGTTCTTCTCGGTAGAATGTGATTGGTTGTGAACGCCTTTTACCTTTGCCGATCGTGTACAACTGGTCGGGGCTGCTGTCGATCAACTGTTCAAACTTTCGTTTGATGGAACCGACCGTGAGCTCATGGTACCCCCCACATGAGATAACCATGGCTGTAGGAAACGCTTCCCAGGTGCTGTGCATGAATGCCTGGGAAGTCGGGTCGATGTGACTTGGGATGAAAAAGTCCTCTGGTCGGCTGATGGACATTGTGACCTGTGGGGGGGACTGGAGGGTGTTGACTCTGTTTCTTTCTTTTTATCAGTCGCGTCACGTCGGGAGGATTCCCCCTTCTTCACGTACTATTTCAGATGTCCCTCTTTGATGAGGATTTCTATAGCGTCTTTAAGGTGCACGCAGTCCTCTGTTACGTGCCCGTGGCTACGATGGAAACGACAATACTTGCTCTTGTCGACGTTCCCTTTGGCTGAGGTCGGTTTAGGGAACCGGACACCTCCTTGTTTGAACTCGGTGTTGATACAGTCGGAGAGAATACGCTCTCGTGAGGTAGTGAGCACAGTGTATTCATTAAATCGGCCAGCTGGCCCTTTGCCTTCACGAGGACGCTCCTCCCGTCGCTTCTCCTTGCCTTTACGGGATGGCTCCGACTCCTCCTTTTTAGGTGCTCGGGGTGCTTCCCGATCTCTGGCATCCCGGGCACGATATGCGGCCTCCTTCTCCTCGTAGCGGATGTAATCTTTGGCCATGTGGAGAAGCTCTGTCAGCGTTCGAGGAGCTTCGATGCCGACAGCTTTGCGGAAGTCGCTCTTCAGGCATAGTCCTTTCTCGAGGAGGTATTTCTTCATATGGTCGGAAGTTCTGACTTCCACTGCCTCCTTATTAAACCTCTCGATGTACTCCCACAGAGGCTCTTCTCGGCCTTGTATGATGGCTTCTAAAGTTGCCTCCGTCTTTGGATGTCGTCGGGAGGCTGTGAAGTGGCGGGTGAACTGGCCTTTGAGGTCGCGCCAGGAGGAGATGGATCCTCGAGGAAGTCTTTTGAACCATGCCATCGCACCTTTCCTCAAGGTGATGGGAAATATTTTGCACCGGATGGCTCCGGAGACACCATGGTACTGGAGCATAGCTTCGATGTTCTCTAGGTGCTCATGAGGATCTGATGTGCCATCGTACGTTGCCAGCGTGGGAGGTTTCTCTAGCCCGCAGGGAATCTGGGTGTCTACGATGTTCCTCGTGAACGGGCCTTGAACTTCGTCGTCACTGCTAGAGCTGTGAGAGAATGATGAAGAAAGGTTGTGGTCGCGGCTATGACTGCGGCGAGGAGAGTGTCCGCGGATATGCCTGTGCTCGTGCTTGTCCGAGCGTCGATGTCTTTTGGGAGCAGGGGAGTGCCTAGTTGTCCTAGGAGAACGACGATGCCGGCAAGCCCGGTCGGGTGTTGGACTCCTTGATCTTGATCGTTCCTTGACCGGGGAGGGGCTATCACGTCTCCGCTTTGAGTGATCTCGCGGAGGCGGGGAGAGGTCCAGCGTTTCCGAAGCGTGGTGCTCTTGAAGGGCGTGCTCGAGGGCGCTGATCTTTTCTCCCTGCTGGATGATGAAACGATTGGAATTGTTCAGAGAGGCGATGAGCGCCGCGGTGGTCGGATCAGCGCCTTGAGGAACCGGAATGGGCTCGAAGGAAAGTTCCACGGCTTGCGCTCGTGGTCTTTGTTCGTCGGGCTTTGTGGAAGCCGGTCCACCGTTGCGCTGGACGTTCTCGGATGGGACGTTCCCGACGATAGCGTCGGTACGGGCAGCGGTGGTCAAAGGTTCTTGGACATCACTCTTAACGAAAGCCATGATGATCTGGGATTTTGGAGAGATGAAAGCTTTGGTCTTTTGGATGAAAAGATGAGGGATCTTGATTCGAAAAGACGGGGGAGCTGAATTCCCACAGACGGCGCCACTGATTGGAGATGACCAGAAGGAGATCGTCGTGGCCTTCGTGTAGGGCAAGTGCAGCTGCTTGTTGGAGAAGAAAAGGGGGTGGAGGTACCTGCAAGGTACTCCGATGCCAAAGTAAGTATTTGGTCAAAGAAAAGGGGAAAGCAAGTAAGAGTAGTCAAGTATATGATTCGTGATACCTGCCCCTCTCAGATGAGGGGGTTTTTATAGATAAATGGGTGGCGAGCAAAGCGCGTGGTCTTCTAACTGTTCCCGCAATATCCGGTTAGGCGGCTGGTCGTGTGACTTATTCTGCGTGTGAGGGGGACACGCCCAACGGTCATATTGTGCCCAACGGCTATATTGAGCATATTGGGCCTGTTCGCCAGTTATGCTGGATTGGGCCTGGCCCTTAAGGGCAGGAAGCCCTGCCCAGTCCAGAACACTGTTCTTAGCTAATAACTTACTCCCTTCATGCCATGGTGATACCTCATCGCGCAAACCAAAAGCAAGTGTCCTAACCAAACACTTGAACAAACATTATGGGAACAAAATATATACAACACTTGAACAAACACAATGGAAAATAAAAGCAAAAGAAGTATCTCTACAAGCATATATACAATATAAACAATTATGTACAAAGCTCCAAAACATCGAAACTATCCCAATGCGATCCAATAAAAACACCAATCCCTGGCAACGGCGCCATTTTGTTGGAGCGGTAAAGCAGCAAGAAACAAAAGTTTTTGGAAGTATTTTTCCGATAATTTATCATGTCCACATAGATCGGTGCTATTGAACAGCCGTTCGACAATTTAAATGTTATTGAGTTTGGGTTTAAAATGGGTTTAAATTAAATGCGGGAAATAAAACTTATGAACAGAAAAAGATTTAATTCTTTGGACAGTAGAGAACTCTCGGGTTTGCATTTTATCTACCCTATCAAATACTTAAACTTACTACCTAGTTGTACGCAACCTAAAGCACTCGTCAACATTATCACGAATCGCTCACAACAAAGGTTATGTTTAACGCAAAGTTGAGAGAACAACCGCATCGCCTAATCGATGATGTCTCACGCAACTGGACCACACGGAGCATTAAGAATCGATACCCAAGTGAATATTAAGCCTAAATCTATCTCTAGAATCTAGAACCTAATAGATGTTCATCCTAAATCCGAATTTAAAGAGGATATGTCTACCGCAACTCAAACCCAAATAAAGAAAGCAATCATCAACATTAATTTGTAAAATGAGTTTTATACAACACCATGAGCAATAAATATACATATAATCAAGGTAAACTTACATACAAACTCACAACAAATGGAAACTACAAAGAGAAGAGAGAAGAGGAATCAAAATCTCTCGCGGTGTCAATCACGATCCAAGAATCATCCACCCCCAATCGTCGAGTTACAACCTTCATTGATGCTTTTCTAAGCTCTAAACTATCAAAAAAATGAAGTTTGATGGAATGGGAGCAAAAAATACCCAAACCATCACCTAAAAAATGCTGAAAAGTGACTTAAATAGGGGCTGAAAAGACGTGAACCGCGCCATGAGGGCGCTTAGCGCCATCAACAAAATCACAATTCTTATTTTCTTCACAACTTTCGAACCGTAACTCTGATTGACGCACGGTCGAAAGCATTGGAAAGTTTATTCAATGCTCTATACAACAATGACAAAATACTCTTGCTTGAATACCTACAAAAATGAGATAAAATAAAATTAGAAAGAATTAAATTTTATTACAACCGCGCTAAGCTCGCTTAGATCGCGCTAACCGCGATCTCACCTAAAATACACTTTAAACCGCCTTAAAGCGCGCTAAGCGCGGTCAAGGATCCTTAGCTACTGCCTATGGCAGAAAATGCGCGCTGAAAAGCTTGCTTAGCTCGAGTTACCGATACGAACTCCTCGAAAATCAACTTTTATGCCTTTTTTCCTTCACCAATTGTTCCTATCATCAATTATAAGCAAGAAGACCTGTCAAAGAACATCAAAATGATCAATATTCACAATATTTATAATAAAATCGGAAACTTGCATATTTACACTAAAACTAATAGATTTACTACTAAAATATCAAGGAAATCATTGAAAAGGGCCACAAAATACTATATAAAATATGCACAATTTGGCACTTAACACTTGACCACACAACTGTTACCAAAGGTGAAAAAGTGAAATTGGTGGTTGAGCTACCTAGATCATACCTAACAATGTCTCTTAAAAAAATTGAAAAGATCATACATTTCATGCAGAATTCAACTTCCTCAAAGACAAAGTTAAGATACATGTGTTTGTGAGTGTTGCAGAGGAGAAGGGCGGCAATGAGGCTCACCGGCGAAGATAGTTAGCCATTAGGGCATATTCCTTATTTCTAATGGGCTTGACCATTCTCACGAACAAAACTATCATCTACAACCACCTGGTATATCTCCAACTTTCTAGAGATCTAGATATGGTGGATGATTATGCTTGGGGCAACTGCATTTGCCTACTTGTATAGGAAGTTAAATGTTGAGACGAAGACCAAACAAAGCAGTTATCATGATATATGACACATCATCAAGTAACATATTCATATATTATTTATTTATTTATTCAAAAATGATTAGCATATAATTCCTTACTTATTAGTATTCATTAATATATATATATATATATATATATCACAATTTTCTAGGTATTCGTGGATGAGAGTTTAACTTGGAGTACACAGAGACTGAGCTTAGTGTCAATATCTTCATTCTAATGAAGGTACATCCTACTACATATACATATAAAGAGCACACATATCATATACTACTGAAGGATCTAGGGTTCGAGAACTACACCCCCATCGAGAAACAAGGTCGCAGGATGATATATACTTTTTTTCTGGATGAATTAGATGTGAATTGCACAAAGTATGGTATGTACGTGAGCGAGTCTTATGTCAGTACATGTACAAGAGACTATTTGACTGAGAGACAACTACTTAAAAAGAAAATACCAGTAGAGTATACTTCTTTGAAATTGAGGTATCCCACTCAAATAAATCAATTTTTATAACTTATAGAAAATTTGTGTTTGATTGTTCGCATGAAACATGAAAACTTGAACGCAAACCTACAAGAGTTCTCATCTAACAAAATCATTGTATGAATTATGAAGATTAAAGTTCCAAAGTTGACTAGGATCAATATTAGAGGTTAGTGGGAAATTTAATTTATTTGGCACACACTAAGCTAAATTTGACATATGCAATCAATATGGTGATCCAATTCATGTGTGATCCGAGATTGATATAGTTTCAGGTTGTAAATCGTATTCTACAATATCTCAAAGTCACTCGAGGAAGAGAACTTTTTTTCAAAATAAGCGGAAGTCTAACTATGGAGGCTTACACTGATGTTGATTATGTAGTTTCATTGATTGATAGAAGATTCACTTCAGAGTATTGTACCTTATTGTGTGACAAACTTGTTGCTTGGAGGAATAAGAAGCAAATTACCGTTGCTCCATCAAGTGCTGAAGCATAATTCAAAGTTCTTGCATTAGGAGTTTGTGAACTATTAAGGATAAAACAAGTTCTGGAAGATTTAAATATACAAACTGAAGTCCATATGAAGTTGTTTTATGACAATGAACTGACCATCAATATTGCACATAATCTAGTTCAACATAACAGAACAAAACACATTGAGATTGGCCTACATTTCATCAAATAAAAATTGGATAGTGGATTAATTACTACCGCCTACATACCTTCTGGTGTAGCACCTGACATGTGTGTTAATGAAGAGTTTATCACTTAAACCATTCAACCAACTTACTTGCAAACTTTAAATGATTGATATCCATTCACCAGTTTGAGGGTAAGTGTTGTAAGTATTAGACTGTAAATAATAATATTTATAGTTAATATACTTTTTTAGTATGATGCACACTAAGTAAGTTCATTAGGTTTTGATTTATCTCTATTTAAACAAGTTTAGTCTAATATTGTAAATGAAAACTTTGAAATATATTAAAGTACTTTTTCTACATGGTACCGTAGCCTCTTTGATTTTAGAATCCGAATCACTACTTTAAATTTTGAACACATTCTTTTTTCCATCACTTCAACATGTTTCCCTTCTTTAAACTCTTAAAACCCTAAATATGAACATCTTAGCATTGAACTTTTTTTTTAGTTTTTATTTCATTCTTGTTTTATGTTGCTTGTCTAGTTTATTTTCTTTTTTTTTTTCAATTTCGTGTGGTGTCTTTGAAATGTATAAATAGTGAAAAAAAATATAATTTCTTTGAATGCTCCTACAGAGGATTGGTTCATTGATGTCATTCGAGAAAGTGGACTTTCCATCCTCTCCACCATAGGATTTAACATAATTGACCATGACCTCATGAGAACCTTCTCAAAAAAATGGCACGAGAAGACGAACACCTTACATTTTTCATTTAGAGAGATTAATGTGACATTTGATAACATGTCATGTATTCCTTCACTCTCCATCCATGGATGTCATCTTTACCACATAACTATTATCAAAGATGAAGAGGTGAAGTTGATGATTGTGCTGCCCAGATCAGACCCAATGAAGGCCCTTAAAAAAGTTAAAAAATATTAGACATGTCATGCCCAATTCAACTTCCTCAGAGACAAGTTTGAGAGACATATGTTAGGTGTGAGTTCTGAGAAGTAAAAGGGTGACAATGTTGAGGCTCTCATGCACAAACATTTAGCATTAAGGCGTATCTCTTATTATTGATGGGTTCTACCATTTTCTTGAACAAGAGTGCAGCTTACACCCACCTGGTATATCTCTAAATTTTTTTAGAGACCTAGATATGGTGGATGACTCCGCCTGAGGACTACTGCATTTGCCTACTTGTACATTGAATTAAATGTTATGACGAAGAAAAAGTCGAAACTATTACAATGATATATTACACTTCTTCAAGTAAGGTATTCATGTATTACTTAATTATACGATAAAAAATAATTATTATACAATATTTTTTATTGATTAGTACTGTTTCGGACTGGACCAATGACTAGGCATGGCCCAATCCACTTCTGCTCTCAGAACGTCCCAATTGCCTATGTCCAGCTAATATGAGGCAGCATTTACCTTTCTGCCCCTCTGCAGGGCACATATGGTCAGAGGGCCCACAGGGTCACCTGCTCCTCCTCGGCATTCCTGCCCTTCATGCATGGCTCTACCATTCGGAAACAGTCACGACGCTCGTGCCTGGAACTACATCTTTGCCCGTAGCAATGGCTAGTTTTGGGCACCTCTGCCCGTCCTAACGGCTAGTTTCAAGCAGTTACCTATCCTTCGGGAAACGGTTATTTCGCCCCAAAAATAGGGACCGTTGGCCACGCGCTGGGGCACTATAAAAACCCTCTCATTTGAGGGGGTCTGGTATTCTAAATCATCCTAAGAAACACATACTTTTGTACTTGCCTTTTTCCTCTCCTGATTCTTACTTTAGCATCGGAGTGCCTTGCAGGTACACCCCCTCCTCATCTCACACACCCAGCATCACAAACATCTTTCTTAGCCCACTTCAGGTTCTGATCAACCGTCAAGATCAGTGGTGCCGTCTGCGGGAAACCTATTATCCCCGTCTTAACATCCTCCGTAGATTCAAGACTAAAATAGCTCTCTGTCCAAGACTCCGATCATGGCAAGCCAAGATCACGTTCGTGACGCTCGCAACCCTGCTTTTGTCCTCATCAGTAAGACTGATACTGGCGGTACTGCACCTTTCTTCGGAGGCGAAGCCCGCCATCTGAGAGATGGGGCCACTGCGTCTCCCCATCCCACTCGCACTGATCGTGTTGAAGACCAGCCCTCCCTGGACCTCCAGCTCGTTCCAGTTCTGGCCAGTGCCGACCTGGCTGTGGCGGCCCTTCTTGAAGCTCTCAACAAAACCAACCTCTTAATCCTCTAACAAAATGAGAGGATTGGGGCCTTGGAAGAATCTGGCCGACCAAGATCCCCTCAATCGAGGAAAGATCGCCGACAATCCTGAAGTCCACCTCCCCGACGTGAAAGTGACCGTCGGGCACGTCAGGAGCCAGAGTCCCATGCAGTCCGGAAGCATGACCACATTTCCCCGTGGAACCAGTACTCCCCAAGAAACAAGAGTACCAGGAGACACCAGCGTTCACCCCCTGCCAGTTCGAAGGGTCGGGCACGAACCCCGTCTCCCCGCAAAAATCATCGCTCATTCCCTGAGGAAATGATAACGCGAAAACATATCGTATTTTTACTTTGATTTATGTTAAAATCGTATTCCATTTCCGTCTAATCTCCGATTATTCCGAGAATATTTGAGTGTTTTCGCAGGTATTTCAATTTCCAAGTCAAAAGTATGCAAAGTGTAGAAAAGAAGCAGAACAAGCAAGAAAATAGCAGAAAAGAATAGAAAATTGCAGAAACCATATTTTGCTGGTGTGATGACCGTCACAGCTCCCTCACGATCGTCATGGACTTAAAATGCATCACGCTCGTCACAGCCCTCTCACGATCATCATGAAATCAAAAACAGAAATTACACGTTAAGCACAGACGTGGTCACGAAGCTTCAAATTCAGTTATTGCACGATCACTTTTCCTCCGAGGATTTCTAGGTCCCAAACAAAATAACTGCTAAAGTGGTGTCCCTACATTTTCTCCAACCACTGCCATAGCGGAGGCTATATATATGCGAAGGATTCCAAGAACAAAAGTGGTCCATTTTCCTTTCCAAAGTGTCGTATTGTTGCAGAATTATTTCCAGAATTTTATTCTTGTTTTGCTTAGTTTCCTTTACCATTTCCTTGTCCCCTATTACCACCGAACAAAGTAATAGTTTCTCACATTGAGGAACTATTGCACCTTAGTTTAAGTTTTTGTTTCCTGCCTTCATCATTTTGTTATTTAAATTTATTCAAGCAAAAGCCTGCCGATCTGTGGAGGAATTGCTTAGACCACATTTACCAGGTTTTTATCATTTCAATTTATAGCAATTGTTTTTCTTTTATCATGTCTGAGTTTAGATTTAATTGTTTATTCGCATTCATGTCTATTTTAATTAGTATGTCGAGCTAAACCGATTTTATCGGTATGTAATTGAGTAATCGGAATGGATTAAATATTTCTAAGCTAAAATTATAAATCAACTTATTTTCTGGCTTCGATTTCTTAATTTAAAACCAACTTTTATTACGAGAGTAAAAAGGTAACAAAGGTTAAGGTCAAGACCACGAGAGTGTGAGATTTTACCCGGATAACTGAAATCGAGCATTAGTTTTAAAAACAGCGAGAGCGCTTTAAAGTTAATTAGGACTTATTAGTTTTCAAAAATTATTTTTAAACTCGTATGGGCTAGCGAGAGCAGACATATTGACTTAAAGATATAGTCTGAAGCAATAACCACGAGAGTGTGAGGTGAGGGCTTTTAAACTGGTTTTTTCTACATAATTATATTGTGATAAATTTTTATACGCTTAGGTTTAATGAAATCCATGATGGTATACTGAATTATATACCGATATCCTAATCATAACTAGTTTATTCCTAAATTTTAATTCCCCTTTAATTTTCCTTTTTGAACCTAAAAACCATATCAGATTAGCCTTAGATTTACATAGTAGGATTTGATAACGGTACGTTCGATTTTTAGTCTCTGTGGGATCGATAATCTTTTAAAACTACGCGATACGACTGTATACTTGCAGTCAGAATCATTTAGGCACACTAAATAGCGATCAGGAAAGCACCCGCTCCCCATCATAGACCAGTACCAACAGTGACGACGAGCCTCACGGCCTGTTGTCTCAGGAGATTATGGCTATGCGCCTCCCCAAGGGATTGGAGAAACCACCGTCTTTGGGCACTTACGACGGTACGACAGACCCTGACGAGCACATCAAAAATATCGATACGCCACTCGAATATCGTGGCGTCCGAGGCGCCATCAAATGTTGTATGTTCCCTACTATGCTCCAAAAAGGAGCAATGACCTGGTATAAACAACTCCTCGACGAGTCCATCACCTCGTGGAGGCAACTGGGGAGAATGTTTTCCAGACACTTCACGGCATCCCGCCGCCACCCAAAGACCGAAGCCTCCCTTGAGGCCATAATTCAAGGGAAAAATGAGCCTCTCCGAGCGTACATCGAGAGGTTCAACAAAGAAGTGGTGCAGGTCCCCACCACCAATTACATGAAGAAGTTCTTGCTAGAGCGATGGCTTCGTCCCCGCACGGAGTTCGCCAAAGTCGTTGGTATTGCTCCTCCCATGACTCTGGATGCCTTCCTCCTCAAGGCGCAAGCATATATCCAGTATGAGGAGAAAGAGGCGGCCATCTCTGCCCGGGTCTCACGCCACCAAGAAATTGCACGGGCTTCCAAAGGCAATGAACCCTCGATATCCCGTCGGGGAGACAGAAGATATGAAGATTGTCCCCGGGAATCCTGGGAAAACAAAGGGCCCTCCGGCCGGTTCCACAATTATACTCCCCTGACCGTCTCCAGGGAGAAAATCCTCTCTGAATGCGCCAGCTCGAAGTTCAAACAAGTAGGGGTTCGATTCCCTAAGTAGATACCTGCTAAGTCGAACGCTGACAAGTCGAAATACTGTCGTTTCCACAAGAGTCACGGCCACACTACTGACGACTGCATCCACCTAAAGGATGCCATAGAGATACTGATCAGGGACGACCACCTGAAGTAGTTTACGAAGAAGAGGGAAACTCCCCGGCAAGACGCCCAGGAGTCGAAGAAAGTCGAGGAAGAGGTGCCTTCCTTGGAGGAGACAAACCTTCAGGTCGCCATGAGCGTATCGCGGCCTCAGGACTTATATGTTCCTGAAGAGCTCAGCGTTCCCCCTACTTCGCAACACATAGCTCGTGGAAAACTTTCCCCTCCACCATGGTCATTTCCTGAGGGGGCTTCAACAAAGTTACTGTGGGCTCCGTGAAAAGAAAATTCAAGCACCTTCTCAGCACGAGCTCCAACAAAAGTACAACGCTCGACAAGGTCCGAGGGGAATCGGTCCCCATCTCTTTCTACCGAGAGGAACTCCTCTGAGGGGCCCCGAACTCAAGCATTCCACTGCTCGTAAGAGCCCAGATGGCAAATTTTGACATTCGCCGAATCTTAGTCGACCAAGGCAGCTCGGTCGACATCATGTACTCACAGCTGTTTTCAACCCTCCAGCTAGATGAATCGCACCTTACTCCCTACATGGGTTCTGACCTGCAGGGCTTCAACGGGCCGGTTACAAAGCCCTGGGGATATGTCGAGTTGATCGTGAATTTTGGATCTGCAGAGATGGCCAGGTCTATTAAAGTCCAATTCTTGGTTATCGACTGCCCGTCTCTCTATCAGTACATCTTTGGGCGGTCAACCTTGGCCGAATTGGTGGTCGTACCCTCGACTGTACACCTCAAAATGAAGTATTACACTTCTAAGGGTATGGTGGCCATCTTACACGGGGACATCGAGGCTGCAAGGAGATACTTCGAAGCGGCCACCAAAGGACTCAACACCATCGCTGCCAAGCCGAAGACTTCCGACAAGCCGGCCTTGCCCAGCAGCTTCGAGGAAGCCAAGTCGCTGCCCCGCGTTGACTTTATCAACCTCGACAGCCGCTTCTCCGAAGATGACCAGAAGGAGAACCAGACTTGCCCGAGCAGTCCGTCAACTTCGACCAGCACCAGCAACGGCTCTCATCCGATGCGCTCGATTGCGGATGGCGAGTTTGAACTCGTCCTGCTCGGCGATGAGCCTCGGTGAGGAGTAAATATAGGGACCGACCTCCCCGACATGGCGAGGAAACAACTCAAAGCTTGCCTCCGAGAAAACACAGACTAGTTCGCCTGGAGCGCCACGGAAATGCCCGATTTAGATCCTGTTGTCGCCTGCCATCAACTCATAATTGACCCCACCGCCAAGGCTGTAGCACATGTAGGAGAAAGCAGTCTCCAGAGAAAACGGAGGCTGCAGAACAAGTTGTAAAAGACCTCCTCGAGGCAAACTTAATTTCGGAGGCCAAGTACACTACTTGGTTGTCCAATGTTGTACTCGTCAAAAAACCTAATGGAAAGTGGCGTATGTGTGTTGATTATACTTATCTCAATAGGGCATGTCCTAAATATGCTTACCCCCTCCCCAATATAGATAAACTTGATGATAATTCTGTCGGTTTTAAACTGTTATCATTCATGGACGTCTATTCGAGCTACAATCAAATACCATTGGCGAAGAGTGACAAAAAGTACACAGCCTTCATGACCGAGCCGGGCAACTATTACTATAATGTAATGCCCTTCGGCTTGAAAAACGCTGGTGTGACCTATCAAAGGATGATGAACAATGTCTTCCATGGAGAAATCGGCGACATGCTCGAAGTCTATATGGACGATATGATCGTGAAATCCCACGAGGAAACCGATCACACGACCCATTTAAGAAAGGTCTTCGAGCAAGCCAGGAAATACCGGATGCGTTTCAACCCAGAGAAATTCACTTTCGGAGTGCGGGCGGGCAAGTTCCTCGGCTTCTATCTGACGGAACTAGGAATCGAAGCCAACCTCGACAGGTGCAGGGATTTCTCCGAGTTTCCAATGCCCAGCTCAAAGAAATCCATCCAATCTCTCAACGGATGCTCGCTTCATTATCTTGTTTCGTGGCCAAGTCTGCTCAGCACGCTCTTCCCTTCTTCAAACTCCTCCGCAAAGAGGCAGCGTTTGAATGGACGGAGGAATGCGACCAGGCTCTCCTCTACCTAAAATAAGCACTATCAAAGCCGTCAGTCCTCTCTCGGCCAGATAACGGCGAAACCTTGTGCCTTTATCTCGCTGTAGCAACCGAGGCCGTTAGCGCTGATAAGTGAAAATTGTAACTATTTTTGTATATGAGTTTTGTTGCACTTATCGATACTTTTTGTTAATATCCTATGAATAAACCCCGCTATGTTTGTAAATACGTTTACTTTACATTATAGTGTATATATTGCGTATCGTGTATATATCATTGAGTTTAATTGATTTTCTCTCATTTTTTTGGTATTCAAGCAATGATATCTTGTCATATTCATAAAGAGCATTGAATAAGCTTTCCAGCGCTTCCGACCGTGCGTTAATCTGAGTTACGGTTCAAAAGTTGTGGTCAAAACAAGTCTGATGTGAAAAAAGGGACCAAAGTTCGCTTTGCGAACTTTCCAGCGAATGTCCCAGAATTATGGCAGTAGAAAAAGGGACCAAAGTTAGCATTGCAAACTTTCTAGTGAATATTCGCTTTGCGAATAAAAGTTCGCATTGCGAATTTCTGCAGAATTGCAGAGGCGGTGCCAATTTTTGATGTTCGCTCAGCGAATAAAAGTTCGCTTTGCGAACTTGACTTATTTTTGAAATGTTATTTAAGTCATTTCATTCATTTTTTAGGTTATGGTTTTGGGGATTTTTTCTCCCAACTCCATCATCATTTTTCAGTAGAATTAGCTAGAAAACAACATTGAAGCTTGCACACGGATGATCCGGGGTGGATTTCTCATCAATCGGCTCTGACAATCCACAAGATGTTTGGTTTATTTCTTTTCTTCTTTGTGTATTTCTTCTTTGTTGGGTTGTTGTATATGTATTTACTTTGAGCTCATGTATATTTGTCGCCCATGGCATTGTATAAAATCTGCTTTACAAATCTTTATCGGTGATTGTCCTTGATTTTTGCTTTATGCGCGGGGTTTGGGTTTTGTTAGAGATAAACATCGCAAACTTTGATTAGGAATGATTATCTGTTAGTTTCTGGATGCTAGAGATAGATTTAGAGCTAACAATCTTTATGGGTGTCGAAGCTTAATGCCTCTGTATGTCGAGTCGGGTGCGAGAGTGTCGACGAGGGTAACACGGTTGTTCTCTCAGCTCATTGTGTCAGAGATGGACACTGTTGTGAGCGATGCTAGATGATATTGAGGAGTATTGTAGGTTGAGTATAACTGGTCGGTAAGTTTAAGTTTGTGAGGAGTCGATTATGTGCATGTCGGATAAGTTTCTTCTATCTGATTAATGAAATCTTTTTGTATTAATTGTTAGTTCTTGTAGTTGGCTGGAATTTTGGTAAAATAATGTGGATGTCATGGTTAATGTTTCAACATGAGTTTCTAACATTCTGGTTGTGTTAAGTTGTAAATGGTTTCAGATTCTGTCCTGATGTCAAACCCGATGTTAAGACATCAGTTGATAAAACATCAGTCTGAGTTGTTAGGGCTGTGTGTTTCTGTTATTGGAGAGATATTCTGCTGAAGAGAGTGAGAGATTGTAGGCGAATATCTTGGTAAAGATATATTCAATTGCAATCAGATTGGAGCAGATCTTGTTGCTGTTTTTAAGGCTAAAAGATATGAAGATTTAATTGAAGATCTATTTAGTAGCAGAATCTTCTGCAGATTTGTAGCAGTTAATATGCTGAGATTTAAAGCCCAAATCCAGTTGGGAAAAAGGTTATAAATAGAAGCATTGTAACCTAGTTTAAGTTAAGCCAGCCATCATGTAAATTATAAGGGCTGTGTTGGTTGATGAACCACCCGGTTTGTGGGATGGTCATCGTGTTTATCTCAAAGCCTGTAGGTAAGAGATGTATTGTTCTTAGAGGAAGCTGTTAAGCAACTCTAAGTATTGTTCTTAGTCATGTGTGTCATGTCTAGGTATTGTCATGGAAGTGTGTCTTCTACTTTTCTGTGATTGAAGAGTTGTTGGAAATCAAGTTGTTGATGCAGTGGCTGAGATGTTGACTGCTAGACATCATTGCGATGATTGGAAGTGAGATGGAGTCTCTTATCTAGGGTGGACTTAGGTAGAAGGGTCATTGGGTAGTGATTAGATTAGGAGATTGTCAACTGGGATTATTGAGTCTGTAATTTGATACTACTAATAGTGGACTTCCTTCCTGGCTTGGTATGCCCCCAGATGTAGGTTGTTAGACCGAACTGGGTGAACAATCCTTGTGTGTTATTTATGCTTTTCAGTACTTTTATTGTCTTGTTCATACAGCAGATATTGATGTTGTGACATCTCACTTAACATCACATATCTTATACCAGAATTTCAATTGGTATCAAAGCAGGCATCCTGTCTGTTTCTGGATGAGATCTAGGGAAGATACTTTCTGGTTCATGAGCAAGGAAGATAGTTTTGCTGAGATGGTGTATGGACTTGGTCAGTTCATAGAGATTTTTGTATGATCCCTTGAAGTGGAGGATGAACTATTCATGACAGGGTGTGTATTGGACCTGTCTATTGTTATCAGGCTTGTAGCTTTGGTGGTGAGCTGTTATGTGGTTTGACTTATTTACAAACCTATGTTGACCTAGTGCACATGGAGTGTCGTGTTTGTGCAAGGGTTATTATGTTTTTCCTGAAGGTTGTAGAGGAGTTTTCTGGTGTATGTTCCGCTGCATATATATATCTGATGGAAAATTCCTGGTGGTTTTGTGTTAAGACTGCAACATTCTGTTCTCCTCTGAAGATGTATCACATGGTGTGGTGATACTTGAGGATATCTTCAACTAGCTTGTTAGAGTTGCCAAAGATACTTGTGGTTCATCCCAAGTCCACTCATAAAGGAACTCTTATATGAGCTTGTTGAAAAGAGATCTGAAGAAAGTTAGAAGCAATTTATTCTTGCCTCCAACCCTACAAGGTCAATCTCTGGGCTGTGTTAAAGGATCTTTTGGTGTGTTTCTTGGGAAGAGAACTTATGTCCTACCAGATGTTGGAACATAAAACCAGCTGATTGTGCATAATCTTGTTGGATAAAGGTATGGCATAACAGATGCTTGGGGGCTAAACAAATGTGTTTTGATCACATCTATTTGGAACCTACTCCTGGCTTGGAAGAGGAGGCAACTGGGTTGTGTGTGTAAGAATTTTCCTTCAAGAAACATGTCTTAGATATGTATGTTAGTCAAGAGATGATCAATATAGTGTCACTCATTGGATTAGTGTATTTCGGATCCAAGTGAGTAGGTGTTCAAAGGCTGTTTTGTGGAGGTCAAGCTCAAATGTCAAGGACATTTTCTCTGATCAAAGCAGCCAGTTGTTTGCAATCTTGTTTATGGCCATGGAGCAGATTCTGTTTGAAAGGAGTTATATGTGTGTACCAACCATAGGATGAGCATTTCAGATTTGTGCAAGGAGAAGTTGGTGTTTTATTTACCAAAGGATTATGGTTCCCTGGTATCTGCATGAGAATTTTCCTCTAAAGCTGGAGTTCAGTTATGTGGTGTCCTCACATAATGGAACATCTTTTTGTAAGGATTGAAGGGCATCCTTGTAGGTTGAAGTGTTGGGAGAAGCATATTTGTCTATGTCAATGGTTTCTCTCCTTTAGGTACAGAAGGATGGCATCCAACATCTCAAAGACAGACAGAAGGTCTGAACATTAAAAGTTTGAAGATTCTTGAGATGTAGAGTATGCTGGTTCCTGTTTGTGTATATGTTCTGGGTTTGAAGGTTGATCAGCTACTGATGGTCAATCCTCTTGTGTCCCTTGCAAGAGATGTGTGTTGATTAGTATGGTTGTTGTCTCCAAAGCCATAGTATATGTTTAGTGTGATTTACTATGATTGCTGATGTCGGAACTGATGTTGAAACATCATTTCAGTTCTTTGCTCAGGGATGAGTGAAATATCAAGACACTGACCTAACCTGGAAGGCTTTTGTGGTGTGAATGGTTGTCATGATGGTTTGTTTTGAAGAAGAATCAGCAGATGCCTGTTGTGTGAGAAGGTTACCTTGACAGGAGTTGAGTATTTGTTTGCTTTTGATAAGGTTGTGCATTCAACTAATGACAAAATACACTGACGGGAGACTATGTATATGTCTGATGTAAAAGTGCAGGACTGTTGAAGTGTTGAGAATATACTTTTCTCTATGTGGCTGTTTATTTCTCTTCGTGGTGTGTTGGTGTGTGAGAACTCTGTCAAACAATCATGATGGTTAAAAGAATCTTGAGATTATAACAATAAGATTGTGTGTTCTATAGTGTATTTAGAAGTGGCATTATTTGGTATAGTTATGGGGTAGTCTTGGACTACTTATTTTCTGAAGATTCAGATGTGGTAGGTTTGAAGTCTTTGGAGTTTCTGAGTAGGATGGAGGGTGTCTGCTCAAACTTTATTGTTGAATCAAGTCTATGAGAGCATGGAAATATGTTTCTGCAAAGGGAGGAGGTTCTTCTAAGTGGCAGAAGGAAGAGCTGAATTCAACAGTTGGATATCATAATGTTTTGATATCTAGCTTAACATCAGAAGTCTCGGTTGGTGATGTGGCACATCAGCTTAAGATAGAGGTGATCTACAGTAATGGAAGTTATGGATGCTTCAAAAAAAGATCTATCTCATGCAGTTTGTGGGAGTTGTGGTTTGAGAAGATGTTACATGACTAAGAGGCTTGGTGAATCCAAGATATCTTGCTTTGGAGCAAGTAGTTCATATGACTTGAAGATCTGGTTTCATAGGTGGATCAGGATATCTTGTGGGAGTTCTGAAGAAGATTGAGATCAATCAAAAGGTGGAATTTGGTTGGTTTCATTGTGTGCATTCAAGCAGGATGCTTGAAACTGATTGCTCTTGTGCAGAAGAGTATTTAGTTGAAAATGTAAGGAGGTTCTAATTCTCTTGGAGCTTTTGGCAGAAGTTCTAGGTTGAGGAGAGAAGTATACCTTCTTTTGGTGGATGAGAGTTTAGTCCTCTCTGGCTTTCTGAAGCTCTCTTTGTTCAAGCTGGTGACGCAGTGTTCAGTTTGGATTACTATGCTGATAGTAAGTTCAGTAGTGGAGCATATCTAGAACCATGGTGTGTGGTATATGTGATGTGTCAAGAATGTCCTAACAGATGTTAGAACATTTTTTGGGTTGGATATCCTTGGAAAAGGATGAGTTTGTTCTGGTTCTGAAGCTTGGTGCATACATTATGCCTAAGGAGCGTCTACATAGTCATACGGGAGAATGATGAAGTAGAAGGTCTGCCTTGGATGGAGAATGTAGAGAAGACTGAAGTAGATCAGGTATTGATTGATTGGAAGTCTGAAGATGAAGAGTATGATAGGGAATGACTGCCTTTGGAGAAATGGACTATGGTACCAAAATGCATGTGCTCAGCAAGTGTGCTCAAATGTTCATCTTCATCTAGAGCATTAGTTAACCATGACTGGGGGAGTACTTGTCTATGGATTTGCTGCAAAGGTACATATATTGTGAAGATTGCATGCTGATCAAGATTATGAAGATTAGTTGAATCTTATGAGGATATAATGTCAGATAACATGTTATGACATTAGGTTGTTGGATGACATGTTGGTGTGGACATGAATGGTTCTAGCCATGTGAAGCTAATTGTTTGAATCATATGCGCACATGCTTCTGAGGAGAAGTCTGAAGGACAACTTTGGTTGTGTATGGGAGAATTTATTTTTCTCTGCAGATTTTGGAAGAGCTTTGTGAGGGTCCTTGTTGATGGGAGATGTCACACTTGTCTTGGTGTGTGTAAGAGGAGTTTATTTGGAGTTCAGTGGAAGGCATTATGTGTGTGCTTCAGAACTTTTGGATGATTGTGTGAAGCATTCCTGACTGGATGAATGAAGACTATGTCTGGATTTTCCAAATGTTATGATATACTGGTCAAGGAGCACCATTTGTGAAATATAATGGGAGAACTTCTATCTGTACTAGTGTGGTACTTGGATTGTTTGAGGATTAAGCATTATGTGAATGCGTTCAGCAGGTGTGTTGAACAGAGGGTACGCTCTTGAAGACATGAAGATGAGTCTTATGTTTTCCATTCATTTAAGGTGTTCTTATTGAAAAGGAGCACTGGTTATCTTAGATAGGGGGAGTTGATCTTTTGTTGAAGAAGTTGTTTATCAAGATTGTAATGTCAGACAAGATGTCGTGACATTGTGTTACTGGTGAAGTTCATGGTGTACTTGACAGTTTAGACTTGGTTTCATGGTGTCAGACAAGATGTCAATGGATTGAATCAGCAATATACATTTACCCCAATGTTTGTTCAGCTATTGAGTCTGGATTTTGTTCTGAGTATGTTAGTTTTCAGATTCAGAGGGTGTCCAATTGTGGCTAAAAAGGGGGAGAGTTAGCGCATGTGTTGCCTAGTTTTGTTGGTATAGGCTTGAGAGGGAGTAATCGTGTTTGAACAGCTGGTATGATGGTTCTTGCTTTGAGGGGGAATTTGTTTTGTGCTGAGTTACTAGTTGTTGCAGCTGGTTGGTATTGCTGCAGGTTGTGCTGTGAATGTTAGTAAGTGTTTTTCCGCTGCAAGCTGAAAGTGTTTTAGCCAAAATTAGCCAAAGGGGGAGATTGTTAGTTCTTGTAGTTGGCTGGAATTTTGGTAAAACAATGTGGATGTCATGGTTGATGTTTCAACATGAGTTTCTAACATTCTGGTTGTGTTAAGTTGTAAATGGTTGCAGATTCTGTGTTGATGTCAAACCCGATGTTAAGACATCAGTTGATAAAACATCAGTCTGAGTTGTTAGGGCTGCGTGTTTCTGTTATTGGAGAGATATTCTGCTGAAGAGAGTGAGAGATTGTAGGCGAATATCTTGGTAAAGATATATTCAGTTGCAATCAGATTTGGAGCAGATCTTGTTGCTGTTTTTAAGGCTAAAAGATATGAAGATTTAATTGAAGATTTAATTGAAGATCTATTTAGTAGCAGAATCTTCTGCAGATTTGTAGCAGTTAATATGCTGAGATTTAAAGCCCAAATCCAGTTGGGAAAAAGGTTATAAATAGAAGCATTGTAACCTAGTTTAAGTTAAGCCATCCATCATGTAAATTATAAGGGTTGTGTTGGTTGATGAACCACCCGGTTTGTGGGATGGTCATCGTGTTTATCTCAAAGCCTGTAGGTAAGAGATGTATTGTTCTTAGAGGAAGCTGTTAAGCAACTCTAAGTATTGTTCTTAGTCATGTGTGTCATGTCTAGGTATTGTCATGGAAGTGTGTCTTCTACTTTTCTGTGATTGAAGAGTTGTTGGAAATCAAGTTGTTGATGCAGTGGCTGAGATGTTGACTGCTAGACATCATTGCGATGATTGGAAATGAGATGGGGTCTCTTATCTAGGGTGGACTTAGGTAGAAGGGTCATTGGGTAGTGATTAGATTAGGAGATTGTCAACTGGGATTGTTGAGTCTGTAATTTGATACTACTAATAGTGGACTTCCTTCCTGGCTTGGTATGCCCCCAGATGTAGGTTGTTAGACCGAACTGGGTGAACAATCCTTGTGTGTTGTTTATGCTTTTCAGTACTTTTATTGTCTTGTTCATACAGCAGATATTGATGTTGTGACATCTCACTTAACATCACATATCTTATACCAGAATTTCATTAATATTTACTTTCTGTTTCTATGTTTGAAACATTTAAAACCAAACTCTTTAACATTTAAATTGTCGAACGGCAGTTCAATAGCACCGATCTCTGTGGACACGATAAATTCCCGGAAAAATACTTCCAAATCTTTTTGTTGCTTGCCGCTTTACCGCTCCAACAAGCGCCACCCTCATCCGTGAGGCGCTCGGCGGGCAAAAGCCTGTATACTTCACGAATAAAGCATTGCAGGGACCTGATCTGAGATACCAACAAATAGAGAAGGTAGCTCTGGCCCTCATCAACGCTGCGCAGAGATTAAGGCACTACTTTCTGGCCCACACGATCGTGGTCCGGACAGATCAACCCGTGAAGCAACTATTGGGACGTTCAGACATGGCCGGCAGAATGCTTATGCGGTCATTGGAGTTATCCGAGTTCGACATTCAATATGAAAGCAGAAAGGCCCTCAAAGCCCAAGCGATGGCCGACTTTGTCGCAGAAATGACGTTCACCGATTCTCCCAGGAATGGGCCCTCAAATGGGCCATCTTCGTCGACGGGGGATCCAACTCGGCAGGAAGCGGGGCAGGTATCATCTTGGAAAACGACGAGGGAATTATTGTCGAAGTCTCACTTACCTTATCGAGATACATGTGACATCCAGGAGGACTGAATCACCCCTGGACGAGGAGATAAATAATGAGGCACTGAGAGAAGAGCTCGACCTCGTCGAAGAGGTCCAATCAGGAGCAGCTCTCCGCGAAGCCTCACTAAAGCAGAAAATTGCGATCAGGCACAACGCCAAGGTTATACAGCGAGAATTCCAAGTGGGCAGCCTTGTCTTAAGAAGGAACCACAAGGACTCTCGAGAAGGAAAACTCATCGCCAACTGGGAAGGACCCTATCCCGTCCGGGCAAAGATGGAGAATGGGGCCTACTACCTAGAATACCTCAACGGGGAAGAACTTGCTCAACCGTGGAATGCCGAAAAGCTAAAACAATATTATAACTAAAGCCCTGATCGTCGGTTTGCTTTGTCAGAGCGACGAACATAACATCCCGACTACGATGCACGCCCATGTACAAGCGTCGCATACCAGCTAAGGCAGGACCCCGCTTAAGAATGAGCAGGACCTCTGCCCGACGGCGGTTCCTCAACCGAGCCCGCCGTCGTCAAAGTAGCATGATAGGGAGAACACCTAGCTCGTGATGGGAGGTTCACGCCGCGAACTCAGGCCTCAAACGCGACCTGAGCTCCGCTCTCATGCCCGAAAGTTACCCAGGCCGTTCGACCAGTCCCCCTCACTGCCAAACACATCTAAGTCGAGCAAATCCCGAAAGGAATAAACAAATCAAAGTTACCCTTATTACGCGCACATACACGCATCGAGCAAAGTTACTACACTTAGCGAAAATAAAAACAAATAAAGCCATGCGCGAATATAAAACATACAAAACCGACCAGGATGGTCGGACACATACATTTCAAAATAATTAGTGGTCACGAGGACCACGATTGTACTTGTTACATAAAAAAGGGGTCACGCCCCATACAAAATATTAAATTACATGGCACGCAAGCCAAAAATATCACAACAACAAAAAAAGAAACATCATTCTTCCATCTGCTCGGTCTCCTCGGGGATAGGCTGCGTCGGCTGAGACTCCTCGTCGAGGATATGGGCATGCCCATCGCCAATCTGGAAGAAATCGGGAGTGACAATCTTACCATCTTCAACATGGTTAAGAAAAATGGTCCCCTCCGTGGACTGCTGAACCCCTGGATTCACAAGCTTGAGCTGAGCCATGGCGTTATTGAAAGACTCCTCCCTGATGGCGCAGACGTCGTCCTCCGCCCGTACGATACGGGCAACTAGCTCAGCCCGAGTCTTTAGCGCATTCAATTCATCATGCTCGTCTTTAGTTGGAGCCGCCGCGGACCTCATCTTCTCGACCAAGTCTTCAGCGGCTTTCTTCTCAGCAATCAGGGTGTCGTTCTCCCCTTTTAACTTAGCCGCTTCCTCCTCGCATCATCGGCAGCCTTGTCCTCCTCCTTAGCCTTCTTCACCTTTTCTTCTAGGGTTGATATCGCCGCCTGGGCCTTCTTTAGCTCGGATTCAGAGGGGGAGTCTTCCTCGGTGTAGACCGGCGCCATCTCCAGCACCCTGATCAGTGTAGAGGCATCTTGCGTCAGCATCGCCCTCTTGCTCGGGCAGTCCATTCCCTCGAGCTTTAGGGACTCTGCCCGAGGAACAATCAAAGATGAACCCTCGAAGAACCTTCTGTCATGGAGGCATGGAGGGAGCTCAAATTTGCTCTTTTCCCCTACCCAGCTAAGATCCACTACCTCGTTCTGACGGATCCGCTTGAACTTTGTAGTCCCGAGCACCGGGGAACCCTGGGCAGATGAAGGAATGGGCGAGGAGTTCCCCGACGCATCCTGAGGAGGAAGCACCCGCTGAATAAGCCGAGTCATTGGATTCGTTGCACCGGCCTTGCCCTTCGCCAGAGCATTCTTCACCATCCTTTCGTGTGTTGAAGGCATTTCACCTGCAAAAACATAACAGGCGCGTTAGCAAACGAGGAAAACGCTAATTCGGACAAGCTAAAAAGTAAAGACTACCAAGCAATTTAAGGGCGTCAGCATGGCTCTTGCACTCAAGAAGCTCATTCGTGTTGATATAGCGGTGTTCCACTTTTTGCCATCCATCTTCCTCGAAGATCGGGTCCCTTTCTTGGTCCAACACTCCACAAGTTTAAAACTGTTAACATAATTCACCAGCGCTGCGTAGCCAGCTTTGTCATCGACATTTAGCATCTCCGGTTGGGCAAGGTAATGGTCAGTGCCCCGGGAAAAATGATCCCCACTCTAACAAAAGGGAAACTTAAACACTCTGTCCGCCACCAACTTACCATGCTCGTTGTAAAGGTCATTACTGTCCTCGTCTGTCGACACTTCCCAGGCATACGTAGTATCCTGGGCTTTCTCCGACACGGGTTCGATGATGTAAAACCTCTCCTTAAAAGTCCTGATAGACTCGAAGAACGGTTTAAACAATTTCTTCGCTTGCTTCAGCGAGACCCAGCCATACCTTCTCCCCAAAACCTGCCTCTGGAGGTGAAAGATCGTAAAGAACAGGGAGAGGGTGGCTCATATCTTCAGGAACTCACACGTCAACTCGAAGGCACAGACGAACGCCAGTGAGTTAGGGTGCAGTTGTGACAGGGCCAAATCCAAGTGCACGAAGACAGACCGCTGAAATTCAGTGAAAGGCTGCCTCATACATATGTCCTTGAAGACGTACTCGTACATCGGGAACATCTCCCTGTAATTTGTACAAATACGGTCGTCCTCACCTGGGAAGTGCACCTTTCACTCCTCTTCTGGCCCCACGGTCGTGAAAGCAACCCCAGTATATGAAGCGAAGACAGAAGCATGTTCGGAAGGCTCTGCAGCTGTCCACTCCTCCACGAAGGCCCTATCAGGGGCAATCTCCCCGACATCGCTGGGAGCGGTTGAAGTTTCAGTGTCACTACTCTCCGAGGAGCTCTCCGAGGACGAGTCTATAAGGATCTCTTTCTCAGGTTCGTGAGCCATCTCGTTCACCTGAAAAGCAGAGGATAAAAGTGAATTTGATGACAAAATCAAATCCACCCTTCCACTGTTAGTCAAGTGAAAGGGCGCGCGAAAGGCCAAAGATGACGTCCCCGACCTAAGCCCTAGTCAAATGGCGCAAAAGTACTGCGCAGGGAGACGCCCGGGACAACCCCCCTACGCATGCGGGGAAATCCTCCTCAGGTTACTACCCAGAATTCCGTTCGAAGCTTCACCGGAAAAATCATGAATCCGCCGGAAAATTCATAGGAACACCGAAAAATTCATGAGCTCCGCTGGTAACGCACACGCTCGTCGTCGCAACGGCATCAGAAACAACCTAAATCTACATTTTTCTAAAGCTCCGGCGACCACGACAGCAGCAGAAAGTGGCCAAGCCACCGTCTACCACCAACAGTCACCGGAAACTGCTACTGTAACTACCTAGAGTCATCCTAACCGCATGCCTTCTAGCAAAACAAAAGCAGGAAAGCTGGAAACTAAGGAAGAAATGAGTAACGTACGTGGTCGAGGAAGCTTTAAAGGGTCGAAGATGCTGCTCGGAGCTTGTACGGCAGCAGAAACGGCGGCTAACGGCGGCGACGAACTGGAAAGCTCAAAGAGAAGAATGAAGGGGGAGAGAGAAGCGAAAAGTGCAAATGAGCAGCTTCTCCCCCTATTTATAAGCACTCTGAAGGCACGTGCACGAGCACGCGCGGCTAGGGGCATCATCATGACCCTAGCCTAGCCATCATGACACATTTAATGCTGCACAAGGCTCGAGGCACACGTGGCGTCCCATCTCTTCAGATTACCTCAACCGTTGGTTTCCCCGTACGCCGCGTTAACCAAACAACGTTACGTATCCCGCGGGCACTAAATCCCCCCGGCAGTACAGAACAGCTCCACCTCGTCGACAAGCGACGACCCCTTCCAGGTCTCCCCGGGACTACGAGCTATCCTTAAGTCATCACTTCCGCGCTCGGGAGCAACGACTTGGGGGGCTCCTGTTCCGGACTAGACCAATGACTAGGCATGGCCCAATCCACTTCTGCTCCCATAACGGCCCAATTGCTTATGTCCAGCCAATATGAGGCAGCATTTACCTTTCTACCCCTCTGTCGGGCACATATGGTCTTAGGGCCCACAAGGTCACCTGCTCCTCCTCGGCATTCCTGCTCGTCATGCACGGCTCTACCATCCAGGAACAATCACGAAGCTCGTGCCCGAAACTGCATCTTTGCCCGTAGCAATGGCTAGTTTCGGGCACCTCTGCCCGTCCTAACGGCTAGTTTCTGGCAATTACCTATTCTTCGGGAAACGGTTATTTCCCCCCGAAAATAGGGACTGTTGGCCACGTGTTGGGGGCACTTTAAAAACCCTCTCATTTGAGGGGGTCAGGTATTCTAAATCATCCTAAGAAACACATACTTTTGTACTTGCCTTTTTTCTCTCCCGATTTTACTTTAGCATCGAAGTGCCTTGTAGGTACACCTCCTCCTCATCTCACACACCCAGCATCACATACGTCTTTCTTGGCCCACTTCAGGTTCTGATCAACCGTCAAGATCAAGTATACATTGATACAAGTATAGATATATCGCAATTTTTCATGTAATAGTATATGAGAGTTTAACTTAAAGTACATGGAGACAGATCTCAGCGTCTTCATTTTGATGAAGGAACATCCAATTACATATTCATATCAAGAGCGCCTAGATCGCCTACTACCAAAGGAAATGGGGTTCGAGAACTACACCCCAATAGAAAAATGTGCATGTTGGATAACATCTACATTTTTACTAGTTTAATTAGTTAAGGATTACACAAAGTATGATATGTGCATGAGTGAGTCCTATGTCAATTTAGGTACATAAGGGATATCACAAACATCATGCCATCACAGATTAACCATGGTTATGCTGAGTACTTGAATTATATTGGTTATGCTGAGTACTTGAATTATATTTTGTCCCCAAAGGAGCAAAGGGACTAGGTGTGACATGGTTGAGAAACTATACAAGGATACATTAGGTGGTTTCGTAGGATATCATATCCCAACTTGACTCTCACACTGGAAGGGTAACCATTTATACCAATGGAGGAAGAAGTCCATGCAAAAGAGACTCATGAGAATGGCAGTGCAGATAGTCTGGTCCATGCATACACACATCCGAGACTTGGGCACATGGATACTCTCTTTAGGGATTGTACAAGAGGAGAATGATGTCAAAAAAAATTATCCGTGTTATTTTTCAGGGAATCTAAGACTGCCTTGCTTATGAAAGACATGAAGATTAGGGTCATTAGTTCTCCTGCGATCCAATACGATGTAACTTTTTTAGAATCGTTTTGTTGTATTTTGTGTACAATGCTACCAGGTATTTAGCTTGATCCGTTACATTATATGTAATTTTGGATTTTTTGGTTTAATTACTATTTTATATGTTATTATTTATGTTGGTGTAATTTAAAGATCTTATTATCAAATAAATAATGGCCATCATGTTGCAACAAACAATTTCATATTAAAGAATTTGAACCATTATGAGATGTGTCATTTGGATCCAAGCTCTATAATCCGAATCCAATCTAAGGGTTTTTTTTTTCATGGTTCGGATTCAAAAATCTAAGACATGTCATTGGACTCTTTTGCATGGTCTAGATTGCAACGACATTTTGAGTAGACTAGAATATGCAGATACTTATATAAATTGATGTATTTGATTTATTTGCTATTCACATCAGAAAAATAATGACCACTTCTTATTCATACCTAGTTATAATAAACTTTAACCTAGTTGTAATTTACTACAACAAAGAGACTCCTCTTCATTTGTTCAGGATCATTGTCGATGTTACACCATCTAATTTGAAGCACCAATTGTACCAAATAAATCTTTGTTTCAACCATGTGACACAAGAAGGGTGGTCAGTTTTGAGTATTGTCATCCATTCAAAATAATGATACTTTCCTGGAAATTAATTTAACAACCTGTCACTAAGGATATATGCAGCCAAACATATTTGATAACCTAACAAAACAAACACTTAACACAAGCTTTCTTGGGAGCTCTCATAATTGACAAGCCATTTATAAAAATGTGAACTATAAAAATTGGGTATAGTATACTGAAACAACATGCAGAAAAGATACATAAAAGATTGTACATTAGCCACAAACTAAACTCACAATGACCTTACACTACTAGATACATACAAAGCATACAAAAAGGAAATGTGATTACTGATAGAACATACTGTGATTTCACAGAAATAAATCTGCAGCACTCTCACCAATAAATGCGATTCGGAGAAGCGAAACTCTTTGCTACGGATCAGTTCACCAGCATTGGAAAGAATGCTACCACAATTCCGACCACAGTCCAAACACAGCCGACGAACATGGCCAACGTCTAATTGAGAGCATTAGACGCGGAGTATATGAAATCCAAGAAACCTGTTCCTTTTAAGAGTCCCTTGCCTGTTAAAAGTTCAAAATCCAACAACAGAAGGAATCCGATAACAGCCGCTTTACCGTTTATTATTTCGTTCTTTCTACTGAAGCCAAATCCCAGTTGAGTCTCATCAACCACCATTTTAACCTAAACAGTCATAGAAAAGGAATCAAATTTTTCAGAATGCAATTGTGATGAGTCCAAAATTAATCGATCAGAATGCTACTCTTGTTATGTTACCTCATCGACATTGACATCAGATGCTGTTATACCGGGTTGCGCTTTCCCACTAAAGACAATTTCAGTAGCAGCATCAGATTTGAAACCTCCTGTGATGCTGATATAAATATTTTTTTCATCTGTTTTGACAGGATAAACAAAGAGACTCCTCAAAGCCGGCGTTAGAACTCTCAGAACAGGATTGTTTGGATACCATTCTTTGATCTCTCCTGTTCTTAGATCAAATGTGCTATCAGTTGTTGGACAAACTACACAACCATCCTGCATAGACACGGCAATTTTAAAGATCAAAACTTCAAAAAAACACTTCTAATGTTTCATATCCTATGAAGCACGGACACGGACACACAGACAAATGATAAATGATAAATGGAACTAAATCACAAGTGTCTGTGTCGTGTCTGACACACAGATACACATTATGGAGTTCATATCTACAATCATAACATAACACAATTGAAACACAAAAAGGACTATCTCATTATTCATTATCTACCATCATAATTAAAAGCTAAAATGCAACAAGTAGCATTGTTACATGAAAAAAAGTGTTTATCGAGATAAGCTGAAATAGAGTAATCCAAACATGGCCTAAGTAACTAACCTGAGTGAGCTTAGCATTTAACAATCCTTCGGAGTATGCACCTTCAGCAGGTGACCTATTTTCAATGGCGAATATTTGATCTTTATACCAAAGAAGCAATATGGTTTCCCCTTCTTGAATAATCACGCGCCGCTCTCCTCTCGGCAGAGCTGACACTGGAACGACCGGAACCCAGTTTTCGGATGGGGATGACTCTTCAGTGACGGACACTTGTGTGGCCTTACATGTGGTGGTGAGTCGGAGAGACTTTGGGCGTGCATAGTGGTTTGACTTTGAGTCACGGGTGGAAAGGAGAAGGAAAGGTTTTCGAGGGAGAAGGAAATGGGGAGATGTTTGTGTTTGGGAGGAGCAGGAGAGTGGTAGAGGGTTGGTGGCAGCCATGGAATGGAGGTTGGGAGAAGAAGGAAAGTGTTGTTGGAGAAAGAAAGGAACTGCGTGTGTGGAGGGATGCGTGGTGGGAGTAAGTCCACACAGTTACACGCAATTGGATAATGAATCATGTTCTTGTGTTTCTGTCTTGGCCACATTTCTAATTAAAGTCAAGAGGTAAATTCATGATTCAAAATGTATTAAGGATTGAGTTTCATTTGCATTTAAATTTGATTTGTATTTGAATTTGATTTTAATTGTTTAGATAGTATAAATATTGATTGAAGTTTCGATTGTAATAGAATTTGAGTGTAATTGTTTTGCATCTGAAAAGTTAGTTACAAATTTTTCATTTTCTCTTTCATCATCTTCTTTATCTTCAATCTTGTACTCCAACAATTAGTATCTAAAACTCCGATTCAAATTCAAAAACGGGAAACACGAATGTACGTGAGGTGTGTGTGATTGATTTTGCTCATTCAATTCACAGTGAATTGAAGATCTGAATCGAAACAGAATCACATTTCTTGATTATTAGGGATTGAGAAACACGAGTGTCAGTGAGTTTTGAGTGAATTTGCACAAGAACGGAGATGAACGACGAAAATGGAAGCTTGAGCACAAAGCTTCTAGTCTTTGATGGAAAGAATTGGAATCAATGGATGATTCAAATGCGTGTGATGTTTGGAGCTCAAGATGCTATTGATCTCGTCAATGACTGTTAAACGGCGGTTGCAGCAGATGCAACTGAAGTAGAAATAAACACGCATAGAGAAACGAGGAAGAATGATCAAAAGATGTTGTTCTATATCCATCAGTGTGTGGTATTAATGTGTTTGAGAAGATTGATGATTCAATGACGACCAAGGTTGCGTTGGACACGCTGGTAAGGTGCTACGGCGGTGATACATCAGTGATGAAGGTGAAACTTCAGTCTTTACAAAATCAGTATGAGAATCTCAACATGAAGAACAATGAGAATGTACCTGATTGCATCTTCAGGGTGATTCTGATCACAAATGAGATGAAATCTTGTGGAGAGACTCTCTATGAACAAGTAATCATTGAAAATATACTGAGATCATTTACTCCTCAGTTTGACTACAATGTTGTAGCAATTGAACACTCTAAGGACCTTAACACTATGAGGATTGAAGAGCTGCAAAGTAGCCTAGAGGCACAAGAGTTGCATCTGACTGAAAGAAACTTTGAAAGAGAGGCAGAGCAAACTCAGAAAGCGTCATCTGGTAAGAAGAATTAGAAGCAGTCTTGGTCAGAGGTCAAAAAGAGACATGGTGGTGGTTATCAGAGGTCAGAAGACTCTTACTCTTATGAGAAGAAATATCAGAAGGGAAAGGAGAGGTTTGACAAGAAGAAAGTTCAATATTACTGTTGTAAGAAGTTTGGACACTTTGTTACTAACTGTTGGTCAAACAAGAAAAGGAAATAAGAATAAGTAAACATAACCATAGAAGAGTATGATGATGAACATGTGTTATTGATGGCTTCTGAATCTAATGGTGGATATTTGGTAGACTGGTGGTATATGGACACTGGTTGCTCACATCACCTAACTGGAAACAAATAATAGTTGATTGATTTTGACTCTAGAAAGAGGACAAAGATCAGATGTGTTGATGAAAAGTATCTACATGCTGAAGGAATGATAAATGTCAAAGTCAGAGTGAAGAATGGAAAAATTATTCTGATCAAGGATTTCATGTATGTCCCTAGTATGAAGAGCAATCTGATGAGTGTAGGTCATCTAATTGAGAAATATTTCTCAATTACTATGAAGGATAATCTCTTGAAGTTGTATGATTATAATCAGAAGCTAATTATGCAATTTGAGCAGGGAAGCAACAGAACATTCAAAGCGAATGTGGAAATAGTTGAAACTAAATGTCTTAGTGCAGAAGGTGACAACGACCTGTGGCACAAGAGATTGGGGCATTTGAACTTCACAAGCTTAGGGCATCTGAGTTCTAATAAGCTGGTACATGGTATTCCTAAGATTGTGAAACCTGAGAAGTCATGTGAGATATGCCTGAAAGGAAAACAACCTAGATTTCCATTTGCATCAAAAGTGGCTCCAAGAGCAAAACATGCTTTAGGAGTAGTGCATTATGATGTATGTGGACCATTTGATGTACCTTCACTTGAAGAAAACAAGTACTTTGTGTCATTTGTGGATGAGTTCACAAGAATGACATGGGTAGCACTCATCAAGTTTAAGCATGAGGTGTTTGCTGAGTTTCAGAAGTTAAAGGTGAATGCTGAAAAATAGAATGATCAGAAGCTAAAAGTTCTCAAAAGTGGTGGTGGAGGTGAGTACAACTCATCCGAGTTCATAACGTTCTGTGAAGAGAATGGAGTTGAACATGAGGTGACTGCTCCATATACTCCATAACACAATGGTCTTGCTAAAAAAAGAAACAAAACTTTGCTCGATATGACAAGGAGAATATTGAAGGAGAAAAAGCTCCCTCACACCTTGTGGGGAGAAGCTGTTACCACTGCAGCATATGTGCTCAACAGGTGTCTAACTAAGAAGCTAAAGGAAATTGTTCCATTTGATAAGTGGACTGAAGATAAGAAAAGTGAGAGTCATTTCAGGGTATTTGGTTATGTTTGTTATAAATATGTTCCAGGTGCTATTAGAAATAAGTTGGATGATAGAAGTAAAGTAATGTTACTGATTGGGTACCACAGTGCTTATAAGCCTTATTGTCCAGTCACTAGCAAGCTGGAATTCATCAGATATGTCATTGGGAAGGAAACAAAAGCATGGGATTGGAACAAGTCTTAATCCAACTCTGGTGTTGTGTTAACACCTGAGTTAACTTATGAAGATATTTCAGACTCTAAAGGAGAATCAAATGCCGAAAGAGATTTTACCTCTAAAGATGAGTCAGAGTGTGAAGGTGACTCTAATGTTGAAGTTGAGTTTGAAGGCGAGTCTAACTCTGAAGGTGAATCTGATTCTGATCTAGATTCTGATGAGATCCAGACTCTGGTGGTAATAATGACTTTGAAGGTCGTTATGCCTCTGATGGTGGTTCATCCTCAGAGGCCACAAAGAATCATACAAATACCGAGAAGATTTGCAGAGTTTGACATGTTGCAAGATACTGAGATAGACTCTAAAGGGGAAGTCATTTTGTGTGCCATGTTAGTAGACTATGAATTAGTTAGTACTAAAGAAGCTCTCAAGAAGAAAGTGAGGTTGAAGGCCATGAAAGAAGAACTTGAGGCTATAAAAAGAAACAAGACTTGGGAGTTGACTAAGCTTCTAAAGAGCAAGAAAGTCATCAGTGTGATATGGAATTACAAGTTTAAACTGAAGTCAGATGGATCAATTGAAAAAACAAAGCAAGGTTAATAGCTAGAGGATTTCTACAGAAATCGGGATCAGATTACTTTGAGGTGTTTGCACCTATAGCTAGGCATGAAACAATCAGATTGGTGATTGTTATAACTGCTAATAGAAATTGGCCTTTGATGCATTTAGAAGTGAAAACTGCATTTCTGAATGGTCCTTTACAAGAGGAAGTTTATGTGTCACTACCTCCTGGATTTCTGAAAAAGGATCATGAATGGATGATGTATAAGTTACATAAAGCCTTGTATGGACTGAAACAAGCTCTTAGAGCTTGGAATCTGAAAATTGATTTATTTTTCAAGCTTCGTGGATTCAGAAAATGAGAGATGGAGTATGGTGTTTATGTTCAGCATACATCTAATAGAAATATAATTTTGGTGTGTCTCTATGTTGATGACATATTGCTAACATGGAGTTGTCCATATGAGATAGGCAAGTTCAAGAAGGTGTTGATGAATGAGTTTGAGATGACTGGTATAGAAAGTATGGTATATTTTCTAGGGATGGAAATTATGTACTCTTATAAGGGTATAATTTTGCATCACCTGAAGTATGAACTTGAGCTTCTGGAGAGATTTGAGCTAATAAATTGCAAGTCTGCATTCACACCTGCTGAAACAAATCACAAGATGCATTCTGATGTTGAGGGTGATGGTGTAGATGCTACAACTTTTAAACACTTGGTAGGTTCATTGAGATATCTCTGTAACACCAGACCTGGCATCTGTTATGCAGTTGGAATGGTGAGTATGTTTTTGAACAAACCAAAGTGGTCACATTACCAAGCTGCTCTCAGAATACTGAGGTATATTAAGGGGACTCTGAGGTATGGAATTTTGTTCCCTTCTGGTGCTAAATCTGATTCAGAGCTGATATGCTATTCAGATTCTGATTGGTGTGGAGACAGAGTTGACAGAAGAAGTACTTCTGGATATTTTTTTAAGTATCTGGGAGCATTGTACATCTGGTTGCATTATCAAACTGTGAAGCTAAGTACATTGTAGGTGTTTTGTCGATTTGTCAAGCTGTTTGCAAAATGAGGTTGAAACCTCACAAGCTACTTTAAAACCCATGGTGTTTACAGGTTCGACCAAGACGTTCGCTCCAAAACACTCCATTAAGCTTCAAGAAAAGAATTTTTTATTATGGAATCAACATGTTAAGGGCATAATTTTGTCACACAAAATTCACAAGATCGTTGTAAACCCTCGAATTCCACCAATATTCAAGACTGAAAATGATCGAATTTCAAATATTGTATCTAAAGCATATGAGGAGTGTATCATGCAAGACCAAGCCTTATTCACATGGTTGTTATCAACAATCTCAGAGTCTATGTTTCCTAGAGCACTCTCGTGCAAACATGCATATGAGGTTTAGGATAAAGTGAACAAGCATTACAATGCTCAAACGAAGGCTCGTGTTTATCAACTTCGTGCAGAATTAAAGATGAGCAAGAAAGGAACTAAGACAATCTCAAAATTTGTGCTTCGAATTAGAGCTATTGTTGATTCACTCGTGGCTATTGGTGATCCAATCTCAGAGCGTGATCAAATTGATTTAATACTTTAGGGACTACCTGAAGAGAACAGTCTTTTTATCATGATGGTATATGGTAAGAGTAATCCAATAGACATCTATGAGGTGGAAGGCTTATTTTATGTTCAAAAAGCTCAACTTGACAAATATCGTCAAGAACTAGTTGCACCTAGTGCCACGACCAATGTTGTTCATGTTGGTGGTCACACTCCGTCTCCTAGACATGTTGGCTCAGGATCATCAAATCATTACCCTCGTGGTAGAGGTAAACCTACTCGAGGAAGAAGTCGAGGTAGACAAAACTACACAACTAGAAATCGTCCAACATGTCAATTGTGTAACGAGTGTGGGCATGCAGTGACGGATTGTTGGTATAGGTTTGATGAATACTTTGAACCTACAACAACCAAGTCCCAGGTTTAAGCTACTACATTCACCAACACAAGTAATGCTTAAGAAGAAAACAAGAATCAAGACACAACAACTGCACTAACCAATTGCAGATACCGCAAAGACTGGAATCTCAAGCATGATTTGCAGACTCTGGTGCATCTCACCACAACTTCTAAGAAAAAAATAAAAAGAGGTGTGGAGTAAATGATAGAAGGAACCTCTATTTATACTAAAAAAAATATTCAACAAATTGACGTCAATCTAATTGGTGTTTGCACTTACTTCTTATACACAATCGTCAATTGAATTGACGCCTCCTCCTAAGCATTGTACATAAAAGCAAATTGAATTGGCTAGGCCTATAGGAAGCATCGATTCAATTGGCATTAACTCTTTATTTTTAGGTGCAAATGCCAACTAGAATGACATGTGCTCTGCGTTGTCAATTTTTTTTTTAAAACATAGATACTTTGAAAATTAGTGGAAAAACTTGATTATTAGGAAAACAAATTGAATGACTTAGTTGATAAAAAAATTTCCCAATCTTCAAATAGTATATCAAAAAAATTCCTACTCTTTAAATAGTATATCAAAAAAAATTTGCTCCTTTTGCTATATTGCGTAAGGTAAGGCCCTTATTTTGATGTTTCAGTTTTAAGACACTTATTTCATTCACTTTTGTTGATGACTTCTCTAAATTTATTTGGGTTATTTTTCTTAAATATAAAGATAAAGTTTTTTTTTTTTAAGTATAATTAATTTTTGGTTAAATTAAAATTTTGGTCCCTCTATTTTGATTTACTCACAGTTTTAGTCCCCTATTTTCTGTTTAAACAGTTTTTGTCCCCCATCCCAATTTTGATAAAAAAAATGTTGTTTGTATATGTATCATACATGAACAGTGCATGAGCGTACATGAACAGTGCATGAGCGTACATGAACAGTACATAAACAGTGTATGATCGTACATGAACAGTTGGATCAAAATTGAGATGAGGGACCAAAACTGTTTAAAAAGAAAATAGGGAGACTAAAACTGTGAGTAAACCAAAACAGGGGAACCAAAATTGTAATTTAGCCTTAATTTTATTTCCTATACAAAAACCAAATTCATACTACCTTAAAATGTTTTGGTTATGATAATGAAATTGGATTTTTCATGGAACACTTCCTTTCTTCGAATGGAATCATTCAGTAAAATATTATGTTGAGATCCCTCGACAAAATGGTGTTGAAGAGAAAAAACACCAACATCTTATTATCATGGTTAGGTCCATTTCTTTCCATTGCATAGAACTTCTATCACGGTTTAACTTGCAATGTAATGCATACAAAGCCTCAGGTTGAGGCGACTATTGCATAGAAATGGATTGGAAATAGGGGTGTGCAAAAAAACTGGTTCACAAGAACCACACTTAAAAATATGATGCACCGATTTCAAAAGTCCATATTATTTGGTTTAAAAACTAGTCCAAATTCATTTTACTAAAACCATTAAAAATCAGTGTCCACTTTTTAAAACCAATACTTAAATGGTTAGTCCACTTTTTAAATATAGTGTGCTCTTTATTTTGTTTTTATTTCATGGTGGGACAATCAAGGTAATGTATATTTAATAAATAAAAGTAATTGAAAATTAATTTTTTTTTACGGTTCCTTAACATTTTTTTTCATCATTTTTACTAATTAATTCAATTCAATTTTGTTGAACTATGTAATTTAATGTCAGTACACCTATGATCACTAACTAATGATGTCGTTTCATGATTATGACTTCACATAAGGATCACTGTAAAACTACTTTATCCATGTGGTGCACAATATACATTGTTTTTTTAAAGAAAATTACTATTCCCTCCGTTTCATATTATAAGCAAATTTCACTTTTTAGCTACATTGAATAATTAATGTATTTGATTTATATATAGACCAGATACATTAATTATTCAATGTATCTAAAAAGTAAAATTTACTTATAATATGGAACAGAGGGAGTACTAGTATTACATTTGATAATATATTAATTGATATAAAGAACCATCTTTATTTCGAAACCACCTGCTATCAAGAATACACGCAGGCATTTATCCATAGTCAAAACACTATAGATGAAAAAAGGATCATACCATGCATGAATATAAGAATCTTTTGAATGATTGAAAAAAAAAATATATATATATATATATATATATATATATATATATATATATATATATATATATATATATAATTTCAAAAATGGTTGGATGGAGTTAAGAATAAGTTATTGGATTGAGAATTAAGTTTAAACAAGTTTGAGAGAAATTTGGTTTTAAAACTGGTCCAAACAAAAACTGATTTTTTGGTACAAACCGGTTATTAACCAAACCGAACCAAACATAAACCGGTTTTAGAAAAATAAACCAGTTTTGTCAAAGTGGTTTTAAAACCCAAACTGATCCATATATTTAGTTCAATTTGGTTTGGTTTTAGAACCATGCACACCCCTAATTGGAAACTATCAACCCTAGATAACCAACTAGGCCCTTAATTTTTGTTCTCAGATATGCACTTCTCATAAAGAAACTTCATCCAATCTATGGGGCTTGGGTTGTTTTGGAGGACTCATCATGGAGCAGTCACTCATCAATGTAGTTGAGGCTCTTGATTAGAGAATGAGCATGCGTCTGCAGTCGACACAAAGTCACCGACAGTGAAGGAGGGAGGGGGAGAAACATAAATAGTACCTGTAATTCTTGCAAAGGTTTGAGACGAGAATCCAATTTTGGACATGTATGACATGTTTAGCCGCTTGCAGTTGGTTTTTGCTGGACGAAACATAGATTAAGTTGCTCGACTTTGGTTGCAGGGGCGTTCGAACAGAAAGCATTGATACAGGGTCAGGGAAGAGGGAAGCCGTGGAATTGTTACCATGCTAACTAATCTCGGTGTTATTTTTTTGTTGGATAACAGTAAAAACAGACATAATAACTTTATAGAAGCTATGTTCTTTATTAAGTATGACAAAATTTTCAGTAATTAATTTATATTTGCTTAAATAAAGTTCACTAAAACTACATCAGAGGAATTTTTTATATAAAAAAAACGAACATGAATTGACATGCGATGTGTATCGACTCCTCTAGATTCAGTGAAAACAGTTTACAGTGGAGAGAAAACTCATCTTCGAAAGTGAATATTTACAACTGAAGGCTGCAAGAACAAAGTCTGCTGAATAGAGAGAGCAAAGGGCAAAAATGGATGAAAAAGAAATGAAGAGATCTTTTTTGCACGACCATCCAAACTACCAGCTTCGGGACCTAAATTTGAAGCATAAAATAGTGTGCCAAGTTAATATTCAAAAAGCAGATCAAAGCTGCATGGTTTACTGGTAAGACAACTAATAATATAAAAAAACCAGTACAAATTTACAATTGTATATCAAATAGAACACTGATAAGCATCAACCTAAGTCTGTGTGCGTGTCCAGTGTGGTCGTGTGTGCGTGTGTCCAGTGAGTGCACCACACGGTCTTCTTGTTCACACTGGATACTCTATTCTAACAGGAAGACCGTGCCTTAAAAGAGTAAAGTACGCATCAATGAGAAAATTAACATGTTTACACAGATCTATAACTGGGTAACCAAATATATAAACACAAATAATGCTAGCAACACATATTTGTTAACACGTAATTTTTATTGGTTAATATTCATATGGATCCCACCAAATTTATGTGACTCGCCTGATCTGGTGGAATCCATATATATTTTAACCAAGAAAAGAGTGTGTATTGAAAAGTGTGTATCTAGAGTACTGGTTCAAAAGTGGAGTGCCTTATCTTGTCATTTCGATAATTAGAACGCAATCAGCTTTAACAGGGAAAAAATGTGCACCTGGTTTGATCTTAAATTTGAGAGTGTGTGGAGAATTCCTTAAAATGAACTTGATTGGATGATCAGTTGACTGCCTGTGCCGATCAGTTGCAGAAATCAGCTGGCAATATGGGAAGTATTAAAAAGAGAACCATAGTAAGCAAAAAGTCTTTTACTACTTTGTAAATATTACAAATGGGGTAGGGAAAGGTAAATTAAATGGCAAGGAACTTTCATTCACTGTTCAACAGATATCTCGAATACTTGTGCATAAGCAAAACCCTTTTAGGGGGCTTCAATAGACACGTCAGATAAAAGATAAGAAAGAAAAACTCTTTAGGAAAGTACTCTTTGGATTTTACCAATGAAAATAAAATAAAACCTATCCCTTTTCTGCATGAGTAACCTGAAGTGTAAGGAAACTAGAGAAAATCGTTCTTCAACTGTACTTAAAACTAGAAACATACAGAAACTCATTTTTCCAGCAAAATTGAAATCTCTACCCATAATCAACCTCTACCATATCAATTCAATATTCCAGTTTTCAATGTCAATGTTGCAAAGGTTGCCGCCATCTCCTTCAACAGAAACTCGGTTCAAATTTCTTCCCAGATATTTAATAACCATGATATCAAAGTCTATCATGATACCTCAAGCAATAAGCACAACATTAATATGGCCTGTCTCCAAAGGATGTTCAATTGGTTTCTCCATAGCCAGTCCCACTAACAATTTATTAACACTGATCTAAGTCTAACAGCTATAACTCCACTTTAACCAGTCTATACTTAACTTTGCGCCAAATGATTATTTTATAAAAAAAACTCTGATCATTGCAATGAAAGTAGGCAAGAAAACAAGCATGTGGAGTCACCTTATCATCAAACCGGAAAAGAGATTGATCAAAGTAAGGAGAAGGACTCTGTGATTGACAGCTATAAGGCAAAGAGGCGAGCATCTTCTTCACAAACTGCAAAACAACAAACAAATTGTATACAAAGAACACATTAGCATGCCATGTACATGGCCTTTTGATTTATTTTTTTATCATGGAAAGAAAAAAGAGGTCATGCAATTACAAGGTTACAACCAGAAACAACAATTCACCTGTGAAGAGTTGCTTGCCTTATCCTTTATGCTCCGTAGCTGTTCCAGTGCATGAATATTATTTGAATGAGAAGCTATGAAATTCATATACATTAAATTCCTTGAGGTTACATGAAAGTGATCACCAAACTTCTCAAACAACAGATAAAGCTCATCTGCTGAATTCTAGTAGAATATAAAGGCAAATTAGGGGAAAATCTTACACAATGTAACACTGAAAACCCAAGAAAATAAAATATAGAATGAAAAACAAACTTACCGGATAAAAAGATACAATTTCAGTTGTATCCATGTTGTATACAGCAACAAAAGCTGGATGGTGATCAGCATTTCTTGACACCTGAGGCTTCAAAACATGAATATCAGCACATCTTTCATATTACCTCAATAGAGCACATTTTGATTCCATTCGAGTTAACAGATTGGGCGCTGACCCAATGTTAATAGCTAGATAAAATCTTTCTTGGGCCACCAATTAACAGTTATCAGCTTTTAAGAGTTGTCCCTAACAAGGTATGAGATATCCTGACCTAGTGATAAAAATTCAACCCTTGTTGCCCCATTCTGATGATTAAATCTCTGCAACAAGTTGATAAAACTGTGTTCTGACTCTCAGGGCTTTTACAAAGATAATTGCCACCTTAGCAACCAGCTCAAAATTTAAGAAAAGTTAACCATTGACACTAATTGTTTTCTGTACGTTAGGACAGGGCTAGACATTTAGCAAGGAGCCTCCTACAGAGGGGCTGGAAATCTACTTCACGGATGAGCGCCCGATACCCGAGTCATAGCAAAATATAAATAATATACTGTTCCTTTCTAATATTTGGCCTTGGGCCCGCTCTCAAGTTCTTGTAAGTAATTTTCACTTATGTGCTTAGGGTCTGTAATGTTATTACTAGAACAAATAAAAATTAAAAATGAGTACAAAGATAACTTACCCCTCCATCAACACTGCCAAACTTGATTAGCAAGTGGTGTCGATCCAAAAACTGCACCTGCCCAGGAATTGAATAGATGCAACTGGTTACATCCCTCATTTATATATGAATCAATAGTGAAATAGTCTTGTCTGATGATAAAGCAGCGATCAAGAACCAGTTACGATGTATAAAATGTCTTGACGACCTACCTTCCAGATAATCAAATCAACATAATCTTGAAAGTGGAAGTAAAACTTGTTCCTAAGTCTTTGGATCCTCTGGCGAACCGGAAAAAAAACAATATCACAATCTAACTTACACATTGAGAAAAGACACAACTTATAAGTGGAGATTACACAGCTATATAATAATGCATACAGCCAAAAATCAAACAACCACAATTCAGTAACACAGAAATTAGAGACGGCGAAAGCATGCAGAGCAATAATTACGAGAAATGAAAAGGGTAAACAATTAACAAAGCCCCAAGGACTAATAGTTGTCTTTACACTCAGCAACAACCACCAAACAATTTTTACACTAGGTAGGGTAAGTGCAATGATCAATCGATGCCATAAAGTCTATACAACAGTATTAGGTCTAGAGACAGACCATTTGCTTCTAATTTGTATATATACTCATATGCCAAAAACCAATTTTGTTGTCTCTACAGAATGAGTGGCTTCTACGGTTCTGCATTCCAGATTACTTTTTCCCACATTCATGCTTAAGAATGTCACAGTAATCTAATAAAAAAACAATGTCTTAATAAGAATAGATTGTGTGGGGAAGAAAATAAGGGAAATTATAAAAAAGGAATTCTAGTAAAAATATTTATAGTTTAGGAATAATTAAGCATACAAGATTAAGTTAAGAAGTGTTCATTCAACAACCACCGTTTGAACATGGGTAACCACTTAGTGGCAAACTATTCCTAAATTGGAAACATCTTTACCAAGAACTCTTATGATGATTTCTGCTTCTAAATTAATGCAAAAATGTGAGTACATACCAATGGTAAAGCTGGACAACATGCGCATGCATTCACACACACGTATATGCCGGTGGAGAAAGAGATATGGATGTGCAAGGCCAAATAATGTCCACAAGAGTGAGAGGCAACACAAGAAGATCTCAAAAAAAAATTGTCGGGAAGAATAATAAAAACAGAAACTGATGCTTTCACCATATCAAAGATAGTAGAAAAGAAAAAGAAACTGGTATTGGGAATGTGCCTATATCCTTCCAATATAATATATTATAAACTTTCTATAACATGTTCAACATAGAAGCAAAGCCAAATAAAACATGGAAAAGGAATACTGTTCAATAAGAAGCAAATTTAAAAGACTAACCAAGGTATCATCTGTTTCTTCATTCCATAACCCCTGGAATATGAATGAAAGCAATCGCTGCTTTATACCACTTAAAAACGAATTCCCCGCATTAGGCTGACCTTGATGTATATGATTTTCTACATGGTTCTCTGGTACTTGGTGCTGTTTATTTTTGTTAGACAATGACATGCCCTGTCAGCAAATGATTGTCTTTTATTTGTTTAGCTCTTATAATTAATATTTCCACAAAACCATCAAAAATTTGGTTGGCAAAATATAGAGGTATGTCATACATGTCCACAGATGAAAACTGAGCACATATGATGTCACAAATCACAATTGGGAAAACTGTTAGTTCGAACCCACAAGAGATTCAGAAAGCATTTGCAAGGTGTTACAAAAATTCACCTGTGAAAGCATTCTTAAAAGGTTTTTTTTTAGGGTCCACCATTTAAGGGAGGATCCACCACTGATGTGAGCTCGGGGAAGCCCTAATGAGACCGTAAAGGGTAGGGGGAAGGGAATGGAAAAAGGGAATGAGTATACTGCATAGGTTTGAACCTGTGCACTCTCAATGCATGTCCCACAACTTCACCTGAGCTAACTCAGAGGGGCTTCTAAAAGCATATTCAATTAGAAAAAACTGCAGGTTTTTCTGTCAAAATGCCACAACAATCTATATCTAACGGAAGACTTAACAAGACGCTTGTAGACTAAAGCTTGCCAACCTGAGCATTTGAAGTTAGAAAAAGTTCGTCATCTTCACGGCAGAACTCCCCAATAGCCCGTACGTGAACAAAGTTCCCAGAGTCCCTAATCTGAAGAATGTGTATAGTTTGATAGCGAAGTGACACAATTGCCAATAGATCATCATACAAGAAGACACCCATATTATGAGTCAAATTGACAAAGTCATTACTGAAGACCTTCTTATCCAGGATCTCTCCATCTTCCATTCTAAATATAATACGTGAGAATTGTCAGCATATGATTTTTCTTCAATTTTGAAGATAAAAAGAAAGACTACAAATATAAAGGAAGATAAGAAATCACCTCAAAAGATGAAAAGTTATTTTTTCTATTGATGGAACACCCTGAACAGCTCCTCCAACAGCAGGTGCATCATGAATTTGAGCCGTAGAAGTAGCAAACAGTCCAAATTTATTACTCTCCATGTAAAGAAAGAAATCTTTACATATAAGTTCATTGCAAGAAACAAGTGGTACGCAATATAATTGGGTGAAAAAACTGTCAAATCTTCTTGCTTTTGCTGGCAAATCATGTTTATCACAATCTTCGTCATTGCATGAAAAAGAGAGCCATCGAGGTCTATAAACAATCAACTCCTGATGATTTCTGCTGAAACTTACAAGGTATTGACCATCCTCTGTGAATTTACGAAATGAATGGTCAGGGAACTCAACCTCATACACTGTGTGACTTGGCACCAAATTTTCATAGAATCGCCGGGCATGATGAACCTGCAAGAATTAAATTACACCTGCAAAAATTATATTCAATTCAGGTTCCTTCAACAGAGGAACAATACAACAATTTTATAAATTTCACATATGCTAGTTTCTCCATTCAACCATGTGCAAGCAAATTTTCCAAACTGGCACACCACATATACTTTTGCATTTTCCACATTACAATAATCAATCTATGTCTGACTCTATTTAAACTTCTCTGCATATCCAAAAAAAATGCAGTAAAGCAAATAGCATAACTCTACTCACCCTTATTTTCTACCCCTATTATCCTTTATTGGATATTCACATCCTAACAATTACAACTAGAAGGACCGCGGCCCACGGGCCTGTTTAGGTTGCTTTATTTGACCCTATCCACTAGCATAAACATTTGTGAGATTGTTTAGAAGAGCTTATGGAAACAGTTTATGACAGTTCATATCTAGTTTTGAGCTAATTTCCATAAGCTCTCTATGATAGCTTATAAAAAATAACTTATAACTTCGGTGAAAACAATCTAATTTTATTATATCTTTTGTTAAAAGACATAGCTCATACATAAGTTGTTTATCCAAATAGACTCTAATTGTTGTTCTGAAATACTTACATCCGAACTTATGTAGCTAAGCCTAAACCTGGTAAACATTCTTAATCACGTGTTTACATTAATTATTCCAAACCTTAGCTATTGAAAAATAAATCAATACACCAAACAAGCTCCTAAGCTAAGAAGAGGCCATCGAAGACCGCAACTATAAGAATTCCAAGCTGAAAAAATCTTAAACAGAATCATAATTAAAAAGAGCTTACACTAGTGCCAGGAGCAGGAGTGCAAATTTGACGATCGAAAATCCTAGCCGCAATATTGCTGCTTCTGTAGTACATTAAAGCTTGTCCACAAACTCAAAGAAACCTTTACCCTAAAAATCAAAGAAAACTAAATTTTCACATCAGACAAGTAATTACCACCATATAATCATTATTTTCAAATCAAAAGTTTCACAATTCAAGTCATGAGCTAAATTTGAAAATCAAGACAAGTAACAACTTGAATCAATTTGCATAGCAAAATATTAATCTCCAAAATCACAGACATTATGCAGTGTGAATATCAAAATAACTGAGTTGAGAACAAAAACCCTTGGATTGTGCATGATTTTTAATCATCTATTATAAGTAATAATGAATAAGAAAATGTTGTTGAAAGCGAGAAATTAGTTGCAGAGAGAATCGGAGAGATTACCGGTGGAGAGGGCGTTGACGACGGGGGAAGAGAAATGCGGTGGTGGTGACCGGAAAGAGTGAGATTTGGGAATTTAAGAGAATGGAGAATAGATATGACACGTCACGACTGGTGCCACCCACCACTTCCAAGTTGCTAGTTGCTATCAAACACCCCCAAAAGGACACATCTACTATACTTTCCTTTATTATATCAAGATAAGGTCACACCACAAATATTGAAATAACTTGGCCTCGTAATAGATATCATATCATAAAATGACACTACTACTCTTTTGTTGAATTTTATTGTTACTTTATGAAATTACTTTATGAAAATCTTTTCCTCCACGCCTCTTGTTACTTTATGAAATTATTTATGAATTTTATCTTATCACAAGTATTGAAAGCGGTAGTTATTTAAGTTTTGGAAAATATTAAAAGTTGTGTGTGGTGGTCTTTTAAAAACGTTGCAAGACATAATATATTTATTTATAATATAAGAAAAGAATACGTTTTGAAAAAGTCTAAAATATCTTTGTTTGATTTTTTGCCACCACATTAAAATGCTCTTTATTTAGTCTTTGTACATTAAAATTGTTAGTTAATAATAATATTAGCTACTTATTATCTTAGTCAAGAAGCAAGATATTAGCTACCTATTATCTTAGTCAAAAAGCAAGATACTAGCCACCTATTATCTTAGTCAAGAAGCAAGATATTAGCCACCTATTATCTTGATCAAGAAGCAAAATGCATGCATGAGTAACACTTGGTGATTTGCATAGAAGACACCTTTAGCTTACTTTTCCTATAAATAGGACCATAAGCAAAATATTCTATTCATTCCAACATTGAGAGAAAAATATATAACAACCTTGAGAGAGTTTCAAGAGAATTAGAGAGATTTCTAGTTAGTGAAATTCTTGGGTGTAATTGGGATTTTGGGTAGTGAGAGATTGTGAGTGTTTGTAAACACTTTGTGTAAATTTCCCTTTTCAATAGAAACATCTGCAGCAGCCCGGAGACGTAGGCATACTTGGCCGAACTCCGTTATCAATTTTTGTGTTTTATTATTCCGCATTTATCACTTCTCATTAATCTGACTTTGGGGAAATTAGACGAAGTTTCCAAACAACTGGTATCAGAGCAAGTCAGGTTCAAGTGGGAGTGATGGCCGCAGACGAAGGAAAGGTGAAAATTGAAAAGTTCGATGGTGTTGACTTCAGCTTTTGGAAGATGCAAATAGAGGATTATTTGTATCAGAAAAAGCTTTACCAACCTCTCACAGGAAAGAAACCAAATGACATGAAAGATTATGAGTGGAAGCTCCTCGACAGACAAGCTCTCGGTTTTATTCGATTGTCGTTGTCTCGTAACGTTGCATTTAATATTGCAAAGGAAAATACCACCGTGAGTCTTATGGCGACTCTTACTAGCATGTATGAAAAGCCATCAGCATCAAATAAAGTTCATTTGATGAGGCGGTTGTTTACGTTACGGATGGGAGAAGGCGCTTCAGCTACTCAACATCTCAATGAACTCAACATCGTCATAACGCAGTTGAGTTCAGTTGGAATCGAGTTTGATGATGAGGTACGAGCATTAATACTTTTGTCTTCCCTACCAGATAGTTGGAGTGCTACTGTCACCGCCGTGAGTAGCTCGTCAGGAAGTACAAAGTTGAAGTTTAATGATGTTCGTGATCTGGTTCTCAGTGAAGAGATCCGACGAAGAGAGTTGGGTGAATCTTCATCCTCTTCATTATTGCATACAGAGTCAAGAGGAAGAAATTCAACCGGAGGAAATGGACGCGGTAAATCAAAGGACAGGCGGTCCAAATCCAGAAATCGTCGTAGTTCCTACAACTCGAAAACTATCGAGTGTTGGAATTGCGGAAAGACGGGGCACTTCAAAAATCAATGCAAGAGTCCACCAAAGAACAAGGAAGCGAAGGACGAGGCCAACGTTGCTTCTAGCTCAGGAGAAGATGATGCTTTAATATGCTCTCTAGAAAGTAAGGAAGAGTCTTGGGTGTTAGATTCTGGAGCATCTTTTCATGCTACTTCACAGAAAAAATTCTTCGAGAATTATGTCCCTGGTAACCTTGGTAAAGTTTATCTTGGTAATGAGCAATCTTGTGAGATTGTAGGCAAAGGTGAAGTGAAGATTAAGTTGAGTGGGTCTGTTTGGGAATTGAAAAATGTCAGACATATTCCCGACCTAACAAAGAACTTAATCTCGGTAGGCCAGTTGGCTAGTGACGGATACACAACAGTATTCCAGGGTGATGATTGGAAGATTTCAAAGGGTGCAATGATGATCGCTCGCGGTAAAAAGAGTGGTACTCTTTACAAGACAGCAGGAACATGTCATTTAATTGCAATTGCAGCAAATGAAAATCCCAATCTATGGCACCAGAGATTAGGCCATATGAGTGAAAAAGGGATGAAGATTATGCACTCAAAGGGAAAACTTCCAAGTCTCCGGTCAATAGAAATTGACATATGCGAAGACTGCATATTTGGAAAGCAGAAAAGAGTCAACTTTCAGACAAGTGGAAGAACCCCAAAGAAAGATAAACTCGAACTTGTACACTCTGATGTTTGGGGTCCAACAACCGTCTCATCCATTGGTGGGAAGAATTACTTCGTGACTTTTATCGATGATCACTCTAGAAAGGTATACACATACTTTCTAAAACATAAGTCAGAAGTATTTGAGGCTTTTAAGAAGTGGAAAGCCATGGTAGAAAATGAGACAGGCTTGAAGATCAAAAAGCTCATAACCGACAATGGTGGTGAATACGAAGACACAAAATTCAAGAAGTTTTGCTATGAGCACGGTATCAAAATGGAGAGAATCGTGCCTGGTACGCCTCAACACAATGGTGTAGCTGAGCGTATGAATCGAACGTTGACAGAACGAGCCAGAAGCTTACGTATGCAGTCAGGCCTACCAAAGCAATTCTGGGCAGAAGCAGTCAACACAGCGACCTACTTGATCAACCGAGGTCCATCGGTACCATTGGAGCATAAAATACCAGAAGAGGTATGGAGTGGAAAGGAGGTCAAACTCTCACATCTTAGAGTTTTCGGGTGTGTAGCATATGTGCATATTAGTGATCAAGGTAGAAATAAACTTGATCCTAAATCTAAGAAGTGCACTTTCATCGGTTATGGTAAGGATGAGTTTAGATACCGTCTTTGGGATGATGAAAACAAAAAGATGATCCGCAGTAGAGATGTGATATTCAATGAAAGAGTGATGTACAAGGATAGGCATAACACAACCACTAGAGATTCAGAAGCTCGTGAGCCTGTGTATGCAGACTTAGATGATGTTCCTGAAATTCCTCAATCTGAGGAACTATCTGAATCAAGCATCGGAGAACGTTCTCCTTCATTGAGAAGGTCTATTCGATCACATGTTCCTAACAAGAGGTTAGCAGATTATGTTTTGTTAACAGATGAAGGAGAGCCTGAAGACTATGCAGAGGCTTGTCAAACTGCAAATGCTAGCAAGTAGGAGTTTGCCATGAAAGACGAGATGAAGTCTTTAATCTCAAATCAAACATGGGAACTAGTTGAGTTACCTATGGGAAAAAGGGCACTTAACAACAAATGGGTGTATAGAGTAAAGGAGGACCATGATGGTTCCAAGAGATACAAAGCTCGACTAGTGGTCAAGGGATTCCAGCAAAAGGAAGGAGTTGATTACACATAAATTTTTGCCCCGGTTGTGAAGCTCAATACTATCAAGACAGTATTAAGTATTACTGCCAGTGAAGAGCTCTTTCTTGAGCAATTAGATGTGAAGACTGCATTTCTTCATGGAGAATTAGACGAGGAGATATACATGCACCAACCTGAAGGATTCTCAGAAAAAGGTAAGGAGAACAAAGTGTGTAGATTAATGAAGAGTTTGTATGGCCTGAAACAAGCTCCAAGGCAGTGGTACAAAAGGTTTAAAAGCTTCATGCACAAGGAAGGTTTCCAGAAGTGCAATGCCGACCATTGTTGCTTCTTCAAGAGATATAACTCTAGTTATATCATTTTGCTACTTTAAGTCGATGACATGTTAGTGGCAGGTTCAAATATAGACGAGATTAAAAACTTGAAGATGCAGTTGTCAAAAGAATTTGACATGAAGGACTTGGGTCCTGCAAAGAAGATCCTTGGAATGCAAATCACGAGAGACAAGAAAAAAGGAGTTTTACAATTATCTCAGGCAGAGCATATCAACCGTGTCTTGCAAAGATTCAACATGATCAACGCAAAACCAGTCAGCACACCTTTGGCAAATCATTTTCGCTTATCCAAGGAACAATCACCTCAGACCGAGGAGGAGAAAGAACTCATGGCTAAGATTCCATATGCCTCAACCATAGGAAGTCTTATGTACGCAATGGTATGTACGAGGCCAGACATTGGCCATGCAGTGGGAGTTGTTAGCAGGTTTATGTAAAATCCAGGTAAAGCTCATTGGGAAGCAGTTAAGTGGATTTTGAGGTATCTACAAGGCACCACAAAGAAGTGCTTGTATTTCAGTAAAGGAGAAATTAAAGTACAAGGATATGTAGATGCAGACTTTGCAGGTGAGGTCGATCACCGAAGAAGTACCACTAGTTACGTATTCACTGTCGGTACTACAGCAGTTAGTTGGATGTCGCGGATACAAAAAATTGTTGCTATGTCCACTACAGAGGCTGAATATGTAGCAATAACTGAAGCTAGCAAAGAGTTGATATGGCTTAAAGGGTTGTTGACAGAGTTGGGTTTCATCCAGAAGCAAAGTGTCTTACATAGTGACAATCAAAGTGCAATACATCTTGCAAAGAATTCAGCATTTCACTCAAGAACAAAGCGCATTGATCTTCGTTATCACTTCATCAGATCTCTTCTTGAGGATGAGGTATTAACATTGAAGAAGATTGAAGGAAGAAAGAATCCAGCAGACATGTTGACAAAGGTGGTAACCATTGACAAACTGAAGTTGTGCTCAACTTCAGTAGGCCTGCTAGAGTAACAGACCAGGGAAGGCTGCTGCATGATTGATGTGTGAAGACCGATTGAAATCAGTCTTCAAGTGGGAGATTGTTAGTTAATAATAATATTAGCTGCCTATTATCTTAGTCAAGAAGCAAGATACTAGCTACCTATTATCTTAGTCAAGAAGCAAGATATTAGCTACCTATTATCTTAGTCAAGAAGCAAGATACTAGCCACCTATTATCTTAGTCAAGAAGCAAGATATTAGTCACCTATTATCTTGATCAAGAAGCAAAGTGCATGCATGAGTAACACTTGCTGATTTGCATGGAAGGCACCTTTAGCTTACTTTTCCTATAAATAGGACCATAAGCAAAGCATTATATTCATTCCAACATTGAGAGAAAAATATATAACAACCTTGAGAGAGTTTCAAGAGAATTAGAGAGATTTCTAGTTAGTGAAATTCTTGGGTGTAATTGGGATTTTGGGTAGTGAGAGATTGTGAGTGTTTGTAAACACTTTGTGTAAATTTCCCTTTTCAATAGAAACATCTGCAGCAGCCCGGAGACGTAGGCATACTTGGTCGAACTCCATTATCAATTTTTGTGTTTTATTATTCCGCATTTATCACTTCTCATTAATCTGACTTTGGGGAAATTAGACGAAGTTTCCTAACAAAAATCCTCAATTTTATTATTAAAATAATACAATTTGTCATTAATATACTAAACTTATGAAATCTCTCTTCATTATATTTTTTTTCCTCTTTCATCGCTTCTTCTATTCTTTCTTCTACTGGTTTCTTTCCTCTCCCCTTTCTCTTCATTTTCTGCGTTTTTCAACAATAATGTTGAATCTAAAATGTTTCTTTCATTTTCAAACTTCTGAATCGTTTTGAACAACTTCAATCTTCCGTTCATATATAATTTTAGGTTTTATTCTTACTTTAAATTTTAGATCAGTGATGTTTCAGATCTATGAAATCATTGATGTTTTTAAGATCTGTGAAAAAAATCAGCGATGTTTTTCAGATATGTGAAATCAAAGAAGATCTAAAAAATTTGAAAGATTTGTTATGTTTTTTTATCGTTGAAATCTTTACTTTCGTACTCACTTTAACTTTCATTCATCTATTTTTCACCTTTTTAACCCTGTTGCATATTTTGGTTTTAAATTGAGGTGTTAGTTTAAGAAGAAGTTCTCAATGTTAGTTATGGTGTATTTTGACATAAAAATTCAACTTTTTCCACATTTTCTTTTGTCTGTGTTAAAGAAGTTGTTTGTGTTTTTGTTTTTTTTTCTTTAACTAAATAAAAATGGAAATTTTAACTTATTTTTTACATCTCAAGGATAAATAACATGCAATGAAAAATATTTGTTTTATTCATGTGGTTTCATTTTAAATTTTTAATTTTGATCTAGTTTTTTTTTTGTCTCAGAGCAATGACTTTGGAGCCTAAGAGAGATATTAAAGGTGAATTAATTGATAATATTTTAGGATTTTATTTTAGTTTTTTTGGTATCGGTTATGATTATAATTATCTGTTATGAAAGATGCTGATTTTTTGTTTGTGTTTTTGTTGGAATGAAGAATAAGAATATTTTGATTATGAGAAACTATTTCAAGGCATATAGAACAAAAGGGTTCATTAGTTTTGATGAATTATATGTTAGTTTAAAAGTTGAACATTTGATTATTCTTAGGATTAGATTTAATTTTTTTCTGTTAGATATCTAAATTCTTTGATTTCACTGAGTATTTTATTTATGCTTTATTTACCAATCTCTATTTATTTTTTCCTTCTGATTATTTGTTTTTTAATGGGTTTTATAGGTATTAGTTTTGTAGATTCCTGTGTTTTTTATAGTGAAGTTGTTTTCATGGCAGAAGCTCTCTCGGTGATACCGACCGCCGTGCTCCGTAATCTCGCCGACAAACTCTTTGAGAAACACAAAAACAGTGATAATTTTACATGGTAATGCTTTTTTTCTCTAAATAGGTTGAAGCATGCATCAATGTCAGTTTAGTTCATCTTCTAAAGTTCAATCGCATTTCAATGTTTTTGGCTGTTTCACAACATTGTATATTTTATATCTTATCATCGTGTTTTTTTAGGATGGTTAATTGACTTCTTAAAGTTGCTCAAATTGTTCCTTCTGGTGTTTCAGTGATGGAGTTAATTTCAACAACAAATGCTTTTTGCTTGTCCTGCATATCTAAGGATTGGTTAGTGACCAGTGATAAGCTCAAGAAGAATCACGCAAAAACTATTCATTAGTATTGCTTTATCATCAATAATATTATAGTTGTAAGTTCATTTCTTCATTTGGTGAGAAAAGGTCATTTGTTGCTATATATCTGAATCGCAACATGACTTTTCATTTTAATGGTTCAATTTGATTATTGATACGAGAAGTCAGAAGAAGTGGTATGAAATGTTTGGTTGTAGGAATTCCAAAACCATTGATAATGATATCCAAGTGAGTCATTTTTTTTACACACTATAGTTCCCACTTCATAGTATTTGAATCCATTTATTATGAACCATTAGCATCACTCATTGATAAATTTCATACTTCTCTTTGACACTGTTGTTGAAGAGGCTCAACGTGCTGTAAATGTAGCAGATGTTGAAGCTGAAAGTGTTGAAAATGGCATTGGTGTCATCAAGATGATGGGTCGAGACATTGGTAAGTTTCATACACGTTCATAACACCATTACTAATCAGTGTGATATATAGCGGCTATATTAGTGTTATGCCATAGTGGAATTTGAGTAAAATGTTATTTTCTGTGATTGCGATCTGATACTGATTACAACAATTCAACGTGCAGGATTTATTGTGATGTATGTTACTCTTGCAAGTATAGATGTCGGTTGTACCACTTTATCTTATAAATGTTGAAAGCACCATCTTTATATGAAACACTATATTAATGGCTTTTTGTTTTCTCTGTGTGTTGTGTTTCACTCTTAGCCACGTAATTTTATGTCTAATAATATTATGACATCAATTTATGCGAGTTTGAGAGACATGGTCATTGGTAAAACTAAAACTATAGAGAATGAGATTGAGGTACATATGTTGAGAATTAATTATTTCGAACTACAATGCAACCTTCGCATGTAAAAGCATCTTGGAACTACAATGCTTTGAGAATATTTTGGCCATTGGGTTGTGTCAGTGGAGCTTTGGTGTAAGTATCTTTTGCATATTCTCTATCATTTGTCTTACTTTTGTATTCTTCAAATTGTTTTAAAAAGTTTGAATAACATCAATTTATGTTGTTATTATTTTCTATGATTTAGATCTCATAACATGACATATTTTCTAATGTATGGCATGTATTTAAGTTTCTGCATCGGTTTGCCTAGTGATCCGTCTTACAGGAAAGATAAAGTTTGTAAGTACAGTGACTTTTTCATGACATTCTACTATATATTATCTTCAATTTATATTGTTTAATGGCAATGAAATCATTTTTATTGCATCTTGTGGCTTAACCTTAAATTTTATATTTATAACAAATTTTAGTTATACAACTGTGTATGAAATCATTTCCTTCTAGCATTACTATTTTATAAAAATTGCATTTAATGAGTGCTTGTGTGTATTTGTAGGAATATATGTGTATAAGAACTTCATAATGGACAGATTGTAGGAATATATGTGTATAAGAACTTCAGAATGAACTTCATATTCTCATAATTTTTTTTAATTAATAAATATACAAATAAAAAATGAAAAGGGGATATAGAGACTATTATCATTAAAAAAAATGATAGTTTTGTATAAAAAAAATAAGACATAGAGATTATTATAGGTGAATTCTTATTTACCCACTTCAAAAATATATTAATTCAATTCATAGTATCATATTAAAAATGAATATTATATTATTTAGCTCATATATGGTTCACGATTCAAAAGATAGTAAAATACTGATATATGCAGTGACTAATTGGTGGTGGGTATTTTTGGTAAAAATAAAAAATAAATTGGTAGTGGGTATTTATTATCAGATTGAGCTGACAATGTACTGATATAACATTTAATGTTGGATTTACATTTTTTCATTTTTTTTCTGACATTTGATACCAATTCTCAATTATACCACTTCAATCATCATTAATTTCCTCTCAATTTTTTCTATCAGCTCTTTTTTCAAATTTAAATTCCCCCCCTTTATTCATTTACTTCAAATGTATTAATATATTTTATTTCTTATTGTTATTTTTAGTGATGTTCTTTTCCTACAGTGCAATCACAATTTTTCAGAACAAAATTTAGAAAATTATTTCAAAAAATTAATTAAAAAAAATTTGTTTTAATGATCTTTGTAACAAAATTTAATAAAATTTGTATTATTATGCTACAATTGTTTTGAAAAATAGTTATAATATGTTTATACAAGTATTATGATGCACCACTAGAAGGCTTTGGGATAGGATTATAAATAACATAAATGTTATTTTTATCTAGCACAAATGTTATCTCATTATAGTGCATGAATAGTAATAAATAAATAGACTTCAAGAATTAGTATATCACAATGTCATAGAGGTAGAATTAGTATAGATTTTGCAGTATTCTATTCCTATCTTCAGATCCATTGCCCCATGCTTTCCACTTGTCACATCATCTTATTAATTAAATTCACTATTTATCTTCTGTCAATCACTCATATTCACCATATTAATATACTTATAATATTGTTGTTTCTATGGTATCTGTACAGAAGTAATATTTAACTTTTAAAAGTTGTCAACACTGCTCTGTATAGGTTGCTAATAGGTGATCTTTCTATTTCACTTAGTTGACCTTTCTATTTCATTTAACCTGTCAATACACTGTAACAAATGATGACAATGTCCACTAAATACTTAAAATATTCCTGTTTGGCAAGTTGAAAACTCAAACTGGTTATAATGTGAATGTAGTTACTTCCAACTAAATTGCAAAATATCCAAGTAATTGAACTTTGCTAACACATTATTACAAGATCATGGTAACAAATTGTTGTAGTAACATCTTAAAAAACCGATCTTTATATACGGGAAAAGTCTAAACATTTTTTGCAAAGGACGTTATTTTTATATTCGAATTTTTTTTATGGATAATCCAAAAAGTTTTATAAATTATGTGAAAACAAGTATAATTTTTATATAGGTAAAATAACTGTGTTGATCTAAATATTTTTATCTAATACAAATTTTAATAGTTTTTATTTTTAATCATATAATTTTTAATATTTTTGTTTAACTTTCATCTTCTACATTTATTACTATTTCAACTTAAATTTACTATTATTCTTAAGTTTTTTTTCTTTTTTTAACTTTCAATTTTTATGACAATTTGCAAACCAATGCACATGTAAAAACCTTATCCCACCCACAAACGTACCCGTGCGTAGGCACATGTTTGTATAAAAAATGATAGTTTTTAATTGTAGTATCATATTAAAAATAAATATTATAAAATTATAAAATAAAAATAGATAAAGTAATAAATTAAAACAATTATACCAGGAACATAAAATTACTAATCAAAATATTAAATAATAACGGCAACATGTTTACGGTTGATTCAAATTTTTTTGTACATTATTCTAAAAAAATTAATATTTATATAAGGAATATATATATATATATATATATGAGAACATATCAAGGGAGAGAGATTTTAAAATGAGAGATGAGAGAAACAAACAACAACCGTTAGATCAGTAAAAAATTATGATTAAACACATTCATTAATGTGGGTATTAGTTTCTCTCTCTTATTAACTTGCATTTCATCTCTCTTATTAACTTGATCTAATGGTTGCTGTTAGTTCCTCTCATCTCTCATTTAAAATCACTCTCATTTGATCAAAATTAAAGTTATAAAAAATTTTGAATCAAAATTAAAGTTGTAAACGGGGACAACTTTAATTTTGATTCAACTTTTTTTATATAAGATAAAATACTACTGTTTTAAACGGGGACAACTTTAATTTTGATTCAAATATTTTTATATACGAAAAAAATATTATTGTTATAAACGGGCACAACTTTAATTTTGATTCAAATTTTTTTTCTATACGAAAAAAATATTATTGTTATAAACGGACACAATTTTAATTTTGATCCAAATTTTTTTTATATATGAAAAAAATACTATTGTTATAGATGGACACAACTTTAATCTTGATTCAAATTTTTTATATACGAAAAAAATATTATTGTTATAAACGGGCACAACTTTACTTTTCAATTGTTTTTTAATCATATTATTATTGATATTTTTTTTTACCTTTCATCTTCTACATGTATTATTATTTCAACTTAATTTTACTATTATTCTTAAGTTTTAATCATATTATTATTCTTAAATTTACTATTATTTTTTAGTTTCATTTGTTTTTGGTCTACCTATTGATTAATATTTTTTGTTTAATATTTTCAATCATCATTGCATTATTTAAATTTATATTAATAATTAATTTATTTCCTTCTTTTACAACACGCAACATTTTGTTATACTTACCAATACAAAATTTTAATTTCAATCATATCTATTTTTATAATTTTACCATTTTTCTTTTCAATTTGATTAACAATTATGCGTTCATAACATAAAATTCTCGAATAGACAGGCTTGTGCGAACGCACGGGTTAGTTACTAGTTTTTAATAAAAGATTGATTTTCGATATACTTTTTTTTCGTATTTAACATTTACAATTTGTTTATAATTGTATTAGTTTGTATTGTATTATATGTCAATGTTTAGATTGTATTCCATCATATTTGTCTATATTGCATTGTATTATATGTCAATGTTGAATGAATTGTATTGGATATATATTAGTATGTAGAGTCAATATAGTGTATGAATTTGATAGTTTTTATGTATTATGTATGAAGTTGAGTTATATTGTATGTGTGGATTATTGTGTGTATATATGGTAATGGTATTTATACTACAATTTTATTTGTTTGCAACACATGAGTTTATTTAAGGGTTTTTTTTACTAAGGGTTATTTTGTTAAAATGCGCCGACTTCGTCAATCTATCAACAATCACCCAAATGACATTATGCTCTCTCGGAGTATTCGGCAACCCAATCACAAAATCTATAGAAATGTTGTCCCACTTCCACTCTGGAATATCCAACGGTTGCATCAACCCTGCAGGTTTTTGATGTTTAACCTTTTTTACTTCTGACAAGTCAAACAAGCATACACAAATTGTGCCACGTCTTTTTTCAATCCAAACCACCAAAATATCTTCTTCGAATCCTGATACATCTTTGTAGCTCATGGATAAATACTCAAGCTACTCTTATGACTTTCCTATAGAATAATTCTTTTCAACTCATAATCATACGGAATACAAATCCTATCAGGAAACATCAACACACCTTGCCATCCACTTTAAAGTCACTATTCTCAGTCTGATTACTTCCAACCATCAAGTCCACCAACTCCACATCCAATTTATGTCTCTCTCTAAATATTATTAAGAAAATCATTTTTGATCTTCAACATACCCAACATAAAACTCTGCAGTGTCAGTTCACACACCAAACTCAAGTCTCTGAACTGCTCAATTAATTCCAACTTTCTAACCATCATAGCAGACATATGCAAGTACTTCCGACTCTACACATCAGCCACGACATTAACTTTACCAGAAAGATAATTCAAGCTAAAGTCATAATCTTTCAAAAATTCCAACCATCTTCTCTGCCTCATATTCAAATCTTTCTGATCAAACAGATACTTCAAGCTTTAATGATCACTATACACCTCAAATATGGAACCATAGAGATAATGCCTCCAAATCTTCAACACAAAAACAACTGCAGCTAACTCTAAATTATGAGTAGAATAGTTTCTCTCATGAACCCTCAGTTGTCGCAAAGCATAAGCCACAACCTTTCCATCTTGCATCAACACGCCACCTAAACCCATAAAAGAAGTGTCACAATACACCACAAACGGTTCATTTGGTTCCGGCAAAATCAAAACTGGAGTTGTAGTCAACCTCTTCTTCAGCTCAATGAAACTCTTCTCACAGTGAATATCCCACACAAAAGTTTTACCTTTGCAAGTCAACCGAGTCAACGGAAGTGCTAACTTAGAAAAACCTTCAATAAACCTACGATAATAACCAGCCAATCCCAAAAAGCTTTTAATCTCTGTAAACGAATTCAGAGCCTTCCATTGTAGGACTACATCTACTTTGGATGGATCCGCAACAATACCATCACCTGAAATAACACGACCCAGAAAGCTCACCTCTTTCAACCAAAACTCACACTTCGACAACTTATCATAAAACTTCTTCTCTTTCAATACTTGTAATACAATCCATAAATGCTCAACATGCTCTTATTCAGACTTAGAATAAATCAGAATGTCATCAATGAAGACTACCACAAATTGATCCAAGTAAATATGAAAGATTTGATTCATATACTCCATAAACACACCAAGTGCATTAGAAATGCCGAACGACATTAACAAATACTCATAATGTCCATACCGAGTCCTGAAAGCTGTCTTCTGAATATCTTCATCCTTCACTCGAATCTGATGATAATCTGGCCTTAAGTCAATTTTACTAAACACACGTGCACTCACCAACTGATCCATCAAGTCATCTATTCTTGTAAGCGGATACTTGTTCTTAATTGTAACTTTATTTAACTGCCTGTAATCCACACACAACCTCATACTACCATTTTTTTCTTTACCGACAACACGGAGCTCCCCAAGGCGATACACTTGGTCTCACAAATTTCTTTTCCAATAACTCTTCTAATTGCTTCTTTAACTCGGTTAACTCCGACGCTGACATCCTGTATGGTGCCATAGAAATAGGTCTAGTACCAGAGACAAGATCAATAACAAACTCTACTTCTCTCTCTGGCGGCACATCCAAAATATCATCTGGAAATTCACGCACCACTTGTAACTCTTCAATCACCTCTTGACTTTCCACAAATAAGGATGCAAACAACGGAAGCACTTGAGCTTCCTCTTCCAAAAGCTCCTTCAACTTTCTAGCAGACAAAAAACCAGTTTATCTCTCTCATCATCAGGAGCAATAAACTACACCAACTTGTTATAACAGTTGATATGAATATGATTGAACTTCAACCAGTTCATTCCCAAAGTAACATCAAGAATTCTCAATGACAAGTAAATAAGATCAACACCAAAATCTCTATCAAATATCGACAGAGGATAATTTAAACAAACCAGAGAAGTAGTCACTGATCCCTTAGCAGGAGATTTGATAACCATTTCTCCCTTCATAGAAAAAAACAACAAGGCCAAGCCTTTTCACACAATCAGCAGCAATAAAAGAATGAGTAGCACCAATATCAATAATAGCAATCAAAGGCGTATTATTAATATAACATATACCTCTTATCAACCTATCATCACTGGAAGTCTAGGTTCCCGACAGAGCAAACACATTCCCTCCAGATGAAGCTTGCTTTGGCTTCTGGCAATGAGTACTAATATGTACACGTTCTCCACAATTGTAGAAAGTCACCGCATTAACTGTGCAGTAAGCCATCAGATATCCAGATTGCCCACACCTGTAACACTTCTTCACATTACTCTTGCACTCACTGACACGATGAGCTAACTCACCACATCTGTAGCACTTAAGAAGAGCGGGAGCACCTCCCTCACTTGGCCTCTTACCATCAACAACCCTCTATTTACCTTTATCAGCTGGAGCACTGTAAGGCTTCCCAAGATTCACATTCTGCTTTCCCTTCTTCTCACTCAGACTCTTATAATGAGCTGACCGAGCTTTGTTATCCTCCTCATAAATCCTACAATTATCTACCAACTCTGGAAATCTCCTGATCTGTCGATATCCAACCGCCTGACCTGGTGTTACACATCAGAACAGACGCAGACACAAAAGGGAAAATAGAAGACTTCATCTTCTACTTACTTCAACTCCTTTACTGCGAGTTATCTGCACGATGCCCGTGTAAAGGCAACATTCAAACAGAAAGGGTGAGATATCATAAATAGATAAAGGAAATCATAATAATAAAGCAAGCATTCAATTTCTCATGCTTAAACACCCATTCCATAACAACCAACACAACAATCATCAAACACAACAACAACGACAATTCACATACAACAAAAACATACAACTACAACATGCAACACAACAATAAATGCATCCAATATGCAATGCAAAAAGACTCACAACCAGACTCAATGTATACGGTACAATCGGTTCCTATTTCAAAACTCGATCCCTATTTCAGGATCACAATTCCCGTCGAAATTTCCATAATGTCGCTCACACCCCACATGGGAACACGACTTCCATGATTTCTCACACCCCACGTGGGTACACGAATCACCATGATCGCTCACACCCCATATGGGCACACGATCACCTCAACAACAACAACAACTAGGATACAATTCCACAATTAGAATCTGGATAAGATGCTCACACCCCACACGGGCACGCAGATTATCTCTTAACTCATGCAACCATGAAATGCATGACAACAACAATAACGACCATCTAAATAATGCAACGTGGCACTATAGGTCAGCAACAACAACATGTCATACAGTCCAGCAACAACGACATACAACATGGCAATCATCCACAAGGCATTTAAAATCATCTTACACCACAACAAAATGATAATAATGCGTTCAACATCAATAAACAAAAAAATCATTCAATTTCTACTACTGAAACTATTTTTAGATTAAAGTTCGTCACGCCAGCTTTCTAACCCTTTGAACGATACTCGAATCGGACTCCCGAAATGAAAGTTATGAATTTAAAAAAAAAATCAAAAATCAGTCCCAATGTAATTGGTTACCCCAAATGAGGTAATCGTTACACCTTGAAAACCAGCCAACAACACAAAATTAACACAGGGTAACACATTACCTAAATCAGGGTAACCGGTTACACCCTCGTAGTTTACCCAAAAACGTTGTTTTTCAACAGTGTAACCAGTTACCCTATATCTGGTAACCGATTACACCTGCAGCTGAATCACTTTTTTGTTGCTTATCAGTACGAAAAGTGTTTTTTAACCCATCCCAAAATCCCACTTTTCATACAAAACGTGTAACCCATTGTTCTAGCCAAAATAATCAGTTTTCATGAACACAAAACCCCAATTTCATTCCCCAAAAACGTTCAAAACAATCGTTCTGACTCTAACTCGCGATTTCATACAACAACATAACCACAACAACAATCAACCGTCGATTAAACGAATTAAAAACAGTAACAATATCATCAATTTCATCATCTACAATGATTCTAACAACAACACACAACATTCCTCATAATCAACCAATTCAACAACAACATTCCATCAGAAACATGAATAAAGGGAAAAACAACACAAGACCTACATGAAAGAGTCTATCCACAATATCATCATACTAACCCTTAGCTAGTTAGAATCTCGCCCTTACCTTAGAGTTATTACAACAATTTCTTCTTCCTCAACAATGAATTTTTCTTCTCTTGCCTTAACTCCCACTTCACGTTCTTTCTTCAGTTTTTCCCAAAAACATGTACTGACCAATATTCCTCTCCACTTCCCCTTTTATTTTCTTATAATAATAATAATAATAATAATATTATTATTATTATTATTATTATTAGAGATTAATTGGAATACACTGTCAGTGTAAAACTATTTTACACTGACATCCAATTAAAATGAATCATTTTGACACATGAGAAGAGAAAAATAAGGAAGAATTAGTTATTAAAATAGTTTAATTATAATTTATTTATTTTTATTTTTAATTCCATAATTATGTGTCAAAATGATTCATTTTAATTGGATGTCAGTGTAAAATAGTTTTACACTGACAGTGTATTCTAATTATTATTATTATTATTATTATTATTAATTCTACCAATTAAATGATAAGAACAATATCCACTAATTATTTAAATTAATAATATTAATCTAATATTACTAATATTATTTAATTAGTCATTCCCACCACACCACCAAGTTCTACATAATTAGTCACACCATTTCACCCCTAGTCTAAAATTCTAAGGTCACTACCCCCACCACAGGGTAACCCAACAGAACAAAACACCGATAACACATAATATACGCAACAAAACACATAATTAAATTATGGAAATCAAAATAAAATAAGTCAGTGTGTTACACGTGGTGCCACCATATTTCAACTCAGTCACACAAGCGAATCACAACTCCCTTGCACCACCTGCGAAACCCAATTTCATCTTAGAGATGAAATGTTTAAGGACAACTTTTGATGTAAAATAAAGTTTAGACTTTTTGTAGCAAGGGATGTTTTTTTCCTGGCCATACAAATTGTGATTGCTGCTATTGGTGGCTTCGCGTACATCATGGACAAAGATGGGAACTCCAGGAACTCTTTTGATAGGTGGGATAGGATAATGTCAAAGTATCTGATACCATTTTATTTTGGTATTGTAGCAGTGGCTTCCTTTGTACTTATTGGATTTTTTGGCCTCATACCTCATTGCTCATCCATCATGTTGACAACAACAACAACTCCAGCTCAAGCAACTTAGAAGCTCGATTCACTCGATTTCACAACATAATTCAACTTCACTCAAAAACACATAACAAAGCAACTATGTTTAAGTTCATTTGCTTTCCTCCATTCAGTAACATCTTGGTTTGTTTGTGTTTATGGGTTTGCATATTTTATATTCGGTTTTGAGTTTTCTATATTTTGTTATCTTTGCGTTTGTTTCATGATGGCCGTTGTATTTCGGTTGCTATAAGTTGTTATAATATATTTGTAATGTTGTTGTAATAATAATAAATATACATTGGTTGATTGTTGTTTGTTTTTATTGTGTTAAATTAGATCAATTTTGCGGATTCGAAATAATATATATGTTGTTATTCTGCCAAAATTTCATTCGATACATTGATAACATTTGGATCCATGCAGGTTGGTTGCATTATGTTGTAATTCACATGCGTTAAGTTTTGTTTTATTACGTGTCCATTTCTTCAAGTTGGTTTTCGTACATATTTCAACTTATTTTGCGATGACCGTGTTGAGCGTAGCAAGTTAGTAGCATATTTTCATTAGTTTATGTACAACATTTTAATTGGTTGTTGTTGTGTTTGGATTCAATTTTGTATGCACGTCCGATGGTTTAGCATAGCGACAATCCACATTTTTGCTTCTTACTAATTCGCGCATTCAACTCGCAACTTGTGCTTTCATGATTTTCATTATTTGTTATGTTTTGATTTATTTGCGATGAGCACCTCATGCGTTAGCAATTTACCATTCGATTTGTGTTAAGATACAACGATCCAACGTCGTTACATTTAAATCAAACGTGAATCCTATCTTTGGTAGCTTTGCACGTCTTCGCGTATGCGACATTGATTCGCGTCCTCACATCATGATTTTGATCCGTGCACGTTTCATTTTGCTTTACTCTTTCGATTCAATTACAATGAATCTTTGATGTTAATAAGTTGTATGCACTCCAATCTCTTTTCTTTGTTGCGTGTTTTATACATATTCGATTCGATTTACTTTGTGGCTTTAAGTTACACCTTGTGTTAGAATTTGCATCACCACCCTAGAATTCGCACCCCTAGTGATTTAATTCGCAAACTTATTCTCACCTCCTATTCATCATTCAACCATTTTCACCACTGATTCAAAATTAATTCAAACCATTTTAAAAACTAATTTCAACCCATTTCACAAATCATTTTCAAACTAATGTGATAAACCCTCGATCAACATCGAGTTTTTCTTTTTCGCTTTTCCGAAGCATTGAAAATCTTTCCTTAATAAATCGGTTGAAAAAGGTTGGGTTGGACTTTTCTTGTCTCTCATAACCCTGATTATTTGGATGATGACTGTAATTAACTTCTCGTTCGAGTATTCATCAATCATCTTAAAGCACATTAAGTAACCGAATCAAGTTTATTCTTTCATGGAAGAAAAAGATTGGGTTGAACCTACTTGTTCCTCGTAATCCCGAATATTGTATGATGGCCTTCATTAGCCTCCCACACAAATACTTTTCATCCATTAAAGAAAAATGACTTGTTTCTCCATACAATTATCATAATTTATTCGATTGAAAAATGTTGGGTTGAAATTTCTTGCCATTCGTAACCTTGAATATTCGTGTGGTGACTATAATTAGTCTACCACTCGAATATTCATCAATCACCTAAAAACAATCAAACTCATCCAAACTATTTTTGTCCAATGGCATAACTTTCAAACCCTTTTCAAAAACGAAAGATATTTCGTCTCGAGACGATAAAAAAAATGATTCATCCACATATGTGTGAGTTGAGATAAGTTACGTTTTCTCGTGAATGTTGATATGTATAAATCCATTCAATGTGACGCAAACACCTGCTCCTCAAACTGTTTTGGGTAAGCAATGTTTTTCTGTCAATTGTGACAAAATAGATTTTGCTAAAATCGACCAACAAACAATCATTTTCTATCCAGAACTACATAGCCTTGAGTTTTCCGTCGCACTCAGAGATACGTATGAGCAAGATTCAAAGTCTCGTTAGACATCCTAATAAAAAATAAACCTTTTAGTCCTTTCTTTTTCCTTTCAATGACTTGAGAAGTCAAAATTTTAAAGCTAACACTTATGCGCATAACTAACTAAATGGTTCTCGTTGAGTACAACGGACGTGATGGGTGTTAATATCTTTCCTTTGCGTAATCGACTCCTAAACCCTGATTTGGTTGCGACGACCATATCATTGTCGTTCTTTTAGGGGTTTTATTAATATTTTCTCTTTCCCTCTTTGGGATTAAATAAAGTTTGGTGATGACTCTATTAGTCCATCCTGCGAGCGTGCAATTACGCTTCATGAGTGTCATATTCTTTTTTTGAGGTACCACAATATGCAATGAAAACTTCTTGAAGATGTTAAGCTTGAATATAGTCTTTAACATTGATATATTTATAATAACTTGTAACAGTTTGTAGACAAGTTCTCTATAATAGTATTTTGGGATTGGTACTAGATTATAATTTTCACGGTCAAATTGTAAAACAATATTCTAATTTTGTAACACAATATTATGTATAAGTTTATGAACATAATATGTCTCTAATGGTGGTCAAACTTATGGACATGGTATTTTGATTTTATCATAAACAAAATAAATTGTTTATATGATTTAACTAATTATATGAAAAGAATAAATCTAAGGATAATTGTCTAACTTTTAAGAAGAAAAACTGTATCAAAACTCAAAGTCAAACTATGTTAATTTTAGGGTCATTTTTAGGCCAAACTAAGGCCAATTTTTTTGTAAAACTTTGGGCAAATACAAGTCAATTTATGGCCAATTATTTTTTTAAAAATTTAATAAATTAAAGTCAACTATAATTATATAATGAACAAAATATTAAGTCAACTTGTCAAACACAACATTAAAGTCACCAGTCATCATTAAAAGTCGAACAATTTTTTTTAAAGCATCGAACAAATTCAAATCAGTAGCCACTTTTTCATTACATAAATGAAAATTACATCTCATGATCAACAATTACATCTCAGGGTGTGATTTGACTTAAATTACTTAGGTTCAAAACAATTATCTCGTGATCAACAATTATATATCATGATCAAACGTTCAATGTAATTAACAAAATAATATAAAACAATTTCATTTTCTCAACAATCCTCTTGATTTTTATTTTTTGCAATGTTGTTATCTTATTCTTTAATTTTTCCAACATTTCTCTTAAAATAGCTAATGCAATCACACCCTCTTTCTTGCTCTCATTTTCATCCTTTTTTATATTACTTTCATCTTCATCATTAATAGCATCGTTTACTTCTTGGTCACTCACACCATGCTCAATGTCTTCATCTCATACCGTAAGATTCTAGTGATGCATCTCCAGACGCCCCCATATTACACATTCTCAATACTTTCGTGAGTGAGTCACCCTATTTTTTCCAAAACTATGTCTGGAGATGCATCTCTGTAATAACCCTTATTTTAAAACTCAGTGTTTTACACTCAATGAGTTTTACAGAGATGCATCTCTTGACGTATTTTGATTAAAATTACTCGCGCCAGACCTTTCCTTCTTCCTTCTTCATTTGCTACACTTACACAAACCCTTCAAAGAGATTGTGAGCAAGATTTAAGTGCACCATTTTTCAAGATTTAGCACTACTTCTACCTCATTACAATCAATCTCGGGATATTCCATTCACTCAATTGAAGCTTTCACACAACAACTCTCAATCGGTAAGTTTATCATTTCCTTTATATTTTTTAATTGTGATGCATGAATTAGGTAAGTTAGTTTATTTAAAATGTATTGGGTCGTCGTTACATTCAAAATAGATAGCTTGTATAGAGATGCACTCACATTTGTTGGTGTTTAAGGAATCATATAGGATTGTCTACATGTTTTACAATCACACATTTTTACGGAGATGCATCTTCAGATTTTGCCTTTCCTATTTTACGTAGAGGCATCTCTAGATTTTAGTTGCCTTGATTTTGATATGTTTTTCTGGTTTGTATTAGATGTACAATAGATGAAAAACATGACAGATTGAAGCATGGTCATGTATCCCAACATGAGTTCGTTCATAGGAATATGGCAGTGCGATCGAGGCCACGACTTGGTGCTAGTTCGTTTGGGCAAAAACATCGACTTCAAAAGGTCACGTGTCTCATACTTCAACCTCCAGTCCCGAGGAAACGTGTCTTATACTGACCTTCCAACTTATGAAGCCCGTTAGGTGGAACCCCATCAAGAGAAACCTCATCGGGAGGAACATGTTGTTCTTGATACTTATCCATGAGGCTCCTATGATACCTCCTTACTTCATCTCTATTCAGAACAACAATTTGGGCACATGACTCCTACTGACCCTCTAATTTATGAAGCCCATCAGGAGGATCCCGTCAGGAGGAACCCCGTCAGGAGGAACTTGTTGTTCCTGATAGTTATCCTGAAGGCATATGACACCTCCTTACTCCATCTATATATAGAACATGTTGTTGGGCATGTGTGAGTAAGAGAGGTATATTTATTTACTTTTAGGCTTAATTAGTGTTGCGGTCCCTTAACTTAACTTAAGATTTCACTATGATCCCTTACCTAATAAATGTTACGTTTTAATCCTTCAAAACTATTTTGTTAGCCAATTTATTCCATTATGTTAACTTTTAACTTTAAATGTCTTAGGTGATAATGAAATTTATTCCATTTTGTTAACTTAGGTGAGACAATATTGAAATATTCTCTTAAGCTTTAGTTATCAAAATCATCTAGAATAATCCCTTTAAAGGAAAGTTCTTACTTTTACGTTTGTAGTGTTATATTTGTGAGAATCCCAAATAGGGGCGATGTTAGGGTCATCGCCTAATGAGGCATCGCTCGGGCACTACCTTTACGGAGTATGGGGTCTTACCTTTAGGGTATATTATGTGCATAATATTATTATCTACTCATTAACCATACAAGAACGAGTCAGGTCACGACTCCCTAGAAAATATGTGGTAAGGAATCTCCTCCAATTAATGGGGGGATGGTTACCACTTCTTAAGATTTCAAAAACCTTAGGCCCAAGAGCCTCTATAAATATCATACCCTTTGAGGGTACAGGACTTATCCTAACTTAGACTCATATCACATAATACACAAAGCTTGTCACCTCACATGACCTAACCTCACATACCACCATAAACACCATAAAACTATCATACATGGCATCTCGCAGTCGCGAGCAAGCCCTAACTGTTATAAACCTACTAAGACCTCTGAGGATCCACAACCTTTGTATGGATACCATGCACACCTGTACTTTTTGATAAGTACAGTTGAGTCAATTATAGGAACCCGGTAAAATTAGCATGGGTTACATTTTCTTCTACAATCACCATATTCATTGTCACCCCTGCTCCCGTATCCATACGTTATAAGCCATGGTTAATAGGATATCACATCCCCCTACGACGTAAGACACCGGGGAAATAATTATGTCATTGCCATGGCGGAGATGCGTGCCACCATGGATGAGCTACGCCGTCAGAACCAAACCCTAGAGGATAATATCCTCAATATCTGACATCGCCAACAATATACCAATCCCCTAGAGGTGATGGAAGTGTTGGACCCCCAACCACTCTCAGAAAAAATATTGTAAGCGCATGTCCCTGAAGAATTCAAATCTCCCTCTTTGGCCAAATTTGATGATCGTAGTGACACTTACGAGCACATCATCTCCATAAACACTCAGATGGTCATCATCAGAGCGCCTGACTCCCTGAAGTGCAAGTTTTGCCTGGCACCTTTAGGGATATCCCATTGTGATGGTATATGTGTTTACCCTAAGAATCTGTCGGTATTTATCCAGAATTGATAAAGAAATTTGTACACCAGTTCACTTCCAGGCGTCACGGGAAAATGTCCTTCACCAGCTTGTTTAACATAAGAAATGGTCTCTAAGAATTGTTGAAGTACTTTCTCACCTGATTCAATGAATCTATCATAAAGGTTTTCCCCTAAAACCAAGAAATGTTTATGGGGACATTCTAGAATGGTCTTAAGGAGGGACACTTCTGATGAATCCAAGCCTTTGAGGTTGGCATCAATTTTGGTAAAACTAACTTGACAGAAAGTTGTTGGACAAGATGTCCTGGCATGATGAACTAACTGCAGGTTAAGGTGTTAGACAAAATGTCCTATCATGTTGATTCGACATCTTTGTATGTTACAGTTTGGGATAACTGTTTCTGTTTTCTAAGTTTTTTGGGAATATGATTTGGTCCTAGGTGGCATCTGAGATTGAGGAATCAGAGATTCTGATTCTAAAAGGAATATGTTGTTTCCGAGTATGGAGACATTTTTGAAAACCTAGAATTGAAGAAACTATTCTAGAGAAGAATAGGTCACAGATTCTGTGGAGCTGAATTACTGCGATTTTGAAGCCCAAATCCAGTTCTATTTAGTTATATAAATAGGATGGATTTAACCTATAATAGTCACTGAAGACATACAACTATTATTGAGTACTAGGGTTTGTACTTTTATGAGCCTCTCTTGTATTGTGTGAATACCTGAGTTGGACAGTTTATTGAGTTGTAATTTTTCAGTCACTGTTGTGGTTGAAATGGAATTGAGAAGGGTCTCATACCTAGGAGAGTCTTAGGTAGAAATCTAGTATGGGTAGTTTATAGGTGTCAGGTTGTAAACGTTGGACTTTAGCTTAGAACCAATTCTACTTAGTGGATTTCATTCCTGGCTTGGTAGCCCACAAACGTAGGTGTTGTTGTTCAGCGAACTGGGTTAACAATTCTTGTGTGTTGTTTTCTTTCTGTTATTTGCACTCCGTTCTTCATTATCCTTGTGTGAGAAGCAGAGATCAAGTGTCACGACATCCCGTTCGACATCTTAGTGATCTACTTAACCAGAATTTCAATTGGTATCAGAGTAGGCATCCTGCTCTGTATCTGGGTGAGATTCAGGGACGATACTTTCTGGTTCGATGGATAAAGAAGGAGGAATTTTAAATAGACCACCCATACTTGATGGTTCCAATTATGAATATTGAAAAGTGCGCATGATGGCATTCATCAAGTCCATGGATGGTAAAGCTTAGAAGTCTGTGGTTAAGGGGTGGGATCCACCAAAGATCAAAGACAAAGATGGGAAGATTACTGATGAGCTAAAACCTGAGGAAGACTGGGATGATGAAGATGATAAGCTTGCTCAAGGTAACTCTAAAGCCTTTAATGCCTTGTTCAATAGTGTGGACAAGAACATCTTCAGGCTCATCAAGAACTGCATTGTTGCAAAGGATGCCTGGGAAATCTTGAAGACTGCTCATGAATGTACCTCTCGTGTTAAATCCTTAAGACTACAACTTCTCACCTCCAAGTTTGAGAACTTGAGAATGAAGGAGGATGAGAGTATTCAAGAGTTTCATATGAATATTATGGACATTGCCAATACTTCAAGTGATCTTGGATAAAAGATTCATGAAACAATGCTTGTCCAATAAATTCTAAGATCTCTTCCTAAGAAGTTTGACATGAAGGTGACAGCCATCGAAGAAGCTCAAGACATAAACACCTTGAAGGTAGATGAACTCATGGGTTCCCTACAAACTTTTGAAATGGCACTGAATGAAAAGACTCAGAAAAAGAAAAGTCTAGCCTTGGTGTCTAAGCTTGATGGAGAGAAGGCAAACTCTAAGGAATAGATATCTAAGGTTGTTGTGTTTCTAGGAAAAGAGTACAGTCAATTACTGAAGAAAATAGAGGGAGATTCAAGATCTAGTGTCAAGACTCAGCCTCTCAACAACCTTAAAAGGAATAATTTTGGAAGGAATTTAAATTACAAAGATAAAATAGGCAAAGAAAAGGGGATCAAGTGCCTTGAATGTGAGGAATTTGGACACATTAAATCTGAGTGTCCCATATTCCTCAAGAAAGAAAAGAAAGGCTTCTCTACATCCTGGTCATAAGATGATTCTACAAGTGATTAAGGATCTCATAAGCAGGTTTCTGCACTCACATGAGTGTTTGACTCTGATGTAGAATTTGACATTGGGTATCTCTCACGTGTTGCTCTAGTCAACTCTTACAGAGAGCTGTACACAAGAAGCGCAGAAATCTGTCATCTAGGAGAAGATCAACATAAGATTATCATGCTTCTTGTGGTTGAAAGATTGAAGCATCTTGGTATCATATCTGATCTTCAAGAAGAAGTTGCTTTACTCAACTCTAAGCTTGACAATGTAACAAAGACTATCAGGATACTCAACAACAGTTCTGATGTGCTTGATGAGATATTACAATCTGGCAGGAATGTTGAAGATGTCAGAGGACTGGGATATGATGATCAAATTGTGATGAGCAAAAGAAGAAATACAGAATTTAGTTCACCTCAGCGAAACAGGAAGAGGCAGAATAAAAAAATGTCACAGGGGATGTCCCAACGTCAGCGTAGACATCAAAGACAACCTACAGGCAAAAAGAAACAAGACTGGAAATGCCATCATTATGGTAGATACGAGCATATTAAATCCTAATGTTACCAGCTACATGGTTATCCCAAGTCTGGTTCTCAAGCCAGAAGGATACAAACTGGTATAAATGGAAAGAAGTGGAGTCCAAAGAATGAGTATATGGAACTGATAGTCCATTCATCTCTAATAGAGTTTACTGAAGAGAAGTGGTACTTTGATAGTGGTTGTTTGAGACACATGACTGGAGTTAAGGAATATTTGGTAAATATAGAACCCCATGCCTCCAACTGTGTTACCTTTGGAGATGAATCCAAAGGAAAGATCAAAGGGATTGGAAAATTGGACCATGCTGGGAAACCTAGACTTGACAATGTGTTGTATGTCAAATGACTAACTGCTAATCTAATCAATATCGGCCAACTTTGTGACCAAGGCCTGAAGGTTAACTTTAAAAAATCTGAATGTTTGGTTGTCAATGATAAAAATAAAGTTATCATGAGAGGTGTCAGATCAAAACATAATTGCTATGTATGAACCTCGTTACAGACAGAGTGCTCTTCAATGTCAATTAAGAAACATCAGAAATCTTGTAACACCCTTTTTTACCCCACAAATATCGCAGCAGATTAATCAAAAATCAGAGTAAAATCAGAACCACCTCAAAGGGTGCACATTTCTCAATAAATTCAAAATAAAACATTTTGCTCCGTAAACAACGGGTTTTCTCAAAATAAATCAAAAGCCATCAAATAGGAAGCGAAACCACCACGACCACCATAAGTCCAACATAAAAAGGTTTTAAAAATAAACCATAACCATCAAAACAACAACAAAATAACAATTCAACATGGTTCGACTCAATAACCCAACCCAATGTTACACTATCAAAGCAAGACCCTCTACATCGACCAAAAGCAAATAAACTCCAAAAGTCCTCGAAGGCATCCACAGCTAAGCCTGATCACCTGCACGTTACCCCAGTGGAGCCAACATTCAAACAGGCAGGGTGAGTAATCACAATTCATTATAATCAATATAAAAATAAGATATACATAAAATGGCGTCATCATCATATACAACAATCATCATAGTCATCAAGGAAATCAACAGTCACAACATTATAAATATCACATCAATATGCCACCTAAATGCAATATACAATAAGACTCATGCATGTGGTACCAATAGTCACAATCGATGGAATCTTAGGCCATCACCCTCCAAAGATCCCCGTCATTAGGATCGGTTCCACACAAGAACTGGAGCACGTCATAAACCACTTCACATCCACACAATGGGATGGAAGCCACAATAGACTGAAGTCTAACATCATCACTGAAATGCTATGAATGCATGAATCACAACGTCAATAATCATCATCATCAATAAAATCATTATGTGCATCATCATTCATCAAAATATCATGTTAATCATGTCATCATATATTCATCAAAACATCACAAAATCATCATCTCATAAACATCAGTAACATCATGGTAAATCATTAGAAAAGTCACAACATCAAAACATCAAGACAACACAAAATCATAACAAAATCTCGCGAACAGCAGGCGTTCGCTACTGAGTTCGCTGTGCGAACTTGTTCGCTGGGACCTTTGATTTACGAAGCTGACATCGAATCCCCATCCCCATACAAAAACCAGGGAGACTTCCCCTATGTCCCTCCTCGCTACCTCCATTCGCTTTACGAAGCCACTCGCTTGGACGTTCGTTGTGCGGGCTAAAAACCACCCTTCAGAATCCATCCCAGTATCATCACACAAATTATCGCACATTCGTTGCGCTGTCGCTTTGCGAGGCTGGGGAGAGTGTTCGCCTTGCAAAGGAATGGTTCGCTTTGCAAACCTGCGATTTCAGGAAATCGCTGCTACGTATCAGTAGCACAACAGGTCCAAAACCCCTTATGATTTCAACCCCAATTACCCCAAAAACATCCCTACAACATCCCTAAGGCATCATGGCAATCAAAGGCACAAGACCTACGAATATTAGGTCGATTAATTCCACTATCCTAACTCAAAATTACCAAATCCTTCACAAATCCTCAAGATTCTCATAAACCCCATAAATCCCTTTCTCATACAAGATCCCACATATTATAAAAAAGGTTTAGCCTCGAAGGCTTATTTTTACTAGAATCAATTCAACCCTTAATAATCCATCATCGATCCTCAGAAATACCCTTAAATTAACTCATAAACCCTTCAAAAACCCCCAAAAACCTCAAAATCCACTTTAAAATACATCGAATATCTATATTGAAAACAATGAAAAGTAATACTCCCCATACCTTAGATTGTCGATTTCAGAGCTTTCTCTATTGAGTCTTTGGAAACCTTCTCGAATCCTCGCCTTTCCCTTTTTTCTCAGAGCTCTGCAGTTTTCTCCTTATTTTCACGATCTAACCAAATGAATCCTATTCTTCCCAATTTCTTTTTGTTAAACCCTTGGGCTTCTAAAATGGGCTTTCCCTTTAATACCCTCACTAATCCTCCTCAAAAGTTCATCTTACCCTTCATTCCCCTAATATTATTTAAATTAACAATAATACTAATATATTCATATTATATACTATTATTTAATTAAATAACCACAACTCCACAAAAATACCGACATCAACACGAATCACCAAAATTCAAGAAATTCACGAATATTATATTTAAATAAATTAAATAAATATTCTTATGAAATTTAGGGTGCTACAACTCTCTCCCACTTAAAGAATTTTCGCCCTAAAAAATTACCTCAAGGAAATAGAGTCGAATACGACTCCCTCATCTGATCTTCGCGTTCCCAAGTCCAACTTTTGCCAGCTGGTCCGTCCCACATCACCTTCACCAAAGTTATGCCTTTACCCCGCAGTTACTTCATCTCTTGACTGTCAATCCGCACAGGTAAAGCTTCCACTGTCAGGTTATCCCTCACTTATACATCATTCATCTGAATCACATGGGACGGATCTAGAATGTACTTTCTCAACTGAGACACATGGAACAAGTCATGCAAATTTGCAAGTGACGGCGATAAAACAATTCGATAGGCTACCTCTCCTATCCTCTATGAGATTTGGTATGGACCAATAAAACGTGGAGTGAGATTCCTAGACTTCAAAGCTCGACCCACACCAGTCACTGGCGTCACCCTCAAAAACACGTGATCTCCTTCTTAGAATTCAAGTGTCTTCCTCCTCTTATCATGATAGCTCTTTTGGCGACTCTGCGTCGCTCTTATCCTTGCTTAGATCATCTTAATCTTCTCGGTCGTCTCTTGTACAATCTCAGGTCCGAGTACATCACTCTCGCCCAACTCATACCAACACAAAGGAGTCATACATCTTCTCCCATACAAAGTTTCATAAGGCGCCATCCCAATACTAGTATGAAAACTGTTACTGTACGTGAACTCGATCAACGGTAAATGTCTATCCCAAGATCCCCCATGATCCAATACACAAGCTCTTAGCAAATCCTCTAAGGATTGGATAGTCCTTTCTGTCTGACCGTCCGTCTGCGGATGATAGGCAGAACTCTTCCTCAGCTTAGTACCCAAAGCATCTTGCAAACTCTTCCAAAACCTAGATGTAAATCTCAGATATCTATCCGATACAATACTCGACGGTATCCCATGCAACTTCACAATATCCTCAATGTACATCTCGACTAACTTCTGTATAGAATGATTAATCTTCATCGGCAAGAAATAAGCCGACTTAGTTAATTTATCCATGATCACCTAAATTAAATCATTTCCCTTAGCAATTCTTGGCAAACCTGACACAAAATCCATGGAAATGCTATCCCACTTCCATTCTGGAATACTCAACGGCTGCATCATACCTAAAGGCTTCTGATACTCAATCTTCGACTTCTAACAAGTCAAACACGCATAAACAAACTCCGCAATATCCTTCTTCATACCCACCAAAACAACTTCTTCAAATCCTGGTACATCTTCGTAGCACCGGGATGAATACTTAACCTACTTCGGTGTCCTTCTTCAAGAATACTCTGCTTAATATCTGGAACATCTGGAACACACACCCTGTCTCTGAACATCACCACACCATTCTCATCAATTCGAAATTCTCCTCCGTTACCTTGGTTGATCAAAGTCAACTGGTCCACTATCTTCAAGTCAGATTGTTGTCCCACTCTGATCTCTTCTAGAATACCACTAGTCAACTTCAATATTCCCAACTTCACACTGTCAGGAGTCTCTTCACATACCAAACTCAAATCTTGGAATTGCTCAATTAATTCCAGCTTTTTCACCATAAGCATCGACATTGCAATGACTTTCTGCTCAATGCGTCAGCCACTACATTTGCTTTGCCCGGATGATAACTCAAGTCAAACTCGAAATCCTTCAACAACTCTAACCACCTTCTCTGCCTCATATTCAGTTCTTTCTGATCAAATAAGTACTTCAGACTTTTATGATCACTAAACACTTCAAACTTAAAGCCAAACAAATAATGTCTCCAAATGTTCAAAACAAACACCACAGCGGCCAATTCCAAGTCATGTGTAGGATAATTCCTCTCATGAACTCACAATTGTCTCGAAGCATAGGCAATAACTTGACCATTCTGCATCAGCACTCCACCAAGACCCATCTTCGACGCATCACAATACACCACAAAAGATTCACTCGGATTAGGAAAAATCAACACTGGAGCGGTCGTTAATCTCTTCTTTAATTCTATGAAACTCTCTTCACAAGCTACATCCCACACAAAAGCTTGACCCTTTCGAGTTAACTGAGTTAGAGGTAATGCCAACTTAGAAAAGCCCTTGATAAACTTGCAGTAATAACCCGCTAATCCCAGAAAACTTTGTATCTCAGTGTTAGATGTCAAACATGCTTACTTTCATGTCTTAATTGTGGATTTTTGTAGTGAATTGTTGTTGTTCTTCATGCATTATATTTATACCTTTGGTGCTTGTAATTTATGTGTTATTGTACAGGAAAGTGCACTAATTGATCAAAGAAAGAAGACACAAAGAATTGACGCAGGCTGCCAAAGAAAGAGGAAAACAACAGCTAGTTCGCTTTGCGAACCTTGGCGAAGTCCCCAGCGAACGTTCGCTTTGCAAACTCTGGCGAAGCTCTCAACGAGTAAGGCAGTGGCAAAAGGACCCAAAATTCGCTTTGCGAGTGTTTTGGCGAGTGGTTCGCTTTGCGAACTCATGATGACAGCCAAGGGCGGTTTAACTTTCAGAAGGCACTTAAGGTGCCATTTTCTTCATTCACTAGGCGAATGGATCATTCGCAGTGCAAATGCATCAGATACCAAGTGTACTATACAGTGTTTTTTACATTTTCTTGGGATCATAACTTGATATTTTCACACCAAAACATACTTTTCTGAGTTTTGATCATCCAAGAGTGATTTTTCACATAGAGAAGCTGAAGTCACATCCGATCTTGATTATTCGACGCAGATGTTCTTTCATCTCCTCTTGAAACTTGTTATCCAAGCTACCATGACAATGTGTAGCTAAACACCTCTTGTGTTAAGATTAGAGGTAGTTAATCTTGCTTATGTGTATTTCTTTTGATCTTTTGTATATGAACAAGGTTGATGATTAATATATGATGAAGTTGTTTGTTCTTAATGATGTATTTGTGGTTTGAATCACTCTAGACATAGATTTTCCAAATCTTGACCTAATATCTTCATCTCTTAAAAACCAAACTCTAGACATAGATTTGGGGTTTAATATTCGCTTTGTATTGATCTTAACGGTTGTTGTTTCGATTGTTAGCGTGAGACATCATCTAACTATTTAAACAACGATACTCACGAATTTGCTTTAGACATAAACTTATTCGAGAGGATACGCGATTGTATTGGTCGGAACTAAGTTCATATGCTTGATTAATTGGATATGTATGAGAAGGATTAGCGAAATCTAATCTTGACATGCCTTTATAAAACTTACAACATCTTTGTTATAGTTTACTTCTTTGTTACCAAAAATTGATGTTACAAAACCAAGAACAATTTGAAAACCCCTTACTTAAAATGTTTTGACTATTGAACGGCAAGCATCAAAATATCACATAATCCCTGTGGATACGATAAAAACACCCCCCGAATTACTCTTCAACAAAATGACGTCGTTGCCAGGGATTGTTGTTTGATATTGCAAGCATTGCAATAGTTGTTTTGTTTTAAGCTTGTTTAACTTTTTCTTGAGCTTATTGATTTATTTGGTTTAGTGTGCAGACTCCGTTTTATGTGAGGGAAGTTACCCGCATACCAACTTCTTTTTTATCCTGAAATCGAAAGAACTGCGCATAAATTAAATAACAGAACAAGGCAGAGGAGGAAACTTGCCAAAGAAAGTCAAGAGGGAGACAAAAGTTTAACTTTGACGCAAATACCACAGTTACTGCCAACTATGGCTGCTCCACCACCACCGCCACCACCTACTTCAAGACCTTGTACAAATAGTCTGAGACACACTGCACAATTTTTGCGCAATGCTCAGAACGGTCGGCATTCAAAAATGAAAACTGGTATCCTCTCGCTTCTATATCAGAATCCTTTCACTGGTATGGATCACGAGGATCCTTTTACACACTTGACTAAGTTCTATGAGATTGCGGGAGCAACTGGTGCACCCGAAGCTGAAGAAGAATCACTATTTAAGAGGCTATTCCCGAATTCCCTCATTGGGAAGGCCAAGGAATGGTATCTTGATTAATCTACCACAATCATGACGGGCTGGAATGTACTTAAGGAAAAGTTTTTGGAACGATTTTTCCCACACAATCGTTTCATGGAGGCTAAAACAGTAATTGCAGTTTTCACTCAGGGTGGAAATGAATCTCTCAACGAAGCTTGGGAGAGATTCAAATCCATGTTGATAAAGTGTAAAGGGCATGGTTTCGACGAGCTTACTCAAGTTCACATTTTTAGGAACGGTCTTCAATTAGTGCATAAAACATTGTTGGATGCCACCGCGGGTGGATCCTTAATGAGCAAAAGTGCAGAAGAAGCCATTGCCATCATTGAAAAGATGGCTTTAAACGACCATCAGGGGAACCATAACCGTGACCCTTCTGTTGAAAAGTATTTCGGAGGGTGTTTTATCGTATCCACAGAGATTGCGTATATTGTCATCGTTCGATAGTTAAAAGGGTTTCAAACTTTAATCGTAACAAAGGTTTTGGTAATTTTCAATCTAATCGTTTGCATTCGAATTTTAGAAATCAGCGGTAAAAGGATTGGTTTTGAAGATTTGTAAAAACATGCCAAGATTAGTAGCTGGTAATCCGTTTCGCACGTATATCCTCAAAAAAGCGTGTGAATTTGCTAACGATAAATAAACTCACATATCCTCTTAAAAAGTTTCTCTCGAACATTTGTTGTGGGATTTATCATATTGTTCCTTTGATCAATATGATAACATTTAAAAACAATATTTATGAACATCAACATTCAAAACTATCTCTAACCTCATGAATATTGATGGATTGAAACTTAGGTCAAGTTTTAACACACATCTCTCAATCATGAATCAAAACAAAATAGGCTTAATTGTAATTTTGGTCCCCCTATTTTCATTTTTTTTGAGTTTTGATCCCCAAATTTTAAAATCCGGAATTTTTTTCCTTCTATTTTTAGTTTTTTTGAGTTTTGGTCCCCCTATTTTAAAATCTGAAATTTTTGTCCCTCCATTTTCATTTTGTTTGAGTTTTGGTCCCCTTGTTTTCATTTTTTTAAACTTTTAGTCCCCCTACTAAATTAGTTCCAAATTGAAAAGGGGGACTAAAATAAAAAAAAAAACTTAAAATAGGGGACCAAAACTAAACAAAAATGAAAATAGAGAGATCAAAATTCTGTATTTTAAAATAGAGGGACCAAAATTCAAAAAAACTAAAAATTGAGGGACAAAAATTCCGGATTTTAAAATAGGGGGATCAAAACTCAAAAAAAAAATAGAGGGACCAAAATTGCAATTAAGCCAACAAACAAAATATAAACCAAATAAACAAAGTTTCTTCTCTATATTTATCATTAACAAAGTTCACAAACTTAAAACACGATCAATACATACAAAATGATGGATTACCTCCACTAATCTTGACACTAAAGTTGCTTAGCTACCCATTGCCATGGTAGCTTGATCAACAAGTAATGTTGCAAAGCTTTTGGAGCATCAATCTTCAAAGATTCAAGGATTGAAGCATAAAAGCTTTGAAACTAAGAAAATAAGTAACAATGGAGTTTTTCTCTTTAAACAAGGTTCTAGGTTACAAAAGAGGGTAATGAAAAGTGATGATCTCCCAAAAATATCTACCAAATGTGCCTATATACATTTTCAGCCCAGAAAGAAGCGTCGGGCGGTGCTTTTCAGCGTTGGGCGATGGCCAAAAGTGAGGCCACGTGACAGCTACAATGTCACGTGGACCTCCCAAAATATCTTCCAGCGTCGGGCGATAAAATCACAGCGTCGACGATGATTCCACGGCCGGGCGGTCTTGAAGAGGCGCATCAAGAAACAATTCTGGAACTTGACAAAGTGGAGGGATGCTGCGCCTTAGCAGCACCGGGCGATGCAGGGGCCTAATTTGCAACACGCAGCTTTCCAAGTTTAGCGTTTCCTTGCGAATCGAGCTGCGATCTTTTTACCTAAAATTCAACAAAAATACATAAACATATCAAAATACCTTATATTCACAAAAATGCAAGAATCGCTTAATTAATAAGTCGTTTCCCGATTAAAGCGATTAAAAAAGCTTAAAGGCATCAAAATAAATTATGAAAATAAACACTTCTTGACACCTAACACCTTCGCATAAGAAAGCGGGAGTGCTTGAGTTGGGATTTAATGACGCAATTCTTGCACAAAACAAACTGTTATCACAACAAGTGGAGTTGTTGACACAACAAATGGCAAAACTTCCAAATAAAAGAGATGCATGAAGTTCCCACCAAAAACCAAATAATAGCGAGTTGTGAGCTTTGTAGAGGAGATCACCATACCGGGTATTGTCCTCCGGTAGTGGAAGAGGTAAATTATGCTGGAAACCAAAATCAAGGATACCAACCTCGACCACCTTACCAACAAGGCAACCAAGGTTACCAACCTAGAGGTAATCAAGGTTATTAACAACCGTGGAGACCTCAAGAAGTCGGACCTTCAAATCGTCAACAATACCAAAATTACACTCAACCTCCACAACCTCCAATTGGAAATACAAAAATGGAGGACACTCTCACACAATTTATGTAAATGTCAATGTCAAATCAAAAGAATACCGATGCAGCCATAAAGAATCTTGAGACGCAAGTCGAACAATTATCAAAACAATTGGGCGACCAACACAAAGGAACTTTTACGGCGAATACTCAACCAAATCCAAAAGAGCATTGTAAGGCTATTCTAACAAGAAGTGGAAGAGAGGTTGACATGGGCATAGGTGAAGTTGTAGTGGAGGAGGAGGAAGTAGTTGAAAAAGAAAAAGATAGTGATGAGATTAAAGTAGAAAAAAATGTTGAGGGTGATTTAGTAGAAAATGAAATGAAAAAAAGTGAGGAAGAAGAAAAAAGAAAGAGAGAAGAAAATTTGAAAAATACTAGGAAGGGGAAGGAACCGTTGAGTACTTATCCTCATGCTCCGTCAAAGAAAGATAGTTCGAGGCACTATGCTCGGTTTATGTATATTTTCAAACAATTGCAAATAAACATTCCATTTTCCGAGGCTTTGGAGCAAATGCCGAAATATGCAAAATTTATGAAGGATATTCTCACAAAAAAGAAGAGGTATACGGATCAAGAGACTATCATGGTTGATTCTAGTTGTAGCGCTATCATTCAACGTACTCTCCCGAGGAAAGAAAGTGATCCGGGACGAGTCACTTTGCCGGTTACAATAGGAAATATCTATGTTGGCAACAGGTTGATTGATTTGGGCTCTAGTATCAACTTGATACCTTTGTCTATTGTGAAAAGGTTGGGATAGTTGGAATTGAGAACCACTCAAATGACATTGCAACTTGTCGATAAATCCACTACCCGTCCTCACGGTGTAGCGGAAGATGTATTGGTTAAAGTGGACAAATTCTTATTTCCTATTGACTTTGTGGTGATTGAAATGGAGGAATATGAATACGCTCCATTGATTCTTGGAGGACTATTTATGAAAACTGCTAGAATGGCAATTGATATGGACGACGGTCTTATGAAGGTTAGAGTCCAAGATGAGGAGGTTTGTTTCAATCTATTTGAGGCCATGAAGCACAAAAAGGACAAAGGTGATTGTTTTAGAATAGATGCAACGGAGAAGGCGATTGAAGAAGTAAAGGAGCAATTACAAGTTCCAACCCCTTTGCAAAAAGTTCTCACAAATGCTTTTCAAAGTATCGATGAAGCCGAAGAAAAAGAGATTGAAAAGTGTTTGCGAGAGCTAGAAAAATTGGATGAAATTAGGGATGGCAATTTGGCCCATCCCCAGTGGGTACCCAGAAAATTACCCACAACGGGTAGGGTAAAAACCCACAAAAATGGGTACGGGTATGAGCTCGGGTAATTACCCACTTAAATAAGCGGGGATGGGCACCTTAGTACCCAACCCGCCCCATACCCGCACAATATATATTTATATATTTTAATTTATATTATTATATAAAAATAAATATTTATAAATTTTTTTAAAAAAATCAATTTTAAACTACTACATATTTATTATACGTGATCATTTATTTCATAATTCAACAATAAAACTTTTTAAAAACTTTTTAGTATTTTTAAAAACTTAAAATATTATGATATTTTATACTTGATATATTTACTTTTATTAGAAATGCGGGTAACGAGTACGGGTACAGACACTTATATACCCATAGGGTACGGGGACAGGTGACAATTTTGATACCAACGCAGGTATGGGCTCGGGTACGGGGATTTTTTTCAACTGCGGGTATGGGGACGGATACTATACTACCCTACCCATACCCTGCCCATTGCCATCCCTAGATGAAATTCCTCCTTTGAAAGAAAGGGTGGAAATTTTGAAAAAAGAAAATAATGAGGAAATTAAGCTTGAATTGAAGTTGTTGCCGTCTTATCTTAAGTATGTTTTTCTTGATGATGAGGGGCATAAACCAGTGATAATAAGCATGGAGCTAACCACAATGGAGGAGAAAAAATTAATGTGTGTTTTGAAGAAGAATCAAGAGGCAATGGGATGGACTCTTTCCGATCTAAAAGGAATAAGTCCCTCTTATTGTATGCATCGAATATTCATGGAAGAAGATTTCAAACCGGTCGCTCAACTGCAACGCCGCTTAAATCCTACCATGAAAGAGGTTGTTAGGAAGGAAGTGGTAAAAATGTTAGATGCCGGAATGATTTATCCCATTTCTGATAGCCCATGGGTTAGTCCGGTACAAGTGGTGCCGAAAAAAGGCGGATTGACGGTTATCCGAAACGAGAAAAATGAGTTAATCCCAACGAGAACCGTGATCGGGTGGAGAATGTGCATAGATTACCGTAGGCTAAACCAAGCTACGAGGAAAGATCATTTCCCTTTCCCGTTTATGGACCAAATGCTCGAGAGACTTTCCGGTCAACAATTCTACTGTTTTTTGGATGGTCATTCGGGTTACAATAAAATTATTGTGAACCCGGTGGACCATGAAAAAACTGCTTTCACATGCCCTTTTGGAATCTTCGCTTATAGGAGGATGCCGTTTGGGTTGTGTAATGCACCTGCGACTTTTAAAAGGTGTATGCAAGCAATATTCTCAGATTTGATCGAAAAGACAATTGAGGTTTTTATGGATGACTTCTCAGTTTTTGGGCAATCGTTTGATATTTGTTTGAAAAATTTGGATGCGGTTTTGGAACGGTGCGTGGAAACCAATTTGGTACTCAATTGGGAAAAATGTAACTTCATGGTGACCGAAGAAATTGTGCTTGGCCACAAAGTTTCTTCAAAGGGCCTTAAAGTCGATGAAGCCAAGGTTGATGTTATTGAGAAATTGCCACCACCGTTGAATGTAAAAGGTATAAGGAGCTTCCTCGGACATGCGGGATTTTATCGGAGGTTCATCAAGGATTTCGCGAAGATAGCAAAGCCTTTGAGCAATTTGCTCAACAAAGATAAGTCCTTTGATTATGAGTCTTACATGGTCGCGTTTAATTCTTTAAAACAAAGTTTAACTACCTCACCCATAATCATCGCGCCCAATTGGAAAATGGATTTTGAACTCATGTGTGATGCGAGCGATTATGCGGTGGGTGCGGTTTTGGGTCGACAAAAACAAAAAATTTGCATGCTATATACTACGCGAGCAAAGTCTTGAATGAAGATCAAGTAAACTATGCAACAACTAAAAAAGAGTTGTTGCGATAGTGTATGCATTGGAGAAATTTCGTTCTTATTTAATTGGGTCTCGAGAAATTGTTTACACGGATCACACGGGGATTAAGTATTTGCTCACCAAGCCAGATTCAAAACAAAGGCTAATTCGTTGGATCCTCTTGTTACAAGAATTTTATTTGGAAATTTGTGACAAGAAAGGATCTGAGAATTTGGTGGCGGATCACTTATCCCGCCTTGTAAATGTTGAAGTGACCAAAAAAGAATTAGAGGTCAAGGAGGAATTTCCGGACGAAAAGTTATATATGGTGTAAGTTAGACCATGGTTCGCCGACATAGCTAATCACAAAGCCGTCGGATTAATACCAGATGGTCTAACTCACCATCAGAAAAAGAAAATTTTGTCGGACGCCAAGACTTTTGTTTGGGATGAACCATATTTGTTTAAGCTTGGTGTCGATAACCTTTTGAGAATATGTGTGTCAATAGATGAAGCCACTAGCATACTTTGGCATTGTCACAACTCTCCTTATGGAGGACATTTTAACGAAATAAGAACGACAACGAAAGTTCTTCAATCGGGCTTTTATTGACCTTCTTTATTCAAAGATGCACATTCACATGCACAAAGTTGTGACAAGTGTCAAAGGAGTGGTGGAATTGCAAAAAGGCATGAAATGCCTTTACAAAACATGTTGGAAATTGAAGTGTTTGATTGTTGGGGAATCGACTTTGTTGGACCTTTTCCATCATCGTTTCCCAATGAGTATATTTTGGTCGCAGTTGATTACGTATCCAAATGGGTATAAGCAATAGCATGTGCTAAAGCGAACGGAAAAACTATGATAAAATTTTTGAAAAAAAAACATTTCTTCTCGATTTGGTACTCCGCGGGTGTTGATAAGTGATAGAGGATCCCACTTTTGCAACACTCAGCTTGAAAAAGCCTTGGAGCAATATAGTGTAAAGCACAAAGTTGCAACACCATATCATCCTCAAGTCAATGGGCAAGCGGAGGTATCAAACTGGGAAATTAAAAGAATTTTGGAAAAAGCAGTGTCATCCTCAAGAAAAGATTGGCCAAATAAGCTAGATGATGCTTTGTGGGCCTATCGAACAGCTTTTAAAGCTCTGATTGATCTCACACCTTTTAAATTGGTCTATGGTAAGAATTGTCATTTACCGGTGGAGTTGGAACATAAGGCATTTTGGGCCTTGAAATTTCTGAATTTTGATACAACTTTAAGCGGAGAAAGAAGAAAGATGCAATTGCATGAAATGGAGGAATTGCGCCTCCACGCGTATGATTCCAACAAGCTGTATAAAGATCGAGTCAAAACTTACCATGACAAAAAGATAGTGGCCAAACAGTTTGAAGTAGGGCAGCTGGTCCTACTTTTCAATTCTCGATTAAAACTGTTCCCAGGTAAATTGAAATCTAAGTGGTCTGGTCCATTCCGGATTCGTGAGATCAAGCAATTTGGGGCAATAGTCATTGAAGACACAAAGTCAAATGAGAGTTGGACTGTAAGTGGTCAGAAGTTGAAGATTTATCTAGGTGGTGATTTCGAGCGGAATCCCTCCGTTGTGCATTTTTGTGATCCTTGAGGTTGCATTGGACTATCGAGCTTAGCCTACATTAAACAAGTGCTTGTTGGGAGGCACCTCAACACTGTAAGTATTTATTGCTTTATTTGTTGTTTTAATGATGTTTGATGTTTAAAGTGGTTTAAGAAGTGGCAGCAGTGCAGAAAAAAATTTCAAAACATGTCATGTTCGCTGACGTTCGCTTTGCGAGCCTGGGGCGAGCATTCGCCAGCCAGTTCGCTTTGCGAATTCAGCGAGACAGGGGAAGTGTGTTTGCTACCACCTCAGTTTAAAATGGGTTTTAATTTTTTTTTTGGGTGGGCCAACACTTGGGCCCAAAACCCTTATCATTTTCTGAAAGTGAGAGGGAAAACCCTACTCCCACTCTTGCATCTCTCATTCAAACAAAACAACTCAATCTCTTAAGAACTCAATCTTTCACGTGCCCTGTTCCTCAAATTTCACCAAATTCTTTGCCCAATTTCGATTACAAACTCAGGTTTTGTAGCGCGATTTTTGTGGTTTCAAATCACTATCGCTTTGGTACTACAATTCGATTCATTTTTTATCCTGTTGAGCTGGTTAAGGAAGGGAAATAGATGTCTCTAATTAACCCTGCTTGCGTACTGAGGTTAAACAGTCAAAACTGTTGGTTTACAGATGCTATCAAAATAGGGGGTCCTTCTTAGGGTTATTTTCTTAAGAATACAAGTGTCCGAATTATCTGGGAGGCTTCTGGTAATGTGTTAGGTCTGATGCTTTGTATGAAGGTACGAGATTTTGGGTTTTTTGATTAGTGTGCTCGCTAAGATTTTGCAATCTTATGCCTACGTATTCCCGTTTAACGAAACAGGGAAATCAAAGCGATCTTAGTTCCTCCTATTCTATGGGAGGAAAGAGATGTTTTGGTGTATTGTTCAAAGCCCAAGACGTGAAGCTAAAGGTGATTTGTATCTTGTTCAAAGCCCAAGATGTGAAGCTAAAAGGTTTGACTGAGAGAGAACTTGTCATCTCTAAAGAGGAATTATTGATGTTTGTGTGTTGTGAGCAAGGCACAACTTTGATGCTAAAAGGTTGATTGACTCAATCGGGTTTTCTTTATTCAAAGCCTAAGAGGAGGCTAGAAGTTTGACTTTTCTGAGGAAAATGTTCTTTTTTTCTTGTACAAAGCCCAAGATTGAGGCTAAAAGGGATTTTGACTTTGTTGGGGAGAACGTATCTTGTATAAAGCCCAAGATGGAGGCTGAGATGGTTTGACTCAACAAGAGAGTACTTTTATCTGTCCTGTATAAAGCCCAAGACGGAAGCTAAAAAAGTTTGACTCAACAAGAGAGTCTTAAATGGGTGATTAACTCGATAAGAGAGTCTGAAGGTTGATTGATTCAACAAGAGTCTCTTTTATACTCAACAAGAAAGTGATTTGTTGTCTCGTACGAAGCCCAAGATTGAGGATAAAAGGAGATTGACTCAACAAGAGAGTCTTTTATACTCAACAAGAGAGTGTTTTTCTATCTCGTACGAAGCCCGAGATTGAGGCTAAAAAGAGATTGACTCAACAAGAGAGTCTTTTATACTCAACAAGATAGTGATTTTCTATCTCGTACGAAGCCCGAGATTGAGGCTAAAAAGAGATTGACTCAACAAGAGAGTCTTTTAAACTCAACAAGAGAGTGATTTTCTATCTCGTATGAAGCCCGAGATTGAGGCTAAAAAGAGATTGACTCAACAAGAGAGTCTTTTATACTCAATAAGAGAGTGTTTTTCTATCTCGTACCAAGCCCGAGATTTAGGCTAAAAAGAGATTGACTCAACAAGAGAGTCTTTTATACTCAACAAGAGAGTGATTTTTTCTATCTCGTACAAAGCCCGAGATTGAGGCTAAAAAGGGATTGACTCAACAATAGAGTATTTTATACTCAACAAAAGAGTGTTTTATATGTGTCTTGTACAAAGCCCAAGACGGAGGCTAAAGGGATATTGACTCAACAAGAGAGTCTGAAAAGGTTAGCTCCGCTAGGGAGAATCATTTGTACAAAGCCCAAGAGGAGGCTGACTTACCGCTAAGGATTATTTAGATCCTGAAACGGGTCCAAATGTGGGGAACTCTCATGAGAGAGACCGAGTTTCTGCTGGAGATTGATCCAGGGTGATAGGTGCTTTTTCCTATGTTTGAAAGGAATTGAGAATGCCTTTGAGACTCAAGGAGGTTTAGACTGTCCATGTCTAGAGTTTTATCTTTTGTACCATGTCCAAGAGGAGGCACGGGTATTAAGGGATGAGTATCAACCCTAAAATGGCCGGAGTTTTTTACGCGGGAAGACTGCTCTAGCAAAGGATGACTAAGTTCTGTCTTATACCTTTACGAGGTCGTCAGGGTCCTTGTATTAAGCCCAAGAGAAGGCATGAGAACTTCTAAGAAGCCGAAGGGTCCTTGTACAACGCCCAAGAGGAGGAGGGGATGCTTTTAGGAAGCCTGTGGGTCCCCGAACCAAGAGAAGTTCAAGAAATGCAATTCATAGAGAAGAGATCATTCCAGGAAAGTTTGAGAATTTGGAAGAAACTCAAGAGATGCCATTCACGGAGAAAAGATCATCTCTGGGGAGTTAGAGTTTCTTTGACAATTTCTAAGGGTGATAGTCTAAGAAAAGGTTCACCGAGAATACTGCCTTTCTCTTTGTTCCATATTGTTTAACCCCAAGAGAAGGGAAGAATGTATCTGGAAATCCTATGGGGATCTAGTTTTGTTTGTATTTAAGAGTGACCAATAAGGCTTTACTTAGTGCTAGACGTAGTTGCCGGGGAAAACTCTAAATAACTATACTAGTATTACACAGTTGATATGTGACAAGTATATAAAAGGATGTGAAAGAAGACTTATAGTGAAACAACCCCACAATACAGTTATATACATATGAAAGAGGTAAATGAAAGGGGATAAACACTTACCCGTTGTAGAGCTTCCATGCTGTTTTGTTAGATGTTCAACAAAGAAAGTTTTGATAACAACATATATTTTAATTCAAAATCAAAGGAGAAAGTGCTTTGAAAAGATTGTTGGGGCTTACAGCTCAAGGAGAGGCCCAAGTTTTAACGATGATCGCACCATTGTTTTGAAAACTGTACAGAGGGACTTATATGTGAGGCCCAAAAGGTTTTTATGTACAAGAGGATGGGTATTACACTGTTTTAGAGGCCCAAAGATTTATTTTTGTACAAGAGATGGGACTTACAGCTCAAGAAGAAGCCCAGGGTTATTTATTTGAAAACGGCGATCGCCGAGGTTTTTGAAAATACAGCGGGACTTATACAATGACTGAGGCCCAAAATATTTTGGTGTATTTACAAAGGGGTTGGGTATTACACTCTAATAGAGGCCCAAAAAGTTTAAAGAAAAGAAATGGGGCTTATAACACGAGGGCAGGCCCAGGGTAGTTTGATTTTTGAGCTGGCGATCGCGCCGAGATTTTTTTCCTTTACCGCAGAGGGACTTATACAATATATGAGGCCCAAAAAGGTTTTGGTTAAAAGGGGATTGGGTCTTACACTCTATTAGAGGCCCAAAAAGTTTTAAAATGAATAAAGATAGGTCTTATAGCCCAAGGAGAAGCCCAAAGATTTTTTGTTAAAAAGGCGATAATCGTGCCGAACTTTTTGACGGTATCGGGACTTATACAATACACTGAGGCCCAAAATATTTTGGTTTCAAAAAGGGGTTGGGTCTTACACTCTATTAGAGGCCCGTGAGTGTTTGAAAATGATTTGTTTAGGGTGATTAAGATCAAAACCCTAAATTAATTTCAAAAGGTATTTTAATTAAATAAAAATTTAATTAAAATGATCAAAATTATCAAGAATGTGTGAAAAACAAGTTGTGATCTTGGATTAATGTTTGAAAAATCATGTTTATATCCACAAAATGATTGGAAACCAATTAAATTTGGAAAATCAATTAGGAAAAAATATTTAAATGTTAAAAAACAAATAAAAGATTAATTCTTTGCAAAAATATCAAGTATATGAAATAAAAAATATTTTTGGGAATTTTTGGCAAAATAAAATATTTTAACATTTTTGTGAATTATTAAAAAAAGAATCAACTCAAAATCATTAAAACTCATAGAAAAATTAATTTTTGAATCAATTAAATAAAATCACAAAATTCAAATATTTGAATTTGTGAAAAAGGCACCAAGAACATGGCAAGAACATGCGCGTGTTCTGAGTTTGGCCTGATTTGCATTTTCTATCCAATCTCACTGAATACTTGATGAAATCACACAATCCACATATCAATCTGGTCGTTTTCACCTCACGATCATGTCTATGGTCTTTAATTTCATTTATTTTAATCATGGAATAAGAAGTCAAGACAAAACCTCAAGAACCCTAAAATTTGCATGAAGGCTGAGAATTTTGATACACGATTCAAACAAAGCAATTAATTGAGGGGAAACATTCTATGCATGATTATGAACATTTGGCAAAAGTATTGTGCGAGAAAATATGCATAGATTAAGAGATGACCAAGTTTAGGCTTACATGAAGGTCGTGACAGCAAGAGCAATGTGATTTTTGAGTTGGAGGTGTTACAGATGAGTTGTGATGATCTGAACAACTTCCCTACACCATATAGAGTGTGTTTGAATGCTTGCTGTTGCGGTGAAAATCGGATAACAAGCTATTAATTAACTCGCATCATTTTCTTTTACAACCGACTTTGATTTCTCCAAAGGAAAGGTTCAAGATCGTCAAAAAAAACCTAAAGGGGGGAGATCTAAGGTTCGGGGGTTGGTTACGTCTAGGGAAGGTATTAGCACCCTAAACGTCCGTAGTACTCTATGGGAGCCTCTTGTTTTGCTTGTTATATCTCACTCGCTTGCTAAAGGTATTATGCTAAAGGTTGAAACCCTAGGGGTTTATTTCTAAGTATACTCGACAAAGCATCGCACTTTGCGCCTATGTATCCTTACGGGAGTGGAATCAGAGTATCAGTAGTTCACCGATCTAACGGTGAAGGAATAGGAACCATTGACTATGACCAAAGTTCCAAGGGGAAAATGAGTATAACTCATTTTTAGAGTTCACGATAACTCTCTAAGTCTACGTTATAGGGGAAAGTGAGTTCTCATGATGATGAGAATCACACGGAGTTTAGGAACTCCAACCTATTTCTAAGTTAGTTATGATTTCATGGCTCACGATAGCCAAGAAATAAGGGTGAACCTAGAAGGATAAGGTATGATGACTTTGAAAGTCAATTTAAGGTGTTCTCCCTTTGGAATGGGGGGAAGATAACAGTTATAAGTTTCTAAGAAATAACAAGTTATAAATTCAAATATGATGATGTAAAAGACATGAACAAGATAATGAGATGAAATAGAAATGGTCTCGTCTTAATCATGATTTGATCGAGAAGTCGATAATCAATGATTCTTGACTTTCATCGACTAAATAGTAAAGAAACTGAAATGAAAAGAAAGTGGTCTGATGTTGATCAAAGTTTTGTCAACTCAATGAAATCAACCAAACCATGAGGTTTGTTATGTCATCGACCAAAATAAATAAAGTGGAATCGAAATGAAAAATAAAGCTGGTCTCGTCTAAATCAAGATTTAATCGAGAAATCGATAATCTTGACATTTGACTTTCATCAACCAAAAATAGAATCGGAATGAGAATCACGCTAGTCTCGTCTAAATCAAGATTTAATCGACAAATCGATAATCTTGGATTTTTTACTTTCATTGACCAAAATAGAATCGGAATGAGAATCACTCTAGTCGTCTAAATCAAGATTTAATCAACAAATCGATAATCTTGGATTTTTGAGACCAAAATAGAATTGAAAAAAAAAATCAAGTTGGTCTCGTTTAAATCAAGATTTAATCGACAAATCGATAATCTTGGATTTTTTAATTTTCATCGACCAAAAATAAAATCAGAATAAAACAAGTTGGTCTTGTTTAAATCAAGATTTAATCGATAAATCGATAATCTTAGATTTTTAATTTTCATCGACCAAAAATAAATGAAAAAGGTGACCTCCTACAAATCTTGATTTAGTGATTTGAAATAAACCAACAAGGCATGATTTTGTATATCATTGGCCCAAATATATAAAATAAAAAATGAAACCAAAATGGGAATTAAATATATTAAGGGAACATTTTAGAACCTAAAAAGTTTAGAAAATAGAATGTTTCCCTTTTTTAAAAACTTTAAACAAATTAAATTGATTTTAAACATAAAAAAGAAAAAAAGGGGGGCGCTGGATTTTTGAAGGGTGTGTAAAAAAGGCAGGATGGGATCCTTTGGGCTTGAAGCCCATCACCCAAGAATGACACGGTTCAAAAAATAAATAAAGGGGGAGGCGAGTTGAGAAATGATGCATCAGTAAGGATCCAGGCCTTAGTCAAAGTTCATCATTATTTCAAAATAAAATAAAACAAAGTTTTTAGTGAAAGAAGGTGGGGTGTCAAAGACCAAAACGGGCCAAGTCCATACGAGACAATGAAGCTCCCATCAGCCTTCAGTTTCAAACAAAAACAAGAAAGGAAATGAAACTAAACAAAAATCAGCAATAAAATGAGATACAACATCTCCTTTCAAAACAGGGTCACAGCAGATTGAAGAACATAAACATCAGCTGGAAAACACGATTCAAGAACTCCGCCAAAGTATTCGCGTTACGCACAACTGAAAGCCGTCCTTTTTCGTTCGATCGATCTCCTTTTCCGTTGCTGGGTTTTTGCTCGCGAATCCTTCTCTCCGTGTCTTTCCGGTTCGGGTTCGCTTCAGCTATGGTGAGTTGTTGTTAGCTGAGTGGGTTTCGGTTTGAGTTATGTCTCAATTTTGCTTCGATTTGCTTAGGTTCAAACCATTCTTCTTCTTTCCCTTCCGTCAACAATGGCTTTGGAGTATGAAGTTGAATTTAAGAGTGGTTCTGGCGGTTGATTGGTTGAAGGAGGTAAGAGATTTTGAAGATGGACAAGGTTGGATTCGTTGGTGGTTGGAGGTTATTTAACAGGGGTGTTGTTGTTGAAGAATGGAAAATTTGTTGTGGTTGTTTGTGGCGATGAAGGAAAACACGGAGGGATTGGCCGGAAACTTGATTTTTTGAGAAGTCGAAAAAGCGGAAAGAAGGTTGGTATGAGTTCGTTGCTTGAGGGGGTGTTAGTTTTTGAAAGGTTGTATGTTGATGTGGTTGAAGAGTTGAAGAAGGTTTAGGATCTGAAATCGATTTCGGTTTGCGAAAATGAACGGAGGTATGGTGTTGTTTGGTTGCTGTGTTGAGCAGAAAATTGATGAATTCAAAAGGAGGTGGCGAGGATGCTGTGGAATAGAGAGAAAATGGATCTTCCCCCCCCCCCCCCCCTCCGGCCTTTTCTTTTCGTCTATATATATCCAGAAAAACAAAACTTTGTTTCTTAATCTATTTTGAAATTTTGATCGTTGGCGACTGGTCGTTTTCACTGCAGAAGGTCTTGGAGTGTTGTTGCTATCATATAGCAGGCTGGGGGAGTTTCTGAACAAGGTTTGCAAGCTGGTGTACTGTGTTGAGCAGAGATTTTCGTACGGTTTTTAAAAAAAGGGGCAAAACAATTGTCACAACAATTGTGTTTTTGTTTTGATTTTAAACAATGGGCTTTGTAAAAAAAAGTGAAATGGGCTTACGGTTTGAAATTGAAATGGAAAATGTAATTGAAAATGAATAACATCTTTCTTTTTTTTTAAAACGAATTAATATATAATGAAATTGAATAATAATAAATCTGAACCTAAATTGAATAGTTAGAAACAAAGATTAGATTAACAATTAATATAATTAATTAACTAATTTTTTAAAACTTAATTAAATTGAGATTAATTAAAAAACAACTTAAATATAAATAAAATTAAAAAAAGGCCAAATTGAAATTAAATTAAAATAAAAACAAATAGAATATTAAAATAAATATTAAGTTAAATAAACAGAGAAAAATAAAGAAAAATGAGGGTAAAATTTGGGGTACAACAGTTGCCCCTATTTAAATATCTTCACCTGATGACACGAGAGATGAAGATCTTCATGTAATCAACATTGAAAGATATTTAAATACAGATAACCAAAAATTTGACCCTCTGATGCGCAAACATACAATGCAACCGACATGATGCCAAAATGCCGAAGAAGAGGCAAAGATGCAAACATAACAAGGCGCCAAAGGACAGACAGGAAGCAAACACAAGATGAGCTTCACTGGGGAAGGAGGAAGGTTAGTATCCACAAGGAAGATCCATTGGGATACAAGCTGACCAACAAAAGAGACTCACTGGGGAGACTCTAAGGCAACACTAGGGATAAAAAGCAAAAGGGTATTCTCCACTGGGGAAGGATCCAGGGAGATGGACGACAGGTTCAAATATGACTGGACGACACCGGGGAAAAGACACAATCTTACTGGACATGAAACCAGAAAGAAGGCATGACCTCCACTGGGGATCAGTTGGAATAAAAGGATAGACACCTGAAGAAAAGACTTTTTGGGGATTTCCTATGCTGGAGAGTTCAAACTGGGTCTTCAAAAAAATCAAAGACAAACTCTGCGTGCCAGATAAAACACCTGGAATGAGCAATACAGGTTCAAGATAACCTGATATAAGCAAACGGTTCATGATAAACGAAGATAAAAAACTGGAGTTTAAATGGGAGCAAGGTTAATGAGTCAAGAATAGACTCTGGTATTCCTGAGAGTTGGTTGAAATAACACAGAATTGCTTTATGAGGAAAACCGGTATGAGCTGGAAGGTAACCTTATTGGAAGTAGAACCAAGAAATGGGCTCCAATAAAGATATCTAGAATGATTGATCATCAAGTCAAAACATGACTAGATGACATTCTAAAAAAGATCCGCAATGAAGGTTGAACCGGAGAAACGACCTTCACTGGGAAAAAGACATCCAAAGTGATGGAACAATAGGTTCAAGCATGACCGGTTGGCACTTTGGAAAAATAAGAACCTTATTGGAGATTGAACCAAGAAATGGGCCCCAATAAAGGTATCTAGAATGATTGATCATCAAGTCAAAACATAACTAGATGACATTCTAAAAAAGATCCGCAATGAAGGTTGAACCGGGGAAACAGTCTTCACTGGGAAAAAGACATCCAAAGTGATGGAACAACAGGTTCAAGCATGACCGGTTGGCACTTTAGAAGGAGATATAACCTCATTGGAGATAGAACCAAAAGATGGGCCCCAATAAAGGTATCTAGAATGATTGATCATCAAGGCTAGATGACATTCTAGAAAATAAGGATCTGTAATGAAGGTTGAACCGGAGAGACGGTCTTCACTGGGAAAACATCCAAAGTGATGGAACAACAAGTTCAAGTATGATCAGTTGGTACTTTGGAAAAAGAAGAACCTTATTGGAGATAAAACCAAAAGATGGGCCCCAATAAAGGCATAGAAAACGATAGGTTAGTACCGGAGTTGCATAACTGCAGATAAGACTTCCTGGGGGATACCCACTATGGTTGCAAAAAGGTTGAATAGTACCAGAGATAGATAAGCTGCTTATAAGAGACTGCCACTTATCGCCATTGAAAAACAAACTTTTTCAAGATATTGTTGCTTTAAAGATATGTTGATATCACAACACTGTTGGAGAAATAATTATGTCCTGATGAGGATCTTGTAAAAGATTCTTCTTGCGAGAAACAGTGCAAAATAAATGGACATTCAAAATAGGTTTGAAAACCACACCTGCCAGGGACCAAAGTTTAATCTAGGGATAAGCTAGAAAGAAACAGTCAAACAAGACTCCAATTGAGGAATGAACTCAAATGGAGATTTATCTTATCCAAATATGGAAAAGATAACTGAACCAACCATCATCCACGAGAATCAAACTCCGTGGGGGAATTCAGAAAAGATGGGCACTTTATGCCTAGGGCTGACTTTCTATTTGAGAGAATAGACAAACCCAGTCACTTGGGGAGATAACCGCCAAAGTGAACAAAGACAGGAAAACACCAGAAAAAGAAGCAGAAATGCTAAAATGGTATGCATATGAGTGCTTATGCCATGCTTATGCTTATGCTGACAAAACAGACAAACGGAAATGAGACTGGAAATGAAATAAACATCTCGACAAAGGATACCCAGCCGAACTCAACAGATTGGACCATACTGGGGGTAAAGAAGAATCAACAATCTTCACTGGTGAAAAGGGTATTCCACTTGAGGTATAACATCAAAAGGATTGCCATCATGAGCTTAATCTCTTTGTTGGTGGAGAATCCATAGAGATTTGTCAAGATTAGCCAAAGTAACAGCTTATAGGGGAGCTATCAAAGGATATCACAAGAACAAAGTAATTCTACATCCTATTGGCATAATGGTCATCTTCAAATCTTATCTGCCCCAGGCTATATGGTCTGTCGGAAGACGATAACAAGAGGATTTTATAGAAGAATTAGCATACAAGGTATTTCAATATCTTCAAACTCTTGGAGAGATCTCGGCATAACTGCCCTAGATTAACTGTATTCATACAACAAGGTCCTTGAACTTGCTTCTCAGACTGGTTGTTTGACGATTTGGGGGACAAACTTGCCCCTGTCAGCTTGGTTGATATGTGAAGGAGATATCATTGACCTACGGTTTTTTAGAGATTTGCCGAATCTCGACCTGACTGCCCCTGATTAACTGGTCTGTGAGGGTAAGTCATCAAAAGGATTTTACAGAAGAATTGGCATACCAGATGCTTCAATGTCGTCAAACTTTTAAAAAGGTTCATGAGCCTTGACATAACTGCCTCTGTTCAACTGTATTCGTAATACTTAAACTGTAGTAGAGATAATTGGGGAACGAACTTGCCCCTGCTGATGGGTCACTGGAGTCCACACTTGTCATAAGATGACCTGGAGGAGACTTGTTCCAGTATTTTAAACTTTGACGAGTTATGCCCCTGATTCGGTAGATCGGTAAATCCTTCAGTTTGGTTGCCCCTGACTGAGCTTCCTCTATCAAGTCGAATCCCCTAGCTGGTTGCATCTGTTGGGATTCCTTTGATATTGAATTGTATTGCAAACAAGTATTGTTTGTTGAAAATTGGCAATTTCAATGCAACGTTTTAATGCAAACTTTTGAAATCAAGTTTTATTGATGGAACACACACAGCGAAATGATTAAATCAAAATGGATCTAGTCATTTACAGAATGACAGATGAAGCGATCAACACACGTAAATAACAAAGATTATTAGGAGTCAGGTTAATCAACCTTGCTGTAGCATGCTTTCAAAACAACCTTACCTCAATTAGGTCTTTTAAGGGTTGTAACATGGTCTGGTTCACGGTTTTATGAAACAAAGAATAAAGGCTCGAAGTTTATTTGTCCCACCCCCTCTTCGTGATGAACTTCAGTCCTACACTCAGTTAACTTGAGCTATACATTCAGGTTTCCAAAAGTTAGGAAGTCACTTGATTTGAGAGAGCTGACTGGTGCCTTACGCGAAGCGCTTGCATTTGATTGCATAACCAAGTTAAACTGAGAACTACCCTGCCCCAAGGTTTGAGATTTAAGGGTTTTTTTTGTGCAAGAAAAGAAAGCTCTTACTTCTAGGCTCGAAGGGTTAACAAGGAATCATCTTCCTCATTTCTCCAGTGTTTAGGGATTGAAACAATGCCTTACATCCTCGGCAAGGTTTAATCAAAAGCATACCACAATAATTATGAACACGAGGTTTTCATCATCCTCCCTAATCCTTGCTTAACAAAAAATTTGATAAATGGAAAAGAAACAAGATGAAGATATTATTATATTTTTTATATGAGCATAAAAGTAGATGAGTGAAACGAATGGACTTAATCCAAAAGATGCACAAATATTTCATTAACCTTGCCAACTTGAAAGTACAACAAAGCTTATAGGCAAATACAAATTCAAAGTGCAAAGGAAATACAATAAAAATTGCTGAAAAAGTCAAAAGATTGCCAGCTTTAGGGAATCAAATATAGCAAATCAAATAGGAGCTCAATCATAGACCCCTAATCCATCTTTGTCTTGATATATCCTCCACAACATTACTTATCTCCTGAGCGGGTAAGGATTATTCTTGATGATAGGCTGGGAACCATCGAAAGACAAAATGTTTCTCTCTACTAAGTCCATCACGATATGCTTAAAAGCAAAACAACCTTTTAAATTATGGCCTGGTGCACCTTCATGGAATGCACAATAAGCATTGGGATTGTAAGAAGGTGGAAGCGGATCAGGAGGGGGGCCTGATGACCTTGTAGTTATTAATCCTTGTTGCACCAAAACAGGATACAATGCTGTATACGTCATAGGAATGGGAGGAATCAGAGGTCTTCCACCCTTTCTTTTGCCTGGAATGTTCTGACGAGAAACTTGAGTCTGTTGGCGATAAGCATGAGCGTTGGGCGCTCGTTGATACACTGGTGGTTGAGGAACCGGCTGATAAACAGAAGCTTGGTTGTTGAATGTTGGCGCGATGGTGGCCACATATGGTTGCTGAACTGAATAACACTGTTGTTGCTGCTGACGTTTCCAGAACTGATTTTTCTTCTTTTTATTTGTCATCACTACATTGGTATCTCCTTCTCTTTTGAAGGATATCTTGGCATCGTCGCTCGAACTATCAACTCTCTTGGTCATTTTCCCACTCTTCAGACCAAGCTCTTCTTTAATCCCCACAGCCATAATATCGGAAAAACTAGCAGACACGCTACTGATCATCCTTTCGTAGAATTCCGGTCTCACCGTGTTGATAAACCAATCAGTTAACTCTTTTTCAGATAAAGGTGGCTCTACCTGTGAAGCCAGCTCTCTCCATCTCTGTGCATACTCTCTAAAAGACTCAGTATCACACTGCGACATACTCAGTAGCTGTCTATGATCTGGCGCGAGGTCCATGTTATATTTGTAATGCTTTACAAAAGCATCAGATACGTCTTGAAAGCAACGGATCCTAGATTGGTCTAAAGTCAAATACCACTTTGCAGCAGCTCCTTTCAAACTATCTTGGAAGCAGTGGATCATCAACTTATCATTATCCATAAATGCAGCCATTCGTCGGTAATACATGACCAAATGCGACTTAGGACAAGTCACACCTAAGTATAGGTCAAAATTGGGTAGTTTGAACTTGGGTGGAATTACCAAGCCTGAAACTAAGCACATGTCTTTAGCATTAGTATTAAATACATTGATCTCTTCCATTGCTTTCAATTTCCTCTGCATTGTCTCTACACTTTCCTTCAGCCTTTCATGTCGATTATCTCCTTCTTCAGACATATGACATAATCATGAACCGGATGTGGGTTCTGAAAAACTGGGCGCACCTGAGCTTGCACTGCTGCTGGAGCGAAGGTAAGAATAGCTTGAAAAGCCTCATTAACCAAAGGAATAGCTTATTGAGTAGAAACGACGGCCGAAGCACGTATAAAGTTAAAAGGCATGCCCAAAGTGGGGTTCACAGCAGTAACGGGAGGTTTTACAGTTGTAGTGATTATCTCGGAGACCACTGTCGCTTGTGTATCCATCCTTGCTCTCATAACTTGAATTGCTTCCAGAATCTGCCTCATTCCTCCTCGAAGCTCACTCAATCCATTGTTGACTCTGTCCATTTCACAGTATTGTTCAGACATCCTTTGTCGAGTTCGGACTTGGGTGACGATTCAAAGACGATTCTAAAGGGAAAACGACGACATAAGACGAAGACAGAGAGGAAATGCACATGCCATGACATGATGCAAATGAGATGCTAATGCAAGCCAAATAGTTTCAAGGAACTCAAAGACAAGTTGCGAAAAATTCTTTTGGAAAAACTGAAGAAGTTTTTGTTTTTTTAAAAATCCCTAATCTGTATTGTTTTTTGCAAAGGAAACAAACATTTGAGTTCCTCGAAACCAAGGGGCTAAGTATGCTTGAAGGTATAGATGCATAAAGCACACGAGCACAAACAAACAAAGGCAAAGAGAGATAGGTTGAGCATGGGGCCAAGGGTTCACCCTTCCCATTGGTGTGTTCTATTGGTTTTCACCTGTTGAACGGGGTTCTAAGAAGTTCCCAGAGTCGACAACCCATCTTTCAGATTTTAACGATTTCCCAGATGACTTGGTAATCAATAAAATTCTTAAGAGAATCTCGTCCGAGTGTAGTATTGCGTGACAACCAATTCAGAAATAGACTCCATCATGGTCACCGCACTACATCCTAAAAAGACTGAGTGGGGTTTAGTAACTACGGTTCTCAATATCATGGGCTCCTAGGTCGAGAGTAGCACGCTTTCACGAACGGATTCGTTCAACATAACTAAACTCTCAAGAGGGCCTCAACTGAGTGATGGTGTTTTTAATTCAACTTTTCAGGATTCGACTCCCTTAAAGCCTCCTTGAATACCATCGTCCTATTATAAGTGTATGCTCAAATCCAGGTTAGGATTTATCTCACCACTCAATAATGTCAAACCCAAAGAAAGAACTCCAGCAAATTTACAGACATACACAGATATGTACAAGCATAGTAAACAAACATAAATAACATAAGAAAAAGCAAGGTGGGCTTAACCCTAAAAAACTGTTAGTCTCCCCGGTGAAGTCGCCATTTCTCTTGCGGTGAAAATCAGATAACAAGCTATTAATTAACTCACATAATTTTCTTTTACAACTGACTTTGATTTATCCAAAGGAAAGGTTCAACATTGTTAAAAAAAACCTAAAGGGGGGAGATCTAAGGTTCGGGAGTTGGTTACGTCTAGGGAAGGTATTAGCACCCTAAACATCCGTAGTACTCTACGGGAGCCTCTTGTTTTACTTGTTATATCTCACTCGCTTGCTAAAGGTATTATGCTAAAGGTTGAAACCCTAGGGGTTTATTTCTAAGTATACTCGACAAAGCATCGCACTTTGCGCCTACGTATTCTTACGGGAGTGGAATCAGAGTATCTGTAGTTCACCGATCTAAGGGTGAAGGAATAGGAACCATTGACTATGGCCAAAGTTCCAAGGGGAAAATGAGTATAACTCATTTTTAGAGTTCACGATAACTCTCTAAGTCTACGTTATAGGGGAAAGTGAGTTCTCATGATGATGAGAATCACATGGAGTTTAGGAACTCCAACCTATTTCTAAGTTAGTTATGATTTCACGGCTCACGATAGCCAAGAAATAAGGGTGAACCTAGAAGGATAAGGTATGATGATTTTGAAAGTCAATTTAAGGTGTTCTCCCTTTGGAATGGGGGGAAGATAACAGTTATAAGTTACTAAGAAATGACAAGTTAATAATTCAAATATGATGATGTAAAAGACATGAACAAGATAATGAGATGAAATAGAAATGGTCTCGTCTTAATCATGATTTGATCGAGAAGTCGATAATTAATGATTCTTGACTTTCATCGACTAAATAGTAAAGAAACTGAAATGAAAAGAAAGTGGTCTCATGTTGATCAAAGTTTTGTCAACTCATTGAAATCAACCAAACCACGAGGTTTGTTATGTCATCGACCAAAATAAAGAAAGTGGAATCGAAATGAAAAATAAAGCCGGTCTCGTCTAAATCAAGATTTAATCGAGAAATCGATAATCTTGACATTTGACTTTCATCGACCAAAAATAGAATCAGAATGAGAATCACGCTAGTCTCGTCTAAATCAAGATTTAATCGACAAATCGATAATCTTGGATTTTTGACTTTCATTGACCAAAATAGAATCAGAATGAGAATCACGCTAGTCTCGTCTAAATCAAGATTTAATCGACAAATCGATAATCTTGGATTTTTTACTTTCATTGACCAAAATAGAATTGGAAAAAAAAATCAAGTTGGTCTCGTTTAAATTAAGATTTAATCGACAAATCGATAATCTTGGATTTTTTAATTTTCATCGACCAAAAATAAAATCGGAATAAAACAAGTTGGTCTCGTTTAAATCAAGATTTAATCGATAAATCGATAATCTTAGATTTTTAATTTTCATCGACCAAAAATAAATGAAAAAGGTGGCCTCCTACAAATCTTGATTTAGTGATTTGAAATAAACCAACAATTCATGATTTTGTATATCATTGGCCCAAAGATAGAAAATAAAAAATGAAACCAAAATGGGAATTAAATTTATTAAGGAAACATTTTAGAACCTAAAAAGTTTAGAAAATAGAATGTTTCCCTTTTTTAAAAACTTTAACCAAATTAAATTGATTTAAAACATAAAAAAGAAAAAAGAGGGGCGCTGGATTTTTGAAGGGTGCGTAAAAAAGGCAGGATAAGATCCTTTGGGCTTGAAGCCCATCACCCAAGAATGACACGGTTCAAAAAATAAATAAAGGGGGAGGCGAGTTGAGAAATGATGCATTAGTAAGGATCCAGGCCTTAGTCAAAGTTCATCATTATTTCAAAATAAAATAAAACAAAGTTTTTAGTGAAAGAAGGTGGGGTGTCAAAAACCAAAACGGGCCAAGCCCATACGAGACAATGAAGCTCCCATCAGCCTTCAGTTTCAAACAAAAACAAGAAAGGAAATGAAACTAAACAAAAATCAGCAATAAAATGAGATACAACATCTCCTTTCAAAACAGGGTCACAACAGATTGAAGAACATAAACATCAGTTGGAAAACACAATTCAAGAACTCCGTCAAAGTATTCGCATTACGCACAACTGAAAGCCGTCCTTTTTCGTTTGATCGATCTCCTTTTCCGTTGCTGGGTTTTCGCTCGCGAATCCTTCTCTTTGTGTCTTTCCGGTTCGGGTTCGCTTCAGTTATGGTGAGTTGTTGTTAGCTGAGTGGGTTTCGGTTTGAGTTATGTCTCGATTTTGCTTCGATTTGCTCAGGTTCAAACCCTTCTTCTTCTTTCCCTTCCGTCAACAATGGCTTTGGAGTATGAAGTTGAATTTAAGAGTGGTTCTGGCGGTTGATTGGTTGAAGGAGGTAAGAGATTTTGAAGATAGACAAGGTTGGATTCGTTGGTGGTTGGAGGTTATTTGACAGGGGTGTTGTTGTTGAAGAATGGAAAAGTTGTTGTGGTTGTTTGTGGCGATGAAGGAAAATACGGAGGGATTGGCCGGAAACTTGATTTTTTGCGAAGTCGGAAAAGCGGAAAGAAGGTTGGTATGAGTTCGTTGCTTGAGGGGGTGTTGGTTTTTGAAAGGTTGTATGTTGACGTGGTTGAAGAGTTGAAGAAGGTTTAGGGTCTGAAATCAATTTCGGTTTGCAAAAATGAACGGAGGTATGGTGTTGTTTGGTTGCTGTGTTGAGCAGAAAATTGATGAATTCAAAAGGAGGTGGCGAGGATGCTGTGGAATAGAGAGAAAATGGATCTCCCCCCTCCCCTCTCCGGCCTTTTATTTTCGTCTATATATATCCAGAAAAACAGAACTTTGTTTCTTAATCTATTTTGAAATTTTGATCGTTGGCGACTGGTCGTTTTCACTGCAGAGGGTCTTGGAGCGTTGTTGCTATCATGTAGCAGGCTGGGGGAGTTTCTGAACAAGGTTTGCAAGCTGGTGTACTGTGTTGAGCAGAGATTTTCCTACGGTTTTTAAAAAAGGGTCAAAACAATTGTCACAACAATTGGGTTTTTGTTCTGATTTTAAACAACGGGCTTTGTAAAAAAAAGTGAAATTGGCTTACGGTTTGAAATTGAAATGGAAAAGGTAATTGAAAATGAATAACATCTTTCTTTTTTTTTAAACGAATTAATATATAATGAAATTGAATAATAATAAATCTGAACCTAAATTGAATAGTTAGAAACAAAGATTAGATTAACAATTAATATACTTAATTAACTAATTTTTTAAAACTAAATTAAATTGAGATTAATTAAAAAACAACTTAAATATAAATAAAATTAAAAAAGGCCAAATTGAAATTAAATTAAAATAAAAACAAATAGAATATTAAAATAAATATTAAGTTAAAATAAACAAAGAAAAATAAAGAAAAATGAGGGTAAATTTTGGGGTACAATACTTGGACTTGATTGGAAATGACTGGATCACTTCATGGCATCTCAGCTGCAACTTGGTTAAAACCTTGAGCAACTGGCTGGTGATTCTGAGAAATCAGTGTTACCATTGTTGTTTAAGTGATTGGACTACTTCTATATGATGTTTATGAGGTGTGTGTGTGTGATTGGTTTGGTTGGAATGGCTCTCAAACTCAAAATCCGATAGTGACTTGTTTTGGAAGGCAAATTTGGAAGTGAGAAGGTGATTTTGAGGAAAGCATCTATTTGATGGCTTTGGTGTACTTAAACTGAGTACAAATGAGCTAAATTTATAGTAGAGCAAGTTTGTTTTGCAAGGAATAGGGAATGGCAGCTGCAGCAGAGGTTTGGCAAATGTTGATCAATAGGAATCCAAGTCTCCTCTAGACATTGACTAGAGGTTAGAGCACAGGCTGTTGGTTCCCTAGTTTAGAGATCATCCTTGACTCATTCAGTTGGAAATGGCTCAGTTCATGCCACCTTGGTGTATCCATTGAATGCTCCAAAACAAAATTGGAGTCTTGTCCCCTCTTTAGGGTTTTTTAGGTTTGGCATGCTATTTTTAGTTCCAAAGACTTGGGAGGCTTACGGATCAGTGTTTGTCCCTTCTTGGTCTCCCCCTGAGGTGTTCAGATGGATAAACTTGTTTGCCATGACAGTTTGCAGCAAGGCACATTGCCATTGTCATATCTCATGGCTTAAAAGGAGTTTCATGGGGTTCTTGGCCATTTTGGAAAGCTCTCATATGATACAACATATGTGTGATCATATTTTGTCTTGGCACTTTTTGGATCCAAGTGAAAAATGCCCTTACATTTTGGAAAAAGTGAAACAAATTCTGACTTAGTGAAAATTTCACTAAGTGTTGGAAAAAGTGACATTTCATGTTTTCAGCCATTTTAATCCAACCATAACTCAAAATCCATGATGAATTGCAATGAGGTGTAGTTGACACTTTTAAAGTATGCCATGAGAGCTAAAAATCCATCTTTGGATCAGCCCAAATGGTTGCTTGGATCCCAAGTTATGATCCTTGGAAGTTGGTACCCTAGCCACTTTGTTCCATAACTTAGAAAATTTCTAAGTTTTTTTATGGTTACCCCTTTTACAAGTTATCCCACTTTTATTGATTTTTCTTGATGAATGATGATTCCAATCACACATTAACATCATTTTAGGATTAGGGATCCATAATTGATCAAAAAATCAAAAAGTCAAACTTTGACTTTTAGGCACAGTTGACTTTTTATCAGATGAATTCCAAACTGTGCGATCCTCTACAAAATCAAGTCCTTGTCCTAAATCAAACTTGATGGATTGATTTCATAGATGTTAATGGGTGTATTGAATCATTTCCCAAGGTTTGGGAGCATGTCCGGGTCAAAAGTCAAAGGCATAATTGACTTTTTCCGCGAAACCCTAACTGTGGTTCTGATGAACTTGAAACTTGTGAATCAAGCTTCTTGGATCAATCCATTGTTGCAAATGGATCAATGTAGTGTATTAGGGACCCTCAAATCATTTCTTGAGGTCTTGGCTCATGTTTTGCCCCAAAAGTCAACTTAGGGGTGAATTAGGTCAAGAAACCCTAATCCCTGATTTTTTATGAATCCATCCCCTAAGGTAAAAATGACTTGATGATTGGGTCCATGAGGTCCCTTGTAGTATTTTGGGTTATGCTTTGAAGCATTGGCTCATGCCCAGAGGAAAATTTCCATCTGGAGGCCCTGGTCGACCAAAACCCTAATTTGGTGACACTGGCGATCTTGAGGCTTGATCCACTTGGAATGTTGCAGCCTTGTGCTTAATACTTGATGTGGGAGTCCTCTTGATCCATTATGGATATTTGAGAGGTTTAGACAAGTTGAAGATCATGTCATTCTGTGATTGATCCTTTGTCTAAGGCTCTGAAAGGGCTTGAAACCCTAAGTTTGATTGTATTGTATGCTCACCCATTTTTGGGGAGACTAATGAGGTATGATGGTCCATCCATATTGTGATGATGATTTACACAATGATGGGGAATCTTAGTGGTCAAAATTTGGGGTATGACATATGCCCCTATTTAATCTTCTTGGACCCGAAGGTGTGAATGGCGAAGGTATTCGGGCATTCGGGCTGCAAGAGGATTAAATATCGGAATACCCGAAATTTTGATGGTGGTTATGAATGGCAGCTTACACTTCCATCTTTTTTTGCTAAGCGATGATGCTTAGAAAAGATAAAACTTCCCCTCGATCCTGGTTTCCTACCCAGGAACTGGTTTAAGTTTTCTTTTGAGATAAACTTCCCCTCGATCCTGGTTTCCTACCAAGGAACTGGTCTCAGTTTCTGAAATAAACTTCCCCTTGATCCTGGTTTCCTACCAAGGAACTGGTCTAAGTTTCTGGAATAAACTTCCCCTCGCTCCTGGTTTCCTACCAAGGAACTGGTCTAAGTTTCTGGTGTAACTTCCCCTCGATCGTGGTTTCCTATCAAGGATCTGGTCTCAGTTTCTTTTGTCAATAAACTTTCTTGACAGGGGACTCTATTCGTAGCGGATTTCCCCCAAACTTCTCACCGAATTTTCCCGGGGAGATGCCATTTGACGAAAAAAAAGTTTTGATGTCAGACTTGCTGGGGAACCCATTCGTCTGAGTGGTAGAGGTGCACAAACTTCTCTGTTTGGAGACACCATTTGTCGACTCTACTAGGGAAAGCAGGTCTCTTGAGAGACTGCTGTCGCTTGGGGATATTACATCACACTTTTCCTCGAGATCTTCTCGGAGGAATGCCGTGTGATGCAATCCAATCCTGAGGTGCTGATGACCTTTTTTGTCAGCGAATTTTCTGAAGGAGAACTGCTGTATTGCCGAATCTTTGATCAAGAGGCTTTCTCTGGGGATTCCTTAATCCGTGAAAGCGAAGATATCATCTTCAATGGCGAAGAGTGACATTTGTCGCAGGTCTTCTTATTTTTCAGAGGTTCAAGTAATCAAAGTGCTCAAGGGACCAACTTCAATCCAGAAATAAATTGGAGGAGAGGTTGTTCAGACACGACGTTTCCTGACAAGGAAAGAACGAACAACTCGATTGAGAGGACTTTTATCACTTGGGACAAGACCAACTAGAGTGATAGTGATGCAATATGAATATAAATGTAAATCAATAATGCATGATGTATGTATGTTTATGCTGACAAAACTGACGCGACATACAGACTAATAGATGAACATGACGGGATACTCGGCCACAGTGGGAGATGAAAAGTATCACTGGTTCAAAAGTAGCAATTTTGCCTTGCTTAGGAGAAGTAATCCTTGTGGGGAAGAACCGTTGGTCAGGCTTAGGAGATAAGAACTCTGCCGGGGGGTGTCAGATGAAACACGGTCTCTGATACAGTTGATCCTTCATTCCGGCGTACTGGTTTAGAAGGGGTACTTTGATTCTGCACTTTGAAGTTCGATTACTTCTGGAGAAGCGATCGATGTTCAACAGTTAAAAGAATTGCCATCTTTATTTTAAAAGCAGAAAGTTTTTTTACAAGTAAATTCATTTTTGTTTTATTTCAAGAATCGTTGATCATGTTAAAATTTCGTTCTATAAAGCTAAATAAATAAGAATTATAAACAAAAGCACCAGGGCTCAAATTTTATTGATAGGATGGAAATCAGCCAAGCGCGTGATTCCATAGAGTATTTACAAAGTTAGAAAATGGTAATTTAAGGGAAAAGGGCTGCATTGAAACATAACGACCGCTATCCTTCTACCAACTTTAAATTCTGGACATCCTGAGCTTCTGTCGAAGATGACCTTGACTGGCATTTTCCTGATCGATGGCATTACTGCTGCTGAGGGATTTGCCCCTTTGTTGAACATAGTTACTTGCCATTATCCCTAATTTTTGCCTGGATTGTACTGTGATGTTTCCAATCCACCGAGACATTTTTATTTTATTTTATTTAGGTGAAGTATTTCTTGACTACGTCAACATTTGTGGGGTAGGTAAATTCCTCTCCATCCATGGTTGCGAGTCTCAAGGCGTCACCTGAGAAGGCTTTCTTGACCACATAGGGGCCGTCATAATTTGGAGTCCATGTGCCCCGAGAATCAGTGAGGAATGATTGTATCTTCTTGAGCACGAGGTCTCCTTTTCTGAAGACGCGCTGTCGGACCTTTTTGTCAAATGCCTTCTTTATTCTTTGTTGATATAACTGAATATGGCATAGTGTCGTCATTTGCTTCTCTTCGATCAGATTCAGTTCGTCGTGTCGACTTTGACACCATTCAGCCTTTGTTAGCTTAGCTTCCATCAATACTCGGATTGATGGGATCTCTACTTCTATGGGGAGCACTGCTTCCATGCCATATACTAGAGAGAAAGGAGTTGCCCCTGTTGAAGTGCAGACAGATGTACGATAACCGTGAAGAGTATAGGGCAGCATCTCGTGCCAATCTTTGTAGGTTACAACCATCTTTTGAATGACCCTCTTGATGTTCTTGTTAGCCGCTTCTACCGCTCTGTTCATCTTAGGCCGGTAGGGGGATGAGTTATGGTGTTCGATTTTGAACTCAGCGCACAACTCTTTCATTATCTTATTGTTCAAGTTAGATCCATTATCAGTAATGATCTGGCTTGGAACACCATAACGACAGATGATATTATTTTTGATAAATCGGACCACCACTTGTCGGGTTACATTAGCGTATGATGCTACTTCGGCCCACTTGGTGAAGTAACCAATGGATACCAGGATGAACCAATGTCCGTTCAAAGCTTTGGGTTCGATCATGCCAATCACGTCGATTCCCCATATGAAAAAAGGCCATGGGGAAGAAAGAACTTTGAGATACGTTGGCGGTACATGGATTTTGTCAGCGTATATTTGACACTTGTGACACTTCCTCATGTACTTGTAGCAGTCGGATTCCATGGTCAACCATTAGTACCCTGCTCTCAGAATTTTCCTCGCCACTGTGTGTCCGTTGGCATGAGTGGCAAAGGATCCTTCGTGAATTTCTTTTATCAGCACATTTGCTTCTGGTCTGTCTATGCATAGGAGTAAGACCATGTCAAAGTTTCTCTTATAGAGTGCATCACCGCTCAGGAAGAAGCTGCCAGCCAGCCTTCTGAGAGTCTTTCTGTCCTTTTCGGATGCCCCAGGTGGGTATTCTTGTTTCTGAAGGAAGCATTTGATATCGTGATACCAAGTTTTGTCGTCTATAACTGCTTCAATCGCGAAGATGTAAGCGGACCGTTCAAGGTGCATTATGTTAATCTTAGGTATGTCGTTCCATTGACCTACACTAATCATGGAAGAGAGAGTGGCTAATGCATCAGCCATGCGATTCTCTTCGCGAGGGATGTGATGAAACTCGATTCTATTGAAGAATGGTAACAACCTTCTTGCATAGTCTTTGTAAGGAATCAATCCTGATTGGTATGTGTTCCAATCTCCTTTGATTTGATTGATAACCAGGGCTGAGTCGCCATATACATCCAAGTTCTTGATCCTTAAGTCGATCGCTTCTTCGAGACCTATGATACAAGCTTCGTATTCGGCCTCGTTGTTTGTGCACTTGAATGTTAGTCGGGCGGTGAAAGGAACGTGGGTACCCTGAGGTGTTATGATGATTACCCCAATTCCATTTCCATAATGATTGACAGCTCCATCAAAGATTAGTACCCATTGGGAACCTGGTTTTGGCCCTTCACTAGGTAATGGTTCATCACAGTCTTTCATTTTTAAATACATGACATCTTCATCTGGGAAGCCAAATCCGACTGATTCCTGATCTTCAATCGGTTGATGAGCCAAATAATCGGCTAAAACACTTCCTTTGACGGCTTTCTGAGTGTGGTACTCGATGTCATATTCTGATAACAACATCTGCCAACGGGCAATCCTTCCCGTGAGAGCAGGTTTTTCAAAGACGTACTTGATCGGATCCATTTCGGAGACTAACCAAGTAGTGTGGCAAATCATGTACTGGCGAAGACGTTTGGCTGCCCAAGCCAGAGCACAACAAGTTTTCTCAAGCATAGTGTACTGAGTTTCACATTTGGTAAATTTCTTGCTTAAATAGTAGATGGCTGACTCTTTCCTTTTGGTTTCGTCTTGTTGGCCAAGGACGCAACCCATGGATTCTTCCAAGACTGTTAAGTAAATGATTAGTGGCCTTCCTTCCACTGGAGGTGATAGAATAGGTGGGTTCAACAGGTATTCTTTGATACTGTCGAAGGCGGTTTAGCAGTCTTCTGTCCAAACGGAGTCCTAATTCTTTTTGAGTAATTTGAAAATCGGCGCGCATGTCGCAGTCATGAGGAATATGAATCTGGAAATATAGTTCAAATGTCCCAGGAATCCTCTGACTTATTTTTCAGTCTTTGGAGAAGGCATTTCTTGAATGGCCTTGACCTTGTCAGGATCAACCTCAATTCCTTTCTGACTGATGATGAACCCTAGCAGTTTTCCTGAACGGATACCGAACGTGCACTTATTGGGATTCAAGCGGAGTTTTTACTTTCTCAGATGCTCGAATAGTTTTGCCAGGTGGGTCACATGCCCCTCTTCTGTTTTAGATTTTACAATCATAGCATCGACATATACCTCGATTTCTTTGTGTATCATGTCTTGAAACAGAGTAGTCACGACCCTTTGATAGGTTGCCCCAGCGTTCTTCAAACCGAACGGAATTACCTTGTAACAAAAGGTACCCCATGGGGTGATAAATGAAGTTTTCTCCATGTCTTTCGGCACCATTTTTATCTGATTATAGCCCGAGAATCCATCCATAAAGGAGAAAACTTTGAACTTTGTTGTACTGTAAACCAGCATGTTAATGTGTGGTAAAGGAAAGTCGTCCTTTGGACTAGCCTTGTTTAGATCTCTATAATCCACACACATTCTGACCTTTCCGTCCTTTTTCGGAACTGGTACTATGTTGTCTAACCATTGAGGATATTCTGATGTGGCGAGGAAACCCGCGTCAATCTGTTTCTGTACTTCCTCTTTGATTTTGATGGCCATGTCTGGATGAGTCCGTCTTAACCTTTGTTTTACTTGCGGACATTCTGATCTTAACGGTAGATGATGTTCCACAATGCTGGTATCTAACCCTGGCATGTCCTGGTAGGACCAAGCAAATACATCGGGAAATTCTTTGAGAAGCTTTGTCAAACTTTCTTTGACAGTTGGACTGAGCAGTGCCCCAATCTTGACCTCTTTTCTTTCTTCCTCTGAGCCCAAGTTGACCGTTTCCAACGACTCTTTGTGAGGTTTAATAGACCTTTCCTCTTGTCTGGGTAATTGGGAGATCTCTTCTAGAATTTCTTCGTCATCTTCTTCTTCAGCCTCAAATACCGGGAATTCAAAGTTGGGAGAAGGCATTGAATTACGTGTTTCGACGGGGTTTAATACAAGCAATCTGCATGACGTGATGATTTATTTTTTAGAAGAGATAGAGAAAATACAAGAGTGCGTGCAGTGTAATTTTTTTTGGAAAACTGCTTGTTTTTATTATTTGTTGTTTTTTAGGATTACCATTTTCTGAAAAAGCGAAAAGAGAAAACAACAATTAATGCGGAAATCACAGAATGACATTATTTTATTTATGAACTTGTCGATTCTTGAAACTACAACCCTGTAAAACAAAACTCTATCGCTTTGGGCGAAGCGAAGAGGGATATTTACAGAAAGTGAGCCCTATCAAAACATCCGTTTCACCTGGGCAGGGTGAAAGGTTAAGATAAAGACGGCAATTACTTAGACTTATGAACAATCTTCGGAACATCGACTGCAACCCATTAGCGGCGAACTACTCGGTGAATCACAAAGTCTGGTACCTTCCTTGATTTGTCTTAAAAAATAATGTTGATTTCTGGTGGATCAGGATCATTGTAATCTGTCTCCCAGACCAAGTTGTCGTAGGAGGATTCCTCTGTTGTATTTTGCATAGTATTTGTGCTCTCAGGAAAATCCCCCATCCCGTTGACTGGATTTTTTTGAGCCTGATACGAGAGCTTTCGGGAGCGGTATACTTGACCATGAAGTCGTATTTACCACTTGGTTGTCCCAAGGTGTCCCACACTTCTTTGGGACTTGAGGAGTCATCTCTCTCGATGACGTTGACCTTGGGAAAAGCATAGTTAATGAGTTCTAGTCCTGTAAACTTTGTAAATTCATCATCGCGCTGGATACTTTCCAAATGACCTGAGTGTTGATCCCATGACAAGGTGGGGACGCAGGTATTCTTTTCAATGATGCTTAACTAATTTTCATTGTTCGACTGATTTTCTTGCCCTTAGTCTCCTGGGTACGGCTGCCAGATAGGCAGGCCATCCATCGGGCCATAATAGTCATGGTCAAAGTTGTATTTCATCGGAGTATCCTCCTCTAATGAATTTGGTGGAGCACGGCATCCTTCTGGATCACAAACTCCGTATATCATTTTGACATTTGACCTTGGTATATATCTCGGATTCTGTGCCGGATAGCAAAATGGCGTAGGCACCTCTTCCTGAGATATATAATCGTCCTCGTTAAGATAGGACTTCCATTCTTCATCGGTATCGGAGGAGTCTCCTTCGTTGATGGTATGTACTTTTTGAGACACTGGGTGAAGGAAACCTACACTGTGGAAGAAGTCCTGAATGGGATGAAAACTTTCATCGTTAGTAGCAGTCTGGGTACAGGTTGAAGAAAAACCAAGACCTTTCTTTGTTTTGTTATCAGTAGGGATGACAAGTTGTCCCCATCCCTTTGCATTATTACTTTTGATCACCTCGAGAGCATCTTTGTATGAGGATATTGATGTTCCCTTCTCTAGTTGATTCTCATTGCTCACCGAAAGCGCTTGGAATTGGGTTCCAACAACCTCCTCGGGTTCTACACAAGTGGACAATGATAGGTTACTCACGATCAAGGCTTGTTCTCCACAGACTGTGACGAGTTAGTCATTCTTGTCAAACTTCAGCTTCTGGTGAAGTGACAAAGTGACTGCCCCAGCCTGGTGTATCCAAGGTCTTCCGAACAAATAGTTATATGTTGCTCGGATGTCCATGACCTGGAAAGTGATTAGGAAAGTGTGAGGACCGATAGTTATGGGAAGGTCGGCTTCGCTGATAACTATTTTTCTGGACCCATCAAATGCTTTGACGACGACCTCACTGCCTCTTATCAGAGATCCTTTTAATGATAGTCACATTAGAGTGGACTTCGGTATAACGTTAAGAGCCGATCCGGTGTCTACTAGTACGCTGGCTAAAGCATCGTCCTGGCAGTTAACTGTGATATTGAGCGCCATGTTGTGGCTTTTGCCTTCTTCTGGCAATTCCTCATCACTAAACCCCAAGTTGTTGCAGGAAGTGATGTTAGAGATAATGCTGTCAAATTGTCTTATCGACACATCTTGTTCCACAAAGGCCTGCTCTAAGACTTTCTATAGAGCCTCTCTGTGGGCTTCGGAACTGAGTAAAAGAGATAACACAAAGATCTTTGAAGGAGTTTGTAACAGCTAATCAACAATGTTGTATTCACTCCTTTGGATGAGCTTCAGCATCTCATCATCGTTCTTTGAAAGGTCGGGACCACTGGATTGACCGACTGGTGGATTGAGAACTTCTGTGTGAGGTTTCTTTTCTCTGTTAGGTTCTCCAACTCCTTTATTGAAGATTCGACCACTCCGTGTTACTCGACTGATGTCTGCAATATTCACGACGGAGGGTAATGAAATTTCCTTTCCATTCTCAATTATTGTTGCACCGTATTTGTAAGGGATCACCTTATCAGATTTGTACGACACTAGTCCCGGCAGATAGATAACTACAGGAGCCTTCTGATTTCTCTGACTGTCGTAAGTAACTTTAACCAGTTCCTGGTTAAGAACTTTTAATTCTTCAAGTAGAGGGATGATGGTACAAACATCCTTGGTTCTCTCAGGATCAGAGATTACAACCACATTTTTGATCTGGTCAGCAAAATAGTCTGGCGTCCAGTTGATTGATCCAGAACTTGGACACGATTGAATCTCTTTACGGTCCAACTGACTTTGAAGAGCTACTCGCATGAGGTAGCATCTTTGGTTATTCTCTGAGCAGACTCTATAGCGCTCATAATTGTGTGGTGGCACCTGGCCACGTCCGCTTTGAATGCAATGCAACCTTACTAGGTCTATTTCCATAGATCAGACATCCTGACTTTGATGCCTAGTAGGGTTCCTGTTTGTCATCCTGATTTGTTGCGTGTCTTCGTCTAGATAGACCGGAAGCCACCAGTGGTTTAACAAGTGTTGTAAAGTTCTTTGAACGAGAGCGCACCCTTGGTTACTCTCACGACATACTTTACAGCTCAGATAATCATGTGAAGTGAGAAAACCGAGTTGGACTTGTGTAGCGTGTAACTCCACCAAGCTGGTATTCATCAAACGAATATCGAAGATTTGAATCATGTTGATCTGATAAGGAGTTCTATCATGGTAGTCCTGGATCCACCCAAGATTCATCTGACGCTGGAGGGCCTCTTGTACAAAAGAGCATCCTTGTTTGTTTACCGAGCAAGTCAGACAGGAATTGTAATCGTGCCGCAACAGATTATGATACTGGTTTTTCCTTGAGTGCATTGCCACTAAGTTGACATTCATTGCACGGATGTCGTGGTTCTGAATGATGTTAGAATTTGCATAAGTCATTTTAACTCCACAAACTCGGTGCTCTTGGATCCATCCGAGATCCAATTGTTCATGTAGAGCTGATTGCACCACATAACATCCTTGATTGTTTTTGGAGTAGATATCACACTGGTGATAATTGTGAGGTGGGACATGCCCGTATCCACTATGTCTACAATGCATCTTGACCAAGTTGGCCCTCAATAAGAGTACATCATGACTTTGATAGTTGTTGTTAGACTCTCCTTATATCAAATTTACCGCAGCTTTCTCGCGTTGAGGCAGCGGGTTTGTGAGAATAATTTGATTGGTATCTTTGAAAGATAAGACCCTGCTCCTAACAAGCTTCTGCACATCAGATTTGAAACTGAGACAGTTTTCTATGTTATGCCCTGGTCCTCCTTGGTGATAAGGGCAAGTCTGATCCGCCTTAAACCAAAAAGGCGGATTCTCCGGTACTGTAAGAGGAGACCTGGTTTGGACGTGTCCCTTGACCAGTAAGAGTGGAAACAGTTCTGCGTACAACATTGGTATAGGATCAAACCCTGGAGGTCGAGTTGTACGGTTGTTGTTATATGGAGGACGAGCCTATTGAAGAGGCTGTTGTGTCCTTTGCTAAAAATTTTGTTGATTCGGTTGGCTCTGAGCAACCTGAGGTTGATACGTAGGAACAGGCACAAGGTTGATAGCAGGAGTTATAGCTGCTACTGGTTGATATCATCGCCTTTGCTTTTCGAGAGAGATATTACCAATATCTTGCTCTTTTTTCTTAGGGAGAGTACTACCGTATCGTTTTGTACTACTTGATGATCCAGCATCTTTAACTAAACATCCTTCTCAGACTGCTTCCTCGAGACGAACTCCCATGCCCACCATCTCGGTGAAGTCACTGGGCGCACTGGCGACCATTCTGTCGTAGTAAAATGAGCTCAAGGTTTTCAATAAGATCTTTGTCATCTCTTTTTCCTCAAGAGGTGGACAAATCTGGGCGGAAATTTCACGCCATCTCTGAGCGTACTCCTTAAAGGTTTCCTTGTCCTTCTGTGACATCGATCTAAGTTGATCTCTGTTCGTACCATGTCCAGGTTATACTTATATTGTTGAACAAAAGCAGCGCCAAGATCTCTGAAAGTGACAATCTTAGTGCGGTTCAAACCCATGTACTATTTGAGTGCGGCACCAGTTAAACTATCCTGAAAGTAGTGAATCAGTAGCTCTTGGTTCTTTGTCTGAGTTGACATTCGCCGAGCGTACATCACTAAATGGCTTTGAGGGCAAGAGTTACCCTTGTAATTTTCAAATTCGGGCACTTTGAATTTATGCGGAACTTTCACATTGGGGACTAAACAAAGGTCTACGCCGTCCTTTCCCAATAAATCCTGACCGCGAATGGATTGCAGTTCCTTCTGCATCTCCAGGAATTATTCCTGGAACTCCTTCATTCTATCGAACATATTGTCATTTCCACCAGATAGTATCTGTGGAATCTGTCCTTCCGAGACAGTGTGTACAACGGGTGGTGGTATAGTCATCATAGCAGTGACTCTAGGTCCTTCCCTCTCCCGAAGTTTGTAACCTTCAGGAGTTGCTGTTATGCCCCTGGCATCTTCACTTTCCTGAAGTTTGTAACCTTCAGGCCCAGCGGCTCCTGCTGCGGTTCCCTGATCTTCAGTGATTGGCGGAACATATCCTTCTGGGATATAGTTAATAGGCATACCCCAGGGACGATCTTTCGGAATTTTGTACCTAGGATCATACTTTTCCACTATGGGCGTTGATGTGATCTTTGAGATCACAGTCCTTTGTTGTTGCATCTGAGCTTCTGCCAGAGCTTGTATATCGTTGTGAAGCTTTCTCAGATCCTCTTTCAGAGTGTCGATCTCTTCCCCCAACTCTCTGTTCTCTTTCTCGAGATCATCCATCTTTTTCTGTCGATTGGCCCGAGTATTGTACGAATGAGACAGTTTGACTCTAGAATCGAGACGCAAATGTGAGATTTGTAGGTAAGAAGAATACATTATGAATGATATGCAATAATTATATTAATTGTATATATATTTTTTTGTTTATTCAAAGTAAACTTCGACAATTGGATTGCAAATATCAAACAGTGGGGAAACCCTGTTTTATTGAATTCAAAGATTGCGGAATGGAAATACAGTAATTTACATAGTGTTGTAAAATGAAATCTAAACTTATGGGTCCCGAGTCCTCTCTGAGGAGAGCTCAGGTGCTGGTTCTGGTACTTTCCTTTTCTTTGACCGGGGCTCTTGAGCCGTTGTCGGGTTGTCATTCCTTTGCCAAGTGAAAGGAGCGAGCAAATTCCTTTGGTCATCCTGATTTTCTACAACATGTTGCTCTAAAATCTCGATCAGAGCATCTTTTTCTCTTAACAGCTGCTGTATTTTCTTGCACTCCACATTGAGAATACGGTACTTGCTCTTTCAAGACCTCCTCTCCTGTTGAACTTTGTTGAGAGTAACCTGAAGTTTTTCCGTATCAAACATAAAATAAAGGACAGGGTCCCTTAATGGAAGAACTTCTTGACGAGGGTAAGGTATCCTCAGCTTGAGAGTTCTAGTTTGTACCCAGTGGAGATAAGGTTCCACCGAGACACAATCTGGTTTTCCTAAAGACTCTCGTCCCTTTCTATGAACGTGTTTCCAGGCATGCACTATTTCTGTCTTTAGTGCTCTGTCATTTTCTCCTTCCTTGAAGAAAAGACCTTCCAGATGAGCATTACGCGAGACATGCTTCATCGGATATCCGAATTGACGACGAACTAAAATTGGGTGATAGTTGATTCTTCCTTTAGTTCCAATAAGGGGTACATTTGGGAAATTTCTACAACGGTCGATGATTCTGATCCCGTCATAGATTCGATTGTACCAATCAATGTCAGAGTTGGTAAGAGACACGATTCTCTGCGACCAACATGTAGTATTCTTTTGATCCCAAAATGCAGCAGACTTGGGTAAGTGGGAAATGAGCCATTTGTACAGCAGGGGTACACAACATGTGATCATTCCTCTGCTATACAAATTCCTTAAGTGTACCGAATGGCAAGCATCAGCGAGCAAGGTCGGTACAGGGTTTCCAATCAGGAAAATATTAATGGCGTTGATATCTACAAAGTTATCGATGTTGGGAAACAAAAATAACCCGTAGGTAAGCAAAACAAAGATGCTTTCAAAAGTGGCCACGTTCCCTGTACTAGCAAAGTACAAAGCTTTCTTTATCAAGAACTGGGCTGGCAAACCCTGAATTCCACCCTTAGTGGTCATGTGAGTCCTGACTTCTGACTCGTCCAAATAGATTGCTCTTGCAATGGTTTGATCCTTTGGAATCTCTTTCAGTCTAGAAAAGGGAGCTTGATCAGTGATATGTAAATCAGTCAGGTGAGAGTACTCCTCCAGCGTTGGTGCGAGTTGATAATCTAGGAATGTGAAACAGTGATAAACCGGATCGTAGAACTGGATTAGTGTGGACAGGATTCCTTCGATTACATGGACCCTTAACAGAGACAACAGTCCTTCGTACTTAGCTCTAAAAGCCTCGGGGTTGGTGATCATCCTCGCCAGACCTCTTAAATCCTCTAGTTTTGGAACCTTGAAGGTGTACTTGTGAGTTTTCCTTCTACCGAAATTCATTAGCAATCTCTTTATCTGACATTTGTAATCACTGCCTTAGTTTATATTGAAAAAGAGAGACTAGAAGAGAAGATTTTTCTTTGTTTTAATGTTTTTTAAATGAATTTATGAATGCAGCACACAAAAACATAGAAAAAACACGGGGTCAAAGGGTCGGTGTCATGAAGTCAAGGCTCTACCCATCCCCAAAGGTTTATACTGGTGATTTTTTGTACCTGTCCGCAAAATCATTGACCCCTTTTGGGATAACAACAGCAAGTGGATCGCCAGCGAGCTGATGTATCTTAGAGTGATCTCAAACGAGGGTAGTATCGCATGACAACTATTCCCTATAGCTTCCGCACTACAAAATAGTTTCAGTCAACTAAAAACCTCAGCTTCTCAGATAACCCAATCGACCACACTACTTTCAACAACCGAAGTCGTATAGGTAATGCATCTGTAAAGGGAGTCTCCAATGAGTTTGATGGTCGATCGAGAACTCTTAACTGGGATTCACTCCCCGTAAGATTACCCGTATAATGCCATCCACTATCTTAGGTGTATACTCAATCTTTCCACATGCGGCATCACACGCATTCCATTTCAGTGACACTTCTAGAACTTAAGGTTTCATCCCTTGGGAATGCAAGAAAAAATGCCTCCCACTGTGGTCGCCATTTTTTTGTAGTGCGATTTTTGTGGTTTCGAATCACTATCGCTTTGGTACTACAGTTCGATTCATTTTTTATCCTATTGAGCAGATTAAGGAAGGGAAATAGATGTCTCCAATTAACCCTGCTTGCGTACTGAGGTTAAACAGTCAAAGCTGTTGGTTTACAGATGCTATCAAAATAAGGGGGTCATTCTTAGGCTTATTTTCTTAAGAATACAAGTGTTCGGATTATCTGGGAGGCTTCTGGTAAGGTGTTAGGTCTGATGCTTTGTATGAAGGTACAAGATTTTGGGTTTTTTGATTAGTGTGCCCGCTAAGATTTTGCAATCTTATGCCTACGTATTCCCGTTTAACGAAATAGGGAAATCAGAGCGATCGTAGTTCCTCCTATTCTATGGGAGGAAAGAGATGTTTTGGTGTCTTGTTCAAAGCCCAAGACGTGAAGCTAAAGGTGATTTGTATCTTGTTCAAAGCCCAAGATGTGAAGCTAAAAGGTTTGACTGAGAGAGAACTTGTCATCTCAAAAGAGGAATTGTTGATGTTTGTGTGCTGTGAGCAAGGCACAACTTTGATGCTAAAAGGTTGATTGACTCAACCGGGGTTTTCTTTATTCAAAGCCTAAGAGGAGGCTAGAAGTTTGACTTTTTCGAGGAAAATGTTCTTTTTGTCTTGTACAAAGCCCAAGATTGAGGCTAAAAGGGATTTTGACTCCGTTGGGGAGAACGTATCTTGTATAAAGCCCAAGATGGAGGCTGAGATGGTTTGACTCAACAAGAGAGTACTTTTATCTGTCTTGTATAAAGCCCAAGACGGAGGCTAAAAAAGGTGACTCAACAAGAAAGTCTCGAACAGGTGATTGACTCAACAAGAGAGTATGAATGTTGATTGACTCAACAAGAGAGTCTTTTATACTCAACAAGAGAGTGATTTGTTGTCTCGTATGAAGCCCGAGATTGAGGCTAAAAGGAGATTGACTCAACAAGAGGGTCTTTTATACTCAACAAGAGAGTGTTTTTCTATCTCGTACGAAGCCCGAGATTGAGGCTAAAAAGAGATTGACTCAACAAGAGAGTCTTTTATACTTAACAAGAGAGTGATTTTCTATCTCGTACGAAGCCCGAGATTGAGGCTAAAAAGAGATTGACTCAACAAGAGAGTCTTTTATGCTCAATAAGAGAGTGATTTGCTATCTCGTACGAAGCCTGAGATTGAGGCTAAAAAGAGATTGACTCAACAAGAGAGTCTTTTATACTCAACAAGAGAGTGTTTTTCTATCTCGTACGAAGCCCGATATTGAGGCTAAAAAGAGATTGACTCAACAAGAGAGTCTTTTATACTCAACAAGAGAGTGGTTTTTCTATCTTGTACAAATCCCGAGATTGAGGCTAAAAAGGGATTGACTCAACAAGAGAGTCTTTTATACTCAATAAGAGAGTGATTTATATGTGTCTTGTACAAAGCCCAAGACGGAGGCTAAAGGCAGATTGACTCAACAAGAGAGTCTGAAAAGGTTAGCTCCGTTAGGGAGACTCATTTGTACAAAGCCCAAGAGGAGGCTGACATACCGCTAAGGATTATTTAGATCATGAAGCGGGTCCAAGTGTGGGGAATTCTCATGAGAGAGACCGGGTTTCTGCTTGAGATTGATCCAGGGTGACCGGTGTTTTTTCCTATGTTTGAAAGGAACTTGAGAATGTCTTTGAGACTCAAGGAGGTTTAGACTGTCCATGTCTAGAGTTTTATCTTTTGTACCATGTCCAAGAGGAGGCACGGGTATTAAGGGATGAGTATCAACCCTAAAATGGCCGGAGTTTTTTATGCGGGAAGACTGCTCTAGCAAAGGATGACTAAGTTCTGTCTTATACCTTTAAGAGGTCGTCAGGGTCCTTGTATTAAGCCCAAGAGAAGGCATGAGAACTTCTAAGAAGCCGAAGGGTCCTTGTACAACGCCCAAGAGGAGGCGGGGATGCTTTTATGAAGCATGTGGGTCCCAAAACTAAGAGAAGTTCAAGAAATGCAATTCATAGAGAAGAGATCATTCCAGGAAAGTTTGAGAATTTGGAAGAAACTCAAGAGATGCCATTCACGGAGAAAAGATCATCTCTGGGGAGTTAGAGTTTCTTTGACAATTTCTAAGGGTGACAGTCTGAGAAAAGGTTCACCGAGAATACTGCCTTTCTCTTTGTTCCATATTGTTTAACCCCAAGAGAAGGGAAGACTGTATCTGGAAATCCTATGGGGATCTAGTTTTGTTTGTATTTAAGAGTGACTAACAAGGCTTTACCTAGTGCTAGACGTCGTTGCCAGGGAAAACTCTAAATAACTATACTAGTATTACACAGTGGATATGTGACAAGTATATAAAAGGATGTGAAAGAAGACTTACAATGAAACAGCCCCACAATACAGTTATATACATATGAAAGCGGTAAATGAAAGCGGATAAACACTTACCCGTTGTAGAGCTTCCATGTTGTTTTGTTAGATGTTCAACAAAGAAAGTTTTGATAACAACATATATTTTAATTCAAAATCAAAGGAGAAAGTGCTTTGAAAAGATTGTTGGGGCTTACAGTTCAAGGAGAGGCCCAAGTTTTAATGATGATCGCACCGTTGTTTTGAAAACTGTACAGAGGGACTTATATGTGAGGCCCAAAAGGTTTTTATGTACAAGAGGATGGGTCTTACACTCTATTAGAGGCCCAAAGATTTATTTTTGTACAACAGATGAGACTTACAGCTCAAGGAGAAGCCTAGGGTTATTTATTTGAAAACGGCGATCGCCGAGGTTTTTGAAAATACAGCGGGACTTATACAATGACTGAGGCCCAAAATATTTTGGTGTATTTACAAAGGGGTTGGGTCCTACACTCTAATAGAGGCCCAAAAAGTTTAAAGAAAAGAAATGGGGCTTATAACACGAGGGTAGGCCCAGGGTTGTTTGATTTTTGAACTTGTGATCGCGCCGAGATTTTTTTCCTTTACCGCATAGGGACTTATACAATATCTTAGGCCCAAAAAGGTTTTGGTTAAAAGGGGATTGGGTCTTACACTCTATTAGAGGCCCAAAAAGTTTAAAAATGAATAAAGATGGGTTTTATAGCTCAAGGAGAAGCCCAAAGATTTTTTGTTAAAAAGGCGACGATCGTGCCAAACTTTTTACGGTATCGGGACTTATACAATACACTGAGGCCCAAAATATTTTGGTTTCAAAAAGGGGTTGGGTCTCACACTCTATTAGAGGCCCATGAGTGTTTGAAAATGATTTGTTTAGGGTGATTAAGATCAAAACCCTAAATTAATTTCAAAAGGTATTTTAATTAAATAAAAATTTAATTAGAATGATCAAAATTATCAAGCATGTGTGAAAAACAAGTTGTGATCTTGGATTAGTGTTTGAAAAATCATGTTTATATCCACAAAATGATTGGAAGCCAATTAAATTTGGAAAATCAAGGAGGAAAAAATATTTTAAATGTTAAAATATAAATAAAAGATTAATTCTTTGCAAAAATATCAAGTATATGAAATAAATAATATTTTTGGGAATTTTTGGCAAAATAAAATATTTTAACATTTTGTGAATTATTAAAAAAAGAATCAACTCAAAATCATTAAAACTCAGAGAGAAATCACACAATCCACATATCAATCTGCTTGTTTTCACCTCACGATCATGTCTATGGTCTTTAATTTCATTTATTTTAAGCATGGAATAAGAAATCAAGACAAAACCTCAAGAACCCTAAAATTTGCATGAAGGCTGAGAATTTGGATACACGATTCAAACAAAGCAATTAATTGAGGGGAAACATTATATGCATGATTATGAACATTTGGCAAAAGTATTGTGCGGGGAAATATGCATAGATTAAGAGATAACCAAGTTTAGACTTACTTGAAGGTCGTGCCAGCAAGAGCATTGTGATTTTTGAGTTGGAGGTGTTACAGATGAGTTGTGATGATCTGAACAAATTCCCTACACCATATGGAGTGTGTTTGAATGCTTGGACTTGATTGGAAATGGCTGGATCACTTCATGGCATCTCAGCTGCAACTTGGTTAAAACCTTGAGCAACTGGCTGGCGATTCTGAGAAATCAGTGTTACAGTTGTTGTTTAAGTGTTTGGACTACTTCTATATGATGTTTATGAGGTGTGTGTGTGTGGTTGGTTTGATTGGAATGACTCTCAAACTCAAAACCCGTTAGTGACTCGCTTTAGACGGAAAATTTGGAAGTGAGAAGGTGATTTTGAGGAAAGCATCTGTTTGATGGCTTTGGTGTACTTAAATTGAGCATAAATAAGCTCTATTTATAGTAGATCAAGTTTGTTTTGCAAGGAATAGGAAATGGCAACTGCAGCAGAGGTTTGGCAAATGTTGATCAATAGGAATCCAAGTCTCCTCTAGCCATTGACTAGAGGTTAGAGCACAGGCTGCTGGTTCCCTAGTTCAGATATCATCCTTGACTCATTCAGTTGGAAATGGCTCAGTTCATGCCACCTTGGTGCATCCATTGAATGCTCCAAAACAAAATTGGAGTCTTGTCCCCTCTTTAGGGTTTTTTAGGTTTGGCATGCTATTTTTAGTTCCAAAGACTTGGGAGGCTTATGGATCAGTGTTTGTCCCTCCTTGGTCTCCCCCTGAGGTGTTTAGATGCACAAACTTGTTTGTCATTTGCACAAATTGCTCAAATCGAGCAAAATGCACAAATCTGCCTTGCCATGACAGTTTGCAGCAAGGCACGTTGTCATTGTCATATATCATGGCTTAAGTGGAGTTTCATGGGGTTCTTAGCCATTTTGGAAAGATCTCATATGATGTAACATATGTATGATCATAGTTTATCTTGACACTTTTTGGATCCAACTGAAAAATGCCCTTACATTTTGGAAAAAGTGAAACAGATTCTGACTTAGTGAAAATTTCACTAACTGTTGGAAAAAGTGACATTTCATGTTTTCAGCCATTTTGATCCAACCATAACTCAAAATCCATGATGAATTGAAATGAGGTGTAGTTGACACTTTTAAAGTATGCCATGAGAGCTACAAACCCATCTTTGGATCATCCCAAATGGTTTCTTGGATCTCAAGTTATGATCCTTGGAAGTTGGTACCCTAGCCACTTTGTTCCATAACTCAGAAAATTTCTAAGTTTTTTTATGGTTACCCCTTTTCAAAGTTATCCCACTTTTCTTGATTTTTCTTGATGAATGATGATTCCAATCACATGTTAACATCATTTTAGGGTTAGGGAACCATAATTGATCAAAAAATCAAAAAGTCAAACTTTGACTTTTGGGCACAGTTGACTTTTTATCAGATGAATTCCAAACTGTGCGATCCTCTAGGAAATCAAGTCCTTGACCTAAATCAAACTTGATGGATTGATTTCATAGATGTTATAGGGTGTATTGAATCATTTCCCAAGGTTTGGGAGCATGTCCGGGTCAAAAGTCAAAGGCACAATTGACTTTTACCACGAAACCCTAACTGTGGTTCTGATGAACTTGAAACTTGTGAATCAAGCTTCTTGGATCAATCCATTGTTGCAACTGGATCAATGTAGTGTATTAGGGACCCTCAAATCATGTCTTGAGGTCTTGGCTCATGTTTTGCCCCAAAAGTCAACTTAGGGGTGAATTAGGTCAAGAGACCCTAATCCCTGATTTTTTGTGAATGCATCCCCTGAGGTAAAATTGACTTGATGATTGGGTCCATGAGGTCCCTTGTAGTATTTTGGGTTATTATTTGAAGCATTGACTCATGCCTAGAGGAAAATTTCCATCTGGAGGCCCTGGTCGACCAAAACCCTAATTTGGTGACACTGGCGATCTTGAGGCTTGATCCACTTGGAATGTTGCAGCCTTGTGCTTAATACTTGATGTGGGAGTCCTCTTGATCCATTGAAGATGTTTGAGAGGTTTAGACAAGTTGAAGATCATGTCATTCTGTGATTGATCCTTTGTCTAAGGCTCTGAGAGGGCTTGAAACCCTAAGTTTGATTGTAGTGTATCCTCACCCATTTTTGGGGAGACTAATGAGGTATGATGGTCCATCCGTATTGTGATGATGATTTGTACAATAATGGGGAATCTTAGTGGTCAAAATTTGGGGTATGACAGATTTGAATCTCTTTTTCTTTTAATTTCTGTGTAGAAATATGGTTAGGATTGTAGATTAAACATTAGAGACGTTTTTGGATTCTAGGGTTTTCACTTCTGTTTTGAAGTTTGGATGCTGATGCATGTTGAAATTTATACAACCTTAGATTAGAATGATTTTGTAAAGGGTCTCTAATGTTGGACTTGTTGGCTGCTGTAGTTTTTCTAAATTTTTGCGGGTTCGCTGTTCAGTTCGCCTTGCGAACCTGGGCGAGCATTCGCCAGACCTTTGCTTTGCGAATCTAGGGCGAATGTTCGCCAGCCTTCGCTTTGCGAACTCTGGAGCTAACATATCAGAACTCTAAATTTTTTTTATGATGTTTCAGTTGTGATTTTGTTTTGGCTGCCAATTCTAATGAATGTGTTTCTACTTTTTGCTGTTTTACTTGTTGATGTGTGCAGATTGCCCTCAAAGTTAACCCCGCCAAGAAAAGAAAGGCCTCCACATCGCGACAAGTGCCAATCCAGTTTGACGACACTCACTTTAGGGGTACCAAACAAGCAGTAAGGTATCTTACCTTAGAAAAGAGAAACATTTTGGCATAAAAGAGATTCAACTTGAGTGACACTTGAGTGACAGAGGGAGTTATCGGTCTGTGGCTGCACTCTTGGAAGAAAAAAATGGAGATGACTGATAACTCCAGTTGATAGCTACAATGTTGAGCTTGTCCGAGAATTTTATGCGAACGCCCTTCCTGATGATGGCGAGCAATTTAGTTAGACAACCTTCGTTGGGGGGAATGTGGTGAGATTTGACCGTAGGGTCATTAGTATTGTTCTTTGAAGTCCTCTGCCTTTAAGAGCTAGCGAGATTAATGATTCCATAGGGACCTGCACCTTCACCGAGATATTCCACAAATGACCAGAGATCTCCTTCGACCGGGAAAAACTGTTGAACTTAACCCATCTGGGGTTGCTATTAGGTACCGGCGGGAGGACATGCAACCTTTGGCTCAACTTATATTGATTTTGGTGATAACCAACATCAAGCCGAAGTCGCATTCGTCTACCATCCCTATACCACTAGCTCACCTTGTCCACAGTATTTTGACTAATGTGCCGATAGATGTGGCCCGTATTATTGCCGATGAGATAAGGGCAATTGTGGAGAGTGGCCTTGGTGGTTCCGCTTCTCGGAAGAATTCCCCTTTCGCTTTTCCTTGTCTGATCATGTCTTTGTGTGCGGGTGCTGGGGTTGATATTCCCACACACCGCCAGGTCACTATTCCTTCTACGATCGACGATCGTTATGTTGACAAGTTTTGCAAGCCTAAGGGGACAAGGGGTGAGACATCGAGTGCTGGTGCTGAGGACAGCACAAGGGGTGGTGGTGCTTCTGGTTCTGGGTCTCAGAGTTTTTACCCTTATCAGCAGGAGATATGCCAGTATAACTGGGACTAGATGGCGGCTTCTCAGCACACCATGACTAATTTACATGACTCCATGTAGGTACTGCAGCTACAGATTCGCGATCCCACCACTGAGCATACGATGATGACAAGGGAGCAGTTCCTTGCACATGCTGGTTGGCCTGAGGCCAGGCCAGTATTCGGAGGGGGGGGAGGACATGGCTGGTGCTGATGATGATGTTGATGAGGAGGGTGATGGTGCTGAGGTTGAGGTATCTGGTTCTGGATCTGGCTCAGAGGAGGAGGAGGTCGAGGTGTATGCTTCAGAGTCCGAGGAGGACTGATTTTTTATTGTGATGATTTTGTACTTCCTTTGAGTATCAAAGTGAAGTTTTCTTGTATTCTATTTTTTATTTCAGTTTTTAGTAATGTATTATATCCACTTTGTTGGATTATTTTGGTTATTATGATGTACTTGTACCCTTTTGTGGTACTTTTGACTTTGTAGGTGTGTTCACACCAGTACATTTTTATTATTATTATTAGTAATATATGTTGTTTTTCAGTAAAGTTTTCTATTTTTAATTTTACTAATATTTCGGTTTTACTTATTGTTATTAAGAGTTGAGTTCTTCAGTTTATGAATGTTCAACTCTTAAGCTGTTAATATACTTTTTATTGTTTTATGTTGGTATGCTTGTGGAAGTTAATATTTCCAACTTTTGGATGTTTTGTGGAAGAAACTTAGGTTGGTGTTGATTGTGCATCAAAGAAGATTCCTCCAAGATTGGATGACTATGATAGTACTTTAAGCATGATGTTGTGGCAAGGTACATAATTACCTAGTTCTAGAATTTAGAATGTATTAGAACTTTGTTGTCTTTGTACAAATGAAAATGTTGTTTCTTGTTACAACTCTATTTGATTGCTTGTGTCATTTAGGTCCAAAAACCACAAAAGTGAGAAACCTCCATGTTGTACTAAATGCTTTGGATTGATGATGAATTTTGTTTTATACTTATAATTCATGCTTTATCTTGCTTGTTGTTTTGAAATGATTGAAACATAGAAATGATCAAGGCAATGTTTGTGCACTTTGAGTATAACCACCAGTCCAAAAACACTTCAAGTCACCTTGTGAGTGTGCGCGTATTTGAAACCTCTTTTGAGCCGAAATGAAATTTTTGTTGGAATCATGAACCCAATTTTAACCCATTTTGAAGAGCATTTAAGCTAAGCTTATGGCAATGTTGAAGTTGGGGAGAGTGGTTTATTTTGAAAAGAGAAAAAGGAGTTGGTGATACAATGCATTATAAGACAAAGAATTTGAAAAAAAAAAGAGAAAAGAAAAGAAAGAAAAAGAACAAAAAGAAAATAAAATCAAAAGAAGAGAATGCATTATGAAAGAAAGAAATAAGGATTGAACAAGATTGAAAATTTTGAAAAAGAATGCTCATCATAGTATTTACCCTTTCTTGTTTTAATGGTCGTGTACATATGTCCCTTGTTTTTAACCCCGGCCAAGTTACAACCGATAAAAGCCCTTAGTGATCTTTTGCTTCCATAATTTCTTGCGATCGATTAGATATTGTATGTATTGCTTAGTATTTACTTCATTTGTCATTTGAGCAAAATTGCCCCGCGGTTGTAAACGCGTTAATTTCCTTCAATCCTGTTTCGAAGAGGAGTGTTTGAGTGACATGAGCATGATGGTTTAGTTGTTTCTAGAAACATATCTGAGATTTGTTTTAAGAATCAAGTTCTTTTCCATTGTCGATTCTAGTATTGTGTAATTGTGCTTTGTTACAATTGTTGTTTATTTGAGCCGTTTATCCTTTCTTGGATTTGTAACACCCCAAAATTTGCCCTCGTGTTCTACTCTAACTGGCTTATGTTTCATCTCATTTTGCATTGTCATTTCTGCATTTGCATGGTCCTTTTGGGCATGGGATCAAGGTATTTTCTCGCGCTTCAGCAGCTCATCCAGTTCAAAAGAAACTCCAGTTTGATTTTCAATAATGTTCAGAGCCAAGCAGATAGCTTTCAAAGTCTTTTCGAGCCTTTATTTTGCTTATTAGATGATTGAATAATCAGAAGCTCCGACAGTCATTTTTTTGGTCAGCGATTCAGCACCAGACGATTATTTTCAGCAGTATTCCGAGCACGAAACGGAATTCACAGCATATTTCAAGTGTGTTTCAGTGTTAATATCAAATGGTAAGTTTCAGAGGTCTAATGTGGCTCAGAACAAGTGAAAACGGGCAATTCTCCAAGTTTCCCACCAAAAGGCGCCAAATTCAAAATTTCCTTATGTTAATCGATTAACACAATTTGTACTGAAATTGGTTAATCGATTAACCAAGGCAAAATTTGCGCAGATACCTCATTTTTCAGCACTGCATCTTTCTAATTCAAATTTTAATCACCCAATTCAAATTTCACACCAGTAGAAGGATCTAGAGAGAATGATTTTCCACCCAAAATTTCATTTCTTTCCACTCCAATTCCTCATTTCCTTTCTTAATTCCCTTTTCACCCTAATTCCACCCACTAAACCTCACTCCAAACCCAAACTTAACTCCCAACCTAGGGGTTATTTAATCTAATCAACTCCAAACCTCACATAACCTTGATCATTTTTCACTCTCAATTTTCAGAATTCTGTCTCAATTCGCTCTTACTTTTTCACTCTCAACCTCCATTTTCAACCACATGCAAAGCTCTTCCATAAAGATTAACAAGTTCTTCATTGGAACTTGTTAATTCTTGAGCTAAAGCCTCTCATTACTAATTCATCTTTGCTTGCCATTGGTGATTTTCGTTTGGATCTAGATCTGAAATTTCATAAGTGTTTATTAGAAGTGATTTTGGAGCATTGTTAGCTTATTGCTTGGATTTTCAGCTTTTGCTTGCAAGGAGCTCATAGATCTTGGAATTTCCTGCTTGGATTCATCAAATTCTGTTTGCAACACTTACCAAAGCAATTATTAGCTTTGTAGGTTGGTTTTTCTTAGATCTATACTTGATTTAGCTTAATTTTAGCTTATGCAATGTAGATCCTTGGTTTTGCTTGTGATTTGGTTCATTTGCTTGAAATTGATTATTCATGTTGATGATTATTGGACTTAATTGATGCTTGATTGCTGTGATTAAATTTAATCCGTGCATTGTTGATTACATGATCATTGGAAATGATTGCATAAGTGATTTTGCTACTGAAAGTGATTTTTCAAACTGTTTTTCTGCTTCTGGTACAAGGTTAATCGATTAACCAAAACCAGTTCATTTTGGTAAATCGATTAACCAGTGTAAAATTTACATGATGAGAGCTGTTAATCGATTAACCAAAATGAATTGTAATTGGTTAATCGATTAACACTGGTGCAGAGTGTGATTTTTGAGCATGTTTCGATCCCGTTTCGCTTTTAATCTTCATGGATTGATATGACACATATTTGTGGACTGTTTTGATGATGTCACACCTCACACCTTTGTATGAACACGATTCTTCGACACGCAATTCTCGATTTTCATCGATGAACGTTCATGGTTGCATTGATGTTTTCTTGACGTGATGAACACTTTGTACACACTCCTTGAGCATGTTAGTTGTGAATTATTGCTGGTGTTACTGGAGTTGTTGTGTTGTGCATGCTTGCATTTAATTTCATGTGAAGCATGCTTGATTTAACTTATTCATGTGCTTGAGGTTGTGCATTCTTTCATGATTGTCTCCAAGAATTGCTTACTATGGTGTGTGGTGTGTTTGTAATCATGATTGATTGAGGAATGTGTGATGTTTGATGCGTGTTCGTTATGCCATGATTGCATCGTTTCAAATGCATCATTTACTGCCCTGTTTCCGCTGCTGTCTTGGTGCATTTGTGATGTTGTATGTGCTGTTGTTTGGCTTTTTACACCTCCTTTTGTGCTGAACTTGAGCTGTTGAAAGTTGTTTGGTGTATTGTGCTGTTTTTACCGTTGTGCAGGTGCTGAAGCGCTGTTGTAGCCGCTTTTTTTTATCGCTTTGGTTTTTGCCTTGCTTTTGCTTGCTCCCTTAGGCTCCTAGTCTGACTTAATTTTTGATTAAGCTCGGAGTAGGATAGACATTAGACTATCATCCATGCATGCTAACGTAGGTACATGTTTCCCCTTTGAACTCAATCTTAGGGCCATCTTTTGCATGACAACATTAGGATAGATTTCCCCGTAGTTTTTTCTTTTCGACTTGAGTCTTCTCTTCTCATCTCATAACTATTCTAAAGCACTTAATAAGGCTAACATGTATTGCTCATGAGCCTTGTATGTGGGAAGTGAGGAATGGGGGTCTCCCTTCGTTCTTCTAGGGTGTTTAGTGTACGTCCCGTTGGGGACGATATGCGATGCATTCGTTCCTATGTTATAGACTTGGGTGCAATGCAAGTTACGAACTAACTTCAATCCACTTCTGTCTAAAAAACACAAAACAAATTCAAAAGCTTTTTATCCTTCGGGATTGTTGGGTTTCAAACTGTTTTCAGAAAAGAGCTCGTCGCTCACGTAAAAAACACTTACCGACTCGTAAGTCGAACTACGTTTTCTCTGATTCCTCTTTCTCGTCTGATTAAGGATACGTAGGCACGAGATGCGATATCTCGATGAGCAACCTCCCCCTTAATGCGTAGTCCATCGAACTACGTTGACTCTGATTCTTCGTTCGTCCACGAAGATACGTAGGCATTGGATTTCGATAAATCCCTGTGAGTCCGTCTTAGTCTCCCCCTTCCCCGTTTTTTTGTTCAGCAATAGACTTTAGGATAACTCACCCTCTGTTAGACAACAAGCGTGGATCCCATCGAGTACGATGAATGCGTGGGGGTGCTAATACCTTCCCCTAGCGTAACCGACTTCCGAACCCGGACTATGGTTGCGATGACCATGTCTTTCCCTTTCTTTAGGTTTTCTTCGATCGTTTCCTTTCCCTGCGTCGGGATAAATAACGTTCGGTGGCGAATCTTCTGTTCTTGTTTCTCGTCGATTGTGTTTTTCGCAGTTGCGACAGCTGGCGACTCTGCTGGGGACAGGTTGACCTCTTGCTGGTCCATCCCCTATGCGAGTCAATCCTAGCGCTTGTCTGTTTTCTTATTGGGTGTTTACTGATGTGCTTTATTTGTTGTATATTATTGTCTTTTACCGCATTTATTGCATTGCATTTCATTATTGTCATATGTTGGACTGTGTTGCGCTGTACTGGATTTTCTATTTGGCAGGTTGGGGGTTCCGAGAGATAAGCCCAATACCCAGGCTTGAGCATACACATAGGTATTAGCGTGGATAGTCGTGTCGCTCCCGTGGTGTTGACCACGTGGGGGTGTTCGCGAGACCCACAGCCAGACGAGGTTCTATCGGGAGATATCCGATACTGCATGTTGATGCAGGCTATTGGATCTTCTCTTGACGAACTGTCAACTCTGGTGACCATTCCCGAGGACTCAGTTGCGACACTCCTCCCAAGAGGTGATAATGGTAACCAAAAATGGCAAATCCATTACACTTCTTGATCCGAGGACCAAATGCTGGGAACTTGCTATAGGATATCCTTTTTTGAAAGGGAATTAGTGGAGGCACTCCTCGATTGGCGATAGTACTGTACCCAGAAGGATGAATGTACTATTGCTTCTCAACCTCATTACCAGAAGCTGAGGACCTTTCATTTTCTAGAACCCACATGTGAGAGGGGCGGGTTTTTGCAGGTCTGCAGGTAACCCTGACCTTCAGTATACCCGATATTCTAGATTTCTTATCAGTATGGATTTATCAGTGTGGTTATTCTGGTATTCTGGGAATTTGGTGCCGAACCTTGAGACTATCCAGTCAGTTCAGTGCAACAGTTGTCCAGTCTGTGTGGAAACCTTGATCCCATGCTCTGCATTGCATTATCATTTTTCTGACATTCATATTTTTCATTTCCAAGTAGTACTTGACTTTTGATTCTGGTCAACGGGCATTCATCAGGATGGACACTGAGAAGAAGAAGAATAAGAACATTATTCTTTACAAGTTCCCGAAACTCACTCTTGGTCAGCTTAACAGTCTACAAGATATGGCCAGTCCGGAAGTGTTGGGGGCTTTCAAGGAGAAATATGGTTGGATCCTATCACTTGTTCATAACCTCGCTAACTATGAATATAGGGCCCTGCATACTTTGATGCAATTCTACGATCCTCCCTTGAGATGCTCTGTGTTGACAGATTATCTATTGGTCCCTACTCTGGAGGAATATTCCAGCATCTTGGGAATTTCCGTCAAGGAAGGTGCTCCATTATTTGGTTCTAAGGCAGATCCTGATTTCAAAGGTATGGCTGATGCTCTTTATTTGAGAAAATCAACATTGGAAGCCGACATTTCTAGCAAGGGAAAATTCTGTGGCTATCAGTTGGCATACCTGGTGAAGAAAGCTCAAGAAACAGCTAAAGAGAAAAAGTGGATAGTTTTCAACGCAGTACTGGTCCTCTGCATGTATGGCATTGTCCTGTTCACTAATGAACCTGATTTTGTTGATATGGATGCTATTAGGATATTTACGACTCAGAATGCAATACCGACCTTGTTAGGGGATCTCCATTATGCCTTGTATAACAGGAATGAGAAGACACGAGGTGGGATGGTTTATTGTTGTGCACCTCTTTTTTGCAAGTGGTTCGCAAATCGTTTACCCCAGTCAGGTGCTTTCATGGATACTAAAACTTCATTGGAATGGAGTCAACAACTGATGGGTCTAGCTGCTAAAGATATCATCTGGGTGGATCGTGGTTTACTTGGTAAAGAAATCTTACATAGCTGTGGTGAATTCCCTAACATTTCGTTGATAAGGAGAAAAGGAGGCATCAATTATAATCCTTCTTTGGCCATCAGGCAGTTCAGATATGCTCTGAAGGATCCACCGGTTGAGAAAAACTTGGAAGAATATTTGTATTTTCATGCAGTTGATGGTTTGGCTACGACGCAGAAGGCTTCCGAAGCATGGTTCAGTAGGCAGAAGAAAGGAAAAATTGCTTTAGACAAATCCAATAATCAAGCTTTCTCTTCATATGTAGACTGGATTAAGAAGAAAGTTGAAGATTTCTATTTACCTTTTGACAGGGCACCTCCCTTGTATCCTGAGATTGTGGAGGAGAGGCTCAATGTACCCATCGAAGAGTTTAACAAGCAACGGGAGTTGGTGTATGAGTTGAGGGTAGAAAATTCTGACATGAGTAGTCAGCTGCAAGGTGCTCTACATGGTAACTTGGAATTAAAGTGGAAAGTTTAAGAAGTGACGAAGCGCCTGGAGGAGAAAGAGAAAGACCTTGTTGATAAAGATCAGCACTATAGAAAAGTCAGCATGACTGCAGAATCTTCTAGCATAGCCCATCGGGAAACTAAGAAGCTCTTGACCAAGACGGAAGCCAAACTTGCCACCTATCAGGGGATGTGGGAAGACGTCAAGATTGAGAATGGGGAATTGAAAGAAGAGTTTCAAAGGGTGAAAGCAGAAAAGAAGCATTTCTCTGACAAGTGGAAGGAGGCCAAGAAGGAAATTGAAGAGCTTAAAGTGCAAACCGAAGTCAAAAGACCAAAGCGAGGAGACAAAGACGTTGAAGAGCAGATTATTAGACCGAATAAGGACATTGAAAGGAGAAACAGGCTGATTAAAGGGCTGATAGAGCGACCTACACATCCCGACACTATGAACCTTCTTGAGGAAGTTGAGACCAGTTTGTTTGGGATTGATTTGTAGTGATATTGATGTTTATCTTTTGCTATGGTTACCATCAGGATTGTTGATGGAATCGCCTTTGATTATATCAGACCTGTTTGTATGAATTCTTGCGGTATGATATTGAAGTGTTTGATTCAACCATTTGTGTCTCAACAGTTCTTTTTTCTCAAAGGGGTTTGCTTCCATTGTTTTGGCTCTGCTATATTTTTGTGTCCGAATTTATTTTTCGGTGTTGTGTCTAATCACTTGCCCGGTTTCAAGGCTGGAATCAAAGTAGATACATCCTGGAAATCTTTAAATATGATGTTTGCATTTGCATTTGCATATTCATAATCATTGTGCATAGCAGGTATTTGTCTCCGGTTTTCTTATCTTGCTCTTTTCTTCAGACAGGATTGCTGATCGACGCATTCACCGCTACTCTACCAGACAAAATCAAAAGAAAGCCATGGATCAGGTGTAAGTCGAGTTGATGGAGATGCGGACTCGTATGACCCAATTTATGGAGTTAATGCAAGGCGTTGTCCAGGGGCAAGAACAACTGAGGACTCTGGTCCAGCCTTTGGTTACAAGAGTTGACGAAGACGGTGTTCTTCATGGTGGCCTTCATAACAATGTTGTTCCTTCGGGCAGAGGTATTGCTGGTAATGATGTTCAAGGTGGTCCCGTTGCGGATGTTGTTATCCCTCCGGGCGGAGGAGAAAATGTGATTCCTTCTATAGTAGGAGGAGGCAACAGTGTCTGCGCGGTGCACGGTCGTCGCTATGATGATCAACAGGATGATATATTTTCTATGTCGGGTGGGGATGCTGACCCCCGACTTGATAATGATCAGAGAATCAAGATGACTGAAGATCAGTTGAAAGGGTTTGTGAATCAGAATTCCCTGGGTTTGGATATGGAGGATTTGGGATTGGTCCCTGGCGTCAAAATTCCACACAAGTTTTCGGTGCCTACTTTCGAGAAGTATATTGGTGTTACTTGCCCAAAGGCTTACGTCCGGGCCTATGCTAGGAAAATGGCTGCCTATTCTAATGATGAAAAGTTACTGATGCATTTCTTCTAAGATAGCTTATTCGGGGCATCTTTGGAATGGTACATGCAGTTGGAGAGGTCCCATGTTTGCAACTGGAGGGAATTGATGGAGGCTTTTGTTAAGCATTATCAGTACAATACTGATATGGCTCCTAATAGGACACAGTTGCAAAATTTGTCGCAGAAGAACAATGAGAGCTTTAAGGAGTATGCCCAAAGGTGGCGAGAGTTGGCAACAAGGGTACAACCTCCCATGTTAGAGTGGGAGATGATAAATATGTTCATGGCTACCCTGCAGGGTCACTATTATGAAAAGCTGGTGCCTTGTATGTCCGAAAAGTTTGCTGACTTGATCTTAGTTGGAGAAATGGTAGAAAGCGGGATCAAAGCTGGAAAGATCTCTGGTAGTGAAAGGTCCTCATCTGGAGGAGGGAAGAAACCGTATGCAAACTACAAAAGGAAAGAAGGAGATACAAATTTTGTTTCATCGTACAATGGTAGGGGAAGAGCACAACAAAATTACAATCAGCAAGTTGCCTATGTAACTATTCTGGCTGCAACTATTCCGGTCGCACCTCAGCATCAGAGGAATAATCCTAATCAGTACCAAAACAGGCAACCTGGCCAGTATCAAAACCGACAAAGGAATGCTGAAAGGCATTTTGATCAGCCGCCCATGTCATATGCTCAATTGTTGCAAAACTTGTTACAGCTGCATTTAGTTGAGCTCCGCGCACTGGCTCCACCCACAGGGAGGCTTCCTCCGGGCTATGATGCTAACGCACATTGTGATTTTCACTCCGGTGCTCCAGGGCATACAGTTGAAGGGTGTAGGGCGTTCCATCATAAAGTACAAGATTTGGTAGACTCCAAAGCCATCAACTTCTCTAATGACATGCCAAATGTCATTCAGAACCCAATGCTGAATCACGATGGGCCAAGGGTTAATGCCATTATTGAAGATAATGAATCCTTGAATTTGGTCTTAGATATGAATGAGTTGATGACTCCTTTGTTTGTGGTGAAAGAAAGGTTGCTGAAGGGAGGGGTATTCCCTGGTTGTGATGAGGTCTGTTTTGAATGTGGGCTGCAATCAAACGGTTGTGATTTATTAAGATCAGGTATTCAGAGAATGATTGATGAAGGACGGTTACAGTTCGACAGATGTGATCAGCAGAGAAAAATTACTAACAAAGAGAATGATGTTTCCACTGTAACAATTCCTTTCAAAACAATAACTATATCAGCGCCGGCGAGACCAGCGCCGGTCATCATTACAGTTCCTGGGCCTGTCCCGTATGAAAGTACCAAAGCCGTCCCGTGGAACTATAGGGGGTGAGATATTTGTTGATGGAAAGAAGCAGGAATTGATAGGAACATCAACTGCGAATTCAGAGGTTGACAATTCTATTGACGCAGGGGCTATCACCAGGAGTGGTAGAGTCTTTGTTCCATCTGATAATCAGGTTAGCGTTTCCAAGCAGGATAAAGGGAAACAGATGATGGATGATTCTGTACAGAAGCAGGTCATGAATGATTCCACGACAAAACAAGTTGACACTTCCTTCTCAGAAAATGTGGAAGAGTTTATGAGATTAATCAGGAAAAGCGATTACAAGATTGTTGATCAGTTGCATCAGACGCCATCCAAAATATCCATCTTATCTCTACTGTTGTGCTTTGAGGCGCATCGGAATGCATTGCTGAAGGTTTTAAACACAGCCTATGTACCTCAAGAAATATCTGTTAATCAGTTAGAAGGGGTCGTGGCTCACGTGAATGCTGGTAACGGTTTGGGTTTCACTGATTTAGATCTGACTCCAGCTGGGAGGAATCACAACAACGCTCTATATATTTCAGTGGAATGCCGAGGCTCCTCAATGTCACATGTTTTAGTTGATACTGGGTCATCCTTAAATGTGCTGCCAAAGAAGGCTCTGATGAAGTTAGATACCCGTGGGCTGATTTGCACGCCAAGTGACTTGGTGGTGCGTGCTTTCGATGGTTCTAAGAGGCCTGTTTTTGGAGAAATTGTATTGCCAATCAAAGTATATCCTAAAATTTTTGAAGCCACTTTCTATATCATGGACATTCAACCTTCCTATAGTTGTTTATTGGGTCGTCTGTGGATCCATGGGGCTAGGGCAGTAACGTCCACGTTGCATCAAAAGCTGAAATATATGGTGGATGGACATGTTGTGACAGTCTGTGGTGAAGAAGACATCATGGTGAGTCACCTATCAACCTTCAAGTATGTGGAGGTAGATGGTGAGATACATGAGACTCTGTGCCAAGCCTTTGAAGTCGTGAAAATTCCTGAGGAACCTCCAAGAGTAGTCAGTACGCCTGAGGCAGTTAATCAACCCGAAGTGGTAAATTAGCCAGAAGTTTCGATGTCTTCTTTCAAAGATGCGCGCGCTGTAGTTGAAGCTGGAAGTTCCCAGAAGTGGGGCCAGGTCATTGATGTTCAGGTAAAGTAGAATACTTATGGACTGGGGTATAAGCCACCCCGAGAAGCTCAAGAGCCACCCAAGTATGCTGGTCCGATTTAATTCACAAGTGCTGGTGTCTTCTTTAATCGGGTTAATGCCATTGATGATGGGGGGATGGTGATTGCGATATGGATTAATGGATCCGCCCCTGCACTCCCGGTCAAAGTCTATGCAATTGGTCGTCTGAGAAAGTCATCCAAGTGACCCGTCAAGAGTAATTGCCTTTGTTTTCTGTTTGTGTTAAATCCTACATTCTGCCCAAGACGTAGTGATGCTTGTCTGTAGGGCTTTGATGTTTTTGTTTGCTTACTTTGTCATTAATAAAGGACATTTTTAAATTCAAATATTTTGATCCCTGTTTTTCTGTTTTTACTTTTTGCATTAACTTATATCAAAATGGCAATGTGTTTTCTTGTTTGTTGCATTCATAACAGACATATATCATCAATCATGCAGGTTTCTTTGTTCAGATGCCACCAATAATGATTTAACTATGGCTCAATATGACTTCGACAATCCTATCTATCAGGCTGAAGAAGAGACTGACGAAGATTGTGACTTACCGGAAGAATTGGCCAGATTGCTGAAATAGGAGGAAAGGGTCATTCTACCTCATCAGGAGGAAATTGAGACCGTTAATCTGGGGACCAAGGACATAAGAAAGGAAATAAGGATTGGGGCTGCTTTGGAAGACACCGTCAAGGGAAAATTGATTGAAATGCTTCGAGAGTATGTGGATATATTCCCCTGGTCTTACCAAGACATGCCTGGGCTTGACACTGATATTGTTGTACACCGGCTGCCGCTCAAAGAAGGTTGTACTCCGGTTAAGCAGAAACTGAGAAGGACGAAACCGGATATGGCTGTCAAAATCAAGGAAGAGGTTCAGAAACAGTTGGACGCCGGATTTCTTGCTGTGACAAATTATCCTCCGTGGGTTGCTAATATCGTGCCTGTACCTAAGAAGGATGGAAAGGTCAGGATGCATTTTGACTACAGAGATTTGAATAGAGCAAGCCCAAAAGATGATTTCCCGCTCCCCCACATTGACCTGTTAGTGGACAACACTACTCAATGCTCTGTATTTTCCTTCATGGATGGCTTCTCAGGGTATAACCAAATCAAGATGGCCCCAGAGGACATGGAGAAGACGACATTCATAACACCGTGGGGACTATTTTGTTACAAGGTAATGACCTTTGGATTGAAGAATGCTGGGCCAACCTATCAGCGGGCAATGGTGACTCTCTTTCATGATATGATTCACAAAGAGATTGAGGTCTATGTTGATGACATGATCGCGAAATCACAAACGGAGGAAGAACATCTGGTGAATCTTCAGAAGTTATTTGGAAGGTGGAGGAAGTTCAAACTGAGGTTGAATCCGAACAAGTGCACCTTTGGGGTGAGGTCTGGAAAATTGCTAGGGTTTATTGTTAGTGAAAAGGGTATCGAGGTCGGTCCTGCTAAAGTAAAAGCCATACAGGAAATGCCTGAACCGAGAACAGAAAAAAAGGTCTGTGGTTTCTTGGGGAGATTAAACTACATTGCTAGGTTTATCTCTCATCTCACAGCCACGTGTGAACCAATATTCAAATTGTTAAGAAAATATCAAGAGGTCAGGTGGAATGAAAATTGTCAAAAAGCGTTTGAAATGATAAAGGAATATTTGCAAGAACCTCCGGTCCTTATGCCTCCAGTACCAGGAAGGCCGTTGATTATGTACCTTACGGTTCTTGAGAATTCAATGGGGTGTGTGCTCGGTCAACACAATGAGTCAGGTAGAAAAGAACATGACATCTACTACCTGAGCAAGAAGTTCACTGATTGTGAGTCGAGGTACTCGATGCTAGAAAAAACATGTTGTACACTCGCTTGGGTAGCAAAGCGTTTAAGGCAGTATATGTTAAACCACACAACCCTGTTGATTTCGAAGATGGATCCGATTAAGTATGTGTTTAAGAAGCAGGCGCTTTCTGGAAGAATAGCCCGTTGGCAGATGGTTTTGACAGAATATGATATTCAATATGTTTCCTAGAAAGCCATTAAGGGAAGTGTTTTGTCAGAATACCTTGCCGAACAACCAATCGAAGATTATCAACCGACGAAGTTCAAATTTCCAGATGAGCATATCATGTTTCTGAAGATGAAAGATTGTGAAGAGCCTTTGCCTGATGAAGGACCCGACATTGGATCTCAATGGAAATTGGTTTTTGATGGAGCTGTTAACTCATATGGTAATGGAATCGGGGAAGTCATTACAACTCCAAGGGGTTCTCACATACCCTTCACTGCCCGGTTAGCGTTCGTATGCACCAACAATGAGGCAGAGTATGTAGTATGCATCATGGGGTTAGAAGAAGCAATTGATTTGAGAATCAAGAACCTTAATGTTTATGGTGATTCTGCATTGGTAGTCAATCAGATTAAGGGAGAATGGGAAACTCGTCAGGTAAATCTGGTGCCTTATAACAACTATGCCAGAAGGTTGTTACCGTTCTTCGACAGAGTTGAATTTCATCACATACCCCAGTTAGAGAATCAGATGGCAGATGCGTTGGCAACATTGTCTTCAATGTATCAAGTGAACCGTTGGAATGAGACTCCCTCCATTAAAATCATGCATCTAGATATACCAACTTTTGTGTTTGTAGTGGAAGACATATCAGATGGCAAACCTTGGTATCATGACATCAAGTGTTTTCTGAAGAGATCTACCAAGGATAAGAAAACTCTGAGAAGGTTGGCAGGAAACTTCTTTTTGAATGAAGACGACGTGTTGTACAAGAGGAACTTTGACATGGTCTTGCTACGTTGTGTTGATGAACACGAGGCAGACCTGTTAATGGAGGAAGTTCACGAGGGATCTTTCGGTACTCATGCCAATGGGCATACTATGGCTAGAAAGTTATTGAGGGCAGGGTATTACTGGATGACTATGGAGTCTGATTGTTTCAAATACGCCCGGAAATGTCATAAATGCCAGATTTATGCTGATAAGGTGCACGTACCGCCTACTCCCCTGAATGTACTGTCATCTCCTTGGCCGTTCGCCATGTGGGGCATTGGTATGATTGGAAAGATTGAGCCGACTGCTTCCAATGGGCATTGTTTCATTTTGGTTGCCATTGATTACTTCACGAAGTGGGTGGAAGCAGCCTCGTATGCCAACGTCACCAAACAAGTGGTAGCCCGATTTATAAAGAAGGACATCATCTGTCGTTACGGAGTCCCGGAGAAAATCAATATTGATAATGGTTCAAATTTGAATAATAAGATGATGAAGGAGCTATGTTAGAGCTTTAAGATTGAACATCACAATTCTTCCCCCTATCATCCGAAGATGAATGGGGCTGTTGAAGCAGCAAATAAGAATATCAAGAAGATTGTGCAGAAAATGGTGGTTACGTATAAAGACTGGTATGAGATGTTGCCTTACGCTCTACACGGTTATCGTACTTCGGTGCGTACATCAACTAGGGCAACTCCTTTCTCATTGGTGTATGGTATGGAAGCGGTTCTACCATTAGAGGTTGAGATTCCTTTTTTGAGAATTCTGGCAGACGTTAAGCTTGATGAAGATGAATGGGTACGCTCCCGGTTGAATTAACTGAGCCTTATTAAAGAGAAGAGATTGGCAGCCATTGCACATGGCCGATTGTATTAGAGCAGGATGAAGAAAGCCTTTGATCAGAAAGTGCGTCCTCGGTGTTTTCAGACAGGCGAGTTGGTTTTGAAAAGGATCCTTCCTCTCAGACAGATCACAGGGGCAAGTGGACTCCAAACTACGAAGGTCCATATGTGGTAAGAAAGGTTTTCTCTGGCGGAGCCTTATTACTCTCAACTATGGATGGCGAAGATTTTACATCCCCTGTGAACGCAGACGTAGTAAAAAAATACTTTGCATAAAAGAGACCCGTTGGACATAAAAAGAAGATCCAGACAAAAAAGGGCATCCCGGTGAACCATAAAAAGAAAAGGTTCGGGCAAAAGTTAGGGATAAAAAGAATAAAAAAGGAGAATAAACCTGCAAGGTTGAAAACCTGAAAAAGGTAACTTTGGCAAAAAGGGGTATCCCGGTGGATTGAAAACCCGAAAAGGGCGATCCAGGAAAAAGTTAGGGATTTGAAAGCAAGAGGCTACGATCTGCGTTCAATCTGTGAGCACTTTTGATACTTGGGAATTTCAAAGGAAAATAAACAATCTAGTCAGTCTCTTCGAAAGTCAAAGCATCTGTGGATAAGCAAGGCATATGAGTCATAGCTGGATTGAATCATGGTGGATATATGTTCCCACATTGCTGACATGTGTATTTTCTTTTTGCTTTTGCGCAATTACCTATTTTCAGGAATTGCTTCCAGATGTAAATGCCTATTTACAGGCAAATTCATTCAATAAAATTTTCATTTTCACTCAAAGAGCTTTCCATTTATGTTTTTACTTTTACTGTTTTGTTTGTGAAAGCGTCTGATATTTTGATAAACATCGCATGCGAAGATGTTAAGCTTTACGAAGCATATCAGAAAACAATGGAAATTGCTTAGGCAACAGATATTGTGGATGGTAATCGAGGTAGCCATTTTTGCATATGGAATATTCTGTTGTTGTTGTTAGACGATGGCTATGGATCTAGAAGGGGGGGTTGAATAGATCCCTTGAGTTTTACACGTAAATGGTTTTGAAATTTTAGTTTTAAAAATTGTTTAACGGAAGCTACCACTGGATAGAACGTCTACAACGAACCTTCTACTAAAAGGATCGGATATGCACGGATATATCAAGAATGAGTATGAAAGAGAAAAATTCAGTTTGATTTCTACACTTAAAAAATGCAGTCAACAAAATATTGCTTGCTTAATATTTAATCCAAACCAATGAGGAAAAATGATAAGCAACTAAAAACAATGTGTTCGATTTTTGCGTTGAAACAAATTATCAAACACCTAGTGTGCGTAAACACACTAAGTGCAGAATTTCTATGGAATGTAATATAGAGCTGCTCCAAGATGTAATTCAAGGAATTGTATCAATTTAACAAATAGTTTCTCAACTCAAAATTACACTACGACAGAAATTTCGATAAATTGCGACTTCACAAATTCGAACAAACTGAATTATAAAAGAGTTAAGGGAAAGAGAGAACAAACGAGATTTGATTAGGCAGTTCCCCAATCGTCCTTGCTTTGGGTACCTCTGCCCCCAATTCCACAATTGGAATTGAGATATATATATATATGTAGCTATTGCAAATTGTTTATTACAAGAGAAAACTATGAACATCCAAACCCTCGAACGTCTTCGATCGTTGATGCCGAATTTTCTCTTCCCTTGATTCAAGATGAATCAAGTCCTTCGAATATGGTTGATCCAATTATCGCCTCACGCTACTAAACTGAACAAGACCTCCGTTCTTCGGTTACCTTCACTCGATCAATTGCAATCTACCAAACTTCAAACCCAAACCTCTCTTCTACGATCCTCCGATTATAGCTACTAAACCGAACAATTGCTCCAATCGTCGGTTACCTTCGCCCGGCTGAATCCCTGTAGAACGGAACTGTTTGTGCAAAAAACCCCCAAAATCTTCCCGATTCTTGGAGGAGAATACCTAAGGTTTTATTCAAGAAACACCTACCAAAATCTCAACTCAGAAATAAAGATCACGCGCTTCCAAAATCTGAACGTCATCACCTTGAAATAATGAACAACTCAAACAAAGATTGTTATGTGTAATTGTTTGTTCACTCAATGTTGAAGATGAAGATGAAGAGAAATGGCAATGTAATTTCACATTTCTTGTTGTGTAAAAAATAAGCTAAAATGATATATATACTATCATAGACAATACAATAGAAATAACAGAGTTTTGAAATGAATAACACAATAAAATTCTGGTCACATTCAGCGAGCGGTCTACCTATACAGATAGTATAGTCGACCTGAGCAATGTCGTGCATTCACTGCACAAAACTGCAGGTTATGCGTCGACCGAAGCAGGCTATGAGTCGACTCATAGCTCCTAGTTTTGGGCAAATGCAAATGCAGAATGAGTGATTCGACTGGTAGGTCGACGTGAGCACTCCCGCTGATTATACTAACATATGACAGACGTTTAGGTCGACCAATGCAGGGTTGTGAGTCGACTTACACCCTTGGAACATGTAAAAATCCATTTTTGAGTTTCCTAAAAGTGTTAAAACATATCTAATGAACCTAGACCATCTACTAATCATGATCAAACACTCTTAGACCACTTAATGAGCATTTCATATGACGTTTATCACTTGAATCTCTATATTCTAATCATGATAGTTTTGACATCATTAAAATCAAGTACATAGAGAGAATCTTCCCTCACATACTCCCCCTTTTTGATGATGGTAAAACTGTCATATATCCTCCCCATGACTTTATGCATCTACTATTGTTTGATCATCTCAATACCTGTTATGTCCTTGTTCTTCTCCCCCTTTGACAACATCAAAAAGAGAGAAGGATGAAGTGTCATGAATAAAAAAATGAGAGCTGCATTTTGAATATAATTGCAACAGATACCATTAACACACATTCACATATAATTCAAGTTAATGAAAAGCTAAATAAGGTAAAAACACTTAAGAGGCACAAAATAAAGTAATAGTTCATTGTTACTACATGGAACAGCTATAAGGAGCAATAAAGCAGTACAAAAATAGACACACATAGCTAAAATCAACATATTGGAGTCATAAACCCAAAATAGTGCAAGAAATAAAGCAAAAAAAACATGATGTGAAATGTAAGGATGATTCTCATGGCCTCCTCCCCCTAAATGAGTGACCCACCCGCGAAACTGGTGAGGATGATGATGTGGTGGAGGTTGCATATCCATCTGTTTAGTCAACTCTAACACGGATTGATTCAGGATGTTAAAGTTGTTAGTGAGAGCACGGTGCTGAGTTGTAGAAGTCTCAGCCATAGTGTTAAACTTACCAATCACATTAGTAGCAAAGGCATCAAAGTTAGTGGTGTAATTCTAAAACTCTTCACGCAAGGATTGAAACCTTTCCTCTTGAGCAGTGGCAAACCTCTGTTGATCAAGTTGCATAGTCCTCATAAGTTCAAGGATATCCTCATTGTTTTGTTGAGGACGCGGAGGTGAGGGAGGAGTACAATAGGACTCCTGATAGTCCAACCCTTGAGTTGCTGGCATATAGTTGGAACCAAGAGTGGTCCATCCATTATATTGCCATTGACCCCATCCTTGGTCAACTTCAGCTTCCATTGGAGATGATTGAGGCATATAACTACCTGTGTATTGCCATTGGTTCTATTTAGGGGCTTCCTCTGACACCATAGCAGACGAATTAGGCATCCAAGCACTATTATCTTCAACACCAATATCCATTTGTTGTTGTTGATCATTATCCCCTTGTTCCTCTTCAGAATCGCTTTGTTCGTCCTCACCTTCTTCCTCATCTTCATCGTTCTCGTCTTCTTCTTCCTCATCGCTTTCCTTAGATTCTTCTTCCAATACCGCAGTGTTTGCTTTCACCACATACTTATACCTCTTGTCTTGGACATCCCACACATGACCCATCATAGTTAATGTTTTATGACAAAATTATTGATTGATAGTGATAAATTTGTACGGAATACCTGGAACAACTATTTTAGCATGGTTGAGTACCTTTTGAATAAATGATGCGTAGGACAACGAAACGCCCCTGCCGGAGTCACGAAGAGAATACATTCTGCTTGCAAAATAATAGGGCCAGCTAATCCTGATTTTATTCTTCAAAACATACATCAACTGAACCTCAGGTTGATCCACCCTAGAGTAGCCTCATATCTTTGGTCTAAGAATATGAGAAACAATCCACTGTAAAATCCTTGCAGGAGGAGTCAGTTTCCTTGTTGTCACAGTTTTGGGAAAAAGACTGCTAGCCACAACCTGATCCGAGTATGGTCTCTTCAACATAGAGTTCAGTGCTTGTTTAAAATCATAGTCTTTAACATGATCAATATCAGTTATATACTGAGTAGGTTGATCATTGGTCACAGACATACAGAACAAATCTCTCCAAATAGTTTGATCAACAGCGACAATCTTATCTCCTAGTTTGCAGTTAAACATGTAATGCTCGAACTTTCCAACTAAACCAGAATAAAAGATTCAAACCAAATTTTCATTGTACTTAGTGTCACATGATAAAAACCCATCAAATTTCTGAAAATCCAATAATTCTAAGATATCTCCTATGCGCATGCGTTCAACAGTACTACGATAGCAAATGAATTGCTTAACAACAGACCGTTTGCTCAACTTTTCTTCATATAAATTAGCATACTTATCAGAGAGAAGAGATGAAAGTGTTACCGATTGATTCGAGGGAGGTTGAGAAGTACCCGCTTGAGATGTCGACTCTCTTGTGACTCTTTTTCGAGATGTTCTTCGAGAAGCCATTGTAGGAAAAGATGAACAGTGACAAATTTGTTCAAATTTTTGTGAATCCCAAATTTTGTTTATAGGAAAGTGAGATTAGGGTTTGTGTAGCGAGGAGTTAGAGGAGAGGAGGAGATGAGATTATGTGATAATGTGTTGAAACAATGCATATGCCACATAGAAAATCAAAAACAATTAAAAAAATGCACAGTGACCAAGAGATGTTGTCGCTGCTTTTTAGCAACCGGTCGACCTATAGGTCTGTGTGCGTCGACCCACACTGTAGTGTTTATGATAATTTTGAAAATTTGAGCTATGCGTCGACCTATGGGTCGACCTGAGCATTCCCGGACATACATGTTAACAATACACCAAGAATGAGTCGACCAGAAGCATTTGTGAGTCGACCCAAACAAAAAAAATCAAATTTTGTGACATTTAAGCTATGACATTGAATAAACAGAAAGCCAACACAAAATATCAAACATCTACATGGATAAGGTATGCTCAATATGTGCAACAAACATCAATGTAATCACTCAACATGGTACGTGTAATTAGAGAGAATCTTTGAAACTGAACGATATTACCTTGATCACTATTGACGATGAGAGCCCTCACATATAGCTTAATATATCTCTATACCTTTTTACCTCTACGTCTTTACCATTCTCGTCACGATCAAGATTCTCACTGGTCGGCATTGGAGTATCTATTACTTTGCAGTTTAGCATGTCGAAATGTTTTAGAAGCTCAAGACAATATTTTGTTTGATTTGCAATCCGAGGAAATAGTTGAGCTCTCCCATCATGCTCATTTCAAACTCCCCCTGCATCAAACTAGAAAACTCCTTGACCAAGGTCATGTTAGTAGACCCAAAAATAATATCGTCAACATAAATTTGTACCAAAATTAAGTGTTTTCCTTGACGTTTAATGAAGAGAGTTGTGTCAACCTTCCCTCTTGAATACCCTTGATCAAGTAGAAATTTGCTTAGACGTTTATACCAAGCCCTAGGGGCTTGTTTAAGTCCGTACAAAGCTCGTTTAAGTTTATAGACATGATCAGAATATTCGTGGGATTCAAAACCCGAAGGTTGGGCTACATAGACCTCTTCATTTATGTATCTGTTAAGGAACACACTTTTAACATCCATTTGGAATAGTTTGAAGTTCTTTGTGCAAGCATAAGCAAGTAGAAGGCGTATAGCCTCGAGTCGGGAAACCGGCGCATAAGTTTCCTCATAGTCGATTCCTTCCTCTTGGTTATAGCCTTGCGCTACAAGTCGTGCTTTGTTACGCGTTATTACTCCATTTTCATCAAGTTTATTCCTAAACACCCATCAGGTGCCGATTACTCGATGATCTCACGGAGGGGGGACAAGGTCCCAAACCTCATTTCTCCTGAATTGATTTAGTTCATCTTGCATTGATAGAAACCAATGCTCATCGAGTAACGTCTCCTTAGAGTTTTTAGGTTCAACTTGTGACACAAAATCAGAGCAATAGCAAAAATTACTAAGTTTAGAGCGAGTAGTTACTAACTTAGAGATATCACCGAGAATGTTGTGAATTGGATGGTCTTTTGAAGACTTCCAAGCTGGAGGAAGTTCATCTTTATTAGCATGATGATCATCCTTACTTTTCACTGGTTGGTGATCCTTTTCCTCCTCAATACGCACTGCTTCAGGCTAATCAATTCCCTTATCAGTGTCCTTGAGTATGTCTTCAGTAGGTACACTTGCACCATGAAAAGAACTACCTTCTCCGACATTTCTCGGATAAGACTCGTCAAAGGTAACATGAACTGACTCTTCAACAACACGTAACCTCTTATTATAAATTCTATATGCTTTACTTGACTGAGAGTATCCAAGAAAAATACCCTCGCCGGCCTTGGCATCAAATTTACCAAGAGTCTCTTTCCCATTGTTTAACACAAAGCATTTGCAACCAAATACATGAAGGTGAGAGATGTTTGGCTTACGCCCTTTTAAAAGCTCATACGGTGTTTTGTTTAGAATAGGTCGGATGAGCACCCTATTCAAAACATAACTAGCCGTAATTATGGCGTCGGCCCAAAAGTATTTTGGTAATCCACCATCATTGATCATAGTCCTTCCAAGTTCCTCCAAAACTCTATTTTTACGTTCCACTACCCCATTTTGTTGAGGGGTACGTGGTGCGGAAAAATTATGATCAATTCCGTTGGAATCACAAAATGCTTCAAATAAATGATTTTCAAACTCACCCCCATGGTCACTTCTAATTGGCCCAATGTTTGTGTTTAACTTGTTCTGAGATAACTTAGCAAATCGTTCAAAGGCCAAAAAGGTATCACTCTTATTTGCTAAGAAAATGGTCCAGCAAAACCTAGAAAAATCATCGACTATAACAAACCCATAATAGTTACCACCTAGACTTTTAACCCTAGATGGTCCAAAGAGGTCCATATGGAGGAGCTCAAGGGGTCTCATAGTTGAAACGATGTTTTTAGATTTGAATGAGATCCTTGTTTGCTTCCCCATTTGACACGCATCACAAAGGTGATCCTTTGTGAATTTAATTTTGGGCAAACCGATGACTAGGCCTTTAGAGACAGTTTTGTTAAGCAAATCAAAGTTGATGTGAGCCAACCGTCTATGCCACAACCATGAATCTTCATTCTTAGCGACTAGACACTTGTCTCCATTCAAAAAAACCTCATTTAAGTCTAGCATATAGACTTTATTCACCCTCAAGCCCTTAAACACATTCTTTTTGTCGCTATCTTCAACTATGCAACAATCCTTTGAAAAAGATACTTTATAATTCTTGTCACATAGTTGACTAATGCTTAAAAGGTTGTGTCTAAGGCCTTCCACAAGCAGCACATCAGAGATAGTAGTAGATGAGGGGTTACCTTCACTACCTTTGCCGAGAATCTGTCCCTTATTGTTGTCTCTGTAGGTGACAAACCCCTTTTTCATCGCCACAAAGTCGATGAAAAGAGATATGCCGCCGGTCATATGTCTCGAGCAGCCACTATCCAGAACCCATCTTTTTTCGGTGGTCTCAAGACTTTATACCTACAAAAACAATCAAGGGAGAGTAGGTACCCAATTCTCATTGGGTCCTTCAAGGTGAGTGAAACCAAGACAGCCCTTGGGTAACCATTGATAAATGCCTTTTGGAACAAGAAATCTTCTAAAATGACATTTAGCAATAGTATGACCAGGCTTGTAACAATATAAGCAATCACGGTTCATTTGGAACTGACCTTTGCTATCACTATCTCGAATCACATACTTATACTTTTGATACGGATTATTCATGCTTTCTCGATAATGTGATCGATCAATAGCAAATGCAATTTTAGGCTTAAGAGCCTTGTCTAACTTGGCCTTGAGGGTTCTCACCTCTTCTTGCCAAATATGACAAGTATCACAGCCCCAAAACTTGAACCATGGAGACTTATTCTCATCAATCTTAGTTTTTGATACATCCACCATGGAGTTTTTAAGATCCTCTAATTTCCTTTCGGAATCGGCAACCTTTTTCTCCAAGTGTCTAAAAATCATTTTGTTTGAGGCTAAGCGTTGAAAAGCTTCCTTAGCCTCATGGTGCAATGTATCAAAAGCTCTTATTAATTCAGCATGAGACATATTATGAGAATTTTCATATTTAGAGTGCTTTACCTCCTTTTTCTTGCTTCGTTGAGCCATAAGACATAGATTTACGGACTCGCTTTCGTCACTTGAGTTGTCCCCTTTTTTCGGACTCACTATTGCTTTCCCAAGCGATGTAAGCTCGTTGTAGCGAGCGATTTTGGACGCGGTTCTTAAGCGCTGTCGCTCTTTGGGGTTTACTACAGGTTGATTCATTTTTTATCCTATTGTGAGCTGACTAAGGAAGGGAAATAAATGTCTCCAATTAACCCTGCTTGCATATTGAGTTTAAACAGCGGTCTGTTAGGTTACGGATGCTATATGGTAATGGGGCCTTTCTTTCTTCTTACTTTATTAAGGTGGAAAACTGGGACTATTCATGGGGAATTTGTCAGATTGGGTGGAGATAGGGGACTTTAGGTTTTTTGATTAGTGTGCTTGCTAAGATTTTTCTTTCAATCTTATGCCTACGTATTCCCGTTTACCGAAACAGGGAAATTAGAGCGATCGTAGTTCCTCCTATAGAGAAACAGGTGTTTTGGTGTCTTTTTGAAGCCCAAGACGTGAAGCGAAAGGTGATCTATATCTTGTTCAAAGCCCAAGATGTGAAGTTGAAGGTGGTTTGTATCTTGTTCAAAGCCCAAGATGTGAAGCTGAAGGGTTTATTTGTATCTTGTTCAAAGCCCAAGATGTGAAGCTAAAAGGTGTTGTCTTTAGAGAGAATTTGTCATCTCTAAAGAGGGTCTGTTTGTCACAACTGTTTATAAATGAGAATTACTTTAACCGGGATATGTGAATCCGACAATGCCATAATTTCCTTTATAGGGGGGTTCCAACCTGAAGGAGAAGACTTTAACTCAGTGTAGAGCAATTCTATCTTTCCTTAGGAATTTTTCATGCTAAAAGAGGGACAGTGGCATGGATGTAAATAATCCAGAGGCTTGCTGCTTACAGCGATTAGATGAAGGGGAAGGAGTTGTTGATGTTTGTGTACTGTGAACGAGGCACAACTTTGATGCTAAAAGGTTGATTGGCTCAACCTGGGTTTTCCTTATACAAAGCCTAATAGAAGGCTACTGGCCCAACAAGAGGGAGTTTTTGTGTGTCTCGTACGAAGCCCGAGAGAGAGGCTAAAAGGGTCGACTCAACAGGAGAATCCTTTATACTCAACAAGAGAGTGTTTTTATATCTCGTACAAAGCCCAAGATGGAGGCTAAAAGGGTTTGACTCAACAAGAGAGTCTTTTATACTCAACAAGAGAGTGTTTTTGTATCTCATACGAAGCCCGAGATGAAGGCTAAAAGGGAGATTGACTCAACAAGAGAGCCTTTTATACTCAACAAGAGAGTGTTTTGGTATCTCGTACGACGCCCGAGATGGAGGCTAAAAGTTTTGACTCAACAAGAAAGTCTTTGTATCTCGTACGAAGCCCGAGATGGAGGCTAACATGTTTGACTCAACAAGAGAGTCTTTGTATCTCGTACGAAGCCCGAGATGGAGGCTAAAAGGTTACTGTTTCAGTTGAGTGACAGGTCCAGTATGTTGGTTCAATGAGAAAATCAGTTCTTATATGAGTAACACTGTACTCATGGATTTGATCTGAGAATCGGGATTGTTTCCTGTTCTTTAAGGAAACGGGGAATCCAAAGGGTATTTGAGACTATCCAAGTCTGCGGGTATTTCCTTACTTGAGAATGTCTCTGAGACTCAAGGAAATTAGACTGTCCAAGTCTAGAGTTTTATCTTTTGTACTATGCTTAAAGAAACAGTTATAGTACGTTCACGGTAGAAAGATCTAGACTCTTTGAAAGACTGTTCTATTAAGATGACTAATTTATGTTCCTATACCTCTAGGAGGTCGTCGGGACAATTTGTATGAAGCCCAAGAGGAGGCTGGAAACTTTTAAAAAGCCGAGGGACAATTTGTACGAAGCCCAAGAGGAGGCTATCATTCCCGAAGGAAGAAATCATTTATACGAAGCCTAAGAGGAGGCTGTGAATACTTCTAAGAAGCCGACGGGTCCTTGTACAATGCCCAAGAGGAGGCAGGGATGCTTTTAAGAAGCCTGTGGGTCCCCAAACCCCGAGAAGTTCAAGACAGGCTATTAAAAAAGAATAGATCAAGCCAGGAAAGTTCAAGAATTTGGAAGAAACTCAAGGGATGCAATTCACGGAGAAGAGATCATCTCTGGGGAGTAGAGTTTCTTGACAATTCCTAAGGAGGACAGCCGAAGACAAGACTGTATCTGGTGCTCCTATGGGGGATCTAGTATTGTATATTTCTAAGAATGATCGAAACGGATTTACCTAGTGCTAGACGTAGTTGCCGGGGAAACTCTAAATATCTATACTATTATTACACAGTCAATATGAGTTTATGAAAGAAGACTTACAGCGAAACAGCCCCACAATACAGTTATATGTATATGAAAGTGGTAAATAAAAGCATATAAACACTTACTCGGTTGTAGAGCTTCCATGTTGTTTGGTTAGTTGTTCAACAAAGAAAGATTGAAAACAATAGTATATTTAAAATCAAAGGAGAAAGTGCTTTGAAAATAAAGATTGGGGCTTACAGCTCAAGGAGAGGCCCAGGGTTTTATCAGTGATCGCACTATCGTTTTGTACAGAGGGACTTATACAAGTGACTGAGGCCTGAAAAAGGTTTTCTGTACAAAGGGATGAGTCTTAAACTCTCTCAAGAGGCCTAAGTGAGTTTTAAGAAAAAAAATGGGTCTTACTACTCGAGGGTAGGCCCAATGATTAATTTTGAAAAGGGCGACGATCGGGCCGAGATTTTGGAAACACTGTGGGACTTATACAAGTGATTGACGCCCAAAATTTTGGTATTTACAAAGGAATTGGGTCTTACACTCTATTAGAGGTCCAATGGTTTAAAAATGAAAAGAAATGGGACTTATAGCTCAAGGAGAAGCCCAATGGTCTTTTTTGTTAAAAGGTGACGATCGCGCCGAACTTTGTAAATGTACAAAGAGACTTATACAATATCTGAGGCCCAAAATATTTATTTACAAAAGGGATGGGACTTACACTCTATTAGAGGCCCAAAGTGTATTTTAGGAAAAGAAATGAGGCTTACAACACGAGGGAATGCCCAGATGATTTTCAGTTTGAAAATGGCGATCGCGCCGAGATTTTTCGTATCGGGACTTATACAATAACTGAGGCCCAAAATATTTTTGTACAAAAAGGGTTGGGTCTTACACTCTATTAGAGGCCCAAGGTGTTTGAAAAAGATTTGTTAGGGTGAAAATCAAAGAAACCCCAATTTCATTTTTTAAAGGCATTTTTCAAAGAAAAATCAAGTAAAAAAATGATAAAAATATCAAATAAAATCATTAATCATGTTATAAACAATGATTAAGGTTTATGAAAAAGTATTTTATCCACATGAATATTTAAAATCATTTTGGTTTTAAAAATCAAGAAAAATAAATCATTTTAAAAGCATTTAAAACAATTTAAAACAATATTTTGAATATATTAAAAATATATCAAATAATAATATTTTTTGTGATTTTTTGGTGGATTAAAATATTACGGAGTATGAATAAGAAGTGTGTAAAATAGAATTGGAAAATGATGATTTTTGCTATGTAAAAGAAATGGTTGAGTTTTGTAGATAAACTAAGAAAAAGAGGAAAGATGTCACAACATCACATTCGACATCTTTCATGAGTTTTGAAGATAAGACAAAAAGGGAAGATGTCACAAATTCAAATTCGACATCTTAAAAAACCAGAACTGCACCTTGGTTTTCAACATCTTTGCTATCAAACTTCAAACATTCATAACTCTCTCAATTTTTAACGAAATTGAAATCCGTAAGAACCTATCTTGACCGATTTTTTGCAAAGAATCCAATTACTCATGCACACTAAAACTTAATGTACAGAACACACAAAGGAAAAAACCAGAACTGCATGTTGATTTTAAACATCTTTGCTTATCAAACTTTCAACACTCATAACTCTCTCAATTTTTAACGAAATTAAAATCCGTAAGAACCTATCTTGACAAATATTTCGCAAGGAATCCAATGGTATCACTCATACATACTGAAACTTAATGTACATCACACACAAGGCAAAAAACCAGATCTACACCTTAAGTTTAAAACAACATAAACTCCACATATAAACATGTTAAAGTGCAAACAATAGGAGGATCATATCATACACATTAAGGACTACATTTTTGCTTCGAGAATTGTTCAATATGATGCGTGTATGTGGACAACAAAGGAAAGCATGATGCGTGTATGTGCCAACTCTCTCAAATGGTGTTCCAGATGTGTGGCACCATTTGGGACAGTTCAAGGATGATATTTGGAGTGTGTTTGAGGTTTTATCTGGTTTGGAAAGTGATTGAATCAAGACATGGCTTGAAAAATGCAAAAAAGTCCAATTTTGAGGTTTTGAGAGGTAACTTTGTGATTTTGGTGTTACAGGTCACTTGTGATAGTTTGGATCACCTACATATGATGCTTATGAGGTGTTAGGATCATGACCTATGATGGAAATGCTCTCTAACTCAAAAACTCATAATTTTCTTACTAAAGAAGACATTTTGGAGTGAAAGAAGTGATTTTGAGGAAATCATCTGTTTGATGGCTTTGGTGTACTCAAACTGAGCACAAATGAGCTCTATTTATAGTATAGCAAGTTTGTTTTGGTAGCAATAGTGAATGGTGACTGCAGCAGAGGTTTGTTCAATGTTGGCCAATGAAAATCCAAGTCTCCTCTAGCCATTGACTAGAGGTTAGGGCACAGGCTGCTGGTTCCCTAGTTGTTGGAGGAATCTTAACTGAATTCAGTTAGAGGAAGCTCATTTCATGCCACCTCTAAGCATCCATTAATCCTCCAAACCAAAATTGGAGTCTTGTCCCTCTTTTAGGGTTTTTTAGGTTTGGCATGCTACTTGTGGAATCTTCGACTTGGGAGGCTTATGGATCAGATCATCCCCTTTGGATTTGATCCTCAGATGTGTCCAAAATGATGACAAGGCTTGGAAATTCGTGTGGCACAAGAAATGTGCAAATCTGTCCTAAAACATGTCTTAAAAATCAGCTGCAGCAAGCCTTGTTGTAAAATCCATAACTTCTTGCTCAAGAATGATGAATGGTTGTTCCAAGACTCTATGGAAAGCTGAGATTACATACTTCAACTTTGATGTTTGACCCTAGACTTGGTTCAACTTGGATCATGGAGAAAAACATCCTTGAAGTTGGGACATTCTTGCTGAAAAAATATTAATGATGTCCTATGAAATGTTGGAACATCTGACAACTTTGAACATTAATAATTCCAAACTTTAATCACTTGTATCTTTCAATCCACTATGATATTTTGAGTTGAAGTGAATTTCATATTTGATGCTTGTCTTGTATGGTGACAAAGCTTGAAAATTATGTGGCACAAGAAAAAGTGCACAAAATCTGTCCTAAAAAACAGCTGCAGCAAGCCTTCCTGTAAAGTCCATAACTTCCTGCTCGAGTGTGATAAATGGACGTTCTACAACTTTTTGGAAAGCTGAGATAACGTACTTCAACTTTGATGTTCAACGTTTATGAAGATAAGACTTGTAAAGTTATCAAAAATGACCTTGAACTTGTGTGATCAAATCTATCCTAAAAGTTGTCATGAAAATTCTGTTTTATCAATGCCTTTTGCAGAGACCATAACTTTCTGCTCGAGAATGATAAATGAGCTTTCTAGGACTCTATGGAAAGGTGAGATGACGCACTTCAACTTTCATGCCCAGGGTTTTTCCTGAATCAACTTGGATCATGGAGAAAAACATCCTTGAAGTTGGGACATTCTTGCTGGAAAAATATTAATGATGTCCTATGAAATGTCGGAACATTGGACATTAAGAATTCCCAACTTTGATCACTTATATCTTTTAATCCTTATGATATTTTGATTTGATTCCTTCTACAATGTTGAAGTATCAAATACCCTCTTTAAAAGTAGCCCTTACGCAAAATCAATGGATGCTTGGGTCAATAGTTACAACCTTGAAAAGTTGTGCACTTGAACATAATTTTAACTTAGAAAAAATTTCTAAGTTTCTTTCAATTTGATCAATTTTGCAATTTTGCATGATTTCTTGATTTAAATTTGATAAAATTAAATCATCCATCATATTTTCTTGAGTAATGGCTTGTGAAGCTCAAAGTTGACCAAAAGTCAAACTTTGACCTTCTGCGTCAGTTGACTTTGTATTAGACGAACTTGAGGCTTGATCCACTTGAAATGTTGCACTCTTGTGCTTAATTCTTGATGCGGGAGTCCTCTTGATCCTTTGTGGGTGTTTAAGAGGTTAGACAAGTTGAAGATCATGTCATTCCTTAATTGATCATTTGTCTAAAGGCTCTGACAGGGCTTGAAACCCTAAGCTTGTTTATAGTGAATACTCAACAATTCCTTGAGGAGATTGATGAGGCACAAAGGTACATCCATATTGTGATGATGATTTACAAAATGATGGGAAATCTTGGTGGTCAAAATTTGGGGTATGACAGATACCCCTATTTAATCTTCTTGGACCCGAAGGTGTGAATGGCGAAGGTATTCGGGCATTCGGGGTGCAAGAGGATTAAATATCAAAATACCCAAAATTTTGATGGTGGTTATGAATGGTAGCTTACACATTCATCTTCTTTAGTTAAGCGATGATGCTTAGAAAAGGTAAACTTCCCCTCGATCCTGGTCTTCAGCCAAGGAGCTGGTCTCAGTTTTCTTTTGAAATAAACCTCCCCTCGATCCTGCTTTCCTACCAAGGAACTGGTCTTAGTTTCTTTTGTCAACTTCCCCTCGATCCTGGTTTCCTACCAAGGAACTGGTCTTAGTTTCTGATTTGTGAACTTCCCCTCAATCCTGGTTTCCTACCAAGGAACTGGTCTTAGTTTTCGAAGTAAACTTCCCCTCGATCCTGGTTTCCTACCAAGGAACTGGTCTCAGTTTCTGATTTGTAAACTTCCCCTCGATCCTGGTTTCCTACCAAGGAACTGGTCTTAGTTTCCGAAGTAAACTTCCCCTCGATCCTGGTTTCCTACCAAGGAACTGGTCTAAGTTTACTGATTTAAAATTTCTTGACAAGGAACGCTATTTGTAGCGACTTTCCTTCAAACTTCTCGCCGAATTTTCCTGGGGAGATGCCATTTGAGTGGAAAAAGTTTTGATGTCAGACTTGCTGGGGAACCCATTCATCTGAATTGTAGAGGTACACAAACTTCTCTGTTTGGAGACGCCATTTGTCGATTCTACTGGGGAAAGCGAGTCTCTTGAGAGACTGTTTCTGTTTGGGGGTGTTACATCATACTTTTCCTGAGGTCTTTTCAGAGAAATGCCATACGATGTACCCCAATTTTGAGGGGCTTTCTCTGGGGATTTTCCTTAATCTGGGAAAGCGAATATATCATCTTCAATGGCGAAGAGTGATATTTGTTGAAAGTTTTCTTGTTTCTCAGAGGTTCAAGTTATCGAAGTGGTCAAGGACCATCTTTAATCCAGAGGTAAACATGAGAGAGATTACTTAGATGATTCACTTCCTGATGAGGAAAGATCTGACAACTCGATTGAGAGGAATTTTATCACTGGGAGATAAGACCGACTAGAGTGATAGTGATGCAATATGAATATGAATGTAGATCAATAATGCATGATGTATGTATGTATATGCTGACAAAACTGACGCAACATACAGACTAAAGGATGAACACGACTGGATACTCGGCCACAGTGGGGCATGTAGAAATATCGCTGGTTCAAGATAGCAATTTTGCCTTGCTTAGGAGAAACGGTCCCTGTTGGGAGCGATGCTGGTCGGGCTTAGGAGATGAGAACTCTACCGAGGATGTCAGACGAAACATGGTCTCTGACACAGTTGATCCTTCATTCAGGCGTACTGGTCTAAAAGGAGTACTTTGATTCTGTACTTTGAGGTTCGAACACCTTTGGAGAAGCGACCGATGTTCTTCTGATGTTCAACAGTAAAAAGAAATTGCCATCTTTATTTTAAAAAAGCAGAAAAAGTTTGACAAGTAAATTCATTTTGTTTTATTTTCAAGAATCGTTAATCATGTTAAAAACATAATTCTGTAAAGCTAAAACAAGTAAGAATTAAAAACAAAAGTACAAGGGCTCAAATTTTATTGATAGGATGGAAATCAGCCGAACGTGTGATTCTATAGAGTATTTACAAAATTAGAAAATGGTAATTTACAGGGAAAAGGGCTACGTTGAAACATAACGACCACTATCCTTCTACCAACTTTGAATTCGGGACATCCTGAGCTTCTGTCGAAGATGACCTTGACTGGAGTCTCTGATGGATGGCATGACTGCTGAAGAGCTGAACTGATCAGACGTAGTTACTTGCCATTAATCCCTAACTTTTGCCTGGATTGTACTTGGAGATTTCCAATCCACCGGGATGATTTTTGATCATGTCTCTAATTTTTGCCTGGATCGCCCTTTCGGGTTTTCAATCCACCGAGACGTTTTTTTTTATTTTTTAGTTTAGGCGAAGTATTTCTTGACTACATCAACATTCGTGGGGTAGGCAAATTCCTCTCCGTCCATGGTTGCGAGTCTCAAGGCGCCGCCTGAGAAAGCTTTCTTGACCACATAGGGGCCATTATAATTTGGAGTCCATTTGCCCCGGGAATCAGTGAGAAAGGATTGTATCTTCTTGAGGAGTTTGACGATTGGCGTGCATGTCGCGGTCATGAGGAATATGAATCTGGAGATGTAGTTCAAATGTCCCAGGAATCCCCTGACTTGTTTTTCAGTCTTTGGAGAAGGCATTTCTCGAATGGCCTTGACCTTGTCAGGATCAACCTCAATTCCTTTCTGGTTGACGATGAACCCTAAGAGTTTTCCCGAATGGACACCGAAGGTGCACTTGTTGGGATTCAAATGGAGTATGTATTTTCTCAAACGCTCGAATAGTTTTGACAGGTGGGTCACATGCTCCTCTTCTGTCTTAGATTTTACAATCATATCATCGACATATACCTCGATTTCCTTGTGTATCATGTCATGAAACAGAGTAGTCATGGCCCTTTGATAGGTTGCCCCGGCGTTCTTCAAACCGAACGACATCACCTTGTAACAAATGGTACCCCATGGGGTAATGAACGAAGTTTTCTCCATGTCTTTCGGCGCCATTTTGATTTGATTATAGCCCGAGAATCCATCCATGAAGGAGAAAACTTTGAACTTTGTTGTACTGTCAACCAGCATGTCAATGTGTGGTAAAGGGAAGTCGTCATTTGGACTAGCCTTGTTCAGGTCTCTGTAGTCGACACACATTCTGACCTTTCCGTCCTTTTTCGGAACAGGTACGATGTTGGCTAACCATTGAGGATATTCAGATGTAGCGAGGAAACCCGCGTCAATCTGTTTCTGTACTTCCTCTTTGATTTTGATGGCCATGTCCGGGTGAGTCCTTCTCAACCTCTGTTTTACTGGCGGACATTCCGATCTCAACGGTAAATGATGTTCCACGATGCTGGTATCCAACCCTGGAATATCCTGATAGGACCAAGCGAATACATCGGGGAATTCTTTGAGAAGCTTTATCAAACCTTCTTTGATAGTCGGACTGAGTAGTGCCCCAATCCTGATTTCTTTTCTCTCTTTTTCCGAACCCAAGTTTACCATTTCTAACCGCTCTTTGTGAGGTTCAATGGACCTTTCCTCCTATCTGAGTAATCGGGAGATCCCTTTTGGAATTTCGTCGTCAACTTCTTCTTCAGCCCCAAATACCGGAAACTCAAAGTCTGGAGAAGGCATCAGATCGTATGTTTCAACGGGGTTTAAAACAAGCAATATGCATTACGTGATTATTTGTGTTTAGAAGAGATAGAGAAAATGCAAGTGTGTGCAGTGTGTTTTTCTTTTACTGCTTGTTTTTATTATTGAGTTGTTTTTTAGGATTACCATTTTCTGAGAAAAGCAAAAAGAGAAAACAGCAATTAATGCGGAAATTATAGAACGACGTTATTTTATTAATGAACAAGTCGATTCTTGAAACTACAGCCCTATAAAATAAAACTTTGTCGCTTTGGGCAAAGCGAAGAGGGAAATTTACAGAAAGCGAGCCCTATCAAACATCTGTTTCACCTGGGCAAGGTGAAAGGTTAAAGATGGCAATCACTTTGACTGATGAACGATCTTCGGAACATCGACAGCAACCCACTGGCGGCGAACTCCCCAGTGAATCACAAAGTCTGGCACCTTCCTTGATTTGTCTTTAGAAATAACGTTGATTTTTGGTGGAGCAGGATCATTGGAATCTGTCTCCCAAGCAGAGTTGACGTAGGAGGATTCCTCTGTTGCATTTTGCAGAGTATTTGTACTCTCAGGAAGATTTCCCCATCCAGTTGGCTGGATGTCTTCGAGCCTGATACGAGAGCTTTCGGGAGCAGTGTACTTGACCATATAGTCGTATTTTCCACTAGGTTGTCCCAAGGTGTCCCACACTTCTTTGGAACTGGAGGAGTTATCCTTCTCGATGACGTTGACCTCAGGAAAAGCATAATTGATGAACTCTAGTCCTGCAAACGTTGCGAATTCATCGTCGTGCTGAGTATTTTTAGGATAACCTGGGTGTTGATCCCATGACATGGTGGGGACGCAGGTATTCTTTTCAATGATGCTCAGGTGATTTTAATTGTTCGGCTGATTTTCTTGCCCCAAGTTTCCTGGGTAAGGCTGCCAGATAGGCAGACCATCCATTAAGCCATAGTAGCTGGTGTCAAAGTTGTCTTTCATCAGAGTGTCCTCCTCTAATGAGTTTGGCGGAGCACGGCATCCTTCAGGATCACAATCTCCATATACCATTTCGATGACTGACCTCGGTATAAATCTCGGGCTCTGTGCAGGAAAGCAAAATGGGGTCTGTGTTTCGTCCTGAGACGTATAACCATCCTTGTTGAGATAGGACTTCCATTCTTCCTCCACATCAGATGAATCATCTTTATTGATGGTATGTACCTCTTGAATCACTGGTTGAAGGAAGCCTCCACTATGGAAGAAGTTCTGAATGGGATGATGACTTTCATCGTTAGCAGCTGTCTGGGTATAGGTTACAGAAAAATCAAGACCCTTCTTTGTTTTATTGTCAGTAGGAATGACAAGCTGTCCCCATCCTTTTGTATTTGTACTCTCGACCGCTTTGATAGCATCTTTGTACGAGGAAATGGAAGTTCCCCCCTCAGATTGATCGTCCTTGTGTAGCGAAAGCACTTGGAACTGGGTTCCGATTATCCCTTCTGGTTCCACATAAGTGGATGACAATAAATTGCTGACGAGCAAGGCCTGTTCCCCACAGACTGTGATGAGTTGGCCGTTCTGGACGAACTTTAGCTTTTGGTGGAGGGTTGAAGTGACTGCCCCAGCCTGATGTATCCAAGGTCTTCCTAATAAACAACTGTATGTTGCCCGGATGTCCATAACCTGGAAAGTGACTTGGAAAGTGTGAGGACCGATAGTTATGGGAAGGTCGACTTCGTCGATAACCGTTTTTCTAGATCCATCAAATGCTTTGACGACGACCTTGCTGGTTCTCATCGAAGGGCCTTTGAATGATAATTGCATCAAAGTGGACTTCAACATAACATTCAGGGCTGACTCTGTGTCTACCAGTACGCTGGCTAAAGCATCGTCCTAGCAGTTGACTGTAATATTGAGCTCCATGTTATGACGGCGACCCTCTTCAGGTAATTCCTCATCACTAAATCCCAAGTTGTTGCAGGAAGTGATGTTAGAGACAATGCTATCGAACTGTCTGATTGTTACATCTTGTTCCACAAAGGCTTACTCCAAGACTTTCTGTAGAGCCTCCCTGTGCGCTTCTGAACTGAGTAACAGTGATAATACCGAGATCTTTGAAGGAGTCTGTAACAGTTGATCAACAATGTTGTATTCACTCTTTTGGATGAGCTTCAGCATCTCATCGTTGTTCTTTGAAAGGTCGGGATCACTGGATTGACCGACTGGTGGATTGGGAACTTCTGTCTGAGGTTCCTTTTCTTTGCTGAGTTCTCCAACTCCTCTGTTGAAGATTCGACCACTCCGTGTTACTCGACTGATGTATGGAATATTCACGACGGAGGGTAAGGGAATTTCCTTTCCATTCTCGACTATTGTTGCACCGTATTTGTAAGGGATAGCCTTAGTTAATTCATACAGTAGTGGTCCTGGCAGATAGATGACTATGGGAGTCTCTGATTTTTCTGACCATCATAAGTAATTTCGATTCGTTCCTGGTTGGGAACTCTCGATTCATCAAGTAGAGGGATGATGGCACAAATATCCCTAGTCCTCTGATGATCGGAGATTACGACAACGTCCTCGATTTGATTAGTGAGATAGTTGACTGATCCAGAACTTGAGCATGGTTGAATCTCTTTGCGGTCTAACTGACTTTAAAGGGCTGCCCGCACGAGGTAGCATCCTTGATTATTCACTTGACAAACTCCACACCACTCATAGTTGTGTAGTGGCACCTGGCCGCGTCCGCTCTGAATACAGTGTAGCCTTACTAGGTCAGTTTCCACCGACGGGACATCCTGACTTTGATATCTAGTAGGATTCCCGTTAGTGATACTAATTTGCTGGGTGTCTTCATCCATATAGATTAGAAGCCATCAGTGGTTCAACAAGTGCTGAAGTGTTTCCTGGACAAGGGCACAACCTTGATCGTGTTCGCAACCCGCTTTATAGCTCTGATAATCATGTGATACCAGGAATCGAAGACAGACCTGTTCTGCGTGTAACTCCACCAGGCTGGTATTCATCAGACGAATATTGAAGATTTGAATCATGTTGATCTGATAGGGATTCCTATCATGGTAGTCCTGGATCCATCCAAGATGCATCTGACACTGGAGGGCCTCTTGTACAAAAGAGCATCCCTGTTTATTTACCGAGCAAGTAAGACAAGAACTGTAATCTTGCCACGGCAGATTATGATACTGGCTTTGCCTTGAGTGCATTGCCACCAGGTTGACATTCATTGCATAGACGTCGTGGTTTTGAATGACATTGGAATTCGTATAAACCATGTTAACTCCACGAACTCGGTGCTCTTGGATCCATCTGAGATCCATCTGTTCCTGTAGAGCTGATTGCACCACAGAACACCCTCGATTGCTTTTAGAGCAGATATCACACTGGTGATAATTATGAGGTGGCACATGGCCATATCCACTATGTCTACAATGCATCTTGACCAGATTGGTCCTTAACAAGAGTACATCATGAATTTGATAAACGTTGTTAGACTCTCCCTTTATCAGGTTGACTGCAGCTTTCTCGTGTTGAGGCAGCGGGTTCGTGAGAACATTGGGATTCGTATCTTTGAAAGATAAGAGCCTGCTCCTAACAAGCTTTTGCACGTCAAATTTGAAATTGAGATAGTTCTCTATGTTATGCCCTGGACCTCCTTGATGATAAGGGCAAGTCGGATCCGCTTTGAACCAAAAAGGCGGATTTTCCGGTACGGTAAGAGGATGCTTGGTCTGGACGTGCCCTTTGACCAGTAATAACAGAAATAGTTTCGCGTACGATACGGGTATAAGATCAAATCCTGGTGGCCGCGTTGTACGGTTGTTGTTGTACTGAGGACGAGCCTGCTGAAGAGGCTGTTGTGTCCTTCACTGAAGTTGTTTTTTATTAGGTTGGCTCTGCACTACCTGAGGTTGATAGGTAGAAACAGGCGCAGGGTTGATAGCAGGAGTTACAGCTGCTACTGGTTGATAACGTCGCCTTTGCTTTCCGAGAGAGATATTCCCAATATCCTGCTCTTTTTTCTTAGGGAGAGCACTACCGTATCATTTTGTACTACTTGATGATCCAGCGTCTTTAACTAAACGTCCTTCTCGGACGACTTCCTCAAGACGAACCCCCATGCCCACCATCTCGGTGAAGTCACTGGGTGCACTGACAACTATTCTGTCGTAGTAAAATGATCTCAAGGTCTTTAAGAAGATCTTTGTCATCTCTTTTTCCTCAAGAGGTGGAGAGATCTGAGTGGCAATTTCACGCCATCTCTGAGCGTACTCCTTAAAGGTTTCTTTGTCCCTTTGTGACATTGATCTGAGTTGATCTCTGTTTGGTGCCATGTCCAAATTGTATTTGTACTGTTGGACAAAGGCAATGCCGAGATCTCTGTAAGTGCTAATCGTAGCACGGTTTAAACCCATGTACCATTTTAATGTGGCACCGGTTAAACTATCCTGAAAGCAGTGAATCAGTAGATCTTGATTTTCTGTCTGAGCCGACATTCGCCTAGCGTACATCACCAAGTGACTCTGAGGGCAAGAGTTACCTTTGTACTTTTCAAAGCCAGGCACCTAGAATTTGTGCGGAACTTTCACATTGGGGACCAAGCAGAGGTCTGCGGCGTCTTTTCCAAATAGATCCTGACTGCGAATAGCTTGCAATTCCTTTTGCATTTCCAGGAACTGTTCCTGGAACTCGTTCAATCTTTCGAACATGCTTTCGTTTCCACCAGAAGGTATCTGGGGAATCTGCCCTTCTGGAACAGTGTGTACCACGGGTTGTGGTATAGTCATTACGGCCGAGACTCTCAGTGCCTCCCAAAGTTTGTAACCTTTAGTAGTTGATGTCATGCCCCTGGCATCTTCACTTTCCCGAAGTTTGTAACCTTCAGGCCCAGCAGTTCCTGCAGGGATTTCCTGATCTTCAGTGATCGGCGAAACATATCCTTCCGAGATATAGTTAACAGGCATGCCCCAGGGACGATCTTTCGGCATTTGATACCTAGGATCATACTTCTCCACTATGGGCATTGAGGTGATCTCTGAGATCACGGTTCTTTGTAGCTGAGCTTCTTCCATGGCTTGCATGTTATTACGAAGCTTTCTCATATCCTCTCTTAGAGCGTCGATCTCTTCTTTCAACTCTCTGTTCTCTTCCTCAAGATCATCCATCTTTTTCTAACGATTGGCCCAAGTATTGTACGAATGAGACAGTTTGACTCTAGAATCGAGACACAAATGGGAGATTCGTAGGTAAGAAGAATACGTTACGGGAGAATGATGAATGCAATGATTATATTAATTGTTTTTTGGTTTAATCAAAATAAACTTCGACAATTAGATTGCAAATATCAAACAGTGGGGAAACCCTGTTTTATTGAAATTCAAAGGATTGCGGAAATGGAAATACAGTAAATTACAAGTTTCAGAAAAAGAAACCTAAGTTAATGAGTCCCAAGTCCTCTCTGAGGAGAAACTGGGTGCTGATTCTGGTACTTTCCTTTTCTTTGACCTGGGCTCTTGAGTCGTTGTCGGGTTGTTATTCCTTTGCCAGGTGAAAGGAGCGAGCAAATTCCTTTGGTCATGCTGATTATCCACAACATGTTGCTCTAAAATCTCGATCAGAGCATCCTTTTCTTTTAGTAGCTGCTGTATTTTGGTACACTCCACGTTGAGAATGCGGTACTTGCTCTTCCAAGACCTTCTCTCCTGTTGAACTTTGTTGAGAGTAACCTGAAGCTTTTCAGTTTCCGTCATGAAGTACATGACAGATTCCCTTGGCGGAAGAACTCTGTGGCGAGGATAAGGAAATTTTAGCTTGAGAGCTCTAGTTTGTACCCAGTGGAGATAAGGCTCCACCGAGACACAGTCCGGTTTTCCTAGAGACTCCCGTCCTTTCTTATGAACATGTTTCCAAGCGTGCACTATTTCCATCTTTAGTGCTCTGTCATTTTCTCCTTCCTTGAAGAAAAGACCTTCCAGATGAGCATTACGCGGGACATGCCTCATTGGGTATCCAAATTGACGACGAACCAATACCGAATAGTAGTTGATTCCTCCCTTAGTTCCTATAAGGGGTACGTTGGGGAAGTTTCCACAACGGTAAATGATCCTGATTCCGTCATAAATCCTATTACACCAATCAATGTCAGAGTTGGTGAGAGACATGATTTTCTGCGACCAGCGTAAGGCACTCTTATGATCCAAAAAAACAGCAGACTTAGGCAAATAGGAGATAAACCATTTGTATAGCAGGGGCACACAACACATGATCTCTCCTCCGCTGTATAAGTTCCCTAAGTGTACAGAATGATACGCATCTGCGAGCAAAGTCGGCACAGGGTTTCCAATGAGAAAAAACCTTAATGGCATTGATATCAACGAAGTTATTAATGTTGGGCAACAGAAATAACCAGTAGGTGAGTAAAACAAAGATGCTTTCAAAAGCATCCACGTTCCCTATACTAGTGAAGTACAGAGCCTTCTTTGTCAGAAACTAGGCCGGCAAACCTTGTATGCCACCCTTAGTGGTCATGTGAGTCCTGACCTCTGACTCGTCCAAATAAATTGCTCTTGCAATGATTTGAGCCCTTGGAATTTCTTCCAGTCCAGAAAATGGAGCTTGATCAGTAATGTGTAGATCAGTCAGGTGAGAGTACTCCTCCAGCGTTGGTGCTAGCTGGTAATTCGGGAATGTGAAACAGTGATAGACCGGATCGTAAAACTGAATGAGTGCATCCATGATTCCTTCAATCACATGGATTCTTAACAGAGGTAGCTGACCTCCGTACTTGGCTCTGAAAGCCTCAGGGTTAGTGATCATCCTCGCTAACCTTCTCAAATCCTCAAGTTTTGGAACCTTGAAGGTGTACTGGTGAGTTCTCCTTCTACCGAAATCCATGAGCGCAATCTTTTTCTCTGACATTTGCAATCATTGTCTCAGTTTAATTTGAAAAAGAGAGACTAGAAGAGAAAAATTTTCTTTGTTTTAATGTTTTTTAGATGAATGCATGAATGCAGCACACAAAAACACAGAAAAAGCATGGGGTCAAAGGGTCGTTGTCTTGAAGTCAAGGCTCTACCCATCCCCCAAAGATTTATACTAGTGATTTTTGTACCTGTCTCTCAAAATCATCAGTTCTTGTCGAGAAAACACCAGCGGGCCGGGAACCACGCTAGGTGATGTTTTTTCAAAGAACCTTCAGAAGAGGGTGGTATCGCGTGACAACCATTTCCGATAGTTTCCGCACCACTAAAAGAGGTTTTTCCTAGGTGTATACTCAATATTTCCACATGCGGCATCACACGCATTCCCATTAGCAGAAAAATAAACACATATATCAATTAGGAAAAACAGTATATATATTTGTCCTAATGTCCTAGACTTTTTAGAGCTATGAATCCTATGTTCCTGACAGAAAATGGCTCCCCGGCGGAGTCGCCATTCTGTGGTACCTTCCCAACTTAAAGGTTTTTGACCTAAGATCTAGTGAAGTCAACAAAAGTCTCATTCCAAGTGAAATTCCCAGTGAAGGTTTAAATTGATATGAAAAGATCGGCCCCACGGTGGGAGCCACTTTTCTGTGGTGGCCACCGCCATGAAAAATATTTGTCCAAGGTTTTCACCTTAAACGTTAAGAAAGAATGAGAGGCCCCACGGTGGGTGCCACTTTTCTGTAGTGAGCAATTTTGGACGCGGCTCTTAAGCGCTGTCGCTCTTTGGGGTTTACTACAGGTCGATTCATTTTTTATCCTATTGTGAGCTGACTAAGGAAGGGAAATAGATGTCTCCAATTAACCCTGCTTGCATACTGAGTTTAAACAGCAGTCTGTTAGGTTACAGATGCTATATGGTAATGGGGCCTTTCTTTCTTCTTACTTTATTAAGGTGGAAAACTGGGACTATTCACGGGGAATTTGTCAGATTGGGTGGAGATAGGGGACTTTAGGTTTTTTTATTAGTGTGCTCGCTAAGATTTTTCTTTCAATCTTATACCTACGTATTCCCGTTTACCGAAACATGGAAATCAGAGCGATCGTAGTTCCTCCTATTCTATGGGAGGAAATGGGTGTTTTAGTGTCTTGTTTGAAGCCCAAGATGTGAAGCGAAAGGTGATCTATATCTTGTTCAAAGCCCAAGATATGAAGCTGAAGGTGGTTTGTATCTTGTTCAAAGCCCAAGATGTGAAGCTGAAGGGTTTATTTGTATCTTGTTCAAAGCCCAAGATGTGAAGCTAAAAGGTGTTGTCTTTAGAGAGAATTTGTCATCTCTAAAGAGGGTCTGTTTGTCACAACTGTTTATAAAGGAGAATTACTTTAACCGGGATATGTGAATCCGGCAATGCCATAATATCCTTTATAGGGGGTTCCAACCTGAAGGAGAAAACTTTAACTCAGTGTAGAGCAATGCTATCTTTCCTTAGGAATTTTTCATGTTAAAAGAGGGACAGTGGCATGGATGTAAATAATCCAGAGGCTTGCCGCTTACAGCGATTAGATGAAGGGGAAGGAGTTGTTGATGTTTGTGTACTGTGAACGAGGCACAACTTTAATGCTAAAAGGTTGATTGGCTCAACCTGGGTTTTCCTTATACAAAGCCTAATAGGAGGCTACTGGCCCAACAAGAGGGAGTTTTTGTGTGTCTCGTACGAAGCCCGAGAGAGAGGCTAAAAGGGTCGACTCAACAGGAGAATCTTTTATACTCAACAAGAGAGTGTTTTTGTATCTCGTACGAAGTCCGAGATGGAGGCTAAAAGGGTTTGACTCAACAAGAGAGTCTTTTATACTCAACAAGAGAGTGTTTTTGTATCTCGTACGAAGCCCGAGATGGAGGTTAAAAGGGAGATTGGCTCAATAAGAGAGCCTTTTATACTCAACAAGAGAGTGTTTTGGTATCTCGTACGAAGCCCGAGATGGAGGCTAAAAGTTTTGACTCAACAAGAGAGTTTTTATATCTCGTACGAAGCCCGAGATGGAGGCTAACAGATTTGACTCAACAAGAGAGTCTTTGTATCTCGTACGAAGCCCGAGATGGAGGCTAAAAGGTTACTGTTTCAATTGAGTGACAGGTCCAGTATGTTGGTTCAACGAGAAAATAAGTTTTTATATAAGTAACACTGTAGTCATGGATTTGATCTGAGAATCGGGATTATTTCTTGTTCTTTAAGGAAACGGGGAATCCAAAGGGTATTTGAGACTATCCAAGTCTGCGGGCGTTTCCTTACTTGAGAATGTCTCTGAGACTCAAGGAAATTAGACTGTCCAAGTCTAGAGTTTTATCTTTTGTACTATGCTTAAAGAAACAGTTGTAGTACGTTCACGGTAGAAAAATCTAGACTCTTTGAAAGACGGTTCTATTAAGATGACTAATTTCTGTTCCTATACCTCTAGGAGATCGTCGGGACAATTTGTACGAAGCCCAAGAGGAGGGTGGAAACTTTTAAAAAGCCGAGGGACAATTTGTACGAAGCCCAAGAGGAGGCTATCATTCCCAGAGGAAGAAATCATTTATACAAAGCCTAAGAGGAGGCTATGAATACTTCTAAGAAGCCGATGGGTCCTTGTACAATGCCCAAGAGGAGGCAGGGATGCTTTTAAGAAGCCTGTGGGTCCCCAAACCCCGAGAAGTTCAAGACAGACTATTCACAAATAATAGATCAAGCCAGGAAAGTTCCAGAATTTGGAAGAAACTCAAGGGATTCAATTCACAGAGAAGAGATCATCTCTGGGGAGTAGAGTTTCTTGACAATTCCTAAGGATGACAGCCGAAGAGAAGACTGTATATGGTGCTCCTATGGGGGATCTAGTATTGTCTATTTCTAAGAATGATCGAAACGGCTTTGCCTAGTGCTAGACGTAGTTGCCGGGGAAACTCTAAATATCTATACTATTATTACACAGTCGATATGAGTTTATGAAAGAAGACTTACAGCGAAATAACCCCACAATGCAGTTATATGTATATGAAAGCGGTAAATGAAAGCATATAAACACTTACTCGGTTGTAGAGCTTCCATGTTGTTTGGTTAGTTGTTTAACAAAGAAAGATTGAAAACAACAGTATATTTAAAATCAAAGGAGAAAGTGCTTTGAAAAGAAAGATTGGGGCTTACAGCTCAAGGAGAGGCCCAGGGTTTTATCAGTGATCGCACTATCGTTTTGTACAGAGGGACTTATACAAGTGACTGAGGTCAGAAAAAGGTTTTCTGTACAAAGGGATGGGTCTTACACTCTCTCAAGAGGCCCAAGTGATTTTTAAGAAAAGAATTGGGTCTTACTACTCGAGGGTAGGCCCAATGATTAATTTTGAAAAGGACGACGATCGCGCCGAGGTTTTGGAAACACTGTGGGACTTATACAAGTGATTGAGGCCTAAAATTTTGGTATTTACAAAGGAATTAGGTCTTACACTCTATTAGAGGCCCAATGGTTTAAAAATGAAAATAAATGAGACTTATAGCTCAAGGAGAAGCCCAATGGTCTTTTTTGTTAAAAGGCGACGATCGCACCGAACTTTGTAAATGTACAGAGGGACTTATACAATATCTGAGGCCCAAAATATTTATTTACAAAAGGGATGGGACTTACACTCTATTAGATGCCCAAAGTGTATTTTAGGAAAATAAATGGGGCTTACAACACAAGGGGAGGCCCAGATGATTTTCAGTTTGAAAATGGCGATCGCGCCGAGATTTTTCGTATCGGGACTTATACAATAACTGAGGCCCAAAATATTTTTGTACAAAAAGGGCTGGTGTCATACCCCAAATTTTACCACTAAGATTCCCATCATTGTGTCAATCATCATCACAATATGGATGAACCATCATGCCTCATCAAATGCCTCAAGGGTTGTTGAGCATTCACTACAATCAAAATTAGGGCTTCAAGCCCTCTTAGAGTGCTTAGACAAAGGATCAATCAAGGAATGACTTGATCTTCAACTTTTCTAGCCTCTCAAACATCCAAAATGGATCAAAAGGACTCTCACTTCAAGGATTAAGCACAAGGATGCTCCCTTCTAGGTGGATCAAGCCTCAAGATCGCCAGTATCACCAAATTAGGGTTTTGGTCGACTAGGGCCTCCAGATGGAAAATTTCATCTGGGCACAAGCCAAAGATCCAAAACATAACCTAATATACTCCATGGAGCCTCATGGACCCAATCATCAAGTCAATTTGACCTCAGGGGATGCATACATCAAAAATCAGGAATTAGGGTTTCTTGACCTAATTCACCCCTAAGTTGACTTTTGGGACAAATCATGAACCAAGACCTCAAGACATGATTTGAGGGTCTCTAATATACCATATTTATCCATTTGGAACAATGGATTAATCCAAGAAGCCTGAGCAACAAGTCTCAATTTCATCTGCACCACAATTAGGGTTTCGCGAGGAAAGTCAACTGTAACTTTGACTTTTGACCAAGACATGCTCCCAAGCCCTAAGACATGATTCAATATGCCCAATGACACCCATGGAACATGTCCATCAAGTTTGATTTAGGTCAAGGACATGATTTCCTGAAGAATTGCACAGTTTGAAATTCATCTGATAAAAAGTCAACTGTGCACAAAAGTCAACTTTGACTTTTTGAGATTTTTCACCAAAATGGTTTTTTAACCCTAAAATGATGTTTATGTATGATTTGAATCATCATTCATCAAGAAAAATCAAAGAAAGTGGGATAACTTGTAAAAGGGGTAACCATAAAACTTAGAAAAATTTCTAAGTTATGGAAAAAGTACCACTAATGTGCCAACTTTGGAGGACCATAACTCCTAAACCACAAAGCCATTTTTTTCCATCCAAAGCTTGATTTGTATATCTCATTTCCCTCTACAAAAGCTTCATATTGACCTATGTCCAAATTCCTCATGGATTTTGAGTTATGGAGTGATTAAAATCAAGAAAAGTCACTTTGTTCCAACACTTAGTGAAAATTTCACTAAGTCAGATTTTGACTTACTTTTTGCCAAATGTAGGGGGATTTTTCACTTGGATTCAAAAGAGATAAAAAACAAACATGTTCAAACAGCTGTTGTATCATGTAAGGGCTTTCCAAAATGGCCAAGAACATTACCAAATTCAATTTGAGCCATGAGATATGACATTGGCAAGTTGCCTTGCTGAAATCTGCCAAGGCAAGGCAGATTTTGCATTTTTGGTCGATTTCCCAAAATCAGCCAAATCCAAATGCTCCTATCCACTTGGACACCTCAGAGGATTGAATCTAAAGGGGACAATCACTGAGCCAAGCCTCCAAAGTCTTTGGAACAAGAAATAGCATGTTGAACCTAGAATTGCCAAAATAGGGACAAGACTCCAATTTTGGAATTGAGCATTCAATGGAAGCATCAAGGTGGTATGGACTAAGCCATTATCAACTAAATTCAGTCAAGGCTTATCCAGGACCAAGGGAACCACAGCCCTGTGCCCTAACCTCTAGTCAATGGTTAGAGGAGACTTGGATTTCTATTGGACAACATTGGCCAAACCTCTGCTGCAGTTGCCATTCACTGTGAATCCCAAAACAAACTTGCTCTACTATAAATAGAGCTCAATTGTGATCAGTTTGAGTACACCAAAGCCATCAAATAGATGCTTTCCTCAAAATCTCCTTCTCTTGGCAAAAATACCTTCTTTAGCAAGGCAACTTTGAGTTTTTGAGCTAGAGAGCAATTCCACTCAAACCAATCACACACACACCTCACATACATCATATATGAGTTGATCAAACACTTAAACAACATCTGGAACACTGATTTCTTAGAATCACCAGTCAATTGCTCAAGGTTTTAACCAAGGTGTAGTTGAGATGCCATGAAGTGATCCAGCCAATTTCAATCAAGTCCAAGCATTCAAACACACTCCATAGGGTGTAGGGAAGTTGTTCAGATCATCACTACTCATCTGTAACACCTCCAACTTAGAAATATCTTTGAACTTGCTGTCACGACCTAGAGGTAAGCCTAAACTTGGTCATCTCTCAATCTATGCATATTTCCTCGCACAATACTTTGGCAATATGTTCATAATCATACATGGAATGTTTCCCCTCAATTAATTGCTTTGTTTGAATCGTGTATCAAAAATCCTAGCCTTCATGCAGAAATTAGGGTTCTTGAGGATTCTTCATGATTTCTTGTTATATGTTTAATTTAAATGAAATTAAATGTCATAGACATGATCGTGAGGTTGAAACGAGTTGATTGGTATGTGGATTACATGATATGATCAAGTATTCAGTGAGATTGGAGAGAAAATGCAAATCTGGGCAAAACTCAGAACACGCGCGTGTTCTTGGTTGTTCTTGGCGCCCTTTTTGATAAATTCAAATATTTGCATTTTGTGATTTTGATTAATTGATTCAAAAATTAATTTCTCTCTGAGTTTTAATGATTTTGAGTTGATTCTTTTTTTAATAATTCACAAAAATGTTAAAATATTTTATTTTCCCAAAAAATCCCAAAAATATTATTTATTTCATATAATTGATATTTTTGCAAAGAATTAATGTTTTAATTGTTTTTGACATTTTAAATATTTTTTCCACCTTGATTTTGCAACTTTTAATGCTTTCTAATTATTTTGTAGGTCAATACTTAATTTTTGAAGCATTAATCCAAGATCACAATTTGTTTTCCATGTGTTAAACAATTTTGATCATTTTAATTGAATTTTTATTCAATTAAAACACATTTTGAATACAAATTAGGGTTTTTGGATTAATCCAACCCTCATAAATCATTTTCAAAACACTTTGGGCCTCTATTAGAGTGTAAGACTCAACCCACTTGTACAGAAACAATTTTGGGCCTCATTCGTTGTATAAGTCCCTCTGTACATTTTCAAATAAACGGTGCGATCGTCACCTTTTCAAAAATAAACAACTGGGCCTCTCCTTGAGCTATAAGACCCATTCAAAACTTTTGGGCCTCTATTAGAGTGTAATACCCAATCCCCTTTTAACCAAAACATTTTGGGCCTCACTTATCGTATAAGTCCCCCTGCGTTAGAAGAAAATCTCGGCGCGATCGCCATTTTAAACGAAAAATCAACTGGGTCTACCCTCGTGTTATAAGCCCCACTCTTTTTCTTTAAACCTTTTGGGCCTCTATTAGAGTGTAAGACCCAACCCACTTGTACAGAAATATTTTGGGCCTCAGTCACTTGTATAAGTCCCTCTGTACAAATTCAACAGTGCGCTCACTGACAAAACCCTGGGCCTCTCCTTGAGCTGTAAGCCCCAAATCTTTCTTTTTTCAAAGCACTTTCTCCTTTGATTTTGAATATACTGTTATTTTCAATCTTTCTTTGTTGAACAGCTAACCAAACAGCATGGAAGCTCTACAACCGAGTAAGTGGTTATTGCTTTCATTTACTGCTTTCATATACATATAATTGTATTGTGGGGCTATTTCGATGTAAGCCTTCTTTCGTAAACTCATATCAACTGTGTAATAATAGTATAGATATTTAGAGTTTCCCCGGCAACTACGTCTAGCATTAAGCCCGTTGATCACTCTTAGAAATAGTCTAAACTAGATCCCCATAGGATTACCAGACACAGTCTTCCCTCCTCTTGGGGTTAAACAATATGGAGATATGAAAGGTAGCATTCTCTGTGAACCCTTTCATAGACTGTCACTCGTAGAAGTTGTCAAGAAACTCTATTCCCCAGAGATGATCTTTTCTCCGTGAATGGCATCTCTTGAGTTTCTTCCAAATTCTCGAACTTTCCTGACTTTGATCTATTCTTGGTGAATAGCATTGCCTTGAATTTCTCGGGGTTTGGGGACCCACAGGCTTCTTAAAAGCACTTGTCAAGAAGCTCTACTCCCCAGAGATGATCTTTTCTCCGTGAATGGTATCTCTTGAGTTTCTTCTAAATTCTCGAACTTTCCTGACTTGATCTATTCCTTGTGAATAGCTTGCCTTGAATTTCTCGGGGTTTGGGGACCCATCGACTTCTTTAAAGCAATCGGCCTCCTCTTGGGCATCGTACAAGGACCCACAGGCTTCCTAAAAGCAACCCAGCCTCCTCTTGGGCTTAGTACAAGGACCCTACGGCTTCTTAGAAGTATTCACAGCCTCCTCTTAGGCTTCGTATAATGATCTCTTTCTCCGGGAATGATAGCCTCCTCTTGGGCTTCGTACAAGGACCCGCCGGCTTCTTAAAAGCTTCTAGCCTCCTCTTGGGCTTCGTACAAATTGTCCCGATGACCTCCTAGAGGTATAGGAACAGAACTTAGTAATCTTCATAGAACAGTCCTTTCAAAGAGTCTACTACTGTGTCTCAAAGCATAGTACAAAAGATGAAACTCTAGACACAGACAGTCTAATCTCCTTGAGTCTCAAAGACATTCTCAAGTGACCCCTTCGTTAAATAGGAAGGAAACCCATAGACTCGGATAGTCTCAATACCCTTCGGATTTCCCGCTTCCTTAAAAAACAGGCATAACCCGGGTCCTCGAACCGAATCCCTAAGTACAGTGTTGCTCATATAAGAACTGATTTTCTCTTTAAAATCAGTATACTGGACCTGTCACTCAACTGAAACAGTTACAATAGCCTCCTCTTGGGCTTTGTACAATGATTCTCCCCCAGTGGAGCAAACAAATTTTAGCCTCCATCTCGGGCTTTGTACGAGATACAAAAACACTCTCTTGTTGAGTATAAAAGATCCTCTTGTAGGATCAACCCCTTTTAGCTTCTCTCTCGGGCTTTGTACGAGACACATATTAGCCTCCTCTTAGGCTTTGTATAAGAAAACCACTGGTTGATCTGATCAACCTTTTAGCATCAAATATGTGCCTCGTTCACAGTACACAAACATCAACAACTCCTTCCCCTTCATCTAATTGCTGTAAGCGGCAAGCCTCTGGATCATCTACATTCATGCCACTATCCCTATTTTAGCATGAGAAATTCCTAAGGAAAGATAGCATTGCTTTACACTGAGTTAAAGTCTTCTCCTTCAAGTTAAGAACCCCCTATAAAGGAAATTATGGCATTGCCGGATTCACATATCCCGGTTAAAGTAATTCTCCTTTATAAACAGTTGTGACATACAACCCCCTCTTTAGAGATGACAAATTCTCTCTAAAGTCAAACCCTTTCAGCTTCACATCTTGGGCTTTGAACAAGATACAAACTACCTTTAGCTTCACGTCTTGGGCTTTGAACAAGACACCAAAACAACCAATTTCCTTCCATAGAATAGGAGGAACTACGAACGCTCTGATTTCCCTGTTTCAGTAAACGGGAATATGTAGGCATAAGATTGAAAGAAAAATCTTAGCGAGCGTAATCAACAAAAAACCAAAATCCCATATTCTCACATATCTATCAAAAAGCATCAGTCCTAACATCCTAATCCTTGTTCCCCGCCAGAAACATTCTGTCAAAATGAAAAGAAAGAAATCAGTATTGGCGAAAATACAAATAACCAGTACAAAGGCCCCCCCACATTGATAGCATCCGTAACCTAACAGACCGCTGTTTAAACTCAGTATGCAAAGCAGGGTTAATTGGAGACATCTATTTCCCTTCCTTCATCAGCTCACAATAGGATAAAAATGAATCGACCTGTAGTAAGCTCAAACCGCAGAGAGCGACCAGTGCTTAAAAACCGCGTCCAAAATCGCTCGCTACAGAAAAATGGCGCCCACCATGGGGCCGTAAATTCTTTCTTCTAAACCTTTTTTCTCTTCACTTATGTGAAGACCACATATTGGGGCTTCCGCCAGGGAACCCATTTTCTGTCAGGAACTTAGGATTCATAGCTTTAAAGGTCTAGGATGTTTAGGACAAATATATATATACTGCTTTTCCTAATTGCTATACGTGTTTATTTTTCTGCTAATGGGAATGCGGGTGATGCCGTATGTGGAAAGATTGAGTATACACTTAAGATAAGTGATGGCGACGAGGTCGGCCATCAACCTCAGTGGAGGCTGACCAATGCAACGCATTATCTCACCTAGACAATGGGCCGATTGTTAAGTCTAAGAAGCTGAGGAGCCAAACCCTTTTGTAGTGCATTATCTCATTTGAGGCTGGTGATCTATTCTCGGTGAATGGCACTTACTCTAAGATTGCTCTACAACTCGCTGGCGATCCGCTTGTTGTTTTACTTTCCTGGGAGGAGCTGATGATAATGAGTACAAATACAAAAATCACCCTAGTATAAACCTTTGGGGATGGGTAGAGCCTTGACTTCATGACAACGACCCTTTGACCCCATGTTTTTTATATGTTTTTGTGTGCTGCATTCATTCATTCATTTAAAAAAAACATTAAAACATTCAAAAAATTTCTCTTCTAGTCTCTCTGTTTTTCAAATTAAACTAAGACTGTGATTGCAAATATCAGAGAAGAGGATTACGCTAATGGATTTCGGTAGAAAGAGAACTCATACGTACACCTTCAGGATTCTAAAACTAGAGGATTTGAGAAGGTTAGCAAGGATGATCACTAACCCTGAGGCTTTCAGAGCCAAGCACGGAGGTTTGCTACCACTGTTAAGAGTCCATGTGATTGAGGGAATCATGGACGCGCTCGTTCAATTCTATGATCCAGTTTATCACTGCTTCACATTCCCGGATTACCAGCTTGCACCAACACTGGAGGAGTATTCTCATCTGATCGATTTACACATTACAGATCGAGCTCCATTTTCTGGACTGGAATAAATTCCAAAGAATCAGACCATTGCAAGAGCAATTCATTTGGACGAGTCTGAGGTCAGGACTCACATGACCACTAAGGGTGGCATCCAAGGTTTGCCAGCCCAGTTCTTGACAAAGAAGGCCCTGTATTTTGCCAGTATAGGAAACGTGACTACTTTTGAAAGCATCTTTGTCTTGCTCACCTACGGGTTATTTTTGTTCCCCAACATCAATAACTTCGTCGATATTAACTCCATTAAGGTTTTTCTCATTGGAAACTCTGTGCCGACTTTGCTCGTAGATGTGTATCATTCTGTACACTCAGGAAATTTGTACAGCGGAGGGGGATTACATGCTGTGTACCTCTGCTTTATAAATGGTTTATCTCCCACTTGCCCAAGTCTGCTGCTTTTTGGGATTGCAAGAGTGTCTTACATTGGTCGCAGAAGATCATGTCTCTTACCAACTCTGATATAGATTGGTGTAATAGGATCTATGATGGAATCAGAATCATTGATCATTGTGGAAACTTCCCTAACGTACCCCTCATAGGAACTAGAGGAGGAATCAACTACCATCCAGTATTGGTTCGCCGTCAGTTTGGATACCCGATAAGGCATATTCTGCTGAATGCTCATCTGGAAGGTCTTTTCTTCAAAGAAGGAGAAAACGACAGAGCCCTAAAGATGGAAATAGTGCATGCTTGGAAGCATGTTCATAAGAAAGGACGGGAGTCTCTGGGAAAACCGGATTGTGTCTCGATGGAGCCTTATCTCCATTGGGTACAAACTAGAGCTCTCAAGCTAAAGATGCCTTATCCTCGTTACGGAATCCTTCCGCCAAAGGAATCTGTCATGTACTTCATGACGGAAACTGAAAAGCTCCAGGTTACTCTCAACAAAGTTCAACGAGAGAGAAGGTCTTGGAAGAACAAGTATCGTGCCCTCAACATAGAGTGCATCAAAATACAGCAATTACTGAGAGAGAAGGATGCTCTGATCGAACTTTTAGAGCGGCATGCTGTGGATAATCAGGATGACCAAAGGAATTCGCTCGCTCCTTTCACTTGGCAAAGGAACGACAACTCGACAACGGCTCAAGAGCCCCGGTCAAAGAAAAGGAAAGTACCAGAGTCAGCACCCGATTTCTCATCAGAGAGGACTCGGGACCCATTAGCTTAGGTTTCTGTTTCTGCATTTTGTAATCTATTGTATTTCCGTTTCTGTAATCCTTTAAATTAAATAAAAAGGGTTTTCCCCACTGTTTGATATTTGCAATCTAATTGTCGAAGTTTATTTTGATTAAACCAAAAAACAATTAATATAATCATTGCATTCATCATTCTCACATCGTGTATTCTTCTTACCTACGAATTTCACGTTCGTGTCTCGATTCTAGAGTCAAACTGTCTCATTCGTACAATACTTGGGCCAATCGTCAGAAAAAGATGGATGATCTTGAGGAAGAAAACAGAGAGTTGAAAGAAGAGATCGACGCTCTGAGAGAGGATATGAGAAAGCTTCGTAACGACATGCAAGTCATGGTAGAAGCTCAGCTACAAAGGACTGTGATCTTAGAGATCACCTCAACGCCCATAGTGGAGAAGTATGATCCTAGGTATCAGATACCGAAAGATCGCCCTTGAGGCATGCCTGTTAAATATATCCCGGAAGGATATGTTCCGCCGATCACTGAAGATCAGGGAATCACAACAGAAGCCGATGGGCCTGAAGGTTACAAACTTCGAGAAAGCGAAGATGCCAAAGGCATACTGACGACTCCTGAAGGTTACAAACTTCGGGAAATGCCAAGATGCACTGCCTTAGTCACGGTCCCACCCCCTGTGGTGCACACTATCTCGGAAGGACAGATTCCGCCAATACCTACTGGTAAAAAGGAAACTATGTTTGACCGAATGGATGAATTCCAGGAACAGTTCTTGGAAATTCAGAAGGAACTCCAAGCCATTCGCGGTCAGGATCTATTTGGAAAGGACGCTGCAGACCTTTGTCTGGTCCCCAATGTGAAAGTCCCGCACAAATTCCAAGTGCCCGACTTTGAAAAATACAAGGGTAACTCTTGCCCTCAAAGCCATCTGGTGATGTACGCTCGGCGGATGTCAGCTCAGACAGAGAATCAGGACCTACTGATTCACTACTTTCAGGATAGTTTAACCGGTGCCGCACTCAAATTGTACATGGGTTTAAACCGTACTACGATCAGTACATTCAGAGATCTTGGTACTTCCTTCGTCCAACAATACAAATACAATTTGGACATGACACCCGACAGAGATCAACTCAGATCAATGTCGCAAAAGGACAAGGAAACCTTTAAGGAGTATGCTCGGAGATGGCGCGAAATTGCCGCTCAAATTTGTCCACCTCTTGAGGAAAAAGAAATGACAAAGATCTTCTTAAAAACCTTAAGCTCATTTTAATATGACCAAATGGTCGCCAGTGCGCCCAGTGATTTCACCGAGATGGTCGCCATGGGCGTACGTCTTGAGGAAGCTGTCCGAGAAGGACGTTTGGTAAAAGACACTGGATCGACGAGCGGTACTAAAAAATACGGTGGTGCTCTCCCTAAGAAAAAAGAGCAGGATATTGGGAATATCTCTCTCGGAAAGCAAAGGCGACGTTACCAGCCGGTAGCAGCTGTAATTCTTACTATCAGCCTTGTGCCTATTCCTACGTATCAACCTCAGGTTGCGCAGAGCCAACCTGATCAGCAAAGGACACAACAGCCTATTCAGCAGGCTCGTCCTCCACATAACAACAACCGTACAACACGACCATCAGGGTTTGATCCTATACCCATGTTGTACACAGAACTATTTCCGTTACTACTGGCTAAGGGGCATATCCAGACTAAGTCTCCTCTTACAGTACCGGAAAATTCGCCTTTTTGGTTTAAGGTGGATCAGACATGCCCTTATCATCAAGGAGGTCCAGGGCATAACATTGAGAATTGTCTCAATTTTAAATTTGATGTGCAAAAGCTTGTTAGGAGTGGGCTCTTATCCTTCAAGGATACAAATCCTAATGTTCTCACGAACCCGCTGCCTCAACATGACAAGGCTGCAGTCAACTTGATAGAAGGAGAATTTGACAATGTCTATCAAATTCACGATGTACTCTTATTGAGGACGAATTTGGTCAAGATGCATTGTAGACAGAGTGGATATGGCCATGTGCCACCTCATAACTATCATCAGTGTGATGCCTGCTCTAAAAATAATCAAGGATGTTTTGTAGTGCAAGCAGCTCTACAGGAACAGATGGATCTCGGATATATCCAGGAACATCGAGTTCGTGGAGTTAACATGGTCTATACGAACTCCAACGTCATTCAGAACCACGACATCTGTGCAATGAATGTCAACTTGGTGGCAATGCACTCAAGGCAAAGCCAGTATCATAATCTGCCACGGCACGATTATAGTTCCTGTCTGACATGCTAGGTAAACAAACAGGGATGCTCTTTCATACAAGAGGCCCTCCAGCGTCAGATGGATCTTGGATGGATCCAAGACTACCATGATAGGAACCCCTATCAAATCAACATGGTTCAAATCATCGATATTCGCGTGATGAATACAGACCTGGTAGAGTTACATGCTGAACAGGTCCGACTCGGATTCCTAATATCATATGACTATTAAAGCTGTAAAGCAGGTTGCGAAAATAATCGAGGTTCTACCCTTGTCCAGGAGGCACTCCAGCACTTGTTAAATCACTGGTGGATGCCAATCTATATGGATGAAGATACTCAGTAAATTAGTATCAGTAACAGGAACCCCACTCGGCGTCAAAGTCAGGATGTCCGACTTGTGGAAGCTAACCTAGTGAGGTTACATTGTATTCAAAGTGGGCGTGGCCAGGTGCCACCACACAATTATGAATGTTGTGGAGTCTGTTCAGAAAGTAACTAAGGATGTTACCTTGTGAGAGTAGCTCTTCAGGGTCAGGTGGATCGTGGAGAGATTTGCCCATATCCGGGTTCTGGACCCATCAACTGGACGTCGGACTACCTTGCCAACCAAGTCGAGGATGTTGTCACAGTCTCTGGTCATCACCAGACCAGGGATTTTTTTGCCATCATCCCTCTACTTAACGAATCTAGAGCTCCCAACCAAGAACAGATCGAGATTACTTATGATGGTCAGAAAAATCAGAAGGTTCCCATAGTCATCTATCTACCGGGACCAACACCGTATGAATCAACTAAGGCTATCCCTTACAAATATGGTGCAACGATGATTGAGAGTGGAAAGGAAATTTCGTTACCCTCCGTCGTGAATATTGCAGACATCAGTCGTGTAACACGGAGCGGTCGAATCTTCAACCGAGGAGTTGGAGAACCTAACAAGGAAAAGGAACTTCAGACAGAAGCTCCCGATCCCTCAGTCGGTCAATCCAGTAATCCCGACCTTTCGAAAAATAATGATGAGATGCTGAAGCTCATCCAAAGGTCTCGGTATTATCATTGTTACTCAGTTCAGAAGCCCACAGGGAGGCTCTACAGAAAGTCTTGGAGCAAGCCTTTGTGGAACAGGATGTAACAATCAGACAGTTCAATAGCATTGTCTCTAACATTACTTCCTGCAATAATTTGGGATTTAGTGATGAGGAATTACCTGGAGAGGGTCGTCGTCATAACATGGTGCTCAATATCACAGTTAACTGCCAGGACGATGCTTTAGCCAGCGTACTGGTAGACACAGGGTCAGCCCTGAATGTTATGCCGAAGTCCACTTTGATGTAATTATCATTCAAAGGCCCTCCGATGAGAATCAGCGAGGTCGTCGTCAAGGCGTTCTACGGATCCAGAAAAATAGTTATCGGCGAAGTTGATCTTCCCATAACTGTCAGTCCTCACACTTTCCAAGTCACTTTCCAGGTCATGGACATCCGGGCAACATACAATTGTTTATTAGGAAGACTTGGATACACCAGGCTGGAGCGGTCACTTCGACCCTCCACCAAAAGCCAAAGTTCGTTCAGAACGATCAACTTGTCACAGTCTGTGGAGAACAGGCCTTGCTCGTGAGTAACTTATCATCATCTGCTTGTGTAGAACCTGAGGAGGTTATTGGAACTCAGTTCCAAGCACTGTCGGTAAGCAAGGACAATCAGTTCAAAGAAGGAACTTCGATTTCTTCATACAAAGATGCTATCAAAGCGGTCGAGAGTACCGATACAACAGGATGGGGACAACTTGTCATTCCTATTGACAATAAAACAAAGAAGGGTCTTGGTTTTTCTACAACCTTTACCCAGACAGCTGCCAACGATGGAAGTCTTCATCCCATTTAAAACTTCTTCCACAGTGGATGTTTTCTTCACCCAGTCCCTCAAGCAGTCCATGCTATCAATGAGGAAGATCCCTCTGACACAGAGGAAGAGTGGAAGTCATATCTTAATGAGGACAGTTATATGTCTCAGGAAGAGGTGCCTATGCCATTTTGCTATCCCGCACAGAGTCTGAGATTTATACCAAGGTCAGACATTGAAATGATATATGGAGATTGTGATCCGGAAGGATGTCGCGCTACGCCAAATTCATTAGAGGAAGACACTCCGATGAAAGACAATTTTGACTATACCTACTATGGCCCAATGGATGGTCTGCCAATGTGGCAACCTTATCCAGGAGACTTGGGGCAAGAGAGTCAGCCGAACAATGAAAATCAACTGACCGTCATTAAACAGAATACCTGTGTCCCCACCATGTCATGGGATCAACACTCAGGTCATCCTGAAACTACTCAACATGAAGATGAATATGCAACGTTTGCAGGACTTGAATTCATCAACTATGCTTTTCCCAAGGTCAACGTCATCGAGAGGGATGACTCCTCTAGTTCCAGAGAGGTGTGGGACACCTTGGGACAACCGAGTGGAAAATTTGACTATATGGTCAAGTACACCGCTTCCGAAAGCTCTCGTATCAGACTTGAAGATATTCAGCCAACTGGATGGGAAAATACGGCTGAGAGCATAAATGCTATGCAAAATGCAACAGAGGAATCCTCCTACGACAATTATGCCTGGGAGACAGATTCCAACGATCCTACTCCACCAGAAATCAGTGTTATTTCTGAAGGCAAATCGAGGAAGGTGCCAGACTTTGTGATTCACCGAGGAGTTCGCCGCCAATGGGTTATCGTCGAGGTTCCGAAGATCGTTCATCAGTCAAAGTAATTGCCATCTTTAACCTTTCACCCTGCCCAGGTGAAATAGATGTTTTGATAGGGCTCGCTTTCTGTAAATGTTCCCTCTTCGCTCCGCCCGAAGCGACAGAGTTTTGTTTTATAGGGCTGTAGTTTCAAGGATCGACTTGTTCATTAATAAAATAACGTCGTTCTGTAATTTCCGCATTAATTGCTATTTTCTCTTTTTGCTTTTTCAGAAAATGGTAATCCTAAAAAATAATTCAAATAAAAACAAGCAGTAAAATAAAACACTGCACACACTTGCATTTCCTCTATCTCTTCTAAACACGAATCATCACGTCATGCAAATTGCTTGTTTTAAACCCAGTTGAAACATACGATCCGATGCCTTCTCCCGACTTTGGGTTCCCGATATTTGGGGCTGAAGAAGAAGTTGACAACGAAATTCCAGAAGAGATCTCTCGACTACTCAGACAAGAGGAAAGGTCCATTGAACCTCACAAAGAACCGTTGGAAATGGTGAACTTGGGTTCGGAAAAAGAGAGAAAAGAAATCAGGATTGGGGCACTGCTTAGTCCACCTGCCAGAGAGAGTTTGATAAAGCTTCTCAAAGAATTCCCTGATGTATTCGCTTGGTCCTATCAGGATATGCCAGGATTGGATACCAGCATCGTGAAACATCACTTACCGTTAAGATCGGAATGTCTGCCAGTAAAGCAAAGGTTGAGACGGACTCACCCGGACATGGCCATCAAAATCAAAGAGGAGGTACAGAAGCAGATCGACACGGGTTTCCTTGCTACATCTGAATATCCTCAATGGTTAGCCAACATCGTACCCGTTCCCAAAAAGGACGGAAAGGTCATAATGTGTGTTGATTACAGGGATCTGAACAAGGTAAGTCCAAAGGACGACTTTCCTTTACCACACATTGACATGCTGGTTGACAGCACATCAAAGTTCAAAATTTTCTCCTTCATGGATGGATTCTCGGGCTATAACCAGATCAAAATGGCGCCGAAAGACATGCAGAAAACTTCATTCATCACCCCATAGGGTACCTTTTGTTACAAGGTAATGTCGTTCGGCTTGAAGAACGTCGGGCCAACCTATCAAAGGGCCATGACTACTCTATTTCATGACATGATACATAAGGAAATCGAGGTATATGTCGATGATATGATTGCAAAATCAAAAACAGAGAGTGAGCACGTTGGACATCTATCAAAATTGTTCGAACGTCTAAGAAAATTCAAGCTCCGCTTGAATCCCAACAAGTGCACCTTCGGTGTCTGTTCAGGGAAACTATTAGGGTTCATCGTCAGCCAGAAAGGAATTGAGGTTGATCCTGACAAGGTCAAGGCCATTCGAGAAATGCCTTCTCCGAAAACTGAAAAACAAGTCAGAGGATTCTTGGGACATTTAAATTACATCTCCAGATTCATATTCCTCATGGCTGCGACGTGTGCGCCGATTTTCAAATTACTCAAAAAGAACCAGGATTGCGTTTGGTCAGAAGATTGCCAAACCGCCTTCGACAGTATTAAGGAATACCTGTTGAACCTGCGGATTCTATCACCTCCAGTGGAAGGAAGACCACTGATCATTTACCTTACAGTCCTAGAGGACTCAATGAGATGTGTACTTGGCCAACAAGACGAAACCAAAAGGAAAGAGTTTGCCATCTACTATCTGAGCAAGAAATTCACCGACTGTAAAACTCGGTACACGATGCTTGAGAAAACTTGTTGCGCTTTGGCTTGGGCAGCCAAACGTCTTCGCCAATACATGATTCGTCATACTACTTAGTTGGTCTCCGAAATGGATCCAATCAAGTACGTTTTCGAAAAACCTGCTCTTACGGGAAGAATTGCCCGTTGGCAGATGCTGTTATCAGAATATGACATAGAGTACCACGCTCAGAAAGCCGTTAAGGGAAGTATTTTAGCCGATCATTTGGCTCATCAATCGATTGACGATCAAGAATCAACCGGGTTTGACTTCCCAGACGAAGATGTCACGTATCTAAAGATGAAAGACTACGATGAACCGCTACCCAGTGAAGGGCCAGAACCAGGTTCCCAATGGGGACTTATCTTTGACGGAGCAGTTAATAATTATGGAAACGAAATTGGGGCAATCATTGTTACCCCTCAGGGTACCCACATTCCTTTCACTGCCAGACTTACGTTCAAGTGTACCAACAATGAGGTCGAATACGAAGCTTGTATTATGGGTCTCGAAGAAGCAATTGATTTAAGGATCAAAAACTTGGACGTATACGGCGACTCAGCCTTGGTTATCAATCAGATAAAAGGAGATTGGAACATATACCAATCAGGATTGATTCCTTACAAGGACTATGCAAGAAGGTTGTAACCCTTTTTTAACAGAGTTGAGTTTCATCATATCCCTCGTGATGAGAATCACATGGCTGATGCCTTAGCCGCTCTCTCTTCCATGATTAGTGTAGGTCAATGGAATGACCTACCTAAGATCGACATAATGCGCCTTGAACGGCCTGCTTACATCTTCACGATCGAAGCAGTCCTAGACGATAGACCTTGGTATCACGATATCAAATGCTTCCTTCAGAAACAAGAATACCCATCTGGGGCACTCAGAAAAGACAGGAAAACCCTCAGAAGACTGGCTGGAAACTTCTTCCTGAGCGGTGACACTCTTTATAAGAGGAATTTTGACATGGTCTTGCTCCGATGCATAGACAGACCAGAAGCAGACATGCTTATGAAAGAAATCCATGAAGGATCCTTTGGCACTCATGCCAACGGACACACAATGGCGAGAAAAATTCTCAGAGCAGGGTATTACTGGTTAACAATGGAATCTGACTGCTACAAGTACATAAGGAGGTGTCACAAATGTCAGATATACTCCGACAAAATTCATGTACCGCTATAACATCTCAAAGTTCTTTCTTCCCCGTGGCCTTTTTCCATATGGGGAATCGACATGATTGGCTTGATTGAGCCTAAGGCTTCAAATGGACATCGGTTCATCCTGGTAGCCATTGATTACTTCACCAAGTGGGTCGAAGCAGCGTCATTTGCCAATGTAACCCGATAAGTGGTGGTCCGATTTATCAAAAACAATATCATCTGCCGTTATGGTGTTCCAAGCCAGATCATTACTGATAATGGATCTAACTTGAACAAAAAAATGATGAAAGAGTTGTGCGTTGAGTTCAAGATCGAACACCATAACTCATCTCCCTACCGACCCAAGATGAACGGAGCGATAGAAGCGGCTAACAAGAACATCAAGAAGATTGTTCAAAAGATGGTTGTAACCTACAAAGACTGGCAAGAGATGCTACCCTTTGCTTTTCACAGTTATCGCACATCTGTCCGCACTTCAACAGGGGCAACCCCTTTCTCTCTAGTATATGGCATAGAGGCAGTTCTCCCCATAGAAGTAGAGATCCCATCAATCCGAGTATTGATGGAAGCTAAGCTCACCGAAGCTGAATGGTGTCAAAGTCGACACGACGAACTGAATCTGATCGAAGAAAAGAGAATAACGGCACTATGCCACGGTCAGCTGTATCAACAGAGAATGAAGAGGGCGTTCGACAAAAAGGTCCGACCTCGCGTATTTAGGAAAGGAGACCTTGTGCTCAAGAAGATACAATCATTTCTCACTGATTCCCGGGGCAAGTGGACTCCAAATTATGATGGCCCCTATGTGGTCACGAAAGCTTTCTCAGGTGCCGCCTTGAGACTTGTAACCATGGATATAGAGGAATTTGCCTACCCCACGAATGTTGATGTAGTCAAGAAATACTTCGCCTAAACTAAAAAAAACGTCTCGGTGGATTGAAAACCCGAAAGGGCGGTCCAGGCAAAAATTAGAGACATGAAAAAAAATCATCCCGATGGATTGGAAACATCATAGTACAATCCAGGAAAAAATTAGGGATAATGGCAAGTAACTATGTTTAACAGAGGCAGCAGCAGCAGTTACATCATCCATCGGAGGAAAACTCCAGTTAAGGTCATCTTCGACAGAAGCTCAGGATGTCCCAAATTTGAAGTTGGTAGAAGGATAGTGGTCGTTATGTTTCAACGTAGCCCTTTTCCCTGTAAATTACCATTTTCTAGCTTTGTATATACTCTTTGGAATCACGCGTTTGGCTGATCTCCATCTTATCAATAAAATTTGAGCCCTTGTGCTTTTGTTTGTAATTCTTATTTGTTTTACCTTTACAGAACGACGTTGTTAACATAATTAACTATTCTTAAAACAAAACAAAAATGAATTTACTTGTTAAAACTTTTTCTGCTTTTAAAATAAAGTTGGCAATTTCTTTTGACTGTTGAACATCAGAAGAGCATCAACCGCTTCTCCAGAAGTAAGCAAACTTCAAAGTGCAGAATCAAAGTACTCCTTCTAGGCCAGTACGCCTGAATGAAGGATCAACAGTGTCAGATGCGACTATTCCATCTGACCTCTTCGGCCGAGTTCTTATCTCCTAAGCCAGATCAACGGTATTCCCCGCGATGACTACTTCTTCTAAGCAAGGTAGAATTGCTACATTTTGGACCAACGGTACTTCTTCGCCCCGCAATGGCCGAGTATCCAGTTGTGTTCACCTGTCAGTTTGTATGGCTCGTCAGTTTTGTCAGCATATACATACATACATCATGCATTATTGACTTTGCATTCACATTTCACATTGCATCACTATCACTCTAGTTGGTCTTATCCCCTAGTGATAACAGTTTTCTCAATCGAGTTGTCAGTTCTTGTCTCATTAGGAAATGTTGCGTCTGAACAATCTCGCCTCCAGTGTATTGCTGGATTAGAGTCGACCCTTGACCACTTTGATAACTTGAACCTCTGAAAAGCCAGAGAAAACTTTCAACAAACGTCACTCTTCACCATTGAAGATTATATCCTTGCTTTCCTGGATTAAGGAAAATTCCCCAGCAAAAGCCTTCTAAGCAGAGATTTGGCAGTACAGCTGCCTTTCTCCGAAGGACCGCTGATGAAAAGGTCATCGGCACCTCAAAATTGGACCCCATCATATGGCATTTCTCCGGGAAGATCCCGAGAAAAGTATGATGTAAGATCCCAAATGACAGTAGTCTCTCAGGAGACCTGTTTTCCCCCCAGTAGAAACAAATGGCGTCTCCAACAGAGAAGTTTGTACAACTCTACAACTCAGACGACTGGGTTCCCCAGCAAGTCCGACATCAAAACTTTTTTTGTCAAATGGCATCTCCCCAAGAAAATTCGGCGAGAAGTTTGAGGAAAACTTCTACGCATAGTGTCCCTTGTCAATTAAGTTTATTGACAAAAGAAACTGAGACCAGTTCCTTGGTAGGAAACCAGGATCGAGGGGAAGTTTAAATCAGAAACTGAGACCAGTTCCTTGGCTGAAGACCAGGATCGAGGGGAAGTTTTGCCTTTTCTAAGCATCATTGCTTAGCAAAAGAAGATGAATGCGCAAGCTGCCATTCATAACAATCAAAATTCTGGGTATTCCGATATTTAATCCTCTTGCACCCCGAATGCCCGAATATCTTCGTCATTCACACCTTCGGGTCCAAGAAGATTAAATAGGGGCATCTGCCATACCCCAAATTTTGACCAATAATATTCCCATCATTGTGTCAGTCATCATCACAATATGGATGAACCATCATGCCTCATCAAATGCCTCAAGGGTTGTTGAGCATTCACTACAATCAAAATTAGGGCTTCAAGCCCTCTCAGAGTGCTTAGACAAAGGATCAATCAAGGAATAACTTGATATTCAACTTGTCTAGCCTATCAAACATCCACAATGGATCAAAAGGACTCCCACTTCAAGGATTAAGCACAAGGATGCTCCCTTCTAGGTGGATCAAGCCTCAAGATCGTCAGTATCACCAAATTAGGGTTTTGGTCGACCAGGGCCTCCAGATGGAAAATTTCATCTGGGCACAAGCCAAAGATCCAAAACATAACCTAATATACTCCATGGAGCCTCATGGACCCAATCATCAAGTCAATTTGACCTCAGGGGATGCATACATCAAAAATCAGGAATTAGGGTTTCTTGACCTAATTCACCCCTAAGTTGACTTTTGGGACAAATCATGAACCAAGACCTCAAGACATGATTTTAGGGTCTCTAATATACCATATTGATCCATTTGGAACAATGGATTAATCCAAGAAGCCTGAGCAACAAGTCTCAATTTCATCTGCACCACAATTAGGGTTTCGCGAGGAAAGTCAACTGTAACTTTGACATTTGACCAGGACATGCTCCCAAGCCCTAAGACATGATTCAATATGCCCTATGACACCCATGGAACATGTCCATCAAGTTTTATTTAGGTCAAGGACATGATTTCCTGAAGAATTGCACAGTTTGGAATTCATCTGATAAAAAGTCAACTGTGCACAAAAGTCAACTTTGACTTTTTTAGATTTTTCACCAAAATGGTTTTTTAACCCTAAAATGATGTTTATGTATGATTTGAATCATCATTCATCAAGAAAAATCAAATAAAGTGGGATAACTTGTAAAAGGGGTAACCATAAAACTTAGAAAAATTTCTAAGTTATGGAAAAAGTACCACTAATGTGCCATCTTTGGAGGACCATAACTCCTAAACCACAAAGCCATTTTTTTCCATCCAAAGCTTGATTTGTAGATCTCATTGCCCTCTACAAAAGCTTCATACTGACCTATGTCCAAATTCCTTATGGATTTTGAGTTATGGAGTGATCAAAATCAAGAAAAGTCATTTTGTTCAACACTTAGTGAAAATTTCACTAAGTCAGATTTTGCCTTACTTTTTGCCAAATGTAGGGGGATTTTTCACTTGGATTCAAAAGAGATCAAAACCAAACATGTTCAAACAGTTGTTGTATCATGTAAGGGCTTTCCAAAATGGCCAAGAACATTACCAAATTCAATTTGAGCCATGAGATATGACATTGGAAAGTTGCCTTCCTGAAATCTGCCAAGGCAAGGCAGATTTTGCATTTTTGGTCGATTTGCCAAAATCAGCCAAATCCAAATGCTCCTATCCACTTGGACACCTTAGAGGATTGAATCTAAAGGGGACAATCATTGAGCAAAGCCTACAAAGTCTTTGGAACAAGAAATAGCATGTTGAACCTAGAATTGCCAAAATAGGGACAAGACTCCAATTTTGGAATGGAGCATTCAATGGAAGCATCAAGGTGGCATGGACTGAGCCATTCTTAAATGAATTCAGTCAAGGCTTATCCAAGACCAAGGGAACCACAACCCTGTGCCCTAACCTCTAGTCAATGGTTAGAGGAGACTTGAATTTCCATTGGACAACATTGGCCAAACCTCTGCTGCAGTTGCCATTCACTGTGGATCCCAAAACAAACTTGCTCTACTATAAATAGAGCTCAATTGTGATCAGTTTGAGTACACCAAAGCCATCAAACAGATGCTTTCCTCAAAATCCCCTTCTCTTGGCAAAAATGCCTTCTTTAGCAAGGCAACTTTGAGTTTTTGAGCTAGAGAGCAATTCCACTCAAACCAATCGCACACACACACACCTCACATACATCATATATAAGTTGATCAAACACTTAAACAACATCTGGAACACTGATTTCTCAGAATCACCATTCAATGGCTCAAGGTTTTAACCAAGGTGCAGTTGAGATGCCATGAAGTGATCCAGCCAATTTCAGTCAAGTCCAAGCATTCAAACACACTCCATAGGGTGTAGGGAAGCTGTTCAGATCATCACTACTCATCTCTAACACCTCTAACTCAGAAATCACTTTGAACTTGCTGTCACGACCTAGAGGTAAGCCTAAACTTGGTCATCTCTCAATCTATGCATATTTCCTCGCACAATACTTTGGCCATATGTTCATAATCATACATGGAATGTTTCCCCTCAATTAATTGCTTTGTTTGAATCGTGTATCAAAAATCCTAGCATTCATGCAGAAATTAGGGTTCTTGAGGATTCTTCATGATTTCTTGTTATATGTTTAATTTAAATGAAATTAAATGCCATAGACAAGATCGTGAGGTTGAAACGAGTTGATTGGTATGTGGATTACATGATATGATCAAGTATTCAGTGAGATTGGAGAGAAAATGCAAATCTGGGCAAAACTCAGAACACGCGCGTGTTCTTGGTTGTTCTTGGCGCCCTTTTTGATAAATTCAAATATTTGAATTTTGTGATTTTGATTAATTGATTCAAAAATTAATTTCTCTCTGAGTTTTAATGATTTTGAGTTGATTCTTTTTTTAATAATTCACAAAAATGTTAAAATATTTTATTTTCCCAAAAAATCCTAAAAATATTATTTATTTCATATAATTGATATTTTTGCAAAGAATTAATGTTTTAATTGTTTTTGACATTTTAAATATTTTTTCCACCTTGATTTTGCAACTTTTAATGCTTTATAATTATTTTGTAGGTCAATACTTAATTTTTGAAGCATTAATCCAAGATCACAATTTGTTTTCCATGTGTTAAACAATTTTGATCATTTTAATTGAATTTTTATTCAATTAAAACACATTTTGAAAACAAATTAGGGTTTTTAGATTAATCCAACCCTCATAAATCATTTTCAAAACACTTTGGGCCTCTATTAGAGTGTAAGACCCAACCCACTTGTACAGAAACAATTTTGGGCCTCATTCGTTGTATAAGTCCCTCTGTACATTTTCAAATAAACGGCGCGATCGTCGCCTTTTCAAAAATAAACAAATGGGTCTCTCCTTGAGCTATAAGACCCATTCAAAACTTTTGGGCCTCTATTAGAGTGTAAGACCCAATCCCCTTTTAAGAAAAACATTTTGGGTCTCACTTATCGTATAAGTCCCCTTGCGTTAGAAGAAAATCTCGGCGCGATCGCCATTTTAAACGAAAACTCAACTGGCCCTACCCTCGTGTTATAAGCCCCACTCTTTTTATTTAAACCTTTTGGGCCTCTATTAGAGTGTAAGACCCAACCCACTTGTACAGAAATATTTTGGGCCTCAGTCACTTGTATAAGTCCCTCTGTACAAATTCAACAGTGCGCTCACTGACAAAACCCTGGGCCTCTCCTTGAGCTGTAAGCCCCAAATCTTTCTTTTTTCAAAGCACTTTCTCCTTTGATTTTGAATATACTGTTATTTTCAATCTTTCTTTGTTGAACAACTAACCAAACAGCATGGAAGCTCTACAACCGAGTAAGTGGTTATTGCTTTCATTTACTGCTTTCATATACATATAATTGTATTGTGGGGCTATTTCGATGTAAGCCTTCTTTCGTAAACTCATATCAACTGTGTAATAATAGTATAGATATTTAGAGTTTCCCCGGCAACTACGTCTAGCATTAAGCCCGTTGATCACTCTTAGAAATAGTCTAAACTAGATCCCCATAGGATTACCAGACACAGTCTTCCCTCCTCTTGGGGTTAAACAATATGGAGATATGAAAGGTAGCATTCTCTGTGAACCCTTTCATAGACTGTCACTCGTAGAAGTTGTCAAGAAACTCTATTCCCCAGAGATGATCTTTTCTCCGTGAATGGCATCTCTTGAGTTTCTTCCAAATTCTCGAACTTTCCTGACTTTGATCTATTCTCAGTGAATAGCATTGCCTTGAATTTCTCGGGGTTTGGGGACCCACAGGCTTCTTAAAAGCACTTGTCAAGAAGCTCTACTCCCCAGAGATGATCTTTTCTCCGTGAATGGTATCTCTTGAGTTTCTTCCAAATTCTCGAACTTTCCTGACTTGATCTATTCCTTGTGAATAGCTTGCCTTGAATTTCTCGGGGTTTGGGGACCCATCGACTTCTTTAAAGCAATCGGCCTCCTCTTGGGCATCGTACAAGGACCCACAGGCTTCCTAAAAGCAACCCAGCCTCCTCTTGGGCTTAGTACAAGGACCCTACGGCTTCTTAGAAGTATTCACAGCCTCCTCTTAGGCTTCGTATAATGATCTCTTTCTCCGGGAATGATAGCCTCCTCTTGGGCTTCGTACAAGGACCCGTCGGCTTCTTAAAAGCTTCTAGCCTCCTCTTGGGCTTCGTACAAATTGTCCCGATGACCTCCTAGAGGTATAGGAACAGAACTTAGTAATCTTCATAGAACAGTCCTTTCAAAGAGTCTACTACTGTGTCTCAAAGCATAGTACAAAAGATGAAACTCTAGACACAGACAGTCTAATCTCCTTGAGTCTCAAAGACATTCTCAAGTGACCCCTTCGTTAAATAGGAAGGAAACCCATAGACTCGGATAGTCTCAATACCCTTCGGATTTCCCGCTTCCTTAAAAAACAGGCATAACCCGGGTCCTCGAACCGAATCCCTAAGTACAGTGTTGCTCATATAAGAACTGATTTTCTCTTTAAAATCAGTATACTGGACCTGTCACTCAACTAAAACAGTTACAATAGCCTCCTCTTGGGCTTTGTACAATGATTCTCCCCCAGTGGAGCAAACAAATTTTAGCCTCCATCTCGGGCTTTGTACGAGATACAAAAACACTCTCTTGTTGAGTATAAAAGATCCTCTTGTAGGATCAACCCCTTTTAGCTTCTCTCTCGGGCTTTGTACGAGACACATATTAGCCTCCTCTTAGGCTTTGTATAAGAAAACCACTGGTTGATCCGATCAACCGTTTAGCATCAAATATGTGCCTCGTTCACAGTACACAAACATCAACAACTCCTTCCCCTTCATCTAATTGCTGTAAGCGGCAAGCCTCTGGATCATCTACATCCATGCCACTATCCCTCTTTTAGCATGAGAAATTCCTAAGGAAAGATAGCATTGCTTTACACTGAGTTAAAGTCTTCTCCTTCAAGTTAAGAACCCCCTATAAAGGAAATTATGGCATTGCCGGATTCACATATCCCGGTTAAAGTAATTCTCCTTTATAAACAGTTGTGACATACAACCCCCTCTTTAGAGATGACAAATTCTCTCTAAAGTCAAACCCTTTCAGCTTCACATCTTGGGCTTTGAACAAGATACAAACTACCTTTAGCTTCACGTCTTGGGCTTTGAACAAGACACCAAAACAACCAATTTACTCCCATAGAATAGGAGGAACTACGAAGGCTTTGATTTCCCTGTTTCAGTAAACGGGAATACGTAGGCATAAGATTGAAAGAAAAATATTAGCGAGCGCAATCAACAAAAAAACAAAATCCCATATTCTCACATATCTATAAAAAAGCATCAGTCCTAACATCCTAATCCTTGTTCCCCGCCAGAAACATTCTATCAAAATGAAAAGAAAGAAATCAGTATTGGCGAAAATACAAATAACCAGTACAAAGGCCCCCCCACATTGATAGCATTTGTAACCTAACAGACCGCTGTTTAAACTCAGTATGCAAAGCAGGGTTAATTGGAGACATCTATTTCCCTTCCTTCATCAGCTCACAATAGGATAAAAAATGAATCGACCTGTAGTAAGCTCAAACCGCAGAGAGCGACCAGCGCTTAAGAACCGCGTCCAAAATCGCTCGCTACAGTTGGGTCTTACACTCTATTAGAGGCCCAAGGTGTTTGAAAAAGATTTGTTAGGGTGAAAATCAAAGAAACCCCAATTTCATTTTTTAAAGGCATTTTTCAAAGATAAATCAAGTAAAAAAAATGATAAAAATATCAAATAAAATCATTAATCATGTTATAAACAATGATTAAGGTTTATGAAAAAGTATTTTATCCACATGAATATTTAAAATCATTTTGGTTTTAAAAATCAAGAAAAATAAATCATTTTAAAAGCATTTAAAACAATTTAAAACAATATTTTGAATATATTAAAAATATATCAAATAATAATATTTTTTGTGAGTTTTTAGTGGATTAAAATATTACGGAGTATGAATAAGAAGTGTGTAAAACAGAATTGGAAAATGATGATTTTTGCTATGTAAAAGAATTGGTTGAGTTTTGTAGATAAACTAAGAAAAAGAGGAAAGATGTCACAACATCACATTCGACATCTTTCATGAGTTTTGAAGATAAGATAAAAAGGGAAGATGTCACAACATCACATTCGACATCTTAAAAAACCAGAACTGCACCTTGGTTTTCAACATCTTTGCTATCAAACTTCAAACATTCATAACTCTCTCAATTTTTAACGAAATTGAAAGTCGTAAGAACCTATTTTGATCGATTTTTCGCAAGGAATCCAATGGTATTACTCATGCACACTGAAACTTAATGTACAGAACACACAAAGCAAAAAATAGAACTGCATGTTGATTTTGAACATCTTTGCTTATCAAACTTTCAACACTCATAACTCTCTCAATTTTTAACGAAAGTAAAATCCGTAAGAACCTATCTTGACCAATTTTTTGCAATTAATCCAATGGTATCACTTATACATATTGAAACTTAATGTATAGCACACACAAGGCAAAAAATCAGATATGCACCTTAAGTTTAAAACAACATAAACTCCACATATAAACATGTTAAAGTGAAAACAGTAGGAGGATCATATCATACACATTAAGGACTACATTTCTGATTTAAGGATTGTTCAATATGATGCTTGTATGTGGACAACAAAGGAAAGCATGATTCAAAGAATTCAAGTTGTGAATTTTACCTCTTTTTTGGAGATTTTGTGCAACCTACCAAGTGCTTTGCTCCAGAAATGATTTGATGCTTTAGACACCCTTAAATGACCTCTTAGAAGCTTTTAGGATGGTTGGAATCAGCTGGAAACCTCTGGAGCAAGTTTGAGCACTTTCTTGCAAAATGGGCAAAAGTGGCCAAAATGCCAACTCTCTCAAATGGTGTTCCAGATGTGTGGCACCATTTGGGACAGTTCAAGGATGATATTTGGAGTGTGTTTGAGGTTTTATCTGGTTTGGAAAGTGACTGAATCAAGACATGGCTTGAAAAATGCAAAAAAGTCCAATTTTGAGGTTTTGAGAGGTGACTTTGTGATTTTGGTGTTACAGGTCACTTGTGATAGTTTGGATCACCTACATATGATGTTTATGAGGTGTTAGGATCATGAGCTGTGATAAAAATACTCTCTAACTCAAAAACTCAAAATTTCCTTACTAAAGAAGGCATTTTGGAGTGAAAGAAGTGATTTTGAGGAAAACATCTGTTTGATGGCTTTGGTGTACTCAAACTGAGCACAAATGAGTTCTATTTATAGAAGAGCAAGTTTGTTTTGGCACAATAGTGAATGGTGGCTGCAGCAGAGGTTTGTTCAATGTTGGCCAATGAAAATCCAAGTCTCCTCTAGCCATTGACTAGAGGTTAGGGCACAGGCTGTTGGTTCCCTAGTTGTTGGAGGAATCTTAACTAAATTCAGTTAGAGGAAGCTCATTTCATGCCACCTCTAAGCATCCATTAAATGCTCCAAACCAAAATTGGAGTCTTGTCCCTCTTTTAGGGTTTTTTAGGTTTGGCATGCTACTTGTGGAATCTTGGACTTGGGAGGCTTATGGATCAGATCACCCCCCTTGGATTTGATCCTTAGATGTGTCCAAAATGATGACAAGGCTTGGAAATTCGTGTGGCACAAGAAATGTGCAAATTTGTCCTGAAACATGTCTTAAAAATCAGCTGCAGCAAGCCTTGTTGTAAAATCCATAACTTCTTGCTCAAGAATGATGAATGGTTGTTTCAGGACTCTATGGAAAGCTGAGATGACATACTTCAACTTTGATGTTTTACCCTAGACTTGGTTCAACTTGGATCATGGAGAAAAACATCCTTGAAGTTGGGACATTCTTGCTGGATAAATATTAATGATGTCCTATGAAATGTTGGAACATCTGACAACTTTGAACATTAATAATTCCAAACTTTAATCACTTGTATCTTTTAATCCACTATGATATTTTGAGTTGAAGTGAATTGCATATTTCATGCTTGTATTGCATGGTGACAAAGCTTGAAAATTGTGTGGCACAAGAAAAAGTGCACAAAATCTGTCCTAAAAAATAGTTGCAGCAAACCTTCTTGTAAAGTCCATAACTTCCTGCTCGAGTGTGATAAATGGACGTTCTACAACTTTTTGGAAAGCTGAGATAACGTACTTCAACTTTGATGTTCAACGTTTATGAAGATAAGACTTGTAAAGTTATCAAAAATGACCTTGAACTTGTGTGATCAAATCTATCCTAAAAGTTGTCATGAAAATTCTGTTTTATCAATGCCTTTTGCAGAGACCATAACTTTCTGTTCGAGAATGATAAATGAGCTTTCTAGGACTCTATGGAAAGGTGAGATGACGCACTTCAACTTTCATGCCCAGGGTTTTTCCTGAATCAACTTGGATCATGGAGAAAAACATCCTTGAAGTTGGGACATTCTTGCTGGAAAAATATTAATGATGTCCTATGAAATGTCGGAACATTGGACATTAAGAATTCCCAACTTTGATCACTTATATCTTTTAATCCTTATGATATTTTGAGTTGATTCCTTCTACAATGTTGAAGTATCAAATACCCTCTTTAAAAGTAGCCCTTACGCAAAATCAATGGATGCTTGGGTCAATAGTTACAACCTTGAAAAGTTGTGCACTTGAACATAATTTTAACTTAGAAAAAATTTCTAAGTTTCTTTCAATTTGATCAATTTTGCAATTTTGCATGATTTCTTGATTTAAATCATCCATCATATTTTCTTGAGTAATGGCTTATGAAGCTCAAAGTTGACCAAAAGTCAAACTTTGACCTTCTGCGTCAGTTGACTTTGTATTAGATGAACTTGAGACTTATTCCACTTGAAATGTTGCACTCTTGTGCTTAATTATTGATGTGGGAGTCCTCTTGATCCTTTGTGGGTGTTTAAGAGGTTAGGCAAGTTGAAAATCATGTCATTCCTTGATTGATCATTTGTCTAAAGGCTCTGAGAGGGCTTGAAACCCTAAGCTTGATTGTAGTGAATGCTCAACAATTCCTTGAGGAGATTGATGAGGCACAAAGGTACATCCATATTGTGATGATGATTTACACAATGATGGGAAATCTTGGTGGTCAAAATTTGGGGTATGACACTCATCTTGACTTATTTGACTTCTTATTTTGACGACCCTTGTCCTTGTCTTTGTCCTTCTTAAGCAATGGACAATCCGACTTGTAGTGTCCGAATTTCCCACAATTGAAGAAGAATCCTTTGGCTTTGCTACTCTTATTTCCTTCGTTTCTAGATTGCTTTCTAAATTTGACTAGATTCTTATCCGAGTGTTGGATCTCGTTTTTCCGTATATACCTATTGTATCTCTTCACAAATAGGCCCATGTCTTCACCGAATTCATCATCTTTGTCGTTGTTGGTTTCACTATCACTAAGCTCTTGGTGTGTGTACTTAGAACAAGAAGTCTTAAGAGCAATCGACTTCTTCTCCGTATCTTTTGTCTTCTCCTTCTTTATGCTCTTTTCATGTTTATCCAAGCTAATGAGCACTTGCTCATGCTCATCGAGTTTGCCAAACAGTGTTGTGAAATCTAGTGTAGCAAGATTGTTGGCCTCCTTGATAGCGGTGACCTTTGGTTGCCATTCCCTGTTTAAACACCTCAAAATCTTATTAGTAGCAACCTCATTTGGAATTGGTTTACCAAGAACATGCAATTTGTTGATAATGTGAGTGAATCATTTTTGCATATCCGTAATGGTTTCCCCTTGCTTCATGTAAAACAAATCAAACTCTTGCGTTAGTGTATTAATACGAGTCATCTTAACATCATTAGTTCCTTCGTGGGCTACTTGTAAAGCATCCCACATGGCTTTGGCCGTCTCACAATGGGAGACTCGATAATACTCGTCAACTCCCAAGGAGGAAATGATCATACTACGAGCCTTCCAATCATAGCTGTACTTTTTCTCGTCCTCCTCAGTCCATTGAGCTCCGGGTTTAGGAACGACAACGCCTGCCGCGTTAGTCATAGTAATTTCCATGGGACCGTTTAAAATAACGTTCCAAAACTTCCGATCTATGGAATTAATATGGACGAGCATATAATCCTTCCAGTAGCTGTAATTTTCGCCTGTAAAAACCGGAGCTCTATTATAAGCCCCTTTAGGTGCGTTCGCCATGATCCAAGAAGTTTTACCGAAGCACCATAATTAACCAGAGCTCGTGATACCACTTGTTAGACGATGACTATGGATCTAGATGGGGGGTTGAATAAATCCCTTGAGTTTTACACGCAAATGGTTTTGAAATTTTAGTTTTAAAAATTGTTTAACGGAAGCTACCACTGGATAGAACGTCTACAACGAACCTTCTACTAAAAGGATCGGATATGCACGGATATATCGAGAATGAGTATGGAAGAGAAAAATTCAGTTTGATTACTACACTTAAAAAACGCAGTCAACAAAATATTGCTTGCTTGATGTTTAATCCAAACCAATGAGGAAAAATGATAAGCAACTAAAAACAATGTGTTCGATTTTTGCGTTGAAACAAATTATCAAACACCTAATGTGCGTAAACACACTAAGTGCAGAATTTCTATGGAATGTAATATAGAGCTGCTCCAAGATGCAATTCAAGAAATTGTATCGATTTAACAAATAGTTTCTCAGCTCAAAATTACACTACGATAGAAATTTCAATAAATTACGACTTCACAAATTCGAACAAACTGAATTATAAAAGAGTTAAGGGAAAGAGAGAACAAACGAGATTTGATTAGGCAGTTCCCCAATCGTCCTCGGTTTGGGTGCCTCTGCCCCTAATTCCACAATTGGAATTGATATATATATATATATATATATATATATATATATATATATATATATATGTAGCTGTTGCAAATTGTTTATTAAGAGAAAACTATGAACATCCAAACCCTCGAACGTCTTCGATCGTTGATGTAGAATTTTCTCTTCCCTTGATTCAAGATGAATCAAGTCCTTCGAATATGGTTGATCCAATTATTATCCCACGCTACTAAACCAAACAAAACCTTCGTTCTTCGGTTACCTTCACTCAATCAATTGAAATCTACCAAACTTCGAACCCAAACCTCTCTTCTACGATCCTCCGATTACAGCTACTAAACCGAACAATTGCTTCAATCGTCGGTTACCTTCGCCTGACTAAATCCCTATAGAACGAAACGGTTTTTGTAAAAAAACCCCAAAATCTTCCCGATTCTTGGAGGAGAAAACCTAGGGTTTTATTCAAGAAACACCTACCAAAATCTCAACTCAGAAATGAAGATCATGCGCTTCCAAAATCTGAACGTTATCACCATGAAACAATGAACAACTCAAACAAAGATTGTTATGTGTAATTGTTTGTTCACTCAATGTTGAAGATGAAGATGAAGAGAAATGGCAATGTAATTTCACGTTTCTTGTTGTGTAAAAAATGAGCTAAAATGATATATATATTATCCTAGACAATAAAATAGAAATAACAGAGTTTTGAAATGAATAACACAATAAAATTCTGGTCACATTCAGCGAGCGGTCGACCTATACAGATAGTATAGTCGACCTGAACAATGTCGCGCGTTCACTGCGCAAAACTGTAGGTTATGCGTCGACCGAAGCAGGCTATGAGTCGACTCATAGCTCCCAGTTTTGGGCAAACACAAATGCAGAATGAGTGAGTCGACCGGTAGTTCGACGCGAGCACTCCCGCTGATTATACTAACATATGACAGACGTTTAGGTCGACCAATACAGGGTTGTGAGTCGACTCACACCCTTGGAACATGCAAAAAGTCCATTTTTGAGTTTCCTAAAAGTGTTAAAACATATCTAATGAACCTAGACCATCTACTAATCATGATCAAACACTCTTAGACCACTTAATGAGCATTTCATATGACGTTTATCACTTGAATCTCTATATTCTAATCATGATGGTTTTGACATCATTAAAATCAAGTACATAGAGAGAATTTTCCCTCACATACTCCCCCTTTTTGATGATGGCAAAACGGTCATATGTCCTCCCCCTGACTTTATGCATCTACTATTGTGTAATCATCTCAATACCTGTTATGTCCTTGTTCTTCTCCCCCTTTGACAACATCAAAAAGAGAGAAGGATGAAGTGTCAAGAATAAAAAAAATGAGAGATGCATTTTGAATATAATTGCAACAGATACCATTAACACACATTCACATATAATGCAAGTTAATGAAAAGCTAAATAAGGTAAAAACACTTAAGAGGCACAAAATAAAGTAATAGTTCATTGTTACTACATGGAACAACCATAAGGAGCAATAAAGCAGTACAAAAATAAGACACACATAGCCAAAATCAACATATTGGAGTCATAAACCCAAAACAGTGCAAGAAACAAAGCAAAAATAACATGATCCGAAATGTAAGGATGATTCTCATGGCCTCCTCCCCCTAAATGAGTGGCCCCGCCCGCAAAACTGGTGAGGATGATGAGGTGGTGGAGGTTGCATATCCATCTGTCCAGTCAACTCCAACACGGATTGATTCAGGATGTTAAAGTTGTTGGTGAGAGCACGGTGTTGAGTTGTAGAAGTCTCAGCCGTAGTGTTAAACTTACCAATCACATTAGTAGCAAAGGCGTCAAAGTTGGTGGTGTGATTCTGAAACTCTTCACGCAAGGATTGAAACCTTTCCTCTTGAGCAGTGGCAAACCTCTGTTGATCAAGTTGCATAGTCCTCATAAGTTCAAGGATATCCTCATTGTTTTGTTGAGGACGTGGAGGTGAGGGAGGAGTATAATAGGACTCCTGATAGTCCAACCCTTGAGTTGCTGCCATATAGTTGGAACCAAGAGTGGTCCATCCATTATATTGCCATTGACCCCATCCTTGGTCAACTTCAGCTTCCATTAGAGATGATTGAGGCATATAACTACCTGTGTATTGCCATTGGTTCCATTCAGGGGCTTCCTCCGACACCATAGCAGACGAATTAGGCATCCTCCCAAAAGCGTAGCATTTCCATTTCGTATGGAGCATTACGCCATAGAAAAATTCAAACATATGCATTCGAAGCATAAGCCAGGTTTGATGTTCTCGTTTTCCATGCATTTCCCAGCAGGAAGAGTCGTAATTCAGGAGATATCGTCCAACTTTGTTCCCCAAGCAGTGGACTTGGTCATTTGGAGAGACTATTTGGTATTCCCCTGCAGATTTGATTGTCAGGATCGTCAGTCTGTGGTTTCTTTTCACCCCTTTCGTCCAGGTTGTCTTATGGGTTATCCCCTCAAAGTAGTTTGCGTTAGACACTCGTCCGTGTTCTTTTCCATTTCCTCGATACTTCGTCCATATTGATTCTAAACACTCGTTCGTGTTCTCTCAAACACCTGTCTGTGTTCTTTTTTACACTCGTCTGTGTTCTCTCGACACCTGTCCGTGTTCGGTTTAACATTTCAGTCCCCAGTAAAGCTGACATTTTAACCTTTTTGTTCAATACCCATCCGTATTGACCTTAGACACCCGTTCGTGTTCTTTCATCACCCGTCTGTGTTTTGACCTTAGACACCCGTCTGTGTTCTTTCATCACCCGTCTGTGTTTGAACCTTTCAATACCCTTCCGTGTTCTTTCAGCACCCGTTCGTGTTTGAACCTTTGAGACACCCATCTGTGTTCTTCCAATACCCGTCCGTATTGACCTTTGACACCCGTCCATGTTCTTTCAGCACCCGTCCGTGTTTGAACCTTTGAGACACCCGTTTGTGTTCTTTCAGCATCCGTCCGTGTTTGAACCTTTTAGACACCCGTCCGTGTTCTTTCAGCACCCGTCCGTGTTTGAACCTTTTAGACACCCGTCTGTGTTCTTTCAGCACCCGTCCGTGTTTGAACCTTTGAGACACCCGTCCGTGTTCTTTCAGCACTCGTCCGTGTTTAAACCTTTAAGATACTCGTCCGTGTTTGAACCTTTAGACACCCGTCCGTGTTCTTTCAGCACCCGTCCGTGTCCTTTCAGTACCCGTCCGTATTGACCTTTTGAGACACCCATCCATACTCTTTCATCACGCGTCCGTGTTTGAACTTTTTAGCCAATGCCCGTCCGTATTGACCTTAGACACCCGTCCATGCTCTTTCATCACCCGTCCGTGTTTGAACTTTTTAGCCAATGTCCGTCTGTATTGACTCTAGACACCCGTCCGTGCTCTTTCATCACCCGTCCGTGTTTGAACTTTTTACCCAATACCCGTCCGTATTGACTTTAGACACCCGTCCGTGCTCTTTCATCACCCGTTCGTGTTTGAACTTTTTAACCAATACCCATCCGTATTGGCCTTAGACACCAGTTTGTGCTCTTTCATCACCCGTCCGTGTTTGAACTTTTTAGCCAATACCCGTCTGTATTGACCTTAGACACCCGTCCGTGTTCTTTCATCACACGTCCGTGTTTGAACCTCTTTGACACTCGTCTGTGTTTATCCCCAGCATAGTCAACACTCGTCCAAGTTTGTTTCAATCCATTTCAATACTTCGTCCGTATTGATCTCTGACACTCGTCTGTGTTATGATTTGACACCTTTTATTACTTGTTCCCCAGCGGAGTCGTCTCTTCTTTTGCAGGATGCAAATTTATGCGGTTATTTTGGTATTCAATCTCCATGTATCCCAACCGTCTAGAAGCCTTTAATTCCATACTCTCGGATCCAAGAAGTTTGAATAAGGGCAGCTGTAACACCCCAAAATTTGCCCTCGTGTTCTATTTTAACTGGCTTATGTTCCATCTCATTTTGCATTGTCATTTCTGCATTTGCATGGTCCTTTTGGGCATGGGATCAAGGTATTTTCTCGCGCTTCAGCAGCTCATCCAGTTCAAAAGAAACTCCAGTTTGATTTTCAATAATGTTCAGAGCCAAGCAGATAGCTTTCAAAGTCTTTTCGAGCCTTTATTTTGCTCATTATTTGATTGGATAATCAGAAGCTCCGGCAGTCATTTTTTTGGTCAGCGATTCAGCACCAGACGATTATTTTTCGTAGAATTCCGAGCACGAAATGGAATTCACAGCATATTTCAAGTGTGTTTCAGTGTTAATATCAAATGGTAAGTTTCAGAGGTCTAATGTGGCTCAGAACAAGTGAAAACGGACAATTCTCCAAGTTTCCCTCCAAAAGGCGCCAAATTCAAATTTTCCTTGTGTTAATCGATTAACACAATTTGTACTGAAATTGGTTAATCGATTAACCAAGGAAAAATTTATGCAGATACCTCATTTTTCAGCACTGCATCTTTCTAATTCAAATTTTAATCACCCAATTCAAATTTCACACCAGTAAAAGGATCTAGAGAGAATGATTTTCCACCCAAAATTTCATTTCTTTCCACTCCAAATTCTCATTTCCTTTCCTAATTCCTTTTTCACCCCAATTCCACCCACTAAACCTCACTCCAAACCCAAACTTAACTCCTAACCTAGGGGTTATTTAATCTAATCAACTCCAAACCTCACATAACCTTGATCATTTTTCACTCTCAGTTTTCAGAATTCTCTCTCACTTTTTCACTCTTAACCTTCACTTTCAACCACACTCAAAGCTCTTCCATAGAGATTAACAAGTTCTTCATTGGAACTTGTTAATTCTTGAGCTAAAGCCTCTCATTACTAATTCATCTTTGCATGCCATTGGTGGTTTTCGTTTGGATCTAGATATGAAATTTCAGAAGTGCTTATTGGAAGTGATTTTGGAGCATTGTTAGCTTATTACTTGGATTTTCAGCTTTTGCTTGCAAGGAGCTCATAGATCTTGGAATTTCATGCTTGGATTCATCAAATTCTGTTTGCAACACTTACCAAAGCAATTCTCAGCTTTGTAGGTTGGTTTTTCTTAGATCTATACTTGATTTAGCTTAATTTTAGCTTATGCAATGTAGATCCTTGGTTTTGCTTGTGATTTGGTTCATTTGCTTGAAATTGATTGTTCATGTTGATGATTATTGGACTTAATTGATGCTTGATGGCTGTGATTAAATTTAATTTATGTGCATTGTTGATTACATGATCATTGGAAATGATTGCATAAGTGATTTTGCTGCTGAAAATGATTTTTCAAACTGTTTTTCTGCTTCTGGTACAGGGTTAATCGACTAACCAAAACCAGTTCATTTTGGTTAATCGATTAACCAGTGTAAAATTTGTGTGATGAGAGCTGTTAATCGATTAACCAAAATAAACTGTAATTGGTTAATCGATTAACACTGGTGCAAAGTGTGATTTTTGTGCATTTTTTAGCATGTTTCGATCCCGTTTCACTTTTAATCTTAATGGATTGATATGGCACATATTTGTGGACTGTTTTGATGATGTTACACCTCACACCTTTGCATGAACACGATTCTTCGACACGCGATTCTCGGTTTTCATCGGTGAAAGTTCATGGTTGCATTGATGTTTTCTTGACGTGATGAACACTTTGCACACACTCCTTGAGCATGTTAGTTATGAATTATTGCTGGTGTTGCTGGAGTTGTTGTGTTGTGCATGCTTGCATTTAATTTCATGTGAAGCATGCTTGATTTAACTTGTTCATGTGCTTGAGGTTGTGCATTCTTTCATGATTGTCTCCAAGCATTGCTTACTATGGTGTGTGGTGTGTTTGTAATCATGATTGATTGAGGAATGTGTGATATTTAATGCGTGTTCGTTATGCCATGATTGCATCGTTTTAAATACATCATTTACTGCCCTATTTCCGCTGCTGTCTTGGTGCATATGTGTTGTTGTATGTGCTGCTGTTTGGCTTTTTACACCTCCTTTTGTGCTGAACTTGAGCTGTTGAATGTTGTTTGGTGTATTGTGTTGCTTTTACCGCTGCGCAGGTGCTGGAGCGCTGTTGTAGCCGCTGTTTTTAATCGCTTTGGTTTTTGCCTTGCTTTTGCTTGCTCCCTTAGGCTTCTAGTATGACTTAATTTCTGATTAAGCTCGAAGTAGGATAGACATTAGGCTCTCATCCATGCATGCTAACGTAGGTAGATGTTTCCCCTTTGAACTCACCTTAGGGCCATCTTTTGCATGACAACATTAGGATAGATTTCCCCGTAGTCTTTTCTTTTTGACTTGAGTCTTCTCTTCTCATCTCATAACGATTCTAAAGCACTTAATAAGGTTAACGTGTATTGCGCGTGAGCCTTGTATGTGGGAAGTGAGAAATGGGGGGTCTCCCTTTGTTCTTCTAGGGTGTTTAGTGTACGTCCTGTTGGGGACGATATGCGACGCATTCGTTTCTATGTTATAGACTTGGGTGCAATGCAAGTTACGAACTAACTTCAATCTACTTTTGTCTAAAAAACACAAAACAAATTCAAAAGCTTTTTATCCTTCGGAATTGTTGGGTTTCAAACTGTTTTCAGAAAAGAGCTCGTCGCTCACGTAAAAAACACTTACCGACTCGTACGTCAAACTACGTTTGCTCTGATTCCGCTTTCTCGTCCGATTGAGGATACGTAGGCACGAGATGCGATATCTCGACGAGCAACCTCCCCCCTTAGTGCGTAGTCCGTCGAACTACGTTGACTCTGATTCTTCGTTCGTCCACGAAGATACGTAGGCATTGGATTTCGATAAATCCCTGCGAGTCCGTCTTAGTCTCCCTCCTCCCCGTTTTTTTGTTCAGCCGTAGACTTTAGGATAACTCACCCTCTGTTAGACAACAAGCGTGGATCCCATCGAGTATGATGGATGTGTGGGGGTGCTAATACCTTCCCCTCGCATAACCGACTCCCGAACCCGGACTATGGTTACGATGACCAATGCTTTCCCTTTCTTCAAGTTTTCTTCGATCGTTTCCTTTCCCTGCATCGGGATAAATGACGTTTGGTGGCGACTCTTCTGTTCTTCTTTCTCGCCGGTTGTGTTTTTCGTGGTTGCGACAGGATTGAATCAAGTACTCGAGCAAATCCTCTTGTTTTCAATGAGAGGCATACTTTGCTTGAGGACAAACAAAGACTTAGTTGGGGAGAGTTGTTAGATGTCAAACATGTTATATATTTGTAATTGATACTTGGCATTTTTTGTTACTTTCATGTCTTAACTGTGGATTTTTGTAGTGAATTATTGTTGTTCTTCATGCATTATATTTATACCTTTGGTGCTTGTAATTTGTGTGCTATTGTGCAGAAAAGTACACTAATTGATCAAAGAAAGAAGACACAAAGAATTGATGCAGGCTGCCAAAGAAAGAGGAAAACAAAGACTGGTTTGCTTTGCGAACCCTGGCAAAATCCTCAGCGAACGTTTGATTTGCGAACTATGGTGAAGCTCTCAGCGAGTAAGGCAGTGGCAAAAGGACCCAAAATTCGCTTTACGAATATTTTGGCGAGTGGTTCGTTTTACGAATGAATTGTTCGCTTTGCGAACTCACGATGACAGGCAAGGGCGGTTTAACTTTCAAAAGGCACTTAAGGTGCCATTTTCTTCATTCGCTAGGTGAATGGATCATTCGCAGTGCGAATGCATCAGATCCCAAGTGTACTATAAAGTGTTTTTTACATTTTCTTGGGATCATAACTTGATATTTTCACACCAAAACATATTTTCTGAGTTTTGATCATCCAAGAGTGATTTTTCACATAGAGAAGCTGAAGTCACATCCGATCTCGATTATTCGACGCGGATGTTCTTTCATATCCTCTTGAAACTTGTTATCCAAGCTACCATGACAATGTGTAGCTAAACACCTCTTGTGTTAAGACTATAGGTAGTTAATCTTACTTATATGTATTTCTTTTGATCTTTTGTATATGAACAAGGTTGATGATTAATATATGATGAAGTTGTTTGTTCTTAATGATGTATTTGTCGTTTGAATCACTCTAGACATAGATTTTCCAAATCTTGACCTAATATCTTCATCTCTTAAAAACCAAACTCTAGACATAGATTTAGGGTTTAATATTCGCTTTGTATTGATCTTAACGGTTGTTGTTTCGATTGTTAGCGTGAGACAACATCTAACGATTTAAACAATGATACTCATGACTTTGCTTTAGACATAAACTTATTCGAGTGGATACACGATTGTATTGGTCGGAACTAAGTTCATATGCTTGATTAATCGGATATGTATGAGAAGGATTAGCGAAATCTAATCTTGACATGCTTTTATAAAACTTACAACATCTTTATTTAGTTTACTTCTTTGCTACCAAAAATTGGTGTTACAAAACCAAGAACAATTTGAAAACCCCTTACTTAAAACGTTTCGACTATTGAACGGCAAACATCAAAATATCACACAATCCCTGTGGATACGATAAAAACACCCCCCGAATTACTCTTAAACACTCAGTAGCAGACTTCAGAGTCTCCCATTGTAACACAACATCAATCTTGGAAGGATCTACAGCAATGCCATCACTTGAAATCACATGACCAAGAAAACTCACCTCTTTCAACCAGAACTCACACTTCGACAGCTTTGCATACAACTTCTTTTCCTTCAATACTTGCAACACAGTTCTCAAATGCTCAGCATGTTCTTCTTCAGACTTAGAATATATTAGGATGTCATCAATGAAAACCACCACAAACTGATCCAGATACTCATGAAAGATCCGACTCATATACTCCATGAACACACTAGGTGCATTGGACACACCAGACGGCATCACAGTGTATTCATAGTGACCATACCTCGTTCTGGAAGCTGTCTTCGGAATGTCGTCAGGTTTTACACGAATCAGGTGGTAACCCGACCTCAAATCAATCTTGCTAAACACACAGGCGCCTACTAACTGATCCATCAAGTCGTCGATTCTCGAAAGTGGATACTTATTCTTGATAGTTACTTTATTCAACTGCCGATAATCAACACACAACCTCATACTTCTGTCCTTCTTCTTCACTAACAACACAGGAGCACCCCACGGAGAAACACTTGGTCGAACAAACCTCTTCTCGAGCAATTCTTCTATCTATTTCTTCAATTCACTTAAATCAGAAGCTGACATCCGGTAAGGAGTCATTGACACTGGACTCATACCTGGTACTAAGTCCACTGCAAACTCTACTTCACGTTCTGGAGGCAAATCACTTTTGTCATCTGGAAATACATCTGGAAATTCACAGACAACAAGCAACTCCACACTCGCAGCTTCACGATCAATCTGCAACGATGTAAATATTGCAAACACTGCAAACACCAAGGCTTCATCTTCCATAAGTTCGTATACTTGCTTAGCAGACAGGAACATCAACTCCCCACCATCGCCAAACTCAGGAAACTCTACAGTCTTGTCATAACAATTGATATAAACATGGTTGAACTCCAACCAGTTCATTCCAAGGATTACATCGATTTGGTGCAAGGATAAACACACCAAGTCCATCACAAAACTCTTCCCAAAAATCGTCAAAGGATATCTCAAACACACAAAAGTAGTAGTAATAGAACCATTAGCTGGAGTTTCTATTACCATATTACCATTTATATCGGATAACTTCAAACTCAATCTATTAGCACATTCAAGCGAGATAAAAGAATGAGTAACACCAATATCAATAATAGCAACCAACTCAACATCATTAATAAAACAAGTACCTCGAATCAGGTTGTCCTTCTCTAGCACTTCTGCACCACTCAAGGCAAACACTCTGCCACTGGCCGGAGCAGCAATAGTCGTCTTCATCGGTTTCTGACACTTGGTACTGATGTGACCCTTCTCACCACAATTGAAATAGGTTGGACCATCATCCTTGCAATGATTAGCTCTATGACCCTTCTTACCACACCTGTAGCATCTCAACACACTATTTGTGCACACATCAGCACGGTGACCTTGCTCGCTACACCTGTAACACTTCCCAGAAGCAGAAGCTGCTCCCCCACTTGTCTTTTTCCCATCTGAAGCCTTTTGCTTCCATTTGTTAGCTTAAGTCGTATAAGGTTTCCCCCTATACTGCCCTTTCTTCTCAATCAACTGCTTGTAGTGAGCAAATAGAGCTCGGCTATCCTCATCGTAGATTCTGCTTTTGTCCACCAACTCAGCATACCTGCGGATCTGTTGATACCCAATACCTTGATTAATCTCTGATCTTAGCCCATTCTCGAACTTGAGGCACTTGGACATATCAGCATCAGCACGGTTGTAGTGAGGACAGAACTTCACCAGCTTCTCGAACTTCGCAGCATACTCTGCAACAGTTATGTCTCCTTGCTTCAGCTCAAGGAATTTCACCTCTCTCTTACCACGAGCATCCTCTGGATACTACTTTCCCAGAAATTCCTGCTTGAACACAGCCCAGGTTATCACAGTGCCAACATCCTCCAGTCTCTGACGGGTGTTATCCCACCAATCATCGGCCTCTTCTGACAACATATGAGTTCCAAATTGAACTTGTTGCGCGTCAATACATCCCATCCCTCGGAAGATATTATCGATCGTCTTCATCCACTTGTGTGCACTTGATGGATCGTGAGTACCCTCAAACTCCGGCGGATTGTTCCTCTTAAACTCCCCCAAAGCACGAAACTCATCTGGAACTCCACTATTCGCATTGAGTTGCGCCACCACATTAGCAACTGATTCCAAAGCATCAGCAATAGCACGATCATTTCTCCCAGCCATCCTGCACACCACCAACAAGGTTAGAAAAACTAAAACATCGACAGTGTACACACACTTATCGACCGACAGGGGACTGACATCACGTAAAAACCTGGCCGGATGGACCGACCTGCTCTGATACCACTAATGTAACACCCTTTTTTACCCCACAAATATCGCAGCAGATTAATCAAAAATCAAAGTAAAATCAGAACCACCTCAAAGGGTGCACATTTCTCAATAAATTCAAAATAAAACATTTTGCTCCATAAATAGCGGGTTTCCTCAAAATAAATCAAAAGCCATCAAATAGGCAGCAGAACCACCATGACCACCATAAGTCCAACATAAAAAGGTTTTAAAAATAAACCATAACCATCAAAATAACAATTCAACATGGTTCGACTCAACGACCCAACCCGATGTTACACTATCAGAGCAAGACCCTCTACATCGACCAAAAGCAAATAAACTCCAAAAGTCCTCGAAGGCATCCACAGCTAAGCCTGATCACCTGCACGTTACCCACGTGGACGCAACATTCAAACAGGCAGGGTGAGTAATCACAATTCATTATAATCAATATAAAAACAAGATATGCATAAAATGGTGTCATCACCATATACAACAATCATCATAGTCATCAAGGAAATCAACAGTCACAACATCATAAATATCACGTCAATATGCCACCAAAATGCAATGTACAACAAGACTCATGCATGTGGTGCCAATCGTCACAATGGACACTTAGGCCATCACCCTCAAAAGATCCCCGTCATTAGGATCGGTTCCACACAAGAACCAGAGCACGTCATAAACCACTTCATATTCACACAATGGGATGGAAGCCACAATAGACCGAAGTCTAACATCATTACTAAAATGCTATGAATGCATGATACACAACGTCAATAATCATCATCATCAATAAAATCATTATGTGCATCATCATTCATCAAAATCTCATGTTAATCATGTCATCATATATTCATTAAAACATCACAAAATCATCATCTCATAATCATCAATAACATCATGGTAAATCATCAGAAAAGTCACAGCATCAAAACATCAAGACATCACAGAATCATAACAAAATCTCACGAAAAGCAGGCATTCGCTACTGAGTTTGCTGTGCGAACCTGTTCGCTGGGACCTTCACTTTGCGAAGCTGACAGCGAATCCCCATCCCCATACTAAAACCAGAGAGGCTTCCCCTCTGTCCCTCCTCGCTGCCTCAATTCGCTTTGCGAAGTCACTCGCTTGGACATTCTTTGTGCGAGCTAAAAACCACCCTTCAGAATCCATCACAGTATCATCACACAAATTATCTCGCATTCGCTGCGCTGCTCGCTTTGCGAGGCTGGGGCGAGTGTTCGCCTTGCGAAGGAATGGTTCGCTTTGCGAACCTGCGATTTCAGGAAATCGGTGCTACGTATCAGTAGCACAACAGGTCCAAAACCCCTTACGATTTCAACCCCAATTACCCCAAAAACATCCCTAAGGCATCATGGCAATCAAAGGCACAAGACCTACGACTATTAGGTCGATTAATTCCACTATCCTAACTCAAAATTACCTAAACCTTCACAAACCCTCTAGATTCTCATAAACCCCATAAATCCCTTTCTCATACAAGATCTCACATATCATCAAAAAGGTTTAGCCTCGAAGGCTTATTTTTACCCGAATCAATTCAACCCTTAATAATTCATCATTGATCCTCAGAAATACCCTTAAATTATCAATAACTCATAAACCTTTCAAAAACCCCCAAAAACCTCAAAATCCACTTTAAAATACATCGGATCTCTATATTGAAAACAATGAAAGGTAATACTCCTCATACCTTAGATTGTCGATTTCAGAGCTTTCTCTATTGAGTGTTTGGAAACCTTCTCGAATCCTCGCCTTTCCCTTTTTCCTCAAAGCTCTGCACTTTTCTCCTTATTTTCACGATCTAACCAAATGAATCATATTCTTCCCAATTCCTTTTTGTTAAACCCTTGGGCTTCTAAAACGGGCTTTCCCTTTAATACCCTCACTAATCCTCCTCAAAAGTCCATCTTACCCTTCATTCCCCTAATATTATTTAAATTAATAATAATACTAATATATTCATATTATATACTATTATTTAATTAAATAACCACAACTCCACAAAAATACCGATATCAACACGAATCACCAAAATTCACAGAAATTCACAAATATTATATTTAAATAAATTAAATAAATATTCTTACGAAATTTGGGGTGTTACAAATCCCCCTCAGAATTGAGCATTGATAAATAGGAAATTGGAAAATTAACTAAGATGACACACAGAAACACCATCTCAAGGATTCAGGACCTTCTTCATAAGGTTTCTATGATAGATGATCTTGAAGGAAGAAGATGTGTCTTTGTGGCCACTGTTAACCTAACTACCAAGAGTGATTACCCTGCCACCATGATCAGTAGCCTTCAGTGCACAGGAATAAGGCAGATGTCAACAAGATGTTATGACATTATCCAATGATAACCTGAGCACTCTGGATGTCCTTAAAAATCAGTCTGAGAAACTGAAGGGTAACTTAGGGCTTTACATAATTAGGGGCCTAAAGAGATTAATTTGTAAGGATACTGGTCAGGAAGGTGTATTTTCACAACAAACGAAAGAAGGGTTTCAAAAGCGATTATTTCAAATCAACTTAACCCGCTTTCACTCCGTTCTCTTCTCCACAATCTCCTCGTTCTCCCGATGTGAAGAAAAATCCAATCTTGTTCCTTCTATGATGTCTCAACAATAATCCTCAACATGAGGAGGCGTGAAGGAGACCTCTACATCCTTCGCTCTTAGGGCAAAACTCGGGAAGGTGTATACTGGAGATGCGATCAATGTTGTTCCTCTTTCTATAGTGCCATGCAAGCCTGAGAAATTCCTTGCAAGAAGGGCTAGAAATCTCCTTGCAGGTAATACTTCTGAAATTATTAATGCCTCTCTTGACCCTAGAAGTAAGAAAGAAATGGTTGAAACGAATAAGAGAATAAGGAAAATAGTGGATGAGCAATTAAATATAAGGGGTAGAATGAATACTAATAGGGCTATGCCAACCACCTCTATTCCTGTTGTGGAACCGGAGGTGGTGACTGAACAAGAAGGTACTGATGAAGGAGATGGTAATATAATGTCAGAAGAGAACCCTCACACCAGTGCTGAATCTATTGAGAAAATGGTGGACCAGATAATGGAACATCCTTATCTTTAGAGGAATCACTTGAACAAGCAATAGAAGATACTGTTGAAGAGGTAACTAACAAGGTAATCATCATTGATGGTTCATCTTCTGATGATGAGATCATTGCTAGCGTGGTCAAGAGATTGGATAGAAGAAAAGGAAAAAGTGTGGATACTGAAAACACTATTATCAGAAGAAACATTAAATTTGTGGTTGGACCTCAGAAGCCTTGGAGCAAGGTTGCAGTTGTATCCAAGAAAAGAAAGGCTGAGTCTGACACTGAGTCTGACTATGATGTTACAAAAGATGTCCAGGACATCATACGTCCAAAGGATCTAGTTACTAAGAAAAAGACTATCAGTATTTCTAAAGCTCCCTTGGATAATATCTCTTTCCATGCTCCTGAGTATGTAAACAGATGGCCATATGTGTACCAAAGAAGAGTAGCATTGGAAAGAGAACTAGGGAATGATGCATTAGAATGCCATGAAGTGGTGAAACTGATTAATGACACGGGGCTAATAAGGGCAGTTACTGATCTTGGAAATTGTTATGAAAGGCTGGTAAAGGAATTTGTAGTAAATATTCCTGACAACTATAATGATGAAACCAGCTGGAAAGTGTATGTCAGAGGAAATGCTGTGACATTTTCTCCCACCGTGATTAATAAGTTTCTGGAAAGATCTGAAGAATCTCAGCCTGAATGTGGAGACACTGATGAACAAATATGTCAAGAGATCACCTGCAACACTGTGAAACATTGGCCTAGCAATGGGAAACTTAGTGTGAAGTATGCAATTCTGCATAGAATTGGTACTGTCAACTGGGTGCCCACTAACCATACTTCAACCATCTCGGCTAGTCTAGGTAGATTCATTTATATGGTTGGCAATGGAAGAAAGTTCGACTTTGGAACTCACATCTTCAATCAAATTTTGAAGCAATCTACATCAACTGCTGTGAACCTCCCTATATGTTTTCCTTCACTTATTTGTGGGATAATTCTAAATCAGTACCCTAGCATCCTAGTATCTGCAGATCATGCAATGAAACGAGCTTCTCCCTTGACTCTGCACTATAAATTGTTTACTGGAAGCCATGTCCCAGATATTGCTTTAACATCTGCTCCAACATCTGCTGTAACAACTACAAAAGAGGAAACTATAGCCTAGCTCAAGAACACCTGTAGGGAGCTTGATGCTATCATAAAAGTCAGTACAACCAGGAAGGACAAATTGGAACTTCTGATACAAGCTTTGTCTGCTGAGTAGGACAAGGACATTGAGCTAACACTGGTGAGAAGCGTGTTGCTGAAGAAAACAGTGAGAAAGTTGATGATGCTGCTGATGATGGTTCTGGTGAGGATGCAGAAGAAGAGGATGATGAGGAAATAGAAGATGACTACTGAGAGTTGTCTTTTCTTTATTTTATGTTTTTTTGTTTTGTTTTGTTTTGGTTTGGTTTTGTAAGGGCTTAATGCCCATGATAATTTACTATTGTTTGGGTGTGTACTTTAATTACTATACACTGGTTATTTGGTTTTTTATTTAGTCTTTCTGTCTTTGTCATATTATGGCTAAAAATGGGAGTATTACCAACTTCACTAACCACTGCCGACTGCTACAAACCATTGAGGGGGAGTAGTGTTCGTGTTGCTTACAGAAGAAGGGTATTGGTTGAGGGAGAGACAAAGTTTACTTTGTGTTCCGATGTTGTTCTGATGATCTGATCTCCCTGTTCTGATTAATTTTATCTGCAGGTTAATTGTAGTTAGTTTTAGCCAAAATCTGCTAAAGGGGAAGATTGACAAGTCCAAGCCTTTGAGGTGTGCATCAATTTTGGTAAAACTAACTTGACAGAAAGTTGTTGGACAAGATGTCCTGACACGATGAATTAACTGTAGGTTAAGGTGTTAGACAAGATGTCCTATCATGTTGATTCGACATCTTTGTATGTTATAGTTTGGAATAATTGTTTCTGTTTTCCAGGTTTTATGGGAATATGATTTGGTCCTAGGTGGCATCTGAGATTGAGGAATCATAGATTCTGATTCTAAAAGGAATATGTTGTTTCTGAGTATGGAGACATTTTTGGAAACTTAGGATTGAAGAAACCATTCTAAAGAAGAATGGGTCGCAGATTCTGTGGAGCTGAATTGCTGCGATTCTGAAGCCCAAATCCAGTTCTGTTTAGTAATATAAATATGATGGATTTAACCTAGAATAGTCACTGAAGACATACAGTTGTTATTGAGTACTAGGATTTGTACTTTTGTGAGCCTCTCTTGTATTGTGTGAATACCTGAGTTGGACAGTTTATTGAGTTGTAATTTTTCAGTCACTGCTGTGATTGAAAGGGAATTGAGAAGGGTCTCATACCTAGGAGAGTCTTAGGTAGAAATCTAGTACGGGTAGTTTCTAGGTGTCAGGTTGTAAACGTTGGAGTTTAGCTTAGAACCAATTCCACTTAGTGGATTTCATTCCTGGCTTGGTAGCCCCCAGACGTAAGTGTTATTGATCACCGAACTGGGTTAACAATTTTTGTGTGTTGTTTTCTTTCTGTTGTTTGCACTCTGTTCTTCATTATCCTTGTGTGAGAAGCAGATATCAAGTGTCACGACATCCTGTCTGACATCTTAGTGATCTGCTTAACCAAAATTTCAACTTCAATGAGTATCTCCTCTAGAAGCCAGTGCTTTCGCTTGCAAAAGTTGTCACCAGGGAAGAATATTACATAAAAGACGAGGAGAACAATGCTGAAAAGAAGGCGTGAGACATTAAAGAGTGTGTACCTAATGTTGAAGTTTCGCATCACCATAGGAAGTGTGGATGCATCTTTCCCGACAATGATAAAAATGAATTCAAGAGAGTAGGCAAGGACGTCTCTGAACACTCATCGTGAGCAAATATGGCATGAGGTCCTTCACCTACACAACATTGTTACGCCTCAAGTCCCTAAAATAGACGTGATGGGTCCCGAACCAGGTAGATGTTGCAAGTTCCATAGAGTTAAAGGGCATCATATTGAAGATTGTTACCAATTGAAGAAAGAAATTGAGAGGCTGATACAGATCGGGATGGACACCTAAAAAAGTATGTCAATGACGATTCTTCCCATGGATCAGACAAATCCAGCTCCCGCGAGTGAGATGACGTGGTGAGTCCCAAGATCAACAAGGCAAAAGAAGTGTCCAAGGGCGAGGATAACAAGGTTGTATGCCACAGACTCAACACTATTAAATGAGGAGTTGGTGGAGGTAGAAAGACAAATTTTATCCGCAGAAGATACGCTTGCCAAATTTTGAATATATAAGACTTCCCTAATAATGAAGGTGAATGCGAAATAAAGATTCTAGGAACCAAAATCGCTTTCTCTAAGAAGGACGCAGCTGATATACACCCTCAAAATGATGACCCCGTGGTCATTCTTGCCAGGTGCGATGAGTGAGAAATCAAAAGAGATCTCATAGACCAAGGAAGTTCTCCAAACATCCTTCACTGAAAATACATTTCATTTAAATTGACATAGAAACTTATAATCTGAAAATTAAGTTGTATTTGAAACTTATTTTAATCAATGTTTTCCTAATTACATATGTCTCATCGTTCATCTCACGTTGTTTAACATATAGAATGTGAGTCAATGACCTGATTTCGTCATCACATTCATATTTTCTCTTATAGTTTCATTTGAGTAACAATAATTTGTTGATATTATTCAAATTAAACTAGAATAGAAGGAATTGATGTCATGAAGGACTTAGACCATTGAACCATATTCTATATGTTAAATAGTGTGAGATGAACGATGAGACAAATGCAATTCAGAAAACAGTGGCTTGTTTAAGTTGGTTTTCAAGAATAGTTTAATTTTCAGATTATATACTTCTTCATCAATTTGAATGGTTGTATGTTGCTGTGAGATTTATTGAAAAACAAGCAATCTACATATTATATAATAAACGCTGGGTACTTTCAACAACAGTTATTTATATTAACCGTTATAAAATGTTATTTGCCTAAATGTATATACCACAACGTTTAATTATATCAACCGTGATCATATATATCGCACTTTCAGGTTTTCTACCATAGTCATAAGATTGTGATTGTAAGTAGCACATATACAACCACATCATACGTAACAACAACAGATCACGCGTGATGTTATCCCTTTTCCAACCGTTGTTGTATATGTTTTCCGTAGCAGTGTTCTCTTCCTGACCTTTCAAAATGTTGGGCGAAAATAGCCACAATCTCATCCTTAAGGGACAAGGCTTTCTCCTTCAATCTATCTCTGGTACTAAGACCTTCCTTGAGTGATTGCTCTAATCGTTGAACCTCTTCGAATTGGGTAAGAGCCACAATAGCGATTTTCTAGGCACGTGCCCTCACGACATCTCGTTTCTCTCTCAGTGCCTTTAATGCCACCCTGCATTCTTAAACACTTTTTATAACACAATGCGCCTTGGATTGTACTTCTCGGATAGTGCAATAATGTTTCTCCCTCTGAGCTTTATCTACTAGAAAGCACCATAAAAGTTGGACCTTTAGTAGATTCAATAAATCAGCAACAGATGTGTCAAGTGACTGATAATCACCAGGAAATCTCTCTGAAAAAGAGAGGTGGCGACTATAATGTTATATTTGTGAGAATCCAAAATAGGGGCAACGTCGGACCCCTCGCCTAATGAGGCATCGCCTAGGCGCTACCTTTACGGAGCACGGGGTCTCGCCTTTAAAACATATGACATGTCCCAGTAACCATACAAGAACGAGTCATGCCACAACTCCCTGAAAAATAGGTGTTCAGTTGTCTCGTCTCGTCAAGTGGGAGCAATTACTACTTTTTAGAGTTTCCTAAACCTTAGGCCTAAAAGCCTCTATAAATATCTAACCATTGATTAATTGATTAATCTTTGAATTTATATTATTATTCGAATTTATATATAACATCATTGAATTACATTTGTATAATTAGCATGGTTTTATGATATCTGTAGTATACCTAAAAATATAAGTTGGTCTAAAAAATATCAAATTGAGACACTTGCCATCAAAACAAAATCTCTCACATGCTTTGAGGTGTTATTCTGAAGATGCATTTACGAAATCATCCTAAAAAAATTACAGAGATGCATCTCCAAAATAACTCCTGAAAACATTTGAGATGAATGACTGAAAACATTTGAGATGAATGACTGACTTGTGAAACACAAAGTGCTTTCAAAAGTTAATCCGAGATACATCTCCTTAATTTTTTCCGTAGTTGCATCTCCAAACTAGTTTTTGACAAATATGAGGTGAATGACTCACTTATGAAGCACTACGTGCATTTAAAATGCGTTCAAAGATATTTCTCTAAAATATGAAAATGATCCAATTAAATTTTCAGGGTGTTTATCATCACCGCATATGATGGATAAAGTAATGCCTTTTAATTTTTAAAGTAACTTTGATTTCACTTGTGACACCGACAACAATTGAAAATAAATTCTGTTGCTGTGATGAATCAAATATACATCCTTATAAGATAAATTATTTTAAAGACAGATAGAGGAATATTTTTAGTGTTGATAATGAAAAAAATTTCAAAACAATTTCAAAGTATGAAGACATGTTGAACAAGTAGAATTGACCGATATGAAAGTTTATTCAATTTATTGGGTATATAATGATATAGTTTTATAATCTCCAAATTTTTGCTTAAAGATACTTTTAATGGGCAAATGTTTGTTTGAAGGGTTCGAGTCTTTTTGTACTTAGCTCATAAACTGATGCTATTCTTCTACACGGCAAGGGCATCAAAATGCAGACAGAAGCCAATACAACCGGGAAATTACACAGCTGGGACAGATTTCACCAGCTTCAATCTTATTAGAAAGATTGACTATACAACTCGTTCACGGTGCCTGCACATTAAACAAATTCTAAAGGTTGTGTTCTGTGTGAACTAAGAAACAATATATGCTGCTCAAAACCAAGGACATGACGTACCAACTAGTTGTGTTGGAGAGATTTAATTGATAGAGTAACTCTCATAATGTGATGCGCAAGAGAGCAAATAATAATAGTATATACAGACGTGATAACAGAATAAAAAACAGGAAAATAAATATAAGCACATTTGATAACATAAAGCTGTGATGGCAACTGCACCCAGAATAAAATCGAAAAATACATAATTAGTAAAGTCACGCCTTATTTCCCTGGAAAGAGGATGACAGTATCCTGAAGAGTCCATCTGGGTTATCAGTATGTACCTGTTATGGACAAAGTTATATTATATTTTGAATGTCATAAGCAAGCTGTGCAAAACACAACTCATCCTCATTCCATCTTCAATATGCATCCACATGGAAAAAAAAATCCAAACAAAGAATCTAACCACAAACCAAATCACTGCAAACATGAACATGCAAGTTTCCCTTATACATGCATACCCTCTTTTGTCAAATTAGGAGAGAGAATTTGCACGTGTGGATGAGACAAAGCAAAGCTTAAGCTTTTAAGCATGGTGGAGTCAATGTTGCCTGCACCGGTGAATTCTGAGGAGGTCACCGGATCGACTCAAGCTTTTGATAGCATATTAGGATTTTTAGATCACAATTTTGAGTATAAGATACTTCATAGACACAGATCTAGAGAGAATGTAAAGATAGAGAACTGAATTTCTAACATGAGAATGACCCGTGTAAGGTGAAAGGTATGCAATGCAGAGAAGGGGACCATACTCTAAAAAGAATAACTATATAACATACCCAGTGCCCAGCATCTTCAAGGACATGCATTTCAACTCCACCTCCTTCCTCAGAAGCAAGCTCCTCCGCAACATGGATTCGCTGAAGATCTTCAAGAGCCCATCTGTGTAGGCTCCTCTCTGCTTTCAAAAAGTTTATATGCACACCACGAGGTACATCTTCAACAACTTTCCTATGAACAGAATCATAAGATATTACAGAACCCATAATGATCTTCAAGTGTGAACATTTTACAATTCAAATTTGAAAGCGGTTAGTGAAATTTAGTTCTTCAGCAGTCCATATTAAATATCAAATTAATAGCCGTGCAGGACCTCCAACAATTATTCATTCATTCTAATTATACACTAAACAGGACCCTATTTTACCCGACTAGAGAAGGTTGATATGAATCAATACATTACTGCAAGCGTCGTTAACACAGATCACGGTAAGTACCACAAATTTGTTTCTTCGTAGGATTGATACATTTCTGATATTCCCTTCAAGTCAAACACCCATGAGAGGCGTGAATTAGGAGAGCTGGTAGGTCGTAGGTTGGTCACAACCCACTACACGAAAAAAAAAAAGGGAAAAGTTAAAAAATCATAGACAAATTGCCAATCAAAAGAACACGTCTATTTTTGGGCTTCGGCCCCTTCCATTATCAAAAGAAAAAGCACACCTATGTCTTCTATCTTTGTTAGTTTTAATGTGAATTGTCTAATTTGTAATCTCCAACATATTCATCAAGGAAGAAAAGCTTTAAAATATTTTAATAGCTTATTTAATCAGCCATCTGATGAAATGTTCATAGCATATATGACAATGTCAGAATTCAAATTCAAATAGACATGCAATCAGAACTTGCTTAAAGGGTAAACCGCAGACAATTCATTAATATAATAGCTGAGTTCATTATTTACTGATTAGTCATACAGCAGGTTAGATTCTTCTAAAACAGATATCTGCTATCATCTGATGCCAATGGGAAGTATGGTATGATCAAATATGGTTTGGATAGTCTGATAAATGATTTTTATACTGTTTCAAGTAGTTTATTTTCATTCGAATCCTGTTGTTTTGATCCTTGTTTTTTCTACTTTCATGCGTGTTTGTGTGTTTTCTCTGCTTTTCAGGTGATAGGGGCCTTATGGGACAAAACCGAAGTAAAGGCATTAAAGAATACATATAAAAAGAATCGTACAGTACAAATTTTCAGCAGGAAACACGGGTAGGCCGGGTCCATCAACACCACCCATGTTGACCACCAATCTTTTCCCAGTACAAATTTCCAGACAGCAACACCACCCTGCAGTGTTGATCAACACGGGCAGTGTAGATCAACACTACCCCCGTGTCCATCAAAACCACCGTGTTGGCCTCGGTTCTAATTACGGACTTTTGTGATTTCGTAACGTTTTTCTGCCCTTTTCACTTCTCAACTGTCCCAAGGCCTGAAGGGACGCTTTTTGGTTGATCATTATGTGAAATTATGTTGGGATTTGTGATAGAAAGCTTATAAAAGGCATAGGAATCATAGGAGAAAAAAACAGCTTGCCCTAGCTTTAGTTTACTTCTTAAAGATCATTTCTCTTGCAATTTCCCTTTTATCAAGTACTGTACTGTCTGTACTCAAGACTCCATAGGAGCTATTTTATTCAAGTCTTTTATGCTCTCAATCCAGGTTTTATTTACTTAGCATTGTTATTACTATTTTCCTTGATCATGCCTTATTTGTTTTACCGTTAAACATGTGTGAGTAGTTCCCTAAAGACTAAGGGTTACGAGGATTGTCTCATGGCGGACCTCAAGTGACCCTCTACTATCTTATTACGAGAATCAAAAATTAAAAGTTGTTTTAGAAATCTGAGTTTTTAACGCATATGCCATTTACGAAAGTAGACGCAATTCAGGTACCAATCATACATTGAAAGGGTGTGATTCGGTACCCGAAAGCGGAATTCTAGACAACTGAGTTCGAGGCGACGAAAGTGTCTCGGACTCGTTGAGAAAGCTCCATTCTTATAGCTGTTAAGTTAATCTCACAAATAATATGGGCTGACGAAAGTGGATAGATTATTTGACTGAAACAGGCCAACATGCTGACGAAAGCATGTGTTGTCCAACAAGAGAATTTTAAATACTACATAACCAAGCAATAATACATGCACAATTTGAAAAGTGAGCAGTATCAAAGTAAGCCATTGTTCAGTACCTGTGCTACGTCGTTGGAAAATCCTTGTTGAATAAGAGCTTTGAGAACATCCTTCTTTGAAGAGACCTTCCTTAAGAAAAATATTATACAACAATTAAAAAATTGCTCATAAAAGGAACAGTAAGTAACAGATAAGAGAATGAGAGAAAAATTGAGTGAGTGAAATTTAATTTTTAAAAGCTTGATTTCATTCAACAGAGTTCATTACATCATTCTGTCTATATAAACATGCTAGTCTGTTTTGTTGTGCATGTCTGGTCGTGCGGAGTGCGGACAATGGGCTAAAGCACTGACAATAAATGTAGTATCTGATAATGAGCAGATGGTTAGATGGAGCTGATATTTCAATAGCATGTAGATAGGCTGAAGGTAGTTCTAATGGTGTAGGTTTCGGCTGATAACTCAAAATTTATGATGGCAGATGGCTCTGAAGGTGATCCGAAAACAGGTTTGAATATAGAACAGACCATATAACGGACAAGAGCGGAAACCAGATCAAAACAGACAGAAGCAAGCAACAGTCACTAGAAAAGAAGTTTCATGGTGGACATAAATAGGGCTAACGGCAAAAAATGGAGATAATAAGACACAATTTACAAAAGAAAAAAATAATCCCCAATGCAACATGGGTCTACCAGACTTGTCTCTCACTGGGAGCTGAATACCATGTTGAAAGATAAGAGAAACAAAAGGTATATAATGATATCCATGTACACTACATAGTGGAGTTCAATTATATATTCAAATACGAACATGACTCTATTTACATGATAACTACCCTATTTACATTCAGGCACACTTCAGATGTCAAAATAAATACCAAATAATAGCAAAAGGCAGCACATACAAATTGTACACAATTTAACATGGTTCAGCTCAACGTCCTACATCCATGGATGAAAATGGATCAAATATTCTACCAAAAAACAAGAGAGTGTGCTAATGTTTATGGAACTCTCAATCTCCTTTTATTTAAAGACTACCTTACTTACCACAATAACACTAACCCTAGATGGCTAGATCTAGACAAAACCCTACGAGGGTTGTATAACCTTGCTGATAGAGCCCATGAGCTGAATCACCGTGAGAGTTGTATAACCTTGCTGATAGAGCCTATGTAGCTGAGTCACCATCACACAAGAAACTCATTCACTATGAGGCAGGTGGGCCCAAGATATAGAAGGTGTATTCAGGAAGGGGTAAAAGAGGAAATAGTGGCTAATCAGTTAGAATGTGTGATGTGGTCTAGGAGCGAGGGGAGCACACAACCAATTTCACGATATAAGGAGTGAAGAGGGAGAATGTAAGGGTATCTGGGAATATTATTAGACTGTTAGAATGGATGGGCAGCTCTAAGCTGCCTATAGGAGCTCAGCTCTGGGCAGAATCTAAGGATAGATATTCATCCTTTCTGTAATCACTTCACTTCCAACATTAATAAAGCTCTTATACTCTTTTGCTTTGCCCTGTTTACTGTTATTCTACTATTGTTGAGTCTGGTACGTATCACTTGTGAACATTCTTTCTCACACTCTTATCCTCATTCTTTCTCACACTCTTATCCTCATTCACATATCTCTAACAATTCCCTCATGTGCAAATTCATAGCCCACGATACTTTGGTTTGCAGGAAACCACTTTTACACAATCTCTATGACTTTACTAGTCTCATCATACTAAAAGTAAATAATTCACGTAACTTACACATACCATGATATTAGTTACAATTTGAATGTACTGACAGAATAGGAAATTGTCAATACTTATCAAAACAAGAATTCAGGTTAAAACCAACAACTACACTTTAAAAAACCAACCCAAAAGCAACGTGTTAAATCAAATTAAGATCACCATTACACATTTACTCAAAAAGCAAGTTAAGTGAGAAAAGCATTAGAAGAATCAACTAAAGATCTACCTCCTTTGGCAGTGTATTTAATAAGGATATGAGTTCTTCTGGGTGGTCCTCTCCATCTCCACCTGCTCGAACTTTTCCGGGGGTTGCATCCAGAACCCAAGCCTTCAAATAGCATAGGAATATGAGTATAGTCTAGTATAGCAAATAAGAACACATGAAATATAATTGTAATCTGATAGAAAATGATACCAAGCATAGAAATACAAAGGAAATAACTGACTATAATTGAAAAATTCTGGTTAGTGCTCTTTATCATCTTAATACTTCAGAGTGCATGCCTGAGAAGCAGAAATGTAGGCAAGCATACCCCAAGGATTCTGTAGCGAATGTAGGAAAAGGACCAAATACACTGTTTTAATGACTGGTTACTGCATTATGTCTGAGGGTGATGCCATCTACTCTAGAGGTTGGTGCAGCTGGGAGTGTGGTGGAAACTTACAGTGTGCAAAAATATTACTCCCTCCGGCCCAAATTATATGTCATTCTAGCAATGCATATAAATTAAGAAATGTAATCAATTTCATTGATTTTTGTCAAAATTATGCATTACTTTCCAAAAGTACCCTTATCAAGTTTTTAATATTCTTCATGATAAAAAATGATTCAACTTCCAAAGCATATGTCACTTTATAACAATATAGTTTCATTGAAATGCACGGAAATAAATATACGGAGAAAAACATGTGCAGAGAGTTATCCAAACACTTGTATTCATTGGTATAGCAAAATAAATAAATAGAAGTGATTATTAGTGATATTGGGAAGAGATATTATAAGAGTTGAAAAATTAGAGAATAATAAATACTGTGGGTTATAATATGAATAATGGTTTAAAATTTTATCGATATTGTAGAATGACATATAAACTGGCTGGGCAATCATTTTTTTTTTTTTGCTAGAATGACATATTTTGGGACGTAGAGAGTACTATGAAGTGAGGTCTGAAAAGTATGATAAAATAGCCAGAAAAGGTGCCTGAAGAATATGGTGGCTTGAAAGAGCCATGTAGTACACTCAACGATTTGTAGAAAATGTCCAGAGGTTGAATGCACAACACACTTGTGGGGTGGGGCACGTGCTGACGTTGGAGGTTATGCGACTTGTGGGGTGGGTAGATCATAGGATTCTTCCAATTTGAGGTTGTTTACCTCTCACCAGTATTGTCAATAATGGGCTATGGCGGTGTAGTGGAAGTGGAGCAGCCTCTGGCCGCTACAGGATAGCAGTTTACTGTAGTAGCCAAAATAACAGATGTCACAGCATCTATTGCGCCACACTTCAGAATGAGTTAAAAATGTTCAAAAAAGCCCTTGAAATTCATAGCTGTCAAATTATGTTAGACCTCTTATTTGTATTGTTATTATATTATTTGGGAGCAGTTATGTATTAGGCATCAGTTATGTTGACAATTATCTATTAAATAGAGAAGTGGAAGGAGAAGTCGGCAGACATTTTATTTCGGGGCTGGACATTGATTGGGAGAGACCAAGCTCTCGAATTTTTGGAAGGAGGAGACCAAAAATCTCAAATTTCTTGGATAGCAAGTGCCTTTCTTAATTTTCCTTTGTTTTCTTTCTTACAATTCTGTAAACTTTATTTCCTGCTGCAATCTAAAATCGGTCCAACATACTCTCAGGAGTATATTAATGAAGTATTATGATGATTAAGGGAAACCCTTCTTTCCCTATATCCTCGGCATCATCACCCTAAAAGTCTTATTAAATCTTGTAATGAGTACAGGTCTTTAGAATAGCCACACAAAAAATATGCCCACCAAATCACATATTTTTAACAAAAACATCCAAAAAGCTATATAAACTAAATAGGAATGCAAGTCTATCATAATCCTAGAGGATTCTAACAAATCATACTACCATAAATATCAATATCTCTACAATAAATATCAATGTCTCAACCAGTTAATCCAAAATCAGTCCAGCAAAAGCAAATAGCAACTGAATTTGGGCTTACTCTGACTGGTCGAGCAAGAGGTTTTGCAGCTTGGTCCACCATGCTCAAAACAACTGAACATACAAGACAATAAAAGTAAAAATGACGTACAATCTATTGAAAAAAGAAAGAAAAAAAAAAGTAATATTCAATAACTAACCTTTTCCCCCAAAACTATGACCAACTAACACACGAGGTGTTATTCTTAGTTCCCGAACCTAACAATAGAGAGAATGACATTAAAAGAAACAGAAAATAATTTATGCATACGTAACAATATGAATTTATCAATTCTCTTTAACTAAATCTATGAAGTACAGGAAATAAGATTGATTAACCATTACAAGTTTTGTACCAAGTACAATAAATCTCAAATGTGGAAAAACATATTTGAAATGAGGAGAGAAAAAACTCAAAGGGTTCTCATTTTCACAATTGATATCATTTAACATTTCACATCAAAGAATGGATAATCTATTGCAACTAAAAATCAAGGGAAACAAAGTGATAAGTAAAAAATAATTGAGGTGTTCACCCAAACTGGATGTAGACCATAAATCATGAAAGACATCCAACTGGTTAACCACCAGGTGTCCCATCTCACAAAATTGAGGTTTAAGTTAAATCAAGAGAGTGTGAGGTGAAAGCCATATAGACCCCTGCCCCGTTCGGTAGCACGCTCACCATATGAATATTATTTGAGAAACATGTTTAAAAAACACACCAGTTTCAAAACATCAAGAGCAGCTGATGCAACAGTATTGGGACCTCTCTTCTTGATTGATGTTGAATCACCATGACATCGCAAATCTACTAAAAGAAACTGTCAACACAAACACAAGAAACAAACAGGATTAGGATTGATTTACATCTAGAATGTTCTTGCACTGCAATCCGAATGATCATAATTTGTGAAACCTGGAAAAGAAAATATTCCCTAATAGTAGAGTTTAATAATGCAATCCATACTTATTATATTTATTCCGTCATCAATAAACAAGGTGATCGTCATTGTTGCAACCAAGGTTTAATAACAAAATCATGAAAATACATGGTTCATTAATAGTGTGAATATCTCTATAGTGTTAGCAGATGAAAATTAAATCCATAGCCATAATGTGTACTAAAACCATTATGCCTACATCAACATACCTGCCACATAGGAAACTCTCTTGCCAATCTCTTTGCAAAAGTACCTGAAATATCATTCCTCCAACAATGAAATATAAAACAAACAACTAATTATTCCCTTTTAAATTTGCCTGACAAACTAAGCAAAAATATCTATCGCAAATATCTAACACCATATTAGAACTACAACAAAAGAAGAAATTAGAAAAACATAATTAAAGATTTAACATCATTGAGTTAGGAAGCCAGGGTTAAGTGGCTCACTCATCCTTTGGATCAAAATACTACAAATGATTCCCTTGACAAAATTACACTTGGATGCTAGTGACACTACATGGTCATGCATAAAATTGCTAGAATAAAATTCAACCGCATATGTGAAGACTGAGAATGTCTCCTTGAGGTATTGGAATTTTATAAATGCCTTCCATGTGTTCAAACATTCCTCATTAGGTACCCAATAAAAAATAATTTCTTATCGGCTTGGACACTTACCAAACACGGCTGGGAAACCTCTTGGACGCTTAGGGGAAGTCACTCCGTCCCCTTACATCCTATATTAACACAAATACGCATATATATAGGAGGTGTATCAAGTGAGTGAATGGTAGGAGATAATACTCAACAAATCATAAAGAAGGTTAAGTTAAATTCAGGTAATTTACATTTTATCGGTAAAACGTGAAACTTTGGCAATAGAACCATTAGCCAAGGTCAAACTCTCTGATATGCTGAATGTCAACCAAAAAGGAAATCCCAGAAAGACATCAATTTACTGTGTTTTACGGAACTCCTTTTTTCACTAGAACCCCTATAATTTCAATTCCACAAATTACATTGTTCAATATTGCATTTTCACGCAACGTGGTCCTTCAGAATCTTGCAAATGAATGGCCATACCAACAACAAAACAGATATTTAATTAATAATAAAACTAAAATGATATGGAATCGGAACCATTCATATGGAACTGAAAGTATACCGACCAAAATGATTAAACTCTTATATAGCAGCATACGCCGATACATCTTCATCATTGAAACTCCAACAATAAAATCAGTAAAATATTGATCCATTTTTGCTCAAATAGAAAAGTGAGAGTTTTAAATGCCCGATCATACAGTAACTGTCAATATTGCAGATCTCCCACCAAGACCAAAGGCAATCTAAAACTGAGTTTTGAGAGCACATAAAAGAGGAGAGTAGTCTGATCAGGCAGAATACATTGCTGCAAAACAATAATGATGCACATTATACAGAAATAGTAGCACTCACCCCAGTTTTTCCTGCACCCAAGGATCCCGTGCAAAAAGACAGCTGTTGGTGTATCAGGTAAAGATCTGTCCATAACAGAACTCCATCTCACCTGTATACCAAATATTTCTGTGTATTAGACTATTGAAATGTTCATACAGTTCCAGACCTTAATTTGCAAACTTGTATCCCACTCTCCACATAATACAGTTTCAAATCTATTTGCCATGAAGCCTTTTGAACATGATGTTCAACAACTAATGGTTAAGTGTATTTTATTTTTAACATATTTTTATTGTATACGTTTCAGTATTTAATATCAATAAAATGTTCAAGGCAACAACTTAATAGTAACATTTCTAATCAGTGTTGTCCATGGCGGAGAGCCAAAATCCTGCCATACCAGACGCTTTGCGGCGCCGTTATAACGGTTTATGGCAGAAAAACATGCAATATCGGCGAATATTTACCATTGCGGCGAGTCCAGAAACCGCCATGTATATCCACCATAGGGCCACCATTGCGGATATTTGATAACCCTTTTTCTAATTGAGACTCAGAAAAATGAATAATGAACCGTCCTCTATGAAGGACTAGTACAGTGAATTCATTATTTTTGGTTCTTTTTTCCACAAAATACACATTGTAGGTTCTTCGAATATTCCCTCTCTAGTAGAAGAACATTTTTTACATAAAGGATGCTTATATAATTAATGTCTTAACATTCTGCTAGAAACCACCCCAGCTTAAAAATCACACATCTCTTAGTTCATCCTAAACCAACAAGGCATGACTGAGTAACCCGAAGGCCAATGAGGGTAGATATTCTTTGATTGTCAACAAAGAACAACTGAATAGGATATGAAAATTAAAAATGAATACAGTCCTCACACACACCCGAGTCATCACCCTAATGAACTGAATGGAACACAATAATACAGTTAGAAAGTGAGAAGATTAACTATCGCCTAACTTAGAAATAAATAACTGAAATGAAATGGAGAGCCAAGAAGTAAATAACACTCACCAGTGCCCCTTGAACCAAATCATATGCCTGAGACATAAAAAAAAATAACAAAAAAGCCATCATCAGTCATAATAAACAACGACAAAATCAGATAATTGTTCTCTACAACTATCAAGTAAAGAATCAAGCATTTCACAGCAAATAAACCATAAAAGTGCGTGCAACAAGCTATGAAGATTACCAAAATGCTAGAGGAGCTGGCCACATCTGCCTTTTGTTCAACAGTATCGCGCACTAACGCCATTGATATTGTCCTAACTTTAACCGCACGGCTTGAGTGACTAAGAGCCAATCGAGAGTCGTTGAATTTCTCATTCTAAATTGAAAAACAAACAGATCAATGCAGAACTTGCAACGTTCAAATTCAAAGTAACAACGTCTAACAATATTACAACACTGTTACTAAATTTGAGTTACTAAACACAAAGTTCAAAGCCTCAAACGGAAAAATAGCAACACAATGGTTTATATAAAGCGACTCAAGCACTGAAATAGTTGAAATTACACAACCGAAACTCAAATGCAACTGCGATGTCAGTAACGATAACGGATATATGAGAATTTTGCAGCATAGAGATTATCGAAGTAAGTAACGGATTTAGAGAGAGAGAGATTATGAATGGAGACCTGAGAGAAGCGGAGAATGCGAGGTGTTGTAGCCTTGCGTGAATTGGATGAAAACGTCGAATTCAGATCCAATGAGTTAACCGCGGCGGTGGCGGTAGTGGCGGTGAAGCAGGTGGAAGAATTGGTGAATAGCGGCATACTGAGAGAAATGGAAAATGGTGACGCCGATGACTGCTGTGGTGTCTCCGAATCTCCCTGACGGAGAAAGAGAGGAGCCGCCAATATAGGCTCAACGATTTTCTTCTTTTTCTATACACGCGCTTTTTTCTTTAAATTAAATACTTTTCGGAGTGTTTTGATTTTAATTGTTTGTTTCTTCTTCATCTTTTTTTGTGCCAGCTGGGGTATCTTCGTTGAACCGAATCGCGTGCTGTAGCTGCTTCACGCAGTTTTCAGAAGTAAACGATCTGGATCATAGATATGATCCAACAGTTACGATTTATACACGTATGATTTGATTTGGACCGTTAGATTTGATCGAACGGTCAACAGCGGTACTGCGTGAAATCTAAATCGCTTATCTTAGGTAGGGTAGTAGTAAATCTTTCAAAAATTGAGTTTAATTAATTGAAAACGGAAAATGGGAAGCACCGTCCATTGCAAAATGCCAACGCTCAACTGTATAAACTGTGAAATGTTGCCATGTGCTGTGATTCAGGTTTCATTGGATTTTTTTTTTTTAATTGAAAGTAGGGTTGAAGTAAAATAAATAAATAAATAAATAAACTATTATGAAATAATACAAAGAACAACAAACCAAACAAATTATTTTCTGATCATTTTCCAACAAGTGATTTTAAAAGATGGACAAACATCAAATATATGCATGCTTTCGGAGTGGCTTAAACCACTCTTCGCAAGAACAATTGTGCATAAGTTGGTTTCGTGATAAAAATGTCTAATTGTGATCAGGCCCGGCTCTAGGGGTAGGCGAGTGAGGCTACCGCCTAGGGCCTCAATTTTTTTTATACTTGTTTAATATAATTTAATTTAATAATTTTTTATATTAGTTTTTATAATAGTTAAATAATAATATTTATTTAAAATATTTATTAATTTATTTAAAATTTATTTTTATAGATAACAAAATTTTATGACTTATTACATAACAAGAAGTTTGATATTTACTATTTTATTTTTAAAAAATTTGACAATATTTTTTTTAAAATATGATGAGAATAACACCTAAATGGGTTGATTTTATTATCATAAAAACTAAATATTAAGGGAAATCAATTCTAATAATTTAACTATATAATTTTTCATCTCAAAAAACTCACTACGATTTAAATAAAAATATATTGATTTTATTAAAAAATTAATATTATATTTAAAAAAATTAATTTTGCTTTAGGCCTCCGAATGGGTTGGACCGGCCTTGATTGTGATTTTCACTTTCTGCTGCATATAAATCTTTATTTTTTAAATCAATTTTCTTTTCATAGTATTACTAGCATCATTTGCATTAATGTCTTTTACTTACTTGAAGAGAATTCACATTAATTTCAATAGATTTAAACTTCAAATTAAGTGTAAATTCCTTCAAAAACTCCCTATAATTCCTTCAAATTAAGTGCAAATTCCTTCAAAAACTCCCTATAATTCTACTACATAGGAATTTGGATTTGGTTTAAACGTGTTAGATCATTCATATCTGTGGGCATGACATTCATTTGAGTTTTTTAAAGGTCCGTTTGGTTCAGCGAAAGGAGTGGAGAAGAGAATTTAATAGAGGGGATGGGAGAGAATGAAAGGTATTTTAACTAAATGTATGTTTGGTTCAGAGGAGGAGAGGGAAGAGAATGAAAGAGATTTTTAATTACATATATGTCCGTAAGGTTGACTTTTTCAGCTTCTCTGTCTGAATCTGTCCTTTTATAGATCAGGACAATTATTTTTGGAAATGGAACCTTTGAAGTTATAACTTCTACCAGAGAATATCTTGATTTTCTTAGTCAGCTGTTGAAACCTCTTGATGATAAAATCTATTTCCTCATCGTCAGAGTTCCCATTAGAATTTTCTTAATCGAACGATTCTTCTGGTTTTTCTGACACTTGAGGGTTTAGAAGTTTTTATCATCAGATCTTTCAGCATTAGACTTCAAGGTAAGAGATATAGGTTTCAACACAAGCTCATCAATATTCAATTCCATTTCAAGGATTTAAAGGTTACAGGTCAACCTTTTAAGGTCTATAGTATTTAGGTCTTTAGCCTCTTGAATAGATGTAACCTTGAAGTTGTATCTTGTAGGAAAAAATTCCTAAAGATCTATTACCAAGCCAACATCATTGGTCTTCTAGTCAATGTTGTCTTCAAAAGTGTCCTACAACTTATCATCATAACCAATTATGTGAGTGGACATCTTGCTCTAAGCAGATTAAAATTAAAACTTGATTCGTGCAAAAGCACATTTGCCCCACGAGTCGGTCTTAAGGATTAAAGAATCATTTCATAATCACAAAACAAATGAGTTAGAGCAGAAACAGTTTCTTAATTTCTTTAACAAGTACACTTGTCCCCCGAATCAGTCTTAAATATTAAAAATCCTTTCATACTCACAAACACAAGTGACTTAAAGTAGAAACAAGTTTCTTGATCCACATAAATTTGAAAGAACTCTTTCTTTAATTATTCAGGAGTTCATTTAAGGTCATAAGCTTACGTTTAATCATTCAGCATGACCTTTTTCAGCTCATGTTTTTGTAGTTTCCATTATCTGTTCTAATGAAGAAAACTTTATCCAAGCTTTAGCTTTTGACTGAGTAGTTTTTCTCATAGGATCTTTTATGTTTCACTTTTAAGTGACAAAGCACAGTATGGCTCTGATACCAACTGAAGGTGAGAAAAATACACAATATAGAGGGTTGAATTGTGTATGCCCAAATATCAAAACTTTTTTCACTAACTGTTTTTGAACCATCAGATTCTAAACCAAGTTCAAATTCTGATAACAGAGTAAGTAACAGTAGTGAGATATTTACTTTCTTTTCTTAATCCTGTTTCAGAACCTAAGGTGTCACACTTAAATTCTAATCCAAGTAAGAGTCTGAATCAAATTAGAGTATGACTTCAGAGTTTGTTGCACAACGGAATATAAATGCAGAAGTAAATAAAGAGACGCACAATATATCTTGGTTCCTGTCAACTAAGAGTAGTCCAATACCATTGTAACATATGAGCTTTTAATTATAATCAGCCTAATTACAATTGCTTAAGTCAGTAGCTCAAGACTTCCTGCTCAATCGCCTAAAAAGAGACTTCTGCTCAAGCCCTCAAGCAAAGGACTCCCTTGCTTAAACTACACGTTAAGGACTTCCTCATTTGCCCGCAAGCATGAGACTTCAATGCTTAATAAACCTGATTGAGACTTCCCGCTTTGCCCGCAAGCATGAGACTTCAATGCTCAGTATACCCAGAAATAGAATTCCCTGCTCTTCCCGCAAGCATGATACTTTAATGGTTAAACATCTAGTTCAGGACTTCCTGCTCAATCTATTCTAAATAAGATTTATTCTGAGCACAAAGGCTAGAGTATTCAGATTCTCTTTATCAAAAGAATCTGGTATTAATCTTGTGTTCATATATGTGCTTCTTGGATAAGAAGATGCACAAAGGTTTACACTCGTGAGTAGAATATGAGTTGTTTTCTCTTAAGTGTAGAAGAATGAAGTTTTCATTCTTCTTCTCTTTTTACACAGATTTCCATCTTGTTGTCTCTTCCTATTCTTGATCATATTCGCATATTATTTCTTCAGAATATATGTGAACATGTCTCACTTTACTCTCACACACTTAACCTTTCTGGTTATGTTATCTTTTGAAGTGTGTTTCTCTCATCTGTGTTTTATGTAACATAGATTCTCTCAACTCATTTTCAGCGAACTGGTATCACATCCATGTGAACACAGTCATGAAATCTTCAACTCACATTCATTCTCTAGAGAGATACTGAGAATAAAGTCGTTGAAGATTGAAACTATCATGACACAGATAGTCGTTGAAGGTCTTTAGCTGGTGGACAATAGAGTGAGCTAAAACTCAGCTAGCATAAAGACATTGGAAGTAGTAGAGTAGAGTTCATAACAGTTAGAGAGAGAAGATCCTGACAACCTTACTTTATGCTGATTATACGTAAAGTATTCTACCGTTTTCATGTGATCTTCTTAATATAACTTTTGACCGGAGACTTCTTGTAGACGTTTGTGGAAGCTTTCTTTGAGTCATTTTTATCTTTATACCTAGCTTTCTAAATCAGAGGCTTTTTATAGAATTAGTTATAGTGTGATTAAAAGCTAAAGTATGTCTTCATAACCTGGTTGGAATGAGATTTCAGAGTCTTGAGTTCACAGGTTTTGAGCTTGCCTTCATTAGAGTTTTGATCAAAACTAGTATAGATGAACACTTTAAGAGTTGATGACTTGATGTAGAAAAATTCCTTTAAAGCATTATCTTCAGAATTACCGATGAAGCTTGTTCAGAAGATACAGATTTGTTCCTTATAACAGAGTCTGCTTGCTTCAAATGATTATAGTCTTCAGAGCTTTGTTGATCTTTGTATTCCAAGTAAGCTTGGGTTCAGCATCTAAAAGACTTGAGTTGACTCTTCAGAGTCTGAAAGTCTGGTTATGATCTTTCAAATTCATAACATATTTGCTTCTCCTTAATGGTTCTTTTGGGTGATTTACTTTATTAATATCAATATTAATGTCTTTTGATCTTGCACACTTGAACAACCATTAGTAAACCCCATTGCTCTTTAAATACTTTGTTATTATCAAAACCTTTTACGGGTATGAACAAATCTTGTTCTAACAGAGATTGAATAAATCAGAGAGAAAGAACACCGTGAACATGAACAACTCCAACCATGGTTTTGACCTCACAATGGAGACAACACTTATATCTCACAACTTTAAGCATTTTCAAAACTCAACATTGTCACGTTGTAAGGATGATAATTAAGAAATAAAACATGATTCGGCAATATTACTTCACCGTCGCCAATAAGTTTCCATTTTTTGTTTCTTTCGTTACATCACTTATTCTCATAATTTAAGCTATCATCATCAGTTTCAAAGAGAATTTTTAGCAGTACACCAGTTTATCGGAATGATAAAACCAGTTTTCTTGATATCAGATGCAAAACCACAAAAATACGAGGAAGATAAAAAGTAGGTATTACCCCCACAAAACCACCATTAGTGTACAAATCTCCATCAAATCTTTGAAGATCTTGTATCACTTGAACCATCGATGTGTAGATATTCATCAGATCAGTGTGTTACTCTTCCTTATATAAAAGACTTCTAAGAAAATGGACAAGTATAAGATTTTAGTTTATTAAAAATAGTATGAGAGCAGTTACAACATAATTCGTCATAGAAAGAAAACTTCTTGTTCTATTTCTGAGGTTGCTCATTTAAAGAATAACTCAATCCTAATAAAAAAAAATGTAAATATCTTAGTGCAACTTTATCATTAATTTCATAGCAAATCCTAAAAACATCTGAGAACATATCTTAAAAATCAAATATTTTAATTATAATTTACAGAAGAAAAAAATCTCATTTTAATATTTGCCTTAGGTATCATATTACATGTATCATATTATATTACCGGTTCTAAAGTAATAGTAATATATTACTTGATGCATATGATATATAATAGATCAGTTAATTAGTAGAATAAAATGTTAGAATAATAGGCTAAGTATAATTAACTTATAATATAATATATATACACGTGCATATTTTACAAAATTTGTTAAAGTAATTAAATAAAAATTTCGTATTCTTAAATTAATGTATTTATTACATAAACTATTAGATTATGTGGATGAATTATGTTATTTAATCTAAGGGAGACAAAATGAGTATTATGTTTACTTTGTGAGTGTCTAGATGAGGAGATTAAAATTTTGTTTTATCATACATGACACGACATATCCATCGTGTCATTGCTTTAGTTTTGGATAAAGTTTATGCCTCACAAAAAAGTATATCAGTTTAGTCAAATTGGGTAAACAAATTATGTGTATACTCATCTTTGTCTTATTCTTTCCCGTATGGATTTGCTTACAATAAATTGATTAATCTCAGCCGAGGCTATTTATATATTTTTTTGTTATTTTCTTCGTCTCATACATCAAAAGATTTTGGAGTGGTCAAATATTATTGTACCTCACAACAAAATTAGTCAAAACTACATAATTTGAGCGACTCAATTTTCTTTGTAATCGACACAATGATGAGAAACATTATTACAAGCACAAAGGACGTTTATAGAATTAAATTTGAGAGGAAACAATCAACCTAGCTTAGCCCCCCTCGCGATGACTTTCCTCGACACTTGATTATGCACATAACCAACACGAGAGAGATAAAAAAAACATAATTGTCATCCACCAATTGTCCAATTGAAATTAATTTCGAAACAAACATGAGGGATACAAATACATTCTAAAAGGAGGAATCAGTGTCTCAAACAACACTAATAGAAATAGTATTACCATGTACAATCTGAATGTTTTAGGTGCCATTGAATGTGAATATTTTGCATTTTTTAAGGGAGCCAATCTTGTGATTAGAGGCCCCCTAATCAACAAACCAGTGTTGAGAGACATTATTAGAATTTCCTTGAATGAACATGGAAAAAAATGCATATGGAGCCGTTTTTGCACGATTTTTAGAGTCAATGCATTAACAACAAAATTATTGGATATAAAAGGTGCAAAAGATTGGCCTAGGGAGGCAACAAGGATATGAAATGCTTGCATTCATTTCCTTGTTGGTCGAGTCAAGGATTTTTGTGATGATGTGGCCATAATACTTACAATAGTTGTCGAATTTCTTATTGCAATTGTGAGTAATGTGGTGAAACTGTTTACAGGAAAAACATTGAATTTGCTTCATATCACATCATTTCCCTTTACTTCGGGCAAAATAGACAAAAAAAAAACTACATTTGTAGTAGCATGCTCACTTGAAACAACCCTTTAAGTTAATAGACTTTGATATTCTCGAAATGGTTTTTCAAGATGCATATCTAGAGAAGAAGGTGAAAATCAACTCAATAGTGCAACACACAACTTTAAATTAAGGTCAAAGTTTACAAATTATGTTTCTTGACTTCATAAACATTCAGAACAACAATGATTGATGCCCTAAAATGACCCGCATGTAAAATAGACAATATTTAACCCACGATTTAAGAAATTCATAACAGTAGTCTTGAATCAAAAGATTGGACAATCAATAATTATTTATATTACGTGTCAATTTGAAACTTTCGGTAACATTATTTTTGTTATAAACACGCTTTATGTAATTCCATACATATGTAAAAGTAAAATAGAATTTCAATTTATTTATCATGCAAGGTTTAATGGGAGTGAACATACAAAATAAAAAATGTTCCGGAGAGTTATTATTGACATTGTCTCACACATCTTTTTCTTTCATAAACATCTTAATGTAAAACTTCCAAACAAATTAATTTTTACTAATAAATGAACATGCAAGAAGTTCTCTTTTTTGCCGAGGAAGCAACAATAAATTTAAAACTTCAATAAAAAAAATTCCAAACAACGGGAATAAAAAAGTATGTCCATTGAACATAAAATAAAACTAAATAAAAAACAATAATAAAAATTGATCGTACCTGATCAGAAAAGGATCGGTGGTCAGCAACACAACGTGAGCTCCGTTACTCCGGTGGTGGTGAGAAAGTGGGGGGTGTACCTGCAAGGTACTCCGATGATAAGGTCAGAGACGAAGCAAGCAAGTACAAAAAGGTAATGAGAGTGAAAAATCAAAATACCTGACCCTCTAGTGAAAGAGGGTATTTATAGTGTGCCCCCAGCGTTGGGCCAACAGTCGTCTACACTGGGTTGGATCACTAGGCCCAATGCATATAACTGTCAGGGCTTACGTGGCGTGGGGAAGACCAGCACGTGGTTTTCGCCCAAGGGTAACTGCTCCGTGATCTCCGAAAAGTGGGTTGATCAGCTCTTCCGGAAATGGGTAGGTAGTTGATAATGTGTCCCCGCGTGGGGAGCACGTGGAGACGTGGGAAAGACGTGGTTTTTCCCCGTACCAGGTAATGGTCTGCTCGACTATGGGGGACGTTGGACGTGTCCTACGATGTGGAGGCTTGGGACTTATTGGGCCCCTTCATGCAACATTGGGTTGGGCAATGCCCGACCGTTGGGTAGGTGCTGACCCAGTCCAGAACAGAAGCCCCTCAAGTCGTTGCTCCAAAGTGTCGGAGTAATCACTTAAGGGTCAACCCATTCGTCGGGGACCCGTTGAGTGGGGCTCGTGCCCGAAATACCGAGTTGGTGGTGGACGCAGGTGGCTAAGAGCAGGTGACATGGGATGGGACAAGAGTCGCGGGGACGTATGTCCGTCTGGCATCTACAGGTCATCTTTTGTCGGGGTTGTCCCCATTTGGTATATGGGTCGACGATGTGAGGGAGATGAAAAGAAGCGGACGCACTCTGCCCGCCAGCACAAAGGGAACTGAGAAGATGTGCGTGGGGCTCCATGGTGCCACATGTCACGTGTCATTAATGCCTAGGGCGGCTAGAAGTAGGGGCACTCGAGTGCCTAGAGACGCCTCGAGTCCCGTGTTAGGATTATAAATAGGCGGTGAGTCCGTGCCATTTGCACGTTTTCCTTCCACTGATCTGAGTCCTCCACGCCTTTCAAGCTCTCCCATCTGTGCTTGTTGTCACTGTCGCCTCCGTTGTCGTTGCCGTTGCCAAGCGCTCCCTGCCACCCGAACTCATAATCTTCAAGTAAGCTCTCGTGTTCTATTTATAGTAGTTTGACTTTATTGTTGATTTTATGGGGAGGGACGTAGGTTTTAGGGTGGCGTACGATCATTTCGGTAACTTTTATGATTTTTTTGGTTGATATCGTGAGGTTACCGGCAGAGCTGTCGAAAAACTCATGAGGATTCTGGTAGCTTCACGAATTTTGCGATGAATGCCCCGAGGACCTGCGATGAATGTCCCAGGGACCCGATGAATGTTACGGGGAGCTGAGATGAAGGTCTCGGGGAGGCTGTCTCCCCCTGTCGTTCAGGGACCGTGGCATGTTTCTGTCGGAGAGCCCCCTGCGCCCGTTAGGTCTTGCCAGTCGGGGGTAAGTTCCCGCCTTAGTGACGGGGAAAGTTATAGGTGTTGTTCGTCGCCCTCTACGCCTTTTTACTTGATTTGCGGTGAAATGGTATATTTGATTTTGGAAGTCGAATTCACCATTTTCCTCTGCTTTTCAGGTAAAATGGTCGTGAGGCTCGCGGGTATTATTCACATAGATGATGAGCCCGACCTGGATGTGCCCGTGCAGCTGCCCGGGGAAGAACTAGTTCGCATGCCCGAGGAATGGGCAAGGGAAGAACACCTAAGACTCAGCTTGTGGTTTTCCCTCGACGACACTGATGCTTTTGCGACGGTCAAGGACGTTGCTGTGGGTTCTCCGGTGAACTGGATGATTTTTAAACCTAGAGAACATCATCGCATATGCTCGAGCTTCAGGGGATTGAGGTTTCCTATGTATGAGTTTGCGTTCAGGGAGACCGACATCCGTCTCCCCTTCAGTGACTTCCAGAGGGGGGTGTTCCATTGGCTGCGTCTGACGCCCTCCCAGCTCCACCCTAATGCGATGGCCTTTTTGCGGGCGTTTGAGCTCGTGTGCAAATACCTCAGCGTCGGGGCCACAGTTCCTCTGTTTTTCTGCACTTTTCACCTGCAACGGTCAACTGTCAACGACCGACATAGTTTGGTTTCCTTGAAGCAGCCGAGGAAATTGTTCAAGGCATACTTAGATTTCGTCCGCTGCTTCTAGGACAGGTTTTACATTGTTCATCTTGCCACACACAAAGTCGTTGGCTCTTTATACAACCTCGTGGTCGATGACATGGGAGAGGAAAATTTTATGTCTAAGTGTCCCCTGGAGTGGGAGGAGGCGCACTTCGAGAGTAGCACGAAGAGCTACATCATGAAGCTCGGTGACCTGTGCGTCGAGGACCGAGAATCATACACGAAGCTAGTCGAGTACGTCACCGACTTTACTCGCGCTAAATGTATAAACAAAGATGGGAGTTTTATCCTCGACGCCCGAAGGAAATTTTGCACTGAGCCCCGTTTTATTAACACCAAAGCTCTCCTCGAGTGCAAGTCCGGAGACTAAGCCTTGAGGTTTTTAGTTAGTGGCATTTTGCTTTGTTCAGGCGTTCGTCCCCTTTTGTTCTCTTGCACTGACTCATTTCTTGTCTCTTGTCGCAGGTCAAATGTCGAACGTGACTAAGCATATCATGAAGCTGGCAGCCACTAGGGGCGCGAAGAGGAGCAAAGGTCGGGTCCAAGAAGTCCAACAGACGGCGAAGCCCGGCAAGGGGGAAGTGGCTTCGCCTCTCCCTAATGCAGTCAGTCTCCCCCTCTACAAAGGACCCCTTCCAAAAGGCCGCGTGTCGAGGGGCCTGTTCTCGTGGACCTTGAGGAGGTCGTGCCCACCGAGAAATTCATGTTGCCCGCCTGTCACCTCCAGCGGGATTTCTTCGGAGGTAATCCCCCTGCTGTGGCCGAGGTTGAGGCCAATGCGATCCTAGGGGTTGAGAGGGCGGCCAAAAGAAAGGTGTTGGCCGAGGACATGGCCGGTATGATGCAAATTTTTGAGACGACCCTGGTCCTAAATGATGAGACCAGCCCAGTTTCCGAACTGCAAAAGTTGTGGGATGAGTATGGCGTCCTCGAGGCGGAGAAGAACAAAGCCTAAAGCAACCTGCTGGAGGCAAAGACTAGGTGCGAGAACTATGTGCGCGTCCTCCATGAGCTGAACAAAGCGAATGCAGAGTTGAAGAAAACCCAAGAGGAGCGAGACTGTCTTCAGAAAAGGTTGTCGAGCTGGAAGCTGCGGCCAGTCCCGCGAAGGACGAAACAGAAGAGGAGAGGCATCTCGTCGACCGTGGTGATATGATCTCGAAAGTTCGAGAGCTCGAGCAAGACTGCTTGGAGGCCCTGGAGGTGGGTTTTAACAGTGTTGTGGTGCAGGTCAAGGCTGAGAATTTGGGGGTCCAATTTGCCCGTGAGAGAGTCAGTCTGTTCCACCGAGTGGTCGATGATAAGGTGGTCGTACCTAGAGAGGATGACGATGATGCTAGTCGTGGTGACGGGGAGACGGACACCCGACTTGAGGTGGAAATAGTTGTTTGAGTTTCTTTTATTTATCTGGCCTGCGTGCCACTTTTTTTACTTTTGTTTAGTTCGGCCTGCGTGCCGCGATCTTGTACTGACTTTTGCCCTGCCTGCATGCCAGGGGCTTAGATTCTTTTTTTGTACTTCTTGAACAATGGGCTTCTGCCCGATTGAATGCATTGTTTTTTGACTTAGCGGGCTTTTATTTTGATTTTTTTCTTTCACTCTCTTTTTTTTAGTGACTGCCTGGCTTAATGATTACAGTGAACCATCATTGGTGTTTGACTTGAAAGACATCTTCGACACTTGTTTGTTGTGTGCGAAGGAACATTTGTGAATGCACCCTTTTGTTGAAAGCGTCTCGCATGAAACTCTTGTATTTGAATACATAATCAAGTTAACTGAGAACTACCCTGCCCCAGGTTAAGATTGCGGGTTTTTATTTGTAAAGAAAAGAAAATCCTACTTCTAGGCTCGAAGGGGTTAAAGAGGGGTTAACTTCCTTATTTCTCCAGTGTTTAGGGATTGAAACAATGCCTTACATCGTCAGCAAAGTTTTGATTCGAAAGCATACCAACAGCAATTATGAGTATGACGTTTTCATCATCCTCCCTCCAATCTTTGCATAATCAAAAGGAAGTGGGCAAGATAATTTTTTTTTATGAAAGAGGAAGCATTAAGAAGTAAATAGCAAACATAAATGAATTGAATCAAAAAGTTGCAAATGCTCATTTCATTAATCTGAAAGTACAAACATAGTTGAAAGCAAACAGTTAGTACAAAACAAAGGAAAGTGCAAACAATAAGAAACAAGGCCTAGGAACTAGTCAACAACGTGGATGGGCTGGCTTGTCTTCGGAAAGTAGCTGAGCTGAAGTCGACTGAAGCTTCACTTGCCCTGACAGAGGGTTGTTCCTGACATTCTGCATCTGATGTTAGCTCTAACCCGGTATCGGTGTCGAGGAATCAGCTTGACGACTCACAGGTGACACTAGAAGATAGAGGCCACTGGAAATGAGTAGCTGGATAGACAGACGTATGCAATGAATCATGCAAAGATGCAAATGATATGCAATGCAATGCAAACAGGATGCAAAATACACATAGCAGGATCAAGGGTTCGAGATCACAACATGGAGTCTGGGTAAAGCACCAACCACAGGGTGTGTACTAGGGTTTATCAACTGTAGAACAGGGTTCTAAAAGTTCCCAGAGTGTACGTAAATCCTTCGGATATTATCGGCCCATGTAACTACTTACACGGGTTAATAATATTCTCAAGATAAACTCGTCTGAGTGTAGTATCGCGTGACAACTACTCGGGACTGGCTCCCTCATAGTCACCGCACTACATCCTAAAAGGCCAAGTGGGATAAAGGTAACTACGGTCCTCAGAATCCCTGGCGCTCAATTGAAAAAGTAATATCAATGTGACTGCTCACATCAGACATCAACAATCCCAAAGGGCCTCATCTGAGTGTGGTCATCATATGCCATAAATTGTTGGTACTACTGCCAACAACCGACTATTGATTACACCACGATCCTCTCATAAGTGCTCTCAAGTCCGGGTTAGGACTTATCTCACCACTCAAGGGTAGCACCCTGCACACAGAAAAACCCAAGCACAACAAGTATATATACAGATATAAATATGCAAATGTACAAGCAAACAAACATGTAAATAACACAAATACAAACAAGATAGGCTTAACCCTTTTAGGAAAGGACCAGCAATAGGCCTAACTCTCCCCAGTGAAGTCGCCATTTCTGTTGCGGTGAAAATCGGATAACAAGCTATTAATTAACTTGCATCATTTTCTTTTACAACCGACTTTGATTTATCCAAAGGAAAGGTTCAAGATCGTTTAAAAACCTAAAGGGGGGAGATCTAAGGTTCGGGGTTGGTTATACTAAGGGAAGGTATTAGCACCCTAAGTATCCGTAGTACTCTACGGGAACCTCTTGTTAGTATTTGTGTTATATTAAAGTTGTTTGCTAAGGAAATGTGCTAAGGCTAAAGAAAGACCTAGGAGTATATACACTAAGTATGCTCGCCAAGACATCGCATCTCGTGCCTACGTATCCTGACGGGAATGGAATCAGAGCATTCGTAGTTTCCCTCAATACAGGGTAAAAGGGAGTAAAAAGAAAATGTGGAATCCGAGAAGGCATCGGATGTAAAGGAAAAAGATGGAAAAAGAAAAAGGTAGCTCGCTAGGATCTCGCAATCCTATGCCTACGTATTCTCAAGGTGAACTTGAGAAATCAGAGCGTCCGTAGTTCCCCTCAATGGGGGTGAGGAACTCTTGACTGTGGTCAAGGTTCCAAGGGAAAGTAGGGTGAAAAGCTTGAAAGCAAAGCTTGTAAGGATAGATTGGTTAGGAGAAAGAGATTAATGGATATCTCTTGAAAGGATTGTGAAAGGTTTGACTGTCTTAAAGGAGGAGAGATTAATAGCTATCTCTTTGGGAAGGCCAGGTCAGAAGGGAGAAGAGATTAATGGTTATCTCTTGTGAAATGGTTTGAGGTTAACAGGGTATTTGAGCTACCTATGACATGAAGTCAATAGAGAGACTTTTCCTTTGGAAGGAGGGGAAAGCAACATCTTGTAAACAAGAGTTAAAGGGGAATTGAATTGAGTAGGATCTGACAGCAAGGCTATCCTAACTGACTGGGCAGTCAATTGGGTAGGTCATTTCCTTTGGAATGTGAGGTAAACAGATAAGTCATGAAAATAGAATCGGGTGACAAGAGAATTATTAATTAACTTAAATATAAATATTTATTAAGATTAACTAATAATTTAATTAATCAATAATAAATAAAAATATTTAGATTAATTAATAATTAAACAAAATAGTCTTCTTATTTTTATATTTTTATTGAACAACTAACAAAAACTAAAAAAAGAAAATAATTAAAAGAAAATTTGTATTTTATAGTTTTACCAATAACTACTCAAAACTAGAATTAAAAATGATTAAAGATTATTTTTTATTTTTAGTATCTAAAACCTAATAAAAAATATAAAAAAAAAAGAGAAAAATAATTTTGGGATTCTCTTTAATATGTCTAAATTAACACCAACGAAACAAAAAAAGTTAAAATAAAAACTTTGTATAAGGTTAATATGATATATAGTAATCTTAGCCAAAAATTAAACCATAAAAATAATACTTCCAATCTTCTAAATCTAAACCTATACATAACTTAAAAAATTAAATATATATAATCAAAAATTAGAAACGACAAGTATGCATATATGAATACTAAAACACCTATATATTATATAAACTGAAAGTCGGAAGCGTGTACGAACATGAAATAATTTTAGAAAACATAAGTATATATATTATAAAAAAAATGGAATCGGAAGTGGATATATAAACATCACAAAAAAACAAAATTAATTGTATATCAAAAGCTTACAGCTAAGATCAAAGTATCATAAGTATATGCATATATAACTAAAGCAAAACAGTATATATATTAATGTATAAATCCCACGATACTATTAACAAAACACATACACACAAAAAACATGAAGAAAATGGAAGTTTACTGCTTTTTACTTCCACACAGCAGTGCACACGATACAAAACACGTACATACGAAACAAGATAAAGGCAACTTCAAAACTTTTTTATAATACTTATAATAAAAAACCATTGGATCAGACTCATCCCAAGGTGATATATCATTGCAATAAATTTAAACAGCACCACACAAAACTATGTAACCATGTGAATCGCATAAACCGTATCTATCCACTACTCCATGCAATTACATTCATATGAACTAACAACTCATGATAATAAGATTGAAAGCATATCACACTCTTATGAAAATAAAACAAAACAAGCATAAAACATATCACATGTTGAACATATCAAGATACAAATGAAACAAGGAAAGAAAGGTGTTACCAAATCGGGAACTCTACGACAGATCCGACGACGTCGGGTGCAGTCTCGTGAAGAAGACGTTGTCGTTGTTGTTCTCGGTGATGCGTCGCGATTCGTGCGTACTGAATGACGAAGGGATGGTGATGATGGTGCGTGATTGAATGGTGTAAGTGAAGGTTGCTACATGAACTGTGTGGCTAGTTGGTGGTGCGTTAAGAGTGTGAGAGAGATGACGGTTTTAGAGGGTGGAAGCGGATGGCGAACATGCTGTATTCATGGTGGTGAGAGGAGTTTTACAGAGAGTGAGAGATAAAAGATGGAAGTGTTGTGTTTATGATGTGTTTGTGAGGTAAATGAGTTGGTGTTGTTTAAAGGAATAACGCAAGTTGCAGAAAGGCTGATGGTGATTGAGGTAAAAATGGAGAGATGGTGGTTTGTTGTTGTTCAACAGAAGGAGGTGAGTGAGTTGTTACTAGCTTGAAAATGTGTTCTGTTTTTGAAGAAAAGGTCCATTTCTAATGACATTGTTTTTGTTTTTATGTTGTAGCATGGATAAGAGGGAGGGAAACGTGGTACAGTATACGTGTATGTAAGCATGGCAGCATGTGTGTACAGTTATTTACAAAAAAAAGGTAGTAGGACAAAATGTCCTCTAAACTTACATATTAAGTTTCACCTAAATTAGAAAACAAATTTCAAAATTCAAAAATATAAAAAAGGAGGGAAAAGATAAAATAAAATAATCAAACTATTTTAAATAATTCTAAAATATAAAATCTGAATAAAAAAAAGAATAATTAACTAAAATAAGAATAAAAATCGATTAAAAAGATAAATCGGACCGAAATCAAAGTGCTCAAAAAAATAAAATAAAAAAACAAACGAATACATCAAAATGATCAGTAAAAAAATATACAATTCGAAGAAAAAAAAAAGCGTTTGGTCAAATTTGAAATTAGTCGGAACTGACTTTTAGTTTGACTGACTCGGCTGTAAAATCTAAAAATTTATTTCAGCTGATAAATTGGGTAATATGCAACATGATTGGCCTAGAATGATATGCAAAAGATCAAAGAATCTAAGGGTAAAATTTGGGGTACAACAACATGCTTCTAAGGAAGAGTCTGAAGGACAGTTTTGTTTGTATCTGGGAGATGTCACACTTGTCTTGGTGTGTGTAAGAGGAGTTCAGTGGAAGGCATTGTGTGTGTGCTTCAGAACTTGTGGATGATTGTGTGAAGCATTCCTGACTGGATGGATGAAGACTGTGTCTGGATTTTCCAACCGCTATGATGTACTGGTCAAGAAGCATCATTTGTGTAGTATAATGGGAGCAACTTCTGTCAGTTAAATGAACTAGTGTTGTTTGAGGATCAAGCATTAAGTGAATGCGTTCAGCAGGTGTGTTAAACAGAGGGTGCGCTCTTGAAGACATGAAGATGAGTCTTATGTTTTCCATTCATTTAAGGTGTTCATCTTACAATGGAGCACTGGTTATCTCAGATAGGGGGAGTTGATCTTTTGGTTATCTAGATTGTTTGTGGCTCTGGTGAAGGTGTTATGTCGTGCATGATGGACATGACAGTTTAGACCTGGTGTATCTGGATTGGACAAGTAGTGTACATTTACCCTAATGTTTGTCAAATTATGGCTAAAAAGGGGGAGAGAGAGTTGCCAAGGCGTGGTGTGGTTGTGAAGCTGATATGGTGCAGAAGTTGAGGGGGAGAGTGTTTGAACAGCTGTGAGCTGGTTCTTGTTTTGAGGGGGAGTTTGCCCTATGCTGATGAGGTGATTTCTGCAGCTTGTTGGTTTTTCTTGCTGCTGGTTAGTGAGTTTGTGCAGCTTGTTGAAAAGGTGCTGAGGTGATTTCTGCATTGTTGGTTTTTGTTGCTGCTGGGCTCTCTGATGTTAGCAGAGATTGTTTTAGCCAAAATTAGCCAAAGGGGGAGATTGTTAGTTCTTGTATTGGCTGGAATTTTGGTAAAACAAAGCTGAACAATGTTGATGTCATATGTCTGATGTCATAACATTGGTTCTTATCATTAGCTGTTGCAGGGTTGCAGTTTTGTGGTCTGATGTTATACATGGTGTCTTGACATCAGTTGACAGAACATCAGAAAACCATCTGTTGTGGTTTTTGTATTGCAGAATGGTAAGATGTTGAAGAGTTAAAGTGCTGAAGAGTGATGTCACATGCGATGTCTTGACATCACTATACCAGAACATTAAAACATCAGGTTGTGATGTTTTTAGGGCTGCATGTGTTAGTGTGAGTTTTGAGGAGATCAGTTAGTGTGATTGGATGCGAATATCTTGGAGAAGATATTTTCAGTTGCAATCAGATTTGGAGCAGATACTGTTGCTATGTTTAAGGGCTGTTTGATTTAAAAAGATTTGAAGATAAAATCTGTTTTAAATTCAAATCAAATCAGATATTTTTAGGGAGAAGATCTTGTAGCTGAATTAAAGGTGAAGATTTAAAAGATACATAATATCCTGGAAATATTATGTGGAGCTGATTTAATTGAAGATTTGATTGAAGATCTATTTAGTAGCAGAATCTTTTGCTGATTTGTTGAGATTTGAAGGCCCAAATCCAGTTGGGAAATAGGTTATAAATAGAAGCATTGTAACCTAGTTTTGGTAAGCCAGCCATCATGTAGATTAGAAGGGCTGTGTTGATTGATGAACCACCCGGTTTGTGGGATGGTCATCGTGTTTATCTCGAAGCCTGTAGGTAAGAGATGTATTGGTCTTAGAGGAAGCTGTTAAGCAACTCTAAGTATTGTCTTAGTCATGTGTGTCATGTCTAGGTATTGTCATGGAAGTGTGTCTCCTAAGTTTGTGTGATCGAAGAGGTTTTGGTAATCAAGTTGTTGATGCAGTGGCAGAGATGTTGACTGCTAGACATCATTGCGATGATTGGAAGTGAGATGGAGTCTCTTATCTAGGGTGGACTTAGATAGAAGGGTCATTGGGTAGTGATTAAATTAGGTAGATTGTCAATTGGTCTGTTGAGTCTGTAATTTGATACTACTAATAGTGGACTTCCTTCCTGGCTTGGTATGCCCCCAGATGTAGGTAGTTAGACCGAACTGGGTGAACAATTCAGTGTGTTATTTACAGTTTCTATTATTGCCTTGTTCAGCAGATTGCGATGTTGTGACATTGCACAAAGACATCACACATCTGTACCAGAATTTCAATTGGTATCAAAGCAGGCATCCTGTCTGTCTCTGGATGAGATCTAGGGAAGATACTTTCTGGTTCATGAGCAAGGAAGATAGTATGGACTTGGTCTGTTTATATAGGTGTTTGTATGATCCCTTGAAGTGAAGGATGGACTATTCATGACAGATTATGTTTTGGACCTGTCTGTTGATATCAAGAGAACTGCTGTTGTGAGTTTGATTTGTTGGCACTTGAGTAGTGCCTGAAGGTTGTTGAGGAGTTGTTGTTCCGCTGCTTGATATCTGATGTAACCCTGGTTGGTTCTTGTATCTCGGGTGGTGAAATTCTAGAAAGGAATGCTCTTGGAAAGACATTAAGGTATGGTCTCCTCAGCAGGGTATTCTATGATGTTGCAGTTTGCATGAGGACTATCTCTTATCTGTGTTTTGGGAAAGAAGTGATCAAAAGGTGAATGGATCTTAGTAAAGATAGTATGGCATAGAAGTTTCAGTGTTTTGAAGACCAATTTGTCCAGAACATTGATGAGGGTGGAGACAAAGTAAAAGAGTATCACTGTCAAATCTTTCATGCGGGAGTGAAGATCTTGACAAGTTATCTCTTAAGCTTAGTTGTGATGATCGAATGAGGAGGAAGTTTCATCAAGAAAGAAGCTGAGCTTAATATGTCAATTCTAATGTCTCGACATCGCGCTACACATGAGCAGATTATTGTAAATGCTTAGTCAAGGACCTATTTTGAAGGATCACTTAAGCTATGAAGTTGAACAATTTTTGAGATGTTGTTCATAATGTCATAACATCTCAGCTGGAGCTGGTTGAAGAGAGGTAGAAATCTTGATAGCAGAAGAGAAGGAGATGATCCTTGGTTGAGCTAAACTGTCTGAGGACAATATTTTAGGGAAAATGCATCCAAGAGTCTGTGTGCAGTAGCAGTGTAAATCAGCCTGTGGTCTATTAGTGTTTGCTTTAGCTTTTTCAGTTTTGTGCCTTGAAGGATTCAAAGGAGCAGATTGTCTGTGGTATGGTTCTGCAGAAGGGTGGCAGGTATGAACCTTGTGCTTATAAGAAGAAGCTTCTGGAAGAGTGTGTTATGCAGGGTTGTTGGTCTGATCTTGGAAGTTGATCAGATGGTGATGTGGCCTCGTGTGGAGATTTGTGTGCATTATTATGGGTGTTGTCTCCAGAGCCATAGCAGTTGGTTTATATGATACAGACTGATGTTGAAACATCATTTCAGTTCTTTGCTTTCCCCGCCAAAGGAAGTTAGGGGTGCTCATGGTGAAGTATCAGGTCAAGCCACTTCCGAATCTAAAGTGATCAGCGAAAGAAGGATAAACCAGTGCCTCAAGTCTGCAGGAAAAGGATGTCAGACCAGATAAAATGTTGTATCTTGCATGTTTGTCTGATTAGGATGGTGTTGTGCATTCAACTAATGACAATATACATTGACGGGAGACTTTGTATTTGTCTGAGGTTAAAGTGCAGGATTGCAGAAGTGTTGAGAAGTATTTTCAAGGGTTAAGCACTTTGGAGATGAGTCAACTGGTGGGGTTGATTGATGACCAATTTGTCAGGGATGAGTTTGAGTTACTCTTGGGCAGTAGGACAATGAGTGAAAGACTCAAGGAGACTATTCTTCTTGAAGAAGGATGAGGGGAAGATTATGCCCTGGTTCAGAAGATTGATGCCTATATCATGCTTAAGGAGCGTCTACGTAATCATACGGGAGAATGATGAAGTAGAAGGTCTGCCTTAGATGAAGAGGTTAATAGAGAATGACTGCCTTTGGAGAAAGGGTCAATGGTACAAAATGCATGTGCTCAGCAAGTGTGAGCTTCAGTTAACCACGACAGGGGGAGTACTTGTCTATGGTTTATGCTGCAAAGGTGCATATATTGGGAAGCGTGAGGGATGATCAAGGCTGTGAAGATTGGTTGAATCTTGTGATACAAAGAAGCACAGGTTACCCTTAATAGGGGGAGATTATTAGTAGTTTGTGCAGCTGGTCGTGTGACGAATAGGTCTGCAGTATTTGGTGATGGCTCTTATTGGGAGTTAGTGTATTGTGCATTTGTGTTCCTTATTGCTTTTGATGGAACAGAATTAAAACAGAAATTTATTGATTTTTGGAAGCTTACAAGATCAGTAAATACAACAAGCAAAGAGTCTAAAGATTATCCCAACCCCCTGAATCAAGAAGTGTCTTCCAATCTTCATCCCATTCATCTTCAGATGCTTGAAGCTGCACTTGGTTTCTCTTGATAGTCTTCATCCGTGTTTCTGTTGTCTTGCGTGTTCTTGTTGCTCCTGAAGATGCTCCAGCAGTGGACAGTGTTGTGTCCTTCAACTTCTGAGGATCTGGCTCCTTGTCCTCCTGCATGTGTCTCTTTGCTGCATTCGTGTTAGAATGACTCGTGATTCCTTCCTTGGTGTGCTGATGGGAGCAAGGAGGTTTGGTATTTATAATGGATAATATGGCATAGTTTGTATCGCCTGACCAGTCAGAGTAGTCTATGGTGTGGGAATCTGTTTTTCTTGGGAACATGTTTTTCTTGACATATTGGTCACCAGAACCTCGTACTTGGTGCCTGGGTGGAAGTGGTCCTAATACGATGAGGCTAGGCTGATGTCCTACATGGTGTTACAACATTATAGTTGGGTATGTACCATACTTATGGAGTTTGGAAGAAGCAGCATTAGTGTCTGAAGTGGAAGTTCTGTCATAATGGGCAGGTTCTGATCTTGAGGTTAAGTAGGTTGTTCTGGCAATGCATGACTACTTTCATGATGAAGACTTCATTAGGGGATTGTAAGGACAGAAGGTTGTTTACTGTGGTGTGATCTGATCAGAATGGCTGAAGATAAGGAGGTCTCTTCTAGTACAAGTAAAAGGTGGTGGCAGTCCTTATCTTGTGGTGCAAGATATTTGTTATGGAATCTATGAGTAATTCCAAATCAAGAGGGCTTGTATATTGGACTTGGCAGACCATGTATCTGAAATAACCATGATGAGATTATGCTCAACAAATACAAGAAGTGGCAGTTCTTAATGTTGATAATGTGGCAATTTCATTGTGCGTCAAGTGCTCTTATTCATAAGGAACATTGGTTGTGCATGTCAGGGGGAGTTAAGGCTGTTGTCTATGGTCTATTACTGCAAGGATGCAGATTTTTGTAAAGATTGGGTGAATCTTATGGGGATATAATGTCAGATAACATGTTATGACATTAGGCTGTTGGTTGACATGTTGGTGTGACCATGGTATCAGTTATGTGAAGCTAATTGTTTGAATAATATGTGTTGCGGTGAAAATCTGATAACAAGCTATTAATTAACTTGCATCATTTTCTTTTACAACCGACTTTGATTTATCCAAAGGAAAGGTTCAAGATCGTTTAAAAACCTAAAGGGGGGAGATCTAAGGTTCGGGGGTTGGTTATACTAAGGGAAGGTATTAGCACCCTAAGTATCCGTAGTACTCTACGGGAACCTCTTGTTAGTATTTGTGTTATATTAAAGTTGTTTGCTAAGGAAATGTGCTAAGGCTAAAGAAAGACCTAGGGGTATATACACTAAGTATGCTCGCCAAGACATCGCATCTCGTGCCTACGTATCCTGACGGGAATGGAATCAGAGCATTCGTAGTTCCCCTCAATACGGGGTAAAAGGGAGTAAAAAGAAAATGTGGAATCCGAGAAGGCATCGGATGTAAAGGAAAAAGATGGAAAAAGAAAAAGGTAGCTCGCTAGGATCTCGCAATCCTATGCCTACGTATTCTCAAGGTGAACTTGAGAAATCAGAGCGTCCGTAGTTCCCCTCAATGGGGGTGAGGAACTCTTGACTGTGGTCAAGGTTCCAAGGGAAAGTAGGGTGAAAAGCTTGAAAGCAAAGCTTGTAAGGATGGATTGGTTAGGAGAAAGAGATTAATGGATATCTCTTGAAAGGATTGTGAAAGGTTGGACTGTCTTAAAGGAGGAGAGATTAATAGCTATCTCTTTGGGAAGGCCAGGTCAGAAGGGAGAAGAGATTAATGGTTATCTCTTGTGAAATGGTTTGAGGTTAACAGGGTATTTGAGCTACCTATGACATGAAGTCAATAGAGAGACTTTTCCTTTGGAAGGAGGGGAAAGCAACATCTTGTAAACAAGAGTTAAAGGGGAATTGAATTGAGTAGGATCTGACAGCAAGGCTATCCTAACTGACTGGGCAGTCAATTGGGTAGGTCATTTCCTTTGGAATGTGAGGTAAACAGATAAGTCATGAAAATAGAATCGGGTGACAAGAGAATTATTAATTAACTTAAATATAAATATTTATTAAGATTAACTAATAATTTAATTAATCAATAATAAATAAAAATATTTAGATTAATTAATAATTAAACAAAATAGTCTACTTATTTTTATATTTTTATTGAACAACTAACAAAAACTAAAAAAAGAAAATAATTAAAAGAAAATTTGTATTTTATAGTTTTACCAATAACTACTCAAAACTAGAATTAAAAATGATTAAAGATTATTTTTTATTTTTAGTATCTAAAACCTAATAAAAAATATAAAAAAAAAAGAGAAAAATAATTTTGGGATTCTCTTTAATATGTCTAAATTAACACCAACGAAACAAAAAAAGTTAAAATAAAAACTTTGTATAAGGTTAATATGATATATAGTAATCTTAGCCAAAAATTAAACCATAAAAATAATACTTCCAATCTTCTAAATCTAAACCTATACATAACTTAAAAAATTAAATATATATAATCAAAAATTAGAAACGACAAGTATGCATATATGAATACTAAAACACCTATATATTATATAAACTGAAAGTCGGAAGCGTGTACGAACATGAAATAATTTTAGAAAACATAAGTATATATATTATAAAAAAAATGGAATCAGAAGTGGATATATAAACATCACAAAAAAACAAAATTAATTGTATATCAAAAGCTTACAACTAAGATCAAAGTATCATAAGTATATGCATATATAACTAAACCAAAACAGTATATATATTAATGTATAAATCCCACGATACTATTAACAAAACACATACACACAAAAAGCATGAAGAAAATGGAAGCTTACTGCTTTTTACTTCCACACAGCAGTGCACACGATACAAAACACGTACATACGAAACAAGATAAAGGCAACTTCAAAACTTTTTTATAATACTTATAATAAAAAACCATTGGATCAGACTCATCCCAAGGTGATATATCATTGCAATAAATTTAAACAGCACCACACAAAACTATGTAACCATGTGAATCGCATAAACCGTATCTATCCACTACTCCATGCAATTACATTCATATGGACTAACAACTCATGAAAATAAGATTGAAAGCATATCACACTCTTATGAAAATAAAACAAAACAAGCATAAAACATATCACATGTTGAACATATCAAGATACAAATGAAACAAGGAAAGAAAGGTGTTACCAAATCGGGAACTCTACGACAGATCCGACGACGTCGGGTGCAGTCTCGTGAAGAAGACGTTGTCGTTGTTGTTCTCGGTGATGCGTCGCGATTCGTGCGTACTGAATGACGAAGGGATGGTGATGATGGTGCGTGATTGAATGGTGTAAGTGAAGGTTGCTACATGAACTGTGTGGCTAGTTGGTGGTGCGTTAAGAGTGTGAGAGAGATGACGGTTTTAGAGGGTGGAAGCGGATGACGAACATGCTGTATTCATGGTGGTGAGAGGAGTTTTACAGAGAGTGAGAGATAAAAGATGGAAGTGTTGTGTTTATGATGTGTTTGTGAGGTAAATGAGTTGGTGTTGTTTAAAGGAATAACGCAAGTTGCAGAAAGGCTGATGGTGATTGAGGTAAAAATGGAGAGATGGTGGTTTGTTGTTGTTCAACAGAAGGAGGTGAGTGAGTTGTTACTAGCTTGAAAATGTGTTCTGTTTTTGAAGAAAAGGTCCCTTTCTAATGACATTGTTTTTGTTTTTATGTTGTAGCATGGATAAGAGGGAGGGAAACGTGGTACAGTATACGTGTATGTAAGCATGGCAACATGTGTGTACAGTTATTTACAAAAAAAAGGTAGTAGGACAAAATGTCCTCTAAACTTACATATTAAGTTTCACCTAAATTAGAAAACAAATTTCAAAATTCAAAAATATAAAAAAGGAGGGAAAAGATAAAATAAAATAATCAAACTATTTTAAATAATTCTAAAATATAAAATCTGAATAAAAAAAAGAATAATTAACTAAAATAAGAATAAAAATCGATTAAAAAGATAAATCGGACCGAAATCAAAGTGCTCAAAAAAATAAAATAAAAAAACAAACGAATACATCAAAATGATCAGTAAAAAAATATACAATTCGAAGAAAAAAAAAAGCGTTTGGTCAAATTTGAAATTAGTCGGAACTGACTTTTAGTTTGACTGACTCGGCTGTAAAATCTAAAAATTTATTTCAGCTGATAAATTGGGTAATATGCAACATAATTGACCTAGAATGATATGCAAAAGATCAAAGAATCTAAGGGTAAAATTTGGGGTACAACAGTTGCCCCTATTTAAATAACTTCACCGGATGACATGAGTGATGATAATCCTCAGGAGATCAAGGTGAAAGGTATTTAAATATAGAAAACCGAAAATTTTGCCCTTAGATGGAATGCAGATGCTAAGGACAGCTAACAGACATGCAAATGCAGACATGCCATGAATTTCTAGTATGATGAAAATGATAGAATGATAAATGCAAAATGCAGACGAAGACAAAAGCAGACGGGGCCAAAGTCCACACAATGAGCAATCACTCACTGGGGATGACAACAACACTGGGGAAATAGAAGATACTCTTATTGGGCATGGAGCCAGAAAGAAGACACGATCTCCAATGGGGATCAATTTGAAATGAAAGGATAGACATCAGCAAAAGATTTTCTGGAATTTTCTTATACTGAAGAGTTCAAACGAGATCTTCAAGAAAAACCAGAAAAAACAGAGAAAGAAACATCCGGAAAAACATCAGATGGCAAAGAAACCAGTCATCCAATAACGGCTTTGAATGAAAGGTACAAATCACAATATCTAATAACGGCTTTAGATAAAGTGAACAAGGACTCGATCTGAAAAACATCAGAAGGAGAGACACATCTGGATAGGCATCAGATGGTAGAGAAACCAGTCATCCAATAACGGTTTTGAATGAAAGATACAAATCACAATATCTAATAACGGCTTTAGATAAAGTGAACAAAGACTCGATCTGAAAAAACATCAGAAGGAGAGACACATCTGGAAGAGCATCAGATGGTAAAAGCAATGTCATTCCGGAAAAGCATCAGAATAAACAAAGCGATATCTGGGAAAACATCAGATAAGTTCTGGAAGAACATCAGAACAAAAGACTCAATCTGAAAAAACATCAGAAAGAGCGACACATCCGGAAAAGCATCAGATGGAAAAGGCAATGTCATTCCGGAAAGGCATCAGAATTAACAAAGGACTATCTGGAAAAACATCAGATAAGTTCTGGAAAAACATCAGAACAAAAGACTTAATCTGAAAAAAAACATCAGAAAGAGAGACACATCTGGAAGAGCATCAGATGGTAAAAGCAATGAAATTCTGGAAAAGCATCAGAATAAACAAAGTGATTATCTGGAAAAACATCAGATAAGTTCTGGAAAAACTTCAGAACAAAAGACTCAATCTGAAAAAACATCAGAAAGAGAAACACATCCGGAAAAACATCAGATGGTAAAAACAATGAAATTCTGGAAAAGCATCAGAATAGGCAAAGGGATTATCTGGAAAAACATCAGATAAGTTCTAGAAGAACATCAGAACAAAAGACTCAATCTGAAAAAACATCAGAAAGAGAGACACATCCGGAAGAGCATCAGATGGTAAAAACAATGAAATTCTGGAAAAGCATCAGAATAAGCAAAGGGCTATCTGGGAAAACATCAGATAAGTTCTGGAAAAACATCAGAACAAAAGACTCAATCTGGAAAAACATCAGAGGAGACAAATATATATGACATCCAAGAATGGCATTGGACACAAAAGAGGAACAAACATATCCAGAAAAACAATCGGATAAGAAGGGTCATATCTGGAAGAACGTCAGATAGACACGACAATATCTATTTGGTAGGTGTCATGTAAGTTGGACTTTGACCACAAGGTAAAACGTGGATAACGACACGACCTCGGGAGAAATGCAAATGAGGATGAAACACTCATGCTATGCATATGTATATGAATCATGCAGATGATATATGATCAAATGCAAATACAGGTGCAGATGCTGATGACACAGCTCGACTCTCTGGTGGAGAAGACAAGACTGGAAGGCTGATTCCTCTACACGGAGATCACTGTCATTCTGCTTGGGGACTAGTGATGCTAACGCTGGACACATCATCTGCCACACTGGTAAACTGTATCTAAATTAATAATCCTTGTGGGAAGGATGGAGAGATACTTGGGGATTCTTCAAGTAACTTGCCCCTGACTAGCTGATTATTGTAGATGAGCTGATCATTGCTTCAGCTTGATTGATTCTGGAAATGACCGTTTCATGGTGCTATTAGAAAGCTTGCCCCAGTCTGAGTCTTGAAAGATGATTATTTCACTGGACACTGGGAAAGCTTGCCCCAGCCTGAGTCTTGCAAAATCTTTTGTATAAACCAATTCTAAGAAGTCGCCATTAAACCACAAATCTTGAACTGATTCTCAACAGGATATGGAAGGAACTTGCCCCTGATTGGATCACCGACCAAGTTTCTCAAATGTTTGAAAATTCCTTGAAAAGAAAGCTAGTTTGCAAACAAAAGTATTTGTACAAACATGGTAAATGCAAAGTTCACGCAACTTTTGAAATCAATTATTTTTTTTAAAGAAGCAGAGTATATGAGTCATTAGTCAGAACACAGGGGTTCAAGACATTTAAAAGTGAAAGGTAAGGCATAAGGCGTGGTGCCAAAACAGATGATTCGCAAAGATCTTTTGGAGTCAGTTTACGCAACCTTGCTGTAATATGCTTTCAAAATGACCTTGCTTCAATTAGGTCTTTTGAGGGTTGTAATGTGGTCTGGTTACGATTTATGAAACAAAAGATAAAAGCTCAAAGTTTATTTGTGCCCACCCAATCTTCGTGATGATCTTCAGTCCTATGCTCAGTTAACTCAAACTATGCATTCAAGTTCCCATAAGTTAGGAATTGCACTAATGATAGTAATGATGGTTCAGAAGTAAAGGGACTTTGAAATGGCAGTCATTGCTTCTCACAACATTTTGTTGTTTTTTGGTGAGGACCTCAGTCAACTCATTTTATCTTTGAGGATTTTGGTAACCTCTTGAATGATTTTTGTTATCCCTAACTTTTTCCTGAACTGTGTCATTTGAGCTTACAGCCAGCGGGATGCCCCAATTTTTGCCTAAGTCTCCTTCATAGGTTTTGACTTAGCGGGCTTTTATTTTGATTTTTTTCTTTCACTCTCTTTTTTTTAGTGACTGCCTGGCTTAATGATTACAGTGAACCATCATTGGTGTTTGACTTGAAAGACATCTTCGACACTTGTTTGTTGTGTGCGAAGGAACATTTGTGAATGCACCCTTTTGTTGAAAGCGTCTCGCATGAAACTCTTGTATTTGAATACATAATCAAGTTAACTGAGAACTACCCTGCCCCAGGTTAAGATTGCGGGTTTTTATTTGTAAAGAAAAGAAAATCCTACTTCTAGGCTCGAAGGGGTTAAAGAGGGGTTAACTTCCTTATTTCTCCAGTGTTTAGGGATTGAAACAATGCCTTACATCGTCAGCAAAGTTTTGATTCGAAAGCATACCAACAGCAATTATGAGTATGACGTTTTCATCATCCTCCCTCCAATCTTTGCATAATCAAAAGGAAGTGGGCAAGAGAATTTTTTTTTTATGAAAGAGGAAGCATTAAGAAGTAAATAGCAAACATAAATGAATTGAATCAAAAAGTTGCAAATGCTCATTTCATTAATTTGAAAGTACAAACATAGTTGAAAGCAAACAGTTAGTACAAAACAAAGGAAAGTGCAAACAATAAGAAACAAGGCCTAGGAACTAGTCAACAACGTGGATGGGCTGGCTTGTCTTCGGAAAGTAGCTGAGCTGAAGTCGACTGAAGCTTCACTTGCCCTGATAGAGGGTTGTTCCTGACATTCTGCATCTGATGTTAGCTCTAACCCGGTATCGGTGTCGAGGAATCAGCTTGACGACTCACAGGTGACACTAGAAGATAGAGGCCACTGGAAATGAGTAGCTGGATAGACAGACGTATGCAATGAATCATGCAAAGATGCAAATGATATGCAATGCAATGCAAACAGAATGCAAAACACACATAGCAGGATCAAGGGTTCGAGATCACAGCATGGAGTCTGGGTAAAGCACCAACCACAGGGTGTGTACTAGGGTTTATCAACTGTAGAACAGGGTTCTAAAAGTTCCCAGAGTGTACGTAAATCCTTCGGATATTATCGGCCCATGTAACTACTTACACGGGTTAATAATATTCTCAAGATAAACTCGTCTGAGTGTAGTATCGCGTGACAACTACTCGGGACTGGCTCCCTCATAGTCACCGCACTACATCCTAAAAGGCCAAGTGGGATAAAGGTAACTACGGTCCTCAGAATCCCTGGCGCTCAATTGAAAAAGTAATATCAATGTGACTGCTCACATCAGACATCAACAATCCCAAAGGGCCTCATCTGAGTGTGGTCATCATATGCCATAAATTATTGGTACTACTGCCAACAACCGACTATTGATTACACCACGATCCTCTCATAAGTGCTCTCAAGTCCGGGTTAGGACTTATCTCACCACTCAAGGGTAGCACCCTGCACACAGAAAAACCCAAGCACAACAAGTATATATACAGATATAAATATGCAAATGTACAAGCAAACAAACATGTAAATAACACAAATACAAACAAGATAGGCTTAACCCTTTTAGGAAAGGACCAGCAATAGGCCTAACTCTCCCCAGTGAAGTCGCCATTTCTGTTGCGGTGAAAATCGGATAACAAGCTATTAATTAACTTGCATCATTTTCTTTTACAACCGACTTTGATTTATCCAAAGGAAAGGTTCAAGATCGTTTAAAAACCTAAAGGGGGAGATCTAAGGTTCGGGGGTTGGTTATACTAAGGGAAGGTATTAGCACCCTAAGTATCCGTAGTACTCTACGGGAACCTCTTGTTAGTATTTGTGTTATATTAAAGTTGTTTGCTAAGGAAATGTGCTAAGGCTAAAGAAAGACCTAGGGGTATATACACTAAGTATGCTCGCCAAGACATCGTATCTCGTGCCTACGTATCCTGACGGGAATGGAATCAGAGCATTCGTAGTTCCCCTCAATACGGGGTAAAAGGGAGTAAAAAGAAAATGTGGAATCCGAGAAGGCATCAGATGTAAAGGAAAAAGATGGAAAAAGAAAAAGGTAGCTCGCTAGGATCTCGCAATCCCATGCCTACGTATTCTCAAGGTGAACTTGAGAAATCAGAGCGTCCGTAGTTCCCCTCGATGGGGGTGAGGAACTCTTGACTGTGGTCAAGGTTCCAAGGGAAAGTAGGGTGAAAAGCTTGAAAGCAAAGCTTGTAAGGATGGATTGGTTAGGAGAAAGAGATTAATGGATATCTCTTGAAAGGATTGTGAAAGGTTGGACTGTCTTAAAGGAGGAGAGATTAATAGCTATCTCTTTGGGAAGGCCAGGTCAGAAGGGAGAAGAGATTAATGGTTATCTCTTGTGAAATGGTTTGAGGTTAACAGGGTATTTGAGCTACCTATGACATGAAGTCAATAGAGAGACTTTTCCTTTGGAAGGAGGGGAAAACAACATCTTGTAAACAAGAGTTAAAGGGGAATTGAATTGAGTAGGATCTGACAGCAAGGCTATCCTAACTGACTGGGCAGTCAATTGGGTAGGTCATTTCCTTTGGAATGTGAGGTAAACAGATAAGTCATGAAAATAGAATCGGGTGACAAGAGAATTATTAATTAACTTAAATATAAATATTTATTAAGATTAACTAATAATTTAATTAATCAATAATAAATAAAAATATTTAGATTAATTAATAATTAAACAAAATAGTCTTCTTATTTTTATATTTTTATTGAACAACTAACAAAAACTAAAAAAAGAAAATAATTAAAAGAAAATTTGTATTTTATAGTTTTACCAATAACTACTCAAAACTAGAATTAAAAATGATTAAAGATTATTTTTTATTTTTAGTATCTAAAACCTAATAAAAAATATAAAAAAAAGAGAAAAATAATTTTGGGATTCTCTTTAATATGTCTAAATTAACACCAACGGAACAAAAAAAGTTAAAATAAAAACTTTGTATAAGGTTAATATGATATATAGTAATCTTAGCCAAAAATTAAACCATAAAAATAATACTTCCAATCTTCTAAATCTAAACCTATACATAACTTAAAAAATTAAATATATATAATCAAAAATTAGAAACGACAAGTATGCATATATGAATACTAAAACACCTATATATTATATAAACTGAAAGTCGGAAGCGTGTACGAACATGAAATAATTTTAGAAAACATAAGTATATATATTATAAAAAAAATGGAATCGGAAGTGGATATATAAACATCACAAAAAAACAAAATTAATTGTATATCAAAAGCTTACAGCTAAGATCAAAGTATCATAAGTATATGCATATATAACTAAAGCAAAACAGTATATATATTAATGTATAAATCCCACGATACTATTAACAAAACACATACACACAAAAAGCATGAAGAAAATGGAAGCTTACTGCTTTTTACTTCCACACAGCAGTGCACACGATACAAAACACGTACATACGAAACAAGATAAAGGCAACTTCAAAACTTTTTTATAATACTTATAATAAAAAACCATTGGATCAGACTCATCCCAAGGTGATATATCATTGCAATAAATTTAAACAGCACCACACAAAACTATGTAACCATGTGAATCGCATAAACCGTATCTATCCACTACTCTATGCAATTACATTCATATGGACTAACAACTCATGATAATAAGATTGAAAGCATATCACACTCTTATGAAAATAAAACAAAACAAGCATAAAACATATCACATGTTGAACATATCAAGATACAAATGAAACAAGGAAAGAAAGGTGTTACCAAATCGGGAACTCTACGACAGATCCGACGACGTCGGGTGCAGTCTCGTGAAGAAGACGTTGTCATTGTTGTTCTCGGTGATGCGTCGCGATTCGTGCGTATTGAATGACGAAGGGATGGTGATGATGGTGCGTGATTGAATGGTGTAAGTGAAGGTTGCTACATGAACTGTGTGGCTAGTTAGTGGTGCGTTAAGAGTGTGAGAGAGATTACGGTTTTAGAGGGTGGAAGCGGATGGCGAACATGCTGTATTCATGGTGGTGAGAGGAGTTTTACAGAGAGTGAGAGATAAAAGATGGAAGTGTTGTGTTTATGATGTGTTTGTGAGGTAAATGAGTTGGTGTTGTTTAAAGGAATAACGCAAGTTGCAGAAAGGCTGATGGTGATTGAGGTAAAAATGGAGAGATGGTGGTTTGTTATTGTTCAACAGAAGGAGGTGAGTGAGTTGTTACTAGCTTGAAAATGTGTTCTGTTTTTGAAGAAAAGGTCCCTTTCTAATGACATTGTTTTTGTTTTTATGCTGTAGCATGGATAAGAGGGAGGGAAACGTGGTACAGTATACGTGTATGTAAGCATGGCAGCATGTGTGTACAGTTATTTACAAAAAAAAGGTAGTAGGACAAAATGTCCTCTAAACTTACATATTAAGTTTCACCTAAATTAGAAAACAAATTTCAAAATTCAAAAATATAAAAAAGGAGGGAAAAGATAAAATAAAATAATCAAACTATTTTAAATAATTCTAAAATATAAAATCTGAATAAAAAAAAGAATAATTAACTAAAATAAGAATAAAAATCGATTAAAAAGATAAATCGGACCGAAATCAAAGTGCTCAAAAAAATAAAATAAAAAAACAAACGAATACATCAAAATGATTAGTAAAAAAATATACAATTCGAAGAAAAAAAAAAGTGTTTGGTCAAATTTGAAATTAGTCGGAACTGACTTTTAGTTTGACTGACTCGGCTGTAAAATCTAAAAATTTATTTCAGCTGATAAATTGGGTAATATGCAACATGATTGACCTAGAATGATATGCAAAAGATCAAAGAATCTAAGGGTAAAATTTGGGGTACAACAATATGCTTCTAAGGAAGAGTCTGAAGGACAGTTTTGTTTGTATCTGGGAGATGTCACACTTGTCTTGGTGTGTGTAAGAGGAGTTCAGTGGAAGGCATTGTGTGTGTGCTTCAGAACTTGTGGATGATTGTGTGAAGCATTCCTGACTGGATGGATGAAGACTGTGTCTGGATTTTCCAACCGCTATGATGTACTGGTCAAGAAGCATCATTTGTGTAGTATAATGGGAGCAACTTCTGTCAGTTAAATGAACTAGTGTTGTTTGAGGATCAAGCATTAAGTGAATGCGTTCAGCAGGTGTGTTAAACAGAGGGTGCGCTCTTGAAGACATGAAGATGAGTCTTATGTTTTCCATTCATTTAAGGTGTTCATCTTACAATGGAGCACTGGTTATCTCAGATAGGGGGAGTTGATCTTTTGGTTATCTAGATTGTTTGTGGCTCTGGTGAAGGTGTTATGTCGTGCATGATGGACATGACAGTTTAGACCTGGTGTATCTGGATTGGACAAGTAGTGTACATTTACCCTAATGTTTGTCAAATTATGGCTAAAAAGGGGGAGAGAGAGTTGCCAAGGCGTGGTGTGGTTGTGAAGCTGATATGGTGCAGAAGTTGAGGGGGAGAGTGTTTGAACAGCTGTGAGCTGGTTCTTGTTTTGAGGGGGAGTTTGCCCTATGCTGATGAGGTGATTTCTGCAGCTTGTTGGTTTTTCTTGCTGCTGGTTAGTGAGTTTGTGCAGCTTGTTGAAAAGGTGCTGAGGTGATTTCTGCATTGTTGGTTTTTGTTGCTGCTGGGCTCTCTGATGTTAGCAGAGATTGTTTTAGCCAAAATTAGCCAAAGGGGGAGATTGTTAGTTCTTGTATTGGCTGGAATTTTGGTAAAACAAAGCTGAACAATGTTGATGTCATATGTCTGATGTCATAACATTGGTTCTTATCATTAGCTGTTGCAGGGTTGCAGTTTTGTGGTCTGATGTTATACATGGTGTCTTGACATCAGTTGACAGAACATCAGAAAACCATCTGTTGTGGTTTTTGTATTGCAGAATGGTAAGATGTTGAAGAGTTAAAGTGCTGAAGAGTGATGTCACATGCGATGTCTTGACATCACTATACCAGAACATTAAAACATCAGGTTGTGATGTTTTTAGGGCTGCATGTGTTAGTGTGAGTTTTGAGGAGATCAGTTAGTGTGATTGGATGCGAATATCTTGGAGAAGATATTTTCAGTTGCAATCAGATTTGGAGCAGATACTGTTGCTATGTTTAAGGGCTGTTTGATTTAAAAAGATTTGAAGATAAAATCTGTTTTAAATTCAAATCAAATCAGATATTTTTAGGGAGAAGATCTTGTAGCTGAATTAAAGGTGAAGATTTAAAAGATACATAATATCCTGGAAATATTATGTGGAGCTGATTTAATTGAAGATTTGATTGAAGATCTATTTAGTAGCAGAATCTTTTGCTGATTTGTTGAGATTTGAAGGCCCAAATCCAGTTGGGAAATAGGTTATAAATAGAAGCATTGTAACCTAGTTTTGGTAAGCCAGCCATCATGTAGATTAGAAGGGCTGTGTTGATTGATGAACCACCCGGTTTGTGGGATGGTCATCGTGTTTATCTCGAAGCCTGTAGGTAAGAGATGTATTGGTCTTAGAGGAAGCTGTTAAGCAACTCTAAGTATTGTCTTAGTCATGTGTGTCATGTCTAGGTATTGTCATGGAAGTGTGTCTCCTAAGTTTGTGTGATCGAAGAGGTTTTGGTAATCAAGTTGTTGATGCAGTGGCAGAGATGTTGACTGCTAGACATCATTGCGATGATTGGAAGTGAGATGGAGTCTCTTATCTAGGGTGGACTTAGATAGAAGGGTCATTGGGTAGTGATTAAATTAGGTAGATTGTCAACTGGTCTGTTGAGTCTGTAATTTGATACTACTAATAGTGGACTTCCTTCCTGGCTTGGTATGCCCCCAGATGTAGGTAGTTAGACCGAACTGGGTGAACAATTCAGTGTGTTATTTACAGTTTCTATTATTGCCTTGTTCAGCAGATTGCGATGTTGTGACATTGCACAAAGACATCACACATCTGTACCAGAATTTTAAGTACTGTTTAAGTTTTTCAGCGTCCCAAGGTCGACCAAGTTCCTTACCGTGCATATTTTCGAGGTAGTAGGCTCACGTCCCCATTTTCGCGTGGACGCGATAGAGGCCCTCTCAGTTTGCGGCGAGCTTGCCTTCACACGAATATTTCTGGTTCCTTCGCATGACTAGGGTGCCTATCTGAAATTCGCGTTTGAATACTTTGTTGTCATGGCGCAAAGTCATCTTCTGTTTGAGCGAGGTTTCGCGGAGGGATGCGCCCGTTCGTATCTCCTCGACCCAATCTAGCTCCTCCTTTAGGGCCTCATCATTCATCTCCTCGTCGAGGGGAGACTCGGTCCTTCTCGAGGGTTCCCTTATTTCCACTGGGATTACCCCCTCAGTTCCGTAGGTCAATCGGAAGGGGTTTCCCCGGTTGTGGAGTGCGGGGTTATCTGGTAGGCCCAGAGGATGTTGTGTAACTCCTCAACCCACCTTTTCTTGGCATCGCCCAATCTCCATTTCAGTCCTCGCGGGATCACCCTGTTCGCAACTTTGGCTTGTCCGTTTGTTTGTGGGTGCTCGACTGACGTGAAGTGTTGTTTCGTGCCCAGCTTGGTAACGAAGTCCTGAAAGTTTTTGTCAATGAATTATGTCCCGTTGTCGGTGAAATCACCTGGGATACCCCGAACCGGGCAAGTATATTCCTCTTGTAGAAACGGAATATGTTGTGGGCCATGATTTTGGCCAGGGCTTCGGCCTCTATCCACTTGGTGAAGTAGTCGAGGCCGACAATCAGGTACTTATTTTGGTACGACCCTACGGTGAAGGGTACGAGGATGTCCATCCCCCACCAGGCAAACAGCCACGGGGACGAAAGCGTTTTGAGTTCACTGGGCGGTGTCAGATGCATGTCCCCGTGTCGTTGGCATCTGTCACACTTCTTGACGTGCTCTTTGGTGTCCTGTTACACGGTGGGCCAGTAGTATCCTGCTCGCAACGCTTTATGAGCTAGGGACCGTCCGTCGAGGTGTTGCGCGTTGATCCCCTCGTGGATCTCTTGGATTATATCGGGGACGTTAAACTCCTCGACACACCTAAGGAGGGGGGTCAAGATGTCGCGTTGATATAACTTGTCCTCGACAATCGTATATGAGCAGACACGTCGCCTAACTACTCCGGCGTCCTTGGGGTCGTCGGGTAGTTTGCCCGTGCTAAGGTACTCGTATACCGGAGTCATCCAGCAGTGGTAGTCTTCAATGACCTGCACGTCAGCCGTGGGGATGGGTTTCTCGATGCTCGGATGTGGAAGCACTTCTTGAATGACGGACTTGTTCCCGCCTTTTTTCTTTGTGCTCGCGAGTTTCGATAGGACATCTGTCTGAGTATTGTGTTCGCGCGGGATGTGACTTACTTCCGCCGAGGTGAACTTTTTCATCATTTCATTCACCAGAGCCAAGTATTCGATGAGGTTGTCGTTCTTGGCTTGGTACTCTCCTCACACCTGGGAGGCCACAAACTGGGAGTCGGTGAATATTTTTACTTCTTTTGCGTCGAGATCCCCGACTAGCCGTAACCCGACGAGGAAAACCTCGTATTCGGCCTGGTTGTTTGACGTCGGGAAGGATAACGTGAGGGAGACCTCGATCAGGATACCTTCCTCATTCTCTAGGATGATGCCCACTCCGCTTTCAGTCGAGCTAGATGCCCCGTCGACGTAGATCGTCCATTTTTGGGATCCTTCGGTTGAAGGTTCTAGGATGGTCATCTCCGTCACGAAGTCAGCCACCACCTGAGCTTTCAGGGCCTTTCTGCCCTCGTATTGGACTTCAAACTCGGCGAGTTTGAGCGACCACTTAAGCATCCTACTTGCCATGTCTGGTCGGCCGAGGAGTTGTCTCACGGGTTGCTCGGTCCTTACCACGATCGTGTGGGCCAAGAAGTAGTGTCGCAGTCTTTTGGCCCCGGTGACGAGGGCCAGAATGACTTTTTCGATTTGCGGGTATCTAAGTTCAGGACCTTGGAGGGCTTTGCTAGTGAAGTAAATCGGCTTTTGCCTGTCGGGGGTCTCCCGGCTTAGAAATGCGCTGACCGCTTCGCTCGTGACGACGAGGTATAGGAACAACGTCTCCCCGTCTTCTGGTCGCGAGAGGACCGGGGGTTGTGAGAGGACTTCTTTGAGGTGTAGGAGCGTCTGCTCGCACTCCTCGGTTCATTCGAACGTGGCCTCCTTGCGTAGGAGTTTGAAAAATAGAAGTGTGTATTGCGCCGATTTGGCCACGAAGCGGGAAAGCGAGGTGAGCATCCCGTTTAGCGATTGTATCGATTTCTTTGAGTTTGGTGTCGGGAGTTCGGAGAATGCCCTGCACTTGTCGGGGTTCGCTTCGATCCCTCGTTCTGTGAGGTAGAAACCGAGGAACTTGCCTGCCCGGACGGCGAAGGTGCATTTCTCCGGGTTGAACCTCATCTTGCATTTCCTCGTCGTGTCGGAGACCCTTTTGAGGTGGGCAACGTGGTCGACTTCTTTTGCCGATTTCACGATCATTTCGTCCATGTAGACCTCGAGCATGTCGCCGATCTCTCCCCGGAAGACTTTGTTCATCATCCGCTGGTAGGTCGCGCCGGCTTTCTTCAGGCCGAAGGGCATTACATTGTAGTAACAGTTGCCTGACTCGGTCATGAAGGTTGTGTGCTACTTGTCAGCCGAAGGGCATTACTTATTCTTGATAGTCACTTTATTCAGCTGCCGATAATCAACACACAACCTCATACTTCCATCTTTCTTCTTCACTAACAACACAGGGGCACCCCACAGAGAAACACTTGGTCGAACAAACCTCTTCTCAAGCAATTCTTCCAATTGTTTCTTCAATTCGCTTAGCTCAGAAGCGGACATCCGATAAGGAGCCATCGACACTGGACTCGTACCTGGTATTAAGTCCACTGCAAACTCTACTTCACGCTCAGGAGGTAAATCACTGATGTCATCTGGAAATATGTCTGGGAATTCACAGACAACCGACAACTCCACACTTGCAGCTTCACGATCAATGTGCAACGATGCAAACATCGTAAACACTAAAGCTTTGTCTTCTTGAAGTTCCCCTACTTGCTTAGCAGACAAGAATATCAAATCTCCGCTGTCATCAATCTCAGGGAACTCTACAGTCTTGTTATAACAGTTGATATGAACCCGGTTGAACTCCAACCAGTTCATTCCAAAGATCACGTCAATCTGGTGCAAGGGTAGGCACACCAAATCTATCACAAAACTCTTCTAAAAAATCGTCATAGGACATCTTAAACACACAAGGGTAGTAGTAACAGAACCATTAGCTGGAGTTTCTATTACCATATTCCCGTTCATGTCAGATAACTTCAAACTCAATCTATTAGCACATTCAAGCGAGATAAAATAATGAGTAGCACCAGTATCAATAATAGCAACCAACTCGATATTATTAATAAAACAAGTAACTCGGATCAGGTTGTCCTTCTCTGGAACTTCTACACCACTTAAAGCAAACACTCTGCCACTGGTCTGAGCAGCAGTCGCGGTCTTCTTCGGCTTCTGACATTGAGTACTAATATGACCTTTTTACCACAATTGAAACAGGTCGAACCTTCATCCTTGCAGTCAGTAGCCCTATGCCTTTTCTTACCACATCGATAGCACCTCACCACATTATTGGTGCATGCATCAGCACGGTGACCTTGCCCACCACACTTATGACACTTTCTAGAAGCGGGAGCCGCTCCCCCACTTGTATTTTTCCCATCTGAAACCTTATGCTTCTCTTTGTCAGCTGAAGTCATATAAGGCTTACCCCTATACTGCCCCTTCTTCTCACTCAACTGCTTGTAGTGAGCAGATCGAGCTCGACTGTCCTCATCGTAGATTCTGATCTTGTCAACTAACTCAACATACTTGCGGATCTACTGATACCCAATACCCTGCTTAATCTCTGGTCTCAGCCCATTCTCGAACTTGAGACACTTAGACATCTCAGCATCAGCATGATTGTAGTGCGGACAAAACTTCACTAGTTTCTCGAACTTCACGGCATACTCCGCCACAGTCATATCTCCTTGCTCCAGCTCAAGGAATTCCACTTCCCTCTTGCCATGAGCATCCTCTAGAAAATGCTTGCCTAGAAACTCTTGCCTAAACACAGCCCAAGTTATCACAGTGCCAAGATCTGCAAGTCTCTGACGGGTGTTATCCCACCAGTCCTCAGCCTCTTCTTCCAGCATATGCGTTCCGAACTGAACCTGTTGCTCATCAGAACACCCCATTACCCGAAAGATCTTCTCGATCGCCTTCAGCCACTTGTGTGCACTTGCTGGATCATGCATGCCCACAAAAGTCGGTGGATTGTTCCTTTGAAATTTCCCCAATGCACGAAACTCATCAGGAGCTCCACCATTCGGATTCAGCTGCACCACCACATTGGCAATTGATTCCAACGCATCAACAATTGCACGATCATTTCTTCCAGCCATCCTGCACACCACCAACAAGGTTAGAAGAACTAAAACATCGACAATGTACACACACTTGTCGGCTGACAGGGACAGACATCAAGTAAAAACCTGGTCGGACGGACCGACTAGGCTCTGATACCACTAATGTAACACCCTTTTAACCCAATATACATATACGCAATAGTACACTTAAAATAAATCAGAGTACATCACATAAGGTGTCACATTTCTTCATAAAACATCCAATTAACATCCTGCTCCGTAACACGGGTTCAACACGTAGAAAATAACAACTTATTTTTAATTAACATCTCCTTTAAAACAAAACATCGCAGCGGATTTATCATCATAAAAAGAACAGCTCATCACATTATCTTTTCATCAAAGTTTAGAGTTTAAAACAACTCAACATCCTCGAAATTCTCAATAAAACAAGTTAATCAAAATAACACAATACTTCAAAAACAGAAACGTTCCCAACCCTGATGTTACATAACCAGAGCAAGACACACCCTCTACTCTACTAAACGGAAGGACAATGACTCCAAGCTAACTCTTCACGCACCGCGAACTAGTCTTGGTTATCTGCACGTTACCCACGTAGAGGTAACATTCAAACAGGCAGGGTGAGTAATCACAATTCAATATAATTCATATAAGGAAAAGATAATTAACAAGTTAACATTCATCTCAAACAACATCATGGCGACTCACCCAAAACGTCATATAAATCACCAAGTCATTAACATCATAAACATGCAATCATGTAATGCCACCAAGAATGAAATGCAACTTCCTAACATGCATGTGGTACCAATTCGTCATAATAATGGACACCAGGCCATCAACCCTCCACGAGAGAGCACATCACAAAATACCTCAATCCGCACAATGGGATTAAGGCCACCACTGGACCGAAGTCCAAAATGCTATGAATGCATGATGCACAACGTCAAATTCATCAATATCAACAAAAGTAATAAAGTGCATCATCATTCACCAGAACATCATATAAATCATGTCATCATTAATTCATCAACGTCATGTAAATCATATCATCATTAGTTCATCAAACTTCATATGCATCATCATATTGAAAATCATCAATTTATCATCATATAACACGTCAACACGCAGTAACAAGTCATGGCATCATTACAACGTTAATACAACATAACACGGACAATTTCCCACAATTTTAAGAAATTAAAAATAATAATTTCAACTTCCAGGTCATGCTAAGCAGGCTAAGCCTGCGCTGAGAGCGCTACTCACTGCCTCGAGGAGGTGAAAACTCTCCAGACCGCGCTAAGCGCGCTATACCGCGCTAAGCGGGCTCTGCGATTTTGGCAGAAAAACCCTGTGATAACAGCACTTCCATTCCTGCGATTCCACACTCCAAAACACATTTATCCATCAATTACCTCAGATTATGTCAACACAACCTTTAACTATCACATATGCGTCAACAACAACAATTATATCATCTCAAATCATCAAATCCCATTATCCCTAACCTTAAATTCCCACATTTTCCCCCAAAAATCCAATCACCCATCAACAATCAAATCCATATATCAAGAATATTGTAAAGTAATACTCCCCATACCTTAAAATATCGTCTCCTTCGACTTCTCTTGAAATTTCTCCGGAATTCTCTTATGCCCTAGCCTCCTTCTCACTTGTTCCTCAGAGCACTTTTGCCTTTTCCTCCAAATAGTAGAATAATGAACTCCTTTTCACTATTCCCTCTTAAATACCCCTAATTGTGCTCTTACCATTATATCCTCGCTTATTCTTCCTAAAAGACCAATATACCCTCAATACTCCTACTTCTCTTATTTTAAATAATAAATAATAATTTGAATAATATAATATGATTATTCTTACTAAAATAATGTCCATGCAACACAACATCATGTCATCAAATTGCCTTATATTCACAAATAATCAATAAATAATTAAAATATGAATTTGGGGCGTTACAACGGCGCCCAGGCCTCCGGGGAGAAAGGCTCCTAGAGTCATCGTGTTCCGTCCTCCACGTGGGAGGAGAGGGGCTGCGAGAGATGGGGCGACGATGTCTCTGCGGGGGAGAGCGCTGTTGTCGCTCCCATTCGAGCACTCTTATCCGCTCGTTCTGTTGAAAAATCATCAGATTAGTCTGATTGATCGCTGCGAACAGAGCCACTGTATTCAGATCAATATTAGGTGGCGCGGAGATTGGCTGGTAGACGGCCGGGCTATCAGCGTGTCGGACGGCATTGAAGGCCGCATCGTCAGACAAGGGGGAGACGGTGTGCCCGTCCCTGTGGTCGCCTTCTTCGGCGTGGACGACCACGTTGGGATCGTGGTCGTCTACGTTGTTGAATGGGACGAAGGCAGTGTTCGGAGTGTTGGCGTCAGTTCGAGGGCTGACCATGATCATCAGAGATTGGAGGTTGCTTTGGTTTTTACGGGAGGAAAAACGGGGAAGCAAAGGGTTCCCACAGACGGCGCCACTGATCGTACATGATAAAAAAAGGATCGATGGCCAGCAACACGTCGTGAGCTCCGTTACTCTAGTGGTGGTGAGAAGGTGGGGGGAGTACCTGCAAGATGCTCCGATGCTAAAGTTAGGGACGAAGCAAGTACAGAAAGGTAATGAGAGTGAAAAATCAGAATACCTGACCTTCTAGTGAAAAAGGGTATTTATAGTGTGCCCCTAGTGCTGTGCCAACGGTCGTCTGCACTGGGTTGGATCACTAGGTCCAATGCAGATAACTGCCAGGGCTTACGTGGCGTAGGGAAAACCAGCACGTGGTCTTCGCCCTGGGGTAACTGCCATGTGATCTCCGAAAAGTGGGTTGACCAGCTCTTCTGGAAGTGGGTAGTTACTTGATGACGTGTCCCCGCGTGGGAAACACGTGGAGACGTGGTTTTTCCCCGTACCAGGTAATGGTCTGCTCGACGATAGGGGACGCTGGACGTGCCAGACAATATGGAGGTTTGAGCTTTATTGGGCCCTTCACGCAACATTGGGTTGGATCTGTCCGACCGTTGGGCAAGTACTGGCCCAGTCCATAACAAAAATGAAAAGAGAACAACTAATTACAAACTATAAATTAAAAAAAAAATGATACAATTAACACGACACATTCATAAAAAAAAAAGATCCCACGATACAACTAGGGGTGTGCATTTAAACCAATTTATTAAAACCGATTCATATATTCCGGTGCACCAATTTAAAATACCCAAACCATTTGTATTACAAACTGATCCAATCCATAATTTTAAATTAATAATGAACCGATTTACCATTTGCTAAAACCGGTTATATATTGGTTATTACTTTAGTGTTTCTATTGACTACTACAAATTTTAGTTCAACGTGTTTCCATACTAAGTTAGTTGAAGTGATGTGAACAGGGGAGAAAATGTGTGACTCTAATGAATTACAAAACATATCTCTCTATGTTGTTTACTTATAACATTCTCATAATATTTATTAGATTTAATAAAATTTTTATACAGTAATTTTATTTAATTATAAAAATTTAAATTATTTTGGAACCATCTATTTTTGTAAACATGTTTTTGTGATAAAAAGTTTAATTTATCGAATTAGAACTATAATGTGGTTTGGTTAATAAGATTTGTGAAACCATATATACAATTAGATTTGTGTTATTCCACTTATTAAAAAAATTGGTTAAAGAAAAAAAATGGCAAAGAAAAAAATTAGTATGATTGGTTTTAAAGAAACTGGTTTTAAAAATGGTTCAAATGAAAAAACAGTTTTTATTAGGAACCGGTTTTGAACCGAACCGATCCAAATATAAATCGGTTTTGAAAAACCAAATCAGTTTTATAAAAATAGTTCTAAGAACCAAACCAAACCATATATATGGATCAATTTGAATTGGTTTATGAACCATGCACACCCCTAAATACAACACAATATTACTTTTCATACTAGTAATAAAAATCTAATTTAATAAATTTAATATATGATTACTTAAATATAATTTTCTATATTATAAACAAAAATTAACATATTTATTTTATCTCAAATTAAAATCTCTAAAACAAAAAGTAATATCCAAATAATTCCATAACCACATTTACTTCTATCGCGCCGTCACTGCAGCAAGCCGATCTCCGCCGTGTGCCCGCCGCAGCGTCCGGGCACTCCGCTCTAACTACCTACCGATGCTTCTTTGATGCGTAGTTCCCTTGGACCTAAAAACCTGTTCTTGTCTAAACTTCAGAACTGTATTCCGAATTCATGGAAACAACAACCCACAAAACCCTTTCACAAACCACTCGTTTCTACTGATTCACCATCTTCCTCTATGGTTCCTGTTCTCATTGCATCCCTCAAAGATTTCGTCATTCATGGCCATTTATCAAATGCATTCAAAACCTTCATTCACATACAACACCATGCGTCATCTTCTTCTTCTTCTAATGCTTCTTTTGACCTAATTTTTCAACCCATTAAACACCTTCTATTGGCTTGCACCAATCTTAAGTCTCTGCCACAGGGTAAACTGCTTCATGCTCATATTATTTCACTCGGTATTGATCAAAATTCTATCCTGGTTTCTAAGCTTATTAATTTCTATGCAAGTGTTGATTTACTTGATGATGCTCATATTGTTACTGAGAGTTCAAATAGTTTGGATCCTTTGCATTGGAATATGGTTATCTCTTTGTATGTTAGAAATAGTTTCTTTGAGAAGGCGATTTCTGTTTATAAGAAAATGTTGAGTAGGAGTGTTCAACCAGATGATTTTACATATCCATCTGTTCTGAAGGCTTGTGGGGAGTTATTAGATTGCGATACCGGGGTGGAGGTTCATAAGTCTATTCGAGATAGTTCTATTAAGTGGAGTTTGTTTGTGCATAATGCGTTGGTCTATATGTATGGTAGGTTTGGGAAGCTAGATGTTGCTCGTCACTTGTTTGATAATATGTCTGTTAGAGATGATGTTTCTTGGAACACTATAATAAGTTGTTATGCCTCTAGGGGTATGTGGGAGGAAGCATTTCGGTTATTTGGACGTATGCAAGAGGAGGGTATTGAAATGAATGTTATTATATGGAATACCATTGCCGGAGGGTGTTTGCATACGGGAAATTTTAAAGGGGCGCTTAAGTTGTTTTCTCAAATGAGAATGGCGATTCATTTGGACTCTGTTGCTATGGTTGTTGGATTAAATGCTTGTTCTCACATTGGGGCTCTTAAATTGGGAAAGGAGATTCATGGTCATGCTGTAAGAACTTGCTTTGATGTGTTTGACAATGTAAGAAATTCATTAATTACAATGTATTCAAGGTGTGGGAATCTCAATCATGCATATATGTTGTTTCAGAAAATGGATGAGAAAGGTTTGATCACATGGAATGCCATGCTTTCTGGATATGCTCACATGGATCGAGCTGAGGAAGTCTCCTTCATTTTCAGAGAAATGCTACATGAGGGTGTTGAACCTAATTTTGTGACCATTGCTAGTGTCCTTCCCCTTTGCGCTCGAATAGCAAATCTACAACATGGTAAAGAGTTTCATTGCTACATGGTGAAGCGAGAAGAGCAGTTTAATGGCCATTTATTATTGTGGAACTCACTAGTGGAGATGTATTCAAAGTCCGGCAAAGTTTTAGAAGCCAGGAAGGTCTTTGATTCATTAAGTAGGAAAGATGAAGTCACATATACTTCCATGATTATGGGATATGGTATGAAGGGTGATGGAAAAACTGCTCTAAAACTATTTGAAGAGATGCGCAGGTCCAATATTAAACCAGATCATGTGACAATGGTTGCAGTTTTAATAGCTTGTAGTCATTCTGGCCTTGTAGCACAAGGGCAATTGCTATTTAGAAAGATGATAGAAGTCTATGGAATAAATCCAAGGATTGAGCATTATTCCTGTATGGTTGATCTTTTTGGAAGGGCTGGTCTTCTTGACAAAGCAAAGGAGGTTATCACAGGGATGTCATGCAAACCGACTTCAGCAATGTGGGCCACTCTAATAGGAGCTTGTCGAATCCATGGAAATACAGTGATTGGGGAATGGGCTGCAGGAAAGTTGTTGGAAATGAAACCTGATCATTCAGGTTATTATGTGTTGATTGCAAATATGTATGCAGCTGCTGGTTGTTGGAGCCAACTAGCAAAAGTGAGGACTTGTATGAGGGATTTGGGTGTGAAAAAGGCTCCTGGTTGTGCGTGGGTTGATGTTGGCAGAGAGCTTTCTCCCTTTTTAGTTGGAGACACTTCCAACCCTCATTCAGACGAGATTTACCCCCTGATGGATGGGTTGAATGAACTCATGAAAGATGCTGGTTATGTACCTAGTGAAGGGTTTATCTCATCTGAAGAAGATTTTGAGGAGATGAATATTGTAGGGAACACATGCTGAATTCAAGTTAAACATATTTTTAGAAGGCTATTCATGTACTAAAAACACAAGGAAGATCTTTAGTACAAGTTACAACTACAGAGTCACAATCCCACATGCACGACCAACAGAGCAGAAGTTACTTGATCAGCTAGATCAAGCAACACATTGAAGAGTACACAGGTAATATGATTATTATTTTTTCACTTAATTGCATTTGATTTTAATTTAATAGTTGTGTGCTGTCACAACCAATGATGTTAATGCAACAAGCTACAAAAGTAAGAATTAGTAAATATCTTCCTCTTCTATTCCTTTTCCGCTCTATAACCAATGTTGTTTATTATTATAAATCTTCAAATTGTGACGTGAATGTTTTTTTGTCATTGCTTAATTACTTCATCCCCCGTTCATGTCAACGATAATGCATCCTTTTTTATGTATTTGTTCTTGCATCCTTCCTTTTGTGGCGTGGTTGCAAAACAGCGGGCTTGGTCTTCCTGCCTTGTTACATATCTCATCTGTATGCTATGCGCATTTCTAAAATTTATCTTACTACTCTAATATAATGATTAATTTTTACTGTGTTTACTTGCATATGGAGCTAGCACCGAGATGCATCCAAGAGCTAGCACCAAGATGCATGTTTTTTTTGTGCAGATGATATAGTTCTACTTGGAGTGTTGAAGGAGGATTTAAATGAGAGGTTGGAGATGAGCTTTAGAATCGCACGACTTTCGCTTAAGTGGAAGTAAGACAGAGTATTTGGAAGGTAAGTTCAGCAAAGGATAAGCGTTTTTAACCTAGAGGTGAAAGTTGGAGACCATATCATCCTACAAGTCACGCGGTTTAAATATTGAGCCCGTAATACAAAATGATGGAGAAATAGAAGGGGATGTAAACCATTAAATTCAAGTAGGGTGGTTGGAATGGAGGAGGACTTCAAGGATTTTATGTGACACAAAGGTATTGCTCAAGATGAAGGTAAAATTTTATCGGACTGCAGTAAGACCCGCGATGTTGTATGAGACAGAAAGTTTGACGGTTAAGAATCAACACGAGAATAAAGTAAGTGTAGTAGAGATAAGGATGTTGCGTTGGATGTGTGGTAAGATTAGAGATGATAATAATAGAAATGACAATATTAGAGAGTATGTTGGGGTAACACCTATAATAGAAAAGACGACGGTGGAAAATAGACTTATGTGGTTTAGGCATGTAGAGAGAAGATATGTAGATTCTTTGAAAAGGAGAGTAGATCAGATGGAGAGAAGTCAAACAACAACGTATAGAGGAAGATCTAGAAAAACTATTAAGAGAAGTTATTACGAAAGATCTTGAGATTAATGATTTGGATAGAAACATGATTATGGATAAAACATTATGGCGGAAGTTGATCCATATAGCCGATCCCATTTAGTGGGATAAGGCTTGGTTGTTGTTGTTTAATTACATATGGAATTTCATGAAATGGAACAATTTGCAACATCCTATTAAATAAGGCAAAGAACAGAGCAATGTAAATATATAATAGATTATAGGTGGCAGTCTTGGGGTGGCAACATAGTTGGGATCCCATTGCGACCATATGATTCTTTTGCACTCTAGTTTTAATATATGAAAAAGATGTAAAGATACTCCATGTTTTGTTAAAAAAAATTGTTCAATTTGTTTATCAATTCTGTTCATAGATGAAAAGTATGTGGTTGTTCTATTATGTGTATAACTTTGGTCTATAACTTCACAAAGCACTTAATCTGCTATCTGGATGAAAGATTGCTGTTAAATTTGTCTGTTGCTATTTTATTAATACTTTCGTGATTGGTATTGATTTGATTGAAGTTTTGGCTTGACGGGGAGTAGGGTCATTGACAATTTGCGTGCAAGTTGAGCAACATAGAGGTAAAGTTTCCTCCACATGAAAGGCAAGTCATTTTATTTTGGATTGCATTCACATACTTTTCTTTTGCATGGGTTAGTAGTACACTAAGCAATCATGTCTGCTTACTGAGTAATTGTCTAAAAGCACATCACAGGGCCTATTTTAAATAAGATAAAAAAGTAAGTACAGTTTGTAATTGACTAAGTTCTGTTTGTTGAAACTGAACTGTTTTGAAAATAAGTGAGAGCAACAGTGGGTTCTATTTTTGTAGTCCGGGTTTGGTTAGTGAGCTATGTTTAAAACACTAGTTCGGTTTGTGAACTCAGAGAGCGGTTTGGTTGTTTTAGTGTAGTATTTGGTTTTACAGTTGGGTTCTGTTTCAGTTTTTTTTACATTCCTAACTGCTAAGTCAGTTTCTTGAATTCCCAGAACCAAAGCATTTTCTTAGCCTTTGCGATTGTTGTACTCTATAATATGCTTTTTATGCAAAACAAGTCAGGCTTTTATATTATGAAATAGGGTAAGAATGCTTTTGTTGGTAATTTTCATTTGACTTTCTTGAATAATCTCAGCTTTCACTCTATCAGTTGAAATATAGACTGCCATAGATACTAAAACATATTTTTAAGTTTTTTCTACCCGATTTATTCTACATTCTTTTCTTCCAAAAATAAATTGTTCTTTTTTGTTGATATACAAGGGAGGTGACCGGTATACCTAATGCCTTAAGATTTTGGATGGAGATTTGGTGTCAAGGTCTCTCTTAGGGATGATGCTACCGGCGCTCTTGGACCTCTTCAATAAGTGGTATCAAAGGCATGATTCGGCTTGATGGGGAATGGCAGTGGGACCCTTGTATGGATCAAGTCTAGTGACGTGGGTGACTCACACTTGATGGAGAGATTGTTGGAATTCAAGTGAGTGGTTAGTCCCACGTCGACTAAAAATGAAGAAAATATTGGATATACAATAGAGGTAACCCATATATCTAACGTCTTAAGGTTTTCGGTGAAAATTTGGTGTAAAGATCTCTTATGCTCACGGTGCCCTCCAGACTCGCCAACATTTCTTTTTCTTTTTGCTTTTATAAAAAGTATTCCACCTTCCCTTTTGCCCCATGCTATTATTCTCAGGTATAGTTATGATGCCTTTTCCGGCCCAAAAATTTGAGAACCTTTATACACATCTTGGTTTTTGTTATCCAATCTTATGATATAAATTTCATTAAGTAAAACACTTTGGTAAATTTTTGTAGGATCAGTGGCATCTGTCCTCAACATTGGAGAGAAGAAGGTTGTTAATTGTACAAGAATTTGATTGCATGGCCTAAAGAATCGAAGATTACACTGAAGAGAAGAAGGTTGTTAACGGTTCAGTTCTTTATGGAGATCTTGCTTAATTGGTTTCACCATTTTTTTTGACCGAGTTCAAATCATCCTGAACCATCATTTACTCTGTGCGTTGTGTTTTTATGTTGTCCTTGTTTTCCAGACGATAAGAATGAGTTATTCAGATTTGTATTTTTTGTATAGCAGGTAATCTTAAAATGATTTTACAGCTATAAGTTTGGGATTGGGTGTATGAATTTGGATTAATCTATTGTATGCTTCTTTAGGGGATTGAATAGGATTATATTTATTCGATTTGAATTTTAAAATGAAATTTAAATACCTCTAGTGATTTTTACTGTTATTTGGTGTATCGTGTTGCAGGTGGAGACCATTTGGATATAGATAATTTCACTTGGGAGCAACTTGTCAATAAGGAGGGAATAATTCAAGAATGCAAAGCTTTTAACAGTCGCCATATAAATTTTGTTAGTTGCTTTCATTGGCTTCTCTGCACTTTCTTGTGCTTTTAGTGACAATGCCTTAGCAATGAGTTGTGGCTGAGTTATGTAGTTTTGGTGTAATGTTATGTTGGTATCTGGTTGCTGCTATTTCCACCCAATTGGTTTGATTGTATTGTTAATTGTTGCTCTTTATGAGTAATATTTTAGTCATTTTATTACTCATTTGTTTGTATTTACACTGATTTTCTCAACTCTTTAGATATTTTGCTTAGCTTTATCTTTAAATGTTTTGAACAGAGTTTGACAATCTTATGTCAAGAGACGGATTCAAATCCTCTATGAGAGAATCTTACATAGCTATCAATGCCATTTTTATATGAAAAAGAGTTCACTAGTTTTCCGGTATCATCTTTGTAAAAGTCGGTCAAACAACATATTGGAATTATGTGACTTTAGTTGATTTTAGTGTATGACACAGAAAACCACAGTGCTTTCCCTTCCTTAAAGCTGGCCAATCCCTACCCTTCAAATAACTTTTAAAAACTTTTGAAAAACTATGTATGCCACCAAAATGGTTACTACTACGCCACAAAATAGGTTACTACTACATGATAAAACAAATCAGTCAAACAATACGCCTTTCTATAACACATCATTAAATATTGTTATAAGATCACTCATTATTTGCTCGGATCCAGAATTTTTTTTTTCAACATGCAACTAATTTTTTGAAAAGAATTTCAAGAAATACTTAGAAAGTTTACTGAGTCAAAAATGAAGAAGAGAGAATAAAAGAGAGAATAAGGGAAAATTCATAAGGATTTGGTGTGATTTGAAAAGTGGCCAAAGGTTTTTATTTACAATAAATTTTTTAGCTTCAACCCATGAACGAATAAACCAAATCATTGATCATTAAAAAAGAAGATATGAGAGGGGTTCACGAGGGGTGACAAAGTTTCACATCCATTAAAATCTGATCTTTCAGGATGATGGGTCAATTTCAAATTTGAATTCTCTTTAAAAAAAACAATTAAAGTTTTTAGTAGCAAAAAAATAAGATTAATACTAGGGATGTAAATGAATATCCATGGGGACGGATACTATGATATCTATATCCGTCCCGTTGGATAAATATGATATCCATATCCGTCCCATATTCATGTGGATATCTGTTAAGCGGGTAATCCGCGGGTTTTACGGTATCCGTGGATATTTACAGATATCCATGGATAATATTTTTTTATGAAAATTATTTTTAAAAAATATACTTTTAACTTCTTTTAAAGACACAAAAAATTATTATCATATAACATCCATACAATTCGCTCTTAATTTAACAATAAAATTTCATCACATTAATTTTCTTCTTATTCACCAAAATATAATTAGATCCAAACATAAAATTCATACATTTCATTTTAACCTAACAAATAAAAGATATTGTGATTGTGAGTTATGATGGAAGAGCGAACGACAGAGGAGTAGGCAGAGAGACACTGGTTCGATAGAGGAATGACAACACTAGTTGGTTGGACTGTGAAATTGTTGAAGTGAGGTATAAAGTATTGAAGAGTTTAAATATGAAATGACTAATAGAATTTGAATGAAATGTGAAAGGTTTTCTTTAAAGAAAATTTTAAAAAAGAAAGAAATATAATAAGACTATTTATTTTAGAAGATGAAAAGATAAAGTATAATAAACTAACGATATTTAAATGATTTTTATAATTTATTAACGAATATGGATATCTGGGGGTACGGATATCATTAAACTCATATCCATATATCCATTAACAAACGGATATTTAAATATCCATTTATTTTATCAGTGGATATCCATTAAGTTATCCGCCCCATATCCGTGACGGATTTTATCCACGGATATCCGCAGATATGGATATTTTTGCCATCCCTAATCAATACTAAGTCAAGCTCGAGTCCAAGTTCGGTCCGACCAAAAACAGTCGGGAAATTGCACGTGGTATTAATTATTGACATTGTTTGTATATCCATTATACAAACATTGAAAAATGTGAAAGTTGTCCAATGTGAGACCAATAAGATTTGGCAATTTCTTAATACACCACTCATATTTCCGTTTTTGTCCCCAGTTTCTGGATGTGCACATCAGGACGCACCATTTTTTTAAAAAACGTTGATGGTGTTTTTCCTGATAGGAACAAATTAACGTTTTTTAAAAAAATGGTGCGTCCTGATGTGCACATCCAGAAACTGGGGGCAAAAACGAAATTTCACGTGGTGTCTAAGAAATATGGATGGTGTATTAAGAAACCCCTAAGTTTTTTCAATGCTTTGACAAATGTTCCAACATTAAATGCTTCAAAATTAAAATGTTTTAACAATATCCCACTTGTATTTAAAAAAGATTTCAAAAATAGCGTCAAATGCTTTTATAGAGTAGTACATCAAAAAACGCACCGATAGACTTGAACCTTAACATAACGAGTAATGTTCAACTTTAACAAAAATGACCGTAGTCATGAAATTTATATTTGACATTAAACCCGTACACAATTTTTTTCTTAGGGTGTATTCTAAAAAAGCATGTGCTATAATGGTCATGCACATGTATGTAGATCTATGTGCTAGCATAGTCAAGATAATCTAAGGTGGTGAAACTCATTGATAACAAAGCTAGAAGTCAACTGATTAGCTGTTTAATTTTGATGATGACAACACTTAATATCAAACGATATCCAGTCAAGTTGAGTATCTACTAAAGATAGCTCAAACAGTCAAAGATGCACAAGATGGTTGATTAAGGTATCCTCCTAAATCAAGCTATGCTCTTGAAGATTAATACATATATTTAAAGTCAACATTATAGTTAAACGACTTTCAAGTGAAAACTTATGTTTCAAGGATCACTAGTGGTTTAACCTCTCAACTCTCAGATAATGTGATACACAACATGAAGATACCTCAAGTCTCATTAAGAAGATTAAAGGCTCTTGTGTTATGCTAAAGTAAAAGACGATGACGCCAAGACTTGAAGCTTCAGAGTTATGAAATAGAGGGAGTGTGAAAGGTCACATAGTCGTGTCTGTCTGAGTGATCAATGTCTTGTAAAGAAACAATGGTGTTTTTGGAAATACTGTGGCTAAATCACACACGCGCGCACGCATACACACACACAAACACTCCCCCCACACACATACATACACACGCATGCGCACACACACACACACACACATATGAGAAACTTCTCATATTTTATTTAAAACACCCGAAAATATTTTTAAGGCCTAGCCAGTTGATTAGAGGAATGTCTGATTTATTGGAATACTTTTTTCAACTAAATAATCAATTAGATTATTAACTTAATTGATTATGCGCTGCTTGGTTGAGTCTAAAATCGATTGGTACATTCTCCTAAGGATTGTAACGACTATATATCAAAACCTTCTATTTGTGGATTGAACAATTAATTATTAAATATAAATGATTGATTAGGCTAATCTATTAGGCGAGTTAATTCATCCATGAATTGTATCCAAATTTAACCCACATTTTGGCCTATAAATATAGAGATTTCCTATCCCATTTTCACATCCATAAAACTAGTTTAAATCTCATTTTTCATTTCTCTCATCATTTTTCTAAATCTTTCATTTTCCTCGCATATGTTTAACCATAGTGCTTCAAGAGTTTTCTTGAGTCTAAGTGAGAATTTTTATTCTGGGTGAGGGCTAAACTATGGTTTACCAAGAGTGTATTATCTCTTGTGTTAAATATCCTTCCAAAGAAAGTTGTTTGGTTTCGAGATAAGCCAGTAAAAGCTCTTGTATTTTTGGGGGATTGTCTAAGGAAGTCTTTATTTGGTTCATGAGTTTTGCCTTGAAGAAAAAGTTCACTTTTGGTTCATGACGATCAGCCAGTAAAATCTCCATAACAGTTCTTGAGCTCAATCTGGTTAAAAGCTCTATGGGTTCAAGATAAGCTTGGTTAAAAACTCTCTTGGTTCCCGAGTTCAGTATGGTATAAAAGTCCAGTAGGGTCGACATCATCCAGTTTAAAATCTCATCTTGATTCATGGTAACATGTTTAAAAACTCGGTTCAGTTCAGAGGATAGCCAACTGAAAACTTCGTCTTGGTTCGAGATCATCCCTTGAAAATATCTGATTGGTTTGGAGACTAACTGCTATAAGTCTTGTTAATTGTTTGGTTAAGAATTTATCTTGAAAACTCTCATTTCCTTGTATAAGACACATCCATATTTATAGACAAAAGTGCGATATATGTCGATATTATCTACCTTAGATACTTCATTGACTTGGAGAGGATTCAGGAGTACAATAGGGAGTTTATCACTTGGTGTACCTCTACTCCAAGTTAGCTGAAGGTAGTTTATGGAAGACTTGATAGTTGACAAGAAACAACTATCAATAATTTTTTTATCACACTTACTGGTATTAATTTCATAATATTTGTGCTACATCATTACTAATATTTCATCTGAACCCTTTTTAGAGCATTTCCCGCGTCTCTCTGGTTCGGATATATAGAAGACTACTTTAAGACTTTGCCACGTGCATGCTTGATCATCCCGCTCAAAGAGAATCTGACGACCAAGTAGTTTTGAGTTGCTCTTGACCACATAGTTCCGAATTATATTTGCTTTATGTCGTATGGTGAACACCATGAGATACAAACTGTTCTGGACTGGGCAGGCACATGGCCCGCAGTAGGGCAAGGCCCATCCCAATCCAGCTTTTGGCAAGGCCCAATAATGAGATTCAACCAATCTAGTCGTTGGGCACAATATAGTCGTTGGGCACGATATAGTCGTTGGGCACAATATAGTCGTTAGGGACGTCCACCTCACGCGCTTGACAGTTCACGCTACCAACTGCCCCTCCGGAGTTCACGGGGACAGTTGGACCAGGTCAACAGGTCACGCGCTAGACCTTCTACCTAGCAGTCTCCCATTGGCCGGCCAGATATTTCGGCCACATGGGAGACCCTGGCCTCGCGCTGGGGGTTTTTCTATAATACCCTCTCACTTGAGAGGGTCAGGTTTAATCAATATACAATATTCACTACTCACACCTAAACATTTGGTACTTGCTTTCTCTAGCCCAAAAACTTACTTTGGCATCGGAGTACCTTGCAGGTACACCCCCCTCATCTCCTACAACCATCATCGCTGCCCTACATGGAAGACCATGAAGATCCATTCTGATCACGTCAGATCAGTGGCGCCGTCTGTGGGAAACATCGCTTCCCCGTCTTTTTGAACAAAGATCCCTCATCTTTTCAACCTAAAGACCAAAGCTTACTCTCTGAAAAATTTCCTCGATCATCATGGCCATTAACCGAAACGATGATGTCCATCAAGATTCTGTTGTCGCCATCACATTGGATAACGTCGACCACTATAACCCCGGAGCTGTGGTCCACGAGACCTACCACAGGGACAAAAAGACTGCATCTCCTTCCTCCGACGACGTGAAGCCATGCATGCAGACTTTCGATTACGTCTTTGAGCCCATACCTGTCCCTCAAGACGCCGATCCCAGCACTGCGGCCCTCATTGCTTCTCTCAATAAGTCCAACTACCTGATCTTCCAGCAGGGCGAGAAGATCCACGTGCTGGAACATGCTCTTCAAGAGCGACTTCCTTCACAAAGGCCTCGCAGTCCATCTCCGCGCCCTCAGTCTCCCCCTCAAAAACGTCAGCGACACAAATCCCGGAGCATTTCCCCCATCAGGGGACGATCGAAGTCGGAAGAACCTGAGCAAGAGGTCACTAGGAGATGACACCGTACCCCCCCTCGGAGGTCCAGACGTTCTCATGTCCCAAAGAGGATCAAGCCCTCAGAAAAACATCGTGAACACAGTCGTCAGCGCAGACACTCCCCTCGGCGCAGTAGAAGCCGTGGACGCAGTCACTCTCCATGCAGGTCATCGAGCACGAGCGACAAGGACAACGTCCATGGACCTTTATCCTAAGAGATCATGGATACCCGCATCCCTCGCGGGCTGGAGAAGCCTCCCCCTCTAGCTCTCTATGATGACACCACAGATCCGGGTGACCACATAGAAAACATTGAAGCCATGCTCCATTACCACAACGTGAGCGGAGCCATTAAGTGCAGGTTGTTCCCCATCACCCTCAGAAAGGGGGCCATGACCTGGTATAAGAGTCTTTCCCGAGGCTCAGTCACCTCGTGGAAGGACCTGAAGAACTATTTCGCCCGACACTTCACTGCTTCCAGACGTCATCCCAAGTCGGAAGCCACGCTCGAAGACATTATTCAGGGCAAGGATGAGCCCCTGCGTGCCTATATTAAGAGATTCAACAAGGAAGCTGTAGAGGTTCACACAACGGACCACGTGAAGAAATACCTCCTCGATAAGGGGCTAAAGCCGAAAAGTGAGTTCCGCAAAACAGTGGGCATCGAAACACCTCGTACTCTGGTCGAACTCCTCCGTAAGGCCCAAACTTATATACAATACGAGGAAAAAAAAGTTGCCTACAAGGTCCGGGATTCAAGGGATCAGGAGAATTCCAGGGCAACAAAAAAGGACAAGTCAGAGGCTCCCCGACGTGACAAGGAGAGACGACGAGACGATCGTCCTCGCGAGCATAAGGGACTTGTTGGTCGCTTCACAGAATACACCTTGCTGACAGCTCTCCGCGAGTGCATTCTCTCCTAATGCATTAACGCGGAGTTTAAGCAAGGGGTGTCAGTTTCCCCAAACCAACAGCATCGAAGGGCAACACGGACAAGAGCAAATACTGCCGCTTCCATCGCAGTCACGGCCACGTGACCGAAAATTACGTTTATTTGAAGGATGCCATTGAGATCCTCATCAAGGAAGGTCACTTAAAACTGTACACGAAGAAGGGAGAAGCTTCCCAGCGAGAGACCTCTGAGTCTAAGAAGGAAACAGAAGCTTCGCCATCTAGTCTTCCCCCACAAGTTACCACGTTCATCACGCGGCCAGAGGACTTCTTCGTCCCTGACTACCTCAAGGATCTGCCCCAGTTTTCCGCACATAGCTCTTGGGATACCTTCCCCACTACGATGGTCATCTCCTGTGGCGGATACAATGAGCTCACTGTAGGGTCAGTCAAAAGGAAGTTCGATCAGCTGATCGATTGCTGCCCTAACCGACTGTCCACGCTCGAGAAGTTTCGAGTACGTTCTCAACCCATCACATTCTATCGTGAAGAACTGCCTAGAGGCTCCCCGAACTCACACATCCCTCTGCCCATCAGAGCCATACTGGCTAGCACAGATGTCCGACGAATCTTGGTCGACCAGGGCAGTTCGGTGGACATCATGTACACCAGTTTGTTCCGCGCCCTGAAGCTCGACCAGAAGAATTTGTGTTCTTACGTGGGATCAGACCTGCAAGGATTCAATGGGGCTACCGCCAAACCTTGGGGGTACGTGGAACTCCCACATTTGGGGAGGAGGAGGCTCCAAGACGATCAAAACACAATTCCTGGTCATCGACTATCCATCGTTGTACCAATGTATCCTAGGGAGACCAACCCTCGCGGAGCTGATCGCCGTCCCTTCAACAGTTCATCTCAAGATGAAATGTTACATGGAGAAGGGCTACGTCGCGACTTTGCATGGAGATATAGAGGTTGCAAGAAGATGCTTCGAAGCAGCTACCAGAGGGCAAAGCTCGATTGACGCAGCACCAAAATCCACCAAACGAGCATAGGACGAAGATCTTCTCAGCGAAGAGAGCCATCCCGACAAAAAGCCAGCTCTCCTAGTGCACACCATTGACCTCGACAGTCGAATCTCTGAAGAAGGCGAGGAGGGCAGTAATGAAGACACTCTAGCAGTGACAGACAGCTCCCCTGCATCAACCATCATGCGTCCTATACCAGATGGGGAATTCGAAGTGATCACCATTGGGGACAACCCCAATAAAGGAGTCAAGATAGGCGCAAAACTGCCCGAAGAGGTAAAAGAACAGCTGAAGACATGCCTGAGAGACAACACCGACTTATTTGCTTGGAGCCCCGTGGACATGCCCGACCTCGACCCTGAAACTGCATGCCATCAACTCACCATCGACCCTACATCTCAAGCGATAGCGCAGCGCAGACGCAAATAGTCTGACGAAAAGGCACAGGCTGCCGAAAAACTTGTAAAATACCTCTTAGAGGCGAAATTTATCTCGGAGGCCAGGTATATAACCTGGTTGTCCAATATTATACTAGTAAAAAAACATAATGGAAAGTGGAAGATGTGCATTGATTACACTGATCTAAACCGGGCTTGCCCGAAAGACGCTTATCCTTTGCCTAGCATTGATAATCTGATAGATAATTCTGCAGGTTTCAAACTCTTGTCTTTTATGGACGCCTACTCGGGATACAACCAAATTCCCATAGCGGAAAAGGACAAGAGATATACCGCTTTCATGATCTCGTCGAGGAACTATTACTATAACGTAATGCCCTTCGGTCTAGAAAACGCTGGGGCCACGTACCAGCGCATGATGAACAAAGTCTTCCGATCAGAAATCGGAGACATGCTCGAAGTATATATGGACGACATGATCGTGAAATCCCAAGAGGAATCCGATCATATGATCCACTTGCAGAAGGTCTTTGACTAAGCAAGGAAATGCAAAGAGCGATTTAACCTGGAAAAATGCACCTTCGGCGTGCAAGCTTGGAAATTCCTCGGCTTCTACCTCACTGAGAGGGGGATCGAGGCCAACCCAGAAAAATGTCGAGCGTTTTCTGAGTTCCCCACGCCAAAGTCGAAGAAATCCATACAATCCCTCAACGGGATGCTCGCTTCACTATCTCGCTTCGTGGCCAAGTCTGCCAAACACACTCTGCCCTTCTTCAAGCTTCTATGAAAAAAGGCAACATTCGAGTGGACAGAGGAATGCGAGCAGGCTCTGCTCTACCTCAAGCGAGCATTGTCTGAACCCCCAGTTCTGTCATGACCAGACAGCGGGGAGACATTGTATCTGTACCTCTCCGTCACTAGCGAGGCCATTAGTGCTGCCCTCATTCGAGAAATCCTCGATGGGCAGAAGCCAATATACTTCACCAGCAAGGCCTTCAAAGGTCCAGAACTCAGATACCAGCAGATCGAGAAAGTTTCCCTGGCCCTCATCAACGTTGTGAGAAGATTAAGGCACTACTTCCTGGCCCACACGATAGTGGTGCGAACAGACCAGCCCATAAGACAACTGTTTAGCCGGCCAGACATGGCTGGCAGAATACTCAAATGGTCTTTGGAGCTGTCAGAGTTTGACATCCATTACGAGAGCAAGAAGGCCCTCAAGGCACAAGTCGTGGCCGACTTCGTGGCAGAAATGACGCCCCCAGCGTCCCCATCAAGCGGAGCACACAAATGGACCATCTCCGTCGACGGAGCTTCCAACTCCACAGGTAGTGATGCATGCATCATCCTCGAGAATGTAGAAGGGATCCTAATCGAAGTATCATTAGTCATGTCCTTCCCTACCTCGAATAATCAAGCCGAGTACGAAGCATTCCTCACAAGCATACGGTTGGCCGAGGACCTGGGCGCTAAGGAAATGAAGATCTTCACCGACTCCCAGCTTGTGGCATCCCAAGTACGAGGAGAGTATCAGGCCAAAAATGATCGTCTCGTCGAATACTTGACGCTGGTAAAAGAGAAGACAACTAGTTTCGACGTGTGGGAAGTCCAACACATCCCTTGCGAACGAAACACTCGGTCAGATGTCCATTCAAAATTGGCCAGTACTAGAAAGAAAAGTGGCAATAAGTCTGTCATACAAGAGATACTTCCCCGCCCAAGTATCGAAAAGCCATCGGGGATGCTCGACTTCAACGCTATTGGCGACAGCAGCTGCTGGATGACCCCGGTATACAACTACCTCACTATAGGGGAGTTGCCCGAAGACAACAAAGGGGCCCAGCATAACCAAGTGAAGGGCCTGCTCATACGTCCTGGTCAATGACAAGCTCTACCGACGAGGATTCTCCATCCCCCTCCTAAAATGTGTTGAGGAAGACAAGGTTCCCCGATGTTCTCCAAGAAATTCACGACGGGATCAACGCACAACACTTAGGAGGGAGATCCTTGGCGCGAAAGGCCCTGTGAGCAGGATACTACTGGCCGACCATGCAGCACGACTCTAAGGAGCATGTCAAGAAATATGACAGATGCCAACGCCATGGGGACATGCATTTGGCACCCCCAACGAGTTGAAGACCTTATCCTCCCAATGGCCCTTCGCCTGGTGGGGGATGACATCCTCGGCCCCTTCACAATGGGGTCCTATCAGAATAAATTTTGTATCGTGGTCATCGATTACTTTACAAAATGGATCAAAGCTGAAGCTCTCGCCAAGATCATGGCCTTCAACATACTTCGTTTTTACAAAAGAAATGTCCTCGCACGATTTGGGGTGCCGTAGGCCCTTGTGACCGACAACGGAACCCAATTCACGGACAGGAAGTTTCAAGACTTCATCGCCAAACTAGGCACAAAACAACACTTCACATCCGTCGAACATCCCCAGACTAACAGGCAAGTAGAGGCCGCGAACAGGGTAATCCTTCGGGGTCTAAAACGAAGGTTAGGCGAAGCCAAAATGAGATGGATCGAGGAGCTACATAGCGTGCTCTAGGCCTATAGAATAATCCCGCACTCAACCACCGGGGAGACTCCCTTCCGACTAGCATACGGAACTGAGGCAGTAATCCTGGTGGAGATCAGGGAACCCTCCAGGCAAACTGAAACTCCCCACGATGAGGAGCTGAACGACGAAGCTCTAAGAGAAGAACTCGACCTGGTCGAAGAGATCCGATCAAGGGCAGCTCTCCGCGAAGCTTCACTGAAACAGAAAATAACTCTACGCCACGACGCCAAGGTCATAAAGCGCGACTTCCAAGTTGGCAGCCTAGTCCTACGCAGAAATAAAAAAGATCCACGCGAGGGCAAGCTGGCCACAAACTGGGAAGGGCCGTACAGGATTAAATCAAAAACAGGCACCAATGCCTACTACCTCGAACAGCTGGACGGAGAACCATTTGATCGACCATGGAATGTTGAAAAGCTCAAACAATATTACAGTTAGGACCATAAAAGTCAGGTCTAACTGTCGACAAGCTCCCCCACTACGGAGAGGTTGCTCGGCCATGGGAGCATGCCCTGGTGCAAGCATAATCCTTAAAATTACAACGAAGGCAAGTTGCTGTTCATGGGACGAGCAGACTCTGTGCCCAACGAGGATACCTCAATCAAGCTCTGTCGTTGCCGTACCAGTGTGGCAGGACACCCAGCTCGCGATGGGAATAGTCTAAGCCTTGTGCGATCAAGACCTCGACCGAGATCCTAGTCCCACGACTGGAGAAACTACTTCGCCTCCTCGACGAGTTCCCCAAATTGTCGAGCATCAAAACGAGTCGAGAAAACTCCTACATCTATCGAGCACAATTCTCAAATATTAACAAAGCATAAAATAAGGTGCAAGGCATATAATGTCGAATACAAATATATATAAGTACGGCCACAAGGCCAGAAAGTTGTCAAAATATATTACAAACACGGGCCAAGCCCAATCATTAAGTACAATTAAAATGGCACGCAGGCCAACAAAATACTAAGGTACAAAAACAAAAGCTAAACTTCATCGGTGGGAAGCTCGGGAGGAACCACCTGGCCGTCAATAACTTGGTTCAAAACGCCCATTCCCTCGGTGACCAGCTGGACGTCAGAATTTAAGACCTTCATCTGCTCCACGGCGGCGCTAAATACGAACTCGGCTGCCCCCAGGTTATCCTGCTCGAGGATGCGATTCTCCCGATCAGGTCTGCCCGGGTCTTCAGAGCTCTTTCCTCCTCAGTTTCATCTTGGCTGACAGTCGAGGAGCCCTCCAGCCCAGCAATCTCCGCCTTTAGCTCGGCGTTCTCTTCCTTCAAGCGCTGCATCTCCTCCCTGGTCTGATTCATCTCTTTTAAAAGTTTGACCCTGGCCTCGTAATTGCCCTGGAGGGACGTCAGTTTGTTGATCAGCTCAGCAGCATCTAGCCCAAGATTGGTTTCCTTTGCCTTGACCTTCTTAAACTCCGTGACCAGAACTGTCTTCGCGTCCCCAAGGGTCAGCGCCGCCTCCAGCACTCTCATCACGGCAGCTGCATCGTGGCACAGGAGTTTCCTCCTCACCTTAGGATCAGCAGACAGAATGGCTGACGCATCAAGGTTGGGGACAACGACTGAACCCTCCCCGTCAAAAATCTTTCCTTGCAGATAACAGGGTGGTAGCACAAATTTTCCCCCGACAAAGCCGCTCGAACCATCAGCCGGGGGAGAGCTGATATCATCCCGCTTCCTTTTCTTCTGATTATCCGGGGTAGGAAGATTCAACATGTTTCCCGAAAAAGAGGTAGAACCGCCGACGAAATTTTCCAGCGTCGCTTGCTGCTTAGCCGCGTCGACCTTCGGCATCAGCGCCTTCTTGAGATTTTTGGCCGCTGTGGACCTGACCAAGCGCTCACGCATGTTTGGTATTTTCCCTGCAAAAATAAAAAAGGATTAGCACATTGCATAAGACATTAATAGTACGAGTAAAGAGTTAATCTATACCAAGAAGCTCGAACGCGGCGTCCTCGTTCTCACATTCGAGGAGGGCCTTGGTATTTATATAGTGGGCCGCCCGAGCAGGCTCCCCATCCTCCTCGTACATCACTTTGTTGTCCTTGGCCACTACAAAAGCAGGGATAAAACTTTCCACGAATGTCGTCAACGCTCGAAAGGATTTCTTATCCTCAGTGCTCAGCTGGTCATGTTTAACGAGGAACTGGTCGGTCCTATATCTAAAATGAGCAAACACACATTCTATTGGAAATTTTAACATCGGTCTCATTACTTCCCGACCATTCTCCTCCACGGCTTCCATGGTGGCCAGAGATTCCTTGGATGCCTCCGAGACAGACTTCACGACCAAGAACCTGTATTTAAAGTTTCAGACAGACTCCGAATATGGACAGAACAGTCTGCTCTGTTGATTAAAAGACACCCAACTCTGCTTTGGACCAGCCATGCTCCTCTGAATCTGGAAGATGCAGAAAAAGAGCTCCCCTGTAGCTCCGATCTTCAGATACCGACACACCAGCTTAAAGGCCCGAATAAACGCAAAAGCGTTCGGATGAAGCTGGGCAGGACACAACTCGAGGTGACAAAAAATAGCCCCTTGAAAATCAGTGAAAGGTAGCCGATACCCCGCCTCGGTGAAAACGAATTCGTACATTGGAAATCTCATCCCCGGATACACCGAACATATCCGGTCATCCTCTGAGGGACATATCGCTTTCCAGCCCGCGGGTGTATCCTCTGCCCGGCCCTTAAGGTAAGGGAACAAACGGGCATCCTCCTCGGTAAAGGTCGATCTCGTCACCAATGGCTCTTGGGCGAACCAGCTAAGATCCCCTTCAACCACCCTGACGTTGGCGTGCGCGACAAGTTACACAGCCTCCTCATTAACAGTCCCAGCGTCAGGGACGACTCCCTCGTTCCTATCGGCCATTTCACCTAAAAGCAAGGGAATCAAAAGTGAATTCGATGACAGAGATTAAATCCACCCTTCCACCATAAATCAAGTGAAAGGGCGAGGAATAAATACGAGGATGCCCTCAAGCCCTAGTCGACAGTACAGGGACACGGCGAAATCCTCTCCCCCGAAGAACGGGAACGAGTCTCCACGACTCTACGCAGGGCTCCTACGCGGACGTGTCTCCTCGAGAATTGCAAAAATCAGCTTTCGCGCCAAGGAGGTCTAATGCCCGACTACAAACGTGACATACTTCTAACCAGAAACCTACGAAGATCTACACAGTTCTACGCAACATACAAAAACATTCATCCTAGGTTCATCATGTTCTTCAAGATCTTCATGAATTTTCTAGAAAATTCATGTGTTCATCAACAAACGCATGAACTTCAACCGGAAAATTCAGGTGTTCATCAACGAACGCGTGAACTTCAACCAGAAAATTCATGCATTGTCGTGAAATTCAAACTAATTCCCATAAAATCAAGAACTATCATAAGATTAACAAGCAAGGATGAAGAACTTACTTGAATCTAGAGGTAGAAGATGAAGGTTGGCGGCGACGAGATGAACTCCGGCGAAGAGATAAGTTGCAGAGCAAAAGAAGGAGGGGAGATAAATTTGTGCGAAGTGTGCAAATGAATCCTCGTTCCCCCTTTTTGTAAGCATTTGCTCGCATGAGGAAGTGCAAAGGGCAAAAGCCATCATTGCTTGGCTAGCCTAAAACCCCTAGGCCTTGACAAAAATTAATTACGTCGTCACACGTGTCAGAAGGGAATCTTCGTTAGGCATTCTCATGGCTAAAACGTTGTATTCCCCAAGGGAAGTCCTCTCCAGCTCTCTGCGGGCATACCCTCCTCGACAGTTCGTACAAGTCACCTCCTCATCAGGGCTGGTCGACATGAAAAACGTCTTTTCTGCAGACGTATCCGCATCAAGGTTGGTCAACATAAAGCGTCCTTTTCGCGGGCGCATCCCCACTATGTATGGTCGACATAAAAGCGTTAGATCCGCGAGCACGCCCTTGCGTACTAAGGAATTATCGGGCTCATAAGCAAGTTGTCGACCACGCTTACCATAGACAAGCGAAGGGCATGTCCCCGAACATTTTCATTCGAAAATAACTACCTCAAAAAGCTACCCCGCGTCGCCACTCTTGCCCCTCGGTCGACCAACAAGGCTATCTCAAGTAATTACTCTTCACCTTAGAGCAAAGACTTGGCGGGGCTCCTGTTCTGGACTGGGCAGACACATGGCCCACAGTAGGGCAAGGCCCAACCCAGTCCAGCTTTTGGCAAGGCCCAATAACGAGATTCAACCAATCTAGTCGTTGGGCACAATATAGTCGTTAGGGACGTCCACCTCACGCACTTGACAGTTCACGCGACCAACTGCCCCTCCGGAGTTCACGAGGAAAGTTGGACCAGGTCAACAGGTCACGCGCTAGACCTTCCACCTGGCAGTCTCCCATTGGCTGGCCAGATATTTCAGGTTTGATCAATATACAATATTCACTACTCATACTTAAACATTTGGTATTTGCTTTCTCTAGCCCAAAAACTTACTTTGGCATCGGAGTACCTTGCATGTACACCTGCTCCTCTCCTACAACCATCATCGCTGCGCTACATGAAAGGCCACGAAGATCCATTTTGATCACGTCAGATCACAAACCTTAGAGGTGATGGCATTGTACTCTAGATGGTTGGCCCGTGGGACTCAACTTATGTACCCACATTTACCTGAGCGAGTCCTGCGGCAATTCGGGTATATACATACCCAAATACCTTATTGTTGTTGCTTCTGCCATCATCTTCCGCAAAGATGTTGATGAGATTTTTAGAGTACTTGATTATCTGGTCCCAAAGCATGTACACTGTGTGTCACCTCCTCGTCCATGGAGTACGGTATACTGCCACATCCAATAATTTTATAGTGTCACCTCCTAACATGACACTAAATGTAGAAGGCAAGGCGAGGGTGGACCATGTTGTTGATGTGTCACCAATATGTCATTGTATAATTGTTATTAGAAGTGATACCATAACTAGGGGCAAGTTTAAGAAAGACATTTCTCATATGGGCACTCTATAAGTCATCTTACCAAAGGCACAACATGCATTGTACAGAAGAAACATAAACATCAAATATATGCCATAGTTATCTTTTCCTTTATATTATGATATCTTAGACATTTTGCATAGTTATCTTTTCCTTTATATTATGATATCTTAGACATTTTGCATATGGTTTGTTGTGGGATTGATTATGACATTTTAGCATTCAAATATAGCAATAATTCTTCTATTTTGATCTTTTTGTTGAATGATTAATGTGTATGACTTATTGTAGGATTGATTTATAAATAACTTATGTAAGATTTATTAAAATAAAGTCAAACTTATCTAAAAGTGTAAAATACTGTCACAAAACTAATCCAAAGATTAGAAATCAAAATTTTCCCCATTGTCTGAAAACAGAGAAAACACGCAGACTAGGTTAATCCAGAGACAAGAATCCAAACTTATTTTTGCACCTATGATTTAGTAATTTGGTGAATAATAGACATCTGAATTTTGAAATTCGAATGAAATAGGTATTTTAGAATTTCCATAGATGTAGACCAGTGTGACAAGTAAACAACACCTAATGAAAAAACTTGGAAGAACATCCAGAGTGGTGAGACAATCTCACATCCAATAACCATTTGCTCAATCAATAATAATAATAATGTGAGAGCATTAGAAAGTGAGTGTTGGCACAATCTCACATCCAATAACTATCTTAGATACAATAACAGCTTGCTCAATCAATGCAAACTATAACAACACTCAACCAAATGTTCGAATTTTAATTTAGTTTTAATTTTTCTTTTAAAATATTAAAATTTCTAGTGCCAACATTGAATAACCCAAAATTAAAATACTCCTACACAAACCACCATTATAAAATCTGTATGAAACAAGGTGTATTGTAACACTTGAATGGTGCGATGAGTAACAATGTCTAACAATACTTATGTCAAATCTTGAAAAAGTCTTGCCAATGGAAGTTTAATGATTTTAACTACGTACTCTACTTACGAAAATTTAAAACAACATGGATGAGGATTTAATCAGCGATATGAAGTGAAATTTTGAAGCTTGCATCAAAACGAGATTTAAAAAACCTTCAAATTTCATATCCAAAAACAAACCTTTCAAATATCTGATATAAAGTTTCCATCAAATTCACACTCCGGATGACCAACAACGTTGTACGGATGAAGAAAAGCAAATTGTAACTAGAATTTCCTACAAAACTTCAGCTCTAACCTCTATCAGAGTCAAGCGATAAAAACCCCTTCCGAAAAAAATGGCAAATGAATGATGCGCATTAACATTTTCTTCACCCTGATAAAGACCAGAACATAAAAAATCTGAAGCAGAATGACTGCAAATTTTTTAGTTACCAACACCAATCAACTCAACATCAAATACAAGCCATGAATTTTGTGGTATAAGCCCGGTACGTTTGTCTCCATATCTGCATAACAATGAACAAATAATTAGAATAAACTAATCCAAGTCATCCATAGAACTAAGATGGCATCACTTTCTAAATTAATTTATCAATCAGAGACAGTGGGCCAATTTCATACCCCATAGATGGTGGAATTGTAATTCTTCTTTTGTCACCAACCCTCATCCCTAAAGAAAATAAAAGAGAAATGCAATAAGTAACAAGAACAAAATTATATAGCTGTAAAAAAAAACATAAACTACATCAAATTTTACTACTATGAATTACCAATGATTCCAACATCCCACCCCTTGATGACTTGTCCTACACCTGCAAACAATAAAAATAGATAAAGGCGCATACAAAAACAAAAATCACTAAAACAAAAATGCACCAACGCGGTACATAATAACATACCAAGGCGAAATTTAAAAGGTGCTTTTCCGACACACGAGTCAAATATTTTCCCATCTTTTTTCAGCTTGCCAATATATTTAACACTGACCTGAAAATTCAACAAGGAATCAAGAAGAAATTGTATTATAAAATTGGTGAAACAAAATTACTATCACTAAGTTATGTCAAATTCAATCATCAAAATTATTCAACAAATAAAAAAATTCAATCAACAAAATATCAGTATGTGATGTGTATATGGTGTTTAACCTTCTTTCCAAGTTCAGCTCTTTTGCCATCAGGTTTACCCATAGATATGTCCTCTATAACCAACCCATTTGCATATGTTCTCACATTAGATGGCTTGGCCTCAGTTTGACCTTTCCCTTTTTCCACAGAGGCAGACAACTTCTGATTTTCAATAGATGTAGCAATTTCATTCCCAGTAGCTACTCCTTCAGTCTCTTTGTTCTTTTTCTTCTTTTTCTTCTTGTTTTTCTTTTCAACAAGAACTCTGTTCCAAAACAGCATAAACTCAAATAGTTTGCAATGCAATATGTAATGTGTAGAATACAAAACAGAGAAGGGAGCTAACCCAGCATCCTCAACTCCAAGTTATGACAAATCAAAGAAAAGGAAATTGTAATTGAAAATAAATCAGTTAAAACAAAATTCTCTAGAAAACCAAAAATTGACATTTATTGATAAAGAAAATTCAATTCCTAAGGCCATCATTAATACACCCAAAACAATGAAGGATATTTTTACCCCGGCGATGATACCAAGTAAGAGAGTAAAAATAATTTGGCAATGGGTTTATGTTGACCAGGTTGTGTTCTGAGGATAACATTAATAAAAGAGAGAAAAAGTTGGCTTTAGATATCAATAATTAAAAAGTTGAAATACTTAGATTGTAGATTAAATATTTCAATAAACTATCCACACAACCAAAGCCCCTGTGCCATGCAATTGATATTATAGTTACTGAATGAAAGCACTTACTCTTCATTGGATAGTTTTCCATCATGTCCATCCTTTGCAGGGGAAACATCATTCTGATTGGTTGTAGTTTTAATCTCCTCGCCTTCAGAATGCTTTTCACCTAGCACAGTAACATTAGTCTCAGGAGCCTGAGCGACTTCCTCCTTACCACGATCGTTCGACTGATTCTTCTTCTTCTTTTTCCTAAAATCATTATCAAAAACATTAAATGCAACACATCACAACACAAATAGATACAACATATATGAAATTGTTCTTTTCCTTTACTAGAAAAAAAGGGTCAATCAGGAAAAATGACGGATTTAAATTCATTTGCATGAAGCATTATAGTTGGGCCTCTCACCCATCATGCAGCTGCTCATCCTCATTGGCACTTTCACCTTTTCGCTTTAAGCCAGCAGAAAGTTCAACATCTTTTGCCTTCTTATTGGACTTCTCAGTTTTTTTGAGTGTTTGTTCTTTTGCATCTGGTTCAGTTTTCTGAGACTCGGATTTAGCTTGCTTTGAAGTGGAAATTGGGAAACCATCTTCATCTTCACTTTCTAGAACAAGTAGGTTATTGTCACCTCTATTGATATCTGACTGACTTTCTTTTTTGATGGGTTTCTCTTTCAAGAGAGCTGGCTGTTCCTTTTTCTTCAATTGCTTTGCTGGATTATCTCCATTTTCAGGCTCATTGTCGTCGTGTATTTCCTCAATCACAACTTCAAAAAAGGTCAACAAACAAAATATCATATATTGTTTCTCGTGTTGATTTCAATTTGAAATATCACGAAAACTAAGGAGTAGAATTTTAAATAATATTTTCCTTTTCAGTTCTTTCCTATTTTCATGCATCATGAATGGAAGTAAACCATGGGTATGCTGATAAAACTTGTATCGTTCTAATTATAGTGAAATATGTATGATCCATGTAAGCATTTAAAAATATAACCCAGCAAGATCATTCTGGACCATTTTTATTGGAAAGACAAAACCATATATTCGAGCATTGGATAATATTCAACTAAGTTAATATTTATGCTTCTATAAATATGACATATCACATGAGCATTGGTTTGAAAGCTACATGATATTAAGAAAAGAGCAGAACATGTGTATAATCATTTGATGGCTTCAAGAAAACGCGAAGATAAAATCAAAATACCTCCACTATTTGGGACTGGCGAAGCTGCGTACGTGTCGATATCACTATCATCAAAAAAGTGCTCATCATATCCATTTTCACTATCATATTCAGATGACTCCTCTGAATCAGTTCCCACGTCCTCTCCCATTGAATCACTGTAGCATTGTAGTAGGAATTAAAAAAGTTAGCACGTATAACAATCAATATGTCTAATCCAAAACCATGTGAAAATAATTTGAAAATCATTTAAAATCAAAATAAACTAACAAAAGCCAGTTCTGCAAAAGGATACTTACTACTCATAGTCATCCCTCAGGTCGTCCCCATCATCTGCCACAAAATAACCAGAAAGATGGATGCTCCGTGAACCAATGACTGAAAATGCCACCAAGTCCTCGTCATCAAACTCTAGATTCAGAGGGCACGACTCAACTTTATTTGGCAGCAACGTACACAAAAAAACTGCACTTTTGTGTCCAGAAGAACACTGAAGAATGCATTTCTCTGTTGATGAACCATTGCCAATAGTAGCCTGAAAATTTAGAGGGCGAGAAGAACAGAAGGATCAGAGTGGTTATTCGTAATTCTAAAATCTTACAAGACTCAAATAATATCAAAAACTAATTCACTAGATTCCAGAACTCTTGAGGCCATCGTAAATAAAAGCATATTACATAGGAATGACAATATTATATTGAAATTCAACAAAGCAAAACAAGTATTACCACTAGAAAAAGACGTATAAGTCAATATCTAAGAGATAAAACTACACTAGAACAAAGCATTTTTAACCCTGGTGTACATATAACACCAAGAAAATTCATGACGATTCTATAGTCACAACCCAAGTGCCAAATAACCTTCAAACCAACAAAGGGCAATTATCACCAAAAAACCGGCAAAATCATTTTACAAGACCATAATGAAAGTGTTGAAACTTGAAACTATGGATAAAACCTTATCTAACGTTAAAGAAAAATATCAACAACCAATTGAACAGAATTCAAATCCCTCAAGTGCCCCAGCAAGCAAATGCATACAATTACATAGAACTGCAAATATTATATCAAAGTCCAATAATCCTTAGCTAGGTCAGTGCTAGAATCATACTGTCGTTTCGAACCCTGATAAACATATAACATCACGAAAATTCACCCAGATTCCATGAAAACAACCTCAAGAAAAATGCTCCAAACACAAATGGCAGTAACACAAAAAAAACAGCAAACATTATCATCAACTACTGATACTCTGAAAATCATTTACACAACAATAACAAAAGTTTTAAGAGTTAAAGCATGCAAAAATAACCAGAGTAAGCTAAATTATTATTCATCAGCTAAAATTCATACTATAAAAAGGTATAAAAACAAATCTAATTCTAAAACATAAACCCTGATTCCATGATTAAATCCCAATGACAAGAACAATAATAGAAAAATGAAGAATGATTAGAACCTGAGTGACATGAAGCTTTCCTCGCACATTGTCAGCATGATAAGGAACCGGTTTGCCAGGTTTCACTTCAATCCCTAAAAAAATGAAGAACGATTCTCAAGTTCAAGCAAGTACTATAATACAGTAAATGAAAAACATCAAAGAAAACGCTAATTTCACAGCTAGTATGGAAGAAGTAGGAGTAGAGTTTCAGAGAAAGATGATGACTAACCCCAGAATCCCATTCTAGTGTCAACAATGAAATGAAAAGGTTCTAACAAACTTTCTTTAAACCCTAAAAAATTGGTCGTCGTTTTGGGATTACAGCTGCCGTTTACACTTCATAGACTAATCGATGGGCTTCGGCCCAATTTGAAGTTGCTACGTGCATCTCCTTCGCTGGAAAATTTTACCCTATACTCCCATACTTATCCCTCTATCCCTAACAATTTTGTAAATATTTTAAATTTATCCTTGTTAATTTCACTTTAATTTTTTTAATTTTTACTATTAAGTCAAGTTAGTCAAAATTAGTTGTTGTGAATTCTACCGCGCTAACCGGATAACTTAATATAAAAAAAACCTAATATATTTTTTATTCAAACCGAAAAACTTAAACGAATGTTCTCCGATATTTAAAGTTCTCACGCCTGATAACTTGTTGTTTAGTTTTCTGGTTCACATTATTAATCTGAATAACTTTATGGAGTGATTTCTAGTTTATGTTTTTTAAGTACCAGATAGCTTATAACTAAAAGTTCCGGTGATGTGTTTTTTAGTAACTATATTTCTTACTTGTAAGAGATTCGGAACATATTTTTTATTTTTTTTTTAATTCTATTAATTTATGGCACACTTATGTTTAGTAAGTATGGATATCTCTTTGATGATATGTGATAAAACTCATACATGTATTAAAGAGGTTGGAATCATGAATAGAGTGATTGTTATAATAACATGTACAGACACCAAAACTATCAAGAGAGGAAGAAGTGACAGAGTTATATTTAGTTGTGATAGATGTGCAAAATACAAAGAAGGAGATAGTTAAATACAAAGTGTTACCAAGAAATGTGGTTGTCTATTCAAAATTAGGTCAACACCGTCAAAAGATGGTTCTTGTAGGAAGATTGACATAAAATATAAATTTCACAACCATGGTTTACCGGATAGATTTGAAGATAATTCACTTGTAGGTCGACTTAATGCTAATGAACAACATCATATTATTGATTTGACAAAACGTCATGTTCCACCAAGACGCATATTGTTGTCATTGCAAGAACGAGATTCGGAGAATGTGACTCGGATCACCCAAATATATAAACATAAGAGTAAGATTCAGAAAGACACCAGGGGTCCTAGAATGAAAATACAACATTTATTTAACCTGAAAGAGGATTTATATTATGTTTATTGGAGTAGAAAAAAGATGAGTCAGAAATTTTGAGAGATATCTTCTGGGCCAACCCAATATCAGTGAAGTTGTTGAATATGTTTCCTAATGTGTTGATTATGGACAATACGTACAAAACAAATAAGTACATGCAACCTTTGTTTGAAGTAGCTGGTATGACATCAACTGAGTAAACATTTGTTATTTGTCGCATTTACCTATTATGGAATTTGAGCAAATAGAGAATTTTTGTTGGGTATTGGATAAGTTCAAACAATTGTTTACTCAGCAAGGGTTATGGCCACAAGTGATTTTAACAGATGGAGATCTTGCTTTGATGAAAGCAATTGAAACAATATTTCCAAGGACAGATAATTTGCTTTGTCGATTTCACATCAACAAAAATGTGAAAGCGAACTGCAAGGAGTATGTTATGAATGATATGCGAGAGCCGATAGAGAAACTATGGTATGAACTTATAAGGTCTAATGATGAGGTTGAGTACCATCAACAGTTGCAACAGCTTGAGCACGCATGTGTGGATTTTAGACCTTTTTTTATTATGTGAAAGAGATGATTGATGCCTCACAAACATAGATTTGTTGAAGCTTGGATCAATTAAGTGTTCCATTTAGGTAACACCGCGACTAATAGGTAAGGTGTTTGATTTTTTCCATAGTTTGTTTATCTTAATATTAAGGATATTGATTTTTTTAAGGTTGAGTCCACGCATTGGAAACTAAAGCAAATGTTGGAGAACAGTTCAGATGATATGTGTAAATGTTTGGAGGCTATGAATGACAATATCAAGGTGCGATTGGGCAATATTATAGCTTCATTTCATAAGAGTTTTTATGAAGTTGAGCATGCGCACACTAGTCCATTTTATGCAAGTTTGCGTGGATCAATATCAAGAGCTGTTTTGAGATACATTACTGAAGAGTGGTTGAGGGTTAATATGGTGGGTACAAACACTCAAATGTGTGGATGTACTTATGGAAAAGTATACAGGCTACCCCGTGCTTGTGAGTTAGGGAGATACACATTGAATGGTGAACCAATACAAATTAATGTTATTCATATCCAGTGGAGGAAGCTCAACATGGAAGGTGTTCAGGAGGTGGAAACAGAGGATAGATCAGATGTGGACATAACCAATTTAATTTATGCACTGTGGAAAAGGTTCATGTCATTCGATGTTGCGAGAAAAAAAAGCATTAAAAAGCAGGGTGTGCCATTACAACAAAGATGTGTCCACCGCCTAAAAAAAATAAAAACCAAAGGAGGAGTGAAGGCAAAAGGGAAGAAACCTGCGAGGTATGAAGTTTATCGTGATCCTTCATATCATGAGTACATTGATCAAGCACATAGCAGTTCTCAAAAATCTTCAAAGAGGTCATGTTCACAGTTATCCCAAACCTCAAAGAAGAAACCATCTAATAAGTACATTGTACAATTTCCAGATCATATCAGACCATTTATTGATGACATTGTTGATGTTAAGAGTGATTGAAATTGTGGGTTTAGATTCATTGCATCATTGCATGGATATGGTGAGGATGGTTGGTCAATGGTTCGTCGTGATTTAGATAATGAAATTAGAGGTTCTAGAAGCAGCCTTTATGAGAAGTTATTTGGAAGTCGCTTATCAAAAGTGAGAAAATCCTTAACGACATCATCTTTAGGTCCTCAGCCACTAAAGAAATGGATGATATTACCAGAAATGGGTTATGTGATAACAAATCGGTACAACCTCATTCTTATCTCATTGGGTTATCCTAGTTTGACTTTCTTTCCTATGACGACTTCACATTCACCTAATGTGTCTATTTACTGCATTGGTTGTGTAAACCAAGATCATTGGGTTTAGGTAAATATTCATGTTTGTTATGTTAATTACTTATCTTCCACTTATGTATTACTTATTAATTTTCTAAACAGGTAAACATGAATGAAGGATTTCTGTTGCCACCAATCACATTGGATTGGAAGAAGTATCACACACCAGATGCAAATTCTTGGATGATAGGATTTGTTAGACGGTTACAACATTGGAAACACCTTATGCCTATAGTGCCGAAATATGTTAAATCATGATTGTAATGTGATTTTTATACTTCCATTTGTATTGACAATTGACTTCATGTTATATTGAATTCATGGTATGTTATGGATTATATTTCATAAGTCTTAAAATAGTAAAGAAGTATAAAAAAATATAATTCTGAAAAATACTACATGAGTCTGGAAAATAGTACATAAGTTTGAATAATACTACATATGTCAGAATAGTAAATAATACATCAATCATCATCGTCCTCACCAACATTAGGCACCGGTCCTCCCTAAGGTACTGGTCCACCCTAAGCTATACGCACTGGACCTTAACAAAATCATTGACATCTTCTTCTGCCTCGTGACGATGTAAATAATGACGAAGCTCATGTAAAATATATAATAGCCTCAGATCTAACGGACCTTCATCATAGACAGTAACTGGGACATATCTGACTTCCCCCCGAGGTGGTGGTACCAAACGAGGATGTGACACCCTGTAGTACCAATCCACGTAATCGGGCACTGCATCATATGGGGTGGTAGCAAAAATGGTCGGGCGAATCACGTCGAACATGCTCGCATGATATGCAATTCACTCAAAGTACATATCAAGTGTGTTAACATTAGAAGATGGAGATGGTATGTACTACCTGTATCCAAACTGACGCAAACATTTGTCAAATAAGTATAGAATAATTATACCATACCATTTAAAGCCACCCATGTACAAGCATATATCATCAAATGGACGGTGTTGTATATGATCCTCAAAATGGCACCAAATAACATCAGCAAGTGTCAATCCAACCAACACATGCCTGAGCTCATCAACCTTCTATGTGCCTTGCTTGTACATCCATTTCATCACCCTAGAAAGTGAACTACCGATACCAGCAATCTTAGATAATCCTCTCTTGCCAACAATTGGAAAATACTCATGAATCCAACACTATTACACAACATGAATATTATCAATTGAAAGTACTATAAGTAAGCTAATATAAGTATAAATAAAATTAAAATAAAACATTTGTACATGTAGTAGAAATACATATCTCCCAAGATGCTTGCAACTGTAAAAGGAAACATCTCTTAGATATATGTAAAGTGTGATAAGTGTGGTTGCCCCCCAATAGTATCTACCACATTCAGGCGAGTCTCTGAATAATGATAAGTACTTTGCCTCTACAAGAGTAAAGGTCTTATCGGCAAAAATGGTGCAACATACTGATGAGTGCTAAATTATTGTGAATTTGAGTGTGAATAGTTAGCACTCATCGGCTTAATTCATTTGCTTTTTGTCAATAAACCTCAACTTTAGTCTATAGTTGGTATAATTTATGTTATAGTGTATATATTGCATTATCATGTAAATATCATTGATTTTGATTGTTTTTACCTCATTTTTGTAGGTATTCAAGCAATGATATTTAGTCATTGTCTTATAAAGCATTGAATAAGTTTTCCAACGCTTCTGACCGTGCATAAACTAGAGTTACGGTTCTCAAGTTATGGTTGAAACAAGAGTTGATTTTTCTGTCATGGTCGCTAGGCGAACTGAAAGCGAGCTCGCTAGGCGAGATTAGGCGAGCTGAAGGCGACCCAAATGCGTGGAAAAAGCATTGTAGAGGCAGAAACAAGTCTGATATGGTCGCTATACGAGCTGGAGCTCGCTAGGCGACGACGCGATTTCATTTTTGCCTATAAAGTTATGTTTACAACATTTTTTATGTTATGGTTTTGGGATTTTTTGCTCCCAACTTCATCATCACCATTTTTTGAGTAGATAGGCTTAGAAAACAACATTAGAGACTGTATCTTGAAGATTCGGAGTTGGGTTTGCATCAATCATTAGGAAATCGCGGTGGATTCTTCTCCATCTTTCTTCTTCTATTTGTACCCTTTATTGTTGGGGTTTGTTTATAAATTTACTTTGATTTTATGTATATGTATTTATCATGGATTTGTGCAAGATCTATTTTACATATCTATATTGATGTTATCCTTTTTTTACTTACTTTATGTTTGGATTTGAGTTGCTATAGACATTTACTCTTTAGATCCGGATCTAGGATGAATATTTGTTAGGTTCTAAACTCTAGACATATATTTAGATCTAATATTCACAGTGGGTATTGAATCTTAATGCTCTGTGTTGTTTGATAGGCTGAGAGATTGTCGATTAAACAATACAGTTGAACTCTCAACGGAAGTTTAGACATGAACCCTGTTGTGAGCGATACATGATAATGTTTATGAGTGATTTAGGTTGTGTATAACTGATTAGTAGATGTAAGTATTTGACGGGTAGATGAAATCCAATCCTGTCGGGTTCTCTTCACTCTAAAGAATGCATTATTTACTTGTTCATATGTTTTACTTTCCGCTTTTTACTCTGTTAAACCTTTAAATCCAAGCTTAGAAACGTAGAGACCGTCGAACGATATTCTTTCCCTCGATCTGATCCCTGTGGAGACGATACATCCTGAAATTCTTCCAAACATAATTTTTGCTCGCCGCTTTACCACTTCAGCAAAATGGCGTCGTTGCCGAGGATTGGCGTTGATATTGAAAGCATTGCGATAGTTTCTATATTTCTAAGCTTTGTACATAATTGTCTCTATTGTATATATGCTTGTATAGATATTTGTTTTGTTTTTGTTTTCCATCCTTGTATATAACTGTTTTCCATACTTGTTTATATTTGTGTGCCATACTTGTTTATACTTATGTTTTATACTTGTTTTCCACACAAACTTATACATATGTGTTTTCCATAGCGTTTGTATGAATGTTTGTTCATATGTGTTTTTCATTATGTTTGTTCAAGTGTTGTATATATTTTGTTCTCATAACATTTGTTCAAGTGTTTGGTTAGGACACTTTCTTTAGGTTTGTGCTTTGAAGAAAAGCATCAAATTGTCTGTGAGGAAGTTACTAGCCAAGCACAATAAAGGCGTCGAGCTAACAACGTGAAGCAAGCGCTTGTTAGGAGGTAACCCAACAGTTTTTTAGTTTGTATAACTTTATGTTTAGTTTGTTTAATTTGATTTTTTTAGGTTGTTAGAATTTTTTGTGTTTATTCTCAAATTTTGTTTTTGATTAGCATGAGGATGCATTTTGTGATTGTTCAAGTTTGAGTGTTTCAACAAGAAAATGTGTGGTGGTAATAAGAGTTTGAAACAAAGTTACATTGTCAAGGTATGTGTTTATTGCTTTCTACAACATAGCATGTTTATGAACCCTAGACTTTGTACAAATAACATGTCATCCATTCTCTAGCATTTTTTGTTCATTTGTAAATCACTTTAGTTCATAGGCAAATATGAGGAAACCGTCCATTATTTACTAAATGCACAGGAGACCAACATCTTTGTTTAACTTGTTTGACTTATGTTTAATCTTGTATTTGTGTTGATTGTATAAAAGCATGAAAAGGATCAAGGCATTTTGTATGATTTTGAGCACAACCACTTGACCAAATAGTCAATCTACCTTGTGAGCGAGTGAGAATTTGCTTACCCCTTTGACCCTTTGTTAGAATCCGTGTTAGTGTTGAGCTCATTTTTGTATGGATTCTGAATTTTTTTCTTGAACCTTCAACCATTAGTTGTTGTTTGAATTTTTACCCTTGCCTTAATACATTTGGGAGCATTCACATCGCACTGTTTGGTTGTATTTAAGTTGAGGAGAAAAGGTTGGTTGTTATGTGGTTGAGAAAGAAAAAGATTTTAAAAGAAAGGAAAAGTGAAAAAGAAAAAAGAAAAAAAAAAGAAAAAGCATTGAAAATGAAGAAAAAATAGCAAATAAATTGTGCTAATAAGTTATGTGAAATGGTGTAACAATTAGGAAAATAGAAAAAGATGAAGAAAATTTGTGAATGCTTGAGAATTTGAGAAATGATCACTCTCATTTGATTAGGCAAGTTTTTGTTTCATTGACCTTGAGAAATTGACCCTTCTTTGTTAGCCAAGCCACATTACAACCATTTAAAGCCCTTGTAATTTTTGCTTTTATACTTTCAATATGAGTTTTTTTAGATGAATGATTAATTTGAATTTATGTTTGCAAATTTGTTGGGTGTGAGTTCAACCCCTCATGTTTGTTTTTCATTTCTTGATGAAATTGTGCGTTAGGTGTGATTCACTTTTGAAAATTTGGTTGCTTTAGAATGTTTGACATGAGTTTTATGCTTAGATTTTGTTTCATATTCATTGTGTCTTTGTAGTTTAGTGGTAAGCATTGCTTTTTTTGTACTTTTGATAATTAGACCATACATTTGTTTTCGTTTGTAAATACTTGTTGATCATGATTCTTGGCGATTACTTTTGTTTCTTTAGGTTGATTGATTCTTGTTTGAGGACAAACAAGTCTAAGTTGGGGAGAGTTTGATGAGTGCTAATTTTTTGTGAATTTGAGTTTGAATAGTTAGCACTCATCGACTTAATTCGTCAATAAACCTCAACTTTAATGTATAGTTGGTATAGTTTGTGTTATAGTGTATATATTGCATTATCCTGTAAATATCATTGAGTTTGATTATTTTTATCTCATTTTTGTAGGTATTAAAGCAATGATATTTAGTCATTGTCTTATAGAGCATTGAACAAGCTTTCCAACGCTTTTGACAGTGCGTAAATCGGAGTTACGATTCTCAAGTTATGGTCGAAACAAGAACTGATTTTTCTGTCACGGTCGCTAGGCGAACTGAAAGCAAGCTCTCTAGGCGAGATTAGGCAAGCTAAAGGCGACTCAAATGCGTGGAAAAAACAATTTAGAGACAGAAACGAGTCTTCTATGGTCGTTAGGCGACGACGCGATTTCATTTTTGCCTATAAAGTCATTTTTACAGCATTTTTTTATGTTATGGTTTCGGGATTGTTTGCTCCCAACTCCATCATCACCATTTTTTAGTAGAGAGGCTTAGAAAACAATATTAGAGGCTTCATCTTGAAAATCCAGAGTTGGGTATGCATCAACCGTTGGGAAATTGCGGTGGATTCTTTTCCATCTTCCTTCTTCTCTTTGTACCCTTCATTGTTGGGGTTTGTTTATAAGTTTACTTCGATTTTATGTATATGTATTGATCATAGCTTTGTGCAAGATTTATTTTACAAATATATATCGATGTTATCCTTTTTTACTTGCTTTATGTTTGAATTTGAGTTGTTATAGACATATACTCTTCAGATTCGGATCCATGATGAATATCTGTTAGGTTCTAAACTCTAAACATAGATTTAGATCTAATATTCACAGTGGGTATCGATCTTAATGCTCCGTGTTGTTTGATAGACTGAAAGATTGTTGATTAAGCAATACGGTTGAACTCTCGACGGAAGTTTAGACATGAACCCTGTTGTGAACGATATGTGATGATGTTGATGAGTGATTTAGGTTGTGTACAACTGATTGGTAGATGCAAGTATTTGATGGGTAGACTAAATCCAATCCCGACGAGTTCTCTCCTCTCTAAAGAATTCATTATTTACTTGTTCATATGTTTTACTTTCCGCTTTTTACTCTGTTAAACTATTAAAACTAAGCTTAAAAACTTAGAGACTGTCGAACGACATTCTTTCCCTCGCTCTGATCCCTGTGGAGACAATAGATTTCGGAATTCTTCCAAAATTAATTTTGCTTGCCGCTTTACCGCTTCAGCACATACCGACAACATCATATAGGCTCTAGCTACACAATTAAATCTACTCTCAGCTTGCTGGCGCGTAAAAATCACCTTCAATCAATACAACATAGAATAAGGACCTCTACAACTACGAACCTCTTCAACTGCCTCCTCCAACGAAATACCCAACGGATCAATACTCTGAGTAATATCATCAGAATCAGTGAAACCTTCTGTAGGGTTACAGAACTCCCCCTACACAATAAATGAAGCAGACAAGAAACATCGTCCAAAGTAATGGTCATCTCGTCAATGGCTTATGAAATGATGATGTTTTTGGATGCCATCTCTCCACAAATGCTGATACTAAATTCGGATCTATCCTCAACAAACTGGTCCTTTATAGAAAGGATATACCAAAATCAAACAATCATCTCTCTATAACGTATGGGAGACTGTGCGGAACCCATTCAATCAATTTGTTGCCATGTGCAACAATCTTCAATTCTTTCTCCAGAACTCCCTCCTAAAAATAATTCATAATATATGTTATAAAATATAAAAAATTAACATTAAATTTGATCCAACATAAAATGCCATATATTAACTTACTTCGTTAAACCACAAATGGTGCGCAATGTGGTCCTGATACCTCACCAGAAGAGACATATTGGATGACCCTCCGAGGAACTATTGATGTAGTGGACAAGGATCAAATGCAGCTATCTGATCTTCCTGTCAATCTGTCGGTTATTGAGTTTGTCGTCCTTCACCATATCATCGATAAATGCTCCCATCTCGGCCTCTAATGCGAGCCACTAAAAAAAAAATAGAAGTAAAAAAACACAAACCAAAAAACTGAGAACTAAGTTCTTCGTAAACATTACAAAACCGGGTAACCTAATGGCTAGTTTTCCGGTGTAGAATATATAAGAACCAGATAACTATAACCCAAGTTATCCAGAGTGTAAATCTCCTTAAAAAAAAATAAACCAGATAACTTACTCTTAAGTTCTCTAATGTTGAAATCAAAAGAATCAGAAATCTTCTAGTTGGGTTCTGCGGTGTTGAAATGGAAACGAAATTTTTCTCCCGCTCTTTCTGAAATGAAATGAGAAAAAAAGTGAATTTTTTTAAAATATAAGTATTTATAGATGGGTATTTTGGTCCAAAATTTTAATTTGTAGGGGTTGGGGGATAAATGCAGGAATATGGGGTAAAATTTTTGCATCTTTGTGTTGTACAACTTTGAGTAAGTATATTGATTTTCCTAAAATAAAACTCATTTTGAGGAGTATAATTTCGAATGTATCATTATGAAAATATAATTTTGAAGATAACTCAAAGTATGTCTAGATTAAGAGAGTTTTACTCTGAGGGTGTATATTAGAAAAAAAAATGGGGTATAAATGTAACCAAACACTTTATATCATATTTGATTCTACGACTTGTTCATGTATTAAGGAGTTATGTGGATATTGTTGGTGTTTATCTCATTTTCTAGTGCTAGTTAACCATTTTGTTGTTTTAAACTGAGAAATTTCTACACATAATTGCTGAGACTAATCTTTTTGTTAGACGATAGACTTAGATCTAGATAGGGGTGAATAGATCACAAATTTAAAACCAAGAAATTTGTTTTCAAAAGTTTATGCCACAGCGGAAACAACCCGAATCGAATCGTCTAACCGAACCTACTATCGAAAAGCTCGGATATGCATAACTTAAACCTATGGAATGATAATGAACACAAATTGTTCAACAACGGTTAATTCACAGATCAATCAAATGCAAAGGTATTCGTAAAGCTTATTTCCAATGAACACAAAGCGATAAAAATACTCAGAAACAATTTATTTAACACTTTGTGTGCGATCAATAACGTTTGGAAATTTAATTTGTTTTGTTGATGTTAAAAGTCAATCACAATCAAAATGATTATGATTATATCCGCAATAACACTTTAAACGATAGTTGAAAACAATTTCCAATCGAGTTAATCGAAACAACAACAAAATCGATAATTTGCAAGAACAATAATTAAAGAGAGAAAGCAATAAAGAGATAAAGAGACACAAATATTTGTTTAGAGAGCTCCTTAATCTGCCTCGCTATGGGTACGTCTGTCCTCAATCCGAAATTGAATTGAGATACTTGCAATCTACCTTATCATTGCAAAAATGTTTATACAAGAGGTAAAGAACTCTAACCACACAAACCCTATGGTTTGTTGTTGATTCAACCACCTCCAAACCCTTGATCAAAGCTTGATCAAGTCACCAATAATGCTGCTACAATTCATCGATTATCCTGAGCACACATTTGTTGTACCCAAGATTCTCGAACACGATTCACCATCTCGCGCTACTCCCTTGCAAGGAAACCACCTTGTCCCAAGGCCTTCACTCGGTTGAATCCGTGTTGACGCAATCTTATCCAAAACTTTCAAATACCAATGATCTTGAAGGAAAACCTCACCATGGTTTTCTTATTTGAAACACACAAAGATCTCAACCCAACATTCTCAGTTACACCAACCTAATTGGATGTTATCAATCCTAATCTATATGATCACCCAATCAAAAAATGATTATGTGTAGTTTGATTGTGTGTATGCATAGAAGAAAGGTTGAAGATGATGGGAATGCTTTGTAATCTGGTTTCGTTTAGGTTTTACACTAGTACCTTGCTAGAAAAAGGTGCATGCATGAGTATATATATGTGCGTGTGTGGAAATCGGTAAAGAGGATGCAAGATAAATAAGATGCAAAACAAAATTTTAAGTTTTTGAAAGCTACAGGTTGGCCTGTCAAGGTATTCAGGTCGACTTGAGTGAGGCGACCTATAGACAGAGCCTGCATGCTTTAATATTGATGCATGGAGGTCGGCCTGTAAGAGCTATGTGTCGACCTATACTGAAGCAAAAGGTTCTATAGGTCGGCCTGAACTCGTATGTGTCGGCCTATGAAACTATGTTCACACATGAAACTTTGTTTTTGATGTGTGTGGCATGCCTAATACTTTTCAATCCTATTCAAAAATGTTTGTATGCATCCTAAGTCTAAAATGATTCAATTCACATCTAAACTTTGGTTGATACCGCCCAATATACAAAAATGCTAAGTCACACTCCTAGTTTTGACATATTCAAAACATGGCTAGGTTGTAGAATGTACTCACACTTTTAAGTTGGAGAAAATTACCATTGACAACAAAACTCTCACAATAGATTTAACACTATTGTGTGTCCAAAATGTATTCGAACTCAAGACTTCTGATTAAGTCAAAAAATATCACTTACTATCGTATTTAAATGTTGTTTGCTTTATGACTAATTAATTAGAACAATAGACTTAAGTATTAGCTTTTAAATTTGATGATGTTGACCTAATCAGAGAAACACACATGTCTCATCAATAAGAGACTCGAGATTAAAGTACTTGTATGATCAAAAGCAATCTGACAAAGATTCTTGAAGCATCATATAAAAGACTAAAAGCTTGCCAAGTCGTGTTTGTTTGTCTATCTGTGTTACTCGAATTTTATAAAAGTAAGGAATAACTCTTAATACTAAGGCAACTCACACCCACACCTTAAAACATATTTTTCAAAAGTATTAATCATAAAAATCATTTTATTTGTCAAATCAAGTGATTAAGAAGTTGTTGAAATATCTTTTGAATTAACTTATCGATTGGTAACTTGGAAAATTGATTGGGAAAACTTATTTGAGCAAACCAATCGATTGGAGTATTAAGCTAATCATTTAGAGAATGGCTAATTAATTAACCAAGTAATTGGGATAACACCTTAATGATTTTCAATGACTCTATATCCAATATTTCCCATTTGGGCATGATAATCCATTAAAAGTGACATGGTCAATCGATTGGTGCATATTACCAATCAATTGGCTCATCAATCCGGCACATAAATTATTTTCTTTTTTGGTTTTTCCAACTCCTATATAAATGAGGCTTGTCTCCTCTTCACTTCATGCCACTTCCTAAAGTATTACATTTTTTTGGACTTTATCTCTCTATTTTCTCTCTTTCTCTCTCTAGAAACACTTTTATTTCACTTAAAGTTTCCATAGTGCGTTTGAGTGAAGCTTTGCTTGTGAGGAAGATCTTGTAAGTGGTTGTGTTGCTTGTTTAATTTTTGAGAATGCAACTCTCTTAAGAAGATTGCCTTTGGTTCGTGAGATAAACCAGTCAAAAAATCTATGTTCTTAGTTTATTGAGCTTTGTCGAAAAAAGTTATGCTTTGGTTGTTGAGATTGGTCTAAAAATCTTTAAGAAGGTTTATTAGCTTAACTTGTGGTAAAAACCATCTTTGGTTGGGGAAAAGCTTGTAAAAAATCTCAAAATCATCTTGTAATAAGGTTCATGGGTATAACCTATAAAAGCTCAAAAATTTATAGTCAAAATCTCTAGAGATCCCTCGGGGACATGACTAGGCCAACGTTCAATCAAACTTGGATAACTTTCTAGTGCAATTTCTCTTACCTTTACTCTCTTTATTTTTCTTCTATTTACTGTTGATTTTTATTTCCGCCGCCATTTACTCTTAAGAAACTATTAACACGATCCTAATCGAGAAAATGTAAAAGAAATCATAAATTTTAAATACCCCCCCCCCATGCATTAAGTCACTTGTCCAACAAGTGGCATCGGAGCTTAACTCGTGTTAGATATATTGATACAAAACCAATTGCTTGACTAAAAAAGGAAACATTTACATGGACACACCAACTAAGACAATGTATATAGGGTTTCTCAAAGGTACAACAAGTAGATATAACCGAAGCAAAAAAATAAAAATTATTCCAAATAAATTACAATAACAATGCAAATAAATTCATACAGTGGAAAAAGTACGGTGATCAATCACCATTTATGTTATAGTTTTCAGCATTTAAAGAGCGAAAAATCCAGGTAAACCTTATGACTTGAGACCTATTTCTAGAGTATTTGAGTCTATGTGTGTCGGATCAATGCCTGTAAGTAATTTGAGTCTCTCTTGACTATTTTTATGTGTTTGGTATGATCTCGTGTGGGTGCAGGTTAAAAGACACAGAGGAGGAAGACTCTGATCAAAAGACCAGGGTAGAACACATGAGTAGAAGAAATAGAGAGGAAATTTGGTTGTTGCTGCCCATACGCGTATGGCACTGTGCCTTGCGCATATGGCCCTGCCTTGTGGACCCCTTGTCTACGCGTTGCATACGAGAAGGGAAGAGAAGGAAAAAATCACATCTGTCCATACATGTAATACCCTTGGTTACGCGTATGGCCTTGTCAATTACGCGTAGCATACGAGAACCACCAGAAGAAGGAAAAAAGGGGCCTCCTGCCCTTACGCGTATCATACGTGTATTGCCATGGGCTTGTGTGGCCACCATGTGGCTTAAGCGTAAGGAGTCTGCAGAGATATAAGACCATACTCGTATGGTGTTAGGTCATATGCGTATGAAGGCCCAAAAATTGTTGAAAGCCCATAACTTGGCTATTTAACTGCAGAATGCGAAATTCCAAGGGTTGGACGATTTTACGGAGCAAAAACACGTTTTGAAGGCTGGAGAACTCAGATTTTCAAGGTGGATTCATATTTTCAAGAGCTTCCCGCGATTGAAGACTTATTCATCTAGGATTTCTGTAATGACAACACTTTTATCATGTTTTTCTTTTGTATTATGAGTAGTTAAACCCCCCATTGCTAGGGGTGTCCATAATTCTGTTATGTAATGGATTCGATATTAGTTGTACAATAACAATTCTGTTTTAGTATATTTGATTTGTTCTCTTTACCATTTTTAACGCTTTCTCTGTCGGGAAAATGGAGTCTGATTTTCGTGAAATAATTAAGTTGGACCGCCATTGTTCATGATCTGTATGAGAACATATTGTAATAGATATCACCTAGGGCTATGGATACCTTATAATAACTGGAATATTCTTGATATAATAATGCTTGATTTAAACTGTAATTTCCTATCGACATAGTAATTAGGTTGAATAATCAAAGGTTTTCTCACTGAGTATTTAGGAGTAAACAACCTTAAGAACCGGTAATCAAGTATTCAAAATATGTTGTTGCGCAGTTAGATCTGAACCGTTTCATGATTGAATCATACACTGCATCTAGCATACTACTCATATCTTTTTCATCCATTTAAATACTTTATCTATTTTATGTGTAATTATTTTATAATTTCACCAATCATTCCCAAAACCCTAAAGTTTTTGTGTACTTGAAATTTATCTAGAACTCTGTATCGTCAAGCAGCCTTTGAGATCGATACTGGGGATTTCCCCTCTTATTACTACAGAGGCAAAATAGTACACTTGCTATTTTACCGATCAAGTTTTTGGCATTGTTGCCGGGGGCTGCCAAAGATAATAGGGTTCATAAATTTATTTCAATTAAAATTTTTTTGCTTTGCAGATAACATTTTATTTTCAGTTCTTATTTTTATTTTTCTCATTTTTGTACTGATCTTTGTCTAATTTTTGTATGCGAGGGAAGACCTCAACTCATTTTTTTTTGACGCAGAACCAGAAAGATCTTTGCACGCTAGACTGAGACAAGCTAGGCAAGCAAGACTGGCAACCTCAGAAGCAGAAATTTCAAACGCAAAAATAGAAAGAGAGGAAGAAGTTTTTATACACTTGGATATAGAGTCAGATAAAGAAACATTTATGGTTGAGCCTCAAGAAAGACTTCTTGGGGATTATGGAGGAGTAAACGCCCCAACAGGCCGTTTGACTATAGTAAATCAACTAGTGAATGTGGCAAACTTTCAGTTGCATCCAACAACGATCAGTCAGCTTGAGAAGAGACCTTTTACAGGGAAGATAAATGAAGATGCAAATAAACATATGCAAAGGTTTCTTACTATGAGTACTACTCTAAAAATTGATGGGCATACTGAAGAAGCAAAAAAATTGAGGATGTTTCCATTCACTTTAGCTGAAGATGTTGAATAGTGGTTTTACTCATTACCTGTTGGAAGTATTACTACTTGGGAACAGATGGAAATGACATTTCTGAATGAATATTTTCTTGATTTTGTTTATATTCGCAAAAGATATGACATTGTGAATTTTAAGCAGAAGGAAGGAGAATCACTGGGCGATGCTTACAAGAGATTTAAAAGGTTATTGGTAGCATGTCTTACTCATAACATGGATCAGACTGGACAAATGCAGATGTTTGTGAATGGCCTTAGAATGAAGACAAAACAACTGTTTGATACAGTTGTCGGTGGCTTATCTAACTTTACAACAACCACTGGTATCAAAAAGATCATTGAAGCCATTGCTACAAATGAACATCTGGAGTTATATGACTGAAGTGTAAGTAAACCTGAGGTCCAGATTGACTTGAAACTTGCAAATCAGGTTGTGAAGATGGAAGACCAAATTGATGTTGAGGTTGAAAGAGGACTTAAAGCAATGAATATAGACACTCAAACGATAGCCCAGGTTCAACCTGTTCAAGTTGTTAATTGTGAGATTTGTGGTGGACCTCATTTCGCCATGCATTGCATTGCAACTGCGCAATAAATTTTCTGAAGCTGAACAACCCCTATTATAACACATATAATCTGGGCTGGAAGAACCATCCTAACTTCTCATGGAAAGATCAGCAAGGGAATATTCAAAAGCAGGGACCTAGTCAGTATCAAAACCAACCATAACAACAACAACAATATTGACCTCAGCAACAATAACAGCCACAGTATCAACCACAATACCAACAACCACAACAACAATATCAACAACAAGCACCCAAGAAGGCCGATTGGGAAATTGCTATTGAAAAGATGGCAGCTCAAAGTTCCCAATTCCAAGAAGAGACCAGAAATAATCAAAGGAATACCACTGCTTCAATAAAAAAATATGGAGGTTTAAATGGGTCAGATAGCACAACAGATAGCAAGTTCTCAAGCACAAGGCTCCCTATCTAATACAATTGTGACAAATCAGGGAGATCATAATAATGTGAGTGTTGTGACAACAAGAAATGAGAAATCACTTGAAGTGCCTGAAGGGAAATCTAAGGAAGAAGACCAATTGCTCGAAGTGGATCTTGAAATCAAAGAAAATCAGATCATTACTGAGGAAGAGGTCACATCAAAACAGGTTGTGAAAGAAAAACCCACTGAACAAAAACCCATCATAAAACTTCCATTCCCCACTAGAAACAAGAAGAAGGGGAAACATGAGAATTTTTTGAGAAGTTCTTAGAGATGTTCAGAAAGTTAGAAATCAACATTCCATTCTCTGGGGCACTTGAGAAGATGCCAATATATGCCAAGTTCATGAAGGTCATCATCTCTAAGAAAAGCACTATTGACACCGAACCTATACTTCTAACTAAAACTTATTGTGCTATTTTGCAGGGTATGAAGATTCTAGTAAAGAAGAAAGATAGAGGTTCTGTCACCATTCCATGCACCATTGAAGATAGATCATCCAAAACAGAACTTATTGATTTGGGAACTAGTGTGAGTCTTATGCCCTTATCCATGTACAAGAAGCTGGGAATAGAAACTATTCAAGATATCAAGATGACACTCTAGTTTGCAGATCACTCAATGAAGAGACCTTATGGGATAGTTGGAGATGTTCTGGTTAAGATAGATAAAATTGTATTCCCTGTTGATTATGTGATTCTTGAGATGCCAGAAGATGAAGAGATCCATATGATTCTAGTGAGACCTTTCCTATAAACAGGGAGGTGTATGATAGACATTGATGAGGGAAAGGAACCATGACCCTCAAAGTCTATGATGAAGAACTACAAATTGATGTAAGGAGTACTATGAAACACAAAGAAGACATAGGGATAAGTCATGCCATAGAAGTGATAGATAAAATGGTAGTTAAAGTTATTCAGAGCCAAGTCCCTAAGTTGCCTTTGGAAAAAGTTCTTAGTTTGTCAGCCCAATAGATAGAGGATAATGAAGATGAAAGAGAAAAGGAAGTGCTAGACATGTTGGATGCACAACCACCTTGGTTGAAATCCAAACCACACTTGCGGTAGGATTTAAGAAATCCACAAGAAGCTGAGACAAAAAAAGGAAGAAGAAACAGGTACTGGTACATAATTGAAACAGTTACCTGAAAATCTAAAGTATGTTTTTCTGGATTTTGAAAATAATTGTCCTGCAATAATAAGTTTTGGGTTGCAACCAAAAGAAGAGGAAAGATTGGTACATGTACTGAAGAAATACAAAAGTGTTATGGGATGAACCATTGGAGACTTGAAAGGGATTAGCCCCACAATATGCATGCATAAAATACTGATGGAGGATAATCACAAACTAGTGGCACAACCCTAAAGAAGGCTTAATCCAGCCATGTAGATAGTTGTGAGAAAATAAGTCGTGAAGCTGTTAGATGCAGGGTTAATTTACCCTATTCCGACAGTTCATGGGTGAGTCTAGTACATGTGGTACAAAAGAAGAGAGGAACAACAATGGTCCTAAATGAGAAGAATGAATTGATTCCCACTCGCACGGTAACAGGTTGGAGAGTGTGTATTGATTATAGGAGGCTCAACACCGCAACAAGGAAATATCATTTTCCTCTCCCTTTCATTGACCAGATGTTGGAGAGACTTGCAGGTCATGAGTACTATTACTTTTTAGATGGATATTTAGGGTATAATCAGATTATTGTAGCCCCGGAAGACCAGGAGAAGACAAAGTTCACATGTCCTTATGGTATCTTTGCCTATAGAAGGATGCCATTTAGACTATGCAACGCCCCTGCTACTTTTCAGAGATGTATGACATTTATATTCGCCGACATGCTGGAAAAGCACATGGAGGTGTTTATGGATGATTTTTCTATTTTTGGATCTTATTTTGATAATTGTTTAACTAACTTGTCTCTTGTTTTAGAAAGGTGCCAGAAAACTAACCTTATTCTTAATTGGGAGAAATGTCATTTCATGGTACATAAAGGTATCATGTTGCGTCATAAAATCTCCCGCAAGGGGATTGAAGTTGACAAAGCGAAAGTGGAAGTGATAGCTAATATCCCACCCCCAGTTGATGAAAAAAGGATAAAGAGTTTCTTAGGACATGCGGGTTTTTATCGCAGGTTCATAAGAGATTTCTCCAAAGTTGCCAAACCCTTAACTAATCTGCTTGTCAAGGACAAGCCCTTTAACTTTGATAATGAGTGTAGGGTGGCATTTGAGACTTTAAAGAGTAAGTTAATTCCTGCACCTATTATGATAGCCCCAGATTGGTCTCTACCTTTTGAGATAATGTGTGATGCCAGTGACATTGTTGTGGGGGCTGTATTAGGACAAAGAAAAGACAAATTGTTGCACGTGATTTATTATACTAGCATGTCCTAAATCTGACCCAGATTAATTATGCAACTACCAAAAATGAGTTGTTGGTCGTTGTTTATACTTTTGACAAATTTAGGTCATATTTGCTAGGATCTAAGATTATTGTTTACACTGACCATGTTGCGTTAAAGTATTTGTTTGCTAAACAGGAATCAAAGCCCAAACTTTTGAGATGGATACTCCTCCTTCAGGAATTTGATCTCGAAATCAAGGATAAAAAAAAGTTGTGAGAATACAGTTGCATATCACTTGTCCCGCATGTCGCCAATAGAGGAAACAGAAGAGGAACACCCAATTCAGGATGCATTTGCTGATGAGCGCATCTTGGCTATCACTGGTGTTCCATGGTTTGCAGACTATGCGAACTACTTAGTAGGTGGGGCTATACTTGATGATTTTGATTATAACAAAAAGAAAAAGTTTTTACATGACTGCAGGTTGTATCTGTGGGATGACCCATTCCTGTACAAAAGGGGAGTGGATGGGCTAATCAGAAGATGTGTTCCGAAAGAAGAGCAAAGAGACACACTGAAAGTGTGTCATGATTCAGAGTATGAAGGACATTTTAGTGGAGACAGGACAACAGCAAAAGTCCTCTAGTCAGGCTTGTATTGGCCAACTCTATTCAAGGACGCTCATTTTATCGTCCAAGAATGTGACAGATGCCAGAGGACAGGTAACTTCTCGAGAAGGAATCAGATGCCTCAGAATGCCATGTTAGAGGTAAAGTTGTTTGATGTATGGGGAATAGATTTCATGGGACCTTTTACACCTTCTTTTGGGAAGAATTACATCCTGGTTGCAGTGGACTATGTCTCAAAGTGGGTGGAAGTTGTAGCACTACCCACTAATGATGCTAAAGTAGTGGTGCACTTTCTGAAAAGCTATATCTTCTTGAGATTTGGAGTACTATGAGCGTTGATCAGTGATAAAGGTACCCATTTCTTAAACAAGCTGATGGAAAACCTATTGAAGAAGTACAATATGAAACATAAGATTGCCACTCCTTATCACCTTCAGACGAGTGGGCATGTGGAAGTGTTAAATAGGTAGATAAAGCAGATTCTTGAAGAAACTGTTAGTGTTTCTCAGAAAGACTGGTCCATAAAGCTGGATGATACACTGTGGGCGTATAGAATAACGTTCAAAACTCCAATAGGTATATCTCCCTATCAGTTATTTTATGGAAAAGTGTGTCATTTGTCGCTCGAATTAGAGCACAAAGCTTTTCTGGCTTCCAAATTCCTAAACTACGATCTTTTAAAAGCTGGTGAATCCCGAATTCTTCAACTTCATAAGTTAGAAGAATTTAGGAATCAAGCCTAGAAAATGCCAAGATTTATAAAGAAAGAACTAAGAAATGACATGATCAAAATATCCAGCGAAAGGAATCCTGGGAAGGACAATTAGTATTGTTGTTTAATTCCAAGTTGAAGTTGTTTCATGGAAAGTTGAAGTCTCGATGGTCTGGACCATTCGTGGTTCATAAAGTGTTCCCTCATGGAGCTATGGAGCTTAAAAATGAGAAGAATGGGGAAATTTTCAAAGTCAATGGACAGAGACTAAAACCTTACTACCAAGGGCAAGGAGGTGGACCGGTAGAAGAGGTTCGAACTGAAGGATAATGGGGTAAACTGTCGAGCTATGGACGTAAAAAAACGCTTCTTAGGAGGCAACCCAAGGCAAGTTCGAGTCTTTAAATTTTGGTTTGTGTGTTTATTTTGTGCATTTTAATCGAGTCGAGTCGAGAGCAGGTAAAAAAAGGGGAAAACAAGACGAAGAATTTTTTTGAAAATGTTGAAAAATCAGGTCCTGCCCATACACGTATTGCCCTTAGTCATATGCGTATGTGGAAGGTCAATCACCGGCCCTCTGCTGATTCGAGTATCCTACGCGTAAGGACACAGTGCATTGCGTGTATCAAATGTCTTACGCATATGGTGTACTTATACGAAATATGGTACGTGATCTACTTTTCCCAACGTCTTTTTTTGCTCTGCTCGTACGCGTAAGCTACATATGATACGCGTATGACCCTCCAGCTTTGTGTATCATACGCATATGCGTTTTGTATCAGTCAATTTAAACTTTTTCCCATACATTTCTGATCATTTTCAAGTTCTCTCCTACGCATATCTTCATATCACCCTCTGTTGTCTGGTTGTTCTTGTTGTTTTTGTCAGATTTTCGCAGGTTCATCTCTTTCCTACAAAAAAATCACGGCTTCCTCTTCTTTTGATGCGTCCAGATTCAAGTATGCTCTACATACTAACAGATTTCGTGAGATTTCTGTACGAAAAAAATTATCGAAGAATGCTCTTGGAGCCTGAAGGACAACGAATACCCAGAAGTTCAAGAAGTGCTCAAAAAGCACAAACTCTCGCATCTAAATGAGCAAATCCAGTATGTATCACGTGATCTGGTTCTGGAATTCTACGCCAATGCTTTCAGAACCTCTAATGAAGATGTGACAACACTAGAATCTTGGGTTCGAGGTAAAATAATAAAATTTAATTAGGAGAAGTTTAACATAATTTTAAAGTGCAAGTTCCTTGAGTCACATTGCAGACTCCAGTCGATGAAATCATCACTGCAGACAGGATGGCCATACACCGAGATGCAGATGTTATTAGCTCAACCGGGTAAGGATTGGCAGCCCACCTTAAATAAAAATCCATCTAAGATGTTGGTGGTTGACATGGCGCCCATTCCAAAGGACTGGGCTTACTTTTTGCATCATACGCTAGACATGAATCGAAGCGGTTCTAATCTTATTGCTGAACGAGCTTTAGAGCTCTACATGATTCTGAGACGTCTGTCTGTCAATGTTGGCAGGATCATTGCTGGAGATATGGATTTGATAGCACAGTCCCCGTCGAAATCTCTAGGGCATGCTACAATCATTTTACCGTTGTGTAAGAAAGCAGGGGGTGGAAGGTTTGGACAGAGGCCAGATGGTGAAACCAGCCCGTCCTTTAGGACCAGGTTGGATGAATGAGAACACTATATCTGCAGCGGATCAGAGTAGTAGAGCTTGAGCGACGAGGCAATCACAGACTGATGATTCAGGTCCGAGTGTCCCTTAGAGGCAGGAGATTCCTCATGGAGTGCCTATGGCAACTCCACCTATTGATGATGAGGACTCGCCGGTGCATATTGACCTGATGACACAATTTTGTTTTATGCAGAATATGTGTTCTCACATTAGAGCGCCTGACCATTACCTGACCCACCAGGTTGACACCTGGGCGGCAACTCAAAGTTTTCGGGATCGACTTTTAGGAAAGCCTCCAGCTCCTAATTATAGTTGTTACAGGTACCCTGGGATGGAGACGCTGATTCAGTTAGGAAGACCATCTTCCCAACAACATCAGACTCATCAGAGTCCCTTCTAGCCTTCCCTTCAGCAGCAGACCCCTCAGAGGCAGTCAGGGATGATGTCTCCGATATCCACTTTTCTGCAGGGAGGTCATGGGATAGAGACGATGGATTTCATCAACTTTGATGCTGATATACATGATCAAATTGACGATGATGGAGCACAAATATGAGTTTTAGTTTGTTTAGCTTATTTCTCTTTCTAGCTTTTAATATTTTCATTATTAGGAGTTTAGTGGAGTTTTATTTTTGTCTTTATTTTCATGAACTTGTTATGGCCCTTTTGGGTTTATTTTGATAATGGAATGTTGTTTCACTTAATACAGTTTGATTGTTTCTTTATTTTGAATGCATGACTTCTATCTAGAGTGGATGACAGTGATCACTTAAACAACTTGCTTGGCATCTCTGCCCACGTGTCCCCGAATATTGATACGTTTGACAATAATTGGACGCACTGTACTTGAGTACTGGTGACAGCAGTACAATGTTTGCCATAACCAAAAGGGACGTCACACTACACATAGAGGCACTATAGAATCTGTTAGTTTCATCCAACATGGTGAGATCATAAAATCCAAACACAAATTCCATCATGAGAATATTCAGGTATGTCTTTATTAATCAGGGTTTGCGTACATTATGTTCGACTATTAATTGCATGCTTAACACACACTGAGGCACGTTTTTTGTTTATTCCCCCTGAGCCTTTCTAGTCATCCTTTTTTATAATTATTATCCTTTGTTAACCCCATTTGATCTTTTATCCCTTTTGCTTGTGTGTTTAATACCCACATTGTGCACCCATGGCCCAATCATTTCCTTACCCTGTTCAGAGTAACTGTTTTTGTCTTTAGATCTGTGTTTATTCTAAGTTTGGGGTTGTTGTTGGAATAACAACCTTTAAGTTTGGGGTAGCTATACTGCCAATGCAAACAAAAAGAGGTGAGTGCAACAGAAAATAATTGAGAGAAGAATAGAAAAGTTGAAAAATCAACTTAAAAAAAACTGATGAAAAATTTGACTTCAAAAAAGAAAACAACACACTCACCAAATGGACTCTAAAGTTTCTAACAGAAGCACCATTAAATGACATGGTGACAAGAATGATCACATTTACTCTAACCAATAAACCTTTTTCCTTTTTATATCCCACCGTAACCAAGCCCCGTTACAACTGAATGACCTTACAAAAGTGTGTGTTGCGTGCAGTTTAATATGAAAATAGAGTTTATCCAAACTGTTGATCTGGTATGGCTTACTATGAATTACGAGTGTAGACACTTTAACCCAGAGAGAATTGGTGAGAGTGTGAAACAAGATGACAGGTGAAATAGTGCTTCAAAGTGAAAATAATTCAGAACACCTGGTTGTGGCAAGCAAAGGAAGTCGCGAAAAATGTCAGAAGTGTTGTGGTAAGTATTGTGTTTATAATAAGTTTAAGGTGACATGATTAGTTTTGCATTAATTGTTGCTTGGGGACAATTAACAAGCTAAGTTTGGGGTTGTGATCAGTCACCATTTATGTTATAGTTTTCAACATTTAAAGAGCAAAAATCCAGGTAAAATGTATGACTTGAGACATATTTACTGAGTATTTGAGTCTATGTGTGTCAAATCAGTGTTTGTAAGTAATTTGAGTCTCTCTTGGCTATTTTTACGCGTTTGGTATGCTCTTGTGTGGGTGCAGGTTAAAAGACACAGAAGAGGAATAATCAGGTCAAAAGATCGAGGCAGAACATATGAGCAGAAGAAAGAGAGAGAAAAATTGGTTACTGCTGTCCATACGCGTATGACATTGTGCCTTACGCGTATGGCTCTGCCTTGTGGACCCCTTGGCTACGCGTTGCATACGAGAAGGGAAGAAAAGGAAAAAACCACCTCTGTCCATACACGCAATACCCTTGGTTACGCGTATGGCCTTATCAATTACGCATAGCATACGAGAACCACCAGGAGAAGGAAAAAATAGGCCTCCTGCCCTTACGCGTATCATACGCGTATTGCCATGGGCTTGTGTGGCCACCATGTGGCTTACGCGTAAGGATTCTGCAGAGATACCAGACCATACACGTATGGTGTAGGATTATACGCGTATGGAGGTCTAAAAATTGCTGAAAGCCCATAACTTGACTATTTAACTGCAGAATGCAAAATTCCAAGGGTTGGACGATTTTACGGAGCGAAAACACATTTTGAAGGCTGGAGAACTCATATTTTCAAGGTGGATTCATATTTTCAAGAGCTTTCTGCGATTGAAGACTTATTCATCTAAGATTTCTGTAATGACAACACTTTCTATCATGTTTTTCTTTTATATTATGAGTAGCTAAACCCCTCATTGCTAGGGGGTGTCCCTGATTCTATTATGTAATGGATTCAATATTAGTTGTGCAATAACAATTTAGTTTTAGTATATTTGATTTGTTCTCTTTACCGTTCTTATCGTTTTCTCTGTCAAACAAACAAAGTCCGCTTTTCGTGTAACAATTAAGTTGGACCGCCATTGTTCATGATCTGTATGAGAACATATTGTAATAGATATCACCTAGGGCTAGGGATACCTTATAATAACCGGAGTATTCTTGATATAATAATGCTTGATTTCATCCTTAATTTCCTATGGACATAGTAATTGATCGCGACTTTGCGTATTGGTCAGATTACTACTGCAAGTATACAGCTTATCGCGTAATTTTAAAAGATTGTCGAACCCACAGGGACAAATAATCAACCTAAAGTGAACAATTATTACGGTGCAAAGCTAAGGCTTGAATTGGCGGTAAAAGAATCTTAGTTCTAACAGGATTTGAAAACAAACAATAAAGCGAGACCGAAGAATGATTTTCGTGCTCATAAGGGACTCCGTAGATTCTGGGTGCTAACAAAGATCTCAAAGTTATTCTGTAGGAAATATCGATTTAAAGACTCGATCTCACGCTCGCGCGGTGTTGACCAAGCCACACCTAATGACCCCAAGATTGTGCTCTCGCTCGCTCGGTAATTAAAAGGCGCGCTTTGAAAACCAACAAAACCTAAATGAAGCCTAAAGCGCTCTCGCTGTGTTTAGGTTCAGTGCTCAGTGTCTACTATCTCGTGCTTACCTCAAACTCTCGTTCTATCAAACACACCTTAATGCATTTCTCACTCTCGTGATAAAACGCTGTTAAGTAGCCTCTCGCTCTCACGACAAGACAACCTAAATTACACTTAGACAATAAAACCAGATTTTTAAATTATCATGTTTTACACTGATGGTTTCTACAGAGTCTCGTCGAAACGAATGTCCTTAAACTACGCGCTCAGACAAAATTAGCCTAACATATTTATTCCTAAAATTAACATATTAACATTGCTGGAAATTAAAGCATACATATTGGTTGATTTTAACAAAAGTTCAGAATTAGGTTTTTGTAGAAAAATCAAGTGATGTTGCAGACACGTACAAGTAATAATGCAGTAAAACGAAAATGTAAATAACCTGTAAGAATTGCGAAGAATATAAACTAAAACGAAACTTCTATTGAATATTAAACTTGATCCAAGCGTACAAATCAGCAAACAGAATGAAAATTACAACAGTGTAACAATCCCTCAGTGTGAGTGGTTGCTACTTTGGAAAGTAAATATGGTGGTTAAGCTAGAGAAATTTCTGCAGTGCTTCCGCGGGGTTTCTTGGATAACAATGCAGACCTACAAGGGTGTATTTATAGAGGAAATTTGGCTCCAATAAGGTCTGGTTCAATTTTGAATTCAAACAAGCAAAACTGTCAACTGTCATGGAAAAACTGCTCCCGCCACAAACGGCGACCGCCGTTTGCCTAATGGTGAAAGCCATTTGTTTAAAATGTGGTTTCCCTCCTTTTTTGGGAATGGCGAGCGCCATTCTCTTCGAGGGTACATATGGCGAGCGCTATTCAGTTGGGGAAGGCCAGAACTGCGTTTTCTTCACTTTTCCTTCACTCTTCAGCTCAACTTTGGTTCTTTTCTTCTTTGTTGCTGATAAGGGACCTGTCAAGGTAAAACAAGGGAAAACATAAGTAAATAGCCTTGAAAACAATAAAGACTCGATAAAATGACAAGTAAAAATACGCGAAATGAATCAAAATGTACGATACAAAATCGAGTCATCAAACTCCCCCACACTAAGACTTTTGCTTGTCCTCAAGCAAACTCTCAATGAAGTAAAAACAGTAAGTGCGATGTTTTCCTTTTTTTTTGGGGCGAATATCAAGAGTCTGAGCCTTTGGGCTAAATGGCCGGGTGAGAGCCACCTAACTTAGTTAGAGCAAGTCTTTCATTCGCAATACCAAATAAAAATCACATAATCATAAACTCTGAGATCGACATATATTTGTATCGGTTCATTACTTAGTTCACACGCAAGGATGGTGCTGACTACTGATATAAACTAATAAAGAGGCTACTTCTAAAGAACTAGGAACAAGGTCTCGGCATAATGTGTATCTAAACCGATATCGCATACTTAGGGACTCTAAGGTGTAGGAACGATACCGATATTAACAAAACTTTCCCAAGTCTACATACATAGCCTAAAACAAAGATAAAACAACATATACTTAATATGTCATGCCATTGAGTCAAACGGATTTTTTTTTTTAAATTGGGGTCTAAATAAAGGAGTTAATAGACAATGCAAAAATGTAAAGTAATAATTGACTCAAACGCGCATATGACTAAAAAAGAAACATACTAAAACTAGAAAGCAGGAAATAACATAAAATAAATGAAAGCAATAAATGGCTCCTCCCCCACACTTAAACTATACATTGTCCTCAATGTCTTAGCTTAAGGCGAAAGAAAGAGCGACGGAACCTGGATAGATCAATGATGGCGTCCACGGCCTCCGCGAGGGTGTCTGTCCTGCCTGAAAACTGGGTTGTCCTGTGGAACATGATGGACACAGTCTGCAATACGGTTTACCTCTCTGCACAATCCTGCCATCTCGAAGACAACGTCTCTCAAATCCAGCTGGGTCCTCTCCATAAACTCATACTGCCTCCTTTGCATATCATGCATCAGTACATCATGTTTGGCCTCCCTCTCTCTCTGCTGCTTGAGCTCTGATAAGATGTCATCCAGCGATGAACGAATACCTGCAAAATAAGAAAAAGGTGCAGTGTGTGCTTGGGTACTAGGCCCAGGTGTGTCAGCAGTGCGGGGCTGCTCAGAAGGCTGTCCCATAACCTCACGATAATGTCTCGCATCACTCTCCGCCTCTAAATCTGGCGCTCCTAAATCAAACAACCAATTAGTGCTATGACACACATCAATACGCTCAAAACACGGCAAAGAGAAGCCTCTGAACTCATATGTACGGACCATAATGTGATACCTGCCACCGTGCAAACTTTTGACAAGCCGCATATTACGGCAGAAGTCAAGATCGGCGTAAAGACAAGGTGTACTATCGGCATTTTCTAAGTCGGCCTCCAAGTCTAATGAGCAAGCTATAACAGTAATGATACCGCCAATGCAGATGGAACCACTAGTTCTATTCGCTACACTAATAAAATGGGCTAGGAGGAACGGTGTGGGATTCACAGGGGTTTGGAGGAGAGCACAGTGAATAAAGAATAGATCTTTTGAGTTCACGTTCCCTGGGTTCTCATGTCCAAAGGTGGTGGAGGCGAGGATACGGTGAAAGTAACGAATGGCTGGGTTGTGGATGGTTGTGGCCTTTAGGCCTTCCCATTTGGTGGTAGTGGTGTTGGTGATTTGACGCCAAAAGTGGAAGGTTCCGTCCTCCCAATCATTGTCGAGAAGTGCTTGAGTAGCAAGTCCCTCACCAACAGGGAAACCAAAATATTCTCCTATTTACTCATGAGTTAGCGAATAATCTACGTTAAACATTCTAAAATAAATGGTTCCGGTGGTGCGGGAAGTATCATGGACATAACGGAGCGAACTATGAAATTCATATGTAAGCCTAACGAAAGAAGCATTAAACATGGAGCAAAAACGAGTCATACCTAGGTTTTTGAGCATCCAAGAGACGCTTCGGAAGAGACCCAAGGTGCGAAGAGTTTCCGGTTCAGGATACCTTGTCGCATAGGCGGGTCTTTTGGAGATTCAGTGAAAATTTGTGCGCATGGTGGCTCCGATCACTCCTTCTGGGAACTCTATACCCATGTAATCGATTTCTTGGTTAGATTCCATTTTTGTTTCTTAGAAGGGTGTTGTTAGTAGATGGTTTCTGAATGGGTAGAAAATGGAGAATGGTTTGAGAGGGATGATGTGGAATATGTGGTTCAATGGGTTTAAATAGGGATTAAAAGGATGAATTTGGATGGTTAGAAGTTAATGTGAGATAATGAGAAGTTTATGAGGTGTTTAGGGCGCCTAGGAAACATGCAAAGATGGTTTGAATGGGATAATGAAGAGGTAAAACGTGTTTTAAAATTTAAAACAACACTTTCTGTCTCCAGGACCAAACGACGAGTGTCGTATGCATAATGGTGACCGCCATTTGCTTCGGGCACGGGTTTTGGATTCTGGTATTGGAAGAATGCAAAAATTTGACATATTTTTGGTCTTTTCTTGTTTTATTGCACAATCATGAAATGCTAAGCACTAAAAGGATTTATATAGGGCTTTAGAACACTTAAATAAAATACTTAAAAGAAAGAAACTTGCATTGATCGAAACTGAAATGCATTACAATTACTCGTCGGTATTTTGACGGTATACAGTGGAATGGAAATTAACAGTACAAATAATACGGGAAAGGGAAACACTATACAGGGAAGCAAACTATCCTAAGAAAAACAAGGAAAAAGGTGCAGCTTGGCAATCATCCACGATGTTGCCTAAGGGAATATACCATCTGGAACATATGATCCAACTCCTCATGGAAAACATCCATAAGTCCAATGAAATCAATTCTGAGAGAGGAAATCTCATCTTGAACAGAATCCAATTCGGACTGGATGCGATTAATAGCGGCAGCTACATTGATAGTTGGAATAGCAGGATTAATCTCGGAACTTTGAGTGGCAGTGGCGGACATAACAGTATCACGGTTCTCATAAGCTTGAGGAGAGTCAGGTGGAGTCAGAAACTCATTGAAGACCTCCAAATCATAAATCCAGTTATTCTTGTTGTGCACACTGGTTTTTTCATGGTTAGGCAGGGTAAAGGCATGAACTACAACATTATCAATAAGCAGCTCAAATTCAACAGGGCCAAGATTTGCAATTATGCCACAGTTGAAACAAAAGTTAATGTCCATTGGACGAATGCCACCGAAAGCAAAAGAACGATTCAGATGATATCTCATTCCAATTGCATCAGCAATGATCATCACCAACCCACCTATTAAGATCGGCTCAAAAGAATCATGAGCAAGACGACTAAAGTTAGCAAGTAAGAATGGGGCAACATTGACAGGTTTTCCTTGGGATGCAAAAAGCATGATATACAGCTCATCCCTAGACACAGAAGTGATATTATCTTCCTTACCAAAGAAAGTACGAGCAATGATCTTATGAAAATATCTTCATCCTGGATTGTGGATGCTCTCAAAAAACATAGCATCGGGCTCAGCATTACCGTTTCCAGATATGGTACCCCGGAATTGTTGAAGATCATAACTAGTAAAGGCATCAGCAAGAGTTTTGGTTACAACATCAGGCTCATTAGGAAAGCTCAACAAGTCAGCAAATTCATGGTGTCTGAACCTATATTTGTTTCCAAACAACCTGAAAGTAGCCAATCCACGGCCAAATCCAAAACCACGGGTGGAATCATAGTAAAGGGAGTTAAGGAACTCCAAAGTCAGGTTACGGTAGGTGCTGAATTTCTTTTTTAAGGTAAAGTGAGTCCAACCTATTTGGCTCAGAAGGTAAACAACGTTATCCCGGATACTAAGGGTTTGCATAGCAGAGTCATCAGGGTAGATGGACAGACCAAAATCTCTTTGAGACAAAGCCTCAAATCGACGTCTCTGGACATCATTCCTGAAGACAACGGTATGGTTCTCGAATGTGTGCATGGTCACAGGTCAAAGGTATCCTAGAGAAGGTTATCCTGAAAATTAAAAATATTACACTATTAGGGAAATAATATTATTATTACGCGTTAGTACAATTAAGATAAAAATAGTAATAATAATAATAATAATAATAATAATAATAATAATAACAATAATGAAATGCAACAAATAGTAATGCATATGAGATAAATTCTATACTAATCATGCATGCAATGTACTAAAACTAACAAAATAAATAACAAGAACTAAAGATCGTGGTTTATCTCCCACGGAGCGCTTTGTTTAATGTCGGAAGCTCGACATTAGATCTGAAAAAGGCATCATTTATCAGGAAGAGCGGGAAGCTCTTCCAACTTGTAATTTGTGCAGAATTCCTTGTTTTCTACTAAGTGGTAGTGCTTGAGTCTTTGGCCATTCACAATGAACGTCTCATTCGACTTTCCTCTAATTTCAACTGCTCCACTTTGCAGGACTTTTGTAACTTCAAAAGGACCAGACCATCTAGAACGTAACTTCCCAGGAAAAAGTTTAAGTCTAGAGTTAAAGAGAAGAACTATATCTCCTTCGTTAAACTCCTTCTTTGCTATCCTTTTATCATGTCATTTCTTGGTTCTTTCTTTATATATTCAGGCATTTTCATAAGCATCAAGTCTTAGTTCCTCTAGTTCATGGATATCCATAATCCTTTTCTTGCCTGCTGCCTTATAATTCATATTCAGGGTCTTAATGGCCCAATAAGCTTTGTGCTCAAGTTCTACAGGCAGATGGCATGATTTTCCATAAACCAGCTTGTAAGGCGTGTTTCCTATAGGGGTCTTATAGGCTGTTCTGTAAGCCCACAGAGCTTCATGAAGTTTAGTAGACCAATCCTTCCTAGAGGTTGCAACGTTTTTCTCTTAAAATTTGTTTTATCTCCCTATTTGATACCTCCACTTGTCCACTTGTTTGAGGGTGATAGGGTGTTGCTACTCGGTGTCGTACTCCGTATTTAAGCAATAGTTCCCCGAAGACATTTGAAATGAAATGGGAACCGCCATCACTAATGATAATTCTTGGTACACCGAATCTAGGAAAGATTATGTTTTTGAAGAGTTTTACCACCACTCGTGCATCATTTGTAGGATAAGTTATCGCCTCAATCCACTTTGATACGTAATCAACTGCGACGAGTATGCATTTGTTTCTAAAAGAAGATGGAAAAGGTCCGATGAAATCAATGCCCCATACGTCAAAGACTTCAACTTCTAAAATTCCCTTTTGCGGCATCTTATTGTTGACAGAGTATTAGGGGGTGTTTTTATCGTCTCCACAGGGATTGCCGATATTAGATGCTTGCCGTTCAATAGTTACAATGTTTTAAGTTCAATAATTTCAAATGGTTCTCGATTTCATGTAACATTAATTGGTAGCAAAGAGTAAATTTGTCGCAAAGAGTTTGTAAGGGTTTTTAGAAAAGCATGTCAAGGTTAGGTTTCGCTAATCCTTTTCATGTATATCCGATTAATTACGCATATGAACTTAGTTTCCGACCAATACAACCGCGCATCCTCCCGACTAAGTTTATGTCTAAAGCAAGGTCGTGAGTATTGTTGTTTAGACCGTCAGATGATGTCTCACGCTAACAATCTAAACAACAATCGTTAAGATAAACACAAAGCGAGTAGCAAATCCCAAATCTATGTCTAGAGTTTGGTTTTTAAGAGATGAAATTATTAGGTCATGATTTGTAGAATCTATGTCTAGAGCAATACAAATCACATATAAAGCATTAAGAGAAAATAACTTCATCTATATTGATCAAAGACTTTGTTCATATACAAAAGATCAAAAGAAATACATATAATTAGGATCAACTACATCTAACCTCAACACAAGAGTGTTTAGCTACACATTCTCATGGTAGCTTGAATGACAAGTTTCAAGAGGAGATGAATGAACATCCACGTCGAATAATCGAGAATGGATGTGACTTCAGCTTCTCAAAGTGAAAATCCACTCTTAGATGATCAAAAGACTGAAAACTATGTTTTTGGGTGAAAAAGAACAAAAAGATCCTTTACAAGAAAAGTGAAAATCTATTTATACACACCAGAATTCTGCAGCATTCGCACTGCGAGTGAATCATTTGCACAGCGAATGAGAGAAAATGGCACCTTAAGTGCCTCTGAGACTCAAACCGCCCCAGGCTGATGTCGTGGGTTCGCACTGCGAACAATCCATTCGCACTGCGAATCATTCGCCAGCTCATTTGCACAGCGAATTCAAGGTCCATTACCCACTGCCACCATTCGCCAGAACCTTCGCACTGCGAGCCAACCAGCGAGCCTTCGCTAGGAGTTCGCAAAGCAAACTTTAGGCTCTTTTCCAACTTAAACTTTCTGCCACCATTCGCGGTGGCGGTGGTGGTGGATGTTCCATAACTGGAAGTAACTGTGGAAATGGTGGTGGTGTAGAAGTTGAACTTTCCTCTTGTTCTCGCTTTTTTCTCGCTAGTTGCCTCCTTCGTCTCGTTCTGCTATTGATTCTACGAGCGGTTCTTTCAATCTCAAGATCGAACAGAAGTTGGTCCGTCGGTAGTTTCCCTCGCATAAAACAAAGTCTGCACACTAAACAAAACAAATTAATAAGTTCGAGAAAAAGTTAACAAGCTTAAAACAACACAACTATCGCAATGCTTGCAATATCACTTAACAATCCCCGGCAACAACGCCATTTTGTTGACAGAGTATTAGGGGGTGTTTTTGTCGTCTTCATAGGGATTGCCAATATTAGATGCTTGCCGTTCAATAGTTACAATGTTTTAAGTTCAATAATTTTAAATGGTTCTCGATTTCGTGTAACATTAATTGGTAGCAAAGAGTAAATTTGTCACAAAGAGTTTGTAAGGGTTTTTAGAAAAGCATGTCAAGGTTAGGTTTCGCTAATCCTTTTCATGTATATCCGATTAATCACGCATATGAACTTAGTTTCCGACCAATACAACCGCGCATCCTCCCGACTAAGTTTATGTCTAAAGCAAGGTCGTGAGTATTATTGTCTCAAAGTGAAAATCCACTCTTAGATGATCAAAAGACTGAAAACTATGTTTTTGGGTGAAAAAGAACAAAAAGATCCTTTATAAGAAAAGTGAAAATCTATTTATACACACCAGAATTCTGCAGCATTCGCACTGCGAGTGAATCATTCGCACAGCGAATGAGAGAAAATGGCACCTTAAGTGCCTCTGAGACTCAAACCGCCCCAGGCTGATGTCGTGGGTTCGCATTGCGAATAATCTATTTGCACTGCGAATCATTCTCCAGCTCATTCGCACAGCGAATTCAAGGTCCATTACCCACTGCCACCATTCGCCAGAACCTTCGCACTGCGAGCCAACCAGCGAGCCTTCGCTAGGAGTTCGCAAAGCGAACTTTAGGCTCTTTTCTAACTTAAAATTTCTGCCACCATTCGCTGGAAGCCTCGCTGACGTTCGCAGTGCGAACCTTCGCTGGCACCTTCGCCAGAGTTCGCAGTGCGAACACCCTGCTGCAGCCTCATGATTCCATGGAAGCTTGCATCCACTCATTGTGTCTTACATTCTTGATCCTTTTATGATTGTTCCTGCATACTAGCACACAAATTACAAGCACCACAAGTATATTCCAATGTTTGAAGAACAACACGAATCACCACTAAAATCAACAAGTTACACATGGAAAGTAATGAAAAATGCCAAGTATTGCATACAAATATATAACATGTTTGACATCTAACAACTCTCCCCAACTAACTCTTTGTTTGTCCTCAAGAAAAGTATGCCTCTCAAGAGGATTTGCTCGAGCATTAAATTCACCCCAAGACAAGAGAAACGGCTCAAATAAACAACAATCACAACAAAGCAACAATTACACAATCCAATAACTTATAATGTAAAAGAACTTGGCTCTTAAACAACTTTCAAACAATGTTTCAAGAGATAACTAACTCATCATGCACATGTCATTCTAACACTCCCCTTCGAAAAAAGATTGAAGGAAAACGCACATACAAGCCGGGACAATTACACTCAAATGACAAATGATGCAATACTAAGCAATTCATACAATATATCAATGATCACAAAAGAAATCATGGAAGCAAAAGATCACAAAGGACTTCAAGGTTGTAGCTTGGTCGGGTAAACAATAAAGGGATATTTCTAACGGCCATTGAAACGAAATTGCCGATGCAAAAGAACATTCACTACAAACGTATTCACAACATCTCAACTTCATTCACCAATTTTTCTTTATCACACCTTCTCAAACTACCGTGTGCAATTATTGAAACTATTTTTTCATTCAAGCAAGCATTTTCTCCTTTGTACACACATATTCACAACTCTTATCTTTTCATGCTTGCTTGAATTTTTTTCAAAATTTTGAGTAATTCACCAATCTTCCTTTCATTCTCCCCAACTTATTTTCGACTCAACCTAAAGTGAATGTTCCTTGCTTTTTAAGGCAAGAGAGTAAATTAAAACAACAGTTCAAAGGTTCAAGAAGAAAACATTTTAGAAACTCTCAAAAATTCAATGATGAACTCGACTTTTCAAATATGTACAACCCAAAGTTCATCACCAAAAGAGATCTAACAAAAATTTGGGCACAAAGGGGCTAACAAATTCTCGCTGCTCACGGGTAAATTACTATATGGAAATGGTTGTGCTCAATATCAACAAGTGCCTTGATCACTTCTAATACTTCCACAAAATCACACAATCACAAGATGAAGCATGAATTAAAAGTATAAAACAAAATCTATCATCAATCCAAAGCATATAGTATAACATGAAGGTTTATCACTTTTGTGATTTTTGGACCTAAATGACACAAGCATTCAAAGAGAGTTGTAGCATGAAACAACATTTTCATTTGCACCAAGACACAAAGTTCTTATACATTCTAAATTCTAGAACTAGGTAACTATGTACCTTGCCACAACAATTATGCTTAAAGTACTATCATAGCCATCCCATCTTGGAGGAATCTTCCTTTAAGATAAAGAGTCACCAAAAGAAGGAAACATTAAATCCTCACAAGCATACCAACATAAAACATACAAATAATTTTTAAGAGTTGAACATTCGTAAACTGAAGAATTCAACTCTTAATACAATAACTAAAACCGAAATATTAGTAAAAGTGAAACAAAATTTTTTTTTTACTGAAAACAACTAACATTACTAATAATAATAAAAATGTGCTTGGTGTAGAAACACCTACAGAGTCAACAGTACCTCAAGGGTACAAATACATCAATATCCAAAATATTCCACCAAGTGGATACAATACACTAATAAAAACTGAAATAAACTGAATACAAGAAAACTTCACTTTGGTGACCAAAGGAAGTACAAAACCAGCATCACCAAAAGAAATCAGTCCTCCTCAGACTCTGTAGCATACACCTCGGTCACCTGGTCATCCTCCCCCTCTTCAGAGCCAGAAACCTCCACATCCTCACCATCCCCCTCCTCATCAGCATCATCACCAGCAGGACTAGCTGCATCTTCTCCCCCTCCGATTACTGGCCTGGCCTCAGGCCAACCAGCGTGTGTGAGGAACTGCTCCCTCGACATCATAGAATGCTCTCCGGCGGGATCTCGAATCTGAAGCTGGAGTACCTACATAGAATCATGTAAGTCCAACATGGCGCGCTGAGAAGCCGTCATCCAGTCCCAGTTATACTGGAAAATTTCTTGCTGATAAGGATAAAAATTATGTGACCCAGAAGCATCTATCCCACCTGTGCCGGCCTCAGCACCAGCACCAGACGACTCACCCCTAGCCCCTTTAGGCTTGCAGAATTTGTCGACATATCGATCATCGATAGCCGACGGTATAGTAACCTGGCGCCGTGTAGGCAAAGCTACACCAGCCTCCGCACATAATGACATGATAAGACAAGGAAATGCGAGAGGGGCATTCTTCCTAGAAGCAGTACCTCCTAAACCACTCTCCACAATCGCCCTTATCTCATCGGCAATTATACGTGCCACATCAATCTCCACATTGGTTAGGATGCTATGGACTAAGTGAGCAAGGGGTATCGGGATGGTTAAGGAATGCGATTTTGGCTTTATATTGGTGACAACCAAAAGCAAAACCAGCTGGGCCAACGACAGCATGTCCTCCCAGTGGTACCTGACAGCAGCCCCAGATTGGTTGAATTTAACACTTTTCCCAGGGCGCAAAAGATCGCGGGTCATTTGTGGGATATCTCGGTTACAGTTAAGATTCCTATGGTAAACATCCTCCTCACTGGCACATAACGGTAGAGGGTTTCCAAGAACCGAGCTTATGGTCCTTTAGTCAAATCTCACTGTTTTCCCCCAACCACAGTTGTCCAAGTAAAAAGGTCGCCCTCATCCGGGAGGGAGTTTGCATAGAACTCCCGGACTATCTCCACATTATACCAATCAAGTGGAGTTATCAGCCGATCCCATTTTTTTGCATTCAAGAGGGCAGCTACAGTACGATAACTCCCCTGATCATTTAAATTAAATTGCCTCTCTGCTAGAATGGTTCTTTTTTCCAAAACCAAATATCTCTCAGCCTGCCTGGGACCTTTGAACCGAGTATCATCAAATTGGATCGGCACCTGTCGTGATGTAGTTGATTTCCTCTTCTTGGCAAGATTAGTCTTTGGACCCATCTGCACATATCAACAAACAAAACAACACAAAACACCAAGACAATTTATTAGAAATTAGAAATCAAACATAATCAGAACTGAACTTCATAAAATAAAAATCTGCTCTGTTCGCTGCAATACTCGCACTGCGAATCCTGGCAAACATTCGCCCCAGATTTGCACTGCGAAGCGGCCAGCGAATCCACGAAAATTTTGAAAAATTATAGTAGCCACACAGCCCACATCAGAGCATCATTCAAAAAGTCCTCTGTACTCTAAAGGTTGCAGAAAGTTAAACATGCATCACATACAAACCTTACAGCAGGATTTAACCCATAACTTCCTAAATGTTTCTAATGCTCATTACAACCCTAACATCAACTAGTAGAGAGCAACAAGAAAGGAGATACAAACCTGGATTGGAGAAATTGATGGAGAAAACACGTGATATGTGGTCAGCAAAAAGCACGTGAGAGCTTTGGTTTTTCTTTTTTTCTTCTTTGAATGAGAGAGGCAAGTGGGACTAGGGTTTTTTTCCCTCAAGTCTTCAGCCACTAACATGGGTCGTGGGCCTATGTGCAGGCCCACCCACTTAATTAAAACCCCACATTTGATGAGGTGGCAGCAAAAACATAAGCCCTGTCTCGCTGGGTTCGCAATGCGAACTGTCTGGCGAACATTCGCCCCAGACTCGCAGTGCGAAAAAGCCAGCGAATGAGACAGTTTTGAAATTTTTTTTCCTGTTTCTGTCCTGCTGCCACTATGCCAATCATTCAAATATCTAAAATCATTTAAAACAGCAATAAAAGCAATAAATACTTACAATGTTGAGGTGCCTCCCAACAAGCGCTTGTTTAACGTCGGCTAAGCTCGACGGTCCAACGCAACCTCAAGGATCGCGAAAAGGAACAACAGTGGGATTCCGCTCGAAATCACCTCCAAGATAAACTTTCAATCTTTGACCGTTAACAGTCCAATTCTCCTTTGACGTAGTGTATTTAATTATAATTACTCCATAAGGCTTGATTTCCCGAATCCGAAATGGACCTGACCATTTAGACCTCAATTTACCTGGAAATAATTTCAATCGAGAATTGAAGAGTAGGACCAGTTGTCCCACTTCAAACTGTTTGATCACAATTTTCCTGTCATGGTAAGTTTTGACACGCTCTTTATACAGCTTATTAGAATCATACGCCTGGAGGCGCAATTCATCCAATTTGTGCAATTGCATTTTTCTTTTGTCACCGCTCAGAGTTGGATCAAAGTTCAAAAATTTCAAGGCCCAAAATGCCTTATGTTCCAACTCGACCGATAAATGGCAATTCTTACCGTAGACAATTTTAAAAGGCTTGAGACCAATCGGAGCCTTAAAAGCTGTCCGATAAGCCCACAAAGCATCATCAAGTTTGTTTGCCCAATCCTTCCTTGAGGCTGAAACTGTTTTTTCCAAAATTCGTTTTATTTCTCGGTTCGATACCTCCGCTTGCCCATTAGCCTGAGGATGATATGGTGTTGCAACCTTGTGCTTAACACCACATTGCTCAAAAGCCTTTTCAAACTGAGTGTTATAGAAGTGGGATCCTCTGTCACTTATCAACACTCGCGGAGTACCAAAACGAGCAAAAATGTTTCTTTTCAAAAATTTTACTACAGTTTTTCCATCGGCTTTAGCACATGCTATTGCCTCAACCTATTTAGAAATGTAATCCACAGCGACCAAAATGTATTCGTTAGAAAATGAAGATGGAAACGGCCCGACAAAGTCGATTCCCCAACAATCAAATACTTCAATTTCTAACATATTTTGCAAAGGCATTTCATGCCGCTGTGAAATTCCACCACTTCTCTGACATTTGTCACAACTTTGGGCATGCGCATGCGCATCTTTGAATAAAGAAGGCCAATAAAAGCCCGATTGAAGGACTTTTGTTGCCGTTCTTAACCCATTGAAATGTCCTTCATACGGAGAGTTGTGACAATGCCACAGTAAGTTTGTGGCTTCCTCTACCGACACACATCTTCTCAAGAGGTTGTCGACACCAAGTTTAAACAAATGTGGTTCATCCCACACAAACGACTTGGCGTCCGACAAAAATTTCCTTTTTTGATGGTGAGTTAGACCATCCGGTATCAATCCGGCGGCTTTGTGGTTAGCCATGTCGGCGAACCATGGTCTAACTTGCACCCTAAACAATTTTTCATCAGGAAACTCCTCTTTGACTTCACATTCCTTCTTGGTCACGTCAACGTTTACCAGGCGGGATAAGTGATCCGCCACCAAATTCTCGGATCCTTTCTTGTCACGAATTTCTAGATCAAATTCTTGTAACAAGAGGATCCAATGAATTAGCCTCTGCTTAGAATCAGGCTTGGTGAGCAGATACTTTATAGCCGTGTGGTCCGTGTAAACGATGACGCGAGACCCAATCAAATAGGAACGAAATTTTTCCAACGCATACACTATTGCAAGCAACTCTTTCTCAGTTGTTGCATAGTTAATTTGAGCTTCGTTTAAAACTTTGCTCGCACAGTGTATCGCATGAAAAATTTTCGTTTTCCTCTGACCCAAAATAGCCCCCACCGCATAATCACTTGCATCACACATTAGTTCAAAATCCAATTTCCAATTAGGTGCAACGATTATCGGTGAGGTAGTTAAACTCTTTTTTAAAAAATTAAACGCAAACATGCAAGATTCATCAAAGTTAAAAAACTTATCTTTGATGAGCAAATTGCTCAATGGCTTTGCTACCTTTGCAAAGTCCTTGATGAGCCTCCGGTAGAATCCTGCATGTCCGAGAAAGCTCCTTATGCCTTTTACATTCATCGGTGGTGGCAACTTCTCAATAACGTCCACCTTGGCTTTATCCACTTCAAGGCCCTTTGAAGAAACTTTGTGTCCGAGCACAATTCCTTCGTTCACCATGAAGTTGCATTTTTCCCAATTGAGTACCAAATTGGTTTCCACACACCATTCCAACACTGTATCCAAATTTTTCAAACAAATATCAAACGATTGTCCAAAAACTGAGAAATCGTCCATAATGACTTCAATGGTCTTTTCGATCAAATTCGAGAATATCGCTTGCATACACCTTTGAAAAGTCGCCGGTGCATTACATAACCCAAACGACATCCTCCTATAAGCGAAGATTCCAAAAGGACATGTACAAGTGGTTTTTTCATGATCCTCCGGGTTCACAATAATTTGGTTGTAACCCGAATAACCATCCAAAAAATAGTAGAATTGTTGACCGGAAAGCCTTTCGAGCATTTGATCTATAAACGGGAGAGGGAAATGATCTTTTCGCGTAGCTTTGTTTAGCCTACGGTAATCTATGCACATTCTCCACCCGATCACGGTTTTTGTTGGAATGAGCTCATTTTTCTCGTTTCGGACCACCGTTAATCCGCCTTTTTTCGGTACCACATGCACCGGACTAACCCAAGGGCTGTCAGAGATGGGGTAAATCATTCCGGCATCTAACATTTTTACTACTTCCTTCCTAACCACCTCTTTCATGATAGGATTTAAGCGGCATTGCGGTTGTGCAACCGGCTTGAAATCTTCCTCCATAAATATTCGATGTATGCAATATGAAGGGCTTATGCCTTTGAGATCGGACAACGTCCATCCCATTACATCCTGATTTTTTTTAACACTTGAATTAAGCGGATCTCCTCATTTTCCGTTAAAATGCTGCTTATGATAATCGGTTTATTACCACCTTCCTCAAGAAAAGCATACTTCAAGGTTGAAGGTAACACCTTCAGTTCAAGCTGGGATTTTTCATCATTCACCGCTTTTTTTAGAATTTCCTCTTCATACTCCCAAGGTTGCAACTCTTCTAAAGATTCCAGCTCCATCAAACACTCCTCAAGAGCTATCTCCTCTTCAACTGAAAATACTTCCAAGGAATCATCTAAAGCTCTTTGTAAAGGGGTAATGACATGAATTTGCTTTGTGACATCAATAATCACTTCCTCCGTTGCATCGATTCTGAAACAATCACCTCTATCTTTCTTGTGCTTCATGGCATCATAGAGATTGAAACGCACCTCCTCATCTTGGACTCTCACTTTCATGAGACCATCATCCATGTCAATTGCCATACGAGCAGTTTTCATGAACGGCCTTCCAAGAATCAATGGAGCGTCCTCATCCTCCTCCATTTCAATGACCACGAAGTCTATCGGAAATAAAAATTTGTCCACTTTGACCAACACATCTTCCGCTACACCGTGAGGATGGGTAGTGGATTTGTCTGCGAGTTGCAATGTCATTTGAGTGGACCTCAATTCCATATGGCCTAACCGTTTCACAATCGACAAAGGTATAAAATTGATACTAGAGCCCAAATCAATCAATCCGTTGCCCACATAGATATTTCCTATAGTAACCGACAAGGTGACTCGTCCCGGATCACATTCTTTCCTCGGGAGAGTACGTTGAATGATAGCGTTACAGCTAGCATCTACCATGATGGTCTCTTAATCCGTATACCTCTTCTTTTTCGTGAGAATATCCTTCATAAATTTCGCATATTTTGGCATTTGCTCCAAAGCCTCGGAAAATGGGATATTTATTTGTAATTGCTTGAAAATATCCATAAACCGAGAGTAGTGCCTCGCACTATCTTTCTTTGTAGGAGCATGAGGATATGGTAAATGTGGGATAAGAATATTATTCACCGGTTCCTTCCCCTTCCTAGTTCTTTTCACTTTTCCTTTTCTCTCTCTTTTTTTCTCATCCTCACTTTTTTCCTTCTCATTTTCAACTAAAACACCCTCAACATTTTTTTCTACTTCAATCTCATCACTATCTTTTTCTTTTTCAACTACAACCTCCTCCTCCACTACACTTTCACCTACATCCATTTCAATCTCTCTTCCACTTCTTGTTAGAATTGCCTTACAATGCTCTTTAGGATTTGGTAGAGTATTTGCCGTAAAGTTCCCTTTTTGTTGCTCGGCCAATTGTTTTGATAATTGCCCGACTTGTGTTTCAAGATTCCTAATGGCCGCATCGGTATTCTTCTGATTGGATATTGACATTTGCATAAATTGCGTGAGAGTGTCTTCCATCTTCGTATTTCCAATGGGTGCTTGCAGTGGTTGAGTGTAATTTTGGTATTGTTGACGGTTTGATGGTCCGGCTTCTTGCATTCTCCACGGTTATTGATAAACTTGGTTACCCCGTTGTTGGTAACCTTGGTTGCCTTGTTGATACGGAGGTCGGGGTTGGTATCCTTGATTTCCAGCATAGTTTACCTCCTCCACAACCGGAGGACAATATCCGGTAGGATGGTCGCCTCTACAATGCTCACAAACCAAGACTTGTACATTTTTACTCGAAGAGTCATGAATTTCTTTAAATTGTTGAGGAAGTTTCGACATTTGTTTCATCAACAACTCAACTTGCTGGGATAATAACTTGTTATGCGGAAGTATAGCATCGTTGGTTCCCAATTCCAAAACTCCAGGAGTCCGTTGAGAAGGTCCACGGTTATGACTTCCTTGATGGTCGTTCAAAGCCATCTTATCAATAATGGCGGTGGCTTCTGCAGCGGTTTTGCTCAGCAAGGATCCACCAGCGGTGGCATCCAACAAGGTTTTATGCACAAGTTGAAGCCCATTTCGAAAAATATGAATTTGAGACAATTCATTAAAACCATGGCCCTTGCATTTCCTCAACATAGATTTGAATCTCTCCCACGCTTCATTGAGAGATTCATTGGCACCTTGTGTGAACACTGCGATTGCGGTCTTTGCCTCCATAAACCGAGTATGTGGGAAAAATCGCTCCAACAATTTCTCTTCAAGTGCATTCCAATCCGTCATTATTGTCGTTGACTGATCAAGATACCATTCCTTGGCCTTCCCAATGAGGGAATGCGGGAATAGTCTCTTAAACAGAGATTCCTCTTCAGCTTCGGGTGCACCAGTTGCTCCCGCAATCTCATAGAACTTCGTCAGATGTGTAAAAGGATCCTCATGATCCATACCAGTAAATGGACTTTGATATAGCAGTTGGAGAATACTAGTCTTCATTTTTGAATGACGACCGTTCTGCGCATTGCGAGCGAACTGGGCATTGTGTCTCGGATTGTTGGTACAAGGTCTAGAAGCAGGTGGTGGCGGTGGTGGTGGATGTTCCATAACTGGAAGTAACTGTGGAAATGGTGGTGGTGTAGAAGTTGAACTTTCCTCTTGTTCTCGCTTTTTTCTCGCTAGTTGCCTCCTTCGTCTCGTTCTGCTATTGATTCTACGAGCGGTTCTTTCAATCTCAAGATCGAACAGAAGTTGGTCCGTCGGTAGTTTCCCTCGCATAAAACAAAGTCTGCACACTAAACAAAACAAATTAATAAGTTCGAGAAAAAGTTAACAAGCTTAAAACAACACAACTATCGCAATGCTTGCAATATCACTTAACAATCCCCGGCAACAACGCCATTTTGTTGACAGAGTATTAGGGGGTGTTTTTATCGTCTTCATAGGGATTGCCAATATTAGATGCTTGCCGTTCAATAGTTACAATGTTTTAAGTTCAATAATTTTAAATGGTTCTCGATTTCGTGTAACATTAATTGGTAGCAAAGAGTAAATTTGTCACAAAGAGTTTGTAAGGGTTTTTAGAAAAGCATGTCAAGGTTAGGTTTCGCTAATCCTTTTCATGTATATCCGATTAATCACGCATATGAACTTAGTTTCCGACCAATACAACCGCGCATCCTCCCGACTAAGTTTATGTCTAAAGCAAGGTCGTGAGTATTATTGTCTCAAAGTGAAAATCCACTCTTAGATGATCAAAAGACTGAAAACTATGTTTTTGGGTGAAAAAGAACAAAAAGATCCTTTATAAGAAAAGTGAAAATCTATTTATACACACCAGAATTCTGCAGCATTCGCACTGCGAGTGAATCATTCGCACAACGAATGAGAGAAAATGGCACCTTAAGTGCCTCTGAGACTCAAACCGCCCCAGGCTGATGTCGTGGGTTCGCATTGCGAATAATCTATTTGCACTGCGAATCATTCTCCAGCTCATTCGCACAGCGAATTCAAGGTCCATTACCCACTGCCACCATTCGCCAGAACCTTCGCACTGCGAGCCAACCAGCGAGCCTTCGCTAGGAGTTCGCAAAGCGAACTTTAGGCTCTTTTCTAACTTAAAATTTCTGCCACCATTCGCTGGAAGCCTCGCTGACGTTCGCAGTGCGAACCTTCGCTGGCACCTTCGCCAGAGTTCGCAGTGCGAACACCCTGCTGCAGCCTCATGATTCCATGGAAGCTTGCATCCACTCATTGTGTCTTACATTCTTGATCCTTTTATGATTGTTCCTGCATACTAGCACACAAATTACAAGCACCACAAGTATATTCCAATGTTTGAAGAACAACACGAATCACCACTAAAATCAACAAGTTACACATGGAAAGTAATGAAAAATGCCAAGTATTGCATACAAATATATAACATGTTTGACATCTAACACTTATCGCGTCTAGAAATGTTCCCAGTGCGTTGACACCGGTCGCAGTTCATAACAGCGATGTGGACGTCCTTCCAAAGGTTTGGCCAAAAGAGGCCAGATTGTAATATCTTTGCGGATGTCTTTGATGTACTCGCATGTCCTCCATATGGTGCAGCATGGCAATGGGATATGATATTCGCTACTTCCGATTCAGGGACACATCGACGAAATATTCCATCGACGCCTCTTTTAAATAGTAGGGATTCATCCCAATAGTATTGTTTAAGATCATGGAAGAACTTCTTCTTCTGTTGGTATGTTAGTTCTGGTGGAAGTACCTTGGCTGCTAGGTAGTTAACAAAGTGAGCATACCATGGCAATGTGCTTTTAGTACAGATTGCTTATACTACTTCATTTGTTTTTGCATCGTTGAATAACAAGGAATATTCTATAATCTCGCTTTCGCTATCCAATTGGGCTACTAGTCTGTCGTAAGGGAATGCATCGTTTATAGGCACTTCTTCGGGCTTTAGATCCTCAATCCTAGAGAGATGATCTGCTACCACGTTTTCTGCACCTTTCTTATCTTTAATTTCCAAATCGAATTCTTGCAAAAGCAAGATCCATCTCAAGAGTGTTGGTTTGGCATCCTTCTTAGTCAACAAGTACCTAATCGCGGCATGATCGGTATAGATAATGATTTTTGCTCCTACTAGATAGGAACGAAATTTATTTAAGGCGAATACAACAGCCATGAGTTCCTTTTCTGTGGTTGCGTAGTTCATCTGTGTGTTGTCCAAGGTTCTACTTGCATAGTAAATAGCATGAAGTTTTTTTATCCTTTCTTTGTCATAAGGCAGCGCCTACAACGTAATCACTAGCGTCGCACATTATTTCAAACGGTAAACTCTAATCAGGTGGTTGTATAATGGGTGTGGTAATAAGAGGATTCTTCAGATGTTCAAATGCTTTTAAGCATTCTTCATCGAATATGAATTCGGCTTCTTTCATTAATAGTCCAGTCAGAGGTTTTGTAATCTTAGAGAAGTCTTTAATGAATCGTCGGTAAAAATTGGCATGTCCCAAAAAGCTTCGTACTTCTCTGACTGTCTTTGGAGGTTGAAGGTTTTCTATGACTTCTATCTTTGCTTTGTCTACTTCAATACCTCTATCGGATACTACATGTCCAAGAACTATACCTTGTCGCACCATGAAATGGCATTTCTCCCAATTTAACACAAGGTTCACTTTAACGCATCGTTCAAGTACCATCTCAAGGTTTGACAGACAGTGTTCAAAACTTCCCCCACATACAGAGAAATTGTCCATGAATACTTCCATTATGTCGTCTATAAAATCTGTAAAAATCGACATCATGCATCTCTGAAAGGTTGCGGGAGCATTACACAGTCCAAACGGCATTCGCCGATAGGCAAATGTGCCATAGGGGCAGGTAAATGTGGTCTTTTCTTGGTCATCAAGATGAATGGGTATCTGGCTAAATCCCGAGTATCCGTCTAAGTAACAGAAATGTGAATGTTTGGCTAGCCGTTCAAGCATTTGGTCTATGAAGGGTAAAGGAAAATGATATTTTCTAGTAGCCTTATTCAACTTCCTATAGTCTATGCACATCCTCCATCCAGTTTGAGTTCATTTTGCTATGGACTCGCCTTTTTCGTTAGTTACAACCGTAACACCACCCTTATTTGGTACGACATGCACTGGGCTGACCCAATTACTGTCAGATATCGGGTATTGATTCCTACTTCTAATAGCTTCTGCACTTCTTTCTTGACTACATCGCTTAGGACAGGGTTCAATCGTCTTTGATGTTCTCTAGATGTCTTACAGTCTTCCTCCATCATGATGCGATGCATACATATAGAGGGACTTGTCCCTTTTAGATAAGAGATGTTGTATCCAAAAGCTATGAGATGTTTTCTTAAGACTTCCAATAGTTTCTCGGTTTTTATTTGTCCTAAATTGGCATTAACTATTATGGGTTTTTCAAGTTCAGTGTCTAGGAATTCATATCTTAAATCCTTGGGTAGTGTTTTAAGTTATACAGATGGTTTCTTTAGGCAAGGCATTGGATCGGGTGTGTGTGTTAGGCATTCTCTTAGACTGTCATCTTCATATGGCTCACGCCAGTTATCGTCTTCGAATATTGGAGAGGCTGGAATCTTTAGTACTTCCGAGTACTTTGTCGGTTTCTTATCTATTTCTCTGACGCATTCCTCGATAACGTCTAGAAAACAGCATGAATCATCTAAAACAGGGGCTTTTAGGAATTGGGCTAAGATGAATTCGACCTTTTCTTCCCCTACTTCAAAGGTTAATTTTCCTTTCTTCACATCTATTATAGCTCCAGCTGTTGCTAAGAACGGTCTACCTAAGATGATTGGTATATTAGAATCTTCCTTAATGTCCATTATCACGAAATCTGTCGGAATATAGAACTGACCTATGCGAACTGGCACATTTTCTAGCATACCTATGGGGTACTTAACAGAACGGTCTGCTAGTTGTAGAGACATTTTTGTTGGCCTCAGTTCTCCTAAGTCAAGTTTCTTACATGTGGATAAGGGCATTAGGCTAACACTGGCTCCTAAGTCACATAATGCTTTTCTATGACAGACTTTTCGATTACACAAGGTATGGAAAAGCTACCTGGATATTTTAGTTTAGGAGGTATGTTATTTTGAAGTATAGTCCTACACTCAGCAGTGAGCATAACAGTTTCGTTATCTTCTAGCTTTTTCTTATTTGATAGGATCTCTTTAAGAAATTTGGCATATGAAGGCATCTGCGTAATAGCTTATGTGAATGGAATGTTTATATTCAGTTGCTTTAGAAGCTCTACGAATTTCTTAAATTGTCCTTCGTTTTTGGATTTAGCTAGTCTTTGAGGATAAGGTACATGTGGTTTGTATGGTGGTGGAGGCACATAGGGTGTTTCTTTCTCTGCTGCCTTTTCGCTTTCATCTTCCTTCTCCGTATTTGGTTCTCTTACTTTCTCGGTTCCCTTTTGTAAATTTTGGTGCATGGCTGAATTTTGGAGTCTCGGGTCAACGGGTCCATCGTATTCTGTTCCGCTTCATAAAGTAATAACGTTAGCATGACCTTTCGGATTTGGTTGTGGTTGGCCAGGAAATGCTCTAGTAGGGGCTGCTATAGTTGATTGTTGTTGGGCTACTTGAGTAATTTGTGTTTCTAACATCTTGTTATGAGTAGCCATAGCATCAAGCTTGCTTGACAATTGTTTCATCAATTCGTTCATGTGAGCATTTTGATTTGCGAAATCCCTGTTTTGCTGAGCTTGAGCATTCATAAAGTTTTCCATCATGATTTCCAGATTTGACTTTTTAGGTATTGGTGGAGCGGATTGCGCTCCTTTCTGAAATCCAGGTGGAACAACAGGTGTTGGGTTTGGTGGATGCAAAGCATTGTTATTCTTATATGAAAAGTTCGGGTGATTTCTCCAGCCAGGATTGTAAGTGTTTGAATATGGGTTCCCTTGAGCGTAGTTCACTTGGTCGGTAGGAGTATTAGCCAACACTTGACATTCAGCGTTTGTATGCCCAAGGTTTCCACATATTTCACAAGTTGGTGTCACCGCAGCTACGGTAGCTGCTGGTGGTGTTATTGCTAAACTTTCGATCTTTTGAGCAAACGCGTCCACTTTAGCATTGACTCTGTCTATACCGTTAACTTCGTGTATTCCTCCTTTCGGAGTTGGTTTCTCTACACCAGCACATTCACCTCCCTATTGGAAATGGTTTTGAACCATAGTCTCTATGAGTTCGTAAGCTTCTGCATACGGTTTATCCATTAGAGCACCGCCTGCGGCAATGCACAAGTTCATTTTGGTGTTGTACAACAACCCGCCGTAAAAGGTATGTATTATCATCCATTCTTCAATTCCATGGTGTGGGCATATCCTCAACATGTCCTTGTATCTCTCCCAAGCATAGAATAAAGATTCGTTATCTTTTTGCTTAAATCCGTTAATTTGGGCTCTCAGCATAGTTGTCTTGCTTGGTGGGAAATATCTGGCTAAGAAGACTTTCTTCAACTCGTCCCATGTCGTCACTGAATGGGATGGTAGACACTGGAGCCAAGCTCTAGCTCTATCCCTCAATGAGAACGGAAAAAGTCTTAGTGTTATTGCTTCTTGACTGACTCCATTGGCTTTTACGGTGTCTGCATATTGCACAAATATTGATAAATGAAGGTTCGGGTCATCAGTAGCATTACCTGAGAATTGGTTTTGTTGAACTGCTGATATTAGTGAAGGTTTCAGCTCGAAATCGTTACGGTTAATAGCCGGGGCAACAATGCTGTTACGTGGTTCTTCTTGTGATGGAACAACATAGTACTTTAAAGGAAGGTCTCTCGGTCCTTCGGCCATGTTTCGTTCTGGTTCTGATTCGATTTTCGAATCTGAGTAGGGAATAAGAGGATCTGGGATGTTATATCTAAGAAGGAATTCGTTAATTCGGCGTCTCAGAAGTATGTAATGTTCGATTTCGTTGATTGGTTGCTCCAACTCTTCGCCTTGTGAGCGAGTGTTTGGCATACAATCGACAAATCGAAAAGGAAAATAAAAAGTTGCCTTAGTCTATACTGTGCAACAAAAGTATCACAATATTGACTAAATTAGTCCCCGACAACGGCGCCAAAAACTTGATCGCGACTTTGCGTATTGGTTGGATTACTACTGCAAGTATACAACTTATCCCGTAGTTTTAAAAGATTGTCGAACCCACAGGGACTAATAATCAACCTAAAGTGATCAATTATTGTAGTGCAAAGCTAAGGCTTGAATTGGCGGTAAAAGAATCTTAGTTCTAACGGTATTTGAAAACAAATAATAAAACGAGACTGAAGAATGATTTCCATGCTCCTAAGGGACTTCGTAGATTTCGGGTGCTAACAAAGATCTCAAAGTTATTATGTAGGAAATACCAATTTAAAGACCCGATCTCACGCTCTCGCGGTGTTGACCAAGCCACACCTAATGACCCCAAGATTTTGCTCTCGCTCGCTCGGTAATTAAAAGGCGCGCTTTGAAAACCAACAAAACCTAAATGAAGCCTAATGCGCTCTCATTGTGTTTAGGTTCAGTGCTCAGTGTCTACTATCCGATGCTTACCTCAAACTCTCGTTCTATCGGACACACCTTAATGCATTTCTTACTCTCGTGACAAAACGCTGTTAAGCAGCCTCTCGCTCTCACGACAAGACAACCTAACTTACAATTAGATAATAAAACCAGATTTTTAAATGATCATGTTTTACACCGATGGTTTCTACAGAGTCCCGTCGAAACGATGGTCCTCAAACTACGGGCTCAGACAAAATTAGCCTAACATATTTATTCCTAAAATTAACATATTAACATTGCTGGAAATTAAAGCATACATATTGGTTGATTTTAACAAAAGTTCAGAATTAGGTTTTTGTAGAAAAATCAAGTGATGTTGCATACACATACAAGTAATAATGCAGTAGAACGAAAATGTAAATAACCTGTAAAAATTGCGAAGAATATAAACTGAAACGAAACTTCTATTGAATATTGAACTTGATCCAAGTGTACAAATCAGCGAACAAAATAAAAATTACAACAATGTAACAATCCCTAAGTGTGAGTGGTTGCTACTTTGGAAAGTAAATATGGTGGTTAAGCTAGAGAAATTTCTGCAGTGCTTCCGCGGGGTTTCTTGGATAACAATGCAGACCTACGAGGGTGTATTTATAGAGGAATTTTGGCTCCAAGAAGGTCTGGTTCGATTTTGAATTCAAACAAGCAAAACTGTCAAACTGTCACGGAAAAACTGCTCCCGCCACAAACGACGACCGGCGTTTGCCTAATGGCGAATGCCATTTGTTTAAAATGTGGTTTCACTCCTTTTTTGGGAATGGCGACCGCCATTCTCTTTGAGGGTGAATATGGCAAGCGCCATTCAGTTGGGGAAGGCCAGAACTACGTTTTCTTCACTTTTCCTTCACTCTTCAGCTCAACTTTGGTTCTTTTCTTCTTTATTGCTGATAAGGGACCTGTCAAGGCAAAACAAGGGAAAACATAAGTAAATAGCATTGAAAACAATAAAGACTCGATAAAATGACAAGTAAAAATGCGCGAAATGAATTAAAATCTACGATACAAAATCGAGTCATCAGTAATTAGGTTGAATAATCAAAGGTTTTCTCACTAAGGACTTTGGAGTAAAAAACCTTAAGAACCGGTAATCAAGTATTCAAAATACGTTGTTGCACAGTCAGATGACTTAGATCTGAACCATCTCATGAATGAATCATACACTGCACCTAGCATACTACTCATATCTTTTTCATCCGTTCAAATACTTTATCTTTTTTATGTGTAATTGTTTTATAATTTCACCAATCATTCCCAAAACCCCAAAGCTTTTGTTTAATTGAAATTTATCCGGAACTTTGTATCGTCAAGCAATCCTTGAGATTGATACTGGGGATTTCCCCTTTTATTACTACAGAGGCAAAATAGTACACTTGTTATTTTACCGATCATACAGACACGTGATAAATCAAATAATGCATATACACGGAAATTGAGAAACCATCTAAACTAAAATGATACCGACGATGTCTGCGATTTCATACATTACCTGTAATTTAAGATAATTATGTTTATGACATCAAAATGCATTTGGATTGTGTTTCCAAGTTCAATTATTGAATATTAATGGAATAATTTTTAGAGGATTTTAGGAATCTGTTATATGATATTTACTGAAAGAGTTTATGAAATTGTAATATAATAAATGTGGTGATATGAATAATGTCATTCGAACTATGTAGGTTGTCGTCTAGCTGTTACTTTCCAAACAAATCAAATTTGTTCTTAGAAAGTCATTCCAAATAAACAACACAGTGTTGGGTGATTTAGGGTGTGTCTCTATCAGAATGAGGCAAAAGAGGTATTTTTAAAAATTCATAAGGTTTGAGAGAAACATGTAGGGTGTAATGAGATTTTCCATTTTTTATTAGACATGGAAAAAAGAAACGTCTTAAAATTATTGTTTTTTATTTTTGAAAAAATTATTAAAAAATAGCTTAGACGACCAAAGACATTATTTTAGCATACTATCAACCACAAGATTTTCCAACACAACATCTCAATCAAACTGTATGGTATCCTACTTGTTAGAACAAAAGGGTTTTCAAGAAAGATGGGAGAAGAAGAAAAAGAGAGAAAAGCGATAGAAACTGAATTGTAGAAATTAGGATTTTATTGAGTGAAGAAGTTGCAGTACATATTTACATCATACCATGTCCTTTGTATAGGCAACTAAAGCACATGCCAAAAACTATAAAAATCGACCTAATTCCCAAAATGTACGAATTATATTTTGGCTTTGACACAACAACTTAAATGTTATATTCGACTCAGTTGAATACATATGACTTTTATAACTTCCACTAGCTACTTCGACACAGTAAAATGCTAGCTTTTGACAAAACATCGAATTAAAACTTCTAACACACACCCTAATTCATGTTCTCGAGACTTCTCATCACGATGCTTTTATTCAAATTGTCGAACCTAATTTTCTTCAGGGGTTTGGTAAGTATGTTGGCTAATTTCCATTCTGTCTTGCAATGCTTAAGTTCAAGCTTTCTATTGGTAACTTGATCCCTCAAAAAATGATACTTCATTTCTATGTTCTTACTTCGACCATGACACACTAAATGATTCGACAGGTTAATAGTTGGCTTATTGTCGACAAACAACTTCATTTTCCTAGGTTTCATTATCTTGAGCTCTTCGAGCAATATCTCTATCCATACTGCTTGACATGCTGCATATGATGCAACCGTGTACTTAGCTCCACAAGATGACAAAGCCATAATGTTTTGCTTCCTTGAGCTCCAAGAGATTAGAGCGCCTTCGGTCAAGAATATGTAGCTTGCAATACTCTTCTTCTCGTTTTCATCTCCACTAAAATATGAATTAGTGAAGCCACATACTTATGCGTCTCTGATGGTCTTCTTCTGCCTTGGCCTTAACACACCATGATCAATCGTACCCTTTATATATATCAACACTCTCTTAATTGTAGTGAGATAACATTCTTGGGGTTTCTCCATGAATTAACTCAATAGTCTGAAACTTTGATAGATATCTGGCCTAGTATTGCAAAGATACCTCAAGGATCCAATGATTTCTTTTTACAGTGTTGCACTTACAAACTCATTATATGTCTCATTCCTCAAACTTGCTCCAGTTTCTAATGGTGTGGCAACTGCATTAAAGGTGAGAAAAATACACAAGAAGGGGGGTTGAATTGTGTATGCCCAAAAATCTCTTTTCAATTGTGATTCTGAAACATCAGATCCTGAACCACATTCAGAGTTTGATAGCAGTTGAAGATTTACTTCCTTTTCTTAACCCTAATTCATAACCTAAGATGCAAAGCTCATGTTCTGATTCAAGTAAGAGACTGAACCATATCAAAGTATGACTTTAAAGTTTGTTACACAGTGGAATGTAATTACAAAAGTAAATAAAGAGACACACAATATATCATGGTTCCTCTCAACTTGAGAGTAGTCCAGTTTCATGTGTCACACCCTAACTTTTAACCTTAAGATCCCACCTCATTTGCATCATTTTTGCATAACATCAACCATCTCATGTCTGTGTATTTTGTGCACCACTAACCCTTTGAAATTCAAGAACATGTGCTTTGGTTTTGCTATGATCACAAGCTAGGGTTTTGCTCTTAAGAAGCTCAGAGTTTGACCAGTCAAAAGGATTGTGGGATCATCAATATCTCAAGCCCTAACTCATTCAACACTGATTAAGGGTCTCCTCTTATCAATAATCAAGTGCAAGATTGCATTGAATCAAGATCAACAAGTCCCAAGTCATCTGGTGCACCCAAATTAGGGTTTTTACCTAATTCAGTCCCTGGGTTGACTTTTGAAGCAAGGCATGAGCCAATACCTTAATATATTTTTCAAGGACCTCAAATGCATAATATTAGTTCATTCATGTGATTGGATTGATTCAAAAGGTTTGGTTCATGTGCAATAGAAGAATTCAAGTTCATCAGATGAAAAGTCAACTGTTCCTCAAAGTCAAAGTTTGACTTTTGAGATTTTTGGTCAAACATAGACTCCTCAAGTCAAGGATCATGAAAATATGTGATTTGGATCATGATAAATCAAGAAAATCAAAGGAAACATCCAAAAATCAAGATTTGGTGGAATTAGGGTTACTTGAATTTTTCTAAGTTATGAAAATTCTATGATTTTTGCCCTACTTCCCAAGCTCATAACTTCCTTCTCAAGCAACCATTTTATTAGCTCCAAAGACCAAATTGAAGATCTTGTTTCATACTTCAACTTTGTCATGGGGTATGATTTCCAAAAAATGCATGGATAAAGAGATATTAGGCCATGAAGTGGAGGATTCATTCGCTTTTGAACAAAAACACGTAGAAAAAATTTCAACAGGTGTTGACTATGTCAAGTAGCTGACTTTGCAAGCATTTTTCACCATGATCCCAATTGAATCAAGAAAAGTTGTCAGCATCAAAGTTGTAGAGGATGTTTCAAGCTTTCCAATGAGTCCAAGATGCTTCAACAAGTGTTGACCATGTCAAGTAGCTGACTTTGCAAGCATTTTTCACCATGATCCTAATTGAATCAAGAAAAGTTGTCAACATGAAAGTTGTAGAGGATGTTTCAAGCTTTCCAATGAGTCCAAGATCACAAATTTATCACACTTGAGCTATGAGTTTTGAAGAGATGAAGTTAGCCTCTCCAAGCTGAATTCTAGGTCCTTTTCATGGCAAGCCTCATGACCTAATCCAAGCCTAAGCTACATGATCTCACTTTCCAGGCCATCTTGCTTCTAAATCTCAACATGACCAGAAGATTACACAAAACCTTTGGTGCATTACACAAGGAATTGAGGCTTTTTCCAAGTCTTGATACCATTTATGGAAGTTTTTGCATAAAGCTCCATAGCCATTTTGATAAAGGTTTCTTTTGCCAACAACTTATGCATTGAGCTCCCAAATCATTTTCTTAGATCAAAAACAAATCTATAATGCTCATAAGCAACCCCTAAACTTAAAAAAGCATCCATATCTTCCACATTTCACTCTACTATTTCATCATGACCAAGTATGGTGTTTTGTGCAAATGAAACCAAGCTTCGAAACCAGCATTCCAATTGAACTAAACTTGATCTCTGCATGTTACATGAGCCATTTGAAACCTCTATAAATAGAGGATCAAGCCTCACGACATCACACACCAGAATTCGTATACCACCCTCAATTGAAGTAAAACTTCAAAAGCACCAAACTTGCCAAAACCTTCCACAGTCACAAAACACTCAAACTACCTATCCACACACACCACAAAGAATCCCTCTCAACTGTCCAAACTATCAATTTCATAAAAAAACCTCAGAATCTAAAAGTCAACTCTCATTTGCTTCATAGTTGACTTTCTGGCCAAAACAACATAACTCTTCATCCAAGCCATTTCCATTCAATCTAATCATCCAAACACCATCCATAAACTTCATACTAACTGTCCAAAGCATCATTTTGCATTTGTAACATCATCTTCATCAAGATCAAATTTTCATTTTTCACATTTTGCAAGAGGAATCGTGTAAGGAGTTTGAAGTCATTTCAATACAAAGTAAGCATCCTAAAAGCATCTAAGGGGATCAATGAAGCTTTCTAAATAATCACATATCTTCTGGAAGATAGATTAAAGAGGCATTGGACCTACTCTAATATGTAAGCCTTGAACTTCTGAAACTATGTGATCCTTGCATCATTTTCATCCATTTGAGTTACAGACATACTTGCCATAATGTAGATATCATTTCCCCCATGTCAATTGATCTGAATATGTGTTGTATGTGATTTCATTTCAAATTTACATTTTAGGGTTCATTCTGAGTTCAGGTTAATATTTCACAATATGTTGAGAATTAATGAAATTAAGTTGTACTATCGTGTTCCTTGTGAAAAATTAAGCAACTTTCATTTTTATACCACATGATTTCATTGAGAATTGAGGGAGTTAGCATTTTGAAAGAATTGAAAATGGAGGTTGAAGTTTCAAACGAAGAAGATGATGGTGACGCTTTTTTTTTTCATTTTTTAAACTTGTTTTATTATTTAATTTTGTGATTACAAATAACTTATTGAATTGTCATTGTGCCGTGTTGGTCATGTGTTTGGTTTGTGTGTGTTTGTGAGCTCAAGGCCTGGGGTTCGAATCCCCCTCGCCCTAAACCTTTTGGTTATTTTATTTTGCCTATTTTTCAATGTGTGTTTTATATATTATCTATTGCGCGCGTATCTTTGTCAACCTGAATCACATGGCTTGGTGGTAGAAGTTTTAGGCATTAAACAAGGGTGTGTGGGTTCAAACCCCTTGGCCAACAAAACCTTTATTTTTTACCACTTGTTCATTTTGCTCTTTCTTTTCACATTTTCTTTCAACCGTTTCTCATGCTCCTTTTATCCTTTTGAGTTGATTTTTTGCATACTTGCTTTTTGTCCTATGTATTTTATGAATGCATGAAAAAATACCGAAAATAATATTTATTTTGCTCATTTTCATTAGGTTGAAAACTTGTTCCTTTTATGTGATTTTTAGGACCTTTAAAGATTGTTCTTTGATTGTTTCCTTGGTTTAATTGATCATGAGTGTTTGTATAGCAAATATCATGCCTTACACCATGTTTAAATATTGTGGCTATGTTGTTCACTTAGACCAAATGTGTAAAATTGCTAACATGTTCAAGTTTTTCTTTCATGAACTTTTATTTGTTGAAGCATGCTTACATCTTCTAGGGTTTAGGATTGACCTCGTATTTAACATGCTCTTGTTTCCTTTCTTTGACTTGTGTGTATGTTGATTCCTTTTAGGACTAAGTGTTGTTTTCACTATGTTCATTATGATGATTGTTCATACTTGTATGCTTTGATCTATGTCTTTTACTTTTGTGGTGTCCATCATGTTCACAAGTATTTCCTTCATAAACTTTCACAATGTTAAGCATGTCGCTTGTCTTATGTTTGTTCATGTTATGTAAACCTTTGTCATGTCCTGTTTTGTTTATAATGTTTATCAATTCATGCATGTTTATGTTGTCAATCATTGCTATCCATTCCAAGGGAGGGTCTTGTTGTTGACATCTTTGTCATTTGCATTTGCATCTTTACATCTTCTTGTACATATATCTCCCTTGTAATCCTAAAACTTGCTATCCCTTAGGATTACCTTCAATTTAGACAATTCAACTAGGGTTTCCCCTTTTACACACCCGAAACCACTTTCAATAAAAACCTTAACCTTAGGTCATTGACTCTTTTCAAACTCTTTTCTTAACAAATGCTTCAAAACATTTTAAGCACATTCAAATCTTCTTTCACAAAGACTAAAAAACACAAACTCAACTCAAATCTTTTGCCACCTTTGGCTTTTCAATTTAAAACATTTTCAAATAGATTAGACATTAGTTATCTCTAGTTGAGATATAAATCTCCTAACCCATGACAAGGTGAGAAAGATGATTGATTATTTTCCACTTGAGAGAGGTATGTGGCATACTTGTTGATACATCCAAGTTGGAGCCCTTCTCTCAATTTGAAGCAAAGATCCCTCTTCCACATGTTTGTGGTGGTTTAGATGAGTATTCTCCTTGGGATGACAACTTGTCTTTTCAATAAAATCCACCATGACAAACACTTTTCAATCTGTACCCCGAACTATGGGGTTTTGATCCTTTATTGGTACGTAGGCACAAGACTTTGTGTCTTGCCAAACACAAAAACAATTAAAAATATTTATTTTCTCATCTCCTAATCAATACCAAATAGCAAGCAACTTAATAAATAACACAAATACAACAAGAGGTTCCTATAGAGTACTATAGATACTTAGGGTGCTAATACCCCCCCTTAGTATAACCAACCCCGAACCTTAGATCTCTTTATTGCATTGTTTTGCATTGCATACTTATGGGTTATTCTTTCTTTACCCCTTACATTGGATAAATTAAAGATCGGTGGTGATATCTTAAGATTTGTGAAGCCTAGCTAACCTAATAGCTATGGTCTCAGATTCTCACTGCAACACCCTGCACAAGAACTTTTAACTATAATCAATCAGATTACAATTGCTAAGCCAATAACTCAATACTTCATGCTCAATCAAACTAGAATGAGACTTCCTTCCTTATACCCTCGATTCAAGACTTCCTGTTCAATCTATCCAGAATGAGACTTCATTGCTTAAACCCTAAGTTCAAGACTTCCTGCTCAATCAGACTGATCGAGACTTCCTGCTCCATCCTCAAGCATGAGACTTTAATGCTTAATTATCAGAAAGAGACTTACTTTAAGCACAGAGGCTAAAGTTTTTCAGATTCTCTTAACAAAGAGTCTGGTATTAACCTTGTGTATATATGCGTGCTTTTTAGTTAAGCATATACACAAAGATTTACACTTTTGATCAAAATATAAATTGTTTGCTCCTAAGTGTAAAAGAATGAAGTTTTCATTCTTCTTCTCTCCTTGCACTGATTTTCTTTTGACGTGCCTTTCTATTTTGTTAATCTTTTTTATCATATTAACATATTATTTTTTCAAATCATATGTGAATATGTTTCACTCTACTATAACATGCTTAACCTTTTTGGTTATATTTTCTCTTTGAGTGTGTTTCTCTTATCTGTTTTTTCTGTGTAACAAAATCTCTCTCAACCCACTTATGTGAATTGGTATCACATCCTTGTGAACACAATCACACATTCTTCAAATTAGATTCATTCTCCCTAATATGAATGTTTTCAATCTTCTTCTTTAAATAGATGCTGAGAATAGATTCGTTGAAGATTGAAACTACCCATGGTACAAGTAGTTGTTGAAGGTCTTTATCTAGAGTACAATAAAGTGAGCTAAAAACTCATCTAGCATAAAGACATTGAGAGGAAAAGAGCAGAGGTCAAAGCAGTTGGAGAGATAAGATCCTAACAACATTACTTTATGCTGATTAGACATAAAGTAATGTACCTTTGTCACGTGATCTTCTTTAGATAACTTCTGATTGAAGACTTCTTAAATACGTTTTTTGAAGCTTGTCCAGAGTCATTGTTATCTTTATGCTTACCTTCCTAAATCAGAGGCTTTTTATAGAATTTGTTAAAGCATGATCAAAAGCTAAAGTATGTCTTCAGAACCTGGATGGAATGAGACTTCAGAGTCTCGAGTTCATAGGTTTTGAGAGTCTTGATCATAACTAGTCTGGATGAACACTTTCAGAGTTGATAACTTATTGTAGACAAATTCCTTTGAAGCAAAATCTTCATAATTGCTGATGAAGCACATTCGAAAGATGCGGTCAAGTTAGAGAAAGCTCGTAGACAACGGTTCTGAAGAACATCCATGCTCAAGATTCTGACTCGGAATAGCCTCTGAAGACTGACTCCCTTCAAGACTCTGAGCTCAAGTTTAAGACTCTGAAGAACAAAGTGTGGAAGATTCTGAAGACCTAGTTCTGAGGAACAATGTCAAGACTCTGAAGACTTTAGCTCTGAAGACTTTCATCAGGCGTTTAATTATTCTAACCATGCTTCAACAAACAACATTCAAATGTCTCTGATACTTAAAAGATGACAGAATAGACCGTTGAACCAGAGATAAATAGTACCTCGTACAAGATCAAAACATTTCTTCCACTACGTGAATTTTGTGGAGTAAGGACATTTATGTTGTACGATTTTGTCTCCCACCATTGAAGACGGTTATTCAAGGCACAACTCATATGTGAATATTCCCATACTACCCACCAACGGATCTTTCTTTGACTATATAAGGAAGACTTGGCAAAAGGAATCAAGCTGCTACCTTTGAATATATTCACACGATATTAAAGTTTTCACGCTGCATTACTTTCTCTGATACTTTTGTGAATATTGTATGAAGACACATAACTTTTGTTTATATTGTGTGATTGCGTCTTTGTGCTTAAACCTTTGTGTTAATCAACTTACTAGAAGCACTATTGCAAACACAATTTGTAATTCTCAAATTTGTTTGAGTGATTATATTGAGTGACTAGGGTTTTAGTTTGTATACTCAAGAAGATAAGGACGATTGCCTTTGTGGTGTCTATAATCTGTTTGATTATAGTGGATTAAGTTCTTTTGAGAAGGCGAAATCACCTTGGCGGGTGGACTGGATGTATCTTAGTTAACAGCGAACTAGGGTAAAAATAACTTGTTATTTTTTATTATTTTTAGAAAGCCAATTCAAACCCTCATTTCTTGTGTTTCTCGTAACCTTCAATGCACATTTTTTACTGTTGTCGAACCATGAAGCTAACCTTGTCAAGGCTAGAGTTTGATCCAAATACCACAATAATGATTTTCACTGTCATGTTCGGGTGACTCCTTAGAATCAATTCCCATGTCCTCTCCCAGTGAATCACTTTAGCATTGTAGTAGGAATTAAAAAAGTTACTCCCTTCGTCCCATAATGAGTGATCCAATTGAGCATTTCACACAAATTAAGAAAAAGGAATAAATGGAGGAGAGAGAATGATATTTTTACTACAATACCCCTTATCATGTATTGGGAATGATGAAAGTAGTATTAATTAGATGGTAGAATTGGAAAATGTGCATTGGAAATTGAAATGAGTCATTCATTTTGGGACACCTTTTTATTCCAAATGTGTCGCTCATTGTGGGATGGAGAGAGTAACACGTATAACAATCAATATGTCTAATCCAAAAACCATGTGAAAATAAATTTGAAAGTCACTTCAAATCGAAATAAACCATCAAAAGCTAGTTCTTCAAAAGGATATTGTTTATAGCCATCCTCCGTGTCGCTCACAACATGGTCAGATAACTCCTTAGAATCATTTCCCATGTCCTCTCCCAATGAATCACTTTAGCATTGTAGTAGGAATTCAAAAAGTTAACACGTATAACTATCAATATGTCTAATCCAAAAACCATGTGAAAATAAATTTAAAAATCATTTAAAATAAAATAATAAAAAAAGAACAAAAGCTAGTTCTTCAAAAGGACATGGTTTATATTCATCCCCGTATCGCTCACATCGTCTTCCACAAAATAACCAGAAAGATGGACGCTCCGTGTACCAATGACTGAGAATGTGACAGAGTCCTTAACATAAAACTAAAGATTCAGAGAGCATGACAAAACCTTATTTAAAAGCAACATACATAAAAAACTAGACTTCCGTGTTCAAAAGAGCACTGAAGACTGCTTATCTCTATTGATGGACCATTGCCTATAGTAGCCTAAAGTCTTAGAGGGTGGAAACAAGATAAAAAACATAGTGGTTATTCGTAATTATAAAATCTTCTAAGGCTTAAAAGATATCAAAAACCAATTAACAAGATTCCAGAACCCTGATGCCATTGGAGATAAATGCATATTATAAAGGAATGACAATATTATATTGAAATTCAACAAAACAAAACAAATGTTACACTAAAAAAGAGGTATAAGCCATTTAGAGCATTCACATCCATGCCATCCAATTTGGTGGTATAAATAGACCCCACCTAATATAATATATTATTTCACATTTCTCAATTAATTAAATCACTAAACTACATTTTTCAAATATTCATACCACTCATCTAAAATTCTAAAATGGGTCCCACTAAACTTATAATATATTCCAAATTTATATTTTATGTTAATATATAAATATATAATTTAAACAAATTAATTCAATTATATCAAAATGTATTAAAAAGGAAACAACATATATTTAAAATAAATATATTAGCTATTAAAACTGTAACATTTATTAGTTATTAAACAAATAAATATATTTGACTGTTACATTTAATATTAAAAATTAAAACTGTTACATTTATTAGCTATTACATTTATTATTAATATTAATTTAATATTTTTTATTATATTTTTTGTTTTAAAATTTCTTACGTGGCCATATTACCAAGGTGCCCTGCAAAGCAACGTTTGAAGAAATAATGCATTTCATATTTGCATTTAATCTGAATTTTCTGACACAATTTTATGGATATTAGTGTAGTACCCACTGATGTGGATATTCTTATAACTCTGATGTACACACAACATCAAGTTCTACAATAAAAACACAAGTGCTAAATAACCTTCAAACCAACAAAGGACGATTATCAACAAAAAAATCAGCAAAGTCATTTACACGGTCAGAATGAAAGTGTTGAAATTATGGAAAAAAAATCTTATCTAATTTAAAAAAAAATCAACAACTAATTGAACAGAGTTCAGACCCTTAAAGTGCCATAAGAAGGATTGCAAATAGATCATTTCTTATTACACCACCTATGTTTCTTAGGCACCACGCGAATTTCTGTTTTTACCCCCAGTTTTTGGATATGCAAATCCGGACGCACCATTTTTTTTAAAAACGTTGATTTGTTCTGGAAGTGCATATCCGGAATAATTCCTGATCTGCAGATCTGGAAAAATAGCAGAACTTTATTTTTTTTTCAAAATCAGTTTTGTTGGTTGGTCGTAGATGTTACTATATCATCGCATTAATGAATATTGAATAAGAGGATTATTTCATTATTACTACTATAATGAAATTCTCAACATATCGTCGAACGGGCGCGTCTCACGGTGATTGGAAGGAGAGAAGACTTCAATTGTTGATAGGACAAAGCAGGAGAGAAGACTTCAATTGTTGATCATAATTTTGCCTGATTTTAAGGGTAAATCATATGGTAAGTTTTTTGTCTAGTCTAAATCAAATCATAAGGTTTTGTTGTATTATGTTGAATCAATTTATTTTGTTTTGCAGATAGAATAAAGCATATGTGTAACTTTGTGTTTCTCTATAGCTGCAGTAAGCTTTGTGTTTCTCCATAACTTATGTGTAACTTTTTTATTTTATGAAATGATATTTAGATATCACTCTATGTTTGCTTGTTCTATATTGTAAGGTGGTGGCATCAATGGACTGACTTTGGGTCACAAGATACAGAGGAATTGTTTCTGCTCAGGTTCATTGCGAGGAGATTTGTGGATTCCTCATGATGAGACATAGCTGATTTTCTTTTAATTTTCAGGGAGTGGCGTGTGGCTTTCTATAAATCAACTGGGTTTAAGCCTAAAAGGATTATATTTTACAGGTTCGAGTTGGTTTTTTCTAAATGATACATACTGATGTATATTGATGTATATGTATATATTATAAGTTGTTTTAATTTTATATATGATTTATTTTGCATTGTTAATTTCTGCTTATCAGAGATGGAGTAAGTGAGTGTCAATTCAGTTAATTTCTAACATATAACTCTACATCAGTTAACCACTGCCCTGTGCACTATAGTGCAACTCAAAATTTAACTTTTTGCTGATTTTGTTTTTCTAAATTGTCAAAGGAACCGTGGTAGACACCAGCATTTTCCTGTTTTGTTGTTAGCTATACAACTTTATTTTAACTAAAATGTCATCTTGTATGCAGTTCCTCCTGCTTATTATGCACACTTGCTAGCTTTCCGCGTTCAATACTACATAAGTGAAGTCGAAAATTCTGATTCTGGTTCTGCAAGTGGTAATAGGAGTACCACCAACTTTGTGTCGACTTTGCTGCCATTTATCTTGGATAACGTCAAAGAAGTAATGTTTTACTGTTGATCTTGATTTGTCCTACAAGCTTCGAGGATAGATTTGGGAGTTCAGATATTCACAATGCCCTTTTTTAGATATATAACTTATGGTTACAGGTCATGTTTGCCACCATAGGTGGATGACCGTTATTTTGTTTAAATATGGGTTAGAACTACTAGACAACTTTTGGATACAGAACATGTGGTCACCATGCGTTTTGATAAATATTTTGAAGTTATCATCATAGGACGTCTGCCATATTTGTTACTCTAACCTTCTGTTAAAATAAATGTTATTATTACTTCTTAATATAAATATAATAATTATTTTTTCAAATTAATAAGTTCCAGGCATTTTTTCGGATATGCACATCCGGACAAGTTCATGATCAATACTTACCGGATTACACATCCGGAAGCCGCGTAACTTGTTTTTACAAAAAGTAGGGGTTAAAAAATAGTGCGTCCGGATGTGCACATCCGGAACAAATCACCGTTTTTAAAAAAAATAGTGCGTCCGAATTTGCATATCCGGAAACTAAGAGCAAAAATGGAAATTCGTGTGATGCCTAAAAAATATGAGTGGTGTAATAAGAAATAGTATTGTAAATATTATGTATCAAAGTCAAAGTCCAATAATGCTTAGCTAGGTGCGTAGGTGAGTGCTAGAATCATGTTGTCACCTCAATAATTGTTTAATAGCTAAAGTATACCATAAAATGATACAAGTCATTTAGAACCTTGTTAAACAGATAACATAAAAAAAATTCATCCAGATTCCATGAAAACAAACATGTGAAAAATAAACTTCAAACGCAAATGGAACAACAAATATTATCATCATCAGGTAAAATACATAACAGAAAAAGGCATAAACCCTGATTCCATGATTATATCCCAATTACAAAAACAATAATGCAAAAAAGGATAATGATTAGAACCCGAATGACATGAAGTTTAAGCTTTCCTCGCACGTTGCCATCATAAGAAACCAGTTCGCCAAGTTTCACTTCAATCCCTAAAATGAAGAACGATTTCAAGTACTATAATATAGTAATATCAAAACAAAAAAACGCAAAAGAAAAACATCAAAGAAAACACATATTCGCAACTAATATAGATGAAGTAAGTGTAAAGCACTACAAATTTTCAAAGGTAGAAGAAAAGAAGAAAAAGGATGAGAAAAATGATAACTAACCCCAAAATCTCGTTGTAGTGTCAACAATCATGACCGTTCTAACAACCTTTCTTTAAACCCTTAACGTTAAACCCTTAGAATTCCGGTTGTCGTTTTGGAATAGACCTGCCCATTACACCTCACAAACTAACCCTGACTGCTAGAATGGGCTTCGACCCAATTAGAAATTATTATTTGCACATCTGTTTTCTTGTACACTTGTGTGTATATTATATTTATTTTTCTTAAAAAAATCTTATTTTGAGTGTTAGAACAACATAAAACATAAAAGCAGAATTTTGAAGGTAGTAACAATGGTGGAAAAGAAACTTGGGGAATAAGATGAATTGAGAGAGAAAGAATTAGGGTAGAGAGTAATAATAATGATGAATGAAAATTGGCATTAACATCTAATTGGGATTACAACAATGTATTTATACATGAGAGAATACAACAACTAATAACCAAAATCAACTAAAGTGTCATGCTGTTAAAATTCTGTTATTTTTGGAAAAACATCAGGTGTAATCAATTAGCAACATATGCGTAATCGATTACGCGTTCAAAATTTCCAAAAATAACAGCTTTAACAGCTCACAACACACCACCTCACTTTAGTTGCTCCAAGTTCATCATGCTCAAGCTCTTCAACGGTCTCTTGAACACCTCATTTGTCACACCCTTGGTCAACAAATCCGCAACTTGGTCCTCGCTTCGGCAATAGCTCAATCTAAGCTTTCCATCACCGAACAATTCTCTCAAGTAATGAAACCGCATCTTAATATGCTTGCTCCTTCCGTGTGCAATCGGATTCTTCGCAAGATTTATCGCGGAAACATTATGCACAAACAGTGTGGTGGCATCATCATCACTACATCCCAATTCCTTCATAAGATTCACTAACCACATAGCTTGGCAAGCACTCAATGATGCCGCAATGTACTCGGCCTCACAAGAAGAGAGTGCTAGAACCGGTTCCTTATTCGAACACCATGAGATTGGTGTACTACCGAACATAAAGATGTAACCCGCCGTAGATTTCCGATCATCTTTATCTCCGCACCAATTAGAATCGGTATAGCCAAGTAAAGTACATTTGCGACCCATATCCGATGTGGGAAACAAAATACCATAACCAAGAGTACCTTTCACATATCTAAGGATTCTCTTGACCGCTGCCAAGTGAGACACCTTAGGTCTCTCCATGAATCTACTCGCAATACCGACACTAAAAGCCAAATCCGGTCGAGTATTGCACAAATACCGTAACGATCCAATCAAGCTCCGGTAAAGTGTTGGATCCACATCATCCTCATCATCACTTTTGGACAGCTGAACTCTAGCCTCACAAGGTGTATTAGAAGCATTACAATGTTCCATTTCACACCTTTTCAAGATATCTAGAGCATACCTTTTTTGATGCATCAGCAGCCCCACTTTTGACTTGTGAAACTCTATGCCAAGAAAGTATCTCATGACACCGAGGTCCGTCATCTCAAACTCACTCATGAGCTCCACTTTGAACCTTGAAATACTCTTGTCATTGCTTTCCGTAATCAAGAGATCATCAACATACAAGCAAAGTATAATAACACCATCAATAGTATCCGATCTCACATAAACACCATGTTCGGATACACACCGTTTGAAACCGATGTCAATAAGAAAGCCGTCTATACGTTTGTTCCAAGCTCTCGGAGCTTGTTTCAAACCATACAACGCCTTGTGTAGCTTGTAGTACTTCTTCTCTTGATTTTTGATCACGAAACCGGGTGGCTGCCCCACATAAACCTCCTCATCAAGAGGACCATTCAAAAACGCAGATTTCACATCCATTTGGCAAATCACCCAATTGTTGCTATGCGCAATTCCAACAACCAAACGAATAGTCTCCAATCTAGCCACCGGTGCGAATACCTTCTCGTAGTCTATCCCCTCACGTTGCAAGAACCCTTTGGCAACTAATCAAGCTTTGTACTTGATTACTTCACCTTTAGGATTTGCTTTGACTTTATAGACCCATCGCACACCAATCGGTTTCTTTCCATGTGGTAAATCGACCAACTCCCAAGTACCATTTTTCTCAATAGATTCCAGCTCCTCTTTCATTGCACATATCCATTTAGGATCACTTAAGGCTTCCTCCTCATTTACCGGTTCAGATTCGGCCATAAGTGCGAAATGAACAAAATCACCATCATTGTTCACTTCATTATCTTGGAACCTCTCACAATCTCGGAGTCTATGAGGCAAGGCTCTTTGCCTCACTAGTCTACCATTATTCACAACATCATTTTCCGCTTCAGTAGGTGCAGGTACAGCGGCATCGGAACTCTCCGGATCAAACAAATCAACAAACTCCTGCTGTTCAGCAGGGTGTAACTGATTAGCAACATTTGGGTAATCGATTACACCTGCTATTTCAGCAGTTTTGATTTCATCAAATTGGACATCCCGGGTTATCACAATTTTCCGATTCCTTTCATCAAACAGCTTGTACCCTCCAGTAGAGTGATATCCAACAAATATCAATTTCTCACCTTTATCATCCAACTTCTTTCTAAGTTGATTCGGTACATGACGATATGCAATCGATCCAAAAATGCGCAAATGATTCACACTCGGTTTGAAACCACTCCAAACCTCTTCTGGTGTAATCTTCTCCAGCTTCTTAGTAGGACACCTATTCAACAAGTAGGTGGCTGTAGACACGACCTCACCCCACAATTCCTTAGGCAATATCTTCCCACAAAGCATACTACGCACCATGTTCATTATTGTACGATTTTTCCTTTCGGCAGCTCCGTTTTGTTGAGGCGTATATGGAGGCACCACCTCACGCACAATACCCTCAAGATCACAAAACTTCCCAAACTCACTAGAGGTATACTCACCTCCACCATCCGTTTTGAGAATTTTGAGCTTCCGACCGCTTTGACGCTCCACCATGGATTTGAAACTCTTGAACACTCCAAATACCTCATCCTTCCTCTTGATAAGATATGTCCAAAGCTTCCTACTAAAGTCGTCAATAAACGTAACAAAATATCGATTGCCGCCATAAGTCTCTACTTGCATCGGTCCACAAACATCGGAATACACCACCTCAAGTAAGCCTTTGGTTCTTCGACCCGCATCCTTGCTAAACACATTCTTGTGTTGCTTACTCGTCACATATTCCTCACACAATTCTGTCGGAACACTAATATGTGGCAGCCCTGTTACCATTTCACTTTGTTGCAACATTTTGAGATCCCTAAAATTAAGGTGACCAAGACGGTAATGCCATAACCACTCATCTCTACTTGCCGCGGTAGCTAAACAACGATGCTCCATAACCTTTAACTCAACCTTAAAAGTTCTATTGGCAGCCATCAACGCTTTTAGAATCAACACACCATTTGAATCTAAAACGCGTAACATCTTGTTCTCCAACCGAATTAAGTAACCTCTTTCAAGTAATTGGCCAATGCTTAAAAGATTACACTTAATTCCCGGTATGTACAAGACATCTTTGATCCTAGAATGTCCACCATTCTTTCTTCCGATCAAAACATCTCCTACCCCTTCGGCTCTTAAAGTGGTGTCGTCGGCAAACTTGACTTTACTCTTTGCCGCTTGATTGATTTGCACAAATCAATCCTTTCGACCCGTCATATGTGTTGAACAACCGGAATCCAAATACCACTCATATTTACTTTGAACTCCATCACCCATGGTAAGCAATGCATTTCGATCCGAACGCATTTTTCCACCACTTTCCGACACAGTACAGCTGCTGTCCCGCAAACTGTCATCATAGTAGCTGCTGCCAGGAACATCACCAATGCCATAATTCTCTTCCGTAATCATCACAAGAAGGGTATCTTCATCATCTACCTCTTCCCTAGCAACCTTAGCCTTATCCGCATCCTTTTCCTTGCGTTTTGAGCGACATTCTTTCGCAAAATGCCCAAGCTTTTGACAATTGTAACACTTCACAGAACTTTTGTCAAACGGTTTGTGGGTGCTTTGATTACCCTCTTTGGAGCTTCCTTCACCCTTTGAATTTTGTGGATCTTTTCCATCAAAATTCTTCTTACTTTTAGAAGTCCACTTCCCTTTCGATCTCTTGTTCTTCTCATGTAGACGCGCTTGCAAAGCGATCTCCGCTTTGGATTTGTCGGCACCTCTCTCATCCATCCTTTGTTCATGCGCCTCTAACGAACTTTGCAACTCATCTTTGCTCAAAGTTGTTAGATCCTTCGACTCCTTAATAGCCACAACAATGTTATCGAAACATGATGTTAACGAACACAACACTTTCGATACAACATTCTGCTCAAGGATCGTTTCGCCACATGACTTGATTTGGTTCACTAACCGGGTAATGCACGTGATGTAATCGTTGATCGTTTCTTTGTCCTCCATTTGCGTTAACTCGAATTGACGTTTGTAAGTTTGTAACCTTACCACCTTCGCTTTGACGGCACCGACATACGATTTCTCCAAGATTTCCCATGCTTGCTTAGCGGATTCACAATCACCAACCTTCTCGAAATTGTCGTTATCAACACACGAATGAATCAAGAATAGAGCTTTGTAATCCTTCTTCTTTTCTTCCTTGTATGTAGCCCTACGAGCATCGTTAGCATCTGCCCCTAACGGTGTAACTCCATTGATGACGATCTCAAGAACCTCTTGATAACCAAACAGAACCTTCATTTGTTTCGCCCATTTGTCGTAGTTCTTCGAATCAAGAATTGGGAGATTGGTGGGAATTCGATCATTGGAAACGGTAGCCATTGTTGTTGCAGCAGATTAGGATCAATAACCAGAGCTCTTGATGCCAAATGTTAGAACAACATAAAACATAAAAGCAGAATTTTGAAGGTAGTAACAATGGTGGAAAAGAAACTTGGGGAAGAAGATGAATTGAGAGAGAGAGAATTAGGGTAGAGAGTAATAATAATGATGAATGAAAATTGGCATTAACATCTAATTGGGATTACAACAATGTATTTATACATGAGAGAATACAACAACTAATAACCAAAACCAACTAAAGTGTCATGCTGTTAAAATTCTGTTATTTTTGGAAAAACATCAGGTGTAATCGATTAGCAATATATGCGTAATCGATTACGCGTTCAAAATTTTCAAAAATAACAGCTTTAACAGCTCATAACATTGAGAAGTAAAATTAGACTAATCTTTTAAGTTAGAGAAAATTACCATTGACGACAAAACTCTCACAATAGATTTAACATTGTTGCATGTTTAAAATATATTCGAACTCAAAACTTCTTATTAAGTCGGAAAACATCACTTAGTATCACATCTAAATGTTGTTTGGTTTGTAACTAATCAATTAGCACAATAGACTAGGGTCTTAGATCATTGCAATGCAAATTGAGATTAAGATCGATTAAACTTTTGAATGAGGTGTTGTATTGCACATTAATACAAGACTTTCACTCATATATATCCCCGTCTTAAACTGAGTTTCAATGCATGTAGATGTTTTTCTTAGATGACATAAGGAAACAAATACAGCAAGAGAGTTTTTATTAATATAAAATAACCACCATTGTGGAACTCCAATATACACAAAGTGATACTCTTCATTTTTAAATGCAATAAAAAGAAGACTAATTGAACTGCATTAGTACTTCACGGTTGCATCAGTTCAGTTCCATGCAACTTACAAGCATCATGCCAACGATAAATAGTTCACTTGCTAGCTAGAGTCACACAAGAATTTCATTGTGACCTCCTTCAAACTTTATGGTACATGGCTGAGGGATTTATTGAGACTCACCCTATAAGCTATTATCATCAAACACGCCCTTTATCTTTTAGTTTTATTCTGAACACAATACACCTCAGTAAGACTTTGACTCATTAAATCATCTTCCTACCAAGAGCTGTACCCTCATTTCCTGATAGCATTCCCAATCTACTACTATTGGAATGCATGCACCGTGACTCACATCTTTCTCCCTTTTTACGCACTTGAGAAAGTGAATAAATAACCATTAACCACCCATTACCTCTACTGACATCTTCCTACATAACCATTTTCCAGCTGCCTTAGTTGAGCGTATATCTTTCCAACAATCACTTCCACATGAAAGCAACACCGTTCAAATGAAAGAGAGAGAAGGCAAATGAAGTTGATCAACGCAACTGTCTAAGGCTGTGTTTCCTTCCACAGTGACGCCCCGAAAGTAGCAGAGCATTCAATGCTAAATAAAGCTGCTATTGCAGTGTACTACTACCAATAGTCTTTGCACGAGCAACTTCCGTTCTCAAAACAATGAAACCTATTTGAATCTCTCACTATTATTTTTCTTTGAACAATCTTTGAGATATATTTCATTGCAGTGTGACAGTCTACACAAGTTCTTAAATTTTTAAAAACCTTGATTGCAGTTCCTGGAGGAGTTGACATTATTCCAAAGGCAACAGCAAGCCTCTCACTGTGGTAAGAAATGTTTTGCTCTTTCTGTTCCTCCTCCACATCATGTAGCACAAAGTTTGTGTCTGGAACATAGCCTTCTTCCTTCATTTTCTTTGAGAGCTCTCCTAAGAAATTATGTATGTCACTTATTTTGGGGTGAGATGTATCGCCTACTAAGAACACATGCACTTGCCTTTTAATTTCAATCCAGCTCTTACCTGGTTTCTTTACTATTCCCCTATTGTCCATATCCTTTCTAACCTTGGCTACTTCAGTCCACATACCAGCATTAGCATAGATATTAGCCAGGGTGATATAGGTAGCTGGATTCTCTGGTTCTATCTCAAATAATGCTTTTGCTGCTCTTTCAGCTAGTTCAAGGTTCCCATGTATTCTACATCCCCCAAGTAAGGATGCCCAGAGAAATTTATCAGGCTTCATGGGCATGCTATCAATAATATTCTCTGCCTCATTGAATCGTCCAGATCGTGCCAATAAATCAATAACACATGCATAATGATCTGCAGTATGCTCCAATCCATGTTTCTCCGTCACTGAATGGAAATACTCCAATCCTTTATCTACTAATCCAGCATGAGTGCATGCAGAAAGAACCCCAACAAAGGTAATTCCGTCAGGCTTTGTACGTGATTGAAGTAGCATTTCAAAATAATGAAGAGCCATGTCGGGTTGACCATTCTGAGCATACCCAACAATTAGAGAAGTCCATGATACCAAATCTGGGTAAGGCATCTGGTTAAACACCATTCTTGCAATTTCAGTGTTCCCACACTTAGAGTACACATGAACAAGAGCACTCGCAGCAAATGAACACCGGTCGTACCCTACCCTTGTCATGTATCCGTGAACCTCCTTTCCCACACGTTCCGCAGCAAGATCGGCACATGCATTTAAAACACCAGCAAACGTATACTCATTTGGTCTGACACCTGAGCCCATCAAATCTCTAAACAAGGAAAATCCCTCTTTCTTTCTTCCATCTTCAAAGCATCTATGAATCATGGTAGTCCATGAAACAACATCTCTCTCAGCCATCAGATCAAAAATACCCTTAGCTTCATCTAAGCTCCCACACTTACCATACAAGTCCAAAAGTGCAGTCCAAACCACCTCATCCAAGTTCAATTCAGTCCTTACCAAGTAACCATGAATTTCCTTCCCAAGACGCAAACTCGGTATAGCAGCCGCCGCCGCCAAAGCACTAGACAAGGTAAACATATTAGAGTTAGAACTCTCATTCACCTGCATTATTCTAAACAAATCCAGAGCTTCCCTATGTCGATCACAGCTAACATAACCAGAAATAACGGCATTCCAAGAGAAGTTATCTCTTTGAGGCATTTCATCAAACAGTTTCCTAGCTTGTTCAAGACGACCAATATTAGCATAACCAGATATCATGGTATTCCAGGAACACAAATCCTTTTGTGGCATTTGATCAAACACCATCTGGGCATCAATGAGACTCCCACATTTGGAATACATATGAAGCAAACGATTGGAAATGACAATGCCAGGAATGAAGTTAGAAGCTTTGGTGTGGGCATGGACCCTCCAACCCAATTCAAGTGATCGATGGCGAACACAAGCAGCAATGAGAGTGGAGTAGATACGAGGAGAGGGTTGGTGAATGCGATGGAGGAAATCAACGGCTTCCTTGAGGCGCTTCTGTTGACACAAAACTTCAATGAGCTCTTCAAATTTGTGGTGTTCGGCAAGGTGAGAGAGAGTGGAGTCCCCGGCATTGAGATTGAGATTTCTGGGAGAGGCATGGCGGAATTGAGAAGAAGCGGAAAAGGCTCTCCGGAATGCCATTACTTGGGTTGCGCTATGGGGAACCTGACTTTTTTTTTTCCTCGATTTTTTTTTTGGACTTAGGAGTCGAGTATGTCATTTTAATTAGCCACAATTATACAGAGAATTATATGAAATCATGGATCAGGTCTCCAACAATTTGGTATCATTCTTATAAATATTATAAGTAAAATTGATTTATATATATTTGAGTTGATTAGAGCGTGTAGTTGTTAGGTGCAGATTTTACCTAAAAATGATATATTTTTCTTTGCACTTTTTCTTCTCTTTTCTCATGTTTTCATTAGTTTTACTAATGATTGTTGTTATTCTTCTAACATTGAGAATATATCTTTGGTGCTTGTAATGTGTGTGTTATTGTGCAGTAAAAGACATACATGATCAAAAGTGTAAGACACAAGAAAGTGGTGCAAGCTGTCAAAGAAATGAGGAAAACAACAGCAGGTTCGCTTTGCGAACTCTGGCGAATTGCCAGCGAAGGTTCGCTTTGCGAACTCTGGCGAGGTCCCAGCGAATGGTCCCAGATTTTGGCAGGGGCAAAAGGCACTAAAGTTCACTTTGCGAACGGGAAAATGAGTGTTCGCTTTGCGAGTGATCCTTCGCATTGCGAACTCACGAGAATTTATGGGGCGGTTTAACTATTATTTTTGCCATTCGCTGTGCGAATGAAGAGGTTCACTTAGCGAACATGAAAATTCCTGATGTACTATATAAGTAACTTTTCAGCTTTTTTAGAGAAGAATCAATAGTTTTGGATAGATTTAGATATTTTTCAGAGAGAAAATTTGCATCTCTTCATTTTTCAAGAGAGAGAAGGTAAGAGCTTTGATTTCTTGTTGGTGTTGGATGTAATCTTTTGATACCTATTGTATTTCATCTAATGTATGTTTGTGAATATGTTTTGATTCTCTATTGTTGTTGTCTTTGATTGATTATTTGTGGTCTTGACAAAACCTTTACAAATCTTTGATCTTAGATTTTCATCTATCAATGAGTAAAACTTTTGACATGATTTTGTGAATTGATATTCATTGTATCTTTTGTTGTATTGTGTTGATTAAGTAGCATGGCTAGTATGAGTATGATCGATACGGTATTGCGAGGATGCATGATAATAGTGATGAAGAACGGTATTCACATTCATTTGGCAAATTAGTTGAATACATGTAAAAAGGGTTAAACGTATGTACGTATTCTGATCGTTGGCATTTTATATGAAGCAATCATTTATCTGATGTGGGTGTCATCTTTGTTTGCCTGTTTATCTTTGATTTGAACCGCTATAGACATATACTCTTCAGATCTGGATCTAAGATGATTATCTGTTTTGTTCTGAACTCTAGAGATAGAGTTAGGCTTAACACTTGCGTGAATATCGACTCTTAATGCTCTGTGTTGGTTTTTGTTGCGTGAGACTTCACCAAGGAGGCATTACGGTCGATTTCTCGACGTTGCGTTAGACATAACCACTGTCGTGGGTGATACGTGAGGATATTAGGCGAATGATTGGTTTATGTATAATATGATTAGAAGAATGTATGTGTTATCAATTGATGAGATCCAATTCCAACAAGGCTCCGTTTATAATTCAGTCTTTATTTTATATTTTCCGTCTTTACATTTTCCGCATTTGCTTTTGGTTCCGTTTTAAACCAAAACTTTTGATCCATAAGCTTAGAAATGTAGATACTGTCGAATGACATTCTTTCCCTCGCACTGATCCCTGTGGAGAACGACAAAACTGGGTTACTTATATATTTTTGCTTGCTGCTATTCTAGCTTCAACAAAATGGCGCCGTTGCCGGGGATCGGTGTTTAGATATTGAGTTGCATTGCGATAGTTTCTATATTTTTTAGCTTTGTACATTTGTTTATATTGTTTGTATTTGTTTTCTTTAATGTTTTCTCTAGTGTGATCAGGAATGATGAGAACTCCTTCTAGATTGGTTGCTATTTGTATAAAAGTATTCAATGAAGCTTCGACCGAGTCTGGATGGTGAGATTTGAATGTATGTGAGGTAAATTTTACTGCTTTATAGAATGTTAGAATGCTTTAAGACTTTTGTTCTTTGTGCAAATGTGTATTCTTGTTTCATTTTGCAACTTGTTGGAATGCTTGTTTCACTTAGGTCCAAAAGCCACAAATTGTGAGAAACCTCCATTGTTTACTAAATGCTTGGATGACTGATAACTTTGTTTAATTCGTTTGATTCATGCTTTATCTTTTGATTATTGTGCTTTTGTGGAAGCATTAGAAATTATGATCAAGGCATTTGTTTATATTGAGCACAACCGTATCCAAACGTATCTTACCCGTGAGTAGTGTGAATTCGTTAGCCCCTTTGAGCCTAAAAAGTTTAGATCTCATTTTAATGATGAACTTTGTGTTGTACATAATTTGAAAGTGTAGTTCATCATTGAATTTTGTGAGGTTCTAAAAATTTCTTCTTGAACCTTTGAACATTGTTTTAATTTGATTTCCTTGCCTTAAAAAGCAAGGAACATTCCCTTGAGGTTTGGTTGAATTCAAGTTGGGGAGAATGAAAAAGAAGATTGGTAGGATGCTAAAACTTTTGAAAAAGTTCAAACAAGCATGAAAAGAAAAAGTGTGAATATGAATGTGAAAAACAAAAGAAAAGAATGCTTGTTTGAATAAGAAAAATAGAGTGAAAAAATTGTGCATAAGGAAGTTTGAGAAGGTTTGTGATAAAGGAATGAAAAATGGTGAATGAAGCTGTGATGTGTAAATACCATGTATAGTGAATGTTTCTTTTTGCATCGGAAATTTCGATTCAATGGCCTTTAGAAATGTCCCTTTGTTGTGAACCCGACCAAGCTACAACCTTTAAAGCCCTTAGTGATCTTTTTGCTTCCATGTTTTCATTTGTGATTGCTAGATGTTGTATGAATTTGATTGCTATTTGCATTGTTTGTCGGGTGAGTGAAATTTCTCCGCGGTTGCAAACACGCCAATTTCTTCATTCTTATTCCGAAGAGGAGTGTTAGAGTGATTCAAGTATTAAAACTTAGTTGTTCTTTGAACCATTCCATGATATTTGTTTAAGAACTTAATCCTTTGTCATTGTTCGATTCTATTGAGTGGTGAACGTTGCTTGTGCGCATTTTCATGCTTGACTTTGGTTGAATCTTATGCTTGAGCAAATCCTCTTGTTTTCATGAGGGGCATACTTTGCTTGAGGACAAGCAAAAAATCTAGTTGGGGAGAGTTGTTAGGTGCGGATTTTACCTAAAAATGACATATCTTTCTTTGCACTTTTTCTTCTCTTTTCTCATGTTTTCATTAGTTTTACTAATGATTGTTGTTGTTCTTCTAACATTGAGAATATACCTTTGGTGCTTGTAATGTGTGTGTTATTGTGCAGTAAAAGGCATACATGATCAAAAGTGTAAGACACAAGAAAATGGTGCAAGCTGTCAAAGAAATGAGGAAAACAACAGTAGGTTCGCTTTGTGAACTCTGGCGAATTGCCAGCGAAGGTTCGCTTTGCGAACTCTGGCGAGGTCCCAGCAAATGGTCCCAGATTTTGGCAGGGGCAAAAGGCACTAAAGTTTGCTTTGCGAACGGGAAAGCGAGTGTTCGCTTTGCGAGTGATCCTTCACATTGCGAACTCACGGGAATTTCTGGGGCGTTTATCTATTTAGAGGCACCCGAAGTGCCTATTTTTGCCATTCGCTGTGCGAATGAAGTGGTTCGCTTAGCGAACATGAAAATTCCTGATGTACTATATAAGTAACTTTTCAGCTTTTTTAGAGAAGAATCAATAGTTTTGGATAGATTTAGATATTTTTCAGAGAGAAACTTTGCATCTCTTCATTTTTCAAGGGAGAGAAGGTAAGAGCTTTGATTTCTTGTTGGTGTTGGATGTAATCTTTTGATACCTATTGTATTTCATCTAATGTATGTTTGTGAATATGTTTTGATTCTCTATTGTTGTTGTCTTTGATTGATTATTTGTGGTCTTGACAAAACCTTTACAAATCCTTGATCTTAGATTTTTATCTATCAATGAGTAAAACTTTTGACATGGTTTTGTGAATTGATATTCATTGTATCTTTTGTTGTATTGTGTTGATTAAGTAGCATGGCTAGCATGAGTAGGATCGATACGGTATTGCGAGGATGCGTGATAATAGTGATGAAGAACGGTATTCACATTCATTTGGCAAATTAGTTGAATACATGTAAAAAGGATTAAACGTATGTACGTTTTCTGATCGTTGGCATTTTATATGAAGCAATCATTTATCTGATGTGGGTGTCATCTTTGTTTACCTGTTTATCTTTGATTTGAACCGCTATAGACATATACTCTTCAGATCTGGATCTAAGATGATTATCTGTTTTGTTCTGAACTCTAGAGATAGATTTAGGCTTAACACTTACGTGAGTATCAACTCTTAATGCTCTATGTGGGTTTTTGTTGCGTGAGACATCACCAATGAGGCAATATGGTCGATCTCTCGACGTTGCATTAGACATAACCTCTGTCGTGGGTGATACGTGAGGATATTAGGCGAATGATTGGTTTATGTATAATATGATTAGAAGAATGCATGTGTTATCAATTGATGAGATCCAATTCCAACAAGGCTCTGTTTATAATTCAGTCTTTATTTTATATTTTCCGTCTTTACATTTTCTGCATTTGCTTTTGGTTCCGTTTTAAACCAAAACTTTTGATCCATAAGCTTAGAAATGTAGATACCGTCGAATGACATTCTTTCCCTCGCACTGATCCCTGTGGAGAATGACAAAATTGGGTTACTTATATATTTTTGCTTGCTGCTATTCTAGCTTCAACAATAGTTCATAAGAAAGTTTAAAATATTAGAAGTATTAAGAAGTATTTCAGGGCACTGATTAAGAATTTAAAATAATATTTTTTTTTAGAAATATACGTATTTAATGTATTGAAAAAGAGGTCAATGAGGGCAATAAGACAACTCATGTATTGTCTTGTGACAATACTATGCAGGTGAACAACATATCCTAGCGAAAATACATAGACTATTTGTGGAATCATTGGATTCATTAACCATGACAAGTTTCACACCTATATCAACTAATCCTGTAACGTATATGCCACACTCTAATGTATCAATACTTCTCCTGTAGTTTTGACTTGGAAAAGTTGTTAGTTTTGTTGGTGAACTCACATGCGTCACAAATACATTTCACTAGTGTAATACACTGGTGATATTTAGAACTCGTACGATAAAAAATATAGAGACGAGCCAAGAGCGGATGTGGGAAAATCCCCGTATCAAGTTCTAATTTGACAAAGATTTCCAAAATTCCATATAATATTGAGGATTTCTTAATGCACCATCCAAGTTTTTTAGGCACCACGTGAAAATATTTTTTTGTCCCCTGATTCTGGATGTGCACATCTGGACGCACCGTATCCTTAAAAAATAAAAAGTTTCTCCGGATGTGCATATCCGGAATACCTCTGGATCTGTATATCTGGACAAAAAAGGTGATATATTTGAAGCTGCATGATCACTCTCCCCTTCCCATTCTCAACATTTCTCCTACTACACTCACTCTCACCAACTCAAAAAACCTACTTCATCAATTCTATTTCTCACTCAAAAAGTTCAAGTTTTTTGTGCAACAAATCAAAGGGAGCAAGGAAAGACTGAATTTCAGGTAAACATTCAACTTCATCCACTACATTGCTCACATTATCAATCTACATTTTTGAAAAAACAAGTTACGCTGCTTCCGGATGTGCACATCCAGAACGAAACATTTCTGGATGTGCACATCCAGAAAAATGCCTGAAGCTAATTAATTTAAATTTTCAACATTTTTGAATATATTTTATTTATACATATTAATTGTTCTATTCTTGTTTATAAATAGATATGGTGCGCCCCGATAACATGGCAAAAGAATTAGTTGCGCTGATTTCCCCGAAAGATGAAGGCATGCTCGTAAAGTCGGTTGATGTCGGCGGTGACTTTAACAACAAGCAAGACTTTGATGATCGTGAAAGCATGATCGCATACATTCGTAGGACGGCTATTGAGCTTGGCTTCAGTGTAAATATCGGGAGATCGGATAATGGGTCGGATAGAAGAAAAGCTTTTGTAATTTTGGGTTGCGAAAGAAGCAGCAAATATCGAGCACCTCTACGGAAGTTAAAGAAAGACGAGACCGGTACTAGAAGATGTGAGTGCCCTTTTAAGATTGGTGGTTACATGTTAGTTTCCAAGAAATGGAGATTTACCGTTCGTTGTGGTATACATAACCACGAAATGTGCTCAAAGCTTCAAGGCCATCCAAGTGTATGCCGGCTCAAGGCGGAAGAGAAGACATGTATAGCCGACATGACCTTGAACCTTGTCCAACCGAAGAATATACTTGCGAAGTTGAAACGGAAAGAACCCAAAAATGTTGCAAACATAAAGCAAGTGTATAACATTCGGTATCAAACGAACAAGGCAATTAGGGGAGATAGGAGTGAGATGCAACAACTGTTGAAAGTGTTGGAGGACAAAGATTACGTGTCTCGGTACAGATATCGCGATGATGGAATTACGGTCCGAGATATTTTTTGGACTCATCCGGATTCCATCAAGTTGTTCAACACGTTCTCGACGGTGCTCATTCTCGATAGCACCTACAAGACAAACAAGTATCGTCTTCCATTATTTGAGATGGTTGGCGTTACGTCTACGGATAAGACATATGCCATCGGCTTTGCCTTTTTGGAGTGTGAGAAAGAGGGCAATTTCACGTGGGCGTTGGAGACGTGCCAGTCACTTTTGAAGAAACATGTTCAAATGCCAAAAGCAATTGTTACGGACCGCGACAACGCCTTGATGAATGCGGTTGCAAAGGTTTTTCCTTCTTCCAATGCACTACTTTGTCGATTTCACATAACAAAGAATGTGCGAAGTCGGGTTAAGACCACGGTGGGTACAAAACAAGTGGAGTCGGAAGACGGAAAAGTGGTCAAGTCGGGTGTCATTGTAGAGAAAATTATGGATGCATGGACTCATATTCTAAATTCTTCCACAACGTAATTATATGCCGATTCGGTTATTAAATTCTAGAAAGTGTGTGAACGGTACCCCGCTTTGTTGAAATACGTTGAATCCACCATTCTTGATCAAGTGAAAGAAAATATTATTTGTGCGTGGACCGATAACGTACGACATCTTAGAAACACTACCACCAATAGAGTTGAGTCGGCACATGCCACTTTGAAGAATTGGTTGGGGAATAGTAAGGGGGATTTATGTCGGGATTGAGACTCCGTGCATCTAATGATCAAAAACCAACACAATGAGATACAAACCACTTTCGGTCGGAGCATCACGGTTTTGGAACATCGGTTTAAAGGTAACTTCCTCTACTCTCAATTGATCGACAACATGTCTCGGGCGGGGTTGGGCTATATTTTTCACGAGGCCAATTGAGCCGAAATAGTAGGTGCCGATAGTGCAAAGTGTGGTTGCACTATTGTGGAAACCTACGGTCTTCCTTGTGCTTGTGCCATTGCTAAAAAGTTGAAACTAGGTGAGCTAATACAAATTGACGAAGTTTGCCCTCATTGGATGAGACTTAGTTTTGATGATGATGGTTGTAAGGAAGGAGATAAACCGAATATCCCTATTTTGGCCGAATTAAAAGCGATTCAAAATAGATTTTCGAAGGCCGACGACAATATGAAGCTACATATCAAAGAAAAGTTGAGGAAGATTGCCTTCCCCAAAACAACCGCAATGATACCGCCGTCTCAACCGGTTAAGACAAAGGGTGCTCCGAAGAAGTTGAAGCCTACACCAAATAACAACGCAACAACTCGGTCTCCTTCATATTATGAGCACGTTGACCAAATCTTTCCGGACTCTCCGACTCCTAAATCTCTACCATGTGTCATGAAAGGAGCTCGCATTTCCAAACCGGCTCCGACACCGATTCTACAAGTCCGGACTATGACTCCAACTACACGTATGATTACCTTTATTGACGAGATGCCGGTTTTTATGCACAAGCATATCGACGGTATATCGATGTTGTAGGGGATGGTAATTGCGGTTACCGAGCCGTGTCGGCACTACTCGGTAAAGGAGAGGAAGGTCATGCACTTGTACGTCATCAACTTATCCTAGAGTTGGAGACGCATAAAGAAGCATACTTGCGTCTCTATGAAAATCAAGAAAAGTACGACAAGGTTCACGAGTCACTTGTTCCGTGGTTGAGTGGTCCGGCACCGGTATCGAAATGGATGAGTTTCCCTGAGATGGGTCATCTAATAGCATGCGTCTACGATATGGTGTGTATCGACTTGACGCGATATGGTTTTTCGGAAACCTTTTTTCCACTCCACACCGCACCTCCGCCAAATCTAAGTGATCGCATCATGTGTATCGGTTGGCTTGCGAAATGAAGACATTTCGTACAAGTTATCTTGAAACCCGGATGCTCGATACCACCTAAATCACCGCAATGGGCGACGCATGCAACCCCATTTGCCGAGTCTTGGCCAGATAGTTTTGTCGAAATGATGCTTGAATTCGAAAGATTGAATGCAATAGAAAAGGCATCAAATGCAAAAAAGTCGAAAGGTCAAGCTCCGATAGATTTAGATGGAGATTTTTGTTTTAACTCATTTGTATAATCATACGACACAATGTACATTATTGAAGTGAAATATATTGTATTTTTATCCATATGTCTTTTTAATACACTTACGAATTTTATTGCACTGAAAGTATTCCAAGTGGCTGCATCACATATTCAATTCTGTTTGAAAATGTATCAGACAAACTTTCTGATTTGCAGATCTGGATAATTTTCGGATGTCCACATCCGAAATTCATATTTGTAGGGTTTGTCCGGATCTGCACATCCGGAAAGAACTTAGGCAGAATAACTTTACCCTCACTTTTCTATAAATTAGGGGTTTCATTTGATATCTTTCACACAAGCTCAAAATGTCTCAATTCTATTAAATCAAGGCTCGTTGGTATGCCGCTAGTGTCTCCTTCACTGATGGCAAAACACGCGGTCAAACATTTACGCTAACGAGGGACATCTCCATCGGCCAGATCATTAACGACATCGAACTTCTCCTACCTTACGGAGACAAAAGGAAGGTTACGAAGCTTCAGTATCGTTCACCTTCGGTTGACAACGAAGGGAACGTCGCTTACAGCCTTGTTGAGCTCAAGAATCAAGACGATGTTAGAGTAATGTGGCAAACTTATTTGGGTTACGAAGAACAATTCCTGTTCGAGTTCGAGGCGACCGTCAAAATCTGAAGAACGGTCGATGACATCTTAGAGATGTGCAAGCATCCACCGAGCTATTGATCTTATACTATTTAAATTTTTGTCGATGTAATGCCAAATTTTTGAATGTAATCCCGATTTAATTTTATGACTGTCATTGCTGGATTTTTGGAGTTCTGTCTCAGGATTTAATCTGGATTTGCAAATACGAATTTGTTCCGGATGTGCACATCTGGAAAAAACTAAAAACTTTTAAAAATACGGTGCGTCCGGATGTGCACATCCAGAAAGCAGAAGTATTTTCGTCAGCGTGCCAGGTGCCTAAGAAGACTGAGTGGTGTGTTAAGAAATTCTCATAATATATGGCATTCTCTACTTGCAGCCGAGTTTAGAGCTCTTAGTCAATATTTATTAAATCCTAACCTCAGATAATACAATTAAGAGGTACCTTGGAATTTAAATTAAAGCCACATATAGATATATGCATATGAAACTATATCCTAATTGGATTGACAAATTGATGTCTCTTCATAAAGGTTGTAAAACTCCATCCTTTGCTACCTTTTTAAAACTCCATCCTTTTTGAGGGAGATGGCGAGTTAATTATAAAGCATATTAAATGGTTTATTGTGTCGTGCATATTGTTCTATGTGATGTGCAGGTAATTTTGAATTCAACTGTGGTTATGATGATGACAAAAGAATTAAGAAATATCTTCATAAACATCGACAAGGAAGAAAAGGATTAACTATATCAAAAATTAAAGCTAAGAAGGTTCTAATGTTTAAAGCAAAAAAATCCAAATGTTAATATCAAAGGGACTGAAGTATTTGAAAGTTCACCCGATTATGTGCCTTAGTGTATTTTTGTCTGTTTATGATCAATCATGTGAAATAAGTGTGAGTATCTCTCAATGTAAAAGTAATACACACACATACTTAAAATGATTTTACAAATTGCATATATTTCAAATTTCTATTAAAAATCATTCTAGCCTTACGCTAATTAATTAGGAAGCATACCTTACCAATTAGGAGAGCAAAAACTCGCTCTCTAATAAATAAGAATATATGTCTGATCAATATGGAGTGAACTCGTTCCCTAATTGATTAGGAACCCTTTTAATCAATTAACCTCTGAATATGATTAGTTATTTTATAATTAGTTAGGTCTAATCGATTAATGTTGTAGATTAATTGATTATGAGACCTTGTGTCCACTTCAAAATACAAGAAATCTAGTTTCCTAAAAAACTATTTTATACACTTATCTCTCTCACCAACTCTCTTATAAGAAATTGTTTTATACACTTTTCAATATTTAAGCAAGAGTTGTGTAATTATTGTTTGAATCAAACTATGTTGTTATTATACTATTCACATAAAGTTAATGGTGTTATACAAAACAAACCTAAAGAAGGGGTAGATTTTGATATTTGGAATTATCCAAAGCGAAAAAGGCTTAATCATTGCATTAATCCGAAGTGATTATAAAGGTGAATTTCAAAATACGGAATTCGACAACTTTTGTATTGAGAATGACATAGATCGTTATTTCTCTGCACCATAAACTTTCTAACAAAACAGATTAGTGGAACATAAAAATAGATTTCTTGAAGAGCTCATATTCTTTGGTAGAAGTATCAGTAGACTGCTCATATTCTTTGGTAGAAGTATCAGTAGTATCATTTAGTCTTCGAGTCTCATCATTAAAAAATTCTTGGGCAAGAGCTTCGAATATGAACCCTTTGTCATTGTGAGAAACATTTGTATGTTTGACATTCGCCCCATCTCTAACTGCATCAGATTTGGGGTTTTTTCCCCGTTTCGTCTTTTGCACCATAGTCCAAGGACTTTGTGCAAAGCCTTGGTTTCCATCCTGAGATGTATTACCTTTATTTTCATTTTGGACATCCTTACTAACACTATCCTTGTTGCCTCTAATCCCGCCTAACATCGCACAATTTTCAGTAATATGCCCATATTTACCACAGTTAAGACAAAACATGTGCAGCTCTTTATAATCTACCTTGAAATGCCCACCTTTAACGGCAAACATAGATAAATGTGGTTTGGAGAGGTCAACTTGGATACATAATCGAGCATATTTACCCATTTCTCTTGAGAGAGTAGTCTTTTCAACCTTAATGGCTTTCCCTATTCGGTTGCCAATGTAGGTTAGAACTTTTAGGCCGTAGTATTCAATAGGAAGCCCTGATATTTTAACCCACACCACAAGATTCTTCACAGTATCTTTTAAAGGCCAGAAGTTGGGGCTCAATTCTCTAACAATGAGGTAATGGTCATAAATCAACCACGAGTCATCTAGTAGAGCAAAGGCTTGATCGTTTGGGCTCGTAAAGGTGACAAGTTAAAATTCTTGTCCAATATCAATGATATTGATGATGCGTCCGCAAGTGCACAGAAATATCGAAGTAACATAAAAGATTTTTGAACCCACAAAGACCAATGTCAACCTACCGTAATCTATCGTCGCTTTGTAAAGCTAAGACTAATGATATTCGATAAAAGGGAAACTAGAACTAAAACTAAAAATGAACTTAGAAAATATGATAATAAAGAGAGGCCGGAATATGGATTCCGCGTTCCTAAAGGACTTTGTAGAATTCGGATACTAATTACAACTATAACTTAGTTCCGTAGAATATATCGACTTAAAAACTCCGCCTCACGCTCTCGCGGTATTAACTAAAGTCATGTTCCCTAATCCCAAGATTTTGCTCTCGCTCGTCCATTAACTAGGAAATATATTTTGAAGTCCAATAATATCCTAAACGTATCTAAAGCGCTCTCGTTGTATTTAGACATGTTGCCTAATTTCCACTATCCGGTTCGACCCCACGCTCTCGCAGTGCCGGCTCTAACCTTAATTAATTTCTCACTCTCGTGACAAAATCGTGTTAAATAACCTCTCACTCTCGTGACAAAGTTATTTAAATTAGACTTGGAAATTAAAACCAAAACATAATTTTAATCATAAGTTCGCACCTATTATTTTCTACCGAGTCCCGTCGGTGACGACGGTCCTCATACGCCGTACTCAAGACTATTTAGAAAGACATAAATAGGAAAACAAACACGTAGTTACGATAAATAAACTTAATACTAAACATGATCTAGCAAATAAAATAAGAAAGTAATAACAATGTAATGCCCTGTATAATATATACCTAGAATAATACAATACAAGCATTTTATTTGGTACTGACACCATCATAAGTGCCTAATGGCGTAATTCACATACTTAACCATTCTAAAAAAAATATAAAACTAAGATCAATATACAATATCCTCAATTGTATACAATAAATACACAGCGGAAAAATAAGCTCAACTAAGCTTCTCTTGAAACATCCAAGCATAGCTTCACTTGTAAATCAAGCCTGTACTCAATACCTGAAAATAATCAACAATAGTGGGGTGAGATACATCAAATCTCAGTGAGTTCCCTATCTTAAGGATTTTATCGGTTTTACAAGGTTCTAACAATCCTAACTCAAGTCAAGGGGAAGGGAAATGACGTTGAGTTCACAATCTCACAATCTCACACTATATGGAAACACGTTACGAGTCCGTTAACTCAAAAGTATCACTAATCGATAACCTGTCAAGGCATCCCCTTTCTCCAGACCTCTTCTACGTCTAGAAGTAGGAACGAGTCATGGACCCTCGTGGATTTCTTGGCATACAAAATGGATTCGGGATCATCGGTCCGTACACCGTGATCCGTCACTTCACACGGCTCGTACACCGTCACAAGTCTCTTTACCCGTAGGCTCCATTCGTACTATAACATTGGGAATCAAACCTGCCAAGTAATCATGCCTGCACTTCAGAGGAGTTCGAGACTCATGAAGGCCTCTCAAGGGCAACTCAAAAGAAAAATGGTTACGATTACGTGATTTCACATATAACCATAATTGTATACAACAACTCTAGGCCACATTAGCCTTTAGGCCTCTTTTGCCTTTAACAATAAAACATAACAAAATACACGTGTTCCATACTAGTGTTCACTCTCTCATAGGCCAATACTCATCACTGATGCACCGTTATACATCAAGTGCCCGAGCATCGCCATCTAGGTTATCTACTCCAGGCCAGAACTCGTCAAGAATGCACCTTTCTACATCCAATGCATGAGCGTCGCCATACAGAGTTTCTATCACAATTCTATTCACAACCTAGAATTATACCATTTGGTTTTGGGGTAAAGTTTCCTCACTCTTCCTAATTCATATTTTAAACATGCATATTTATTCCATTCACAATTTACAATTAGATAGACATGGTATATTCACAAATATTACAAGTAAACACATATAATAGCATAATATGTCAAACATAACCACATAGTAGTTCACACACATTTTTAAGGCATATAAGCCACTACTATCCTCTACCAAGCATCCTTGGTTAAAATCATGGTCTCACATTATCATTTAGTGGTACATCACATAAAACATCCCTTCCGGATTCCCTCCGACTCATTAATCGGGTATCAAAGTCAATACTTTCCACTTTCATCCCGTAGGATACTTCCACAGCTCTACATCGACTATAATTATGCCTCGATTGCTTTTCCGATCCAATAGATATGGATTCACACATGTCACATAACGTTGTTTCCATTAATTTCCACTTAATTAAATAATTCCATCAAGAACGTCCCGATCCGAGTTACGGATCAAAAGTTATGAAGGAAACAAAACGGGAAAAGCTGTCATGTTCGCTTTGCGAAGCTCCAGCGAGCATTCGCTTTCCTCCTTCGCAGTGCGAAGCTCTAGCGAATCAAGGCAAAAAGAAAAGGGCACAAAGTTCACTTTGCGAACACCTGGCGAACCTTCGCCTTGCCATTCGCACTGCGAAGCTCTGGCGAAACTTCGCCTTCCTCTTCTCTATGGGTTCGCTTTGCGAACCAGCGAAAACTGGGTTTCTCAGCAGCGTAACAACAGGTCATTTTAGGGCCAAATTCATCATTTCTTCACCCAATTTACTTCCAATTAAAATTCCCATCAACCCCAAACATAACCCGACTATATTACACATTTATATCACATTTCATCCGTTAGATTTCATTGATTTATCCGTTTAATCATTTTCTCTCAATTCTAACCTAAGTTCCAAACATCTATTTCTAGTACTTAGAGTGTCTAACTAGAACCCACCTGATAATCGAAGAGAAGTTTGAAGGAGATGGTGATGATGATAATCCATGGGTTTCTCTCTTCTCCCTTCTTCTTCTCTTTTTCACTTCCTTTCCTCTTCTTCTCCTTTTACTATCTTTTTCTTCTTTCCTTTTCTCTTTCCACACACACACACAGATATATATATATATATATATATATATATATATATATATATATATATATATATATAAAATATAATCCAATAGAGTAAAATATCTACAATTGATATTTTGTCATCTCAACCAATTGATCCATTATTAGAGTTATCTTAAAATACTTTCTCGTACTAATAAATATCAATCTGTCTCTTTCATAAAATAATTGATCTCTTTAGAGTTCATTAGTTGCTCTATTGATCCCAATGTCAATACTTAAAGTACTTAGAGGGAACCTGAAATTAAATAGATGCTGAATTGAAATATACCTGAAAGCTTCGAATCAAAGTACAGAAATCGACTGACAAAAATAAATCCTAAAACTATATTGGTAATAGTCTCCCGATGTGGAGAACTATTACTTTTACATGGTAAATATGAAACTGCTTAAAAACTAAAACAAGGAAAATTCTGGCAAAGAAAAGTCGACCCCTTTAATGAAGGTTTTCGATTGTATTTATAGTGGACTTGAATGCGGAAGCTTCGGTTGAGTGGCGTTTGCGTGGCGTGAGAATCGGACGGAAGAACTGGGTATTTGCAAGACTGGAAAATGGAGAGAGAAATAAGGGAGAGTGGAGATTTAATCTTCTGGGAAATAGGTGGCGCAAGCCACCTCTCCCTCTCTCACAAACCAAGTGGCAGGTGCCACATTCCTTGGGTGGTGGGCGCCACCTCTCCATGTGGCTTGCGCCACATGCTGTGAGTGTGGTGGGGCCCACCTTCTTTTATATATTTTTTTCATTTTTCTTTTCTTCTTTTCTTTCCTTCCTCTTCCTCTCCTTCTTAATTATTTCCATTATATTTTCTTTTTCTTCTGGTTTTTCTTTAATTCTTCACTAAATTTTCACTTTCCGATAAATTCTGATCCGACTCGAGTACCTGAAAAACATAAATAAATGCGGGTAATATAAAGCATAAATCAGGAAAAAGCGAATAAAACATAATAGAAATTCATGCAAGTCAAGTCAAATATACGATATAATTTCGCGTTATCAAACTCCCCCGCACTTAAACCTTTGCTTGTCCTCAAGCAAACCATGACTCGTAAGAAAAATAGTGCATACAGGTACTCATCCTGGGCTACCAACTGCACCTCAGTTAGGTTTGTGTCGATAGGTACTTGCTCACGTACTAAGGATATCGTGACAACACAATTCCGCATTTACGTTCATCAACCTCCCTCCTATACAAACCAATCTGAATCATGTCATTATACCCAAGCCTAACTCACTCATCCTTATTTTATCCCTTTTCGCTCTTGCGCAATCACATTAAGCCCGTTATCCTTTCACACTCATGGTAGGATAGCCTGTTAGTGACTATGATCTCATCATTTTTTTTCCTTTTGCACATTGGTTTAAATATCAATAAAATAAAGAAGTTTGCACCATTGGGCTAAATGATCGGGTGAGGATCACCTAACTTAGAAGGAGCATTTCTTTTCATTCATTCATTTTTTTTCTTCTTAATTTACCTTTTAAGCCTGAGATCATACACTTATTTGCATCGGCTTCCTACTTAGTGTGTGCTTAGAATGGTGCTGACTGCTAAATAAACTAATTAGGGACAACTAAAGGGGTGAGAACTTAAGGCTATGGCATAACAAGTACTCAAATTGATTTCCATAATTGGGAGGCTCATGGTGTTAGAACGATACCGATCTTGCGGAATTTTCCCAAGTCTCACAATTTAACCTCAATTTTGTTTGTAACCTAAGATTTTCAAAAGAAACACTATTTTTAACTAAAAAATTTTCAAAATATTTGGTATGGCTAAAGAGAATGGGGAAATCGATAAACAATATAAAATCATGCCTAAAGACTCGACAGCACATGCACAGACGCACGAAACATTAAAACAGAAAAAAAATTTAAAATCATGCTAGAAAATAGTAAATTTAACTAGAAAGTGGTAAAATGAAAGCAGTAAAGTTCCTCCCCCACACTTAAACCAAACATTGTCCTCAATGTTTTGATAAAAGGTGGTAAAGGAAAGATAGAACCTGTATGAGTGCCACAACCAAATTCGATCTAATTCTTCCCATTTTGTCCCTGTCTACGCTGGCCACTTCTACTCCGGTGTCTTGTACTACGAGTTATCTGAATTTGTTGAAACTTCACTTTACTGAAGTCGCTCATCATACTATTTGTTTCCAAAGGAAGTACCTGCAAAAAAATGTTAGAAAAATACGGTGCGGTGTGTGCAGGTGGAACCTGACCATGCGAAGAACAAGCAGAAGGTGAGTCACGAACGGGAGAGATATTCCCTCTCCTATCATACTCATCATTGGTGTCACCACCAACAGCGACATTCGTAGGAATGTCTGTGGGCACCAACTCATCTTAAAGGATTGTCATCTAGAGATCTTTTGCCTAAATGTAGCTGAGATGTGACAAGCGATACAATTCTTTATTTTCTGCAAACACAAACAATAAAAGGAAAACATTAAATTAAAATCTCGTGGGGTGCCTCCCACTAAGCGCTTTGTTTAACGTCGATAGCTCGACGGCTAGAAGTGTTAATCCTCGGTTTCCACGACCACTTATCAAGCCATCTCACATATCCCTCACCTTTTCTTTTCTTCCTTCTGTGGGGTGGTTCATTCTTTTGAACTTGTGATGGTGGTTCAGGATCTATCCTAACTATTATTTTTTCAAGTTTGGGCTTAGTTATTTCATCAATCACCTCAAAGTTTAACCTTACCCTCTTAACAGTAATGATATCCCTAGTTTCATGGTCCTCATATTTTCTCTTTTTATGCGTGACCTCAAACAAAGATGCATCGGTGTGGATATTTTCCAATACCTCCATATGCGTTTTGGATTGGGAGCCTACAAACCTATGCGGGAAAGGAATCGATGGGGTATAGGGATGAGGAACAACCTTAGGTGCTACTTTCTCTACCTCTTTGACGACCTCCCTTTTAGGTGGTCCCAGTGTATTTTTCTCAATCTCTACTTCTTCCTCACCAGAACTCTCCTTAACCTCAATATTACTCTCCTCAACCTCATTATCACTCTCCTTAGGATTTTCGATTTTTGTTTCACTACAACATCCACATGCTCCTCAAGGGAGGGTCCTATAGGTGTCTGTGCAAGCAGGGAGATTTGAGTCTCCAATGCCTCAGTGTGAGTCGCGAGGGACTCGACCATAGTGTTTATCTGCCTAAGGGTTTCATAATGTTGCGGTGAGAATCGGATAACAAACTATTAATTAACTTGAATCACAAAACTTTGAATTCACAACCGACTTTGATTTATCCAAAGGAAAGGTTCAAGATCGAGAAAAACCTAATGGGGGGAGATCTAAGGTTCGGGGGTTGGTTACGCCTAGGGAAGGTATTAGCACCCTAAACGTCCATAGTACTCTACGGGAACCTCTTGTTTTAACTTGTTATTTCTTACTCGCTTGCTAAGGGTGCTATGCTAAAGGTTGAAACCCTAGGGGTTTGTTTCGAAGTATACTCGACAAAGCATCACGCTTTGCGCATACGTATCCTTACGGGAGTGGAATCAGAGTATCCATAGTTCACCGATCTAAGGGTGAAGGATAGGAACCATTGACTATGGCCAAAGTTCCAAGGGGAAAATGAGTATGAGCTCATTTTAGAGTTCACGATAACTCTCTAAGTCTACGTTATAGGGGAAAGTGAGTTCTCATGATGATGAGAATCACATGGAGTTTAAGAACTCCAACCTACTTCTAAGTTATGGTTTCATTGGCTCATGATAGCCAAGAAATAAGGGTAATCCTAGAAGGATAAGGTAAGATGACTGCAAGAGTCAATTTAGGATGATCTCCCTTTGGAATGGGGGGAAAGATAACAGTTATGAAATTACCAAAAGATAACAAGATTAAAATGCAAATAGGATGATGCAATAATACATGAATAAGTCAATGGGATGAGATAAAATCATGATATCAATGCAAAGTGAGAATTATACATATTAGACAATGATCATACATGATATATAGACATAATATGGCATGATGAATAAGAAAGTGCAACAAAAGCTCTAATAAGCATTCATAATCTAATCATGCATAAAGGTCTCAAAAATTAATATTTTCACTAATTTCTTTTTATATTTGAAAAATAGATTCAATGAGGAGAATGTAGCAAAAAGGATGGAAGGAAAAGGATAAAAATTAAGTAAGTTATGATATTTTGAAAATTGAAGCATCAACTTAAAAAAAAAGATAAAATCAACAAGTAATAAAAAAGAGGAAATGCCATTTTGAGAGATTGAACCCATGCCATCTCGCTTGCAGCCCAAAACTCCAACCAACAAGCCAACGCGCGCAGTTTAACATGTGAAGGGTAGCATAAATATATATTTCATGATAAGCGAAGTTCAGAAAAATAAATAAAAGGACTGGGGCGAGGGGGATTCGAACACCAGTCCTAAGGGTTAGGCAAGGCGCGTTAAGGTAAAGGGGCTTGCCACTGGGATGGCTGCTACATCCAATACTATAACCGCTTCAATAAATATATAATACAACCCAACGCACATTTCCCAAATAAACCATACAAACCATCCAATATAAAAACCATTCACAATGTTAAAAACCCATGCCATGCCATTCAGTAGTAGTCATCGCCCAGACAAAATGCAACAGAGATGAGTAATTTAATCTTGCAGTCATGATATTCCAAGCATATTAAACAATAGTCAAAGCTTATTCTTAAAATCCACAAGGTAAGAGCATCACAAACTATGCAACCAAGGCAACAACAGAAGCAGGGCAAGCTATACAATCAGTTGGAAATTAAACAACAACAGGTCTCAAATACAACCAACACATATGTAAACTAAAACGGCACAGCAAGTATAAGGCACATTTCAAGTTAATCACGATCCTAGTTAACACCAATTGCTCACACAAGAGAAAAGTGTAGGTCTAAGACATTCAAAATTAGACATAGGCAGATGAACTGAAACAGAAGCAATGATTGTCAATACAAAACTCAAAATTGTTGCACACTAACTGTCACATGAGGATTGAACCAATAAATTGGACATTACATCAGTCACATTTGCAAACATTAGATAGGGAGATCAAAAGCAGCCAAAGCAAGTAATGATTGGTAAGCACACAACTTCATATTTGAAAATCACAAGGACATAAATGATAGACAACATGTATACTAAAGAAAATAGTAGGACATGACTTGGTTGTGGATTACATGTTGGCAAGCAAATTAGTACAAACAACAAAGCATACTAGCAAATTGACACACAACCCTAGCAGCCATCATGTAGAGATTTGAATTAAATGGAAAACTACTTGTAAAGCAATTAAAAGGCAATGTATTAATACAGACCAACATGACACTAATTCAAGTATCAAAAACATTTCCAAGAGTTAACAAGTTAGTGAGGAATGGCAAAGACATTGATTGGCAAAACTTAAGAGTTTGAAATGAAAACTACTAAAGGCATGTTAGAGCATAAAGGCAAACTAGTTCTTAAGATACTATAAATTTCAAGTCACAAATCAACATGTCTAAATGATTGGTGAAAGAAAAGGGCAGATCAGTTTAGATATGATGGCATATTCAGCATATTGGTGACATATTCTTATGATTAAAGCAAAAGACAAATAGAATGGTAATAACAACAATAACCCAGATAATCAGCAACATACCTAGTCATGACATTACAAGGCATTGGGCTGACATACAAGATACTTAGATAGCATTTCAAACCATGAAGCAGTTGGGCATATACAGCAAACCATATTTATCAAAAGAAACAAAAATAGCCATGTTTCAAAGACAAGCACATGAGTAACATGATGGTCAGAGGTATTCATGAATTAGACACACATAGCCAAAACAGAGCTAGCACACTTTATGACATTTGAGACCAAATTTCAGCAAATAGTGTCATCAATACAAATAAGTAACATTAAGTAAGCATCTCTATTAACTATACATATATAGAATCAGGGTATCACAAACCAAAACTTAGGAAACAAATCAAACACAACCAGTATAGCATACTCATCATGAACACAATGCAACATTATGATTTCAAAAAGACTTGACTCCTGAAGTCACACTCTAATGAAAACACATACAAAATGCAATGACTAGCTGCAGAACAATGAGGCATATAACATGAACAATACCAAGGCAAAGCATCCAAATTTATCATTCAAAACTCAAACATATATTGCCACGAAATTGTTCCAACAGGGGTAATACAAATCAATGGCTAGCAGTTCACACAATCTATCCTTAAACATATGATCAAACAACAAAGTCAGCAATGCATATCAGTTGTGAACAAAACCATCAATATTACGACATCCACAAAAATAATGTTAAAATCATAACTGAGCACACAAACATGTTCTTACATTAATGATGGCAGAAAAGGACATTCATGCTATTTAAACAAGAACCATTTGACAACATCAACAATCATTAAATTACAAAATAAGCAAGATAAGCTCAAGTATTCCATATCAGAAACTCAAAGAGGGACAAAGGTTCACAAGTTTTCATTTCAAAGTCTCATACACATAACATTCAAGCAATTTAAAAACATCAAACATTAATTTAATCAAGATAAAGCCACGATGAGAACTTAAAGCTGCAATCACTTAGTTGACAAAATAGAGGTACCCAACACCATAACATCAAAACCTCACTTTTCAAGTGGAACTTAAGTCATGAGTATAAAAGCAAAATGTTCAAACACACATCAATCAGACACGCATATATAGAATGATGATATGCATAATAAAAACCGTAAATGAGCATTAATAACAAAAGTGTAAGAACACGATACCAAGTGGAATGAGGTCCACTATCTTCAAGTATGATGACTGCCTTCTCTTCTCAAGCACTCCAAGAGGCTCCTTCAACTTTCTTACTCAGACTTATGGAATTGCAGAGAATTTCTTGAGTATTTTGTGTGTGAGTTGTTGATGATTTGAGATGTGGAGACGAGTCCCTTTTATAGGCAGAAAACAAAGGGTTGGGTGAGTCCAAATATCAAGCACTTGGAGTGCTGGGTAAGAATTAGAGCCAACATTTCTTTTGAAATTCGAAAACGGTCCACTTTCTTGGAGACAAATCCGCTGTTTAGGCTGTGCCAAATCTCAAATGTGCAGAGTTGATTCACCATTTCACATATTATTTCTGAGCTCCTTGCTTGAGGACATTGGGAAGGGTATCAAATGAAGTAAATGTTGGAGATGGCGTGAAGAGGTTCACAGGTGGTGACAGATTAAATGCTGAGAATGGTAACTCTTCAGACTCACTTTTATGAACCACCTAGTTGAGAGCTTGAAATGGAATTGCTTCTTGGAGGATTTCAAATTGAGCAGCGCACCAAGAATTGAAGTGGTTTAAATGAATTGATGAGCTTGCGTTTGCTTGGATTTTTCTTCTTCCATTCTGAATTCGCGAGCATGGACAAGGGAGAAGAACAACTTGGTTCATTTGGTTTTGTTATACGCCACATGTCGTTTCTCCATTGGTTGATAATTGGGTTGAAAAGTCAACATAGCCATACTTGATTTCTATTGGTCATTGGCAATGAAATTAAAAATTAAACCCAAAGTTCTTGTAACATTTGGTCACGATGGGCTCACCAAATTGGGCTTAGGGAATTAAGAATGGTTTTTGTATTCTTGTTGTAAAAAAAAAGGTGATTAGGAAAAATAAATAATAATGGATGATTTGGCAATTGATTAGGATTAAATGTGGTTTAGGAGAATTAAATTGAACAAATTGAATAAAATTGGTTAAATGAAAAGGTTAATGAAATAGGTTTAGAAAATGAAGGTGACAATTGAGGGTAGATAAAGTGGGTAGAAATTTGGTTATGGAGGGGTTAGGGTTATGGAGGCATCTCTTAGAGACTTGCTTGATTCAATGCTCCATCCAAAAATCTTGATCAATCACTCCTTGAATCTCCTCAAGATAAACCTGATAAAAAAAGAAACAAACACAAACAAAAACCTAATAAAAAGGGTTAGTCATGCAACATGCTTGACCTAAAATGATATGCAAGAGATCAATGGATCTAAGGGAAAATTTTAGGGTACAACAGTTGCCCCTATTTAAATATCTTCACCGGATGGCACGAGGAACGATGATCCTCGGGACGTCAAGGTGAAAGATATTTAAATATAGCAAACCGAAAATTTTGCCCTTAGATACAAAGACGTGCAATGCTACTAATATGATGATATGATGCCATGAAAGATGCAAAAATGCATACAAAACAGGACACCAAAGAAAGAAAAACTACCAAACACAGAGGAAAAGCTTTACTGGGGAAGCAAGAAGAAGGTTAGTACCCACAAGGAAAACACTCCTTGGGGATGCAGACTAACCAACAAAAGAGACTCACTGAGGAGACCCCGAGGCAACACCGGGGATAAAAAACAAAAGGGTATTCTCCACTGGGGAAAGATCCAGGGAGGTGGACGATAGGTTCAAACATGACCGGACGACACTGGGGAAAAGGCACAATCTTACTGGGCAAGAAACCAGAAAGAAGACATGATCTCCACCGGAGATCAGTTGAAACAAAAGGATAGACACCCGAAGAAAATATTTTCTAGGGATTTCTTATATCGAAGAGTTCAAACGGGATCTTCAAGAAAAGCCAAAAAAGACAGAGACGAACTCGGCGTGCCAGATAAAAACACCTAGAATTCAAAAGGTAATAAGGCTAACGAGCCAAGAAAAGACTCTGGTATTCACAAGAGTTAGTTGAAATAACAAATAATTACTTTATCAATAAGAGTTGGATCGGTAATGTGGGTTTAGGTTCATATTTGACCAGATTTAAGCAATACAGGTTCACGATAACTTGAAATAAGCAAATGGTTCATGATAACCAAAAAAGAATAACTGGTTCATGATAACCAGAAATACAGATTCACGATAATCTGATTTCAAACAAAGCGGTTCAAGATAACCGGAAATGTAGGCTCACGATAACCTGATTTTAAACAAGGTGGTTCAAGATAACCGAAAATGCAAGCTCATGATAACCTGATTTCAAACAGGGTGGTTCACGATAACCAGAAATACAGATTCACGATAATCTGATTTCAAATAAAGCGGTTCACGATAACCAGAAATGCAGGCTCACGATAACCTGATTTCAAACAGGGTGGTTCAAGATAACCGGAAATGCAGGCTCATGATAACCTGATTTCAAACAGGGTGGTTCACGATAACCAGAAATACAGATTCACGATAATCTGATTTCAAATAAAGTGGTTCAAGATAACCGAAAATAAATAAGCAAATGGTTCACAATAACCGGAAATGCAGATTCACGATAATCTGATTTCAAACAAAGTGGTTCACGATAACCAGAGGTTTATAGTGTTAGTGGTTACTGAAATGTTAGGTATCCAAATGAGGTGATATAGGTGATAAAAGGTCACAGGTTAGACTTCCTGGGGAATACCGCACAAATGGTCAAAACCTGGCGCGCAGAGGCAAAGAAACCGGACATACGCAAAACAAAGACAAAGACCCAAAGACCCACCAAAGGGGAAAGAAAAACAAAACAAAACCATGCACACAAGACACCCAAATGCAAAGATTCTCAATGCTATGGTATGATGCGAATGTTCAATGATATGCAAGAAACGACAGACCCGAGATAGCCAAAAAAGGAAAACACCAAGTCCACCACGAAGAATCACACTGAAATCTGAGCAGATAGTCAGCCTTCGAAGCCAATATGGGAACATTTATAGTTTACTGGGGCAACAACTTCTCTTCAAACATCTTGCATAGATACCAGTGAGACTCCCTTAGTAGTTAGCCATTGTTAAAGCATTTAAGTTAGGGAGACATTGCCAATCTTCTTTAGAGCTCAAAGTTCTTTTTCAAAACATTCCGCTTTTAAAATCATTATTAATAAATAAGTGAAGTTTTGTATAACAATGAAAAATATCAGAGTAATGATAAATATCAAACAAAGAAGTGGCTCAAAAAACTGATTTCATTAGAAAGGTAACTTGCCAATAGCGAAGTTCCATGGATCGTTACAATTGAAGAATGGAAAAAGGAAAAGATTACATCATATTCAATGACCTACTCCCTACTGACTAAAATTCTAGAATTCTTTTCAAGCATAATATTTCTGTACAGAGTCAGAATTCACAGGGTGTGTGAGCTGTTCACCGTCCATTGTTGCGAGGAATAAAGAACCTCCTGAAAATACAGTCTTTACCACAAATGGAACTTCATAATTAGGCGCCCACTTTCCACGAGCATCCCTTTGAGATGGCAGAATCTTCTTGAGTACAAGCTCTCCTTCCCGAAATTCCCGGACACGGACCTTCTTGTCGAACGCCCTCTTCACTCTTTTCTGATACAGATGACCATGACACATAGCAGTCAGTCACTTCTCGTCAATGAGGTTCAGTTAGTCATATCTCTCTCTAACCCATTCAGCTTCGTCAAGCTTAGTTTCCATCAGGATTCTCAGAGATGGTATTTCCACTTTAATGGGGAGTACTGCATCCATTCCATATACAAGGGAGAAAGGGGTTGCCCCTGTCGAGGTTCGAACCGAAGTTCTGTATCCGTGCAAAGCAAATGGTAACATCTCGTGCCAATCCTTATAAGTCTTGACCATTTTCTGCAGGATCTTCTTAATGTTTTTGTTGGCAGCCTCGACAGCTCCATTCATCTTAGGACGGTAAGGTGAGGAATTATGATGCTCAATCTTGAAATTATCACATAACTCTTTCATCATTTTGTTGTTCAGATTTGTTTCGTTGTCAGTGATGATCCTGTTGGGAATTCCATAACGACAAATGATATTGTTCTTGATGAAACGAGCAACTACTTGCCTGGTCACATTGGTAAAGGAAGCAGCTTCAACCCATTTAGTGAAATAGTCAATGGCCACTAAAATGAAACGATGACCATTGGAAGCTTTTGGCTCAATAGCTCCAATCATATCAATGCCCCACATAGAGAAAGGCCAAGGGGATGACAACACATTCAACAAAGTAGGAGGAACGTGCATTTTATTCGCGTAGTTCTGGCACTTATGGCATTTCCTGGCGTATTGGATGCAATCAACTTCCATAGTTAACCAATAATACCCAGCCCTCAAAATTTTCTTAACCATGGCATGCCCGTTGGTGTGAGTGCCAAAGGCTCCTTCGTGAATGTCGTGAATTAATAGGTCTGCTTCTCGTCTATCAACACATCTTAGCAGGACCATATCATGATTCCTCCTGTAAAGCACATTGTTACTGAGAAAGAATTTGGATGATAATCTTCGCAAAGTCTTCTTATCAAGATTGGAAGCATTGACAGGGTATTCCTGAGTTTTCAGATAATTCATGATGTCGTGAAACCAAGGTTTTCCATCCACCTTTTCTTCAACTATCTGGCAATAAGCGGGCCCGGTCTTGTGCTCGATACTGATGAGAGGTGCTTCATTGTGAAACCTGACTTTCCACATTGAAGCTAACATAGCTAGGGAATCAGCTATGTGATTTTCAGTACGTGGAACATGACGGAAAGCGATCTCATCAAAACACTTAATCAATTCCATAATGTAAGCACGGTAGGGTATGAGTTTTTCATCTTTGGTTTCCCATTCACCCTTGACTTGGTAAATAACCAAAGCAGAGTCACCCATCACTTCAAGAACATTGATTCCAAGGTCAATAGCAACTTCTAGCCCTAAAATACATGCTTCGTACTCAGCAATATTGTTTGTGCATTTAAAATCCAACCTTGCTGTGAAAGGGGTGTAACCACCATCGGGGTTTATCAACACAACACCTACGCCATGTCCTTTGAAATTGGAAGAACCGTCAAACATCATCTTCCATTTATAACTGGTCTCAAAGCCTTCATTAGGACTAGGCCCTTCACAACCTTTTACTACCATAATGTCTTCATCCGGGAAGTCAAATTTGAGCGGTTCATAATCTTCAACAGGATGATCTGTGAGGTATTCTGATAATACACTCCCTTTAATAACCTTCTGAGGTACATACTGGATATCATATTCCGACAATAGCACATGCCAACGGGCGAGTCTTCCTGTCTGAGCAGGCTTCTTAAAGATATACTTTATGGGATCCATTTTTGAGATCAACAAAGTAGTGTGGCATATCAGATACTGACTCAAACGTTTAGCGGCCCATGCTAAGGCACAACAGGTTTTCTCAAGCAGTGAGTAATGGCTTTCACTACCAACAAACTTCTTACTCAAGTAATAAATGGCATGTTCTTTGCGACCGGTTTCATCACGTTGGCCCAATACACATCCCATGGATCCTTCTAGAACAGTCATGTACATGATAAGAGGCCTTCCAGGAATAGGAGGAATCAGAATAGGTGGTTCCTGCAAATAGCTTTTGAGCTTCTTAAAAGCTTGTTGGCAATCAGCATTCCACTTTACAGTCTGGTCTTTACAGAGCAGTTTGAAGATCGGTTCACAAATTGGAGTCATGTTGGAAATGAATCTGGATATATAGTTCAAACGACCCAGAAATCCTCTCACTTGTGACTCCGTTTGTGGAGCTGGCATTTCTTGGATAACTCGTACCTTACCAGGATCTACTTCGATTCCCTTCTGGCTGACGATAAAACCGAGCAACTTCCCTGACCTGACACCAAAGGTACATTTGGCTGGATTCAACTTCAATTGATACTTCCGGAGTCTCTTAAACAGCTTCAAAAGATGATCCAAATGTTCTTCCTCGCTTCGGGATTTAGCAATCATGTCATCCACGTACACTTCAATTTCGTTGTGGATCATATCATGGAACAAAGTCACCATAGCTCTCTGGTAAGTTGCCCTTGCATTCTTCAAACCAAAGGGCATAACTTTGTAACAGTAGGTTCCCCACGGGGTGATAAATGTAGTTTTATCCATGCCACCTGGGTCCATTTTAATCTGGTTGTAACCGGAGAAACCGTCCATGAAAGAGAAAACTGCGAACTTAGCTGTGTTATCCACAAGAGTGTCAATGTGTGGTAGTGGGAAATCGTCTTTGGGACTAGCTTTGTTGAGATCCCTGTAATCTACGCACATTCACACTTTACCATTTTTCTTCATAACCGGTACGATGTTGGCTACCCATTCTGGATATTTTGAAACTGCCAAGAATCCTGCATCCAATTGCTTCTTAACCTCATCTCTGATTTGGAGGGCCATATCAGGTCTACTCCTACGAAGTTTCTGCTTCACGGGTGGACAATCAGGCTTGAGTGGTAATTTATGAACTACTATATCTGTATCCAATCCAGGCATGTCTTGATAAGACCAAGCGAACACATCTACATATTCTTCCAACAGTAGGACTAGCCGTTGTCTGATCTCTGCCCCAAGTGTTGCCCCAATCTTGACCTCTTTCCTCTTCTCTTCTGTGCCAAGGTTGATGACGTCAACTTTTTCTTCGTGTGGCTGAAGGTCCGTGTACTGATACTCACACATTTATGCCAAATCATCGGGGACCTCATAATCCTCCTCTTCCTCAGCTTGATAAATAGGTGAATCAAAGTCGATAGCGAGAGTAGGGTCATTGAATACAATGGGTTTGGGAATCATTCTGCACGATGGATGGATTTATCTTATTAAAAATGCACAAACATGAACGCAAGAAGGATAAAGAAAATGCAGTTTTGAAAAGATTGCCATTTTTTCTTAAGATGGAAACAGGAATAAAGACAAAGAATTTTAACAAAACAAACACTTTCATTAATTAATAAGATTTAAAAGCAGTGGCTCATACAAAATAATCCGAAAGCCTCGGGCAAGGCTGCGGAATTGAAAACATCAAAGTTAACAAACAAATTACTCTGTCAACGGGTACAAAGTAGGTATCTCAATGGCTTCCCAGTTACTTAAAGCAGCGTCACACCGAAACACCAAGTGATTGATATCTTCGTCTTCAGCATCTTCAATAATTATATGGACTTGCTATTCTCCACTGACGAACACTTTTTGAATGGTTCTTAGTCTTCCCTTTGTTGAAGCAGCTGTTCCCTCAAGAGTTGGTTTGTAACCCAACACTTGGTATTTCTCTCTTTCTGGAACTTCGACGATCTTGCCCCAGCCTTCAGGTACTCCTCCCCACAGAGCAGATTGAATGCTTTTGAAAGAAGCAAAAGATGGACAATCAGAGGCCACTGGTTCCTTGTCGTCAAGCATAACGGCATTAGCTATTTCAAGAGCCTGGAAAGAAGTTTCCAAAGCATCTTCATCCGCTTCAATGTAACGAAATGAGGATAAATTACTGACCATCAGGTCCTCCTCACCATGTATGATAACTAACTTCTCATCGGCCACGAACTTCATCTTCTGATGTAAGGTAGAGGTTACAACACCAGCTTCGTGGATCCAAGGTCTACCCAGTAAACAACTGTAGGCAGGGTTGATATCCAAGATCTGAAAAAGGATGTTGAATGTTTGAGGGCCAATCAAAACAGGTAGCTCAATCTCTCCCATCACCAATCTTCTTGAACCATCAAAAGCTTTGACAATAAGAAAGGTGGGTCTCATTATGGCCCCTTGGTAAGATAATTTATCAAGAGTTCTTTTCGGCAAAACATTCAAGGATGAACCGGTATCTACGAGAACTCTGGCCATTGTACCCTCCTGACATTTTACTGATATATGTAAAGCAAGATTATGATTCTTTCCAGCTCGGGGTAACTCCTCGTCACTGAAGCTAAGAGTATTACAGGCTGTAATGTTGGCGACGACATGGTCAAACCGTCCAGCTGTTATATCCTGAGCTACATGTGCCTGGGCTAGTACTTTCTGCAAATCTGATCTATGAACTGTCGAATTAACTAACAGAGATAAGATCGAAATCTTGGATGGTGTCTGATGGAGCTGATCTATCACTTTGTAATCACTCCTCTTGATAATTCTTAGGAGTTCCTCATTTGCTTCCTGAGAAATTACCTCTTTTCCTTTATCTCTAGCTGGGATGGGGGCAACAGTTTCACTGGGTGTGGTTTCCTTGAAAGAAGGAGTGTATACTCTTCCACTTCGTGTCATCTTCCCAGTTCCCACTATATTGGTCACATCTTCAATAGTAGTTCCCACCTCTTTCCTTGGAACTACGTCTTCAACAGTGATTCCCACCTCTTTCCTTGGAATCACGTCTTCTCGCCTTCTGCTACCCATAACATTCTCATGGACCCACGGCACAGCCTTCGTCCCTCGGAACCTAAATGGAACAGGTTGTTTGATGTCACATTACTTGGAATGACTAATGGTGGAGGCATTAATCGCTTCAGGATTGTTGAAAATTGGTACTAGTTTATTAAATATAGGAACCAAAGACCCATATTTGGGTGCGTTGGACTTGGATACCTGCCCTTTTGGCTTTAACAGGTTAAACACAGGCTCAATCGCTGCAACTTTTTTCTCCTTTTCTCTACTGAACACCTGCAGGAACCCTTCATTGATCAAATACTAAACGTCATCTTGGACTAAATGGCAGCCCTTGGTACTGGCATTACATTCTTCACAGTCATCATGGCAAACTTCAACTAACCCAACTTTAAACAGTTTGGCATGGAAAGTCTTGATAGGAGTCTTGATCTTAGTTGCATCCAAAACTAAGACTTAATCCTTCTCATTTTCTATGGCATTAGTGGTCCCATGGGTAGGTAAAGGATTATTCTTCACATTTGGTTGATTATCAGCAAATGAAAGGATATTCTTCTGCATCAAAACCTTCACTACGTTCTTCAACGCTAAACATCCTTCTAAGTCGTGACCAGCGCCTCCTTGATGAAAAGCACAAGTTGCATTTGGGTTGAAGAAAAGCATAGATTTCTCTGTCGGTGGTCCCAAAGGTCTAGTAACAATCAACCCCTGCTCTACTAAAGAAGGATAGAGCTCTGTATACGACATTGGTATAGGTGGAAATGCTGGCTTTCCTCCTTGTTTCTTGTGGGAAGAATTCTGCTGTGGAACCTGTGGTGTTGGTCGCTGATAATTCTGGTTTTTAGGCCATTGCTGATAAGCTGTCTGTTGATATGCCGGCGCCTGCTGCGCTGCTTGGTGATTGAATGTAGGCGTCACTGCAGCTACGTAGGGTTGCTGAGCATATTGCATCTAGTAAATTGGATGCTGTAAGAAATTTGGTCTCTGTTGTTGCTGATACATTGGTTGCTTCCATCGAGGGCTCTGGGTCTTTCCTGCCATAATGGCATTAATTTCTCCTTCCTTCTTCTTATGGGAATGACTAGGAGACTTCTTAGTACTGACGCCAGCTGAACTACTCAGAGAACCAATCACTTTTCCACTTTTTAATCCTGCCTCTACCTTCACGCCAATGGCAACAATATCAGCGAAGTTTGCACTGACACTGCTGATCATCCTCTTATAAAACTCAGGCTTTACTGTGTCTACAAACCAATCGGCCAACTCTTTCTCAGTCAATGGTGGTTCGACCTGAGAAGCAGTCTCTCTCCAACGTTGTGCGTATTCTTTGAAAGTCTCAGTACCTTTCTAGGCCATACTCAGTAACTGCCTACGGTCAGGAGCCAGATCCATATTATACTTATAGTGTTTCACAAAAGCGTCAGTGACATCCTGGAAACAACGGATCTGGGTCTGGCCCAGACTTAGATACCACTTAGCAGCGGCTCCTTTCAAATTGTCCTGAAAACAGTGGATCATCAGCTTGTCATTACGTACGTACGCGACCATTCTTCGGTAGTACATAATCAAGTGAGATTTGGGACACGTGGCCCCTGAGTACAACTCAAAACTTGGTAGCTTGAATTTGGGTGGAATAACCAAATCTGAAACCAAACACATGTCTTTAATGTCAGTACTGAAAGCATTACTCATCTCCATTGCCTTCATTTTCCTCTGCATTGTTTCAACATTTTCTCTCAACTTCTCGTGTCTATCATCTCCTTCTTCCGACACATCAATGTAGTCGTAGGGCTGGTGGTTATGGAAAACCGGATGCACTTGTGTTTGCACTGCTGGTGGAGCATAGGTAGGGACGGCTTAAAGAGTCTCATTGATCAAAGGAACTGCTTGTTGTGTTGTCAAAGGAACTGTAGCACGGATAAAATCTTCTGGCATGCCTAGAGTAGGGATGACAGGGATAATAGGAGGTTCTACCATTGTGGTGACGATTTCAGAGACCACAGTGGCCTGAGTGTCCATCTTTGCTTTCATAACATTAATCGCCTCGAGGATTTGTCACATTCCTCCTCTTATCTCATTCAGCTCATTGTTGACTCTGTCCATTTCTCCGTAAGCCTCTGACATCCTAAATCGAGCTTGGGCCTGAGTGTTGTAGTTGTGGCGGGGATTCGGTGTGACAATTCTGAAGAGAATACGGTGACATAAGACGAAGACAAGGAAAGAAATGCACATGAAGATGTAAATGAGGATGCACATACAAATGCAAGCTAAACTATCAAGAAACCAAAGAAATTTTGCAAATAATATAGATAATAGATTCCTTGATAAAACAAACTTCTTCATTCAAGAGTCTGGTGAACGTTACATCAGGAGCAGTGCATCCCATACTCCAAGTACATAAGTAGAAATACATTAAAATGAAAAGGAACAATGATAGCAGAAATGTCAACAGTGATACTAGAGATTGAATCCACCGGTTGATGATTCTTCTTCTCCATTGATTACTCTCATTATTTTGATGATGCGCTCCTTTGTTTCCTCTTTTGCGAGAACTAATTCTCCTAACTCTTCCACCATCTTCTGCTTTGTCTTGGTAGGTGATTCATGGTAGGGATGCGGCTTTATCATTACACGAGCTATGTCACGAGACCATTGCAAGTGAGCCTCTGTGACTGGGCATTCAACCTTCCATAATTGTCTGTTAATCTGGCGCAAAGCGCGCTCCAACCGCATCTTCATTTCAAAACCTCCTCTTTCATCATAAAACATCATCTGCATATCTTCGTTATCTGGAATTCCTTCCTTCAGATGACCCAACTGACGGCGTGCAAGGACAGGGTTGTAATTGATACAACCGTTTCTTCCCATGAGAGGCACATTGGGGTAATCCCCACAGCTATGGATTATGATGATTCCTTCTTCAGTTGAATCATACAATTCGATGTCGGTATGCTTCAATTCCATCAGCTTTTTGGACCAAATCTTACAGTCTTCAACCTTCCAGAAAGTCGGAGTCTTCGGCAGATAAGAAACGAACCACTTGTAAAAGAGGGCTACGCAACAAGCAATTGGCCCATAGCCTCTGGTGTATCTGGTCTATATGGAATGGTAAACATCAGCTAGCAGTGTTGGGACTGGATTGTTGACTGCAAAAAACTGAATGGCTTGGGTGTCCACAAAGTTCTTGGCATTTGGGAATAGAAACAACCTATATATCATCAGAGCTAGGGTTGATTCAAACAAAGCTTCACTTCCTCTGTTTTTGAAGTATAGAGCCTTTTCCATCAAGAACTGGGCAGTCAGTCCACACTTCCCTCCCTTGTTAGTCAGGTTGGCTTGGATGTCAGATAGTCTGATTCTGGTTACTCTGGCGATGTCTCTGGCGAAAGGCATTTCTTCAATCCCAGAAAAGATGGGACCTTCTCTGACTGGAATTTCTATCATGGCTGAGAACTCCTCCAGGGTTGGCACCAACTGGAACTCAGGGAATATGAAACAGCGATACGCGGGATGATACAACTGGACCAAAACTTCAAGAGGCCCTACAGTTACTGGTGTCTTCATCAGTGGAATGAAGCATCCATACCTGTCAACAAAGGCTGACTGGTCTTCAATCATCTCTCTTAACCACAACAAACGCTCCACCTCTGGTAGTTCAAAGAAATAAGGCCAGACTCTCTTCCCTGTAGCATCCATTTCTACAAAGTCTGCAAAACAAGATTAGTAACTTGATAGTTTAGCAGGAATACAAAATGCAATGCTAAGTTTCATGCAATTCAGACACTTGCAAAATATCAAGAGATATCAAAAGACCTCATTTCATTAAATAAAAGTTGAATTACAATAGTTGATACACTCTCAAAAGCCCTAAACATAAAGCTAAATAAAAGCTAGAAAGTCCTAAGGAAATTCTCCTAAGAGCCTTGTGTTGAGTCTTCTTATTTCTTTCTCCATCTGATCCCTTTCTGCGACGAGGTTGTCAAGAATAGTTTTCCAAGCAGAAGGCTGACTGTTAGAGGAACTTGGATCTTCTAGGGCTTTTCTCTTCTTGCACGAGAGTAACTCTTCATTCTTGGTCTGTAGCTGCTTCTGCAGTTCCAGATTTTCTTCAATAACCACTTGATACTTGAGCTTCCAGGCTTCTTCTGACCTTTGGGCTTGTCTTAAAGAAATCTCCAGCTCTTCTTCTCTTGACATGAAGTACAAAACAGGCTCTTTCTTCAAAGTAATTGGTTCTTGCCTTTTGTAGGGCATCTTTAACTCTATAGCTCTTCGTCTAACCCATTGGAGATAGGGCTCCAAGGACACACGGTTAGGTCTTCCTAAAGAACTTCTTCCTCTTTTGCGCTTGCTACCCCAAGCGTCCAAAATCAACTTCGTCTGTTCTTCGTTCTTGTCATATGTTTCAAAGTAGATGCTTTCCACATGAACACTGAGAGGTTTGTCATCCAAAGGATATCCTAATTGGCGTCGTGCCAATACGGGGTTATAACTGATACCTCATTTAATGCCAAGAAGAGGCACATTGCCATAATTTCCACAGCTATCTATAATCAGGATTCCATCATACACCCTATTATACCAGTCAATGTCTGCATGGGAGAGTGCCATAATCTTCTGAGACCATCATCCTTTCTTGGAGTCCCAAAATGCGCCTGTCTTTGGTAGATGTGAAATAAACCATCTATACAGTATGAGGACACAGCAGGTAATCTGTCCATTTTTATGAGCGTTTCTTGTATGGACTGAGTGGTAGGCTTCAACAAGCAGGGTAGGTACTGGATTTCGTCTCAAGAAGATTTTGATTGCATTTAGATCCACAAAGTTGTCAATGTTTGGAAACAAGAAAAGTCCATAGATAAGCAATGCAAATACAGCTTCAAAGGCATCCATATTGGAGTATTTAGCAAAATAACGAGCCTTTTCAAACAAGAACTTAGCAGTTAACCCAAAAATTCCTCCCTTAGAGATTAAATTACTTTTGATGTCAACTAACTCCAGATGGGTTTCCTTGGCTCTTTCCTCCTCTTTAGGATCTTTCTCGAAGATAGGAAATGGGGACTCATCCTTGATAGGCAAACCAATGATCTGAGAGTATTCCTCAAGGGTCGGTAAGAGCTGATAGTCAGGGAACATGAAGCAGTGATACTTTGGATCATAAAACCGAAGCAAGGTTGAGAGGAGTCCTTCATCAATGGTCTTCTTCAACAATACCCACAACTTCCCATATCTGTTTATGAATCCTTCAGGGGCTGTTAGCAAATCTCCTAATTTCCTTAGGTCATCCAATTTGGGACTCTTGAAAGTGTATTTGATGGTGTTTCTTCTTGAACTATCCATGATATCCCTCTGATATAAGAAAAGAAGTCAGAGTTCCATGAAACAAATGCAACATGAATGCTTACGATGTATGAATGCAAAGCACACACGGAGCACACACAAACAAAGGCAAAGGGAGATAGGTTGAGCATGGAGCCAAGGGTTCACCCTTCTCATTGGTATGTTCTATTGGTTTTCACCTGCTGAACGAGGTTCTAAGAAGTTCCCAGATTCGACAACCCATCTTTTGGATTTTAATGATTTCTCAGATGACTTGGTAATCAATAAAATTCTCAAGAGAATCTCGTCTGAGTGTAGTATAGCGTGACAACCAATTCAGAAATAGACTCCATCATGGTCACTGCACTACATCCTAAAAGGCTTAAGTGGGGTTTTGTAACTACAGTTCTCAATATCACGGGCTCCTAGGTTGAGAGTAGCACGTCTTCACGAATGGATTCGTTCAACATAACTAGACTATCAAGAGAGCCTCAACTGAGTGATGGTGTTCTCAATTCAACTTTTCAGGATTCGACTCCCTCAAAGCCTCCTTGAATACCATTGTTCTATCCTAATTGCACTCAAATCCGGGTATAGGATTTATCTCACCACTTTAGAACCAAGCCAACCAAAAGATGAACAAGCAAAGCATATATAGGCAATCAAACAGATATACACAAATATTGCAAACAAGCATAGATAAAACAAGTAAAACAAAGGTGGGCTTAACCCTAAAAAACAAGGGTCCCCAGTGAAGTCGCCATTTCTGTTGCGGTGAGAATCGGATAACAAGCTATTAATTAACTTGAATCACAAAACTTTGAATTCACAACTGACTTTGATTTATCCAAAGGAAAGGTTCAAGATCGAGAAAAACCTAAAGGGGGGAGATCTAAGGTTCGGGGGTTGGTTATGCCTAGGGAAGGTATTAGCACCCTAAACGTCCGTAGTACTCTACGGGAACCTCTTGTTTTAACTTGTTATTTCTTACTCGCTTGCTAAGGGTGTTATGCTAAAGGTTGAAACCCTAGGGGTTTGTTTCTAAGTATACTCGACAAAGCATCGCGCTTTGCGCCTACGTATCCTTACGGAAGTGGAATCAGAGTATCAGTAGTTCACCGATCTAAGGGTGAAGGATAAGAACCATTGACTATGGCCAAAGTTCCAAGGGGAAAATGAGTATGAGCTCATTTTAGAGTTCACGATAACTCTCTAAGTCTACGTTATAGGGGAAAGTGAGTTCTCATGATGATGAGAATCACATGGAGTTTAAGAACTCCAACCTACTTCTAAGTTATGATTTCATTGGCTCATGATAGCCAAGAAATAAGGGTAATCCTAGAAGGATAAGGTAAGATGACTGCAAGAGTCAATTTAGGATGATCTCCCTTTGGAATTGGGGGAAAGATAACAATTATGAAATTACCAAAAGATAACAAGATTAAAATGCAAATAGGATGATGCAATAATACATGAATAAGACAATGGGATGAGATAAATCATGATATCAATGCAAAGTGAGGATTATACATATTAGACAATGATCAAACATGATATATAGACATAATATGGCATGATGGATAAGAAAGTGCAACAAAAGCTCTAATAAGCATTCATAATCTAATCATGCATAAAGGTCTAAAAAATTAATATTTTCACTAATTTCTTTTTATATTTGAAAAATAGATTCAATGAGGAGAATGTAGCAAAAAGGATGGAAGGAAAAGGATAAAAATTAAGTAAGTTATGATATTTTGAAAATTGAAGCATCAACTTAAAAAAAAAAGATAAAATCAACAAGTAATAAAAAAGAGGAAATGGCATTTTGAGGGATTGAACCCATGCCATCTCGCTTGCAGCCCAAAACTCCAACCAACAAGCCAACGCGCGCAGTTTAACATGTGAAGGGTAGCATAAATATATATTTCATGATAAGCGAAGTTCAGAAAAATAAATAAAAAGACTGGGGCGAGGGGGATTCGAACCCCAGTCCTAAGGGTTAGGCAAGGCGCGTTAAGGTAAAGGGGCTTGCCACTGGGATAGCTGCTACATCCAATACTATAACCGCTTCAATAAATATATAATACAACCCAACACACATTTCCCAAATAAACCATACAAACCATCCAATATAAAAACCATTCACAATGTTAAAAACCCATGCCATGCCATTCAGTAGTAGTCATCGCCCAGACAAAATCAACAGAGATGAGTAATTTAATCTTGCAGTCATGATATTCCAAGCATATTAAACAATAGTCAAAGCTTATTCTTAAAATCCACAAGGTAAGAGCATCACAAACTATGCGACCAAGGCAACAACAGAAGCAGGGCAAGCTATACAATCCGTTGGAAATTAAACAACAGCAGGTCTCAAATACAACCAACACATATGTAAACTAAAACGGAACAGTAAGTATAAGGCACATTTCAAGTTAATCACGATCCTAGTTAACACCAATTGCTCACACAAGAGAAAAATGTAGGTCTAAGACATTCAAAATTAGACATAGGCAGATGAACTGAAACAGAAGCAATGATTATCAATATAAAACTCAAAATTGTTGCACACTAACTGTCACATGAGGATTGAACCAATAAATTGGACATTACATCAGTCACATTTGCAAACATTAGATAGGGAGATCAAAAGCAGCCAAGGCAAGTAATGATTGGTAAGCACACAACTTCATATTTGAAAATCACAAGGACATAATGATAGACAACATGTATACTAAAGAAAATAGTAGGACATGACTTGGTTGTGGATTACATGTTGGCAAGCAAATTAGTACAAACAACAAAGCATACTAGCAAACTGACACACAACCCTAGCAGCCATCATGTAGAGATTTGAATGAAATGGAAAACTACTTGTAAAGCAATTAAAAGGAAATGTGTTGATACAGGCCAGCATGAGACTAATTCAAGTATCAAAAACATTTCCAAGAGTTAACAAGTTAGTGAGGAATGGCAAAGATATTGATTGGCAAAACTTAAGAGTTTGAAATGCAAACTTCGAAAGGTTTGTTAAAGCATAAAGGCAAACTAGTTCTTAAGATACTATAAAGTTCAAGTCACAAATCAACATGTCTAAATGATTGGTGAAAGAAAAGGGCAGATCAGTTTAGATATGATGGCATATTCAGCATATTGGTGACATATTCTTATGATTAAAGCAAAAGACAAATAGAATGGTAATAACAACAATAACCCAGATAATCAGCAACATACCTAGTCATGACATTACAAGGCATTGGGCTGACATACAAGATACTTAGATAGCATTTCAAACCATGAAGCAGTTGGGCATATACAGCAAACCATATTTATCAAAAGAAAAAAATAGCCATGTTTCAAAGACAAGCACATGAGTAACATGATGGTCAGAGGTATTCATGAATTAGACACACATAGCCAAAACAGAGCTAGCACACTTTATGACATTTGAGACCAAATTTCAGCAAATAGTGTCATCAATACAAATAGTAGTAACATTAAGTAAGCATCTCTATTAACCATACATATATAGAATCAGGGTATCACAAACCAAAACTTAGGAAACAAATCAAACACAACCAGTATAGCATACTCATCATGAACACAATGCAACATTATGATTTCAAAAAGACTTGACTCCTGAAGTCACACTCTAATGAAAACACATACAAAATGCAATGACTAGCTGCAGAACAATGAGGCATATGATATGAACAATACCAAGGCAAAGCATCCAAATTTATCATTCAAAACTCAAACATATATTGCCACGAAATTGTTCCAACAGGGGTAATACAAATCAATGGCTAGCAGTTCACACAATCTATCCTTAAACATATGATCAAACAACAAAGTCAGCAATGCATATCAGTTGTGAACAAAACCATCAATATTACGACATCCACAAAAATAATGTTAAAATCATAACTGAGCACACAAACATGTTCTTACATTAATGATGGCAGAAAAGGACATTCATGCTATTTAAACAAGAACCATTTGACAACATCAACAATCATTAAATTACAAAATAAGCAAGATAAGCTCAAGTATTCCATATCAAAAACTCAAAGAGGGACAAAGGTTCACAAGTTTTCATTTCAAAGTCTCATACACATAACATCCAAGCAATTTAAAAACATCAAACATTAATTTAATCAAGATAAAGCCACGATGAGAACTTAAAGCTGCAATCACTTAGTTGACAAAATAGAGGTACCCAACACCATAACATCAAAACCTCACTTTTCAAGTGGAACTTAAGTCATGAGTATAAAAGCAAAATGTTCAAACACACATCAATCAGACACACATATATAGAATGATGATATGCATAATAAAAACCGTAAATGAGCATTAATAACAAAAGTGTAAGAACACGATACCAAGTGGAATGAGGTCCACTATCTTCAAGTATGATGACTGCCTTCTCTTCTCAAGCACTCCAAGAGGCTCCTTCAACTTGCTTACTCAGACTTATGGAATTGCAGAGAATTTCTTGAGTATTTTGTGTGTGAGTTGTTGATGATTTGAGATGTGGAGACGAGTCCCTTTTATAGGCAGAAAACAAAGGGTTAGGTGAGTCCAAATATCAAGCACTTGGAGTGCTGGGTAAGAATTAGAGCCAACATTTCTTTTGAAATTCGAAAATGGTCCACTTTCTTGGAGACAAATCCGCTGTTTAGGCTGTGCCAAATCTCAGATGTGCAGAGTTGATTCACCATTTCACATATTATTTCTGAGCTCCTTGCTTGAGGACATTGGGAAGGGTATCAAATGAAGTAAATGTTAGAGATGGCGTGAAGAGGTTCACAGGTGGCGACAGATTAAATGCTGAGAATGGTAACTCTCCAGACTCACTTTTATGAACCACCTTGTTGAGAGCTGGAAATGGAATTGCTTCTTGGAGGATTTTAAATTGAGCAGCGCGCCAAGAGTTGAAGTGGTTTAAATGAATTGATGAGCTTGCGTTTGCTTGGATTTTTCTTCTTCCATTCTGAATTCGCGAGCATGGACAAGGGAGAAGAACAACTTGGTTCATTTGGTTTTGTTATACGCCACATGCCGTTTCTCCATTGGTTGATAATTGGGTTGAAAAGTCAACATAGCCATACTTGATTTCTATTGGTCATTGGCAATGAAATTAAAAATTAAACCCAAAGTTCTTGTAACATTTGGTCACGATGGGCTCACCAAATTGGGCTTAGGGAATTAAGAATGGTTTTTGTATTCTTGTTGTAAAAAAAAAGGTGATTAGGAAAAATAAATAATAATGGATGATTTGGCAATTGATTAGGATTAAATGTGGTTTAGGAGAATTAAATTGAACAAATTGAATAAAATTGGTTAAATGAAAAGGTTAATGAAATAGGTTTAGAAAATGAAGGTGACAATTGAGGGTAGATAAAGTGGGTAGAAATTTGGTTATGGAGGGGTTAGGGTTATGGAGGCATCTCTTAGAGACTTGCTTGATTCAATGCTCCATCCAAAAATCTTGATCAATCACTCCTTGAATCTCCTCAAGATAAACCTGATAAAAAAAGAAACAAACACAAACAAAAACCTGGTAAAAATGGTTAGTCATGCAGCATGCTTGACCTAAAATGATATGCAAGAGATCAATGGATCTAAGGGAAAAATTTGGGGTACAACACATAAGTATCGAGATGTTGTCTTCTAAGCTCTTCATTCTGGAGAGTTTGTGTCTCCACAAAGTGTTTCATCATAGATTCTAACCTAGAATTAGTTGTTGTTTCAATGAAATCCTCCATTAATGTTTCGAGGTTGGAATTAACAGATTCTTGTGGTTCCTCGAAATATTGGGAATGGTGATCGTAGAGGAAATTTGGGTGCGGTTCCTCGAGATATTGGGAGTGAGTCAGTGTCGCATTGAAATCCTGCATTAATATTTCTAGGTTGGAATTATGAGATTCTTGCGACTCCTCAAAATGTTGGGATTGGTAGTTGCAGGGGCAATTTGGGTGAGAATGAATTAGTGATGCATTGAAATTCTCCATTTGTATTTCAAGGTTGGAATTATGGGATTCTTGCTATTCCTCGAAATACTAGGAGTGGTGATTGTAGAAAAAATTTGGGTGATACATAGTAATGAGTGCCTCAGTCTATACGGTGCAACAACGGAATAACAATATTGACTGTTGGTCCCCAGCAATGGCGGCAGAAACTTGATGCGTCCGCAAGTGCACAGAAATATCGAAGTAATATAAAAGATTGTCAAACCCACAGAGACCAATGTCAACCTACCATAATCTATCATCGCTTTGTAAAGCTAAGGCTAATGATATTCGATAAAAGGGAAACTAGAACTAAAACTAAAAATGAACTTAGAAAATATGATAATAAAGAGAGGCCGAAATATGGATTCCACGTTCCTAAAGGACTTTGTAGAATTCGGGTACTAATTACAACTATAACTTAGTTCCGTAGAATATACCGACTTAAAAACTCTGCCTCACGCTCTCGCGGTATTAGCTAAAGTCATGTTCCCTAATCCCAAGATTTTGCTCTCGCTCGCCCAGTAACTAGGAAATATATTTTGAAATCCAATAATATCCTAAACGTATCTAAAGCGCTCTCGCTGTATTTAGATATGTTGCCTAATTTCCACTATCCGGTTCGACCCCACGCTCTCGCAGTGTCGGCTCTAACCTTAATTAATTTCTCATTCTCGTGACAAAATCGTGTTAAATAACCTCTCACTCTCGTGACAAAGTTATTTAAATTAGACTTGGAAATTAAAACCAAAACAGAATTTTAATCATAAGTTCGCACCTATTATTTTCTACCGAGTCCCGTCGGTGACGACAGTCCTCATACGCCGGACTCAAGACTACTTAGAAAGACATAGATAGGAAAACAAACACGTAGTAACGATAAATAAACTTAATACTAAACATGATTTAGCAAATAAAATAAGAAAGTAATAGCAATAAAATAAACGATAAAGGGAACCTAGAATTAAATAGATGCTGAATTGAAATGCGCCTGAAAGCTTTGAATCAAAGTACAGAAATCGACTGACAAAAATAAATCCTAAAACTATATTGGTAATAGTCCCCCGATGTGGAGAACTATTACTTTTACATGGTAAATATGAAACTGCTTAAAAACTAAAACAAGGAAAATTCTGGCAAAGAAAAGTCGACCACTTTTATGGAGGTTTTCGATTGTATTTATAGTGGACTTGGATGCGGAAGCTTCGGTTGAGTGACGTTTGCGTGGCGTGAGAATTGGACGGAAGAACTGGGTATTTGCAAGACTGAAAAATGGAGAGAGAAATAAGGGATAATGGAGATTTAATCTCCTGGGAAATAGGTGGCACAAGCCACCTCTCCCTCTCTCACAAACCAAGTGGCGGGTGCCACATTCCTTGGGTGGTGGGCGCCACCTCTCCACGTGGCTTACGCCACATGCTGTGAGTGTGGTGGGCCCCACCTCCTTTTATATTTTTTTTTCATTTTTCTTTTCTTCTTTTCTTTCCTTCCTCTTCCTCTCCTTCTTAATTCTTTCCATTATATTTTCTTTTTCTTCTGGTTTTTCTTTAATTCTTCACTAAATCTTCACTTCCCGATAAATTCTGATCCGACTCGAGTACCTGAAAAACATAAATAAATGCGGGTAATATAAAGCATAAATCGGGAAAAAGCGAATAAAACATAATAGAAATTCATGCAAGTCAAGTTAAATACACGATATAATTTCGCGTTATCAATTGAGAACCCCTATCTTAGCCCACATTTGCTGGAGACGGTTCTCTAAAGCCCTATATCCAATAATTTTCCCAAGCATTTTAATGATAACCCCTTTTTCCCATGGCTTCGCGATTCGACGTTCTTCCAATTCAGAGAGAACAAATTCTGGACATTCATAGCCTCTTATCCAGTTTTCTTCCACCCTGATATCTTCAATTTGATTATCCATTTCTTGCATCTCAACATTCTCTTTTGAAGGAGACCCCACTTTCACAAAGGATTCCTCTGTGACAATGTTCTTGTAAGAAGGCATGTTAGGCATCCAGATCCTCAGTAACTATCTCAGTTCTGGGTTCATTAGTAACTATCTCGCCATTTGAGGTATCCAGATCCTCCATAACCATGTTGTATGTACATTCTAAAGGCAGCAAATCTTTTTTTGGGGGAGGGGGGACTATGTTTGCATAGGTCACCGGAGAAGAAAGAAAAGACAGCAAAAGAACAAGAATCACAACGCCGCGCAAGAAATCTGTCTTCTGCTAAACGCCCTTACCAATTAGGTCCCTAACTCTAGAGTTAGGAGTTTAAACAAAAATCAAAGGAAACACATTAGAAGATGACATCATTACCTGTAGGAAACAAACAGGAAGGTTACTCTCAACGGAGTGTGCAATTTTTCCCCATCAGAATCACCCAATTCGTAAGTCACCGGCCTGAAACGTAGGGTGCCTCGGCGGTGAGACGCGCCTGAACCCTAACAGAGCCCCAAATCAATCTCACTTCTATTCATTGGTTAATATATTTTGTAATTTGATTAATATATCTTGATATTAAAAAATAGTCTTAGGTGGGAAAAACTTGGTTAATTGAATGTAATAATTTGGATAATATAGTTCATAGTTTGGTTATTGAGTGTTTTGACATCAAAAACTAAGTCTTACGTGTTAAATCAACTTTGGTTAATGTTATGTATAGAATTGGTTAATATAGTTTATAATTTAGTTAATGAATTTTCAAACATAAAAAGAATCTTTAAATAGTAAAATAAAGTTGATTAATTGAATGTAAAAATTGATTAATAAATTTATAATTTAATGTTTGAATATGATTAATATTATATATTTTATTAGTTAATGAAATAGTAAAAATTGTTAATGAATTATAAGTAAAATAAGTATTTAATAACATATATATATTTATTAATTTAAAAAACATACATTTTGTGATTAATACAATAATAAAATTGATTATTGACAAAATCTTATATTTGTATTATAAAATAAATTTTTAATAAATTTATTTATTTTTTAAATATATATTTATTTAATTTTAGAAAATGAGTTTAATTGGTATGCACTGACAGTGTAAAATAATTTTACACTGTCATTCAATAGGAATATATCAATCTGTCATGTCATACTATTAACTTAAAATTTACAGTCTGATATGGTGAGATACATGAGAATGATTGATTGACCTTGTAAAATTATTTTACACTATCAGTGTATACCAATTAAATTCTTAAAAAATATATATATTGTTCACTAGTATTTAGTATAAGGAAAGGTGTCAACATATCATTCGTGATTATATTACGAGGTGTGCTATTTTTACAACAACTAGTGGGATACCCATGTCTTCGCACGGGTACCCGTCGTTGTTGGTTATTTTGTGCCAAAATGAATTTAGAACCAAATACTAACACCGATGGGAAAAAATCGAGTTAGCTGATAAGAAAAGACATTTGTTAAACAAATTAAAGTATGTGTAGTAAATAAATTAGATAAAAGGTAGTTCTAATTTGTTAATGTATAGAAAAAAAACATGAAATTTACAAAATATAAGTGTTTGAGTTTGATTGATCAGCGTTAGACAATAAAAGTGATGTGAAGTTTTTATTTTCAAGTACAATGTTGATCAGCGCAATAAATTTAGAACAACATATGAAGTTATAGGAAAATATATTTGTAGAATGAATTAAGCTTTGATAGTCTTATTAAATATGTTATAGAAAGAATGTATTTAATTTTGGTATGAGTTATTTTATATCATCATTATATAGTACATATAAGTTGTTCATATTAAAGAATAAAATAAATTATGGGTATAAGAAACACATTAAGAAAATGTTATGAAATTAAAATAATGAAGTTTTGTTTAAAGTATGGTTGTTATATATTTAATGGTAAGGGAGTTATAACAAACTTTGAAGGTTATAATTTGTTGGATTAAAGAAGCAGTAGATAAATAGACCAAATAAAACGTGGGCCCAATAGGAAAGTCAGATTTAGTGGCCCAAGATGGATATATTTAAGCCATTGTATAGGGAAATATTCTTTTGGAGACAAATATTGAAAAGGTTTTGTAACACTCCGGCTGGACTTGGCCATTCGCATTCAACCGGGTAACCAGAACACCGATGTCAACGAATGGCGAAAACGCAGCTGATATGAGGTAACAATAAAAAATCATAGCACGATCTATGAGAGAAATGTGTTCAATCCTTATGTATATATCAATCATGTTGAATATCGTGTTATTCGCCCTTTTGCATGTTGAATTGTTTGTTAGATTACATTGTGTTCTAATTGCTACATATGTGTAAGAATAGGAAAAAAATGTGTAATCTGATTATGGTAGCTCTTATTTAGAAATCATTGATGTTGATATGATGAAAATAGAAATGTTATTGCATATTGTTTGACGAATGGGTTTGCGTGCTGATTTCATGATGATGAATGAGAAAAGATTTTAATGTCGATTCAAGTTGTTATTGTGAGCAATTTGCATGTTGTGTTGTTGTTGTAGTTCATCGAAGGATAAAAGGGATGAGAAATGGAGACAACTCTAGTTGGAGTTAGACTATTTGGAGCATAAAGAGGCTATGGAAGCAAGAAAGGGAAAGGAAAAGGTGATGTCATTTGAGCAGTGGAAACTCACTAAACATGAAGGTGAAACATCCCAAGGCGTAGTTCGGGATACCAACCAAAAGACCTCAACCTAAGCTCCCTGTAGCGTTGATGGTAGGTAGTTTGCACATGTTATGTTTTGTACAATACTTATGAAACCAAAAAGATTGGGTGTGATATCAACATTTACTGGTTGAAATACTTGTGTTGTAATGATTTTTCAGGGGTAAAGGAAAAGTTGAACAACAAACTGTAGACGACGGCAAAATTGGAAAGCCTGCTGGTTCTTCTCACGTTTTAATTTCCTCTGACAGTGAGAGGTATTTCATCATAGTATATATATATATATATATATATATATTATAACGAATTCAAGTCGAATTGTGTATGATGTTGGTTATATAGGATGTATAATAGTTTTAGGAATAACGTTTCTGTATATGGTATGGTATTGGTTATATGGTTGAAAGGTATGTATGATAGTGATAGACATAACAATTGTGTTTGTTATGTAGTTCGGACAAAGAATTAAGTGATAAGGAATTGGTGAGGCGTCCAAGAATGTATCTTTGGAAAAGTAAGATCCGCTGCGGAAAGACAGCTAGGAAGAATATTTTGGTAAGTTCCATAATACAATCAGTACTTCCTTAGTGATTTGATTTATGCAATGTGGTATGTATTGAAATGATTTATGCAATGGGGTATATATTGAAATGGTTTATTTTGAATGTATAGCAAATTCTTCAGAAGGTTATTAGGGGGTCCTTGCAAGACGGCCATAGTCGTATTTTGCTGATCGATTATTATGATACTAAAGAAAGGTTTGAATGTGAATTGCACCGTTCCCAAAGGAAGTACTGCGTTGAAAGGTTTATATGATATGGATGGTATGAGTTTGTGAGGAACAAAGGACTGAAGAGAGGTGATCAGCTTGCGTTTATGATCTGTGACCCACCATGTGACAGACTTATTGTGAAGAAGTTGGAGCCTTGAGCGTTGGTTCACGTAGTTGGATGGTTTGTATAAATATTTTGGTTGAAGTGTTTGTTAAACTATTTTGGTGTAAGTGTTTGGTTATCTCAGAAGGTTGTTATTGTTGGGTGATGATGTTTTGTTACTTGTTGTGGTTGTGTAGGATTTTAAAGACAAAGTTTAGTTGGAAATGTATTATGTTATGGTAGCCAAATGTTTAACAGTATCGCTGAATGTAATTTGTGTGATGGATATGTGTCTTGGAAGACTTATGTTCTATTAATGAATATGGTGTTTAGAAAACGTGTGCATTAATAATTATTTAGAATAGAAATTAACTATGTTATGTGTTTTGTATATCCATAAAAAAGTAATCAAATTTTTCATATCGTTGCAAAACATGAATAGGAGAAATGTGCATGAAGTAGTAAATATGGTAGTTTCGTATAAACAAACAGGATGAAAAAAATAAGAATTGAAATAATGTTTATGATATTTGAGGCAACAGTCATTTTTTTCAAATTTGGTAATATAAAAAATGTAATTAAATAAAGAATATAAAGGTAGGATTTTTAAGAGTATGTTGGAAGTATTAATATTTTTGCATAGATAATATGTACCAAGCCAAGTTTGGAAAAAAGAGGGAGTTGTAATGATAGCAAGTGTTGGGGGAAACTGTTGATTATACTTTTCGATGTCATAACTTTTGTGTTATTTAAAGCTGCAACATCATGTAAGGTTGCGTGTTGTAGTTGTTCTCCAGAAATTGCAAGTCATTGTTTTTGTCATCTAAAGCTTGCTTAGTTGTGTAGCTTGCGTCATGAGTTGTAGACACATGGAAAAATGAGGTATGATGACCTGACGCGTGCATCACCAATAGTTAAACAAAAAAATAAGCAATATGTTATTTTGGGAATGCAAAATATATTTGAGGTGGGATCAAAATTTACATTCCAATACGATAACCAGAATAATGAAGAGCACTTGTAGTTTATTAGTTGCAGCTTTTTAGGGTGATCAATTCAATGCATCATTTATTTGCAAACACTATTCACACGTGAATGAGCAAGAAATACAAACATTTAAGCAAATCAAGAAGCGTAGGTGAGAAAAAGACAAAATAGGTACTATACACATGTGAAAGAAGTGTTGTCCTTGTGTATAATTTTTTAGTATAAATAAATTGGCATGATAGTGTAAGTGAGCATGGGTTTGTAAAATCAAAAGTTGACAAAAAAAAAATACGAAGAAATGGAGAAGGTTGGAATTCTCAATCACTCTGAGTTGCTTGGGTCATTCACAATAGCCAAACTATCTACACAAGTATTTGATGGTTAATGTTCTTACGCTTAAGAATTTTTGGTTTCCAGTTAAATATGTATAGCATAATTATTTAGAATTTTTTGACATGGTAAAAAATTGCAGTTGTATGCTAAAGTTGATGATTCGTTTGTTCACCTATACGAAGACGAATTAAAAAAAAGTTGGACGATATTGAACAACCAAGGTGTGCACCATGAATTAATATATAACAAACAATCAGTACTTCCGCTGATAATCAGTGGTTGGCCAAATCTGGTAGCTTATTACAATCTCCCAAATGAAGTTGTAGTTGAGGTTGGTTACTATGGCAACAACAATTTTGGAATAAATGGGTTTAGAGAGGTGATGGATTTTAAAGACTTACCACGACATCACAGTAGAAATGTGTATCACAGGGAAATATATGCATTTGACATAACTCTGACTCCAATCAATGTATCTCTACCAAAATTAGTTGAGTATCGATGAACAAAACTTAGCCTGAAATATATTAATTTGTGTCAAAAATAATTAGAAATAACGAATTATTATGTATATTTTAGAAACTCCAGGTAGATTTTGCAACCATGCTGAGGGACTATGAATACAAAGATGTTACTTTGTATGGAGATAACGGGAAGACAAAAACGATGATGTTGCTGAACATCGAAGACGCATATCGCACCAAAATAGGATATGAGTGGGATGATTTCTGTATGGCTAATAACTTCAGATCCGGGGACCGAATTCAATTCAAATTGGATGTTACTTCCCGCGACAAAAAGGTGTATGTCTATAAATTCCCCCATGTGTAATGTAAGTCTATACTTGCTTCTTAAACCAAAGTGTGAAACATTAATTAATGCATTCTGAATGATGAAGAAAAAAGGTAGATAACAAATTATTTTATAGGATATTTGCAAAAAGTCTAAGCTTAAATAAGAATATAACATTCTACAAAATGATCATACATTTAAAATTGACAACAAAATAGCAATCAAGTTGTCCAATACAGTAACACCACCATGACTAAGAAAACCAAATTTCTTCATGATGCCGCGACTTTAAGTTTCCTTAAAGACAAAAGCTGGCCAATAATAATATCAACAGTGGTAGATTTGTTCCTGTTAAAGATAGATATGTATGAAAAAGATGTTAAAAAAGTATCCCCTAACAAATAACAAACCTCGTAAAAAAAGTATATAAAATGGGAGCAAAATGTATAAAATTATACCAATATTATCCAACATTATATATTGTTGAAAACTTCTTTGTACACAACATTTGAAGTTGTAGACTTGAAGTTGCCATTCTCATCATGTATCAAGATTTGTATACCTTTTTTGGTAGTCACCCTTGATAGTGCGACATATATTTGACCATGAGTGAAAACATCTCGTGGGAGGTAAAGTCCAACATTATCCAAAGATTGACCTTGGGATTTGTTAATTGTCATTGCGTATGAAACAACGATTGGAAACTGTCGTCTGTTAAGTTTGAATGGCCAAGGTGACTGTGACGGTGACATATCCATGCGAGGGATGTAAACTAACTTACCAGACCGTTTTCCAGCCATTATTGCTGCTTCCAGAACATGATTTGCCATTTTGGTTATGATAAGGCGTGTGCCATTACATAAACCTTCAGCCTGATCAATATTCTGCATAAGCATTACCGGTGTTCCAATCTTTAATTTAATGTTATGGTTAGGCAACCCAGAAGTGTGTAATGAACTGAGGAACTCTAGAGTGAGAATATCAACGACATTGGTGTCATGAATCTCCGACTGATCTACAGTGTTAGAGCTGTAGTATTCTCTTATATCACCTACCAAAATAAATGTAAAGCTAATTAGATAGAACCAAACATGTTATCCAGTTATTTAGGTGACAAAGCATATGACTACCTGGCACCAAAGCAAGGATGTGATCATTAATTTGATCAACAGTTTCCAATGTGGATGCGAGTATTGCTCGACTCTTGAGGTAATCATTTGATTAATAATTCTGTAGAAAATCAGAATATGTACTATTACTAATTACAATAATTGGATCTTCAGACTTTGTTATTAAAAGGTCTGTGGGTATGTCAATTTCGGCAAAACCGTCATTTGGATCTGAAACTCTTCCCTCACCAATTTTCAAAAGCCAATCAGGAAAAATTAGCAATTTCTATTTTATCGGTCTCGCTTGAACCAGAATGCAGTCACATATTCTTTGTTAAAGTCAACCCTTTAACAGAATGCCATATATATGAAGCATTTATCGTGGAGTGAACAATATCTGATCGATTGCCTCTAGGAACTACCGGCAATATTTGTCTGAAATCACCACCAAATAGAACAACTTTCCCACCAAACACATCCTCTGAATTACTGTAGGAACTCATAACATCCTTCAAAGTTTTGTCAAGTGCTTCGAACACGTGTTTGTGTGCCATGGGGGCCTCATCCCAAATAATGGGTTTTGTTTGTCTTAAAAGCTCTGCAACGTCATATTCGTAGTCAATTTTGCAAGTAGAATTCTCTAATGTTGGCACAGGTATCTTGAATTTTGAATGTGCAGTTCTACTGCCAGCTAATAAAAGAGAAGCAATTCCACTCGTTGCAACGGTTAAACATATATCATGTTTAGATCTCAAAGCACTTGCAAGTGTTCTCCACATATAAGGTTTTCCTGTACCTCCATAACCATGAAGGAAAAACACGCCACCATTCTGAGCTCTGACAGCCTGCGTGATTTTTTCATAGACACCTCTTTGTTCATCTAATACATACAAAATTGAAAAAATAATGGTTCAGTAATGTGTTCAAAAAATGGAACATTTCTAACAATATATGGAATACACCAATTAACAATTTATCAGAAATGTCGACCGACCTGTTAGACCGTTGAACAGATTTGAAAATTCGGCTTTCATGGTGGGAATATCATAATTTCTTTCATTGTATATTAGAAGATTGCCTAACTGCTGCAGTACATAACCATCCGAATATGGAATTGGTTTGAATTCATTCAGACTACATCGATTGGCTTGAAGCAGTGTTTCAATCTCAATTAAGGTCAAATTTTGCAATTGTGATTCGGATAATATCAATTCTGCAAACATATTCCAAGATAAAAAATAAAATATATGAAATATTTTAGTTCCAGGAACAATGGTGATGAGGGCTGAATCACACATTTATTCTACGTTTGTTACGTTGCATGAATGTGAATAGGTGAAGAAATGGGATTTATTATAATAATAGGTCTGTAACTTGAAAAGAGGATATTATACAAAACTTGCATATTACTATTTGATTCCAAATTTTTAAAAAAAGATGATGTAAACAATAGGTAACACATAAAAAGTGATTATGAGATATAGTAATTAGACCTGGGTTCTGCGCCAGTTATCTCTGTTTATGCAACAAACCATCCGACAATAAAATCCAGGACTCCTTCAAAACATGAACGGGTCGATTTACAGCACCGGACAAAAGCATTACGCATAAAAGTTTTCGAAGAAAATGACCTGAACCCCATTGGCTTGCCTCTTTTATAGCAACTATGTATTCTTGATCGTCTTGAAGGAAACCCATGGCAAAGCAGGCGTCACTAAATGAATGAAATTTTTGGTCGTCTATTTTGTGGATTTCTTCATAAGTGGTAGGACCCTTAGCTACTGTCAACATCATTCGCAGATAAAACAATTCTCCGGTAGTAGGTGGCACCCATATCAACCGACCGATGATGAATCCCTTTTTTCGTGGCTTCCAAGTTCTATTTCTCTTGTAATATACAAATTTGGACACAAACTGGTCGTACATCAATGATCGAGCTTCTTTATATTTACGATTTGCAACCAGCCAGGCTGTGAACATAGATTTAGTGACACTCGCCCTCTCTAATATGTTCTCCATTCTATCGAAATCAATGTAGTAAATGGCCTTCTCACCAATTAAATGATAAAACATACGTTCAACCACCGGTTTTCTACCATGAATAGTATAACCGAAAATTCGCCAACATGCTTTACTCGGTGAGACGTACCTACAATCCAAATATTGTTTAATTTCATCAATAGGCTCATGCTCATTGCGATTTGAAACAACAATTATTGTAGTGATTCTATCGTATCCTTTGTGAATGTACTTGAAAAGATATTTAATATAAGTACTCTGATTACACCATTCCATGTTGATATATGCTTGGTACTTCAAAAGCAACCTTTTATTGTAAGGCACGACATAGCGATTGTCCAATGCAATGCCGTTTTTGTGAATGACATGTGTTTTTGAGCTTCTCCTGTATAGTGGATAGCCATCTGAATCAAGTATTATTTCCTCAACATACTTCTTTGGGAAGAATTTAGAGCATTTTTTATTTTACATACAAGGTGATGTAATTCTTGAAATACCACATGGACCATGCATCATGTGGGTTTTGTCTAAGTTATACAGTGTTGGATGTATTTCAGGGCCAGAGATCTCGACTGAAATAATTTTGTCAATATCTGTAGGTGTTGGATACTTGCTTTGAGGATGCAACAAGATAAGGATGTGAGCATGTGGAAGACCACGCTTCTGAAATTCAATTATGTACATAACTAAAAAAGAAACACATGTAGAACATACACTTAGCGTATGATCATAACATCATGTACGAATAAGTTAAATTGGATGAATGAGACTTACAGGCCAACACCTTGCCGAGAACATGATGTTTAGTTATATCAGCCATGAGTTCATGAAATTTTATCTTAAAAACCTTTGCAATGATATCCGGCTTGTCATGCGACTTTAACCCAGTGTTGGACAAAATTCGTGTAATCTCAGGCCAAGCAGGATTGCAAGTAAAAGCTACAAACAAAATCTGGGAAACCCAACTTACTTGAAATTTTCATACCATCAAAGTATAGTTGGTCCATATATCTTTTGCTTCCAACAAAAGATGACGTCAAGACAACACGTTTTCCTCTTTTTGGTGGTTCAGTTTGTTGACTGCTCCCACATTGATCATTCAATTGTTTGTACTTTCCTACTCGTAACTTGGATTGGTTCTTTCACAACCAATTAAGTCTTTCCGACTCCATCATTGCATATCCATCCACCAAAAACTGTTGAAAAAGCCTTCTTGAATGCAATAGAGTCTTTGCTTCACTTTTTCGGTCCTGCAATCGAAAAGATAGCCAATCTTTTATGGTTTGTCGATTTTTCCTAGTAACCGAAGTGTCATGTTAATATTTATGAAGTATATTCTTCTTGTACCCATCCTCCCCATAGACAAATATCAGAGGGTATTGATACGCCAGGTAAGCGGGATGAAACTCATATATTCTTTGCAAGTTACCATCTCGTGCTTGGATGATTATATCTCTTTGAGATGCCGAATCAATGTGACCAACAATCAGAGCAGCAACCTTAGAAACAGTAGGACAATTGTACACGCGCCCGTCCTCCGGTCGATCCGAAATCAACTTTAACTTCAAGTCTAAGAAAGTGTTTTTTGTTCAAAAGATCCCTTGTCATCCTGAAAGCCTTTGCATGGGCGCTGCACTCATCTAACATGATCTTGAACTTGTTAACAATTTCCCTTAATATGACTTTATTTTCTCTGAGAAAGTGGGTAATGATACAAAAAATTATCAAAAAATAATTAACATTTGTTATGTTATATATCGAATATACCAAACAATACAAAATACCTGAAACAATCCATTATGTTATCAATTTCATTGTCAGTGTCAAAAATATATAGTTGAGCATACTGTGGAGGATGTCTAATTTCCGGTAGCAAAGAACCGATTCGATGACATGTTTGACCATGCAGTCTTAAAGTAGGTGGCCCTCCTCCTTTAGAATACCGGTTGTCAAACTTCATTCCAGGTGATGTGAAGGAAAAAATAGCATTGTAGGTCCTAATGTTGTTCTGGTAGTTCTTACTCTCCGGGCATGTTGCACTATAAAGTAATTGTTGCAATAGTGTAGGTGGTTCCTCAAGGAATGGAAGGACAATTTTACCACCCCTGCAGCACTTCTCAAACTTGGGAATAATTGTATGTCTTGATTTGTCTTTGCGTTGTTGATACCACATGCATGCGTGACAAAATCGACATTCATATATAGGGTCTCCTATATCAGAATACTCTACGATGACAATAACATAATCAATAAAAAAGAAACCAATGATCCATATAGTACTAATCTAAATATGAAGAGAATAACTTACGTTGCATATGCGAATCAAGCAAAGGTTTAGTTACGTCTTCGCAATCATCGTCAGAACTATTAGCCATACTCGTGTCATCATCCGAACTTGAAATTTCAACATCCGAATGATGAGATGGTTGACTGAAATGAGTAGGTGCAGCATGACCATGTACCGAAGGAACAGAATTAGATGTCGGTATCATTGAAGACCAAGGCTGAAGAGTTTCATTGAAACTATTAAGCAGATTATTCCGTGTGACTCCGTTAAACCTCTTTTTTTTTTTAGTTCTTATCAAAAACATGCCTTTGTGATGGACCAGTGGATGGGCCAATGTTTTGCAAGTTAGCATTAATATTAGCAAGTGGGGCACGTCTAAGAGATAATGGAGACTCAGATTGGGTAGGCATTTAACATTAATTGTAGGGGAAGATATTTTCCTTGCTAGGAACGACATGGGAGTATTTGGAATGTGATAATATATCCCTCCTCTGTTTTCTAGCAATCGAAGATTGCGACATTTCTGGTGGGTGGTTGGAAACAGATGCTTTTTGATGTTCATTCAGAAAATTATGGGTACTTACATTTCTATTAAAAATGTAGTGTTGTGTTTGGCATACACGTGGATGATGATTGATGACAGGAAAACCACAGTCAGGTACCATACGTGATAGTCTCCTCTTACATAATATAATCTTTCGTCGCCTTCTCCGGAATCGAGCAGTAGCAGCTGGCGACTGAATGTGAGGTTCACTGGTGTAACGCCCCGGTTTTTGTTAGATTTATTTAATCGAGTCGATTTAATTATTTTCGTTTTTATATTATTTTATTCTTGACTTTTATTTGACAATATATTATTTTTCATCGTTATTATGTTTTATCGCGTTTTGAGAGCGCTTGCGAGATATTTGAGCTGAGGGGTAAAATAGTCTTTTTAGGGGTTTAGATATTTGTTATTATAAGAAAGAAAAAGAGAGAAAAGAAAGGGAAAGGAAAGAAAGAGATAAAGAAGGAAAAGAAGAGGAAAACTTGGGATAGAAGAAATCATCCGTTCAAGTGCGATTAATCGGGTAAGGGTGAGAAGTTTTGATTATATCTTGCTTGTATATGTATATGTATGTATTTGTTTGAATGTTTGGTTGAAAAATATATGTTTTCCATTTGGTTGAATTTGTGAACAATTGATTAGAATCGATGTTTTCACGGGTGAAACTCGATATAAACTGCGTAGAATACTTGTTGATTATGTTGGAACATGTTTTGGTTGTTCTGGTATGAATTGGAAGGGTTTGGGTGGAAGAAATGATGGATTTTGGCCCCAAATGACCTATATTGACGCTGCTGGGTTTCGCAGGTTCGCCTAGCGAACCACAGCGAAGGACCGGGCGAAGGTTCACCTAGAGATTCGCCTAGCGAACTTTATGTTGGTTTTTTCTGCCACGGTTCGCTAGGGTTCGCCTAGCGAATACTGGAGTGAACGTGACATTTTTCTATTTTGTTTTCCTCATAACTTTTGAACCGTAAGTCCGTTTTGGTCGCCGTTCGAAGTGTTGGAAAGCTAATGAAATATTATTTCTATTAAAAATGGTTTGGATGGTAAAAGATGATTTAATTAATTCGTGTTTTTGAGAAATAGTCGTGTTGTCGGGTTTTTATCGCGTTAAATGCGTGCAGTTGGTGTTTTACAGTGTGTTGTGCTATTGTTATATAACGTGGAGCTTTTATGTGGTTTATATGATGTTGATGCATGTGATAATGATGTTGTTGGGTGGTAAAATACATTGTTTGATTGAATATCAATGTATGTTGTTATGAGATTTTGTGGGATTGTTGTGGTTTATATGATGTTGAAGCATGTGATAAGTTGTTGTAATTGTTGTGGTTGATGCTGAGTAATTCTTGATGTGAATTGATATGAGTGTATATGCTAAAATGCTAATTGTTGTGGTTTATGGATTATGATGAAATGCATTGTTTTGGGTTTGATTACAATGCATGATTATTGATGTTGAGATGTTTCACATGGTTGTGTATGCATTTGATTGTCATGAGTCATTATATGCCAAGCATCATGATATGTATTCTTGTGATGTTGTGTGCCCTAGTGGGTGTGAGTGACGAAACGATTCCAGAGGGAATCTCCTGTAACGGTCGTGTGCCTTATACAAAGAGGACCTAAAGCGACGTTATAGACGATCGTGTGCCTTATACAAAGAGGACCTAAAGCGATCGGGTCGTGTGCCTTATACAAAGAGGACCTAAAGCGATTCATAAATGTCGCGTGCCTTATACAAAGAGGACCTAAAGCGACGGGGAACATCGTTTGCCCGACGGGGAGTTACACTAAGTAACAAGCGATGATTCCAATAATTCCAGAGTGAATTAATGATGAGATGATGGATGGAACGGTACCGCATTGCATTTGCATAGAGTCGTTGTGTCGGTCTCTTTGCATTTGTATAAATCATGAATGGATTGATTATGTGTGGAATTGTGAATGGAATTGATGAGTTGACATATATATATATATATATATATATATATATATATATATATATATATATATATATATATATATATATATAAATGTTGGTGATAAATGCATTTAGCATGATTGATATGCCGTTGTGATGGATGTATGAGATATGAATTCTGGTGTTTTGTATTTGAATTATGGTGTAAGTTGTAGTGAGAATGTTTTACATGTGTATTTTGTGTTATTATATAATTGTATGCAACTATATTATAATTGTGTTTCTCACCCTTCTGTTGTGGTTTGTTGCTCTTTGAGGCAATTGCAGATTAGAGTCTTGGAGGCTTTTGTGAAGATCAGTTCTCCATCCTTTTGTCGGTCTGTCTACTCTGATACGTAACACGGGAGTCGGGGAACGCTTTTGTTATATATGTATACATTTGTTGGATCTATTTTGTATTACCTTTGTATGAATATTTTGATGTTATAAAACAATTTATTTTGTAAAACAAGTCAGTTATGGATCTTTCCGCTTTATTCCATAATTGAACTTTCTCTTTGTTGGAAAAAGTTTTCCTTTTATGCTTATTCCATTTTGTGTTATGTATCAAATTTATGAGCAGGGATTGTGTTTTCTTTCTTTAAATGTGTCATCCTTGTTTCTATCTAAGAATAATAAATTTTTATTTACTCTGATTTATTTATGTATTATTTATCCGCGATGGGAATTGGGGTGTTACATTAGTGGTATCAGAGCAGGTCGGTCCGTCCAGCCAAGTTGTTGAGTCAGTTGGTGTGACAGTTGAATATTGTCGATGTTGTTTGTCCCTTAGTACGTGATATGTGTGTGAAACACTGTCAGTACTTTCTGGTTTTTCTAATCTTTGTCTTCAGGATTGAGAATGAGATAAGTGGGGGAGAAGCTTGTGCTTCTCCAAGTTGCTTCAGGCGTGGAGGATTGGCTCAGTGTACCGTTGGTTGCAAGATTGTAAGTGTTGTTTGGACAATGTTGTTCCCGATTCCGGAGGGAATGCGGAGGTAAGGTTTATGTCAACTAAGGATTTGTGCTTTAGGTAGTTTTATGCACAATATGCAAGGAATGCTATTATAGTTTGGTAAAGACGGTTTATGCCCCATCATGATCGTCAGCTGTCTATTGACAAATTAAGGAACTGATCACCCTTAATCTCTTGTTGATAGTAGATGAAATGATGTTGGATGGAATAGACATGTCTTTCCGGCTTTGATAGTATGTGCAAAGATTGTTTGGAATTAAGAAAATGATTACGGATTTTTTTGTTGAGTCGATGAAGATTCTTATATTGGAAGATGAGGCGGATTAGAGGATTTGGTATGTTGGTCAAGTTGGGAAGTCATTGAGAGAGAACGATTGGGTATCGTTAAAGGTTGTTCTCAGAGAGTAGAGTGTGAACTCAAATTTGACGAAGGTGAGGATTTGAGGTTTGGATCTTCTAAGTAAGTAGAAGAACTTTTAGGAAGTGAAACTCATATGTTGGTTATGTTTGTGATGATAGTGTTCTGGAAATTGGCAGGAAAGCCACAGTGATGGGCCATCAGTTGTGTATGGTTTTCAGATGTGTTTTTGGAATGAAACATGAGGTTGCGTGTTAATCAGTGAGTAGTATGGAGACTTGCGGTTGTGTTCTGGATAGCTTGAGTTTTGAATTGTGGCGAATTGTGAACGATTTGAAGTTCCTTGAAGGTATTACTTTTGTTATGGGTTGAGATCTTGTGTCAGCAGAAACCTTGAGTGAGTTGGAACCCCGTAAGAAGAATTGATATGGAATGTGGTAACCAGAGATTGTTAAGCTATTTTGGATAAATTGTTTCGAGCTCAGGACGAATTTTGAAGGTGGTATATGTTATGGTTGTGGAGTATATGAATCGTATCTTCCATACTTGTTTGGATAAGTTCATAGTGATGTTTATTGGATGATATTCTGATTTATTTTAAATCAAAAGATGAGTATGTAGAGTATTTGAGGATTGAGTTACAAGGGTTGAGAGAGGGAGCTTTCTGCTAAATTATCGAAGTGAGAATTTTGATTGAAAGAGGTTAGTTTTCTTGGTTATGTTATTTCCGATGATGGTATTATTGTGGATCTATCCAAAGTAGATGCAGTTTTACAATGAGAGACTCTGAAGTCGGTTAAGGAGATTAGAAACTTTTGGGCTTAGTTGGTTGTTACTGCATGTTAGGGGAGACTTTGCTAAGTTAGTACTTCTGTTATCTCAGTTGACTTGCAAAGGGTGAGTCGTTTGTTTTGGATGTTCGTTGTGAGTAAGTTTCAGAGAGCCGAAGTAGAAGTTGTCTACGACTCCAGTTTTTATTTTGTGTGATCCTAATAAACTGTTTGTGAGGTATTGTGATGTGTCTTTGATGAGTTTAGTCAGTGTGTTAATGCAAGTGGGTAAAGTCGTAGTTTATGCTTTACGACAATTGAGGGTTCATAAAAGGATCTATACTATTCAGGATTTGGAATTGGTTGCGGTTGTATTTTGTTGGAAAATCTGGAGGTATTATTTTGAGGGTTTTAGGTTCAAGGTGTTTGGATGGAGAGAATGATGGTTTTGGATGAGTAACAGCGCTGCTGGGATTCTGAGTTTTCCAGGGTTCGCCTAGCGAACCTGGGGCGAGTCCTAGCGAACATGGCAGTTGTCCCATTTTGTTTCCTTCATAACTTTTGATTTGTAACTCGGATTGAGGCACGGTCGGATGGTTGGAATTCCTGATTAGTTATGACCTTGGCTCGAATTATCCTATTGGTAAAGTTAATGTCGTGCGTGATGAGTTAAGTCGAAAGCTTTTATACATGTCTGTTTTGGTGGTCAGGGAGTTAGAATTATTTGAGCAGTTCTGAGACTTGGGTCTGGTGTGTAAGCTAACATAGCAGAGTGTGAGGTTGGGTATATTAACAGTGAACAGTGATTTTTGGTGAATATGAGAAAGAGTTAGACTTTGGATATGAAATTGGTGGATTTGATTGTTGCGAGTAATCAGAGTGCGCAGCGGAAGCGTGATGTGGCACAATTCGTATATGCGTGTGTGACTTGTAAGAGTTCATAGGTTGAACATTGGAAACATGTTGGAATGATGAGACCATTGGACATTCCAGAATGGAAGTGTTAGGTGAAAGGTTTAAATATTATTCATGCGCTACTATGTAGATGGATGTTTTGGTTGTATGTTCGATTGGTGAATCGTAGCATTGTTGTAATGATGTTGTGTGACAAGGATGTTGGTATTGTGGTTATGTAGAGGTTGTTGAAACGATGTTGGGTCGTGGAACTTGTGTTCTTGTTTGTGGTGTTGCCTCGTTCCTATCGTGTTGGGTCGAGTGTGAGTAGCTAATTCCTGTGTGGGGAATTAGAGGAGTGTTACCTAGGGTGAGGGTAACGATCTTGTTGTGTTTTGGTTCAAGAGTGAACCTGTGTGTTTGTAATTTGGGTTTTCTTTGAGTTGTGAGTTGGTCGTCAAGTGCATTGTATGGGCGTTGCATCTTGTCGTTGTAGTTGTCGTCGTTGTCGTGTTGTTGTTGTAGCTGCTGTTAGCAAGGTGGTTTGTCAGTTTGTGTTATTCGTGGTGTGCCTTTTGTTGGCATGATAGTTTGTTAGTCGGATGCGAGAGTCGTATCTGGAGTTGTTCGTATCAGTTATATTTTCGAGGACGAAAATTTCTAAGTGGGGGAGAGTTGTAACGCCCCGGTTTTTGTTAGATTTATTTAATCGAGTCGATTTAATTATTTTCATTTTTATATTATTGACTTTTATTTGACAATATATTATTTTTCATCGTTATTATGTTTTATCGTGTTTTGAGAGCGTTTGCGAGATATTTGAGCTGAGGGGTAAAATAGTCTTTTTAGGGGTTTAGATATTTGTTATTATAAGAAAGAAAAAGAGAGAAAAGAAAGGGAAAGGAAAGAAAGAGAGAAAGAAGGAAAAGAAGAGGAAAACTTGGGATAGAAGAAATCATCCGTTCAAGCGCGATTAATCGGGTAAGGGTGAGAAGTTTCGATTATATCTTGCTTGTATATGTATATGTATGTATTTGTTTGAATGTTTGGTTGAAAAATATATGTTTTCCATTTGGTTGAATTTGTGAATAATTGATTGGAATCGATGTTTTCACGGGTGAAACTCGATATAAGCTGCGTAGAATACTTGTTGATTATGTTGGAACATGTTTTGGTTGTTCTGGTATGAATTGGAAGGGCTTGGGGTGGGAGAAATGATGGATTTTGGCCCCAAATGACCTATATTGACGCTGTTGTGAATTCTGGGTTTCGCAGGTTCGCCTAGCGAACCACAGCGAAGGACCGGGCGAAGGTTCGCCTAACGAACTTTATGTTGGTTTTTTTCTGCCAAGGTTCACCTAGCGAATACTTGAGCGAACGTGACATTCTTCTATTTTGTTTTCCTCATAACTTTTGAACCGTAAGTCCGTTTTGGTCGCCGTTCGAAGCGTTGGAAAGCTAATGAAATATTATTTCTATTAAAAATGGTTTGGAGGATAAAAGATGATTTAATTAATTCATGTTTTTGAAAAATAGTCGTGCTGTCGGGTTTTTATCGCGTTAAATGCGTGCGGTTGGTGTTTTACAGTGTGTTGTGCTATTGTTATATAACGTGGAGCTTTTATGTGGTTTATATGATGTTGATGCATGTGATAATGATGTTGTTGGGTGGTAAAATACATTGTTTGATTGAATATCAATGTATGTTTTTATGAGGTTTTGTGGGATTGTTGTGGTTTATATGATGTTGAAGCATGTGATAAGTTGTTGTAATTGTTGTGGTTGATAGTGAGTAATTCTTGATGTGAGTTGATATGAGTGTATATGCTAAAATGTTAATTGTTGTGGTTTGTGGATTATGATGAAATGCATTGTTTTGGGTTTGATTGCAATGCATGATTATTGATGTTGAGATGGTTCACATGGTTGTGTATGCATTTGATTGTCATGAGTCATTGTATGCCAAGCATCATGATATGCATTCTTGTGATGTCGTGTGCCCTAGTGGGTGTGAGTGATGAAACGATTCCAGAGGGAATCTGCTGTAACGGTCAAGTGCCTTATACAAAGAGGATCTAAAGCGACGTTATAGACGATCGTGTGCCTTATACAAAGAGGACCTAAAGCGATCGGGTCGTGTGCCTTATACAAAGAGGACTTAAAGCGATCCATAAACGTCATGTGCCTTATACAAAGAGGACCTAAAGCGACGGGGAACATCGTTTGCCCGACGGGGAGTTACACTAAGTAACAAGCAATGATTCCAATAATTCCAGGGTGAATTAATGATGAGATGATGGATGGAACGGTACCGCATTGCATTTGCATAAAGTCGTTGTGTCGATCTCTTTGCATTTGCATAAATCATGAATGGATTGATTATGTGTGGAATTGTGAATGGAATTGATGAGTTGATATATATATATATATATATATATATATATATATATATATATATATATATATATATATATATATATATATATATATATATATATTGGTGATAAATGCATTGAGCATGATTGATATGCCGTTGTGATGGATGTATGAGGTATGAATTGTTGTGTTTTGTATTTGAATTATGGTGTAAGTTGTGGTGAGAATGTTTTACATGTGTATTTTGTGTTATTATATAATTGTATGCAACTATATTATAATTGTGTTTCTCACCCTTCTGCTATGGTTTGTTGCTCTATGAGGCAATTGCAGATTAGAGTCTTGGAGGCTTTTGTGAAGATTAGTTCTCCATCCTTTTGTCGGTCTGTCTGCACTAATACGTAACATGGGAGTCGGGGAACACTTTTGTTATATATGTATACATTTGTTGGATCTATTTTGTATTACCTTTGTATGAATATTTTGATATTATAAAACAATTTATTTTGTAAAACAAGTCAGTTATGGATCTTTCCACTTTATTCCATAATTGAACTTTCCCTTTGTTGGAAAAAGTTTCCCTTTTATGTTTATTCCATTTTGTGTTATGTATCAAATTTATGAGCAGGGATTGTGTTTTCTTTCTTTAAATGTGGCATCCTTGTTTCTGTCTAAGAATAATAAATTTTTATTTACTCTAATTTATTTATGTATTATTTAGCGCGATGGGAATTGGGGTGTTACAACTGGTAGGCTCTATATCAGTCGTATGACCAATGAGTGTTGATAGCTGCAGAAATTTATTTGTAATAGTTAGCCACCATTGAAGAAGATAATGTATGCACAGTGAAAAATGGTTGTTGGCAGTTTTGCTGGAAAGTTAGAAATGGATATTGAAACTGCTCAAAATATAAAGGACAACTTTTTGTGAAGTTAGAAAAAGGTGAGAAACCAAAAGTTACTAACCAAATGAACTGGTTTTTTTAAATGTTAGGAATATGTTAAAATGCAAATGGTACATCTTAAGATGATGCACATGAGCGTTTCTGCATAGTGTAAGATGATATAGTCGTTTTTTGGAAAGAGTGATGCTGTTGAAATATCTAACCTACTAAAATAGTGATATACTATTAGATATAGTAGATATGGACATGTTGGCATAAAATAATAGTATTCTGTTACATAAAATAATAGTACTCTGCTACATATATTAGACTTATAGACTTCAAAGGATGTATATTCCATAATAAATTGATAAGTTTTATGTTCAAAAGACCATAATCAAGAAAAATAGTTGAAACACACATTGTGATACTGATTGTGACAAATTTAAATTAAGTTAAAGTCCAAAAGACCATAATTAATTTTAGAATAGTGAGATACGGTTCGTCATATAGTCTCACCACTAAATAATGCGAGTAAAATTAGAACACTACAATGTGTACATCCAATTAAATCGTGGCATGATAGTTTGGAAGTGTTTTGCATCGTTATATGTTTATATATATATATATATATATATATATATATATATATATATATATATATATATATATATATCAGTGTAAAAAATGGTGAGGTATAACAATTAGAATATATAATATAATGGTTGTGGTTTGCAGACCTGTAAAGCAAGAATACTAAACTTATAAGCACAATAAATATGACAACCATATGTATAACATGGTAAATTTAAACATCTTAATATTCATTAGAATAAGCATAATGTTGAAATTTGACACAGATAACACCATCCTGCTATTGTTTGGACGATTTTGCAGTAGTAGCATACAGTTGTTACACAAAACATCATTAACAAAGTGATAGTTAAATAATACACGGTAAGGTAATAAAATAAACTCATTGAGAAGCTAATTTGTCTTCTCCAATTTGATAGTTTTCTTAATCTTTGTTGAAGAAAGCTCTCCATCACACAAACTGATCACTGTAGTGGATTTGCTCGAACCATCTGGTACCGGTCGCTTGGCAGTTGGAGTAACTGGTTCAGGATTATGTTTGGAAGTGCACTCCAGCTCCTAACATAACGAAAATGAGTACGACATAAAGGATTCATGTTACCACGGATAAATAAGGATACATATAATACGTAAGGTAGTGTGATATCGGTTAGAGACCAACCGTAACAATGTCAGTTTTATCAGCCGCACCAGATTTGGCTTCATCAACACTTTCCTTAACCTTCAAGATATTTAAATGTTAATGAGAAGCATGATAAAGCATATTAATATTGAAGAATTATAACAAATTTATTAAGGAAACATGCCTGCAACAACGGTGGTGTTACGGTTGCGTCCGATTTTGTAACCTTAATGTCATGCAAAAAAACTCGGATTTCACGAAGTTGAAAGCAACATACTATTCAGCTAATGATAAGGACGATTAAAAATACCTGTTTTTGCTCCCATGGGGCCTTAAGCTGTGTTACGAAAGTTTCATCCCTAATCAGCATGACAACAGAGCAACTCTCCCACCTGGGTTGCCATTTGACTCTGTAAGCAAGTTCCAAATCCAACAAAACATCAAGCGCCAAGGGAAATTCCAATGGACCAGTTATTCCAGCCTGAAAGAATGTTTGGACAATATTATAACCACGACTATGACAACCATGGCTATGCCATTATCCCAATCGATTTGCTATCAATAAGTTGAGGGTCAAACCTTAACCATTGTTTCGCGCATCTGAGCAGCAGATATACCCAGAATTTGAACACACTCTCTGTCCCAGAAAACAAACTTACTGTGTTTGCCATTATGAACCTCTTCAATCTCAATTTTGTACCTAACATATAATTTTTGAAAGTAGTAAATAGGCGTCGTTAATATATAGGATACATGTCGTAAAAGTTCGAACAAAACAAACACAAACCAACAAACCTAAATATCTCCGCCTCAGTTAAATGACCAGCCTCACAAATAAAATTAGCCTTTTCACCGCGAGCAACTTTGGGGCATTGATGACAAGCCTGGTAATACCAGCCAAAAGGGGAAGCAATGAGTTTCTGGGTCTTGGCAACGGTGGCAAAGAACATAACCTGTCACAATACACAAATCAAATGTAAGTGTCAAAAGTTATAATGAAATAAACTTGTATACGCAGTGTTCAAAGCAGTGTGTTTCATTGTAGACCTCACGAAGGTTAACAATATCACGAAGGGGGAGTACAACAACTTTTGATAGTAACTTTTGGAAAGGTGTTGGTTGAGAGTTATCGGAGGTCTGTGAATATAGCTGAGATTGAGAGCTAAGCTGGCTTGAGGCATTAACCAAAGAGTCCTTTGGTAACCTGTATGATAATTTTAAGAGTCTTTCATCAACATGTATACGAAATGTAAGTTTAAAAAATGACTTGCAAAAACAAAATTGAATGCACCTTTCTGAAAAGTCCTTGAAACACGGCATATCAGCGTTGATGTACATTTTAGTGACATTGTACGTATTCGTAACAACAAGTGGATATTTACCTACGTTGTATAATACATAAGTCATATTAGTACGAGTAGAAAAAGATGTTTGAATAAACATCTAAATAGGAAAACTATAAACCTGTGAAAATAGCAGTCTACAAAACCAAACCTTCCTCCTTGACTTTTGCGTACTGAAGCAAAACAGCGCTTGATCCAACAATGTTGAGTGGGTCCTGATTGAACTTGATGAACTGGGAGGCAAACGATTCCTATAGTGTACAGTTGATTGTATTGTTTCTGAGATGGGTAACGTCATGCAAATCATTATGCAAGTAAAAATCAAGGACATGATAATAAGTTGTAGACTTATGTAAGCAGCGAAGGAAGTTACCCAACGTCTCGAAGGACGAAGTTGACCTGCTGTTTCTTCCCACCGACTGGGCATGTGAGTAACCTATGCTATCAACCATGCCTATTACGACTGAAAAAAGGGAAGTTCCAATGCATTAATGATATAACATATAATTAAATGAATGACAGTAGGATATTATACAATGCATAAATGATATAACTACAAATAATTGTATAACAGTAGGATATTTCACCCAAATCGTGTTACCTAACAACATATCTTTTCTAAATTGTCCAGTCATGATATTTGAAAAGCTTGTGAAGTTGCAAGGTTTTGGTGGAATTTCATGCTTGTCAACATTACTAACGGACGTTCCACCAGTGAACTTCAGCATATAGCGGTGGCTCGAAGGTTTGAAGACAAGATCATTTGGTAGAACCTTGAAATTTGAGACAATGTATGTATGGCCAACTGTTAACCTTTCATTGAAAACCGACATAAACGTTGTTGGCACGACAACGTGAATATCATGCCCCTGGTCAAGTATTGGAAAACATTAAAATTGCAATAAAAAAAATAGCAGGTAGATTAAAGCATAACAATCATTTACGTTACGATTTTAAGTAAACAAAGCAACAAAACAAAAACTTTTTATAAACAAACAAACAAACACCATATGTTAGGGCAAAGAAACTAAACGATTTCAAGCAAACAAACAAACAAAACAAAGATTTTAGAGTAACTAACAGAGGGTTATTAAAGCTATACCTATCAAACATGTGTGGAAAAATCATATAACAGAAAAAAACAAATGAAACGAAACTCACATTAGCATCTACGACGATCATTTCGAAGTGTTCCTTGTTGTTGGTTACAACCACCCATTTGTGGTGAACCCTAACAGCTACCTTCCATAGTTCCTTGGAATCGTTGAGATCGGAAATCGTCTCGAAGGGTCTTGCCATGCTTGCAATGTAGGTGGTTCTGGTTGGAAGAAACCAGGAGAACACTTTTCATACAAAAAAGGGTAGATTTTGAGTGGCAATAAAGGAAAGTGTAGGAAAATCTAATAAGATATTGAATGATTTGACGTATGGGAGTTGAATAGAAGAAGAAGCCGATTGAATGCAGAAAGCAGAAGGAAAGGGTCTGAAACAACATTGAAAAAGAAAAAATAGACTGTAGAATACAGGTAGGGAATGCAGGTAATAATAGTTTTTTATGTATATGGTAAATATGGTAGAGTTTTTTTTATGCAATCCAAGTAATCAATTCAAATACAAAACGATAGTCAGTAAGAAGAAAGACGTGGTGTTGTGTAACCAGGATAGCCACGTGGCGTGATGAGGAATCAGAGGGACAGTTTAGTATTTTCCATTGTAGTGTATGTTCTTATATGGGAGATTTTTCTATACACCTTAGCCTACGCTATACAGCAGCCATTGTAAAATAAATTATTAAAAAATAAAACTAATATGTTTTATGTATACACCTACTGTGTAAGTGTTAAAAAATAGATTCAAAATATCTTTTTCCTAATATTATTAGTCAAATGTTTCAAAGGAGATCAAATAATCGCACAAGAAACCATCTCAGAAGAAACACATCATCAAAGGTACTTCTAATACACCAACTTAATTTAAATAAATTAACATTAATATTTTGATATAATCACACCACACAGGCACACACTTCCCTTCCCACAGCCTATAAAAAACAGACTTTGTGCCCCATTTATGTATACAAATTAATATCATATATCTACCATACACCTCCCTAAAAATAGTTAAATTAATGGACCCCTCAAAAATAATACCTTATCTAAAACCACAAATTAAATTTTTATGCCAATAATAACTTCCACAAATATTCATTCAATCTTCTGTATTCCACTTCCACTTCTGAATGAAATCAATAATTATCATCCAAAACTCACCGTCCTTTACTTGTTTCTTTCATCCTGAAAGAAAGAAAAATAATAAAACCAAACAAACCTCATCCCTCTAATAATATCAAATATCAATTCAGTATTTAGTTATCACATTCAAAATACTAAAATATACGGAACCGTAGATGTATACGTTATACGTTACGTATTCATATTTATATACGTTACCAAGTTAATCAAGGATCCCAAAGAGAATCACTCTGTTGCATATCCTCCCATTCATAATTCTCTTCAAAATCATATCCATTGTTCCCAAACAAGTAGCTTTGATCATCCATCATGAAATGGTGTGACATTTGCATCCACGCCGGAGGCGAATCCATCGGCGAATCGTTAATCGCCTGAATTTGGCTCGGAGAGAGTCTCACTGTCATTGGCGCCACCATATCAGTAGAACTGACTAATCCGGAACCTGAGTCAATGTCAGTTCTACTGTTATCATCCGGTGGCGCCAACATGTTGCTTCGGAGACTCAAAGCGGCCTCGTGTGCTGCCATTCGTATATGATCAGCATTGTTGCTTAAAGGATGAGGAAGAGTGTTTGCGAGTTCAGGGAAGTTGAGTCTCGCTTCACGTCCTCGAAAATGCAACGCAGCGACGTCGTACGCAGCCGCAGCCATCTCCGGTGTCTCGAAACTTCCGAGCCAGATTCTTGTTTTGGTACCTGGCTCGCGAATTTCGGACACCCATTTTCCCCATTTCCTCTTGCGGACTCCTCTGTATGAAGAACTAGCTGCACCAGTTGAAGACATTGTTCATGCAAATTATATACTATAGTTTTTTTTTAATGAAATATATATGTCAATGTTAGTGTGAAATTTTGTTTGTGACATTGAATGGTATTTATAGATTTGTGATTATGCGTAGCTTCCTCGTAGGTGCATAAAATTTGTGTTTGTATATGCTGCTACATTTTTTGGTTTATTTTTTTCAGTGTAGAGTGAAAATGAAATTTAGCACGGATGAGAATTTTTTAAATATATAATTGAAAGTGAAATTGGAAACATGGTAATTAATGTGGAAGAGACATGTGTGATTGAAGTTTATGGAGAAAACATAAAGAAATGGATTAAGTGACAAGTGAGAGTGCTCTGTTTGAGAACGCGTTTTGTGAACTTAGGTGTCAAGAGCTTTTGATAATCCACTAATCTAAATTATCTAAATTCGTGGAATCTCATATAAGGTTTTGGAAATCTGAGATCAGCAAAGAATGGAGATATTTATATATTTAATTTGTATAATGTTTTATAGTATATAGTATATAGTGTATTATATGATATGCAGATACACTGTAAGATTCATGTGTTCTGTGACACTAGATTTTCTTGCAGATGCAAACTTTATTGATGATATGCAGATGCAACACTAGATTTGTTTTATCTTTTTTTTAAAAAGTAATTTTTATAGTGTAACAAAGTTTTGTGGAAAAAAAATTTAAAAAAAAAACTTTTCATGAAAGTTTCAAATGAAAATTTTGTTTAAATAATTATTTTTAAAATGTTATTTTATATATATGAACATTTTATCGAAAATTTTTTAGAATATCAAAATTTTAAAAAATCACTTAATTTTGAAGCTATTTCAAATAGTTTTTCATAAAAATCATTTTTGAGATACAATATTTTTTTAAAATTAAGATTTCAACTATATTTTGATCTTTAATAATGTATGTTTATGTTGTATGATATCAAAATTAATCTTGCTACTTAAAAAAATTAATAAAGAAAACTTGTAATATTTTAAAAAACGGTTTTACAAAATCCATTTTTGAAAATACAAAGAAAAAATTGTCTATTAACCTAAAGTCCGAGTCGACTTTATTATCTATCAAAAACTTTATTTTAACCAAGTGCTTAACCTTTTTGAAGTCTTTAGTAATCTACTAATTTGCTTAAAAGTCTATTTTGTGTTAAAGTATATAAATACAACATTAAACCTACTTCTAAAAAGGTTAACACAATGTATACCATGAATTTTATATTAAAATTTTATTTCTTTATTATATTATAAATTGTTTCTTTATGTGAGTGAGAGAGAGAGAGAGAGAGAGAGAGAGAGAGAGAGAGTCAATTAGAACTAGCGAACCTCCTACTTACCTCCAAAATTACCATTGCAACTTGATTGAGAAAACAGTTCAGCTCAACAATTCAACTGCCACTCAATCTTCTTCCCAAAGTAAGTATCCTTTATCTCAGTTTCTTGCTTACCATAATCTTTCGTCTGCACACAATCAATATATTCTTCATATGTCTTCTATTTCTGAGCCTAACACCTATGAAGAAGCTATTTGTAACAAGCATTGTAGTGTTGCCATCCAATCTGAGCTGACTGCACTCATGCAAACTCATACATGGAATTTAGTTCCATTGCCCAAATACAAGAAATCCATTGGGTGTAGATGGGTTTTCAAACTCAAACTACATGTTGATGGTTCTATAGAGAGATACAAAGCACATTTAGTGGCCAAGGGTTTCACCCAAAATAAAGGTATGGATTACATGAACACTTTTAAACTTGTTGTCAAAATTACAACCATCAGGGTTTTCATGTCCATTGCAGCTGCACAACATTGGCCTTTGTTTCAACTTGATGTCAACACAACCTTCCTACATGATGATCTTCATGAAGAAGTATATATGCAACATCCTCTTGGTCTTCCCTTGCTTCATCCCAATATGGTTTGCAAGCTCCAAAAGTCTCTTTATGTCCTGAAACATGCAAGCAGACAATGGAACACTAAACTCACTGAAACTCTATTACAATCATGCTACACTCAATCCAAATGATACTACTCCTTACACACCAAGTCCAATGGCCTTTAATTCACAGTCATCCTTATCCATGCAGATGATTTGGTCTTAAGGGGGACTAATGTTGATAAGATTACTAACATTAAGACCATCTTACATAAAAAAATTCAACATCAAGGATCTAGATGTTCTCAAATACTTTCTTGGCTTTGAAGTAAGAACGTCCAAAGAAGGAATCACCCTTTGTCAAAGGAAATACACATTGGATCTATTGCAGGATACAGGCCTAACTAGAGTAAAACCCTGCAATACTCCTATGCAACCTCACCTTTAGTTGCACAAAAGATCTGGTGAACTTCTTTCTAATCCTACTGAGTACAGAAGATTGATTGGGAGACTCTTATATCTCATATATTCCAGGCCTGAAATATCATATGCTGTGAGCAAACTTAGTCAATTTTTTAGTGTTCATACTACTGAGCACATGTTAGATGGCGTTCATGTTTTGAAGTACCTCAAAGGAAGTCTTGGTAATGATCTATTCTTTAGCTCATCATCAGTTCTTAAACTTAAAGGCTTCTCAGATTTTGATTAGGGAGCATGCCCCGATACTAGAAGGTCAACAATTAGATTTTGCTTCTTCCTTGGAAACTCTTTGATAAGTTAGAAAAGTAAGAAGCAGACAATGATGTCCAGATCATCATCTGAAGTTGAATATCGAGCATTGACACAAACCACATGTGAATGGCAATGGATCTTGTATCTGCTTCAAGAATTTAAGATTAAACATTTAGCTCCAATTGTGATCTATGGTGACAACAAGTCAACTCTACATATAACATCTAATCATGTGTTCTATGATAGAACTAAGCACATTGAGATTGATTTCCATGTGGCGAGAGACAAAGTGCATGCAGAAATTATTCAAATGTTGAGGAAATTTAATAATTTGCACGTTTGTTGTCCTAGTCTTTAGGAGTGTCAGTTAGTTTGTTTCAGTTTACCTAGTTAATAGGAGTTTATTTTGAATGTGGCATAGTTCCTATTTTCATTTTGCTTACAGTTATGTATTAGCCTATTTATTGGCTATTAGTTTATCAATAAAACATCTCTGCTTCCTACTATTATCAGTGGTATCAGAGCTGGTTACGTGAGAGGGACTGCACAGTGAGAAAAAAAATAATGTGAGGGAGAGAACTAAGAAAAACTGCAGTTTCTTTTTTCTTCTTTTTTTTTCTCTCACACATGGCTTCAGAAAATGGCTTTGTGCAAGCACCTATTCCACGCTTTGATGGTCACTATGACCATTGGAGTATGCTCATGGAGAACTTTTTGAAGTCCAAAGAATATTGGACGGTTGTTGTTTCTGGAGTAGCAGAACCTACAACAGGTGTTATGCTGACAGATGTGCAAAAGTCAGAGCTTGAAGGGCTGAAGTTAAAGAATCTTAAAGCAAAAAATTATCTCTTCCAAGCTATTGATCGCTCAATCTTGGAAACCATTCTTTGCAAAGACACAACCAAACATATTTAGGATTCCATGAAGAAGAAGTACCAAGGTATAACAAAGGCTAAGAGGCAGCAGCTTCAAGCACTTTGTTCGGAGTTTGAAATACTTTAAATGAAGTCAGGAGAATCACTTACAGACTATTTTTCAAGAGCAACGGCAATCGTTAACAATATGCGGATCCACGGCGACAAGACAGAGGATGTTCTCATTGTTGAGAAGATTCTTCGATCCTTGACACCGAAATTTAATTTTGTTATTTGTGTTGTAGAAGAAGCTAATGGTGTTGGTTTATTGTTAATTGATGAGTTACAAAGTTATTTGTTGGTTCATGAAACAAAAATTAACTAGCAGGAAAAAGAAGAACAAGCGTTGAAGACCTTATCAGAAAATTACTTCATACCTAGTAGAGCTGATAGAGGACGAGGAAGAGATAGAGGTCGATATAGAGGAGTCAAAAACAACAATGAATGTGGGAACCAACAGAAAAATCATCATCAAGAGAGTCAATTTCAAGGATGAGGCAGAGGACGTGGAGGCTACCACTCAACAACTTATAGATCAAAGTCAGCAGACAAGTCCAATGTTGAATGTTTCAGATGTCATAAGTATGGCCATTATATATCAGAATGTCAAACTGGTTTGAATAAACAAAGTAGAGATCAAACTAACTTTGCAGAAAAGGAAGAAGAGGTGTCTCTTTTGATGGTGTGTCACATTAAAGAATAAACTCAACAAAATATGTGGTACTTAGACACTGGCTGCAACAATCACATGTGTGGAGAGAAGAAGGCATTTTCTGACTTGGATGAATCATTTCGCAGCTCTGTTAAGTTTGGTTGCAACTCTAAAATTTCTGTTATGGGAAAAGGAAAGGTAACAATCCAAACCAAAGGAAATTCCACCCACACTATCGCTAATGTTCTTTTTGTGCCTGATTTAAAGACCAACTTGCTTAGTGTGGACCAGTTACAAGAAAAAGGATACGAGATTTTTATCAAAGATGGAGTATGTCAGATTTAAGACGCTAAGCTAGGCTTAATTGCTCAAGTTAACATGAAGGAGAATTGTATGTTCCCCTTTATCTCCACAACACAACTCATTCGTGCTTCTCATCAAAATTAGAAGATGACGCATGACTATGGCACTTTTGTTACGGGCATCTGAATTTTGGGGGATTGAAAACACTACAACAAAAAAGCATGGTGACGGGGCTTTCTCAAATTACAACTTCTTCTCAAGTGTGTGAATAATGTGTTGTTAGTAAACAACATCGTAATCAATTCCCACAAGGAAAATATTGGAGAGCGAAGAAAGCATTGAAGCTTGTTCATTCCGACATTTGTAGTCCAATAACACCACATTCTAATGGAGGTAAAAGATATATAATTACCTTCATTGATGATTATAGTTGTAAGATTTGGGTTTATTTTTTGCAAGAAAAATCAGAAGCCTTTTTTGCTTTTAAAAGCTATAATGCGCTTGTTGAGAAATAAGTTGGCAACACAATAAAAGTTCTTTGCACGATCGTGGTGGAGAATATAACTCACATGAATTTGCAAATTTTTGTGAGAACCATGGAATCAATAGACAACTTACAAAAGCTTATACACCCCAAAAAAATGGTGTATGCGAGAGGAAGAACCGCATTATTATGAATATGGTGCGAAGCCTTTTGACAACTAGTGGCATTCCAAAAAGTTTCTAGCCTGAAGCAGTTAATTAGAGTACTCATATATTGAACAGAAGTCCTCACTCGCTATTCAAAATCTGACACTAGAGGAAGCGTGGAGCGGAAGGAAACCTGTTGTACATCATTTTGGATCTTTGGGTGTATTTCCTATGCTCATATTCTAGATGAGAAGAGGAGGAAGCTAAATAACAAGGGAGAAAAATGTATTTTTCTTGGTGTTAGTGATATGTCAAAAGCTTATAAACTGTACAATCCTAGCACCATGAAAATTGTCATCAGTCATGATGTGGTATTTGATGAAAAAATACCTGGTCATGGAATCAAAATGGTGTTAAAGAAAGTATTCCAGCAGATTTAGATGTTGAGGAGAAAGGGCATCAACCGATGGAAAATGAGCAAGAAGATGAAGTTACTCAAAATGTTCCAATTGATCAAAGTCCACTTACAGCTGAATCACCAAGGCCTCAACATGTTCGGAGAAGACCAACATGGATTAATGATTATGAGGTAAGTAGAGTTGACCACGACGATGATCCACTTACGTATTTTGCTCTATTTTCAGATTGTGACCCGACCATCTTTGAAGTGGTTGTCAAAGAACCAAAATGGAGAAAGTCTATGGATGGTGAAATTTCAGCCATTGAAAGAAATGACATGTGGGAGCTATGTGATCTTCCAAAAGGGCAGTAAATAATTGGTGTAAAGTTGGTTTACAATACAAAGCTGAAGGAGAATGGTGAGGTTGACAAAACACAAGGCATGTTTGGTAGCTAAGGGTTACAATCAGGAGTTTGGTATTGATTATAAAGAAGTCTTTGCTCCGGTTACAAGGCTTGATACAATTAGATTGGTAATTGCTATGGCAGCTCAAAACTCGTGGCCTATCTTCCAGTTGGACGTGAAATCAGCATTCCTCGATGTAGACTTGCAATAAAAGGTATTTATCGATCAACCTCTTGGTTATGTAAAGCTCGACAATGAGTACAAAGTGTATAAGTTAAGGAAAGCTCTATATGGATTAAAACAAGCTCCACGGGCTTGGTATAATCGTATAGAAACTTATTTTTTGAAGGAAGGATTTCAAAAATGTCCTTATGAACATACACTTTTTACAAAGACTAGAGATGAAGGAGAAATGCTCATTGTTTGCTTATATGTAGATGATTTAATCTACACTAGAAATAATATAGCCATGTTTGGAAGTTTTAAGAAATCCATGATGGCTGAATTTAGGATGTCTGATCTTGGCATGATACATTACTTTCGTGGCATTGAAGTGGTGCAATCTTCTACTGAAATTTTTATTTCTCAAAAGAAGTATGTGTAAGAAATCTTGGACAGGTTTCAGATGAAGGATTGTAATCTTGTAAACACTCCATCTGAGTTTGGTATGAATCTAAACAAAGATGATGGATGAAATAAGGTTGATGAAACTCTTTACAAACAAATTGTGGGGAGTTTAATGTATTTGACAGCAACAAGACCTGATATAATGCATGTTGTGAGTGTGATTAGCAGGTACATGGAATGTCCTACAGAGATTCATCTCCTGGCTGCAAAAAGAATTTTCTGTTACTTGCAAGGTACTAAGGACAATTGGCTGTTCTACAAAAGTGGAGAAAAGTCATATCTGTTTTAGTTTACAGATAGTGATTATGCAGGAGATTCAGATGATCGGAAACACACAAATGGGTATGTTTTCATGATGGGGACATGGGTTGTTTAATGGTCATCAAAGAAGCAACCTATTGTCACATTATCATCCACTGAAGCTAAATTTGTTGCTGCAACAACTTGTGCTTGTCAAGCTATCTGCCTAAAGAAAATCCTTAAAGAGCTGCATTTTAAGGGGGGTGGACCTACTCAGATTTATTGAGACAATAGTTCAGCAATAAAGCTTTCAAAAAATCCAATTTTAATGGTCGGAGAAAACATATAGATGTGAAGTATCATTTTTTGAGGGATCTCACAAATAATGGAGTCGTTAATCTTACTTAATGCAGAACTGAAGACCAGATTGCTGATATTCTAACCAAGCCTCTCAAGTTTCCTGGATTTCAGAAGCTCAGGATGCTACTTGGTGTTTGTACTTCAAAGTTTAACTATTATTAAACTAGACGTGTGTCTGAAACATCAGTTTAAGGGAGGGATTGTTGAGGAAATTTAATAATTTGCATGTTTTTGGGTTGTCCTAGTCATTAGGAGTGTCAGTAAGTTTGTTTCAGTTTACCTAGTTAATAGGAGTTTATTTTGAATATGGGATATTGCCTATTTTCATGTTGCTTACAGTTATGCATTAACCTATTTATTGGCTGTTAGTTTATCAATAAAACATCTTTGCTTCCTACTGTTATCATCACTTGTTTCCCATTACATCGAATGACCAAGTAGCTGACATCTTGACAAAATCTCTGCATGTAGGACCTTTTAGCAACCTTCAAAGCAAGCTAGGAATGATCAATATCTACAACAACTTGAGGGGGTGCAAGGCACATAGAGGATGTATCATATGAGAATATCATTTTTATATGAGAACATAAGAATGAATTTGAACAATTAGATTTTAAAATAAATGGTGGAGATTATGTGTGTTTTTTTTTTCTCTTCTCCATCATTTATTTTAATAATGGAGCAGAGAGAAAAAAAAACCCACATAATTTCCACCATTTATTTTAAAATCTAATGGTTTAGATTCATTATCATGTTCTCACATAAAAATGACATTCTCATAGAATACGTCATATATATATATATATATATATATATATATATATATATATATATATACTCCCTCCGGTTACTATTATAAGCAAAAAAACACCTTAAATTTTGGTCATTATTATAAGCAAAAATTATTAAATTTTAGATTAATTAATACTTGTATTACTATTATACCCTTAATTTAATTCAAAATCATTTAATGTTGAAAGTTGATTCATCAAATAAACTAAGGATATTATCGTAAATTTTACTTTGATTGTATATGAAATCAACAAAATTAATTACACTTAACTAACTTTCTTAATACGTGTGAAAGTAGTTATTTTGGCTTATAATTGTGACCGGAGGGAGTATATATATATATATATATATATATATATATATATATATATATATGAGAATGTCATTTTTATGTGAGAACATGAGAATAAATCTGAACCATTAGATTTTAAAATAAAGGGTTAATACCCCTTTTCCCCCCTGCCATATTAGTGAAATCCCAAAAACAACCCTGTAAAAAAAAACACAGATTTCATCCCTGTAATTTAAAGATTCTGTCATTTTGGTCCTTCCTTGGATTTGTTGCATAAAAAAGGTGATGTGGCACTGACACGTTGGAAATTTTTTTACGTGGCATTATTAATGTATTATTTCATTTAATTATATAATCTTATTTATTTAATTCATTTATTTATTTATTTCATTTATTTATTTTATTCAATTAGATGAAACATAAATGGATTTATGTTCAGCTTCTTCTTCTAGTCAAGAACCTTAGCAAGTGACCCCCACCTCCATGTCATCTTCAGTCAAGAACCTACATACTTTACCAAACCATCACGCCATGTGCCATTCTAACCACCCTCCACTTGCAACACAAAGCAGATATGTTCAGCTACTTCTTTTGGGTTCGTCGTATCCATCAGATAATTTTTAAAAGCATCTCTTCTTCACTCGCTCACCTTCGTCCAGATTCGCGATCTACCCCAAGTTTGCGCTACTGATTTCGTCTCTTGCCTTCATCTCACTCTTCTCAATCGGTTCCGAGTAGTTCTCTCTTACCTCATCTCATTCTATCTTGGATCGATGTGTATGGGTTTGTAGAAGAAGGGTAAACGTTGGGTTTAAAAGGAAATTTGAAGAAATCCTTTTGAGGGAAAAGGTTTATGAATCGTTGCAGGTTGTTCGTTGTTGTTGAATCAATGAAAGGTGGAGGTCGTTGGTGGTTCGAGGTTCGAAGACCTCATATCTGCGGTCGTGGCTGAGTTTTGGAGAAGGCGCAAGTGATTGAAGAGGTTGAGGGTGTTTATGGCTGAGAGAGATTTGACGGTGTTTAAATTGTTGTGTTGTTTTCAATAAAAGAGAATGAGGATTATGTTGTAGGTGGTTCTGTTATGGTCATATGGAAGGGTAACATGTGGCTTTTGCAAGATTGTTGTTGATCGGAGATGAAGGTTTTTTAGGTTTTGTGTCGTTGTCTTGAAGGAGTTTTTGGTTACTGTTAAACTTAGGGTGGGAAGAAGATGAAAGGATGGTCTGAAATTTTAATAAAATAAAATAAATAAATAAATGAATTAAATAAATAAGATTATTTAATTAAATGAAATAACAAACCATAATAATGCCACGATTCAGAACCTGTCAGTGTCACTTCACTTTTTTATTGGATAAATTCATTAAAGGACCAAAATGATAGAATCTTTAAATTACAGGGATGAAATCTGTGTTTTTTTTTACAGGGTTGTTTTTGGGATTTCGCTAATATGGCAGGGGGAAAAGGGGTATTAACCCTAAAATAAATGGTAGAGATTATGTGTGAGTTTTTTTCTCTCTCCTCCATTATATATATATATATATATATATATATATATATATATATATATATATATATATATATATATATATATATATATATATATATATATATATATATATATATATATAAGTTCAATCATTTGATAAGTTTAATATACAATTAAATTCAATCAATTAGTTTATATACAATCAGATACTCTAATATTGACTTGTTTATAAGTCGTTCACTATAAACTCATGTGAAATAAGCTATCTTGTTATTTATTAATTATTTTTTATTAAGTTTTGAAATTTATTTAATTTTTTCTTTGGAATAGAAAAACCTAGCCTCCACACTAAATAAGTATGCCTTCTATACTAATTCAATAATTTTAATATGAGAGTATATTTTTATAAACTACTACCTCCGTCCCTAAATATAAGACCCCAATAAGAAAAATACGGGAATTAAGAAAGTTGATTAGAGTATTAAATTTATTGACTATTTTGTATAATTTTACAAGTTTATCCTTAGGAGAGAGAAATAGTTAATGTGTATGTAATTGTATTTATTACATAGTGTAGAAAAAGATGTAATATAATTAGGGGTATGTTTGGAAAATAATAATTAATGCACTTTGAAAGTTGAAGAGGGTCTTATAAAAAGGGACAAGAAAAAAACTCAACAGGGTCTTATAATTAGGGACGGAGGTAGTAGTACTTTACGTGTAATTACAGAAATTAATTCCTCAAATTTTATAAGATCATAATAGACAATAAATTTTTCATAATAAATTTAACACTACTATATATTCAAAGTTAAATGCAAATCCAAAATCTTTGGTTAAGTCAAAGAGACTCCACTATTTCATTCTAATACCACATTAATATGAGAGTCATTTTAAAAAGACAACAAAGTGTAAAATAATGATTCACTAATCTAATTTTATCAAAAAGTAACATATAATTAAGTGATAATTATTACAAGTCCAAATTAATTATAGAATAGTGTATCCGAAACATCTATGCTTCTAATGATGAGAACAACTAATGGTCGCTAACTCTGATTGGTTTATAAGAATGTCAGCTTTTAAAATATTTTATTTATGATATGATTATGAATGTTACTTATGATAAAAGTGAACTGAAAAGTGAATAAACGCAGTTAATGCACTAATGTAGTGGACTACAACAAATGACCATATGTGGTGTAATTTTTGTTCTTGAAAAATAGTAATTGGCAATTTCTTTTTCCACTCTTATGATGTCGGTGATATCTTTAAAAACCTAAAAATATTTTTAGTTTTTTAAAAATATATTTTCAAACGCATCAAATTTTTATTTTATTTTTAAATGTACTCTAAAAATTCATTTGCGAATACTTATGGGGTAGATTTGAAGATGCATTTCTGAAATATTTTCTGCATGTTTCTTAGACAAAAACATTGTCATAAGTTTGTACTTTTTATGAATTTAAAGTCATTTTAATTTGACTAACATTGTCATAAGCTTGTATTTTTATGAATCCAAAGTTATTTTAATTCGACCAATATTGTCATTATTTGATTCAAATATTAATAAACACGACAATCGTAGAACAAAGTAATGCGTTAATTAAAAAAACATCAAATTATATTACAAACACTGTTCTCAAAGTATGAAAAAAAAAACTAAAACACCCTAAAATATAAATAAAAAAAATAACCTATTGTGTATGCCTAATCCTAACCTCTTGGCCCTTCCTCTGCCGCCGGTAAGCCAAGGCATTCCGTGCCTCGGTAAGAATGGAACGTGCTAGGGCAACCAACATCGTTACCACCTCTCTCAAACAGCCTAGACTATATGCTCTCATATGTAATCTACATAATATTATGACATATCGACAACATATCAATGACATAGTCATCCATGGCCTGCTCATTCTCTAGGATTTCCTCATGAGCAGGCCTAGGTGGACGTTCAGGAGCGTCCGTGTCATGATAGGCCGTGAGACACTATAGAACCAAGTCATGTAATCGTCCACATAAGACCATTGACTTGTGGCTACATACTATGATACTCTCATGGTACCGGATGGATCTCATAGTCCGCCAGTATATCATTAAGATGTCTACGGATGATGTTGTTAGGAGCAAACACGAAGGGGGATCTTGGATTGATATGCACATATCCAAACTAACGCTTGCATCGCTCTGGTAGATACCTGCACATCATTTTTGTCCCACATGTCAGCCATCAGGAGTAAAATGAAATGGGGTCGAAGGGAACAATGTCATGGTGAGTGTTGCATGGTGTCCAATCAATGTCATCGTTCTGAGTCTGGCCAATATACACACAAAATGGTCGCACAACATTATTCCCTCTACGCAGACAATATAGGCAAGCATGTGGCCAATCTTTAATATACTCTAGCACATGATTAAACATGTGTATGTGGTAAAAGTGGGACATGATCCATCCCTGAAAATGAATAAGAAAAAAGTATAAGTATCAAGTGTAAAAATAAAGTGGTTTTAATATTAATAATGGCTATGGAAATTACCATCAACATGGTGCAAGAGCCTGTCATTTGCTTTATTGTCCAAAGAGAACCTTCGCTCAAGTTGGAGTACAGGTATCCCAAACAGGCGGGCCCTAATTCCACTTGTGAATGGCCGACAAGTCGATGAAATACTTAAGGTATACCACATCGACGTAGGTTGCACTTTTGTCCACAAAAATGGATGTTCTAACCAAGAATAAAATGAAACGCCTCAATGTACACTCCTTGTGGTAGGTAACCTGTAGATCATTACCGTCCGCATTCTCGACAAACTCCAAGTTATTTTGATATAGCATCTCCAAGTAAGAAAATTTGGCATGTGCACCTCTGGTGCTCTCACAGTGCATCAGGGAATCCGTTGAGCCATCTCCCAAATAAATGACCATCATCTCATGGGCTTCATCATGTTTAACCCTGGAAGATCAAGTAACCTCCCCCTGATGCGAAGGTGTAGAAGGAAAGCAACATCATCTAGGGTGATCATTATCTCGCCAATGGAAAAAATGGAAAAATGACGTTTCCTTATGCCATCTCTCAACAAAATCCCCCTTCAGGCCATAACTAGTCTTGTATCCGGAACAACACATGCCTGTAAGACCGGAGTACTTGAGGACACTATGGAACCAATGCTCCTTAAGCTGATAAAGCTTTATAATCCTTCTCTTATAGTTAACAGACTTGAAACATTCATGCTCCTATTAAAACATAAAAAAAATATCAGTCGCAGGGCACGTGTTTAAAACATATAAACAACAATCGTTAAAAAAATACCTTTCCAACCCAGACATGCCCAACAACATGATCTCTATAGTATATCAGTAAGGAGGTGTCAGAGGGCCTTCCTATAAAAGGGTATGTAAGTGGAGGAACACCATCATGTGCAGTAGTATGAGATTCCTCCTAGTGTACGTGATCAGGGGAGATGTGCCCTAGGATGAGGACCTATGTGACAAACGGCTCCTCGAAGTCGATGCTTCCCCCTCGTGAGTCCTAGGGACGGTTCCCTACCTAACTCTGGCCTACTCATTCTGAAGCCTAGCTCTCTCCCGTCTAACAGACACGTGATGGGTCTCACGCACGCGTCTCAATCTGTCGTCGCTGTTTGCAGCCATTTTGACTAAAATAATATGAGAAAAAGACATCAGTTTGCATCCATGGAAGTTTTGGATATGCATCTCGGAAAACCACTAAGCCACCAATTTGGAGATGCATCTCCAAAAAAGCTTGTGTTTGCATCAATGGCAGAAATTGATATCAGTCTTGCCCTTACAACCCAAAATGCAAGCAACATCATAATGCATGTCTCTAACAACTATCTATTACAAATTTGACTACTACCTAATGGATTTATAACAAGCTATTTTACATAATACATTAATCAAAAATCAAAATAAGTTAAATGAGAAACTTACTCAAGAAAGTGTTAAGGATGAATAAGTGGAGTTAGTTGGGGTTGAAATTCTTTAAGTAGAGGTAGTGCTTATCCTTGAAGAAGCTTAAAAAATGGACTAGAAATATGTTGCTATGAGCTCTAAATGTGGCTTGAAGTTGAGGAAAAAGTTTCAGAAAATGAAGAAGGGGAAGAGAGAGGTTATGGTGCGATATATATACATTAAACACGTTCGAAGATGCATTCCAAATTTTCCCTTGGATTTAAAATAGAGGGTTATTTTGGAGATGCATCTACGAACAAAATCTTAAACAAATATGAAGATGCATCTCCAAATTAAATTTTGGAAAGGTGATGCAATGGTGTGTTCGGAGATGCATCTCTAAAAGCTTAGAGCATTTTTTACTTTTCGCCGAGGGTTTGAAAGAACCTATAAGGATAGGAAAAGAAATTGCAAAATAATTAATGTATGGGTTCAATATCTCTCTCTCTCTCTCTCTCTCTCTCATATACACACACACACACACACAAATTTTGTTATAACAAGATGTAAGTTACTCTCTCAGGTCACATTGATTAAAAAAATTAAGATAAGTAATTTTCTAGATTTTATATACATTCAAGATAAAATTTACTACTATATTTTCAATGATATTTTATGATGGATGAAAGCTTGCTAGAATCCTTTTATAGACGTGTTACATTCATTGTCTTGAGTTTAATATTATTTAAGTACTGATTAAATCTTATTAGTATTCTAATAATGACTCTTGGAAATGTGATCTAGCAGTCTAACCTATTAAGATTCTCTTAATAACTATGAGTTTATGTTCGATCTATTTTAACTGTCGTTTGTGTGTCAGTTTCACTTTGTTAATGTTCCTTCAGAAAATCTAAAAAAAAAGACTGGAATGTAATTGCGTGCTAAAGTAGTATTGGTCAAAAAAAACTATATCATTAATATTAAACTAATGGATTACAAAAAAATATAAGAAAAGGGGAACAAGATGATTCTAGAATTGATCCCTAGCTAATGCATCTCGTGCCCAGCAGCGTCCACTGTTGCTATAGTCCACCTTGTATTCTGATGTTGCCAAAGGAAGTTAAAATGTTGTTATTTTGGTTTTCTTAAATATGGAACTAAGGGGGAGCTTACAAAACTCAACCTTGGAACTGTTTGACTCAGGGGGAGCTTGCAAACCTCAGACCCTGATGTTACTAAGAAGACTAATTTCTTTTTTCTTGAAAAATAGTTCTTGGTGTTAGAGTCAATAAAACTCAACTGTGGACTATCAAACTCAGGGGGATCTTACAAACCTCATACCCCGTTGTTGCATAGAAAATTAAATGCCCAGCGTTGTCCTTTAAATACTTGTGTTTGTCATCATCAAAAAAGGGGAGATTGTTAGAACAAGATTTGTTTGTGACATATTCTCGTATAGTTTTGATGATAACAAAAGTACAAAAAAACAATGGTTTATTTGATGTGTGTTTTATTTATGCAGGTTCTTGTTCTTGTACAGAAATAATCAGAATCTGTTTTACTTAGACACACTTGGGAGTTACTTCATTACTAGCTTCTGGTGGCAGAGTCTAAAGAGCAATTACTAGTGTGGCCAACACAGACTCTGAGCTGAAGGCCTCGGTATTCAGATGCGTTTCTACACTTGGTAATTATATATTAGCATCTGGTACCATTCAGAGTTGGTGATAAAGCTGTGAATTATATGTACTACAAAAATCAAGTTGTATTGTCTTATTAGCCTGTCAGCTCGAGTATACAAGATTGCAGTCTTCTGTTGGCGTGACCTTACCGTGATCTTTCTTGCAGTCTTCTAAAATTTGTCTGTCAAGGTCGATGATGTACACGGGAAGTGCATGATTCTTATCCGGTTGGTCATCTTCGGTTGGACGATCTTCATCCCTTTGCCGCTTGGCTGCTTTCGGTGCTGCTCCGATATGGTTTTGTCCCCTGGTCGCTGCCTCGAAGCATCTGCGGGCAGCTTCTATGTCCCCATGTAAAGTTGCGACATGACCTTTCTCAGTATAATACTTTAGTTTAAGGTGGACGGTTGAAGGAACAACAATCAGTTCTGCGAGTGCTGGCCTGCCCAAAATGCATTGATACAGCGACGGGCAATCGATCACCAAAAACTGGGTCTTGATCGACCTGGACGCTTCTTCCTCCCCGAATGTGACCGACAACTCCACGTATCCCCAAGGTTCGGCCGTGGCTCCGTTGAACCCCTGCAGATCGGATCCCACATACGGCGAGAGGTTCTTCTGGTCTAGCTTTAGGGCGCGAAACAGGCCCGACTATATAATGTCCAACGAACTGCCCTGGCCAACTAGGATCCTCCGGACGTCGGTGTTTGCTAGTCTGGCCCTGATGAGTAGAGGAATGTGAAAATTCTGAGAGCCCCCGGGCAGCTCCTCACGGTAGAACGTGATCGGTTGGGAGCGTCCCTTGATTTTCTCGAGCATAGACAACCGGTCAGGACTGCAATCTATAAGCTGCTCGAACTTCCTCTTAACAGATCCTACTGTCAGCTCATTGTAACCCCCGCATGAGATAACCATGGCTGCAGAGAAAGCTTCCCAAGTGCTGTGGGCGGATATCCGGGAAGGCTCTTCGAGGTAATCAGGAATGACAAAGTCCTCTGGTCACGTAATGGACATGACGACCTGCGGGGGAGGACTGGATTGAGATGATTCTGTCTCCTTCTTTGGATCCGAAGCCTCTCATCAGGAGGACTCGCCTTTCTTTAAGTATTGTTTCAAATAACCCTCCTTGATGAGGATTTCTATTGCGTCCTTAAGGTGCACGCAGTCCTCGGTTGTATGGTCGTGGCTGCGGTGGAAGCGACAATACTTGCTCTTGTCGATGTTGCCTTTGGACGTCATTGGCTTGGGGAACCTGACGCCCCCTGCTTGAATTCCGTATTGATGCATTCGGAGAGAATGCGTTCACGGGGAGCCGTAAGCAGGGTATATTATGTGAAACGGTTAGCAGGCCCTTTACCTTCTCGAGGACGATCGTCTCGTCGCCTTTCCTTTCCTTGCCAGGATAACTCCGGCTCGTCTTTTTTTGGTGCCCGGGTGCTGTCTCGATCTCTCATGTCCCGGGCATGATAGGCGGCCTCCTTCTCCTCGTATTGTATATACGCTTCAGCTTTCCGAAGAAGTTTTATCAACGTTCGAGGAGTTTCGATCCCGACGACTTTGCAAAACTCACTTTTTGGTTTCAGACCCTTTTCGAGAAGATACTTCTTCATATGGTCCGCCGTATGGACCTCCATGGCTTCTTTGTTGAACCGTTCGATATACGCCCGCAGGGACTCGTCCCTTCCTTGTATAATAGCTTCCAAGGTGGCCTCCGACTTGGGATGTCGTCGGGAGGCTGTAAAGTGTCAGGCAAATTGAGTCTTCAAGTTTCTCCATGATGTGATCGACCCTCGAGGAAGGCGTTTGAACCAAGCCATTGCCCCCTTTCTCAATGTGATCGGGAATAATCTGCATTTTATGGCCCCGGTCACGTTGTGGTAATGGAGCATTGCTTCTATGTTCTCTATGTATTCGCCGGGGTCGGTGGTCCCATCGTAGGTTGCCAGAGTAGGGGGCTTCTCCAGCCCGCAAGGAGTTCTCGTGTCCATGATCTCCTGTGAAAGGGGGCCGTGGACGTCGTCGTCGCTGCTTGAGCTTGGAGAGCGGGAGAAAGAATGGCTATGACCACGGCTTCTGCTGCGTCGCGGAGAATTCCTGCGTGTATGGCGGCGCTCATGCCTATCTGGCTGTCGGGGCTTCTTGGACGCCGGGGAGCGTCTTGACTTTTGCGGAGGAGATATGCGGTGCCTTCGCACGAGATCAAATACAGGTTCTTCTGATCTTGATCGTCTTCTCTCCAGGGAGAGACTTCTGGACCCATCGCGTCTCCATTTCTGAAGGGGAGATCGAGGACGTGGAGACGAGCTGGGTTGTTTCTCAGAAGCAAGCCGCTCTTTGAGGACATGCTCGAGAGCGTTAATCTTCTCTCCTTGCTGGAAGATCAAAAGGTTTGATTTGTTGAGAGAGGCGATGAGGCCAGCTGTACTTGAATCAGCGTTCTGCGGGACAAGAATGGGTTTGAAAACCCGTTCGGCAGCTGGTGCCCTAGGTTTCACTTCCTCGGGGGTCGGGGACGCAGTTTTTCCGTCCCGTAGGTCGGTTTCTTGAAGCACATGTCCGCCGAAGATGTGGTTGGCGTTGTCAGTCACAACGGCAGTAGCAGAGTCTTGGCGGGCATCATTCTTGTTGGAGGCCATGATGATCTTTAGAAGATGAAGCTTTGGTCTTTGAAGTGAAAAAGAGAGGATCTTGAAAAAGACGGGGAAGCTAGTTTCCTACAGACGGCGCCACTGATCGGAGCGGATCAGACTGGATCGTCGTGGCCTTCGCGTAGGACAGGTGATGATGCTTGTAGGAAAGGAAAAAAGGGTGGAGGTACCTGCAACGTACTCCGATGCTAAACTAAGTGTTTGGTCAAAAGAGAGAAAGCAAGTAAGAGATTTAAAGTATTGGATATTTGATACCTGCTCCTCTCAAGTGAGGGGATATTTATAGGTGGATCCCTAGAGAGCAAAGCGCCTGGTCTGCCAATGAGGGATTGCCAAGTGGAGGGTAGGGCGTGTGGCCTTTTTACTCGGGCCAACTGTTTCCGTGATATCCGGGGAGGCAGTTGGTCGCGTGAGCTACTTTGCGCGTGAAGGGGGCATGCCCAACGGCTAGTTTCTGGCTATTGGGCCTGTCCAAAGGCTGGATTGGATTGGGTCTTGCCCCTCTGGGGGCACAGCGCCTGCCAAGTCCAGAACAATATATATATATATATATATATATATATATATATATATATATATATTTGTAATGATTAAAAATTGAATATTAAAAAAACTAGGACCTAAATAGTATAAATAAGAATTACAAAATAATCATCAACAGACAGATCATCGAACTCACAACCTCTCTCACTCACAAGTCCTTACACATGCTCTATTACCAATTGTGTCATTTTATTTATTCGAAATAAAATAGCATTAGCGGGTATATAGTAATAATCTTAATAATATATCCATGATAATATTAATATTAATACTAATATTATGCTCTAATAACCTCATTATGACCCTAATATATAAATTAATAATATTTTGATTAATAAAAAATTAATTTAATCCTAATTAATCCCAATATTAATCTATTCATAAATAATAATAATATAACTTAATATTAATATGTTAAAAAAATAACACTAATATTAATCTAAACCTCATTTAACTAATAATAACGCTATTATAATTTATTCTACCCCTGCTATTAAAATAAATAATCCCCTTAATACTTATTATTTTTTTTTTCCAATGTGTTTTAATAAGGCAAAATGTCCTAGTTATTAATGGTAATATTCCTCTAGTATAACTCCCCAAATTATAACATTCCCAAACAACATCCCTGAATTAAAACAAATTTTTAAGAGGACTAAAAAGTCAAAATGACCCCCTTTGACTTTTTAGTTCACTAAGGTTAACCAGATGTCTTATAAAGGGTTTGAGCATGTCAATGACCTAGATTTTAAGCCAATAAGGCCAAAATTTGGGATACGACAACTGCCCCTATTTAATCAACTTTAAATCGAGATGATGATGACAAAGAATCTTCATCTTCTCGAGGAGGAGATGATTAAATATAAAGAGGAACCCTAATTTTAACCGCGGAGTAAATAAATTCCGAAGTTGAGCAAGGATTGAACAATCCTCAATACTCTGTTAGTATACAACTTTGATGTATTCGTGATAATACCTTTTAAGCTTAATATTCATTTTGAGGGAATTTCAATTATTTTGATCTCACTTACTTATTTATCAAATAAATCATCTCTCACATGCATCAACATACATCTAAAAGATACAATTATGGTCCTTGGCGCAATGTTCCATCAAACCAATGAGAGAACATAAGTTACACCTAATAACGATTTATTCTTCTCCAAGCTAGGTCTCTATGGTTGTCCTCCTTTGATCTTGTCTTCTTCTTTTATTCATTACATTACATTATATAAAAGAATATTTTTTATACATACGAGGAATTGAGATAAGAAAAGAAGTTACATAAAGAGAGTATAGAGAAAGGCACGACACGCAAGTCATATTTAAAAATTCTAAAATAAAATAAAAGAAGACTAAGACCATAACCGCTCACCACAAGAAAATAACAATAAACACATAATATTATTATTTTTATTATTAAATTTTATTAATTAAATTAAATTTTGACAATTGATCTCATAATATAAAATTAGTCGAGGTTTTTGTTGCCTGGTCATAAAAGTATATCAATTTATTTAAATAAATAATAATAACAACTTATTATAATAATAATTTAATAGTAATATGATAAAATAATTAAATCATGTCATTTCATTCTGTTTCTCATTATCGGAAGCTCTGCATATCAAATTTTATAATAATAATAATAATAATAATAATAATAATAATTATTATTATTATTATTATTATTATAAAACCAAATAAAATTATGATATTATTAATAATAATTATAATTATGTTATAAAACTTTGTAAACCCTAAAAACATAACTCTTGTGCCGTTACAAACCCTAATTTTATAACTCTTGACAACACAACCCTTGTGTTGTCATAAACTCTAATGCAACACATTTTTACCATAAAAAAGCAATGATCGATTATTCAATTCGAATTATCAAAATGTTATTGCTTCATCATACAAATGTCGGATTCCATAGCTGAATAAACACTGACCATTCATATGAAACACAATCATCACACTAATCAAATTGATGAAATAAAATAGCATATCAAATATATTGTTGTTGCATCATAATTATTCATATCTTATATGAATCTATCGATCACGTCTGTATCAATTATGGACGATTGAAGTATCACTGCTTCACCATACAAACGTCGAATTTCGAAGCATAGTCAACAACGATCAATCCAAATAATACAAACATGATGCCAATATATAATTTATTATTATTATTATTATTATTTAATTTATTATGTGTTTTAATCGAATTAATATACAAATTAACAAAAAATAAACAATTATCTGATACGTGGTTTCGTAAGTGGCCATGATACCACTGAAGGAAAATTGCGATACAAAGCGCAGGGAAAAACAAAAAATCCCCGTTTAGTTGATTCTTAAGAATGATGCATGACAAGTGATAGAACGATTATCTCTTGTGACGATTAACACGAGTTGATGCAAAATTGGAGGAATGATCACGAGCATTGAATGAAGAATAATACCTTTATTCAGTCTATAAGAACATAATGCCTTCGAACTCAGTGCTAGCTACTACGAATAAAGACTTTAAGTGAATGAGTATGTGTGTGTGTGTCTGGGAGAGAGAGAGAGAGAGAGAGAGAGAAATTATGGTCAGGGCTTCAAAAACTAAATTTCATCAAGCTTTAAAGCTTCTACATAAGGGTTTTATATATAGAACCACTTGTGTGGGCTACAAATTGAAAAAAGCTAACTTAAGTGGATCGTACCTTATATAATTCACATGAGCCCAGAGTACCTTATTGTATTTCGTATTCCACTTAAGTGCACCATACCTTACGGTGTTCTACAATTTACTTAAGCACGTTGTACCTTACGTTGTTTCGTAATTCTCTTAAGTACATCTTACCTTATGGTGTTCCTTATTTATTCTATCTCACATCAATCAGTCCTTATGTGTGTGACCCTGTAGATTCTCACGACGTTGGCAATTATATTAAATCACACATTTAATATAATAAACAGTGAGCAGTATCTAACAATACAACACTGCTACTCAATTCACAAAAATTTAATGTCATCTAACAAAACCTTTCGTTGATGATGCTTGTGTGTATAATTACCCTTTTGTCCTCATCTCTATATTGAACATAAGGCATAGATCGTGTCACCCTTGTCCAGTTCAATATACATCCCTTAAACATTTATCCTATTACACGGGGTGGCAAAATTCCATCTATGTCACTCATATCCCTCAATATTATTTGTGGGGTACCCATCAACAGTTTTTATAATCATCCAATTACGAACAATGTTTGATCAACAGTAAAGTGCTCGAGTCCACATCTAGGATCCATAGTGGTTTCAGGACGAAGGGTGGTATACACCACTATCACTATAAGAATAACTTATAACACTTTGCATAATATTCTATGTAATATTCTCATAGTATGTCAATTCAGTATAAATATTATTCCTAATATTCATACCTATACGAAGACTTGGTAAGTCTTTATCCATGATCCTTGAGATGGGATCATCACTCTAACCACATAATAGTCTCAATGCTTTAATGTTATCCCACTTCACAATAAAGCTCGACTACATATACTTCAAGAATAATGTCCTTATGTTTAATAGGATCTCATGATTAAGTCACACTTAATGTTTCAGTAAACAAACTAACTATTCCATGGACTTTATTATTTTTGAAAAACAAACATAATAAAAAAACCTTTTAATTATTAAAAAATAATCTGATACAAATATCAAGTTTTACTAAAACTTTTGGCCTCTAGTGTTTACACCAACAATGAGAAATTTCAAAACCAATGGGATCATTAATGATGCCTTTAGATTCAAAAAATTTATGTGTTGATAATGCAAAAAGTTGGCTCAATTCATTAAAGCATAATTTAATTGCTAGATACAATTATTCAAATAACAAGTTCTTAGCCAAATATTTTCTCTTCTCACGATGCCAAAATTAGGAATTAGATTACTTCATTTGAGTAAGGGTAGGATGGGTAGCTATTTGATGCTTGGGAAATATTGAAGGAGCTACTGAGGAAATGTTCCCACCATTGTATTTCAATTTGTATACAATTGCAGATATTCTACAATGGTCTAGTTCCATTTGCAAGGAACATTTTGGATGTATCTTTAGGTGGAGTATTATTATCCAAGTCATACATGAAGGGTTTTAAATCTTACATATAAGAAGTTGAATGGCTAGGGAAAACCCCAAAATACCCCTCTGGCCTCTAAGCCCTCCATATGTCTGTTTTCTCTTCCCAACACGTGTGTTTTTGATACGTGTCTGTTATTTTGTAATTCCAGATTTTCAATCCTTCCTTTGGTTTTCCTTGAATGCTTATCTTTGTTTTCTCCTCTTCTCTCCATAAGTACAACATAAAATATCTTCACTTTCCTCTCCATTTTTCTAAACCGCCCCAACAAATGATCAGGAAAAAAATATCTCCAAATGGATAAACTCCATACTCCCTTCCACACATGACTTTTTTTTTTCCTCTATTAAAAAACAGAAACCCATCATCTTTCTCTTCATCACAACATCACTACCATAATTGCTCTCTCCTCTCTTTATCATTTTTTTTTGTTTATGGACACCCAAACCCTAAAAAGGTTATATTTTTATGCAATTTCTTCAATCTTCACTTTAATATGCACTTGATCTGATTTTTTATTGTTGTTAACTTGATCTGTTTGTTTCATGTTCTGACTTTTTTGTTGATTTTGTGGATGATTTGATTTTATGTTGCCTTTCTTGATTCTATAGAGTATAGATCCTCTTTGTTTCATGCTTTGATTAAAATTAATTTGTTAATTTTGCTTTGATTTTTTTACAGTGAAAGAACTAAAAAATGGCTTAAGATCCAAAGGTTCACACTTTCGAAGAGGTGGCTAATCACAGCAAGACCAAAGATTGATTCTGCAGATCGGTTTGTTTCATGCTCTGACCTTTTTGTTGATTTTGTGAATAATTTGATTTTATGTTGCCTTTCTTGATTCTATATAGTATAGATCCTCTCTGTTTCATGCTCTAATTAAAATTAATTTGTTGTTTTTGCTTTGATTTTTTTTTTACAGTGAAAGAACTAAAGATTGATGGCTTATTCTTTCTGAAAAGGTAACTTTTTTTCTTGAATGGTTGATTTCTCAAAAATAATTACAGTTGCATCTCTCTATTTCTCTCCTTATTATTTCGTATATTAACTTTTTATATTTTTAATATTGAAATTAATTTACTATTTTTATTTATTTATTATTATTTGTTTTTGTTTTTGTTTTGGTTAGACATGATGAAGTAATAAGAGGAAGTTTTGTCTCAGAGGCAAAGTTGTAACTACCAAAATCAGGTAAAAAATCAATTTATTATTAATTTATTTGTTTCTGTTATGCGATGTATGCTTTTTTTTTTATTTTGTTGTTAATGTTTCTACAGGGATGAATTTTGAAAGATTTTGTTTTGATTTTCAGTCAGATCTGATTTCCTTTCATTAAATCAGTGTTTTGATTTTATTTATTTGGTGTTTAGATTTTATAGGTTTTGATGATTCTTCTGGCATTTTAATTTTTGGTTGTTATTTTGATATTTTGTGTTATTCTTTCGGGATGATAGTGGCGATGATAAAGCCAATGGAAAGAGAAAATTAGGTAACCCTTTTGTAATGTCTTCTTGAATCTTGATTAGTTTTTGAAATATAGCTCTCAAATTTTATAATAATAATTAGATGTACTTATCTTTTTATTTCATGATGTATTCACTAATATTATTTAAGATTATTATTATTTTTCTTCCATGACCATTATTCTCAAAATTTACCTTTGGTTTGCAGTGAGTTAGATGCAGCTTGCAGCAGGGACTGTTTGGCCTGCTTTCAAAAGGGGTGATAAGGTACTCTATTTTCTTTTCTTTTTCTTGAGTTTGATGTCATTTCTTTGATATGTGTTCGGTAGCATTTGGTACTCTATTTTTCTCTCCCTTAAAAGCACATGTTCTATTTTGAATTCATTGATTTCTTCCTTTTCTGTTGAAGTTTGTGTTGTATTTTATGTTTAAAATGACCCTTTGGTTATGTATGCAGTCATTTCTCTCCCTTATTAGCACATGTTGTATTTTTTTTGTTGATTTCTTCCTTCATCCTGCAAAATCATTTTAGATTTAGATGAGAATAAGAGGAAACGATATTCCTTTAGGTAAGAAATTTATGTGAGCGCTTAATGCTTATAGCATAAGTGTGTATGTTTAATTATCAATTTATAAAATTTCCTACCTGATTGACAATTCTGTGCATTTTTTTTTCGGGTACTTATAAGCTATGGGTACTTATAAGGTATGGAAAGTTTTCAAATGCTACATTGATTCTGGACCTTGATTTCCTTGCAACTGTTATTTTTTTTATAATGATTTTTTATTAGTTTTGGGCAAATATTTGTTCTACTGTTTAACGCTTAATATATGTCTAATAATAACAAATTAATCACAACCGTGAAAGGTTTATTTTTCCCTTGGTATAATTTATAATCATGTGTTTTTGAAATGAATGACACTATAACTGATATTATTTGATATAATCATGTTTCTATTCCTTTTGCAAGTCAATTGGCATTTATGATCCTAATTATGTAATTGTGTTATGTCAAGATTCTCTTTGTCGTCTTTTTTGTGTGGATATTGGCAAGTTTACATTGGTTAAGCACTATATGATAACTTTTGCATTACTTTGTCTTTATTATTGGTACTATTGATCTTTGTTACTTTGAGCATGTAAATGCCTTGGGCATATTCTGTCTTAGATGCTTTCAACTGGTGAAAGATATTAATCCAATAAATTTTTATTTGACTGGTGACAAACTGTGAAAGTTGCATAAGTCTATTGTTTTATTTCTGATTTCTTATTGCACCAACTATCTCTTTATTGATAATAATGCTAATCTTTCTCACTTCCCAGGTTCGGATCCAGTTTGATGTACCTAAAATTCTCATCTTCATGTAGTTTAAATTGTTTAGACTTTGTTTAAGTAGTGAATATATGTCATTGAGTTTTAATTTAAAGAATTTGAATTATTTTGTTATTATGCATTATTTTATTTTTTTGGGATTTGTAAAAATAATAGATTTTAATATAGTAAAGCATAGAAAGTAATAGAAGACTTGTGAGGTCCTATCAACATCTTGCAGAAAGTAATAGTCATGTCATTATCTTGCAAAAAGTACTTATCAATATCAAATAGAGTGAGGTTTTGGGCACAGTAACAACATAACTTGTGTCCAGTCTGTGCAGATTTGATATAAAAAAATATTAATTGTAACCTTTATAGACTGAAATGATGATATTTCTCATGTTTACTAGATATCATTATAAATTAAATAGTATTAAAATTAAATGATAATATTTTTTGTAAATATAACTATAATAGTATTATCAATTATATTTTCTTAAATAACTATACATAATTAATAATTAATTAATTCATTTCGAAGCTAATCAAACATAATTAATTAATTTTTTTAATATGACACTAATTTTAATTCAAATATATCCCTTTTTATATTAGATTTTAATTAAAGCCGACTAACTACAATTGAACCATAATAAAAAGTTATTTAAATATTTAATTTATTCGAAATAAATTGAAATTAATTGTTGGTTTGATAAATTGATTTGAATTCAAAACTGTTTTATATATTTAAAATAGTTTTTTTAACCGAATTATATGTTAAATAATCAAATTATTATATATATATATATATTAAATTTTTTCAATCAATAATTTTAAATTTATTTTTAATATTTTTTATTTTTAGTTTTAATTCGACTCAAACTCAGTTAAAAAATTGTTTTATTTATTATTTGATTGGGTTCTATAATTTTATGCACATATTCGATTTACTAAACAAACATAATAATTTGATAATTTTAATTTTAACTCAATCTAATTCTATAGTTCGATTCGGTTAAATGATTTTTTAATTTAATTATGTAGTTCGATTTGGTTAAGTGATTTTTTTAACGTTCATATATGTAGGGTTTGTTTGAATATGAAATCAAATTGAAGGGTTAACTTTATAAAGAGGTTGTTGGCAAGTGATTCACGATTATATGTTAATAATCAAGTTTTTTATTATAGTATTCTTTGTATTGAGACTATGATTTTTGTTGAAAAGATAATGTGTGTTCCTTTCACATTAAGAAACATATCATGTAATGGTCCCTTTTTATGTATACTCCTTAAAGTTATATATGCTATTAATAAGCGGTTTTCACAACACTATACCTATTCATGCAATTACAACTCATGCCGATTTTGTTCAAATATTAAAAAAAACACCTTATATAATTATGCTCCAGTATTATAAAAGAGAAAAACGTTACGTTTTCATTCAAAACTTTAAGATATCGAACATGTGAATTATTTCTTATAAATTTAATATTTGACTCATTCAGAGACGATGTTGGATTTAATCACTCACTCACACTTGCACCTAATAATTTTCATGTACCACAAGTGTGAGTCCCTACATCCTATAATATGATCCAACATACGGAAAAATTTTAAAAAATTTCGTTAATTAGACAAAAATGACTAACATGTCACGTTTTAAAGAGTTAAGAGATCAAGAGATTTGAGATGTAAGATTGCAACCAAACTTCGACTCCAACTTATCCCAGATTGCAACTGTCCAAAGAATCAAATAAAAATGATGTCGGTCCAATACAATACATATTTAATTTATCAACAAAATAAATTTATCAAAAAAAAACATTTTCATATAGAAATAAACCTTCTTTCATGTATTTACAACACCTCGAGACAAGTTTTCAAGTATAATTTTAATTAAAGCTCTAATTAAATCAAATTAAATTAACCTTCTTTTTTTCATGTTTGCAGATGTGGGATTGAAGCAGGGATGCTAAGCTCTGTCATATTATAGCTCTTATGAGTTTGGTTGGAGTTCTGTTTTAATTTTTTTTTGGTCTGTGTATGGTAGATGTTACTTATACTGTTATGTTTGAAGCTACTGCAAAATCATGTTCTAAAAAATATTAGGATCATTAACAATTTATTTGTTAAAATGGAATTGCTCCATTTTTTTTTGTTTTGAAATACTCTTATGTCATTACAGATATTTCTTCTATGATACATTATATTTTGATGAACAAATATAAATTTCTTAATAATTAGATCTGATAACTATGAATTTTATTTTTAATTGGTATAATTACGAATTTTAATATTTTTAATGTATTAATGATGATTTATTTTTAATGTGTTGATGAATCAAAATTTGAGTAGTTTATATTCTTTTAATGTAGTTAATGAAGATCAATCCATTAATTTGATCTATTTTATTGTTATTCAATTACTTATAATCAAATATCAATTTATTTTGAATCTGGATTTTTAAACACAATTGAGATAATGGTCATAATGTGTACCTAAAAAATTATTATATTTTAAATGAAAATTAAGTTATATTTGTGAATATAATTAATAAAATAAGTAAATATAGAAATATTTTTAAATGGTCTTATTTTAATATATGGGAATAACTTTTGAAAAATAAAAATATTGATAAAACATAAATATTTACATGCAAAAGAAAAATACTATTGATTCTTTTAAAATAATAAATTCTTTTGGTTATACAATTTTATCTTTTATTTATTTTGTTTTTATTATATTTTAAAAACAAATGCGCGTAACACATAAGTATCCGTGTGAACGCACGAGTATCCTGACTTGTACGAACGCACGGATTAATACAATTATGGTATAATTAAAGAAAATAAAGGTAAATATATTCAAAATAATGTATGAATCCAAACACGGGAAAAATGTATTTATTTATCTTACTAATATTTATTTATACAATTAAAATAATATTTATAAATACTATGTTATTATTTGATATTTATAAAACTAAATTATTGCATAAATATTTTTTTATAAACAATATCAAAATAAAATCAATATTTCCATATGGGAAAATATATCATCCAAATATTTGTTTATATGAGATAACTATATTTATGCTCCAAATATAAATAAAATATGTTCTTTTTTTAAAAATAAAATACTTTTTCTTTATATTAATTTTATCTTCTTTTTTATTTTTATTTTAAAAAAAATAAATATGCATCACCAATCGTTGTTCGCGGGTATTTATTCTATCTTTTTTTAATATAAATTATATTTTTAAAATTTATTGATTTTTATAAATTCTATTTTTTTTTTCAAATTTTAACTTATAACCAAATGCGCGTAACCGACTGGTACCCATGCGAAGGCAAAATATATTAAAATAATTTTTTTTTTTACAATTGCCATTGCCTATATAATAGAGTTAAATTAATTTAAAGTGGGAGGTTATTAGTGGTTACCATTGATAAAACTTGAAACAAACGTGGTACTATGATTTCCAACCTCACACATTCACGGGAATAAAATTTAAATCCATCAAACAAATACACCCTAAGTCATTAAATTAATCTTTTATTCAGTTATTTAATCATCAGTTAAGTTTTACAAATACTGATTAATTAAATAAAAAATCATTTAGGAATATATTATATTATTTTAATTGAAATGTCAGTAGTTCGTGTAAATAAGGGAAATATATATATCTACGGGAAAAAATATATTATTTATCAAAATACGAGAAAAATGTTTTTTTATGAATTAATTTAAGGGTTAAATATACAAAACCCCTCTGCAATGTTAGCGAATTCTCATTTTAGCCCCTGTAAAATTTTTTTTTTTAAACACCCCCTCTTAATATCCAGATTCCCTCACTTAGCCCCCTGGCTGCCACATGGCAGCAAAGATTCATTTCTCTTTGCTTGCGTGGCAGCCAGGTGACATTTTTAATATTATTTTATTATTATTTTTTATTTTTTTTTATTTTTTTTTATTTTTTATTATTTTTTATTATTTTTAATTATTTTTATTTTTTTTTATTTTATTTTATTTTATTTTTTTAAATTTTTTTTTTAATTTTTTTTATTTTGTTTTATTTTTTGTTTTATTTGTTTTTATTATAATTTTTATAATTTTTTTCTTTTTTTTTTATTTCTTTTTCGCCTTGCAACCGATGTAAAAACATACATTTTAAGAAAGATAGCATACATTTTACATCGGGCCAGAAAGGAAACCGATGTAAAAAAAAAACATTTTACATCGGGCCAGAAAGGCAACCGATGTAAAAACATACATTTTACATCAGGCCAGAAAGGCAACCGATGTAAAAACATACATTTTACATCGGACTTAATAGTCAACCGATGTAGTAGATGTATTTTACATCAGACTTAATAGTCAACCGATGTAGTAGATGTGTTTTTCACACCAGACTATGGCCCGATGTAAAATGTCTTTGATTTACTACATCACTTGGCTTTACATCGGACCCAGAACCGATGTAAAATGTGTTTTTCGCCCGATGTAAAAAGTCTTTTCTGCACTAGTGTAATTTTTAAAATACAAATTTGTTTAAAATAGAATTAAAAATAAAAATTAGGTCCAAAAACGAAAAAAAAAATAAAAATAAAAATAAAAAATATATAAATAAAAACGAAAAAGAAATAAAAAAAAAAGAAAAAAAAATTATAAAAATTATAATAAAAACAAATAAAACAAATAAAACAAAATAAAACAAAAAAGTAAAAAAAAAAATTAAAAAAATTAAAAAAAATTAAAAAAATTAAAAAAAATTAAAAATAAAGTAAAAAAATAAAAAATAAAAAATAAAAAATAAAATAAAAAATAAAAAAAAATAAAAAAAATAAAAAAAATAAAAAAATAAATAATAAAATAATAAAATAATAAAATAATATTAAAAATGCCACGTGGCTGCCACGCAAGCAAATAGAAAGGAATCTTTGCTGCCATGTGGAAGTCAGGGGCCTAAGTGAGGGAATCTAAATAAGATGAGGGGGTTTTTAAAAAAAAAACTTTACCAGAGGCTAAAATGAGAAATCGCTAACATTGCAGAGGGTATTGTTTATTTAACCCTTAATTTAAATATGTAATTACGAAAAATAATATTTTATATACGGGAAAATATGATGATGATCCAATTTTTTTATATACGAAAACAAATATAATTTTACATTTATATTTTTTAAAAATAATATTTATACACGGGAAAAAATGTTGTACTACTTATATTTCATCTTTTACATGTATATTTTTTGAAAATAATAAAAATTTTGGGTTAAATAATTTTGTGGTTAAATAAATTTTTTCTATACTTTATAATTCATTTTTAAAAATTATTTTTTAAAACAAATGCGTGTAACACATCGTATCCGTGAGACCAAAATCCATGCGAACGCAAGAGTTAATACAATTATGGAAAAATTAAAGAAAATAAAGGTAACTTATTTAAAATAATTTATGAATTCAAATATGGGCAAAATGTATTTATTTATGTTACTAATATTTATTTATATAATTAAAATAATATTTATACGGTTAATCCAAATATTTGTATATATGAAAAATTTATATTTATCCAAATATAAATACAAATATTATATATTTTTTTTAAATAAAAAACTTTTTTAGTAAAATAATTTTGTCTTTTTTAAACAAATACGCGTCATCAACTTATGTGTTCGGGTATTGATTCAATTTTTTTAATATTTATATTTTTTATATTTATTGATTTTTATTAATTATAACTTTTAAAAAAAATTTAAATGTAAATAAATGCGCGTTACTGACTGGTAGCCGTGCGAAGGCACGGATATCCCGCTAGTTGATTAAGAGTAAAACAACCAACACATACTAATGACCAAAAAATAGCTACACCTAGTACTACTAGCAAGAGGCTAGTTGGAGTTCATGAAGTAAGCAAGATAATTGTTCTTATTACTTAGGTGACCCAAACTCATAACATGATAAAGGCCCTGATGATGTCACCTGACGTGCCAGCTTCTGAGCCAAATAATGGCGTGACAAAAGCAGTGTAAGTGATTTATATGTAATATGGAGGTGCACATTTGTTTGAGAATTTATCAGTTAATCCTATTTTGGTAATTATGGAAAAAATAATAACCCATATAAATATCTAGGATAGAGGAATCACTTGAAGTTTTCATGGTCTAACACTAAAAATAAATGTAGATATCAAGCATCTCAAGTACCTCGTGGTTTCTTTGCGCATAATCACAAATCACAATATGCCATCTACATGGAGTAACCAAGTGGAGGAAATAATTAAAGTGTTGATATAAGAAACTAAGGTATTTGTTAGTGAAGCAAAGACCCAAATTCGATCTCAATGGGCGTGTATAAATAATTTAGAGACTCGGATGGAGAAAATTGCTACTACGCCCGGCTTAAGAACTAATGGAGCTCTACCTAGCACCATTAAAACTCTAGCCTCAACTTCAAGAACAAAAAACAAGGAGACTTGCAAGGTCATATCATTGCAAAGTGATAAGGAGCATGAAGGGATAAGTAGATAAGATCTAGATACTAGAGTTGTAAGTGATAACAATGTTGAAACATCAGTGGAAGTCACCTTTAAAATAGAGTCGGTACCCCTAATACAATCAGGATGAATTTTAAAATAACAAGTAGATAATTGTAGGGAGAGAAGTCACATGTCATATCACCTAAGGATACTTATGTGTCACTTGGCTCCTTTGGAGCCAGTTCATTAAATAAATTGTTTCAAGAAAGACAATCTCCCCATTCCCTCAAAGAATATCAACAACACCCCCTAATTTGAAAATTTTATTGAGATCTTGAAGTAGTTGCTCATTAACACCCCCTAGTTAAAGCTACACAATAAATTTCAATCCATTTCAAATTCATGAAAGTTAGAGTTGTTGTGGTGAATTTTAAACTCTCTCATGACATATAACTACCCAAACCTATTGAAGGTGAGGAAAATACACAAGAAGGGAGGGTTAAATTGTGTTCACCAAATTAAGACATTTCTGCTTCTGAACAGAGTTCAGACTCTAAACGTTTATTCAGAATCTGATTATACGTGTAGTGGAACAATATATCAGAAGTAGAGTAAGCAGAAACAAAGAATACAACAGATTTATCCTGGTTCCTCTCCAAACCGAGAGTACTCCAACCCCATTGCCTCATAAGATATTTTCCAATATAATCAATCGCATGATTACAACTGTTTATGCACTTAAGCATAAGATTTTCACTGCTCAGACCTACAGTCCAAGACTTCCCGGCTCAATCAGCACCTGATCAAGACTTCCTGCTTAGATCCTCAGATCCTAAGACTTTCCTTGCTCAAACCACCTGGTTCAAGGCTTTCCTGCTTAGACACACTGCCTAAGACTTTCCTTGCTCATATCCTCGATCCAAGACTTCCCTGCTTAGACACACCATCTAAGACTTCTCTGCTCAGACCTTTTGTCTAAGACTTCCTTTGCTCATAATCACAATCCAAAACTTCCTTGCTTAATCAACATAGATCAAGAATTTCAATGCTCAAGCACACAACAAGAGACTTAATTACCTCAAGCTTTTTAACTGGAGACTTGATGCTCAAACACATATTATGATACTTTTAATCTTATCTGCTGAATAATATGTTCAGCAAAAAGAGAACAAGGTGTACTTGATCTTGAATCAGAGGTACATGGTAATAACCTTAACAGAGACCTTAAGCTCTCAAGATTTCCATAATATTCAATGTTTAGGAAACCTTAAGGATATTTACAATTTACAATAATTAACAGAAGATTCTGCATATTCAGTAGTGTTGCTCATTGTTGATCTTGATATTTCTTTATTCAGATAGATGCGTTGAACACCTCTATCTTCTTGGGCATTCCTTCTTCTTTCTTATTCTTTGTTTAAGATTCAAGTAGAACCTTCAGCTCCTTATATAGCAGATTTCAGGGAACTAGCCGTTGGGAGAAATAACCTAATCAAATGTCTTTGTTCTTCTCCAAAGTACAAGAGACGTTGAAGGTAGATACACAGAAGATCTTGATCCATTGTGTAATTTGTTTAACCAAAGTGTCTTCAGAAATATCATGTACTATAGAACCGTTGAGAGTGGTTATCCGTAAAGCATGTCAATTCTTGAGCCTTGTGATCATAAACTCTAGCTGATGAGCTGAGTTGACATTACAGTTTTCTTTTTGCAGTACAGATAGCTTCAGCTTTGCTACAACTTCTGAACAATCATCAGAAGCCACTACAATTACCAAGTGTAGAAATAATGTGTTGCTTCTTCTGGTGTTGAGGCCTTCAGCTTCAGAGTCTCCACCGGATAACACTTAGTAAGTGTTCTTTCAGATTCTATATCATCAGAACCACGTAACTCAGCTTACTCAAGTGTGCCTTCATATCAGATTCTGAATATATCTTTTAAGTATAAGAACCTTCATACTTGAACACACATTAGATAACACCATTGTTATTTTAATACTTATGTTATCATCAAAACTAAGGATATATATCATGAACAGATCTTGTTCTAACAATCTCCCCCTTTTTGATGATGACAAACACAAGTATTTATAGGACAATGTTTGGGCTATTTTAATCTTTCTTAGACCACATTAGAGCATGAGGTTTTTAAGTTCTCTCTGAGTCTTGATAGATCAAAGGTTGAGTTTTGTAAGCTCCCCCTAAGTTTTATTTCTAATAAATCCTAAAATATATTTAGCTTTCTCAGCAACATCAGGGTATGAGGTTTGTAAGGTCTCCTTGAGTCTAATAGTCCAGTAGTTGAATTCTGAGAATCCACCCTAAGTACTATTTTCAAGAAAACTTATAATTTTAACTTGCTTAGCAACATCAAAATACGAGGTTTATAAGCTCCTTCTGAGTCTAATTGACTAAGGTTGAGGTTTGTAAGCTCCCCCTTAGTTCCATATACAAGAAAAATTAAAATTATTTACCCGGGCAAGATAACCATAATAAAAAATATAGAAAAATTAAATGAACATACTTATATATTTCTCCCCCTTTTGTCACATAAAAAAGGTATACCCACAAAAGAGAGAACAGTTAGAGCAAGCAAAATTTCAGAAGTGCAGAGTCCCAAGACGGTCAAGAATGCTTTAGTCACAATAAAGTAGATGCAGTGTTTCAAGATGGACAAAGAATCATTAAATATTGGTTTACTGGTGTACTTGATTGAACACATAAATCATACTATAAAAGTAACCTCGCGTCTTTAAAGCTTCAACCAGTTCTTCAGAAATATGTCAAGAAATACATGGCTATGAAGAGAAAATATTACAACCGTATTCCTCACAAGAGTGAGAAGCGCGATATTGCAAGAGAATTTAAATTGCTGAAGAAGGCTGAAGCAGCAAAAGAAAGATGTTTGGTAAACAAGGAACGTTCTGCACAACTTTTTGCAGATGCAGCAAAAGAGAGTCAGAAACTGAGGGAAGAAAAGGGCATTCAAACCATATTGACTACCTAGTGAGCTCAGACTTCAGGGTCAAAGAAGCACATAGATGCTTCTAAGGATCCTTCAGTTGAAGATGAAGAAACATAACAATACTGGAGGGAGAATGCAAGTAATACAAAGAAAGATGACTGAAGTAATAAAGAAGACTAGAAATAGACTAGTTTATTTTACAATCATATCTATACTCATGTAACTTTTGAATTTCAATGAAGTTTTTCCCTTTAATCAGTTTATTAATCAATTTTGCCACAAAATGCAAGTCTCAATTTTACTTAAGAATAAAGCGCAACACACATAATTATGATAGATATAAAAGCATCCAGATACATAATCATTAAGAGTTATAAGATTCACAAACAAGATAAATTCACATAATAAAGTTTCACAGCTAAACCTAAAGAGCACATATAAAAGGGTTCTATATCCTAGACCTAAGGTTTCTTCAATAATTCCATGATCGCCTTAAGGTCACAACCAATTTCTTCTTGTCTTTCAACCACAGACTTAAGTTGATCATTTACTGAGAGTTGGTTGCTAGCCATCTGAGTTTTCACAAGCTCTTGACATTCAGCAACTGCAGTGATCTTGGCTTCAAGATTGAGCAGTTGCCTCTGGCTAGTTGCAACAACTTCCTTTGATGAAGAATTCTTCAGATCTTCAATAAGCGAGATGACAAATCTTCTGAAGCATTCCCATTTAGCATTGTAAACCATAGGATCAGTGGATGTAAGTCCTTCATCCACAAGTACTTTTGCCTCATTAAACAACCCAGTCCTAAAGACTTCTAACTGAGAAAGTATATGATTGGGTAGAGGATGGTGGTGAGTTATGTGATGAGATGGTTTGGATGTGTTGGTTTCATTTTTCTGGGTTTCATGAAAAGTTTTAGCTGTGATATATTTTTCTAAGACATGATTTGATTGAGATTTGGGTTGGTCAATTTGATGAATTGATGGTAAGGGTTGATTTTGGCAATTCTTTTCTGATTGTTGCTCATACTCAGTATACTCGGGTCCATCATTAAGAAAGTTCTGAATAGGTTGATCTGTCAAGGTTTTGGTGGAGCTGCTAGAGGATGATGCAACATTGAGAGGCTTAGCATTAAATCCATTTCTAGTTTCACCAGGAATTGGTGAAGTTAGACTAGTCTGAATGTAAGTATCAATGTCTCAAATGGTTTGATCAAGAGATGGATTAATAGTGTTAGGTTTTATGAGTGAAGTAGTTTTTAGTAACGAAAAATATGTCTTCAGAGGAATGGTTGATAATGCAGAGGTTTGGCTGGGTTTAACAGGTGAAGGTGTGGGAGATTTTCTCAATGAAGTATTAAGATTAAAGTCGTGAATTAGTTCAGCTTCAGTGCCTGATCTTGCGGCTAGAGAGACAAGTTACGAATTCTGTTACATTGACATTAACCTCTGTATTTTCATTCAACCAATTTATGGACTCATCATTCTTATCTGCATATACCTCTTTAGTTTCTCTTTCTAAATCTGCTTCCTCTAATTCCTTAGGCATATGTTTAGTACCAGCAACATCCTTTTTGCACCTCTCAATAAACTCTTGAGTCATATGAATAACTTAAGGAGATTTTAGAATAGATTCTCCCAGATGTTCTCATAAGATCTTCCAACCTTACTTTACGAGTTCTGCTAATTCCTCAATACGATTTTCCTTAACTATTTCTGAAATTCTGGCACGCAGATACCAGATGTCGAGATAGATGTCACAACACTGGGATCAAAACAGCTTGACCACACAAACAACAATGAAGAGATTTAAATGACAGAAAAGTATAATCAACACCAGAATTGTTAATCCAGTTCGGTGCAACTCACCTACATCTGGGGGCTACCAAGCCAGGAAGGAAATCCATAATAGTATTAGTTCAAAGTTAAACTCCCCCGTTTATAACTTAACACTTAATCACTACCCGTGCAAACTTCTACCTAGACACCCTCTAGATATGAGAATCCCCTCTCACTTCCTAATCACCTCAGTGATATCAAATAGTCCCAATCTCAGTGACTGTATAAACAACAATAAACAATAGAAGTAGCACACTTCCAAGACAATACTCGGTTTTTCTTAAAAGCTTCAACCAAGAACAATATACTCTTGCTTAAAAGCTTTAGACTGGACAATGAACAATGAACAATCAGTCAACCTCAATGCATCAGAAGATACATGAGTGACATACAATTAACAAACAGAAAACCCTAAAGACCAACCAAAACAACGACTAATCCTTATTCCCAAAATTCTCACGTTACGCTCTTTATCTTAATAGGGTTTTTCTTCTCTTTAAATAACCTTCAGACCTACTGGACTTGGGCTTTATGAGGCGCACAAGTAGCAGCAATCAGTATAAATTGGCTTCAAATCATTATGCACAACAATAGGAGCAAAATACAAACTTTCCTAAAAAGGCTTAAGGATGTAACAGAATCTGTAATAACAGAAAATCCCATAATATACTCATATGAAAAACGCATGTGTGTGAATTAGAACACACTTAAAAATCACACTAAAAATACCAAAATATGCATTCCCTCGCTATCTGGTATAACATGTTCTGGAACATGTCACAACATCATGCAGAACATGATGTCTGACTATCATGACAGAACATCTGGTTTAACATCTTGCTAACAACATGTTGTTTTACCAAAATGTAACCAATCCAAAAACCACAAGACTTACAATTACCCCCTTTGGGAAATTTTGGCTAAAACAACCTTAGCACACGTCTCAGAGGTACACAGTGAAAACACAACAAAGAACCTCGAGAACCACAATGTTGTCAAAACAAAAAGAAAAAAAACTGACAGCACAATGTCCAGGCATTAGGTCTGACATCACAATCCAACACAAGCTACATGGGAACATGTAAGCTTTGTACAGTCTACAATCTTGCAGCAGCAAAAACAAACAGGTACACAACTCCCCCTGTCACACATAATCAGTACTCCCCCTGAAGGGAAGAACCAAAAAACACAAAACAAACACATGAACTCATGAACTTTCACGGAACCACACTACACAAGCACTAGCACAAGTCCACTCCTCCTGAACACCACAAACCTACTGCAGAGAATAACACAATTCTCGCAGACACGTCAAATGGTTCCACATCAGCAGCAGCAGGAATGAAAGATTATCATGGTCCCCCTAAAAAGTTGCATATAGTCCAGCAACAAAAACAATTACACAAAAACAACTACTTTTCATAAGCAGTAGTACAAACATGACATAAAGTCATGAAATCTAATCTAACATCAGAACCAACAAATAAAACAACACTTTACTCCCCTTTTTTAGCCAAAAATTGACAAAAAGAAAAATAGAGTAAATGTAAACAAGAACAAATGTAATCACATACATGGAAGCACAAAAAAAACAAACACAATGCATAAAGCATAAGTTCAGATGGAAACACAAAAGTAACAGATGGAAACACACAATAACAATGGTAACAAACAGCTCTAATGGAAACACAAAATGATTATCTTCAGGTGATCCACCACCTCTTGCCCCTGTCAAAGATCCTTCTACACTCCTTGAAACTGTCATATGTTTTAGAAGAATTAACACTAAATTCCCTTGCCACATCCTTAGAACATGTCTTCTTCAAGTCAGTCATTTCACCTTGCACAGTAACTTGCTTAGGCCTATCATGCCTCGGAGAACAGAGGAAGGATGCAGTATATGTTGCATTCCTCCATATCTGTAATTGCTATAACTCCTTAATAGTGCAAGTTCTTACCTCACAACTTCTGTTCTCAAGTATATTTTCATATAAGGCTTTAGCAACCATAACAGTCAGCTGATCCTTAGTGTCCACATGCTCCAAAATAATAACTTTTCCTTCATCAAGATTATGCATTAGTTGATTATACTATTCATGGTTCTTGTTTCAGCCATGTTGAATGAAATATATGATAACATTGAGACCCTCACAATGACATGTCATAACATCCGACTTGTCATTATATTTCTTCAACATTTGTTTCATCCAAATAAATAGAGAGCAATTGCTTCCTGCAGCAATGTACTCATCCTCAGCCTCCCGATTTGCATCACAATGCACTACAAGCATGTAATTTTGACTATGAGAATACAACATTCCATAATCACTAGTACCATTGATGTATTTTAAGATCCTCTTCACTTGATTAATATAGCTCATTTTAGGATCAGCCTGATATCTAGCACAAACTCCTACAACCCAAGTGATGTCAGGTCTGCTAGTTGTAAGATACAACAAACTACCAATCATACTCATGTATAACCTTTGATCCACATCAACACCTTTCTTAGCAGAAGACATGATGTCTTAAATATCTTGTTCAACATCATACTCAGAGTCACTTGAGGGAACTTCCTTTTTCTTCAATGACTTTTTTCTTGGTAGCAAGGGCTACAACTTTACTCTATCCTTTGTTAGGTCCAACCTTAGTACTTTTCTTAAATACCTTAGAAGGCTTGTTTGTAGACACAAAAACATTCCCCTTTTTGTTCCTCAATCTTTTAACACTACCAGGAGCCAATTTCTTTCCTATAGGCTCATCATCAGAATCTAGACCATCTACATTGACAATGTCAGTAGACTGATCCTTCTTCACACTAACATTATCTTCTTTATCTTCAACAGACATACTAATGTCATGAGAATCATCTCTTTTACTACCTACAAAATCATCTTTAGCTACATTCTCATGAGATTTTTCTAGAGACTTAATCTGAAAGTTTTCTTTTGTGGTTTCAACAGATGACCAGGTCGGGCCAAGGATGATGCAACATCCGACACAACATTAGACTCAGGTTCAGTAACCAATATCTTAGAGAGAGTCGTATGAATACTTGTATCAATAGTGTCATTAACAGCAACATTCAACACCAGAAGTATCAACAACACCCATAAAGGCACACCTCTTTCCACCAAGTCTTTAAACTTGCATCTGCCCCATTAAGTCCATAGGAAGAAATTCTAAAACTCTGGTCGCAGGCCGATGTTGTGACTTTGGGCGTGACATCCTGATTTACTTCTCAATTTTATACTTACTACAGATTTTGCCTTCTTTAATTTTGAACTTCGGTAGACCTCTAACAGCTTATTCAGACATAATCTTCTTCATACCTTTGAGATTCATTTGTCCAAGCTTGTGAGACCATACCTTGACTTTGTCTTTTTTGAGAACTAAGCAAGTGGAAAAGCATGTAGTTTCTTGAGGAACCCACACATAGCAATTGTCTTTAGTTATAACTCCCTTCATCAGAACATCATTCTTCTTATTTGTAACCAATCATTCAAACTTGGTGAAATTCACATTTAGACCTTGATCATATAACTGACTTATGCTTATCAAATTAGCAGTCAGTCCTTTCACAAGTAGAACATTACTAAGACTAGGGAATCCTGTGCAGGCTAGTCTTCTAACTCCTTTAATTTCAACTTTGGCACCATCACCAAAAGTGACATAACTAGTGGAGTGAGACTTAATGTCCATAAGGAACTTCTTTACTCCAGTCCTGTGTTTAGAACACCCACTGTCAAAGTACCAGTCTCCTCTAGATAAAGCACTAAAGGAAGTATGGGCTATAAGACTAGAATTAACAACCTTGGGTTTCCACTCCTTTCTAGTTTTAGTCATCACATGATTAGTCCTAGGTTGTGTTAGATGCTTTGGGTAACCATACACTCTGTAACAGAAGGGCTTTATATAACCATATTTACCACAATAATGACATTTCCAAGGCTGGAACTTGCCTCTGGTCTGAGTTTTCTGAAATCTGGCAGGATGTTGTAACATTTGGTCAGACATTATGAGCTTACCCTTTACTTCAGCAGGAACAAACTTTGCCAAATGGGTTTTTCTTTGATTATTTAAAGACTGATAACTAAACCTTATACCAGTAAAATTTTTATCTCCTTTCCTAACTTAAAGCATCTCATCCAACACATCAGATCCATTGTTCAACATTCTTACAGATTTGGTCATGTTTTTAAGTTTAGAATTCAATTGGATTACCTCATCTTGAAGACCAGAGATAATAGATAAAAGTTTCTCTTTTTCATCTTGCATTTGAGTTATAAGACTCTTCTGCTTTTATCCTATCTTGCAAACCTCTTCATTTCTGATACAAAGTTCCTTGTAGGAAGAAGATAATTCTTCATAAGTGACCTCTTCATCACAAGAATCTTCATCAGAATCACATCTACAAGTGAGTTCTATAGCACGCTTAGCAGTTTCATCATCAAGTTCACTTTCAGAATCATCATCAGATAAGCCCTTCTTTTGTTTCTTGAGATACGTGGGGCATTCTGATCTAACGTGACCAAAACCCTCACATTAATGAAACTGAGTACATTTTCCTTTACTTGGCTTCTCCTCTGTTCTTGCTTTCCTCTGAAAATTACGGTTCTTCCTGATATCGAATGTCATGTCTTCAACATCTGGTCATGACTTTCTATCCATACTCTCAAACACCTTATTGAATTACCTCCCAAGAAGCACAATGGCATTAGAAATTCCTTCATCAGTCTCCATGTCACATTGAACCTCTTTATCATTAGTGTTGGAGATAAAAGCTATGCTTTTGTTCTTCTTTTCAGATCATTCATTGATAACCAATTCAAAAGTTTGAAGTGACCCAACAAGTTCATCCACTCTCAATTTACTTATGTCTTGGGCTCTACAATAGTTGTGACCTTCGTATCAAACCTCTTGGGAAGAGACCCGAGAATCTTCCTAACTAGCTTTTCTTCTAATATTTTCTCTTCTAGGGCACTAAAGGAATTAGCTATTACAAGAACATTCATGTGGAAGTCATGAATACTCTCATCCTCCATCATCTTTAGATTTTCAAACTTGGTGGTAAGCAACTAAAGTCTAGATATCTTCACCTTAGATGTGCCTTCATGAGTTGTCTTGAGAATTTCCCAAGCACCCTTGGCCACAGTGCAGGTGTTGATCAAACCTAAACATATTTTTATCAAATCCATTAAATAAAGCATTCAAGGCTTTGGAGTTTCCAATAACGGTTTCATCTTCCTCCTAGGTCCAGTCCTCTTTAGGTTTCAGAGTTTCCTTACCCTCTTTATGAACAACCATAAGATGTTTCCAGCCCTTGATGGTAGCCTTCCAAGTTTTGCTATCCATAGATTATAGGAAAGCCACCATACGTGCCTTCCAATAGTTATAGTTTGTGCCATCTAAGACTGGGGGCCTGTTAACTTTCCCCCTCCTTCCTTATAAATAGTACCAAAATATAAACTCCCTAGAGCTCTCCCAAAAATAGAGCATGGTGACCTGCTCTGATGCCAATTAAAATTCTGGCACGCAGATACCAGATGTCACAACACTGGGATCAAAATAACTTGACCACACAAACAACAATGTAGAGATTTAAATGTCAGAAAAGTAAAATTAACACCAGAATTATTAACCCCGTTCGGCTGGGGTGCTACCAAGCCAGGAAGGAAATCCACTAATAGTATTAGTTCAAAGTTAAACTCCCCCGTTTACAACTTATCACCTAATCACTCCCGTGTAAACTTCTACATAGACACCCTCTATATATGAGAATCCCCTCTCACTTCCTAATCACCTCAGTGATATCAAACAGTCCCAATCCCAGTGACTTTATAAACAATAACAAACAATAGAAGTAGCACACTTCCAAGAAAATACTCAGTTTTGCTTAAAAGCTTCAACCAAGAACAATACACTATTGCTTAAAAGCTTTAGAGTGGACAATGAATAATGAACAATAATCACACTCAATGCATTAGAAGATACCTGAGTGACATACAATTAAAAAACAAAAAACCCTAAAGACCAACCAAATCAACGACTAATCCTTATTCGCAAAATTATCACGTTATGCTCTTTATCTCAATAGGGGTTTTCTTCTCTTTAAATAGCCTTCAGACCTACTGGACTTGGGCTTTATGAGGCGCACAAATAGTAGCAATCAGTATAAACTGGTTGCAAATCATCCTGCACAATAATAGGAGCAACATACAAACTTTCCTAAATAGGCTCAAGGATCCTTTTTATGAAAAGTAACAGAATCTGTAATAACAGAAAATCCCACAATATACTCCTATGAAAAACGCACGTGTGTGAATTAGAACACACTTAAACATCATGCTAAAAATACCAAAATAAACATGCCTTAACTATCTGGTATAACATGATCTGGAATGTGTCACAACATCATGCAGAACAATATGTCTAACTGTCATGACAGAACATCTGGTTTAACATCTTGCTAACAGCATGTTGTTTTACCAAACTGTAGCCAATCCAAAAACCACAGGACTTACAATTTCTTCAAAAACTACATCCATACCAGTCAGAATAAAGGCGGTGAAGAATGAAGGTTGAGAAACATAAGAAAGGGGGTTTGAATTGGGTTTCACATTTCGTCCCCATTTGTGGAATTTAAACTAATGACGCTAACAAATAAATAAAAATAAATGAACATAATTATTTTTTCCTGGTTCACTGTTAACGAAGTTACTCCATTCCACCCCTCAAGGTGATTTCGCCTTATCACAAGGACTTAATCCACTAATCATTAAAATGACTACAACCACAATGGATACGTTCCATTGCCTTCTTGAGAATCCTGGCTTTCACTCGCATCTCAAGGAATCAACCTCCAAGCCGTTTAACAACGACCTAGCCCTCTCAAGCATCCTTGTCTTCACTCTACCGCTCAAGGAACAACATCCATTAAGCTGTTAGAAACACGCTTAGTCATCTCAAGCATTCTGGTCATCGCTTGACCGCTCAAGGAACAATACCTTTTACAAGGATTTTCATGTGCACTATTATGCTTCTTACAAGCTGATTACACAAATGAAATACAATAACACCTAAGTGTTTCTAGCAAGAAATGAGCAACAACTCCCTGCTTTCTAATACAAAAACTATCTAAAAATGAATCTCTAAGAGATTATAAAGCACACTAGTTCTGTATTGCTTAAAAGCTTTCTTGATGAGCACTACGACTTCTTTTCATGAACTTTAAGCTTCTTTCTAATGTACTCCTTTCTTGAGTAGGTAATGCTTCTTCCAGCTTAACTCTCAAGATCAACTAAGTTACTATGCTTCACTTATTGATGTTTCACTTGACAAGTTTCACATGGCTTTAGCATGTTGCATCGTTGTACACTCTTCATCACTTTGCTTCAGCTTCTTCTTCATTTAAGCTTCAGCTTGTAGCATCTTGTACTCCTTTCTTGAGCTTTAATGCTTTTTCCAATTTAACCATCAAGTTCAACTAAGCTACTATGCTTCACTTATTGATGTCTCACTTGAGTAGTTTCAAATGGTGTTAGCATGATTATCGTTTATGCACACTTTATAGTAGAAACTTCATCTTTTCTTTCTACATGTTAATTGTTTGTTGCGTTGAATAATAACACTTCAATATGAGGAGCATCCAACTAACTTTTTATCTCTCTCTTTTTCTCATGATCAGCGGCTACTTCAAGCAACATTTCTTCAAGCTTCCAAGTCTTCAATTTATAAAGCAGGAGAGAATAGATTCGTTGATGGGTATTCTTAGAAACATTTTCCAACTGCAATATCCCAATGTCCACATGAAGGAATGGTCAACATCACTGTACAAAAAGATGTCCTTGCGCCGCCCTATCGAGGTAGAGGTCACAGAGTTTTAGTACTATTATATCTAGTTAAAAACCATTCTGATCTTCAGTCTTCTAGCATCTTCAGAGGCTTCAGATATTAACTTGATGAAGCATGTTGTAGAAGAGTCATCCATTGTGTAGTCTTCAGAACCACAGTCTTCAAGATTCCAGATCTTCGTTCAGCAGAACTATCTTGAGAATCTTCAGCACTTGGTTTCTTAGAAGCATTATCTTCAGAGTCTACAGAACCAGTTCTTCAGAACCTTGTCTTCAGATTTCATTAAGAACGTTCTTTTATTCAGAGTCTTTAGCACTTCATTCAATTAGAACCTTGTCTTCAGAAACTCTTCAGAACTTTATCTTCTTAAATTGTGTCTTCAGAATCTTCAGAGCTTTGTTCACCTAAACCACGTCTTCAGAATCTTTAGAACTTATAACATTAGAAGCGCATCACATTAGAAATCCTTATAGGCCTTTCTTATAAAGTCTCAATTAGAATTTCCAGAACTAACGTTCATTAGAACCGTTGTATTAGAAACATTCCTGAATCTTGAATTTATCTTGTACACACATATGTTTTCTTCCAAAGTGTTGATAACAAATTCTGATGACGTCACACACCTTCTTATCGTAGTCAAAATCATATTGACAACAACCACACACTAGACATAAACCATATCATACATAATTGTTCTCTTAGATAACACGTGCAATTATCATCAAAACTCAAAGGCCAGATGTAAAACCAAATGTTGTTCTTACAATCTCCCCCTTTTTTATGATGACAAACAATGCATTTTGGTAGAGCAATTCGTATAGGGTAATCACCTTAAATCCACAGAGTCAGAGATAAGCTTAACGGGCTCCCCCAGATTCTGTTACTCTCAAAATTCATTTATGTTTATTCAGAGTCTCCCCCTGATCGCAAGACTCACAAAATAAAAATTTTGAAGTACCAATTGAAGGAATAGAGAAGGAATACTTCTCCATGACGTCTCATTAGAATCTGACTAGAACTGACTAGTCTTCATCTCAGAACCTAGCTTGCTATCAGAATACTGTAGACGTATCAGAACCTGATTTGTCTTATCAGACTTGATGTCTTGCATTATATATCAGAAACTGGTAGATACTTTCTTAGATGTCATGCATCATGTATCAAAACCAAATCTTCAATATCTTAGAACAGATCACCAACATGTGCACATATCCTCATGTCATTTGATGGTTCAGAAACCAAATATTTTCTTTAATAACCATGACTTGATTTGATCTCTGAAAGGTTCACATTCTTTTAATGTTGGAGTCTAGATACCATTTGAAGTTTGGATACCATTGAATTTTAGATACTAATTGAATCATTCTTTCATAAAGTTAACAACTTCTGACTAGTTTTGGGTATCAGCGCGAAATTCATGGACATCCCTTATTTCTGATAACTTAGTGGTCAACACCAGATATTCATATATTATCAGGTCGATCTTATTTGGCATTCTTCTTTCTTATAATTGTCTTCTGATGATTATATCTTTTGATCTCTTGTACAATTACTTCTGATATAATCTTCTTGATTATTGACTTCTGATGTACATTACTTGCTTTGCTTCTTGATCATATCTTCTTGATATCTTATCAAATACAAATTATGTATTCTGATATATCATAGCTTCTGTTATGTCTTGTCTTCTGATATAAGATCATATATTCTTATATGTCTTGTCTTCTGTCTTCTGATAGCTTATTCTAACATATAGTGAACTTTTGCGAAGTTCCTGATCAATTCTTAAACATATTGTTAGAAGTAAAGATATTCAATAATATTTGGGATGAGATTCTTAGATTTAGGCATATCAAAATCATTATACTTTCTCCCCCTTTTTCAGAAATAAAAAAGGTAACGAAAATAAATTGACAAAGAAATATGAAAATGAAATTTCATTAATACTAAATAGAGATATTACAATGGGAGATGACAGACACAAAATATACTTAGGTCTAATGACAAAACTAAGAACTTAGAGGCTCTAAGATTCAACAACTTTTCAGGGCCTGGGGTTTGTAAGCTCTCTCTGTGTCAGATGGTCTTCGAGAGGAGGTTTGTAAGCTCTTCTTAAATCCTATCTGTAAAGTCTAAGAAGTGAGGTTTGTAAGCTCCCTTCTATTCAGAACAAAGAAACCAACCCCTTTAAGGAGAAACACCAATCGTATTCAGAAATATATCTTTAATCAATGATATTTTGTTGATTTTTGATGGTTTCAGAATAGTTCATATGTGAGCATCAATCAGGAGAAAGTTTTTCACTCATTCCTGTTTACTTTATGTGAGTAATGACTCCTTTTAGATCAAGAATATGGGAAATGACTCTATTGAAAGGAATATGAAATGATAACTCCTTTCAGGATTAAAGAATTTCTTCTTTCAGATAGTTGAACATGGATTGAGGCAGATTGATCTTAATCTTAGAGACTAAGAAGAAAATGAAAAGCACATCCATTGCAGAGAGCCATCATGTTCCCTTTTCTCTAGGCCTAAGATTTATTCCCATGATTTGGTACCAGACCTTTGCCATAGAGGTGAGAGTTGAGGGACTGTCAGCTGGTCCTTCTTTACCATAGATGATGCGAACATGTTTAGCAAAAATGTTGTTTCCTATGTATTTTTCAACAGTTTCGCCATCTTTCTTACACTCAATTGCTTGAGAAATGCTAGTGGAGTTAATCATGATGGGAAAACCAGAGACAGTAGACAAGATAGAACAAGCATCAGGCTCATAATGAAGAACGCGAGCATTGGCCCAAAATTCCTTTACAAGTTCCAGATATATGGGTCCAGAGAGCATTTCAAAATATTTATCCCAGTTTTTGTAGTAGATATTTGAGAGGGTATTGGAAAGACCATTTTCCAATAGAGCTTTGAGGTCAATAGTATATTCTTTCAAAAGATCTAAATCAGAAATCTCTCCCTTAATAGTTTTTGTTAACATGATAAAAAATAAGAAGGAAGAGGGAGATGAAAATTATGATGAAAATGCACAGTTCAGAGAACAGGAGGGAGTGACTAAAGCTGTCGAGGAAGGATTATAGATAGAGAAAAGGAAGATTAAGAGTTAAGGGAATAATGATGGTCAGAGGAGATGGAGAGACTCGAGACACGCAGAACAATTAATGATTTAGCTAAAAAGTGATTGTTTTTAAAGCATGTGATAAATTGAAATGAAGGAGTAACACACCTAATAAAGGATAAGAATAAGAGACCTATGTAGACACTAGGTTCAAGGAGAAACAAAGGAGACAAAAAAACAAAAAATTGAACACAAAAATTTTGACAAGAGGTAAAGTAAATGATTTCATTTCCTATATCCAAGATATTCTCATTACTCGAGATGTCCCATCAAATACTAGGCGTGAAACAAGTGAGACAAAAGTATTGTTAATCTATCAACCCTTCGTATCATAATGAATAATAAATGCATCATGCTCTTTAGTTTCCAAAGGTTAAAAGCATTTACCAACAGTCATGTGTTTTAGCTTAGTTATTTATGAAATGTGATAACTTCACTAGTCAAAAGTCTCATATCTAGATAGTAGAGCAAATATTACAAAACAGTAGAGACTTATTTTTCAATTTCAAGCAGTTGCATTTTAAGATAGCTCTCTTCATTCTTGATGTTGAATTGAATTCACACATAAAGAATGAAAACAAGTCTACATTCAGCAAGGAAAAATTTGAAGTAGATATCAACCCAAAAAAAAGTATATCTCAAATATTTTAAATAAGTTCCTTCTGAATATAGTATCTTGAAATGTATTTCTCTAGAATATAAATATAGATTTCTAAACCATTTAAGAATAAACAGTAAGAGTTAGAAATACATTACTCAATCCTTTGTGTAGATTCCTAGCTATGACTGTAGATGCTTCTTCAGAATTACCACGTGTTCAGCTTTTGAAGTTGATGACTTTGTTGAAGAGCACTTCTGGCTTCATGACTTCTTGATCTTCCATTCTGAAGGGTGAAAAAATCTCTTTTGATGTTTGTTTCATCTTTGATCATTAGAGAAGAACCAAGTTCTTTCTCTAGTCTTCGACTTGGAATTATCCGTCTTCTATCTTCAAGAAGGCTTGCCTCCATAAAGCCACTAGTTTCTTAGCTTGAGCATATACTCTTGAACAGTTGTGTATTAAAGAAACTTGTTGGAATCTTCTTGTATCATCAGAATTCAATCATTGAGCAAATGCTAATCTTCACCAGATGCAGATGTCATCATGGTCATCAAACCAAGACATATTTCCTTTGAGGTTTGAATGAAAATCTTGTTCTTACTGGTTGAGCCTTTTCATCCAGCATCAGTTCATCAGAAGGTGACTTTCCTTTCTCAAGGGATTACGAACTGTGATGATTTATGATTGATCATCTTCTGATTTCTTCATTCTGATTTTCATTAATAACTTCATTTAGAGAAGATAGCTTCTAGCTTTGTATTCTTCCACTAAGCTTTAGTTTATGACTTCCAAGCTCATTATAAAATCCGACATTGATTTGATTTCTAATGAAGGTACTTCAGTAGCCTTTGGATATTCGAAACAATCTAACCAATATGCATCAGAATAAATTCGAATCATATTCTGTTCTGAATAGACATGCTAGTTGCTTCCTAGAAATGCTTTGTCATGATGATTTCTCATATATCATGATTTAAGCAATTTCTTTTCTAAGCTTGTTCTATCTTTAATCATCTGTATCTGATAGTGAAGAACTGGAACATCAAAATCTTATTTTCACCAGATAGCTTCCTAAGCTCATAATTTCACTCAGTCACATTAGTCCAGAAAGTAGTGAACACAGAAGTATACATTTATGTATCAGGAGCTTCTAAAGTGAAACATGGAAGATATTCTGACCAACTTAAGCTTGTTCAACTAAGATGTCTTTTTCAAGTTAACATGACTTACTTGTCTTAAGTCATTTCTCTTTATGAACACACATACGTCAAGAACTCATAAAATTTTATCTTGCATGTGTTGTTCTCCCAAACTTCTGACAGCTTAATAATCTTCCTTTTCGATCACTTCAGAAATCCGCAAAGCTTTCTAGATTTGGAGTAGATGTCTTCATTCTGTGCAGACATTCAGAATCCTGATAACCAACTCCATAAGCTTCTATTCAAATAGCAAGATTCTGATCATCTTCATCAAGAATCCTGACGAAGAAATCATCATTCAGAATCTTAAGTTCTGCAGTCATGATTTGAAAACTTGATGACAAGATTTCTAACAACTTCAGCATACTTCATCTTGAAGTTTCTATGCTTCATAATCATGACACGAGCATTCTCTCTTCTTCACATGAAAGAGTTCATAATGAGCAATACTGAGAAAGTCAACGGTAGACCCGGTATATTTGTTGAAAACATCCCATACTCAGAAAGAATTAACCTTCAACAAACAAGATTTCTTGCTTTCTGATGATTCTTGTTGATCTCTTCTAGATCATTCTTCTTAAGCCTTGTCTAGGCATCACCTTAAGGAGATACATAGTTCTCAACTAACGTATTCCAAGAATAGCATTCATCAGATTCTTCTAATTATCTGATGAATCTATTATCCTCTTACCAGCTGATTCTTCATCTTGCTTTCAATCTTCTTGCAAGCGCCATAAGAGAAGATTATGTTGTCAATAACAACCAGCTCTAAAAATCAGTGACATAATCCAGAATGAACCTTTCTGGTTTGTCATTTCAGTACTCAATCTTTTCATCATTGTATGAGACTGAAACTGTAGATGGTGGAGGAGATTAATTAGAGCATTTCTCAAAGCTCGTTTGGATCTTTATCTGACACGGTTAAGTGTTTGATAAATATCAATAACAGAATCAGAGCTCTGATACCAATTGAAGGTTGAGAAACACAAGAAAGGGGGGTTTGAATTGGGTTTCACATTTCGTCTCCTTTTGCGTAATTTAAACTAATGATGTTAACAAATAAATAAAAATAAATGAACACAATTATTTTTATCTTGGTTCACTGTTAACGAAGTTACTCCAGTCCCACCCCTCAAGGTGATTTCGCCTTATCACAAGGACTTAGTCCACTAATCATCAAAATGATTACAACCATAATGGATACCTTCCATTGCCTTCTTGAGAATCCTGGCTTTCACTCGCCTCTCAAGGAATCAATCTTCAAGGCGATCAACAACGACTTGGCCCTCTCAAGCATCCTGGTCTTCACTCTACCGCTCAAGGAACAACATCCACTAAGCTGTTAGAAACACGCTTAGTCATCTCAAGCATTCTGGTAATCACTCGACCGCTCAAGGAATAATACCTTTTACAAGGATTTTCATGTGCACTATTATGCTTTTTACAAGCTGATTACATAAATGAAGTACAATAACACCAAAGTGTTTCTAGCAAGATATGAGCAACAACTCCCTGATTTCTAATACAAAAACTATCTTAAAAAGAATCTCTAAGAGATTATAAAGCACACTAGTTCTGTATTGCTTAAAAGCTTTCTTGATGAGCACTACGACTTCTTTTCATGAGCTTTAAGCTTCTTTCTGATGTACTCCTTTCTTGATTAGGTAATGCTTCTTCCAGCTTAACTATCAAGATCAACTAAGTTACTATGCTTCACTTGACAAGTTTCACATGGCTTTAGCATGTTTCATAGTTGTACACTCTTCATCACTTTGCTTCAGCTTCTTCTTCATTGAGCATTCTTCATTTAAGCTTCAGCTTGTAGCATCTTGTACTCCTTTCTTGAGCTTTAATTCTTTTTCCAATTTAACCATCAAGTTCAACTAAATTACTATGCTTCACATATTGATGTCTCACTTGAGTAGTTTCGAATGACGTTAGGATGATTATCGTTTGTGCACACTGTATAGTAGCAGCTTCATCTTTGCTTGCTACATGTTGATTGTTTGCTGGGTTGAATAATAACACTTCAGTATGAGCAACATCCAACTAACTTTTTATCTCTCTCTCTTTTTCTCATGATCAGCGGCTGCTTCAAGCAACATTTCTTCAAGCTTCCAACTCTTCAATTTATAGAGCAGTAGAGAATAGATCCATTGAGGGGTATTCTTGGAAACATTTTTCAACAGCAATATCCCAACGTTCACGTGAAGGAATGGTCAACATCACTGTAGAAAAGGATGTCCTTGCGCCACCCTATTGAGGTAGAGGTCACAGAGTTTTAGTACTATTATATTCAGTTCAAAACCATTATGATCTTCAGTCTTCTAGCATCTTTAGAGGCTTCAGATATTAACTTGATGACGCATGTTGTAGAAGAGTCATTATATGTGTAGTCTTCAGAACCACAGTCTTCAGAATTCCAGATCTTCGTTCAGCAGAACTATCTTGAGAATCTTCAGCACTTGGTATCTTAGAAGCATTATCTTCAGAGTCTACAGAACCTGTTCTTCAGAACCTTGTCTTCAGATTTCATTAAGCACGTTCTTTTTTTCAGAGTCTTCAGCACTTCGTTTAATCAAAACCTTGTCTTCAGAAACTCTTCAGAACTTGATCTTCATAAATTGTGTCTTCAGAATCTTCAGAGCTTTAATCATCTGAACCACATCTTCGGAATCTTCAGAACTTGTAACATTAGAAGCGCATCACATTAGAAAGCCTTATAGGCCATTCTCATAAAGTCTCAATTAGAATGTCCAAAACTAACGTTCATTAGAACCGTTGTATTAGAAACATTCATGAATCTTGACTTTATCTTATACACATATATGTTTTCTTCTAGAGTGTTGATAACAGAGTCTGATGATGTCACACGCCTTCTTATCAAAGTCAGAATCATATTGACAACATCCACACACTAGACATAAACCATATCATACAAAATTGTTCTCTTAGATAACATGTGCAGTTATCATCAAAACAACATGTTGTTTTACCAAAATGTAGCTAATCCAAAAACCACAGGACTTACAATTTCTTCAAAAAATACATCCATACCAGTCAGAATAAAGGCGATGAAGAACTGCTTGACTTCTTTCAAAACCTGAACCCTTTTTGCTTCCTTTTTATCTTATTCTATTTGGCTAAAACTAGACAGTTTCCTTTTCTTGTATGCACTAGCTTCCTTGTCTGAATTGCAGCCAGATCCTTCACCTCTCATTTTGGTAGGAACGATTTTAGTGGTTCTTTAAGTACATCAACTTCTTGTTGCATAGTCTCCTTGGAGCTATGAGGATTTCCTTTCTTTCCACTTTTATGAACAAGCCTTTCTTCCTCCTTATACACTGCTTTTTGAGCATCTCCCATAAGTTTCTTTCTAACAAGTGCATGAGCTACAGTTTCTTCATCAGAATCTTCATCATTATCATAAGTGATTACCATCCTTTTTCCTTTTCTCCTAGAGTCATACTCATTCTGAGACCTGATAAGAAGATAATCCTGAGAAATGGCCACTCCACACTCCTTCTTAGCTTTTTCAATAAGCATTCTGATGACTTATGGAGAATCGTTTTTTGTTATCATAGGAAAGTTTTCCAGAAACTTTCTTCTCTTATATCTTTTGATTCTGATGGGATTGTGAATCATTATGCTGTCCTTTTTCAACATATCTTTCATGTGAGCCAGAACGGATGCAGAAAACACACTTCCATAAGCATCATCTAAGTCTTGAGTGGCTCCACATTTTATTAGCAAGTTGATCAATTTTCCTTGATAGAAAAGTTCGGACAGTAACCTTGCATAAGGTACTGTTCTTTTAAGCATTTTGAAGGAGTCTTTAATGGATTCACACAAATGATGGAAGATGTAACCAGGAAGATTTAACCTCTGATCAGTTGTAAGATACCAGAGAAATATTTTGTGATCACAAGAAATATGATCAGAACTACCATCACGAGGGATCAAACATCCAATGAGAATTTTGAACAATAGTTTTTGTTCCAGATGCATATTCTTTACTTTACCAAAGTCATCTTTCTTTTTGAAGAGAAGTTTTTTAATATACTTGGCATAAATTCATCCTTCCTTTGAGTTGAGAATTACCATACCTTTATTCTTGGCTCCAATTAACTGAGCAATATTGTCCTCAGTGATTGAAACCTCTATACCTATTATAGCAGATCTAATTTCAACGCAGTTGAATTCCTTTAGACCCATTTTAGCTCTTGATTTTCCTTTCAAACTTATGTCATTTTCTATAGCAATTATTTCTTCATTCTGAGCAGAGAACTCATCATACACTTCTGCTCTGATCAATAAATCTTTTACTAGAGTTGGGTACGTTGGTCCATTTAGCATGTCGAAAAATTTCATCCATCCTTGAGACTCAAAGTACTTCGTCAAATGACAACCATTTGCAGAAAAATTTTATAAATCAACCACTTGCTCAATTAGAAGCTTTAAATCATTTTGATTGAGCGAAGTAGTCTTTGGTTTGATCTTAAGGTCTTGCATGGAATTTATGTTTAGTGGATCGACAGAGGATGCCATAGAGATGGTAAAAAGGTTTTTCTAGGGTTTACAGTTAGAGCACAAGACTGATAGTGATAAAAGCTATGTGTGTTGAGAATGTGTTGAGAGAATTAAATAGAATTAAAAGGATTTTAAACATACAAATATTTAAAACAAATTCAATTCCCTTCAAATTCAAGTCACCAATAATTTGAAGCGTGTTGAAGACAATTCAGACAGGTGTAAAGAGTGATACAGGTGTCAAATTTTTTTTACACTCTTTGTGCATGTGGGAAACAAATATTTCTTTAAGCAAGATTCTGAATCATAAAATTTTCAGAGATTATCTTAGATCAAAAGTTTTGCTTACCAAAAACCTTGATTAAGACAGTTTATGACAATTATCAAATTCAGATTCTCTACTTATAATCAAGTATAAACTACTAAGTTCAGAAATTTTTATCAACTAAATAACTCTTGAGAGAATTATTAGATGAATTAGTTTAGTGAAGAACACAATATATTAATTTGTTCTGAACAATAATAAAGATTTCTTCAAAAGTAAAAAAGAAATCTTTGTTTCAACATGACATAGATATTGTCACAAAAGATGAAAATATCCACTACACCAGTCCTAAAGATTCTTAATTTAATTTCTTCCAAGATATTTGAGCATGAAGGTTACTTATGCTGAAATATCTTGTACAGAAATTTACACTTGAAATAATAAATAATAAAACTTACCTGGATAGCTTTTCTGATTCTGGATCTGCAGTCTGTTTTGATGAAGTATTTCTGACTTATTCATGAGTCAACATCTTGAATTATCTACTTCCCATTGAGAAGGAGACATGTTCCTTTCAGTAGATTTCTTCATCTTGTAGCCACCCTTCTTTTCATACCAAAATGAAAATATACTTTCCTCACAAGATCTTTGTCTGCACCACTGTAAAGTGTTATGCACAGACCAGGGCTCTGATGTCAATTGAAGGTGAGGAAAATACACAAGAAGGAGGGTTGAATTGTGTTCACCAAATTAAGACATTTCTGCTTTCGAACAGGGTTCAGACTCTAAATGTTTATTCAAAATCTGATTATACGTGCATCGGAACAATATATCAGAAGTAGAGTAAGCAGAAACAAAGAACACAACAGATTTATCATGGTTCCTCTCCTAACTGAGAGTACTCCAGTCCCCTTGCCTCACAAGAGATTTTCCACTATAATCAATCACATGATTACAACTGCTTATGCACTCAAGCTTAAGACTTTCACTGCTCATACCAACAGTCTAAGACTTCCCTGCTCAATTAGCACCTGATCAAGACTTCCTGCTTAGATCCTCAGATCCTAAGACTTTCCTTGCTCAAACCACCTGGTTTAAGGCTTTCCTGCTTAGACACACTGTCTAATACTTTCCTTACTCAGATCCTGGATCCAAGACTTCCCTGCTTAGACACACCATCTAAGACTTCTCTGCTTAAACCTTTTGTCCAAAACTTTCATTGCTCAGATTCACAATCCAAGACTTCCTTTGCTCAGATTCACAATCCATGACTTCCTTGCTTAATCAACATTGAAATTCTGGTTAAGCAGATCACGAAGATGTCAGACAAGATGTCGTGACACTTGATCTCTGCTTCTCACAAGGATCTAAGGAAGAACAAATGAAAAATGCAGAAAGTAAATAACACCAGAGATTGTTAACCCAGTTCGGTGAACAATAACACCTACATCTGGGGGCTACCATGCCAGGAATGAAATCACTAAGTAGAATTGGTTCTAAGCTAAACTCAAACGTTTACAGCTTATCACCTAGAAACTACCCTTCCTAAATTTCTACCTAAGACTCTCCTAGGTATGAGACCATTCTCAATTCCCTTTCAACCACAGTAGTGATTGAAAATATTACAACTCAATAAGAACGTCCTTCTCAAGTATTCACACAATACACGAGAGGCTCACAAGTGCAAACCCTAGTACTTCTAAAACAGCTGCAACAACCAATCTCAAACTAGGTTAACTCTAAACTATTTATATTGTAAACCACAGCTAGACTTGGGCTTCTAAACCGCAGCAGAAATCTTCCTCAGAATTAGCGACCTAACTTTTTCTTCAATCCCAAGTTACCAAAATTGTCTCCTTCACAAGGAAACCGCAAATCCATTTAGAATCAGAATCTCTGATTCCACAGTCTCAAATGCCACCTAGAATCCTAGTCATATTCTAATCACACCTGCTAACACAAACAGTTAGTTCAAAACTCTAACAGAAAAAGATGTTGAATCCTCCTGATAGGACATTTTGTCAAACAACTCAACCTGCAGTTAGTCTAACATGTTAGGCCATCTTGTCCAACATCTTTTTGCTAAGTTAGTTTTACCAAAATTAATGCCAACCTCAAAAGCACGGATTCAACAATCTCCCCCTTTGGCAGATTTTGGCTAAAACTAACTTTCATTCACCTGCAGCAACATTATCAGGGAGAGACCACTATCAGAGCAGCAGCGAAATCAACAATAAAACATGGCTCCCCCTCAAACAGTTCAGATCTACTCCCCCTCAGTATTTAGTAGATCATCAGCAGTCAGCGGTGGTTAAATTCTCCCCCTTTTTAGCTAAAATATGACAAAGGTAGAAAGACTAACCCAATAACCAATAAACCAGCTCAAAGTAAAAGTTTACACACCCAACAGAATAGAAATAAAATAGTCTGGGCATTTAGCCCTTACAAAACCAGAAAGAAACAACAAAGCAGTAAAGAAAAAAGAGAGAGAAGATTGAAAAATCCTCTCGCTATGGTGAGAATACATATTCAGAGAGCAAAATATTATTCCCACCCCAACCTTCTGAAAGTTGTGCCTCATCAGAAAGGCAAACTCCAAGCTTGCCTCTCAACGTCTCAAATTGATTTGCATCCAAAGCTTTAGTGAAGATGTCAGCTAATTGATTTTCTATGGCCACATGTTCCAGAGTGATAACTTTATCTTCTACGAGATCTCGAATGAAGTGACGCCTGATGTCAATGTGTTTAGTTCGGCTGTGCTGAATGGGATTCTTAGAAATATTTATAGCACTTAATTTGTCACAGAAGAGTGGCATAACATCTTGTGGGACATTGTATTCAGTCAGCATTTGTTTCATCCACATCATTTGAGAACAGCTACTCCCCGCAGCAATGTACTCAGCTTCAGCTGTGGACAGGGAAACACAGTTTTGCTTTTTGCTAAACCAGGAAATTAGATTGTTTCCTAAGAAGAAGCATCCCCCTGAGGTACTTTTTCTATCATCTACATTTCCAGTTCAGTCAGCATCACAATATCCTATTAATACAGAGTCAGAGCTATGTGTGTAGAGTAAACCATAATTGTATGTACCATTCACATACTTCAAAATTCTCTTAACTTGATTAATATGACTTGCTTTGGGTTCAACCTGATACCTTGCACAGACTCCTACAGCGAACATTTTATCAGGTCTACTGGCTGTAAGGTATAGGAGACTTCCAATCATGCTTCTATAGAGACTCTGATCAATGCTTACACCATTCTCATCTCTTGTCAATTTCAAGTGTGTGGGGGCAGGAGTCCTCTTGTGTTTTGCATTTTCCAAGCCAAACTTCTTGACGATATTCTTAGCATATTTCCCTTGACAGAGGAAAATGGAGTCTTCCATTTGTTTGACTTGGAGACCAAGAAAGTAGGTTAATTCTCCGACTAAACTCATTTCAAACTCTGACTGCATTTGCTTGAAAAAATGTTCAACCATTTCTTCCGATATTCCACCAAAAACAATGTCATCAACGTAGATTTGAGCTATCATAAGTTACCTTCCTTTTCTCTGACGAAGAGAGTTTTATCAATTCCTCCCTTTCTGTAGCCATTTGTAACAAGGAACTCAGTCAGCCTTTCATACCAGGCCCTTGGTGTTTGTTTCAACCCGTATAAGGCTTTCTTCAGCTTGTAAACATGATCTGGAAATGTTGGATCAATAAAGCCTTTGGGTTGTTCCACATAAACCTCTTCGCTGAGATATCCATTCAAAAGGGCACTTTTAACATCCATTTGAAAGAGTTTGAACTTCAAAAGACAAGCTATTCTAAGGAGCAGTCGTACAGATTCCAGTCTAGCAACAGGTACAAAAGTCTCATCAAAGTCCACTCCCTCTATCTGGGTATATCCCTGTGCTACGAGTCTGGCCTTGTTTCTTGTGACAACTCCATATTCACCAGACTTGTTCTTAAAAACCCACTTAGTGCCGATCACATTTGATCCTTCGGGCCTGGGTACCAGATCCCAAACATCACATCTCTTGAACTGATCAAGCTCTTCTTGCATTGCATTAATCCAGAATTCATCTGTCAAGGCTTCCTTAACATTCTTTGGTTCCATCTTTGACACAAAGCAGGCACTTGCCACCACATCCCGTGATCTAGTCATCCTACCTCCATTTGGATCCCCTATTATGAGTTCCTTGGGATGATCCTTTTGCATTCTGAGTGAAGGTACTTTGTCTACTTTCTCGAATACAGTAGATTCATGATTGTCATCGTTGGGTACTGCACTATCTTCAGAGTTGTCTTGAGGGGTTTCAACATCCTCTATGACATCTTCCTCCTCCATTGGAAAGAATGCTCCAATGTCATTTGTAGCTTCAACCTCCATAGGAGAGTCATCAACCACAACATTTATGGATTCTAATACAACTTGAGTTCTTAGATTGTAAACACGGTATGCTCTGCTGTTTGTGGAGTAAGCTAGAAAGATTCCTTCCTTACTATTGGGATCCATCTTTCTCCTCTGCTCACGGTCTGCCAGAATGTAGTATTTGCTGCCGATGACATGGAAGTATTTCACCGTTGGTTTTCTACCCTTCCATAATTCATACAAGGTAGCAGAAGTTCCCGACCTGATGGTTACCCTATTTAGAATGTAGCAAGCTGTGTTCATTGCTTCTGCCCAAAAATGATAAGGAAGTTTCTTAGCATGAAGCATGACCCTTGCACACTCTTGAATAGTTCTATTTTTTCTTTCTAACACATCATTCTGTTGAGGAGTGATGGGTGAAGAGAACTCTTGACTAATTCCTTCCGAGGAGCAGAACTCATCAAACTTACTGTTTTCAAATTCCCTCCCATGATCACTTCTGATTCTGATTATACCACAGTCCTTCTCTCTTTGAAGTCTCTGGCACAATCCCTTAAAAACTTCAAACACCTCTGATTTCTCCTTGATAAAGTGCACCCAAGTGTATCTAGAAAAATCATCAACAACTACGTAGGCATACCTTTTTCCTCCAAGACTTTCAACTTGCATAGGTCCCATTAAATCCATATGAAGAAGCTCTAAGTTCCTTGATGTGGTTTGTTGTTGAAGCCTTTTGTGTGACATTCTAGTTTGTTTCCCAATCTGGCATTCTCCACATATCTTTCCCTCATCTATCTTAAGATTTGGAATCCCTCTGACAACTTCCTTGGATATGACTTCTTTCATTCCTTTTAGGTGTAAATGCCCCAGTTTCTGATGCCACAGCTTTACTTCATCCTCCCTAAACACTAAATAGGTGGAAGAACTCTGAGTTTCGTAGGGAGCCCACAAATAGCAGTTATCCTTGGATCTGGCATCTTTCATAATAAGTTCTTCTTTATCATTTATAACCAGGTACTCAGATTCAGAAAAGTTTACCTTAAGAGCTTGGTTACAAAGTTGGTTGATGCTTATTAGATTAGCAGTCAATCCCTTAACATACAAAACTTTATCAAGACAGGGCTGGCCTTCATACTTCAGTTTGCCAACACCTTTGATTTCTCCTTTTGAGCCATCTCCAAAGGTGACATAACCAGTGGGATGAGTTTTAATATCAGCCAGGAACTTCTTTACACCAGTCATGTGAGTGGAGCACCCACTGTCAAAGTACCAGTCTTCTTTGGCTGAGGCTCTAAGCGAGGTATGGGCAATGAAGGCTATACTTTGGCCCTTAGGTATCCATTTCTTCTTTCCTTTGGGAGTCTTCCTTCTTCTTCTTCTTCTGGATTGATTTGAAGATTTAGGATATCCATTCAGCTTGTAGCAGTGAGCCTGTATATGATCGACTTTCCCGCAGTAGTAACATTGTTTGTCCTATTTTTGTTTTCCTGGAGAGTTGTTCTGAGGCCTTTGATGATGTTGAGACATCCTTCTTGACATCACTTGAGCTGAGTTTCCTCTAGTCCTATGTCCTTTGATCTCAACTTGATCACTATAGCCCAGACCCTTTCCACTTCCGACATTTCTTCCTGACATAAGGATTTCATCTAGCATGTCTGAACTATTGTTCATCATCCTTATATACTTGGTCAGGTTATTGAGTTTGGAGTGTAACCACTCCACTTTATCCTCCAATTCTGAGATCGTTTCCAAATGGTTCCGTCTTTCATCACACAGTTGTGAGATAAGATTCTGCTTATCTTGTCCTAGTTGAAATAATTCAGCCATGCCATTTGAATTGAGCGATACATTATCTGACTCCTTGTTAGAATCATATACTCCAGTCATTGTAAGCACCTTCTTAGTAGTCTCTCCATCACTTGAGGAGTCATCCTCTGACCATGAAGTAGACAAACCTTTCTTCTCCTTCTTGTGATATGTGGGACACTCACCTCTTGTGTGTCCAAAACCTCCACACTCAAAGCACTGAACTCCTTCCTTCGGCCGAGTTTCTTATCATAGCTGGGTCTTCTCCCAAAGTTTCTAGATCTGTAGATGTCTGAAGTCTGAGCCTTGACATTTATCTTAGACTTGTCATCCAATTGCTTTGCTAGTTGATGATACTGTTTTTCCAAGAACCCTACAGCTTTGGACAAATCCTCTTTGGTGTCTCCCTCTTCTTGGTTGGTCACCAAAGCAATACTTTTTTTCTTTTCTTCCTTTTCACTAATTGCCATCTTAAAGGTTTGGAGTGATCCCATAAGCTCATCTACCTTCATGGTGTTAATATCCTGAGCTTCTTCAATAGCCGTCACTTTCATATCAAACCTCTTGGGGAGAGACCTCAGAATCTTCCTGACTAACTTGGCTTCAGGAATTTTCTCTCCAAGATCACTAGATGTGTTAGCAATATCAACAATATTCATATGAAAGTCATGTATACTTTAATCTTCTCTCATTCTCAGGTTCTCAAATTTAGTAGTGAGAAGCTGAAGCCTTGAGGATTTGACACGAGAGGTCCCTTCATGAGCAGTCTTCAGAATTTCCCACGCATCCTTTGCAACAGTATAATTCTTTATGAGTCTGAAGATTTTCTTGTCCACCCCATTGAACAAGGCATTCAAGGCGTTCGAGTTTCCTTGAGCAAGCTTATCATCTTCATCGTCCCAATCTTCTTCAGGTTTTAGCTCCTCAATGAGCTTCCCATCTTTGTCTTTGATCTTTGGTGGATCCCACCCCTTGACCACAGACTTCCAAGCCTTTCTATCCATAGACTTGATACACGCCACCATACGAACTTTCCAATAATCATAATTGGAACCATCTAGTATTGGTGATCTATTTAGAATTTCTCCTTATTTATCCATCGTACCAGAAAGTATAGTCCCTGAATCTCACCCAAATACAGAGCAGGATACCTGCTCTGATACCAATTGAAATTCTGGTTAAGCAGATCACGAAGATGTCAGACAAGATGTCGTGACACTTAATCTCTGCTTCTCACAAGGATCTAAGGAAGAACAAATGAAAAATGCAGAAAGTAAATAACACCAGAGATTGTTAACCCAGTTCGGTGAACAACAACACCTACGTCTGGGGGCTACCAAGCTAGGAATGAAATCACTAAGTAGAATTGGTTCTAAGCTAAACTCAAAATTTTACAACTTATCACCTAGAAACTACCATTCCTAGATTTCTACCTAAGACTCTCCTAGGTATGAGACCCTTCTCAATTCCCTTTCAACCACAGCAGTGACTGAAAATATTACAACTCAATAAGAACGTCCTTCTCAAGTATTCACACAATACACGAGAGGCTCACAAGTACAAACCCTAGTACTTCTAAAATAGCTGCAACAACCAATCTTAAACTAGGTTAACTCTAACCTATTTATATTGTAAACCACAGCTGGACTTGGGCTTCTAAACCGCAACAGAAATCTTCCTCAGAATTAGCGAGCTAATTCTTTCTTCAATCCTAAGTTACCAAAATTGTCTCCTTCACAAGGAAACCGCAAATCAATTTAGAATCAGAATCTCTGATTCCACAATCTCAAATGCCACATGGAATCCTAGTCATATTCCAATCACACCTGCTAACACAAACAGTTAGTTCAAAACTATAACAGACAAAGATGTCGAATCCTCCTGATAGGACATCTTGTCAAACAACTCAACCTGCAGTTAGTCTAACATGTTAGGACATTTTGTCCAACATCTTTATGCTAAGTTAGTTTTACCAAAATTAATGCCAACCTCAAAAGCAGGGACTCAACAAACATAGATCAAGAATTTTAATTCTCAAGCACACAACAAAATACTTACTTGGCTCAAGCTTTTCAACTGGATACTTGATGCTCAAACATATAGTATGAAATTTTTAATCTTATCTGCTGAACAATATGTTCAATAGAAAAGAGAACAATGTGTACTTGATCTTGAATCAGAGGTATATGGTAATAACCTTACCAAAGACCTTAATCTCTCAAGACTTACAGAATATTCAATGTTTAGGAAACCTTAAGGCTATTTACAATTTACAACAATTAGCATAAGATTCTGCATATCCAGTAGTGTTGCTCATTGTTGATATTATTATTTCTTTATTCAGATAGAAGCACATAACACCTCTATCTTCTTGGACATTCTTTCTTCTTTCTTATTCCTTGTTAAAGATTCAAGTAGAACCTTCAGCCCCTTATATAGCAGATTTCAGGGAACTAGCCGTTGGGAGAAATAACTTGATCAAATGTCTTTGTTCTTCTCCAAAGTACAAGAGATGTTGAGGGTAGATACACAGAAAATCTTGATCCATTGTGTAATTTGTTTAACCAAAGTGTCTTCAGAAGTATCCTATACTATAGAGCCGTTGAGAGTGGTTATCCGTAAAGCATGTCAATTCTTCTTGAGCCTTGTGATCATAGACTCTATCTGACGAGCTGAGTTGACATTACAACTTGCTTTCTGCAATAAGGATAGCTTTAGCTTTGCTGCAACTTCTGAACAGTCATCAGAAGCCAGTACAATTACCAAGTGTAGAAACAATGTGTTGGTTCTTCTGATGTTGAGGTCTTCAGCTTCATCGCTTAGTAAGTGTTCTTTCAAATTTTGTGTCATCAGAACCACGCAACTCAGCTTCACTCAAGTGTGCCTTCATATCAGATTCTGAATATATCTTTTAAGTATAAGAACCTGCATACTTGAACACACATTAGATAACACCATTGTTATTTTAATACTTATGTTATCATCGAAACTAAGGATATATATCATGAACAAATCTTGTTCTAACACCTATTACACCCATAAGACTAGAATTGTTACGGTGAAAAAAAATCAACTTAAATATTTTTATTCTTACTGGTACTATTTATTTTTTCACTATTTGACATGAGTCTTGAATGAATATCTGATTCGAGACATTAGTGGCTACAAAAACAAAATATTATAAATTATTTACTTTCTAGAAGAATTGTAACTAGTTGTGCCACATCCATTCTCAAATAACATAGATTGCTCGGCTCAATTCCATTCAATCTATTTTTTCCTAATCTATTTGATCTTATGCAGATGTTTTTGGTTCCGAGCTTTAGCTTAATGGAGTATGAAGTTGAAATGTTAGGATTTACCATGATCTTCTTGTAGGTTCAACTAGGAATGAATGAAAGGAGTTGCAAAATATTCTCCTAAATGTTAAGCCAAATTTGGATTTAGAAGATGATTTTGTATGGTGGCATGAGGGAGCGGGTTTCTCAGTTAAGGTTGTTTATCATATATTGGAATCTTTAGCTAGTGCAGGTTCACACTTGGATATTGATTATTTAATACTCTTAATCTGGTGTGGAAATAAAATGTCCCAAGTAACATTCAAATATTTGTTTGGAGACTTCTCTTGAATAGGCTTCAAACAAAGGATGAGTTGACTAAAGGAGGGGTTAAGGGGTGTGCACAACCTAGTATGTTCAATTAAAATCATTTGCACCTTTTTTTGTTGTGCCCAGTTACATCTCGCATGTGGCAAAGTATTGGTGTCTGAATTTAGTATGATTAGTTGTCGACCAATTGCGGGATTTTGGACCATTTGAATAATTTTGGAAAGTTCATGAAAGAAAAGATAAAGAAGAATTTGACTCTCTTGTTGTGGTTAGCAATTTCTTGGTCTATTTGGTTATTTAGGAACAAAATTCTCTTTAATGGTGGTTGTAAAGCCGTTATGGAAATCATGTCTTTAGGTAAAAGTCTAGCGTGAGAATGGTTAAGAGTGAGAGTCAAGAGACCACTTATTTTCGATTTAAAGATTTGACTTGAAAATTTGTTAGCTTGTATGTCTTACCTTAGTTAATTGGTGATTCAACCTTATATTTCATTGATCTCGTTTGTATTAGACTTGAGTACCCTTGTACTCACGTTAATTAAATATTTCTTAATTATACGTAAAAAGGAATACAATCCCATCAAGTAGGTATTCTTAAGTGTATTTTTTTAAAGAGAGATACATACTAATTATTATGTTAGTATTTTTTTCCATGAGTTTAAATTAAGATCTTCATCTATTTCAATATATAGCTCAAAGCACTTGAATTACTCAACCCCTCTTAAATACAAAATTAGATCATAACAAATTTATGAAATTATGTATACTAAACTTGTCATTATAAGAAGTTTTTCATGCCAAACAAACTAAACTAAAAAAGAAGAAAGGGTAATTCAAAGATATTTCAAAAACTAATAATTGATGATGATAGTGATCACTACTCAACGTGAAACCAGAAGCAAGTGAATATATCATAATAGAAAATAGAAGAGTCCAAAATGAATGGTATCAATAAAGTCAAAGTCTTAAGCATAACCAATATGTAGTTAATGATCAAAGTTAGATATTAATTTTTGATATAATTGGTGGCCATGCGTATTAAGATTAAGAAAATCAATTATGAATATGATGGTGGAGGTGGTGGTTCTCTATGGAGTTTGAAAACAGCTGGATTATGCTAAGCTGCAACCATAATTAAATTAGTAATAGAAACTTCATTTTCAGCGGAACTCTCAGTCACGGACACTTGATTTATATATTATACCGTACGGACGCCGCGTTTTTCATAGATTCTTTGACTCCTTTATTCACACATGCTCTACCCTAATTCTTCATTGAATCAACTAAAATATTGACTTGTGATGGATATGTTTTAACCTTCTAAGACTTGTTATTTTAAAGCAAATGCATGTTTATTTACCTTTTTCTTCTGAATTACAATGGTTAAAAATATCAATATTAATATTTAATGTTATTATGGTTTATTAATGAGTACTATTAGTTATATTTATATATTTAAATTTATATTTAAGTTAGGAGTATTTATGGTTCATGACCACATAAATGATTTGATGCTAATTTCAGTTTAGATTAAAATTGATTTAAAACTACTCAAGAGCATTTGGATGAGATAGGGATGGATCTCTTTTAAGATTTTCAATTGAAATTCAATCATAGACATGTAGTAATGTTAAAAAAAAATTGAATGAGAGTTTTGTCACTCATTGTGATCCTATTTGTCTCGAGAGATTCATCTCCACAATTGCGCAGAAAATACGTGGTTTTTTAAAAAATTAATTTAAAACTAATTTGTATTTATAAACCGATTTAATATTTTAAACTCTTTTAAAATCAATTTTATTTAAGATTTTTTTTTGTTTTCATAAATTAAAAAAAAATTAGGATGAAAACATTGTTTTATTTTCCAAAAAACAAATTAATTTTTTTTATTTTTAGAAAAAAAAACAAATCTTCTTAAAAGATTAATTTTTTTCAAATAAAAATTCATTTTTTATTTGAAAAAAAAATTAATAAGATTTTATTATTATTATTATTTTTCCAAATAATATTTTTTAAAACAATTTGCTAAATAGTTTAAACATTTTAAACTTGGATTTAGTTAATTGAATTGTTTATAATATGTAGTTCAATTCATTAACTACATAAATGGTTTTAAGTTTTTTGGGTTTAGTGCAATTCATTTTAAGGATATGATTCACTTAATCATATTTTTTTTCACTTCCTTTGAATCATTTTATTCTTCTATTATAAATAACAATTTTAAAATTAAAAAAAAAATATACTTTTCTACCTAGCATCACGAGCTCCCGATTTTGGGGTTTTTTTTTGCTTCCACTTAAAGTCTAGCCGTCGTCACTGCATTTTTTTCCGTCTTAATAGAAAATTCTTTAAAATTTTGAAATATCTTTCTTCCTAAAAATAATGTTAATTCACGACACTATTCGTGCACTAGTACTGTTCATCCACGACCATTATTCATATGTTGATATTGTTCATCTACGACCACTGTTCATCTTGGGGTATTGTAATAGCCCGAATAAGACAATGTCTAGAACTATCACATTTAGAATATTAAATGCTAGTATTGATTCATACAATAGTGTCTAACTGACATAAGTACATGAAAAACACATAAAATACATTAACATGCATACCTATACAACGAATATGGATCCTCTGCAGCGCATTCTCTGCTGCTGTCCGTTCAACCATCATCTTAGCCACTCATCTATATCATTTCTCAATTTTCAATACAATTTTTTTCCTTTATTTAATTTCTATCAATTCTTAACCATTGGATAAGTGGCGGGAGGGATGGCAGAAGCTAATGGCAGGAGAGAATCCATTTCCCTATACAACATGTCTACACAAAATTCTAAAAGATAACACACAACAGAAACAAAATATAAGAAAGTCTCCACGTGTTCCTCAAACCATTTTGCCCTTTTCCTTTTCTACAAACATGTTCATCTGAAAAGTGTTCAACAACGGAGGTGAGATAATACTATCTCAGTGGAGCCCCAACTAAACTATAATCATCTTGGTCATAAGGTCATCTAACATTACTCAAGATTTTACTAAAGTTCTAGTACTCATGTATAAAGGAAGTAAAAATGAAAAGGGTTTGAAATAAAATCAACCTCATACATTGTAGGAATGTCGATACACTTGTTCTAACATCCATGTAAACCAGGAGACAGTTAGCCTCACGGAACATCAACTATCTACTAGCACTTATATCAAGCCTAGTTTTACGGCCTTTGTGCCTTCCTACTAATCATTTCCACTAAGGCTGGTTTTACAGCGTGACTTACCACCTTTGCCTGGATTACCCTTTTGATCACAAGTTTACCCTCAAACATGTGCAAGGAGTATCGAAATTCCACACATGTCTCTCAATTAATCCCTTTTGGAATCAGTATCATCATATACTCATCATCTCATGATACATCTAAGTATCCAAAATTTACTATTAGTTTATCTTGATTCATGACCTAGTTTACTTATGATTCTTAGGTTACCTCACAATAAATTATTAATTCACAAATAACAAGCATATTTGCAAGACAATAACACTTTACTATAGGATAGATCTTTTGAATTAGCTTTGAATTAGCTTTTCAACTCAACTGACCTAAGAATCTTCCCCTCTAATTCTCTCTAAGAAAGAAGATTTTGGTTTGCAAAGGGAATGAGGAAAACACGACAGACTCTAAGTTTCGGTGTATATACTCTTTTGCAATAATGACTTAATTGCCCTTATGTTTTAACCTAAATTCCAAGAGTTCCATTGGTGATATTATATTTACAATAAATCCAAGACTTACCATCATTTCTTAAATATTATCTTACTAATTTAAGTTTTGAGTGAAGTGGGATATTACAAGTCCTGTGTGTAACACCCCAATTCCCATCGCGAATAAATAATACATAAATAAATCAGAGTAAATAAAAATTTATTCTTCTTAGACAGAAACAAGGATGCCACATTTAAAGAAAGAAAACACAACCCCTGCTCATAAATTTGATACATAACACAAAATGGAATAAACATAAAAGGGAAACTTTTTCCAACAAAAAGGAAATTCAATTATGGAATAAAGCGGAAAGATCCATAACTGACTTATTTTACAAAATAAATTGTTTTATAACATCAAAATATTCATACAAAGGTAATACAAAATAGATCCAACAAATGTATACATATATAACAAAAGTGTTCCCCGACTCCCGTGTTACGTATCAGAGCAGACAGACCGACAAAAGGATGAAGAACTAATCTTCACAAAGGCCTCCAAGATATTAATCTGCAATTGCCTCATAGAGCAACAAACCACAGCAGAAGGGTGAGAAATAACAACTAAATCAAGATTGCATAATAATATGCAAACACATATAAATTCACATGCATAATTATTCTCACCACAAGCATCACATACTAACACATATAGCATTCCACAGATACATAATATATTTCTAATAATCCAACCACATAGCATATATCAATTATACCAACATAATAACATATTCACACATAATGCATACCAAGTTATGACATATGGAAACACATCACCACATCACATATATTCATATATAGCATATCATAGATCATTAATACAATCATTGTAATGTACAACATCCCCACAAAACATAGCATATGTCTATACATAAAACATATCATCCATAATCCATACATTTATCACGAATGCATATCAAATCACCAATGTTATCGCAAGCTCAACACATAATCAATCAATTCACAATTTCCCACACATAATCAATCCATTCATAATTTTCCACACATAATCAATCCATTCACAATTTCCCACACATAATCAATCCATTCATGATTTATGCAAATGCAGAGAGACCGACACAACGACTCTATGAAAATGCGGTACCATTCCATCCATCATTCTCATCATTAATTCACTCAGGAATTATTGGAATCATCGCTTGTTACTTAGTGTAACTCCCCGTCGGGCAAACAATGTTCCCCGTCCCTTTAGGTCCTCTTTGTATAAGGCACACAACATTTATGGATCGCTTTAGGTCCTCTTTGTATAAGGCACACGATCCGATCACTTTAGGTCCTCTTTGTATAAGGCACACGATCGTCTATAACTTCGCTTTAGGTCCTCTTTGTATAAGGCACACGACCGTTATAGCAGATTCCCTATGGAATCGTTTCGTCGCTCACACCCCACAAGGGCACACGACATCACAAGATGCATATCATGATGCTTGGCATACAAATGACTCATGACAATCAAATGCATATTCACAAATCAACAATATGAATTATCTCATTGTCATTATTTATGCATTGGAAATCAATTCAAACAATGCCTTTACTTGCCATAAGGCCACCAGATAACACACATTGAATTTCACATAAACAATGCATTTCATCATAATCCACAAGCCAAAAAAATTAGCATTTTAGCATATACACCCATATCAATTCATATCAAGAATTATTCACCATCAACCACAACAATCCTACAATCATACAATGATAGTCACAACACTAGGATTCAAGCCACGAAGGCTACCCACAACAACATACATTAATACCATACATTTGTATTCAATTCAACAAAGTATTTTGCCATAAGGCCACAAAAATTACAACAACTTATCACATGCTTCAACATCATATAAACCACATAAAAGCTCCACGTAATATAACAATAGCACAACACACTGTAAAACACTGACCGCACGCATTTAACGCGATAAAAACCCGACAACCCAACACTTTTACACAACCACGACTTAAATAAATCATCTACTATCCTCCAAACCATTTTTAATAGAAAGAATATTTCATTAGCTTTCCAACGCTTCGAACGGCGACCAAAACAGACTTACGATTTGAAAGTTATGAAGAAAACAAAATAGAAAAATGTCACGTTCGCTCCAGTATTCGCTAGGCGAATCCCAGCGAACCGTGGCAGAAGAAAACCAACATAAAGTTCGCTAGGCGAACGTCTAGGCAAACATTCTCCCGGTTTTTCACTGTGGTTCGCTAAGCGAACCCGCGAAACCCAAAATTCGCAGCAGCGTCAATATAGGTCATTTGGGGCCAAAATCCATCATTTCTTCCACCCAAACCCTTCCAATTCATACCATAACAACCAAAACATGTTCCAACATAATCAACAAGTATTCTCATACATTTATATTGAATTCCAACCGTGAAAACATCGATTTCTATCAATTGTTCACAAATTCAACCCAATGGAAAACATATATATTTCAACCAAACATTCAAACAAATACATACATATACATATACAATCGAAATATAATCAAAACTTCTCACCCTTACCCGATTAATCGTGCTTGAAATGGAGCTATGTCGATTTCCACCTCTTTTCCTCTTCTCCATTTCTTTCCTCTCCTTTTCCTTCTTTCTCTCTTCCTTTCTTTCCTTTCTCTTTCTTTTCTCTCTTTTTCTCTCAAATCTTTATTTATAAAAATATCTAAACCTCTAAAAAGACTATTTTACCCCTCGGCTCAAATATCTCGCAAACGCTCTCAAAACGTGATAAAACACAATAAAGATGAAAAATAATATATTACCAAATAAAACTCAAGAATAAAATAATATAAAAACGAAAATAATTAAATCGACTCGATTAAATAAATCAGACAAAACGGGGCGCTACAATTCTCCCCCACTTAGAAATTTTCGTCCTCGAAAATATAACTGATACAAACAACTCCGGATACGACTCTCGCATCCGACTAACAAACTATCATGCCAACAAAAGGCACACCACGAATAACACAAACTGACAAACCACCTTGCTAACAGCAGCTACAACAACGACACGACAACGACGACAACTACAACGACAAGATGCAAAGCCCATACAATACACTTGACGACCAACCCACAACTCAAAGAATACCCAAGTTACGAACATACAGGTTCACTCTTGAACCGAAACACAACAAGATCGTTACCCTCACCATAAGTAACACTCCCCTAATTCCCCACAAGGAATTAGCTACTCGCACTCGAACCATCACGATAGAAACGAGGCAACAACACAAACAAGAACATAAAGTTCCACGACCCAACATCGTTTCAACAACCTCTACATAACCACAATACCAACATCCTAGTCACACAACAATATTACAACAATGCTACGATTCACCAATCGAACATATAACCAAAACATCCATCTACATAGTAGCCCATGAATAATATTTAAACCTTTCACCTAACACTTCCATTCTGAAACGTCCAATGGTCTCATCATTCCTACATGTTTTCAACGTCCAACCTATGAACTCTTACAAGTCACACACTCATATACGAAATGTGCCACATCACGCTTTTAATGTGCACTCTGATTACTCGCAACAATCAAATCTACTAATTCCATATCCAACTTCTGACTCTCTCTAATATTCACCAGACACAAGTCTCTGAACTGCTCAAATAATTCTAATCCTCTGACCATCAAAACAGACATGCATAAAAGCTTTCGACTTAACTCATTAGGCATGACATTAACTTTACCAATAGGATAATTCGAGCCAAGGTCATAACTAATCAGAAATTCCAACCATCCTCGTTGTCTCATACTATATTATTTCCGACCAAACAGGTACTCAATACTCTTGTGATTACTAAACACTTCGAACTCAAAACCATAAAGATGATACCTCCAAATTTTCCAACACAAAAGTAACCGCAGCCATCTTGAAATCATGAATCCTCAATTGTCGTAAAGCATAAGAAATGACTTTACCCTCTTGCATTAACACACTGACTAAACTCATCAAAGGCACATCACAATACCTCACAAACGGTTTATTAGGATCACACAGAATCAAAACTGGAGCCGTAGATAACTTCTACTTCATCTCTCTGAAACTTTCCTTACAACGAACATCCCAAACAAACGACTTACCTTTTGCAAGTCAATTGAAGTAACGAAAACGCTAACTTGGAAAAGCCTTCCATAACCTCCGGTAATAACCAACTAAAGTCCAAAAAGATTCTAATCTCCTTAACCGACTTCGGAGTCTCTCATTGTAGAACTGCATCTATTTTGGATAGATACACAACAATACCATCATCGGAAATAACATAACCAAGAAAACTAACCTCTTTCAATCAAAATTCTCACTTCGATAATTTAGCAGAAAGATCCCTCTCTTCCAACCCTTGTAACTCAATCCTCAAATACACTACATACTCATCCTTTGATTTAAAATAAATCAGAATATCATCCAATAAACATCACTATAAACTTATCCAAACAAGTATGGAAGATACGATTCATATACTCCACAATCATAACCTATACAACCTTCAAAATTCATTCTGAGCTCAAAATTTTTTATCCAAAATAGCTTAACAATCTCTGGTTACCACATTCCATATCAATTCTTCTTACGAGGTTCCAACTCACTCAAGGTTTCTGCTGACACGAGAACTCAACCCATAACAAAAGTAATACCATCAAGGAACTTCAAATCGTTCGCAATTCGTCACAATTCAAAACTCAAGCTATCCAGAACACAACCGCAAGTTTCCATACTAATCACTGATTAACACGCAACCTCATGTTATCATCATTTTCCTTACCAACCATGCTGGACCTCTTCCAGTCGACACACTAATGTTTCATCCAAAAACACATATGAAAACCATGCACAACTGACGGCCCATCACTGTGGCTTTCCTGCCAATTTCCAGAACACTATCATCACAAACATGACAAACATCTGAGTTTCACTTCCTAAAAGTTCTTCTACTTACTTAGCAGATCCAAACCTCAAATCTTCACCTTCGTCAAATTTGAGTTCACACTCTACTCTCTGAGAACAACCATTAACGATACCCAATCGTTCTCTCTCAATGACTTCCCAACTGGACCAACATACTAAAACCTCTAATCCGTCTCATCTTCCGATATTAGAATTTTCATCGACTTAACAAAACAATCCATAAGCACTTTACTTAATTCCAAACAATCCATTGTACCTACCATCCAAGCTGGCAAGACACGTCTATTTCATCCAACACAATTCCCGTCTGCTATCAACAAGAGATTAAGGGTGATCAGTTCCTCAATTTGTCAATAGACACCCGGCAATCATGATGGGGCATTAACCGTCTTTACCAAACCATAATAGCATTTCTTACATCTTGTGCACAAAACCACCTAAGACACAAATCCTTAGTTGACATAAACATTACCTCCGCATTCCCTCAGGAACCGGGAACAACACTGTCCAAACAACACTTACAATCTTGCAACCAACGCTCCACAACCGAAGCAACTTGGAGAAGCATAAGCTTCTCCCCCACTTATCTCATTCTAAATCCTGCAGACAAGGAATTAGAAAAACCAGAAAGTACTGACAGTGTTTCACACACATATCACATACTAAGGAACAAACAACATCGACAGTATTCAACTGTCACACCAACTGACTCAACAACTTGGCCGGACCGACCGACCTGCTCTGATACCACTAATGTAACACCCCAATTCCCATCGCGAATAAATCATACATAAATAAATCAAAGTAAATAAAAATTTATTCTTCTCAGACAGAAACAAGGGTGCCACATTTAAAGAAAGAAAACACAATCCCTCCTCATAAATTTGATACATAACACAAAATGGAATAAACATAAAAGGGAAACTTTTTCCAACAAAAAGGAAATTCAATTATAGAATAAAGCGGAAAGATCCATAACTGACTTATTTTACAAAATAAATTGTTTTATAACATCAAAATATTCATACAAAGGTAATACAAAATATATCCAACAAATGTATACATATATAATAAAAGCGTTCCCCGACTCCCGTGTTACGTATCAGAGTAGACAGACCGACAAAAGGATGGAGAAATAATCTCCACAAAGGCCTCCAAGATACTAATCTGCAATTGCCTCATAGAGCAACAAACCACAGCAGAAGGGTGAGAAATAACAACTAAATCAAGATTGCATAATAATATGCAAACCCATATAAATTCACATGCATAATTATTCTCACCACAAGCATCACATACTAACACATATAGCATTCCACATATACATAATATATTTCTAATAATCCAACCACATAGCATATATCAATTATACCAACATAATAACATATTCACACATAATGCATACCAAGTTATGACATATGGAAACATACCACCACATCACATATATTCATATATAGCATATCATAGATCATTAATACAATCATTGTAATGTACAACATCCCCACAAAACATAGCATATGTCTATACATAAAACATATCATCCGTAATCCATACATTTATCACGAATGCATATCAAATCACCAATGCTATCACAAGCTCAACACATAATCAATCAATTCACAATTTCCCACACATAATCAATCCATTCACAATTTTCCACACATAATCAATCCATTCACAATTTCCCACACATAATCAATCCATTCATGATTTATGCAAATGCAGAGAGACCGACACAACGACTCTATGCAAATGCGGTACCGTTCCATCCATTATTCTCATCATTAATTCACTCAGGAATTATTGGAATCATCGCTTGTTACTTAGTGTAACTCCCCGTCGGGCAAACGATGTTCCCCATCGCTTTAGGTCCTCTTTGTATAAGGCACACGACGTTTATGGATCGCTTTAGGTCCTCTTTGTATAAGGCACACGATCCGATCGCTTTAGGTCCTCTTTGTATAAGGCACACGATCGTCTATAACGTCGCTTTAGGTCCTTTTGTATAAGGCACACGACCGTTACAGCAAATTCCCTATGAAATCATTTCGTCGCTCACACCCCACAAGGGCACACGACATCACAAGATGCATATCATGATGCTTGACATACAAATGACTCATGACAATCAAATGCATATTCACAAATCAACAACATGAATTATCTCATCGTCATTATTCATGCATTGGAAATCAATTCAAACAATGCCTTTACTTGCCATAAGGCCACCAGATAACACACATTGAATTTCACATAAACAATGCATTTCATCATAATCCACAAGCCACAACAATTAGAATTTTAGCATATACACCCATATCAATTCAAATCAAGAATTATCCACCATCAACCACAACAATCCTACAATCATACAATGATAGTCATAACACTAGGATTCACGCCACGAAGGCTACCCACAACAACATACATTAATACCATACATTTGTATTCAATTCAACAAAGTATTTTGCCATAAGGCCACAATAATTACAACAACTTATCACATGCTTCAACATCATATAAACCACATAAAAGCTCCACGAAATATAACAATAGCACAACACACTGTAAAACACCGACCGCACGCATTTAACGCGATAAAAACCCGACAACCCAACACTTTTACACAACCATGACTTAAATAAATCATCTACTGTCCTCCAAACCATTTTTAATAGAAATAATATTTCATTAGCTTTCCAACGCTTCGAACGGCGACCAAAACGGACTTACGATTTGAAAGTTATGAAGAAAACAAAATAGAAAAATGTCACGTTCGCTCCAGTATTCGCTAGGCGAATCCCAGCGAACCGTGGCAGAAGAAAACCAACATAAAGTTCGCTAGGCGAACGTCTAGGCGAACATTCGCCCGGTCCTTCGCGGTGGTTCGCTAGGCGAACCCGCGAAACCCAGAATTCGCAGCAGCGTCAATATAGGTCATTTGGGGCCAAAATCCATCATTTCTTCCACCTAAACCCTTCCAATTCATACCATAACAACCAAAACATGTTCCAACATAATCAACAAGTATTCTCATGCATTTATATCGAATTCCAACCGTGAAAATATCGATTTCTATCAATTGTTCACAAATTCAACCCAATGGAAAACATATATTTTTCAACCAAACATTCAAACAAATACATACATATGCATATACAATCGAAATATAATCAGAACTTCTCACCCTTACCCGATTAATCGTGCTTGAAACGGTGCTATGTCGATTTCCACCTCTTTTCCTCTTCTCCATTTCTTTCCTCTCCTTTTCCTTCTTTCTCTCTTCCTTTCTTTCCTTTCTCTTTCTTTTCTCTCTTTTTCTCTCAAATCTTTATTTATAAAAATATCTAAACCTCTAAAAAGACTATTTTACCCATCGGCTCAAATATCTCGCAAACGCTCTCAAAACGCGATAAAACACAATAACGATGAAAAATAATATATTACCAAATAAAAGTCAAGAATAAAATAATATAAAAACGAAAAAATAATTAAATCGACTCGATTGAATAAATCGGACAAAACGGGGCGTTACACTGTGCACTTCAACGATATTGTTCACGTTCGATATTGTTCATCCTTTAAAAAATATAAAAAAAAAGGGATTGGAATAGAATTTGTGTATATATTTAGAGAAATGTTATTTTGACACCATTCCCCTACACCTACACCGTATTTCACTGTTCACCAATACGGTGAACAGTTAAATATTATAATAATACTTTTTTTTTTAATTTTAAAAAAAAAATTACAACTAAAAATTATTTTTTACATCTGGACGTTTATTAACCAAGTTCATCACTCCATTAACCAACTTTTTACATTGCATTAACCAACTTTATTTTACTACTAAAAATTATTTTTACACCTGGACGTTTATTAACCAAGATCATAACTTCATTAACCAACTTTTTACATTATATTAACCAACTTTATTTGACTAGTAAAAATTATTTTTAATATCTGGATCTTTATTAACCAACTTCATCACTATATTTACCAAGTTTTTACATTTCATTAACCAAGTTTGATTTACTATTAAAAGGCATTGTTCTCAGATACTGTTAACGGTACTGTTTACGGCACTATTCATGTACGGTTTACTGTTCACGATCACTGTACATGTACGGATTTACTATTCACATGCACTGTTCATGTACGAATGAACAGTGTATACGGTGTAGGTGTAGGGGAGTGGTGTCAAGGTAGCATACCTGATATATTTATTATTATTTCTTTGGATTTTTTTCTTGTTCTATTGAGAAGACACTTTTGCAAGTATCAACTAATATAGTGTAAAATTGATCTATTATGATTTCTACTTTTAATGTTGTCGATACTGGCTCAAGACTTTTGATGCCTTTACAGCTAACCTAATTCATGAAAGATAATTGATCATTCCTTCAATTATTGCAAATAAAAGTTGTTGAAATCATAAAAATCCTCATGCCTAAACGACAACTTGAAGATAAACTAATATATAAACACTGTTGTGAAAAACGATATCTTTAACCAAAGTATAAAACGGTACCAAAGGTTAGGGTTTAACGGAAAAGAAAACAAGAAGAAGAAGAAGAAGAAGAAGAAGAAGAAGAAGAAAAAGAAGAAGAAGAAGAAGAAGATGGAACAACAAGGATTGAACAAATATAAATTTTGTTTACTATTCACTTTCTCATTAAAGTCACACATGATTACAAGTGAATATCACAATTTACCACACTCAACAAACTGAGTGTACTAGCCTATTTATAGACTAACTAGGTAACTTGCAGCCCAAGAAACATAAACAATTGGATCCTTAACACAAGGCCCAATTCGACAGAATAAAATATTTCGACACTACAAATTGGAATAGACTTCGACTACAATTTGTAACAATCAGGCATCAACATGTGAACAAGTTTCGACTGCATGCTTGCCTCCTGTCGAAATACACATGAAAGTTTCTCCTTCGACACAGCACTCTTGAGTGTGAAGCAATGTCATATTTTTTGAAAGAGTTTTGTTCTCTATTATAATTTTCTCCGGCTTGAAAAATTAATATTTCCAGTTATGCGTAAAATTATTTAATTTATATAAAATATTAAATAAAGCTTAATTCCTTATAATTTTGTGCACGACAGAAAGAAAGCTTAATTAGTTCAATAATCAACCATTGATTAACTTGTCACGCGCCTTGTTCAAATGCTAATTAAATGAAAAATTAACTTTTGTTTCACCGACATTTTCTTTTTTTAAATAGGCATGTTTTCTTTTTGATTAACAGTTATGTGGAATATATGAATTAAGCTTTAGCTAAGGATTCCTAAACATTCCTTAATTTTCTATTGAAGTGTTTAAAAACACAGGATGAAAAGGAGAGCCCCACCTTGAACAATATCCCATACAGAATCTCCAACATTCAGTGAATTCAATGTCTAAGAATCCTTTATTAAAGTAAGTACGTAAGTACTAAACTCTAAAAAAGATTATCCTAAATATGTTATTCTTCAAAGTAAGTGGCAGTTTTGACCATGGTTGGGATGAAAGTCTAAAATCCTATTTCTTTAACTATCAAAAAGTATTTACTATATATTTATGTATAAGTATTTTTATGATATTGTTCTGGACAGTACGAAGGAAGTATAAGAAGGTACATCCTCCGATGTATCTGATTTATATATAAATTAGATATATTAATTATTTAATATATTTAAAAAGTAATTTTTGTTTATAATATGCGACGGAGTAGTAGGTTAAATAATAAATGTTAAAGACGAAGACACGCATTTTTATTTTTGTCAAAAACACATGATCACGTTCATCATTACATCTCTTACTATTGAATTTAATTAAATAGCTACCTATTAAAAAAAAACGGTGAACCACACGTCGACTGTTTAGCAATTCATATTATATAAAAACCAAATTCCATAATTTTAGGTGCTCAATTCATTCTTATTCTCAAATTATTTTTTATTCGGTCACTAACTTGTGTGTTAGTGATAACCTTGCAAATTCACTCACTTTCTGCCATATCAAAAGTTTGTTCTGTCGTATTAAGACTCTACTTCATTATTTTATCACTTATCTTTGGTTCCTTTACAATATGATTAAAAGTATATAATTTAGATTTAATACTCTTTTTAGTCCTGTATCTTAACTTCGAAATTTATTTTAGTCCCTTAACTTTAAAAATGTCTATATTGGTGTAAAATTGAGTGTGGAGAGAGAGAGAGAGAATTAAAAGTAAATTAGCATTATATATATATATATATATATATATATATATATATATATATATATATATATATATATAGAGAGAGAGAGAGAGAGAGAGAGAGAGGATTAAGGGTGAAATGAGCATTGGAGAGAGAGAGAGAGAGAGAGAATTAAGGGTGAAATGGGCATTATTTTATTAATAAGATGCCCAAAGGGTATATATATACAACTACATGAGATGAGGTACAATTATCGAATTGAAAATTGAAAAACTACTAGATGTAACTCGTTGACATAATACTGCAACCAGATACATTTACTTATTATCCCAGAATTTAGAGGAAATATAATATATGTAACTTGTTGACATAATATGTCAACCAATTACATTATGGTTCTATTTGAAAATTCATCATTGCATAACAGGATGTAATTTGTTTCTTTTTTTCTGCAACCTGTTGCGCTGACTTGAATTATATTAATTTCTCAACACACCGCCTTAATTTAAGTCCTCCAAGTCTTTCATACCCATTAGCTTCTTCAATCTTTTGAATACTTCAATCGAGACTCCTTTTGTCAGCAAATCAACTGCTTGGTCTTCATTTCTACAATACCCTAACCTCAATCTTCCTTCACTAGCAAGCTATCTCAAGTAGTGAAACCCCATCTCAATATACTGGCTTTTCCAATGTACAATTGTATTCTTAACAAGGTTTATAGCGGAAATATTATCAACCATAAGCATTACAGTCTTACCCTCTTCGCTGCCCAGCCTTCAACATATTGTTCAATTACACAACTTTTCAGACACATGCTACGTAAGTTATAATGTACTAGGCCTCACAAGAAAAGAGTGCCATTATTGGTTCATTCTTCGAACACAAAAAGATTGGTGTTTCTCGAAACGTAAAGATGTATTCAGCTATAGATTTTCTATCAACTTTATCTCCAAACATAAAGATGTATCCAGCTGTAGATTTCCATTACGGGAAATAGAATTTTGCAGCCAATAAATCCTTTGATGTATTTTAGAACCCTATTGACTACTGCTAAGTGAGACACCTTCAGTCTCTCCATAAATATGCTCACAATACCAACATTAAATGTCAAATTCGGTTGCGTATTACATAAGTAACGTAATAATCTAATCAACCTCCGATATTGAATTAGATTAACATCGTGTTCATGCTCATCATTCGACAACTGCAACCTTGGTTCAACAGGAGTAATGGCAACATTATAATGCTCCATTTCAAATTTCTTCAAAATCTCAAGTGCATACCTTTTATGGTGCATTAACATTCCCTTCTTGGACTTGTAAAACTCAATACCAAGAAAGTATGTCATGAGGCCTAGGTCAGTTATCTCAAACTCCTTCATAAGCTCACCCTAGAACTTAGTAATGCAACATCCATTAATGTTTGTAATCAATCAATAGTCTAAGCAAAGTCAAAGGATTATCACCCCTTCATTTGTATCATTTTTCACATACACACCATGTTTGAATATATATTTCTTGAAATGTGTCTCTTTTAAGAAATTATATATCCTCTTGTTCCAAGCTCTTGGAGCTTGTTTCAAGCCGTACAACGCCATATTCAATTTATAGAACTTTGACTCTTGGTTTTTCACAACAAAACCAGGGGATTGTTCTGCATAAATCTCTTCTTTCAACAGTCAATTCAAAAAGCATATTTGACATCCATTTGATAAATGTACCAATTGTTGTTGTTTGCAATTCCAACAACCAATCAGATGGTTTCAATCCTTACTACCAGCGTGAATACTTCATCAAAGCTTATACCCTCATTTTGAAAAATTCCCTTAGTTACCAACCTAGCTTTGTGCTTTACAACCTCTCATTTGGGATTTACTTTGACCTTGTACACCCATTTCACACCTATAGGTTTTTTTTCCCTTGAGGAAAATAAACTAGCTCCCAAGTCTTATTTTTCTCTATTATTCTAGCTCCTCCTTCATAGAACAAATCCATTTTGAATCACTCAAGGCCTCCTCCATTTTAACAGGTTCATATTCGGCCATAAGTGTAAAATAGACATAATCACCATTGTCATTGACTCTGTTATCCAAGAACATTTCACATTTTTGGAGTATAGCAGGCAAATTTACTTGCCTTGATAATCTTCTAACATTTTCTCAATTCGGGAATCAAATGCGGCTAATTATTCACTCTCAGTTTCACCCTACTGCATAAACTATTTTTCTGTAGTGCAACCAATTGCAATTTTGGAGTAAACCGTTTCACCTTACTGCATTTCTTTAATTGTGTCGTAACGACGTCCCTGTTGATCACGATCCTTTTGTCTGCTACATCAAACAGTTTGTAACCACTTGTAGAGTAATACCCTACAAGAATCACCAACTCTCCCTTATTATCTAGCTTATTTCTAATTTGCCTCTGCACATGTCGATATGCTACCAAACCGGAAACTCTCAAGTGACTCAGACTCGGTTTAAATTCAGACCATGCTTCCTTTGGTGTGATCTTTTCAAGCTTCTTTGTTAGAAACCTATTAAACAAATATGCAGCAATGGAAACTGCTTCTCCCATAATTTTTTTAGAAAGTTCTTCCCTTTCAACATGTTTCTCACCATGTTCATGATCGATTCATTCTTCCTTTTGGCAACACCATTTTGTTGTGGTGTATAAGGCAAAACTACCTTATGTACAGTACCTTCGTGATCACAAAACTTCCCAAAATCATTCGAGACATATTCGCCTCCTTCATCCATTTTGAGAACTTTGATTTTGTGATCGCTTTGCCTTTCAACCATGGACTTGAACTTCTTGAACACCTCAAGTACCTCATCCTTTCTCTTGATTAGATACGTCCATAGTTTTCTATTATGATAATCAATGAAGGTGATGAAATATCTAGTGCCACCAATAAAATCAACTTGCATTGGTCAACACAAATCCGAATACACCACCTTAAGATGCACTTGGTTCTAAAACCTGTGTCCTTGCTGAAGTTTTCCTTATGTTGCTTCACTTACACACATTCTTCACAAATTTTAGCCGATATGTTGATAAAGGGTAGTCTGGTAACCATATTGTTCCTTTGCAAGGCGTTGAGTTCTCTAAAGTTGAGGTGCCTTGCTCTATAATGCCATAACAACTCTTCTCTACTACCTGCAGTAGCAAGACATCTATGGTCCATAACCTTCAATGCAACTTTGAAGGTTCTATTCAAAGCCATAAGAGCCTTGATGACTAAGCTTTCATTTGATTCCAGCATTCCAATAACCTTGTTCTTCGTGTGAAATGTGTAATTCTTCTCAAGTAATTATCCTATACTTAGATGATTACAATTGATCCCGGGAATATAAACAACGCCTTTGATCGAGGAGTACTCACCATATTTCCTCTTAATCAAAATGTCACGAATCACTTCCGATGCTAGTGTTGTATCATCCACAAACTTCACTTTGTTCTTCATAGCAGGATTGATTGTAACACATAAATCTTTCCTTCCCGTTATGTGTGTAGAACAACCAGAATCAAGATACCATTTATTTCTGCCCTATACAACCTACTTTGTGGGCACCATGGCACTTTGAGTAGGTGAGAATCGGTTTCACTTCTGAAGTAATCAGTTGCACCTTTTTTGCATAAATTTTCAAACTGATGTTGCTGTCTTACAACTAGATACTGCTTCATTCTCCTTCCGTGATCATGGCCAAGAGAGTGTTCTCATCATCAAACTCTTGTGTACAACTTTGACTTCATCCACTTGAGGTTCTTTCTCGTTCACCTTGCATTCACTTGCAAAATGACTGAACCTTTGACAATTAAAGCATTGAATATTGCTTTTGTCACTTATAACTCTTCCTCCTCTACCTCTAGTATTTTCACCTCTAAATTTTCCTTGACCATAATTTCTATTGCCACTGCTCTCACCCTTTTGATAAGCCAAATTCTTGGAAATTTGGGATTCTCTTCCACCAAAATTCTGAAAGTTCCCTATACTCTTCGTGGGCCAATTATCTTTCGCCTTCTTGTCTTTCTCATTGACACGAGCTTGTAAAGTGATTTCTTTATTTTCCTTATCACCATTCTTTTCATTCATTCTTTGTTCATGGGCTAAAGATAACTTTGAAGCTCATCCTTGCTTATTGTCGTAAGATCCTTCATTTCTTTAATTGGAACCATCACATTGTCAAATATTATCGTTAAAAAACGTAAGATTTTTGCGACAAAATACTGCTCTGTTATCGTTTCTCCACACGCCTTTACTTGGTTTACCAAGCTTGCAATTCCCATTGTGAACTCACAAATTATTTCCTTCTCTTCCATTTGAATCAACCTTAGCTGCCACTTGTGAGTTTGTAGCCTCACCACCTTTTCCGTTTCATCTCCTGCATATGTTTTCTCCAAGATTTCCTACGCTTGCTTCAAAGTTATGCAATCTCTAACTTTCTCGAAGTAATCTGCACCAACACATTACTGGATCAAAAACAACGCCTTTCAATCTTTTGTCTTTTCTTTCTTATGTGTAGACCTTTGAGCATCTGTTGCACCTTCTACAAGTGGAGTAACTCCATTCTTGATCACTTTAAGAATATCTTGATAACCAAGCAAACCATTCACCTGTTTGCACCACTTGTCGTAATTCTTCGCATTAAAAATTGGGAGATTTGTAGAGATTCGTTCATTGGAAAAAATGCTTTTTTGGACACAAGGTGTTTGATGAATTGATCCAAGCTCTTGATGCCAAATGTTGGGAGAAACAACCACAAGATTTGTGAAAAATATAGTTTGAAGAGGAAGAGAGAGAGAGAGAAAGAGAGAGAGAGAGAGAGAGAGAGAGAGAGAGATAATTGAGGGTGAAAATGAGCATTATTTCATTAATAAGATACCCAAATGGTATATATACAACTACATGAGATGAGGTACAATTATCAAACAAAAAACTAACAGATATAACTCGTTGCATAATAGTGTAACCAGTTACAGTTAGTTATTGTCCCAGAATTTAGAGGAAATATAACAGATGTAACATGTTGACTTAATATGTCAACTAGTTACATTATGGTTCTATTTTACAAATCATCACTGCATAAAATGATGTAACATGTTTCCTTTTTCTGTAACCTGTTACATTGACTTGAATTATATTAATTTCTCATTAGTTATGTGATAAAATTGTTGATGGAAGGGTTTTGAAGATTGAAAGGCAAAAGAAGAAAATTTTCAAGTTGAAGAATGAGGTTGTCCACATAAGAGGATTGTTGAAAATGTTAATGGTGTTTGACATTTTTAGTTTAGGATTGAATGTAGTGTTTTTAAAAATGTATTTCAAATAAGATTAGTTTATTGGTGATGTTGGTTAAATGCCATGACATTATTATGTAAAAGTTATGTTTGTTTTTTTGTCATACAATCAATGTAATATCTTTGTTGGTGTAATGAAATTGGTTGTTCAAAACAAACTCTATTGATATTTTCCCATGCTATAGCTAAATAGTTGCTAAAAATTCTAGTATAATACAATTATATGAACTGTGTTGAGTTAAATTGCATTACATAAATCTTTTAGGAACAAAATATGTTAGTTAAGGAACTCAAAATGTTAAGTTTGATAGCTAAGAGACTTAATTAAAACCTTATATTAAATAAAGGGACAAAATATGTTATTTATTAGACTTGATAAGTTTTATAGCCTAACCAAACTATGAATAAAATCCCCCTGTAATATGTTTTTTATCAGACCAAATATGATACAAAGATAAACCATCCACATTATCATGAGAATAATATTGAAGTTAACATAGTTAAATGCACTAACATAATCATAATATAAATATTGTTACATCTGTAAAAAAAAATATTGTTACATAAGGTTACGTTGAACCATATTAGCATTAATAAAAAACGGTGCCACGAAAACATTATGTTATAACTATTTGTGTACACTGAAACTGATACAAAAAATGTATCACAGACACTACCACAAAAGTTGAACATAAAATCATGATGCAGTTAATTCAACTTTAGTTGATGTTGGCTAACTTGGTCTCTGAATTAATGTTGGTTAACTTGTTCTGACTTACTTGGTTCCTGACTTGGTTCAGTCTGAGTTGATACTCCATGGCTGTGTGCTCTCTGAATTGGTGTTGGCTGACTTGTTTCTTGTGTAACTAGCAGTTTGCAAGTAGCTTTCTCATGTTCAATCATGTAGCACCGACTACACTTGATTCCAAATTTTGCCTGCTTCAGTTATATCTCAGTAGCATCCATGTTTCTTCTTCTTCTTGGGCCTTCCAAGTTGTCTTTTGATTGGTGGTGGTTATAAATCAACATACTATATTTTAGTCCATAAAGTTTCCTAATTCAGTGGATAAATAACTTGTTCAAAGAAAGCTTCATATAAGTCTCTTTTGTAGACGTCAAACACGAATACTTCCATTTCCAATTGTTGTTCCTTCATGCATGAAATTACATGACAACATGGCAACCCTATCAGCATACATCCCATACAGGAGCATTGATCTATTGTCGTATATGGGTTAAAAAATAAGTAAATAAAGTGTAGTATAAGAAAGCGACACTCGAGTCGTATCGTAGGGACTCTAAGTTAATTAAACCAAAGGAAAGAAATGAAAAATGGGGTTTTAGGTTTTCATAGAATTGAAAATAAAGAAAACGATTACAATTATGATCAACAGATTAATCTACTGCTTCGGTAATTTCAGACTTGTCAATGGTTATTATATCACCAATTTCCTAAGCGTAATCAATTTCTATTTGATTATAATCTCTATTAGACAAGCGCAATCAACACCATGTAAATTATATTCGTATTTACCATATTAAGAATGATGGTTGAAGATCAGGCGAAGTTAACGAATAAGTTAAGTTAATATGTGAAGTTAAGGAATATGCATCAATCAAATTTAATCAATCATATTCTATGAAACTCGAATTAAACAAACAAGGCACATAAAACAAAATTGAAAGGAATTGAATAAAAACAGTATAAAATAATAACCTCAAAGTCTTGATGAAATTCAAAAATAGTAGATTAACCTTGGAGCTTAGCCGACCATGTAATCCTATTTCTTTTCTTTATTTCCTAAAAGTTGTCTCCCTTCTCTAATATTGAGTTTAGCTCAAATAATAAATAAAAATTAGGGTTTAAGAGCACCGGCTTAAAAAACATAAACTGACTCAAAACTAACTAATTTATTTTTTTTTAAGTCTGGGACTAAAATTGATAATTTGAATCCTTTTCACTCCGAATTGGCTTTTGACATCAACATGAAACTTGTGGCTCTTTCTCTTAGCTTTCTAACACATATTAGAACGCATCAAACAAAATCTTGAACCTCATGTTATGATCGGCACGCTGAGAAGGCATCAAATTATAGTTTATTCCAAAAATAAGTATAAAAAATAAAATCAAAGAAAATTTAAACTTAACTACAAAAATATATTAAAAGCAATGAAAATAATGCAAGAAGTTATAAAATTGTCGTAGCACAAAGTAAAATATGGTGTATTAAAATATATTGATCAAACATTCTTTTTTTGACAGACTCACTATATATTTTTCTCAATTATATGAGATACGTCTAACCTTATAATCGTATTCACTTACACGCATGTAAGAAATATAGAATTTGAAATTGCAGTCATAGTCGGTACCATTTTAGTTTTTGTGATTTGTCAATTTGTGTGTATGTGCATTATTTGATTTATCGCGCATTTGTAATTTATCAATTATGTGTATGTGCATTATTATTCCCAATGTATGTTTGTAATTTGTTTGGATTTTGTTGTAATCATTTGATTCAGCTATAAATAGTGTTGCACCTTTGATAACCTCTTCATTCAAGACTTTAATAGCTAAATCCAAGAAATTGTCTCCCTTTTTAGCCTAGAAGTTGGATTTATATCAATATGTTAAGTATTGCTTGAATCACAAGTTAAAATAATGCTTGAATCAAGGTTGTAGATAAGTTTGATTTAAATCATGCATAATCTGACTCGAATAATGAATCTTGTGAAAGTTGGTAATTACCTCAATTTATATTTGTTTGACTCATGCGAGAGAGATTCGAATCACAACTCTACTTGATTCGAATCATGAAGCATGCTTGATTTGAATTATTGCTTCATTCCTCATTTTCCAACCTTTGATTTAAGTTGTTGTTTTTTTAATTCAAATCATTACTTCACAATTGGATAAAATCTCATTATTTCCTTGTTTTTTTAGAGTGTCCATCCTATAGCACCCATTTATCCCATATCTTCCTTTTTTTGTATAATATATTCATAGAATGTAACCTAAAAAAAAGAACATACATCCATTAATGTTAAAACCCAAGAATGAACGTGTGATACTCACAATGAGTGTGGGATCATAATCTCTTGTTACACATTTGTGCTTTTTTGTAGAATAAAAAATCAAGATAAAAGAGATGATTAATCAATTAAAGGATTTGATCAATCTCAGAACATTCACCAAGAACTCCGAAACCCATGTTTTGCCAAGAACCTCAAGCGAACCCAAGTGTGTATTCTTCATTCTCCAACACCTATATTCATGTTGATACCATGTGATTAACCTACTAGAATGTGGATTTTGTGAGAATTAGCTTTGTGTGTGAGAGATTCTTTAGATACTATTTATCATATTCAACCTTTGTCAAGAACCATTGTTTTGGATCTCCAACTCTAAAGATTGAGTGTTAGAGGTAGACCATAGGTACATTAAGTAGTCTAATGTTTTTCTTTGAAGTTATGTTTTTGTGTATCATGTGGAAGAATCATTTTTTTGGCATGGATTCTAGTTGTGTGTTGTTCACCAAGAGAGATTAGTTTCTTTATACTCCATTGAATACTTTGGTGAAACTATATGAAGGTTGTTACAAAACAAAATTTTGAGTTGTCCAATTAATCGAGGCTAATGTAAATCGTTCAGACAAGTTTTCGTTAGATTAGAGGAAAGGATAATGTAGAAATGAAGCTTGTAGAAGATTATTATGGATAGAAAGATCATTGGATCAATGTCAAAGGGAATCTTGAATGTAGTAGTTGGGTATCTGCATTAACAAAAGGAATTATCAAATGATATGTGTGTCATTTGACTATAGTGTTCAGATTGATGATAGTTCTTTGTATCAAAACACATGTACCTTAACTCTTAAAAACTGAAGTAAGTTCCTGCGAGGCCAATAACATCAAACAAGTATATATCTAGGTGTACTCTTTTTCTTCCTTATCTCTCTTTAATTTTCTGTATTCGTTATCTAAATTGTTGCATCATATCATAATTTATATGTCATCTAGGTTAGACCATACTTATAGCGGTTTATTATGTAAGCATAGGTCTATGATGCATCAAACCTATTGAATCATCTTCAATTATATTATGATTAAAAGCATGTATATGTTGGGATATTAAAATGCTTAGAACAAGCAACTTTGTTATCCTTATTTTGATTATGTCTTTGAAAGGACCATTAGTTTAGTGATACCATTGAAATATATTGGTTAGAAATTATCTTAATGAGCTTCTATGCTTCCATCTAATTGTATTTTTGCTTCCGCTCATAAATCTCTTACTTTGTTTTTAAAAAATTGATTTTTTTAAAGGGAATCAGTCTATTCAACCTCTCTTTCTATACCTTTTCTTGTTTATATCCTCAACCAATAAGTGGTCTAAGAGTTGGTCTTTAGATCAAGTCTTGGTGACTTCAAAATTCAAGGATATAAAACTCTTTTTTGATCCTAAAGTTTTTGGAACCTTTCTCATCTAAGTGGTTATCAAACATATTTCATTGATTTCCTAATGCTTGATTCATCATTGTTAGATTAATAAGGAATAATACCAAGTACTAGAATGATATTTAATCATTAATTGCAATTGATAAATTCTCTATGTTTGATTCATCCAAGATTGAACTAACAAAGTTTTGAGATGTGTGCAGGAATAACTGAAAGCCTATCATTATGTCTTAAAATTTGTGTGATGATAATTCATAAATCTAACAATGTTTTCTTATATAGAAATTGTTTCAAATTATGGAATGTCAAGAAAAATAAAAGAAGAAGCATCTCCTTATTGACCCACTCTTCCAAGGTCGTTGAGAAAAAAGATGTAGAAAACTTGTGAAAATCGACTATGTTCACTGATTTTTCAACATATTATTGAAGGTATCAAAGCATGAAGTTTTGAAAGAGTAGTATCATTATAAAATTGTTGAATCAGTTATACGCGAGTGTCAAATATTTATCAAATAATTAAGAAGCTAATCATCTGCTTATTATTAAATGTCAATTAAAGATAATCAGAATATATATCGTAAAAGTACATTTGATGTATTATGAAGGAGTGTTTGATAGTGTTGCTCGGACATGCAAAGGATTCACATCCATTTGTGTATGATTATCTGTATTTCTCTTATGATATATTTGTTTTGTTTACTAATCATTTATGTGTGCAGCAAGTTAAGCATTGATCATCAAAATTGGTATGTTCGTTCCAACCTCCCTCATTATTCTTGTATTATACTTATTTATAATTATTCTTGTATTCTAAATGTGATATGTATGTGAAATGTGTATATGTGTTGTTTGTGCATCACATGTTTCATTCATCTGAATGCATTCTGCATCAAATTATTATATCATGTGAGCATTCATAATTCACTCATGTACCATTCAAATAATTTTTCATGTGTCATTAAAGTTTCTTTTCAAATGTTAAAATTAATTTGAAAGCCTTTTTAGCGTTAAAAACCTTGTTCATTTTCTTTTTCATTCATTTTAAATTTTGTTAAAAAAATTCTTCGTGATTCAGCTAAGTTTAAATCATGATTCAGATCACAAATTGTATCTCTTTAAAGAAAACATGCATGTTTTTATTTGAGTTGAATTACACAGATTTTGAGTTGTACATCATTCAAATCATGAAATAACACTTCATTAGAATCAAAGCCTTCAAACACATTTTCTTTTCCGCTTGATCGTTCGTTTTCCTCTCCAAACTATTTTATTTATTGTTAAATCATTTTATCTCATTTAACTTCATCCAAAACATTATCACTCATCATTTTTGAAAATTAACTATTTACCATTATCATCCATTTCATAACATTATCATTTTCATCTCATTTCATCTCTCTCAAATCCACTTCCTCCAAATTTCATTATCATGAGTTCCATCAACCCATCATCATAATTCAAGCTTTTAGAGAAGCAAAAAGGGAAAAGGAAAGTCTCCTCATCATATTTTCTACCATCTTTTTCGAATAAGCAAAAGACAAAAGTTTAAATTAGCAAAGAGTCGCATGATGCTCATATTCCCCGTGTTCAGAGTAAAACATCCACTGATCAAGCAAATTCTTCATCTACTTAGAGTTAACAATTGTCTATAAAATTCTACAAAGTCAGTCACTTGGTTTCAAAAACTTTGTTCAAAGGTATGTTAATGAATGTATGAATAAACATGTTGATGCTGAGTACTATGTTGATAAAGTTGTTGAAGCTGAAAAAATGAATTTTCTGGAACAGTTTGAAATTCATAAACTTTTGAAATTTATTAGGCTCGATAAAAAGTTTAATCTCGATCACGTTAAATCTTTTAATTGCAACCTTAGATTGTCCAGCACCGTTCTCGAATGTAAATTCCGCAACAAGGACATTCAATTTACTTTTGATGATTTTGAACGTCACTTCGATATTAAGGCTAGGGGTAGATATGTATGTTTGTCAAATGTTGTTAATTTTGTTCGAGATGATTTTATGAAATCTATTTCCATATTAGTGTACAAATATTTTTTGGACATGACTAATTTTCACATAAGTCAGGTCAAATTCAAAATGAGAATCTTGCACTGGATCATTATGAAAATTTTGTGCAGGAAGCCTTTGCAATTGAGCGAGAGTTTATGACTTTGATTTGTACCTCATGTGGACCTTGTTAGAAAATAAGCAGGTCAATTGGGTTAAGTTCATCATTGATAGAGTTTATCATTGCATAGATAATACAAAGAGTTATTTGTTCTTCTCATCATTTATTTAGTTCATTTAATAGTTGAATGGTGTTGTGAATAAGGCTGATTTGCATGAAGCTCCAAAGGCTTTTGACCAATTCACAATCAAGTTAATGACATATTTTTAGGAGGATGATGAAGTCTACTACTATTTTGATCCTGATGGTATGTTTATATATGATGATATAATTGAAGAGTTAGAACAAGTTTTCATTAGAAGGTGTAGCGAGCGAAACTGGACGTGTTTCTTAAGCACTGTCGCTCTTTTGGGGGTACTACAGGTCGATTCATTTTTTATCCTATTGAGCTGACTAAGGAAGGGAAATAAATGTCTCCAATTAACCCTGCTTGCATACCTAGTTTAAACAGCGGTCTGTTAGGTTACGGATGCGATATGGAAGTGGGGCCTCTTTCTTCTTACTTTGTTTGGAGTGAAAAACCGGGACTGTTCATGGGTAGGGGGTTAGGACTGATACTTTTTAATTGATGTATGTGGGTATGGGATTGTGGGTTTTTGTTGAGTGTGCTCGCTAAGATTTTTCTTTCAATCTTATGCCTACGTATTCCCGTTTACCGAAACAGGGAAATCAGAGCGATCGTAGTTCCTCCTATTCTATGGGAGGAAATGGTATTTTGGAGTCTTGTTCAAAGCCCAAGACGTGAAGCTAAAGGTGGTTTGTATCTTGTTCAAAGCCCAAGATGTGAAGTTAAATGGTCTATTTGTATCTTGTTCAAAGCCCAAGACGTGAAGCTAAAAGTTTCTTCTTTAGAGAGAATTTGTCATCTCTAAAGAGGGTCTGTTTGTCACAACTGTTGGGTGACTGGTTTATAAAGGAGGATTACTTTAACTGGGATATGTGAATCCAGCAATGCCATAATTTCCTTTATAAGGGTTTTTGACCCGAAGGAGAAGACTTTAACTCAGTGTAGAGCAATGCCATCTTTCCTTAGGAATTTCTCATGCTAAAAGAGGGACAGTGGCATGGATGTAGATGATCCAGAGGCTTGCCGCTTATAGCAATTAGATGAAGGAAAAGGAGTTATTGATGTTTGTTTACTGTGAACGAGGCATAGCTTTGATGCTAAAAGGTTGATTGGTTCAACCGGGGTTTTCTTATACAAAGCCTAAGAGGAGGCTATTGACCCAACAAGAGGGTGTTTTTGTGTGTCTCGTACAAAGCCCGAGAGAGAGGCTAAAAGGGTTGACTCAACAAGAGAGTGCTTTGTATCTCGTACGAAGCCCGAGATAGAGGCTAAAAGGGATGACTCAACAAGAGAGTCTTTGTAGATGTGTCTTGTACGAAGCCCAAGACGGAGGCTAAAGGTTGACTCAATAAGAGAGTCTTTTCTACTCAGCAAGAGGGTGATTTTGTATCTCGTACGAAGCCCGAGATGGAGGCTAAAGGTTGACTCAACAAGAGAGTCTTTAATACTCAGCAAGAGAGTGATTTTGTATCTCGTACGAAGCCCGAGATGGAGGCTAAAAAATGTTTTGACTCAACAAGAGAGTCTGAAAAGGTTAACTTCGCTGGGGAGAATCATTGTACAAAGCCCAAGAGGAGGCTAGGGTTACTATTTCAGTTGAGTGACAGGTCCAGTATGCTGATTTAAAGAGAAAATCAGTTCTTATATGAGTACTGTTTGCACTCAGGGATTTGATTCGAGGATCAGGGTTATTTCCTGTTCTTTAAGGAAATGGGAAATCCAAAGGGTATTGAGACTGTCTGAGTCTACGGGTTTCATCTCCTAGTTTTGAAATAAACTTGAGAATGTCTTTGAGACTCAAGGGAATTAGACTGTCCAAGTCTAGAGTTTCATCTTTTGTACTACGTTTAAGAAATAGCAGTAGCAAGATCTATACTTTTTGAAAGATTGTTCTATTAAGATGACTAATTTCTGTTCCTATACCTCTAGGAGGTCGTCGGGACAATTTGTACGAAGCCCAAGAGAAGGCTGGAAACTTTTAAGAAGCCGAGGGACAATTTGTACGAAGCCCAAGAGGAGGCTATCATTCTCGGAGGAAGAAATCATTTATACGAAGCCTAAGAGGAGGCTGTGAATACTTCTAAGAAGCCGACGGGTCCTTGTACAACGCCCAAGAGGAGACGAGGATGCTTTTAAGAATCCTGTGGGTCCCTAAACCCCGAGAAATTCAAGACATGCTATTCACAGAGAATAGATCAAGCCAGGAAAGTTCGAGAATTTGGAAGAAACTCAAGAGATGCCATTCATGGATAAAATATCATCTCTGGGGAATAGAGTTTCTTTGACGATTTCTAAAGGTGACAGTCTGTGAAAGGGTTCACCGAGAATGCTGCCTTTCACGTCTCCATATTGTTTAACCCCAAGAGGAGGGAAGACTGTATCTGGTAATCCTATGGGGATATAGTTTTGTCTATTTTAAGAGTAATCAACAAGGCTTAGTGCTAAACGTAGCTGCTGGGGAAACTCTAAATATCTATACTATTATTACACAATCGATATGAGTTTATGAAAGAAGACTTACAGTGAAACAGCCCCACAATACAGTTATATGTATATGAAAGCGGATAAAGAAAGCATATAACCACTTACTCGGTTGTAGAGCTTCCATGCTGTTTGGTTAGTTGTTCAACAAAGAAAGATTGAAAACTATAGTTTATCAAAGATCAAAGGAGAAAGTGCTTTGAAATGAAAGATTGGGGCTTACAGCTCAAGGAGAGGCCCAGGTTTTTATCAGTGATCGCACTATCATTTTATACAGAGGGACTTATACAAGTGGCTGAGGCCCGAGAAAGATTCTTTGTACAAAGGGATGGGTCTTACACTCTCTCAAGAGGCCCAAAAGGTTTAAAGAAAAAGAGTGGGGCTTATAACACGAGGGTAGGCCCAGATGATTTTTCGTTTGAAATGACGATCGCGCCGAGATTTTTGAAAATGCAGTGGGTCTTATACAATGACTGAGGCCCAAGATAATTTGGTTTTCAAAGGGGGTTGGGTCTTACACTCTAATAGAGGCCCAAAAGTTTTGAATGGGTCTTATAGCTCGAGGAGAGGCCCAGATGGTTTATTTTTAAACGGTCGACGATCGCGCCGAACTTTTCTTTTAACGCAGAGGGACTTATACAATATTTGAGGTCCAAAATTGTTTTGGTTAAAAGGGGATTGGGTCTTACACTCTATTAGAGGCCCAAAAGTGTTTGGAAATGATTTGTGAGGGTGAAAATCAAAGAAACCCTAATTTGTTTTCTTTTAAAAGTAAATATTAAAAGAAAATCAATGAATAATACCAAATGAATTTGAATTAACCACTTGTGATTTTTGTTTAAGGTTTGAAAAATGAAGTTTTAATCACAAGAGATATTAAAACTCATTTGGTCTTGATTTTTCAAGATGAATGTGCATTTTAAAATGTTTAAAACAAATAAAAATGAAGTTATTCACAAAAATACTAATTATATTAAATAAATAACATAAACTTAATTTTTTTGTGGAATAAAATATTTCAACATTTTTGTGATTTTTTACAAAAAGAACAAATCAAAAATAATTAAAATTGAGTGAGTTATTAATTTTCCAATTAATTAATAAAACATGAAAATATTGGAAAAAATGGCAAAATGTGAAAAAACACAAAATGGCATGGGTGGGGTTTGAACCCACGAACTCAAGGTCACAAGGCGCGTGCCTTACCACTGGGGTGGTGATACATCCATTGTTTTGAGTGAAAACACAAATATACAAGTAATGCCTTGGTTTTAGGCCTGGCCCAAGGCAAGGCAAGGCAAGCTTTGGCTCAGAAACGTGAAGGTCATAACTTTCTCAATTCTTAATGGTTTGAGACAAAATTTATATGCATCTGGACCAGAATTTCACAAGGAATCCAATGGTGGTGGTAGTTTTTTCAGATCACACTCCCTCCTCAAAACCCGATAGTGGTTTTGAAAAAGGCCTATAATTGCATGTTCTATGCTACACTTTGATACAGGCATGAATTACATGATCAATTGGTTCAAACACAACATATATAACATGTATGAGGTGTGCATGATCAGTGGACTTTAAAGCATTGCATATTTTGGAAAGTTCAAGTCATGAGGCTTACCTCTTTTTGAGCTTTTTGGAGTTTTTGTGCAATCTGTCAAGCCTCTTGTTCCAGAAATGATTTGATGCTTTAGTCACACTCAAATGATCCCTTAGAAGCTTTTAGGATGATTGGAATCAGCTGGTACCTGCAAAAACACAAACTGACCCTTTCTTGCAAAAGGGATTAAAAGTAACCAAAATAGCAACTCCCTCAAATGGTGTTCCAGATGGGGGGAACCATTTGGGATAGTTCAAGGATGATATTTGGAGTGTGTTTGAGGTTTTATCTGGTTTGGAAAGTGACTGAATCAAGACATGGCTTGAAAAATGCACAAAAAGCCTATTTTGAGGTTTTGAGAGGTGACTTTGTGATTTTGTGATTACAGGTCACTTGTGAGAGTTTGTATCACCTACATATGATGTTTATGAGGTGTGTGTGTGATTGGTTTGATTGAAAAAGCTCTCAAACTCAAAAAATCAGAGTTACCTTGCTAAAGAAGGTATTTTTGCCTAGAGAAAGGGATTTTGAGGAAAGCATCTGTTTGATGGCTTTGGTGTACTCAAACTGAGCACAAATGAGCTCTATTTATAGTAGAGCAAGTTTGTTTTGGGATCAATAGTGAATGGCAACTGCAGCAGAGGTTTGGCCAATGTTGGCAAATAGAAATCCAAGTCTCCTCTAGCCATTGACTAGAGGTTAAAGCACAGAGCTTTGGTTCCCTACTTGTTGGAGGAATCTTGACTGAATTCAGTTGCAAATGTGTCAGTCCATGCCACCTCTAAGCATCTATTAAATGCTCCAATCCAAAATTGGAGTCTTGTCCCGCTTTTAGGCAATTCTAGGTTTGGCATGCTACTTCTTGTTTCAAGGACTTCGGAGGCTTGGCTCAGTGATTGTCCCCTTTAGATTTGATCCTCAGATGTGTCCAAGATGATAACAGGGCTTGAAATTGGCTGATTTTGGCAAATCGACCAAAAATGCAAAATTCTGCCTTGCCTTGGCAGTTTTCAGCAAGGCAACTTGCCAATGTCATATCTCATGGCTCAAGTTGAATTTGGTGATGTTCTTTGCCACTTTGGAAAGTCCTTATATGATACAACAACTGTTTGATCATATTTGGTTTTGATACTTTTTTGGATCCAAGTGAAAAATGTCTCTACATTTGGAAAAAAGTGAAGACAGATTCTGACTTAGTGAAAATTTCACTAAGTGTTGGAAAAAAGTGACATTTTCACTTTTTATGATTTTGATCAATCCATAACTCAAAATCCATGAAGAATTGGAATGAGGTCTAGTTGAAGTTTTTGTATAGGGCCATGAGATCTACAAATCAAGCTTTAGATGGGGAGAAATGGCTTTGTGGTTTAGGAGTTATGGTCCTCCAAAGTTGGTACCCTTGCCATTTTGCTCATAACTTAGAAAATTTTCTAAGTTTTTATGGTTACCCCTTTATAATTTATCCCACTTTCTTTGATTTTTCTTGATGAATGATGATTCAAATAATACATTAACATCATTTTAGGGTTAAAAATCCATTTTGTGAAAAATCTCAAAAAGTCAAAGTTGACTTTTGTGCACAGTTGACTTTTTATCCGATGAATTCCAAATTGTGCAATCCTTTAGGAAATCACGTCCTTGACCTAAATCAAACTTGATGGACATGTTTCATGGGTATTATAAGGTATATTGAATCATGTCTTAGGGCTTGGGAGCATATCCTGGTCAAAAGTCAAAGCTACAGTTGACTTTTTTCCTCAAAACCCTAACTGTGGTATTGATGAAATTGAGAATTGTTGCTCAAGCTTCTTGGATCAATCCATTGTTGCAAATGGATCAGTGTGGTTTATTAGAGACCCTCAAATCCTCTCTTGAGGTCTTGGCTCATGATTTGGCCCAAAAGTCAACTTAGGGGTGAATTAGGTCAAGAAACCCTAATTCCTGATTTTTTATGTATGCATCCCCTGAGGTCAAATTGACTTGATACTTGGGTCCATGAGGTTCCATGGAGTATATTAGGTTATGCTTTGAAGCATTGGCTCATGCCCAGAGGAAAATTTCCAACTGGAGGCCCTGGTCGATCAAAACCCTAATTTGGTGACACTGACGATCTTGAGGCTTGATCCACCTAAAAGGGAGCATCCTGGTGCTTAATCCTTGTTGTGAGAGTCCTTTTGATCCACTGTGGATGTTTGAGAGGTTTAGACAAGTTGAAGATCATGTCATTCCTTGATTGATCCTTTGTCTAAGAACTCTGAGAGGGCTTGAAACCCTAAATTTGATGGTAGTGGATGCTCACCCATCTTTGGGGAGACTGATGAGGTATGATGGTTTATCCATATTGTTATGATGATTTGCACAATGATGGGAAATCTTAGTGGTCAAAATTTGGGGTATGACAGAAGGAATATAGTTGCTCGAGCTTATGATCATACATACGCTCATGTTTATGCCCTGATCACATTGGCACTTCTTCATCTGTTTCACCTTCTTCATTTGATGGTCTTTTAACCGTTGCTGATAAAGCTTACTTTGACGAGTGGTTTAACAAGATTTTAGTTTAATCCTAGGCCATAAAGTATAATATTCATGCTCACATTGATGTGGTGGCAAGGGAAGCCAAGGAAAGAGAAGAGAAAATTAGAGATGAAGCAAAATTATGAGAAGAGAATATTTTGGTTGAGCTCGCTATTGTTAAAGGTGTCATTGATAACCTTCAAAGTTCTACACTTATGTCCAACCTTAGAGATAATGATGTTGCTCATGCTCCTTCCTTAGCTAATTTACTTTAGTTATTCAAGCATCATGACACATCATAATCCGCATTTCTATTTTGTTTTATATATAGTTTTTTAATTCTATCTCATGCTATTTTGAACATTGATCATGGACATTACTGCTAGTGATATATACGGTGTGACATTTTTTTGCCATTATTTTTATATATTAATCTGCTGGTTATTAAGATATATGTTTGATCTCTTATCTCTTTGCTTCTTCTGAAATTGCATCTGTTACAATTGTGCATGTATGCAAGTTTCTGGTGAACAACACACAACCAAAATCCATGCCCAAGAAACAATCTTCCACCTGATACACAAAAACACAACTTCAAAGAAAAACATTAAATTCCCTAATGTACCTTCACTTTACCTCTCACGCCCAATCTTTAGAGTTAGAGATCCACAACAATGGTTCTTAACAAAAGTTGAAGATGATGAATAGTATCTATATAATATTACACATACAAAGCTAATTCTCACAATATCCACATTCTATGAGGTTAATCACAAGGTATCAACAAAGATATAGGTGTTGGTGAATGAAGAATACACACTTGGCTTCTCTCAAGTTTCTTGGAAAAAATGGGTTTCTAGTTCTTGGTGAATGTTCTGAGATTGATTAATTCCTTCAATTTATTGATCGGATCTCTTATCTTGATTTTTTGTTCTAAAAAAAACACACAACTGTGTAATAAGAGATTTTGAACCCACACTCATTGTGAGTATCACACATTTATTCATGATTTTTCACATCTATGAATGAATGTTCTTTTTTGGGAAACACTCTTTATATATTATAGACAAAATACGAAAAGATGGGATAAATGGGTGGTAGAGGATGGTCACACTAAAAAAATAAGGAAACAATGAGATTTTATCAAATCATGAAGTAATGATTCGAGTCAAATAAACAACAGCTTAAATCAAAGGTTGAAGAAAAAGGAATGAAGCCGTGATTCAAATCAAGCATGTTACATAATTTGAATAAAGTAGAATTGTGATTCAAATCACACTCTCTTGAGTCAAATCAGTATAAACATAGGCAATTTCCAACTTTCACAAGAGTTCATGATTTGAATCAAATATCTTTGCAGCCTTGATTCGTGTGTTCTAACTTGTTATTCAAGCAATACTTAACACATTGATATAAATCAAATTTCCAGGATAAAGAATGAGACAATTTCATGGATTCAACTATTAAAGCCTTGAATGAAGAGGTTCTCAAAGGTCCAATGCTAATTATAGCCAAAACAAATGAATACAGCTAAATCCAAACAAATTACAAACATGCATTGAAAATAATAATGCACGTACACATGATTAACACATTACGAATTCCCGGTAAATCAAATAATGCATATACATACAATTTGACAAATCATAAAAACTAAAATAGTACCGACGATGACAACAATTTATTTCTCCCTCATTTTGATGTTAGAAAAATATGGAGATATTAATAACAAATTAATTTAAGCAACTATTTGAATTTGAAGTGGAATTGAAAAATTTGTGAATCCGATCGAATCTAATTTTATTGATCAACACAACATGATGATTGTACAACTTTTTGAGAATTGGGTACTCATGCTCCCTATAACGCCCCATTTAAATATTTAGTTGTTTTATGATTTATTTTGTGTGATTATTTTGGCATTGATTTGGTTAAGGGTATGTGTGTAAGGGTGGGTGTGAGAGCTTAGTGGAATGAATTAAATGGAATTAAATCTTAGGATAATATTGTAATAATAATGATATGAATGATGAGATATTCCATTATTATTATTAGAATTTAATTGATATACACTGACAGTGTAAATATTTTTTTACACTGTCAGTAAATCATAATCGTTGATTTATTTGAAAAGTTTGACTTCTATTTTAATCACTTGAAAAGTAATACCAACAGATGATGGTGATGTATTGACAGTGTAAAACTTTTTACACTGACAATGAATAATAATTAATCCCTTATTATTATTATTATTATTATTATTATTATGATTACTAATATTATTATGACTATTATTATTATTAAAAATAAAGAAAATAGGAATAATTAGGAAAGAGTAGTGGGGAGGTTAGAGTCAGACAGTTTGCACGTGAAAAGAGAAAGGAGAGAAGAAAGAAGGAGAGATAGGGCAAGAAGTGATCAAGGGATTCCACCATTTTTAGAGAGTTCAAGCTGGAAATTAAGGTAAGGGGGAGAAAGGGTTCTTTAATGGAGTTCTGAACATGAGAGGGTAGTGAGGGCTCATTTCCCTCTTAGGGTTTTATGCAAATTCTTCTTTCTTCTTGGTTGATTTTCATGTCGGGTGATTGTTGCTGTGATTTTTGTGTTTATGTACTGATATTGATGAGATATTTGTGTAAATTATGTGTTGTTGCTGTAATTTATCATGGAAATCAGATCTAGAAGTTATGGGTTTCGGGGGATGACAAAAATGTAGTTTTAAATTATGAAAAACTTAGATAGAATGATAGTTAAATGAAGTAGAATGAAACCATTAGGAGTGAACTGGTATTGATACTGTTTTGGGTCTGAAATAGGAGCTTGAAAGTGCTTCAATAGGGGAAAAATCGCACTGATGCGAAAAACTGAATTTTCTGTAGCAGACTGGCCATACGCATATGCCAGGGGGCAATACGCGTATGAGGGACTCACCCAGGGGCAGTACATGTAGCATACGCACCCGTCCCCAAAGCCAACACGACCTTCTGGTCGTACGCGTAGGAAACGCGTAAGGGCAATGGGTCATATGCGTATGGGGAGTTCTTGGGGGGAATTCTGAAGGGAAATGACCCTCTGGTCATACGTGTAAAGCCAGGGTCATACGTGTATGAAGGCCTGGGAAGTAGAAGCCCTACGTGTAGCATACGCAGGCTTGGGGCGAGGAAACATGGTCATACGCGTATTGGGCAGGGCCATACGCGTATGGGCAGGCATGTGTTGGAATTTTTCCAGTTTTCGTGATTTATTTCCTGATTTCACGTGCGATACAATTCCTCTTGGTCCGTGAGACTGATATGACATAATTGGGCACAGGGGGACCGTTAATAATAGTAAACATGGAAAAACATGTAATTTTGTGTGGTTTTCTTCATGATATGTGTTGGATGCTTGGGTTGCTAAGATTGTTGTTGTGTGGACAGTCTTGGGCTGTGGTGGTAACTTCGAAGAGAATTACGGTGAGTATGTGGCTCACATGTGATCATAATGAATCATGTATTATGCATTGGTGCTAATTATATTATGCATAATTGTATACCATGCATTCATGTTGTGTCTTGTGGAGATGAGCCTAGGTGGGAATCCATGATGGATGCCTAGTCTTGTCCAGACTCCATGTGGGAGTCGAGTGGAGATAAGTTGTACTTCATAGGAACGTATACGACTTATTAGGATTCCGACGGGAATCGGGTTCAAAGAGTGAACCGTATATGAAATTCTGGTATGACAGATCCCAGATCTCCTACAAGATGTCGAGACATCTGGTCTGTTACAGATAACATGGCAAGGTATAAACAATAACAGTACTGAAAAACATAAACAACACAAGAATTATTCACCCAGTTCGGTCTAACAACCTACATCTGGGGGCATACCAAGCCAGGAAGGAAGTTCACTATCAGCAATATCAATTCATAGACCCTACAATCAACACACCCGTTGATGATCTACTCACTTAATCACTACCCAATGACCCTTCTACCTAAGTCCACCCTAGATAAGAGACTCCATCTCACTTCCAATCATCGCAATGATGTCTAGCAGTCAACACCTCAGCCACTGCATCAACAACTTGATTTCCAACAGCTCTTCAATCACAGAAAAGTAGAAGACACACTTCAAAGACACACCTTGGAGTTGCTTCAAAGCTTCCTCCAAGAACAATACAAAACTCATTACCTACAGGTTTCTGAGTGAGAACACAGTGACCATCTCACAACCCGAGTGGTTTACTTAGACAAAACCCTAATGATCTACATCTTGGACTTATCCTTTTTCTAGGTTACAAGCATTCTATTTATAACTTATTCCCAACTGGATTTGGGCTTTAAATCATAGCATAACAGCTGCTACAAATCAGCAGAAACTTCTGCTACATAATAGGTCTTCAATCAATTCCTTCCTAATTTATCTCCATAATTAGAAAGTCATTATTCTTCAATATTTTTCTTAATTCTGACTTGAATCTTCCATACCTATAAAACAGCGCCACATAGGATAACATAATATTCCCAGAAACATTCCTTACATTGGGCTTGGGCATTAGCAGATCTTAGTTTTAATTAATAATTAAAACTAATTATTCTCCAAATCTTTATGCATGAAAATAGCCAACCTTATTCTTCACAAACAGATTGCTTCCAAATAATATCACTCCAACATACTTTTACTCCCAGAATTACGCATGCAATCACTCAACACAAACACACAAAAGATTACTAAAAATAGCACAGCAAATAAAACCTAAAAATCAGAACTAGAAGTTTTGTCTACTGATGTCAGAACATCGTGTTTGACATCATGCACAAATCCTGCAATACTAAAAACACACCACCTGCAGAAGATTAGAATCACATGTCAAGACATCAAGCAAGACATCTTGATGTACCACATTCAGCTGCAAGATCTTCTCCAGAAAAATAGGAACAAATCTCCAAATAGTTTCCTAAAAAGTCTTCAAGATCATTTTTATGAAATCCAATTAAATATGCACTTTGTTCCTAATAAATCTCCTTGACCTGTGTATAATGATGAGGTATATCCAAAAAGATCTCATCAGATTAAATCAAATATGTCAAGAGATATACCATAGCAGCGCCTGCTGTAACAGAGAATGATGTTGTGACATCTCCTTTAACATCTTGATTAACCATCACATGACAGCAAAACAGCAACACTTGTTGTTCCAGATTAGGATGTTATGACATCTGTCTGAACCACATACTTTTGTACCACATCAAGATGTTATGACATAAGACAGTAGTACTGCCATGACAGATGATGATGCTTCAACATCTTACTCGACATTCTGCCAAGTATTATAACCACATCTGTATTAATGTCTGATCAACCAAGTCAGGACCTAACAATCTCCCTCACAATAAAACCATTCAGTCCAAAATCCCCACTTGTTGCATAGGTTGAGAGTTGTATTTATCTGATGTGCAGCTGCTTCAATCTTGGAAAATGTGCATCATACATCAGTCAATACATTACACAGAAATCCTGAAGCATCCCTGCATAAACAGCCATGTCACAGAACCTTAACCTTCAGGTTCAGTGAAGTGCAACATGTCATGACATCTCAGAAAACTCCTGCAGAATGGAATTCTGTCACACCATAAAATAACCATGCACTCATACTAGCTTAGTGCAGCACAATGTCACGACATCCTACTTGACATATCACAACCTGCAATTAAACTATTATGGCAGATACACATACAGCATGTTAAAACACCTTCAGTGACATAAGAGCTAACATAAAGGTTTTAACAAAATTTAGCCAACATACATACTGCATAGCTGCAGAACTAACAAACTCCCCCTTTGGCAAATTTTGGCTAAAACCAACAAACAGAGATACCAGCACATCATGCAATCACATCACACACTCTCCCCCTTTTTAGCCATATTTGTCAAAGCAATAGCACACCAGAGCAATATCCATACAACCTTTGGATAACACAACTAGCTCCCCCTTAAGGAGACAACCAAGGAACTCTACTACAACTTACAACCATCTCCCCCTTATTAGCCATAATATGCCAAACCAAGTAACTATGCATTTAAAGACAATCAACCAAAAGCAAGCAAGTCAGTAGCAGAACACATCCTACTCATAAGCTTGCACAATCTGACAGGTTACAGTACTCTCTCTGTCATGGATAACCAATGCTCCATTGCAAGAAGAACACCCAAAATTAATGGAAAACACAAGACGCATCTTCATGTCTTCAAGAGCGCACCCTCTGTTCAACACACCTGCTGAACACATTCACCTACTGCTTGACCCTCAAGCAAACCATGTACCACAATAGTACATAAATCAGATAGAAGCTTGTGTTCTCTGGAGACAAAAACCATAACATTCTGAACAGAATATTCTGTCAGCAGATGTTAAGACATCAGTCTTGACATCATGATTAGAATCCAGCTGCACTAAGAAAAACACCACATTCCAAATAAAAACAGAATCTCCAAGCTCCCCCTTAAGCCAAGGAACCAAAAAACCAGAAACCAGAAAACCAAACAACCACCACAGAATTCTACACTACAACACTCTCTACTCTCCCCCTATCTTTCTCAACATATGCTTCTTCAGCAAGAACCAGCCCAAAACTACTACATGATATCCTATGACAGCTTCATGATCATATAGTGTGTGGATACCCAGAACCCATCTGTGTACCACAACCAACAGACTTGAGATCAAAGCTCCAGGAATTTTCAGCCCAATTGTTCCATAAGTACTAAACTTATCCACTTCTAGCATGTCTCATTCACATCAGGCTCCCAAGACAATCCTTTACCCATCATTCTCCGTATGACAAGATAAATACTTCTTAGATAAGATGTGAACTCAGAGTCCTACTCCAAGGATAACTAACCCCGAAAATGTTCTAATATCTGTTAGGACATTCTTGACACATCACATACACCACACACCATGAAAAGAAATAAACAGCCAAATAGAGAAAAGTAAATTCTCAACACTTCTGCAGTCCTGCACTTTTACATCAGACATATACATAGTCTCCCGTCAATGTATTTTGTCATTAGTTGAAAGCACAACACCTTAGATACACGCACAGCTCCCGTCAGAGTATCCACTATCAGTTAGATGCACATCCTTATCAAAAGCAGACAAATACTCAACTCCTGTCAAGGTATTTATCATATGTGATAAGGTAACCTTCTCACACAAGGTACGACATTCTTTTCCTGCACACTTGTGGCACTAGCTGATCCCTCTTTTATTAATCCACACCACTGATCATTTCAGATTAGGTAAGTGTCTTGACCTTTCACTCCACCCAAAAAAACATCCTTTGTACTCAGAAATACACTAATCCAATGAATGACAATATGTTAATCATCTCTTGACCACCACACTTAACTAAGACATGTTTCTTGATAGAAACTTCTTAGAAACACACCCCAGATGCCTCCTCTTCCAATCCAGGAGAAAGTTCCAAACAGATGTGATCAATACACATTTGTTTAGCCCCCAAGCATCTGCTATGCCATACCTTTATCCAACAAGCTTCTGCACAATCTGCTGGTTCACCAAGGGATCCTTCAATAAAGACTTGAGGTTGGTTTTTCAGAGAATAGAGCAAAAATAAATTGCTTCCTTCTGATCTTTCATTAATGCCTTTATGAGTGGACTAGAGAAATAAAACTCAAGTATCGTTGGCAACTTTACACCGTTGGTTGAAACAGTCTTGCAAACACTACATCATCACACATCAACTCTTCTGAGGAGACCAACCCTTCTGCCCTTCCTTTACTAGCGACACAAGGACCCCCAGGGTTCCATCAGATACCATGCAGTGGAATACACAACAATCACAACCTCCTCAACAGTCTTCAGGTACAGCATATTACACAAAACCACCACTATCCAGGTGCAAACGAAATTCTAGGTTTGAAACAAATCAAATAAAATCTCCACCATGATTTTCGCCAGGAATCTCTCATCAAGAAAACCCAAAGAATTGTAACCAAAAGGTAACAAACCAAACACAACATTCTGAACTGAATGTTCTCCAGTTCTGTAGTCACATGTTAGGACATCAGACTTGACACCATGAATTGAAGCTCTGCAACAAAAAAAACACCATTCTTCCACTTTGGCTAATATTGGCTGAAACAGCCTTTGCATGAAATATTGGGGAACCACAATCAAACATAGCAGTAATCAAACAGAACACAACACTAGAACAAATCAGAGGCGCACACAGCGGAAATAACAGAGTAATTCCTTGGAGAGAAATAAACTCCCCCACAACAAGATCCTCCAAAAGAAACTGAAACATGGTGTCAAGACATCTTGTCTGACATCACAGCTACACAGCAAGCACACATCCACCATACATCATTTTCTGCCTATAAGTACCAGTTGTCACGAATAGTTCATCCTCCACTTCTAGGGACCATTGAAACACCAATATGAACCTATCATGTTCAAACAGCTTTTCAGTATAACATCCTTCTTCCTTTACCATGAACCAGAAAGTATCCCCCTCGGATCTCACCCAGAAACAGAACAGGATGCTTGCTCTGATACCAATTGAAATTCTGGTATGACAGATCCCAGATGTCCTATAGGATGTCGAGACATCTGGTCTGTTACAGATAACATGGCAAGGTATAAATAATAACAGTACTGAAAAGCATAAACAACACAAGAATTGTTCACCCAGTTCGGTCTAACAACCTACATCTGGGGGCATACCAAGCCAGGAAGGAAGTTCACTATCAGCAGTATCAATTCATAGACCCTACAATCAACACACCCGTTGATGATCTACTCACTTAATCACTACCCAATGACCCTTCTACCTAAGTCCACCCTAGATAAGAGACTCCATCTCACTTCCAATCATTGCAATGATGTCTAGCAGTCAACACCTCAGCCACTGCATCAACAGCTTGATTTCCAACAACTCTTCAATCACAGAAAAGTAGAAGACACACTTCAAAGACACACCTTAGAGTTGCTTCAAAGCTTCCTCCAAGAACAATACAAAACTCATTACCTACAGGTTTCTGAGTGAGAACACAGTGACCATCTCACAACCCGAGTGGTTCACTTAGACAAAACCCTAATGATCTACATCTTGGACTTATCCTTTTTCTAGGTTACAAGCTTTCTATTTATAACTTATTCCCAACTGGATTTGGGCTTCAAATCACAACATAACAGCTGCTACAAATCAGCAGAAACTTCTTCTACATAATAGGTCTTCAATCAATTCCTTCCTAATTTATCTCCATAATTAGAAATTCATTATTCTTCAATATTCTTCTTGATTCTGACTTGAATCTTCCATACCTATAAAACAGCACCACATAGGATAACATAATATTCCCAGAAACATTCCTTACATTGGGCTTGGGCATTAGCAAATCTTAGTTTTAATTAATAATTAAAACTAATTATTCTCCAAATCTTTATGCATGAAAATAGCCAACCTTATTCTTCACAAACAGATTGCTTCCAAATAATATCACTCCAACATACTTTTACTCCCAGAATTACGCATGCAATAACTCAACACAAACACACAAAAGATTACTAAAAATAGCACAGCAAATAAAACCTAAAAATCAGAACTGGAAGTTCTGTCTACTGATGTCAGAACATCGTGTTTGACATCATGCATAAATCCTGCAATACTAAAAACACACCACCTGCAGAAGATTAGAATCACATGTCAAGACATCAAGCAAGACATCTTGATGTACCACATTCAGCTGCAAGATCTTCTCCAGAAAAATAGGAACAAATCTCCAAATAGTTTCCTAAAAAGTCTTCAAGATCCTTTTTATGAAATCCAATTAAATCTGCACTTTGTTCCTAATAAATCTCCTTGACCTGTGTATAATGATGAGGTATATCCAAAAAGATCTCATCAGATCAAATCAAATCTGTCAAGAGATATACCATAACAGCACCTGTTGTAACAGACAATGATGTTGTGACATCTCCTTTAAAATCTTGATTAACCATCACATGATAGCAAAACAGCAACACTTGTTGTTCCAGATTAGGATGTTATGACATCTGTCTTCAACATCTGTCTGAACCACATACTATTGTACCAGATCAAGATGTTATGACATAAGACAGTAGTACTGCCGTGACAGCTGATGATGCTTCAACATCTTACTCGACATTCTGCCAAGTATTATAACCACATCTGTACTGATGTCTAATCAACCAAGTCAGGACCTAACAATCTCCCTCACAATAAAATCATTCAGTCCAAAATCCCCACTTGTTGCATAGGTTGAGAGTTGTATTTATCTGATGCACAGCTGCTTCAATCTTGGAAAATGCGCATCATACATCAGTCAATACATTACACAGAAATCCTGAAGCATCCCTGCATAAACAGCCACGTCACAGAACCTTAACCTTCAGGTTCAGTGAAGTGCAACATGTCATGACATCTCAGAAAACTCCTGCAGAATGGAATTCTGTCACACCATAAAATAACCATGCACTCATACTAGCTTAGTGCAGCACAATGTCACGACATCCCACTTGACATATCACAACCTGCAATTAAACTATTATGGCAGATACACATACAACATGTTAAAACACCTTCAGTGACATAAGAGCTAACATAAAGGTTTTAACAAAATTTAGCCAACATACATACTGCATAGCTGCAGAACTAACAGTATAGATTGTGATGGTACCGCATGCATTGTGTCGTGTCAGTTACGTCGTATTGCATATATGTATGGTTTAATATGGGCTGATTATGTCGAGTGTTGATGTAGCACTTGTACGTGCGTTATGATTGTTGATTGGTGTGAATTGTGTGAATTACTACTCCTTAGCATGTGATTTTCACCCTATAATTATTGAATGTAATTCTCACCCCTTTTCTGTTGTTATGTCTGTGCTCCTTGGGGAGTACAAATAATCAGGTACCTGAGTAGTGCTTGGAGTATGTGTTGTTATTTATCGAGTCTTATGAATCGCTCTGATACGTAACACGGGAAGGATTAGGGATTCGTTGTTTTTTAGGTTATTTTTCCCATTAGTTACGTATCTTGGTTTATTTTGTTTAATGATGTTGAACCACGTCCTTGGGGTGTATCTTGGTTTATTTTTTCCACTGTTTAATAAATTTATTTTATGAGAAAATAAGATATGAAGTGACTTGATACTTCATGAGATTTTATGTTGATGTGGCATCCTACATGCGTAACTCCGATTTTTCCGCAGACTATTTTCTTATTTTTATTTATTAAATGAATGGGGAGGGTAGGGTGTTACACTCCCCACATCAAAAACATATTCCCCGTAAATATCAATAATATCTCGACAACTTCTCCCCCTTTGACAAATATAAAAAAGAGAGAAAAAATGCAAATAGATAACCATGATACTGATTGCTGCCTGTAAGTATGGTTTGCTTATCCTCAAGTGCACGAATTTTATTAGAGTAATATAAAAGATGTCGAACCCACAGAGACCAATAGTCAATCCTACTGTTATCTACTATTGCTATGTAAATCTAAGGTTAATCAAAATTGTATGAAAGTGTAAAAATAAAAACGGAAATTAAAGCAAATTGATTTTTAACATAATTAATAAAAGCGAGACCGAAATATGATTCACGGTGATCAACAGTACTTAGAGCTAAGTCGAATTGATTAGTTAAATCGGGACAATATTTTTCTTTAATAGGAAGAAACTTAATTTAACTGAACTGTTTGTGTTCACTAAATCGGAACCAAGTTTTATTCAAAAATCTATATTGCAGTTGTCGTGGTTCAGCGTGTTTAAGTATAAAACTATGTTTTTGAAAACCAAATGCCTTTAATTAATGAAAATGTCGCTTTGGGTGAAAAACATATTTAAAGGTGATACCGACTGTCACTCGCGTAGCACCAGAGTCTAAACTTAGAAATGTTTGCTGTCACAGCACACTTATTCCTCTAAACTCTATTTTTGAATATAATTGTTTTTGCAATCGAAAATAAGTCTTGCTGTCACAAGTGATTTAAATTAAAATATGATTTTTATTTTCCTAGATCAGATATGGGTTCCTCTCTTTCGAGACGGAATCAATACCTCTAAATTTGAGGTTTTCGTGGTAATTAAATCCAATTCAAAACATTATAAAAATTAGCCTAAAAAACGAGTCCCAAATTTAACCGACAATTTCTAACTTAGTTGCGAGTAACGTCAAAACGACGGTCCTCACATTCCGTACCCTAAACGGTTTAACCGGGCATATTTGACATAATAATCATACTCTAATTAATATGCATGCAAAATGGAATTCTAGGCATAATGATATGATGATGATAATGAGTAGTAGTAGTAGTGACTAGCATGCATATGTAAAACAAAAACAGTATGTGTTAATTTTAATTGGTATATGTGTATGTTATTAGTAAGCAATCTACCAATGATGCATGTGATATTTGATAAAAACAATAGCAGTAAAATACCTTAGAACAATAAAGACTAACAATTGCAATATTAAGGAGTGAAACAATAAAGTGCAGAATTAAAATAGTAAAAGAATATGTACTGTAAATAAGACAACTGCAAAAATGGGAACGAAAAAACTTGTAAATAAAATTATGTAATTAAAATGGTTGCACGATTACAAAACAAATAATCCAAGCATAAAGATAAGTTCTTCAAATCCTGACTCTCTAGGGTGCACATATTACTCAATGTGAATAAGTAAGCACTTCTCAATAAGTATTTTCTCTGCCTAAGTGATTTCTAAAAACTTTTATTCTCAGAAAAAAAATTGTTCCGGACTGGACCAATGACTATGCATGACCCATTCCACTTCTGCTTCCAAAACAGCCCAATTGCCTAAGTCCAGCAAGTGTGGGGCAACATTTACCTTTCTGCCCCTGTACTGGGCATATATGGATAGATGAATCTCAAGCCCATTTTCTCCTCCCCGACAATCCTGCCCATTACGCACGACTCCATCATCCAAGAACGGTCATGACGCCTATGCCCGGAACTATGCCTTTGGCCGCGACAACGGCTAGTTTTGGGCACCTCTGCCCGTCATAACGTCATTCTGCCCCGAAAATAAGGACCGTTGGCCACGCGCTGGGGGTATTATAAAAACCCTTTCATTTGAGAGGGTCAGGTATCCAAAAAATCACCCTAAGAAACTCATACTTTTGTACTTGCCTTTCTCTCTCCCGATTCTTACTTTAGCATCAGAGTGCCTTGCAGGTACACCCCTCCTCGTCTCACGCATCCAACATCGCAGACGTTCCTCTTGGCCCATTACAGGATCTAATCAGCCTTCACGATCAGTGGCATCGTCTGTGGGAACTATTATCCCCGTCTTAACATCCACCTCAGATTCAAAGACCAAAACAAACTCTCTGTCCAAGATTACGATCATGGCTTCCCAAGATCACATCCAAGATGCACGCAATCCTTCTTTTCTCCCCGTCAACAAAATTGATGCTGACAGATCTACATCCTTCCTTAGAGAAGATGCCCGTCATCTGAGAGATAGAGTTACCGCGTCTCCCTCCCCCACCCGTACTGACCGTATTGACGACCAGCCTTTGCTGGCCCTCCAGCCCGTTCCAGCTCCACCCAACGTCGATCCAGCCATGGTAGCCCTCCTCGAAGCAATCAACAAAACTAACCTCTTGATCCTCCAACAAAATGAGAGGATTGGGGCATTGGAAAAGTCTTCCCGTCCGAGATCCCCTCAGCCGAGGAAGGATCGACGACGATCCAAGAGTCCACAACCCCGACGGGAAGCTGATCGTCGGGTGTACCAAAAACCAGAGTCCCGTGCCATTCGGAAGCGTGATCACGTTTCCCCACAAAACCAACATTCCCCGAGAAACAAGAGAACCCGGAGAGATCAATGTTCACCCCCGGTCAGACCAAAAGGTCGGGCACGTACACCATCACCTCGTAGAAGTCGCCGCCACGTCTCTGAGCGAAGCATCCGCTCCCCTTCCCATACCAGTTCCAACAGCAACGATGAGACCCAAGACCCATTGTCTCAGGAGATACTGGATACGCGCCTCCCCAAAGGCTTGGAGAAACCCCCATCTTTGGGCACTTACGACGGAACTACTGACCCAGATGAACACATCAAAAAAATCGATGCGCTGCTAGACTAATGTGGCGTCTGGGGCGCCATTAAATGTCGTCTGTTTCTGACCACGCTCTGGAAAGGGGCAATGACCTGGTACAAACAATTGCCCGAGGAGTCCATCACCTCGTGGAAGCAGCTAGGCAGGATGTTTTCCAGGCACTTCACAGCGTCACGTCGCCATCCAAAGACTGAGGCCTCCCTCGAGGCCATAATTCAAGGGAAGGATGAGCCTCTCTGGGCATATATTGAGAGGTTTAATAAAGAAGATGTGCAAGTCCCCACTACCGACGACATGAAGAAATTTTTGCTCGAATGAGGACTTCGCTCACATTCAAAATTTTCTAAAGCTGTTGGCCTTGCACCTCCAAGGAGCCTGGACGCCTTCCTCCTCAAGGCGCAGGCGTATATTCAGTACGAGCAAAAGGAAGCAGCCAGCTCCTCCCGGTCCTAAGGCCATCAGGAAAATGCCTGGTCCTCCAAAAGCGACGAGCCCTCGACATCCCGTAGAAGGGAAAAAAGGCGCGAAGATCGCCCTTGGGAATCCCGGGACCACAAGGGGCCCTCCGGCCGGTTCCACGATTACACTCCCCTGGCTTTCTCCAGGGAAAAGATTCTCTCAGAATGTGCTCACTCGGAGTTTAAACAGAAGGGAGTTTGGTTCCCCAAGCAGGTACCGGCCAAGCCCAATGCCAATAAATTAAAATATTGTCGTTTCCATAAGAGTCACGGCCACACCACTGAAGATTGAATCCACTTAAAGGATGCCATAGAAATACTGATCAGAGACGGCCTGTAACACCCCAATTCCCATCTAGCGGATAAATAATACATAATTAAATTAGAGTGAATAAAAAAAATGTCGACAGAAATACGAATGCCACATTTGAGAAAAACATAATCCACCTGCTTATAACTTTGATACATAACACAAAATGGAATAAATAATAACAGGAGACTTTTTCCAACAAAAGGAAAGTTCAATTATGGAATAAAGCGGAACGATCCATAATTGACTCGCTTTGCAAAATAAATTGTTTCATAACATCAAAATATACGTACAAGTTATCCAATATATATAGTCATATATATAAACATAAATAACAAAGCCGTTTCCCCCGACTCCCGTGTTACGTATCAGAGTAGACACCAAAGATCTAAACAAAATGAAGATCTAACTCTTCCACTCGCCTCCACGCCTCTACAGCGGCTAATCTGCACTATGCCATAAAAGCATATTTCAGCAGAAGGGTTAGAAATAACAACTAAATCAAGATTTCATAATAATATGTAAACATATAATTCACATATATTATTCAACTCACCCACACAACACATGCTAACACATATAGCATACAAAGATATCATTCATTCATATACACAAGTTATGACATATATATATATATATATATATATATATATATATATATATATATATATATATATATAAGCACACCAACACATCACATATATTCATATTCACAGATATGACATAGATGTCTCACACCAAAACACAACATATATTCATATTCACAGATATAACATATAAATGACACATCAAAAGTGGTTCTTCAAGAACCCACCAATTCTCGCAGAAAACATGGATACATCGCTATACTCCCCACCGGGCTCACGATGATCCAGAACAACCAAACATAATAATTCAATGTAACTCAATGACACAATGCAATGCAAGTGGTACCACATAACATGGTTCATTCGATTGAACCCGATTCATAAAAGAATCTGGATAAATCACATACACTCCCACTGAGCAATGATTTATCTCCATACAACTCCACATTGGAGTCCGGACAAATCACATACACTCCCACTGAGCAGCGATTTATCTCCATACAACTCCTAAATTGGAGTCCGGACAATACTAGGCACCCATCATGGATTCCCACCTAGCTGTCTCCACCAGACACGTCATGAAATGCACGACACAAATGATGCACAAAAACATAAGTATAATAACAACTATACCTCTTCACGATCCCCTTGATCACACGTGAGATACATACTCATCGTAATACACAATAGTATTACCATACCTGTCCAATCAATTCAACATAACACATACGTAACAAGAATTATGCACAAAACACATGTATAACAATCAGTTATACATTTACACGATCCTCCTGATCACACGTGAGATACATACTCACCGTAATACACACAAGTATTACTACAACTGTTCAATTAATTCATCATAATACACACAATTAAGGAGGATACCTCACGAGGCCTTAATTAGTCAATTATCTAACTAATCCATGCAAATTCCATTTTTAACCATTTTTACTACCATTCCTAAATTCAAAAAGTCCTGACACCTATCCCAACCTCTCAGACCAAAAAGAAACCGCATCGGACGCGGAATCGAGAAAGAAATCGTGAAACGGCAAAATTCTCCCCTCTCGCTGGTCATACGTGTATTGCCCACACCCATACGCGTATTGCCCAATTCTACCGCTTGCCATACGCGTATTGCCCAGAGGGTTACGCGTACGGGCAAAAGCTGATTCTCTCAAAAATTCCATCTTGATTCCATTTTAATTCCATTACGCATAGTACCTACTTCCTTACGCGTAATGCCTTGCCCCTTACGCGTACCATTACACGTTTCAGCAGAGGGCCATGTAAAATGGGTTCCATACGCGTAACGCCCTCGTATCGCCCTTGCCATATGCGTAATGCCTTGCCCATTACGCGTATTGCCTTTCCCATTACGCGTATGGGCAGCGAATACCCAAAATTTTCTACATAGTACTGCTACGGGTTTCACTCAATTTTCCTCAAAATCTCATCTAAACATCACTATAATAAAAATTAAATACACAGCAACCTATATCTATCATATATCAACAATTAGGAACCTTAACTCATGATTTCCAACACAAAAGTTTTGTATCCAAATCTCAAAATCTCAACATATTAAATGTTGTAATTTTCCATCAACTTCAACCAATATGTGAAAACATACAAGTAAACATTTCCAACTAATTCCTAACCTCACCTGACAATACTACGCGATTTATACCGAGTTTCAACGGTAAAAACATCGATTTCCACTCAATTTACGATTTCTATCAAATGTTAAAATCCTAACATTTTCAACCAAAATCAAACCAAACAAACACATACATAAACATATACAATCGAAATATAATCGGAACTTCTCACCCTTACCCGATTAATCGAAGATCAAGCTTTGATTTGATCGATTCCTCTTCTTCCCCTTCTTCTCTCTTTTCTTTCTCCTTTTTCTCGCTATTTCTCTCTCTTCCCTTTTTATAACAAAATATTTACTTTTATAAAAATATTTAACCCCTCAAAAGACTATTTTACCCTTTGGCTCAAATATCTCCCAAACGCTCTCAAAATGCGATGCAAAATATATCAGGAATTAAAAGTTAATAAGAAAATATTATCAATTGAAATTATTTTATCTATCAGAGAAATTATCCAGTTAACAGGTAAAACTCAATTAATTTACACAATTCGCAAAATTCCCATAAATGAAATAAATAAATACGATTAACCAAATCGGGGCGTTACATGGCAACCTGAAGCAGTTTACGAAGAAGAAGGATGATCCCTGGAAAGACACCCAGGAGTCAAAGAAAGTAGAGGAAGAGGTGTCTTCCTCGGAAGAAACCAACCTCCAAGTCACCATGAGTATATCGCGACCAAAGGATTTCTATGTTCCAAAAGAGCTCAGCGCTCCTGCATATTTCGCAGCCCATAGCCCATGAAAAACTTTCCCCTCTACGATGGTCATCTCCGGAGGGGGCTTTAACAAAGTCACTGTGGGCCCCGTGAAGAGAAAGTTCGAGCACCTGATCAGCACAAGCTCCAACAAGGTGACAACGCTCGACAAAGCCCATAAGGGATCAGTCCCCCATCTCTTTCTACTGGGAAGAACTCCTCTGATGGGCCCCGAACTCAAGTATACCATTGCTCGTTAGATCCCAGATGGCAAATTTTGATGTTCGCAGGATCTTAGTCGACCAAGGCAGCTCCGTCGACATTCTGTACTCATAGCTGTTCTCGACTCTCCAGCTGGACGAGTCGCACCTCACTCCTTACGTGGGTTCTGACCTGCAGGGTTTCAATGGGTCGGTCACGAAACCCTGGGGGTACGTCGAATTGATCGTGACTTTTGGATCTGCGGAGATAGCCAGATCTATTAAGGTTCAGTTCCTGGTAATTGACTGCCCGTTTCTCTATCAGTGCATATTCGGGCAGCCAACTTTGGCCGAGCTAGTAGTTGTGCCATCAATCGTCCATCTCAAAATGAAGTACTACACTTCGAAAGGTATGGTCGCCACGTTACACGGGGACAACGAAGTTGCACGGCGATGCTTCGAAGCTGCTACCAAGGGACTTAACGCCATCGCTTCCAAGCCAAAGACGTCCGGCAAACCCGCCTTGCCCAGCAGCTGAGAGGAAGCCAAGCCACTGCCACGTGTCGACTCCGTCGACCTCAACAGCCGCTTCACCGAGGGTGACCAGAAGGAGGACCGGGTTGGCCCGAGCCCGAGCAACTTATCCGCCTCGACCAGTAACAGCTCTCATCCGACGCGCCCAATCCCGGATGGCGACTTCGAGCTCGTCCTACTCGGCGACGATCCTCAGCGAGGGGTAAAGATAGGGACCGGCCTCCCCGACATCACGAGGAAACAGCTCAAGGCTTGCCTTCGAGAAAACGCAGACTTGTTCACCTGGAGTGCTGCAGAAATGCCCGGCTTAGATCCTGCTGTCGTCTGCCATTAACTCACGATTGACCCCACCGTCAAAGCAGTAGCACAACGTAGGAGAAAGCAGTCTCCGAAAAAAACGGAGGCTGCAGAACAAGCAGTAAAAGACCTCCTCTTGGCAAAATTTATCTCAGAAGCCAAGTACACCACTTGGCTGTCCAACGTTGTACTCATGAAAAAATCTAATGGAAAGTGGCGCATGTGTGTTGATTATACTGATCTTAATAAGGCATGCCCAAAAGATGTCTACCCCCTCCCTAATATTGATAAACTTGTTGATAGTTCTGCCGGTTTTAAACTATTATCATTCATGGATGCCTATTCGGGCTATAATCAAATACCGATGGTGATAAGCAATAAAAAATGCACGACCTTCATGACCGAATCAGGAAATTATTACTACAACGTAATGCCCTTCGGCTTAAAGAGCACCGGCGCGACTTACCAGAGAATGATGAACAAGGTTTTTGAGGAGAGCTAGGCGATATGCTCGAAGTCTACATGGACGATATGATCGTGAAATTCCACGAGGAGATCGATCACACGACCCATTTAAGAAAGGTCTTCGAACAGGCCAGGAAATACCGAATGCATTTCAACCCAGAAAAGTGCACGTTCGGAGTACGGGCTGGCAAGTTCCTCGACTTCTATTTGACAGAGTGGCGAATTGGGCCAACCCCGACAAGTGCAGGGTATTCTCCGAATTTTCAATGCCCAACTCAAAGAAGTTCATCCAATCCCTCAACGGGATGCTCGCTTCTTTGTCTCGTTTCGTGGCCAAGTCTGCCCAGCACGCCCTTCCCTTCTTCAAACTCCTTTGCAAGGAAGCAGCGTTTGAATGGACGGAGGAATGCGACCAGACCCTCATCCATCTGAAACAAGCACTATCAGAACCATCAGTCATCTCTTAGCCAGATAACGGCAAAACTTTGTACCTCTATATCGCCGTGGCAACCAAGGCCGTGAGCACCGCCCTCATCCGTGAAACGCCCGACGGGTAGAAGCCCATATATTTCACCAGCAAAGCATTGCAGGGACTAGAGCTGAGATATCAGCAGATAGAGAAGGTAGCACTGGCCCTCATCAACGTTGTGCGAAGACTGAGGCACTACTTCCTGGCCCACACGATCGTGGTTCGGACAGATCAACCCGTAAAGCAAATGTTGGGATGACCAGATATGGCTGGAAGAATGCTCAAATGGTCGTTAGAGCTGTCTGAGTTTGACATTCAGTATAAAAGCTAAAAATCCCTCAAAGCCCAGGCTTTGGCTGACTTCGTCGCAGAGATGATATTCGTAGATTCCCCCACCTACGGGGCACGCTAGTGGACCATCTTCATAGACGGAGCATCCAGCTCGGCAAGGAGCGGGGAAGGTATCATCTTGGAAAACGACGAGGGAATCATCGTCGAGGTATCATTCACCTTATCCTTCCCCACGTCTAATAACCAGGCCGAGTACGAGGCTTTCCTCGCCGGCCTGCGCCTGGCTGAAGGTCTAGGGGCAGAAGAAGTCGTCATCTGCACGGATTGGCAACTCGTGGCCCTTCAAGTTTGAGGAGAATACCAGGCCAAAAACGACAACCTATCCGAGTACTTAGCCCTGGTTAAAGAAAAGATGACGAAGTTCGCTACGGTAGAGGTAAAGCATGTTCCCCGCGAACATAACGTCAGAGCAGATGTATTGTCTAAACTGGCGAGCACGAAGAAAAAGGGTGGCAACAAGTTCGTCATCCAGGAGGTGCTTCCTCGACCCAGTATAGAGAAGATATCTCCAACCCTCGACGTGCAGGTCATCGGCGACATCAACTGCTGGATGACCCCCATATACAACTACCTCGCTAGGGACAAACTTCCGTCCGAACCTAAAGAAGCCAGCACAGTCAGGCGCAGGGCCTGCTCCAACGTCCTAGTCAAAGATAAACTCTACAGGCGAGGGTTCTCCATCCATTTACTCAAATGTGTCGAGGAAGAGATGGTTGCCCACGTCCTGTGCGAGATCCACGAAGGAATCAACGCCCAACATCTCGGGGTAAGATTCCTCGCCCGGAAAGCCCTCCGAGCAGGGTACTACTGGCCAACCATGCAGCAGGATGCTAAAGAGCACGTGAAGAAAAGCGACAAATGCCAACGGTACGGGGACATGCACCTAGCTCCACCGAACAAGCTCAAAGCTATGTCCTCCCCGTGATCATTCGCCTGGTGGGGCCTAGACATCCTAGGGCCATTTGTAGTAAGATCAAACCAGAATAAGTACTTAATAGTAGGCATTGATTACTTCACAAAGTGGGTAGAAGCGGAGGCTCTGGAAAAAATAACGGCCCTTAACATACTTCGTTTCTACAAGAGGAATATCCTTGCACATTTTGGCATTCCCCAAGCAATTGTCACGGACAATGGGACACAGTTCACAGACAGGAAGTTCCAGGATTTTGTCGCTCAACTGGACACGAAACAACACTTCGCATCCTTCGAACACCCCTAGACTAACGGGAAAGCTGAAGCAGCGAATCAAGTAATCCTACGAGGCCTCAAGCGAAGGCTAGACGAAACAAAAAAAGCTTGGGTCGAGGAACTGCACAGCGTCCTATGGGCGTACTGTACAACCCCCTACTCTTCAACCGGGGAAACTCTTTTTCGCCTGGCCTACGGGACTGAGGCAGTAATTCCTATCGAGATACACGTACCATCCAGGCGGACCGAATCACCCCTGGACGAGGAAATGAACGACGAGGCACTGAGGGAGGAGGTTGACCTCGTCGAAGAGGTCCGGTCAGGAGCAGCCCTTTGCGAAGCCTCATTAAAGCAAAAAATTGCAATCAGGCATAACGCCAAAGTGATACGGAGAGAACTCCAAGTGGGCAGCCTGGTCCTGAGAAGGAACCACAAGGACTCTCGAGAAGGCAAGCTCGATGCTAACTGGAAAGGACCCTATCGCATCCGAGCAAAAATGGAGAATGGGGCCTACTACCTAGAACACCTCAACGGGGAAGAACTTGCTCGACCATGGAACACCGAAAAACTAAAACAATATTATAGCTAAGACCCTAATTATTGGTTCGCTTCGTCAAAACAGAAAACATAACATCCCGACTACGATGCGCGCCCAGGTACAAGAGTTACATGCCAGCCAAGCCAGGACCCCGCTCAGGATCGAGCTATGTCTCTGCCCAACAGCGGTTCCTCAACCGAGCCCGCCGCGTCAAAGTACCATGATAGGCAGAACACCCAGCTCGCGATGGGAAGTTCATGCCGCGAACTTAGGCCTCAAACGCGACCTGAGCTCCACTATCTTGCCCGGAAATTCCCCAGGTCGTTCAGCCAGTCCCCCTCACTGTCGAACACATCTAAGTCGAGAAATTCCCCAAAGCAACAAACAAATCAAAGTGATCCCTATTACGGGCACACACGTGTATCGAGCAAGGATATAACACTTAGCAAGAATAATCATCAAAGAAAGCCATGCGCGAATATACAACATACAAAACCGGCCACGGCATTCGGATACATACATATCAAAATACTTAAATGGCCACAAGAACCACAATTGTGCATATTACAAGACAAAGCGGCTATGCCCCGATAAACTACATCAAATATGGCACGCATGCCAGATACATTACAACAAAACAAAAGAAGATATCACTCCTCCATCTGCTCAGGCTGCTCAGGGTTAGGCTCAGGCTGTTGGGTCTCCTCGTTCAAAAGTCGGGCATGCTCGTCATCGATGTTGAAGAAGTCTGGAGTAACTATTTTGCCATTCTCAACATGGCTCAGGAAGCTAGTACCGTCTGTTAATAGCTAGACTTATGGGTTCACCAGCCTGAGTTGGGCCATTGCGTTATTGAATGACTCCTCCCCAATGGCAATGACGTCGTCCTCTGCCCGCACAAGACGAGCATCCAGCTCGACCCTGGTCTTTAGCGCCCTCACTCCCGCAGGCTCATCATTAGCCGAGGCCACCGCATACCTCATCTGCTCGACCAGATCCTCAGCAGCCTTCCTTTTAGAGACCAGAGTCTCATTCTCCCCTCTCAGCTTAACAGCCTCCTCGTCCAATTTCTTCCTCGTGTCATTGGTAGCCTTTGCCTCCTCTTTAACCTTCTTCACCATCTCCTCCAGGGATGCTATAGTCACTTGGGCCTTTTTAAGTTCAGACTCAGAGGAGGAATCTTCCTCGGCATAGATCGTCGCCATCTCCAGGACCCAGACCAACGCGGAGGCGTCCTGCGCCAGCATTGCCCTCTTGCTCGGGCAGTCCATACCTTCGAGCTTGAGGGACTTTGCCCGAGGAACCACCAGGGACGCCCCCTAGAAAAACTTCTTGTCATGAAGGCAAGGGGGAAGTTCAAACTTGCCCTTCTCAGCCGCCCGACTAAGGTCCACCAACTCGTTAGCTTTGGTCCGCTTGAACCTTGAGGCCAAGGGCACCGGAGATCCCTAAGCAAGTCAAGCGACGGGCGAGGAGCTCCCCGCGGCAGGTTGAGGAGGAGGCACACGCTGTGTAAACTGAGACTTCGAGGTGGCCGCACCAGCTTTGCCCCTCGCCAGGGAATTCTTCACCATCCTCTCGTGGGCAGAAGGCATCTCACCTGCAAAAACATAACAAACGCGTTAGCCACCGAGGAAGTTATAATTCGGACAAGTTAAAAAAGCAAAAACTACAAAGTAGCTTAAGAGCGTCTGCATGGGTCTTGCACTCTAGAAGCTCCTTCGTATTGATATAACGATACTCCACTCTTTGCCTGCCATCATCCTCAAAGATCGGGTCCCCCTTTTTCGTCCAGCACTCCGCGGGCCTAAAGGTGTTAACATAGTTGACCAACGCCTCATAACCGGCTACGTCTTGCTCGTCCAGCATATCCGGTTGGGCAAGATAATGGCCAGTGCCCCGAGTAAAGTGGCTCCCACTCCAATGAAAAGGAAACTTGAACACCCTGTCCGCCAACAACTTCCCTTCCTCGTCATACATATCTTTGCCCTCATCGTCCGTTGACACTGCCCAGGCGTACGTGGTATCTCGGGCCTTCTCTGACACATGTTCGATGATATAGAACCTCTCCTTGAAGGTCTGGATAGACTCCGAGAAAGGCTTAAACAGTTTTCTTGGTTGCTTAAGCGAAACCCAGCCATACCTTTTCCCCGAGACCTGCCTTTGGAGGTGGAAGATGGTGAAGAACAAAGGCAAAGTAGCTCCTATCTTCAGGAACTCGCAGGTCAGCTCGAAGGCGCGGATAAACGCCAATGAATTAGGGTACAACTGCGACGGAGCCAAGTCCAGATGAACAAAAATAGACTGCTGAAAGTCTGTAAAGGGCAGCCTCAACCCTATTTTCTTGAAGGCGTATTCGTACATCGCGAACCTTTCCTCGTAATCTATGTATATGTGGTCGTCTTGACTTGGGAAATGCACCTTCCACTCCCATTCGGGCCCCACGTTCGTGATGTCATCTCCGGTATAAGACGCGAAAGTAGATGCGTGCTCGGCTGGCTCTGCAACTGTCCATTCCTCCGCGGAAGCATGCTCGGGATCCTCCTCGAATTCACTGGGGGCGGTTGAAACCTCAGTATCACTACTCTCCGAAGAGCTCTCCTCGGACGAGTCCATGAGAATCTCTTGCTCGGGCTCATGCGCCATCTCGATCACCTGAAAAGCAGAGGACAAAAGTGAATTCGACTGCAAAATCAAATCCACCCTTCCACCGCTAGTCAAGTGAAAGGGCGCGCAAAGGGCCAAGGACGATGTCCCCAACCTAAGCCCTAAATCAAATAACACAAGAGTCTCCCGCGAGGAGATACCCGGAGGCAACCCCTCATACGTATACGGGAAATCTCCCCGACCCACTACCCAATTTCCGCTTGAAGCTCCACCGGAAAACTCATATGTTCATCAGAAAGTTTATCAGAGCACCGGAAAACTGGGTAGCTTCACCAGTTACGCCTGCGCCGTCATCGTAACATCGCCGAAACGGCCTAAGTCTACAATCTCTAAGAAGCTCTGGCGACCACAGCAGCAGCAGAAGGTGGCCAAGCCACCGTCTACCACCAACAGATGCCAGAAAACACGACAGTCCTACCTAAGTTAAACCTAGCTACATGCGTTCTAACAAAACAGAACCAAAAAAACTGGAAATGAAGATGGAAATAGGTGACTTACGTGGTCGAAGAGAGTGTAGAGGACCAAAGAGCTTGCTCGAAGCTTCGTGCGGTGGCGGATGCGGCGGTTGACGACGGTGACAGATTGAAGACTCTGAGAGAAGAACGAAGAATGAGAGAGAAGCGAAAAATGCAAATGAGCAACTCTCCCCCTTATATATAGACAGTCTGAAAGCACGTGTACGAGCACGCGCGGCTAGGGGTATCATCATGACCCTAGCCTAGCCATCATGACACAGTTAATGCTGCACAAGGCTCGAGGCACACGTGGCGTCACGTCTCTTCAGAATACCTCAACTATTGGCCTCCCCTCACGCCAGGCAGCCCGGACAACGTTACGTATCCCGCGGACATTAGAATACTCCAGCATTCAAGGACAATTCCGTCTCGTCAACAGACGACGACCTCTTCAGAGTTCCCCGGGACCGCGAGCTATCCTTAAGTCATCACTCCCATGCTCGGGAGCAATGACTTGGGGGGCTCCTGTTCCATACTGGACCAATGGCTATGAATGACCCAATCCACTTCTGCTTCCAGAACGGCCAAATTGCCTAAGTTCAGCAGGTGTGGGGCATCGTTTACCTTTCTGCCCCTGTACCGGGCATATATGGACAGATGAATCTCAAGCCCATTTGCTCCTCCCCGACATTCCTGCTCGTTACGTACGACTCCATCATCCAAGAACGGTCATGACGCATGTGCCCGGAACTATGCCTTTGCCCGCGCAATGACTAGTTTTGGGCACCTCTGCCCGTCATAACGATTAGTTTTTAGAAGTTACCTATTCTTCAGGAAACAGTTATTCCGCCCCGAAAATAGGGACCGTTGGCCACGTGCTGGGGGCATTATAAAAACCCTCTCATTTGAGAGGGCCAGGTATCTAAAAAATCATCCTAAGAAACTCATACTTTTGTACTTGCCTTTATCTCTTCCGATTCTTACTTTAGCATCGGAGTGCCTTGCAAGTACACCTCCTCCTCATCTCACGCACCCAGCATCGCAGACGTTCCTCTTGGCCTATTACAGGATCTGATCAACCTTCACGATCAAAAACTAAGATTATATATAGTGTTTTTGGCTTTAAAATTGGGTTGAAATCATGTATGAGCAGTTGAGAAAATCCAGTGGAAATGGGAGAAGACTGAGCAAGTCAGTTGCTGAATTTCAGGTCACGAAGCCCATGGCGGACGCCATGGCCTCAAGAAAAACGCCACGAGTGCAATATGGGGGACGTGAATGATAAAGGGGTCATGGTGAATACTATGCCCTATGGCGAATATCACATGTACTAATGCGCTCTCCTTTGAATTTCTTCATGCTGAGGTGTCTTTTTTTATGCTTTTTGTCATTTTTGCTCCATTTTCTCACGTGTTACCTCCTATTTAGAAAATACATGCAACAAAGACGAAGTATCAACATAAAACTACATAAAAACATCAAATAAATATAAAACGAATTAAAATGCACGTGTATCGAGTTAGAAATGCGATAAGTTTCATGGTCATCAGATACACAAAAGCCTATAAGGCAATACCATAGAGATCATTACTACACCTAGAGATTTAGCCAGACATTCAACCTCTCTATTATACCCACTTGCCACGATTTTGTCTTTTCCTTTTTACTTCCTAGCATCACTCATTACTCTAGATTTTTGGACCACCTCTCCTCGGCTCCCTCTCTTTACCAAGTTTACTACATCTACTTTGACTATTATTATCCATATAATAATGTATATAAAATTTCAAACAATTTAAATAATCATTGTTATATATATATATATATATATAAAATTATTTATTACGCATTAAAATAAAATGATGTGATAGAATATCAAATAATTTTTTAAATTGTACAAAATTTTATAAACTCGATCTACTTGATAATATCTCTCAATTTAACGGTCAGATTGATTTAATTTCTCATTTACAAAGAGTTATTGAGATGTATAAGTGTGTTAATGAAGTTTGATATCTGGTGTGCTAAGTTTGACAAAAAGTTATTGTGTGTAAGAATAAATATGTTTGTAACAATGTTAAAAACATTCAACGATATTTGTAGTTACAAAAATCATTTTGAAATATAAAAAAGTATTGTTTGAAAACTAAAATTCATAATTATAAGTTTTATGATGACATAAAGACATAATTCTCATCAGTATTATTAATATATTTTAATTAAATTTTTTTTTATGAAAAAAAGAATACCACATTATGATGAATAATTTTTAAATAAAATATTAAATTTTGAGTTATATATGTCCATAAAAAAATTTCTATACCATTTGAAAGATTATATAAATATATAAAATTCTATTGTTTATATGAAATCTAAATTAACCATTAATACAATAAAATAGATATTATAAGTTTAAGATATGATATTGCATTATCTACTCATATTACTTACTTTTTATGATTATATTTTGAGTTATAACTATTATTTTCAAATACAATTTATATTATATAAAAGTTAGAAATATTGTCCATAATTATTATGAAATTATATTTGATTATTTACTTAATTCTAACTCTTGAAAATCTAATATTTAACAAACTCCTTAATTTTACTATTTAAGTTTCACATTCGAAAATTTATTTCCTTACATTTTCTTCTTCTCTTATATATAGAGTCACTAACAAATATAAAAATCATTCAAGAGCTTTGAAACACTTTCTTTTATAAAAAAAAATGTACATTGGGCCTAGTATAAATAATACGACCCTTAGTTGAAATTCAAGTTTTTAAAAAAATATTAAAAATTTTAGTCCATTTTTAAGCTATTGAGTCGGACTAAACTTTGATCGAGCCAAATTCGAATTGAAAAATAATTCATGACGATCTCGAGTCGAGTTTTGAATTGATTCAATTTTTATTGAGTCTAGCTGAATTAAATCAAGTTCGACTCTCTCAACTCATTTTTTTTTTCATCCTCATTTATGAAGACTTGAAATTTGAAATTTCTCCCGTCAAATTGATTATTATTAAATTTTTAAAATTTTAAAGTTGATCCCTATATTTTTTTTTACAAATTGACTTCTAAAACTTTGCATAATTTCACATTAGGTCTTAATAATTTTCAAATTTTATAAATTTTAAATGTGACTTAAGACTTTTCAAATTTATAAAAAGTGACTCAAAAAATTAAATCTATTTGAAAAAAAAAATAAAAATAAATGAATTTAGACTGAATCATTTTAATGGTATAAAATTCCTATTATCTCATGCAAACACACCATAAGTTTAATATCTTCATGAATCTCATTAGATTTTGAGAAAAATTCAACTACCTCTCATTTGATTACTTTCATAATTGTCTAACCTTCCCAATACTAAAGACAACTTTGTTTAATTTTAAACTTAATTTATTACTGATTTCAATCAACAAGTTATTTATTTTTTAAATACAAGTGGAAACGACTAAAAATATTGAATTACTTTTCAACATCTTCTCTTAATTCAGATTTAGATAATCAAAACTAACAATATCAACTCCATCTCTCAAGTTGAGAAATTGACAAGTCTTGATCGCTTTTGTCAAAACATCTGTCAACTGCTTCTAGGTGCTACAGTGCATAACTTCTAGCGCTTCATTCTAAACCTGACTTCTCAGAAAGTGATACTTAGTCTGAATATGTTTGCTTCTCCCATGCAACACTGGGTTCTTGGCAAGATTGATTGCAGACTTGTTAGCAATCATCAGCTTCAGAGGCTTGTGTACCCCGATCTTTAAATCTTGCAGTAAATTCAAAAGCCAAACAGTTTGACATGCATCTAAAACACCTGCAATTAGGGGTGGCAATGAACCAAACCAACTCGAAAATAATTCAGAACTCAGTTTGACAATTAAATTGTTGAACTAGGTTAATGAACCAAATGAGCTGAATATGAGTGAAAAACTAAGTTCGTTAACTAAATGAGTTGAACTTGAACTTTACAGAGTTTGACTCGTTAGGTTCATGATTCAACTCGATTATATATGAAAAAGATTACATTGTCTTTAAGAGTAGGTTTAAAGATTTACTCTAAATTTTAGCTTATATTTTCTTTTAATCTAACAGTGGAAAATATAGAGTGGTATCTCATATGACAGCAGATGTTCTTATCATTCCAATATCTACTGTGGCTTTGGAGTTAACCTTTAGCGCCAGAGGGAGAGTTATTGATTCATTTTGAAAGTTGTGTAGTTTTTTAATTAGTAGATTTTTGAGATAAAGTTAAATTTCAATTTGATAATTTTTATTTTATTTAAACATTTTCTTTTTAAAAAAATATTAATTTAAAATGTCAAATATATAAAATAAATATACTTAAAAAAGTGGCTTTTAAGTCCATGAAGCAAGCGAGTTGAACTTAACAAGTCGAACCGAGTTGTTCGTGAACTTATAATGAGTCGAGTTTGAACTTAAAAAAAGTCTGTATCAAACTTGAATTGAGATTTGAGCCGAACCAATTCTTAATGAGTCGAGCCGAACTGAGGCGAGTTCGAATCGACTCGACTCATTCCCAGCCCTACATGTAATGTATTCAGTTGCACAGGTTGACAAAGCAACCACTGGTTGATTCTTGGAACACCAAGAAATAGGACCTCCCAGATACTTAAACAAATATCTAGAATACTTCTTTTGTCAACTCTGTATCCACGCCAATCAGAGTCTGAGTAACACATCAGCTCTAAATTAGCCTTTTTCACCAGAAGGGAACAACACTCCATACTTCAGATTCCCCTTAATATACCTCAGAATCATTACAGCAGCTTGGTAAGGATACCACTTTGGTTTATTCATGAACCTACTAACAATTCCAACTGCTTAGCAAATATCAGGTCTAGTATTACACAAATACCTCAGAGAGTCAACCAACTTCTTAAAAGTTGTAGCATATACATCATCACTCTCAAGATCAGAATCCAATTTGTGATTTGTTTCTGAAGGTGTGACAACAACCTTACAATTCAGTAGCTTAAATCTCTTCAGAAACTTAAGTTCATACTTCAGCTGATGCTAAATGACACCCTTCTCAGAGTACAAAATCTCCATCCCTAGAAAATATACCATATTTCCCATATCAGACATCTCAAACTCATTCATCAGCACCTTATTGAACTTCATTATCTCATTTGAACAGCTTCCTGTTAGCAATATGTCATCAACATATAGACACACCAGAATCATATTGCCTTCAGAAGTATGCTGAACATAAACGCCATACTCTATGTTACACTTTTGAATCCTTGGAGCTTGAAAAATGAATCAATTTTCATATTCCAGGCTCTAGGAGCTTGTTTTACTCTATACAACACTTTATGTAACTTGTACACCATCCCTTCCTGATTCTTTTTCACAAATCTAGAAGGTTGTGACACGTATACCTCTTCTTGCAATGGACCGTTCAGAAAGGAAAATTTCACATCCAAGTGTATTAGAGGCCAAACCCTGTTAACAACTGTCGTAATCACCAGTCTGATTGTCTCACGTCTCGCTACAGGAGCAAACACCTCAACGTAGTCTAACCTAGGTTTCTCTAGAAAACCTCTTGCTACTAACCTTGCTTTGTGTTTTCCAATTGATCCATCTGGCTTCAGTTTCACCTTGAAAACCCATATGACGCTAATGGCTTTCTTGTTCTTTGGAAACTCAATTAACTTCAAACTCTTGTTTCTTTCTATAGCCTCAAGTTCTTCTTTCATGGCCTTCAACCAAGCTTTCTTCCTGAGAGCTTCCTCAATACTAACTGGTTCAGAGTCTACTAACATGGCACACTGAATGACTTCCCTTTTAGAGTCTATTTCAATATCTTGCAACATGTCAAACTCTGCAACTCTTCTTGGAATGTTTCTGATTCATTGTGGCTTCTGAACATGTTCAGAATCTTCTTCGAATGCTGGAACAGTATCATATGCTGGAACCCCAAAAGTACCACCTTCAGAGTCTGGATCTCCACCATAGTCTGGATCTCCACCAGAGTCTGAATCACCATCAGAATCAGAATCAGATTCACCTTCAGAGTCCGACTCACATTCAGAGTCACCTTCAGAATCATCTTCTAATTCTGACTTATTTTCAAAACCTTTAGATTCTGAAGTATCTTTAGAATTTAACTCAAGTGTTGGCACTACACCAGAGTTGGATTTGTGAGTTACTCCAATCCCATGCTTCTGATTCCTTCATAATGACGTCTCTGCTGAATTTAACCTTGTTAGTGACAGAACAGTAGAGCTTATAAGCACATGTACTGTGGTACCCTACAAGTAACATAACTATGTTCTATCATCCAACTTCCATCTATTAGCATATGGAACATGTCTGTAACAAACAGAAGCAAACACCTTCAGATGGCTCACATTTTGCTTATCTCTAGTCCACTTCTCTAAAGGAAAGTTTTCCTTCAACTTCTTTGTTGGACACCTGTTGAGCACATATGCTGCAACGGCAACAACTTCTCCCCACAAGGTGTGAGGTAACTTCTCCTCTTTCATAGTGCTTCTTGTCATATTAAGAAAAGTTTGGTTACTTCTTTCAGCAAGACCATTGTGTTGAGGAGTGTATGGAGAGGTCACCTCATGCTCAATTACATTCTTCTCACGGAATTTTCTGAACTCTGTAGAGTTATACTCTCCTCCACCATCGGTTCTGAGAAATTTCAGCTTCTGACCACTCTGTTTTTCATCCTTCACCTTGAACTTCTGAAACTCAGCAAACACCTCATTCTTAAACTTGATGAGTGTTACCGATGTCATTCTTGTGAACTCATCCACAAACAACATAAAATATTTGTTTCCCTCAAGTGAAGGTACTTCAAATGGTCCACAAACATCATAATGTACTACTCCTAAAGCATTTTTTTCTCTTAGGGATACTTCTGATGCAAATGGCAACCTAGGTTGCTTTTCTTTTATGCATATCTCACTTGACTTCTCAGGCTTCAAAATCTTAGGAATGTCGTATACCAGCTTCTTAGGATTCAGATGCCCTAAGTTTCTGAAATTGAGACGTCTCAATCTCTTGTTCCACATTTCACTTTCACCTTCAGCGTCTCCTGCACTAAGGCATTTAGTTTCAGTTGTCTCCACATTCATCTTGAATGTTCTGTTGCTTCCCTTCTCAAATTGCATAATCAGCTTCTGTAACGCCCCAATTTATTTTAATCATTATTCGTAATTATATTCATGTGTTGATATGTATAATTGTGTGACTATGCATATTTTGTGATGTTTTGGTTACCCCTAGTGAAGGGTAATGACCTTGGAATTATAGGGATTAAGGTGTTGGGGGTGTATGATCTACAGTGTAGAACGTGGTGGTGGGAGGAGTATACTAATTATGTAAATTAGTTATTATTTATTTAATTAAATAACATGAGGAGACTATTATTTAAATAAATATTTAGTTTTATTATTCTTGTTATTATTTTAATGGTTGGGTTAAATAATAATAATAATAATAATAATAATAATAATAATAATATAACAATAATATTATATGAGTAGAGGAATAAAGAGGACAAAGTGGACTATTCCAGAGGGTTAGTAAGGGTAAGGAAGGAAAACCGTATTATGGGTCTAAGGGTTATAGTAGAAAAAGAAGAAATTGGAAGAGGAGGGGATCATTTGGAACGATCATATTCTGGAGAAAAGAGGAAAGGAAGAAGAAGCAGAGCTAGGGCTTAGAGGGCATCTGAAGAATCTTCATCTAAGGTAATGGTGGGGTTCTTTAATCTCTAAGAGTTGCATAATATTTGTATGAGGGTAGATAAACATTTAGGATCATCCCGATTGTGTTGTTTGTGTTAATGTGGGTATTGGGGTTTTGAGTGTCAAAGGTTTTGATAAGAGGAAAAATGCCTAAATCGATGGATTGAATTTGTGATTCTGTGTTGAGATGAGTTTAAATGATATGTGTTGTTGTTGTAAGATTTCCTTTGTGATTGCTATGTATTTTTGGGGCTGAACTGTGTTGAACTCGTACGAATTTTGGGGCAGGAATAGTGCTGAATCGCAACTGCAGGGTTGTTGATTCGCGTACTTTTGCCGGGCGGACGAAATAGATCTCGCTGGGAGGTTGCCAGGTGAACAAGAGGCGAGTGAAGGGTGGGAAATAAGAGTCTCTGGAATTTGTATGGGGAAAAAATTCGCCGCTGCTCCGCCAGGCGAGCAGGAGGCGAAGTGGGAATTCGTCGGGCGAAAGAAGAGTTCTCCGGGCGAACGGGATTTCGCTGGTGCCTCGCTGGGCGACCATCAAGCGATCTGAGCTGAGACGAGACGAACCGAACTTTCTAAAACTTTAAAAATTCGCATCTTTTTTTTCGTAGGTCCGTTTCAGTCGCCGTTCGAAGTGTTGGAAAGCTGGTTTCACATACTTTTTATAAAAATTAATTTCAATACGTGTTATGATTATGGATTGATGTTGTTGCATATGTTGGCAGATATGGCCTACGTGTTGAATAGTTGTAGTATGATGTATTGATGCGTTGTTAGTCATATGCATTTTGTTTTCGTGTTATGTTGTCCTTGTATGCATGCCATTTTGCATAGGTTGTGGGATAAGTCGTGTACCAATGTGGGGTGTGAGCGTCTTATCCAGATTCCTTGAAAATGGAATCGTATTATTGTTGTTGTTGTTGTTGTTGTTGAGGTAATCGTGTGCCCATGTGGGGTGTGAGCGATTACAGTTGTCGTGTGCCCATGTGGTGTGTGAGTGACTTATATGGAAATTCTGACGGGAATTGTGATCATGAAAAAGGGATCGAATTGGTACCACATGTATTGAGTCGAGTTGTGGGTCTCATTGCATTGCATCATATTGTATTGTATTGTGAATCGCATGATTATCTGTTGTGTGTAGGAAATGGTAGTTTCGTTGATGTTGTGATGATAGGGTGAGCTAGATATAGATTATGTTCTTTCATACTTATCTTATGCATTTCTTATGTTGATTTGAGAATCTCACCCCTTCTGTTTGAATGTTGCCTCTACGTGGGTAACGTGCAGATAATCCGCTGTGGGAGATCAGGTGTGAGTGGAAGATGAAGTCTTTCGTTTCTACTTTTAGTGTCGGTATTTGCTCTGATATGTAACACTGGGGTTTTGGAACGCTTTTATGTCCTTTATTTTATGTCGAAGATTGTATGGATATCTCTTTAGTTGATATTGGTTATGATTACCTTATAGCATGATCATACTTTGAATATTTAATTAATCACTGATACTCCGCTGCTAGTAATAAAGTTGATGTTTAGACTTAATGAGACTTTTATAATTATGATTGTTAATGATAATTTCTAAAAGAATATGTATTGCATATATGATAGCATGAGCATGTTTATGTTGAATTGTGGCATCCTAAATAGATTTGTGTGGAAATTAATCTGTTTTCTATTTAAGTTACATAGTGGTATTAGAGTAGGTCGGTCCGTCCGGCCAGGTTGTTTAATTATGTTGTTCTCTAGTATGCGACATGTGTGTGAAAACACTGTCGATGCTTGTTTTGTTTCCCATTGCAGGTTGGGAATGAAATAATTGGGGGAGAAGCGTCCGTTTCTCTTGGATATTCCAGTTGTTGAGAGATTGGATAACGTGTTGCTGCAAGAGAGAGTGCAGTGTTGGATTGCTCGACTGTTTTGAGAATGGTGTGATCCTTAAGGGAAGATGGTCAGGTGTCCTCGTTGTGCGCTTCCTTGTCAGGGGGGAGGTGATGTTTTGGCTAGAGATGGGCCAGTGATATGTGGAGTATCCTGACGTGTTTCTTAAGGATGAGCGCAGTTATCTTTGGTTGGAATAAGATAACGTTATTCTTGGGATGGATTGGTAAGAGATAAACCCTGTGTTGCCAATCGTTTGGATGAGTGGTGTAGTGTGTTGTTGAGACAGTGTCGTTCCCATTCCTGGAGGAGGTATGGGAATAAGGTTTATGTCAACTAAGAATTTGTGACTTAGGTAGCCTTGTGCCCTAGATGCAAGGAATGCTATTATAGTTTAGTAAGGATGGTTTATGCCCCATCATGATCGTTGAATTTCTATTAACAAATTGAGGAACTGATCACCCTTAATCTCTTGTTGATAGTATATGGGGTTATGTTGGATGGAATAGACGTGTCTTGCCAGCTTAGATGGTGTGAACAGTGAATTGTTGGAGTTAAGTCAAGTGCTTATAGATGGTTTTGATGAGTCAATGCAGATTCTTATATGCGAAGATGAGGAGGATTAGAGTTTCTCATCCATCGGTCGAGTTGGGATGTCTCTGAAGGAGAACGAACAGGTATGGTTGATGGTTGCTTCTCAGGGAGTAGAGAGAGATGTGATGGCTAGAGTTATGCCAACGGTGCGTAATTTTCTGATGTTTCCCAGAAGATATCTGCAACTTGCCCAGAGAGTGGACTTAAATTCGACGAAGGTGAAAGGTGAGGTTTATAACTGCTAAGTAAGTATAAAAACTCTTGGGAGATGAGGCTTTGATGTTTTCCATCTTGAGATGGCGGTGTTCTGGAAATAGGCAGTAAAGCCACAGCGATGGGCTGCCAGTTGTGCGTGATTTCTAGATGTGTTTCCTGATGAATTATTAGATGTGCCGCTAGAGAGGGATGTGGAATTCTCTATTGATATTGTCCCTGGCACTAGACGTTTCTATGGCACCATACAGGATGTCGGCATTAGAGTTAGCAGAACTGAAAGAACAATTAGAAGAGTTGTTGGAGAAGGGATTTGTGAGACCTGGTGTATTCATGGAGTATATGAATCGAATTTTTCATGCATATTTGGACCAATTTGTGGTTGTCTTTATTGACGATATTCTAATATATTCTAAGTCAGAAGAGGATCATGTTGAGCATTTGCGGATCATGCTGCAAGTGTTAAAAGAAAAGAAGCTCTATGCTAAGTTATTTAAGTGCGAATTCTGGTTAAGAGAGGTGAGTTTTCTTGGTCATGTTATTTCAGGTGATGGTATTGATGTGGATCCATCCAAGGTGGATGTAGTTCTACACTGGGAGTCTCCGAAGTCGGTGACTGAGATTAGAAGCTTTTTGGGCTTGGCTGGTTATTACCGAAGATTTATTAAAGGCTTTTCGAAGTTGGCACTTCCGTTGACGCAACTGACTTGCAAGGGTAAAACTTTTGTGTGGGATGTTCACTGCGAGAAGAGTTTCTTTGAGTTGGAGAAGAGATTGACAATAACTCCAGTTTTAATTCTACCCAAACCAGATGAACCATTTGTGGTGTATTGCGACGCTTCTTTGATGGGTTTAGGAGGTGAGTTAATGCATGATGGTAAGGTTGTGGCTTATGCTTCACGACAGTTAAGGGTCCATGAGAGGAATTATCCAACTCATGATTTGAAATTAGCCGCGGTAGTATTCGTATTGAAGATTTTGAGGCATTATCTTTATGGTTCCAGATTCGAAGTATATAGTGATCATAAGAGCTTAAGATATCTGTTTGACCAGAAGGAGTTAAATATGAGACAAAGAAGGTGGTTGGAATTCTTAAAGGATTATGACTTCGGCTTGAACTATTATCCCGGTACAACTAATGTCCTGGCTAATGCTCTGAGTCAGAAGTCCTTGCATATGTCGACTATGATGGTTAGAGAGTTGGAATTAATTGAACAATTCAGAGATATGAGTTTGGTTTTCGAACAGACACCGCATAGTGTGATGTTGGGCATGCTGAAGATCAACAATGAATTTCTTAATAGTATCAGAGAAGGTCAGCAGTTGGATGTGAAATTGGTGGATTTGATGATTGGAAATGAGCAGACCGTAAGTAACGAATTCAAAGTGGATGAACAAGGTGTGTTGAGATTCCGTGATAGGATTTGTATTCCTGATGACCCTGAGTTAAAAAGAATGATTCTAGAAGAAGGTCATAGGAGTAGCTTGAGTATCCATCCAGGAGCCACAAAGATGTATCAAGACTTGAAGAAGATATTTTGGTGGCCTGGATTAAAATGTGATGTGGCTAAGTTTGTGTATACTTGTTTGACTTGTCAGAAGTCGAAGGTGGAACATCAGAAACCTGCTGGTTTGATGCACCCATTAGATATTCTAGAGTGGAAGTGGGACAACATTTCTATGGATTTTGCAACTGGGTTGCCTAATACGCCGAGAGGACATGGTTCCATTTGGGTAGTGATGGATAGACTAACGAAATCGCCACATTTCATTCTGATTAATATTAGTTTTCCTTTACAGAAGCTGGCAGAGATTTATATTCAGGTGATTGTGAAGTTGCATGGAGTTTCGTTGAGTATTGTGTCGGACAGAGATCCAAGGTTCACTTCCAGATTTTGGGAGAGTCTGCAAGAAGCTTTGGGATCGAAACTGAGATTGAGTTCGACTTATCATCCGCAGACGGATGGACATACAGAGAGGACTATATAATCTTTAGAGGATTTGTTGAGGGCTTGTGTACTTGAACAAGAAGGTGCTTGGGATAGCCATCTACCGTTGATTGAGTTCACTTATAATAACAGTTATCATTCTAGTATTGGAATGGCGGCTTTTGAAGCTTTGTATGGTCGGAGGTGTTGGACGCCGTTGTGTTGGCATGAATCTAGTGAGAGTGTAGTACTTGGACCTGAGATTGTTCAGCAAACTACTGAAAAGGTGAAGTTGATTCGGGAAAAGATGAAAGCTTCGCAGAGTAGGCAGAAGAGCTACCATGATAAGAGGAGGAAGGATCTTGTGTTTCAAGAAGGAGACCATGTGTTCTTGAGAGTCACTCCGATGACTGGTTTTGGATGTGCATTGAAGTCGAGGAAGCTTACTCCTCGGTTTATTGGTCCATATCGGATTTCTGCAAGGGTTGGACCTATTGCCTATAGAGTGGTGTTGCCACCCAATTTGTCGAATTTGCATGATGTGTTCCATGTGTCACAGCTTCGGAAGTATGTTCTGGATCCTTCGCATGTGATTCCGATGGATAATGTGGAAGTAAGGGATAACCTTACGGTTGGGGCCTTACCAATACAAATTGAAGACCGCGAGGTAAAGCAACTGAGGGGTAAAGAGATCACTCTGGTGAAGGTAGTGCGGGGAGGCGCTGCTGGTGGGAATATGACTTGGGAATTAGAGAGAAGGATGCAAGAGTCGTATCCGAAGTTATTCGTGTGAGGTAAATATTCGAGGACGAAAATATTCTAAGTGGGGGAGAGTTGTAATGCCCCAATTTATTTTAATCATTATTCGTAATTATATTCATGTGTTGATATGTATAATTGTGTGACTATGCGTATTTTGTGATGTTTTGGGTACCCCTAGTGGAGGGTAATGACCTTGAAATTATAGGGATTAAGATGTTGGGGGTGTGTGATCAACAGTGTAGAACGTGGTGGTGGGAGGAGTATACTAATTATGTTAATTAGTTATTATTTATTTAATTAAATAACATGAGGAGACTATTATTTAAATAAATATTTAGTTTTATTATTCTTGTTATTATTTTAATGGTTGGGTTAAATAATAATAATAATAATAATAATAATAATAATAATAATAATAATAATAATATAACAATAATATTATATGAGTAGAGGAATAAAGAGGACAAAGTGGACTATTCTAGAGGGTTAGTAAGGGTAAGGAAGGAAAACCATATTAGGGGTCTAAGGGTTATAGTAGGAAAAGAAGAAATTGGAAGAGGAGGGGATCATTTGAAACGATCGTATTCTGGAGAAAAGAGGAAACGAAGAGGAAGCAGAGCTAGGGCTTAGAGGGCATCTAAAGAATCTTCATCTAAGGTAAGGGTGGGATTCTTTAATCTCTAAGGGTTGCATAATATTTGTATGAGGGTAGATAAACCTTTAGGATCATCCTGATTGTGTTGTTTGTGTTAATGTGGGAATTGGGGTTTTGCGTGTCGAAGGTTTTGATAAGAGGAAAAATGCCTAAATCGATGGATTGAATTTATGATTATGTGTTGAGATGAGTTTAAATGATATGTGTTGTTGTTGTATGATTTCCTTTGTGATTGCTATGTATTTTTGGGGTTGAACTGTGTTGAACTCGTAAGAATTTTGGGGCAGGAATAGTGCAGAATCGTAACTGCAGGGTTGCTGATTCGCGTACTTTCGCCGGGCGGATGAGGTGTCTCGCCGGGTGAAGCGATCTCGCTGGGAGGTCGTCGGCCGAACAAGAGGCGAGTGAAGGGTGGGAAATAGGAGTCTCTGGAATTTGTATGGGGAAAAAAATTCGTCGCTGCTCCGCCGTGCGAGCAGGAGGCGAAGTGGGAATTCACCGGGCGAAAGAAAAGTTCGTCGGGCGAACGGAATTTCGCTGGTGCCTCGTTGGGAGACCATCAAGCGAGTAGAGCTGAAACGAACCGAACTTTCTAAAACTTTAAAAATTCGTATCTTTTGATCCGTAGGTCCGTTTCAGTCGCCGTTCGAAGCGTTGGAAAGCTGGTTTCACATACTTTTTATAAAAATTAATTTCAATACCATAATTCCAACCCTTTGACGCGTTAACTGGGTTTTTGTGTATGTTGTTATGTGTTGTAAGTTGAAACGATGGATTCGGTGGTGTGTATACGTGTTATGATTGTGGATAGTTGTTGTTGCATGTGTTGGCAGATATGGGCTGCTTGCTAAATAGTTGTAGTATGATGTATTGATGCGTTGTTATTCATATGCATTTTGTTGTCATTGTATGCATGCCATGTTGCATAGGTTGTGGGATAAGTCGTGTGCCTATGTGGAGTGTGAGCGTCTTATCTGGATTCCTTGAAAATGGAATCGTATTGTTGTTGTTGTTGTTGTTGTTGTTGTTGAGGTAATTGTGTGCCCATGTTGGGTGTGAGCGATTACGGTTGTCGTGTGCCCATGTGGGGTGTGAGCGACTTATATGGAAATTTCGACGGGAATTGTGATCATGAAAAAGGGATCGAATTGGTACCACATTCATTGAGTCGAGTTGTGGGTCTCATTGCATTGCATCATATTGTATTGTATTATGAATCGCATGACTATCTATTGTGTGTGGGAAATGGTAGTTTCGTTGATGTTGTGATGATAGGGTGAGTTGGATATGAATTATGTTCTTTCATACTTATCTTATGCATTTCTTATGTTGATTTGAGAATCTCACCCCTTCTGTTTGAATGTTGCCTCTACGTGGGTAACGTGCAGATAATCCGCTGTGGGAGATCAGGTGTGAGTGGAAGATGAAGTCTTTCGTTTCTACTTTTAGTGTCGGTATCTGCTCTGATATGGAACACTGGGGTTTTGGAACGCTTTTATGTCCTTTATTTTATGTCGAAGATTGTTTGGATATCTCTTTAGTTGATATCGGTTATGATTACCTTATAACATGATCATACTTTGAATATTTAATTAATCACTGATACTCTGCTGCTAGTAATAAAGTTGATGTTTAGACTTGATGAGACTTTTATAATTATGATTGTTAATGATAATTTCTAAAAGAATATGTGTTGCATATCTGATAGCATGAGCATGTTTATGTTGAATTGTGGCATCCTAAATAGATTTGTGTGGAAATTAATCTGTTTTCTATTTAAATTACGCGGGGGATATTTAGGGTGTTACAACTTCTGATCAGAATAATACAACTTCAAGAGATTGTTCTTCATAGTAACCGAGAAACCTTTCTCAATGAGTTAACCCACACTCATCAGATTGTTCTTCATGCCATGAACATATCAAAAATCCTTTATCATAACAGGTTTACCATTCTTCACCTTGGCTTTGAAATTTCTCATACCTTCAGCGTTGAGGTATTTATCATCAGCACATCTGATTTTTGTCCTCTTTCTAGACTTAAAATCAACCAGCCATTGTTTCTAGTTAGGTGATTTTAGCTGCCAATGTCCATATACCACCAGTCTACCAAACATGCACCATCAGATTCAGAATCCATCAATAGCACGGGTTCATCATCAGAATCTTCTTTGGCCATGTTTTCTTTTTCTAACTTCCTTTCCTTGTTTGACCAACAATCAGCAGCAAAGTGGTCAAAATTCTTACAACAGTAACACAGAACCTTCCTCTTGTCATACTTTTCCTTCCCCTTCTGAGCACTCTTCTGCCTTTCAGAAGTTGAGGTTTCTGACTTTTGAACACCATCGGATTTCTTTTTGGCATCTAACCAAGATTGCCTCTGATATTTCTTACTAGAAGTTGCTTTTAGAGACTACTGCTATACCTCCATTTCAGAGTTTCTCTCAGTCAGATGGAACTCTTGTGCCTCTAGACTGCTTTGCAACTCTTCAATTCCCATGGTGCTAAGATCCTAAGAATGTTTAATTTCTAAAACAATGTAATCAAACTGAGGAGTAAGAGATCTAAGTACCTTCTCAATGATCTTTTCTTCAAAGAGAGTTTCTCCACGCGACTTCAACTCATTTGTGATCAGAATCACTTTGGAGATGTAGCCATGTACCTTCTCGTTGTTCTTCATGTTGAGATTCTCATACTGTTTACGTAGAGACTGAAGTTTCACCTTTTTCACTGATGCATCACCGTCGTAGCACCGTACTAGAGTGTCCCACACAACCTTCGTCGTCGTCGAATAAATGTTTTTCTCAAACACGTTTGCATCCACACACTGATAGATGTAGAGCAACGCCTTTCGATCTTTCTTCCTCAGATCACGCTGAGCATTCCTCTATGCATCTATTGCATTTTCCAGAAGTGCAACCGGAATGTAACCGTCGTTGACGAGATCAAGAACATCTTGAGTGCCAAACAACACACGCATCAGATTACCGTTTTCGTTCATCTTCAACCTTGTGCAATTCACTCAGATCTCACCAAACACTAGTGTTTCCCAATCCCCAGAATAAAGAAATGTAATTCTGTTACGATTCCGATAAAAAATTCAACATGAATTCAAGAAACGAAATCAATCACACAACACTTCACAATTCACTCGTGTTTCCCTGTGAATATGAACTGTAGCTCTAGATACTAATTGTTGGTACACAAGATAAAGAAGATGAAGATAAAAAAAGAGAGAAGAGAATAGCAAACTTCTATTACTCTTACAAAATAGTTACAATTGAAAACTACATTTGTTTAAATATAAGAGAAAACAACTAAAAATACTAAAGTACCTTTCAACATATCCTTATAATTATGCATTAAAGATATTTGATTTATAAAAGAAAATTAGATGACAATACAACAACTTTTAAAAAGAGAGAAAAAACAGACTTTTCTTTTTATAAATATGGATATTTGTCTCCTTCACCATGACTCCCATAAAAAGTTGATTTTGATCATGAAATTATAATCAATAATATAAAATTATAATCATAAAGTAATATTATATCAATTTCACAATATCAAAAAATATTTTAATTTTTAGAATAAATTATAAACCTGAAAATACAGGACCATGTTAATAAAAAACAATTCTAGGTCGGGGACAGAAGAGTTGGATGTACTTCAAATGTGATGTCTAATTAATATATTTAGCATGAGGAAAACAGCTGCAACACACATAATAAGCATTGACTGCGTAATTACTATTAGTCGTTTAAATTAAGATCATAAACGACATTATTTTGCTTTTGACTCGAATTGATAGAACTCGACGGTGGTCATAAACATGATCATGTGGGCCTCAACCTGGGATATGCCGGTGTCTGGATAAAGAAACTTGTCTTTGACACAAGTCATACAACGTACAAACCTTGAAAATTTGAACTTGTTTTGTTAATTTGTGCACGAATTGTCAATGTGAAATGTTGTGTTTTTTCCACATGATCCTGTTGATTCGAAAAGGAGCTTTTTAGTCTAAAATTCAGCTCCTTGGATAAGGAGAAAATGAAACTTAAATGTTTTTGGTTACTTAAATTATGAGAATTTATTATTAAAAAGGGCTTAAAATTTTTATTTTAGTAGTCTAATTTCTAAATTTAGAAAATTGTAATCTCTATTTTATAATTTTTTATTTTTTTCTTCTCGTATAAGCTCAATAGTTTATAGAGTATGTGTATATTATAGTAAAAGTATAAGCTCAATAGTTTATAGAGTATGTTTATATTATATTAAAAAGAAAGAAGAGTTGTTATTTTGGACTGGGCCAAAGCCCATAAAAAAGTTTTATCCCATATATCTACACTTATTCTCATACTTTTATATTGAAGATTTCTTAATGCACCCTATATATTTTTTATGCATCACGCAAAAATATTAAAATATTTTTAATTTTTAGAGATGTATCTCCGAACGCACTCTAACACATACTTAACACAGACTATTTTGAGTGGCGCCCTATTATTTGATTATTTTATTTTCGAAGATGTATCTCCGAAATATTTCAAGAAATATATTCAAAATTTATCAGTTCAGTAGAAATTTCGGAGCCATATCTCCGAAAAATTGGGCGGGATTTTGAAATATTCTGTCACCTTAGCATGTCAAATTTTTTCAAAGATGCATCTCCAAGATAATCTGATAAAAGACAAAGTTGCATGATCACACATCCATTGTTGACATTGTTGTTTTCCAACACAAACCCTCACTAAAAACCCCTTCATTCTCAATCCATTTTTTCACTACGAATCTCCAATCTTGTGGTTCATCACATCAAAGAGAGTAAAAGAAGTTAGAATTTCATGTAAAGATCTATTATTTCACACTACATTTCTTAAATTAATCATGCATTTTATCTGAAAAACGAGCGTTGTGTCCGAAAATATATCTCCGAAACGAGTATGAACTTTTCCGAAAATGCATTTATGGAACTTATTTGTGTTCATTTTCCAACTCTGTTTTCAGTAGTGGCGCTTGTAGTTATCGTTGTGGAAAAAATAGAGTACAAAGATGGAAAAATGGCGAAGGCATGTGTGGTTGTGGAAAAAATAATGGATGCATGGAATTGTATAATAAATTCTTCCACAAAAGAACTATATGTTGATTCCGTTATGCATTTCAGGAAAGTGTGAAAAGTATAAATATTTGTTGAAATATGTTAAAAGCACAATTCTTGACCAGGTGAAGGAAAGAATTATTTGTGCATTGACTAATAATGTTAGACACCTAGAAATGCAATAACTAAAAGAGTTAAATCTGCCCATGCTACTTTGAAAAATTATTTGGGATATAGTAAGGGCGATTTGTGTAGAGATTGGGACTCCGTGAACCGCATGATTCAAAACCAGCATAATGAGATATAAATATCATTTGGTAGGAGCATCACAGTTTTGGAACACAGATTTAAAGACAACACTCTTTATTCTCAGTTGGTCAGTAACATTTCTCGGGGCGGGTTTGAATTATATTTCACAAGGTTAAGCGAGCTCATAATGTAGGCTCCGATAACACAAAGTGCGGATGCACAATTGTGAGGCTAAACAAGCTGATAATGTAGGCTCCATCTCCACCAAAAATTTAATTCATTGACAATATGCATATTTTTATGCACAAATACATCGAGCGAATCGTCAATATTGTGGGGGATGGTAATTGCGGTTATCGAGCAGTTTCAGCTTTACACGGTAAAAGGAGAATATAATCATACACTTGTTCAAGTTTACTTGAAATCGAGATGCCATATACCACGTACATCATCGGAGTGGACAGCTCATTTAACCACAAAAGTCGATATTTGAATGGATCATTTTATGGAAAGAATGCAAGAATTCGAGAAATTGAATAACATTGAAAAAGAACCAACTGCATAAAAGTACAAGGGGTACCACCCATAGATTTAACTGGTGACAAATGTTTCAATTTGTTTTAATTTTTTATTTATCCGAAAAAATAAGTGTATGTAATTGTGTCTTAATATAAATGAAGTGTCATATATTTAACATTTGTTCATATTGTGTCTTAATGCATTTTTTTATCTTCCTCGTAACAAAATTTGTGCTTTTGTAAAAAAGAAAAAAAATAAGGTTTTGTTTTAAAGGTACTATTTTGGAACTAGTTCAGGAGAAGTTCCGGAGATGCATCTCCGGAACAAGATAATAGGATACGGAACCAGAGATATATCTCTAGAATCAGCATGTCAGTTATTGAGTGGTTCATATTGATCAATGTCTTCTATAAAGTAAGGTGCTCTTATGTTATATTTCACACAAACTGAAAATGTCTCAAACGTCACAAATTAACATCGACTAGCATGTCACAAATGTCTCATTCTTCAGCTTTACACCCAGGAAAATGTTTAAGCTCATTGATCTCACCTCCCTCGAAGATATCAAAGACGAAATCTACCATCTCCTACCTTACGGAGACAATCGAAGGATTGTGAAGCTCGAATACTGTTCACCGTCGATTGACAACGGACGGAAGATTGAGTTCAACAAATTTGAGCTCAAGATGCAAGAAGATGTAAAAGCTATGTGGAATACATATTTCAGTTTCGAAACAAAAGTTCTGCTCGAGTTGGAAGGGACGATTTCAAGATCGGTTGAAGATATTGCGAAGATGTTGAAGCGTCCACCTGGATATTGAAGTAATGTTGCATTTTATGTTGAAATGATCTATTTAATCATAATGTTATTTTATGAATCTTAATTTCATTTTGGAAAATTACATGTTTTTGGTTCTGTTACTGATGTGTCTGTGTTATGGAAATGTAACTACGGAAATATTTCAGAGATACATCTCTGGAATAAAAATAACCAAATAATAGTGCGCCACTTAGAATGGCCTATGTCCGGAAATGCATCCCCGGAAACCGGGGGCATTTTTGGATTTTTGTGTGGTTCCTAAAAAACATATTGGGTGCATTAAGAAATCGCCCTTATATTTTATGAAAATGTTAACTTTGTTTTTATGTTTTTAACTAGTTTACCCTTTTACTTCTTACTATTCATTTTAGATTTCCAAAAATTGGAAGGAATTTACACCTCTACGTATGTGTATTAGATAACTTCCAGAATGACATCTGATACGTATTTGTTGTATACCGGATAACTTTAAATAAGTTAATTGATGTGTATTTTATTTTTCTTTCGAAGAACATGAAATATGTGATCCAATTTTTTTTAATGTGCCAAAAAATTTCACAAATGATTTTCAGTGTAGAGACATTGTGCATCAAAATACTTTTTACTAAGTTATCCGATGATCTTTATTTTGTACTAAAAAACAAAATGGAAATTAATCCGGTAGTCAGTTTTTACAAAAAATTTAACCTTTTTTTATGTTGCAGGTAAGGAAATTCCTTTACAAATATACGATAAACGAGGAGAGGTGATAAGTTAGATTAAAGAGATTTGAATTAGAAATAAAGTAATTGTGATCATCACTGGTTCATATACCGAAACAGGCAAGAAAGAAAGAAGTAACAAAGTAATATTTGGTTGTGGTAAAGGTGGGAAGTTCAAGGATACATATAGGGGAACACAAAGTGTGACTAAGAAATATGGATCTCTATTCAAAATCAAGTCGACTCCGGCGAAAGATGGGTCATGATGGAATGTTGATGTAAAATGTGGACTTCATAACCATGGTTTACCTGATAGATTAGAAGGTCATTCCTTTGTTGGTAGGTTGTGTAGAGATGAGAAGCAACATGTTGTTGATTTGACAAAGAGATATGTTCCACCTAGTCACATATTGCTTTTCTTGCAAGAGTGAAATTCGAAAAATGTCACTCGGATCACGCAAATATATAAGCATAAGAGTATGTTACAAAGAGAGATAAGAGATCCTATAAGATAGATACAACATTTGTTTAAGCTCATAGAGGACGCAATCTATGTTTACTGGAGTAGAAAAAGAGATGAATCAGAAGTTGAGAGATAGTTTTTGGGCCCATCCAAATTCAGTTAAGTTGTTGAATATTTTTCCTATTGTGTTAGTTATGGACAATAATTATAAGACAAACAAATATAGATAATCTTTGTTTGAAAGTTTTGACTTTTAGTGTTGCATTTGCTTATATGGAACCTGAGCTGTCAAAGAACTTTTGTTGGGTGTTGGATAAGCTAAAAAAATTGTTTGTGAAGAAAATTTTGTGTCTACAAGTGATTTTAATTGATAGAGATCTTGCTTTGATGAAAGCAATTGAAGTTGTATTTCCAAGGACGATTAGTTTGCTATGTTGATTTCACATTAATAAAAAATGTTGGTTTAAAATGCAAGCAATATGTGGTGAATAACATGAAAAATGTGATAAACACATTATGGATGGAAGTTGTATAAAGTAGTGATAAGGTTGAGTATGATCAACGGTTGCAACAACTTGAGCAATCATGTGTACATTGTACTCAATTTATTGATTATGTGAAAGACACATTATTGACTCGTCATAGACATTGATTTGTTGGAGCATGGATTAATCGAGTGCTACATATGGGTAACACCCCGATTAATAGGTATGTTTATTAGTATCTTTATTTGTATTTTTTATGTGTTAGTTTGATTTTAATTTTTTATTTTATTTTAGGGTTGAGTCTGCTCATTGAAAGTTAAAGCAGATGTCGGGGAACAATATAGGTGACTTGGTCAAATGTTGGGAGGCTATGAATAACAACTTGAAGTTACAATTGGGAAACATTAGAGCTTCTTTTCAAAAAAAGTTTTTATGAAGTTCAGCACGCGCGCGCAATTCTATTATATGGTAATTTGTGTTGATTAGTATCTCGAGCTACTTTGAGACGCATTACTGAAGAGTTATTGAGGGTTGATTATGTGGGAACCAAACGGAAAATTGTACTCTTAGAACATTTTATGAGTTACCTTGTGATTATGAGTTAAGAAGATACACACTTGGTGGTATACCGATACCAATAGACATTATTCATGTCCCTTTAAGGAAACTAAGCATGGAAGGTGATTTGGAGGTAAATGTTGATGATGGATCAAAGGTGGATATGATTAGTGAAATAGATGAATTTTAGAAAAGGTTTAGGTCACTAGATGTTCTTGGGAAAAGAGCATTAAAAGGTAGGGATTGTGAACATGATTACCCCACAACGACTTCAATGTGTCCACCACCTGAGAAATTAAAAACCAAAGGAGGGGTGAAGATGAAAGGGAAGAAACCAGTGGGATATGATGTTTATAAGGGCTCTTGTATAACCCACATGCATAGAACATGCGACATGGATTCTGAGATTTCCACACAGTGACAAGTGGTGAGTCCAACCCACAATAACATTGCATCTTTCTCCTCATAGAATTAGAAATTATTCGAGATGCTCACCGATTCAGATGCCAAATAGACGAGTTAGGAAGAATCCCAAAACCAAGAGGCATGTGAGGAAGAGGAAAGTGAAGAAGGAGAAGATGAAGAAGAGAATGTGGAAATGTCTGAAAGTGACTAAGTTGTTTTGAATGCTTATGATTATTAGGTTTTTATTAGTTTCTAGTACGTATAGTTTATGTTAGTTTAAATTATGTTTGGACAACTATGGCGTGTAATGCTTTAAAGTTTGTGTGTTTCCGTAAGACATATATTATTAAGCAATATGTTTTCATTAGTATGTGTTTAATTTATTTTTGTATGCTATTCTATTATATGTTTATTACATGCAACACATGAACACATAAATTTTCATTATCTAGTCATTCTCCATCCTTTTTTTAATGACAAAGAGGGAGAAGATATTATTGTTGTATGTATATATGTTTCTCTAACAAAAAGTGCAGCTAGCAATTTCTTTTAAACTCTCAATCATGGATCAAGAGGGAGCTTTGATCAAGGGGGAGTCTCATGTTTAAGAGAAAACAAGATTGGATTGGATCAAATTTTCAAGAAAGGGTTGTCATCATCAAAAAGGGGAGAATGTGAAGACATGTTTCTCAAAGTGTTTTGATGAAGACAAATTCCACAAGCAAGAAAGTTTGGCAAAAAGAAATGGCTTAAGACTATCAATCACAAGCCAAGTTTCAAGGGTTTAAAAATATCAAGTCTTAAAGAAATTCTATTGAATTGATCATAAAAATGTTAAGGTATACAATTCTCAACCTCTCTATGTGGATTCAAGTGCTCAAAGTATCATTCATTCATGCCATTATTCATTTAAGTCTTTTATGCATATTTCCTTAGCATTGCAATTTATTTCCAAGTCAAATTTCTCATTCTGGCCTGATGGTAATCGGTTGCCATGTTTTCAGTAACCGGTTACCACCCTTAAACGTTACATTCTATGGCAATTTCAAAAGGATGTAACCGGTTAACCAATTATGTGTAAATGGTTACAAGGTGTGCATTTTCAAATTTTTTATACGCTGTGCAGGTGTAATTGGTTGCACCATATAGGGTAACCGGTTACCACTGAACTAGTGGCAGAATCTTTTGCATTTTTTTATGGAAATGGATTTTGAATTGTATTCTTGAAGCATGACATCCTTTCACTTATTGCACTCAGTTGTAAAGGTGTCTAGAGGTTATATATCCTAAAATTCAGAATTTCACTCTCACCTCCTTCACAAATAATTCAAACAATTTTTTCTCATCATCTTTCAATATTTTCTCAAGTGTTCTTGAAACAGAATTTTCTTTTGGTGAAACTCTTGCACAACATTTTTAGTATACATTCACATAGTTTCATCCATATCATACTTGAGCATTTTTCTATCATAAAGAGAATTATATGCTTGAAAGAGAAGATCAATCAAGAGATTGATACTTTGTAATTTTCATTTCAAAATCTTGTAAAAATTCAAAATACTTGTTGTAATCCTTGCTATCAAGGATTGTTGGAAGCAAGAGGTTCATTAAGAAGAGGATTGTTCTCTTAGTGAACTTAGTAAAAAATCCAAGAGGATTATTCTTGGTGTTTTTGTTAGTGTCTGTATAGGAAGACTTGGATAGTCTTGTATAAATCCTAACAATAGTAAAATCTCTTTCATGTTGAAAGGGAACTGGAGTACTCTCGGTTGTGAGGGAAACCAGGATATTTCTTGGTGTTCTTTATCTTTCCGCACTTTATCGCTTTCATCACTTAGAATCTAAATCGGAAGAATAAGAAGTCATAAGTTAAAAATCGGAAAAATTTTAAAGTACCTAATTCAACCCCCCCCCCCCCCCCCCCCCTCTCCTTTAGGTGCAAACTCCACTTACAGGTTTGAATAATATTATGAGTTTGACTAAAAATGCATCTTTCTGCCATATTGCAAATATGATCGAAAAATGACATTTTTTGGGGGGCATTTATTAGCCTGGTATTTTTAGCTTCGTATTTCAAAATGAAGATATATATAAAAATGCTAAGTCTGAATAACCTAGTCATATTTTCGACATCAAGTCACAAACTCGATATGTTAACCTTTTCAACAGATGTGATTGGATGACTTAAAGACGTTTTCGACATCACTGGCGGTTTGAAGCATTTCAAGTGCCGAGGACACGTGGAAACAAATTAGAAGACAATAATATATGTGTGGGATTTTGAAGAGTTAGTTATTGTTGGTGGTTAATGGTTTACCTAATATATAAGTGAATTTCGACTTTTTAGCCAGAGGTCGCAATTCATTTGCTCTCTTTAGAACTCATACATCTAATTCACTGAGATAACGAGTTTATGAAAAATGTATTAATTTGCGTTCCATTTTCAATTCAAGTGTTTCACTGGCTATATTGTTGTTTACTTATTTACTTGCTTTTGTTAATTTAAGCACTTTTTACTCTATTTTTATTTATATTTGAAAGTTTTACAACACAATTATATATATTTTTTTAAGTTTCACACAGAGTGTCATTTAGAATTTTTGAATTTAATTATACAAATGAATTAAAACTCGTAATTATTTACTAAAAACATTTAGTAAACCCTAAACCTTTTAGTATTTCAGCTTGTATCTCATATGCGAGACACTTTAATAGAATTCACTTTGGTAAAAATCATACGAAAATAAATCTTAGACTTAAATGCATGTTTGATTTCTATAAGTTAGTGAATTTTTAATTTTGATCTCTGTAAGTTTTTTGTCTAAGTCCCTATATTTCATTTTTTGCATGCCAAAATCCTGTGAATTTTAACTGTAGGACTAAAACGAACGCAAAAAATGAGAAATAGAAACTTCGACAAAAAAAAAATTAAATGAATTAGAATAAAAAACTCTCTAACTAACTAGAACCAACTGAGAATTTAAACTTAATTCCTATAAATAAATCTTATTCTACTTTTAACAATATATTATGCTTTTTATATTTTTATATCATCTTCCTTTAACTTTTCGATGGCTTAATATATTATGCTTTTTATATTTTTATATCATCTTCCTTTAACTTTTCGATGGCTTTGGATTCATGTTTCTCGCTTGCATTTTCTCTTATGTAAGAAACTTAATTTAGGGTCTTTTATTTTGAAATTGAATTTTGATATGTTTCTCCCACCATTTTATCAGATGTGGATGATATAACATTAATGTGTCGCAACTCCCCAACACACATTGTTTCAATAGTTTTCTGTGACACTTTATCATTGGTCTTTCGTTTTTCAAAGAAGCTTCAAGATTGCATGTCATTGAACCTTACACATTTTTTGATTCTAGGTAAAGTAAATGGATAGAAAGCTAGAAGAAAAGAGAGTGAAATCTTAAATTTGGTGTTCAATTTTGTAGAAATACGAAAATGCCCTTCATTTTTGTTTTAGCACATATAGCTTTAGCACGAATTACTTTACAAATTAATTAGTTTTTCATGTTTTATAACATGTGGATTCAACATGAATTACTTTACGAATTAATTTGTTTTTTCATTTTTATAACATATGGCTTCAGCACGAATACACCATCATTGGCATTATATATTTTTTATAAATTTGTATTGGTCATTTTTTGTTATGTTGATAAATATAATATATAGATTTTTTAATAAATAATTTTTAATAATCTAAATGTTTTATTGTTTTCGATGGATACAATCTTTTATAGAATTTTCTATTTTTCTCAGCATCCTCCTCTATGCATTATCTAATTAAATAAATATTTTTTTGGTTTAGAAATAAATGTTTTTAAATAATATATTATGTAAATATATATTAATAAAGTATATTAGTAAGATTATTTATGTCATTTAATTTGTGCATATCTTTCTTTCCTCTCATTCTTTTTTCACTCACTCATACCAAACAACCAAAATATCATCTTACTTTCTATTCATATTCAATTCTTACTTTCTTTCTTTTCATTTTCTTTTCTCATTCAAACACAGTGTTAGAAACTCGACTTTGCAAAAGCAACATAGCTCTGCTTTGAAATCATCAACTCACTTGTGTCATATCATTAAAAAAATCAATTTTAAATCATTATAAATATCAATAAAAAATAATTAAATTATTTTTTAGAACTAGATGAACTAAAAAAATCTATCACAATATTATGACTTAAAATAAATTTATGCCAATTTTAATGGTTAATTATTTTTTTTATAAAAAACTATTAATTTATAAATATCAAAAATTTATGTATATTAATAAATTATAAAAATAAAAATAATTTTGTCAGAAATTAAACCTAAAATAACAGTTTATACTCATCTACTCCTATCTTGATGAGTACATATCAACATATCACTAGATTTTAAATATGTACTGTGATCCATTATTCTTATTTACTACTATTGAATTAGAGAAAAAGAACCACTTAGAAGTACAAAACTTCTGTCTAAAGTCTTGAAACGAGTTTTAACAGCTACCAAATTATTTTCTGAAGTGGTTGACACATGCTTTTACTTTTACTAATTCAGCTATTGACTAATTTGATAATAGTGGACAAAGTTTTATATTTTTGAAAATAAATAAATGAAATACAGTGTTAATTACTAGTACTAAAACCATAACAACCACCAATCCACACCATGTTGGTGGGTGGTAGGTAAATGCAAGGTGCACCGCCGTTTACTTTAATACAAAGGCCTCTCCATGTTTACACACGTATGACTTTGATTAAAAAAAAGTTAATAGTAAACTTTTTGTTTTTTTCTTTCATTAGTTTTATTTTATAGTATAAATTATACGAGTCATATTCATTGTAAAAATTTAAATCATCTTGGAGCAGAAATCCAACAATTCTATAATAAATTGAAAATTCACTTTATTAATAAATAGATTCATGAATTAAAAAATAATATAGTCTAATATCCGCAAATCGATAAAACTGGATTTGATCTCCAACGGACTAAATCGCCCACCAAATATAAATTCACTGTCACACTGCCGCAACTCACTACACTACCACGCTAATTTCAGGTTTATGCAATCTCAAAACGTTGTTTTCCTATAAATCTTGCCTTTTAAACATTTAAACTTTAGAGTCGAAAATAGAAGGAATGCTTTGAGGAATACTTTGAGACATCTAAGAGGGATTGAGAAACACTTATAAACATCTTAGATGTGTGATTCAAATGCAGAGAGTTGAAAAAACTGAAAAACACTTGGATAGAAAATATAGTTTGTTCTTGGGAATTTGGGTGACTATTTTTTAAACTCATTTTTGTAATCTTTTATGACAACTCTTTGAAGTAAAGTGTAACACCCATATATAAAACTCATACATCAAAGCATAAATGTTATATAAGAATCCAAGTGTTTGGTACTTAAACACTATAAGCTCCTAGTTAACACATTATATATATTACATGCCCCAAAATACAACAATAAAAGTTCTAAAGGCATAATATACATAAGATGTTACAAAGATAAAAACTAAGAACTAGATCAACAATGATCTCAAAATAAACTCCGCTACGGAAGCTAGCCATCAACAAACAAGGAAAAGATCACACGACCTTATCCTTACCCTTCTCGGAACCTGAAGCATCTGAAATACATCAACAACGTGGGGGTGAGATACATCAAATCTCAGTGAGTTCTCTATCTTATGGATTCTCTCGGATTAACAAGGTTCTAACAATCCTAACTCAAGTCCGGGGAAAAGGGGAAGGACTCTTGAGTTTACACTTTATTATTCTCACACTATATGGAAACATGACATGAGTTCATTAACTCACAACATCACTAATCGATAACCGTACCAAGGCATCCCTCTCGTTCGTCCGCTTCTACGTCTAGAAGTCGACCCGATTCCTGGATCCTTGTAGATACTTGGCATACGAATAGATTCGGAATTAAGGGACGCATTATCTCCTTAATTCGTCACTTCACATGGCCTCTGATGCCATCACAAGTCTCTACCCGTAGGTTCCATCGTACTATAACATTGAGAATCAAACCTGCTAAGTAGTAATGCCTGCACTTCAGAGGAGCTCGAGACTCATGAAGGCCTCTCAAGGGCAAATCAAAAGAAATGGTTACGATTACGTGATCAATTACACAACGTGATTGTATTCTACAATCACAAGGCCACATTAGCCTTTAGGCCTCTCATGCCTTTAACAATAAAACAAAGGTTAACCACATGTTCCATACTAGTGTTCACTCTCAACTAGGCCAATACTCGACAAGGATGTATCTTCCAACAACACGTGCCCGAGCATCGCCATCTAGAGTTGTCTACAATTTCTAGTTCCTCACTAGATTCTCCTATAGTTCAAGTTTGAGGTTTCCTCACTCTTCCTATATCATTTTCATATTTGCATACATATTCACTTACAATCATGTTAAACAATAATAGGATAGGCAAGACATGTCATAATTGCATAGTAGAATAATATATAACAATTAAAACATAAATAGATCACTTTTGGAACTTTTTCGATTATTTAATCGGTCGGTAAAATCGACATATTTCATCTCCATTTCATAGAATATTTCCTCGGCTTTACATCGATATAAAGAATAATCGAATCCGATAAACGAGTCGAAAGTTATGAATTTTCTCGTTTTGGAATAAAATCCCAAGTCCCAGGTCGCGCTAAGCGCGCCCCTGTCCGCGCTAAGCGCGCAACTCTCTGCCATCTGGGGTTGAAGGATTTCAACACCGCGCTGAGCGGGCTTCTGCGCGCTAAGCGCGCTCTGCGAAACTCAGAAAAATACCTGTCATAACAGTTCAAAACCAGTTCCTCTACACCCTCACTACTAGTTCCAACAACCCACTAGAGGCATATTCAACCTGTTTCTATCATAGTTTCATCATCAAACTTCATAAACCAAATTTTCCACAAAATCATAAATTCTTCATAAACCCTAAATTTCCAACCAAATTAAAACAATCAAAATTTCAAAACAATTAACAATATATGTTTCTACAAATATATTGATCATTCATTTCGATTTATATCAAATTCCAACCGTTAAAACATCGATTTCCACATTCTAACCTAAAACTCATATTATCCAAAATCTCTAAACAATGGTACTAACTAGAACCCACCTTGGATAGAGGTTGAAAATGAGGAAGATGAGATGATTGGATGAAGTTTGGATTAATGGATGATGATTGTTCTTGGATTTTCTTCCAAAACCCTTTTCTCCTTCCTTTCTCTTTTCTTCTGTCTTTCCTTTTCTTTTCCTTCTTTTCTCTTTCTTTCCTTTCTTACTATCTTTTTCTTTTTATAGGTTTGGAAAATGGGAGGAAAAGGAATAAGTAGTAAACTAGTATTAGTAAATAATACTACTAAATGTCCAAAAAGTCTCTTAAGTCCAAATTAATAAAATACCTCAGAGTCAGATAATATTAATTGGATTTATTCTAAGTTCCACAGTTACTCTAATTATTTTGTCAAGTAATTTCTCAGAGTACACTGGGCTCAGTCGATCACAATGTAATATTATCCGGAGTAATAAAATACGGGGTATTACATAAAGGGAATCAGAAAGCAACTTTCTCTCCTAAAGTAGATCGTTTGATCGAACTATATAGACAAGTTATTGTGTTTCATTACTATTATTTTCTTCTGCCAAATTAAGTTGTTGTCTTATCGCATAAAGAGTTATTTTTGCTTAATGCCATTTATTTTGGTTGTCATTGTCCTCACACATCATATTTCTTGATGTCATTGGACCTTTTAATTTCACATCAAGTGGTGACTATCGCGAATCAAAGGGATTTTGTTTACAAGTAAACAACATGGGTTCCAAAATGACATATTGAGAAGTTTTCTGAAGACACTAATTTTGGGTTGTGGAAAGTGAATATGCAGGCAATTTTATCCCAAGAAAAGTGTATTGAAGCATTGAAGGGAGAGACAATATTGCATGCACGCCTAACACTAGTAGAGAAGTCTGAGATGTTGGATAAAGCCAGAAGTATCTTTATCTTATGCCTTAGGAATAAAGTTCTAAGGGAAGTCGCCATGGAGAAGACTACAACTTCGATGTGGACAAAATTCGAATCATTGTATATGACCAAGTTTTTGGCTCACATGTAGTGTTTAAAACAAGACCTCTACTCATTCTGAATGGTAGATAACACGTACATAGTGGAGCAGTTAATAAAATTTCACAAGATCGTTAATGGTATGAAGAATATTGAGGTGGAGTTTAATGAGGGAGGCAATACACTACTCTTATTGAGATCATTACCCAAATCCTTTGAGCATTTTAAGAATGTCATTATTTATGGTAAGGAAGGTAGTATTAGTTTGGATGAAGTCCAGACAGTCGTGAGACCCTAAGAATTTTCAAATGTGAAAGATTTGAATACTATTGATAATGGTGAAGGCTTGAGTGTCTAAATATAAGGAAGTGAGCATAGAGGAATGTCTAGTTTTCAAATGTTTTATTTGTCAAAAACTTGGTCACTTCAAAATGGATTATCCTGAGAAGAAGGACAATGAAGATTTTGTTCAGATTGTTAATGGCTTAGATGAATATAACTATGAGAGTGTTGGTGCACTAATGTAGTCTAGTTTGGAGACTAAAGAGGGTTGGGTTATGACTTAGGTTACTCTTATCACATATGTCCAATAAAAGAAGACTTTGAGACTTTGAAATTGGAGGAAAGTTAAGTAGCTCACCTTGATGATAATAAGGCTTGCAAGATTCATGGTATTGATATAATCAAACTTAAAATGTTCGATGATTATGAGTTTCTTCTTCACAATGTGATGTATGTTCCATAGCTCAGTAAAAAATATGTTATTAATAAGCTTGCATGATTACCAAGTTATTACACTAGAGTTGAACATGGAGTGTTGAAGATTTCACACGGTGAAGTGATAATAGCTAAAAGGTCTAAAATATGTGGCTTATAGATTTTAGAAGGTTCTAATGTTGTTGATCATTCATCATCATTTAGTTAAGACTTTCATAAAATAAAAAGCTATGAAATTTGAGTTCAAGTAATGATGGATGCACGAAGGTTGTTTTAGAGCATGTTAAAAAGTTTTGAAGAAGACAAGTGATAAAAAAACTTAGTTGACTACTTAGTTGTCATGGAGTTTCTAGGGTAAGGATGGTGACAAAATCGCTTATATGATCGACATATATTCATTTAAAATAATATCTTCATCATTCGAGGATTCGTTCGATAATGGGTTTAGTTTTGGACTTGTTATAAAAAATCATTATGTTTCAGCGGTTATAAATATGTATATCCATCATTCTTATCTTTACAACCATTAGAGCTTTAAAGATGAAGACATATAGAAAGGTTTGGAAATCCTAGTGGTAATCTTAGAGAGACAAGAGTAAATTCTTAAGAGTGTGTTTTTGGAAATTTGGAAACTCTTGGAGATATTCAAAGGGATTGAGAAACATTCTAAATAACCTAGGCTTGTGTGATTCATACATAGAGAGCGTGTTATTACATTCAGATTAACTTATTTTTATAGTCAAAATATCAAGAAAGATGTATCGAAAGGTGTTTTTTTTACTGCACTATTTTTGAAATGTTTTATTTTGGCCTATTTGATTTTATGTTTGATTCCACAATTTGTTACAAGATTTGTTTCAATTTTGTTTCATCCAAGATTTTCCAAAATTGCTTTGGAAGGATTTTGATTAGAAATAGTCTTGTTGATATTTGTAAATATATATATAATGTTAAGAATATTTGTATATAGAATAGTCTCACATCGACTATATCATGTAATTAGTTGTAATCTATCTATATATAATAATTTCTCCGTAGTGCTTTTCAAAACACACGGTTTATTCATATGTCTCTTAGTCTCTTGCATTTCAACATGGTATCTAGAGCCTGCTAAGAGGCAATTCTTTCTTCGCCATGCTTTACCCGGTTGACCCACTATTTTCTGGTGAGAATTTTTTTTTGCAAGCTGTGTTATCACTCCGGTTTGCCTCTCACTTTTCAAAGGTAACCACCCTGTCGCCACTGCAGTCGTTACTGTTCCAGCGACGTTTCAGAAAGCCAACCCCACCATCAGTTTTCAATATTCTCAGGTCATAACCGCATAGCCGACGTCCGCCGCCGTCGCTACTATTCTCGGTGACCTTCCGATAAACTTTTTCACAGGTAGAAACCTCCGCATGCGCCCACACGCGCCACCTCCATCTCTGCGCGTGGGCATCACACGCCGCCACCTGAACCGCACGTGACAGCACTTCCGACGGTCGATCGCGTGATATTTTCTCTCTTCAGATACTCATGGCTACTCCTCAGAACTTTACGCTAAACTACGATGATTTCCTTAGATGGTATCAGAATTATCAGAACTCAGATTCTACTGCTACGGTATCACACACTGATAATTCATCAGTTTGCATCTCTCAATCATTTCTTCTTCGACCTTGGGTCCTTGATTCTGGTGCGTCTGATCATGTTACTGGTAATAAAAACCTTTTCTCTTCCCTCTCTACCTCTGGTTTCTTACCTACTATAACTTCTGCCAATGGTTCTCAAACCTGATCCGAAGGGATTGGTACTGTTCAAATTCTACCTTCTCTCTCTATTACTTATGTCCTTTAAGTACCTAATTTTCCATTTAATTTACTTCCAGTCAGTCGTTTAACTCGTTCTCTTGATTGAAGCATCATCTTCACTAACAATAATGTTACCCTGCAGGATCGGAGTTCGGGACGAACGATTGGCTTGAGATATAAGTCTCAAGGCCTTTATTACCTCTCATTGTCATCTCAAACATGCTCAGCCAAAGATTCCCCACTCACTATCCATGCTCAGTTAGGTCATCCTAGTCTTTCTAAATTACATAAGTTGGTGCCAAATTTATCGAAGGTATCTAATTTACATTGTGAGTTGTGTCAGTTAGGGAAACACACTCGTAGTCAATTTCCCAATCGAGTCAACAAACGAGCTTCGTCCCTTTTTGCTTTAGTTCACACCAATGTTTGGGGTCCCTCGCGTACTGTCTCTACTTTTGAGTCTAGGTATTTTGTCACCTTTATTGATGATTTTTCAAGTTGCACATGGTTATTTTTAATGAAGAATAAATATGAATTATTTTCTATTTTTGAACAAGTTTATCGAGAAATAAGAACTCAATTTGGTGTATCTATCTGTACCTTAAGAAGTGACAATGCCCGTGAATATTTAACCCAACAATTTCAAAATTTTATGCCATCCAATGGTATTTTACACCAAACATCTTGCCCTCATACACCCCAACAAAACGGGGTAGCCGAACGCAAAAATCGGCACCTCGTAGAAACCACTCAAACCTTACTTCTCCATGGTAATGTTCCTCTCCGGTTTTAGGGAGATGCGGTGTTCACGGCATGTTACCTCATAAATCGCATGCCCTCATCTGTCCTTAATAATAAAATCCCTCATTTAATCCTGTTTCCAAACTCTCCACTCCACCCATTACCTCCTCGAGTCTTCGGGTTTACGTGTTTTGTACACAATCTCTCCCCTGGTCTTGATAAACTATCAGCTCGATCACTAAAGTGTGTCTTCCTTGGCTATCATCGATCCCAAAAGGGTTATCCTTGCTACTCACATACTCTACAACGATACATCGTATCCGCCGATGTTACCTTCTTCGAGTCTGTTCCATATTTTGAGTCCAGCCAAGTAACTACAGAACCTCTACAGGAAAGTATTCCCACACCTCTTTCGGAAGTCCCATCTGTCATTATCCCCCATCATTCTAGGGAACCTGACCCACTAGATATCCCTACGGTTGACCCCCCCCCCCCACTTCAAACATATCAACGTCGTCACCCAACGTATGTCGTACATGTCCCTCAAGTCATATCTCTTCCTGAAGTCATACGTGTCCCTGAAGTCGTACATATCCCTGAGGTCACTACGGACTCTCCTCCGACGCTCTCGCCATCACCGGATCCGATCCTACAACCTGAGTCTGAGCTTCTGATTGCCCTTCGAAAAGGTATATGTCAAACACGAAATCCTTCTCCACATTATATTGATTTATGTTATCATCGCTATAGATTATTTATTCAAGAATAGTTCCACATCGACTATTTGTATATATATATATATATATATATATATATGTATATATATATATATATATATATATATATATATAGTGTTAAGAATATTTGTATATAGAGTAATTCCACATCGACTATATCATGTAATTAGTTGTAATCTATCTATATATAATAATGTCTCCGTAGTGCTTTTCAAAACACACAGTTTATTCATATGTCTCTTAGTCTCTTGTATTTCAACAAGTCTAATCAAATAAATCTTTCATGAAGAGGTTTTATTAGATTTGCATTATTTACAATATTGGGATTTGCATTTAATGAGAAGATCTACATTCTTTTATTAAAGATTGTTTATAACACATTTCTATTTGAAAGAGATTTTATTATGAATCCTTTACTTAAGGGTTTGGAATTCTTAATTATATGAATTAAAAATATTATTGGTTTGGTTTTAATTAAATTCAGAATTGGCTTGAAGAAGATACAAGGAAAGCAACATGTTAAGCAAAATGTCCAACATCCTATGAGACATGTTGTCTCAGACTATTTGCTTGGCACTCAAGGTTGATTGAAGTATATCTCGTGCTTCTGAGACTTGTTTCCTTTTCTATTCAATCAGTTATATGATTGTTATATTGTGTTTTTGGTTTTAGGAAAGATGTATTCTTCGTATATTTTCAGCAATATTTAATTTGTTATAATAAAGAGATTCAAATTTATTCAAGATTTGATCAATCAAAATTTACAATAAACATTATTGAAGATTGATCTCATGCGTTTTTTGGATGTTCATCCACTTTCAACTCCAAACCCTATTGGGCTTTCTAGCTGGAGTTTGTGTTGTTATTTAAGAAGGCAATCTCCTTTGTGAAGAGCCATACTTGAAGACAAAATATCTACTTTATAGGATAGTTTTAGTTGAGAATGGATATTTGTATTTTGTACACTCTATTTCAGGGCATCTAGTATAAGTTTGACGAATAGAGTATTAAGTTATATTAGAGTTTTATCTTTCATCTTTGTAACTGAATAAACACTTGGGTAAGTGCTCGAGTAAAAGTGGGAGGGTCTCAGATTCAGGGGGAGCCTTGAATCGAAATTTACGAGTAGTACTAGGAAAAGAGACATTGAACTAGGAGAGTTCAAAGCATATTAACTTGTACTTTTTTACTATTAAGAGTGGATTTCCTTTCATTGGGTTGATGCCCTTTAGACGTAGGTGATGTTGCACCGAACTAGGTTAGTGATTCTTATGTTATTTGATTTCTGTATTTTTAACCTTTTTGTTATGCATACTTATTGTAATAGATATTGTTCCCGAATTGTGTCTGACATCTGGTAGCTAGTAGAACAAAATTTCAATTGGCATAAGAGTATACACCCTATTTTGTTTGGGTGTGTTCCAGGGTACTTATTCTATTCAAGATGGACAATGCCAAAGAAGGGGGATATTTTAGTTATTTGCCAATTATTCATGGTAAAATTTGTGACTATTTCAAGGTTTACATGGTTGCTTTCCTTAACTCAATGGACAACAATACTTGGAAAGTTGTCATAAAATGATATACTTTATCAAAGATCACAACTTAAGACACCATTATAATTGTGAAGCCTGAAAAAGGATTTGTCAACTGCTGAAGAAGAAGATGCACTTGGAAACTCTCTTGCTCTTAATTCCATTTATAATGGAGTTTATAGGAATGTCTTCAAGATCATCAATACATGCATTAGTACTAAGGAGGATTGGGATACTCTTGAAGTTTCTCATGAAGGTACATCAAAAGTTTGTATGTCAAGACTTTAACTTTTTACCACAAAATTTGAAAACCTGAAGATGCGAGAGGGCGAAACTATTTTCGAATTCAATATCAGACTCTTTGACATGGTTAACATCTCTTTTGCTATTGGTGGAATAATGTTTGAAGAAAAGCTTGTAAGAAAAATTCTAAGATCTCTTCCCGAGAGGTTTGACATGAAGCTTACAACCATTGAAGAAGCCCAATATGTTTACCAATGAAAGTTGATGAACTAATTGGATCCTTACTCATGTTTGAGATGACCATTGATAAAAAATCCAAGGAAAATAGTAAGGGTGTGGCATTTATAATGGATGGTAAAGATTGTGAGGACCATATAAAATAGAATACTGATGAAAATATGACTTAGACCATTGTCATGTTGTCTAAGAGCTTAAGAAAAGTCATGAGAATACTTGATAGAGGGTCCGAGAATAATGTCTACTTATGTAAAAAAAAATAGTATCAGAATTCAAAAAGTGGCAACTTTCAGCATAAAAGAAAAGACGGAGAAAATTGAACTAGGGCAAGGGAATTCAATATTATGAATGTGAAGGTTTTGATTATATTCAGGATAAATGTCCAAATTTCTTAGAAAACAAAAAGGGGACACAATTCCACTGTGTATGATTATTTTCCAGATTAGGAAAGTTTATTACTCGCATAATCTCTTATTATTTGCCTGATGATAATGGTGATACTAGTGATGGTGACTTATCTAATGATGCCTTTGTTGTAGCCTACAAGATATTATATCTCAAATGGAATGAATAATCTCAAGTAGTTGATAAATAAAAGGAGAGAATTGAACCCCTTCTTCAAGATAAAACTTGTGTTATGCTAACTATTTTATAGTTGAAGGAAGAATTTGTCTTTCTCAATTCTAAGCTTGATGGCATGACCAAATCTGTTTACATGTTGAATTATGGAACTGAGAGCCTTGATGAAATTCTAGGTGTTGAAAAATCTTCAAAATACATGAAATGAATCAGATAATATGGTGAATCGTCCAATTCAAAGACTATGTTCATTCCACGTATTCAGAAAACATAATTCACAATGTCAGGTAACAAGTATACACAACCTGTCAAACATAATTACTAGCACACTAATTTTGTATACATTAGACCCATTTGGGCTTGTCACTATTATGGTGGACATGGTCATATTGGACTGTACTGTTATAAATTGTATGGTGGACAACCACATCACCACACGATGTATCCCTAGTGGAATGAGAAGTCTGAAATGTGTGACGCCCCGGTTTTTGTTAGATTTATTTAATTGAGTCGATTTAATTATTTTTGTTTTTATATTATTTTATTCTTTGTTTTTATTTGATAAATATGTTATGTTTATCGTTATTATGTTTTATCGCGTTTTGGGAGCGTTTGCGAGAAAATTGAGTGTAGGGGTATTTTGGTCATTTTACTTGGTTAGATATTATTGTTTTTCTTAAAATAGAAACATAGAGATTAGAAAGAGAGAAAAAAAAAGCTTTAGAAAAATAGAGATAAAGAGAAGTGAGAAGAGAAGAAAAAGAGGAAAACTTAAAGCTTAAGAAATCGATTCAACCGACACTTCAAAGCACGATTAATCGGGTAAGGGTGTGAAACTCGGTTATTCTATGCTTGTGTATGATTATGTATGTGTGTGTTTGAATGTTTACTTATTTTTCCATAGTTTTCATTTCTAGGTTGAAAATGAATAAAATGAATAGAAATCGATGTTTTCGTGGACGAAAGTCGGAATAAGTCGCGTAGTGGAGTCGAGTGATGTTAAGTTGTGATTTAGTATGATTGTTGGATTAAAATTGGTTGTTTTAACAACTTTTGCATTTTTGATATATATATTGATGAATTTGGTGTGAATTGGGGTGTGATTGATTGAATGGTGTTTGGATAGGTCTGGTATTATTGTTGTGGACTGTTATTTAATCGGTTGATGTTGTTGGTGTGATCCTGAGTGATTTAATCGGGTTTTGGTTGGATTTTATATCATTAAAATAGAGTTTTTGTGGTTCTGCAACAGTGTTAACCGGTTAACGCAAATGTGTTAACCGATTAATACGTGAGAATTTGGTGTTTCACGTTAGTTTTTCAACGGTTAACCAAATGTGTTAACCGATTAACCAAAATGTCTCTAGCCCCTGTAAGTCGCCGGTTAACCGGTTAACCAAATGTGGTAACCGTTTAACCAAGGCAAAATTTTAAAAATCCAAAACTTTAAAAATTCATATCTTTCGAACCGTAAGTCCGTTTTGGCCGCCGTTCGAAGCGTTGGAAAGCTAATGAGATGTTCTTTCTTATAAAAATGGTTTTGATATTGGTGGACGATTTAATTGTGTCAGGAATTTGGAAACGTGTCGTTTTGTCGATTTTTACCGTCGTCAAAGGGTGTGATTGATGTGTTATCACGCGATATGCTTTTGATACATAACGTATAGCTTGTGGGCTGTTATATGATGTGAATATATATGATGAGATGTTGTGATGATGGTTTGTGGTCTTATGGGAAAATAAATGCATTGTTTCGGGTTAAACTTCAATGCATGATTATTGACGTTGAGATTGTTCACATGGTTATATATGTACACGCATTTGATTGTCATGAGTCATTAGTATGCCATGTATCATGAATATGCACCATGTGATATCGTGTGCCCTTGTGGGGTGTGAGCGATGAAACGATTCCAGAGGGAATCTGCTGTAACGGTCATGTGCCTTATACAAAGAGGACCTAAAGCGACGTTATAGACGATCGTGTGCCTTATACAAAGAGGACCTAAAGCGATCGGATCGTGTGCCTTATACAAAGAGGACCTAAAGCGATCCATAAATGTCGTGAGCCTTATACAAAGAGGACCTAAAGCGACGGGGAACATCGTTTGCCTGACGGGGAGTTACACTAAGTAACAAGCGATGATTCTAATAATTCCTGAGTGAATTAATGATGATGAGAATGATGGATGGAATGGTACCGCATGTATAGAGTCGTTGTGTTGGTCTCTGTGCATTTGCATAAGTCATGAATGGATTAATTATGTGTCGGAAATTTTGAATGGGATTAATGAGTTGATATACATTGGTGATAAATGTATTGAGCATGATTGATATGCCTTTGTGATGGATGCATGAATTATGAATTGCTTTGTTTGTATTTGAATTATGGTATACGTTGTGGTGAGAATGTTTTTGCATGCGTATTTCATGTTATTACATAATTGTATGCAATTATATTATAATTGTGTTTCTCACCCTTCTGCTGTTTTGAATGCTCTATGAGGCATTGCAGATTAGATGCTGGAGGTCTTTTTGTGAAGATTATGTCTTCATTCTTTTGTCAGTCGGCTCTGATATGTGGCACCGGGTAGTCGGGGAGATCGTTATGTGATTATATATATATATATATATATATATATATATATATATATATATATATATATATATATATATCTTTTTGGATTTTAAATGTATGACTCTGTACATGACAGACAAACTTCTATGTTTATATATGAGATTTCAGTTGCAGATTTTCCGCTTTTATTTTGTATCTGAATTGTGGGTGTTAGGAACTGAGTTCCTCTGTTTATGTTGCTACCTGATTGTTGCATATCTATATGAGCAGGTTGTTATAATTCATTACTTTGATGTGACGCTCCAGTCTATGCCATGAATGTTTTAATTATACTCTGATTATTTGTTATTGCTTTAATTACTCGGGGTATAGATTGGGGGTGTCACAAAATGCATCCTCAACAAGTTTGGTATACCAAGCCTAATATTATGGTTCATATTACTTGTACCTCCTTCAAGGTATCTCCTTGTAAAGATTTGTATTTAAATAGTGGTTGCCATAGACACATGATAGAAGAAAGAAACTATCGGAAATATATTAAACCATATTCCAAAAATTATGTTACGTTTGGTGGTGGTGCTAAAGGAAAAATTTATGGAAAATTAAAGTTAAATTATCCTAGTATTCCTTGTCTTAACGATGTCTTACTTTTTGATGGTCTCACTGGTAAATTTATGAGCATCAGTAAACTTTGTGATCAAGAGTTATGTGTCAAGTTCAATAGTATGGAATGCAAATTTCCAAATAAACAATATACTAAACTTATGAAAGGATCCAGATCTTCATAGAATTGATACATGTGATCACTTTCTGAGAAGATGCCTTCTCAAACTTGTCATATCTCTAAAAATATTGATAAAAAGAATAAACATAACACTAAAAGAAAGAAATATGTAAAGAGGAAGATGATTATTGCTAACATTGTAGAGCAGAATGTTGAATATTTTATTACTGATATCATGGATAACATTATAAATAAAGAAACTAAGTTGTGACACAAAAAACTTAGTCATTTAAATCTCATGAGTATAAGGAAGATTGCCTAAGAATACCAAGATCTAAATTCATATATATCTTTGTCTATGACGATGAATACTCTGAATTTGAGTTTATTCATGAGAAGTATGATACCTTCGTTGTTTTTCAAGCTCTTTTCCATCGCTCACAATGTGAGAAAAGGGAGGAAATTGACAAGATCATTCGCATTCGAAGCAATCATGGCAGAGAAATTGAGAATTCCAATTTCTTCTCATTCTCAACTACTAAAGGGATTGCTCATGATTCGTTTACTCCCATATCACCCTAGAAAATTGGGATTGTCGAAAGGAAGAACCGTACCTTGGAAGAAATGTCAAGAGTCATGATATTTGCCATAAAAATTCTTATTGGGTATCCTTTGATTTTTTGGAATTTTGACTAATCAAAAGCATTATATCGTTTTTGCTAGATGCCTTTAATGATTGTGATAATTTGTTCGTGTGATACTATTGTTAGTGTTGACAATAATCAAGTTTTATTGATACAATAGATGCCTTTAATGATTGTGATGATTCACCTCTTAAGAATGTGATTCATGCTATTCTGAATGTTGAGGTTCTCACCACTAAAACTGGTCTTGATAACCCCATGATTTATGCCCCTACTCACTTTGAAGCTAAAGAGGTTGGTTATAATATTAATTTCTAGGGTTAAATATACAAAACCCCCTGCAATGTTAGCGAATTCTCATTTTAGCCCCTGGCAAAGTTTTTTTTTTAAAAACCCCCTCATCTTAATTAGATTCCCTCACTTAGGCCCCTGGCTGCCACATTGCAGCAAAGATTCCTTTCTATTGCTTGTGTGGCATGCCACGTGGCATTTTTAATTTTTAATTTTATTTTATTTTTATTTTTTATATTTTTTAAATTTTTTTTTAAATTTTTTTTTTTAATTTTTTTAAATTTTTTTTTAAATTTTTTTAATTTTTTTTTTAATTTTTTGTTTTATTTTGTTTTATTTTTTTAATTTGTTTTTATTATAATTTTTTTAATTTTATTCTTTTTTTTTTTTTTTTTTTTTCGTTTTTATTTATATATTTTTTATATTTTTATTTTTTTTTATTTTTCGTTTTTGGACCTAATTTTTATTTTTAATTCTATTTTAAACAAATTGTTCTTTTAAAAATTAGTTTCATTATACTAATCCATTTATTTCAATTTATTACCATACTAATCCATTTATTCTCATACTAATTTCAATTCAACAATACTTATGAGTGATTTATTACCATTATAACTCCACTCATCAACCATCTTTATAACCTCTCTCCACTTTTTTTTTTTTTTTCGCTACAGTATTGTTTCATTTCTTCTCCATTGTTTTCAATACTCATCAACCATCCAAAACTCAATACAAAGCATACTCACAACACAACAATACCACACACCCTAATAAACAAGAATCTCAAGCTCTCATCACTCTCCACATCCTCATGAAAATGGTAACTTGCTACTGCCATGTTCACACCATAAGTTGGTAACTTACTATATCATTATCCTTTGGTATGAACAATTTTTTGTACAAAGAACATATGAATGTGCATGTAAGGGGAGGATAAGGATGTTGTATCTATCTTGAATCCAAAGAGAAGAGTCCAAAAGGGTAATACTCACAAGTGTCCCACATCGAAAACTATTTACTAAATAAAAGTGTTTATATATGTTACTTGTCAATCATATAACAAATGAAATAATATATGGGCCAGAAAAAGTGGAGTTATAATGGGCTTGTGTGTGTGTTTGTTTGTGACCTAATTAAACTAATTTTTAAAATAACAATTTGTTTAAAATAGAATTAAAAATAAAAATTAGGTCCAAAAACGAAAAATAAAAAAAAGTAAAAAAAAATATAACAATTTTTTGTTTCGTTTTTATTTATATATATATTTTTTACTTTTTTTATTTATATAAAAACGAAAAAGAAATAAAAAAAGAAAAAAAAATTATAAAAATTATAATAAAAACAAATAAAAAAATAAAAAAATTATAAAACAAAAAATTTAAAAAATTTAAAAAAAAAATTAAAAAAAAATTTAAAAAATTTAAAAAATTTAAAAAATTTAAAAAATAAAAAAAATAATAAAATAATATTAAAAATGCCACCTGGCATGCCACGCAAGCAATAGAAAGGAATCTTTGCTGCAATGTGGCAGCCAGAGGCCTAAGTGAGGGAATCTGGATATTAAGAGGGGGTGTTTAAAAAAAAACATTTACAGGGGCTAAAATGAGAATTCGCTAACATTGCAGGGGGGTTTTGTATATTTAACCCTAATTTCTATAAAGATCTCACTAAAGATGTCAGTGACGATGTTAATGAAGATATCAATGAGGATGAGTTTTTAAGTGAAGATGTTAATAATAATGACAATGAGCTAATCAATGATGATATTGTTGATGTGATTTCTGATGTTAGAAAATTCTCCAGAAAAATAAATAAGAATGCTCATAGCATTGTGGAGCATGATGTCGAGAAACTTGTCACCCACATATTGGATGTCATTGATGATGATGAGAAGATTGATAAGCATGTTGTAAAGTGTGATATATATGTTGAAATGTCCATTGAAGGGGAAAAAAACTTCCCAAGAACACTTCATTTAATCCTTTTGAAAATGTTTCTTTTCATTTCGATGAAAGTATTGACAAATGGAATTTTTTTTATCATAGAAGAATGGCTCTTATAAAAGAACCCAGTGTGGAAGCACATACGTGTAGTTAAATTATGGAGCTCTTAGTGATTCTCAGTTGTTGAAGACAGTGTTAAAGGTTGGATATTATTATCTTAAGTTGGTGAAGAAATATGTTGTTAAACTTCCTATTTGGCCCCTCTCCTTAAGTTTTGGTATAAATGATGATCTTATTATTGGTGAGGATGAAGTTGATATTGATCCTAGGTTGTTGAATTTCAATTACAAAATGTTTATTGGGAAACATATTCCTGACATGAGTCTTTCCAATGTTCATGTTTTTTATTAATCTGGTGATGAAAATATGCTTAATGTGGCACTTATGTCTGGGTCGGTAAAAGTCACATTCTCAAGGAACTTGTCCGTGAAGCTAAGGCTCTGTAGGAAATCAACATCATATCCACTACCAGAAAAGGTGTTTGTGAAGGTCTTATTAAAATGATGATTCTACAAATTGCTATTGAGAGTATAGATTATATGAAGGTTCATGTTAGAGGACATTGCATCATACATGAGCACTTGGTCGGGGAATACTAATAATTTATCTATCTATCTGTTCTCTCTCTGTTTGGTCTATTTTGTGTGGAATGAAATCCTTAGTGAGATATTTTGACCTCTATTTATAAAGGTCTATCAAGGAATTTTCTCCACGTGACTACTTTAGCTCGTCCATCGAGCATACCTTACTTTGCCAAGAAGTCTCTTCCAGCTCCTCCAAGTTGGCTATGAACCTCCCTGATTTCTCCCAATGAGCTTGCATCTTTTCCCGACGAGGTTGTCATTGCTTTACCATGAAGTAACTTAGCCAAGTGGTGTTCTGAACTGCCTTTTGTCGCCCATCGAACTACTAAGCTATTGTAGCAAGCATTTCCTTTCTTCATCATGAAGTAATTTTCGAACTTTTCCCGAAGACCCATAAACTCTCCTAACGAGCCCTCTGCTATTCAACATATATATTATGTGATATTTTTTGCATCATGAGGATGTTTTACCCGTATTTGATAAAGGTATAGTCATAATATTCATAACAATGTTAATTTGCAGTTTATCCATTATTTACATTGAATTTGGGGATTTTCATAAGCTTACTTTTTAGATAAGTTAATAAGTGCCCTTAAAGTATATGTAAAAATAAGTACTTTTGGATCTTATCAGTGGATGGATCAAGAGACGTTGGATATAGTTAATGCTTTTGTTAGTGAGGGCAATTTGGACCACTTATTTGTTGAAGTGGGTCCCTCCTCGGAGTAGGGTGTACTTCTTCTCGAAGGGGATAAGAGGATTTGCAACAAGTACAGTGGGTGTGTTATCCCTCTTCATGAATGCTTGTTTTATTTGATAGATTTTTTCCTCCCCTTTAAAATGGGCGTTCTAAATCATATAATAATTTCTCCTTCACAACTACACCTGGTGAGTTTGGCTTATATCAAAGTCTTCTAGTACTGGTATGCATATAAGAAAGGTGTTTCATCTCAGAGACTCTTCTTCCACCTACTTAAGACCCAACAGAGTTCTACTGATTCATCCCGAGATCAAGGTCGAACAACTCTTTGATAGAGTACCATGATGTTTGAGTTTATTCATAGAGTGTGAAAAACTTCAGTGAATGATATTATTTGGTTAACCCTCTTATTGAGGTGGCTCATGCTAACATATGCAACATAGATTTTGATCTGCATTATCAATGTTCAAACTTTTTCTCCAAGTTCTGTCGTCAGAGTCATTTCTTGGAAGATGTCGGGTCTTATGTCAATAAATTGGATGATTTGTCCCAAGAATAAACTTATATAAAGATGAATTTAGTAGCGTTATTTGATGATTTGGGCTTTGTTGACATAGTTTCTCCTCCAGGGGCGGCATTAAGGAAACAAAAGAAATGGTTCATAGAGATGTGTGTTCTAGTTGAAGTTATTACAAAAGAGGATAGGCATGTCATCTTTGTTAAGAAAGGCGGGAGGCTTTCTCTATTCTTTGGTACTGCTTAGATTAATATTATCGACTTGTATTAATTAATCTCTTGTTTATAGATAAGATGAAATGTTACAACATGATGCTCTGGATGAAGGGGACGTGTAGACTTTAAGACAAGATTGAGGTCGTTCGTCAAGAGGAGTAGGATGAAGTGGCACACCAAACTCGCTAAACATTGGTTGTTTGGTCCTTTGGTGCTACCAAAAGGGGAGATATTTTCTTTCATGAGCGTCTCTTAAGGGGAAAAGAAGCACTTCAGGAATGCGTCAATGCTCTTACCATTGTGTGGGATTGATACCTAAAGAAGCTCAGAATGGTGATCATCCTGTTGTTAGAAATATGGACTGATGTACACACTTTCGGGTACCCATACTTGTTGGCCGAGAAGGTGTAGTCACTTGTGCAATAGATGAAGACGAAGGTTAAAGCTCTGACCACTACTCAGACAACCCTATCTAAGACTGAGGATGCTCTTGCCAAAGCGAACCAAACGTTGGATTCATCTCGTAAAATGGTGGAGGAGTTGGAGTAATCTCTGAGTAAGACTCGAGAAGGCTGGAAGAAGGCTAAAGACGACTTTTAGGAGATGTGTCTTGAAAACATTGTCTTATCTAAAGAGTATGTGAATTCTGTAGAAGACAATTTCTCCATCATGCATGTATCTTTTGAAAATGCATTGCAACATATGGAATAATTTCATCCCTGGTGCATATTTTCCAAAAACAGATTTGTCCTGATCATGAAATGATGAATGGGAAATCGGGTTTTGTTGGAGACAAGTCGGATTCATAACTTTCTTTTTTTTATCTGGGATGTTCTTATCAAGTGTAACTCTTTTGGATAAATTAACTTTGTGGTCCCTGCTTGGGGTATATATCTTACTTCATTTTCTTACAGTTGTTTTTACCTATCACAATGTTACTTTATTCCTTAAGTTCTTTTCTTTGAAAAAAACTTGTCTTTTGAAGTCGTGCTCGATGTTTTATTATGAGGTCTTTGAGGAATGTGCTCGACCAAGGATTTGTTCCTCTCCCTTTTCCCCAAATTTAGATTTGGTTCGAGACCGGTGTAGTGTGGATTCACCACTTACGCTCAAGAGAGGCTAGCTACCAAGAGGGGTGAGCCTATAATCACTGCTTTGTGGTTTGTTGTCTTTATCCAAATGACTTTTACTGTGAGGTCTTGGATCTGGAATGGACTGAATGTCTGAAACAACATAAAATGATCTTTATATAATATAAGTAGTTAAAATTGTCCTCATGTGACTCGGCGTCTTGTACGGATTGTTATTTGATTAAACCCAAAGATGTTTTAGAGGGTGTAATCATATGTCATTGGCATGAGAGTCCACTTTTTTCGTATGCTTCATCACTAGTTATTGAGCTTTCTTTGTAGATCTTGTAGCAACTCGTAACAAATATATTTTTTAAGTAGTATAGTGACTGAAGTTCACCTTATTAAAAATAAACAAGTAGAATTTGTGAGTTTAAACATGCACTCACAAACTGTGAGCTGGTATTAACGAAATTAAATTAAAAATAATTTAATTTTTATTATTTTAAGAATTAAAGTAGTACTCTTTAGAAGACCCGCATGATATAACTTACGTGCTCTCTTGCTTAAGGTAATAAAATAGTAGAATGATAAAAAATAAAAAAACATATGCGCGTGGAACCATGCACATGGACGAAAGACAGATAGAGAAATATAAGATTTTCTGATGTCGACACGTGTGGAAACATATACATCAAATGAACTCCAAATTTATTTTATTATTAGTATATATAAATTCATTATTTTATGCTAACTTGCTAAGCTAGCTGTTGCATCATAAAATCGAACTTCTTTAAAAAAACTATAGTAAGAATTACTTTTGCAGAAAATTAAACTAAATTTTCGGTAAATTCAACACAAGTGAAATGGATAGAATATAAAGGAGTAAAGATTCATTTGAATTTCTGACGTACATATTTAAGAATTAATTTGGCTTCTCACAATTAAAACAAAAAATTTAGTCACTTATAATATAAACCGGAACACTTTTTCCTTAATTAAACCATGATTAGAATTTTTTTATATTTTTTAATGTAATATTTTTAGTCATGGTCTTTCAACATTTGAGAAATTCATTTGGAGATAAAGAAATAGAATAAATAATTTAGTGATTAAAATGTTCAATATATTGACAATTTTCTTTTTCTTCTTTAAATATCCAAATTTATTGCATCAGTGTTATATGATCTAACTAAAAGACAATATGGTCCCTTACAATAATTACAAATAATTTTTTAAAATTCTTATGCTTGTTTTAATGACATGAATAGTCATTAAAATGTATTTTTCGATAATCAAAGATTATCTTTACATAATTCTTTTTTATTCAAGAAAATTTAATGCACTTCATAATACCAAAAAAATCAAATATAAACTATCGCGTCAAAATTAAGAATCAACTATTTTCGCTAATAAATTAATAACTATTCCCTTCATTTTTTTTTATAAGCAAATTTTGACTTTTTAAATTCATTCAAAAAATAATGTATTTGGACTATATATAAGTTAGATGTATTAATTACTTAATAAATCTAAAATATTAAAATTTGCTTATAAATAAAAATGAAGGGATTAAGTTCGTTTGTCGCTTAACAAACTTTACCTCGAAGTTGAGATTACAAACTAATAAATTCTTAATGTTAGAGATAATCATACTAAACTCAAAATTACCACTTTTATCCGAATGAATAGCTAGGACTACCATCTTTCACATAAATTAATCTTTTAAAGTAGTTGAAATTCATTTAAGAGGTAGAATTCTTCAGATTTTTTTTCATATGCATCATTTTGGTTCAATTTTTTTATGAGGGAAAAGGATGAGAGGTAATCTAAATCACTTTTGGAGTAATTTTTCATTCTCGTAAATTAGGGGTTTTTGGAAGGAAGAGGAGTTATAATAAAATTTATTTTTGTTATATCGACAAAAGTACTCTCATTTTTTTAATTATAATTCAAAATTGTTCTTAATAAACTAGTATGATACCCGTGTCTTCGCACGGGTACCCGTCGATGACGCGCATTTGGCATAAAAATGAGTTTTTATAAAAATAAAAAAAATCTAATAAAATTAATATATTTAATAAATTTAAATATTGATAACATAACCAAAAAAAAAAAAGGTTGACATTTTAATATAATTCAAATTAAATAAATAAAACAATAGAATAAATAGGTTTACATTTTAAACTCATATAAAAGTAACGTGTGCCAACCATCTTCCCCTTCACTCAACGAAGGCAACCTTAACTCAAGAAGCCAACAACATGCATTACTTGTACGGAAGAATCCGCTCAACACCGATTGAAATCTCAAGCGGGTAATCTGTAAACAGCTCAAACTGCGATTCTAAACTCTTCTCTCAGTTTATTAAAACATTTATAACATGTTTGTAACATATTTGTTCAATCCGTTGCAGATCATCTTCAGAATCCGAAAGAGATGAAGAATGTGTTAAAGTCAGAATCAAGGAACTATGTGACGAGGCGAGAGCTGGAAAAAATGTGAATACAAAGGCCGGAAGGAAGAAACAGGGGAAAAAGGTAGATCATCCATATGTGAAGTCGGTAAACACCGCAGGATCCTCTCGAACCAAAACACCTGGAGAATGTTCTAAACCGAAAAAGAGGTAATTTTTATAAAATATGCATTGCATGCAACAGTAAAACATTAAAATCTGTGTTGTTGGACTTTGAGATTGTCTTGATTTGTTTGTACAACGCGTTCGATTCTTGCTCATGATATTTGTTGCTACTGATTTCATGCATTAGTGATGTGGTAGCTAGCAAATCAAGTATTTTCCAAATTTTGAATATGTCTGTTTATATGAGTGGGCCACGCATCATTTATCAAATATATTATTTAGTATGCCTACTTTAATTGGTTTTCCTATCATGAGTTTAAAATCTGACATTTTGTATTGATATCTCAAGCATAATTCTTAACTGTGAAAGAACTGAGAACATTTGTTTGTGTTTAATATCCTTAGTCAAGCCAAGTTCATGACTTAGTGAAACACTAATCTAAATGTGAAGTTCTGTGTCGCCATGATGAATGTAGGGCTAAATGCATCTTTGTGTGCACTTGTGACACAGTTGCTTTATATAGGTAAAATCATGGAAGTGTAGATACAACACAGACATGTTGGTTGGATTCAGAATATTCCTTCCATCTCTTTATTGTTTTGATTTTGATAAATATATATTTTACATTGTTCAAGTTGATCGGTCCCAACTGTAATGGTTTCTTTATCTTCAATATTTTGTTTATTTTACAGTCTAATCATTTTGATCTATTTCAGTTTAATGACATTTTTTAATACACATGTATCAACCTCATGATGGTAATATAATGTTTTGAGTGTTGAGGTTAGCTCTCTTTTGTTCATGTATTCAGAGATGAAAAATAATAGCAATTTCAATTTGGTTAAAGAATGATGGAATAGTAGTGCTTAAGTTCTACTTGTCTTATCTTTTGAATTTAGACAAATGCATGATAGTATAACACTATTAGGTTAAATCTGCAGATATTTTGTATCATCCATTGCAGACCAACTACTTTCATGATGCAGTATTTGCTCCCTTTGTTGTTAAGCCGACTTTGCCGTAGTTCTTGATTCAGCATCTCTCCTTGTACATGAAAGTTGAAGTGCTTTGTTTTTGAACTAAATTTTTGTTTCTGTCACAATTTTGCTTTGGCCTGCCTTCACTTCTAACCATAGTAGTAGTTAAAAGTTGTTTGTTTTATCAGATAGAATTGGAGTATATGTTATTTGTGAAATTGTGATGTTAGATCCAGATTTGTTGTAATTTTATTTTAAAATGTTGTAATTCAAGTACCCATCACAAGGGTAGATTTTATTTAATCTGTGAGAATAGTGTTGTTTGTAAAGTATCTAAAATAGAAATTTGCATCTTCAAGCAAGCTATATATGCTATAATAATTAAGTTTTGACAGTTTACCGTAACACACCCAATCGACCCAAGAATATTATTATTGTATTACTTGCAATGTCGTGGAGTTAGGCCAGAGCATATTTTAAATACATACATTGGTTGAATGAGTTTGTGGAATCAAATGACTTTGATTTACATATTGCTCTAAAATTATTGAGTACATATTTATAGGCCATGGGAATATTTTTGGGGTAAGAATTTTGTGTAGATTCATTTAATTGATAATGAGATATAAATTTCCATTGGACAAAGTTGACTTATAAATATAAATATCTTTCTTTCTGCGTTACTATTGACAGGCAAGTGTGTTTGTCACATACTTATCCATGCTTGTTTGTTGTCATAAGTATTGCTATATGTTTGCATGTAGCTCACATATTCATTCATGTTAGTGGTCTGATTTGGTTTATTGCAAACTACTCAATCTTGTTAAATTCAATCCAATTGTAGATTTATAATACTGATTTATGCACTGTAATGCAGGAAGGAGACTGTTGGACAACTAAAAGGAATGTCAGAAACACGAAAGATGGTAGGCGGAAGTGTGTGCACTGGGGAAGTCGGTGATCAACGTACTGAGAGGTAAAGGAATTTTCTTGTATGCACGACAATAGGTTATTTAATTTGGGCATGTCATTGCGTATCCATAGTATTAACAACCATTTGGTGTTTTATTTGCAGACCCGTCGAAACAATGGTGACCCCAATGGTATGGAGACGGTTCGACAGAAAGATAATCCTATATCGGGCGTTTCAAATGCGTTGTATCATTAGGGAATGGAGAGATAATTATGAAAAGGCAAGATCCTGGTATGAAGAGATGGTTGAAGCGGCTGAGCTGTCCGTTGATGATCCCGTTGTTCGCCAAGAATGCAAATGGACACGACTGGTTAATGACGCAGAGGCTATCCGAAAAAATGTCTTTGTAAGTTAGATTTATAACAAACTGAAGTGATATAAAATTGTATTTGAAAAGAATGCTAATCCAAGTGTTTTTGTGTTCCTCTGTAGCAATTTCCTATGGGTGTAATAAGGAAATGTTTCCCCGAGCCCCAGAGTTCGATAGAACTCTATGATGTTGATTTTGATGCTACATATCATTGTGTGTTGAAGAAACGCAAGGATAAGGCTGAGATGTACATCTGCCACGGATGGTATGAGTTCGCAGAAGCTCGGGCGTTGAGTGAAGGTGATGTGTTGTCCCTCTCAATTTAGTATCCTCCCGCAGAGCGTCTGTCAGTGTTCGTGCAGAAACATTGGCCCTTGTAGGGATACTGTTTGAAACTGGAAGGCGTATCCGTGTGTTGATGTCGGTGTTTTGGGTGTTTTGGGTGTTTTGGGTGCAGATTTGGTAGCTTGTAGGTGTTGGAAAAAATGTTTTGGAATATTTACTGGAAGTATTTGTAATAGATTTGTTTAAGATGTTGAAACAACCTGAATTGTTTGTGTTGAAGTTACCACTATAAAACAGTGTTATGTTTAATATGAATTCTGTTTATATCGTGTGTTTTTTTCGCATATGTTGTTGGAACAAAATACTTATTGAGAAAGCTTGCTACAACGCCATGTTAACACTTGAATAATGTATCAGTGGCAATGTTAACACTTGAATAATGTATCAGTGGCATTGTTTGGCATATAAATTGAAATAGAAGTTAACAGATCCAGACCTTTATCAATACTAATTGCCAGTAGAATAACTCTTTTCAAAACTGTAATATAGAGATGCGATCCAATTTTCTCACATTTATTTGAACACTAAAGAAAAATAATGCACACATAGGCATAGCTAAGCATGACAATAAATGTTATGTTATATCATAACAAATTGTTTATAAAAACAACTCCAGCATAATGAGTTGGAAGGGAAATTGAAATTGATCATACAACCATGTGAGAGTTTATAAAGCAGGGGTCAGTATAAAGCAAACAAAACACAGAGGCCAGTATAAAGCAAACAAAATACATTTAACAATTACATAAACAAAATGTAAAAGATGAATTCAATGCAAAGAGAAACACACACATGCATATCAAGAGAAGATGTATCATCTTTACTCTAGTAGTAAGTCTCATAGAATTACTTCATCTAATAACTACAATTGAAGGTAAAATAATCTTCAGTGTGTGAACTGAATTTTTAATGAGTTGTGAAGTTTATCAACACACTTTACATATTCGGAAGTATAACATGTTCCCATGGAGCAGAACTTTATAGCATACCTTATGTCCAAACTCGCCAGATAAAAAATAATGGGGTTTAATCGGATAGTAATTCAGAAGATCCTCGGTGCCCCTAGCATTCAGGCAAGTGAGGTTTACTCCCTGGATATAACCCTTGAGTCAAGTTGGATGTCTCCCATACTGATATATCTGCAGGAAGATGAACTCCCGCGAGATGACAAGAAAACAAGAAAGGTATGTAAACAAACCACCAAGTAAACTCTTTTGGATGGAAAACTTTTTAAGATGGGCAGAGCATGAAACCGCCCTAGTCTTCACCGATGTCCATAAAGGGCCCTGCAGTACTCAAATTATCCACAGAGCTCTAGCCCACAAGATGCTTTGGGTCCAAACGGGCACCTCCGTGCCCATTTGTCCGCTTTTTTATTACACATACGCGTTAAAATATTAACGGATATCTTTATTTAATTTTGAGTTTAACTAAATTATTTATGTGTAATAGTTTTTCAATATGTTCTATCAATTCTTGGCTTTAATAGATAAAAGTTAGAGTTATTTTTAGTGAATTATAAATCATAAAATCTATTGATAATTGGCATATAAGGACATAATTATTGTACTAATTAATAGAAAGATAAAAATTTATTTAAAGCAAGAAGATATATGTTATTTTTAAGGGTTAAATAAGTAATAGGTCCCTGAAAATAACCCAACATTCAAGTTTAGTCCCTAAAAATATTTTCTTCAAGGTTTGGTCCTCCTAAAGTTTTCCATTTCTAATTGTAGTCCCTCCCGTTAGTTTTGACTAACGGTGGATGACCTGGCGTGCCATGTGTGACAAATTCTTTATTTTGATAAGGACACGGTGTAAAATGTCTTTAATATAGGAAATGAAAGAAGCTCAAAAGTCAAAACTCATTAACATAGAAGAGAAATAAACTGAGGAGTCATTTTCCATAAATCATTTCTTCGTTAAAGAACTTGTGCCCTAGCAGAAGAAGATTGTTTGTCGTGTGGTCGCAACTCTCAGAAGTGGTCCCAAAGTAGGTCTTCTACGATTTGCAGCTGTGGTCCCAGGTAAATGAAGTTGTCAGCCATTGTTTGGTTTCTTTTATTGATTATTGATTAGAATACGTCTGTGGTCCCTCCATGCTTGTTTTGATACATTGTTTGTCCGTTGTTTGTTAAATGATAAACGTGTCTGCCATTATCGTTTCTTTACTATGGTTAATATATGTTTTCAAAGGTGGTCCCCTGCTTTCAATAGTTGTTTTTGATTGGTATTGATAGTCAACCTTGTGGGCAGTAAAATTATGTTTACTCTTGTTTTGTACGAAAATGGTAAAAATGAAAGTTAGTTTTAACTTTTGTGTGCAGGGGTATGGATAAATTCACTGTTGTTTTTTTTATGTAAAGGGGTCTTTTGTAAAAGACACAAACCTAACATACGAAGGAGGGGAGGTGTATGCTTTCAAGGGTCAGGATCCTGATTTTTGGAGTTTCTTTGAGGCATGTGACTTAGTTAAGGAGCTGGTACCTGAGTTTGATTACAATTTGGTTAAGATATGGTGGAAGCATGAGGAAGGATCATTTGAAAATGACTTGAAACCATTCAAGGATGATGGAGATGTGATTGAGTTGGCCTTGTATGTCATGGAGTACAAATGTGAGATTGAAATTTACTGTGAAAATAGGGTTCATGGAGAGCACAAAGCTATGGAGAGGATTAGAGAGAAAGGAAATGTACCTAATTGTGAGGAGGAAATTGACAACAGGAGTGGATCAAGTGAAGAGTCTGATGAAGACTCCGTGGAAGATGTACATTTTGAAGATAGTGAGGAGGAGCGAATGGGTGGATTTGAGGAAGGGCTTGATAAGGTGCTTCCTAATAGGGTTGTTGGGGAAGATAAAAAACAAGATGATTGTGTTACTGTGGAAGGCAACAAGAGTGAGCAAGAAAAGAAGAGTGACCAAGAGCAGAATGTATGTATAACTGAGGAGTTGGGAAAGGAACATGTCATTGAGGATGAATACTTGACTGATGAGTTGGACAATGGTGGGGATGATGATAGTTGTGATGAGAGGCCTTGTGTTTTGAGGTATAGTGAGGAGGAGTCATTGAGCAAGGATTATGTGTTCAAAGTTGGGATGGATTTTTCATCCTTAAGGCAGTTTAAGGATGCCATTTTAGAACACAATGTGTTGAATGGAAGGGAGGTAAAGTTTGAAAAGAATGATAAAAATATATGCAAGGTTGTGTGTAAGGACAAGAAGAAATGTGACTATACAATGTTGTGTAGTAGGGTATTGACCTCAACCACTTTTAGAATAAAAACCTTGTTTGCGAAACACAAGTGTGGTAGACAATTCTTTAATAGAAATGCTAAAGCTGAGTGGGTTGCCAAGGTAATTGTTGATGACTTGAAGAATAATCCTAGAATGAGGTTGAATGAGGTAGTTGCTAATGTAAGAAAGAGGTATGCTACAGAAATTCCAGGTTGTAGGGCATTTAAGGCTAGGCAAATAACAAGAGCAATTGTAAAAGGTGACTCAAGCAAACAATATAGCCTACTTTGGTCCTATGCTGTTGAATTGAAGAAGGCTTCAGCTGGTAACACATTTAAAATCAGTACTAGTTCTCCAAGTGAAGGGTTAAAACCAAGGTTTGAGAGATGTTATATGTCATTTGATGGAACTAAGAAAGCATTGACAAAAACATGTAGGTCTTTCATTGGTTTGGATAGATGCCACTTGAAACATAAATATGGTGGTATTCTTTTGATTGCTGTTGGAAGAGACCCCAATGATCAATACATACCTATTGCATTTGCTGTGGTTGAGATGGAGACAAAGGATTCGTGGAGCTGGTTTATGAAGTTGTTGATTGAGGATATTGGAGTTGGAAGGTGGTGCTTTATATCTGATCAACAAAAGGTAGTGTTAATGCATTGTTGGATTGAATTTTGTTACATACATTACACTGTTCTAATGCCTTATTATATTCCTTTTTTAAGGTTTAGTACAGGTTTTTGAGGAAGAGTATCCAGCATATGAGCATAGGTTCTGCCTAAGGCATCTCTATGCAAACTTTAAGAAGAGATTTGGTGGAGGAACCTTGTTCAGAGATCTAATGATGGTTGCTACCAAAGCTACATATTTTGAAGCTCATGAAGCAAAGATGCGGATGATAAAGGATGTCAGTTTGGAGGCCTATGAGTGGATAGAGGCAATTCCCAAGAAAAAATGGTGTAAGCATGCATTTCCTATATTTTCTAAATGTGATGTTTTGATGAACAACCTGAGTGAGTCCTTTAACGCAACCATATTACTGCAAAGAGACAAACCTGTAATAATTATGTTTGAGTGGATAAGGAACTATTTAATGGGGAGGTTTGCCACTTTAAGGGAAAAGGTGGATAGTTACAAGGGTATCATAATGGCCAAACCCTTAAGGAGACTAGATAGGGAAATTGAGAAAAGTGCGTCATGGACAGCTACCTATGCTGGTAGGTTGTCATTTCAAGTGAGCCATGTGTTATTGACTGACAGTTTTATAGTAGATCTAGAAAAACATACTTGCTCTTGCAACTTTTGGGAACTGGTGGGTATTCCTTGTCGACATGATGTGGCTGCCATCTATAGGAAGGTAGATGACCCTCTAAAATATGTCCACTCTTGCTATCACAAGACCACCTATGCAGCATACTATAGTGAGGTTATTACCCCACTGAATGGACAAAACAAGTGGCCCAAGACTGATAATGAGGGAATGTTGCCTCCTATTTTCAAACGAGGACCAGGGAGGCCCAAGAAGTTGAGGAGAAGGGAGCCTAATTAAGAGAATCAAACTAGATGGCAAAGAACAAACACCAACCATAGGTGTAGGTTCTGTTTTTAGTTAGGTCATAATAAAAAAAAACTTGCAAGAAATTGAAGGAAGAGTTAGAAGCTGCAAACAAGACTACTCAAGTCACTTTAGATAGCACAGCAAAAACATCTCAGCCAATTCCAACCCAAATAAGTCAGACTACTGAGGCATCAAAAAAGAGGGTACCACTTTAATAATGTTGTTATTTTCAAATTGTAATTCAATTGCTTTATATACTAGTGTTGTTGATGTTATGTTAATATGCAGGGGAGGCGTAAGGGATCATCAAATAAGAAAAATAAGAAATCAAAGCCTGCAGCCAAAGAAGGAAGTGCATCAAGGCCTGCTGTCAATGAGGAAAGTGCATCAAGGCCTGATGTGAAGGATGGTAATTCCTCAAAGGATGTTATCAAGGATGGAATGCATTCAAAGTCTGCTGTTAAGGAGGAGTCTGTCAAGGATAAATGTGACCAAATAGATACAGATGAACCTGAGGGCATTGAGGTGGAAAACCCAACATCATTAGATGACACTATTACTGCTGTTTTTACAGGTTCTGATGTCTTGAACATTCAACCTCTTAGTATTGATAAGTCACCTACCAAGACATCTAAGCCAACTCCAAGTGGCCCAAAGGTTTTCTTTAGGAGGCAACCAAAGGTGGGCAGGAATACTCCTTTCAAACCAGCTGGTATAAGAACAACTTTGTCTAAACCAAGCAGTAGTGAACCACCAAAAATCAGGACACAGAGCAGATACAAGATAAATGACAGTGGGTTGCCTAAAAAAAGAGAAAGTCAGAGGTTGAAGACAATCAAATCAAAGACATGCCAGGCCCTGGGAAAGACCATGATGATCCTATGATTATACCTGAGAATGACTGCATCAATGCCAAGGGGCACACACAATGAAGTAGATCTTGTTGTTGTGTAACTGATGTTTATGAACACCTGTTATCATGTTTTGTTCAAATTTATGTATTCTAATTTCTGATGTAAGGGTACTGAAGTGGGCTTTAGGCCCAAAATACATTTTCTTATTATGCTATGATGTTATGTACTCGTAACTAAATTAATTTGCTATTCTGGTTTTGGCACACTATTGTTTAAGTTTAATTCTCTGTTGTTAAATGTCACTGAAATATATGTCAGCTCTTTTGAGTGTAATTCTGCTTTTTGTGTATCATTCAGAACAAAACAACTATGAAACAACAGTTTAATGGGGCAAAATTTCATTTTGAATTATAGGTCATTTGAATATGTCTCTTTTGGTATAACCACATATAAAACAACAGTACAAAACAACATTTCATTTGGATCTATACCAAAACAACATTTCATAACAAAACAACAACAAATATCATTTAACACAAAAGATTCTTACATTTTCCAAACTAAACCATATAACAAAATTCTTACAATTTGAAGAATTTCTCAAAACAGGACAACATTACAACTCCTAAAAACAAAACAAACATTACATTCTCATTACAACGACAACAAATGTCATTCACTCAACTCTACAATTACACCTAAGCACAAAATACATGTTCACCACTACTAAAATTATAACAAAAAAAGTCTTTAAATTTCCATAAAATTCCACTGCCTTGAGCTTCATCTTCAGCTTGTTGTTCTTCTTCATCGAACTTTCATAAAGATCCTTAAAGGTTTCCACCATTTTCATTTCCCTCTCTTCCTTGCTCCATTCTACATCCCCCCTTAAACTTCTTCAATCCCACCTCCAATTTCATCATCCCAAAGAAACATGTTGCATGTTCCCTCATTCTTCCAAAACGGACATCTCCAAAATAATCTACCTTCATTCTTCCCCCTCTTGCACATGTAGGAAATCAAACTTCCCTTGCAACCACACTTTCTCCCTTCACTGTTGTTTAAACTCTTGGAGTGATGTGAGACTACCTTGCTGAGCCTAGATGATGTAGACATGACGAAACTGAAGGGAAAATAGAAATACAAACAAGATGGAGAGATTAAGAAGATTTGGGGCTTTAGGGATTTGGTCGTGAATGGAAGAAGAAAGAAGAAATCAAACATATAACCCAAATGAGAATGAATCAAACAATTAAACATTTTGACTGGTCAAAAAAATTATACACAGTTGGCAAGGAATGTTAGCACACATGGCACGCCATGTCATCCTCCGTTAGTGAAAACTAACGGGAGGGACTACAGTTGGAAACGGAAAACATTAGGGGGACCAAACCTTGAAGAAAATATTTATAGGGACCAAACTTGAATGTTGGGTTATTTTCAGGGACCTTATACATATTTAACCCTACTTTTAATGTTTTAGTATTCTACTCTATCTCCCGTGTCCTTCTGTTAGGTTGTCTCCTTCTATTAGGTTTTTATAGTGTGCACATATGTCAAAAATATGTAGTATTTTTTTATATATTTTTTATTTTATTTAAATTATTTGTATGATCAAAATTTAGGAAATGTATTTATGCATATTATGTTATCTTTTTATTAAATAGTTAGTAAATTAAAATAGAGGAATTGGTGAAATAATATTAGGCTGATATAGGCCGAAAAACACATGTATACTTTTTTGATATAGTATTAAGAAAAGGTAAATTATTTGCTTAAAACGAAATTTTAAAATCATGTTTTAAATAAAGTAAAATATTAAAATGAAAATCAAACTATTAAAAGAATATTTATTTGCTTCTACAATGGGATCTAATATCTTTAAGATAAACTCTATTTTTATCTGTCAATTTCTGTACAAAAATAAATGTGCAAAAAAGATAGTCTAAACTTTTATTTGAAAGATAATATTTCAAAGTTCACATACATGCTTATTTCTCTTACATACATAACTTTGTATTTATGGTGTTTAATTGGTAAAATATATACACATTTTTATTCTATTTATTTGAAGTATCACAAAATCATATATTTAATTGTGTAATTATTGAATATAGTGTATGTTTAGATCTTGAAAGTGAAATAAGTAACTCTTTATCCTGAAGTTCATGACAAAAATTATTAAAAATTAGAAGTTAAATTTAATTAAATATCAAATTTAATTGTGAAGGAACATTTTTCAAAAACAAAAAAATATCAAACCTGAATTCTGTGGAGATAAACATTGAATTTTTTGTGAGATTATTTTAGAATGCAAAAGGAAACACTAAAAATAATTAAATAGATAGGTATGGAAAGGATGAGAATGAAATAACATCATAGAAATGACTTTAATTTATGCAATTTTCTTTGCCTGTTACCATTGCTCCATCTCAGTATTCTTTCTACTCATGCTTCTTCTATCCTATTTTGATCTAAAAATACACTTTCTTCTTCATCCTTTTTTTCCCTTGTTTTGCAAGTTCGGTCCCTTTTAAAAAATTGACTCCTTTTTTCTATCATCCACGTGGACTTTCTTCTTCTCATGTTAATCCTGATAAATTTTCTAAACAAAATAAATTAGAATCAAATCAAAATTTGATGAGAAAACATAAGAATTTAATAGAAAAAATAAAGGATAAATATAAAAACAAATAAGTAACATGATTGATTATTTCTCTAAAATCAAATGAAAATCCATATCATTGTTAATAAATTACACTAAAGATAAATAGAATATTATTGTCTAGTGAAAATCAAAATGAAAGAAAAAATAAAAACAAAAAAGTAAAATATTAGCAAATGTTAAATGTCAAAAATATATGACTTTTGCTTCTTAGAATGATGTCATCTAAGTTTTTCTTCTCCTTTCCAATCCTTTTTCATTTTATATTTCCTCTATCTCTTAAGGTTGTTAATCCTCCCTTGTTTCTTAATGTTACAACAACATTTGTTGTATGCAGTTAGCGTACAGTTTATATGTCACACCTATCTTTAATGTATCAGCCTAGTAATTAAAAGAATAAAATAGAAAAAATAAAAGGTTATCCCATATTGTTGTACCTTTTATCTATGGTTAGTCTGTTCATAATCATTTATTCTTGTTGTTTTAGTGCTAAAGCCCCCTTTCAATTTGCATATACATTGCATGGATATTTTCTGATGTGTGAATGGTAACAGGTCTTGTAATTCTAACAGCCACTTTTAGTTTGACATCCATCAATAGCCTTCATCACCATCTCCTTATCAATTAACATTGAAAAATTAGAAGAAAAAAAATTAAACAACTGAAAATCAGATACACATACATGACCAGAAGAAAAAAGACTATATTATTATAGGTATAAATCATAATTCAACATACAACATAAAACTAAAGAAAACAATGAATAAAGAGAAATATCAAGTGGTGAATGGAGAACAGTTACCTATGACATTAAAATGACAGTGAGAATAGTTATAGATTATTTGAAGCCAAAAAAAACTGTCATTATACATGTGGTAGAAAAACAGCTCATAATGTATCCAAGAAAAAAACTGTATATTAAAACTGCTCATGCAGTCCAAGAAAAAAATTGTTTATTTATTTTTATTTGTTTGTAAAAATAATTGTAATTGTTAAATAATTTATTAATTTATTAAATAGATTAGAATTGTTTAAGTTACCAAGTGGCACATTATTGGGTAGTTTAAGTTGCCAAGTGGCACAATTAGTTGCTAATAAGGGTAATTAGGAGATTTAAAGACCACCTTTTTTTCTTATAGGGTTAATGAAGTTTTTGATCCTCATAAATATCTCAATTTCACATTTAGTCCCTCCAAAAATTTCCTTCAAATAATGGTTCTCATAAAATTTTTAATTTTAACTTTTGGTTCCTTCTGCCAATTAGCGACGGTTTTTACAACTTAGAGACAGAATTAGCGACGATTTTAGCCGGTTTTAGCGACGATTTTTTATTTAGCGACGGAAATGGCGACGGTTTTAGCGACGATTTTGGCAGGAGGGACCAAAACTTAAAATTAAAAATTTTATGAGGACCATTCTTTGAAGGAAATTTTTGGAGGGACTAAAAGTGAAATATGAGATATTTAAGAGGACCAAAACCTTCATTAACCCTTTCTTATATGATATATATATATATATATATATATATATATATATATATATATATATATATATATATATATATATATATATATGTTAATTTGTCACCTTATTAGAATTTCGTCATATTTTTTTAATGACGACTCAATTATTTATTTTTATTTTTTTTGGAATAAAGAGAAAAAATTTATTACCAAAAAACAAGATACGTACAAAGCCGATCACACCCGATCCAGACTACCAAGAAACAAAAGTGGCTAACAAAGAAAACCAGAAAAAGCTAGTTCCTATTACAAATATTTGCCAGTTTCCTATCCAAATTAGTCCTACAAAGTATCATATTAATCACATGCTTGCTATTCAAATCCCCATTGTCACCTCCATTGAAAATGATGTTATTTCTAACATACCAAACATAATATATTGTCTCAGCCAAAGCAATTTTTAAAATTTTCTTCTTGCTGCCTTTCCCGCGGGAGTGCTTTATGCACCACTCTAGCTCAACATCCCAGTCGTTCGCCTTGTGTTGCATATCAAACCAACAAAGCACCTGTTCCCACACTAGTTTAGTACAAGGACACTCAAAAAATAAATGACCACAACTTTCTTGTAAATTGCTGAACACACAAACTCCATCAAATGCAATGCCAAATTTAATCAATCTATCTTTTGTATATAGGCGCCTATTGCAAAATCCATCCATAAGGTGAAGATGGCTTGAGGTCTCACAATGTTGTTATAGAAAAGTTTTCTCCAAGTGACCTTGTGCTTCTCCCCCCTAAGCATATCATACATTCTTCTCGTGATATATGTACCAGCTTCTATGAAATCTTTCTATGTATCCGAATTGATTATCTCATCTCTATGTTTGAATATAGTCTTCATCACCCATGAGCATTGGTTTCCTGGTTGATAGTTGCTAACATCTCCATGCTTCATATAATAAATATGCACCCACTTGATCCAAAGCTTTTTTTTATTCCAAATATTCCAAAACATTTTGCCTATAGTAGCCTTATTCCACACAAACAAAGAAATGATGTTGCGTCCACCTACACAAACTGGATCACACACTTAATCCCAAGATATGGGAGCCTTCCTACTCTCAATTTCCTTGTCTTCCCAAAGGAATCTTCTACAAAGCCCTTCTATATGAGAGATCACCTTCCCAAATAATTTGAGATAGAAAACATCACACTCTTGATGAGCTGGAGTCTACCCGTATATGACAACAATCTAGTGTTCCAATGGTGAATTCTCTTGAGTATTTTCTCAATAAGAGGTTGACAACTAGCAATTGAAAGCTTCTTGCTATATAATGGCACACCAAGATATCTAAAAGGTAAGGAACCTAATTCAAAACCTTTTTCTTGTTACAGCAAATTCAGGATTTCCATGTTCACACCACCAAGGTATGGTTTTCTCTTAGGATGACTAATATGCATTCCAATTGCATCAGAAAAAACTTTAAACTTAGCCATAACGAGCCTAATAGATTCAAGATCACCTCTAACAAAGATGAGGATATCATCTGTAAAACAAAGATTAATAATCTTCAAATTTTCACATTTAGGATGAAAATAAAAATCAGGTATCATATGAAGATTTTGCAGCAGCCTGTGAAGATATTCCATAATGATAACAAATAAGAGGGGGAGATAGGATCCCCCTGTCTCAATCCTCTCATATCCTTCAAGATATTAGAAGGAACTCCATTTATAGAGAACCTATAAGAAACTGTAGTAACACATAGCATAATCCAGTCAATGAATTTTTTAGGAAAACCCGATTCTGCCATAATCTGAGCTAGAGCATTCCATTCAACTGTATCATAGGCTTTTTGTATGTCCATCTGTATCATATACCTAGGAGATATGTGCTTTCTGTTATAACCTCTAACCAGCTCCTGAGCAATCATTATGTTATCATGTATAGTTCTACCAGGTACAAAAGCAAACTGAGAATCATCTACGATAAAACTAATCACTTTTCCAAGTCTCTCAGTAAAAATCTTTGAAATTATTTTATAGATGATGCTACAGCAAGGGATATGTCTCATTTCCTTGATTGTTTTTGCCTCAGGGGATTTAGGTATCAAAGTAACCAAAGACCAATTAATAGCTTTATACATATAATTGTTTTCAAAGAAATCCAGGATGGCATCCTTAACATCATATCTAACTATATTCTAGGCAGTTTTGAAAAAGTAGGCATTAAAACCATCCAAAACTGGAGCTTTATGATTACCAATGTTGTTCAAAGCTTTCCAGGTTTCTTTATCCTCAATAGGTACAATTAAGTGTTGAGTTTGATCTCGAGAAAGCAATTACCCATGTCTCACTGCAGGAATATCAATTCCTATAACATCTTTTGCATTTGTCCCAACCAAACTGTTATAAAAACTTTGGATTTAATGATTTATCTCCTTTTGATCACTAATCAATTTACCATCCAGAGAAACCAAAGTGTAAATGCCCTTCTGTTTATTCCTTTCCTTCACTGAAGCACGAAAGAATGCATTATTATTGTCACCAAGTTGTAGCCATTGAACTTTAGCTTTCTGCATCAAGAAACTCTCTTCAACCTGATTCAGCTGCATTACTTTATTTGTACACTTCTTGACATGCTCTATACTATGCTCATCAAAGAGGTTCCTTTGAAGCTGATCCTGGGCTTGGTGGAGCTCCATTCTGGCCTTCTGAATTTGAACCTGAATATCAGAGAATTTTCTATTCATATGCTTGAGAATAGGTTGTAATCTTTTAATCTTAGTCCAAAGTCTAAACATTAGTCTGCTACGCACCTCTTCCTGTCAACAATTGGACACAATATGAAAATAAGAAGGGTCTTGAGCAACACAGTTCAGGAACTTAAAAAGAGACCTAGTTTTAATTCGAGGAACAACACTACAAAACTTTATAGGATGATGATCTGAGATATTGGGGGCTAAGCTCTCCACGACAGCATCTTGGAACTTTTGGAACCACTCCACATTTCCAATGACTCTATCTATTATAGAATAGATTACTCCACTGGTGTGCTTATTTGACCAAGTGTATTGGCTACCTTTTGTGCTGGCTTCAAATAAACCCAGATTGTGCATCATGTTTGACAGATCTATAAATTCAGTTTCTTTGACAGTATTTCCTCTAATTTTGTCTTGGCTAGATAAGACATTGTTGAAGTCCCCCATTACAATCCAAAGGTTGATCATATTGTGACCAATATTCTCTATTTCCTTCCAAAGGGCTTTCCTCTTTTCAAGTTGGTTGAATGCATAAATCACAGTGACCTCATACTGCAAGATTTGGTCCAAACCATAAACTTCTACATGTAAGTATTGATCCCTTGAGAGGACTATTCTAATCTCCGCCTCACTAGGATTCCACAAAATCCAAATTCTACCATTGGGATGGTGATCCTAGTTATCATTGTACATCCAATTAGTACCAAACTTATTTCTTATTTTTTTCAGTATTTTGCTTCTTTACTCGCGTTTCAAGCAAGGCAATTATAGGGACTTTAAAACTAGAGATGTAGGAGACGACTCAATTATTTTTTTATTACTATGACTCAGCTTTGTTTTTTTTCTTTCTTTTTTTGTGTTTTATTTTATTTATTTTTATTTATTATTTTGTTTATAATAATTTATTTTTTTTATAAGTTGTTGTGTTGTTTTACATATCGATATACAATTGTAGTATATGAGTTATGTATTATCTAGAATTTAATTTCATAAAATTTTTATAGGATTAGATGGATCCTTAAGACGAGAAAATTGTTCAATTGAAGATTGATCATATAATGATTCTATGACATTAATTAATATTGTATTCACACTTTAATATATTTCAGATTATTTGAAATATTAAATATGTTGTTTTTAATTATCTATGTTGTTTATGAATTGAAAAAAAAATCAATATCATTTTATTTTTATTTTATTTACCACGAGTGGTGTAATTTTTTAAGGACAGAACGGTAAAGTAGTTTTAAAACTTTCCCCTTCCCATATGAACCAAACATATTTTTTATTAAAACTTCTCCCCTTCTCTTTTGAATCAAACATACATTTAATTAAAATACATTCTCTCACCTCCCATCTCTTTTCCTCCCCTTTATTAAAATTTCTTCCCTCCCCTCCCCTCTATTGAACCAAACAAACTCTAAAACAACCATTTATGGGACTTCAATATCTTCTGAAAAATATTATTTTTTACTTTGTTACTCCTCGTATAATCTAACAAAATCAACTGAAATATCATTAAACGGTTCATATCCTAAGGCCTTTCTTATTGAAATACCTTTTTACCCTTCGTGAAATAGGCATTTTTCTCCTTCATGAAATAAATACTTATTAAAACTTTTAAGGTTGGTCTAATGGTTAAGGTTCTGGGTCTGAGAGTGTGTTCTTTTCAATATCTCATATTTAAATTCTGTTAAATACAAATAATTCATGTATTAGACCAAATTAATACAAAATTTTATTCTGACTTTAAACATGACTCCCACGAGTGGACGGTGAAATTGATACTTTTGAATTAATTGATCATAAGATCGAATACCAATTTTTTTAAAAAAACTATTAAATCACTACACAGACAAGAATATAATATCGCCTCTTTAACGATGCTTATATCTTCAAAAGTGTTGTTAGAAAGACACGGAGCTCTTAAACAATGATTGTTTAAAAAATGTTGTCTAAAGCTTTAATATTTCACCAATATTATTTTAATTGGTTTCAAATGTTTTAATAAATAAATTAAAATTAAAATATATATATATAATAGATAGTGCTTTCTCTTTAGACAACACTCAAAACAAGAAAATAAACGCTTTCATAAGTATTTTATTAGACAAATCCAATCTTGGGATAAATAGGAGGGATTTAACCTAGGAAAAGCGTGGAAAAATACATTGTTGCATAGTGTGTTTAGGGTTTGTATTTTGTGAACCTCTCTTGTATTGTGTGAATACTTGAGTTGGACTGTTTTATTAAGTTGTAATTGTTCACTTACTGCTGTGATTAAAAGGAAATTGAGAAGGGTCTCATACCTAGGAGTGTCTTAGGTAGAAATATAGCACGGGTAGTGATTAGGTGACAAGTTATAAACGGAGGTGTTTAGCTTTGAACTAATACTGCTTAATAGATTTCATTCCTGGCTTGGAAGACCCCGGACGTAGGTGAGTTACACCGAACTGGGTTAACAATTGCTGCGTGTTTTCTTTACTTTCTGCATTTTGTTATTGTCCTGGTTCTTGTCATTGAGAAGCAGAGATCAAGTGTCTCGATATCCTGTTAGACATCTTTGTGATCTGCTATACAAGAATTTCAATTGGTATCAGAGCAGGCATCCTGCTTTGTATCTGGGTGAGATTCAGGGACGATACTTTCTGGTTCAATGGATAAAGAAGGAGGAATTTTAAATAGACCACCCATTCTTGATGGTTCCAATTATGAATATTGGAAATATGCATGGTGGCATTCATCAAGTCTATGGATGGTAAAGCTTAGAAGTCTGTGGTCAAAGGGTAGGATCCACGAAAGTTCAAAGATAAGGATGGGAAGATTACTGATGAGTTGAAACTTGAGGAAGACTGGGATGATGACGATGATAAGCTTGCTCAAGGTAACTCCAAAGGCTTGAATGCCTTGTTCAATGGTGTTGACAAGAACATCTTTAGGCTGATTAAAAATTGTACTGTTGCCAAGGATGCTTGGGAGATTCTGAAAATAGCGCATGAAGGAACTTCTAGGGTAAAATCCTCAAGACTTCAACTTCTCACCACCAAGTTTGAGAACATGAGGATGAAAGAGGATGAAAGTATACAAGACTTTCATATGAACATTGTTGATATTGCCAAGACTTCAAGTGATTTTGGAGAGAAAATTCCAGAAGCCAATTGGTTCAGAAGATCCTAAGGTCACTTCCAAAGAAATCTGAAATGAAGGTGACTGCTATTGAGGAAGCCCGGGATATAAACACTATGAAAGTAGATGAGCTCATGGGATCACTTCAGACTTTTGAGATGACAATCAGTGAGAAAGCTTAAAAGAAGAAAAGTTTAGCTTTGGTGACTAATCAAGAAGAGTGTGATTCTAATGAGGAATTGTCCAAAGCTATGGGATTTCTTGAAAAACAGTATAACCAACTGTTGAAGAAACTGGACGAGAAGTCAAGATTTAATGTCAAGGCTCAGTCTTCCGACATCAACAGAAGGAAAGATTTTGGAAGAAGAACTAGTAATGATAAGAAACCCAACAGAGGAAAGGGAATCTAATGTTATGAGTGTGGGGGGTTTGGACACACAAGAGCAGCATGTCCTACCTTTCTTAAGAAGGAGAAGAAAGGTTTATCTACTTCTTGGTATAAATATGACTCCTCGAGCGACGGAGAAACTGTTAAACATGTCTCTGCACTTACTAGAGTATATCATTTAGACAAGGAATCAGATATTGAAGATCTCACTCTTGATGAACTAGCTGCCTCTTATAAGAAGATATGCATCACAAGAGCTAAAGTGTGTCAATTAGGACAGGATCAACAGAATTTTATTGCTCACCTTTGTGATGAAAGACTAAAGCACTTGGCCACCATCTCTGATCTGGAGGATGAAGTTGTGTTGCTTAATTCTAAACTTGACAACATGACTAAGTACATAAGAATGCTCAATAGCAGTTCATATGTGCTGGATGAAATTCTTAATTCAGGAAGAAATGCTGGAAATGGAAGAGGACTCGATTATAATGGTCAAGTTGGGAATAAAGGACAAAGGCCTGGTGTCAACTGCGTTCAACAGAAAAGAAAGCAGGATCAAACAGTGTCAAGTAGGATGTCCCAACATTGTCAAAGGCCTCAGAAGAACTCCTAAGGAAGAAAGAATCAAGACAAGAAGTATCATCACTGTGGTAAGTATGGTCACATAAAGGCTTACTGCTACAAGTTGCATGGTTATCCCAAATCATCAACTCGACCCAGAAGGAGAAATAAGGCTGTTAAAGAAAAGAAGAAATGGATTCCTAAGAATGAAACTGTCGCCTCATAGCTCATACCTCTCTGAGAGCCTCTACCATAGAAGACTGGTATTTTGATAGTGGTTGTTATAGACACATGACTGGTGTCAAGAAGTTCTTAGTTGATATTAAACGTCATTCCACTAGCTATGTCAACTTTGGAGATAGGTCAAAAGGTGAGATAAAAGGTGTTGGGAAGCTGAAGTATACTGGGCAGCCTAGCCTGGATAAAGTGTTATTTATCAAAGGATTGACTGCTAATTTGATAAGTATTAGCCAATTGTGTGACCAGGGCCTCAAGGTTAACTTCTCTAAATTTGAGTGTCTGGTAACAAATGATAAAAAGGAACTTATCATGAAGGGTACCAGATCCAAGGATAATTGTTACTTGTGGGATCCCCTTGAAACAAAGTGTCCCTCCACCTGCTTGATGTCAAGAGAAGATGAGGTGAAGATGTGGCATCAGAAACTTGGTCATTTGCACTTGAAGGGTATGAAAGAGGTCTTGTCTAAGGAGGATGTCAGAGGTATCCCTAATCTAAAAATAGATGAAGGAAAAGTATGTGGAGAATGTCAAATTGGAAAACAGACTAGGATGTCACATAAAAGGCTTCAACACCTGACCACCTCAAAAATCTTAGAGCTACTTCATATGGACTTGATGGGACCTATGCAGGTTAAAAGTCTTGGTGGAAAGAGGTATGCTTATGTTGTGGTGGATGACTTCTCTAGATACACATGGGTGCATTTCATCAAAGAGAAGTCAGAAGTATTTGAAGTGTTCAAAGGACTGTGTCAAAAACTTCAAAGGGAGAAGGATTCTGGCATAGTTAGAATTAGAAGTGGCCATGGGAAGGAGTTTGAAAACAGCAAGTTTAATGAGTTTTGTTCCTCTGAAGGAATTAGTCACGAGTTTTCGTCACCCATCACTCCTCAACAGAATGGTGTGGTTGAGAGAAAGAATAGGACAATTCAAGAATGTGCAAGGGTCATGCTTCATGCCAAGAAACTTCCATATCATTTTTGGGCTGAAGCCATGAACACAACCTGTAACATTATAAATAGAGTAACCTTCAGATCTGGCACATCTGCCACATTATATGAGTTGTGGAAAGGAAGGAAGCCAACTGTGAAATACTTCCATGTTTTTGGAAGCAAATGATACATCTTGGCTGACCATGAGCAAAGGAGGAAGATGGATCCCAAAAGTGATGAAGGAATCTTTCTGGGATACTCTACAAATAATAGAGCCTGCAGAGTTTACAACTCAAGAACTCAGGTTGTGCTGGAATCCATAAATGTTGTGGTTGATGACTCAACTACAGAAGCTAGTGTTACTGATGATATTGGAGCATTCTTTCCCATAAGGGATGAGGATGTCACAGAGGATGTTGGAATATCACATGATGCTCCTGAGGGTGCTGCAGAATCAAATGATGTTAATCCTGAACCTGCAGTGACTGAAAAGGTTGACAAGGGACCCTCCACCAGAGTTCAGAAAGATCATCCTAAGGAGCTTATAATAGGAGATCCAAATGGAGGAAGAATGACCAGGTTACGAGATATTGTTGCTGGCGCTTATTTTGTCTCAAAGTTGGAACCCAAGAATGTCAAAGAGGCCTTGACTGATGAATTTTGGATCAATGCATGCAAGAGGAACTATGGCAGTTCAAGAGGCGTGAGGTCTAGGATCTTGTGCCAAGACCTGAAGGGTCAAATATGATTGTATAAGATGGGTGTTTAAAAACAAGTCTGATGAGCAAGGTGCGATGACAAGAAACAAGGCTAGACTTGTTGCTCAGGGGTACCTCAGATTGAGGGAGTGGATTTTGATGAAACTTTTGCTTCTGTTGCTAGATTTGAGTCTGTGAGACTATTACTTCGAGTAGCTTGCCTGTTGAAATTCAATTTATTTCAAATGGATGTTAAGAGTGCCTTTCTGAATGGATACTTGAATGAAGAAGTATATGTGGAACAACCTAAAGGATTTGTTGATCCTACATTTCCAGATCATGTGTTCAAGTTGAAGAAGACCTTGTATGGGTTGAAACAAGCTCCAAGGGCTTGGTATGAAAGGCTAATTGAATTCCTTGTCAACTATGGTTACAGAAAAGGTGGAATTGACAAAACCCTCTTTGTCAAAGAAAGGGATGGAAAACTCATGATAGCTCAAATCTATGTTGATGATATTGTGTTTAGAGGGATGTCGGATGAGATGGTTCAACACTTTATCAAGCAAATGGAATTTGAGTTTGAGATGAGTTTAGTGGGTGAATTAACCCACTTTCTTGGTCTCCAAGTTAAACAGATGGAAGACTCAATATTCCTTTGTCAAGGGAGATATGCTAAAAGTATAGTAAAGAAGTTTGGCTGGGAGAATGTTAACCACAAAAGAACTCCTGCTCCTACACACTTGAAGTTGTCTAAGGATGAAAAAGGTGTTAGTATTGATCAGAGTCTATATAGAAGCATGATTAGAAGTTTTCTATACCTTACTGCTAGCAGACCTGATATAAATTTTGTGGTAGGAGCCTGTGCTAGATATCAGGTTGAACCTTAAGTTAGCCATATTAACCAGGTTAAAAGAATTCTGAAGTATGTGAATGGTACATGTGACTATGGCCTGCTATATACTCATAGTTCTAATTATGTGTTAATAGGATATTGTGATGCTGATTGGGTCGGGAGTGCTGATGATAGGAAGAGCACCTCTGGTGGATGTTTCTTTCTGGGAAACAACATTATTTAATGGTTTAGTAAGAAGCAAAACTGTGTTTCTTAGTCTACTGTTGAGGCTGAATACATAGCTGCATGTAGCAGTTGTTCTCAAATGATGTGGATGAAGCAGATGTGACTGAGTACAATGTCATTCAAGATGTCATGACACTTTTCTATGACAACTTAAGTGCCATTAATATTTCAAATAATCCTATTCAGCACAACAGAACCAAACATATTGACATCAGGCATCACTTTATTAGGAATCTTGTGGAAAACAACGTCATAACCTTAGAGCATGTTACCACAGAGAATCAGTTAGCTGACATCTTCACTAAAGCCTTAGATGCTAATCAATTTGAAGTGTTGAAAGGCAAGCTTGGAGTTTTCCTGCCTGAAGATTTGTAACAATCCACTTGGTGTGGGAATGCTATTCAAGTAATTGCATATGTGTTCCCATCAAGCAGAGCGAGGTCTTCCAAGACTACTCTCAGGTTGAGCAACACTTGACAAATGTTCCCTATCGTGAAGAAGAGGAAGAAGATGATGAGGAAACTGAAGATAACTGCTGAATGTTGTCTTCTTTTTACTTCTTTTTTTTTATGGTTTTGTAAGGGCTTAATGCCCAGGATTATGTTTGGCACTTTTTGTGCTTGTTTTGTACTCTTATACTTTATGTTTTTGCTTAGTTATTTAGTTAGTTTATCTGCCTTTATCATATTATGGATAAAAAGGAGGATTAATACTAACTCTACTAACCACTGTCTGCTAACTGCTGCTGCTGCAAACCATTGAGGGGGAGTAAGTTATACTGCTGCTTACTGAAGAAGGAACTGGTTGAGGGGGAGGCAAGATGTTTGATGTTTTTCGGCTGCTGATGATCTGATGTTTTTTTTCTTGGCCTCGGACTGTGGCTTTCTGTCTACAAGTTTCATTTAGTTAGTTTTATCCAAAATCTGCCAAAGGGAGAGATTGATAAGTCCAAGCCTTTGTGGTTGGCATCAATTTTGGTAAAACTAACTTGACAGTAAGATGTTGGACAAGATGTCTTAACATGAAGAACTAACTGAAGATCAAGATGTTGGACAAGATGTCTTATCATGATGATTCGACATCTTGTCTGTTACTTTTCAGTTTTAATTATGTTACTCCAGATTATAGTTTATTATGGGATTATTTGTTTTTCCTAGGTGGCGTCCAAGATTGAGGAATCAGAGATTCTGATTCTAATTTGAAGATGTTGTTTCTAAGTGTGGAGACACTTTAGGAAACTTATGATTGAAGAAACTATTCTAGAGGAGAATTAGTTGTAAATTCTATGGAGCAGAGTTGCTGCGTTTCTGAAGCCCAAATCCAATCTTTTTATGGTTATAAATATGAGGAATTTAACCTAGGAAAAGTGTGGAAAAATACATTATTTCCTAGTGTGTTTAGGGTTTGTATTTTGTGAGCCTCTCTTGTATTGTGTGAATACTTGAGTTGGACTATTTTATTGAGTTATAATTGTTTAGTCACTGCTGTGATTGAAAGGGAATTGAGAAGGGTCTCATACCTAGGAGTGTCTTAGGTAGAAATATAGCATATGTAGTTATTAGGTGACAAGTTGTAAATGGAGGTGTTTAGGTTTGAACTAATACTACTTAGTGGATTTCATTCCTGGATTTGAAGCCCCCAGGCGTAGGTGAGTTGCTCCGAACTGGGTTAACAATTGTTGCGTGTTTTCTTTACTTTCTGCATTCTGTTATTGTCCTGGTTCTTGTCATTGAGAAACATAGATCAAGTGTCTCGACATCCTGTTAGACATCTTCATGATCTGCTATGCCAGAATTTCAGAAGTCATGGTAAGGCTGTAATTTTCTAACAAGTGAACGAGGTAAATTATGAAGTGTTTTATCTTTGTATCAACTTCAATTACTACAAATGGATGTCCCATAAAAGAATTTAAAATGGATAGATGATTGATCCAAGGTGACTATTATCTCCTTTTTTACTCTTTATTATTGTTGAAGGTCTTAAGTACATATTGACTGCCTTCGTCGTTAACAACAATTTATTCACATGTATTAGGTCAGATCTGTTAATCAATTTAGAATGTCTAATTTATAGTTTGCATATTATACTTTGATTTTAGGGGAGAAAGGTTTGGTTAACATTAGAGCTTTCAAAACCAAACTAAGATTTTTTGAGTTGATCTTAGGTCTTTAGTTAACTTCCATAAAAGCTTGTCGATAGATGCTAATGTTTCTCAATCTTGGCTAGTAAAATTTGTGGGTGTCCTTAACTGCAAGATTGGTGGTACGTTGTTTAAATATCTTAGTCTTCTAATTGGTGGTAAATCTCACAAATTATCTTTATGATATCTCCCATGATTGATAAAGCAAAATAAAAAAGGCTCGATGGATAAAATATTATCAATTATTTATGAGCATTCAACTTGTCTTACACATATATGTCTTGTCTTCCCTTTTGTTTTATCTTTTTCGAGCTCTAGTTAGTACTATCTCCGAAACTGAATCTTTATTTAAATATTTTCTATTGAAGAATGGTGAAGCTAGAAAGTTTTATTAGGTGCACTGGACTAAATTTTGTTTAGATCGAGGTATGGGAGGATTAGGGGTGAAGCGGATTTAGGACTTTCATTTATCCTTATTGGGTAAATAATTTGGAAAGCTTAGGTTAGATCAAGATGGGTTGTAGTTTAAGGTGTTGATGAAGAAGTATGTGCACGAAAAAAACGCTAGGTTAATGGAAATACTTGTCTTTACGTATGGAAGTAGTGGGGCTTAGTAACGAGGAGTGATTTTATGAGATTATTTTTTCTTGAGGTGGGAAAAGGAAAATATACTTTTGTTGGGTGAGAATAATGACAATAAGCGATCTAGAGGGGGATGAATAGACCTCCCAAGTTAAAAATTCATTTGAAAAGGTTTTATCAGAGTTTAAAAAACATAGTTTATTTTGTTTGGCGGAATTTTTTTTTGCGTAAAAGAGATTATGATTATCGAGTGAAAGATTCACGAATGTGCTTAACTAGTTCACAATATATCAAGTTGAATTATTTAATTGCACTAAATGAACAAACTAGTCGTATTGCAAAATAGTTTGATTCCACAAGAAGTGTTATCGAATGATTTTCAATCTCACACAAGATTCTACAATCAAAGTCTTCAATTTTAATCTACACTAAGAAAAGGTTGAATTACCAAATCTAAAAAAACCTACAAATTATGGAATAAATCGCTACCAACAAAAAATCCTATCAAAATGCAATTCTAGAAAGCAATATAAACAGCTTAATCGTACGATCATCTACGAAATTAAATAAGTGAGTGTGTGTGTGTGTGTGTGTGTGTGTGTGGGTGTGTGTGTGTGAGTGTGTGTGTGTGAGAGAGAAAGAGAGTGTGTGTGTGTGTGTGTGTGTGAGAGAGAGAGAGATTGAGAGACTGAGAGAGAGAGAGAGTGGGGGGAATGAGAGAGAGAAATAGAAGGTAGTACACCATGATTTATAATTTTTTGACATGTTTGTCCTTGTTTTCTTCTTAATTCATTCTCCAATGGCTGCCTATTGAGAATTCGTTGGTCTTCCACTATGATTTGTAACAATATTACAAGAGCTCGTACAATCACTAGTCCAAATAAATGGTGAAAATTTAATTTCTTTTTTCTGAGGTCATTGACTTGTACATAGCTCCACGAACTGTACTCTATGCAAAATATTTACTCAAATTCGCTTATTGAATCTTCAGACCCCAACAACCTCCTCCTAAGCCTTTGTTTGCGACAATTTCCACACGATTCTGCTAGTATCTTGAGCGTTGGTCTGTCCGAAGATTGACAAGAACTCCTACCCTATCTATCGGCTTCCACACAATACTACCAAGGTCAACCTGGATAGAAGAACCTCTTTCTTTTCACTAGAATTGTCAGAACCAGTCACAACACCACACATTATTGCAAACCTCTGAAATCTTAAACAAATCTTTAAAGAAACGTTAAATTTAAAACGAATCTCCTAAATCAATCATGCATATTCAAAGATAAGATTCAGATCCATGCAACAATAGAAAAATAATGAGATAAAAGATGAAAGAAATTGTTTGCAAGTTGTTCAAAAAAGATTCAAAATGTTTTTGAAAATTAAAGAACAAGTGTTTTGTAAGTTTTCAAATCATCAATTAAAGTGTATGTTTTATAACATTATGAAAGGTTTGAGAGAGGAAAAATGATTTATAGGTGCTGGAGATGAAACACAAAAAATGGTAAAAAAAATCATGTTTGATTCAAGTCAATAACACTTGGTGATTTGAGTTAAGTGGCAAAGTAATGTGGAACAAGAGCTGCACTTAAAAAGAAACCCATTTAATGTGATTCGAGTCATGAACATTGCATGATTTGACTCAAACAATTTGTGATTCGAGTCATGTGAAAATCATGATTCGACTCAAACTTGGCAGAGGCTGAAGGAAACTTCATGGTTCGACTTATAAATTGCATGATTCCAATCATGTGTAAGTTGTGATTCGGCTCACAAGCTCACACAACTTCATGTTCCTCTCTATTAAGTTTTATTCGACTCAATGGATTGTGTGATCCGAATCACACATCAAAAAACTCAATTTTTTGAAATTTACAAAGATATTTTGAGATTTTACTTGTGAAGTGACTTGAACCAATCTCAATTATGGTCCTTGTTCAAAAAACTAGAATAATTGACTTAAATCATAATGTTCATGCTCAAACACAAACATTTTGAATTATGCATACTAAAATATGGATCCAAAAATCAATCCTTTAAAGTTGCATAATTGAAAAGGAGACTTAAATATTTAAATTACATGTAAAGTAAAGTTTAAGAGACAAGCAACAAAACCATATAGAGGTATCTCCCTTAATGTATCAGAGACATGCAACTTTAACTTTCTTCTGACATGCTCCTTGTCCAGAAAGAGAGAACTTTAACAGGCCATATAGGTTTTCTTTTAATGGTCAAATAATATGTTACTAAAATAGGCCAAAGTCGAAGAAAAAAAACAAGGATACAAAGGCACAAGAAGTGCCAAGTCAGCAAGAAAAAAAACAAACACACTAAATTAAACAAAATAAAACAGACAAAAGAACCACTACAAACAACCACATCCAAAACAACAAAAACAAATTTAAAAAGAAAAGAGAGAGAAAACTCTGCTCTCACTATCACAACGATACACCGCCCAAACATGACCAAGCTAGATCTCAGATAGCATAACCACCGAAAGAAAACTAGGGCCTCGAAGAAACATTAACAACCACATATAAACAGGGTTCAGGCCAGAAATCTCGATTCACTTTTGAGTCAAACACATGATAGGGTTATGAAGACAATCAACGAATGATAGAGAGTTCAATTGGGTTTGATGATGAAACCAACTTCAAGCTAAAAAATGGTTCTATCATCCATCTATTTCACACTTGTTGACGCAATAGTTAAAATCTTGTAACTACGAACAGACCAGATAGTCCACACCACAACATGCTAAATCATAATAAACTCACACCTAATCTTAGACCTAAGACTAAAGGAGAGAAAAAAAACTAATCTAAGATCCTTGATAAGGGTCAGATGCACTCCTTACCACCTAAAAATATTATACCAGACACTAAGTTGAAAGTGTCTTTGTTCGCATGACTACTCTTTCAAAAAAAGCTTTCAATGAAGAACAACCCGAAGCGTCGTGGCATCACAAATAATTATTCTCTAAATTATTTAAGAGTATGTGAAAATGACAATAATATTCTTCATTTTTTTAGTGTAATTTTTTCAAATAGTGGTACGATATTTTGAATTGGTTGGATAATTTTAGTGTATTCTCCTATGATTCAGGCATCACACTTAAGTTTTAATGATTTAATCTCTGAGAAAAGGAAGATGTGTAAAGGTCTTTAGTTTATTTGGTTGACGGCTCATATTTTGTTAAAAAAAGTGTACAAAGCAGCTTTTTATCATAAAGAATTATCAACCCTGCATATTTTGGATCAAATTAAATTATTGGGTTGGTGGTCGCTTAGGTAAAAAATGAATTTTTTTAATATGATTTAAATTATTGATGGATCAAGTCGTTAGTTATCGTGGACACGATATTTTTTATATAACTTTACTTGTTATGTGATTTTATTCTTTAGATTTTGTCGCTGTATACTGGCTTCGTTAAGAGTTATCTCTTTACGTTTCTTATGTTGAGATAGTTTTATTTATTTTAATATATTTATTTGGCTTTTAAAAAAATATCCATAACTAAATTATATATATATTTTTCAATTATTAAAAAGACCATATTGTCACGTAATCCAATCACATTAACATGTATGTGACACGATTGATTGATGGCACGTAAAGCAAAACAATATATATAAAACAACATTAATTAATAATGCGTCGAATAAAACAATATATATATATATATATATATATATATATATATATATATATATATATATATATATATATATATAAAGATAAATATATCAATTTATTTTATAAAGAATAAAAAGTATTTTACCTTTGATTATTATGACCAAATTAAGAATTTTTTACCCAAATAACCCAGTTTTTCAAAAAAATTCCCAAAATACCCCAGTTTTCAAAAAAAAATCCCAAACTACCCCACTTAGGGTTTGAGATTACACAAGGGCACCATACCAATTGGCGACCCTTCTTTAAGTCTAAAAGGTTGTCACCAATTGAATTGGAGACAACTCATCAAGTCTCCAATTCTATTGGCGACATGGTTCAAGGCACACAAGGGAGTTGCCAATTCATCTGGAGACTCCCTAGAAACTGAAATTTTCTCTATAAATAGAGGTTTTCTGCTCAGTTAATTCCACATCTCATCTCATATCTTTGTTCTACTGATAAAATGTATCGTCGCCGATGGGGAAAATTCGTCTTTTCGCGAGAGAAACCTCCGATCGACATGCTGTTTTGGAACATACAAAGTTTCAATCAACTTAAGAGGGAGTTGAATCGGTGGTTGGAGGGAGACATTGGTGAAGGGGAGAAAATCCAAAATATCGAGAGACTTGATCGACTGCGTGGATGGGTTCGTGTGAAGACTGACAAAGATGCGAGGGAAGTCATGTTTGGACCGAATGAAATTAGTTTGATTGTTATAATTTGTTAGTAATGTATTATGTTGTTTGTGTTGTTTGTTGTTAACACTATTGTTTGTTGTTAACATTGTTGTAACAAAGACCCATCAATATATGAAAATATTTGGTTACAACAAATGAAAAGATAAGCTAAATTGTGATGCAGATGTTCCTCCGATATTGGGACAATTTTTTCGGTTGTGTCCGGGCTGACGATAGATACTGCATAACCTTATCATTTTAACAGCGGTATCCATTTCGGTTTCCATTTTATCATTCTTATCAGCGGTATCCATTTCGATTTCATCTGAGGCTACACATGGTGATTGATTTATGATCTGAGACTGTTGAGATGAAATATTTTGTTGGAGAAATGTATACAACTCAATATAGTTGAAACCAGAATGTTCGTGACTAACGAACATATTTTCAACATCTTCGTCATCTCGCAATTTAAGTGGATAAAATTTAACTTGGTTGGTTTAAAAAAAACAGGTGTTGCGGTTAGAATCGGATATCAAGCTATTGAATTAACTTGAATCACAAAACATAAAATTCACCACCAAGCTTTGATTTATCCAAAGGAAAGGGTAAAGAACGAAAACCCTAATAAGAGAATCTAGGTTCGGGGGTTGGTTATACTAAGGGAAGGTATTAGCACCCTAAGTATCTGTAGTACTCTACAGGAATCTCTTGTTAGTATTTGTGTTATGCTAAAGTTTGCTTGCTAAGGGAAATGTGCTAAGGTAAAGGCCTAAGGGTATATACACTAAGTATGCTCGCCAAGACATCGCATCTCGTGCCTACGTATCCTGACGGGAATGAAATCAGAGCATTCGTAGTTCCCCTCAACGGGGGTGAAGAACTCTTGATTGTGGTCAAGGTTCCAAGGGAAAGTAGGGTCATACAGAAAGACACCTACGTGGAGTGCGGCGACTCCAAACTTAAGGTTAGGTAAAACAGGGAAAGAAGTGTCCACGGGAAAGTAGGGTCTGACAGTAAGACACCTACATGGAGTGCGGCGACTCCAAACCTAAGGCTAGATAAAACGGAAGGTAAGTCTCGACCGCACGGCGGCATGAGATAAGGGAATGATGGACTAAGCTACCCTAAATGACATGGTAGTCAACTGGGTGGGCCCTTTTCTTTGGAATGAGGTAAGAAATAGAGGGACAAAGAGGAAAACCTCGAGTGTCAGGGGTAAGATGAATAGCAATATATACAGTAAATGCAATAAGAATTAAATTCAAAGTGAACATCAGGAGTTAGGGACTAATCTCAGTCAAGAACAAAAAGAAATAAACTCATAATGAATATCAGGAATTGATTAAAGCAAAATGTCAAGATAAAATTAAAATTAAAATATAAATCTAATGAAATTGAAATTTAATTGCAAACTAAATAGTTAATTAAAATAAATAACTAATTTAAAATTAAAACAAAATAATAATTAAACCAGATTCTAGACTAATTAATTTCAAACTAAAATCTAATCCTAAAAGAAATAACTAATTAATAACTTAATTAATTTTAGAAATCTATAGGAAAACCAAGAACATGGGCCAGCAGAAAAAAACAGAAAACCTAAGCCCACTAAAACAGGCGGGTCATGGGTTTGACCCGGTTCGCTTGAAGATAAGAACACAAGGTCCTCACGTGAAGAACCCTAAATCCCAATTCAGTATATTCCTTCTATCTCCAACACGATTCACAATTGCTTTTTAAAAAAAAACAAACCAGTACAACGCATTCCACGATCAAAATGAAAATCAAACTTCAAATCACATCTCCCCTGTTCTCTCGCTAAACCATCTCTCTCTCTCATCGCTCTGTTTCGTTCCCTCAAGGCCTTCACCATTCTCTGCGCCAACGTCTTCTCTACTCGCTCGCATCTCTTAGTTCGCGATTACGCTCACTATCTCCCTCTCTATCATGAATTTATTCGACACAAATCTCTCTCTCAGTCTGGTGTTTGCTTTTCTCCTTCACTAAGACACCTCGCTCTCACTCTCGCAGCGTCGGAAGTGTTATTGGCAATGAGAAAATATCAGCAACAACAATCAAGCAACAACAATCAAACAGAGACAGAAATTAAAAAGACGTAAAATACACTAACCGAGATTACGAGACCGCTAGGTTGTTCTTGACGTTGCTGTTGTTGGAGGTTTGTTACGGCTTTCGTCTAGTCAGAACCGTAAGGCTTGTGAGGTTGTTTTCGGTTCTGTTCAGGTTTGAGTTTATGATTTGAGTTGGTTGATGGCAGATGTTCTTTGTGTACAGCAGGGCAGCACGCAAGGTATGTGTAGATGAGGAGTTTGAGTTGGTCTTGTTAACTTTCTGGTGTGTTGTGTTTTCACAGATGGTGTGATGTGAATCTCCCTTGCGATGTACCTCTGGCGGCGGATGAGCAGAACACAACAGTGTTGAAATTGGAAGAGGAAGGTTTAGAGTTTTTTGCTGTTGAAGGAAGAAGAAGACTTGGAGAAAAATTTGAGTTAAAGAAGTGGTTTGTATGAAGGTTGAGGAAGAAAAGTGTTGGAGTGAGTGTTGTTGGTTTGTGGTTATTGCAGGTCAGAAGATGGAAGTTTCAGAAAGTTATTAGAGGGTGCATTGAAGCTTGAGTATTGGGTCTGTGTTTGAGTGTAGGTTTCGGTTTGCAGAAAAGGAGATTCAAGGGTCCTGTTGTGTATGGTGACAAATGGTTTAAATGGAGGGAGAGGCTTGGACGGTTTGAAATTCGGAAGGTCCGTTTTTTTGTCTGGTTTTTCTCCCCCCTCTCTTGGCTTCTCTGTTCTCCTTTTATTGATTCAAAATCCCTCTTCTTTTGAATTTCTTGAACGTTGGTGCTACGTCCCTTTCACTTAGATAGTATCAAGTTTTTTTATTTGTTCTGCTATTGTTGTTTTCATGTGTAAGGTCCTTGGCATTTTGCTACAGGTTGTATTTTGGTGCAAGTGTGCAGGTCAAATGTAGCAGGATATCATTTTTTTTTTTTTGCTTTGATGTTCAGCAGGTTTTGTCATGGTTGGGCACAGGTCTTGGCGTGTTGAGTTTGGGCACTGCAGCAGTAGTACAGAGGCAAAGGTTTTGGGACAACAGGGCTTTTGGACGGTTGCTGAGAATGTTTGGCTAGTCTTTTGTTGTAACAATAAAATGAGAAAATGAAAAAAAAAAGTTCTTTTTGTATTTTATAAACAATTAAAGAAACTAATTATATTAAGTTAAATTAAGAAAAATTAAGAATTAAAATAAACTAAATTAAAGTTAAAAACTTAATAATAAAACAAGCTAATTATAATTAGAATTAAAATAAAAATTAAAAATAGAACTAAACTAGATTACTAAAAAATAAACTAATCAAATAAAATTAAAAGTAAAAATTAAAATTAATCTAATTAAGGCTAAACTAAAAATAAAAGCTAAATTAAAATTAAATTAAATTAAGTTAAAAGTAAAACTATAATTGAAAATAAACCAAATAAAGTATAAAATAAATTAGTTATCTAAATAAATAAAAAAATAAATAAAAAGCATGGATGATAAAATCGATTGAAAATGCACGACCATAGATTAATGAGATGTTTAAATGAAAATGCGAGAAAAGAGACCAACTTAAAATGATATGACAAAAACCAAAGAATCTGAGGGTAAAATTTGGGGTATGACAGTTGCCCCTATTTAAATAACTTTATCGGATGACGCGAGGAATGGAAATCCTCGGGGCATCAAGGTGAAAGGTGTTTAAATATAGCAAATCGAAAATTTTGCCCTTAGATGGAATGCAGATGCTAAGGACAAGCAGCACACATGTAAATGCTGACATGCCATGAACTTCTAGTATGATGATAATGATGGAATGATAAATACAAAATGCAGACAAAAATGAAAGCAGACAGGAACAAAGTCCACACAATGAGCAATCACTCACTGGGGATGACAACAACACTGGGGAAGCTGAAACAAAATTGGGGAAAACTAAAATGATGGAGGAACTGGTTCAAGCGTGACCAACTGACACTTTAGAAAGAAAAGATAACACATGATCTTCAATGGAAGTAGCACCAGAAAAATGGTCTCCACTGGGGAATCAAAAGTCACCATCCATGAATGGAAATGGATGGAAAAGAGTCACGACATTCAGAAGATCATTGAATGAGGCGAGGAGAAAAACTGGGAAATACGTGAGATAAGCAAACATCAGAGGTATTCAGAAAAGCATTGAATAAACTCTGGGAAACAAATTGACAACAGAGACATTCAGAAGAGCATTGAATGAACTCCGGGAAGCATATCAGAGATATTCGGAAAAGCATCAAATAAACTCCGGCACACATTCAGAAAAGCATTGGATGAAGAATGGAAACAGGCTTGAAAACATTCAGTAACTGTTAATCAAAGTCAGAAATGAACTGAAGACATCTAGAAGAGCATTAGATGAAGACATGAATTCTGAAGATACATCCGAAACATTTAGAAGAGCGTTAAAAGTACGGGAAAAGGGTTTTGGAGACATATTCGGAAGAGCATCAGATAAACAAGGTCATATCCGGAAGAGCATCAGATAGACACAAAAAATGCTCTGGAAAAACATCAGGAGCAAAAGACTCAATCTGGAAGAACATCAGAAAGAGAAGGGCACATCCGGAAGAGCATCAGATGGTGAAAGCAATGTCATTCCGGAAAAGCACCAGAATAAACAAAGAAAATATCTGGAAAAACATCAGATAGGTTCTGGAAAAACATCAGAACAAAAGAATCAATCTGGAAAAACATCAGAAAGAGAGATACATCCGGAAAAGCATCAGATGGTTAAAGCAATATCATTCCGGAAAAGCATCAGAATAAACAAAGAGATATATGGAAAAACATCAGATAAGTTCTGGAAGAACATCAGAACAAAATACTCAATCTGGAAAAACATCAGAAAGAGAGACACATCCGGAAGAGCATCAGATGATGAAAGCAATGTCGTTCCAGAAAAGCATCAGAATAACAAAGCGAAATATCTGGAAAAACATCAGATAGGTTCTGGAAGAACATCAGAACAAAAGACTCAATATGGAAAAACATAAGAAAGAGAGACACATTCGGAAGAGCATCAGATGGTAAAAGAAATGTTGTTCCGGAAAAGCATCAGAATGACAAAGGGGTATCTAGGAAAACATCATATAGGTTCTGGAAAAACATCAGAACAAAAGACTCAATCTGGAAAAACATCAGAAAGAGAGACATATCCGGAAGAGCATCAGATGGTAAAAGAAATGTCATTCCGGAAAAGCATCAGAATGACAAAGGGGAATATCTGGAAAAACATCAGATAAGTTCTGGAAGAACATAAGAACAAAAGACTCAATCTGGAAAAACATCAGAAAGAGAGACACATCCGGAAGAGCATCAGATGGTAAAAGAAATGTCGTTCTGGAAAAGCATCAGAATGACAAAGGGGAATATCTGGAAAAACATCATATAAGTTTTGGAAGAACATCAGAACAAAAGACTCCATCTGAAAAAACATCAGAAAGAGAGACACGTCCGGAAAAGCATCAGATGGTTAAAGCAGTGTCGTTCCGGAAAAGCATCAGAATAACAAAGCGAAATATCTGGAAAAACATCAGATAACACAAAGAGAGAGTTCTGCGAAAACGTCAGAACATAAAACTCGATCTGGTAAAACATCAGAGGAGACAAATATATATGACATCCAAGAACGGCATTAGATACAAAAGAGGAACAAACATATCCGGAAAAACAATCGGATAAGAAAGGTCATATCTGGAAGAACGTCGGATAGACACGACAAATTTTGTTTGGTAGGTGCCACGTGAGTTGGACTTTGACCACAAGGTAAGACGTGGATAAGGACACAACCTCGGGAGAAATGCAAATGCGGATGAAACACTCATGATATGCATATGGTATATGAATTATACAGATGATTTATGATCAAATGAAAATGCAGGTGCAGACGACACATCTCGACTCTTTGGTGGAGAAGACAAGACTGGAAGACTGATTCCTCTACACGGAGATCACTGTCATTCTGCTTGGGACTAGAGATGCTACTGCTGAACACATCATCTGCCACACTGGTAAACTGTATCAAATGATGATCCTTGTAGGAAGGATGAAAAACTGCTTGAAAGTTGCATGGGGATTCCTCAAGTAACTTGCCCCATATTAGCTGACTGTTTGTAGATGAGCTGATCATTACTTCAGCTTGTCTGTTTCTGTAAATGACTGTTTCATGGTGCTCTTAGAAAGCTTGCCCTAGTCTGAGTCTTGAAAGATGATTGTTTTACTGTATACTGGGAAAGCTTGCCCCAGCCTGAGTCTTGAAGTATCTTCTGAATAAACCAACTCTGAGAAGTCACCATTAAACCACAAATCTTGAACTGATTCTCAATAGGATATGGAAGGAACTTGCCCCTGATTGGATCACCGACCAAGTTTCTTAACTGTTTGAAAATTCCTTAAGAGGAAGCTAGTTTGCAAACAAAAGTATTTGTACAAACATGGTAAATGCAAAGTTCATGCAACTTTTGAAATCAAAATCATTTTGAAAGAGGTGCAAAGTATATGAGATACTGGTCAAAACACGGTGGTTCAAGACATTAAAGTGAAAAGTTTAAGCAAAAGGTGTAATGCCAAAACAAATGACTTGCAAAGATCTTTTGGAGTCAGTTTACGCAACCTTGATGTAGTATGCTTTCAAAATAACCTTGTTTCAATTAGGTCTTTTGAGGGTTATAACGTGGCCTGGTTCATGGTTTAAGAAACAAAGGATAAAGGCTCAAAGTTTATTTGTGACCCACCCAATCTACGTGATGAACTCCAGTCCTACGCTCAGTTAACTCAAACTATGCACTCAAATTCCCATGAGTTAGGAATTGCACTGATGATAGCGATGATGGTTCATAATTCAATGAACTTGAGATGGCGATCACTGCTTCCTTACAACTTTTGGTTGTCATACAAGCCTGTTCTTTCTTCTTTTCTTTTCTCTTTTTTTTTTTCTTTTTTCTTTTTTTTTTTTTTGTTGTTGTAAGGTCTTGAGCTTCCTACCTTTCTTAGCTTTTGCCTCGAAATGGACACGGCTCATTCTTTGGGTAAGGATTTCTTGACGATCCTTCTTCATTTATCACTTTGGGAATAACTTGTACTACATTTATTCATTTAATTAGGAAGAGTTGAAAGGTTGTGAACGTCTGGCTTAATGACTACGGTGAACCATCATTGGCGTTTGAACTTGAAAGAGATCTTCGACACTTGCTTGCTGTGTGCGAAGGAAAATTTGTGAATGCAACCTTTTGTTGAAAGGCGTCTTGAATGCAACTCTTGTATTTGAATGCACAATCAAGTTAACTGAGAACTACCCTGCCCCAGGTTAAAATTGTGGGTTTTTATTTGTAAAGAAAAGAAACTCCTACTTCAAGGCTCGAAGGGGTTAAAGAAGGGTTATCTTCCTTATGTCTCCGGTGTTTGGGAGTTGAAACAATGCCTTACATCGTCAACAAAGTTTTGATTTGAAATCATACCAACAGCAATTATGGGTATAACGTTTTCATCATCCTCCGACCAATCTTTGCACAACCAAAAAGAAAGTGGAAAAGAGAATTTTTTTTTTATTTTTCTTGAAGGAGAAAGCATTAAGAAGTAAAAACACAAATGAATTGAATCAAAAAGTTGCAATGCTCATTTCATTAATTTTGAGAGTACAAACATAATTTGAAAGTAAACAGCCAGTACAAAATAAGGAAAATGCAAACAATAAGAAACAGGGCCTAGTGAATGATCAGAAACAAATATGAGTTGTCATGTCTGAAACACTGGCTTTTAGGAAGATAGCATGCTGAATTCGACTAAAGCTTCACTTGGTGTGATCTGGCAGCATTGTGCTCATAGAGAGAGTTCTCGAAAGTAACTCGAGTAGTCAGGGCTGAAGTCGACTGAAGCTTCACTTGCCGCACCTGACAGATGATTGTTCTTGACATTCTACGTCTGAAATTTGCTCTAGTCTGGTATCGGTGTCGAGGAATCAGCTTGACGACTCACAGAAAAACTCTGGAATATAGAGACAGCTGGAGATGAGTAACTGGACAGACAGACGTATGCAATGAGTCATGCAAAGATGCAAATGATATGCAATGCAATGCAAACAGGATGCAAAACACATGCAGCAGGATCAAGGGTTCGAGATCACAGCATGGAGTCTGGGTAGAGAACCAACCACAGGGTGTGTAATAGGGTTACTGTATCTGTAGAACAGGGTTCTAAGAAGTTCCCAGAGCAACAACCCATCTTTCAGGTTTTATCGACTTCCCGAATAACTCGGTAATCAATAAAATTCTCAAGAGAATCTCGTCTGAGTGTAGTATCGCGTGACAACCATTTCAGAAATAGACTCCCTCATGGTCACCGCACTACGTCCTAAAAGGCCAAGTGGGGTTAAAGGTAACTAAGGTTCTCAGTCTTGACGACACCTATGTCGAGAGTAGCACGTTTTCACGAATAGACTCGCTCAACATGACTAAACTCTCAAGAGGGCCTAAATTGAGTGATGGTGTCTCAAGTCAACTTTTTCAGGAATCAACTCCCTCAAAGCCTCCTTGAATATACCATCATCCTATCATAAGTGTACGCTCAAGTCCGGGTATAGGACTTATCTCACCACTCAAAGTAACAACCCTGCACACAGAAAAAGCCCAAGCACAACAGGTATATACAGATATACAAAATATACAAGTATACAAGCAAGCAAACATATAAATAACACAAAGACAAACAAGGTGGGCTTAACTCTCTTAGGGGAGTGTATCCCCAGTAGAGTCGCCATTTCTGTTGCGGTGAGAATCGGATATCAAGCTATTGAATTAACTTGAATCACAAAACATAAAATTCACCACCGAGCTTTGATTTATCCAAAGGAAATGGTAAAGAACGAAAACCCTAATAAGAGAGTCTAGGTTCGGGAGTTGGTTATACTAAGGGAAGATATTAGCACCCTAAGTATCTGTAGTACTCTACAGGAACCTCTTGTTAGTATTTGTGTTATGCTAAAGTTTGCTTGCAAAGGGAAATGTGCTAAGGTAAATGCCTAAGGGTATATACACTAAGTATGCTCGCCAAGACATCGCATCTCGTGCCTACGTATCCTGACGGGAATGGAATTAGAGCATTCGTAGTTCCCCTCAACGGGGGTAAAGAACTCTTGATTGTGGTCAAGGTTCCAAGGGAAAGTAGGGTCTGACAGCAAGACACCTACGTGGAGTGCGGCGACTCCAAACTTAAGGTTAGGTAAAACAGGGAAAGAAGTGTCCACGGGAAAGTAGGGTCTGACAGCAAGACACCAACATGGAGTGTGGCGACTCCAAACCTAAGGCTAGGTAAAACGGAAGGTAAGTCTCGACCGCACGGCGGCGTGAGATAAGGGAATGATGTACTAAGCTACCCTAAATGACATGGCAGTCAACTGGGTGGGCCCTTTTCTTTGGAATGAGGTAAGAAACAGAGGGACAAAGAGGAAAACCTCGAGTGTCAGGGGTAAGATGAATAGCAATATATACAGTAAATGCAATAAGAATTAAATTCAAAGTGAACATCAGGAGTTAGGGACTAATCTCAGTCAAGAACAAAAAGAAATAAACTCGTAATGAATATCAGGAATTGATTAAAGCAAAATGTCAAGATAAAATTAAAATTTAAATATAAATCTAATGAAATTGAAATTTACGCAAACTATATAGTTAATTAAAATAAATAACTAATTTAAAATTAAAATGAAATAATAATTAAACCAGATTCTAGACTAATTAATTTCAAACTAAAATCTAATCTTAAAAAAAATAACTAATTAATAACTTAATTAATTTTAGAAATCTATAGGAAAACCAAAAACATGGGCCAGCAGAAAAAAACAGAAAACCTAAGCCCACTAAAACAGGCGGGTCATGGGTTTGACCCAGTTCGCTTGAAGATAAGAACACAAGGTCCTCACGTGAAGAACCCTAAATCCCAATTCAGTACATTCCTTCTATCTCCAACACGATTCACAATTGCTTTTTAAAAAAAAAAATAAACCAGTACAACGCATTCCACGATCAAAACGAAAAATCAAACTTAAAATCGCATCTCCCCTGTTCTCTCGCTAAACCATCTCGCTCTCTCATCGCTCTGTTTCGCTCCCTCAAGGCCTTCACCATTCTCTGCGCCAACGTCTTCTCTACTCGCTCGCATCTTTTAGTTCGTGATTCCGCTCACTATCTCTCTCTCTATCATGAATTTATTCGACGCAAATATCTCTCTCAGTATGGTGTTTGCTTTTCTCCTTCACTAAGACACCTCGCTCTCACTCTCGCGGCGTCGGAAGTGTTATTGGCAATGAGAAAATACCAGCAACAACAATCAAGCAACAACAATCAAACAGAGGCAGAAATTGAAAAGACGTAAAATACACTAACCGAGATTACGAGACCGCTGGGTTGTTCTTGACGTTGCTGCTGTTGGAGGTTTGTTACGGCTTCCGTCTAGTCAGAACCGCAAGGCTTGTGAGGCTGTTTCCGGTTCTGTTCAGGTTTGAGTTTATGATTTGAGTTGGTTGATGGCGGATGTTCTTTGTGTACAACAGGGCAGCACGCAAGGTGTGTGTAGATGAGGAGTTTGAGTTGGTCTTGTTAACTTTCTGGTGTGTTGTTTTTTCACAGATGGTGTGATGTGAATCTCCCTTGTGATGTACCTCCGGCGGCGGATGTTTGTTGTAGGAGCAGAACACAACAGTGTTGAAATTGGAAGAGGAAGGTTTAGATTTTTTTGTTATTGAAGGAAGAAGAAGACTTGGAGAAAAATTTGAGTTAAAGAAGTGGTTTGTATAAAGGTTGAGGAAGAAAAGTGTTGGAGTGAGTGTTGTTGGTTTGTGGTTATTGCAGGTCAGAAGATGGAAGTTTCAGAAGGTTATTAGAGGGTGCATTGAAGCTTGAGTATTGGGTCTGTGTTTGAGTGTAGGTTTCGTTTTACAGAAAAGGAGATTCAAGGGTCCTGTTGTGTATGGTGACAAATGATTTAAATGGAGGGAGAGGCTTGGACGGTTTGAAATTTTGAAGGTACATTTTTTTGTCTGGTTTTTCTCCCCCCTCTCTTGGCTTCTCTGTTCTCCTTTTATTGATTCAAAATCCCTCTTCTTTTGAATTTCTTGAATGTTAGTGCTACGTCCCTTTCACTTAGATAGTATCAAGTTTTTTTATTTGTTCTGCTATTGTTGTTTTCATGTGTAAGGTCCTTGGCATTTTGCTACAGGTTGTATTTTGGTGCAAGTGTGCAGATCAAATGTAGCAGGATATCAATTTTTTTGTTTTTGCTTTGATGTTCAACAGGTTTTGTCATGGTTGGGCACAGGTCTTGGCGTGTTGAGTTTGGGCACTGCAGCAGTAGTACAGAGGCAAAGGTTTTGGGACAGCAGGGCTTTTGGACGGTTGCTGAGAATGTTTGGCTTGTCTTTTGTTGTAACAATAAAATGAGAAAATGAAAAAAAAAAGGTTCTTTTTGTATTTTATAAACAATTAAAGAAACTAATTATATTAAGTTAAATTAAGAAAAATTAAGAATTAAAATAAACTAAATTAAAGTTAAAAACTTAATAATAAAACAAGCTAATTATAATTAGAATTAAAATAAAAATTAAAAATAGAACTAAACTAGATTACTAAAAAATAAACTAATCAAATAAAATTAAAAGTAAAAATTAAAATTAATCTAATTAAGGCTAAACTAAAAATAAAAGCTAAATTAAAATTAAATTAAATTAAGTTAAAAGTAAAACTATAATTGAAAATAAACCAAATAAAGTATAAAATAAATTAGTTATCTAAATAAATAAAAAAACAAAAAAAGCATGGATGATAAAATCGATTGAAAATGCACGACCATAGATTAATGAGATGTTTAAATGAAAATGCGAGAAAAGAGACCAACTTAAAATGATATGACAAAAACCAAAGAATCTGAGGGTAAAATTTGGGGTATGACAACAAAGTTTCGATATATTATTTGTGCTATAGGACCAAGACCTAACTTCGATTCCAACCTTTGGATGAAATGCAAGAAACTTGTGTTTCTATTGACTGCAAAGCGGACAAAATCGGTGTTTTGAAAACCAAAACCAAATGCATCAGAGACATAAGTCTCTTCGTTGTAATGGGTGTTGACAAGGTAACTCTGTGCAGATGACATACTGATACAATATAGTTTAAGAAAGACTTATTATTTTTGCTTGGCTTGTGAAATTACTATGCATGCATGCAAAGAACATATTAATAGAACAAATAAATGCATAACATTCTCGCCATATTAATTGGTGACACATTATTACAGTCAAAGAATTGTGTTATATTAATTGGCGACATGCTTCAAAAAAATAAATGCATTCGCCAGCTGAAATGGCAACATGGTTCAGCCTTTAATGATTGTTTCGCTAGCTGGGTGTCAGCATGCTATGCATGCATGAGGAAGACTCCAGTTAGGGCACAGGCTAGGCAGCAGTTAGGGTCAGTCGCCAATTGGACTGGCAACCCTTCGTAAAGGGTAGGAACCTTTGCCAATTCATCTGACGACATCCTTAGTCTGAAAAATTTGTCACGTGAGTCCTATGCCTTATATAAGGTAGCTTGAGGTTTTGCAGAGAAGTAAAGTCATCTGAAGCAAACTTGTAGCACAGAGAGGTAATTCATCTAGACTGTCATATTAAATCATTTGTATCACATTTAATAATTTGCAATGGCTTTGTTGATAATGGGTGAAACGCATAGAGGCACTGTCGCAAACATCGGTGATTATGTACGTTAAATTTTTTTGTCTCTACTTATTTTTATTGTCTCTGTTTATTTTTAGTTTCTTTGTTATTTTTTATTTATTTTGTTAATTATTTTTTTGTCTATTATTTCTTAATCTCTCTAATTATTTTGTTTCTAAATTGATAATTATGCAGGAAGTTTCTAGATTTCGGCCTTGTTCCTATGAATATTTTGCACCCGGCGAACTAATACAACCATATATTGAGCTCGCCGATTTCGGACAGGTAAGTAAAATCATGTCTTATTCGGTTTATGCAAAGCTTATACTAGCTTTGCAAGAGAGATAGCGCCCAGACACACACACCTTCTTTTTTCCAACCAGTGAATGTACCGTGACCCTAGAGAATGTGTACATGTTACTCGGTTTGAGTATCGATGGTAAGGCAGTCAATGGACCAACAAACCTTGACCCATCAATTTGCGTGGAACTTTTGGGTGCCGACTTGCTAGGTCAGACCTCGAGAGGCCAAGGTATCTTGCTCTCGCAACTAAAAGCATGGTACGCCGGTTTTATATTAACTGAAGAGTCTACAGAAGAAATGAAAATACAGAAAATGAAGTGTTACCTTATGCTTTTAATTGGTTTATTTTTATTTCTCGAGGATACTGGTTCTTCTATGCACATTATGTACTTACCCTTATTGAGTAATCTAAATCAAACAAGACAGTATAGTTGGGGTTCTGCTTGTCTGTCTTATTTGTATAGCTCTTTGTGTAAGTGCGCCAAAAAAAACACATCTACTTTTTTTTGGATGCGCTGTTTTGCTCCAAACTTGGGGTTGGTATAGATTGCCATCCCTAGCGCCCATCAACCACAACGACTTTTCCTTCCGGTATGCACAAAAGTAAGTTAATAACTTATTTTTTTTTAAACCTTACAAATTATTGTGTCTAACATATTGAATTTTAACTTCTTGTTTTTTAGATGGTCGACTAAGGGTATGAGTTACAATAGATGTTCGAAACATTGTATCATTTAATACCGCAATCTTTTGGATCACCTAACACCCGCAGATGTAAGTCCTCCTAAATATTTTCTCTTCTTTTATATCAGATATTTTACTATCTAATATTTTTCTCTTCTTCAGTTCATATGGCGTCCATATCTAGGCATGGAAGACCTACATGAAGTCAGAGAGGAAGATGCTGCCGTTTGGACTGCATGTGTCCCGATCATCAGATTCACAATTGTGGAGATGCACAACAGTTATCGTGTCAAACTGCAATTTGGAATGCATCAAAACATCCCAGATCTGCCTGTTGACATCAGTAAATGGCATCTAAAAAGAGTTAATGATCAATGGGACTTTAACGACTGGAAGGATTTTGCAAAAACTGAGCGTCGTAAATGGATGAACCGCAGCAACTATGTCTTACGTGACCCAGTGATTCCAACCCCATCTATACCAACAAATAATTATATGGCTTGGTACAGATCGGTTGCAATCGGGTTTGTCTCCGAAGACAGGTATTTATACGACCCACGCCAGACCACCTACACACAAGAGGCCTTAACGTCTAACCCACCTAGAAGGCCATGTTACTCACAACCCCCTACCCAACAAAATTATCAACCCATTAACCATCCAAACATGCCAAACACCCAACCACAATACCAAAAGCGTCCCCCATACCATCACAACACCAAGATACAACCAAAATGAGGGTACATCATACCATAGCCAAATTGGGCAAACATCTTTCCATAGCTATAATGTCGAAACATCATACCATAGCCAACACAATCAACTATCTCAACAACCTTATGGCTTTCAAACGCCACTACCATTTCAACCTTTCACCAACGAATCCTTCACACCAATGTCCCCCTTCAATCGTCCAGGTTGCACACCAATCACCCCTTCATCACATCTAAACTACTCTAGCATGGGTCGCACGCTCAGTTTCAGCCCCCAAGACTTCACAGAAATCCAAGAAATTCTTAGGGAACCATCTCGGAATGTTCCTGAGACTTCAACTCCTCAAACACCGGGCGTGAATCAACAACAAGGGAAACGAGGGGGGCGAGTGCAACGAGTGAGAGTGCCTAGGGGATGTGGAACTGGTGGTTGGTTCGATGCACCCGGTCACCAACATTAATTAATGTAATATTTTATTAAATTAATGATAATTTTATTTCATTGTGCAAAAAAAATTACAAAGTACACTCTGTCTCCACATCAATTAACGACAGGGTTATATAACTTAACTAGGTCGCCAATTGAATTGGAGACTTCAAGAAGTGTCTCCAATTCAATTGGCGACAGCCTTATGCCCCTAAAGAAGAGTCGCCAATTGGTATGGTGCCCTTGTGTAATTCCAAACCCTAACTGGAGTAGTTTGGGAATTTTTTTGAAAACTAGGATATTTTGGGAATTTTTTTGAAAAACTAGATTATTTGGGTAAAATATTCCCAAATTAAACTTCAATATTTTCTATTGCATTTTAATGATTTAACTATGATAATATTTTATATTCAAATTTAAATCATCTTATAACAAAAACATGAGTTTAATTCTCTCTACCAACCTAAAAATTTACCGGTTAATATGATTCATATGAACACTAAGAATCATATTTTTAAAAATTAATACGTTTTTCATTAATGATAAATTTATAATATTGTACAACATTAAAATAATTTTTAAAAATAAGATTATCAAACATTTTTTAATTTTTTATTTTCATAATTATTTTTTGGGTTAATTGTGATTTACCCCCCTGACATATGAGCGAATTTTGATTTACCCCCCTACATGCCTTTAGGCAACGGTTTTTTTTGAAAAAATCGTTGCCAAAACCTGCCTATGGCAACGGTGGGGGGGTAAATCAAAACACTCTCATATGTCAGGGGGGTAAATCACAATTAACCCTTATTTTTTTAAATTAATTTACAAAATAATTTTTAAAAAGTTAAAAACTCATTCAAACACATCCTAAATATTCAATCAGGTATGCTATCTTGACACCACTCCCCTACACCTACACCTACACCATATGCACTGTTCATCCGTACATGAACAGTGCACGTGAATAGTAAATCCGTACATGTACAGTGACCGTGCACAGTAAACCGTACATGAATAGTGTCGTGAACAGTACCTGTGAACAGTGCCTTTTAATAGTAAATCAAACTTGGTTAATGAAATGTAAAACTTGGTTAATATAGTGATGAAGTTGGTTAATAAAGGTCCAGATATTAAAAATAATTTTTACTAGTAAAATAAAGTTGGTTAATACAACGTAAAAAATTAGTTAATGAAGTTATGAACTTGGTTAATAAACGTCCAGGTGTAAAAATAATTTTTAGTAGTCAAATAAAATTGGTTAATGCAATGTAAAAAATTGGTTAATGAAGTGATGAACTTGGTTAATAAACGTCCAGATGTAAAAAATAATTTTTAGTTATAAATTTTTTTTTTAAATTAAAAAAAAAAGTATTATTATAATATTTCACTGTTCACCGACACCGTATTGGTGAACAGTAAAATACAGTATAGATATAAAAGATTGGTGTCAAAATAACATTTCTCATATTCAATTCATCAAAACATTTTACAACAAAGTAAATAAATTTATCGACATATGTGACATCACAAAAAATGACTACTATTATATTAATTTAATAAATGCAAAAAGCAAGTAAACGTGGCTTTACATTGCTCTCTCACTGACAGCACGTTTCCACTATCGTACGTACCTACGAAGAAATTCACCTTCCAAACACAAACAAGATCTCTCAGTTATTTATACACATCCTCTTCACTCACTGTTATGTCCTTCATCAAATCTCAATGGAAGAATCAAACATCATGCAACAGAACAACGTTACTGCTTCTCCAACACCGACAGCAACATCGTACATAGGTGTTCGAAAGAGAAAATGGGGAAAATTCGTATCAGAAATAAGAGAGCCAGGTAAGAAAACCAGAATATGGTTAGGAAGCTATGAAGAGCCGCAAATGGCAGCAGCAGCATATGATGTAGCAGCTTTTCATCTCAAAGGTCGATCCGCGAGGCTCAATTTTCCTGAGTTGGTTGAGAAACTTCCAATGCCAGCCAGTTCTAAAGGTGAGGATATTCGTGTAGCGGCTCAACAGGCAGCATTGCAGTTCAAGAAGAGACCGATATCTGAAGGGGATGTGAATAGCAATGGAAATGGGAATGGAAGTGTTGATGTTCCTGCAGTGAGGGTAGGGCTTTCACCTTCTCAAATTCAAGCTATCAATGAGTGTCCTATGGATTCACCAAATATGTGGATGCAAAGGACAGAAGCAGCACTCATGTTTGGATCATTGGAATTTGATGAATCTAGGAATTATGATGTTTCTGAGTTGAGTGATTGGGAAGAAATTCAGTATGAGTCATTGTGGGACTAGTTCATTATTAATTCAAGAAATAGTACTAGATTTATTTAATTATAATAATTAATTCATGTGCCCTCTATTTAGGGACCAATATATTATGGCATCGTATTGTAATAAGACTTATTCAATGGGAAGAAAAACAAAAGGATCTTTTAATCAAGTTTTTGGTCAATTTTCTTCTATATTTTATGTACCATTTGTTTCTTCAGATTCTTTGTTTATGCATGCATTTCTTTTTCAGCAATGCTACTTTGACACCCCACCCTTACACTACACCGTATACACTGTTCACAAATACTGTGAACAGTGCGTGAACAGTAAATCCGTACGTGAATAGTGGAGTGGACAGTGTCTATGAACAGTAAATCTGTACATGAATAGTGTATGAACAGTGACTGTGAACAGTGACTTTTAATAGTAAATCAAACTTGGTTAATGAAATGTAAAAACTTGGTTAATATAGTGATGAAGTTGGTTAATAAATGTCCAGATATTAAAAATAATTTTTATCAGTAAAACAAAGTTGGTTAATGTAATGTAAAAAGTTGGTTAATGCAGTTATGAAATTGGTTAATAACCATTCAGATATTAAAATTAATTTTTAACAGTAATAAAACTTGGTTAATACAATGCAAAAACTTGGTTAATGAAGTTATAAAGTTGGTTAATCACACAATTCTATATCAATATTTCTTAATAAAAAAAATTTTAAAATTAAAAAAAAAAATTTAATATTATTATAATATTTCACTGTTCCCCGTATTGGTGAACAGTGAATTACGGTGTAGGTGTATAGAAGTGGTGTTAAGATATCATTTCTCTTTCTTTTTAGTCATTTAATTATATTACAATAGTACTTTGTGGAGAAATATATTTATATTGCTTATATATTTTAAAGATGATATTAATAAAATAAATTACTTTTAAAATAAAAACATATCTGATTTTGTTTTTATAAACATTTGACTAACTATATATTTATATGCATGTATTAAATATTAATATTTCTTATTTAAAACAATTTATATGACTATTAAAAATATTTTATCTAATTAATAGTTTTTTATCACATGACTAAAATAAAGAACTGCAAGGATGTAATTTAATGTCAGAGGATGGGAGACGTGAATCAGAAGATCAGTGTTAGTTAACACGTTGAGATTGACCATGTAATTAATAATTTGATTGTCTTCTCGGAGAGTGTGGATAACCCCGAACAAATTATTTTCAAACAAAGTAAATTAATACCTTGATCAACATCGCATATTTATGATTCTTATTTAAGAGATCTCAATACGGTTGACACTGTGGGATGAGTATATATAGTTTGTCGGGTCATTGATGTCTAGCGATATGCCTTTATGAATGACATAAAGTTTTGCATGGGGGATAATTTAAGAGTTTGGAATAAAAATAGAGAGGTTGTAATGCCATATTCCTGATGAGGTGCAGAAACTACCGCCAAGGCCAGTATGAGTTGGCTTGCCATTATTAGAGAGTTTAAAAGTCATTATCACCGACTTCAATAGTCATTGCAGTTGTCGTCATCAAAACTTTAAAAATGATCTTATGCAGGATCATTAACTTCATACCTGCAAGCACATAGATCTACATTCTCCCCATTTTTTATGATGACAACGCATCTCTCTGGGAGGTGGTAAAAGAGAACTATATAGATATATAATTGGAGTGGTTAAACTCCTCCTCAATCTAGTATAGAGTTTACTCTACTCTCCTGAGAGTATACTTCTCCTTCTTTGTCATGATCAAAAAGGCGGAAAGCAAAACACATAGATTAGATGACATCAAGTTGAGAAAGGGAATGAGATGAAACACATAGGCGTTTAAATTTGATGTGCTCATCTCAATGGCGAGGACTATGCTAACGATGAGAGCCTCATATCCGGACTGATTGTTGCTATCCTTTAACTCAAACTTCAACGACTTCCCAATCAATAGATTGTCAGCTCCTTCCAACATTATTTCGATACCACTTCCTTTCAACTTAGAAGTGTGATCTACTAATAACTTCCAAGTTGGAGGAACCTCCTCATCTACTGGAAAACTGAATTCTGATAGAAAATTAATGAGTACATATGATTTGATGCTTCCTCTAGGTATATAATGAATGTTATAATCAAATAATTCAACATGCCTGAAATTCTGGTACCAGATATGTGATGTCACACTTAATGTCACAACAACACACTCTGCAATGGACAAAAACAAACAACAAGAGAAACACACAGAATTGTTTACCCAGTTCAGTTCAACAACTTAATCTGGGGGCTACCAAGCCAGGGATGAAATTCACTACTTAGAATTAATTTACAGACTCAACAACCTAGTTGACAATCTCCTAAACTTAATTCCTACTAATGAACTTTCTACCTAAGAGGCCACTTAGGTATGAGAACACTACTCAATCCCTAAAACCTCTCAAAGATCAAACACTTTGAGAAACACCTTGATCCTACTTCACAGCTTTGATCAAGTTACAAAACTCTCTTGCTTCACAGCTCTAGAGAGGACAGATTACACTCATCAATTCACTCTTGAATGGTTAACACAATACTCAAACAAAGACATTGCTTAACCTCCAGTCAAAGCTCTCTATCTTCTGTCTACTTTCTGTCTCGTCTTCCTTTGGTTGATGCGCTTTATATAGCCATCTGAATTGGGCTTGGATCGCCTGCAATATCTGACCTGATTTGTTATTTAAAACTGAATCTTCAAAACAGATTTTATCCCCAAAATCTTTTTAAATCTCAGTCTTTAAACCTCCCTATAAATCTGCATCAAATCTCTATGCAACAGAGAATATCTATCCCAAGATATCCGCATCCAATGAGACTAACAGCTCTCCCAATATCCAACTAAAACGTAAACCCTAACAACATCACTAAACCTGATGTTATTAATCTTCTGCAGACCTGATGTCACAACATCGCATGTGACATCAGACATCCAACTTAAACTCTTATTATTATCCAATGTCAGGACTCAATGTTAAGACATTACCCATGTGACATCAACATTGAACAACTTTGTTTTACCAAAATTCTAGCCAATCCAAGAACCAACAATCTCCCCCTTTGGCTAATTTTGGCTAAAATAATCTCTGCACCATCAGACACTTCAGCAGCGGATAAACATGAATATTTTACCAACCTTCGCAGCAGCATTTCTTCATAACAGCTTCACAATGCTTTCAGCATGCTGGACATACTCTGCTACATACTTCAGCACTAACTAGTAGCAGCATTTCTTCAAACAGCTGCACAGACTTCAAACACTAATCAGCAGTATAGGGCAAGCTCCCCCTCAAAGCAAGAATCAGCATGCCAGCAACTGTTCAACACCTCTGCCCCTCAATATCTGCATTTCAGCATCACACTAGCTGCACTCCTTAGCATTGCAACACCTTGACTAACTCTTGGCTAACTCTCCCCCTTTTTAGCCACAATTGGACAAACCTCAACATGTAAGTCCTACTCACTACAGTTAGTCCTAAACAGGCTCTCATTGTCAGTCTAAAGTCAGCAAACAAGACAAGACAAATCATTGAACAAAAACATAAATAGTGCATAAACAGGCACAATATTCAAATTACATATTAGGCACATCAAGTGCAGAATCAAAAACTGCAAAAAAATAAAACTAAACTACTATCTAGAAAAAGCAGCAAGGAAACTAGTCTTCATCAGAGCTGGCACCATCTCCACCATCTTCAGTTTCTGAATTTTCAGTATTGACATTAGCACCTTTATCACCATCACCTTGTTCCAAGGATTTTATCAGCAGTTCTATCTTCATCTTTCTAGCTGTGCTGGTACTAATGCCTCATCAAGATCTTTGCAAGTGGGCTTCAGTTCTTTAAGTAATTCAGCCTTGGTACTCTTTTTGCCACCAGCATCTGATGTTACAACAATGTCTGGAACATGATGTCCAGCAAACAACTTAGGGTGCAAGGGCAAGGTTGACTCCCTCTTGCAAGCTATATCTGAACTTGTTAAAGTTTCAGGACGTTGCTCCAAGATGATTCCACAAATAAGGGATGGGAATGTTATAGGTAACTTGATAGCATTTGTTTCAGCATGTTTCACCACTTGCTCAAAGATGTAGCTTTCATAGTCAAACTTAATCTTCTTCCCAACAGCATAGATAAACCTACCTAATCCAACAACTATTGTTGTCTTGTGGTTTGTTGGCACCCAGTTGGCTGCTCCAATTCTGTGAAGAATGGCATACTTGATGCTAAGTTTACTAGCCTTCAACTTCCCTTTCAATGGCCAAACCTTTACCTGACCAGCTGTAATCTCTTTACATATTTCATTATCAGTCATCTCAAGTTCACTATACTCTTCATCATCTCTTCCCAGATACTTGTTGATAGTACTGGGAGAGAAGTTAATGCACTTTCCTCTCACCTAGACTTTCATGAAATCAATGCTCTTTTTATCAGCAATTTTTTCAGAAATGTTGACAACAAATTCTTTGACAAGACCCTCATAGCACTTAGGAAATTTGGTCACAGTCTTCACCAATCCAGCCTCATTAATCAGCTCCATAATATCCTTCATCTCTAAAGCTTCTTTCCCAAGCTCCCTCTCTAGGGCTAGTCTTCTTTGACATACAAATTTCCACATTGATGCACTACTGGCATAATGAAAGGAAATGTTGTCAACTGGTACTTCAGGGACTTTGTCAGAGATTCTCTTCAAAATTGTTTTTCTGACAGGTGTGATGTCTTGAACATCATCCTCAACATCAAAGTCAGAATCAAAATCTTCCCTTATCTTCCTCTTTTTGGAGGATGTAGCAATCTTGCTCCAAGGTTTTGTAGGACCAACAACAGCAGTTTTCTTCTTGCCTTCAGAAGACTTCTTTGGAGAGGATTCAACAGTGTTTCCTTTCCTTGTCTTCAGTCTCTTAGCAATACTTGGAACAGCATTTCCAATGACTTTATCATCAGATAAATCAACCACATTGATCACATCCTCATTCTTTTCTTCACCAGGAGTAGTTTCAACAGGTGATGTTCTAACATTTGCCTTAACATTAGTTTCCTCATGCACATCATCTTCTTCCATTCCCACTTCAGAATCTTCAATAATAGACATAGCAAGTCTATGAAGATCTGAATCAACTCCTTGCATGTCTACCTTTTCTGCAGGCATCTGATTCAAAGGTACAGAAATTCCTTTCACAGGTATACCTTTGTCCAGGATTTTGGTAGCTAGATTACCCATTCTCTTGTCAACATCAAACTTTTCTTCAACAGTTTAAGAAGTGGATGACCTAGGTACTGTTTTATCACTAAATAGAACACTAGTAACAAGCTTCTTTGTTTCATTATCTCCAAAGGTAGTCGCAGCCCTTTTTGAAACAAGTTTAGAAGGTCTAGATTTACCTGACTCTGGGAGCATCATGGAAATAGGTTCTACATTCAAAGCTTCTTCTGCAGTCCCCTCTTCTATAGAAACCCTAGCTTTATCTCGCGAGGAACTTTGTGAGGCAGATTTCTTTGATGGAGAAGACATCTGTTTTGACATGGTTCCCTTGAGGCAGTATAGGTTCAGAGACAGATGATTCTTCTTGTTGAAGGAGATGAACAGTCGGGAGATATGAGCTTTGATGAAACGTGATATTGCTATAATAGGGAATGATGGTCTAAGATATGGCGCCTGATTTTGTGTATCCCATAAAGAACAATAAATGAGTTTCTCCCTCCAAATTAACTTTCCTTTTAAAAATTTAAAAGGATTCTCATTAAGATTAATTAACCCTAATTGACCTTTCAGCAGACTTTCACAATTGTTGTCACAATCTAATGTTACAACATCAACCTTAACATCACCAGATAAGCTGTCCACTTGAGGTACCCAATGATAGCAATTGTCTCTGGATCTTATTCCCTTCATCACTGCCTCATTCTGCTCATTAGTTATCAAACACTCATCTTTAGTGTAGCTGACCTTATATCCATCATCACAGAGCTGACTTATGCTAATCAGGTTAGCACTCAAACCTTTGACAAGTAGCACATTGTCAAGATCAGGTCCATCATGACACTTCACTTTTCCAACACCTTTTACCACCCATTTCTCTCCATTTCCAAAAGTAACATCAATTGAGGAGCAAGAAGTGACATCCACCAATTGGTTTTTGAAACCAGTCATGTGCTTTGAACAGTCACTGTCAAAGTACCAACCATCCTTAGCAGAGTGTCTATCTGAAAAGTGAGCCACTAGACACTTAACCTCTTCTTTAGGAACCCACTGCTTAACAACCTTGGGCATGTTATCCTTCTGTCTGGGTTGAGGGTTAGACTTGGGATAACCATGTAGCTTGAAACAAGAAAACTACATGTGTCCAAATCTGCCACAGTAAAAGCACCTAACTCTGTCTTCTCTGAAGTGGTTAAACCTTCTGCCACCTTGATGATGATACTGTTGTGGCTGCCACCCATAATGTTGTCTTCTTCTCCCGTAGTTTAACTGTCTTCTATGGTAAGGATGATGTCCTTTTGGTTGTCTTCTATGGTGATGAGGCTTCCTTCTTCCATAATAATAAGGCACAACATTATTATATCCATAGCCATACATGTTTCCCTGATGTTGAGACATCTGATGGAACATGTTCTGTTTGAACCTAGAAGCCTGCATGCTCTTATGATATTGTGGAGGCATATACTGCCTAGCTCCAGAAACATGTGCCTTCCTTTGATGAGGACCATGAGCATGCCTCTTCCTAACATTTTGAGGTTGTAGATAAGCAACCTGCTTAGGTTTAGGATCCTGTCTCTTTGTGTGAAGTTGAGACATGGGTTGAGACATCTCCTTCTTGGTTCCTGAAGTGCTTGCTTCAGCAGATACCTTTTCCTCAACCACAAATCCTATGCCTGACTTATCTCCAGCAACCTTTTCTATCTGAAGGATCTTATCAAGTGTGTCTGTACCACTGTTCAGCATCCTAACAGATTTGGTCATATGATCAAGATGAGCTTTGACCAATAAGACTTCATTTTCCAAATCAGCTTTAGCAGTCTCAAGTTGAACAATTTGTTTCTTCTGTTTTTCACTTTCTTGACAGATTTCTGCACTCTTCAGACAAAGCTCTTGATAAGTGGATGCTAACTCCTCAAAAGTCAGTTCCTCATCACTTGAATCACCATCAGAAACAACTATTCCAGTTAAAGCTTTGACATGTTTGGTTGATTCTCCTTCACTTTCACTGTCAGAGTCTGACCAAGAAACTGTCATGCCTTTCTTCTGCTTCTTCAGGAATGTGGGGCATTCTTTCTTAACATGTCCGTAACCTTCACACTCAAAGCATTGAACACCCTTGTCTTGAGCAGTCTTCTCTTCATCCTTCTCCTTAGACTTGCTGATGTCAGAAGCGATGTTCTTGACATTTGGCTTGAAGTTCTTGTTCATTCTTTTGAACACCTTGTTAAACTGCCATCCCAACATAGCAATGGCCTGAGATAGATCCTCCTGGGATTCAGCACTATTCCTTTTCTCTTCTTGAGCATTTGAAACCAAGGCTATACTCTTTGGCTTCTTTTAAGGTTCTTCCTCATTCAACCCAAGCTCAAAAGTTTGAAGATATCCAATGGGCTCATCAACCCTCATCTGGCTGATGTCTAGTACTTCTTCAATGGCAGTCACCTTCATCTTGTACCTCTTAGGAAGGGACCTAAGGATTTTCCTTACAAGCTTTTCTTCTGACATTTTTTCTCCAAGAGCACTGGATGCATTGGACAGCTCAAGAATACTCATGTGGAAGTCATGGATAGTCTCATCTTCCTTCATCTTCAGACTTTCAAACTTTGATGTTAGAAGCTGAAGTCTTGACATCTTAACTCTAGATGTTCCTTCATGTGTAGCCTTCAAAATATCCCATGCTTCCTTAGCAACTTCACATGAGTTGATCAACCTGAAGATGTTCTTATCAACTCCATTGAAGATAGCATTTAGGGCTTTAGAGTTACCAAGGGCCAGCTCATCTTCTTCCTTGGTCCATTCTTCTTCAGGCTTCAGCTTTGAGGTGCCCTCTTTATCTTTCCCAGCATCATCTTTTTCAAACACAATAGGTGATTTCCATTCTTTTATGATAGCCTTTCAAGCCCTGCTGTCCAAGGATTTCAAAAAGGTGATCATCCTTGGTTTCCAATAATCATAATTAGAGCCATCCAAAATAGGGGGTCTATTCACAAATCCTCCAACTTCTTTGTCCATCTTTACACCAGAAAGTAACTTCCCTAGATCTCACCCAGAGACAGACAGGATGCCTGCTCTGATACCAATTGAAATTCTGGTACCAGATATGTGATGTCACACTTAATGTCACAACAACACACTCTGCAATGGACAAAAACAAACAACAAGAGAAACACACATAATTGTTTATCCAGTTCAGTTCAACAACTTAATCTGGGGGCTACCAAGCCAGGGATGAAATTCACTACTTAGAATTAATTTACAGACTCAACAACCTAGTTGACAATCTCCTAAACTTAATTCCTACTAATGAACTTTCTACCTAAGAGACCACTTAGGTATGAGAACACTACTCAATCCCTAAAACCTCTCAAAGATCAAACACTTTGAGAAACACCTTAATCCTACTTGACAGCTTTGATCAAGTTACAAAACTCTCTTGCTTCACAGCTCTAGAGAGGACAGATTACACTCACCAATTCATTCTTGAATGGTTAACACAATACTCGAACAAAGGCAATGTTTAACCTCCAGTCAAAGCTCTCTATCTTCTGTCTACTTTCTGTCCCGTCTTCCTTTGGTTGATGTGCTTTATATAGCCATCTGAATTGGGCTTGGATCGCCTGCAATATCTGACCTGATTTGTTATTTAAAACTGAATCTTTAAAACAGATTGTATCCCCAAAATCTTTTTAAATCTCAGTCTTTGAACCTCCCTACAAATCTGCATCAAATCTCTATGCAACAGAGAATATCTATCCCAAGATATCTGCATCCAATGAGACTAACAGGTCTCCCAATATCCAACTAAAATGCAAACCCTAACAACATCACTAAACCTGATGTTATTAATCTTCTGCAGACCTGATGTCACAACATCGCATGTGACATCAGACATCCAACTTAAACTCTTATTATTATCCAATGTCAGGACTCAATGTTAAGACATCACCCATGTGACATCAACATTGAACAACTTTGTTTTACCAAAATTCTAGCCAATCCAAGAACCAACAATGCCAGAATACCATTCTTCCAGTTGAATTTGGATTTTTCAGGACTTGTCGAATGTGGTAGTTAGTTTTTATTATTATTTGATACCTCTAAAATTAAGATATGAGTTTCCTCACATTTATCACGACCCCTGAAGCAAACCTTTCAATCTTCTGATACCAAGCTTCAGCGCCTTTAAACATGTTTCTCACAAAATAGACAGATTGTTCCACCTTATTTGTTTCCAAAACGAGTATTGAGCTCATCACTTGTTCAATAACTAACAAATAAAGGTATAAGAGAGAGCTTTCTATTGGGTATGTCGAGATGGGAGGAGACATTATAAATTCCTTTAAGTTTGAGAACTCCTCCTCGCATTCGCTCGTCCACACTAACTTTTCCTTTCTATTCAGAGTGGCAAAGAAGTGAAAAATCCTTCTCACCTGCACGAGAAAAGAAACAAGATAGGGTGGCTAGGATCCATGTTAGTTGTAGAACATCTTTAACATTAGAAGAACTCCTCATATCATTGATTATTTGACACTTGTTTGGGTTCGTCTATATACCCTTCTTGATTAACATAATACCAATAAATTTTCCTGCTTGCACACCAAATGAGCACTTGGCGGGATTTTTGCGCATGTTGTTGTTCTTAACTTACCCTAGGATATCTTATATGTCTGATGCGTGACTCCCCTCTTAGGTCTTCACTATTATTTCATCAATGTAGACTTCAAGGTTGCACCCTATCTATTTTAAGAACATTGTGTCCATGAGTCTCTAATTGGTGGCACCTACGTTCTTTAGCCCAAAAGGCATGACGATATAATAATAGTTGCCATGATTGGACATGAATAATATCTTGAACTCGTTCTTGAGATCCATTTTGATCTGGTTTTATCCAGAATATGTGTCCATGAATCTCAGCACTTCGTAGCCTGAAAATTTTTCAATCAAATGATATATATTGGGTAACGGATATGGTTCTTTGGGAGATTGAACGTTAAGGTTAGTGAAGTCGGCGTGCATGTTCCATTTGTTTGATGACTTCCTTACCATAACTACGTTAGCCATCCAAGATGGATATTTTACCTTATTTATAAAATAGGTGCTTGTCAGCTTCCGCACTTCTTCATCAATGGTTGATCTCTTCTCCTCGCACACCTTCATTTCCTCCGATATATTGGTTTCACGGTGGAATCAATGGCGAGTTGATGGCATACTACGTTTGTATATTTGCCTGGCATATCTGAGGGTGCCCAGGTGAACAAATCGATGTTCCTCCTGAGCAGGAAAACTAGCTCTTCCTCTTGAGATTCAGATAAAAAGGTGTCCAACTTGGTGACTTGGTGGTCCAAGGGCCCAATCTGGAATTCTTCCAGGTCTTTTATTGGAGTAAGTCTTTCATTTTGGGTCACTATACTAGGGTTTCAGCTTGCTATATATGCGTCTCGTGCTTCTAGATGGGGGCATCGCCTGGGCGGCATTCTCCATTATCATTTCTAAGTTGTTCTAATAGCATTGTTGGGCGACCTCTTGACCCCCCAAACTAATCCAACTCGCCCCTCTGGTAACTGGTATTTTAGGAACAAATGACGGGTGAATAGGACCGCCCCTAGTAAGTTATGGGTGGTCCTCCTTGGATGTCTTTGTAGGGAGACAAAGTGTTCCCCACGAGGTATTTCACTTTAATTGTTCTTGCGTTAACGTCTAAACCAAATGTCATTTTAAGCATTACGTGACCCTTTACTTGTATCTATTTTCCTAACAAACCAACCAGCGAGCCTTGGAATGCTCTATTGATGTCAGGGTCAAACTGGAGTCTTTGCAAGCTACTCTAGTAAGACATTAACTTAGCTTATAAAGTCAATTAACACTCATTTTACATCTCAATCATCATATTGGACCGTGATGACCATGGGATCATTGTTGTGGGGAGAACATCAATTGAGTCTTTATTCGAGAAGGTGGTTTTGGATTCTCATTCTTTCCCTTGGGTTTTGGTGACGTTAGCAGATATGGTGTTTTCTATCAAAACCTATTTGGCATACTTTATTTAGGAGGAACTAGATTCTCCCCCGCCGGTGAAACCCTTGAGGATGGTGTTAACCGCAACCTAGGAGATTTTCTTAAACATCCTCGTGGGAAGATGGCGAAAATAAATGATAAATAACTGCAAGTGTGGCTCGGGTCAATTTTACTGGGCACCAATTGTACTCGCTAAAAATTCAAGACGTGGCAACCCCTGGTGATTAAGGGCGGTTAAAGGCTTTTAGGGTGTTTTGTAGGGTTTTTAGCTAACTCAAACATGGGATGTAAAAAGCTCTTTATGTGGTATTTGCATAAAATTCAATTGGATCATTTTCAACATCAGAGTTGAGGTATTTATAAGAACGTGGAAATGGGACAATTAATCCCTTATTATTCAGGAAAAAGTGGTTAATTTCACCCTAACTCCTTCCATGCTTCATTATAGACTTGGGACACGTCACTTCCCATATTCCCACGTTTCGGGTGAATTTATCCAGGAAGTGGTGGCGTATTCGAAGAATGGATGTTATATCTAATAAACCAACGATCGATCTAATAAACAAATGATCACAAAGTTATTTGGGCGATATGTTATTTTCCTTCTCGCATCGCTCTTTATGGGGCCTTCATGGATATACAAATTGCAGAAATATACCATTACAACCCCATACATCCATATGATGTTCTGAAAGGACGGTCTTTTATATTTGTCATAAAAATATATATCACAAGATAATATATTTTTATACATGTTGTGTAAAGGAAAAAGTTTATTTATTTGAAGTATAGTATTATACGATGGGTGACAAAAATAGTTATGCCACATATAACGAATTTTTTTATAAAAATAATGTATATTTTCAATTTAATTTCCAAAATAACAAGTTTTTCAAAATATTTACCAAAGTGGCGTAGTTTCAGAGTGGAAATAAGATCATACGCCATTTCATTTGGAGTCAATTCATTAAAGGGAAGAGCATGCACCATTTGATTTGGAGCATACACAAGGTGTAGCCAAATCAAATGGCGTCAACACCTTATTTGCCCTAAATGACTTGGAGTGCATGGGCCATATGGGATGGCGCATCCTCCTTAATATATATATTTTTTGAATTTTTTGATTAATTAAGAAATAAAATAGAAAATAGTTAAAAAATTCATGAAAAAATAAATAACAAATAATTAAAGATATTATTTAAATATATAAAAATTTACAAACAGATGGAAAAAAATCAATAACCGGCCTCGATCAAAACGTCCTTCAGTTCCACATCTCGACGTATTAGTGCGACGTCGAGGTCTACCATGATTTTGTTGAGGTGTTTGTGGTATTTGCGTATTGCCCTGTGGAAAAGGTATTTGTTGAGAGGGTCTTGGCGTATCTGACAAATTTTGAATCATCTGTCCCCAATAGCCGGGGGGTTGCTGCCAACGGAGCTTCCGTAATTCAGTTCCATGTCCATATTTTTTAAGTTGGGACTGGGGGTTGGGTTGGGTGCGGACGGTATGGTTGGCCGAATTGGTACATTGAATCGTTTTGAAAACGATGCAATGGTTGTTGTGGGGTTAGGTAGTCAAATAGTGGTTGGGTGTTTTGGTGGTAGGACGATTGTGTGTTCATTTATGGGTGGCTATGGTGGGCTGGGGTGGAGTCGAAAGAGTCATCAGGGCTATAGGAATATGCGGTGTCAGTGTGTGGATGTTAGAGGTAAGGGTAAGGCTCTTGTTGTTGTGTTTGGGTGGGTGACATGAATGGGTTGCGGGTCTGGAAGATTGATTGCGTGGGTAGATATAATTGGTGGGTATGGTGCAGTGTTTGTTGTTGGGCAGGTGTTTGTTGATGTGTGTATGAAGAAGAAGCACGTTGGCGCGGATCTATCAAATATGTCAGCTCAACACAAATTATTGTGTTGTTGTAACCGACCTAAACCAAATCATATATTGATGACTTGCTCTAGCCCCTTCCACAACAGGCTCGTTTAAGATGTGGCGATGTCGATTCTTCCAATGTCGACACATCTCTTTTGCAAAGTCTTTCCAATCATCTAGACCACATTGTGCATCCACTCTCAATTGATGTCAGTCTCCCAAAGACGTCGGAACAATTGGAATATCTTGATTGATGTCAGTCTCTTTTGCAAAGTCTTTTACGAAGGCGAAATTGTCTAGCATAATGACCTGATGCGAAGAAAGAAAAAGGGTCGCCCTAATAACACGCGTATTCGAACGGAGATGGATACGGAAAATAAATTGGTCAGATTATGTAGTTCGTGCCGTCAGCCCGGGCACAATCGTACAAAATGTCTCAATGTAGGATTAAGCACAACATCATAGTTTCAAATGTAACCTTGTATCTTTATATCAACAACAAATTTCATTCCATTAATAGTATAACTAAGCGATTACAATTAACAATGACATAATTTAAACAATCAAAAAACAAAACAAACAAATACAACAGCACAACAACATAACTAAGTGATTACAACCATTAACACAATTTCCTAAGAACTATACATCAACGTTTGAACATCTTGGTCATTAGTAACATTCTTCCAGAAACGAACTTCTCAATTTTGGTTGAACGTGGTAACAAGCCTTTCAATTCTTCTTATCTTTTCACCTTCTGGAATGTCTCCATATAACCATCGGATCTGACTCCTCTTGAGATGTTATAACGTCAATGTATTTCAGAGGCGAATCTTCATTGGAGGTTTGACTGGGAAGAAAATTAAATTGGCATTTCTCTTGGTGATATATGGAACCTGATAGATATATGAGGACAGCGAAGAGGGAAAAGAGGAAGAAGAGGAATTCATTTTAACTGAAAAATAAGGAAATATGAAGAGAATGGAGTGCAGAGAAAATTTAGACGTTGTTGCAGATACATACATAGACAAGTGGTCAGATATATAGGAGAGGGTAGTATGATTAATTAATAAAAAATTGAAGGAAAAAAATAAAAGAATGAGACGTCATATCATTGGCGCATGCATGATATTGAGGCGCCATATGATATGGCTTGTGGTACTTGTATAAGCCATATGATATGACACATATGTACAAACCCAAGTATATTCGCCGTATCATATGGCGCATCCTTGTTAATTTGTAAAGAAACTATGCTATTTTGATAAAAAAAAATTAAAATGTAGTTTTTTTTTAATATTTAGGGTATTCTAAAAAAAAAACTCACATATAACAATTGTTTACAATTGGTTTTCTAATGTTATTGGACTGCATGTGAAAACTAGGTGTGAGGGTGGAATGATAGGTGGGTGTGAGGGTGGAATGATAGGTGAGCACGTATAAGCCATTATGGAGTCTAGTTACGCCAATCTTCTCGGGGGTATGGCTCCTATGAATGAATGGTATAAAAGTGGAGCTAAAATACAAATTTCAATAGAGAAGCAGTAATCTTAGATATTCAGATCAGGTTTGTGTAGAATTTAGGGATATAGAGAACATGATTCAAATAAAAGTTATTTGTGAAGACAGTACCAGAGAAATTAGTGCAAAAGGTGGCTCTATTGAGAAACCTAATGTAAATAGGCTTAAGTTCTAATATGTGGGTGAATAAGTGTTTGGAGTGGCATACATGGTCTATAGCTCCGATATCTTAAATCCAACTATCATGACGGCTATTCAAAGAGTGAATGAGGTGAGGAATACCTTAAGGTGAATTGATGGTTGTGTTGAGATGATGAATGTTGAACGCTTGTGGAGATGATGTTTGTTGAGGAAGAGCAAGCAAAGCAATTTGTTGATTTGCAATAAAGCCAATGTTGTCAGTTTCTTTGGTGGTGTCTTCAAAGTGGAGCCTTGTGCCATATTTGTACTTTTAAGATACAGAGGGAGTTTGTGCTTTTTGAAGCACACCTTTATTGTATGATCTGGCTTGTGACAGTATGAATGTATCTTGATGCGTCTGCCTCGTCTTTCCTAAGAGAATCTTGAACCAATATTTGCTGTGATTTCTATTTGAGGGTTTTCCCATATTTGCAATAATATTGTCTTCTTCAAGAGGAGTAGCATGTTGTCTTACTTGTTGGATAGCATGGAATTTGCTTGAGTCATCAACATTAATTAGGTAATATAATAAGTCTTTTCAATTATGTTTTACATTCCAAGGTGATTAGATTTTTTTTTAAGATGTATGTGATTTTTAAATATTGGAATTTATATTATTTTTGTGTTAAGATTCAAAAAAATGGTTGATTAATACTTTTTCCAAGGCCCTGAGACCTAAACAATTGTGCTTTACATAACATGGATTAAAACTAATCACGGTGATACATTCGTAGCCGATGGGGAGATACTATACTTCAAAAAGTATTAATGTTGTTTCAGCTCAAGCAAATTCATGTAACTTTTACAGGGCGATTAAAAAAGCTAAGCGCATTAAATTGTGCTTCCAATTAACCAAATATTGATAAGAATGTTTCAATTCTCAATAGATAATTTGATTGAGCGAACTCAAGCCAACGAGCACATTAAATTGTGCTTCCAATTAACCAAATACTGATAAGAATGTTTCAATTCTCAATAGATAATTTGATTGAGCGAACTCAAGCCAACCAATACGTCAAGCTTTTAGAGACGCAATGCAAAATGAACAAAATAGCATTGCAAACCAATGTGGCCTACATTATTTGCCAAAAATACAGTACTAACTGCTCCGCAAAACTAAATATCTGAAAAATCTCCAGAAGTTCAAAATCACACTGTAAAGTTTAATGTATGGAAATATAAAAATCACTAGGCAGTGGCTTCCTTCAGATATGCAATAAGATCAGCTCGTTCTTGGGGTTTCTTAAGACCGGGAAACACCATCTTAGTCCCTGGAATATACTGCACAAAAGGATGACATACACAGATCAGTGACATAGTGATGGAAACACATTTCTCACTATTACTAAGCAATATCAAAGCCCTTGTTTGTCATAGGTAGTAATGTAGAACATAAGAAAGTTTCTAAATTGTGAGATTAAAAGCTCAATTCAATTTATGCAAAAAGCTCTAGGTTTTAAGATTGGTAATGATATTTCAATTTTATTTTGCTGAAAGTGTTCATTGAAAAGTTTGTCTAACTAAACTAATTGCAAATCTCATCGGGTTGATTGATAGCCAATCAATATAGAAATGCTAGATTGTATTGTACCTTTTTGGGATTAAGCAAGTAATCATATAAAGTCTTTTCCTCCCAATTCACAGCCATGGCCTTGTTAGCTGCTGAGTAGGAATAACCGGGAGTAGTGCCTGATTGCCTTCCAAATAAGCCATTCAGATTGGGTCCTGAGATTGTCACCAAGGAAAATATTTTAGTCTTAATGCAACATAAAAATTACTGAAACTATAGAGATTATGATCAAACTCAGTGCAGCAAAAGCATAATGAATAAAGTATACTGATATTATGGCGAAAACGAACTTGTGACAACGACATTAGACTATTAACAGTCTTCATACATCAATAGCAACAATATTACAAGAAACTTTGAAACGTTAATAAACCTATGAATCGATTATTGAAATAACTATTCATTATATCAGACTGCTAAAGTAATAATGTCAACCAAAGTTTCAAAAAACGATTGCAGTTGCGTAAAGGGTTTTGCGATTTCAGTCGGTGGTGGGAGCCTGATTGCGGTCAATGCGGTGTGATATAACCACAATTAATTCTTTATCACAAAAAGAGTGAAAAAATAGTATCAGTATTGAAGCAGCTGAAGATATTTAATAAATGACAAAACGTATCATTTAATAAGCAGATCTACTAGTACTGAAGATATCAAAGAATTCACAATATTATTACAAAGGCTTTAATATTCTCTGTTTTGAAAAAAAATTACAGAGCAAATCCATAAAATATTGTCCTAGACAACTGTATTAAATGAAGTCCGTGTCCAAATCCACCAAATTGTAAATCAACAGTGTAAATTACGAATACATGCATTAACATTCAAGAATATATCCAGAAATTAATCAAAAAAATTATGATAAAACAAATGATTAAATAATATATCCAGAAATTAATCAAAAAGTTATGAATCCATGCATTAACATTCAAGAATAATTACTGTTAAAACATGTAGATCTAAGCCTTATATTACATAAATTCAAAAAATAAGAAACAGATCTAACCTTGTTTGTGGCCGGCACCTTTTTCTACGGTGTGGCACTGAGCGCATTTGGTTCTGAAGATTTTATCTCCGGCTTTGGAATCACCGGGTGGTGCTTGTTCAAACGACGACATTGCTTGATTTCTCCGCAAAGAAAACGAGAGTGAGGTATTATTAGGTTTTGCGTTGGGCGAAACAGAAGAGAAGGAGAATGAGAGTATTTATAATAGGAATTGCGTAGCTGCTGCGTTGGAAAATGGAACGCGGTCGCCACGGTGCATGCATCTTAGTCCGCCCTAACATTTTTGTTGACGTGGATCGTTTTTGGTACGTTAAATTCTTTTTTCTTAGCGTTAGCGTGAGGCAAAAGTCAAGTTTGGTATGTGGTTTTGGGTGGGCGTCGTAAAGTTTATGTTCGCATTTTATTCTGCATGTGAAGGCTATGATGATCACAACAATATTCGTTGCGCATAATAATAATAATAATAATATAACATGAGACTTGATAGAATTTTTTTTTAGAATAACCAAGTTATTCAAAAAAAATACCATAAAAACAAGTGTTTTAAACAAAAGATCAAGTGATTGGTTTTTGAAAAAAAGAAAGCTGGTTGCGCCATATGAGATGGTGCCTCAGACAAAATCCAAAACCCAAAAGCCATTTGAAATGGCGTATGTCCTAAATCTTTTTCCATTTCAGATGGGAGGCGTCATACCATATGGCGCCTCAAATCATTTGCTTTTTTTTTTAATTAGGAAATTGAAAAATTTAATGAAAAAAAAAATAAGGGTAGCCAAAAATATATTACCATGTTCAGAATAAATAATAGTACAATTGATGGTAAACAAAAATTTAATGTTTGTGTCTATCTAAACGTCCACCGGTTCCACATGTCGGAGCTCTTACGCGGCGTCTTTGTCTACCACGATTTTGTTGAGGTGTCTCTGGCCTTTGCGTGTTGACCTGCAGAAGAGGCATCTGTTGAGATGGTCCCGGCGTATCAGACAAATTTTGAAGCATCTGTCCCCAATAGCCGGGGGGTTGTTGCCAACGGCGCTTCCGTAATCCAGATGCATGCCCATGTTTTCGTAGTTTGTAAGGGGGAGTTAGGTTGGTTGTAGACGGTACAGTTGGCCGAAATGTTGCATTGAAGGGTGTTGGTCCCGATCCAGTGATTGATGTGGGGTTTGGTAGTCAAATAGTGGGTGGGTTTGTTGGTTGTGGGACGATTGTGTTTGTTGGTTGTAGGACGAGTGGGTGTGGGGGGCTAGGGTGGGTTCGAAAGAGTTGTCAGGGCTATAGGCATTAGTGGGGTCGGTGTAGGTGGGATGGCGGTAGGGGTGAGGCTCTTCTTGTTATGACTGAGTTGGTGGCATGATATGGTTGCAGCTTTGGAAGATTGATTCTGTTGGTATACCTTGTTGTTAAGTATAATAAGGTGTATGATGTTGGGCATGTGGCTGTGAGGAAGAGGCACGTTGGCGCGGATCAATTAGATACGTCGGCTGAGAGAGGAATTGTTGGGGTGTTGTAACAGACCTAAACCAAGTCATATATTGTGAGTTGGTATAGGATCTTCCACAACAGGGTCGGATAAGATGTGATGGTGTCGATTCTCTCAATGTTGACACATCTCTGTTGCAAAGTTCGTCTAGTGACCCACAGCCCACTGTGTGTCCACTCTACGTAGATGTCACTCTCCCAAACGTGTCGGAGCGACCGAAATATCCTGATGCATTCTGAACTGCAGTTTTACCTGATCGCTTTGATGCATCTCCATAGTGGTGAACCAAATGATGGGTGTTTTTGATGTCCACACTGCAGCATCCTTCGCGTTGGGCTGGTGGTCGAAACCCTCGTACGACCTCTGGACAAACTACAAGAAGAAAATAATATTTAATTAGAAATTCGGCGGTGTTGCAATTTATGAGACAAAATTATGGTATTTCAAGAAAAAATTACATCGTTTGGGCCAATGTGATCTATTAGGTTGCGGTAGACGGTTATTGCGCTCTTGGGATTTCGATGATAATTCATTCCCGGAACTGACCACCTAAAAAACGTGACACAAATAAGTTAGTTACAAATAAACATCTCATTAAAGGACATAAGTTCGAGTAGTAAAATTGAGCGTACTTGTTTTCGTATGGAAAAGTGAAGGGATTCCGGTTAATAGGAGCTAGTGTTGGCATTCTGGACCAACTCCACGCTTGAAGGAGATAAATGCAGCCATAAAAAGTGCAAGTGTCTTTTTTTGAAGTTTTACAAAGTCAATTATAGAGATAGGTCAGGACAGCTGAACCCCAACTATATTCGCGCACTTTGTTAATGTTAGACAACAAAGGTAAATACATAATATTTACATTATTTCTAGTACTTTCTGGAAATAAAAAGTGACCGAACAAAAGCATTAAATAGCACCGAGTTTTTTGTATCTTGTAATGCGGGAGGGTTTCCTCGTCTAATACAATAGACTGGTAGTGTTCTTTAAGTGGAGGACATTATCGATGAAATGGTAAACAACGAGAAAAAAGACCCATTACCAGGCAGTCATGTTTATTGCCCACCTCAACACATGACAAGACTTAACTTAGGCGAGGACGAACCGTCAACGGATATTTTTTACGACCCATACATGCAGACGGAGGGAGTATTAAAAGTTGGAGACAATTTTCGTACGAAAGAAAATTGTGTCCGAGCTATAAAACAATACGGCGTGAACTTATCTGCAAATTATAGAGTCGATCGAACAAATCCGACTCTATACAAGATCTATTGCCGTAACGAGGTGTACCCGTTTAGATTAACAGCATCTTTCAGGAAGCGAAGCGACTCCTGGAAGATAAGGTCAATGGGTCCAGAGCACACTTGCATAATCACGAATCCAAGTCAGAATCATCGCAAGCTAAGCTCTTAGTTGATCTGCAACGAAATTCTATCAGTCATTAGCGACAACCCTTCTTTGAAGGTGAGTACAATAATAGCGCATATGGTTCAAAGATACAACTATACTCCTTCGTACAGGAAGGCGTGGATTGCTAGGACTAAGGCGGTTGAAACGGTTTTTGAAAATTGGGAGGACTTTTACAAAGAACTTCCAAGATACCTGGTGGCACTTAAACACTATGCTCCAGGGACTGTTGTCATCTTGGAGACATTGACGGAGTATACGCCAGACGGGAATTGTGTAAGTGGAAAGGGCACTACTACGAAAAACCCATTTAACAACGGTTGGGAATGACATATAATGACACGGGCGAGGGCGTTGTTATGTAGATTGTCGTTGTATATATGATACTTACAACCACAGACTAGTAGGCGTTGTAACAAACTGGAAATTGCGTTAACTATCACAACGGATTTTACAATACACCGTTGTAATAAAATTAATTGTCCTCGGTTCGATTCCCAGCAGCGCAGTTTTGATATTTAGTTTTTCCTGGACAGCGCGCCAGATATTATAACGGTTATGAAACATAACCGTCGTTAAAGTTTCTGTAAAATTAACAAATATGATCCTGCTTTTATAATTAATCCCATTTTTTTACCTGTAATATTGTTCTCCATAACACAGCACAGCAGGAAAATACAATTCACATTTTGTGATAAAGTTTTCATAATAATATTAATCGTATCATATTCATAATATCACATATACCACATTACAGTTTATTAAAATAAACAGCCTACATAAATAAAATATCACATATACCATATTACAGTTTACACACATTACATAACTTCACATAATTGTAACTTGGTGTATTGGTGTCTTGTCTCTTGGCCTGGTGTCTTGTCTCTTGGCCTGGTGTCTGGACTCAAAATACCTATGATTTCAAATAATTATACTTGTTAGTAAAAATATTTCTAAACTATAACATACAATTAATATATTATGAATAAATAATAAATTATGTACTTGTTAATTTTCCCATATGCCTTCTTCATGATCGAGTCGTATAGCATGCACGGCATCTCCATCAACTTCATCATATGAGGTAGGAACTTGTGTTGTGTAAGAAGGTGTGAACGGAATATCAAGGCTTTCATCACTAAGAGGAATGTATTTTACTTGGAGAGCGATTGACCATTTCCCCGATATGTCTGATGGATCGGTAACATAGAAAACTTGTTTTGCTTGAGAAGCCATGATGAATGGTTCTGTATTAAAAGATGAGTTGCCAAGGTTGACCCGGGTGAATCCTAAGTCATCAATGTCTACACCATTACTATTATTGGGAACCCACTTGCATTTAAATAAAGCCACTTTGAAAATAACATAATCAATCTCCCAAATCTCATCAATGACACCATAAAACGCGGTAGTTGCCAATACCGGATTCTTATCTTTCGAACTAGAGAAATACATTGATTCGGCTTCAACCATAACCCCACTATTTTACGTTGTACTACGATCATCTTTTGATTTTGTATAAAAGGTATAATGACCAATGTCGTATGCACTCCAAGTAATGACACAAAATTTTGGCTCGTACGACAACCATTTAAGTATCTCGGATGCACTACGATCATTAGATACACTTTTATTAAACCAATCCATGAATCTATTGTTATGCTCTATCAACAACAACTTGTCACTCATTCGGGAATATTTTTTCTTCAAAAGTCTTTTGTGAGTATCTATGAAAGGTTGAACCTCATCTATATTATTCAATATATAGAAATGTGATTGAATAACTGCATCCCGAGCCATTGACCTAACATTTAGACCTTGAATACCTCTTCCGTCTGTGTCAGCATGACGAGACTTTGGAATTCCTATAGAATCTGCATCCGACAAATAGTTTGTACAAAACTCAACAGGTTGTCGTGGTCCATAAATCATCATACTTAACAGTATATACTTGCGCTTCATGCACAACCAAGGAGATAGGTTGTAAATAGTGAGAAGAACAGGTCACGAAGTATGATTAGTGCTCAGACTACCAAAGGGGTTCATTACATCGGTGGCAAGCCCAAGCCTAAGGTTTCTTGGCTCGACTCCAAAATCCGGAAACAACAAATCAATTTTCTTCCATTGCAAGGAATCAGCTACATGGAGAATGTTTCCATCACGAATCCTTTCATCTGCATGCCATCTAAGATTCTTTGCATCATTCGAATTAGAAAAAAGTCTCTTTAATCGTGAAACTATTGGCAAGTACCATAACACTTTAGCAGGAGGATGCTTCCTACTAACATTGTCATAGTGATCATTGTCATCACCATTGTTAGCCTTCAGCTTGTAACGCTACACACCACATTTCGGACATTGAAACAAGTCTTCATACTCTTTTCGGTATAATATGCAATCATTAAGGCAAGCATGTATCTTGATATACTCCAGACCCAGTGGACACAATATCTTCTTGGCCTCATAGCAACGATCCGGCAATTTGTTATCTTCTAGTAACATTTGCTGTAGCAATTCAAGTACCTCCGTGAAACTTTTATCTGACCATCCATTTTTTGCCTTCAGATTAAACAACTTTAACACCGCCGACAATCGTGTGAACTCTGTGCATCCCTTATATAAAGGGGTGTCTTTATCACTACATAAATTATCATAAATATGAGCATTCATAAAAGAAGATTCCCCAATATCACGGAACATATCCTTTAGTTGATCTTCCATATATTCATCTTCCTCCACTCTTTGACTTTGTGACGCCCGACTTTCCTTATTATCCACCTCACCATGCCACGTCCATATTATATAATTTTAACATATACCATCACAACAAAGGTGATTGTGTATTTCTTTCTTTGTACCCTTTTTGATATTCGCGCAAACAACACAAGGACAATAAAAGATACTATTATTTTCGGGAAGATGTTTATCAGCGTATTCAAGGAATTCACGAACTCCGTTCTCATAAACCGGTCCTAATATATTGGCTTTCATCAAACTACGATCCATTACAACTTCTGAAATTTATACATGTATAATAATGTGAATGACATGCCAAAATCTAATCCAAAAAATCATACTAATCTATATGCATATACAATATGAACAAAGAAAAAATCAATGAAGATGTACTCTCATACTAAACGTAAAGCATATGAAACATCTCATTCTGACTTGAGCATATACAATATGAACAAAGAAAAAAGGAATGAATATATTGAAGAATACCGTACTTCAAAGCTGTAATCAAATGAACGTAAGGAATAAAGATGTTGAAGAGTACCGTACGTCAAATCTGAAGAATCAAATGAACGAAGACGGTCAATATTTTAGCATAAACCAAGAAAAAAGGAATGAAGATGTTGAAGAATACCTTACTTCGAAGCTGAATAAGCAAATGAATGAAGACGGACAATATTTGAGCATAAACCAATAAAAAAGGAATGAAGATGTTGAAGAGTACCTTACTTCGAAGCTGAAGAAGCAAATGAATGAAGACGAAGAGGGTAAAGGTTAGAGCGTCTCTGGCTCACTTGTTCGATTAGGGCGTCTTATAAAAGAAATATAAAATAAGTTTTGTTTTAATTTATCAGTAAAGCTTTTAATCTCGGTTGGAGAAACAAACCGTAGTGGAATCTTAAGTGACACGCGCTAAATGTATCCTAAAAAATGGAAAAAATGTGTTGCAAGGAATCCAAGCTTGTTACATTTCATTTATTACTACGGTTGTTCATCTTAACCGTTGTAAAATAATTTACAATTTATATTTTAAATAATGGACTTAAGTGACACACGCTAAATGTACTCTAAAAAATGGAAAAAATGTAGTTGCAGGGAATCAAAGCTTGCTACATTTTATTTATTACTACGGTGGTTTAAGTCAACCGTCATTAAATGACTGTTTATACCCCAGCTTTTGCCTGGGCGCGAAATTTTTAACCTATTACAACGGCGTAAAAGGATGTGATGTAAGCCTGGCGTTGTTGTTTTAGCGTTTTATAGTAGTGTGGCATTTTTCGCAGACTCTTCTGGGCGTTTGAACCATGCATCAAAGAATTTGCATACTGTAAACCTATAATTCAAATTGATGGAACATGGTTGTACGGAAAATATAAGGGCACGCTACTAATGGTCGTGGCACAGGATGGCAACAACAATATTTTCCCTATCGCCTTCGCTCTAGTTGAAGGGGAGACTGCTGGAGGTTGGAGTTTTTTCCTAAAAAATCTCCGAGAATACGTTGCTCCCCAACCTAACTTATGTTTGATCTCCGATAGACACCCCTCAATCGAGAGTGCTTACAACAATCTTGATAACGGTTGGCAGGATCCTCCCTCAAGCCATGCGTATTGCATTAGGCACATCGGTCAAAATTTCATGCGGGAGTTCAAGGACAAAGGGCTAAAGAAGATGGTTACTAACACGGGATATGCACTAACAGAGCCTACCTTCAATTACTACCGTGACAAGATCAGACTGACAAACGCAGAAGCATTGAGATGGATTGATAATATTTAACGGGAGAAGTGGACAAGGGCATACGACAATGGGCAGCGATGGGGCCGCATGACAACAAACCTCGTTGAATCTATAAACTCTGTATTCAAGGGCATCCGAAACCTACCGATAAACCGTTTTGGTCAGGTCAACATATTTTAGGCTCGCTGCACTCTTTGATACCAGACGTATAAAGTGGGGTTCGATCTTGCAATCTGGGCAGCTGTTTAGTAATAGTTCAATGACATTCATGAAGGACGAAGCTGCAAAGGCCAACACACATGTGGTCACGGTCTTTGACCGTACTAAAGGTCACTTCAGTGTTGCAGAGCCTATTAATCACAATGAAGGAAGGCCTAGGGGATGTTACCGAGTGGAACTGGATAGGAGTTGGTGTGACTGTGGAAAGTTTCAGGCATTTCGTATGCCTTGCTCCCATGTTATAGCAGCATGTTCCAAGGCCCGGCTGGACCCAACCAACTATCTCTTTGTTCTTCACCAAGTCATTACTCTATGCAATGTCTACGGCACTAGCTTTCAAGTGGTAGCAAAGGAGGACTACTGGCCTCCATACAAAGGCGAAATTGTGTTGCATAATGATTTGATGTGAAGAAATAAAAAGGGTCGCCCTAACAGCACCCGTATTCGAACGGAGATGGATGCAGCAGACAAAATGGTGAGGTTATGTGGTTTATGCCGCCAGCCAGGACACAATCGTACCAAGTGTCCCAATGTGGGCTCTAGCACAACACCATAGTTTCAACTGTAAACTTGTCTATTTATAACAACAACAAATTTTATTTCATTGATGACATACCTAAGTGATTACAACGACATAACATAACAGAACATAACTCAATAGCTAAACATCAACAAATAACAACGACATAACATAATACCAAATCAGAAAATAACAACAGCATACCGAAAATAAACAACCCAACGCATAAACTTATCTAGAAAATTACAACCATCAAGTTAATTTGCTTTGGTGTCAACATCATCATAAGGACACCAGCATCATTTTGCACTTTTCTCCAAGTGCGAGTAACTCCATTTGGACCAGACTCCTCAACCTGCCTCCCAATCTTCCTGATCTTTTCGCCTGCCTCAAATTCTCCTTCTAGCCAGCGATATAGTTCCCTATGCAAATGCTCTAATATCTGCGTGTTCCAGAGTATCATCTTCATTGGAGGCTTTGTTGCTGAGAATACAACTAAGGCATTTCTCTTCATCAGTGGAAATGTTGAAAACGGTTCCTCCGGTGCTGTTGATGATGACGATGGACGGCGATTTAACCACTCAGACTTGGTGGGAGGGGAGAGATTAGGATATTGGTGAGAAAAGGGAAGAAATTAGGGTTTCGGTGAGAAGTGTTGTGTAATAACAAATGAGGATGAACCCTTATTTATAGGCACATGATACCCTTGAAAAAAATAAAATTCATTATAAATTAAAATCATAACATTTAAAACGTTAAAAAAAAGGGACTCGAACTGAGGTGTCATATGGTATGGCGTCTCCCCTGAAAAATTAGGGCATGGGTTTTCTACTAAGTCGCCATTTCAAATGGCTTTTAGGAATTTTTTAAAATTTTTTTGCCTGAGGCGCCATACTATATGGCGCCAGCAGGTTGATGGTTTTTGAAAAATACGCCATTTTGATAATTGTTTTGAATGTTATGTTATTTTGGGATTTTTTTTTTAATAACATAGTTATTCTAAAAAAAATCGACTTGATAAGTTGACATCATATTATTATCACACAACAAACTACACTTGTCATAATAACTACTCTAATATTACATAGTACGGATACCTTAAAGTTTTTTATAGTTCTTTGGTATTCATGAATTTAAATTGGATATCGGTATTTTTAGTACAAAATATAAAAAATAATTAATTTTTGTAAAAATAAAATAAAATAATAAATGATATGGCATTGAATTAACATGTTTGATTAGTTGAGGGTACCAATACCCAATTAATTTCAAAGGTACCGAAGTGTTCACCTTTTTTTTATACAGCTTAAAAAATACAATAATATTATAATAAAATATTATAATTTTATTAAATTAGTTTTATTAATGAGTTGGAAGCAGGGTGTAAAAATAAATTTAAATGAACCATTGAAAAAATTATTATTATTATTATATTTTAAAAAATAAAAATGAGATTCATTTTAAAACAAATATTTTTTTAAAATTATAGTCATTGTAAAACGGATTGAGTAATTGGATTAAAAGATTATTGTTGAATACATTTTGTCTTGGATTAACTATATTTGTGATCCTTCTAAAAATTTTAAATTTCGTTTTTTATTTTTTTAAATATTTCCTTTAAAGAATTATCTCCTAAAATTTTATTAAAAAAATGTTGATCTCTAATATTAAAATTGTCTTAATAATTCATTAATTCAATCATTAAGTAATAAACTGTCACTAAAACCGTTGTTAATTCAGTTATTAAATTGTAAAAAAATGAGATCAAAATTGTGGATGAAAATTTTTTAAAAATATTTTTTAAATAAAATATTTTATAGTACTAAAAACAAAATTTAAGATATTTTAAATGACTACAAATATATTTAACCCAAAAATTTGATGTAAAAAAATAATATTAAATTTACATTTTTATGAATGTACTGTCAAGTTAGTAAGACACTTTTAAACAGATCTTCTTATTTCATATTAATTATTCAATACTAATGTTAAAAAATAAATTGATCATAAATATCTAAATATAAGAATTGGCTTACCATTTTAACAAAGATTAATTTAGAAACGCTTATCGAACTTACACGTTCATATACTCTGCCTTACTTCTATTTAGGCGAAAATCATGTAATTCTAAAGCGTGTCTTCAAATTTTCAACCTCTCATTTAAATCCTCCTTAGACTCTTCAAGAAAAACTATATCATTTGCGAAAAACATGCATTCGGTACTAGCATTTGGGTGTGTTCCGTGAGTACATGCAAAATTAAGGTAAAAATGTAGGGACTTTTGGTAGAACGTTGATGCAAACCAATTGTACTGGAAAAATCGTCTGTCTCTCCACCTTGTGTCTGCACACTAGTCGATACCACTTTCATACATATATTAGATAGTTCGAATATATGTAATCTTAATCCCTTTCTTTTTTAGGATTTTTCACAAAATCTCTATAGACACTCTATCATATGTCTTCTCCAAATCAATAAAAATTAAGTGGATGTTTTATTGGTCTATTTGATATTGCTCTATCAACCGCCGTAATAGATAAATTGTTTTCATGGTCAACCTTTCAAATAAAAAACCAAATTGATTTTCAGTAACTTGAGTCACTTTTCTTAATCTTCATTCAATTACTTTTTTCCATAACTTTATATTATGAGTCATAAGTTTAATTCTCATATAATTTGCATAATTTAATATATCTCATTTGTTTTTATAGATTGGAACTAAAATGTTTTTTCTCCATTACCTCGTAATTTCATTGAAGAGGAATTTTTCACATTTCAATAGATATATCTTCTATCAATTATTTGTAACTTTTTATAAAGAGAAAAGGGATGGTGTACTGACAGTGTAAATTATTTTTACACTGTCAACCAATGACAATCATGTATTCCGTCAAGTCAGCCTGAAAATCTTAAATTATGTAAATGATTTGACATTTTAAAATATTTTGATTGGATGTATGTGTAATATTTTTATACACTGACAGTGCACTACCATTAAACTCTTTTATAAAATAGAAATTAATTTCCTTTGTGTAATTTGTTAAAATAAAGTAAAATATATATTTAAAAAAGACATAGCTATATTGATATTGCAATATTACTAACACAAACTATATGTACATTAAGGTTTTGCTTGCAATTTCAAATGAAATGGGAGAATTTTGGATTTCAAAAGGAAAAAAAGAAAGGAATCCCTACGTGTTGGTGAAGATTTAGGGCCTGTTTGAATCACTTCTCAAAAACTGTTTTTTAGTTTTTAAAAATTAAAAATTAAAAAACTTGTTTGATAAACTATTTTTAAATTAGAAGTTTAGAAAATTAATTTTGTTTTTTAGTTTTAAAAACTGAAAAAGTAAAATTGGTAAATGCAGTTTCAGTTTTCATTTTCAATTTTTTGTTTGTGAAAATCCAAAAAGTGAAAACACACGGAAAACTAAGAATTTTCATTAATGACACATTGATAATTTTTTGATTTCTTTTTTATAACTTTAAAAGGATATGAATATTGTACAATGCTTTTTCAGAAAAAGTTTTTCTATAATAACAATTATGATTTATAGTGTGTTTAGCATAAAGCCATTACCGATCATTTTAATTTTATCCATGCATTCAAGTTATATATTTTTTCCCTAAATAACCAAATTCTTCTGAATTTTTATATATATTTACAAATATTTTATATATGCATCTAACTAAATTACATCAAATAAATATATGAAAAATTAAATTTATAATGTAGCACTATTTTGATTCGATTAAAAACTTTTATATAACAAGTAATACAGTAAACTTATTTAAGATTTTTTTTTTAAATGTACCGTTCAAAAATCTAACTAAAAATATCTAAAAAATATATCTGATAAAAGTATTTTACCAAATATCATAAAAACAATTTTTTGAAACTTTCAGACAAATATTTAAAATTAATAAATATATGATTATGATTTTTATTGAGTTTTAAATATATGGGATTTTTCTATTTGAGACAACAAAAATATATAAAAAATATTCTTTTTATCAATAAAAATTAGGTTTAAATGCATTTATGCTTTTCTTAATTTCAAAAAAATAAATTTTGATCCCTCCTTTCTAAAAGCTAGTATTTTGGTTCTAGACTTTGAATTTTTTTTTCTTGTATTGGTCCCTTAAATCAATTTAAGGTTCAATTTAATGATGTGAAAGTGTTTAGTTGGACAAATTTTAGATGTCATTTCAGCAAAGTTACCCTTAATGTATATTTGTTAATAAATGTATTTTTAAAAATTAGACAACCAAATAGAATTTTTATTTTCACATCTCTAAAACTGTTTTTGAAAATTAGCTTATCAAATGAATTTTTTATTTTCTCATTTCCAAAACAGTTTTGAAAAATTATATTACCAAACAATTTTTTTATTTGTTCTCTTCTTAAAAACACTTTTCTAAAACAGTTTTATAAAACATGTTTTAAAAAGTAAAAAGCAAAACTCGTTGAAACGAGCCCTTAGAATCTAAAAGTGCGTTAGTCTTGAATTTTCAAGTAGGTGCTAATATTTAATTAGTCCATAAAAAATATAGTTCCAGCTTTAATTAGTTTCAACTATGGGGTAAAATTGATTCTGAATATATATTCAAAAAAAAAAGAAAAAGAAAAAGATAAAATTAAGTTACAATAGTCATTAAGCTTGATTAGGGAGGTTGATTTTTCTTCATAATTAAAAATCATCTAAAAATAAGAGAAGTCAAAAAATTGTATTGAACAAAGATTTTAAAAACTTCTAAAAATTTTAGATAAATTTAGATAAATTTTTCAAAATTATTCTATATCATTATAATAATTTCAATATTAAAAATATATTATTTATAAACATTCAATCCATTAGAAAATTAATCCCAAATACTGGTATAAACATGAACATGACCAAAAGGAATATAGAAGTCAAGAATGTCGCACTTGGTTTTTAATTTCAAAAGCATATTTTCTAAGCCGCGTATGTTTATATTTTATCCCTTTGAAACTCTCCCATTTAACTTCTCTCTAAACACCAATAAGCATATATAAGTTTTCATAAATTAACAACCATAAATTTATTATAATTAAAAAAAGCTCTTATAATCTAGACTCTACTAGAAATCAAGCATTCCTTCCATTGTGCCTTATTATCTAGAACCTAATATAAATTAAGCATTTCTTCCATTGTAACTTGATACTTTTTTGGGATGCAATCCATTATACCTTGATATGAGGTGCCTAAATTAGTTGTGGTAATAACACATTCTTCGGATCATAATCTAAAATATATACGAGCTCCACCTACCAAAATATGTAAGCATTCATAATAATACTACAACTAAAGGAATGTCGGATGATAAAACCATCATCACCATGATTCACGGTTTTGAAAAGGCGGGCTTGCGGAGGCCAGGTATCTGCAAAATAATTTTATTAAAAATTATATGAACCATCAAATTAAATCTAAAGTATCCACTTAAATATACAACATATGGTCTAGTATGTTTTTTTTTTTCCTAAAGCAGTGATTTTTTATTTTTAATTCTATTTAAATTTTTTTTTATGGTCACCATTCAGACGTCTGGAACTTGAAGAACTGAGATATGTTAGATTCATAAACCAACCAATGCAATTCAGAATTTTTGTATAATGAATACAATTCAAAGTGCAAGAAGTGAAAATGCAGATATTGTCATTGTGAGCTTTTGCAAGATAAATGATAGAAGATTGGATCAAATTGGGCTTTTCAATGTACTAGGATAAAGCTGTGTAAGGATATGCTGAGGGATGAAACTGGGTAGTGGCTGATGGGATCTACTAGGCACCATGGTCATGGAACAGCTCATACTGAACTTGAGTATTTTACTGGAAATTGGGAATAAGAGAACTAGAGTATTTTACTGGGAATTGGGAAAATGAGAAAATTTTATCAAGAGTGATTACCACGCTCATTTCCTTGATCAATCAACCGCCCTTGAGCCCATCTATCAGTGGTCAAATACTTAAAATCGTTTGAAGATGCAAAGATTGAGAGTTGAGATTCGTGCATACCCTCGAAGAAGGCAACTATCAACACAGATCGGATGGCTAAATAGACAATGGATTGTGAACCGGGCTACATGAAAACAGTTATGTGTGGCCATGTGTATTAGATTTCTGAAGCTTCAGGGGATTATCTGCCCCATCTGACTTTTATGGCTACTTAGTTTTTTTCTGTTGGCCCTCCAATTGAACAGAACCACCTACCCCCTCAAAAAAAAAAAAAAAAACAAAGACTCTACTATCCACTAAGTTGAGGTCGAAGCTCAAATTGAAATTTCTATTTGCGATTAAGATTACAGACTTAAGAGTAGTCTATATAGAATGAGAGAAACCTATCCTTAGTATGGATACAATAAAAAGAGAGCCACAATATTCTTATTATGGGGACAAAACCCTCTATGTCTGCAGAACTATTGTAAACAGCATTGATAAGAAATGAAAAAGATACATACCACGACTCCATTAGGGCCTATTTGGTTACGAGAAATAAAGTTGACAACCAGTGTTGCAAATTCATCAGGTACATCTTCCTAAATATATTAGGACAGAAGATGTTAGATTACAAAATAATAAAGAAAACCATAAAACAACATAATGAATGTAGCAAGAAACACGGCCGAGTACAAACCTGAATAGCATGCCCTGTGTGTCTGACAACTACCATCTGAAACTTCCCTTGCATTTGACCAATTGTGAGAGATCTGTTACAGAAACAGTGCCAATAAAAAAATAAGAACACTTGACCAATTCCATTCGCTCATTAGCTCGGGAAAAAAGAAGAGGAGAAATTAAATAAAACTATATATAAAGCTATTTTCACCGGGGTTATTCGTATGAAAAGTTCATACTACTATCTCAATCATGTGTGGACCTTCGTATTAATGTTTCCATCAATCCGTCTTATTAATCAAAAACAAATAAAGAAAGTTACAATCTACATATCAGTGCATATCAGATGAGACTAAGGTGAACTAAACTTTAATTTCAATGAAGAACATAAATCACATTGCCTTATTGCTAAGAATTTCAATATGAATTCAGGATTGTGCACATAAAATGCTATCATTGGGTACAGCAATAAAGGAACGGAAAGAAAAGGAAGAATCAGTGGAACATAACCTCTCTGCAGGTAATAGTGCATAACAATCAATAAACCGAGAACTACTTACTTCTTCTTCCCTAATTGAACTTTTCTAGAAAATAAAATCTCCAAAGACATTTAGACAGTTATCATTTCCAGATTATGCATTTGAACTGCAGCTATTAATGAAACAACATAAAATTGAACTCGTCGCATCTCTGATCACAATTTGCTTTACTATTTGGACCAGACAGTTATCATCAACACTTTTTGGAGGCAAGATATTAAGTAAGAAAAAAAATTGCATCCAATTGTTTAATTCCACTCAAACTATTTAAACTGATAAAAACCACAAAAGAAAAGGTTTCCGTGGAAACCGTCAAATAAAGTTTAAAGCACTGCCAAAAACTAAAACAATTCAAGGGATGTTACTTGTCCAATCTATCTGTTCCTGCTAATAGCAACAGCTTCGGAACAGGAGACGACAAAAATTTCTCTGAGAGGCCTTCATACCTGAACGGAAAAAAAAAATTATATAATGTACAATCTGATGATAAAAACGCCATGAAATTTACTTTCAATTTGATAAAATTTGTATCCTAGTTCTATCTGTTAAGAATTGAGTTATCATGCTTTGCATAAAAAGGACAAATATCAAAATATAACGTGAAGTTTGAAAAAATAAAATAAAAACTTTTGATGAAAAGTTCTATATTTCCAATCCATATCCATGCAATATTAGGCAATTAGCCAACCATGATCCCTGATAACCTCCCCATCTGCGGTACAAATGCAAGGTCAAACAACTTATAGGGAATTTGTAAGAGGTTTTTACCTCTTACATAAAACACATAGAAAGCCAATGGTTTCATGAATATTATTAGTTAACTACCGAGGATAGTGTTGGAGGTGATTGAGTTAGTCTTTTATGTATTGAGGGAGAAAAAGAAATAGACAGCTTAATAAAACTATATTGAACCTTATTACAGAAGAGAAAGCAGCATTCCTTATTTATACTTACTGAGCTCCTAATCCTCATTAAACAAGAAAACATATTGTGATATATAACGTGATAAGGAACTAAATGAAAGGTAACTCTTAGTTGGTTTGTTAATGATAATGAATTACTAAGTTGGTTAGTTAGTGTGAGATGAAAGGCTAAAATAAATAATAGAAAGGAGAGATTAGATAGATGATCTTTGGTCTTGTACAGGGCTTAGAGAATTACTTAGTTAGTGTGAGATGAAAGGATATAATAAATAATAGAAAGGGGAGACTAGATAGAAGATCTTTGGTTTTTTACAGGGCTTCGAGAGAGGGAGAGAATCTGGTCTCTTGAAAAACTGGTGTAATATTATTTTCCATCAATAAACACCATTTCTACTATAATATAAACTGATCTGGCTGACTGGCTCCAATCAACGTGTATCAGAGCTCCAATCTTGGAGAGGCGGGGGGATTTGGGGTGGAATACTTCAAGATTGAGGCCAGTACTTGATGCAAGTGACGACGCCTGTTGGTGGCTAATCAATTTAGATCAGTATTCTGAGGCCATTTGAGTGTGTAAGGAAGAGAAGCTCTCATAGCACCCACGTATATGGGTTCTTTAAATGGGTCCCACTCAATTTTTTTATTTTATTTCACTCTTCCCAATTTTTTAAACAACTCAGCTACATTTTTACAAATATTCATATATTCTTCAAAAACTTTAAAATGGGTCCTACCAAATCCCACAATATACCTCACATTTGTATTAATTTGGACACTTTTTAATAAAAAGATTAAAAGAGAGAAGCAAATAACTGAAAAAGCATTGTAGATGTGTGCTTTACTGTAATAACTTTGCCAAACTAAAGACCGGCCTTTCCATTCAATTACCCATTGCCTTCTGACACAGTAGTATAAAAAACTGCGTAGGAACTTTGTAATAAGACCGATAATTATGCTCTCGTGGGCTTGGATGACGTTGGAATGACTGACTCTTTTAATGGTTTTCCTAGAGAGCAATAACTGGAGTGCTACAATACACACCTTCGAGAAGGCTGTGCTCATGTGATTCTAACAAGAGCTTGGTTTATCTTCAGGATTGGGGATCCAGATCAAGGAAAAAGCAAATTAGGATGAAATTCCAAGGATGAAAAATCAATATTGGTTGATAGGCCAAGAATAGAATCAATAACAGCAGCAAAATAAAAAACCAACATAGTGGAGGCAAAGGCAAAAAATGATCAAGAAGCATAAAGTTAGACCACCTACTAGTATTGTTATTATATTATTAGGGAGCATATACTGTTTTATTAGGCCCCAGCCAACAGTTGTGTTATTAGGCAGTTACTGAATAAGGAAAATTGAAGTAAAAATCAGTAGGCATTTTATTTGGGGACTGGATATTGATTGGGAGAGATCAAGCTTTTGAATTCTTGGAAGGGGGAGACCAAGACTCTCGAATTCCTTGGATAGGAAGTGTCTGTCTTAATTTTCTTTTGTTTTCTCTCTATTAATTTTGTAAACTAAATTTCCTATTGTAATCCAAATTCTGGTCTCAGTAACTAGAACTATTCAATAAAGGCCAGTTATTTACTTTATATTTCTATGTTTAGTGCCAGTTTCCAATCTAACTAGTGGGTGTCTTGACCAACTTCATCGAATTAGAGAGAAGTCAGCCAAGACAAAGAACAAAAGCCAGTACAACTGCTCCTCAACTTAGTGGATCAAGATTAAAAAAATTAGAAAATGGGGTGAAGATCGATGCCCCAACATGAGGGGAAGAAAGATTATCGTTTGGGACACACAACACTAGAATGGGATGGAGAGGAGTGATAGCCATGGACCTTGGACTTCCATAATTTCAGCCAGTCCACGCCATCACCTGAGCCACCCAACATGAATTTGACCAGCAAATAGACAGGGCATTTGCTGCAAGGAGAAATGGGTTTCTTATGTGCTGATTAATCTTCCACCGATGGAACCACAAGAACCAGTCCCTTGTATTAGAACCACAAGAACCATAGAGAGAGCGTTGGACAAGGTCGTGGCATGAAAGAAATGTATAGGGGGGTACTTGGGAAAGAAATGATAGGTTAAGTCCAAATATGCACAAGGAGTTGGAATGCTGTAACGGAAAACCAGAATCCTGGGTAACGGACCAAACCTAGCTTGCTGAAAGGGGAGATGAGTTGGTGGCATCCGCAGAGATTAGAACTTCAACCAACACAACCAACCCCCTACCACTACCGACCCCACGAAATGAGATTTCCTCAGAAAAGGGCCGCATACTATCGACAGCGGTGAAACTCAGGCCCAAGGGAACATGAAGACCCAAAATCCAGAGTAACTACGAAGATGGTTCATTACTAGAACTCCGGCAGACTGCATCTATGACAAAAGTTGAGACCAGTCTACAGCAGGGACAAAATGGGGCCAAACCGCAACTAAGGGAAAAACTGGGCCAAACTGCACTTTGGACTCTACCAAGGCCAGACTACTTTTCTGGGATAGTCGGGAGGAAGGAAGACATGGTGGTGAACTGATTTAAGGCTTCTAAGATAGGCTAAAAAAGCGGAAAACAGAAAAGCTCATTAACTAGATCGAAATTGAGAAGCAAAAAGGTGAGTGTAAACTGTGCACAACTAACCAGAAAAAAGGATAGTGCGGCTCCTGTTCGGAGTGGTTTTTTGTTTTACTTTTATGTTTCACACTATTTACCGCACCTCATTGTAAATTTATGTATGTGTTTGAGCTCAAGCTACCCCATCACATATTGGAACCCAAACTCCAAAAAGAAATATACTGGTTCACTTCACCTCTGGCAGGAACAATGGCCAAACTCACAGAGCCAGAATGGCAGGGAGAGCACTGACATGTTGGAATAGAAAGGCAATATGCACTCACTGTAAAAGTTGAAACAAGAAACAAAAAACTTAATTTTTGGTTGAGTTCTGTTTTCATATTAAGGAAAAAACCATGTTACTCCAATTTATCCAAACAGGTTTTGTTTTCAAATTTGAGTTTTAAAACCAAAATCTCAAACAACCTCCTCGAAAGGTACCATAGATAATGACACTGTTGAAATAGAATTCTGAACAGTGATGAGAGGATGATATCATTTGCATATCGTGTTGAAGTTATAGGGTTAGTCTTTTAGACATAAAGGTCGAAAAAGAAAAATGTACATCAATAAATTACATTCATATTGATGTGAATGATATGTGGGACATTATTATAGAATACAGAACAAAACTCATTCTCGATCCTTTCACTAGTAAATAAGGAAACAAATCATTATATTTACTATAAATATTCTTAAATGTAGTAAGCATAAAAAGATTAAGATAAGACATACCACCCTTTCCAATACTGTTCAGTCTTTTCCAGCTCTGTCCGATAAACATAACTGTGGCATCAAATCAAGATCATTCCATGGAACCAGCTTGTTCAGATTGGGTAAAGGAAAAGGAATATATTTTGGATTATTCTACCGGTGTAATGAAAGGCCAGGAGAGAAGTACCAACCATTTCTTTGAATCATCGTATTTTAATGTAGCAGGGACTGATACCCGAGCAGAATCAATATTTCTCAAAGTTCCGGCCCTGACACTCCATTCAATCTGCATACAAGCAATTCCAACTTCATTCAAAATTCACCAATACAATTGAAACAACACTAAAGCACTGATGTTCAAGCAGTGCATAAAAAATTAGGAATAGGGATGACATACAAAAACGCTTTCATAAAATAAAATAAAAATTATAAAAAAAAAAAAACTAACAGATGACAAAAAAGATTACTAAAATAAATAAGATCTAAATGAAAAACAGTTGTGTCAACCATGTAATGGGTAATTTAAAATGCAAATGAAAACGGGTAAGGATACAGAGCTTACAGCTTTTTCAATGCTTGAAAAGTGTTGCATCCTATTTGATAGGATTTTCTGCATATGAATTAGTGAAGCCATTGCTGTTCCCTGAAATTCTTGTGACAATCAACATTTCAGTGCCTATTTGTGATGAGTCAGTAGTAGTAAAAGCAATAAGGAACTTAACTACTCGGAAGTTAGAAACCAACCTCTACAACATCCACAACAATCAACCCAGCCAAGGTTGACAATAATCTCTTCGCAGCAACATGCACAGCAATCGACCCTCCCATGCTTTGATGACGGAGAAAATTTTAATCAATAATAGTAATTCCCGAAATAATCATCATTTATATAAGTGAAAGTGATAATCTATTCAGATTAGTTTCGCCAACTATTTCTGTAGGAATAAAATTCATTGAAGAATGAAATTGAAAGTGAAAAACAAAGACCGCGTGATAAGAAGTAAAAACACAAAATTAAATTAAGTAGAGAAAAACTAATATCTGCAAGAGCAAATGAAAATGTAAAACTTACCTTATTGTACAGAATATCTCTAGTTGAAACCAAGTTCAACAATCACATACAACAAAAAATCATAACATTTCTACAGCTATGCCTTAGAGTTTTACAGCAGATCCATTTTGACTATGAAAAATGATGTAAGGATTGAAGAATGACAAGTCTAGTCAAATAAAAGGAAGCTGTGGTGATGAGGTGGATTAAAAAATGGGAAAACAAAAGTTCTCTTGTTTTGTCAACTCAACTCAGTTTGTTCCGGTGATTACTCATTCACCCCCAAAATATCAGTAAGAACCAGAACCAAATTAAATTTCATTCATTGAACTTCACATTGGATAAATAACAATTGACACAGCATAAAAATATAGAGAACATGCAATATCCAATCTAGCATTGATGATGATTGTCATTAAACAGGACTCCACACCATAAAATATAACTAAACGACCCTGAAATTTGCCCCCCTTATATTAATATAAGACGTCAAACTTTTACGAACCAAGAGTCATATTATATCATTATCTAATGAAGGCAGTGACAGCAGAATTAAAGTTTCGGTACATTTAATCTGGAAAATAATAACCACTACATGCTTCACAAAGATGCAAGTTTGTCAACAAAGTGGATCTCTTTGTTTATGAAAAATCAAAGACTGTAAAATAATACAAGTCTAATCAAATTAAATCACCTGTGCCCAACGAGAATAACTGCGGGAGGAGAATCACCGTATAATTTCTTTATAACAGCCAATACATCATTGCACATGGTCTGCACAAAAGAATGATCACCGCTACAATCACATGAAAATTATAACAAAACCCAGAAAACTGAACATGGCACGCGTTTTCACAAACAATGTAGTTCACTTTAGTTTATTTATTACTCTGTACCTCAACAGATAAGTCCAAATCATTATCTGTCACTGACTTTCCATGACCTCTCAAGTCCATCGCAACCACTCTAGCTTTCTCCTTAATTATACTGGTTGACACAGAAAATGAAAGCCTGAAATGAAATAATACAGAGGCTTCCATTACACTGCTAACTTGCAATAATAGTTGAAAAATCTGTAGTTCTACATAAATATATCTAAATCTATACCAAGCTTGCACACTTAAGGTGCTAAACTGAAAGCAGGTTCGAAGCATAATAACTAACAATATACTGCTGATTTGGTTTCATAGATTTCTCCTATTACTAGTTTAGCACAGATCTTTCAAGTGTGTGGAATAAATCAAGAGGGTTAGGATTGAAAATCCATAACTACCAAATTTGCAGTGCTGTCGCAGAGCTAGTTTCATGTTTGCGGTTCGGTTAGTTTTCTAATTAGCTATTGACAATTAATGTTAATAACTTGTATTTAACAATCTATGCCTTCATTCTTATCTTCAAATACCAAACCTCTATAGTGTTTATAACCCTCTCAAACTCAGTTTTTTTCTTTTTTTCTCAATGCATTAATTTATGATACTTTAACAAGTACCAACACTCCAAATTCTATGTTACCTCATGAACAACAAATTAAAAATTAGTAAAAAATTAAAAGATAAATTAAGGAACTAAGAAATGCATAAGCATTACCCGGAATAACCACCACCGTGTAAGCAGAAAACAACGGGACCCTCAGTTCCTGCCATGTAAACATGAAAAACCTGAATATAGGTGAAATAAATTGTTAGAAAAAAAAAATCAATCTAAATCAAAAATCATAATCTAGCATGATATTGATTTTGCAAACTAACATCATTTGATTCCGGGATAGCAACGTCGTCTTCTTTGTCAAAGTAATCGGACCAATCTAGCGGTGCGTTTTTTTCCGACGAACTCCTACAATAAATAACCGTCAAAACGAAATGGAAAATGAAAACGACGTCGTAAAAAGAGGAAGATCGAAGCGGCGGAAGGTTACTTAGTTGGAGGACGTTGAGGAACGGAAGCGAAAACAGAAGCGGGCTGTGGTGGCTGATCGTCGGTGATCTCTTCGGGAAGTGACGTCATGTGAGATGAATCCATTGCGTTTTCTTTCGCTTTCTATTCTATATCGATCTCAAAAGTTGAATAGTACTGCAGATTGCTTGTGTTGAGAAATGGAAGGACCACACTTGCACGTTTTTTCTTTTGAAACCCACTAACAATTTCTTTCTCTATGGGTCCTATAGTTTCATGTTTCGTGGCACCTTTGGTTAAATTACTACCAAAAAAAAAATTAGAGAATTTCATTTTCCACCTTATTGCAATTAGTGGTGTACAAAATCGAACCAACCCAATAAAAAACCGCAAATCAATTCAAATTAAAATCACAAAAAACTGCATTTGGTTCGGATTTATTCGGACCATCTTTTAACAAAACTGCACGGTTCGGTTTGGTTTGCGGTTTGTATTTTGCAAACCGAATTAAACCAAATCAAACCGCATTATGATACAACTCAAACTTCATTTATCCCACATGTAACCCAAAACTTAAACCCATTATGCTTGAACCTTACAATTACAAAATATTTTCTCTTACTCACACTTAACTTTTCAGATTTAATCTTCTCAAATCTCTCCTAATACTATTGTGTATTCTTCTCATCTTCTTTGTCATGTACGTCTCACCTCTTCTACATTAATCTCTCATCTTACATGTTTTTTCTTTTTCATTTTCTTATTTTTATGTTACTATTTTCTCTTCAAATTATATTTTTATCGCATATTTCTTCTCTAATCTCACATCTCTTATGTTCTTTCTTTTTCATCTTCTCTAATCTCCCTTCTCCTCTATTTTCTGTTTTATTATAATATTTTTGATATTGTTTTATGCTACTATTTTTTTTCACTTTTGTTTAAATTGATTTTTGTATATTGAATGAGAATTTTTTGTCTAAATATGATGAGTTTTGTTGTTATTTAGCAATTTGTGAATGATTAAACACAAAATTATGTTGTTTTCTATATATGTAAATATCACTCAATAAAAATCTTGTAAAAAATCGAACCAACCGAATCAATCCAAACCGCATTGATTTGGTTTGGTTTGGTTCGAATTTTTTTTAAAAGTCAACCGAACCAAACCAAACCGCATGTTTTTTTCTCTTGCGGTTCGGATGATTTTTAGCGTCAAAACCGCCCAAACCGCACCGCGAACACCCCCACTTGCAACATGTGAATATTTACATATGCCCTATAGTTCTGAAAATATATTTTTGGACACACTTTTGCATATTTAACTAAGATAATTCTGAGTTACGCCACATACATTGGGTTAGTTTTATTCCGAAGATATATCTCCGGAACATTTTAAGAAAAATATTTTAATTGTCAGTTCATTAGATATTTCGGAGATGTGTCTCTGAAATTATGGGCACTATTTTGAAATTTCATGTCACCTTTGCATGTTAGGTATTTTCGGAGATGTATCTCCCAAAATATTTGATATAGCAACCAGTTGCATGATCACTCCTTCATTGTTGTCATACTTCATTCTCAATCAAACTCTTCACCCTAAATACCCTTCATTATCAATTCATTTTTTCACTCTAAATCTCCATCTTTTTGGTTCAACATATCACAATTAGCAAAAGAAGATAGAATTTCAGATAAAGATTGTTCTTTTCCCTCTACATTGCTCACATTAATCATCATTTTTCTGAAAAAACTTACGTTGTGTCTGAAAATGTATCTCCGAAACGTATATGAACTTGTCTGGAGATGCATTCCCGAAAGTTGTCTATGTTCATTTTTTCAGTCATTCTGCAGCAGCAGTTAAACTAATGTTGTGTTATTGTTTTAATTGTTTTCAATATATATGGTGCACCCCGATGTTTTCCCAAAAACAAGTTGTTTCTCTGAATGTTTAATGGGTTATTGTGAAGATGGTAGATATTGGTAACGACTTTAAAAACAAGCAAGAGTTTGAATCTCGTGATCAAATGCTTGAATGGATTTGTATGGAGACCTCTGAACTTGGATTTGGTATGGTTATCGGAAGGCCCGATAATTGTTCAGATAGAATATGTGCCTTTGTGACAATGGTGTGCTAAAGAAGCGGGATATATCGAACTCCTCTCTGAAATTTTAAAAGAGACGACACGGGTAGTAGAAAATTTGAGTGTCTGTTTCAGGTTCGTAGTTATATGTTGGCAACAAAAATTAGATATTTAATGTGGTGTGTGGTTTGCATAACCATGATTTGTGTTTAAAATTAGTCGGTCATCCTAGTGTCTGTCGGCTCAAGCTAGAAGAGAAGGAATGTATTAGTGACATAACCTTGAATCTTGTTTAACCAAAAAAATATACTTGCAACATTGAAACGGAAACGACATGTCAATATAGCAAATAACAAGCAAGTGCATAATATTTGGTACCTCACTAATAAGGTGCTTATGGGGATAAAATTGAGATGCAACAACTCTTGAAAATGTTGGATAATAACAATTACGTATCCAGGTACCGAACGTGCGATAATGGAGTTACTGTTAGAGATATTTTTTGGACTCGTCCTGATCCATAAAGTTGTTCAACCCATTTCCTATGGTGTTGATACTTAATTTAACCTAAGAGACCAATAAGTATAGGTTTCCATTATTTGAGATGGTTGGTGTTACCTCAACTGAGAAGACATATTCTGTTGGTTTTGTATTTCTTAAGTGTGAAAAAAAGGACAATTTTACTTAGGCATTAGAGGTGTGTCGGTCATTATTGAAGGTCCAAGGTGAGATGCCTAAAGCGATTATTACCGACCGTGATACTGCATTGATGAATTCGGTTGCAAATGTATTTCTTTCTTCTTATGCATTACTTTGTAAGTATCAGATAATAAAGAATGTAGAAGTTGTGTTAAACCCACGGTAGAGACGAAACAAATAGAGTTCGAAGGCGGAAAATTGGTGAAGGCGGGTGTGATTGTGACAAAAATTATGGATGCATGGAATCATATAATAAATTCTTCCAAAAAAGAATTATATGTTGATTCTGTTATTCATTTTCGAAAAGTGTGTGAAAAGTATCCAGATTTGTTGAAATATGTTGAAAGCACAATTCTTAATTAGGTGAAGGAGAATATAGTTTGTGTGTGGACTGATAATGTTAGCCACCTTGGAAATATAACTACTAACTGGACTTAAGTCACCGACTACAAAATCTCAAAAAAGTTTTGTGAAAGAAGTTTACATTAACAAACCACCTCCGACGTCGCTTCCACCGAAGATTTCATTCATTGACAATATGTTGGTTTTTATGCACAAATATATCGAGCGGATCATCAATGTCGTGGGGGATGATAATTGCGGTTACCGAGTCGTGTCAACTTTACTCGGTAAAGGATTAGATAGTCATGCACTTGTCCAACATCAAGTTATCCAAGAGTTGAAGATGCATAAAGAATCATACACGCGGTTGTACAAAAATAAAGAAAAATTCAACGAGGTTTATGAGTTTCTTGTTCCTTACTTGAGCAGGCTGGCACCGGAGGCAAAATGGATGAGCTTCCTTAGTATGGGTCACCTAATAGCATATGTGTGTGATAGAGTGTGTATTGACCTGACACACTGCATTTTTTCGAAAACCTTTTTCCCACTACGTATCGCCCACTCCAAAATTCAAATGATCATATCATGTGTATTGGATGAGCTTCCTTAGTATGGGTCACCTAATAGCATATGCGTGTGATAAAGTGTGTATTGACCTGACACGCTGCGTTTTTTCGAAAACCTTTTTCCCACTACGTACCGCCCACTCCAAAATTCAAATGATCATATCGTGTGTATTTGATGGCTTTTAAAATCAGATCATTTTATTCCAGTTTACTTGAAACCGGGATGCCTCATACCACTTACATCACCGGAGTGGACGACTCATTCAAGCACAAAAACCGAGACATAGTTGGATCATTTTATATAAAGGATACAAGAATTCGGGAGATTGAACAATATTGAAAAAGAGTCTAATGCACAAAAATCCAAGGGGGTACCACCTATAGATTTAGTCGACGACATATGTTTTGATTTGTTTTGATTTCTTATTTAATCGGACAAATAATTATATGTAATTTTGACTCAATATAAATGAAGTGTTATGTATTCACCTTTTCTTCATATTTCGTCTTTATGTTGTTTTTACATTCCCCGTATCAATATTTATGTTTTTGTAATTGGAAAAAAATGTTATGTTATATGGTTCTATTGTGTTACTGGTTTGAGAGAAGTTCCAAAGATGTATCTCCGGAACAAGATAATAGGGTGCATTTTTTGAGATATATCTCTGGAATCAATGTGTCGGTTAATGAATGGTCCAAATTAATAATTGCTTTCTATAAATTTAGGTGCTCTAGTGTTATATTTCACACAAACTCAAAATGTCTCAAATGTCACAAATAAAAATATATTTGTATGTCGCAAATGTGTCCTTCTCCGGCTCTACATCCGGGCGAACATTCAAGCTCACCAACTTCACCTACCTCAAAGATATCAAAGACGAAATCCATCATCTCCTACCTTACAAAGACAGTCGAAAGATTGTGAAGCTCGAGTATCGCTCATCTTCGATTGACAACGGAAGGAAGATTCAGTTCACCAAGTTTGAGCTCAAGACGCAAGTCGATGTTAGGGCTATGTGGGATATGTTTTTCGGATTCGATGAGAAAGTTTTGCTCAAGTTGGAAGCGATGCTACAAAGATCAGTTGAATATATCCTGAAGACGTGCAACCGTCCACCGGGATATTAAAATGTAATATTGAATTTTCTGTTTAAATCATCATTGTAATGATTGTTTTATGCTATGAATGTCAATTTTATTTTGGATTTGTTGAATCTGTTTCTGGTGTGAATCCGAAAATGTAACTACGGAATTGTTTTGGAGGTGCACCTCCGAAATAAATTAAACCAAAAAAGGTGTAGCTCAAAATGGCATTTGTTGAGTATGTGTTGGATGCGTTCAGGTATGTAACTACTGAATGAATTCGGAGATGCATTTTTGGAATATATTAAACCAAAAGAAACGGCGTAGCTCATAAAGGTCTTTGTTGAGTGTGTGTTGTGTGTGTCCAGTTATATATCTTCGAAATCAATGGGCATATGTGAAAATTCACACGGTGCATTAGAAACACCTAGAGTGCAATATGACATTCTAAAAAAATACTAATATAATGCAACTAATTTACACAGTGTTATTTAAATTTATTGTCCTAAAATTTGTATATTTATATTTTTTAATTATTTAAATAATTTATCTACATTTTAAAAAACATTTATATAATTTATTAAAAAAATTAAAATAGATCCCATTATATTAACTTTGTATCTCAAATTAATTATGTTCTATGTTATATATATTTTAATGGGTTAAATATGTCTTTGGTCCTTATAAAATTACCAAATTTTGTTTTTGGTCCCTATAAAAAAATAGTGTGTATTGGTCCCTACAAAATAATTATACACATAGTTTTAATCTTTACTGTTAAACTAATGTGTATTTTTGAATGATTATTTTGCAGATATGTTTAGAAAGTTATAAAAAGTTACTCGGAAAAAAATGAACTCAAAATTTGATTTATAAGTCGAGATTTTCATTACTTTTATCATTATCTTTTGAAATTTAAAAAATTCATAATTAATTCTTTGCATTTTAAAAAATTATACAATTTGGTAATGAAACATTTTATAGTAATCTGAACACATATGAAAAAAATTATTCAAAAATTTAAAAGTTTAGGGGTAATTAAATAGTTTTCAAAATTTTAGAAAAGAGCAAGGACTAAAATCGCATGCATAAAATTTTTGTAGGGGCCAAAATATGTCTTTATTTTAATAGGGACTAAAAATGAAATGTGAGATATTTATAGGGGCCAAAAACATATTTAACCCCATTTTAATTTCTCCAATTAAAGTGATAAATAACTTTCTTTAATATTTATATGCAAGTCTGTGTACATAGGGTAGGAAATGACTCGAGTCGATTCAAACTCGCCTTATTTCGATTCGAATAGTTAAAAATTGGTTCAGCTCAAATCTCGGTTCAAGTTCGACACAAACTTTTTTTTAAGCTCAAACTCGACTCGTTAAAAGTTCACGAACTATTCGGTTCATCTCGTTAGGTTCATCTTGTTAGGTTCAGCTCACTTGTTTCACGAACTTCAGAGTCATTTTTTAAAGTCTATTTTATTTTTATATATTTTACATTTTAAATTTATATTTTTTAAAAAAGAAAATATTAAAATTAAATAAAATTGATGAGTATGGAATTTAACTTTATTTCAAAAATCTACTAATTCAAAAGTTACACAACTTTCAAGAGACACATTTGAAAGTCTAATTCAAAAAACACGCAATTGAAGTTTAAATCTATCTCAAAAATCCATAATTTCATCAAATATTTAGTAAACTTACAAATTTAATGACATAGTACACAAAAATTACTAGAAACTGATACATTTTCATCACAAAATAATTACACCACTTTAGCAAATGTCATAATGTCTCCAACAAGGATGACTTTAAATATAATTTCCAGCTTTATTGTTATAACTAGTACATAAGGGATAATATAGAGTTAAAAATTAGAGTAAATCTTTAAACTTACTCTTAAAAATAATATAATCATTCTCATATATAATCGAGTTGACTCATGAACCTAACGAATCGAGCTATGTATAGTTTAAGTTCAGCTCATTTAGTTAACGAACATAATTTTTCGCTCATATTCAGCTCATTTGGTTCATGAACTTAGTTCAACGATTTAATTGTTGAACCGAATTTCGAATTATTTTCGAGTTGGTTCGGTTCATTGCCAGCCCTATGTGTATATGATTTTAAACTTTAATTATCATAAAATTATGCATTTAAGTCTACGTCATTAGTGAAAGAATAATGTAAATAAACTTATAATAACACTTTGGCAAACTACTGTTTTTTTATTCTTCAACTTTATTTCGGGATTTTTTTTTTTTTTAAGTGAAACAGTTTGTGAGAAACATGTATAAGTCTACGTTCATTTTTTTCATTGTTTTCATGTTTCTTTGACTGAAACATTTTGCTTTAATTGTCATTCACTGTAATTTTGGTTTAATGTCATTTATTGCATTTTTTGTTTGTTATCTTGATCCAAGTTTTTTTGCTATTAAAGTTTGTGTCCATTTTGTCTTTATACAAACATTCACAAACATTTTTTTTTTGTATATTTGTTTTGCACAGATTGCTTCCGAGATTTTTCAAGTTAATCTAACAAGTGAACTAAACTCGCGATTATTTGCTAAAAACACCTACGAACAGTGTGTCAAATCGGTTATCCCATTTATTTGGCACATGAATCGTTTTCTTTTTTAACCTCATTTTTCCTATGTAAATGAGGTTTCTCCTCATTTTAAATCCACTAGAATTAAGAGTTTTCCTATTTCTGAACATGTTATCTCTTTCTTCCTCTCTCTTTAAATATTTCTCTTTATTCAAAGTTTTCTTAGTGCCTTGTGAGTGAAAACTACTTTTGAGAAAAGTTTTTTACCAGTGTCGTGTGCCATTGTTTTACTTAAAAAGTGTGATACTCCTAAAAGATAAAGTTTGGCTATTAAGATCAACTAATGAAAATATCCATTTAGTTGTAGAACTCAACCTGATGAAAGTTTTGTTTGGTTATTGAGATCAACCGGTAAAATCTCTACTTGGTTCGTAAGCTTAGCCTGTGTAAGAGCTTTATTTTGGTTGTGGGGATAAGCCGGTGTAAAATTTATTGATTTGCTCGTATCAAATGTTCGAGGACAAAACTTGTAAAAGCTTAATTTTTAGCAGAACTCTCATGAATATATCTTGGAGACAGAACTAAGTCAACATTCGGTCGAACATGTATAAATCTCAGTGTCATGTCTCTAACCCTATCTATTTAATTTTTGTCATTTACTTTATTGCTTTATTTTTTTTCCCTCAGTTGCTTTTCTCTTTGAGTTTTATCATTATTAACACATATTGTTGTTTTAAGTAAAAATATTTTATAAATTAATCATGAAGTTTAATTACCACAATTCACTTCCCTCATGTGCTTGAAGTCACTTGCCCAACACGTTGTTGCTAAGTAAAGTCTTAACTTATCACAAGAGGTAGGAATATCTCTAATTTAAAAGATTATTTGCATTACAAGGTCCACTGGAAGAAACACTTTGATTTCCCTAGTACTTTATATAATGGTAATGGACAATTAGTTGACTTGGATACAAATTATGATGGATATGAAATATGGTTTGATAAACATTGAACTTCTTTAACATACATCAAAATATGCATCTCTAATATGGCCCTGATCTTGTTAGGATTGACCTATACCCCCTTTGTGAAATCATGTATCCTAAATATTTCCTAATTGAATTATGTATTTGCTAAAAGTAGAAATGTGTAACAACCCTTATTGAATAAGGGATGTTGTAGGATTTAAGGTTATTGTGAGGTTGAGAGCTAGTACACATAAGGTTGTAAGCTATTATATATGCATTTTCTATTTTGTAGTTATGTTAGTCTGTCACGTTACTGAGGTATTCATAATCCTCTGGGTATTGACCAAGTCTTCCTAGGATATAGAAACCACTTCGAAAATTAGTAGTTGATTCCTTAAAGTCTAATGAGCATAGTTAAAAACCACAACCCATTTATGTAATGTTTATTGACCCAATACATATTTTACACATGATCTTATGTTACGGATGAAGATACCAAGGTCCCAAATGATGTATTTGAAGAAGGGGCGCCCTATCTGAAAGAGGGGCCCTTGAACCGATAAAAAAATACTTTGTAAGAACTTTAGAATAAGTGTATGCCTTTACCCCCTCCCCCAAGGTCTATTCCAATTACACCGTTACACAGTTCCTCAAACATGAGCTTTCTTCCTACTTTCAGTTCTCGAAACTTTAGATGAACCTTTTGGACGAGGTCTAATTGAATATCTTATGTGATACATGGTTAAGTCCCTATGGCGAGACTTAGTTGAGTCATCTTGTCGAGGCTTAGTTAAATTGTTCGGGCGAGACTTCGTTAAGTCTTCACGAGTTAGTTAAGTTTGTTATGCGAGACTTAGCGAGTCGTCCTGACGAGACTTAGTTGAGTATCTTAGACGAAAATTAGTTGAGTCCCTTATGTGATACTTAGTCGAGTCCCTCGAGAAATGTTTATTTAAGTCCTTCATGCGAGACTTATTTGAGTCTTCATGATGATATTTGGTCGAGTCTCTCAAGTGAGACTTAGTTAAGTCCATAAGGCTATACTTAATTCACTACGCCAAAACTGCTTTTTGGCCGCACTACATAGACAGCGCTTTTGATCAAAAGCGCTGCTATATATTTTAAAAAAAACACGTTGAAAAAAAGCGTTGCCTAAAGGCCTACTTTAGATAGCGCTTCCTAAAAGCGCTGTTAAAAGCCATACAAATGTGACACCATAGAAAGCGCTTGCAGGAAAGCGCTGCTAAAGGCCTTACGTAGGTCACACATTAGAAAGCGCTTTCTGAACGCGCTGCTATAGGCAATTAAAAAGAAAGCGCTTTTAGAGAAAAAGTGCTGCTAAAGCTAATACGTAAGAAAATGCATTCCAAAAGCGCTGTCTTATGTTATTATTTCATAAATATTAAAAAACTTTTCATTGTTTCAGAACGCCCTAATCATTTCTTTTCTTTCTCCCTCTCTCTCGCGACTTCTCCCTCCGTCGTGTCTCCCCCTCTCTCGCGACTTCTCCCTTTGCATTGTTCGTCTTCTCCAGCCGACGTTCCTCTGTCCGTCTTCTCCGACCGACACTGTTCATTTATTCGTATCTCCATCTTCTCCGACCGGCATTCCTCCGTGAGTGTCACTTGTTTGTTCTCCGACCGGCATTCCTCCGTGAGTGTCACTTGTTTGTTCTCCGACTGACACTCTTCATCGTCTTCTCTTGAGGGTTTGTTCTTGAGCATCTTATTTTGTTTTTGTTTTGTTTTTAGTTTGAATGTGTTAGTTTGAATGTAGTTTGAATGAGTGTTGTTATATTATAGGAAATTATATCGTGTGGTGATGCTGTTACGAGTTTCATTTTCTTTCGCCATGAATTCATGCTTGTATTTGTGAACTTTCCTTCTTCAATGCATTTCAAGTGGCGATTCTATGATTTGGTTATGATTTGTGAAATGATGACCCTTGATTCTATCCTGCACAGGTTTTGGAGATGCTTTGTCAATAAGTGACCTTTTGCCACCGACCACATAACAACACAGGTTCATGTAAGTGTAATTTTTGAAAAATCTAGAATTGTCATATGAATTTTGATGTTCTATTGTGTATGTAATGTTGTGATTTCTTTATGCTGCCTCTGCGATGCGCATTGTTATCATGATTTATCTTCCCTCTCCTTCAATTTGAACTGTTGCGTGTATGATGTTCTGAATTTTCTTGTGTGAATCTGATGACTTTGTATGAATTGTGTGTACTGTTCTTGTCTTGCCTCCTCCTTCTAGCGACAGTTGTTGCTATTGTTGTGTTCTGAGTTCTTGAATTTTGGTGGATGTTAGTTGTTCTGGTATGTGTGTATGACAAACTTCTAGTGTATGGTGATGAGTTTTCTGGTCTTGATTTTGTGTTTAGTCATGTAATGATCTTGATGAAGTGGGGTATGACTTTGATGAATTGGTTTGGAATTTCTAGTATATTTTTTACGAAATTGTTTGGTATGATTAAGGTTTTGAGGACCGGTTTGTGTAAGTATTTGATGAATCGTGTAAGGACTTGGATGTTTGGTTATGAGGATGTTGATACGTTTTTGGTGTATGATTTGTGATGAAGTGTAATCTTTTTATGAAATTGAATGTATTTTCAAAATTCTGAGTAATAAAACATCTTCCAAAAGAATGGGAGTAATAGAATGAAGGATGTCCAAATGCTCATTCTTTTAATTATTCTATTTTGTTTTTTATTTTCATTTTTGTTTTAGTGATTGCATTGTATATGTTAATCTTATTTCTATTCTACTATTGTAATTTATATCTTATAAAAATTTTGTTTTATGAAAAGCAAATGTATTTCATTTAGGATTTAGAATCTGAATTAGTGTTGATGTGGACGTTGTTTGAATTTGATTTTGAAATTGTTGTTGTAGATTAGTTTTGACTGACCCCCCTTTCCTCTAAAAAAGGCGTGCAAAAACAGCTTTTAACAAAACAAGTTTCAATGACATAGGAAGTGTCGTAGAGTGAGCGGTGGTGTCTTTCCAAGGGTGATTTCACGTCTTTCAACGTCCTACTTCTTGAATATAGAGTCCTGTGACCTAGAAGGCGACGCAAAACTTGTTCATTATATATTTACGACCATTTTGCTCTTTTGTATACGACCTGTGTAATGCCCTGTATAATATATACCTAGAATAATACAATATAAGCATTTTATTTGGTACTGACACCATCATAAGTGCCTAATGGCGTAATTCACATACTTGACCATTCTAAAACATAATACGATATATGGTACAAGTCATGGAAACTAGCCAAAATAATAAAACTACGAACATTATACAATATTCCTCATTGTATAAGAACAATAAAATACACAGCGGAAAAACTAATACTGAGCTTCTCTTGAAACATCCAAGCATAGCTCCACTTGTAAATCAACCTGCAATCCGAACCTGAAATATAGCAACTATAGTGGGGTGAGATACATCAAATCTCAGTGAGTTCCTTATCTTAAAGTCCTCTCAGCTTTACAAGGTTCTAAATAAACCTAACTCATGTCAAAGGGGAAAGGGGAGTGACCATGAGTACACACACACAAGTAACCACAACGGTGAGCCTGTAAACTCACACTAGTACCGAAGTACCTCCTGAGCCTGTAAACTCAAGGATTCACAAAGTATCAAAGTACCTCCTGAGCCTGTAAACTCAAGGATTCACAATCAATAACCATACCAAGGCATCCCCTTTTCCCGTCCGCTTCTACGTCTAGAAGACGACCCGAGTCATGGATCCTCAAATTACTTGACATACGAAATAGATTCGGGAACAACAGCCTGTTAGCCGTGAACCGTCACTTCTCATGGCCTGTTAACCATCACAAGTCTCTACCTGTAGGTCCCATTCGTACTAAACGCGGGAATCAAACCTGCCAAGTAATGGTGCATATGTTTCAGAGGAGCTCGAGACCCATGAAACGCACTATCAATAATAACCGGTTACGATTACACAATACACACGCCTCGGCCTTACTTGCACGAGCGTTGCCATCTAGATTCTCTACCACAATTCTAGTTACAACCTAGAATTAAACCATTTTGTTTTGGGGTAAAGTTTCCTCACTCTTCCTAATTCATATTTTAGCATGCAATTCCCTTAATCATGTTTCACAACAATTAAATAGACATGGTATAACACAATTAGCATATAACAACATCAAACATAAAACAACACATAAAAGCATAACAAATCACTTCTATCCCCTACTAAGCATCCTTGGTTAAATCATGGTCTCACATCACCATTTAATAGCACACTGGATTCTTTTTCCAAGGCTTCAAGCCCCCTATCAATCGGCTTCCCGATTCATGAATTTCCGGTGGAAACATAAACCACACTTTTCACATTCATCACAATATTTACTTCTACTATACCAATCCATGACATATAATCGTGTTTCTACCTCACCATCTCATAGAGCATAAAATTATCTTTCCAACGCTTCCGACCGTGCGTCAATCCGAGTTACGGATCTCAAGTTATGGCGAAAATACGAAAAATAATGTTTTGCTGTCCCAGGCAAATTCGTCTGGCGAATCAGACTCGCCACCCACTCGCCTGGCGAATCTGGACGGACCAGAATTCTCCAAAAATGGGTTTGGGATCCAAAAATGATCCAAACCTTCAACCCACATGATATTAATGCATCCAAATACCCAAACCAACATGTTAGAACATATTTAGACATGCATTTCATCAATCTATCCGTTAGATTTCATCGATTTATCGAAATTACTCGTTTTATCAAAATCTAACCTAACTCTAAAACCTCCAGAAATTTACTCTAAAGTCTCTATCTAGAACCCACTTGATAACCGAAGAGGAGTTTGAAGAAGATGATGATGATCCATGAATTCTTCTTCTTCATTTTTCTCCATTTCCTCTCTTTCTCTTCTTTCTTCTTCTTTCGTCTTCTTCTTACTATTTTTTCTTCTTCTTAACACACACACACACACACACACACACACACACACACACACATATATATATATATATATATATATATATAAATATAAAATACTATATTATATAATATAATCCAACAGGGCAAAATATCTCCAATTGATATTTTGTCGTCTCAACCCAATTGATCAGTTATCAGAGTTACCAAAAATTACTTTCTTGAACTATCAATTATTAATCCGTCTCTTAATAAAATAATTGATCTCTTCAGAGTTCATTAGTTGCTCTATTGATCCCAAATGTCAATACTTAAAGTACTTAGAGGATTCCATTAATCCAATTATCCAAAGATAGAGCACGTAGATACTCATCTGATATCCAATTGAGCATTTAAATAATACGGGGTATTACACTCTCCTCCCCTTAAATTGAAATTCGCCCCCGAATTTCCTCTATTCGGCAATAACCACCAATTATATCCTGGTCTTAGGTTCACACTTAATCTCTACTTAGATAAAATTCCTGACATAATCCGATTCCAACTTGACTTCACAGACCAGATCCTTAATTTCACAATTTATCAGACTTCATGTCCTTAGTCATACTCTTATTCCAATATTGGGTTAACTTTCAACTTGCGTTTCCTCAATTCATCTGTTGTTTCTTACTAAAACACTTGGTCGCATTCTACTACGAAAAGAATGTACCATTCTACATTCCTCTACTGAGTCACAAACAAAATCATAACACCTTATCTTGGTTTAGAACAACCACCACTCATCACCTCTTTGCAATGTAGGTCAGTGATTCCTTAACTTCATACAATTTCCGACAACTATTCTTCCGTAAATCTTTCAACATTCAGAGCCACTTCACCATTAGTCAAACGACTCAATTACCAATTCCATCTAGCCTGATGTTGTACATTATACTCATTCAATCCGATATTTTATCTCTTTCGTATCACACCAAAGGGTAACACACTTAGAACAAAATCTTCTTACTTCCATCCGTGCATTGAACATCTGGTATTATTTAGACACTGACAGTTGCCAATTAGACAGGAATGTCATTTCTATCCTTACAAGTAACAATCATTCTAATCCCCAGTAGTCTGACTAAGCTCTTTCACCTGTCACCTCCCACTGCGCAAACCAAATTCTAACAGTAGAACACCACGGTTTCTTAATCACTATTAAGTAGCTAACAGTCCACGGAGAACACACTTATCCACTGAGATCCTTAATAATCAACTGTACAAGAAACTTATTGACGTCTTATGGTAGAATAATTTCCTCTCCAACGCACAATATCTTAGCATCGGTCCAATACTTTCCAGACGATAGAGATGCAGGAGTTACACTGTTACCACCACAACATGTACGACTCCAAATCCATTCAAATCTCGAACTAATAATTCATCCAAAATAGCTTATCAACCTCTGGTTCCGATTACTACTTTCCAAAACGATTATCCTTACAGTTTTCCGACTTACTCAAAATTCCTTGTTGACTCGAGATCTCCACCTATAACACGTAACACCATCACGATATTTCAATCATACGCGAGTCACCACTTATCAACTTAACCTGTCCAAAGCACAATTAGGAGGCGGGAGAGAGAGCGATTAGCTTCTAGAGGGGAAGTTGTATTTTGTTATTGTTTTGATTGTTCCCTTATATGGGTGTTAGTGATTTTTCTGGCCTTCAGGCTCTCTTTTTAATTGTATTGCACAATGTTTTGGCTCATCTGAAGCATTTTCTATAATATATCGCTTTTCCTCCTGCAAGGAATTACCCTTTTATGTATATGCTAGCCCCTCGAGTACTTAAGTCAAGATGAGGTACCAAGCGTTATTTTTTGCCTTTTTGTTTTCTGAGACTTTATATTAGCTCAACACTCAGACGTACACAAGAAGCCCCATGCGAAGAGCTTTAGGGGTTTTTGAGTGCTTTGAACCTTTTTTGCCCAAGTTTGTCGGGTACGTACTCGAGATTTGTCAAAAGGTATGAAAGTTGTTGTGTTGAAAGCGCATTCTAAAGGGGGACAATAGAAAGCACTTTTTGCTGAAAAAACGCTGCCTAAAGATGCCAATAAAAAGCATAAAATGCCAGAAAAAGCGCTGCTAAAGGCCCACTTTAGACAGCGTTTTCCTAGAAAAAGCGCTGCTAAAGGCCTACTTTAGAAAGCGTTTTTCCAGAAAAAGCGCTGCTAGAGGCCTATATAAGGCAGCACTTTTGCATAAAATAAAAGTGATGTCTTTACCTATAGCAGCGCCACCCTAGGCAGCGCTTTTAAGCGCTGTTAAAAGCAAAAAAAAAAACGATGTCTTTTCCCTCAGGTGAGACTTAGTCGAGTGTTTACGATGGGACTAAGTTTAGTTCATTATACAATACTTAGTTGAGTCCCTCAGGCAAGACTTAGTTGAGTCCCTCGAGTGAGGCTTAGTCAAGTATTCCTAGCGGAACTTAGGTAAGCCTTACTTAAGGTTTGGAATGATCTTTGTAATGCAATTGCTTTTGCTCATAGGTGGCCAGTTATGATTTTTCATTGGAAATTAAGCAGTTGAATTACCCCGTAGGGAAATAAGGATCTTTGTGCGGATGTCCAACAATGTAATTACCTCGTAGGGTGACAATGATATTCTTGTTGAAGTTGAACGATGTAATTACCTCGTATGGTGGCAAAGATCTTCATGTGGAAGTCCAACCATTTAATTACTCCGTAGGGCTGCAAGGATCTTCCTATGAAAGTATAACAATGCAATCACCTTGTAGAGCGATGAAGATCTATATGCAGAAATCTAACAATGTAATTACCCTGTACGGGGAAAGAATCTTTATGCGGAAGTCTAGCAATTTAATTTTACAATCAAACCATAACAAGTTGTTGCAAATATCAACATCATTTACAAGAGTTTTTTCGTAAACATCATATCAATCAACTATAATAATAACTTAGATTGACTGAGTTCCATGTTTTAGGAACGGGTCGTCCATTCAATTCTTTGAGCTTTTAGGTGATATTATGAAACTTTTGATACATATGATATGATCCCACTGAGTCAAGTTGAAACTTTCCCTATTGGGCGAGAACTACAACTTGTTGTAACACTAAATTGCCTTTCTGCATGTCTCTTCGAACTATTTTGGAGTAGACTTTTTAGATTATCTTTGTTTAGTGGATAACTCTTGGATGTGGGAACATCTCTTGTCACGTCGTTGAACCGGGAGTGTTGCCATTATGGCATGTCGATTTTGACTTGTAGCATGATGTACGCCACATACACTAGTGTAAATGGGGTTTCCTCGACGGTGGTGTAACACCCCGAAATTTGATTTATTTAATCAAATTATTCATATTTTATTTAATTATTTAGTATGCCGTATGCTTTTAATTAAATATGTTGCCCTTAATTAAGTATGTGGTATGCTTTTAATTAAATATGCTTCAATACGTAAAATCAAAATTTTTGAGAGAAGAAGGAAGAACAAGGTTAGGGATTGGGGGAGGGATAGCACAAATCACAAACCCTGGTCAATTCATATTTTTGCAAGGAATCTAAGGTAAGGGGGAGAAAGGACTTCTATATAGGTATAATGCATGAAATGGTATATAAGAGATACTTTTACTCTCTTTAGGGATTATGTGAATGGTTTATGAATTGTTGTTAATTATATGTAGTTGTGGAAATTGATGATTAGATGTGTATTTATCTGATTTTCCTGGCTGGGTTTGTGCATATATGATTTTGTTTATGTGTATACGAGTTTAATCAATTATTGGAGTTGTTGAAGGTTTTAAGTAAACACGGATTTGATGAAATTAGTGAATCAATTGTGTAATTTTGTGATTTGTCATGTTATTATGATGTTACAACCTATGATATAATTTTTTGGGCGTGTTGGGAGATTGGGGATTTAATTTTGGAATTAAAAGGAACTCACATGGCATAAATCACATTTTTTTCCTTCTGGTGCAGGGTGACGAGCGTCACCCAGATGACGGGTTACCCGTTATGCACCTTGAAACGCTGAAAGGCGTCAGCGCTCTGATGTGGAGGCTTTCATGGTTTTCAAAGTCGGTCATCGCTATGATGATGGTCTGGGAGTTTGAAGCAAGTGATGGACGTCACCAGGGTGACAGGTTACCCGACATGTTGTCCGACTAGCGTTCTCGTCCCTGTGATATGGTATGAGCTATTGATTCAGATTTTTTATGATGTGTTGCTGCTTAGGTGACATTTAGTGATTGCATGGTTGTGTTAAGCTTGTTAAGTAATTACCATGAATTAGTTAACTTTGTAGAATTATCATTGTTGAAGAATAATTGGTTTACTTATATCTTGATGTTATATGATGTCAATATGACTGGCATGGTGATTGCAATGCATGACTATATAATGATAAATTATGTATTATTGGTATGCATATGTGGTGATTATTGGTGGTTAGTAATTTAGACGGGGGGATTGTTATTGTGTGTCAATGCATGTTGTTTATGGTCAGAAGGGGGCCCTAAGCTTTATTATTTTTGTTGCATTAATTTGTATGGACATGCATCAATGTGTCGTATCGTTGAAAGAGACCTATTTGCTAGTTCGTAATGGGGGACTAATGACTTATCCCAAGCTCACAGAGAGGGATTGAAGCTTTAAAGAAGGGCCTCATGTGTTCATAAGGGGGGGGGGGCTCGGTTTCAAAGAGAACCAATGTTGAGTTGGTACCACATGCACAAGTGTAATGTTGCGTCGTGAGTCGCACTACATATATTTGTGCATATTGTTGTGAATAGGTGTGAGATTATAGTGACGTTGATTGTGTATTTGATGTATGAAATGTTGTGTATTTCTCTACTTTCGCATTCTTTGCACTGTTTGTATTAAAGATATTTCTCACCCCTTTGCTTAATGTTATCCACCATGGACATCTTGCATATACTCGAGAGCAAAGTTGTTGTTATGTGTGGAAGGTGGCTTGTTGAAGCTACTATTCGTTTTATTTATCGCTTTTATCGCACATTAGTGGTTTTGGTGCTCTGATATTGTAACATCGAGAATGGGGGTTGTTGTATTTTTGAATTAATGCCAAACTGAAGTTTATATAATATGATTCCCGCTGCATGTTGATAAGTGTTTGATAATTGTTGGCGGTTATTGTTAGTGGCACCTTAAATTGTCGAATAAATCTTTTTGTATAAGTTTTGGGATTTGAGGTGTTACAGGTAGAATGAGGGTAGTGTGATATGATCATAACATTTTGTGCAGTTGCTCAACCCACAATCCTTTGGCGTCATCTAGCTTCTTCTTTATCTTTTTCAATATCACTTTATTTGCTAATTCTACTTGTCTCTTTGCCCTCGGGCGAATAACTGATATGAAATTGGTTTTTACTCCCATGTCATTGCAAAAATTAATCGTGATAGTACTGTTAAGCTTGGTTCTGTTGTCTAAGACAATTATTCTTGGTAAATTGAACTTGCCCTTAATCTTATGCTAATAAAATTGGCAAACTCTTTATGTCGTAATCTTAGATACAACTTCTACCTCTATCCGCTTTATGAAGTAGTTTACTCCCACAATAAGGAATTTTAGTTGGAAGAAAGTTATATGAAAATGTTCTAGAATGTCAACTCCCCACTAATAAAATGGCCAAGGCGTTGTCACAAAGTGAATGAGTTCAATTGATGCATGGTGTAAATTGGCATGTATCTAGCATTGTCACGTTTCTTGAGGATAGTCATGTTGTCTTTCATTTATAAAGGTCGACAATAACTTACTTTTAACAACTTTTAGGACAAAGCTTTCCCACCAATTTGGCCACCATAAGCCCCTTAATGAACTTCAACTAAGATCGTGGCAATTTTGTGTTCCCCCAGACACCTTAACATACGAGTGGTTCTTCCCATTCAATAGAATTTCCTTAACATAAGAATATACTTTGTTGCACACTTGCAGAATTACTTTGTTTCTAACTCGTATTGTGGTAACTGTTTTGAATGCATATAATAAGTTATAAGTGTCATCCAACCGCCAATGAGGATGATATTGATATTGTTTTCCTCCTCTGCCTCTATGTTAGGGATAACGAGTGTTTCTCGTATTATAGTGGAGTTGAAGCTTGCTTTCTTTAAACTAGAAAGCGTGGACAACATGTTTGCCCTATAATTTTATTCTATGGGCACATGCATTATCTCAAAAATGTTTAAACTCTTAATCAAGTCATATACTTTCTTCAAATATTTGATGAGTTATGGTTCCTTCGCCTAGTAGTCATTGGTGACTTGCTTTGCCATCAACTAATAATCGTTTTTAGCCTTTAGATTTTATGCACCTACTTACAGAGCGAGGGGCATGCCAACAACAAGAGCTAATAATCACCCTATTTGTTTTCCAAAATAAGGGTTTATACACAAATTAATATTCGGAATGCCCCCTATGCAGTTGAATGGGGATAATCTAAAAGTGCATATTTGGAAACGCCCCGGTTTCCATACATACCTGTTTTATGCGGAAAAAAAACTGTTAAGAGCTTGAAAAAGCATTTTTCTTAAAATTGACCCCAATTGTTATACAATTAATGTTGAATATACATTACATGTATTAAATTGTGTCAATAATACATACAAAAAAAAGTCACCGTCTAAATATTTTCTTAGATAAAAACTAAAAAACATCATACCATGTGTCATCACCTAAATCTATTTCCATGGATGGTGCTGCATTTGACGTTTCCTTATTTGATTTTTTTTCAATATCGCTCAACTTGGTGAACTCTTCCATCCTTTCCAAAGAGTGATCCAACCAAGTTTCAACCTCTTTTGTAAAACATGTGTCCATTCTGACGATGTCTTTGGTATAAGACACCCCGATTTCAAATAAACTTGAATAGAATGTTATATGCTTGAAAGCCACACAATATACATGATGCGTCCAGAAGGATTTCGAGGTGGTCTGCTCCGAAGTGGGAAAATTGTTTCTAAGAAACCATATCATGTTAGATCAATACACATTTTATCATAAGCACTTGCTATAAGATGCCCCACTTCAAGTAAACATATACATTTTTCAACTGGTGGCAAATCGCTAACACATAGAACCATAACATTAATAATTGCATCATAATGCATTTTCTCTAGTATAATGATGACAATCTGTCATTACATAAAATTAGTCAAAGAATCGGGGGAAAACGAGTAAAAGAGGAGCTAAAATGACGAAGAATGCCCCAAGAATGAGTGAAAAATAGCCTAGTATGAAAGAATGTGACTTAGTGGAAATTTTGGTGAAAAAAGGTGAAAAATAACAGCTACTGGAATAATTACGCGTAGCATCGCGCACGCGATAAAGCTGCAAAGAGACCACTGCGTGCGTGATGCGTCTGTTGTGCGCACGATGACTGCTTTTTCTAAACTTTTTCTGACGTGTTCTGACCCGTTTTGACAACTTTAAAGGGGGATTTTCTGCACTTTTATAAGTGTTACGAAATTTGGCACTAGGAGCACCATTTTACAACATCAAAGGGTGATTTTAAGAGCATTGGAAACCATTAGAGGCCAATCATTCAAGGAAACTCGCATGTTATTCATCTTTTATTAATTGCTATTGTAATTTTATCATGAGTAACTAAATTCTCTAGGTTAGGTTGTGTGTGATGAACTTTATTCAACCTTGTTGGCATTATATGGCGGTTTGGCCTTGTATGCACCTTATTACTTATACTTTTATTTAGTTGTTTCTTTTGCTTAACGCATATTATTTGAGATACTTTGTTAGTATGTTGTTAGATGCATGGGGATTTCTGACTCGTAGCCTGTGTATTGGACCTAAGGCAATTATTCTACTTAAGTCGGTTGAATAAGGATAGGATATCTCGAGTAGTGGCACGAAGAACTAAGAATCCATTCGTCGTCTAACACTGCTTACGCTGACGGACTAAGGATATAAAACTTCTAGTAGTTCTTAGTGAGTTATTTCGTGGGGGACTGACTATAACAGTTTTGTTAGTTCGTCGTAAAATTATAAGTATAAGACAATTCATACAAGGCATCGTACATCAACAAGAGAGGATAAAGGGATTCTAAAACACAACTTATCCGCCTTAGTGACCTTGTTTTCTCTTAAGTATACCTTTTTGCACTGAAACTTGTAAACCCCCTCTCTTTATTGCTTTTAGTTAATATTGCACAAATTATTGTTATGTTCGAACACAGTCTTTATGGGTTTGATTTTTTTATTACTACAACATTATCGATACACTTGCCGATAAGTCATCAAGTTTTTGGCACCATTTCCAAGAACTGTTGATTGCAACAGGGCAACGCTTTATGCAACATACTTTTCTTATTCTATTTTTAGTTTAATTTTAATTTATCTGCTTTTGTTTACTTTATTGTTTATCATAGTGCTACTGAGGTATTTTCTGTTTGTGTATGTGTAGTTTAGGACCCACATTGCTACCATTAGATCCAGAAATTGAAAGAACTACACGTGCCCTCAGAAAAGCAGCTAAAGAAGTAATTCTAGCAGACGAAGATCAACTCGAAGTATATCCACAAATACTTTCTTCAGATTCGGAAGACGAGAATAACATGGCCGATCCACAACTCCCAACTACGGAAGATTACTACAAGAGGACCGACGACGGTCAAGTTTCTAGAGAGTTTGCACAGGTAGACCCAATTAACTTTGATATTAAAAATTACGTGCTTTCGGGTCTAAGAGACAATCAGTTCAACAGAAAAGTTATCCGAGATCTATGGGTTCATCTCGCATGCTTCTACGAATCTGATTCGATGTGGAAACCGGATAATATGACGAACGACCAAGTGAAGTTGCTATTGTTTGGTTTATCGCTTATCGGAAGGGCTAAAGATTGGTTGATATGTCTTTTAATTGGAACCATTCGAGCATGGAAGGAGCTGGAGGAAAGTTATTGGAAAGATTTTTTACAACTACCAAGTTTACTAAAAGAAGAGATAAGATTATGAATTTTGAGCAATAAGATGCGGAGACCTTATATGACTCATGGGAGAGATTCAAATTATTGCTACGTGGATGTCCCAACCATAATTTAAACAATATTGAGCAGATGCAAAGTTTTATCAAAGGCCTCAAGAGTCAGACACACACGTTGCTAAATGCTTCTGCGAGAGGCACAATTAGGCAAATGACCGAGCCATAAGTCAAGGGTTTAATTGAGAAGATATGTATGAATGAATACTGCACCAAGAGTAAAAGGTGAGTAAAGTTGAAACGGTAGGTACACCCGTTTATTAATCGTTGATACTCCAATTGCATTATTAGCTCAAATTGAATTATTGAATATGCAGCTAGTTGCAAGCTGCTTGAATAACGCTAAGTGAGCCAGGTACAAGCACTTAAGTGTGATTTTTGTGGCGAAGGACTTGAGAATGAAAGATTCTCATCTAAAGGGTTAAGTGCAGAAGTTTAATATGTTAATTTTCAAAGGAACGGTCCTTATTCCAACACCTACAATTCTGGCTAGAAAGATCATCCGAATTTCTATTGGAGTAACGAGCAAAATCAAAATGGAGGCCAAGTTGTGCAACAAATTCAACAAGCTCAAAATACTCAAAGGAAACCTTCGCGGTTGGAATAGACCTTAGAAAATTTCATGAAAGCCACTCAACTTGGCTTGGAGCAGGTAAATAAGAACCACGAGACCATGAGAAGAAACCATGATGTCTCCATCAAAAATTTGGAGACGCTAATTGGGAAATTATCAAGATAACTCGCAGCCTTCCCAAGTTCGAACGGAGGATTTTTAGGTAACACCGTAGACAATCATAAGAAAGAAACATGCAAGGTGGTTTGGACCGATGTAGGTATGGAGACTAAGGAGGATGAGATTAGAAATTAAAAAAAAAAGGAAATAAAGGAGCAAAAACCTCGAGTGAACCAAGAAAAAGGGAAAGTTACAATTGAGCTAGGTATAGATGGAAGGTTTTCGGAGAAGGGAACCAAGGAGAAAATTTTGAGTCAACTAAACCCACAATTACCCGGTTACATGAAACCTCTTTATCCTATTATTAAGAAGAAACAAGTACTTGAAGATGAAGTTGGGATGCTTGAGAGATTCAAATGGATGTTGAAATAACTTCAGGTAAGTATTTCTTTTTGTGAAATTCTAGAATTAATCCAGAAGTTTGCTAAGTTTATGCAGGTATTGCTAAAATAAGAAACACATAAGTTGCTTCAAGAATAGGCTAAGCTGGCAGAAAAAGATGAGACGACAAAACTTTTGAAAAAGCCACAAAAGATGAATGATCAAGGAGCGTTTTACATTGCATGCACCATTGGTGGGGAAATTTTTTTACATGTTTTATGGGACCTGGATCAAGCATAAATGTCATACTGCTGAGCATATTCAAAGAGATAGATATAGGGGAGATCAAGCTAGGCGACATGACACTTAATATGTGTCGCACCTTGAAAAATCGCTTAATCGAAGACACGACCCTTCGCGCGAAAGGCGCGGAAAATGGATCGACATAGTCGCCACCGAACTTTATTTATCCCAAAAGAGGGAAAGGAAAATATCGAGAAAACCTTTAAGGAGGGGTAAGAACATGGTCGTCGCAACCACATTCTGGGTTCGGGAGTCGGTTACGTGAGGGGAAGGTACGCGCACCCCCTCACGTCCGTTGTACTCAACGGGAACCTCTTGATTTGAATCGCGATACTCGTTAGTTAAGTTTGTTTGTTTTCTTCTCTAAAATAAATGCGGGAAAGTAAAGATAAAAGGAAAATATACTAAGGGGAAATGGGGTGGTTTTAGGATAGGGTGCTCGACAAGATCATCGCGACCTCGGGCCTACGTATGCTCATTCGGACGAGAATAAGAAATCAGAGTAATCGTAGTTCGACTACGGGGTTTGACGGAAAAATATGGTAGTGTGGACGCAAACAGGAACAAAGAAAAAAGTGTGGACGCAAACGGGGGAAAAAGAAAAAGTGTGCTCGCCAAGATCATCGCAATCTTCTGCCTACGTATCTTTACTCGGACGGGAATAAAGAATCAGAGCAGTCGTAGTTCGTGGTACGCCCACGAAACAAGGGAGTTGGTTATTTTTTAAAGAGAGGCGCCAATTGCTTACACACGAGTAAGAGAACTCGCACCTAAATAATCGAAGAAAGATCAAAGACTTGAACCCCCATTTTTCACCTTGAAGAGTTTCAATAGTTATTAATCGTTTTGAGGTTTATTGTGAAAATCCGCTTGACGTTGGATCAAGGGTTTATTGTATGTGCTTGGTTATTTTGAAAAGGATTGGATTTGTTAAAAGAAGAGGCGTCAATTGCTTACACACGAGTAAGAGAACTCGCACCCAAACAATCGAAGGAAGATCAAAGACTTGAACCCCCATTTTTCACCTTAAAAGAGTTACGATAATTGTTAGTCATTTTGAAGTTTGATTAAGAAAATTCACTTAACGTTGGATCAAGGGTTTATTTGTTATGAAAAGAAGTTAGTTTGAAAAAGGATTTAGTTAGAGGTTGATTTGAAAATGGGCTCGACGACGAATCGAGAGTTTGATTTGAAAATGGGTTTGTTTGAAAACGGCTCGACGACGAATCGAGGGTTTGTTTGAAAATGGGTTGGTTTGAAAATGGCTCGACGACGAATCGAGAATTTGGTTTGAAAATGGGTTGTCTATGCTAGTCCCTAGGGGTGCTCCTAGTAAACAAACCACAATCAAAAGAAGATTAAATGCGTACATCGGAATGGGGAGCGGGGTACATGTAAATTACAAGGGATGACATGAAATAAAGGGTCTCATTGTAAGGTAGCCCAAGAGAAAGCCGTGTGTGTGCAAGGTGTCCTAAACTAAGCCTTGAGCAAAAGTCGCCAAGCAAATGATCATAACCAACAGTCCATCAATTAGTTTTTTAGGTTTCGATATTTTTAGTGTTTTTTGATTAAGGTATGAACAAATAAAAAATGGTTAGATAAATATGAATATGGATAAGTATGAATATGAATATGAACAACAATATAATCAAGATAAAATGGACAAAATATAGTATTGACATAAAATTAAAGTTGGTCTCGTCTTAATCACGATTTAATCGATAAATTGATAATCGACGACTTTTGACTTTCATTGACCAAAAATGAAAATAAAAGAAATATAAAGTGACAATTAATTTGAAAATGTGAATACAAAGAATAAAGGTCTCACCTTTATCGAGATTTAATCGATAAATCAATAAATCAATCGATATTTAGTGTTCATGGACCCAAAATGCATAAAAATAATAGAAATGAAATAAAATCGAAAATGTCAAGAAAAAGAATAAAGGTCTCACCTTTATCGAGATTAAGTCGAGAAATCGACAAATCGTCGATGTTTTGGTTTTCATTGACCCAAAATGAATAAAAATAGTAGAAATGAAATAAAATCGAAAATGTTAAGAAAAAGAATAAAGGTCTCACCTTTATCGAGATTAAGTCGAGAAATCGATAAATAAATCGATATATGGTTTTCATTGACCCACAAAAATGAATAAAAAATAGTGAATAAATTGAAATAAAAATAAATAAATAGGTAAGCCTCATATATATCAAAATTCCATTGGTTTGAACAAACCAATTAAATCATGAATGTTACTAGACCATTGCCCAAAAAAAAAAAAATGGAAATGAAATTAATTTGAAAACTTAAAACAAAACAAAACTACATTAGCAATTTTAAAAAGAAAGTAAATTTTTTTTTTTAAGATGAATTGAAAACCAACTCTTAAGGATGGATGTGGCGTGATATATTGTGGGGTGAGTAAAGAAATTAGATGGGTCTAAAGCCCATTCATGGAGATGAAAGTGTATGCTGAAAAAAAAAACAAAAAGCCAACACGGGCCTATGAACCTTTAACATTGTCCAGCCCAAACAGGCACCATGGTTTTTGAGAACTAAAGACATAGTAGCAACAAGTCCCATAAGCTTGGTGAAAAACAAAATAATACTCAGGTTTCTTCAAAACAGAACAAGGCAATGCGAGAGAAAAAAAAAAGGGTTATCAGGCGAAAACGAAATCGAAACAATAAAAATGGAGCCAATCGTGTCGTCGCGGTTACAAGACCGACCTTCAGATTTATTCACTTCGTCTCAAGTTCTCGTTTTCTCATGACTTGTTCAGGTTTGTTCGATTTCCTCTCCGTCTCTCTATTTGGTTCGATTTCCGTTCGAAACTTTCTCTCCATCTCCAATCTCTCTGTTTCTGGATCTGTCTATTTCTATTTCATTTTTCTGTTTTCTTTTTTCTGGTTCGGTTAGTGTGTTAGGTTTGATGATTTGGGGAGTTACAGAAAATGGTTTGGGAAATGTTGTTGTGGGTTGATGAAACTCGCGTGGGTGTTACGATGAAGGAAGCGTGGAAGAATTTTCTGTGGTATGTGTGTTGTGTATGGATGGAGGTTTATGTGATACCGTGAGTGGCTTAAAGGCGGAAGCAGGTTTTTTTAAAGGTGAAGTTTAGGATTTGTATGTTGATGTTTGATGAGGGTTGTGTGAGTGAAAAAAAAAGGGCGGTGTATTTTATGGAGGGAGAAATGTTGAAGAATGTTGAAAGGCCAGATTGAAGAAGTTTGGGGTTGTCCGATAGTTGAGATGTGGTGAGTGGAGATTGAAGGTTGTCGAGGTTAAAAAGTGATTGAAGGTTGGAAGAGGTTTCGGCTGCAGAGTCAAGGGTCCAAAGTAATAGCAGCTTCGAGGAAAAATATTGGGAACATTATTCAGGATTTTCAATGTTTTCATCCTCCCGCTTTGTGTTCTCCTTCCTCCCCTCTTATACATGTTTTTTAAGTTTTATTTTTTGTCTCATTGTTGTGAAAAGTCTTTTCCATGGTAGAATAATTTGGGATGGTTGTTGTTGTTCTTTTAAAATTGCAGGTCATGCTGTTCCATTTTGGTACAAAGCTTGGTTGATGGAGTTTTGCAGAACGTTGCTTGTTGTGGTTTTTTTAATCTGTAGCAAGGTCTTTCGCAGCAGGTTTGGTCCGGAGTGGAGAGTGGAATTTTATTGTCTGTTGTTTTTTGTTGTACGGTGTGCAAGTCGTAGCAGAAGGTTGTACAAGTTGTTGGTTGGTAGTCGCTGCAGGTTCAGTGGTGTAGTGGCTTGTGAATTGGTAATGTGTGGGACCAGTTGATGCAGGTTGTGTTATTTGATTTTGGTGAGTGACTTCGTCGAAGCAAGATGGTGGGCCAACTTCGCTTGCAGGCTGGAAACGGATTGAAAAATCAATGGAAATGGCCTTGGTTTCAATTTGTCATGTGTCTTGTGTACTTTTTTTTTGGAGAAACTTGGATAGTGGATTTTTGTTGTGAAATGGGCCTTTTGAATTGTAATATATGATGGTTAATTAGAGATGGATTTGAATATGAAAAATGGATTTGAAGTTGACTAAAAATGGTTTTTAATTTGAATAATGGTTTATGGATTTAATAAAAAATGGATAAAAAAAAGGGATAAAAATTGGATAATTGGAAGTGATTTGGGTGTGGTTATTTGGAAATTGAATTTAATCATGGATATGATATTTTGTATATGAAGAATGAATATTGAAAATAGATGAAAAATGGATAATTGTTTCACACAAATGGATACGGATATGGACTGAATGGATTTTTTTTTTAAATTGGTTTTGGATATGAATATGGAAATGGTTATTTAATTGGATTAAGGATAAAAATGATTAAAAGGTATATGTGTCTTAAAAATAAAAATGGATAAAAAATAAAAGAGAGATGAAGTTGAAGACAACATATTTTTTGGATTTTTTCTGAATAATTGCTAATGGATGGATACACAGATGAAAAGCTATACACAGGTAGGACAAATTTGGGGTATGACAATATGGCAAGTTCATCTAAAACGGAACTGCTTGGTATAGTACAAGATAGGCTAGTTCATGTCAATAGTTTTACCTTCCCCGAAGACTTTATGGTGATTGACATGATAAATGAGTCTGAAGGTTTTGTGATTCTTGGCAACCGAAAAGGCAAAGATAGATGTGGAAACCAGAGAATTGATTTTGAAATATAATAAGGAGAATGTGGTGTTTAATGCATATGACTGGACACCAGCATGGGAGGATCTAGAGGCATGCTATGAATCACTACGGGAAAAGAGGGCGCTTTTTTTGCCCTATAAAAGCGCTTAAAAACGCTGTCTAAGCCTGCGCTGTCGTAGGTAAAGACAACGCTTTTTTATTTATGAAAAAGCGCTCTCTAAAATGGGACTTTAGACAGCACTTTTAAAAGCGCTGTCTAAAGTATACGTTTAAAATTTAAAAATTTTTTTATATACTTTAGAAAGCGCTTTTTCCTTCAAAAACGCTCTCTAAAGGTGCTTTTAGACAGCGTTTTTGAAAATCGCTGTCTAATATATACGGAAAATGATTTTTTTATATACCTTTAGAGAACGCTTTTTCCTTAAAAGAGCTCTTTAAAGGGGACTTTAGACAGCGCTTTTGAAAAGTGCTGTCTAATGTATACAGAAAATGATTTTTTTATATACCTTTAGAGAGCGCTTTTCCCCTAAAAGCGCTCTTTAAAGGGGACTTTAGAGAGCGCTTTTTCCTTAAAAGCGCTCTCTAAAGTATACCTATAATTTTATTGATTTTTTTCCTATACCTTTAGAAAGTGTTTTTTTCTCAAAAGCACTGTCTTTTGTCTACGTATAATTTTAAATATTTTTTTAAAAAATCCCATTTTAACCATTTTTTTATGCAGAAACCTGCATAGTTTCAAACCTGCATTTCTTATAGAATTTATTGCAACAACAGAATTCTTATACATTTCAATAAATAGAATTCTTGCAACAACATAATTCATATACATTTCAATAAACACAGAATTTCCTTTTATTCACAAAACTAGAATTTACAAAAGAATTCTTACAACAGAATTCTTGCAACAGAATTTCCTTCTATTCACAAAACTAGAATTTACAACAGAATTCTTCTTGCAACAGAATTTCCTTATATTCACAAAACTAAAATTTACATTCACAAAACTATACATTCAAAGAATTCTTCTTAGAAGAAAGAATTCGCACAATTCTTCCGTAATATAATTCAATTGTTTCTTTGTGTAACAAGAACACGCCATATCTTTGAAATACTACATAACAAAACAAAATACGCATTATTTAGTTAAAAATAATAAATTATATGACATTCCGATAAATATTAAAATAAATCCTAAGTTATAAATCCATACATACCATGATAGGAATCTCCAATTGTTCCATTTGAATGATTTCTCTCATAAACCTCAAAACGAAGTACCCGCAGTCTATGTCATTACGCTGACGAGGGCACTACACATAGACAAACAAATTAAATAAGAAATAATATATAGATGTTTTGTGTTATCAAGTAGCATCACTAATAAGCAACATTGTGAAAATTAATATATCTCCACTTTGACCCATGTAACATTGGTTGCTCTAGCCCGTGCTACTCGAATCTCTCTTTGTGCACGGTACACTAGTATAACTCTATAAAAGAAAAACGTAAACTTAGAACAATGTCACAGAAATAATTAAAATACAAATACACACGAATATTTCGAACAATCTCACTTACGTGTCAACCACATCCTTCATATTTTGATACGTGGACCAATCGGTATCCAATGAATTAAGATAATATACCACTTCTCTTACAGGATTAATGGCAACCAACAGCCAGTGTCCATTGTAAAATATAACAAAAGTTTAGATGAATAATTTCTACGCAAAAGATACAAATTAAAGATTAGAATGAAAATCTTACCCGTTTCCAGTATTATACGGTAAAAGAAACAGACTTTCTGTGTTGCTGGCCATAAATTTGTCAAGTAAGTGGTCTCTTACTTCTGCTGCATTCATATCAATTCTGGGTGCATAAACAATGTTGCAACAGAAGAAACGAAATTTGTTTGACAAATCCGTCCCCCGCATGAATTTTTCATACATGCACCTTAAATAAAAACATAATAAACATTAGACTATTATCATTGAAATGTGTAAATAAATTGTTCAACTAAATAAATAATAGATTGATTGGAGTACCAGATGTATGAATGCACACCGATGCCTAATTCAGTATGATTGATAACCTCCTCCATGTCCTCTTTTCCGATTATCTCAGAATGAGGAAAACCAAAAACACCTTAGTCCATGTTAATTTGACGAATAGCACCTTGCATCAAATCTGACATTGACATAAGTGTTTCTAGACACGTCTGAAAGTGAGGTATTTTTTCCTTCACGGTCCTTGTAGGAGCTTTTTTCTTGCCGGTCTGTTGTGAAGGTTGAGCAGGAACCTAACAATCATATAAGTTAGGTAAAGTAGAAAATCATGAAACTTTTGAATTCGGATAATAGAATAACACTTAAAAACTACCTCTCTGTGTGATTCAACAGACTCGTTTTGCCGCAAAACCCCTTTATTCTTTGCTGCGGGTTTTGTAGGAGTCTAACATTACCATGTAAAAAAAATGTAAGTAATGGTTCAGAATGATTTTCATAATCGTTCAAAATTGACATTTGAATACTAAGAGATTCGTAATGGTTTTCAACATACCTCATCACCTATGGAAATGAGGTCTAACGGCCATGCAACAAACGAACCTATTGCATCCCGCAGCAATGTAACCTTTGAAACCGAGTCTGGTATCGGTAGTAACGCATCCGTATCTAAAGTGATATCAACCGACACTTTCAGATAACCTTGTGGGAGCGGATGATGGTGAAGTAACGCTCCCACAAAGTTATGCACTTTTCCTTTGCCAACCATGCGATAAGTCAGAAACGACAAATACAGCTGGCAAGATGAAATGCCCTGAAGCAATAATAAATATGTAACTGTTAATATGTATAAAGGTCAATTAAAATAAATGTGTTAATTTAATTAAAATAAATATGTGCTAATTACCTCAGGAATTTTATTTGGAGAATTGATACTAGCTTTGTCACTAGCATCTTTCAAACCGGAACCGCGCTTTTCCGCCTCATATCTCTCTTTATCCTGTCGCAATGCTTGGACTTGTGCTTGTAGTGCCATCACAGTTTGCATGATTTCTTGGGTGGTGGGATTTTTTTTCTTTGATTGCTTATACAAGGATGATGGAGTCACAAAAAATCCTTTCCCTCTCACCCGACCGGGATACTCAGGAACATTTAGCACTCGACTAAGAATGCTCCTGCAATCATCCTCATCTGCGGGTATGGATTTAGATAGATTCTCCTGAAATTCATTGACATATAAAAAATTATTAGTGGGGATTAAAAATTAATTATAATTTAATAAAATTTCAATTAACTTTGAGACATAATGTTATACTTACACATTCTTCATAAACATGTTGAACATCTTCTGTAACAGCTCCACCATTACCCACACGAGCTTCCTTCCACAAAACATGTGTCGGAAGTGATGATTCTTCACTTTGACTCTCTTCTAACTATACATTTAGTTAAATAATAAGTTCATCAATTATAACACAATAATACAATTAATAAAATCATAGTATTAATATATACTTACCAATTTTTGTTGTAACCGTGCATATCCCAAACGCCCTTTTCTGTATGGATACGCGGGCTTTGATGCTCTTTCGCAGTTAATGGCACTCAATTTCTGGATAAACAAGTTTAAGTCATATCAAAACAAACTAATGAAACAAATATATAATACAATCAATATACATGACAAGATAACATTACATTAAATTCTTCGGTTTTCCGTTTGTCTACAAAAAGGCTTCATTCTTCCGGTGTAATCAAATCTGCATACAACGGTGGAAGTTCTCCTTCAACAAATTTTTTGTCTTCATCCCTAAGATACTTGTTTGATAACAAGGCTCTAAACCCTCTGTGTCTCTTTCCGGCCAATTGAAGACAATACTTTTTCCGACTTTCTTCAATATTAAAGGACCTCTACAAAAAAACATACACATATAAACATAAAGTGTGTTAGAATAAGTAAATTAAAGACTTAATCGTCAACAAAAATCTAATAACATCAATCATATTTGGTAAGTACCTCTATCTCGGTCCATATCTTTTCTTTACCGGTATCTAACGCTTTACTCCTCCAATTATCACAAGTGATTGGAATGTGCTGACGGACGAGTAAACCAATGTATGAAGCAAACATTAAACCGTTAGGCTCAACTAGTTGGTTCTGGTCACTCCAATGTACATCAAATCTCATCCCTTTATCTCTAGCACGGATGATTCTCTTCATAATGGTTTTTCCTCTTTTTATTTCATGTTCTACATTCGAAGCTTCATTCTGAGCTTCCTGTGTATCATGTGTCTCGTGGGTGTCTTCCTGGTTATTAGACATTTTACCTGTAAGAAAGAAAAAAACAAAAATTAAATAACAAATATAAAAATCCATAATCCACAATCCATAATCCATTGAATGATATAAGTTATATATAATTACAGTGGCGAGAGAGAACAACTAATTACCTTTAGAGATGTAAATTATATTCTAACAAATGTTTGAATCACATTCTAACCAAAAAAGGAATAACAGACAAATACCAACATTTAAAAGTAACAAAAGAATGAGTCAAATTGACTCAGCTATCATCATTCATCTATGAAGAATCTATTTCAAAAATAAGCAGTATCACTTGTATAAGTGGTAACCAAATGTTTGAATCACATTCTAACCAAAAAAGGAATAACAGTCAAATACCAACATCTAAAAGCAACAAAAGAATTAGTCACATTGACTCAGCAACACTGCAGCCAACGAATCACACTGGAAAAATATGCAACCACAACAAATGCAACATAATTGTTATCAAAGAATAGTGACCCATTCTTGATTAAAAACTAGATATTGATTACATTCTTAAAACTTTATTCATATCACAGTAAATACCCTAAGAATTCCCCTAATTTTCTCTGATTCTATAATTTAAACAAAACAAGGTTGCATATTATGGAAAAATAGAATGAAAAATACTATTAATATATATGACTGATTACAGAACAAGTCATTCTCTGTGTGGCATTACATCAAACATGTGATATGCTTATCGTCCAAGTTACTGAGAAGCAACAGCAGTATCTTGAACATTTTTCTACGAAGGAAGTAACGCAAACTGAATATTGAGAACAAACAGAACATTTTTTTGACAATATTATTATTATTTTTCTAACAATGACATTCAATAAGATAGAGTTGTTAAATATTGCTCACAAAGAAGAACGAAGGACGATAATGGGAACTGAAGAACACCTGAACTGAAGAACAAAGGAGAGTTTCGAACGGGAACTGAATGCAAGAACGACGACAAGTTTAGAAGAACAAAGAACGACGATAATGGCAACAGTGACGGTAACGGCAACGACAACGGCAAAGAACGACAGCAATAATGGCATGCAAGAACGACGACAAGGGTTTAGAGAAACGGTCGAGAGAGAAAATGAATAGAAGTGTCTCTGAAAATGTTTAGAATTGTTTTATATTTTAATTAGTAAAGGACTTTAGAGGGCGCTTTTCCTTAGAAAGCGCTTTCTAAAGTGAAAATCAATTAGAGCCCTATAAGAGCGCTTTCTGAAAGCGCTTTCTAAGGTGGCCTTTAGACAGCGTTTTTTAAAAGCGCTCTCTAAAGTAATACCTATAGCAGCACTTTTTGGAAAGCGCTTTCTAAGGTGGTCTAAGGTGGCAGTCTTTTACAGCGCTTTTGAAAAGCGCTTTCTAAAGCCTTTCTTTTAAGGCGTTTTTTTTTAGCAATTTTTTTTTATTCTTTTTAGCAGCGCTTTTGTATAAAAGCGCTGTCTTTTAGGTGCTGTCTAAACATATTTTTGGCGTAGTGAATTGGGAGAAAAAGATGGTGGAGTTGACAAAGGAATTGGGAAAGGAGTTTTCACAAGCGTGAGGGTATCCCTTGCGCCTGACGTATTTTGAGGATTAAGCGTTAAGCTAGTGACGTAAAAGAAGCGCTGGATGAAAGGCAACCCATCCATTTTTAATCATTTTTTTTGTTTTGTAGCATTTTACTTTGTTTATTTCAAAACCTAACATAAGAAGAACCTGATGACGAATTCTATGTTCTTAGTAGACTTATCTGCAGTTGTTTTTCTTTCAGATTTACAAGTTTAGATTTAGCATTGAATAAATGATTCAAGAAAAGAAAGAAAAAAAAGAAAGTGACTTGATCATAAGGAAAGCAACCGAGGACTTGAAGGTAATGGAAGAGAAAATAATCGACCAACTTGTACTTAACTTGCAGATACCTCATTTGGTGAGGTTTGAGCCTAAATACTTTCATTGTTCACTTTTTCTTTCTAAGAGTGTATTCATGCATTATTCTTTTATCTGGTTTGATTTATTTCCGATTAAGTTGTCAAGATTGATCAACACACATTGAGACAATTTTTTCTTTATAACTCTGAGCCTTTGTAAACCACCCTTTAGTATTAGGATTATCCTTTGCTAAACACTTTGAGCCCGAGCCTTTCTTCCAGTCACGTAGCATTAAACTAAAAGACACATTACTTGAAATATACTTTTGATTCAAACCCCTATTTGGAGTTAGGTAGAAGTTTGTTCTTCAAGTGTATGAAAAGGTTTAAGTTTGAGGTTACTCTTAAAAGTGAGCAATGCTTTAAGTTTGAGGTGAGGGTACTAAAGAATTTCGATTTAGAATTTAAAAATTTGTCGAGGAAAAAAAAGTGAAAGCACTTCTTAATAAAATATGATGAATAAATGACAAAAAAAAGACATTGTAAGAAGGATCACAAGTCTCTAGTACCAACGACAAGGTATGATGAATGAGGAGAACTAGGAACCTAACTCCAAAGGTTTAACCCTACTTTCCTAATAATATCCTACCCTAACATAAGCCAAGTTACAACTGAAAAAGCCATCTAAACGTGCGTGTTAAGATTTCTATGATTTACTCTATTACAATGTAATTAAGCTAAGTTTAATTGATTTTGCATGTTGATTGAGTATTGACCCTATCAATTGAGTGAGTCAAGTAAGCCGAGAGATTGGTTGAGTACTAGTCATGGTTAAGGATGTTTTGCGAAATTTCTGAATGGAAATTGGAAACCATAATATTGATCAGGTAACTTTAAAATTATGGTGATGTTCAATTGTTATTCCGCGACTTGTTGTCTGTTGAAATGTGCAGTTGTAAGTGAGTTGCTTAAGGACAAGCAACGATTCAAGTTTGGGGTTGTGATGACAGTCTGTCATTACCTAAAATCAGTTGAAGAATCAAGGAAAAACCAGTAAAAGAGGAGCTAAAATGGTGAAGAATGCCCTAAAATGAGTGAAAAAAGCCAAGTATGAAAGAATGAAACTTAGTGGAAATTTTGGTGAAAAGGGTGAAAAAACATGCAACTATTGGAATAATGAAGCGCAACATCACGTCGCATCATACACGCAATAGAGCTACAAAGGGACCATCGTGCGCGATGCTTTTGTAGTGTGGGTCATGACAAATTTTTCTGACCCGTTCTAACATCTTTAATAGGGGATTTTCTGAACTTTTACAAGGGTTATGAAATTTGACACTGGTAGCACGATTTTACAACATCTAAGGGTAATTTTGAGAGCATTGAAAGCCATTATAGGACAATCTTTCAAGGGGGTTCACATTCTATTCATCTTTTATAAATTAGTATTGTAATTTTATCCTGAGTAGCTAAATTCTCTAGGTTAGTTTGTATGCGATTAACTTTATTAAACCTTGTTGGCATTATATGACGGTTTGACTTTGTATGAACCTCATTACTTATGATTTTATTCAATTGTTTCTTTTTCTTAATGTGTATTATTTAAGATACTCTGTTAATATGTTGTTAGATGCATATGGATTCCTAACCTGTAGCCTATGTATTGGACCTAGGGCAATTGTTCTACTTAAGCCGATTGAATAGGGATATAATACCTCGAGTAGTGGCATAAAGAACTAACAGTTTATTTATCGCCTAATACTGCTTACACTGACGGACTAGGGATAGCAAGCTTCTAGTAGTTGTTAGTGAGTTATTTCGTGGGTGACTGGCTATAACAGTTTTGTTAGTTCGCCGAAAAATTATAAGTATAAGACAATTCATACAAGGCATCGTACATCAACAAGAGGGGATAAAGGGATTCTAAAACACAACCTAATCACCTTGTGACCTTGTTTTCTATTAAATTTATCTTTTTGCAGTGAAATTTATTCATTTTTTATCAAAGGGTATTGTAATTTTATCATGAGTACCTAAATTCTCTAGGCTAGGTTGTGTGTGATGAATTTTATTCAACCTTGTTTGCATTATATGATGGTTTGACTTTGTATGAACCTTGTTACTTGTAATTTTATTCTGTTGTTTCTTTTGCTTATTGTGTATTATTTGAGATACCCTATTAATATGTTGTTAGATGCTTAGGGATTCCTGCCCTCTAACCTATGTATTGGACATATGACAATTATTATACTTAAGCCGGTTGAATATGAATATGATACCTCGAGTAGTGACACAAAGAACTAACAATATATTCATCGCCTAACACTGTTTACGCTGGCGAACTATGGATAAAAATCTTCTAGTAGTTCTTAATGAGTTATTTCGTAAGGGACCGACTATAACGGTTTTGTTAGTTTGCTGTAAAATTATAAGTATAAGACAATTCATACAAGGAATTATATATCAATAAGAGGGGATAAAGAGATTCTAAAACACAACCTATTCGTCTTCATGACCTTGTTTTCTCTTAAATTTACCTTTTTGCATTGAAACTTGCAAACCCCCATTTTTACTGCTTTTAGTTAATATTGCACAAATTATTGTTCTTTTCGAACACAATCCTTGTGGGTTCAATCTTTTTATTACTACGACATTATCGGTACACTATTAGAAAAATATCATATAGTGATGGGTAATTGGGTATGAGTCCCCATTACTACGGAAAACATATACAACAACGGTTAGAAAATGGATACCATCACGCGTGACCCACCGTTGTGAAGTAGCGTGTGGTTATATACGTGTTACTTACAATCACAGTCGTATGACCGTTGTAGAAAACCTGAAAGCGCGCGACATATTACCACAGTTGCTTTGACTAACTGTTGTAATATATTAAAAGGTCATAGGTTCGATTCTTAGCACTGTCTTTTTGGTGTGTATATATATATATATATATATATATATATATATATATATATATATATATATATACATATATTATTCTGAACAACGTTCACTCTGCATCCACGGTCATATTTAACAACCATTGTTAAATTATCTGCTTTTTTAAAAAAATATTTATAGTTTTTGAAAATTTTCCATTTTTAATCTGTATTTTTGTGAACCGTATCAAAACAGAAACAATAATTCTATTATAACAATAATTGTATTGTATTACATCAAATCCATATATTGGATTAAGAACCAAACATTGTATATATATATATATATATATATATATATATATATATATATTACATCAAAAGAAAAATAGCACAAAACAACCTACAACACATTATATAACATCACATAATTGTATCTTAGTGTTTTGGTTTCTTGTCTCTTGGTGTCTTGTCTCTTAGTGTCTTGAGTTTAAACACCTACAATTTTAAATAATCATACTTGTTAGTAAATATACTTAGAAATAATACTTACTTGTTAATTTTCCAATATGCATTCATTATGATCGATACGAATAACATGCACACCATCTCTATCAACTTCATCATATGTGGTAGGCACTTGTGTTGTGTAAGAAGAAGTAGAAGGAATATCAAAACTTTCATCACTTTTTGGAATGTATTTTCCTCGGAGAACGATTGACCATTTCCCCGATGTGTCCGAAGGCTCGGTCACATAGAAAACTTATCTTGCTTGTGAAGCCATGATGAATCGTTCAGTCATATAATTTGCCTTGCCAAGGTTAACCCGGGTGAATCCTAAGTCATCAGTTTGTACACCGTTAATATTATTGGGAACCCACTTGCATTTAAATAAAGACACTTTAAAGATAACATAATCAATCTCCCAAATTTCTTCAATGACACCATAGAACGCACTATATGCCAATATTGGATTCTTATCTTTCAAACTAGAGAAATACATGGATTTTGCCTCAACCATAACCCCACTATTTTGTATTATACCACAATCATCTTTTGATTTTGTATAAGAGGTATAATGATCAATGCATATGTAATCCAAATTATCACATTAAAGTTTGACATGTACGACAACCATTTAATTTTCTCGGATGCACTATGATCATTTGGTATTATTTTATTAAACCAATATAGGAATTTCTTGTTATGCCTGATCAACTACAACTTGTCACTCATTCGTGGATATCTTTTCTTCAAAAGTATTTTCCAAGGAGTGTAAACCTCATCCACACGTTTCAATGTATTGACCTTCATTTTCTTTGCAATTAAACAAGCACAGGGAAGACAATACGTCTCCATAAGTGTACAACCACGCTTTGAACCATTTGATACTGTTTTATCTACCCGTTTGCCTTCGTGATAAATAAAATTTAATCCTACCAGAGAGATGTTGCCAACCAATTATGAATAAATGATTTAATCTTTGAATCGTTGTTCTAATACAATAATGATGCGACCAAAAGATATTTGTATCTTATTATGTTAATTTCAAATCATTTGGTCCGCGTATTCACAACATATACATAAGTCACCTTTATAGTTTCCCAACCAATTCTTCAGTATATCATGTGCAGATTTAACTCTGTTAGTTGTTATATTACAAAAATGTCTAACTTGATCGGTCTAAGCACAAATAATCTTCTCTTTCACCTAGTTTATAATTGTGCTCTCAACATATTTCAAGAAATATGGATATCTCGCACACACCCTTCTGAACTGTATGACAAATTCTACATATAACTCTTTTGTGGAAGAATTTATAACACAATTCATGGCATCCATTATTCTTTCCACTACCATTCCAGCTTTAACGATCAGTTACAATGACATTTGACATATTTTCTTGGTCTTTCAACGTAGCCTTGCACACTTCCAAAGCCCATGTAACGTTATCCTCTTTTTTCGCTTTCCAAAAATGCAAAATCCACTAAAAAAGGCACCTCCGTGAAAGTAACACCAATAATTTCCAAAAATGGAAGCTTATACTTGTTAGTTTTGTATGTTGAATCAATTATAGACACAATGCGAAATATGTTAAAGATTTCAATGGAACTAGGATGAGTAAAAAATATATCTTGAACTGTGACTCCATCCTCATACACTATGTACTTAAAAACACAGTGATCATATCCAGAAGCTTCATTAAATGTTGCATTTCATTTATTAGCCCTCTTATTACTTTGTTGTTTATGGAACAAACATTGTATATTTGTTTGATATTTGAGACATTTTGAGGTATTTTCTGTTTCAACATTTCAAGTATGTTTTTGGGAGGAACCATATTTAACGTCATGTCATAAACAAGTACCTTCTTCCAAGGATTAAGCTGACATACAATGGGATGACCGACTAACTTGTCACACAAGTAATTATTATGTATACCAGAAACCACATTAAATTTTCATGTATAATTTGCGTTATGGTATCCACGTATTTTAAACGGACAATCACACATTCTCGATCACGTGTCATCCCGTTTCAACTTTCAATTAGGTTGTTGGCACGTGCCACTTCTTTCATATTTCATTGTTGCAAATTCCCGCCGTCTATCAGAACCATTATCAGACCTTCTAATTACAACACCGAACCCAGATTTGACGGTCTGCGTACGAATCCACTGTATCATATGCTCACACTCAACAAACTCTAGCTTAACAATAAATTATGCCCGAACATATACCTGAGCAACAACCCGTTTAACATCAACCATTTTAACATCATCTTCGACATCGCCCAATTTAATATAATCCCTCCTCATCTGATTTAACATTCACATTCACAATAACCTTAAGAAAGGGCACCATATCTAGTATCAAACTTAATAACAAAACATGTTTAATATTTAAACTCAACATCGACAATATCCGAATATGCATATCCAAAACATTTGCAACCTATTTTGGAGATCCATCTTCAAACATGACGTTCATTTCTACAAGCAAAACCATATTTATGCAAATAATGCAGAAGAAAAACATGTTCTTTACTAGAAATTATAGTTTTTTTTTGCCTACTTTTGATGTGATAAATCACAAAAATGTTGTTTTGAAGTGCAAAAGTTGATTGAGAATGAATTGAGATTTTTTTTAAAGATTTTGATATAATAGTTGTCTTTGATCATGAATAAAAAGAATATGAAAATACGTTTCACGCTTGACATTTTTAGAAATTCATTTTCGAAATTGTCTATAATTTAATTACGGGTGACTCACTTGCCACACCTTTTATATATGTATTAAATACAATGGTGATTTCGAAAATATATTTCAAAATTACTTTTTGACATAAGCGAGGTGTGTATTGAGTGCTTTCAAATATGCAGGGAAATTCGATTTTCCAATTTGTTCACCTCACCTACCGAAAGAGTTGATGATAGTAATACCCTAGGAAACTAACTTTCCTAACAATAGAGTATCATGGACCCCCTTAAATACAAAGCCCATCATCAGCCCATGACGAAAGAGAAACATCACAAAATGTTTAAGCCCACCCGGATGTGACTGGCAAAATAGCGTAGGTCGTAACCCTAAAATCCATCCCCTGAGATAAAATATCCTTTCAATTTCATCATCTCGATCGAACTTGCGTCTCATTCATTTCTCTCTCATCTTCATCCCCACTCACTTCTTGCTTCGATTTTACACCTTATTATGGCCGAAGAAGAAGTTATTGTGCCACCCGCTACTAGCCCCGTCACCTCCGATGGTAAGCGCAAGTTCGAAGATCTGCACTCTGAACCTACCGAACAAAAACCTATCGAATCTAGCACCGACGGCGGTGAAACCGACGCCGCAGTTGCCGACGAGGGTGAGAACAAGCGCCCTCGCCTTGACGACGATAATCAGAATGACCTAGGTACTCCATTTATTCTCCAACTTGTTAAACGTTCGTAATTAGTTCATTTTCATCTTTTAGGATATCAATAGTATATGATTAAGCTTCCATGAATATTTTACTACTGTATTTTTTTTTTTACATTTTATAGATATTGTTGCCGCTGTTGAATTTGTCATTACTGCACTGGATATGCATTATCATACAGAATGTTGATACAATTTGCTTTGATTGTAAGGATTTTTTTTGTTATTGATGTTATGCTTTTGGTGTTTGCAGCTAGTACTAATGGACATCAAGAAGTGAAGGAAAATGCTGCAACTTTGGAGAATGCTTCTTCGGAGGCCGGTCATGATGTATCCAAAGATAATACAGAGGAAATTGCCGAGGAACAAATTTCTAGTGAAATTGCCGAGGCTGCTGATGCCAAAGACGTTCCTGTTGAGGGCTCCAAAGACGTTCCTGTTGAGGACTCCAAAGACGTTCCTGTTGAGGACTCCAAAGACGTTTCTGTCGAGGACTCCAAAGACGTTACTCTCGAGGACTCTAAAGAGATTCCTGTTGATGACTCTGAAAAGGAAAAAGAAGAGGAGCCCTCTAAAGAAACTGAACAACCATCTAAGGAGTCTAATGAGGAAGATGCTTCTGGAGACAAACTACCCGATTCCAGTTCTATTGATCTCGCCTCACAAAATGAGGAGGTTCCTGATAATAAGGTGTTTGATTATGAAGCTCAGTTTGGCCTTTTCTTTATCATGAAGTTCTTAGATTTCTGAAAGCGTATCTAACCGTAGATTTATAGATACCAGAACGACATATTCCCATTCATTTATATTTGCCCTGAAGTTTTTCCCTTGCCTGTTTTTGAATTTCTTCATTTGTTTTCAGCAAAATGCTTCTTCTGGACAAAAGCAACCTATATCTGGGTCTGACACAACAACGAGAAGAATTGAAGTTCCTAGCAACAAGGTACATTTGTTCTAAAAGGTTTAGATGCATATTATTGGGCCCGGTCAAATTGCATACTTATTGTCAATTTTTGACTTTGTGTACAACCCAATTTGACAATGTTTTTTTGAAGAACTTGATGCACTTCAAATATTTCCTCTTTGTAACGGTTTGTTTACTTATTGATTATATGTTGGATGCATGCCCATATGTTGTCACGGCTCCAATGTGTTTTAAAAATTGGACTGCTAATGTGCATTACCCCAATAGTTTTGGACTTTGCTTGTGTTTTTTACTGAGTTGAAATAATCAAGCTTGCCCGAGTTCAACGCATTCACCACAAAAATGCATGCCTTATGGACACCCTATTGTTTTTTCTCAAATTCATATGTTCACGCTCCCTAGTTTGGGAACTTTTTTAACCCAGTAAGTTCCATTAGCCAGTTTGGGAGGGAGTGTAGATGAAAAAGACGAATTTGCTGGAACTTGCTTTCTCTCTAATGGTAGCAGCTACTTTGCAACCACGAGTGAGCAAGAAGATAGTCTACAGGAATGAGATGACTCCCCTTATGATGGTTGAATGAATACTCGTGACATGATTATGATTGATTACAGTAGAGAGGAATTTGGGGTTTGAAATCTACTTGGGTGAGTTGGTCATGTGTGTAGAAGGCCTATTGAAGCCTCATTAAGAAGACTATATGCATGTTAGGATTAAAGTTTGCAAATATTATAATGAATGAGCTCGATGCATCTATGCAAAAGCAACCCCTTCCACTTCAAAATGAGTTCCAAGTCAAACTTGAGGCAAAAATCTGTTATCAATCAGACCCAACTGAAGACTAATCAAGATATTTTTTTTTTTTAGTTTTTCACTGGATGTATGGGGGCTCCGAACTGGAAAGCAAACATACACTAGATCACATGGATGATAGTCTAATAAAGGTAGAGAGAGATAAAGGAAACACTAACAAACTAATTCATGAAAATCAAAGTTTATATTACCTTTAGACATGATTTACAATAGGAATTGATTGTTTGATCAACGCTAATGACCTTACTAAGTGGATAATGGCTCTGTGGTTGTTTCTCCTGCAGCTTAAAACCCTGTTTTGCAGGTCCTCTATACAACAGTTTTAGTTGTGGGTTTTGTGCGCATATTTCTGTCCTCTATGTTATCAATAACGTGTGATTGTCCTGGTTCTTCAAGGACTTCATTTTGAATAACTTTTTTTTGTCCATAGTTATGCTTGTGAGTTGTGATGAAGCCATTAAGTATTAACGATGAAGTTTTAGGCAGGCATATTTGTTTCTTACATCCTCACTGAAAGCCGTGTTCTGTACAAATCTTAAATTTAATTTATGTGTTCGATTGGAAGCAATTTAACTACTTAGTTGCATTCCATTTATGTTCAGGTTGGTGTACTTATTGGCAAGTCCGGTGATACTATACGGTACCTGCAGTATAATTCAGGCGCAAAGATTCAGATTACGAGGGATGCTGAAGCTGATCCCCACTCTTCAACAAGGCCTGTAGAATTAATCGGAACTGTGGAAAGTATAGACAAGGCCGAAAAGCTAATGAATGCTGTGATCGCTGAGGTTCAATACCATATCCAATGTTGGAGTCGTCCTTCTCTTGCTATTATTATAATATAGTTCTATTCTTATATTGTTTTCCTTTTGAAATTCCACAGGCTGATGCTGGAGGTTCCCCTGCACTTGTTGCTAGAGGCCTCTCCCCTGCTCAGGGTATAGTGGGATCTGATCAAGTTCAGATTCAAGTTCCAAACGAGAAGGTGATAAACTGATAATATCTGTCTATTTATGTTTTAGATTATTCAGGGTTTATGTTATGGAAGCTTTGAATCACAAAAATTATACAGGTAGGATTAATCATTGGGAAAGGCGGGGAAACAATTAAGAGCCTGCAGACCAAAACTGGGGCACGCATCCAGGTAGTTGTTATTGTTTACCTCACTCTTTTTTGGTATTAAACTGTTGATGCAGATGGTAACTAAGTTGGAAATGAGTTAACTGGCTAAAAGATCCAAAATAATATGATAGTTGCATATTTTTATTAAAAAGAAACGATGTTGACGTAGTATTGTTGGCACGTCAATGTGTAAATGGATATTTTTTTAAAGAAACGAATCCTCATAACCAAATTAATTTGAAATTAATTATTCCAATGCTGTTGTCTTTTTCCTTAGGTAAAGCAATTGTAGTTTTTCATATAATGAACCTTTTGATCCTTGTGTAAGCGAAATGTTTGGATAGCTAAAGTGAGATGGAGATGCTTAGTTTTAGCATTAATGGTTTGCCTAAATGAAATCAACTACTAATTCATGTGTATTATCTTAAACGATTAGTGTGTTAGATTTGATAGTGAGAAGTTACTAAAGCTCTTAGGTGGTATTGCTTTGTTTAAATACTTAGCTACACTGAAATTCGATAGTGGTGATGTTATCTAAACTTTCTCTTTAGTGCTCATCCGATTCTTTTTACTGCTATTCACGTCCTATCATTTTCTGTCATGGTAGCACGAGCTCAAAATGGAATTCAATCAGAATGCTGACATTCTTACTAAACCACCATCCCCTTTTTGGTTTTTGTTGCTTATAGATAGTCTTGGTTGTTGAATCAAGTTTATTCGATCAACCACCTTTAGTTTGAGGGGGAAATATTAGAGTATGCATGGTTAGATTATCTGGAAGAAGGTTTGGTTGAATCAAGTTTGTTGGATCAACCACATGCTTGAGGGAGAAATATTATAGTATGCATGGTTAGATTATCTGGAAGAAGGTTCTGCTTATGTTAGTTAATTGAAATTGTTAGTAAGCTGTTACTGTATCTCAGTTCAGTGGTACTGCTTAATAAAAATATTTCTCTACACTGTAGTTTTATAGGGTAATAATATTCTCAACCTCGCTAAATCTCTCATCATTTTATCTGTGCTCCCTTTTACTTTCTATCAGACAAACCATTTGTTAGAAGTGTTCGCCACTTTTTCCAGAGTGTTGTTAATACTCTATTAATATTATATAATAATCTATAAAACATATGTTATATACTTAATCTAAAACTAAATAAATAACACAACACTCATAAAAAATTTATAAAATCCAATGTCAAAGAACAATGCTTAATCAAGATTCAAAACATTATAGAAAATTCAAAACATAGTAGAACATTCAAAACATCACATCTTAAAATTCAAATTTAGTACTATTATATGAAAATTCAAGCAAACATAGAAATCATATATCATCATGAAAGAGGTCTTCAAAATATTCCTCCAATTCTTCATCTTCAACATCTTCTACCACCACTTGTGCCATTGTTGCCGTAGATGTACTTGCAACTTCAACTTGACTTAATCTCCTAGTGTAGATTAGAGGCTCATTAACCCCTTGGATCGGCAACTTGAGACCAAGTTAAATAATCATTTTCATGAACCAAGTCTTCTTCCACAGGTTCACCATTTTCTCCTATCTCTCCCATCCCTCCCACCAACCATTCAGTGTGATAATTAATTTAGCCAAAAACCATAGAATCAATCTTGTCTTTAATTTCAAATCTTTCAATCAAAGCTTGGTTATACTTGATGAAAACCAAGTCTTGCAACCTTTGATGCTCCAAGTTATTTCTCTTGGAATGAATCTAAAATACAATAATTTGAAGTAGTAATTTAATACTTCTTGAATATAAGATACTTTAATATCCTTGTAAAAAATTAATACTTACATGTTCAAAGATGCTTCAGTTACGCTCACATCCGGAAGCAGTGCAACTCAAACTCAACACTTTAACCGCCAATAATTGCAAATCCGGAAATTTCGGCTCCATAAGACTTCCACCACTCAGCTACAAATAAAAAATCATCTACATTAGGATATACACAACACAAAGTGTCTCACATGCAACCAATAATTATAAAAAAATGAACTTACATCTTACCTGGAGCTAATGTCAACCTTTGTCTAACTCCCGCTCCTATACCAAAGAGACCTGTAGCACCCTTGTACTATGCCAATTGTACTGAAATCCTGTCTTCCACTTCATGGCTTCCAATTTAGGATCATTCTCAAATTTTGGTTTATCATAATAATATCCCTGTTTGAGATAGTAATCTGCATTATGTAGCGGATGATGAAGTTGACACTCCCATCCTTTATCAATGATTTCAAATATGGCTTTGTACTTGGTTGAATTCGAATTGAAAGCTTTTTCAATTGATTCCTTTGCTACCCCCATTGCGGCATATATGTAACCCATTGCGGGTATCCTTTCATTATCAACCATTCTTAGCACATTTACAAGAGGCGCGATGACCTCAAGAGTGTAGACAACATCACTTCAAAATGATGCCATAAGTATAATACTAATTACCCTTTTTCCTTTAGAATCCTTGGCACACTTGGAACTCACCCAATCTTCACAAGTGAACATCTCTCTAAAAATGGCCTATCTGATAGAAAGTTTCTATCAGATAGGACATTTGTTAAAAAAGCATTTTGAATTAGTGCAATGTAGTTGTTTGTTGAGTGTTATCCTTTATTAGCAGAGTTTTGTGGGTTTCAAGCTCATGGAATCTAAATTCCTCAATCATAAGAGTTGCTATAATGGAAGTATCGAATTTTGTAAGAGAGAGAAAGTTGGTTGATGCTTGTACAGTGACATTATTTTAGGCTTTCTAATTTTTATCCTGCTATTCTGGATTTAGCTTATTGCCTCTGATGATGCTCTTTTAACTGTTTTAGTTGATTCCTCAACACCTTCCCGAAGGCGATGATTCTAAAGAAAGGACTGTCCAAGTTACTGGTGATAAGAGGCAAATTGAAATTGCTCAAGAAATGATAAAGGAAGTCTTGAGTCAGGTCTGTTTTGCTATACATCTCTTGTGATGATAATGTTTGCAATTAGATAGTTTAGATATTATTTTGGTATATTCTGTTTACTTTTTTAATTACGTATTTCTGTTTATTTTTTTAACTACGGATTTCAGTTTACCACGCTATTATATCAATGCTAACCTTTCGATTTTTGATATATTATTGATATTCCTTTTTCTATTGCAATTTTTTTGTTGTATTTTCTTGTTTAAAACACGGCGCCTAAACTAGTTCAGTTGCTCATTAAATTTCTTGACTAAAACTAGCCTTGATTATCTTGCATGTGTCCAGACCCTTTTTTGTGCCAACTTATGCCTCCTTTCTATGGTAGACTGGTGTTTATATGTCATGCTAATTGGGTAGTGACCAGGGGTTATATAGCTTAAATTGGTTGCAATGTGCTGTCGTTCTTGATTAGTATCATGGTATTGGGTAAGTTTGAAGTAGTATATGGAAGCTTTTTTTATGTTTTGCAGCTGGTTGAAAGCATGTATGACCAGTTAAGATATTTCATCGGTGACTGATTTTGACATTCTTCCTGTAGTTATGAGTTCTATTTATCACTTCATTTGATTCCATCATGCAATGAAATAGTAGTTCTGAAGAATGATTGCCCATAGTAAGGATCCCTGTAAAAAAAGATCTTGACATTTATTTCCTATATTGTTAGCATGTTTAAAATAGATATGGTCAAACCCTTTATATGTTTGCTATGTTTGCGTTTGTCTTGCTCTACAGTTGCATTTGCGAACATAATAGAAAACGTGATTGTGTGCGCCACAGTGTTCATGTATTTGATGTCTGTTTGATTCATTTATGGAAATATTGCATCAATTGTTGCCATGCAAGTGAGATAGATCACATGAAACAGTGTTCATGAGTTTGGAATTTGAACAATAATCCATGCCAAGGTCAATTAAATCTTTTAGGAAGATCATATATGTAAACCAAGATGACAGTTACAATGATTTATTTTTCTTGAGGTGCCAATTTCGAATTGGTTGGCTTTAAAAATGCAGATTTGGCCATTGCCTTTTCCTCGGGGTCAGCATTGCTTTCTTGATGTCATAGACAGCATATTCACCTTCATGCTCTGAAGAGATGTGGCTGGCATTAAAAACTCCGATAGCAGGATGTTTAATGGTTGGTAAGATTGCTTCAAGACTTAAAAATAATGATTCAGTAAGACTATATTGTGCTGGCCTTGGCGCTCAAAAAGAGCAGCTGTATGATTTGTATGAAACCTTTTGGAAGAAAAGAGTCATACCTGATGAAGTCATGTCGTTTGATGATTTTAACTGTGTTGGAGTTCTATTCCTCTATCTAGTTCTGTAATTAGAAAAACCACAATAAATAATTCTTGTCATCTGGTCTGATTTGATGTTGGGTAGATTTCAATGATGGTAGCCATGTGATCCAAGACCAGTACAAGTATGTTGTGTTGATTTACCTGCTTTCTAACATATCCTTGACCTGATGATATTCTTGGTTGAAAAGACTACGATTGCCATATGATCAAGAATCAGCACAAATATATTCATTTATCCGCTTTCTAACATATCTTTGACCTGATGATACTCTCGGTTGCAGAGACTAACATATATTAGACGAGTGTTAAGTTAATGTTTTAAGTGCATCATATAAAAGAAAGATAATATTCCAATCCTCCCCTCTATTAGCTACCGGAAGTATCCTTCCGGTAGTGTATTTTGGGGGCCTCTGAGAATATACAGTGGTGGATTGAGAAATTATCTAAAAGAAGCTCGCTTAATCATCTTGGTTAAATTAAAACTTGATTTGAGTGTTGTATATTCAAATGTGCTTTTGTGGATTTTTCTAAGAGAGTGAAGACTATCATGCTTAATCCGCTGTATTCGTTTGCTATGCATTATCATTATGTTTTGGAATATGGTGATTATAGGCAACTTTGACACCATCTGTACTGTGAGTGATCACTGCTGTATCATCCTGGTTCAGTTATCACTTTATTCTGTCTTTGAATAAATATATCTAGAATATGTTGGTATGTTGAAAGCTGCAGAAGTATATCAGGCTGCCACCTCTTGTAAGATTCACCATAGTTGTCTAGTTATTGTGAAATTGATTGATTGAAACTTAGCTTATAGTCATTCTTAGTTGTTTTTGCATTGTCAGCCTTTTTTCACTTTCCTGTATTTGCTAAGGTGATGTGTTTTTTGTGATAATATCAAACAATTTTTATTTGTATAGCTGTTCACTCCATCATCTTCTGTAGCTAGCTTTGAGATATGACATGCTACACATTGTCTTGACAGCTTGGTGCTTGTTATTCTGCCACTTGACATTCAATAGAGGCTTTGATTACAGTCTTAACATGCCACATTTGTAATGTTGTATACTTCTGAAATTGTCCTGAAAATATTGTTTATACCTTCTTGGTTTTTGAAGAGTGTGTCCTTCAACCAGATTTATATTGTGGCAATTGAAAATGTGCGCGCATAAAAATATATTCTCTTGGCTATCATGGCAACCAGATTTTAATATTTAATTGGATCGCTATAGCTGCATCTTTGCTATTTTGGCTTAGTCAACTTACACGGACATGATTATAGTTATTATTATTTTTCCTATTTACTTACTTTTGTATGCTGTGCTTGTATAGCCTATCATGCTATTGTTAGTTTTTCCTCGTTACTTTTGTATGCTGTGTTTGTATTGCCTATCAGGTTATTATTATTATTTTTTCCTATTTACTTACTTTTGTATGCTGTGCTTGTATAGCCTATCAGGTCATCAACAGGTGGTTTTGGCCAGCAGGCTTACCGTCCACCTCGAGGATCTGGTGGTCCACCCCAATGGGGTCAGCGAGGCTCACATTATGGCCACCCGCAATCATATGACTATCAACACCGTGGGTCATATCCTTCTCACAATCAATCATATGCTCCTACTCCATATGGGAATTATCCTCAACATATGGCTCCAAGGAGCAGTTATGGTTCTGGTTGGGAGCAAAGGCCTCACCAGAGTTTTCAGGGGCCACCCTCGCATAATGGTGGTTATGATTATTATGGTGGACAAGGGGGTCATTCATCTGAGGCTCCATCATCTGCCCAGCATCCCGGTTCAGTCCCCCATCATGGTGCCGGACCTTCTCCTTTACCCTCCATGGGCCCATCCCCTGCTCAGGTGAATTACAATTATGGACAGCCTCAGGGCCAGGATTATGCGCATCAGACACCTTATCAGCAGGCAGGACATCCTCAACAAGGTTATGGACAAGGTTATGATGAATCGAAGTATGAAAATCGTGCCCCTGCGCAATATCCTTATGGAGGACATCCAAATTCTCAGCCAAACTATCCTCAAGCCAGTGCTCAAGTGAATTATGCACCTCAACAGCAGTATGGTAAGCCCCCATTGTATGGCATGCCACCTTCACAAGGACAGCATCCACAGTCCTATGGCCACCCTAGAGCCACTCAACCAGGTGAAGTTCAGTATCAGGGTTCTACTCCTGCACAATCATATGGCACAGTGCAACAACCATATCCTTATGCATCATCTGGGGCTGCACAAGCAGCATATCCCACATATGGGTCTGCCCCAGCTGCAGATGGTTACAGTCACCCTCAATCTGCTCCTGGACAAGCTTATACCCAGCCAGGAGGACAGCCCGGTTATGGGCAACCAGGTGCTCAGCCCGCAGCTAATTATGCCCAAGTTGGTCCTACCGGATATGGATCATACCCATCTTCTCAGCAGACTTACCCTGAACAACCAGCCTCTAACAATGCAGTTTATGGTTACCAAGCGCCCCAAGATCCTGCTTACAGCAGCGGAGCTGCACAAGCATATAGTGCAGCACCAACCGGGCAGCCAGGTTATGTTCAACCCACGCAAACTCAAGCTGGTTACGACCAATCTAACCCACAGCCAGCAGTTTATGCAGCAGTACCAGCAGCAGGAACTGCTCCAGCTGCGTATGGCAAGACAGTATCACCTCAGCCTGCTTATCCCCAATATGACTCCACCCAAGTTTATGGTGCTCCTCGATGAAGATTGTATTTTTTTGGTATCAATGGCCTTATTTTAGTATTAGCATGTTCTAGATCATTGTCCTTTCTTAGTGTAACCTACTCATTTTCTTGTAATTTGTACTGCTTTGAATTGTGAACTTGAAATTAAAAATTTTCTTGTTGAAAAAACTGATGAGGTTTCTAGAGCGTATCATATAGAAATCCGTAGTCTTATGTTTTTAACAAAAGCCTTCAAAAAAACGAAAAGAAGACAGTTGTAACTTTTATGCTTTGCGGAAGACAGTCTTGCAATGTTATAACTTTACCTTAATCTTTTGTTTCACAGCATAGTTCAACTTAATTTCTAATTTTTATTAAGTGCCTTCTGCCAAGTATTTTTCAGCAAAAAAGTAACTGATAATTTGTGGGTGGACTTTTAGTTGATAGTGAATAGACTAATTAATTGGATTTGATAAAATCTAATAAACTTGGCGACATAAGTTTAAAATAGGCTAAAACGTGTCTCTGAAAGTAGGCATTTGTTAGGAAAAAATGAATCCGTGTCTCAAGTATGATGATGTATTGCAATATTCATATACGATACGAGTATGTGGTTACTTCATTCAGAGCGATGACACCTTATAAAAAGAAAAACTCAGCGATGACAAAGTAGCTTAGCAGCACTAACAAGTAAAACATTATTTTAAAAATAAATAAAGCATAGACAATAGTATAATCAAAAGGAAAGTCCACATCAACCAATTCCTTTATTTTTCTGTATAAAAAAAAGGCAAGCATCTCAATACTCCGTTAATTTTGAGTAATAAATTGACAACATCTTAATGGAAAGTATTTTAAAGTTTCACTTAGACAAATCAAGTTGCAAAGAAGATAAGCCAGTGGTGCCAGGGTTCCGAAGCTGATCAAGCTGTTTATGGCCACGCCGAAGTAAATATTCAATGTATTGAAAATTCTTCCGATCCACTTCCTTGGAATTACGCCGAAACTCTTGACATACTACGGATTCTATCTTGCAGCGTTCCTCCTCAGGTTTGGAACGTGCTGCACGTAGAAATCCTCTGTATAAACTAAGTACTTGCTTTTGCATTCCAGAAAGCTTTTGCCCTCTGCTTCCTCCCATTTTATCTTCTTCTTTTCTCTGCAGCAAGATACGAGTTCATAGATTGCTCAATATTATGAATTGGATTTTACATCGCGAGCAGGAAATACAATAAGAATTATAAAATAATGTGAAATTATAGAAGGAAAATTAGTTTACCTCAATCGATTAGGAACGAAATTCAAGGGAAGACGGTTTGATGCAGATTCGCTAAGTGGTTAGCTTCGGTTTGTTGTGGTCTGGAAAAAGAGATCTGAAACGGGCTCAGAAATACTTGAGTTGGGCCTTTTGAGTTTGGGCTTTGAAATGGAAACTGCATAACCAAGTTCTCAGCAGCTACTTTTCAAACTCCCCCGTATCTTCTAAAAATCCATATATTATTATTTGAAAATATAATTTTAAATGGCATAAATATGATTTTTTTTTTAATATACTTATATCCTAATTGAGGAAACTCCACAATTCTTAGATATTTTTAAAGTGAATTAGAAAAACGGACAGAGAGTTTTTATTTATTTGATTGAAAACCTTGATTTCATCCACAAACTTAAAGTAAGGAATCAACTCTTCTGATTTATAAATTAAATATAAGATGAACGACTCAATAAAGTACTGGTTATAAGAGTTTTTCATTAACAATTCCTCTGTACAATATTTGGTATTACATTGCTTGTTTTGCACTAAAAAGGACAAGTTGATGCTAATAGAGCTTCTGTTATAGCATGCTTCATGAAAGCTTCTGCTATACAACATTAAGGGCTAGGATTCCAGACAACCTTACGGTAACTTATCTGTCGTCGTATCTCTCTCTTTCCATCGATTTATTTGCAGCAATTGGTTTGAAAGTCCTTTGTTTCCCAATTGCATTTCCGTTGTACTCCAAAGCTTCCCGAATAAATTTCTTCTTCCTGATCCTCTTCATCTTCATCACCTGTCGAGGGTCGGCCTTTTTGAGTTTTTCCAACTTCTCTCTCCTTCCCTCGACATCAGCTTGCATGACTTTACTTCTTTTATCATCGGGCAATAAAGCCAATCTAGAAAATTTCTTGGGACTCACAACTTTTAGTTTCTCAGTAATTTCGTGGAAGGCTGGAACAAGGCCGCGCCTTATAAAGCATCCGTTGATAAGTTGCATTGAATTTAATACAGGGAGATTCGGTGAATCTTTTAACTCGAGATCCAAGCAAAACGAGGAGTCTTTTAGCCACATTCGGAGAGAGTGAGCCTTGGCTACAAGAACACCGTGACGTGTCTTACAAGGAAGAAAAGGCGATCCCATTTCCCAAAGGCATGCCTTTAATGTGCTATCGAGCGATACCATGTTATATTCTGCTGTTCCTGTTATAAGTACAACTGATTTTGGTGACTCTGGATAGCCCTCCAATGAGGCATCCTGCCATGACATTGAAGTCCAAATGTTAAGGTCGAATATAGATAATCTCGGTCGAATTAAATGATGCAACATAGGCTCAAGCAAAATCTCAAAAGTTTACAAGCCAAAAACCATAGAAAATTTTGAAAGCAATTTAGGAGGGAAAGAGAATTTACCTGCATATGGTCAAGCCATAATGTAAGACCGACAAGAGCTGAGCCGGCAGATAGCTTTCTAAAATCAGCCCCCCAGTCCTTCTCAGCAACTCTGCCATTGATAAAGATACGCGCAATCAGTAACCAAATAGAGAAAGTAACATTTCCGGAAAAAAAAAAACTTCATTTTCTAGACTGCTTACCTGAATATATCATGGCGATAAATGTTTTTCTTGATTGCTAATTGGAAAACCCACGACGCAGTGGATCGGAGTTCAAATGCCCACAAGAGATCCACCAAAGCGTTGGCAAAGTTAAAAGCTGCATTATCTTCCACATGTTCTAGTCTCTCCAGACATTGGTCAACCTCAGAAACTAACGACTCGGATTTTTCTCTTAGAAGCCTATATAACATCGGTATAATGAATTAACTAGAGAAATATGAAAAGCAATTCTTCCTCTCAAAAACTTCAAAAAAAAAAAACACTAATCGATACCTGATTGGAAGATCAAATCCAACACCTTGTAGTGCATTTAAAAGATTAATAGCATCATCTGTTACCTCAGACAAGCTTGCAGCTCTGATAAAGCACGTCCATATTCGATGATCTGGTTCTATGGCTGCTTCCTTCATCTCTGCAAGCTTTTCAATTCCGCCTTTCGCATCTCCTTTTTTGAAATATGCATCAATAACAGAGCTATAAGGCAAGGTATCCAGAACTGCTCCCATTGCTCTCAAGCTTTTAAGGACTTTGTCAGCTTCTTCAGGTTGCCCAGATTTACCGTAAGAAACCATTAGCATATGCATGGTTGCAGTAGTTGGTTCTATCCCTTCTTCTCTCATCATGGCTACCAAATTTTCAGCTTTCTGATGATCCCCAGAAGTTCTATACATTTTCATCATTAAATGATAAAAGGAGCGGTCCAGTTTATAACCATTCGACCTAAGCTCTTCAAAAAGTTCCTCGGCCTGATCATACTGTTCCTGCTTACTGAATGCTGCAATCATGCTTCTGTACGTGTCTCGTTTAGGTTCCAAATCAAGACTTTTCATTTTATGCATCAACGACAAACCTTCTTCTGGTCTACGGTCTCTGCAGTACATTGTAATTAATGTATTATAAGTTTCCTCGTCGGGAGTAAGACCAGCATCTTGCATCCTCTGGTAAGTATCCCCCATGTGTTTGAATTCTTCAATACTTGAATATAATTTAAGTACAGAATTATAAATTTGAAGATCGGGCTTAAATCCCGCCTCTTCCATCTCATTCAACATGACTCTTACATCCCTTACTCTTTTGAATCTGCACAGCAATCCAATCATAACTCTGTAAAGATGCATGGTAGGAAAATAACCAGCAGCTTTCATTCCGTTGTATACTTTCTGCACCTCAATTAAGTTTCCTGCGTGAGCAAACGCTTCAAGCATCAAAAGAATAGAACTTTTACTTATTTTGAAGTCCATGTCTTGCAACTCCTGAATTACAACATAAAGCTCATTCAATCTTCCATCAATAATTAAAGCTTGTAGGAGACCATTTACGGATTCTACGGTCGGGGAAGGGCCGTCTTTCATCATTGTATTAAAAATAGCTCTTGCTCGTTCGTAACAACCACTGAATGCATAAGCATGTATTAAAGCATTCCAGACCTTTCTGTCGAGTTTTGAATATTTTTGCCTAAGATTCTCCACTATACTTTCTGCATTTTCCCACATCTTTAACTTTCCGTATGTTTCGACGATATCAATAATATGAACAGTTAGATTATCCAGTATAATGTCATTTTTCTCTGCATGATACAACAAATGGTGTGCTGTCTCCGGGAAGCCGATTCTGCAGTATACAGACACCATACTCTGGTACAGACATTCAGATGGCTCAACACCATTGAATCTCATATCCGAGAAAAGCTGAGAAGCTATGTCAAATTGTTCACTCTTCATGCATTCCTGAATGAGAGATTCATACATCGTACAACTCGTAAATGAACCAAGTCCTCCTCTATTTCTGTATTCCTCCAAGGCAGCATCTAGCTTTCCAGCTTTGCAAAGTATAATGATGAGTGCTTCTGTGATCATTTGAACGTCGCCGGGAGCATGTTCTCTAAAGAATTCAAGAAGTTCACATGCTTCTGAATATCTAGAAGACGAGCTATATGAGCTCATGATGGATAAGAAAATCTCACGATCCAATTCATAGCCATTGCGGATGGCAATTTTCAACATTTTAGCACCATGATCATAACATCCCGCCTTAACAAGAACCGATGAAATATCATGTGGGTTCATACCGCTCAGCTCTTCCATATCTTGAACGATTCTCTCAATAACATCCCCCATGTTTTCCCTCACAAGCGCAGGTAGCATGACCTCATAAAGACCATTATCCAGCGTGAAGCCTTCCTGAATCATTTCCTGATACAAGACCATAGCCTTTTTTATCTCGTTGGATCTCAAAAAGAAATCCAACATAACCGAGTATGCTAGATGATCAGCTTTGATATTTGACTCACGCATGCGATTAAATGTTTCTTCGGCCTCTGCTCGCCTCCCAACCTTTGCATACGCACAAATTAAAGCACTATATGTGTGCAAAGTGGGCTTAACACCTGCATCCAACATTTCTGACATCACATTTGCAGCTTCCTCAATCTTATTTGCTTTCCCGAGCAAATCGATCAAAACTGTAAAAGTAACCGCATCAGGGTTCCTTTTAGATAACTTCATGTCTCTGTAAAGCTTCAATGCCTCATCGTGCCGGCCCTGCTTCCCATACATGTGTATAATAGTGTTGTATGTCATTTCATCCTTGCCAAACCCCATTTTCACCATTTCGTTACAAATATCCCTTACCTTTTCCGTATTTCCTTCTTTCGAAAAAGCATATAACAAAGAGTTATATGTTACTGCATCAGGCAAAAATCCCTTAGACTTCAATTCTTCAAAAAGATGCTCAGCTTTCAAAGCAAACCCACATCTACCATAAACCGAAATCATAGCATTATAAGTCCAAAGATCAGGTTGGCAACGGTTAGTCTCCATGTCACTAAAAACAAGAATTGCTTCCTTCAAATTAGCCTCTCTAGAACAAGCACTTATAAGTGTATTATAAGTTATTATATCTGGTCTAAGACCAAACTTACCTACTTCATCCAAAAGCTGAATAGCTAAACCAGGCACAATAGCACAAGACTTCACCTTTGCATTAATCAAAGTATTGAAACTAACAATATCAGGCTCACACTCTCTTTCACGCATTAAATCAAACATCTCCTTTACCTTATCATAATTACCATTCCTTGCATAAACACCCATCATAGCATTATACACTCGGACAGTTTCTTCTATAATCGACCCGGCTTTTGTAAAAATTTCAACAGCAATTTCTTCTTGATTAGCCTTCCCAAGCACTCCCAAAATAGTGGAAACCATCCTCGCATTAGGAGCATACCATTGCTGCATATTCAAACACTCGTAAAGCTCAAGCGCGCGCTGCCAACTAGTTTGACCAACCGATTTAACGACAAAGCAAAAATCAGCCGGTGTCATCATAACTCTGTGTTGCTCCAACACATCACCAACAAACTCATCAGACTTCAAACCCAAAATCCTATTAGTTAACATTTTCCCTCTTTCTCTCCAATTCATCTCTTTTTGGAGAGCCAATTCGTTCATCCTTTTGACCTTCATCTTGCTTCTACTGTCCCTCATAATTTCACTTCTTTCTTCTTCATCATTCCGTATGTGGGTTTCATCTGGGGTTTCCAAAGATTGAGACTTTTTTACGAAAACATCATTTTGAGACAAATGGGTCTCCATGGAAGGGTACAAATCGGAGAGTTTGGAATTGGGCCATCGAATTGAAGGTGATGCTCTGCTATAGTTGAATTTAACAACAGTGGGAGTTTTATTGTCGTTGTTATTAGGATTATTGTTGAGTTGTTGTGGAGAGGAATCAGTAGAGGAAATTGAAGAGGAAACAATAATAGTGCGTCTGTTTGAAACAGAAAGTGAGAAAGGTATAGGCGTGGAGGGTGTAAGAGTGAGTAATCCTGTGGAGGAGACAGAGAAATACATGACTGTGGTTTGGTTTTGGAGTATCCTCGTTCATGTTCTGTTACCCTTTCTGAACATTTGAAAATTTTTGTAGGTTAAAGGGTTTGGTTTGAGGATGCGATTATGAACTCACTTTATCACAGCCTTCTGAGTAGAGAGAGATATTTTGTTGCTAGGCGGGATGACAAGAAGCCAAGTTCAACACTAACATTTTCCTTCCATTCGTTAATATTTGTATAGATACATAATATATACTTGTGTCCATCTATTTTTTTCTTTTTATAATTTACGTATATTCTAATGTTGGAAGTTTACTTTAAATGATCAAATTGATTTCAATAGAATAAAATTCTTCTTATGTGAATTGATTCCTATAATCAAAGAGGTATCAAATTGTTAATTGAATTGATTCCAATAGATATGTGAATCGATTTCAGGAAATAGAAGGAAAATAAGATTTTGGAAAAATTTAATTGAATCGATTTCAAGTATTGTGTGAATTGATTCCAACAAACATAATCAAATCACTAGTTTGAAAATCATTTTAAATTGATTTCATGTGTTATTTGAATCGATTTCAATGACATACAGTTTGAATTGGATCATGCATTACCTTGAATCGATTCTTTTAATGTTGACTTTAGTGAACACTTTATTATATGCATGGCAAATCGTGTGTTTGTGTGTGTGTGCGTGCGTGTGTAAGTGCGTGCGTGTGCGTTGTAGATCAAAATTGAGATTATTCGACGAAGAGAAAGGTTGATTGAGATGAAAGGAAATATGCGATCCAAAACGCAACGGAAAATAAAAATTTCACTTTAGTGATCCTTACGAATGGTTATGATCAATGATATAACGATTACCTCTTGTGGCTATGAAACATTTGATTCTGAATCGAATGAGTGATCACGAGCGATGTATGATGAACAACGCCTATACTCAGTCCACACGAACATATTCTTTTAGTCTTAGTGCTAACTACTACGACTGAAGACTTTGAGTGAGAAAGTGAAGGAAAAATACGACTAGGGTTTCACAGTCTAAACTTTTATCAAGAATGTATGCTTCTGCACAAGGGTTCTATTTATAGAACCACTTGTGTGGGTTGTAAGCTAAAAAAGTCCACTTAAGTGTACGCGCACTATATCTTATGGTGTACCGTATATCACCTAAGCGTGTGGTACCTTACCACATTCCGTATTTTACTTAAGTGCATCGTACCTTACAGTGTTCTACATTTACTTAAGTGCTCACTTTATCACAACCTTCTGAGTAGAGAGAGAGATTTTGTTGCTAGGCGGGATAAGAAGAAGCCAAGTTCAACACTAACATTTTCCTTCAATTCGTTAATATTTGTAGATATATAATATATACTTGTGTCCATCTTTTTTTCTTTTTATAATTTATATATATTCTAATTTTGGAAGTTTACTTTAAATGATCAAATTGATTTTAATAGAATAAAATTCTTCTAATATGTGAATCGATTCCAATAATCAGAGGTAAAATATAAATTATCAAATTGTTAATTGAATCGATTCCAATAGATATGTGGATCAATTTCAAAAAACAGAAGGAAAATAAGATTTTGGAAAATTTTAATTGAATCGATTTCAAGTATTGTGTGAATCGATTCTGAGAAACATAATCAAATCACTAGTTTGAAAATCATTTTGAATTGATTTCAGATGTTGTTTGAATCGATTTCAATAGATAGAAAGTTTGAATTGGATCATGCATTACCTTGAATCGATTATTTCAATGTTGACTTTAGTGAACACTTTATTATATGCATGGAAAATCATCTGTATATGTGTGTGCGCGCGTGTGTGTGCGCGTGTGCGTGCGCGTGTGCGTGCGTGTGTGTGTGCGTGTGCCCGTGCGTGTGTGTTGGAGATCAAAATTGAGATTATTCGACGAAGAGAAAGGTTGATTGAGATGAAGGGAAATATGTGATCCAAAATGCAACGGAAAATAAAAATTTCCCTTTAGTGATCCTTACGAATGATTATGATCAATGATAGAACGGTTACTTCTTGTGGCTATGAAACATTTGATTCTGAATCGAACAAGTGATCACGGGCAATGTATGATGAACAACGCTTCTACTCAGTCCACACGAACATATTCATTCAGTCTTAGTGCTAACTACTACGACTGAAGGATTTGAGTGAGAGAGAAGGAAAAATACGGCTAGAGTTTCACAGTCTGAATTTTTATCAAGAGTGTATGCTTCTGCATAAGGGTTCTATTTATAGAACCACTAGTGTGGGCTGTAAGCTAAAAAAGTCCACTTAAGTTTATGCGCACCATATCTTATGGTGTACCGTATATCACCTAAGTGTGTGGTACCTTACCATATACCGTATTTTACTTACATGCATCGTACCTTACAGTGTTCTACATTTACTTAAGTGCATCGTACCTTACGGTGTTCTTTATTTACTATACCTCTTATCAACCTGTCCTTATGTATGTGACCCTATAGGTTTTCACAACGTTGACAATTATATTAAATCACGCATTTAACATAATAAACAGTGAGCGATATCTAGCAACACATCATTGTTATCCAAGTCACAAAAAATGTCATGTGATATAACAAAATCTTTTGTGATAATACTTGTGTGTACAATTACCCTTTGCCCTTATGTCTATATTGAACATAAGGCATATACTGTGTCATCCTTGTTCAGTTCAATATCCCTTAGACATTTATCCTGTTATGCAGGATGGACAAATTCCATCTAGGTCACTCATGTCCCTTGACATGCTTTGTGAAGTACCCATCACTTGTCTTTATGGTCATCCAGTTACGGACAATGTTAGATCAGCAATAAAGTACTCGACTCTACATCTAGGGTCCATAGTGGTTTCAGGTCGAAGGGTGGTATACACCACTATCACCATGAGAGTAACTTATGACACTTTGCATAACATTCTATGTAGTACTCTTATAGCGGGTCAATCCAGTATAAATATTATTCATAATATTCATACCTATGTTAAGACTTGATAACTCATTATTCATGATCCATGAGATGTGATCATCAGTCTATATACATAATAGTCTTAATACTTTAAAGTTATCCCACTTCACAATAAAGCTCGACTACGAATACCTTAAGAATAGTGTCCTTATGTTTAATGGGATCTCATAATTAAGTCACACTTAATATTTTATTAAACAGACTAACTATTCTAAGGACTTTATTATCTTAGAAAAACAAACATAATAAATAAATGTCTTTTATTATTAATAAATAATTCGATACAAGTACCAAAAGTAATGGCCTCTAAGGCTTACACCAACATGAGAAACCACATTTTTCATGAGCCCAACAAGACCTTCAGTTATGATTATGACGAGAAACGGAAAAAAAATGATCCCCTTGTCGAAGACCTCGAAAAGCTTAAAAATCCTTAGTCGGACTTCTGTTTACAAGAACAAAGAATGAATTCGAGTAGTCACAAGATTTGATCCATTTATCGCAAAAATTCATTTGCTTTAAGACAAAAAATAAGAACACCTAAGCCACAAAATCAAAAGCGTTCTCAAAATTGACGTTGAAGAGAAAAAGTTGCTTCCTATTTCTTATAGCAAAAGCAATCTATTTGTTAATCGTGAACTTGAAGTTGGCCCCCACGCAGTTGCACCCGAACTCATTTGCCTTCATACGGGCGTTTGAGCTGACCTGTGTTTTCTTGAGGATTAGGGCTACCCTTCCCTTGTTCTTCACAGTCTTTCACCTTCAACGGCAGCTGTCGGGGAGGAAATACTGATGGGTCTCGTTGAAGCAGCTGCGTAAGCTGTTCAAGCCTTTCTCTGAATCGATACGGATGTTTAAGGAGAGATACTACATTATTGAGCCCATATCGGAGGCTGCACAGGACAACACTTATCTCTGGGAGATCGAGGTTGACGAGGAGGGAAATGAGCTGCGCGATGAGTCCGAGAAGTTCATCGGGGAGAGAGTGTATAAGTTCCCCATCCACTGGAGACCTGGCCATTTCACCAAGAAGCCTGGCGATTACGTTTTTCAGCTGCACGAGTTAGACGGGCAGGATGCCGCTGCGTACGATACGCTGGTGAAGTACGTTAACTCTTTCCGGCTCGCTGAATGCTGGACGAAGAAGGGGTCTTCGATTTTCGAGGAGGATGGTAGTCAGAGGATTGAGTATTGTTTTATTAATATCAAGGCCCTCCTGGAGTGCAAGACTCACGTGGAAGCCCAGAAGCTGCTCGATAGTCTTAGTTATTATAATTTGCCCGAACTATTTTCTTTTCTCGTATCTAACATGCTTGTGTTTTGTTTGTGCAGGTGAGATGCCTCAGGCTCATGAGAGGGTGGTGAAGAATGCTCTTGCGAGGAACAAGGCCAGAGCGGTTCCTCTGAAGTCTCGATTTGCCAATGCGCGTGCTCCCACTCCTGCTAAGTCTACTGCGGGGACCTCTTCTCACCCTCCTTCTCCCCGGGGATCTCCCCTGCCTTTGACCCCACGAACCAAGCGGCCGAGGGCCAACGACGCCGTGGATCTTAGCCGGGCCCCAGAGAAAGGGAGGCTCGAGCTTCCTCCTTGCATACTTGATAGAAGATACTTTGAGGGGAACTCCCTGATCGTGCCGCGGGCAGAATCTCCTCGGCTGGAAAGTATGGACCGTCTGAGTAAGAGGGCGTTGGTGGCCCAAGCTGCTTCCGCACTGGTCAGAGTTCTGGAAATGGCGGCCATATACGCTGAAGGGGACTCCGCAACTGAGTCAGAGCTCAAGGCTGCTCGGGCTACCATGACATCTCTCACGGAAGAGGTGAAGAGTGCTGGTGATGCCCGGAAGAAGGCTGACGAGGAGGTGGCCAGGCTGAAGAAGGAGAATTCTGTGTTGGCGGTGGAGAAGAAGGCGGCTGAGGAGCTGGTCCAGCAGCTGAGGGCGGTTAATGCCCCGGGGGAAGATGAACCCGAGGATGTTAAGGAACTGAAGACAAGGTCCGAGCTAGTTGCCCGTATATTGGCAGCTGAGGATGATAGTATCGTCATTGCGGACGAATCCTTCAGAAATGCCGTGTCTCAACTGCGGGTGGTGAACCCCGGACTTGACATTTCTACCGAGGGTACACATTATCTGGCGCATTTTGAGGATGACCGGATCGTTATGCCTGCTGCCCTCCTTGAAGAGAATGCCGAGGACCAGTCCGCGGAGAACCAGGAGCCTCAACCCGATCCCGCCGCCTAGATGGATGAGTGAGGGGTTTTCTTTATGTTGTTGTAATTTGTCCGACCTGCGTGTCGTGTAATTGTTGTAACCTACTTTGGGGGCATGGCCCCCGGTTTATGTAATCCGGCACAATCGTGGTCCTAGTAGCCACTTATCATATTTAAATTACATGCCCGGTCTTGGTGGTCGGTTCTTTTATTTGCATGGTTTTACTTGCTTTTATTTTCTGCTAAGTGTTGTACTCATGCTTGTTTTGAATGTATGTCTGCCCGTGATAGAGAGTATTTGACTTATGTGAAGTTTCAGGGGATTGCTCATTGTAGATGTGTTCGGCAGTGAGGGGTACTGGTCGAACGACCGGGGAATATCCTGGCGAGGGTGCGGAGCTCAGGTCACGTTTGAGGCCTGAGTTCGCGGCGTGAACGTCCCATCGCGAGCTAGGGTTCTGCCAGTTATGGTACTTTAATGACAGCGATGTTCGATCGAGGACCGCTGTTGAGCAGTTACTCGGCCCGTTACTGAGCGGGGTTCTGCTTTATTGGTATGCGACGCTTGTACCTAGGCGTGCATAATGGTCGGTAGCTGACGTTCGTCATCGTGACGGGTCGAACCGAGAATTAGCTATAGTATTGTTTTAGTTTTTTGGCGTTGCATGGTCGAGCAAGTTCTTCCCCGTTGAGATGTTCTAGGTAATAGGCCTCATTCTCCGTTTTTGCTCGGACACGATATGGTCCTTCCTAGTTGGCGGCTAGTTTGCCCTCGCGAGAGTCTTTGTGGTTTCTCCTTAGAACAAGGCTTCCCACGTAGAACTCTCGTCGTATCACCTTGGCGTTGTGCCTGATGGTAATTTTTTGTTTTAGTGAGGCTTCGCGGAGGGCTGCCCCAGTTCGGATTTCCTCGACGAGGTCGAGTTCTTCTCTTAATGATTCGTCGTACATCTCCTCGTCTAAGGGCGACTCTGTCCGCCTGGAGGGTACGTGAACTTCGACGGGGATTACAGCCTCGGTCCCGTACGCTAGACGGAAAGGTGTTTCCCCGATTGTAGAATGTGGAGTTGTGCGGTATGCCCATAATACACTGTGCAGCTCCTCGACCCAAGCCTTCTTCATTTCGTCCAGCCTTCATTTGAGGCCTCGAAGGATGACCCAGTTCGCTGCTTCGGCTTGCCCATTTGTCTAGGGATGTTCGACGGATGCGAAGTGTTGGTTCGTACCTAGCTGGGCGACGAAGTCCTGGAACTTTCTGTCCGTGAATTGTGTCCCATTGTCTGTGACTATCGCTTGGGGGACGCCAAAACGTGCAAGGATGTTTCATTGTAGAAATGCAGTATGTTGAGGGCAATTATTTTGGCTAGAGCCTCCGCTTCTATCCATTTTGTGAAGTAGTCTACACCCACTATTAGGTATTTATTCTGATTTGATCCTACTACGAAGGGTCCTAGGATGTCTAGGCCCCACCAGGCAAATGGCCACGGGGAGGACATTGCCCTGAGCTCGTTAGGTGAAGCCAGGTGCATGTCCCCGTGCCGTTGGCATTTATCGCATTTCTTCACGTGCTCTTTAGCGTCGTGCTGCATGGTCAGCCAATAATATCCTTCTCGGAGGGCCTTTCGGGCATGGGACCTTCCACCTAGATGTTGGGCGTTGATTCCCTCGTGGATTTCGTGCAAGATGTGTGCGACCATTTCTTCCTCGACACACTTGAGCAGCCTAATGGAGAATCCTCGTCTGTAGAGTTTATCTTCGACCAGGACGTAGGAGCAAGCTCTTCGCTTAACTACGCTGACCTCTTTTGGGTCGGATAGAAGTTCGTCTTTAGCGAGATAGCTGTAAACAGGGGTCATCCAGCAGTTGTTGTCGCTGATCACCTATACGTCGAGGGTTGGGGAGGCCTTCTCGATACTGGGTCGAGGAAGTACCTCCTGTATGACGAATTTGTTTCCGCCTTTCTTTTTTGTGCTGGCTAGTTTGGATAGAACGTCTGCCCGGACATTATGTTCGCGGGGAACATGTCTTACCTCCACCGCTGCAAACTTTGTCATTTCCTTTTTGACCAGTGCTAAGTATTCAGTTAGGTTGTCGTTTTTGGCTTGATATTCTCCTCGGACTTGGAGGGCCACGAGTTGTGAATCTGTGCAAATGACAACTTCTTCTGCGCCCAGGTCCTCGGCTAGACGTAACCCAGCGTGGAAGGCTTCGTATTCAGCCTGGTTGTTAGAGGTTGGGAAAGACAGGGTGAGCGACACTTCAATGATGATTCCTTCATTGCTTTCCAGTATGATGCCCACACCACTTCCTGCCGAGTTGGAGGCACCGTCCACAAAAATGGTCCATTTGCGCGCATCGCTAGCGGGGGAGTCTGCGAACGTCATTTCTGCGACGAAGTCGGCCAGAGCTTGGGCCTTGAGGGTTTTCCTACTTTCATGTTGGATATCAAATTCGGATAGTTCAAGCGATCATTTGAGCATTCGACCGGCCTTATCTGGTCGTCCCAGCAGCTGTTTTATGGGTTGATCTGTTCGAACCACGATCGTGTGGGCTAGGAAGTAGTGTCTTAATCTTTCGGCTGCGTTAATGAGGGCCAGAGTCACTTTTTCTATCTGTTGGTACCTTAATTCTGGTCCTTGCAGTGCTTTGCTCGTGAAATATATGGGCTTTTGTCCGTCAGGTGTCTCGCGGATGAGAGCAGCGCTTACTGCTTCGGTTGCTACGGCGAGGTATAGGTACAAAGTTTCGCCATTGTCCGGGAGAGAGAGGACTGGTGGCTCTGAGAGCGCCCGTTTTAGATGGAGAAGATCCTTGTCACATTCCTTGGTCCATTCGAACGCTGGCTCTTTGCGGAGGAGTTTGAAGAACGGTAGGGCGTGCTGGGCAGATTTGGCCACAAAACGAGATAGTGACGCGAGCATCCCGTTGGGGGACTGGATGGATTTCTTTGACTTGGGCATTGGAAACTCAGAGAATGCTCGGCACTTATCGGGATTGGCCTCGATTCCCCGCTCTGTTAAATAGAAGCCGAGGAACTTTCCTGCCCGGACACCGAACGTGCACTTCTCCTGGTTGAAACGCATTTTGTATTTTTTGGCCTGTTCGAAAACCTTCCTTAAATGGACAGTGTGATCGATTTTCTCGTGGGATTTCACGATCATGTCGTCCATATAGACTTCGAGCATGTCGCCTATCTCTCCCCGGAAGACTTTGTTCATCATTCTTTGATAGGTCGCTCCGGCATTCTTCAGGCCGAAGGGCATTACGTTGTAGTAATAATTGCCCGATTCGGTCATCAAGGCCGTGTATTTTTTGTCGGCCATCGCCATTGGAATTTGATTATAGCCTGAGTAGGCGTCCATGAACCATAAAAGTTTAAAACCGGCAGAATTATCAACAAGTTTATCAATATTGGGGAGGGGGTAGGCATCCTTCGGGCATGCCTTATTAAAATCAGTGTAATCAATGCACATTCGCCATTTGCAATTAGATTTTTTCACAAGTACAACGTTGGACAGCCAAGTGGTGTACTTGGCCTCCGAAATAAATTTGGCCTCGAGGAGGTCCTTTACAGCTTTTTCTGCAACCTCCGTTTTCTCCGGAGACTGCTTTCTCCTACGTTGTGTTATGGCCTTGACGAGCAGGTCAATTATCAGTTGGTGGCAGGCGACGGACGGGTCCAAGCCGGGCATCTCGGCAGCGCTCCAGGCGAAGAGGTCAGCGTTCTCACAGAGGCATGCTTTAAGCTGCTTCCTCGCGATGTCGGGCAGGTCTGCTCCAATCTTCACTCCCTGCTGAGGGTCGTCGCTGAACAAAACGATCTCAAAATTGCCATCCGGGATTGGTCGCATCAGATGGGAGCTACGACTGGACGTTGTAGACAGGTTGGTTGAAGCTGCTCGGTCCTCCTGTTGGTCTTCTTCGGGGAAGCGGATGTCGAGGTCGATGGAGTCGACCTGGGGCAGAGGCTTGGCTTCCTCGGAGCTACTGGACAAGGCTGGCTTGCTTGATACCTTTGGCTTGGATGCAATGGCGTTGAGCCCTTTGTGGCTGCTTCGAAACACCGTCGTGCAGCTTCGATGTCGCCGTGGAGGGTGGCGACCATCCCTTTTAAAGTGTAATACTTCATCTTAAGGTGGACTGTTGAAGGCACAACTACCAACTCGGCCAGAGTTGGTCTTCCGAATATGCACTGGTAAAGCGACGGGCGGTCGATTACTAGAAATTGTACCTTGACGGATCTGGCCGCCTCAGCTGATCCAAAGGTTACGATCAGTTCGACGTATCCCCATGGATTGGTCACTGATCCGTTGGATCCCTGTAAATCGGACCCCACATAGGGGTAAGGTGTGATTCGTCCAGCTGAAGTGTTGAAAACAGCTGGGAGTACATAATGTCGACCGAGCTGCCCTGGTCGACGAAGATTCTGCGAACGTCGAAATTCGCCATTTGGGCTCTGACGAGCAAAGGTATGCTCGAGTTTGGAGACCCCCCGAGGAGCTCTTCCCGATAAAAGAAGATGGGGATAGGGCCCTTCTGGGCTTGATCGAGCGTGGTCACCTTATTAGAGCTTGTGTTGATCAGATGCTCGAATTTTCGTTTCACGGAGCCCACCGTGACTTTGTTGAAGCCCCCGCCGGAGATAACTATGGCGGAGGGAAACGTCTCCCACGGGCTGTGGGCCGCAAAATAAGCAGGGGAACTGAGCTCGTCCTGGACGTAGAAGTCCTCTGGTCGCGATATGGACATAGCGACCTGGATGTTGGCTTCTTCCGAGGAGGGTACCTCTTCCTCAATTTTCTTGGACTCCTGGGCGTCCTGCCGAGGAGCGTCCTTCTTCTTCGCGAACTGTTTCTGGTGGCCGTCCCTGATCAGTATCTCAATGGCATCCTTCAGATGGATGCAGTCTTCAGTAGTGTGGCCGTGACTCTTGTGGAAACGGCAGTACTTCGATTTGTCGGCGTTGGGTTTGGCCGACAGTTGTTTGGGGAAGCGGACCCCCGCCTGCTTGAATTCTGAATTTGCGCACTCGGACAGTATCTTCTCCCTGGAGACGGTCAGGGGGGTATAGTCGTGGAATCGCCTAGATGGCCCCTTTCTGTCGCGGGAGTCCCGGGGACAGTCCTCGCGCCTCCTTTCGCCTCGACGAGATGTTGAGGTTTCCTCGCCTCTGGAGGCCCAAGCGTTCTCTTGATGGCGTGATGCTCGAACGTTGCTGGCCGCAACCTTCTCTTTGTACTGAATGTGTGATTGAGGTTTGAGGAGGAGGGCATTTAGGTTCCTCGGTGGTGCGAGGCCGACGGCTTTGGGAAACTCGGAGCCCGGACGGAGTCCTTGCTCGTGCAGAAACTTTTTCATCTCGTCCGTTGTAGGGACCTGTATTGCTTCTTTGTTGAACCTCTCGATATATGCGCGGAGAGGTTCGTCCTTTCCTTGGATTATGGCTCCGAGGGAGGCCTCAGTCTTGGGGTGACAGCGAGAAGCTGTGAAATGCCGTGAGAACATTCTGCCCAGTTGCCTCCATGAGGTAATGGACTCTTCAGGCAGCTGCTTGTACCATGTCATCGCCCCTTTTTGGAGCTTGGTCGGAAATAGCCTGCATTTGATAGTGCCCCGTACGCCTCGATAGTCCAATAAGGCATCGATGTTCTCGATGTGCTCGTCGGGGTCAGTGGTCCCGTCGTATGTGCCCAGTGACGGGGGCTTCTCCAGGCCTTTAGGGAGACGGGTAGCTAAGATTTCCTGGGACAATGGCCCACGAGGCTCATCATCGCTGCTGGAGCTGGTGAATGACGGGGACCGAACTGTACGCTCGCGGCGTCGGTTCCTTCGGGGAGAAGGCGAGCGGTTCCTTCGGGGAGAAGGTGAACGGGCCCGGCCTTTAGACTTGACCGGGGGAGACTGCTCGCTCCTTCGAGTCCTCTTGTGGCCGGGAGAGTGCTGATCACTCGGGGAAACTTGGTCACACTTCCGGATGGCGCGAGGGTCAGGTTCTTGGCGCAGTCTTCTGTTGATATCTCTCCAGGGCTGCGGGCTCCTTGACCGTCGCTGGTTCTTCCTCGGAGGAAGGGATCTTGGACGGTTGGACTCCTCTAATGCCCTGATCCTCTCGTTCTGCTATAGGATCAGGGTGTTTGTTTTGTTGATCGCCTCCAAGAGGGCCGCCACTGCCGGGTCGGCGTTGGGCGGAATAGGAATGGGCTGGATGTCCAGCGAGGGCTGATCGTTGTTGCGGTCAGCAGGGATAGGGGAAGGAGAAGTTGTGGCCCCGTCCCTCAGAAAACGAGCATCTTGGAGAAGAGATGACGAGCCGTCAACGTCGGTCTTGTTGACAGGGAGGACAGCGTGTTGGAGAGCACCTTTGGCGTGATCTTGAGAGGCCATGATGATGATCTTGAAAATTTGCTTTGATCTTTGGTTTCCGGGGAAAGAAAGATGGGGAGAACAAGAATTCCCACAGACGGCGCCACTGATCGTGAAGGTTGGATCAGATCCTGTAGAAGTGGGCCACCAAGTACATTTAAGATGCTGGTCGTATGAAGAGGAGAAAAGGGTGTACCTGCAAGACACTCTGACGCTCAAGTAAGAAAGGGTCAGTGGAAAGGGGAAAATACAAAGTATGAGTTCGTAGGGTGAATATTGGATACCTGGCCCTCTTAAGTGAGAGAGTTTATATAGAGCCCCCAGCGCGTAGCCAATGGTCCTATTTTCGGGGCGAAATAACCGTTTTCCCGAAGAATAGGTAACTGCCCAAACTAGCCATTATGTCGGGCAGGGTGCCCAAAACTAGCCGTTATATCGGGCATAAACACAGTTTCGGGCACCTGCCCTTAGCTGTTCGGGGAATGAAGAAGCCGTGCGTAACGGACAACGATTCCGGGGAGGTACGTTGCAGTCCTTGCCCGGTTGGAGGGGCCGAAAGGTAACTTTTGCCCTTTAGTGGATTAGACTTAGGAAATTGGACCGTTCTGGGAACAGAAGCGGATTGGGCCGTGTCTAGCCATCGGTCCAGTCCAGAACAGTTTCGAATGTGCAAATCCGGAATTTTTCCTAATGTGCACATCTGGAAGAAATTCTTATAACTTCGCTCCAGAGCCTTCTCCCCCCTAATTCTTAACTTTTCAGAAGGCTCTGGAGCGAATTTATAAGATTTTCTTCCAGATGTGCACATTAGGAAAAATTCTGGATTTGCAAATCCGGAACAAATCAACGTTTTTAAAAAAAATGATGCGCCCGGATGTGCAAAATAGAAATTTCGCGCGGTGTCTAAGGAACCTATGTGGTGTATTAAGAAATCCTCATAAAAATTATCTTCTCTTTTATCTTATTCCATTTTTTTTCTTAAAGTCACTCTAATTTTCTCTCCCAAAAGGTTGAGGATCCTTACCCTTTCATACGACACTTTAATGTCCAAAAGAGAAAAAGGAGCTTCAAGGTTAGCTTTTTCATTCAAAAGTTGGTTTATCGAAGAAAATTCCTTCCAAAGTAAGCCTTAATATTTTTGGATCACGAAATTTGTACATAGACTATGTTTAGATTGATAAAATAGACCGGATGGAATGAAATAAAGTGGAATTGAGCGGAATGAAACATACATTCCATTTCCTTGTTTGTGTATTTGTTATAATTTGACGGAAAGGAATTGAACAAATTAGTTCATTCTATTGCATACACTCTAAATCAGATGGAATAAAAATTAAAAGATTTGATAGAATAAGATGAAATGCATTTCATCATATTCCGCTCCATTGGATGCTCTTTTTACCAATTCAGATAATTGAACATATTATTATCTTATTATATTCTGCTTCATTCGGGAGCATTTAATCAAGGAAGTTTCTTAATGCACCACCCAAGTTTCTTAGGCACCATGTGAAATTATTTTTTTGCCCCCTAATTCCGGATGTGCATATCCAGACGCACCAGATCCTTAAGAATTAAAAACTTTTTTCGGATGTGCATATCCGGAGTGTCTCCGGATCTGTATATCCGGAAGACATTCTGAAATATTTAAAGCTGCACGATCACTCCCCCTTCCCATAATCAACCTTCTTCTTCCACACTCACTCTCACCAAGTCAAAAAACCCTACTTCATCAATCCCATTTCTCACTCAAAAAGTTCAAATTTTTGGTGCAACAAATCAAAGGGAGCAAGGAAATACTGAATTTCAGGTAAACATTCAACTTCATCCACTACATTGCTCACATTATCAATCTACATTTTTGGAAAAACAAGTTACGCTACTTCCGGATGTGCACATCCGGAACGAATTTAGCATGAACTTTTCTGGATGTGCACATCCGGAAAAATGCCTGAAGCTAATTAATTTAAGTTTTCAGCATTTTTGAATAAATCTTATTTATACATATTAATTGTTCTATTCTTGTTTATAAATAGAGATGGTGCATCCCGATAACATGGCAAAAGAATTAGTTGTGTCGATTTCCTCGAAAGATGAAGGTATGCTCGTAAAGTCGGTTGATGTCGGCAGTAACTTTAACAACAAGGTTCACGAGTCACTTGTTACGTGGTTGAGTGGTCCGGCACCGGTATCGAAATGGATGAGCTTCCCCGAGATGGGTCATCTTATAGCATGCGCCTACGATATGGTGTGTATCGACTTGACGAGATACGGATTTTCGGAAACCTTTTTTCCACTACACACCGCACCTCCGTCGAATCCAAATGATCGCATCATGTGTATCAGATGGCTTGCGAAATCAAGACATTTCGTACAAGTTATCTTGAAACCCGGATGCCCGATACCACCTAAATCACCGCAATGGGCGACGCATGCAACCGCAATTGCTGAGTCTTGGCCGGATAATTTTGTCGAAAGGATGCTTGAATTCGAAAGATTGCACGCAATTGAAAAGGCATCAAATGCGGAAAAATCGAAAGTTCTAGCTCCAATAGATTTAGACGGAGAATTTTGCTTTAACTCTTTTGTATAATCATACGACACAATGTACATTATTGAAGTGAAATATATTGTATTTTTATCCATATGTCTTTTTAATACACTTACGAATTTTATTGCACTGAAAGTATTCCAAGTGACTGCATAAGCTGTTCAATTCTGTTTTAAAATTGTATCAGTAAAACATTCTGATTTGCAGATCCGGACAATTTCCGGATGTGCACATCCGGAAATAATATTTGTAGGGTTTGTCCGGATCTGCACATCCGGAACGAACTTGGGCAGAAATAACTTTACCCTAACTTTTCTTTAAATTGAGGGTTTCATTTGATATCTTTCACAAAACCTCAAAATGTCTCAATTGTATCAAATCAAATTCCGTTGGTATGCCGCAAGTGTCTCCTTCACCGACGGCAAAACACGCGGTCAAAAGTTTACGATAATGAGGGACATCCCCCTCGACCAAATCATTGACGACATCGAACATCTCCTACCTTACGTAGACAAACGGAAGGTTGCGAAGCTCCAGTATCGTTCACCTTCGGTTGACAACGAAGGGAACGTCGCTTACATCCTTGTTGAGCTCAAGAATCAAGACGATGTTAGAGCGATGTGGCAAACTTATTTGGGTTACGAGGAACAATTTCCGTTCGAGTTCGAGGCGACCGTCAAAATCCGAAGAACGGTCGATGACATCTTAGAGATGTGCAAGCGTCCACCGAACTATTGATCTTGTAATATTTAAATTTCTGTCGATGTCATGCCGATTTTCTCAATGTAATCCCGATTTTATTTTATGAATGTGAGAAACATTTTTTGTTTTGGTGTTCTGCTTCAGTATTTTTTCCGGATTTGCAAATACGAACTTTTACCGGATGTGAACATCCGGGAAAAAAATGAAAATTAAAAAAAAAATGGTGCGTCCGGATGTGCACATCCGGAATCAAGGGGCAAAACCGAAAATTCACTTGGTGCCTAAGAAACAAGGGTGGTGTGATAAGAAATTTCCTTTAATCAATCCATACATAAGTGATAGAAAACCATAATTCTCTTATGTCTTCAATAATTGAGATAAATTTTTTACAGTAACTCCTCGTAAGAACACAAATTACATTTCAAAACCAAAATGTTCCATAACTATTAAGCTTTGTGCTCTAAAATCTTGGCAAAAAAATGAACCTATGCTTGAAGCATTTGCGATCTAAAAAGCTTGTGCACTATGTATTCCCCAAACCTTGTACTATGTTACAGAATCTTTATTACACTTCAACTGCACAACCAGAACGACCACAAACCATAGCCAGAAACATAAACCCACAAATACATACTCTCTCTTTACAAGGCAACCTTGAAGAAGCACTTTCACTTGTTTACACCCACCCTTCTCTATCCCTACAAGACTATGCCTTTTTGTTCCATGCTTGTGCTCAGAAAAAATGGATCCAACAAGGCATGGCATTGCACCATTACATATTTAACAAACACCCCACACTTCAAAATGATCTTTTTCTCACTAATAACCTCTTAAACATGTACTGCAAGTGTGGCCATTTAGATTATGCTCACCACCTGTTTGATGAAATGCCTAGGAGAAACTTTGTTTCTTGGACTGTTCTCATTTCTGGATATGCTCAATTTGGTTTGATCGGAGAGTGTTTTGCTTTATTCTCTGGCATGTTGGCTTGTTTTCGCCCCAATGAGTTTGCTTTTGCAAGTGTGCTTAGTGCTTGTGAGGAGCGTGATGTCAAATATGGCTTGCAGGTACACGCTGTTGCTTTGAAATTTTCGTTGGATTTCAATGTATTTGTTGCAAATGCTCTTATTACAATGTATAGTAAGTGCTCTGATGGTTTCGGTGGAGGCTATGATCAAACTTTGGATGATGCGTGGAATGTGTTCAAGTCAATGGAGTATAGAAATCTTATATCTTGGAATTCAATGATTTCAGGTTTTCAGCTTCGCGGGCTTGGGGACAAAGCTATTGGTCTGTTTGCATATATGTACTGCAATGGAATTGGGTTTAACAGTGCCACGCTACTTGGTGTTTTCTCTTCTTTAAATCAATGCAGTAGTACTTTGGATGACATCTACAACGCAAATCTGAGGAATTGTTTTCAATTGCACTGTCTCACTATTAAAAGCGGTCTTATTTCAGAAGTTGAAGTGGTAACTGCATTGGTAAAAGCCTATGCAAATCTAGGGGGTCGCATTTCGGACTGTTACAAGCTCTTCCTTGATACAAGTGCCCAACATGATATTGTGTCATGGACTGCTATTATGTCTGTGTTTGCAGAGTGCGACCCTGAGCAGGCTTTCCTTCTTCTCTGTCAACTTCATCGAGAGAATATTGTGTTGGACCGGCATACATTCTCCATCGCCTTAAAAGCTTGCGCCTACTTTGTGACTGAGCAAAATGCTACGGCAGTTCACTCACAAGTAATTAAACACGGGTTTCAGGATGACACGGTTGTTTCATGTGCCTTGATACATGCTTATGGGAAGTCTGGCTCCTTAGCTTTGTGTGAACAAGTATTTGACGAAATGGGTTGCAGTGATTTGGTTTCTTGGAATTCAATGCTCAAGTCTTATGCCATGCATGGTCGAGCTAAAGATGCGGTAGAGTTCTTCAAACGAATGGATGTCCAACCAGATTCTGCAACCTTCGTTGCACTTCTTGCAGCATGCAGTCATGCTGGGCTTGTTGAAAAAGGAGTGGAAATTTTCAATTCTATGACTGAAAGTCATGGCATTTCTCCTCAACTAGATCATTATGCTTGCATGGTTGACCTCTACGGACGAGCTGGGAAGATAATTGAGGCAGTGGAATTTATAAAAAAAATGCCAATGAAACCTGATTCTGTGATTTGGAGTTCATTACTTGGATCTTGCCGGAAGCACGGTGAAGCTGGCTTGGCCAAATTGGCAGCTGATAAATTTAAAGAGTTAGATCCTAAAAACTCGTTGGCGTACATACAAATGTCAAACATATACTCCTCTGGAGGTAGTTTTATTGAAGCTGGCCTTGTGAGGAAGGAAATGAGAGACTCTAAAGTGAGAAAAAGACCCGGATTAAGCTGGGTTGAGGTTGGGAAGCAGGTTCATGAGTTCACATCTGGTGGCCAGCATCATCCGAAGAGAGCAGCCATATTGAGCCGGCTCGAAACATTGATTGGACAGTTGAAAGAAATGGGCTATGCTCCAGATATTAGCTCTGCATTGCATGACATTGAACCGGAGCACATAGAAGACCAATTGTTTCATCACAGTGAGAAGATGGCATTGGTATTTGCTATAATGAATGAAGCAAATTTTCCTGGTGCTGGAAACGTCATTAAAATAATGAAGAATATCCGCATTTGTGTTGATTGTCATAACTTTATGAAATTAGCATCAAAACTGTTTCATAAGGAGATTGTTGTAAGAGATTCGAATCGCTTTCACCATTTCAAATATGGAAGTTGCTCTTGTAATGATTATTGGTAACATACCACCTGCATTCCACCTCTCGGGAATATGAGATGGGATCTTCATTCTTATTTTATCATAAAATATAGAATCAATGAAATGATAGTTTTACTCTAGTGTATTTTTCATCTTATCTCATTTCACTATTTCAGTTTTAGTTGAATGTATTAACATGCCTTGGATCAAGTTGCTTTAGTTGAGGAAGCACACAAACTGTTAAATGCTGGAACAAAGACGGATTCAGATTCTCTGACTTTCCATTCTCTAACTTTTGATTACTTTAAACATTTCTTGTAGAGAGAGAAGTGAAAAAGAAAAGTATTTGGATGTGGATAATTCAAATGATAGGTTAATTTGAGCAGAGATGTGAGAGAGATAGAAAGTTAGAGTGCACTTTTCTCCACTAGGGTGTCCAAAAAAACTGGGTCACAAGAACTATTTTTAAAAATATGGTGCATCTATTTTAAAAGTCTATATTATTTAGTTTAAAAACTAGTCCATATCCAATTTATTAAAACCATAGAAAACCAATATCCACATTTTAAAACCAATACATAAATTGTTAGTTTACTTTTTAAATATAATGTGCTCTTTGTTTTGTCTCAGTTTCATAATCATAAGTGACAATTAAGATAATGTATATTTAATAAATAAAAATCATAGATAAAATAGATAAATATACATTAATTAATTTGTCTTGAAGAGAGTTTGTGATTAAACTCATGGTCTCAGAATGATGCTCCCACATTTAACATGACATAGTAAATGTTTTTTGGTAGGATAAAATTATATGATTACTGAGTTGTTTTTTTAGCTTCTTACCTTAAATTAATTCATTTATTAGAATGATATATTTCTCCATGGAAATCTCTTCCACTTTTGTAAAATAAAAATGAAGATGGGTGAAATTACTCAATTTTGATTTTTTTACAGTTTTGTTTCATAATTTACTTAATAATTTAATTCAGTTTTGTTGAGCATGTAATTTTAAGAAATGTCTCAATCGAGATTCAAGGATGCATTGTTAACGAATGGTTATTGATTTCAAAACGGTTAGATGGAGTTAAGAATAAGTTGTTGGATTGAAAATTGAGTTTTAGTTGAAACAAGTTTAAGGAAAATCTGGTTCAAACAAAAACTGATTTTTTGGTGCTAACCAGTTGTTAACCAAACTGATTCAAACATAAATCGATTTAAAAAAAATAAACCAATTTTATTAAAGTGGTTTTAAAAACCAAACTGATTCATATATTTAGTTCAATTTAATTTAATTTAAGAACCATGCACACCCCTAGTCTCCACAAAGACAAGGGATTTTGTTACAGCAAAAACACTCTCCACAAAGTCAAGGGATTTTGTTACAGCAAAAACACTGCATTATGATAGGTGTTGCACTTAGTGCCTAACAATGCTTAGACTGTTCTTTCTAATAGGATGAATTTATGGAAAACTAAAAAATAGATTTTTTTTTTTTTTTAATTTGAAAAATTATTTATAGGATGAAATAGATTATAGTTATTCCATATTATGGTTATTCCATATGTATTCCTAACTAAATAATTTCTCAAGAATAGTTTGGAGAATAGTCTAGATTTAAGTAGCCTATTTGAAGTTGACCCATACAATGATTATGATATTTATAACTTTTAAACCAATAGAGTTAAAACTGAAAGTTTGAAATTTATATGTGAGTAGCTTCATTTACTTTATTAATGTTAAAAAGTGACATTAAAAGAGAAAATGATTAATAAAAAAAAAAGAGAATGATGAAATAGGCTATGTAGCAAACAAATATGGGTGGAGTAGTTTGAGTCTCATTGCTAAATAAGTTTAGTCTATTAAATAGTTCAAGGTTTATATATGATAAATTACTTGTCATAGATTTATTTTAGACATTATTTGACCTATTTGCTTCACATAATTCCAATATTATTCATCAACTTAAAGACTCTCTGCTCTTGTTTTTTTTTTTATTTAAAATTTTAAAATCTCATCTTACAACCGACTAATCGATTAATCCAAGATGACCAATTACACCGTTAAAGAACAAGACCCCGTTTAAAGCCAGAACAAAATACTGTATAAATTACCTCAACACAAAGATTGTTAGCACCTAACAGAATTCGAACTTGAAATCTTGAAAACAGCAACTCTCAAGACCCAACCTTAGTCTCTCTGCTCTTGTCATTAGCAAATTTAGAATTTACCAAAGCTATACCATGCAGCAAGCAACCGCCAGTATCGTCCTCCCACAAGGCATTGCAATCATCAATACCCTACCACGAAAGGTATATCTTCCATGTTGTAAAAACATAAATATCAAACATAAAGCCTACTCCAGGAGAGGCAAATCACAAATTAAATTTATAAGTTGGAATGACCCGGTAAGAGGAGCAATGAGGTAACAGTGCGAGGATAAGTAGCTTCATTAGTCTTGAAGGAGAAAATTAGCGGGATAAATGACACTGAATAAGTAAAATATGATTACGCATTAAACAGACTAAATTTTTACTTACAGATGAGTGTTTTATATTCTTCTAGTTTATCTCCAAGTGAGAAAATGTGAGGATCAATAGTAATGTGTAAGGGATAAACCACATGCTTCACCTAAGTTTGTAATCCTCAAACCATACACAGTGTAAGGGATAGATATGGAGAGCAGGGCTGTGGCATTACTGCTTTGAATCTGGTTGCATTGTCTGAACTGTCGGAGCTGTAACTACTGCCAGCTTCGTATCTGTAGCTTCAGAATCCCCAGCTCTTTCGCGTATTTCACGGTACTCTTGACAAATGGCACACATATGGCAGCAACAATGGGTAACAAAATCCCCACACGGTGCTTCCTTCATAAGACAAAAAGAATATCATTATGCATCACATCATCATAAAGTTTCTTTACGTTGTTATCATTATTAACATTTCACAAGTGACGTCAAGATTTTTTAGAACGGGAAATTCATATGAAGTGCTAAAATTTATTTAGGCAAAGGCCTCTTAAGAAGTGTTTCACAGTACCAGGAACGTTTTCAAGAGAAACATGCATTCTTTCAAAGTCTGAAAGTCCTTTGAACTACTTTTAAGGATTCTGATGTTTAAGTATATTTCATTTTCTATTAAAAATGGCCCATTCCTATATCTTGAAAGCATGGATAACTATACTTAAAATCTTGAAACCGGCATTATCTAACTCTACTGCATGACATTAACAGACATACTCTCTTTTGTGAAAATTGGTGATATAGACATCAAGACATATCTTATTTTTTTCTCATTTAAGTTTTGGACATTTTAAATTCACTGGTCTCAAATGAAAAGCTAGGGAAGTGAAAAGCTAGGGATTTATTGCTCTTTCCCTATTAACATATCTAACAAACAGTTATTTTATCACTAGAAAGTGTCCTAAGTTTTTTTGGAATGGAAAATAGAAGGAAAAGTGAAAAACCATGTTATAAAACTTGATGTAAAGCACGGTTGTAATATATTACCGGCAAATTATGTTTTGATCTTAAGGTCCTGCGGTAGCCACAAGCGTAACAAGAAACAAGGCATCCAGGTAATCCCCAAAACAGGCCGTCAGTTATTATGCAGCAGGCTGCATTAATAAGACTCCACAATATAAAATGGGTTACACATGATCCCACGAACGTGCCAGAACCCAGAAATTCTGCATTCTTCCCAAAGAGATAGCAAGGACAAAAACAGCCTATACAACCTGCACAGATGCCGAAAGTTTGTAACCAGTCTTTTCAGTTGCAAGTTTATTAAATAATAACAAAACAAATTTCTGGTCATCAACCATAAATAAGTTCAACGAAAGAATTAAGTTAATCCGAGTATTGTTTAACAAACACAAGAAAAACTACTGTCTATCAAAGGCCAGTTTGAATTTTTTTTTTCCAGAACTTCCCGTCCTAATCCTCATTGTCAAGGCAGTCAAATAATCGATCATACTCACAATCTTCGACGTCCATGGGCGATCCTGACCATTTTCCCAAGCTATCCATCCTAAAAATGGCATTTTGAGCAGTGTATCAACAGTATATGTTTCTTGATTACATTGTGGGTCTATGGCAGCCAGTCTTCCCATCCATTTTCTAAAAGAAATGGATGACTGTGTTTATAAGAGAGATAGACACATAGAGAAGTTTGACTGGACTAATTTATATAATTATTTTCAAACACGGCTCCCACCAAACTCCTCTGTCTTTATCTCTCTCAAAATGAAGCCCTCAACTTCTTTTGAGAAATTGAGAGGATCTTCACCTGCAATATAAGATTCCAACCAATGAACCTATTTATCCATCTATCTATCTATCTATCTATGCTCAGAAAAGTTTTTTCCTAAGAATTTCAAACCTCTACAATGGCAGATACTACAACAACAACCAAGCATTATCTCACTAAGTGGGATCAGCTACATGGATCAAATTCTGCCATCCAATACCATGCTTCTATCCAATTCGTTAATTTCGAGTAGCAGATACTACCTTACAAAATTAGAATTGAAAGAAGAACAAGTACACGAGCAAATATTCTCAAACAAACAAGCATACATAGTCAAGAAGCACCTTGGTACTAAATGAGTGGGTAAGGAAGTAGCATACAGCTCGGCATATCATCGCAACAAGCACAGATTCCAGAAGACCATTGAGACTGCATTTGATTCGATCCATTGCTACTATCCTCACAATGGTGCAGAGAGACACTCATTGCATCTGAATCTGATTGCCCTAAAGGAATGTAAGCTGGTGGCACATAACCACCTTGGTTCTTCATATTGTTATGATAATGAAATTGTTTCTACAAAACAAAAACAAACAAAATATCAATTATTAGTTAAATTAATTACTCTAGAAGCAAGATTATCAAAACACAACAAAATCATGAAAACCCTAAAAGAAAAACGATTTTAGCCAAACCAAGCTGAAATTAAAATCTTCATTATGTTTGTTAAAATCAAGATTATGAAGCACAATCTAGAAACCCTAAAATCTATAAAAAAAAGTGATTAAAAATGAAAATTAGGTAAAGGGTGAATTTGAATTATGATAAAAATATGTGAAAACAGATCTGTTACTTGGAGAATTGATTTGAGTTATGATAAAAAAGAAAGAAATGATGTTAGTTTACCTTACGTAATTAAGGTTGAATGAAGTATGAATGAGTGAACGAGTTCTCCTTCAGCGTTGCGTTGCGATTATCACTTTCTGGGTTTCTTGCTCCTTTGTGCCTGGTTTTTTCTTTAATCAAATATTTTGCCTTTTCCAGAAAAAAAAAACTATTTTTAGACAAGTTGTGCTTAGCAGATTGTGATGGTAGATGATGCTAAAAGAGGGATGAAAACACAATTCTTCAGTCCCAAATTATAAAATATTTTGGTCATTTCATATTAATTAAAAAATTTAATTATTATTTTATGAGAAAAAATAAATAACAATAAATATTTAAGGGTATATTGGAGAAAATGTCATTAATATTACATTGAGAATATAAAGTGAGTTATAATTTGAATTTTTTTTTGACAAAGTGACTTATAATTTGGGACAGAGAGAGTAATGTTTACCTTGAATAACACCTTAATTTTGTTGTAAAACAATTACTACCTCCGTTCCTTTTTAAGTGTCACATTTTAATTTTTTACACATACCAAAAAAAGTAATCAACATTGTTACTTTTCATACAATAATTACCCTTTTACCTATAATACCCCTATTTATTTATTACAATTATTTTACTTTTTCTCTTTCTGCAATAACTACATAAGGGTAATTTTGATAAAAGTGTAATTAATATTTCCTTAAACTTTACAAGTGACAATTAAAAAGAAACAAAAAATTATTCTAAAAATGACAATTAAAAAAGAACGGGCGTAGATGTTATTTAAAAAAATTTGGACGGTTGGGTTTCACTCTTCCCATTTTGAGATTAAATCGCATTACTCTAAAATTTTAAAGAATTTAGGTTGATTATCTTGTATAATACTTTTTACAAGTTTATTAGAAAATTATGATTAACATATTGTATTTATCTAAATGAAATAGTTGAACCCTTTTAGAATAATTTTTTATTTGGTAAAGGAATAACTCACAATGTCATTATCCTTCAATTAATTTTATGTGTAAATCTAAAAAGAAAAAAGTTGACATGGTGTTCAAAATAGATCTTGGGCTTAAGACCATGTTAATTTGGATTTCTTAAAATTTTGTTTGAAGCGAAACGAGTTTCCTCTCATTACTATAAAGTTGATCATACATTGTGTAACTAACTCCTTTATGTCTATTCTTTGTAATGGGAGATGACTACTAAATTTTGTTTCGACTAAAGGATTACAGTAAGGTGATGATCCCCTTTCACCATATCTCTTTGTTTTCTGTATGGAATTCTTGTCGCAGACAATCATCAAAGCAAACGATGAAGGCAATTGAAAACTTGTCGAGTTATCTCGTAATAGACCCCCACCCATATATCATATATATTTTTTTTGCATATGATGTTCTTCTTTTCGCGAAGGTTTCTAACTCCCGAACAAGGATCATTTCTTATATCTTGAATCATTTTGCCATGTTTTTTGGCCTTAAAGTGAATGTTGCTAAATCAAAGGTGTTTTTCTCAGCTACCACTAAAAGGAGTAAAATATATTTGATTGTCTCTAGCACAGGTATCAAGCAAACTATTACTCTAGAGAAATATTTGGGTTTCCCTATGTTGCATGATCGTCTTCAACACAGTGACTTTAAGTTTCTAAAGGATAAAATTAGTCAAAGGTTAACATCTTAGCAACATAAATTGTTAAACAAGGTTGATCGTTTGACTCTGATTAGGTCTGTTCTGAAATTCATCCCAAGTTATTATATGCAAGTGGTTTGGCTATCTCAACCAACTTGTGATTTTATTGATAGGATGGCTAAATTTTTTGTGTGGAAAGGTAATTCAAACTCTGGCGTGCATCTCGCTGCTTGGAATAAATCACTAAGCCTAAAAAGTTGGGTGGTCTTGGGATTTGAAAAGCAAAAGAGGCAAATACTTCTATGTTGGGTAAGCTGGTTTTGGGTATCCACCGAAATTATGATTTCCTATGGGTCCAAGTTTTGAAGCATAATTACATTAGTGAAGAAATGTTCCTTAATATGAAAAAGAAACATGGATCAATTACTTGGAATTCAATTATGAAAGCTCTATTTTCTCTTAAAGATGACTTTTGTAACACCCCAATTATAACAGAGAGAGTGTTTTTTTAAAAGGTACTAATTTCATAAATAAATTAATTAAAGGTTTCCTTTGTATGAAAATAGTGTCCTTTTTTTTTTAAATGATACCGCAATAATTTATAGTTATTAATGTTTTGAGAGCTCAACATGTTTTATAAAAGAGATTAGCTTAACCATTTTTTTTACGTAGATATACTATACAAACAGACGACCAAGCGTCAAAGGATAGGAAGTGTAGATAAGTCGTAATACAATCCAAAAAGCAACAAAATAAAAGTCCTCGGCAGACACTCACATAGGAGAGTTGTCCTAAGGAGAAAAGTTTAACCATGCATAGTGAAAGTCATATGGCGCACGCCATCTAGTACTAAAATACTCCTACCAGCTACACACTCCACTCCCTAAACTAAGCCTAACGACAACCGCAATAACCACCTGGCCTAGCTCCACACAAACCACTACACGCACTCAACAGGGTGTGATCCGAACCATCCTCATCATATCCACTCTCATAATCGTGCTCGGAGGGATCCTCGGTGTCGTCGTCCCCTACCTCACCTCCGTCTAGCTCCAATGACGACACGCGTGTTGGATCAATAAGAGGGAGCTCGTCTATGGGGAAGATGTCACGAGTGAAAGTCAGGTGTGGTCATAAAGATATATCTAAGTCTATGGGAGGCACAGATAAATCACGAAAGAAGGGTCAACTCCCCATAACAGGGACATATGAGGGTAGAGGTGGGGCTGAGGGAGAAGTCAACAAACCAAAACGATCAATCTCCCCTGAGAGGAAGCTGGAAATGATCAAAGAGGCTGGGATCTGGAAGGTCATAGCTCGACGAGAGTAAGTGGTATTTGGATCCCTACCAGCAACAGTGGTGGTCTCCAAAATGTTCCCGGTGTATGAGACTTGTCTCAGGGCCAGGTCGAACCCCCAGGATGTCCTAGTCCAATCATCTGGGAAGGTGAAGTCTGTCGTCTTCAATGGTGGCATCTCCTTGTGTCCGGGAAGCGTCATGATCTATTGGCGTACTCGCCCACACATCCACTGTAAGGGTCATCAATCCGAAAATAACAAATATACAAGAGCGGAGCAACAAGCATAAACAGAGAATACATTATACACGACTAGAGATCTCATTCTAACACATGTATATAATCATTTACAACAATAATACATATAGCATAATCAAGACTCGTTCCTAATGCAATGTCTATATGTCGATGTACATGATTCCAGAATATCAATCCCTCCTCAAAGGGTCGTGGTATCGCATCAGGATTTAGCACCAGTAAGGTGATGGGTATCTACACCATCAATCAGACTCAATGATCCACAACGGGATAAGGTGGTTCCTTCTTGGACACGCACCCCGTGCCACCTCTCCGGTGTGCACCTCGTGACTCCTCTCCAGTAGTCACGTAACCATGAAATGCATGAGCATACAATTCCCCATTTCAACATATGGTCAACATCACCACATATCATATGTAATAATTTATCTCATGCACCAAATTTTTGCACAAATATATTTATATAACATTTACTCACCTTCACAATTTGTCACCTTCAAAATAAACACGTAAGAAGATATGAAGCAGATACAAAATATTTTTATTATTGAGAGGAATATATAAAAATAGAGAAATGCCCTTACCATCACGAGCTTTTCGGTTATAGCCTTTGTTCACAAACTGCGTACTATCGAACCCTAAGTCACGTAATGTTTTACCATTAAATATATCATCATATTTATTTTTATAATTTCTTTATTTTAAAATTAAATTTTCTTTTTAAATAATAAAATTAGTTACATAATATGAAGTAATAAACTGGTAGTTTTTTTTTCTTTCTGTAATCTATATATTTTTTTAACGTAAAGAAAACTAATATATGTTTTTCTATTATTATATGGTATATCTTCAGTTACAATTAACAAAAATAAATAACTATAATAGGCAAAAAGATTAATATCTTCCTTTCTCCTCAGTACAATGCCATGCTAGTGTAACCATGTCACCGGTAGCGTGTACGATATATCTTAGAGAGTGATAACGGTTTCTATTTCCTTAATAAATTAAAATTAGTTTTTTTTTTTAATAAGAATTAACTACTATTCACATGCTTATCCACTTATTCATGCTTAGACAGTCAGTAGAGTTCCATAGAGATTACAAATTTATGACAAGGTTAATAAATCTTCTTTAAAAATTTTAATCTTATAAAAACAATTTAGTAATTTATAATAACTCTAAATTTAAGCCCCCCTTTATTTTTTAAAGTTAATAAAAATTATTTTTAACTTTTATTTACAGATATTTTTATCAACTAATTTTATAACCACAAAATCTTTACACTACTAAAAAAATTGAATTTAGAGAGGGAATTATTCCGTCACTAATTCACTAAAATCCGTCACAAAAACCTTTAGTGACGGATTTAGCGACGTGCCAAAATTCCTACCGAATTTCAATGTCGCAAAAAATTTGTGAGGGATTTTGAATTCCGTCATAAATAGTTACGGAACCAATCCGTCACTAAATTAACAATTCCGTCACTAAAAATTGAAAAGAAATCCGCCAGCAATTTGTGAGGGATTTCTAAATACCTCGGTAATTTTACTTTAGTGACATATTATTCCGTCACTAATGATTGAAAATTAATGTATGAATAATTATTTATGAGGGATATTTTCCGTCACTAAATTAAATGAATGATTTACTGACGGTTATATTCTGTCATTAAATTAAGTGATCATGATTTAGTGACATGTTTTTTCCATCACTAATCAATCAGAACCTTCATGAAACTATTGAAATTGTAAATTTTTTGTCAAATTTAATTAATACTACAACTGAATTTACTATATCATCATAATTAAAATGTATCAATCAAAATATGAAACACTAAATTGTTTTTTGTGAATATCATAAATATTCCACAAATCAAAACTAATAGTACTAAAAATATGTTCTTAAAACTAAATATTAAAAACATAGTATTTTTTGTTGAAACTAGATACTACAACTAAAATAATTCAAACAAAGCTCTTAAAATTAAGAAATTACAACAAAAATAATACTATCATTGTTCTTTAGACTAGTAGATGACAAAAAAGTGTGTTCACCACAATTTAGTACTGTTTTTCAAGAAGAGGGTGAACACAGATTTTGATCCGAACGTGGAGGTTGATGACCCACAGAAAATCTTTCCATAAATTGGAATAATTGTTCTCTAAGCAAACGTGAGTCTTCTTGCAATGCACGAATCAAATCTTCATGAGTCTTAAGTTTCTCTTTAAGGGTCTTGTTTTCAACAGACAAATCAGAAATAACAGTCTTCATTTGTTCATATTCAGATGGTGAGATACCGTCAGATGTGAAAGATCTACACGACTTGTACTTTGCTGCTTCTGGTCCCAAACCATATATACGACCCTTCTTGTCCACTCCTCCAACAACATTTAAGAAGATAATGTTATCAGATTGATGACTAGAAACATCACCTCCACGTGCCTCTTGTGAGTCCCTCTCAATAATCCTTTTTTCATACTCATTCTGTAAATAACAATTAAGTAGAGAGGAAGAATATAATCAGTATATCATTAGTACAACACTAAAATAACATGCTCAAAAAGTTTATGAAATTGTAACTTACAGCAACCATCTCTGATTTTGAAGAAACCCACTTATTTGGGTTACCTTTTACTCTGTGTGTCTTTTGAAATAACTCCCAACAAGTAGGATTCATATCTGAGGATTTTTTCTATAAAGAAAAAAATATAAATCAATGATAATTAAAATTAAAATATTTAACATAACAAAAGAAATTATTTTTCTTACTAATCTCTTATAGTGCTCAGTTGTTGAAATTGATCCTCCGGTGTGTAATGGACCATCCGAAGATCTTCTATTGTGAGTGTTAATTTGTGACTTTCTTTTCCACTTATCATTATTCCATTTTTCTTCTAATATCTTGCGCATTTCAATAGGAATCCAATCACCTGGATCAATCTTCTTTCTCACCCTATACATTGTGTTTGAGTATGCATCAGAGGCTTTATGATCAAATATCTTCTTATTTTCTTTTTCATGTTCAGGTAGCCACTTGTACTTTCTCTACAATATAGACAATATAAGTTAATAGGAAAATATTATATTGGACTTCAAATTGATTCTATATACAAATATAATGTCGGTACAAAATCTAAATACAATTACTAAACATAATATGATCACAAATACCATCAATTCTTTTATATGATGTCGGTACAGAATCTTCTATAGTCACTGTTCAAAAATTAGAGTTTCACAAATGAAATAATGGCAATACATTGAAAAGTATTAATTAAATATGAAACACCACTGCTACCAAAAAATCACAATAAAAAATTATAATGAATACACAACCACTACTACCAAACACCACTGCTATGAAACACCAATATTAATTTTTTAATGAACAGGGAATTCAGATCTATGTTCTTTAATTTTTACAAAGACAGGGAAATTTGATTTTATTAAAGAACAGGGAACAATTCAGATCTATGTTCAGATCTATAAATTAAAGAACATTTATGTTCTTTAATTTGGTTGTAATTATTATTTAATTTTATTAGGTCATTGTCAGTGGAAAATTGAGGGCCCAAAGAGCTAAATCCATGAAGTTTAAGGATGGATACATGATTTCTTCTGGGCAACCAGTCAAAGATTACATCGACTCTGCAGTTAGACATGTGCTCCTCAGACAGGTTTTCTTATGCTCTTACATCAGAATTATTTTGCCCCTAAAGTTTTCAAATTGTTAATTCATTTTGTTTGTTATGGACTTGCTAACAGTTAATTTCATGTTGTCTTGTAGGGTGTTCTTGGTATCAAAGTAAAGATTATGCTCGATTGGGATCCTAAAGGGAAACAGGGCCCTAAAACTAGAGTTATCAAAATGGGCTAGCCCACATGGGCCGTCCCACCAGGCCCGAAGAATCATAGGGCTTGGGCCTTAAAATTAGAGCCCATATTTTTCAGGGCCTTTTTAGCCCAGCCCTAAAAAGCCCGCTACCCATTAGGGCTAGTCCATATGGGCAGTGGGTAGCCCATTAGGCCCATATCACTATAAATTTTAAAAAATATTACTAATACTTATATTATCTTAATCCAAAATAACACATTGATTTTTCTCACCTCACTAAATTATATATATATATATATATATATATATATATATATATATATATATATATATATATATATATATATATATATATATATATTCTATTCAATATTTCTCTTTTAAATATTATACATTAATATAATCAACATTTTTTTCTCGTATTCTATTAGCTTCCCTTATGTTAAATATTCGAGTATTATTTTATACAATTTAGACATGTATTGTATTTAAAAACACATCATAATATTGATAAAAGATAATATAGTACTTAAAAATGTATTATGTTTAAAATAATATATTTTTTAATTTTATTTATAATAAATATTATGACATTTTTATTTTTATTTTTTATTAAAAAAAGCCCATTTAGGGCCGGGTATCCCGAAGCCTATCTAGGGTCGGGCTCGGGTAGTAATTTTTTAGCCCATATTAAAAATGAGCTTTTTTGGCCTAGTCCTAAAAAGCCCGAGCCCATTAGGGCCGACCCATTTAGGACCGGGTAGCCCATTTTGACAGCTCTACCTAAAACACCCTCCCTGATATTGTCACTATCCACACTCCAAAGGAGGAGGAATACAACCCACCTCAGGAATACAACCAGCCTCCTCCTGCCGTTTTGGCCCCCGTCGATATTGAGGTGCCCGTTGCTTAAGATGTTTTGATTTTTCTGGACCATTTCATAGTAGCTTGTACTTTCATTTCTCATTATGAAAGTTGTTATACTCTGTTACAAGTGTTTAATCATCATTTTGTTTTTATTAATATTGGTTATGGTTCTTGTAATATAGGACTAATATGCTTTTGGTTGCCACACTTTGTTTACATTAATCTCCATCGTTTAATATTCTTCCACTTATTCCATTGTTCGATTGGACTATACCCTATACATTTATGTTTTTTATTGACCTTTGTACCATTTTGAAATAAAAAAGCAATAACATATCATATCATAAGATGAATCGAGAAATTTATTTTGTAATCACTGTGCTCCAAATATAAAAAATCTAACAACCATGCATGAAACTATTCAACATACTTTCCTTTAGAAACACTCGAATCCAATATAGAATCTGAAATTACTTCAAGAGTTTCTTCAAAAAAATGACTTTATTGCCTACATAGTTCAAAAGTTCAATTAGCACTTGAATCAATTTACGAATAACATAAATTATACAATAACATTTTTAACATATATTGCATGCACACATTAAATATATTCTTATATATAATTATATTTGTATCGACTAAGATACTCTCTTCCATATGATACTATACGATAGAATATAGTAGAAACAAAGTTCAAATTTTATCTCGAATAAAAGTTGTAAGTCAACGTTTATAGTGCAAACAATGCGAGCATTAGAGTCATCGTTAACAATGATATAATGAATATTTAAAAGGTGAAATATATGAGAATAATAAATTGAAACATTCTTAAAAATATTACCATAAACATTAAAATACAACAAGCAAACTCTTACTAGTAATTATTGAAAATGTATCATAAATTACAACTTGAGGAGCCGGCGAGTGTTGAGACTATAATTACAAATTACTATTCATAGTATAGTATTTTATCACAACTTTTTTTTTACAAATATCACATTCATAATTCAATCGGAATTTGAGTATAAAAAAACAGTAGAGATACTCCATCTGTCACATAAAAAATGAGAGTTCAGTTCATACGGTCAACAAAATTACGAACATTGTGAATTTAAAAAAATTATTGTGTTAGCTTGAATTAAGGCATTGATTTGTTAATGAATTTTTTATTCAATGCGTCCTTTTTCCTTTTTAACTTGATTAACATGAGACAGTGTTTGTAGGGTTATCACTAGAGAGGTGGTAGGTTTGGTTGCTGGCAGTAGTCTCATCTGTCTGAGCTGCTTGGATTGCGGTCTTGCCGTTTAGTGATTCTGTCGCAGCATGCCCAAAGCAGGACCTTCTCATTGACTGTTTCGGTTGTGCTTTTAGTCGAGGAGGTTGCCAAAGTTTATCTGCTTTAGAGTGATTTAATCAGCTAGAATTTTTGGATTTGGCTGAATTGCGATGTATTTGGTCGTTGAGGCTCTGCTGCATTGGTCTAGGAATCTATGGTTGGCTGTTCTCAGTTTTCGGTGGTTAAGTATTGTCCAGTTTTGGAACTGCAGGCCCTTTGCAGGAAAGGATATCTTAATGACAGGACGCTTTTTAGCTGTGAGTTGGCGTGGTTTATCAGAACTGTTGTGGTTTTTGTTTTTCATTCAGCAGTTGTGATCTGCTTTTAGGGTGGTTTGTTTGTCTTTCAATTTTAGAAATGTAGCACACTCGGTCTTTCAAGTTTGGGTATTCAAGGAGTTTTTGGCATATATTTGCTATCTGATCATCTATGTTCTTAGTTGTGAACTTGTGATTAAGATGTTGGTGTTGTTGTTAGTCTTTTGTTGCTTTTTCGACTCTCTTATATTTTCGGCACCGCTTCTCCCACTTCGAAGCAACAAATGGATCGACTTAGAGACCGGATCAACTCCGAAGGACATAACTCCAGCCACAAAAAACCAAAACAGATAGGCTTCACACAAGATAGACCGCACCAGAATATCCCTCCAAGCCTGAAGAAAAGACCTACACCTGATGAAAATGGCTTGCCAAACCCCTAACACACTGAACCAATAACAAACCCAACACATACAGCGAGAAATCGCTTGCGGACAAAAAACCAAAACAGAATAAGCTCAGATTCGCTTGGGACAGCAGAAGCAATCACTACAGGCAACAATATATCATGAACTCTAACAAGAGTCGTGGACAACAACACTACAGACTCACCTATTTCTCAGCTAAATATATTAATTGCTAAATCATTTACTTAGTCCTTTAATTCTTTGCTAATAGGACCACCATTTTAAAGCATATTTTCACCTAAACACAACCTAAAAGAAAATAAAATCAAGAAATGCATACCTCTAATGTTATTACTCTTAAAAAATATCTCTCTCCTTGTTTTTCTTCTTAATCTTTTTGTATATCCAAGCTGACAAAAAACATTAATACCATCAAATTAAATAAATCGTGAAATTGAAATTGGGAAGAAATTAGGTTAGAAAATTATTACTTTGAAATAAGTTATAAAAGAAAGAGGGGAAATTGTAGGAGTGTTATCTTGAAACTGTGGGAGTGTTACTTCTCCGAGAGATGGAAGCTTTTTGAATGAGAGGGAAAACAAAATCAAAAATCTTACAATTTTGGGAGTTCTTGACGGAGGCGGTGTTACGCTAAAAGAGAGAGAGGGAGAAAATGAGGGTTACAGTAGAGTAGGGTTGGAAGAGAGAGTCACGATGAAGAATTGTGAGAGAAGAGGGAAAATGAAATAATTATAAAAGTATTATTAAAAAATTGATTTATAAAAGAGGGAAAATCCAATTCATACAAAACCAAAATTTATTTGAGTGGGAAGCCAATTCAAGATAAAATCATATTTTTATTTTTATTTTTATATTTATTTTACATTCATCTTTAATTTAATTACTTGAAATTTTGAACTATGAAATTTTATTTATTTTTAAAAAATTTATATATAATATAAAATACTCTACATATATTTATGTTTTAATTTAAAATTTAAAGAGATATCAAAATTTATTTTAATATAGAATGATAATTTATTTTAGAAAACATTTTACTATAATTATATTAAAATTTAAACTACATTTTCATCAACAAAATTTTAACTTACATTATTTTTTATAAAAAATTATATAAGGGAGGGAATATTTCCCTCACAAAAACATCTAACGCATTTATGAGGGAATTTGTGAGGGAAATATTAATGAGAAATAAAATTCTTCTCAAATTCCCTCACCAAATGTACAGTTATCAAATTTGTGAGGGAATTTGTGAGGGATTTTTTGGGACGAAATAATTATCTCACAAATGTCTTCACTAATTTTTACTCATTATTGAATAATCATGTACACGGTTTTTCCTCACTAAATTCATCGCAATTAGTGAGGGATTTAATTCCCTCACTAATTTTCGTCTCTAAATTGCATTTTTTTAGTAGTGTTATAATTTTGTTTATTGAAATTTTTTTTCAAAAGTTTTCCAGGGAAACTTTATCAATCCAAGATATATATTTTAAACAAAACAAACAATTGTTAAATATTAATACCCAAATAAAGTTGAAACTTTATTTCAATTTTAGAAATTTAGCACACTCGGTCTTTTAAGTTTGAGTATTCAAGGAGTTTTTGGCATATATTTGATATCTGATCATCTGTGTTCTTAGTTGTGAACTTGTGATTAAGATCTTGGTGTTGTTGTTAGTCTTTTGTTGCTTTTTCGGCTCTCTTGTATTTTCGGTACCGCTTCTCCCACTTCCAAAGCAACAAATGGATCGACTTAGAGACCGGATCAACTCCGAAGGACATAACTCCAGCCACAAAAAACCAAAACAGATAGGCTTTACACAAGATAGACCGCACCAGAATATCCCTTCAAGCCTGAAGCAAAGACCTACACCTGATGAAAATGGCTTGCCAAACCCCTAACACACTGAACCAATAACAAACCCATCATATACAGCGAGAAACCGCTTGCGGACAAAAAATCAAAACAGAATAAGCTCAGATTCGCTTGGGACAGCAGACGTAATCACTACATGCAGCAATATATCATGAACTCTAACAAGAGTTGTGGACAACAACACTACAAGCTCACCTATTTCTCAGCTAAATATATTAATTCCTAAATCATTTACTAAATCCTTTAATTCTTTGCTAATAGGACCACCATTTTAAAGCATATTTTCACCTAAACACAACCTAAAAGAAAATAAAATCAAGAAATGCATACCTCTAATGTTATTACTCTCAAAAAATATCTCTCTCCTTGTTTTTCTTCTTAATCTTTTTGTATATCCAAGCTGACAAAAAACATTAATACCATCAAATTAAATAAATCATGAAATTGAAATTGGGAAGAAATTAAGTTAGAAAATTGTTACTTTGAAATAAGTTATAAAAGAAAGAGGGGAAATTGAAGGAGTCACTACGCCAAACAAGGGAAAAGAGGACGCTTTTTTTGGCCTATGACAGTGCTTAAAAGCGCTGTCTAAGCCAGCGCTGTCGTAGGTAAAGACAGCGCTTTTTTATTTATGAAAAAGCGTTCTCTAAAAGGGGACTTTAGACAGCCCTTTTAAAAGCCCTGTCTAATGTATGCGTTTAAAATTTTAAAGAATTTTTTTATATACTTTAGAGAGCGCTTTTTTCTTCAAAAGCGCTCTATAAAGGGGGACTTTAGACAGCGCTTTCTAAAGCGCTGTCTAATGTATACGTATAATGATTTTTTTATATACCTTTAGACAGCGCTTTTTTCTCAAAAGCGCTGTCTTTTGTCTACGTATAATTTTGAAGATTTTTTTAAAAAAATCCGATTTTAACCATTTTTTTAATGCAGAAACCTGTATAATTCACATTTCCATAAACCTGTATAATTCACATTTCAATAAACCAGTATGGATACGCATTTCCATCAACAAATTCTATTTCAAAACTAGAATTTACATTAATGCAGAATTCGCACAAATTCTATAAACTAGAATTTGTACATTTCAATAAACTAGAATTTACATGCAGAATTCACACAAATTCTATTGTATGGTTTCAAACCTGTATAGAATTTACATTTCAATAAACTAGAATTTACATTCACAAAACTATACATTCAAGAAAGAATTCTTCTTGCAATAAAAAATTCGCACAATTCCTTCTTAGTATCTTGCAATTGTTTCCTCGTGTAATAAGGACACACCATATCATCGAAATACTACATAACAAAACAAAATACGCATTATTTAGTTAAAAGTAATAAATTATATGACATATCCGATAAATATTAAAATAAATCCTAAGTTATAAAACCATGCATACCGTAATAGGAATCTCCAATTGTCCCATTTGAAGGATTTCTCTCATGAACCTCAAAACGAAGTACCCGCAGTCTATGCCATTACGCTGACGAGGGCACTACACATAGACAAACAAATAAGAAATAATATATAGATGTTTTGTGTTATCAAGTAGCATCACTAATAAGCAATATTGTGAAAATTAATATACCTCCACTTTGACCCATGTAATATTGGTTGCTCTAGCCCGTGCTACTCGTGCGTATCTTCCTGGTTACTAGACATTTGACCTGTAAGAAAGAAAAAAACAGAAATTAAATGACAAATATAAAAATCCATAATCCTAATCCATTGAATGATATAAGCTATATTGAATGATATAAGCTATAATTTTACAACTAGTACCTTTTTCACTAACGTCTATTTCTTTTCTTGTTTGGAGTATGTTCTACCCGTCTCTTAATAACACGGACGGTTGGATTGATCCAAATACCCTCATTATGATCATTTATAGTATATGATTCATTCGCTATAATATTTTCATCTTGATCATTTCTAGTAAATGATTCAATATCAACATCAATATCACCTTGATCTCCAACGTTTTCATTAATTACTTTGTTAGATAAAAGCACTATAGACCATTTTGTACTTGTCGGATCAGTGACATAGAACACTTGTTTAGCTTGAGAGGCTAGAATAAAAGGCTCATCTTTGTACCCTACCCTATTAAGATCCACTTGCAAAAATCCTGACTTATCCATTCGTACGCCATTATTATTTTAAACCCACTTGCAACGAAATATAGGAATCTGAAACTTCTCATAATCAAACACCCAAATGCGCTCGATAACCCCAAAATATGACAGATTTGCAAATTTGGGGTTTAAGTCTTTCACACTTGAAATGTGCATTGCTTCAGCTACCACGGTGACACCACTATTTTGCATAGTACTTTTATCATCTTGTTCTTTGGTATAAAATGTGTATCCATTAATTGCGTATGCGCTATAAGAAAACACGACCATACTTGGACCATATGCTAAACATCTCAACCTTTCTGTTATTAAATTGCGGTCTGAATAATACTTTGAATAAATATGATCCTTAAACCAAGGTATGAAACTTCGATTGTGCTCTCGTACTATCCAATTCTCATTTCTATTCGGATTTAAACCTCGGAGAACATCCTTGTGCATTTCAACATACGAATCAACCTCATTCTCATTGTGCAGAGCATACAAATGCACTTGATCCCGTTCGACCCTTGATACTGTCACAACTTCATTTCCAATTAATTTTTTTCCTTCTTTTTTTTCGACAATATGAGATTTGGGGAGTCCAATTGATTGTACATTGGACAGATATTCAGTACAAAACTCAACCGCTTCTTCAACAATGTATCGTTCGGCAATACAACCCTCTGGTCGACTTCGGTTTTTCACATACCCTTTTAATATTTTCATATAACGTTCAGCAGGGTACATCCATCTCATATAAGCCGGTCCACACAATTGTGTCTCTTTCACCAGATGAACAACTAGATGAACCATTATGTTAAAAAACGAGGGAGGAAAATACATTTCAAGATCACACAAAGTAATAACTATTTCTTTTTGCAATGTTGGTAAGATCGCAGGATCGATCACCTTCCTGCAAATTGACTTGAAGAAAAAACACAATTTAGTTATTGCGCTTCTTACTTTTTCTGGCAGAATAGAACGTATACCTATTGGTAGAAAATGTTCCATTATAACATGGCAGTCATGCGTCTTTAAACTCTTTAACTTGAGGTCTTTCATAGACACAAGTCTTCTAATATCTGAAGAGTATCCTTCTAGAACTTTAACTTCACTTAGAAACTTACACAATACTTTTTTCTCCTTTCTAGATAGAGTATACGCAGCAGGTGGTAGATATGTTCGTTTTCCTTTCTTCAAGGGTCCTAATTCAGTTCTTATCCCCATATATACCAAGTCCTTTCTTGCTTTAAGGCCATCCTTAGACTTCCTGGTATATTGAGTAACGTACCAATAACACTGTCAAATACATTTTTTTCAATATGCATAACATCGAGAAAATGTCTTACATACAACGACTTCCAATATGGCAGTTCAAAAAAAATTGACCTCTTCTTCCACCCACTCTTGACAAGTGTATGTGCAAAAGGCTTTCCAAACTGAGTTCTCACATCTTTCACCTTTTCAAAAATTTGATCACCTGTCAATATAGTTGGAGCTCTACCATGTTCTGGCTCTCCATTGAATGCTTTTCTCTACCCACGATAGTGATGATTAGAATTTAAGAATCTACGATGACCGAGAAAGACATTCTTCTGACCAAACTCCAATCGCGTCCAATCTGTTTTATCTTCACAAATAGGACACACACATTGACCTTTTATGCTGTACCCTGATAGATTTCCGTATGCTGGAAAATTATTAATTGTGCCAAACAACATCGCCCTCAAGTTGAAACTTTCTTTCCTATACTCATCATAAACCTCCACACCGTTCTCCCACAAAAATTTTAAATCTTCGATTAAGGGTGCCAAGTATATGTCTATGTCATTCCCTGGTTGTCTAGGCCCAGAAATTAACATAGATAACATCATGTACTTACGCTTCATACATAGCCATGGAGGTAGGTTATAAATCATTATGATCACAGGCCAAGTGCTATGTGAGATACTTTGAATACCGTGTGGGTTAATTCCATCAGTAGATAATGCCAAGCGAAGGTTTCTTGCTTCTTTTCCAAATTCATGTTAATCATCATCAATTTTCATCCACTGTGGTGAATCTGCCGGATGTCGAAACTTTCCATCAATAATTCTTTCATCTGCATGCCAAGTCAAGTGTCTTGAATCGGTCTCACTACGAAACATGCATCTAAATCTCGGAATTATAGGAAAATACCATAAGACTTTTGCTGGAGACAACTTTTTCTTATATCGAGAGACACTGCATTTAGGACACTCATTTAACGATGCATACTCATTTTGAAACAATACGCAATCGTTTGGACAGACATGTATCTTATCATAGCTCATACCAATAGAGCACAACATCTTTTTAGCCTCATATGTTCGATTGGGAAGAGCATTATCCTCTGGAAGCATATCTTTCATAAGGGCCAATAATTATGTGAAACTTTTATCCGACCATCCATTGCCCGCCTTTAAGTTGTACAACTTTAATACCGCAGACAATCTTGTAAATTTGGTGCAACCATTATACAACAGTTTCTCTGCATCGCTTACCAACCTCTCAAACATTTTGGGACAATCCTTAAGATCTTCTTCAAGTGCTTTTGCAATCTCTTCGACTCGATCAGAATCGTATGTATCTGTGCCATTGTCGTATGAAGCATAGGTCGTATTATCCCCCGATTTAACATTCCCGTTAATTTTCTCACCATGCAAATTCCAACATGTATAACTTCTATCAATTCCACTCCTCAATAAATGCGATGCCAACTGAACCGCGTCAACCCGACTCCCAAAACAGCAACCCAAGCAAGGACATATCATTCGACTGGGGTCTTTGGCATGCGCAATAACAAACTTAACGAATTTCGATACCCCATTGTCGTACTCTTTCGATAATCGACTTGAAGACATCCATTTCTTATCCATAGTTATACTAATTAAACTAAACAAAAACAAAAAGAAAAAATGTTATACCTGTAGGGAAACGATCCGACTTTCACACTTTGAACACAAGTAACCCCTATACACGTATCATAAAATGAAATGTCATTAATTGACCAATTATGAGTCATAACTTGATAAGTGGCAACATGTAATCACAAACAAGCAACAATTAGAGGTAAACACCTACATATTCCAAGTACACAAGAGTAAAATAAATACTTTAGAATCACTAAGTTTATAGAACAGATCAAAATACAAGAAGAAAGGTGAGAGACAACCATTAATATAGGCTCATTGACTTATAATATAACTTTAAAAACCACGAAAAATTATAATTTAAAGTATCAAAAAAATTCTCTCCTCAATAAGTATAAAGTAGACAATTAACTTATAACAAAAAGTCACAAGTTCTAGAAAATAAAAGAAATGAACTTGGAAAAAAAGGATAGACCAAACACAATCAATTGGAAAAACAGTACAACACAACTAGCGAAATACAATTTCAATCAATACTAGGTTGTTTATACTAATCAACTTTGCCAAATATACAGTAGAAAATATTTAAAAGTAACCTTCCACAAAACTAGGTTGTATCATGAAGTATCTTTTCAATAATAGTCATCGTTGTGAAGATACTTTAATATTAGTTTCCTTATGAAAATACCTTCCACAAAACTAGGTTGTATCATGAATGCATAACACAATGAGCTTATTATAAAAAAAGAGGGACATTTGTAAAAATAAGAGATGAAAGATTAAGGATTGATACTTTGCCAAATATACATGAAAAATAAAAGCAAAAAATAGGTTTGATTCTGAAACAATAAAAGAGGGAGCTTTTATCCTCATCGTGAAAACTTTTTCAGCATAAAAATCAAATCAAAAACAAAAATTAAAAACAGAGAAATGAATAATAAAAGAGTAACAACGTACCTTATTCGTTTTCATAGGATAAGAACAACAACAACAACAACAACATTTTCACGAATGGAATGCAACAAATATGACAACGGTGACGGCAATGGCAATGCAAGAACGACGGCAAGGGTTTAGAGAAATGGTCGAGAGAGAAAATGAATAGAAGTGTCTCTGAAAATGTTTAGAATTGTTTTATATTTTAATTAGTAAAGGACTTTAGAGGGCGCTTTTCCTTAGAAAGCGCTTTCTAAAGTGAAAATAATTAGAGCCCTATAAGAGCGCTTTCTGAAAGCGCTTTCTAAGGTGGACTTTAGACAGCGCTTTTTAAAAGCGCTATCTAAAGTAATACCTATAGCAGCGCTTTTTGGAAAGCGCTTTCTAAGGTGGTCTAAGGTGGCAGTCTTTTACAGCGCTTTTGAAAAGCGCTTTCTAAAGCCTTTCTTTTAAGGCGCTTTTTTTTAGCGAAATTTTTTTATTCTTTTTAGCAGCGCTTTTGTATAAAAGCGCTGTCTTTTAGGTGCCGTCTAAACATATTTTAGGCGTACTGAGTGTTACCTTGAAACTGTGGGAGTGTTACTTCTCCGAGAGATGGAAGCTTTTTGAATGAGAGAGAAAATGAAATAAAAAATCTTACAATTTTGGGCGTTCTTGACAGAGGCGGTGTTACGCTAAAAGAGAGAGAGGGAGAAAATGAAGGTTACACTAGAGTAGGGTTGGAAGAGAGAGTCACGATGAAGAATTGTGAGAGAAGAGGGAAAATGAAATAATTATAAAAGTATTATTAAAAAATTGATTTATAAAAGAGGGAAAATCCAATTCATACAAAACCAAAATTTATTTGAGTGGGAAGCCAATTCAAGATAAAATCATATTTTAATTTTAATTTTTATATTTATTTTACATTCATCTTTAATTTAATTACTTGAAATTTTGATCTATGAAATTTTATTTATTTTTAAAAAATGTATATATAATATAAAATACTCTACATATATTTATGTTTTAATTTAAAATTTAAAGAGATATCCAAATTTATTTTAATATAGAATGATAATTTATTTTAGAAAACATTTTATTATAATTTTATTAAAATTTAAACTACATTGTCATCAACAAAATTTTAACTTAAATTATTTTTTATAAAAAATTATATAAGGGAGGGAATATTTCCCTCACAAAAACATCTAACGCATTTATGAGGGAATTTGTGAGGGAAATATTAGTGAGAAATAAAATTCTTCTCAAATTCCCTCACCAATGTACAGTTATCAAATTTGTGAGGGAATTTGTGAGGGATTTTTTGTGACGGAATAATTATCTCACAAATGTCTTCACTAATTTTTACTCATTATTGAATAATCATGTACACGGTTTTTCCTCACTAAATTCATCGCAATTAGTGAGAGATTTAATTCCCTCACTAATTTTTGTCTCTAAATTGCATTTTTTTAGTAGTGTTATAATTTTGTTTATTGAAATTTTTTTTCAAAAGTTTTCCAGGAAAACTTAATCAATCCAAGATATATATTTTAAACAAAACAAACAATTGTTAAATATTAAGACCCAAATAAAGTTGAAACTTTATTTCAATTTTAGAAATGTAGCACACTCGGTCTTTCAAGTTTGGGTATTCAAGGAGTTTTTGGCATATATTTGATATCTGATCATCTGTGTTCTTAGTTGTGAACTTGTGATTAAGATTTTGGTTTTGTTGTTAGTCTTTTGTTGCTTTTTCAGCTCTCTTGTATTTTCAGTACCGCTTCTCCCACTTCCAAAGCAACAAATGGATCGACTTAGAGACCGGATCAACTCCGAAGGATATAACTCCAGGCACAAAAAACCAAAACAGATAGGCTTTACACAAGATAGACCGCACCAGAATATCCCTCCAAACCTGAAGCAAAGACCTACACCTGATGAAAATGGCTTGCCAAACCCCTAACACATTGAACCAATAACAAACCCATCATATACAGCGAGAAACCGCTTGCGGACAAAAAACCAAAACAGAATAAGCTCAGATTCGCTTGGGATAGCAGACACAATCACTACAGGCAACAATATATCATGAACTCTAACAAGAGTTGTGGACAACAACACTACAGGCTCACCTATTTCTCAGCTAAATATGTAAATTCCTAAATCATTTACTAAATCCTTTAATTCTTTGCTAATAGGACCACCATTTTAAAGCATATTTTCACCTAAACACAACCTAAAAGAAAATAAAATCAAGAAATGCATACCTCTAATGTTATTACTCTTAAAAAATATCTCTCTCCTTGTTTTTCTTCTTAATCTTTTTGTATATCCAAGCTGACAAAAAACATTAATACCATCAAATTAAATAAATCATGAAATTGAAATTGGGAAGAAATTAGGTTAGAAAACTGTTACTTTGAAATAAGTTATAAAAGAAAGAGGGGTAATTGTAGGAGTGTTACCTTGAAACTGTGGGAGTGTTACTTCTCCGAGAGATGGAAGCTTTTTGAATGAAAGAGAAAACGAAATAAAAAATCATACAATTTTGGGCGTTCTTGATGGAGGCGGTGTTAAGCTAAAAGAGAGAGAGGGAGAAAATGAGGGTTACAGTAGAGTAGGGTTGGAAGAGAGAGTCACGAGGAAGAATTGTGAGAGAAGAGGGAAAATGAAATAATTATAAAAGTATTATTAAAAAATTGATTTATAAAAGAGGGAAAATCCAATTCATACAAAACCAAAATTTATCTGAGTGGGAAGCCAATTCAAGATAAAATCATATTTTAATTTTAATTTTTATATTTATTTTACATTCATCTTTAATTTAATTACTTGAAATTTTGATCTATGAAATTTTATTTATTTTTAAAAAATTTATGTATAATATAAAATACTTTACATATATTTATGTTTTAATTTAAAATTTAAAGAGATATCAAAATTTATTTTAATATAGAATGATAATTTATTTTAGAAAACATTTTACTATAATTTTATTAAAATTTAAACTACATTGTCATCAACAAAATTTTAACTTAAATTATTTTTTATAAAAAATTATATAAGGGAGGGAATATTTCCCTCACAAAAACATCTAACGCATTTATGAGGGAGTTTGTGAGGGAAATATTAGTGAGAAATAAAATTCTTCCCAAATTCCCTCACCAAATGTAAAGTTATCAAATTTGTGAGGGATTTTTTGTGACGGAATAATTATCTCACAAATGTCTTCACTAATTTTTACTCATTATTGAATAATCTTGTACACGGATTTTCCTCACTAAATTCATCGCAATTAGTGAGGGATTTAATTCCCTCACTAATTTCCGTCTCTAAATTGCATTTTTTTAGTAGTTTTATAATTTTGTTTATTGAAAATTTTTTTCAAAACTTTTCCAGGGAAACTTTATCAATCCTGTTAGGGGAGATTTTTTCACTAGGGAGCATTGATCATTGTGGAACCTCATTTGATTTGGAGCAACACCTTTGTGAGAGACACACCACATATCCACCCAAAACCCTAAGGTGATAGGTGGGTGGGTTCTCTCACTTATAAATGCTCAAATCTCCACAATTCTAACCAATGTGGGACTACTACCCACACTACTCTACTCACGCTTGCAACATTCTTAACACTCCCCCTCAAGTGTGAGTTCACAATGCTCCCCCTCACGTGGAAGCTCTTTCTTCCACTTACACACTTGTACCGCCGTTGACACTCTTCAACGGGACACTCAACCACATCCGGGACACCTACCCATGTGGGATACTTTCGATACAAGTAAGCCGGTCCCTTTCTCGAACCAAAGGCTCATGATACCATATGTTAGGGGAGATTTTTTCACTAGGGAGCATTGATCATTGTGGAACCTCATTTGATTTGGAGCAACACCTTTGTGAGAGACACACCACATATCCACCCAAAACCCTAAGGTGATAGGTGGGTGGGTTCTCTCACTTATAAATGCTCAAATCTCCACAATTCTAACCAATGTGGGACTATTACCCACACTACTCTACTCACACTTGCACCATTCTTAACAAATCCAAGATATATATTTTAAACAAAACAAACAATTGTTAAATATTAAGACCCAAATAAAGTTGAAACTTTATATCAATTTTAGAAATGTAGCACACTCGGTCTTTCAAGTTTGGGTATTCAAGGAGTTTTTGGCATATATTTGATATCTGATCATCTGTGTTCTTAGTTGTGAACTTATGATTAAGATCTTGGTGTTGTTGTTAGTCTTTTGTTGCTTTTTCGGCTCTCTTGTATTTTCGGTACCGCTTCTCTCACTTCTAAAGCAACAAATGGATCGACTTAGAGATCGGATCAACTCCGAAGGACATAATCCAACCACAAAAAACCAAAACAGATAGGCTTTACACAAGTGAGACCGCACCAGAATATCCCTACAAGCCTGAAGCAAAGACCTACACCTGATGAAAATGGCTAGCCAAACCCCTAACACACTGAACCAATAACAAACTCATCATATACAGCGAGAAACCGCTTGCGGACAAAAAACCAAAACAGAATAAGCTCAGATTCGCTTGGGATAGCAGACGCAATCACTACAGGCAACAATATATCATGAACTCTAACAAGAGTTGTGGACAACAACACTACAGGCTCATCTATTTCTCAGCTAAATATGTAAATTCCTAAATCATTTACTAAATCCTTTAATTCTTTGCTAATAGGACCACCATTTTAAAGCATATTTTCACCTAAACACAACCTAAAAGAAAATAAAATCAAGAAATGCATGCCTCTAATGTTATTACTCTTAAAAAATATCTCTCTCCTTGTTTTTCTTCTTAATCTTTTTGTATATCCAAGCTGACAAAAAACATTAATACCATCAAATTAAATAAATCATGAAATTGAAATTGGGAAGAAATTAGGTTAGAAAACCTTTACTTTGAAATAAGTTATAAAAGAAAGAGGGGTAATTGTAGGAGTGTTACCTTGAAACTGTGGGAGTGTTACTTCTCCGAGAGATGGAAGCTTTTTGAATGAAAGAGAAAACGAAATAAAAAATCATACAATTTTGGGCGTTCTTGATGGAGGCGGTGTTAAGCTAAAAGAGAGAGAGGGCGAAAATGAGGGTTACAGTAGAGTAGGGTTGGAAGAGAGAGTCACGATGAAGAATTGTGAGAGAAGAGGGAAAATGAAATAATTATAAAAGTATTATTAAAAAATTGATTTATAAAAGAGGGAAAATCCAATTCATACAAAACCAAAATTTATCTGAGTGGGAAGCCAATTCAAGATAAAATCATATTTTAATTTTAATTTTTATATTTATTTTACATTCATCTTTAATTTAATTACTTGAAATTTTGATCTATGAAATTTTATTTATTTTTAAAAAATTTATGTATAATATAAAATACTCTACATATATTTATGTTTTAATTTAAAATTTAAAGAGATATCAAAATTTATTTTAATATAGAATGATAATTTATTTTAGAAAACATTTTACTATAATTTTATTAAAATTTAAACTACATTGTCATCAACAAAATTTTAACTTAAATTATTTTTAATAAAAAATTATATAAGGGAGGGAATATTTCCCTCACAAAAACATCTAACGCATTTATGAGGGAATTTGTGAGAGAAATATTAGTGAGAAATAAAATTCTTCCCAAATTCCCTCCCCAAATGTAAAGTTATCAAATTTATGAGGGATTTTTTGTGACGGAATAATTATCTCACAAATGTCTTCACTAATTTTTACTCATTATTGAATAATCTTGTACTCGGATTTTCCTCACTAAATTAATCGCAATTAGTGAGGGATTTAATTCCCTCACTAATTTCCGTCTCTAAATTGCATTTTTTTTAGTAGTTTTATAATTTTGTTTATTGAAAAAAAATTTCAAAACTTTTCCAGGGAAACTTTATCAATCCAAGATATATATTTTAAACAAAACAAACAATTGTTAAATATTAAGACCCAAATAAAGTTGAAACTTTATATCAATTTTAGAAATGTAGCACACTCGGTCTTTCAAGTTTGGGTATTCAAGGAGTTTTTGGCATATATTTGATATCTGATCATCTGTGTTCTTAGTTGTGAACTTGTGATTAAGATCTTGGTGTTGTTGTTAGTCTTTTGTTGCTTTTTCGGCTCTCTTGTATTTTCGGTACCGCTTCTCTCACTTCCAAAGCAACAAATGGATCGACTTAGAGATCGGATCAACTCCGAAGGACATAATCCAACCACAAAAAACCAAAACAGATAGGCTTTACACAATATAGACCGCACCAGAATATCCCTACAAGCCTGAAGCAAAGACCTACACCTGATGAAAATGGCTAGCCAAACCCCTAACACACTGAACCAATAACAAACCCATCATATACAGCGAGAAACCGCTTGCGGACAAAAAACCAAAACATAATAAGCTCAGATTCGCTTGGGACAGCAGACGCAATCACCACAGACAGCAATATATCATGAACTCTAACAAGAGTTGTGGACAACAACACTACAGGCTCACCTATTTCTCAGCTAAATATATTAATTACTAAATCATTTACTAAATCCTTTAATTCTTTGCTAATAGGACCACCATTTTAAAGCATATTTTCACCTAAACACAACCTAAAAGAAAAGAAAATCAAGAAATGCATACCTCTAATGTTATTACTCTTAAAAAATATCTCTCTCCTTGTTTTTCTTCTTAATCTTTTTGTATATCCAAGCTGACAAAAAACATTAATACCATCAAATTAAATAAATCATGAAATTGAAATTGGGAAGAAATTAGGTTAGAAAATTGTTACTTTGAAATAACTTATAAAAGAAAGAGGGGAAATTGTAGGAGTGTTACCTTGACACTGTGGGAGTGTTACTTCTCCGAGAGATGGAAGCTTTTTGAATGAGAGAGAAAACGAAATCAAAAATCTTACAATTTTAGGCGTTCTTGACGGAGGCGGTGTTACGCTAAAAATGAGAGAGGGAGAAAATGAGGGTTACACTAGAGTAGGGTTGGAAAAGAGAGTCACGTTGAAGAATTGTGAGAGAAGATGAAAAATGAAATAATTATAAGAGTATTATTAAAAAATTGATTTATAAAAGAGGGAAAATCCAATTCATACAAAACCAAAATTTATTTGAGTGGGAAGCCAATTCAAGATAAAATCATATTTTAATTTTAATTTTTATATTTATTTTACATTCATCTTTAATTTAATTACTTGAAATTTTAATCTATGAAATTTTATTTATTTTTAAAAAATTTATATATAATATAAAATAATATACATATATTTATGATTTAATTTAAAATTTAAAGAGATATCAAAATTTATTTTAATATAGAATGATAATTTATTTTTGAAAACATTTTACTATAATTTTATTAAAATTTAAACTACATTGTCATCAACAAAATTTTAACTTAAATTATTTTTTATAAACAATTATATAAGGGAGGGAATATTTCCCTCACAAAAACATCTAACGCATTTATGAGGGAATTTGTGAGGGAAATATTAGTGAGAAATAAAATTCTTCCCAAATTCCCTCATCAAATGTAAAGTTATCAAATTTGTGAGGGATTTTTTGTGACGGAATAATTATCTCACAAATGTCTTCACTAATTTTTACTCATTATTGAATAATCTTGTACACGGATTTTCCTCACTAAATTCATCGCAATTAGTGAGGGATTTAATTCCCTCACTAATTTTCGTCTCTAAATTGCATTTTTTTTAGTAGTTTTATAATTTTGTTTATTGAAAAAAAATTTCAAAACTTTTCCAGGGAAACTTTATCAATCCAAGATATATATTTTAAACAAAACAAACAATTGTTAAATATTAAGACCCAAATAAAGTTGAAACTTTATATCAATTTTAGAAATGTAGCACACTCGGTCTTTCAAGTTTGGGTATTCAAGGAGTTTTTGGCATATATTTGATATCTGATCATCTGTGTTCTTAGTTGTGAACTTGTGATTAAGATCTTGGTGTTGTTGTTAGTCTTTTGTTGCTTTTTCGGCTCTCTTGTATTTTCGGTACCGCTTCTCCCACTTCCAAAGCAACAAATGGATCGACTTAGAGACCGGATCAACTCCGAAGGACATAACTCCTGCCACAAAAAACCAAAACAGATAGGCTTTACACAAGATAGACCGCACCAGAATATCTCTACTAGCCTGAAGCAAAGACCTACACCTGATGAAAATGGCTAGCCAAACCCCTAACACACTGAACCAATAACAAACCCATCATATACAGCGAGAAACCGCTTGCGGACAAAAAACCAACACATAATAAGCTCAGATTCGCTTGGGACAGCAGACGCAATCACTACAGGCAGCAATATATCATGAACTCTAACAAGAGTTGTGGACAACAACACTACAGGCTCACCTATTTCTCAGCTAAATATATTTATTCCTAAATCATTTACTAAATCCTTTAATTCTTTGCTAATAGGACCACCATTTTAAAGCATATTTTCACCTAAACACAACCTAAAAGAAAATAAAATCAAGAAATGCATACCTCTAATGTTATTACTCTTAAAAAATATATCTCTCCTTGTTTTTCTTCTTAATCTTTTTGTATATCCAAGCTGGCAAAAAACATTAATACCATCAAATTAAATAAATCATGAAATTGAAATTGGGAAGAAATTAGGTTAGAAAACTGTTACTTTGAAATAAGTTATAAAAGAAAGAGGAGAAATTGTAGGAGTGTTACCTTGAAACTGTGGGAGTGTTACTTCTTCGAGAGATGGAAGCTTTTTGAATGAGAGAGAAAACGAAATAAAAAATCTTACAATTTTAGGCGTTCTTGACGGAGGCGGTGTTACGCTAAAAGAGAGAGAGGGAGAAAATGGGGGTTACACTAGAGTAGGGTTGGAAGAGAGAGTCACGTTGAAGAATTGTGAGAGAAGAGGGAAAATGAAATAATTATAAAATTATTATTAAAAAATTGATTTATAAAAGAGGGAAAATCCAATTCATACAAAAAGATCAAGAATTATGAGATCAAGAATAGCTGTTCTTGGATCTTTAAAATGATAATGCAACAAAGGAGTTTAGTGCAAAAAGTGCAAGAAAGCTGGAAGAAGGCCATTGATACAAAAAGATTCAAAGCTGCTACTTTTTACCATGAATTAATTGATGATGGTGACAGGGTTCCTTGGAAGAATATTATATGTGGGAATAGGGCAAGGCCGCGAGCAATCCACTGTCTGTGGATGGCCTGTCACAGAAGCTTACCAACTAAGGAATATTTGAAGAAATTTGGGGCAGCCATAGATGTGGAGTGTGAGCTCTGTCATAGTGAGGTTGAAAACATTTATCATTTGTTCTTTGCTTGTGGTAAGACAAGGCCAATTTGGGAACATGTCCTGAATTGGTTGGAAATTAAGCATGTACCAAAGCCTTGGAAGGAGGAGAACTTGTGGATTAGTGGCAAAGCGAAAGGAAAAGGATGGAAAGTGGCGTTGTTCAAAATTGCGGCGGCGGAAACACTTTACTATACTTGGAAATATAGGAATAGAATTGTCTTTGGAAGTAATGTCGATAGAGATGAGATAGTGAAGGAGATTATAAATACTATACTTTATAAAGGGTGGCAAAGTGTAAAAATTAGGAATCATTTAATACACTATATGATGTAAGTAGTTGTTAGGATGGTTGGATCCTTTGGATCACCTTGTGTAGTCTTGAGTTTTTTGAATTAATATATTTCTATTTGATTCAAAAAAAAAAAAAATCCAATTCATACAAAACCAAAATTTATTTGAGTGGGAAGCCAATTCAAGATAAAATCATATTTTAATTTTAATTTTTATATTTATTTTACGTTCATCTTTAATTTAATTACTTGAAATTTTAATCTATGAAATTTTATTTATTTTAAAAAAATTTATATATAATATAAAATACTCTACATATATTTATGTTTTAATTTAAAATTTAAAGAGATATCAAAATATATTTTAATATAGAATGATAATTTATTTTAGAAAACATTTTACTATAATTTTATTAAAATTTAAACTACATTGTCATCAACAAAATTTTAATTTAAATTATTTTTTATAAAAAATTATATAAGGGAGGGAATATTTCCCTCACAAAAACATCTAACACATTTATGAGGGAATTTGTGAGAGAAATATTAGTGAGAAATAAATTTTTTCTCAAATTCCCTCACCAAATGTACAGTTATCAAATTTGTGAGGGAATTTGTGAGGGAATTTTTGTGACGGAATAATTATCTCATAAATGTCTTCACTAATTTTTACTCATTATTGAATAATCATGTACACAGTTTTTCCTCACTAAATTCATCGCAATTAGTGAGGGATGTATTTCCCTCACTAATTTCCATCTCTAAATTGCATTTTTTTAATAGTGTTATAATTTTGTTTATTGAAATTTTATTTCAAAAGTTTTCCAGGGAAACTTTATCAATCCAAGATATATATTTTAAACAAAACAAACAATCGTTAAATATTAAGACCCAAATAAAGTTGAAACTTTATTTCAATTTTAGAAATGTAGCACACTCGGTCTTTCAAGTTTGGGTATTCAAGGAGTTTTTGGCATATATTTAATATCTGATCATCTGCATTCTTAGTTGTGAACTTGTGATTAAGATCATGGTGTTGTTGTTAGTCTTTTGTTGCTTTTTCGACTCTCTTGTATTTTCGGTACCGCTTCTCCCACTTCCAAAGCGACAAATGGATCGACTTAGAAACCGGATCAACTCCGAAGGGCATAACTCCAGCCACAAAAAACCAAAACAGATAGGCTTTACACAAGATAGACCGCACCAGAATATCCCTACAAGCCTGAAGCAAAGACCTACACCTGATGAAAATGGCTAGCCAAACCCCTAACACACTGAACCAATAACAAACCCATCATATACAGCGAGTAACCGCTTGCAGACAAAAAATCAAAACAGAATAAGCTCAGATTCGCTTGGGCCAGCAGACGCAATCACTACAGGCAGCAATATATCATGAACTCTAACAAGAGTTGTGGACAACAACACTACAGGTTCACCTATTTCTAAGCTAAATATATTAATTCCTAAATCATTTACTAAATTCTTTAATTCTTTGCTAATAGGACCACCATTTTAAAGCATATTTTCACCTAAAAACAACCTAAAAGAAAATAAAATCAAGAAATGCATACCTCTAATGTTATTACTCTTAAAAAATATCTCTCTCCTTGTTTTTCTTCTTAATCTTTTAGTATATCTAAGCTGACAAAAATCGTTAATACCATAATTAAATAAATCATGAAATTGAAATTGGGAAGAAATTAGGTTAGAAAACTGTTACTTTGAAATAAGTTATAAAAGAAAGAGGAGAAATTGTAGGAGTGTTACCTTGAAACTGTGGGAGTGTTACTTCTCCGAGAGATGGAAGCTTTTTGAATGAGAGAGAGAACGAAATAAAAAATCTTACAATTTTAGGTGTTCTTGACGGAGGCGGTGTTACGCTAAAAGAGAGAGAGGGAGAAAATGAGGGTTACACTAGAGTAGGGTTGGAAGAGAGAGTCACGTTGAAGAATTGTGAGAGAAGAGGGAAAATGAAATAATTATAAAAGTATTATTAAAAAATTGATTTATAAAAGAGGGAAAATCCAATTCATACAAAACCAAAATTTATTTGAGTGGGAAGCCAATTCAAGGTAAAATCATATTTTAATTTTAATTTTTATATTTATTTTACATTCATCTTTAATTTAATTACTTGAAATTTTGATTTATGAAATTTTATTTATTTTTAATAAATTTATATATAATATAAAATACTCTACATATATTTATGTTTTAATTTAAAATTTAAAGAGATATCAAAATTTATTTTAATATAAAATGATAACTTATTTTAGAAAACATTTTACTATAATTTTATTAAAATTTAAACTACATTGTCATCAACAAAATTTTAACTTAAGTTATTTTTTATAAAAAATTATATAAGGGAGGGAATATTTCCCTCACAAAAACATCTAACGCATTTATGAGGGAATTTGTGAGTGAAATATTAGTGAGAAATAAATTTTTTCTCAAATTCCCTCACCAAATGTACAGTTATCAAATTTGTGAGGGAATTTGTGAGGGATTTTTTGTGACAGAAAAATTATCTCACAAATGTCTTCACTAATTTTTACTCATTATTGAATAATCATGTACATGATTTTTCCTCACTAAATTCATCGCAATTAGTGAGGGATTTAATTCCCTCACTAATTTCCGTCTCTAAATTGCATTTTTTTAGTAGTGTTATAATTTTGTTTATTGAAATTGTTTTTCAAAAGTTTTCAAGGGAAACTTTATCAATCCAAGATATATATTTTAAACAAAACAAACAATTGTTAAATATTAAGACCCAAATAAAGTTGAAACTTTATTTCAATTTTAGAAATGTAGCACACTCGGTCTTTCAAGTTTGGGTATTCAAGCAGTTTTTGGCATATATTTGATATCTGATCATATGTGTTCTTAGTTGTGTACTTGTGATTAAGATCTTGGTGTTGTTGTTAGTCTTTTGTTGCTTTTTTGGCTCTCTTGTATTTTCGGTACCGCTTCTCCCACTTCCAAAGCAACAAATGGACCGACTTAGAAACCGGATCAACTCCGAAGGACATAACTCTAGCCACAAAAAACAAAAACAGATAGGCTTTACACAAGATAGACCGCGCCAAAATATCCCTACAAGCCTGAAGCAAAGACCTACACCTGATGAAAATGGCTAGCCAAACACCTAACACACTGAACCAATAACAAACCCATCATATACAGCGAGAAACCGCTTGCGGACAAAAAACCAAAACCGAATAAGCTCAGATTCGCTTGGGACAGCATACGCAATCACTACAGGCAACAATATATCATGAACTCTAACAAGAGTTGTGGACAACAACACCACAGGCTCACCTATTTCTCAGCTATATATATTAATTCCTAAATCATTTACTAAATCCTTTAATTCTTTGCTAGTAGGACCACCATTTTAAAGCATATTTTCACCTAAACACAACCTAAAAGAAAATAAAATCAAGAAATGCATACCTCTAATGTTATTACTCTTAAAAAATATCTCTCTCCTTGTTTTTCTTCGTAATCTTTTTGTATATCCAAGCTGACAAAAATCATTAATACCATCAAATTAAATAAATCATGAAATTGAAATTGGGAAGAAATTAGGTTAGAAAACTGTTACTTTGAAATAAGTTATAAAAGAAAGAGGAGAAATTGTAGGAGTGTTACCTTGAAACTGTGGGAGTGTTACTTCTCCGAGAGATGGAAGCTTTTTGAATGAGAGAGAAAACGAAATAAAAAATCTTACAATTTTAGGCGTTCTTGACGGAGGCGGTGTTACGCTAAAAGAGAGAGAGGGAGAAAATGAGGGTTACACTAGAGTAGGGTTGGAAGAGAGAGTCACGTTGAAGAATTGTGAGAGAAGAGGGAAAATGAAATAATTATAAAAGTATTATTAAAAAATTGATTTATAAAAAAGGGAAAATCCAATTCATACAAAACCAAAATTTATTTGAGTGGGAAGCCAAATCAAGATAAAATCATATTTTAATTTTAATTTTTATATTTATTTTACATTCATCTTTAATTTAATTACTTGAAATTTTGATCTATGAAATTTTATTTATTTTTAAAAAATTTATATATAATATAAAATACTCTACATATATTTAGGTTTTAATTTAAAATTTAAAGAGATATCAAAATTTATTTTAATATAGAATGATAATTTATTTTAGAAAACATTTTACTATAATTTTATTAAAATTTAAACTACATTGTCATCAACAAAATTTTAACTTAAATTATTTTTTATAAAAAATTATATAAGGGAGGGAATATTTCCCTCACAAAAACATCTAACGCATTTATGAGGGAATTTGTGAGGGAAATATTAGTGAGAAATAAAATTTTTCTCAAATTCCCTCACCAAATGTATAGTTATCAAATTTGTGAGAGAATTTGTGAGGGATTTTTTGTGACGGAATAATTATCTCACAAATGTCTTCACTAATTTTACTCATTATTGAATAATCATGTACACGGTTTTTCCTCACTAAATTCATCGCAATTAGTGAGGGATTGAATTCCTTCACTAATTTCCGTCTCTAAATTGCATTTATTTAATAGTGTTATAATTTTTTTTATTGAAATTTTTTTTCAAAAGCTTTCCAGGGAAACTTTATCAATCCAAGATATATATTTTAAACAAAACAAACAATTGTTAAATATTAAGACCCAAATAAAGTTGAAACTTTATTTCAATTTTAGAAATGTAGCACACTCGGTCTTTCAAGTTTGGGTATTCAAGGAGTTTTGGGCATATATTTGATATCTGATCATATGTGTTCTTAGTTGTGAACTTGTGATTAAGATCTTGGTGTTGTTGTTTGTAACGCCCATATATATATATATATATATATATATATATATATATATATATATATATATATATACATCAAAGCAGATATAATACATGAATTCCACATTTGGTACTGAAATATACAATAAGTTACTAGTAAACACATTATACATATACATGCCCAAAAGCCTAATAAAACTATGGCATAGTATATCTACAAGATGTTCCAAAGACAAAATACTAAGAACTAGATCACTAATGATCTCAAAAAAACTCCACAACGGAAGCAAAGCCGTCAGATAAGTAAGGATAATCACATGGCCTTATCCTTACCCTTCGCGGAACCTGCAGTACCTGTGATGTAAACAACAACAGTGGGGTGAGATACATCAAATCTCAGTGAGTTCCCTATCTTAAAGTCCTCTCGGCTCTACAAGGTTCTAATAGACCTAACTCAAGTCAAAAGGGAAGGGAAGTGACGTTGAGTACACACACACTATATGGAAACATGCTATGAGTTCATCAACTCACAATATCACTAATCGGTAACCACACCAAGGCATCCCTTGTTCTCATCCACTTTTACGTCTAGAAGACGACCCGAGTCATGGATCCTTGTAACCTACTTGACATACGAATGGATTCGGGTTCTACGGGCCATTAACCGTTATGAACCGTCACTTCACACGGGCCATTAACCGTCACAAGCATACGCTCTCAGAGTGCCATTCGTACTGCACACGGGAATCAAACCTGCCAAGTAGTTGTGCACATGTTTCAGAGGAGCTCGAGACCCATGAAACGCACTCGCAAAAATAACCGGTTACGATTATGTGATCACACACAGACGTGATTGTATTCGACAATCACAAGGCCATATGCCTTAACACAACCAAACGGTTAACACACATGTTCCATACTAGTGTCTATTTATTCTATAGTTTTCTGACATTGCTTATGGTAATGTTCCTCACTCTACCTATTCCGTATTTTAACATGCATACGTATTCAACAACGATTACACACCATTAAACGATAAAAGTCGACAAAACGACACTATTCCAAAATCCCGACATAATTAAATCGGCCAACAATATTAAAACCATTTTAATAAGAAAATACATTTTGTTAGCTTTCCAATGATATCAAGAATGTTAAAAATGGATAACCGAGTCAAAAGTTATGGACATAACGAGAAATAGTATCGCGAGAAAACACAATTCTACATTTTCCTGACCGTACGCGTATTGCCCTAAGCCATACGCGTATTGCCCAGCTGGCTCGTCCAGCCATACGCGTATTGCCCAAGGTGATACGCGTATGGGCAGAGGCTGATTTCCCCTCAAAATTTCATTTAATCCTCCAATACGCGTATTGCCTAACCCATACGCGTATTGCCCCCTCCCATACGCGTAACGCCCAAAATCCTTCATTGCCATACGCGTATTGACCACCCCAATATGCGTATTGCCTTGCGTGATACGCGTATGGGCAGTGGAAACCCAGAATTTTCCTGCAGAAAAGTTCTGCTACGGGGTGATCCAAAACAACCCCAAAATCCCTTTTTTTCTCAGTCAAATACACCAAAACATGTTATAATCATCACAACCAGCATAACACACAATCAATTATCGAATTTCAGCAGTTAGATTATGATTCTATTGTAAAATTTCACATTTTCTAACAATATCACACTAACTCTAAAATTCAATAAAATTCTATTCTAAAGTGTCTAACTAGAACCCACCTGGATTACAAGATGAGGAGGTTGAAGCTAAGATGAAAAGATGAAGATTGGTTGATGTTTCTTGCTCTTGAGCTCTTGGAGAATTTTCTTCATCCTTTCCTTCCTTTTTCCTCTCTTTTCCTTTCTCTTCCAATTCCTTCTCAAAGTTTTCTAACTTTTCAAATAAGGCAAGGAAAAGAATATACATAGAAAATATTAATTGGCAATACTACTAATTATCCAAATTATCTCAAATGAACCAATTAATAAAATTCCAAATTAAATAGTATTAAATTTAATCAATCTGAGTTCGTCAGTTTACTCTAATTATTTTATCCAATAATTGCTCAGAGTACACCGGACCCAGTTGATCATAATAATATTATTCAAAATGTTCACAAAAGTTACAGGGTATTACATCCTCCCCCCCTTAAATAGAAATTCGCCCTCGAATTTAAAAGATTACCTGAACAAATGAGGGTAGGCCTCCTGCATTTCCGATTCCAATTCCCAAGTTGCATCGCCCGGATGCGTCTCGTCCCACTAGACCTTAACAAGAGGAATCTCTTTATTTCTTAACACTTTAGTTTCTCTTCCGGTGATACGACTCGGCTGAGGCTCAAATTTCAAATCAGCTTCTATCTCAATTGTATCTGGTAAAACTGGTTGAAGAGGGTCTGGGACAAATTTCCGAAGCTGAGACACATGAAAAACGTCGTGCATCTTTGACAGAGAAGGCGGTAAGGCTAATCTGTAAGCTACTTCTCCAACTCTTTTTAAGATTTGATATGGTCCCACGTATCTTGGACTTAACTTCCACGATTTAAATGGTCCTTTCAATCTCAATCTCGGAGTAACCTTCAAAAATACATGATCACCCTCATCAAACTCTAACTGTCTCCTACGGTTGTGCGCATAGCTTTTCTGAAGATCTTGAGCTTGTTTAACTTTCCCACGAATCATTCTAATCTTTTCCGTGGTCTTGTGGATAATCTCTGGTCCCAAAATTCTATCGTCGCCAACTTCCGCCCAACACAATGGCGTTCTACACTTCCTACCATATAACGCCTCGTAAGGTGCCATACCAATACTTGCATGATAACTGTTATTATAAGAGAATTCGATCAACGACAAGAGTTATATCCAATTTCCTCTGCTTTCAAGTACACAAGCTCTTAACATGTCCTTCATAGTTTGTATTGTCCGTTCCATCTGACCGTCCGTTTGTGGATGATTTAACGTACTCAAACATAACCTCGTTCCCATGGCTTGTTGAAAAGCTCTCCAAAATCTTGAGGTAAACTTTGGATCTCTATACAAAATGATACTAGTAGGAATGCCATGCAATCTCACTATTTCTGAGATGAACAACCTTGCGAGATGACTCGCCTTGTAGGTAGTCTTCACAGCTAAGAAATGAGCTGATTTCGTTAACCGATCCACAATTACCCAAATCGAATCATAACCACCCTGCGCACGGGGCAATCCCACTGCAAAGTCCATTGAAATACTCTCCCATTTCCACGTCGGAATTTCTAAAGGTTGCAACAAGCCACCCGACTTTTGGTGTTCAATCTTCACTTGTTGGCACACCGCATATTCCGACACATACACCGCAATATCTCTTTTCATCCCGGACCACCAATAGTCCCTCTTTAAATCTTGATACATCTTTGAAGACCCCGGATGTATAGTAAAAGCACCCTTATGCGCTTCTTCCTAAATCCTTCGTTTTAACTCCGTGCTATCCGGAACACAAACCCTTTGGTTAAACAAAATAGTTCCGTCGGTAGCTCGCACAAAACCCGGTTATAGTAACACTTCCTGTAACTTCTCGTCTAACCCTTGCCCTTGCTGGATTTCTTCCCTAAGAGTAGAAGAGACATTCAAATTCCCCATGACTACACAATTTGGAGTCCAATTAAATTGAAGATTTAGATCTCTAAACTTTTCCATTAAGGTATACTCTAACATCATCAACTCGGCATTATGCAACACCTTCCTACTCAATGCATCCGCCACCTTATTTGCTTTACCCGGATGGTATTTTAACTCCAAGTCATAATCCTTCAAATATTCCATCCATCTCCTCTGACGCATGTTCAACTCTTTCTGATCAAATAAGTACTTTAAGCTTTTGTGGTCGCTAAACATCTCAAAACGTACACCATACAAATAGTGACGCCACACTTTCAAGGTAAATACAACTGCCGCCAATTCTAAATCATGCGTTGGGTAATTCTCTTCATGGACTTTCAACTGTCGTGAAGCATAAGCCACTACATGTCCCTCCTGCATTAACACTCTGCCTAAACCCTTCTTCGATGCATCACAATATACCTCATATGACTTGCTAGGATCAGGAATAACCAAAACAGGAGTGGTAGTCAATCTCTTCTTCAAACTCCTAAAACTTCTTTCACAAGCCAAATCCCACTCATACGAATAATCCTTTCGAGTAAGTCTCGTCAATGGTAAGGCCAACTGCGAAAACCCCTTGATAAACCTTATGTAGTACCCTGCCAATCCCAATAAACTTCTAACCTCAGAAGCATTCTTCGGTCTCTCCCAATTAATCACCGCTTCAACTTTTGACGGATCGACCGCTACACCTCCCTGGGATATGACATGACTAAGAAAATTAACCTCAGACATCCAAAACTCACACTTACTTAACTTTGCAAAATGTTGCTTCTCTTGTAAGATGGATAAAACAATCCTTAGGTGTTCTTCGTGCTCTTGAGGATCACGAGAATAAATAAGAATGTCGTCAATGAAAATCACCACAAATTGGTCCAAGTAAGGTTGAAATATCTGATTCATATAATCCATGAAAACTGCCGGAGCATTCGCCACATCGAAAGGCATTACCAAAAATTCATAATGACCATAACGGGTTCTAAACGCAGTCTTTGGAATTCTTCACACGAATTTGATGATAACCCGATCGTAAATCAATCTTCGAGAACACACAGGCTCCTTTCAATTGATCTAGCAGGTCGTCTATCCTTGGTAATGGGTATTTATTCTTGATGGTGACCTTATTCAATTGACGGTAATCGATATACAATCGCATTCCACCATCCTTTTTTTTTACCAATAACACTGGAGCTCCCCAGGGTGAAACACTGGGTCGAACAAAATGCTTAGCCAACAATTCTTCCAATTGGTCCTTTAATTCTCTTAATTCAAGTGGTGTCATCCGATACGGAGAAACGGATATTGGAGCCGTTCCCGGTATCAGGTCAATAGAGAATTCCACTTACCGCTCCGGAGGTAGAGAAGTGATATCCTCGGGGAAAACTTCAGGAAAGTCACAAACTACCGGAATACTCAAAACTGGGATGTTACTACTCTCCTCCTTAGTAAGAATCAAAAGAACAGACTTTTCTTCCTCAAACAAGAAATTAATCATTCAAACCGTACATTCTAAAATAGTAGTTAACACATCTTTCGAAGTAGCCTCTTCGGACGGAATAATGATCAGCTTTTCCTCACACCCAATAAACACCGAATTAGCGGAGAGCCAATCTATTACCAGAACAACATCCACCTTCTTAAACGGTAAACAGATAAGATCAATTTGGAAAACTCTTTCATTAGCTGATAATACACAATTTTCACACATCAACGGTGTCTCTACAATCTCATCCATGGCAGTAGTAACCACCATAGGAGGAAACAAAAAACAGCTTGCAACCCAAGTCGCTTCATGCAACGCGTGGACACAAAAGAATGTGTTGCCCGACAATCAAATAAAACAAAACAAGGATGTCCATTTACGAAACACGTACCCGCAATCAAGGAGTTGTCATTCTTTGCTTTCCTCGCATCCAAGGTATACACTCGACCGGTATTCTTCCCTTGTGCCTGATTCCTACCCTGAGGACAATCCCTCGCCAAGTGGCCCACTTTCTGGCACTGATAACACCTCACACCTTCGATACCACACCGTCCGTAATGATTCCGACCACAAGTATGACACGCCGGAGGTGCGCTGGTCCTAGAATTCTGAACCTGCTTTCCCTTAAAAGTTGGTTGCCTTTGCCTAAACTTTTGATTCGATCTTCCACGGTCACTTTGAGTTGCCCTGCTCAAATCTCCTTCCATTTGTACCTTTTTAAACTATGTTCCGCAACATAACACTGTCGTAACAATTCAGCATAGCTAGTAAATTCTCTCTGAGATACACTGTGTGAAATTTCAGCCCTTAAACCAAACAGAAACTGATCAATCTTCCACCTCTCATCAGGAGCATACATGGCTTGTCTAGAATAAGCAGCCATAACCTTGAACTTTTCCGCATAAGAAGCCACAGTCAAGTTACCTTGCCTTAGTTGTTAAAACTCGAATTCCTTCTGAGACCTCAAGGAACTTGGAAAATATTTCTCCATAAAAGTTATCTTAAACTGATCCCATACCTTTGGTACCTCTTGAATTGCCATTAAGGCTGAAGCACTTTCCCACCACCTCATGGCAGGACCCTTCAGCAAATGAGAAGCGAAGACCACTTTGTTTTCTTCACTGCACTGAACTATTAGGAAAATCCGTTCCATACCTGATATCCATTCATGAGCCTTTACTGGATCTAACCCTCCCAGAAATTCTGGAGGATTCATACGGATGAAATCCCTAAAGGTTCCCCCTGCAACTTCTGGTACCACCACTGGAGGATGCACACCACCAGCCATTTGCTGTACCATTTGTTGCACAAACTGATTCTAATGTTGCTGCATCTGTTGCATAAATTGGTATAAAGGAGCATTTCCCTCGTCACCCGGCGGATTAGTCCCTGCTGGAGTGGTTCTCGGTCTACCACGGTTGTTTCTGCGCCTGTCAGCCATGTTCCTGAATTTCATACAGATAGGATTAAGTTGATCAGCCTCAATACCATAAATATAACAGACAAGACCAATGGCGACACGCCGCATATGAAACGGAAAGAAAACTTATTCTATTTCATCGCTAGGTCGAGGATACGACCTGCTCTGATACCAACTGTAACATCCATATATATATATACATACATCAAAGCAGATATAATACATGAATTCCACATTTGGTACTGAAATATACAATAAGTTCCTAGTAAACACATTATACTTATACATGCCCAAAAGCCTAATAAAACTACGACATAGTATATCTATAAGATGTTCCAAAGACAAAATACTAAGAACTAGATCACTAATGATCTCAAAAAAACTCCACAACGGAAGCAAAGCCATCAGATAAGTAAGGATAATCACACGACCTTATCCTTACCCTTCGCGGAACTTGCAGTACCTGTGATGTAAACAACAACAGTGGGGTGAGATACATTAAATCTCAGTGAGTTCCCTATCTTAAAGTCCTCTCGGCTCTACAAGGTTCTAATAGACCTAACTCAAGTCAAAAGGGAAGGGAAGTGACGTTGAGTACACACACACTATATAGAAATATGCTATGAGTTCATCAACTCACAATATCACTAATCGGTAACCACACTAAGGCATCCTCTGTTCCCGTCCACTTCTACGTCTAGAAGACGACCTGAGTCATGGATCCTTGTAACCTACTTGACATACGAATGGATTCGGGTTCTACGGGCCATTAACCGTTATGAACCGTCACAAGCATACACTCTCAGAGCGACATTCGTACTGCACACGGGAATCAAACCTACCAAGTAGTTGTGCACATGTTTCAGAGGAGCTCGAGACCCATGAAACGCACTCGCAAAAATAACCGGTTACGATTACGTGATCACACACAGACGTGATTGTATTCGACAATCACAAGGCCATATGCCTTAACACAACCAAACGGTTAAGACGCATGTTCCATACTAGTGTCTATTTATTCTATAGTTTTCTGACATTGCTTATGGTAATGTTCCTCACTCTACCTATTCCGTATTTTAACATGCATACGTATTCAACAACGATTACACACCATTAAACGATAAAAGTCGACAAAACGACACTATTCCAAAATCCCGACATAATTAAATCGGTCAACAATCTTAAAACCATTTTAATAAGAAAATACATTTTGTTAGCTTTCCAATGATATCAAGAATGTTAAAAATGGATAACCGAGTCAAAAGTTATGGACATAACGAGAAATAGTATCGCGAGAAAACACAATTCTACATTTTCCTGACCGTACGCGTATTGCCCAGCTGGCTCGCCCAGCCATACGCGTATTGGCCAAGGTGATACGCGTATGGGCAGAGGCTGATTTCCCCTCAAAATTTCATTTAATCCTCCAATACATGTATTGCCCAACCCATACGCGTATTGCCCCCTCCCATACGCGTAACGCCCAAAATCCTTCATTACCATACGCGTATTGACCACCCCAATACGCGTATTGCCTTGCGTGATACGCGTATGGGCAGTGGAAACCCAGAATTTTCCTGCAGAAAAGTTCTGCTACGGGGTGATCCAAAACAACCCCAAAATCCCTTTTTTTCTCAGTCAAATACACCAAAACATGTTATAATCATCACAACCAGCATAACACACAATCAATTATCGAATTTCAGCAGTTAGATTATGATTCTATTGTAAAATTTCACATTTTCTAACAATATCACACTAACTCTAAAACTTAATAAAATTCTATTCTAAAGTGTCTAACTAGAACCCACCTGGATTACAAGATGAGGAGGTTGAAGCTGAGATGAAAAGATGAAGATTGGTTGATGTTTCTTGCTCTTGAGCTCTTGGAGAATTTTCCTCTTCCTTTCCTTCCTTTTTCCTCTCTTTTCCTTTCTCTTCCAATTCCTTCTCAAAGTTTTCTAACTTTTCAAATAAGGCAAGGAAAAGAATATACATAGAAAATATTAATTGGCAATACTACTAATTATCCAAATTATCTCAAATGCACCAATTAATAAAATTCCAAATTAAATAGTATTAAATTTAATCAATCTGAGTTCATCAGTTTAATCTAATTATTTTATGCAATAATTGCTCAGAGTACACCGGAACCCAGTTGATCATAATAATATTATTCAAAATGTTCACAAAAGTTACGGGGTATTACATTGTTAGTCTTTTGTTGCTTTTTCGGCTCTCTTGTATTTTCGGTACCCGCTTCTCCCACTTCCAAAGCAACAAATGGATCGACTTAGAGACCGGATCAACTCCAAAGGACATAACTCCAAACACAAAAAACCAAAATAGATAGGCTTTACACAAGATAGACCGCACCAGAATATCCCTACAAGCCTGAAGCAAAGACCTACACCTGATGAAAATGGCTAGCCAAACCCCTAACACACTGAACCAATAACAAACCCATCATATACAACGAGAAACCGCTTGCGGACAAAAAACCAAAACAGAATAAGCTCAGATTCGCTTGGGACAGCAGACGCAATCACTACAGACAACAATATATCATGAACTCTAACAAGAGTTGTGGACAACAACACTACAGGTTCACCTATTTCTCAGCTAAATATATTAATTCCTAAATCATTTACTAAATCCTTTAATTCTTTGCTAATAGGACCACCATTTTAAAGCATATTTTCACCTAAACACAACCTAAAAGAAAATAAAATCAAGAAATGCATACCTCTAATGTTATTACTCTTAAAAAATATCTCTCTCCTTGTTTTTCTTCTTAATCTTTTTGTATATCCAAGCTGACAAAAATCATTAATACCATCAAATTAAATAAATCATGAAATTGAAATTGGGAAGAAATTAGGTTAGAAAACTGTTACTTTGAAATAAGTTATAAAAGTAAGAGGAGAAATTGTAGGAGTGTTACCTTGAAACTGTGGGAGTGTTACTTCTCCGAGAGATGGAAGCTTTTTGAATGAGAGAGAAAACGAAATCAAAAATCTTACAATTTTAGGCGTTCTTGACGGAGGCGGTGTTACGCTAAAAGAGAGAGAGGGAGAAAATGTGGGTTACACTAGAGTAGGGTTGGAAGAGAGAGTCACGTTGAAGAATTGTGAGAGAAGAGGGAAAATGAAATAATTATAAAAGTATTATTAAAAAATTGATTTATAAAAGAGGGAAAATCCAATTCATACAAAACCAAAATTTATTTGAGTGGGAAGCCAAATCAAGATAAAATCATATTTTAATTTTAATTTTTATATTTATTTTACATTCATCTTTAATTTAATTACTTGAAATTTTGATCTATGAAATTTTATTTGTTTTTAAAATTTTTATATATAATATAAAATACTCTACATATATTTATGTTTTAATTTAAAATTTAAAGAGATATCAAAATTTATTTTAAAATAGAATGATAATTTATTTTAGAAAACATTTTACTATAATTTTATTAAAATTTAAACTACATTGTCATCAACAAAATTTTAACTTAAATTATTTTTTATAAAAAATTATATAAGGGAGGGAATATTTCCCTCACAAAAACATCTAACGCATTTATGAGGGAATTTGTGAGGGAAATATTAGTGAGAAATAATTTTTTTCTCAAATTCCCTCACCAAATGTACAGTTATCAAATTTGTGAGGGATTTTTTGTGACGGAAAAATTATCTCATAAATGTCTTCACTAATTTTTACTCATTATTGAATAATCATGTACACGATTTTTCCTCACTAAATTCATCGCAATTAGTGAGGGATTTAATTTCCTCACTAATTTCCGTCTCTAATTTGCATTTTTTTTAGTAGTGTTATAATTTTGTTTATTGAAATTTTTTTTCAAAAGTTTTTCAGGGAAACTTTATCAATCCAAGATATATATTTTAAACAAAACAAACAATTGTTAAATATTAAGACCCAAATAAAGTTGAAACTTTATTTCAATTTTAGAAATGTTGCACACTCGATCTTTCAAGTTTGGGTATTCAAGGAGTTTTTGGCATATATTTGATATCTGATCATCTGTGTTCTTAGTTGTGAACTTATGATTAAGATCTTGGTGTTGTTGTTAGTCTTTTGTTGCTTTTTCGGCTCTCATGTATTTTCGGTACCGCTTCTCCCACTTCCAAAGCAACAAATGGATCGACTTAGAGACCGGATCAACTCCGAAGGACATAACTCCAGCCACAAAAAACCAAAATAGATAGGCTTAACACAAGATAGACCGCACCAGAATATCCCTACAAGTCTGAAGCAAAGACCTACACCTGATGAAAATGGCTAGCCAAACCCCTAACACACTGAACCAATAACAAACCCATCATATACAGCGAGAAACCGCTTGCAGACAAAAAACCAAAACAGAATTAGCTCAGATTCGCTTGGGACAGCAGACGCAATCACTACAGGCAGCAATATATCATGAACTCTAACAAGAGTTGTGGACAACAACACTACAGGCTCACCTATTTCTTAGCTAAATATATTAATTCCTAAATCATTTACTAAATCCTTTAATTCTTTGCTAATAGGACCACCATTTTAAAGCATATTTCCACCTAAACACAACCTAAAAATAAATAAAATCAAGAAATGCATACCTCTAATGTTATTACTCTTAAAACATATCTCTCTCCTTGTTTTTCTTCTTAATCTTTTTGTATATCTGTAACACCCATATATAACAACATACATCAAAGCATATATATTATACATGAATCCAAGTATTTGGTACTGAAATACCTTAAGTTCCTAGTTAACACATTATATACATTAAATGCCCTAAATACAAAGTCTAAAGTCTACGGCATAACATATATAAGATGTCCCAAAAAACACTAAGAACTAGATCAACACAATGATCTCAAAATAAAACGCCATAGCGGAAGCCATGCCATCTCAAAAGCTACGATCCGTATGGAAAGTCAAATAACCTTGTCCTTACCCTTCACCGAACCTGCAGAACCTGTGATGTAAACAACAACAGTGGGTGAGATACATCAAATCTCAGTGAGTTCGCTATCTTATAGTCCTCTCGGCTTTACAAGGTTCTAACATCCTAACTCAAGTCAAAAGGGAAGGGAAAAGACTTTGAGTACGCACACGCCATAAGCATTCACACTTGTGAGCCTGTTAACTCACAATAGTACCAAAGTAAATCTTGAGCCTGTTAACTCAAGAATCACGCTAATCAATAACCGTACCAAGGCATCCCCTGTTCCCGTCCGCTTCTATGTCTAGAAGACGACCCGAGTCATGGATCCTCATATTTACTTGGCATATGAATTGGATTCGGGATCATCGGCCTGTTAATCGTGAACCGTCAATTCTCATGGCCTGTTAACCATCACAAGTCTCTTTACCCGTAGGCTCCAATCGTACTATACGCGGGAATCAAATCTGCCAAGTAATTGTGCATACGTTTCAGAGGAGGTGCTCGAGTCTCATGAAACTACGTCGCAAGATCAATCGGTTATGATTACTAGACACACGCCTCGGCCTCTTTTACACGAGCGTTGTCACCATGACATTTACACACTTTCGATATCATTTGCGTAATATTCCTCACTCTATCTATTCATATTTTAACATGCATACATATTCCAACATGTTTAACAATACTAACATAGGCATGAAATCATTAATCACATAATGGAACACCAAAATTCAACATACCACAATTTATACCAATTTACAGTTCCCTCTGATTCATTTAATCGGGCAATAAACAGACATTTCTCACTACCATCAGCTAGAATATGTTCTTAGCTTCACAACGACACCAAGAATACGCAAAACAGATAAACGAGTCAAAAGTTATGCAAGAAACAATATGGATGTTCTGCTATGTTCGCATTGCGAAGAAGCCAGCGAATGCTCGCTACTTCATTCGCAGTGCGAAGCGTCCAGCGAACGCCTAGCCAACACTTGTTCGCTGCCCCATTCGCAGTGCGAATGCTGGCGAATCAAGGCAGTAGCAAAAACAACGTAAGGTTCGTAGTGCGAGCTGCCAGTGTGTGCTCGCCTTCGCATTCACATTGCGAGATGCCAGCGAGTGCACGATTTCCCCCTTCGCTAGGGGATTCGCATTGCGAATCTGGGAAATGCAGAAAGTTCATCAGCGTAACAGCTGATCTCCCATGGTTCTAAAACCCCACCAACACATATCCAAACCTCCCACAATCAAACATAAATTATTCTACACTCATATAACTCATACTACTCAGTTTATAACACATTTCAACCGTTAATTTTCAAGATTTTGCAATTTAACCAATTCTCTTACAACTCTAACCTAAGTCTTAGAATCCAAGAAAAATCTAAAACAAAAGCATCTATCTAGAACCCACCTTGAATAGATGAAGATGGTGAAGATTTGAAGATGATTGGATGAAGATTTGATGATGTTCTTGATCTTGAGCTTCCCTCTTTTTCTCTTCCTTTCCTTCTCTTTTCTTCCTCTCCACTTCTTTCTATCTTTTTCTCCCTTTGCTTCTAAAGGGGAAAATGAGAGGAAAAGGAAATGATAAAGTAAAACATCATAAAATATCAACACTACTAATTGTCCAAAAAGTCTCTAAAGTCCAAATATTTAAATATCCCAGAGTCAGATAATATTAATTGGATTTTCTCTAAGTTTAACAGTTACCCTAATTATCTTTGAGTACACTGGGACTCAGTTGATCACAACTAATATTATCCAGAGTAACAGAAATTTACGGGGTATTACATCCTCTCCCCCTTAAATAGAAATTCGCCCACGAATTTAAAACAATTACCTGAAAAGATGAGGATAAACCTCCCACATCTCTGATTCCAATTCCCAAGTTGCATCACCCGGGTGCGTCCCACTGGACCTTAACAAGAGGAATGTAATACCCCATAAATTTTATGGACATTTTGGATAATATTATTATGATCAACTGGGTTCCGGGGTACTCTAAGCAATTATTGGAAAAAGTAATTAGAGTAAACCGACGAACTCGGAAATTTGATAAGATTAATATTATTTAACTTGGGATTTTATTAATTGGTGCAATTGAGATAATTTGGATAATTAGTAGTATTGCCAATTAATATTTTCTATGTGTATTTCATTTTCTTTTCTTTACCTTATTTGGAAAGAAGATAGAAAACCAAAAGAAGGAAAAAAGAAAAGGAAGGAAAGGGAAGAGAAAAGAAGGGAAATTCTCTCAAGAGCTCTAGATCATCAATCATCAACCAATCTTCATCTTTTCATCTCAGCTTTAACCTCCTCATCTTGTAATCCAGGTGGGTTCTAGTTAGACTCTTTAGATTAAGGTTTTATTGAGTTTTAGAGTAGTGTGATATTGGTAGGAAATGTGAAATTTTACAATAGAATCATTGTCTAAATTACTGAAATTCGATCATTGATTATATATTGTACTGGTTGTTATGATTATAGCATGTTTTGGTGTATTTTGACTGTAAAAAAATGGGATTTTGGGGTCGAATTGGATCAACCCGTAGCAGAACTTGTCTGCAGAATTTTTCTGGGTTTCGTCTGCCCGTACGCGTAACACGCAGGGCCATACGCGTATTGAGTTGGGCAATACGCATATGGAAGTGAGGGATTTTGGGCGTTACGCGTATGTAGGAGGCAATACGCATATGGTTTGGGAAATACGCGTATTGGAGGAAAAAAATGGAATTTTAAAGGGAAAATAGCCTATGCCCGTACGCGTATCACTTTGGGCAGTACGCGTACGGAGCAAGGCCATACGCGTACGACCAGGACGTGTGCTGAACTGTGTGTTTTCGCGATACCATTTCTTGTAAATTCCATAACTTTTGACTCGGTTATCCTATGTGAGTATTCTTGGTATCGTTGTGAAGCTATGAGTATCCTCTAGCTAATGGTAGTAAGAAATTTCTTATTATTGCCCGATTAAATAAATCGTAAGGAACCGTGAAAGGGTGTAATGGGTAATATGTTGAATTATGTGTTTTCTATTGTGTGATCGATGCCTAATTGCCTATACTCTGATTATTAAACATGTTTGACCATATATGCATGTTAAAATATGAATTAGGTAGAGTGAGGACTTACTATAAACAATGTTGCGTGGGTAATGGAATAGTGACAATGCTCGTGCATGTAAGGCCGAGGCGTGTGTCTAGTAATCATAACCAGTTTATCTTGCGGGGTAGTTTCATGAGACTCGAGCACCTCCTCTGAAACGTATGCATAATTACTTGGCAGGTTTGATTCCCGCGTATAGTACGAATGGAACCTAAGGGTAGAGACTTGTGATGGTTAACAGGCCATGAGAAGTGACGGTTCACGGCTAACAGGCCGTTGTTCCCGAATCCATTTCGTATGCCAAGTAACTTCGAGGATCCATGACTCGGGTCATCTTCTAGACGTAGAAGCGGACGGGAAAAGGGGATGCCTTGGTATGGTTATTGATTGTAAGATTCTTGAGCTAACAGGCTCAGGACGTACTTTGGTATTAGTGTGGGTTAACAGGCTCACCGGTGTGGATACTTGTATAGTGTGTGTACTCAAAGTCATTTCCTTTCCCCTTTTGACTTGAGTTAGGTTTATTAGAACCTTGTAGAGCCGAGAGGACTTTAAGATAGGGAACTCACTAAGATTTGATGTATCTCACCCCACTGTTGTTGTTTACATCACAGGTTCTGCAGGTTCCGCGAAGGGTAAGGATAAGGCTGTGTGACCATCCTTGCTTAGCTGTTGGTTTTGCTTCCGTTGTGGAGTCTTTTGAGATCCTTAGGGATCTAGTTCTTAGTTTTACCTTTTGAACATTTTGTACATATAACATGTCAGTGTATTGTATTAGGTTATTTTGGGCATTTTTATGTATACAGTGTTACTAGGAACTTATGTATTTCAGTACCAAACGTATTATTCATGTATGATATATGCTTTGATGTATGTATATATATGTGGACATTACAGTTGGTATCAGAGCTGGTCGTATCCTTGACCTAGCCATGAAATAGTATGAGTATTTTCTTTCCGTTTCATATGTGTTGTGTCACCATTGGTCTTACGTGTTATATTTATGGTATTGAGCCTGATCAACTTAATCCTATCTGTATGACATTCAGGAACATGGCTGACGGGCGCAGAAACAACCGTGGTAGACTGAGAAACACTCCAGCAGGGACTAATCCGCCGGTTGACGATGGGAATGCTCCGTTGTATCAATTCATCCAGGAGATGCAGCAACAACAAAATCAGTTTATGCAACAAATGGTTCAGTAGATGGCGGGTGGTTTACATCCTCCAGTGGTTGTTCCTGAGGTTACAGGAGGAAACTTTAGGGATTTCATTTGGTTGAATCCTCCGGAACTTTAGGGAGGGTTAGATCCAGTAAAGGCTCATGAATGGATATCAGGTATGGAACGGGTTTTCCAAATTATTCAGTGCAGTGAGGAGAACAAGGTGGTCTTTGCTTCCCACTTGTTGAAGGGTCCTGCCATGAGGTGGTGGGAGAGCGCTTCAGCTTTAATGACAATTCAAGAGGTACCGAAGGTGTGGGAACAGTTTAAGGTAATTTTTATGGAGAAATATTTTCTAAGTTCCTTGAGGTCTCAGAAGGAATTCGAGTTTCAACAATTGAGACAAGGTAACTTGACTGTGGCTTCTTATGCTGAGAAATTTGAAACTATGGCCGCTTATTCTAGACAAGCCGTGTATGCTCCTGATGAGAGGTGGAAGATTGATCAGTTTCTGTTTGGTCTAAGGGCTGAAATTTCACATAGCATGTCTCAACGGGAATTTACTACTTATACCGAAATGTTAAGACAATGTTATGTGGCGGAGCATAGTTTGAAGAAGGTACAAATGGAAGGAGATTTAAGTAGGATGAATCAAAGTGATCGAGGGAGACTGAATCAACAGGTTAGACCAAGGCAACAATCCTTTAAAGGGAAGCAAGCTTAGAATTCTAGAACTAGTGTGCCTCCGGTATGCCGTATTTGTGGACGGAATCATTATGGTAGGTGCAGTTTGGAGGGAATGAGGTGTTATCAGTGTAATAAGGTGGGCCACATGGCGAAGGATTTTCCTCAGGGTAGGAATCAGGCACGAGGGAGGAATACTGGCCGAGTGTATACCTTGGATGCGAGAAAAGCAAAGAATGATAACTCCTTGATTGCGGGTACGTGTTTCGTAAATGGACATCCTTGTTTTGTTTTATTTGATTGTGGGGCAACTCATTCTTTTGTGTCCACGCGTTGTGTGAAGCGACTTGGGTTGCAAGTTGTTCCTTTATTTCCTCCTATGGTGGTTACTACTGCCATGGATGAGATTGTAGAGACACCGTTGATGTGTGAAAATTGTGTATTATCAGTGAATGAAAGAGTTTTCCAGATTGATCTTATCTGTTTACCGCTTAAGAAAGTTGATGTTGTGCTGGGAATGGATTGGCTTTCTGCTAATTCAGTTTTTATCGGTTGCGAAGAGAAGTTAATTATTATCCCATCTACCGAGGCTACTCCGAAGGATGTGTTAACTACTATTTTAGAAGGTACGGTTGGAATGATTAATTTCTTGTTTGAGGAAGCAAAGTCTGTTCTTATGATTCTTACTAAGGAGGAGAGTAGTAGCATTCCAGTTATGAGTATTTCGGTAGTTTGCGACTTTCCTGAAGTTTTCCCCGAGGATATCACTTCTCTTCCTCCGGAGCGGGAAATGGAATTCTCTATTGACCTGATACCGGGAACGGCTCCAATATCCGTTTCTCCATATCGGATGGCACCACTTGAATTAAGGGAACTAAAGGATCAGTTGGAAGAACTGTTGGCTAAGCATTTTGTTCGACCCAGTGTTTCGCCCTGGGGAGCTCCAGTGTTATTGGTAAAGAAAAAGAATGGTGGAATGCGATTGTGTATTGATTACCGTCAGTTGAATAAGGTCACCATCAAGAACAAATACCCATTACCAAGGATAGACGACCTATTAGATCAATTGAAAGGAGCCTGTGTGTTCTCGAAGATTGATTTACGGTCGGGATATCATCAGATTCGTGTGAAGAGCTTAGATGTACCAAAGACCGCGTTCAGAACCCGTTATGGTCATTATGAATTCTTGGTGATGCCTTTTGGTATGACAAATGCTCCGGCAGTTTTCATGGATTATATGAATCAGATATTTTAACCTTACTTGGACCAATTTGTGGTGATTTTCATTGATGCCATTCTTATTTATTCTCGTGATCCTCAAGAGCACGGTGAACACCTAAGAATCGTTTTATCTATCTTGCAAGAGAAGCAACTTTTTGCTAAGTTAAGTAAGTGTGAGTTTTGGATGTCTGAGGTTAATTTCCTTGGTCATGTCATATCTCAAGGAGGGGTGGCGGTCGATCCATCAAAAGTTAAAGCAGTAATTAATTGGGAGAGACCGAAGAATGTTTCTGAAGTTAGGAGTTTCTTGGGATTAGCAGGGTATTACAGATGGTTTATCAAGGGATTTTCGCAATTGGCTTTACCATTGACGAGACTTACTAGGAAGGATTATTTGTATGAGTGGGATTTGGCTTGTGAAAGAAGTTTTAGGAGTTTAAAGAAGAGATTGACTACCGCTCCTGTCTTGGTTATTCCTGATCCTAGAAAGTCATATGAGGTATATTGTGATGCCTCGAAGAAGGGTTTAGGCGGAGTGTTAATGCAGAATGGACATGTAGTGGCTTACGCTTCACGACAGTTGAAAGTCCATGAAGAGAATTACCCGACGCATGCTTTAGAATTGGCGGCAGTTGTTTTTACCTTGAAAGTGTGGCGTCACTATTTGTATGGTGTACGTTTTGAGATGTTTAGTGACCACAAGAGCTTAAAGTACATGTTTGATCAGAAAGAATTGAATATGCGTCAAAGGAGGTGGATGGAATATTTAAAGGATTATGATTTGGAACTGAAGTACCATCCAGGTAAAGCGAATAAAGTGGCGGATGCTTTAAGCAGGAAAGAGTTGCATAGTGCCGAGTTGATGATGTTAGAGTATGCCTTAATGGAAAAGTTTAGAGATCTAAATATTCAATTTAATTGGACTCCTGATTGTGTGGTTATGGGAGATTTGAATATCATCTATACTCTTAGGGAAGAAATCCAACAAGAGCAAGGGTTAGATGAGAAGTTGCAATAATTGTTGACTCAACCGGGTTTTGTGCGAACTACCGACGGAGTCATTTCGTTTAACCAAAGGATTTGTGTTCCGGATAACACAGAATTAAAACGAAGGATTTTGGAGGAAGCGCATAAGGGTACTTTTACTATACATCCTGGTGCTTCAAAGATGTATCAAGATTTAAAGAGGGACTATTGGTGGTCCGGGATGAAAAGAGATATTGCGGTGTATGTGTCGGAATGTGCGGTGTGCCAACAAGTGAAAATTGAGCACCAAAGGCCGGGTGGATTGTTGCAACCTTTAGAAATTCTGATGTGGAAATAGGATAGTATTTCAATGGACTTCGCAGTGGGATTACCCCGTGTGCAGGGTGGCTACGATTCAATTTGGGTGATTGTGGACCGGTGAACGAAATCCGCGCATTTCTTAGCTGTGAAGACTACCTATAAGGCGAGTCATCTCGCAAGGTTGTTTATTTCAGAGATAGTAAGATTGCACGGTATTCCTACTGGTATTGTTTCGGATAGAGATCCAAAATTTACTTCCAGATTTTGGAGTGCTTTTTAACAAGCCATGGGAACGAGATTGTGTTTGAGTACGTCGAACCATCCGCAAACGGACGGTCAGACGGAACGGACAATACAAACTATGGAGGACATGTTAAGAGCTTGTGTGCTCGAAAGTGGGGGAAATTGGAGAGAACTTTTGTCGTTGATTGAATTCTCTTATAATAACAGTTATCATGCAAGCATTGGTATGGCACCTTATGAGGCGTTGTATGGTAGGAAGTGTCGAACGCCATTGTGTTGGACGGAGGTTGGCGATGATAGAATTTTGGGACCAGAGATTATTCACGAGACCACAGAAAAGATTAGAATGATTCGGGAAAAGATTAAACAAGCCCAAGACCGTCAGAAAAGCTATGCGGACAACCGTAGGAGACCGTTGGAGTTTGATGAGGGTGATCATGTATTTTTGAAGGTTACTCCGAGATTGAGATTAAAAGGACCATTTAAATCACGGAAATTAAGTCCAAGATACGTGGGAACGTATCAGATTTTGGAAAGAATTGGTGAAGTAGCCTACAGATTAGCCTTACCGCCTTCTCAGTCAGAAATGCACGACGTTTTTCATGTGTCTCAACTTCGGAAATTTGTTCTAGATCCTCTTCAGCCAGTTTTACCGGATGCAATTGAGATAGAAGCTGATTTGACATTTGAGCCTCAGCCGAGACGTATCACAGGAAGAGAAACTAAAATGTTAAGGAATAAGGAGATTCCTCTTGTTAAGGTCCAGTGGGACGAGACGCATCCGGGCAATGCAACTTGGGAATTGGAGTCAGAAATGCGGGAGGTCTATCCTCATCTTTTCAAGTAATTGTTTTAAATTCGTGGGTGAATTTCTATTTAAGGGGGGAGGATGTAATACCCCATAAATTTTGTGGGCATTTTGGATAATATTATTATGATCAACTGGGTTCCGGGGTACTCTAAGCAATTATTGGAAAAAGTAATTAGAGTAAGTCGACGAACTCAGAAATTTGATAAGATTAATATTATTTAACTTGGGATTTTATTAATTGGTACAATTGAGATAATTTGGATAATTAGTAGTATTGCCAATTAATATTTTCTATGTGTATTTCATTTTCTTTTCTTTACCTTATTTGGAAAGAAGATAGAAAACCAAAAGAAGGAAAAAAGAAAAGGAAGGAAAGGGAAGAGAAAAGAAGGGAAATTCTCTCAAGAGCTCTAGATCATCAATCATCAACCAATCTTCATCTTTTCGTCTCAGCTTTAACCTCCTCATCTTGTAATCCAGGTGGGTTCAAGTTAGACTCTTTAGATTAAGGTTTTATTGAGTTTTAGAGTAGTCTGATATTGGTAGGAAATGTGAAATTTTACAATAGAATCATTGTCTAAATTACTGAAATTCGATCATTGATTATATATTGTATTGGTTGTTATGATTATAGCATGTTTTGGTGTATTTTGACTGTAAAAAAATGGGATTTTGGGGTTGAATTGGATCAACCCATAGCAGAACTTGTCTGCAGAATTTTTCTGGGTTTCGTCTGCCCGTACGGGTAACACGCAGGGCCATACGCGTATTGAGTTGGGAAATACGCGTATGGAAGTGAGGGATTTTGGGCGCTACGCGTATGGAGGAGGCAATACGCGTATGGTTTGGGCAATACGCGTATTGGAGGAAAAAATGGAATTTTAAAGGGAAAATAGCCTCTGCCCGTATGCGTATCACTTTGGGCAGTATGCGTACGGAGCAAGGCCATACGCGTACGGCCAGGATGTGTGCTGAACTGTGTGTTTTCGCGATACCATTTCTTGTAAATTCCATAACTTTTGACTCAGTTATCCTATGCGAGTATTCTTGGTATCGTTGTGAAGCTATGAGTATCCTCTAGCTAATGGTAGTAAGAAATTTCTGATTATTGACCGATTAAATAAATCAGAAGGAACCGTGAAAGGGTGTAATGGGTAATATGTTGAATTATGTGTTTTCTATTGTGTGATCGATGCCTAATTGCCTATACTCTGATTATTAAACATGTTTGACCATATATGCATGTTAAAATATGAATTAGGTAGAGTGAGGACTTACCATAAACAATGTTGCGTGGGTAATGGAATAGTGACAACGCTCGTGCATGTAAGGCCGAGGCGTGTGTCTAGTAATCATAACCAGTTTATTTTGCGGTGTAGTTTCATGAGACTCGAGCACCTCCTCTGAAATGTATGCACAATTACTTGGCAGGTTTGATTCCCGCGTATAGTACGAATGGAACCTAAGGGTAGAGACTTGTGATGGTTAACAGGCCATGAGAAGAGACGGTTCACGACTAACATGCCATTGTTCCCGAATCCATTTCGTATGCCAAGTAACTTCGAGGATCCATGACTCGGGTCGTCTTCTAGACGTAGAAGCGGACGGGAAAAGGGGATGCCTTGTTATGGTTATTGATTGTGAGATTCTTGAGCTAACAGGCTCAGGACGTACTTTGGTATTAGTGTGAGTTAATAGGCTCACCGGTGTAGATACTTGTATAGTGTGTGTACTCAAAGTCATTTCCTTTCCCCTTTTGACTTGAGTTTGGTTTATTAGAACCTTGTAGAGCCGAGAGGACTTTAAGATAGGGAACTCACTGAGATTTGATGTATCTCACCCCACTGTTGTTGTTTACATCACAGGTTCTGCAGGTTCCGCGAAGGGTAAGGATAAGGCTGTGTGACCATCCTTGCTTAGCTGTTGGTTTTGCTTCCGTTGTGGAGTCTTTTGAGATCCTTAGGGATCTAGTTCTTAGTTTTACCTTTTGAACATTTTGTACATATAACATGCCAGTGTATTGTATTAGGTTATTTTGGGCATTTTTATGTATACAGTGTTACTAGGAACTTATGTATTTCAGTACCAAACGTATTATTAATGTATGATATATGCTTTGATGTATGTATATATATATGTGGGCATTACAAGGAATCTCTTTACTCCTTAACACTTTAGTTTCTCTTCCGGTGATACGACTCGGTTGAGGCTCAAAGGTCAAATCTGCTTCTATCTCTATTGTATCTGGTAAAATTGGCTGAAGAGGATCTGGGACAAATTTTCGAAGCTGAGACACATGAAAAACGTCGTGCATCTCCGACAGAGAAGGCGGTAAGGCTAATCTGTAAGCTACTTCACCAATTCTTTCCAAAATCTGATATGGTCCCACATATCTCGAACTTAACTTCCGCGATTTAAATGGTCCTTTCAACTTCAATCTCGGAGTAACCTTCAGAAATACGTGATCACCTTCTTCAAATTCTAAAGGTCTTCTTCGGTTATCCGCATAACTCTTCTGACGATCCTGTGCTTGCTTAACCTTATCACGGATCATCCTAATCTTCTCCGTAGTTTCGTGAATAATCTTGGGTCCCAACATCCTATCTTCACCAACCTCTGCCCAACACAACGGTGTCCTACACTTCCTTCCATACAACGCCTCATAAGGTGCCATACCAATACTTGCATGATAATTGTTATTATAAGAGAACTCAATCAATGGAAAAAGTTATATCCAATTTCCTCCACTTCCAAGGATACAAGCTCTCAACATGTCTTTCATGGTTTGTATTGTCTGTTCCGTCTGACCATCCGTTTGTGGGTGATTCGAAGTACTCAAACACAACTTTGTCCCCATCGCTTGTTGAAAAGCTCTCCAAAATCTCGAAGTGAACTTTGGATCTCTATCCGAAACGATAGTAGTAGGGATCCCATGCAACCTCACTATCTCCGAAATGAACAACCTTGCGAGATGACTCACCTTATAAGTAGTCTTTATGGCCAAGAAATGAGTAGGCTTCGTTAACCGATCTACTATTACCCAAATCGAATCATAACCGCCTTGCGCACGGGGTAAACCCACCGCGAAGTCCATCGAAATACTATCCCATTTCCATACCGGAGTTTCTAAAGGTTTCAACAAGCCACCCGGTCTTTGGTGCTCGATCTTCACTTGTTAACACACCGCACATTCCAACACATACACCGCAATATCTCTTTTCATCCCGGACCACCAATAGTCCCTCCTTAGATCTTGGTACATCTTTGAAGCTCCCGGATGTATAGTAAAAGCACTCTTATGTGCTTCATCCAAAATCCTCCTTTTTAACTCCGTGTTGTCCGGAATACAAATCCTTTGGTTAAATACAATAACTCCGTCGGTAGCTCGCACAAAACCCGGTTGCAATAACACCTCTTGTAACTTCTCATCTAACCCTTGCTCTTGTTGAATTTCTTCCCGAAGAGTAGAAATGATATTCAAATTTCCCATAATCACACAATTAGGAGTCCAATTGAATTGAAGATTTAGATCTCTAAACTTTTCCATTAGGTCATACTCTAACATCATCAAGTCGGCACTGTGCAACACTTTTCTGCTTAAAGCATCCGCCACCTTATTCGCTTTACCCGGATGGTATCTTAGTTCCAAGTCATAATCTTTCAAATATTCCATCCACCTCCTTTGACGCATGTTCAACTCCTTCTGATCAAAGAGGTACTGTAAGCTCTTGTGGTCACTAAACATCTCAAAACGTACACCATACAAATAGTGACGCCACACCTTCAAGGTAAATACAACCGCCGCCAATTCTAAGTCATGTGTTGGATAATTCTCTTCATTGACTTTCAACTGTCTAGAAGCATAAGCCACTACATGTCCATCTTGCATTAACACACCTCCTAACCGCATCTTCGAGGCATCACAATATACCTCATACGACTTGCTAGGATCAGGAATAACCAAAACAGGAGCGGTCGTCAATCTCTCTTTCAAGCTCATAAAACTTTGCTCACAGGCCGAATCCTATTCATACGAATAATCCTTCCGAGTAAGTCTCATCATCGGTAAAGCCAGTTGGGAAAAGCCTTTAATAAACTTTCTATAATAACCTGCTAGTCCCAAAAAGCTTCTAACTTCAGACACATTCTTCGGTCTCTCCCAATTTATCACTGCTTCCACTTTTGATGGGTCAACCGCTACACCTCCCTGAGATATGACATGTCCAAGAAAATTAACCTCCGACATCCAGAACTCACACTTACTTAACTTAGCAAAAAGTTATCTCTCTTGCAAAATGGATAAAACGATTCTTAGGTGTTCACCGTGCTCTTGAGGGTCACGGGAATAGATAAGAATGTCATCTATGAAAATCACCACAAATTGGTCCAAGTAAGGTTGAAATATCCGATTCATATAATCCATGAAAACTGCCAGAGCATTTGTCACACCGAAAGGCATCACCAAAAATTCATAATGACCGTAACGGGTTCTAAACGCAGTCTTTGGTACATCCGAACTCTTCACCCGAATCTGATGATAACTCGACCGTAAATCAATCTTCGAGAACACACAGGCTTCTTTCAACTGATCTAACAGATCGTCTATCCTTGGTAATGGGTATTTGTTCTTGATGGTGACCTTATTCAACTGATGGTAATCTATACACAACCACATTCCACCATCCTTTTTCTTTACCAACAACACTGGAGCTCCCCAAGGCGAAACACTTGGTCGAACAAAATGCTTAGCCAACAACTCTTCCAATTGATCCTTTAATTCTCTTAATTCAAGTGGTGTCATCCGATACGGAGAAACGGATATTAGAGCCGTTCCCGGTATCAGGTCAATAGAGAATTCCACTTCCTGTTCCGGGGGAAGAGAAGTGATATCCTCGGGGAAGACTTCAGGAAAGTCACAAACTACCGGAATACTCACAACTTGACGGTTACTACCCTCCTCCTTAGTAAGAATCAAAAGAACATATTTTTCCTCCTCAAACAAGAAATTAATCATTCCAACCGTACCTTCTAAAATAGTAGTTAACACATCCTTCGGAGTAGCTTCAGTAGATGGAATAATGATTAGTTTTTCTTCACACCCGATAAATACCGAATTAGCTGAAAGCCAATCCATTCCCAGAACAACATCCACTTTCTTAAGCGGTAAGCAGATCAAATCAATCTGGAAAACTCTTCCATCCACAGATAAAACGCAATTTTCACACATCAACGGTGTTTCAACAATCTCATCCATGGCAGTAGTAACCACCATGGGTGGATACAACGGAACCGCTTGTAACCCAAGCCGCTTTACACATTGCATCGATACAAAAGAGTGTGTAGCTCCACAATCAAATAAAACAAAGCAAGGATTTCCATTCACAAAACACGCACCAGCAATCAAAGAGTTGTCACCCTTTATTTTCCTTGCATCCAAGGTATACACTCGCCCGGTATTCTTTTCTTGCATCTGATTCTTCCTCTGAGGACAATCCCTCGATAAATGGCCCACCTTATTACACTGATAACATCTTATTCCGTCCAAACTACACCTACCAAAGTGATTCTTACCACAAGTACGGCATACCAGAGGCACACTAGTCCTGGAACTCTGAACTTGTTTCCCTTTGAAAGATTGTTGTCTCGGTCTAAATTGTTGATTCGATCGCCCACGATCACTTTGATTCCCCCTACTTAACTCTCATTCTGCTTGCACCTTCTTTAAACTATGCTCCGCCACATAACACTATCGTAACAATTCCGCATAGCTAGTAAATTCTCTCTGAGACACACTATGTGCAATTTCAGCCCTTAAACTAAACAGAAACTGATCAATCTTCCACCTTTCATCAGGAGCATACATAGCCTGTCTAGAATAAGCAGCCATAACCTCAAACTTTTCCGCATAAGAAGCCACCGTCAAGTTACCTTGTCTCAGCTGCTGAAATTCGAATTCTTTTTGAGACCTTAAGGAACTTGGAAAATACTTCTCCATAAAAGTTATCTTAAACTGCTCCCACACTTTCGGTACCTCTTGAATTGTCATCAAGGCTGAAGCGTTTTCCCACCATCTTATAGCAGGACCCTTTAACAAGTGAGAAGTGAAGACAACCTTATTTTCTTCACTACACTGGACGATCAAGAAAATCCGCTCCATACCGGATATCCATTCATGAGCCTTTACTGGATCTAACCCTCCCAGAAACTCCAGAGGATTCATACGAATGAAATCCCTAAAGGTTCCCCCTGCATCTGCTATATGAATTGATACAGAGGGGCATTCCCTTCATCCCCTGGCGGATTTATCCCTGCTGGAGTAGTTCTCGGTCTACCACGGTTGTTTCTGCGCCGGTCGGCTATGTTCCTAAATGTCATACAGATAGGATTAAGTTGATCAGGCTCAATACCATAAATATAACACGTAAGACCAATGGCGACACAGCACATGTGAAACAGAAAGAAACACTTATACTATTTCATGGCTAGGTCGAGGATACGACCTGCTCTGATACCAACTGTAACATCCATATATAACAAGATACATCAAAGCATATATATTATACATGAATCCAAGTATTTGGTAGTGAAATACCATAAGTTCCTAGTTAACACATTATATACATTAAATTCCCTAAATACAAAGTCTAAAGTCTATGGCATAACATATATAAGATGTCCCAAAAAGCACTAAGAACTAGATCAACACAATGATCTCAAAATAAAACGCCATAGCGGAAGCCATGCCATCTCAAAAGCTACGATCCGTAAGGAAAGTCAAATAACCTTGTCCTTACCCTTCGCCGAACCTGCAGAACCTGTGATGTAAACAACAACAGTGGGGTGAGATACATCAAATCTCATTGAGTTCGCTATCTTATAGTCCTCTCGGCTTTACAAGGTTCTAACATCCTAACTCAAGTCAAAAGGGAAGGGAAAAGACTTTGAGTACGCACACGCCATAAGCATTCACACTTGTGAGCCTGTTAACTTACAATAGTACCAAAGTAATCCTGAGCCTGTTAACTCAAGAATCTCGCTAATCAATAACCGTACCAAGGCATCCCCTGTTCCCGTCCGCTTCTACGTCTAGAAGACGACCCGAGTCATGGATCCTCGTATTTACTTGGCATACGAATTGGATTCGGGATCATCGGCCTGTTAACCGTGAACCGTCACTTCTCATGGCTTGTTAACCATCACAAGTCTCTTTACGCGTAGGCTCCAATCGTACTATACGCGGGAATCAAACCTGCCAAGTAATTATGCATACGTTTTAGAGGAGGTGCTCGAGTCTCATGAAACTACACCGCAAGATCAATCGGTTATGATTACTAGACACACGCCTCGGCCTCTTTTGTACGAGCATTGTCACCATGACATTTACACACTTTCGATATCATTTGCGGTAATATTCCTCACTCTACCTATTCATATTTTAACATGCATACATATTCCAATATGTTTAACAATACTAACATAGGCATGAAATCTTCAATCACATAATGGAACTCCAAAATTCAACATACCACAATTTATACCAATTTAAGGTTCCCTCCGATTCATTTAATCAGGCAATAAACAGACATTTCTCACTACCATAGCTAGAATATGTTCTTAGCTTCACAACGACACCAAGAATACGCAAAACGGACAAACGAGTCAAAAGTTATGCAAGAAACAATATGGATGTTCTACTATGTTCGCATTGCGAAGAAGCCAGCAAATGCTCGCTACTTCATTCGCAGTGCGAAGCGTCCAGCAAACGCCTAGCCAACACTTGTTCGTTGTCCTATTCGCAGTGCGAACGCTGGCGAACCAAGGCAGTAGCAAAAACAACGTAAGGTTCGCAGTGCGAACCACTGGCGAATGCTCGCCTTCGCCTTCACAGTGCGAGCTGCCAGCGAGTGCACGATTTCCCCCTTCGCTGGGGGATTCGCAGTGCGAATTTGGGAAATGCAAAAAGTTCATCAGTGTAACAGCTGATCTCCCATGGTTCCGAAACCCCACCAACACATATCCAAACCTCCCACAATCAAACATAAATGATTTTACACTCATATAACTCATACTACTCAGTTTATAACACATTTCAACCGTTAATTTTCAAGATTTTGCAATTTAACCAATTCTCTTACAACTCTAACCTAAGTCTTAGAATCCAAGAAAAATCTAAAACAAAAGCATCTATCTAGAACCCACCTTGAATAGATGAATATGGTGAAGATTTGAAGATGATTGGATGAAGATTTGATGATGTTCTTGATCTTGAGCTTCCCTCTTTTTCTCTTCCTGTAATGCCCTGTATAATATATATCTAGAATAATACCATACAAGCATTTGATTTGGTACTGACACATCAAAAGTGCCTAACGGCATCGTTCACATACTTGTCCATTTCTAAAACATAAAAACAACATATGGCACAAGTCATGGAAACTAGCCAAAATAATAAAACTAAGAATGATATACAATATCCTCAATTGTATACAACAAATACACAGCGAAAATACTAAAGCCAAGCTTCTCTTGAAACATCCCAACATTGCTCCACTTGCAAATCAAACCTGCAATTACCTGAAATAAAGCAACTATAGTGGGGTGAGATACATCAAATCTCAGTGAGTTCCCTATCCTATAGATCCTCTCGGCTTTACAGGGTTCTATCAATCCTAACTCAAGTCAAGGGGAAGGGAAAAAGACCTTGAGTGCACAACCTCACAAACTCACACTATATAGAAACATGTCATGAGTTCATCAACTCAAAATATCACTAATCGATAACCGTACCAAGGTGTCCCCTTTTCCCGTCCTCTTCTACGTCTAGAAGTCGTCCCGAATCATGGATCCTTGTAGTTACTTGACATACGAATTGGATTCGGGATCATCGGCCCGTACCCCGTGATCCGTCACTTCACACGGCCCGTACACCGTCACAAGTCTCTTTACCCGTAGGCTCCAATCGTACTATACGCGGGAATCAAACCTGCCAAGTAATTGTGCATACGTTTCAGTGGAGGTGCTCGAGTCTCATGAAACTACACCACAAGATAAATGGGTACGATTACGTGATCATTCACACAAGGTGATTGTATTCAACAATCACAAGGCCACAATGCCTTAAGGCCTCTTTTGCCTTTAACAATAAAACATACAATTACACATGTTCCATACTAGTGTTTCACTCATTCTATACCATTCGATAATGGACACACGCCTCGGCCTCTCCTGCATGAGCGTTGTCATTACTCTATCTACTCTAGGCCAGAACTCGTCAATGAATGCACGAGCATCGCCATCCAGAGTTTCTATCACAATTATAATTACAACCTAGAATTATACCAATCTTAACTATGCCATTTGTTTTCGGGGTAAAGTTTCCTCACTCTCCCTAACTCATTTTAACATGCATTTTATCTCATTCATTTTAACAACAATATTAAATAGATACGGCATAACACAAATATTACAAATAAATACATATAATCACACATCACATAAAACATCACTTTAGGTTTCCCTTCAGTTCATTTAATCGGATCACGAAATCAATATTTCTCACTCTCATCCCGTAGGATGTTTCCATAGCTTTACATCGGCTATAAATATGCCTCGATCAGATTTACGATCCCAAAGATGTCAATTCCGACATTTCGCAAAACATTACTTTCCTTCATTTTCCATTAAATAAAATATCCCACGTCATAGCTTTCTAATGATACCAAGAACGTCCCGATCCGAGTTACGGATCAAAAGTTATGAAAGAAACAAGTTGGGTGATCTGTCATGTTCGCAATGCGAAGAAGTCAGCGAGTGCTCGCTGCTCATTCGCAGTGCAAAGCTGCAAGCAAATGCCTAGCCAACACTTATTCACTGCACCATTCGCAGTGCGAATGTCTGGCGAACAGAGGCAGAACCAAAACAAGCTAAGGTTCGCAGTGCGAACCACTGGCGAACTTCTGGAGAACATTCGTCGTGCGAACGTCCAGCGAGTGCACGATTTCCCCTTCGCTGGGGGATTCGCAGTGCGAATCTGGGAAATTTCAGAAGTTCTGCAGTGTAACAGCTGAAATCCCATAGGTCCAAAACTTGACCAAAACACATCCACACATCCAATAATCAAACACAGATGATTCTACATCCATATAGCTTATACTACTCAGTTTTTAACACATTTCAATCGTTAAATTTCATCGATTACCAGTTTAAGCAATTTCTCTCAAAACCTAACTTAAGCTAAAATCATCTCTAATTCTAGAACTTAAGTTTCTATCTAGAACCCACCTTATAATCGAAGAGGAGTTTGAAGAAGATGCTGATGATCCATGGGTTCCTCTTCCTCATCTTCTCCATTTTCTCTCTTCTCTTCTTTCCTTTTTCCTTTTTCTCTCTTCTTCTTTACTAACTTCTTCTTTTCTCTTTCCAAACATATACATATATTATACTATTATTATATAATATAAATCCAATAGAGTAAAATATCTCCAATTGATATTTTGTCATCTCCACCACTTGATCAATTATTAGAGTTATTATAAAAGTCTCTCTTGGACTAATAATAAATTGATCTCTTCAGAGTTCATTAGTTGCTCTATTGATCCCAATTGATAATGCTTAGAGTACTTAAAGGATTCTATAAATTCAATTAATCAAAGATAGAGCACATAGATGCTCATCTGATATCCAATTGAGCATTTAGATAATACGGGGTATTACACTTCCTTTCCTTCTCTTTTCTTTCTCTCCACTTCTTTCTATCTTTTTGTCCCTTTGCTTCTAAAGGGAAAAATGAGAGGAAAAGGAAATGATAAAGTAAAACATCATCAAATATCAACACTACTAATTGTCCAAAAAGTCTCTAAAGTCCAAATATTTAAATATCTCAGAGTCAGATAATATTAATTGGATTTTCTCTAAGTTCAACAGTTACCCTAATTATCCCTACAGATAATTTCTCAGAGTACACTGGGACTCAGTTGATCACAACTAATATTATCCAGAGTAACAGAAATTTACGGGGTATTACAATATCCAAGCTGACAAAAATCATTAATACCATCAAATTAAATAAATCATGAAATTGAAATTGGGAAGAAATTAGGTTAGAAAATTGTTACTTTGAAATAAGTTATAAAAGAAAGAGGAGAAATTGTAGGAGTGTTACCTTGAAACTGTGGGAGTGTTACTTCTCCGAGAGATGGAAGCTTTTTGAATGAGAGAGAAAACGAAATAAAAAATCTTACAATTTTAGGCGTTCTTGACGGAGGCGGTGTTACGCTAAAAGAGAGAGAGGGAGAAAATGAGGGTTACAGTAGAGTAGGGTTGGAAGAGAGAGTCACGATGAAGAATTGTGAGAGAAGAGGGAAAATGCAATAATTATAAAAGTAATTAAAAAATTGATTTATAAAAGAGGGAAAATCCAATTCATACAAAACCAAAATTTATTTGAGTGGGAAGCCAATTCAAGATAAAATCATATTTTTATTTTTATTTTTATATTTATTTTACATTCATCTTTAATTTAATTACTTGAAATTTTGAACTATGAAATTTTATTTATTTTTAAAAGATTTATATATAATATAAAATACTCTACATATATTTATGTTTTAATTTAAAATTTAAAGAGATATCAAAATTTATTTTAATATAGAATGATAATTTATTTTAGAAAACATTTTACTATAATTTAATTAAAATTTAAACTACATTGTCATCAACAAAATTTTAACTTACATTATTTTTTATAAAAAATTATATAAGGGAGGGAATATTTCCCTCACAAAAACATCTAACGCATTTATGAGGGAGTTTGTGAGGGAAATATTAGTGAGAAATAAAATTCTTCTCAAATTCCCACACCAAATGTACAATTATCAAATTTGTGAGGGAATTTGTGAGGGATATTTTGGGACGAAATAATTATCTCACAAATGTCTTCACTAATTTTTACTTATTATTGAATAATCATGTACACGATTTTTCCTCACTAAATTCATCGCAATTAGTGAGGGATTTAATTCCCTCACTAATTTCCGTCTCTAAATTTCATTTTTTTTAGTAGTGTTATAATTTTGTTTATTGAAATTTTTTTTCAAAAGTTTTCCAGGGAAACTTTATCAATCCAAGATATATATTTTAAACAAAACAAACAATTGTTAAATATTAAGACCCAAATAAAGTTGAAACTTTATTTCAATTTTAGAAATGTAGCACACTCGGTCTTTCAAGTTTGGGTATTCAAGGAGTTTTTGGCATATATTTGATATCTGATCATCTGTGTTCTTAGTTGTGAACTTGTGATTAAGATCTTGGTGTTGTTGTTAGTCTTTTGTTGCTTTTTCGGCTCTCTTGTATTTTCGGTACCGCTTCTCCCACTTCCAAAGCAACAAATGGATCGACTTAGAGACCGGATCAACTCCGAAGGACATAACTCCAGCCACAAAAAACTAAAACAGATAGGCTTTACACAAGATAGACTGTAACGCCCCAGTCAGTTTTGTCGTTTTATTTATTTGAGTCGTTTTGATTATTTTATTATTATATTATTTTATCTCTGACTTTTATGTGAAAATATGTTATTTTTCATCGTGATTATATTTTATCGGGTTTTGGGAACGTTTGCGAGATATTTGAGTGTTGGGGTATTTTGGTCATTTCACTTTATTTTGATTGAGTTAGAATATAAATAGTAAGAAAAAGAGAGAAAATAGTAAGGAAAAGAAGAAAAGAGAAGAGAAAGAAGAAAAGAGAAGAGAAAGAAGAAAAGAGAGAAAAACTTGAGAAAGAAGAAATCAATCTCCCGACTTTTCTACACGCAATTTAATCGGGTAAGGGTGTGAAACTCGATTATCTTATGCTTGTGTATGATTATGTATGTGTATGTTTGCATATTTTCTGGTCTTTCCATAGCTTTTGATTCTAGGTTGGAAATGGAAAAATGATGAGGAATCGATGTTTTCGCGGTTGGAAATCGGTGTAAATGCGGTATAATACTTGTTACCATGCTTGGATTATGTTTTGACTGTTATATGTTGGAGTGGAAATGTTTTGGGTGGAGAAAATACGGTTTTGGGATGATCTGGTGTGCTGCTGGGTTTTGCTGAAATCGCAGGTTCGCACTGTGAATGGCCAGCGAATGGGTGGCGAGCGTTCGCGTGAGGTTCGCACTGCGAACGTTGTATTATTTTTTATTCTGCCACTGTTCGCTGAAGGATTCGCATTGCGAATGGGGTAGCGAGCATTCGCTGGGAGTTTGCACTGCGAACGTGGGGAATTTTCTAGGCTATTTTGCTTCGGCCACTGTTCGCTAGGACATTTGCACTGCGAATGAGGGAGCGAATGACTCGCTAGGAGCTTCGCACTGCGAACATGACAGTTTATTCCAATTTATTTTCTCTGTAACTTTTGATTTGTGGTTCGGTTTGAGGCGTGGTTTGGTGCGTTAGAAAGCTTATAAAATGTTCTTGTTTATGATGATAGTTTTGAGATTGTTGGCCGATTAAATTATGTCGGGAATTAGAAAATATGTTGTTTTGTCGACTTTTGTCGTTTTAATTGTGTGAACTTGATGTGTATACGCAATATGCTGTTGGTGTGGATATTGTATGACCTGTGTACTGTTGTGTGATGAAATTGCATGAAATACATATTGTGATGATGATTGGTGGCCTTAGGGCAAGAAAATGCAATGTGTGGTAATTGATGATATATGCATGATTGTGGATGTGTATGTGTGTGCATTTTGAATGTCATGAGTCATTGTATGCCAAGCATCATGATATGCATTCTTGTGACGTCTTGAGTGATGGATTGATTCCAGAGGGAATATGCTATAACATCGTGAGCCTTAAAAATAAGAGGTATGAATCCCTTTAAAAATAAGAGGACCGAAAGCGATGGTTATAGACGATCGTGTGCCCATGTGGGGTGTGAGCGATCGGGTCGTGTGCCCGTGTGGGGTGTGAGCGATCCATAAACGTCGTGTGCCCGTGTGGGGTGTGAGCGACGGGGAACATCGTATGCCCAACGGGGAGTTACAGTGATGTAACGAGCGATGATTCTAGCAGAGTTCCTGAGTGAACTAGTGATGAGAAACATTGGAAGACGGTACCGCATGTGCATTGCATAGAGTTGTTGTGTCGGTCTCTGTGCATTTGCATAAATCATGGAGTAATTGTGTATGGAATTGTGAATGTGATTGATGAGATGGAATGTGTATAATTGTGTTGATGATGAGTGCATTATGTATGATTGATGTGCATTGGTGATGGATACCTGATAATTGTACTGTGTTGTGTTGTATTTATTTGTGACGTATTTGTGGAGAGAATAGTTTACTTGTGCATTTCTGTGTTAATATATAATTATATGCAACTGTATTATGATTGTTTTTCTCACCCTTCTGCTGTTTTATAATGCTCTATGAGGCATTGCAGATTAGAGTTGTTGGAGGTCTTTTTGTGAAGCTAGGGTCTTCATTCTTTTGTCGGTCGGCTCTGATATGTGACACCGGGTAGTTAGGGAGGCCGTTTGTGATTATTTGTATTATGTATATGTATCTTTTGGATTATACATGTATGATTGTGGTTGGCAGACAAACCTTTCATGATATATATATATATATATATATATATATGAGGTTTCAGTACAGATTTTCCACTTTTATTCTGTATTTGAATTGTGGGTAGTAGGAACTAAGTTCCTCTGTTTATTTGCTACCTGCGAGTGTTGCATATCTGTATGAGCAGGTGTGGTATGTTTGTTTCAAATTGATGTGGCGTCTCCAGTCTATGCCGTGAATGTGTTAATATACTCTGATGAAATTTTGTATTTTATATATTTCTTTAATAGCTTGGTGGTATAGATTGGGGGTGTCGCATTAAGTGGTATCAGAGCATGTCCGTGTCAGTTGGTGCCAGTTCGTGTCTGTTTGTGTCTGTCCTTGTTGGGCGTTGTGTTTGGAGTGAGCTGTTTGTTTAACCATAGTTGCTGTTATTGGAAATGAACAGAATATGGCTGGTAGGAACGACGCTGCTTTGGCTACTGCGATGCAAGCTATGGCTCGGGCTGTGCAGGGTGCACCTAATGCTGTGGGTAATGATGAGTTCAGGAAGAACAAACCGCCTGTCTTCAAAGGGAGACATGATCCTGATGGTGCACAGATTTGGTTGAAAGAGATTGAAAGGATTTTTCGAGTTATGGATTGTGCGGAGGACAGTAAGGTGAGACTGGGTACTCACATGTTGCAGGAGGAAGCTGATGACTGGTGGGTTAGTACTCGTCAGGTGTTGGACACTGGGGATGAAGAAGTTACTTGGGAATTGTTTAGCCGGGAGTTTCTGAGGAAGTATTTTCCTGAAGATGTAAGAGGAAAGAAGGAAATTGAGTTCTTGGAATTGAAACAAGGTAATATGTCTGTTGTTGATTATACTGCTAAGTTTGTGGAGCTTGTGCAGTTTTATCCTCATTATGCTGAAGCAACTGCAGAGTTTTCTAAGTGTGTGAAGTATGAGAGCGGATTGCGTCCTGAGATTAAGCAGGCAATCGGTTATCAAAGGATAAGAAGGTTTTCTGATTTGGTGGAATGTTGTAGGATTTATGAAGAGGATAGTAAGGCTCGTTCTACTCACTATAAGAGTGTGAGTGACAGAAAAGGGAAGCAACAGTTCCGTAGTGGTCCGTATGTGACACCAGTTGATAAGGGTAAACAAAGGGGTACTTTTGATCGAAGGTCAAGTGGTGGAGGTATGTCTGGTCTTTTGAGGTGTTATAAATGTGGTGAGTTGGGGCATTGTCAGTTTGAGTGCAGGAAAGATATGAGGAAGTGTACTAATTGTGGAGGTGTCGGACATGTCGTAGCTGATTGTAAAAGGAAGAATGTGGTGAAGTGTTTCAACTGTGGGGAACCTGGTCATATTAGCACAAAGTGTCCGAAACCGAAGCAGGCTCCATCTGGTGGGAAAGTGTTTGCATTGGCAGGGACTCAGACTACTAATGCAGATCGTCTGATCAGAGGTACTTGTTTTATTAATAATACGCCTTTAGTTGCTATTATTGATACTGGAGCGACTCATTCGTTTATTTCGTCTGAGTGCGCTAAGCGTTTGAATCTTGTGTTGTCGTTGATGGATGGTGAGATGGTTATTGATACTCCAGCAATGGGGTCAGTAACTACTTCTTTGGTTTGTTTAAGTTGTCCTTTGACCATTTATGGTAAAGACTTTGAGATGGATTTAGTGTGTTTGCCGTTGGATGGGTTAGATGTGGTTCTGGGAATGAATTGGTTGCAGTTCAATCGGGTTCATATTGATTGTTATCATAAGTTAGTAAGGTTTCCTTCTCTTGAAGAAGATGAAGACTCAAGTTTCTTATCTACCAAAGAGTTGAAGAAACTTTTGGCGGATGAAGCTCAGTTGTTTGGGTTGTTTGCGTCGTTGACTATGGATAGTCAAGTTTCACTTGATGTGTTTCCTGTTGTGTGTGATTTTCCAGAAGTGTTTCCAGAGGATATTTCGGACTTGCCGCCAGAGAGAGAGGTGGAGTTTTTTATAGATCTAGTTCCTGGTACTAGACCTGTATCGATGGCACCTTATCGAATGTCGGCATCTGAATTGGTAGAGTTGAAGAAACAGTTGAATGAATTGTTGGAAAAGAGGTTTGTGAGACCAAGCGTTTCTCCTTAGGGTGCTCCAGTTTTATTGGTGAAAAAGAAAGATGGAAGTATGCGGTTGTGTATTGATTATCGCCAGTTGAATAAGGTGACGATTAAGAATAAGTATCCTCTTCCGAGAATTGATGATTTGATGGATCAGTTGATTGGTGCTTGTGTGTTCAGTAAGATTGACTTGAGGTCGGGGTATCATCAGATTAGGGTGAAGGAGGAAAATATTCAGAGGACGACTTTTAGGACATGTTACGGTCATTATGAATATTCTGTGATGCCGTTCGGGGTTTCTAATGCGCAGGTGTGTTCATGGAGTACATGAATCGTATTTTCCACGAGCATTTGGATCGATTTGTTGTTGTGTTTATTGATGACATATTGATCTATTCTAAGTCTCGGGAGGAGCACACGGAGCATTTGCGTATTATTTTACAGGTTTTAAAAGAAAGAAAGCTTTTTGCCAAGTTGTCCAAGTGTGAGTTCTGGTTGTCGGAGGTGAGTTTTCTTGGGCGCGTAATTTTAGGTAATGGTATTGATGTGGATCCATCTAAAGTAGAAGCAGTTCTACAATGGGAGGCTCCGAGATCTGTTACTCAAATTCGAAGCTTTTTGGGTTTGGCCGGATATTATCGAAGGTTCATTGAGGGTTTTTCTAAGCTAGCACTTCCTTTGACCCAGTTGACTTGTAAAGGGCAAGCGTTCATTTGGGATATTCGGTGTGAGGAAAGTTTTAATGAGCTGAAGAGAAGATTGACGACAGCTCCGATTTTTATTTTGCCGAATCCTACTGAACCATTTGTGGTGTATTGTGATGCGTCTTTGATTGGTTTAGGTGGTGTTCTGATGCAAGAAGGTAAGGTGGTGGCTTATGCTTCAAGGCAATTAAGAGTGCATGAGAAAAATTATCCTACTCATGATCTTGAATTAGCGGCTGTGGTTTTTGTGTTGAAGATTTGGAGGCATTATCTTTTTTGTGCGAGGTTTGAAGTCTTTAGTGATCACAAAAGTTTAAAATATTTGCTCGATCAGAAAGAATTGAATATGAGGCAGTGAAGATGGTTGGAATTTTTGAAGGACTACGACTTTGGCTTGAATTACCATCCTGGTAAAGAAAATGTGGTAGCCGATGCATTGAGTTGGAAATCATTGCATATGCCCGCTTTAATGGTTAAGGAGTGGGAACTTTTGGAATCGTTTAGAGATTTGAGTTTGGTATGTGAAGTGACGTCGAATAGTGTGAGGCTGGGCATGTTGAAGGTTACTAATGATTTTCTGATGACGGTAAGTGAGAAACAGAAGTTGGATGTGAAATTGGTGAATTTGATGTTGGTTGGCGGAAAAGATGCGAGTGGTGATTTTCAAGTGGATGTTAATGGTGTGTTGAGGTTCCGAGGTAGGATTTGTATTCCGGACGATTCGGATTTGAAACGGATGATTTTGGAAGAAGGACACCGGAGTAATTTGAGTATACATCTGGGAGCGAACAAGATGTACCAAGATTTAAAGAAGATTTTCTGGTGGTCTGGATTGAAAAGAGATGTGGCTCAGTTTGTGTATGCTTGTTTGACTTGTCAGAAATCAAAAGTGGAACATCAGAGGCGTAGTGGTTTGTTGCTACCGTTGGATATTCCTGAATGGAAATGGGATAACATTTCTATGGATTTTGTGACGGGGTTGCCGAATACACAGCGAGGGCATAATGTTATTTGGGTGGTTGTGGATAGGCTGACTAAATTGGTTCATTTCATTCCGATTGACATCAGTTTTAATTTGGAGAGGTTGGCTGAGATTTATATCAGTGTGATTGTGAAGTTGCATGGGGTTCCGTTGAGTATTATTTCGGATCGAGACCCGAGGTTTACCTCGAGATTTTGGGAAAGTTTGGAGAAGGCGTTGGGTTCTAAATTGAGGTTGAGTTCGGCTTATCATCCGCAGACAGAGGGGCAGACAGAGAGAACGATTCAGTCTTTGGAAGATTTATTGCGAGCTTGTGTTTTGGAACAAGGTGGTGCGTGGGATAGTTATCTTGCGTTGATTGAATTCACGTATAATAACAGTTTCCATTCGAGTATTGGAATGGCACCGTTTGAAGCACTGTATGGACGAAGATGTCGAACACCTTTGTGTTGGCACGAATCTGGTGAGAGGATGGTGGTTGGACCGGAGTTAGTGCAACAGACTACGAAAAAAGTGAAGCTTATTCGTGAGAAAATGAAGGCTTCTCAGAGTAGGCAAAAGAGTTATCATGATCGAAGAAGGAAAGATCTCGAGTTCCAAGAGGGAGATCATGTATTTCTGAGGGTTACGCCGGTAACGGGTGTTGGTAGGGCATTGAAGTCGAAGAAACTTACTTCTCGGTTTATTGGTCCTTACCAGATATCTGCGAGAGTGGGTGCTGTGGCTTATAGGGTGGCGTTGACGCCGAGTCTGTCGAATTTGCATGATGTGTTCCATGTTTCACAGCTTCGGAAGTATGTTCCGGATCCGTCGTATGTGATTCCGATGGATGAGGTTGAGGTAAGGGAGAACCTTACGGTCGAGGCTTTACCGGTTAGTATTTTAGATTGCGCGTTGAAGCGGTTAAGGGGCAAGGATATTTCACTTGTAAAGGTAGCATGGGGAGGCACTGCTGAGGGCAATTTGACTTGGGAGTTGGAGAGTCGGATGTGGGAGTCGTATCCAGAGTTGTTCGTCTCAGGTAATATTTTCGAGGACGAAAATTTCTAAGTGGGGGAGAGTTGTAACGTCCCAGTCAGTTTTGTCGTTTTATTTATTTGAGTCGTTTTGAGTATTTTATTATTATATTATTTTATCTCTAACTTTTATGTGAAAATATGTTATTTTTCATCGTGATTACATTTTATCGGGTTTTGGGAACGTTTGCGAGATATTTGAGTGTGGGGGTATTTTGGTCATTTCACTTTATTTTGATTGAGTTAGAATATAAATAGAAAGAAAAAGAGAGAAAATAGTAAGGAAAAGAAGAAAAGAGAAGAGAAAGAAGAAAAGAGAGAAAAACTTGAGAAAGAAGAAATCAATCTCCCGACTTTTCTACACGCGATTAGGCATGGCAACGGGGCGGGTCCCGCCCTCAAACCCAGTCGGGGGTGAAAATTTACCACCCAGACCCGCCCCCGATAGAAACGGGTTTGCCCGCACCCGCACCCGCCCCCACCCGCAAAAAAATATTTTTTTTAAATAGTAATAAAAATTAACAATTTTATTAAAACTTAACCATTTTAATAATAAACTTGTTTCTAAAGATGTGAGTTTGAGTGAATAGTGAGAAATGACTAATGAGGATTTTTAATTACTTCTTCAAAAGTGAATATATGTGATATAAAATAATTTAAATATGGGTATTAAAGTAAATATTATAAGACCGGGCGGGGGCGGGGGCGGGGGCGGGTAGTAGCATCCCCCCGCCCCCGCACCCGCACCCGCAATTACAAACCGGGTTTTACCCGCACCCGCACTCGCACCCAATCAAATCGGGTTTCCCCCGTTAATTTTGGGTCGGGTCCGGGCGGGCCCCGGCGGGCCCAGGTTTTCTTGCCATGCCTACACGCGATTTAATCTGGTAAGGGTGTGAAACTCGATTATCTTATGCTTGTGTATGATTATGTATGTGTATGTTTGCATATTTTCTGGTCTTTCCATAGCTTTTGATTCTAGGTTGGAAATGGAAAATTGATGAGGAATCAATGTTTTCGCGGTTGGAAATCGGTGTAAATGCGGTAGAATACTTGTTACCATGCTTGGGTTATGTTTTGACTGTTATATGTTGGGGTGGAAATGTTTTGGGTGGAGAAAATATGGTTTTGGGATGATCTGGTGCGCTGCTGGGTTTTGCTGAAATCGCAGGTTCGCACTGCGAATGGGTGGCGAGCGTTCGCGTGAGGTTCGCACTACGAATGTTGTATTATTTTTTATTCTGCCACTGTTCGCTGGAGGATTCGCATTGTGAATGGGGTAGCGAGCATTCGCTGGGAGTTCGCACTGCGAACGTGGGGAATTTTCTAGGCTATTTTGCTTCTGCCACTGTTCGCTAGGACATTCGCACTGCGAATGAGGGAGCAAAGGACTCGCTAGGAGCTTCGCACTGCGAACATGACAGTTTATTCCAATTTGTTTTCTCTGTAACTTTTGATCTGTGGTTCGGTTTGAGGCGTGGTTTGGTGCGTTAGAAAGCTTATAAAATGTTCTTGTTTATGATGATAGTTTTGAGATTGTTGGTCGATTAAATTATGCCGGGAAATAGAAAATATGTTGTTTTGTTGACTTTTGTCGTTTTAATTGTGTGAACTTGATGTGTATACGCAATATGCTGTTGGTGTGGATATTGTATGACTTGTGTACTGTTGTGTGATGAAATTGCATGAAATACATATTGTGATGATGATTGGTGGCCTTAGGGTAAGAAAATGCAATGTGTGGTAATTGATGATATATGCATGATTGTGGATGTGTATGTGTGTGCATTTTGAATGTCATGAGTCATTGTATGCCAAACATCATGATATGCATTCTTGTGACGTCCTGAGTGACAGATTGATTCCAGAGGGAATTTGCTATAACATCGTGAGCCTTAAAAATAAGAGGTATGAATCGCCTTAAAAATAAGAGGACCGAAAGCGATGGTTATAGACGATCGTGTGCCCATGTGGGGTGTGAGCGATCGGGTCGTGTGCCCGTGTGGGGTGTGAGCGATCCATAAATGCCGTGTGCCCGTGTGGGGTGTGAGCGACGGGGAACATCGTATGCCCGACGGGGAGTTACAGTGATGTAACGAGCGATGATTCCAACAGAGTTCCTGAGTGAACTAGTGATGAGAAACATTGGAAGACAGTACCGCATGTGCATTGCATAGAGTCGTTGTGTCGGTCTCTGTGCATTTGCATAAATCATGGAGTAATTGTGTATGGAATTGTGAATGTGATTGATGAGATGGAATGTGTATAATTGTGTTGATGATGAGTGCATTGTGTATGATTGATGTGCATTGGTGATGGATACCTGATAATTGTACTATGTTGTGTTGTATTTGTTTGTGACGTATTTGTGGAGAGAATAGTTTACTTGTGCATTTCTGTGTTAATATATAATTATATGCAACTGTATTATGATTGTTTTTCTCACCCTTATGCTGTTTTATAATGCTCTATGAGGCATTGCAGATTAGAGTTGCTGGAGTTCTTTTTGTGAAGCTAGGGTCTTCATTCTTTTGTCGGTCAACTCTGATATGTGACACCGGGTAGTTAAGGAGGCCGTTTGTGATTATTTGTATTCTGTATATGTATCTTTTGGATTATACATGTATGATTGTGGTTGGCAGACAAACCTTTCACGATATATATATATATATATATATATATGAGGTTTCAGTACAGATTTTTCGCTTTTATTCTGTATTTGAATTGTGGGTAGTAGGAACTAAGTTCCTCTGTTTATTTGCTACCTGCGAGTGTTGCATATCTTTATGAGCAGGTGTTGTATATTTGTTTCAAATTGATGTGGCGTCTCCAGTCTATGCCGTGAATGTGTTAATATACTCTGATGAAATTTTGTATTTTATATATTGCTTTAATAGCTTGGGGGTATAGATTGGGGGTGTCGCATAGACCGCACCAGAATATCCCTCCAAGCCTGAAGCAAAGACCTACACCTGATGAAAATGGCTTGCCAAACCCCTAACACACTGAACCAATAACAAACCCATCATATACAGCGAGAAACCGCTTGCGGACAAAAAACCAAAACAGAATAAGCTCAGATTCGCTTAGGACAGCAGACACAATCACTACAGGCAGCAATATATCATGAACTCTAACAAGAGTTGTGGACAACAACACTACAGGCTCACTTATTTCTCAGCTAAATATATTAATTCCTAAATCATTTACTAAATCCTTTAATTCTTTGCTAATAAGACCACCATTTTAAAGAATATTTTCACCTAAACACAACCTAAAATAAAATAAAATCAAGAAATGCATACCTCTAATGTTATTACTCTTAAAAAACATCTCTCTCCTTGTTTTTCTTCCTAATCTTTTTGTATATCCAAGCTGACAAAAAACATTAATACCATCAAATTAAATAAATCATGAAATTGAAATTGGGAAGAAATTAGGTTAGAAAACTGTTACTTTGAAATAAATTATAAAAGAAAGAGGGGAAATTGTAGGAGTGTTACCTTGAAACTGTGGGAGTGTTACTTCTCCGAGAGATGGAAGCTTTTTGAATGAGAGAGAAAACGAAATAAAAAATCTTACAATTTTGGGCGTTCTTGACGGAGGCGGTGTTACGCTAAAAGAGAGAGAGGGAGAAAATGAGGGTTACAGTAGAGTAGGGTTGGAAGAGAGAGACACGATGAAGAATTGTGAGAGAAGAGGAAAAATGAAATAATTATAAAAGTATTATTAAAAAAGTAATTTATAAAAGAGGGAAAATCCAATTCATACAAAACAAAATTTATTTGAGTGGGAAGCCAATTCAAGATAAAATCATATTTTAATTTTAATTTTTATATTTATTTTACATTCATCTTTAATTTAATTACTTGAAATTTTGATCTATGAAATTTTATTTATTTTTAAAAAATTTATATATAATATAAAATACTCTACATATATTTATGTTTTAATTTAAAATTTAAAGAGATATCAAAATTTATTTTAATATAGAATGATAATTTATTTTAGAAAACATTTTACTATAATTTTATTAAAATTTAAACTACATTGTCATCAACAAAATTTTAACTTAAATTATTTTTTATAAAAAATTATATAAGGGAGGGAATATTTCCCTCACAAAAACATCTAACGCATTTATGAGGGAATTTGTGAGGGAAATATTAGTGAGAAATAAAATTCTTCTCAAATTTCCTCACCAAATGTACAATTATCAAATTTGTGAGGGAATTTATGAGGGATTTTTTGTGACGGAATAATTATCTCACAAATGTCTTCACTAATTTTTACTCATTATTGAATAATCATGTACACGGTTTTCCCTCACTAAATTCATCGCAATTAGTGAGGGATTTAATTCCCTCACTAATTTCCGCCTCTAAATTGCATTTTTTTAGTAGTGTTATAATTTTGTTTATTGAAATTTTTTTTTCAAAAGTTTTCCAGGGAAATTTTATCAATCCAAGATATATATTTTAAACAAAACAAAAAATTGTTAAATATTAAGACCCAAATAAAGTTGAAACATAGTAATAGGTGGTATGGAAAATATAGCTCGTATCTTACATAATTTATAATAACTTTAGATTTAAAGACTTTAAATTTAGTAAATTATTTTTAACTTTAATTTAAAGACTTTTTCATCAAACCAACTCTAAAAAAAAATTTTAAAATTTTTTTTCTTACTCAAGTTTTAGAAAATTCGACGGAGTTTTTTTTTTTTCTTTTCTACATCCATTCCAATCTCTCAAAAATTTTCAAGAAAATTTTATCAACTTAATAAGGTAACTATACTGGAATTGTTCTAGAAGGTTGCATTATGTTTTAGATACATACTATCACTTTTCTTTTGTTATTATCAATACACATATTATTATCTCACATGATCCACTTAAATTAATTACTTTAGCTAAAAAAATGTATAATAGTAGTTTTTCTATAATGGATTTTAAATATTGATTCCTTGTGTAGGAGTTCTGCGTGGGTGTAGCTTGTGTTTTGCTGTGCATGATTTTTTATAAGAGGGTGTTGGCATGTTTAGGTTTTGATAGTGTTATTTCCATTAATTGTGGGATTCAGAGGCAGCCTTGTTTTTATTGCGGTTAATTCCGGTAGTTTCGCTCAGTGCAATTTCTTTGTAGCATTGTCGCAGGGTGTTATGTTAGTTTTGGTTGGGTGATATTCTTGCAGGATTCTTTTGCCTGTTAGCTTTAGGTATTTTTTAGCATGCTGTCTATTAGGTAGTTCCTTTGTAATCTTATATGGACATCATTGTACTTTTACTTTGGCATACCTTATGCCTTGTAATTAATTAAACTTTTGCTTATTGAAAAAAAAATGTCATAGTTATTGTAGCAAGGTAGGTTGGTGTTTAAAATTCACAGTTGCCACCTTTTAAAAGTATGTTCTGAGCAATATTAATCTTAATGCATTTAAAGATGCTTACCTTAGTTAAGTGTGGAGAATAGATGGATCAAAGAAGAGAATGATTTCTTGCTTTTAGAGAGTAAGGAAATATTGAGAGAAAGTGGAGAGTAAGAAAGAGAGAATGAAGAGAGTATATGAGGAAATAATTGTTTATGCATTCTCTAAGTGTAGTAGACTTGAAGTGGTATATAGGTATATATAGGCATTATGTTTGGTTAATGACCCGAGTCACTTCGTTACAGTTTCCTCATTTAGTTCAAACTCAACCACTAGTAACAAGTTTAATTATTACAAGTCACTTATTGTCAAATCATCTCGTCATGAAGAATCTTATCTTTCCGTCCAAATTTTCTTCGAAAATAAATTTTATCGCACTAGTGAAATTTCTGGTGTTATGTGACACTCATATAAATGCCTGAAATTATTTTTGCCGATAATAAAACATTTTTCCCGATTATTCTATACTGAAATAAAAAGAAAAATCGGTCGAGAAAATAAATTTTTTTTTTTACTCTATCGAAAATAATTTTGTGATTCCATTTATAAAATTTCGCTATGAATAAAGACTATTTTAAAATTTTAAGCGGGTAAAACTACCGTTTATTGGAGAGACCAGGAATTAGTTCAGACGGAGCAAATATTATATTTTTTTTCTATAATTCTATTATAAATAATTTATCATTCTATCCTTAAATTTTCATTTTACGAAAATGGGTTGTTCAAAAATTAAGACGGCTAATTTGTCGAACACTAAAGAGATTGAAATCGATATTTTTAGAAAATTTATATCGTGGACCACTATTGAAATAAAAATCCTAATATATATGTTTATAGTAAAACTTGAATCTACCTATATAGAATTATTTTAAATTTAAATTCGATCATGATATATAATAGGTGTGCGAATATACTATAATCTAACATATTTATTTATTTTAAAATTACGGGTCTTACAACTTTGAATTTAGATTGAGGGATGGGAACTCCTCTTTCTAATTTTCCAATTGGTCGAGGATAAGGAAATTAGTGGAGCAAATGCTCTACGTGGATATCCACGATCTGGAAAAGCGAGTGAATGATGTTTACTTGGATGCGAATTTAAACTTCAATTCATTATATACTAATATTCCTCTGGGTGTTTGTGATTGCTGGTGGTTTAAAAACGTGTGATTTCACATGCAAGTATACATGTATGTTTAAAGTAGCAAGTGATAGATTAGTAAGGATGCCGAACCTATAGGGAGTGGAAAATAACTTAGGTTGATTTTGCAAAACTATATTTTTTAAATGAGCATGAGCACTATTAAAAATAATTTATGGTTGTCACTGGTTCAATTTGGTAGCAAACAATGTCAAGAACAATTTAAAGAGAGTAAATTATTTCAGTAATGGAGAGTGTGTTGTCCGATGATCAATTAATAAAACTTGTCAGATGAGTGTGTACATGATGTGTTATATCGTACTAGAAGAGGTCAAAAAGTGATCTTATGGTGTATCTCTACGACATCATAAGCATATACAATAAAGTAAGTGGACAAATCTCTAAGCCTCACTTATGGCTTTAGTACATGTATGGTTTTATTTTGAATATCCTTTATGATTGTAGCTCTTTGTCTCTAAAGTAGCTAATCTAGTGAATATTTTTATCCTAGTATTTTCAATCACTTGCTGTTGGATATCTTACAACAACAAGCTTCATCTTTTCCTAAGTTGATCGTTCAAAGAAAAATATTTATAACAGTTTAACACATGATAAAACAAAGCACTAACAACACACCATTTAACACGAATGACTAATTCATATTAACTTCACATTGCTCAACATAAAAGGTTTTAGCTCATACTGAGCTTAGTACATACATCAATACTGGTTCCTAAGCTAGGTATTCTTAAACACGTAATGAAACAGAAATGAAAATCTAAGAGTAACTTCTTCATCTTCTTACAACTCTAAATCACTAAGAGGCAACCTCTGTCACGCCAGATACTGGTAGCATACACACGAGATGATGAGAAGAAGAATTTATCCACTTTGTTTGGCTCAATCTCTTCACTGATTTCTCTGAGTGTTTCACTCTCTAAAATGTTGAACCTCTTTTCATTTCCTCTAAGAGATCCTTTTATAGTCACATCCAACTATGTCGTATGTGTTGTCTTGGATCACGGGCTCATGGATATTTGTAAATTCCAGCCCTAAGGAATCAACATAATTCCCTCAAACTCTTCCATTTCGTACCAATGTAGAGTCAGGTACAATCAGCATGTGGAAGATAAAGTATCTTGTTGCAGGCTAGTGGCACAAAAAATCAGGCGACGACGTTGTCCTTTGCAACAGGCAGACTAACATGGCGTTGTAGTGGTTGTACTATGGTGCAGAGTTTTGTCCTCTAGCGCCTTGATCTTATCCATTTGTATATTTGATTCAAACATCCTTCATTCTACAGATTGTTGCTACATAAGCCTTTTAACTATGAATGTCGACTATTTGTATCTCTCATTACATCCTTTATTACGCCTTTACTGTCTTCTTAAAGTTAGATGTTAAAGTGTTATCCCAAACTGTAGTGTCAGGCCTCATCAGAAGCTAACTCTATACAAGTAACAAATGCATAAAAACAAATAAAAGAGAGTGCTTATTGTACTATTTGTGAAATACTCAAAAACACCAAAATGCAATAAATTAAGATATTAATTATCTGAAATAATAAAGATAAATTCAAGTATTAAGTTTTATAATAACTCATAAATGGTGAGTTATCACACTCCTAAACTTGAATCATTACCTATCCTTAGGTGATGTGACATATATTATAAGAAAAGAAATTTTTTTCATCCCTCCATCTTTTAACCTAACAACTTATTTCTTATTCAACTCAGAATTCATATAAGGGGACTTCTTTCTAAAGTTAGAACAACTCAGTCTTGTTATAATTTAGCTTTGTTAGTGTGTGTGTGTGTGTGTGTGTGTGTGTGTGTGTGTGTGTGTGTGTGTGTGTTCCCCGATTCTATCTGTCATGTCAGAACTCTTCAATTAAGTTAGTCAGCTTAAATCTTAGTTTTGTTATCTTATCCTATGGTCCACAAATTCATTTTTTCAGTTTCAGACGAGGTGATTTTACTATTTTTCTCTCAGCTTTTAACTCGTTTTGAACTTGAGGCTTTCACGCGCATTTTTATTATTATTGATAAGTTTTGTTAGATGTTCTACCTTTTCGCGTGACAGGATCTCACTTGTAATAAGTATAACCTATTACTAATGGTGAATAAGACAAAAAGAATCAAAATATCATTTTTAATTTAATTTTTCACTCATCATACATTACATGTCATCACAACATAGCATGACCTCACATGGAATGTTAGAAAAAAACTTCACACAGTTTTGCACTTCAAAATCTCACAAAATCGCTAACAAACGTTCTCCTCACACCTTAATTTTTCACTCAGTTTTGCTCATCATCAAGTCACACTTTCCTCATTTTCATACATCCAACATCGCTGTCAACTTTTACATCATTCGCTTGGTTGGTAATTTGTCTACTCTTGTGAATACATTTTCATGATTGATGTTGTTACGATTGCGGAAACAACATGCGTGAAACTGCGAATTTTATTTATGTTCTTATTTCCCTTTTGAATTGATTTTGAGAATTGAGTTATTATTATCAATTTACTCCAAAAATGTGTGGGTGGTGAGTTCATTTGTGGTTTTGTTTTTGGAAAAGAAGCATTAAAAGAGATCGAGAGAGTAAGGACCGTTTCTGCATTTTGTTTTTCTAAGAAAAGAAAAAATGTGATTGTGTTTAAGAGATGAGAGAAGGCGAGAATGAGAAAGATGGAATGGATGAGCGGATTTTAATATTCCTCTTTATTATGTTTCCAATTATTTATTTTTTATTACTTAAAATACTGGTGCTACATGTCCCTTTCCTATTGGAACCCGAATCAGTTTGAAAAATTCAAAATTTTAAATCAGGATGGATGGGTAGGGGCGCATGTATCAGTCTCATCCTTTTTTTTCTTCCATTTTTTAATATTATTTATTATATATTAAATTATTTTAAACTAGGGTTAAGTGTTTGGTGAACACTCTGGCACCCTTGAAATTAATTGGGTACCGGTACTCTCAATCAATTAAACATTCTAATTCAATGCCACGTCATTTTATTATTTCATTTTATTTTTAAAAAAATCAATTATTTCAAACTATTTATACTAAAGGTATCGGTACCCAACTTAAATTCATGGGTACCAAAGAATTTACCTAAGTGTTTTGGTGACTCGGGCTTAACTTTGTTTTAGACTTTTTCTCTTTACTTAGTAACCATCCCCAGAAAACTTTACCTCATACCTCTGCATTTATCCCCAATTCCCTACAAATTAAAAAATTGGACCAAAATACCACTGTATAAATACATATAATTTTAAAATATTTACTTTTTCCTCATTTCATTTCATATAGAGCGTGTAAAAAAATTCCATTTACATTTGACTTCCGAAAAACCCAACACTGAGACTTATGGTTCATTAATTTTCCACACCAGAGAACTGGACAGTGAGTTATCTGGTTTAGTATTTGTGTTGCTTACACTCCGGATAACTTGGTGTATAGTTATCTGGTTCTTATTTATTCTTCATCGGATAACTTGCCATTAACTTGCTTGGTAGCTTTTCGGTTTGTTGTATTTTGACTTTTTTTAGTGGCTCACATTAGAGGATGGGACAACCACATTTATTTACGATATGGTGAAGGACAGAAAACTCAACAATCTTTAAATCGAGAGGAAGGTCATATAGCTGCACTTGTGCCTATTCCACTACCTTCACCATTTCCTAGAGGACCGTCTGATACGTCTCTTTTGGTGAGTTATCAAGACCTCGCTGCTCGCCATTTTTGGGTCAGCGAAGTAAGCTAATATATGGTATTTTATATTGAATCAAATTTAATGTTAATTATTTATATATTATTGTTGTACCCTAATTTTTATCCCTAAGATTTATCACATTGCATTTTGCATCTTTACCACAAACAAGATCATGCTTTGGTTCCTTTATCCCTATCTTCTTTAGGTTTATGCCTTGCAGGGATCACCGAGCATCTGTGTGTTTCTTTTTCGCTTTACTCCTTTATTTGTTTATGTTTACTAATCATTAATCAAAATCCAAAAATAGTTTGTTTCTCCTTTATTAATTTTTTTTCAAGGGAAGAACAGATCAAAACACCATGCAACAGTCCCTCAGCTCGAATGAATTTTATTTGATAAAGTCAAAGTTGATCTGCACATAATTCAAAAATTCATTTGATCAAGAGTTCTCAAGATTTTGATTGATTATTATTCAAGAGACTCCAAGGTTCATGTGTTTATTTCCATGCCTTCTTTGACAAGCAAAATAATCGAGTCAGATCCACAACAGTGCAACTAAAAGGCCATTTTTCACATTTTTTGCCTAAAGAAATTGATTACCATGATCAGGGTAATCGATTACCCTCGTGCAGAATTGTGAAAATTCAGCAAATTCAAATTTTGCAGCATTTTGGCACCAATTTCATCATTTGAGAATATTCTAGATCACTTCATTTTAATTCCCCTACCTCATCACAATTAATTCCCACCATACACCTTCACTAATCACCACTTGATCTTGATTTTCCCTCCAACTTCAAATTCCAAGCCTAATTTTGGTTCCAAACCAAACTCCAAGCCACCAAAATTCCCAAGCCTAAACTCTATAAATAGAACCCTCATTTCATTCATTCTTGAAGCTTTTGATAGCCAAACTCACCTTGTCAAAATTCTTCTTGACTCTCTTAATTTTCTCCAACTACCAAATTCACTCAAAGCTCACTTTTCTTCTTTTGAAAGTTAACAAGTTTTCACATTGAATCTTGTTCAACTTTGAGATAAACCTTCATCCAGACTTGTTTTCTTCATCAATTCTTGTAGATCAAGGCTTTGGAGTTTGGATCTTGAAGCAATTTGAAGTAATTTTCAGATTTGGAGTGGTAATCTAATTTTCCACCATTGTTGTTCTTGATTCATCTTCCACAATGTGATCCTTTAATACTTCTTGTTACTTGATCCTTTGGATCTTGTAATTGTGTTTAATTGCTGGTTTTTGCTGTTGTTTTACTTAAAATTTCGTGTAATTTTGGTTCTATGATCATAAGGTGTTTGAAGAAAGCTTTGAAAGATGATCATGCTGAATTTTGCACTATTTTTTCACTCTGCGTGCAGAGTAATCGGTTACTCTATTTTATGTGTAATCAGAGTAATCGATTACCCTGAGTCAAAATGTAGTCTTTGGCTTGTTTTTGGGACTGTTTTGGTTGATTTGCCTTTTTCTTCCCTTTCCCTTTGTTCTTAGCCTTAGATCACATAATTTTATGGTTTAATTTGGCTTTCTCTTCATCTATTTCTCTTTTATTTGGATCGATGAAAGTCTTATGGATCTTAAAATTTCTTTGTTGAATTCTTGATCAATACTAGAGCATTACCTTTTTTCTTTTCGTGCGGTATTGCTTTCGGATGACGATCTACATATCGTTCATCTAGCATGCATTAACACTAACGTCGTTATTGACCGGCCTCGAGTAGGGTGACTTCTATATAAGTCACTTGGCGATTGGTTAACATAGCGCTACATTTGTCCCTCCCTCAGAATTGGAACTTGATCTTTCGCGGCTCAAACCTTTTGGTTGTGTAAGCCTAAGGATGGTTAATCTTTTGTATTAGGTTCAAAATCTTTGAAGCTTGTTGCATAGAGGCTTTGATTCTATCAATCTTCTAACAAGTCTTCATTAACCTTAACCTAAGTACATTGTTTAATCATTATAGTTTAAGACGCGAGACGGAATAATCGGTGTTACTTTTGAAGGCTTATGGTACTATGGCCTTTGTGCCACTATCATGTATATACTATTACATTACTATACTTTTATGCTTCCTTCTTGCTCCCTATCTCTCTTTACTTTTTTACGCTTTATGTCATTATATCATATCATATCTTGTTTATGCTTCCGCAATTTTTTTCCTTTGTCCGTTGGACACATGTTTATGCTTATGCCTTTTTCTCTTTGTCCATTTGGACCAAAAACATTAATAAAGGCCTAAACCTCTAAAAACTTGTGCTTCTAATCTTGGACTATGGTTACTATCCTTTGCATTGGACATGGAATTTTGAACCTAGACCTTGGACTTCAATGCTATTCTTGGATCCTTGGACTTAGAACTAAGACATTTTCCCTTTGCTTTGGAATTATGGTTTGAAGACTTTGGAGCTTTGTGCTTTTGCTTGGTTTATGGTGAAGATAGCTACATTTGTGGTTAGATCTTTCTTATCCTTAGCTTTTACTTTATGCTTTAGGATAGTCACTTCTTCTCCACTCATTCTTCAATTTTCAAAATCTTCTCCCTTTTTCAAAACCTTCTTGTTTTCAAAACTTGAACCTCTTTTACAATAAACCTTGACTTTTTTCAAGTGCTTTTTCAAACTTCCTTTTCTTTAATAAACATCAATCAATGTTAGCCATACTTGACAATTTCAAAATACTTTAAAAAACACTCAAACTCATTCAAACTCTTTTGTGCCCTTGTGCACTTTTTCTTTAACTTTTTCATAAGTTTTAGACATGATTCATTTCTTTAAGCGGAATTATTCGCTTGGAAATGACGACTTGTCTTTACCTTTAAAATCAACCAAAACAGATAAATTTCATTCTTTGTACCACGAACTACGAGGTTTTGATCCTATATTGCACTTTGTGGGTACGTTGGCATGAGGCGACAAGTCTCTCCAAACACAAAAATACTAAAAAACACTTCTCTTCTCATCTCCCCAATCTCTTTTCAAACAAACACTTTCAAACCAAAAAGCGTAGATATTTCAAAGGGTTCCTATAGAGTACTATAGACGTTTTAGATGCTAACACCTTCCCTTAGCATAACCAACCCCCTTACTCAGACTCTGTTTACTTATTCTTGTTTAGAACTTGTTTAGGTTTTGTTCGCTCTTTTTCCTTTCCTTTTGGATAAAATAAAAGTGCGGTGGCGACTCTTGCTTTTTGAGTTAAGTTGATCAATAGCTTACACTCACGAATTTTACCGCTACAGGAAAGTGGTGACTCTGTTGAGGATGAACTGATCATGGCTTTAGTTCTTGAAACAATCTTCAAATCGAGTGGAAGATCATATAGCTGCACCTGTGCCTTTTCCACTGCATCCACCATTTTCTGGAGGACCGTCTGATACGTCTCTTTTGTTGAGGTATCAAGACCACGTTGTTCGCCATTTTTGGGTCAGCAAAGTAAGTTAATATATGATATTTTATGTTGAATCAAATTTAATGTTAATTATTTATATATTATAAATTATTTACAGGAGAGAGTTCCGAAGAAAGAGTTAAAGATTGTTGCACATGGCAGCAAATTGATTGGATGTGTTCTACATAGTCTCCCACCAGTGATTGAGAGATGGTTATCTGATTCTGGTCTATCCTTTCTACAGAGAACCAGTTTATCGAGGATATATCAGAACTTAGTATCTGCATTTGTGGAGAGATGGCATCCAGAAACATCGTCCTTTCATATGACATTTGGCGAGATGACCATTATTTTGGACAATGTTTCTTGTCTGCTTCATTTACCGTGTAGAAGGGAGTTCTATAACCCTACAAATGGTTCACTAATTCTGATGTTATTACTCAGGCTATTGATCTGCTGGGTGTTTCGTTGAAGGAGCCAACTGAAGAGGTTTGTGGTTGCATAGGTCCTTGATCGCACCTGATCAGAAAGTAGACTAGTGGCCAGCAACGTCGTGAGCTCCGCTACTCCGGTGGTGATGAGACGGTGGGGGGGTGTACCTGCAAGGTACTCCGATGCCAAAGTTATGACTGGAGCAAGCAAGTACAGAAAGTGAGAGTAAGAGTTAGAACAAAATGTAACCTGGCTTTCTCATGCGAGAGGGTATTTATATTTTGCCCCCAGTGCTGGGCCAACGGTCGTCTGCACTGGGTTGGATTTCTAGGCCCAATGCATATAACTGCCAGGGCTTATATGGTGTAGAGAAGACCAACACGTGGTCTTCGCCCTGGAGTAACTGTCCCGAGATCTCTGGAAGGTGGACAGACCGACTCTTTTGGAGGTGGGTAGTTACTTAATGACGTGTCCCCGCAGGAGGAGCACGTGGAGAGACACAAGGAGGATGTTCGTTCTCTCTCTGATCACCACAGTGCCTGTCCGACGATGATAGGATTATGCACTGCCCGACGATGATAGGATCATGTCATGCCCGACAATGATAAGAGCGTGTTGAGCCCGACAAGGGAAAGGATGGGGCCTTATTGGTTCGCTTGGCATGACCTTGGGTTGGGCCTGCCCGGCTTATGGGCAGGCGCCAGGCTAGTCCAGAATAGGAGCCCTCCAAGTCGTTGTTCTGAAGAGTCGGAGTAATGACTTGAAGACCAGCCCATTTTCCAGGGATCCGTTTAGTGGAATAGCGTTCCCGACATTGCCGAGTTGGTGGGAGATGCATGCGGGTAGGAAAATGAAAAGGTGACGTGTGGAGATGAGTCTCGGGGACTGACGTTTACTCATCATGCTAAAGGTTGTTTATGACCGACGATGTGGGGATATGAAAGGAGACGGGTGTGTTTTCCACGCAGGCATGAAGGGAAGTGAAATGATGCACGCGGGGTCCTGAGTGCCATGTGTCGTCTGTCATCAACGCCTAGGACAGCTAGGGTCCTAGGCATTCAAGTGCCTAGGGACGCCTCGAGTCCTGTGAGGGTCCTGTAAATAAGAGCTGAGTCTGTGCCATTTGCACGTTCCCATTTTCTCCGCTCACAACTTCCCCTCTTTCTCTTCGGATTTTCGACTTCCTTCTTCCGCCGCACCCCACCGCACCGGAGATTCACCACCGCCGCTACAAGTAAGTTTTCGGTCTCTTCTTCTCTGTTTAACATTCTCTACGGTGGCTCCTCCGGTGGACTGATGAAGTTCCCGGGGAGATCACGAAGTTTCCGGTGAAAACGGCGGGGCTCCTTTAAATTTCCGATGAATGTCCCGGCGAGATGGATGTATGCCCCGAGGACCTGATAAAGGTCCCGAGGACACTGGATGAATACCAGGAGGCCATGGGATGAAGAACTCGGGGATCTGATGAAGGTCTGAGGGAAGTTAGATGAATTCCTCGGGGTGATGGTAGAAGGCCTCGAGGGTGCCAGGTGGAGGTTTCGAAGACCTTAGCCGACGTGCTTGAGGCCGGTCACCGTGACGTCGGGGAGAATTTTTGGTTGGACACGGGTAGAGCTTCCTCGTGCTTTCTCCGGCTCCTCACCTGCCTTGCTCGCCCTTTTACTTGATCTGCGGTGGAAGGGTGAATTTGATCTGGAACGTCGAATTCATCATTTTCCTCTATTTGTCAGGTAAAAAATGGATGCCAGGCGAATCGAGGGGGTCCTAGAAACTGATGATGAGCCCGATTCCCCAGCGGCACGAAACAGCGATGCTCGAACACCCGAGGATTGGGCCGGGGAGGAGCCTATGGGCTTCCCCTCGCAATTTGCTACGGATGACTCCGACGCTTTCGCCACTGTCGAGGACCTCTACGAAGGTTTTGCGCGGAGTTGGCGGTCGTACAGGCCCCTGGAGCATCACCAGATATGTTCGACTTTCAGAAGGACAAGGTTCCCCATGTATGAGTTCGCCTTCTTGTAAGTGGGCTTGCGTTTTCCCTTTAGTGACTTTCAGCCGGGGGTGTTTTCTTGGTTGCGCCTGGAGCCCTCTCAACTTCACCCGAACGCGAACGCTTTTGTGCGGGCCTACGAGCTCGTGTGTAAATACCTTATGGTCGAGGCCACAGTCCCTCTCTTCTTCCGTATCTTCCACCTATAAAGATAGACGGTCGAGGGGCGTCATAGCTGGGTGTCCTTTAAGTAGCCGAGAAGGCTGTTTCGGGTATATCTGGACTCTGTCCGGAATTTCAAAACCCGGTGGTTCATCGTCAAGCCCCTCACCCATGAAGCCACTGACACATTGTACAGCCGCGTGACAATAGAGGCGGAAAATGGTCGGCAGGGGGAGGTCCTTGAATCGAAGTGCCCTCTGGAGTGGATGGAGGAACACTTCCTGATGAGCACAGATAGCTATATTGTCGATCCCAAGGCGATGGACGAGGACGATCAGCTGGCCTACCAGAAGCTGGTCGACTTTGTGGCCAGTTTCACTCGTGCGAAACAGGTGACTCTTGACGGGAACTTCAAGCTCAATGCTCGCGAAGAGATCATAACGGAGGCCCGATTTATAAACACAAAGGCCCTCCTTGAGTGCGATACCGACGGGAAGGCTATTCGGTTCTTAGGTAGCAGGCATACCCCTTTTTTCGGGACCTATCCAGGTTTCTGCTGTTGGTTTGCTGATGTTTACTTTCTTCTTTTTGCAGGTGTAATGTCGACCATGGAGGAGCGTGTGAAGAAGCTGGTTGCTGCCCGAGTCCCGAAGAAAGGTGGAAAAGGGAGAGTTAAGCAGATCTGACAGTAGGTGCAGGGCCCCACCCTGACCCCCGGGGACTCCTCCAATTCTCCACAGTGCAGCCAATGTCCCCCTTCGCAGGGATCCCTGAAGAGACAGCAGACCCTTGAACCTGTGCATGTCGACCTGACCAACAACCCGCCCGACGGAAGGTTCGTGTTTCCGCCGTGCTTTGTGGTCCAACTTCTTCTCGGAGGCCAATTCCCCGACTGTTAGTGCTGCTGAGTCTAAGGTCGTCCTGGGCGTTAACCAAGCATCTAGGAGGAAAGCCTTGTCGGACGACATGGCCGCAGTGATGCGGGTCTGTACCACGACTTTCGTTTTGAATGATGAAACCTGCCCTTCTGCTGAACTGACCAAACTGCAGAATAACTTTGCGTTAGTAAAGGCGGACATGAAGAAGCTAGTCGAGGACCTCTCTGAGTGTAAGAAACAGAATGAAGCTCAGGCCAAACTCCAGGAGGAGATGGAAAAGAAGGTTAAGGGTGCCGAAGCTGAGCGGAAGACCCTGCTGGCCAGGATTGCTGAGCTAGAGCAGACGGCCAGGCCTGCTGAGAATGAAATCGACGAGGATAAGCTGTTAAACTCTCAGGCTGAACTGATATCGAAGATCAGGGTGCTCGAGTAAGATGTCCTTGGTGTCATCGAGGTGGGCTTTGCTAACGCCGTGAAGCAGCTCAAGATCGTGAACCTGGGTGTTCAGCTTATCACTGAGGGAACAGGCCCCTACCATCTGATAGATGTTTGTGTCAGTTTTGATACAGGCAATATATACCTCTTCGCCTTCTGATGTTGACGCACTTGATGTGGATATTGAGTGGATTACATATCATGCGAGCGTGATGGAAGTAATTCGTTCGACTAATTTTGCAGATACTCCATATGATGTGGTGCCCGATTACTTGGATTGGTACTACAAGGTGTCACATCCTCGTTTGGTACCACCACCTCGGGAGGAGGTCAGACAGGTCTCGGTTCATGTCTATGACGTAGGACCATCAAATATGAGGTTGTTACATATTTTGTGAGATTTGGGTCGAACTCATGCTGTGTCGAAGGAGAAGCTTTCATGTGTATTTCGACAGGAGGCAAGCATGCAGTCGAAGCTTGTTCACATGCTGATGCCTTATTGTTACATACTATAGTCGAAGTCTGTTCTAGTATGTATGTAGTGTCAAAAATGTTATTCTGTCGAATTGGGCCTTATGTTAAGGATCCAATTGTTTAGGTTTCTTGGGCTGCAAGTTACCTAGTTAGTCTATAAATAGGCTAGTACACTCAGTTTGTTGAGTGTGGCAATTGTGATATTCACTTCTAATCATTTGTGACTTTAATGAGAAAGTGAATAGTAAATAGAATTTATATTTGCCCAATCCTTGTTGTTCTTCCTTCTTCTTCTTCTTCTTGTTTTTCCTTTTTTCCGTTAAACCCTAACCCTTGTTTTGGTTCTTGATTTTCAAGAAACCATTTTATACTTTGCTTAAAGATATCGTTTTTCACAACAAATTGGTGCGGTGAGCGTGGAGAAGATGTCTTCAACAAAGTATGAGATTGAAAAGTTCACCGGAGTGAATGATTTCGGTATGTGGCGCTTGAAGATGAAAGCCCTACTGGTGCAGCAGGGATGTTTGGAAGCGTTTAAGGGAATGGCAGCCATGGATGCTGCGTTGACGAAAAGAGAAAAGATGACAATGATCGAGAAAGCACACAACACGATATTGTTGAGCCTTGGTGATAAGGTTCTATGGCAGGTATCAAAAGAGACAACGGCGTCGAGATTATGGGTGAAGCTTAAAAGCTTGTACATGACTAAATCGTTGGTAAATCATTTGTACCTGAAGCAAGCTTTGTATTTATTCAAGATGAGTGAAGACAAAGCTTTGGCTGAGAAGTTAGATATGTTCAACAAGCTGATTCTTGATCTTGAAAATATTGATGTGAAGATCGATGACGAAGATCAAGCGTTGTTGTTGTTGTGTGTTTTGCCCAGATCGCATGCTCACTTCAAAGAAACTCTCTTGTATGGAAGATAGTCCATGACCTTTGAAGAAGTTCAAGCAGCCTTGTATTCGAAGGACTTGAACGAAAGAAAGGAGCAGAAACCTTCATCACTTGGCGAAGGGTTGTCCATGAAAGGAAGATCGTCAAAGAAAGATGGTAGGTTTGACAAGAAGAAAGGAAAGGTTCAGCAGAAGTCTTATGGTGGTGATATGTCTGGTATCAAATGTTATCACTGTAAGAAGGAGGGTCACACAAGAAAGGTGTGCCCTGAGCGCCTAAATAATCATGGAGGTAAGGATAATGGGAATGCAACTATAATGCCAGATGGTTATGAATCATCTGATGTCCTTGTGGTGTCGAGCAGCAACTCTTGCGAAGAGTGGATTATGGATTCTGGATGTACTTGGCATATGACTCCAAACAAGAATGTGTTTGAAGAATTGTATGATCAAGATGGTGGATCAGTGCTGCTGGGGAACAATAAAGCTTGTAAGATTGCAGGTATTGGATCTGTTAGATTCAAGCTCCATGATGAGTCAATACGGTTATTGACTGGGGTTAGGTTTGTACCTGACCTTAAGAGGAATTTAATTTCTCTTGGTGAATTCGACGAGAAAGGATATGTCTTCAAAGGAGAGCAAGGTATCCTGAAAGTCATGAAGGGGTCAAAGGAAGTCTTGAGAGGCGTGAAGAAACAAGGCTTGTATACCCTTGAGGCTGAGGTTGTAAGTGGTTCGACACATGTTGTATCCACGAAACCTGTGTCAAAGATAGAATTATGGCACATGAGATTGGGCCATGTCAGCGAAAGAGGCCTGGTCGAATTGGGGAAGCAGAACCTGCTAGGTGGTGACAAAGTCGAAAAGCTGGAGTTTTGTGAATCTTGTGTATTTGGTAAATCCTGTAGGGCGAAGTTCAACAAAGGCAAGCAAAGAACACATGGATCCCTTGATTACATTCATGCTGATCTTTGGGGGCCTGCAAGGAATCCTTCACACTCAGGTGCAAGGTACTTCCTATCCATTGTTGATGACTATTCCAGAAAGTTATGGGTATTCATTCAGAAGACGAAGGATGAAACTTTTGAGAATTTCAAAAGTTGGAAGGCTTTGGTCGAAACTCAAACTAGCAGAAAGGTTAAGAGGTTGAGAACCGACAATGGCCTTGAATTCTGCAACGAAGCGTTCGACAGTTACTGTGTTAAGTCTGGGATTGCAAGGCATAAGACTGTAGCAGGTACTCCTCAACAAAATGGCTTAGCTGAGATATTCAATCAAATAATCCTTGAAAGGGTTAGATGCATGTTGGTTAGTGCTAGATTAAAGAAGGTGTTTTGGGCAGAGGCTGTTTCAACAGCAGCTTATCTGATAAATAGATGTCCCTCGACTACGCTGGGAATGAAAACACCTGAAGAAGTTTGGTCGAATCATCCACCAGATCTCGACAAACTGAGAGTATTTGGCTATTTAGCCTATGCTCACATTAGGCAAGACAAGGTCGAACCTAGAGCTCTGAGATGCATGTTCCTTGGATATCTTGAGGGAGTCAAGGGTTATAGGCTGTGGTGCCTAGAACCAGGTCACATAAGATGTATCACAAGTCATGATGTAGTTTTCAATGAGGTCGAAATGGCTTTCAAGAAAACTGGTGATGTTGGTCGAAGTGCAGAAATCTCTGAAGAGGAGCTGGAATAGGTAGAGATGCCTGTTGAGGTGGAGCATAGTGATGCTGAAGTGCATAGCCCTGATGAAGTCGAAGAGCAAGATGCTGAAGAGGCTGAGGAAACTGTCGATGACTACCTACTGGCAAGAGATAGGTCGAGAAGAGTCATCAAGCCACCTCAGAGACTTGGTTATGTAGATCTTATAACGTTTGCTTTAATCTCTGCAAGTGAGGTACTTGATGAAGAACCTAGAGATTACAAGGAAGCTATAAGGAGTCGAAACAAGACTGAATGGCGAAAAGCCATGGATGACGAGATGAAATCTCTTCATGATAATAACACTTGGTAACTGATTGAGAAACCTGCAGGAGCCAGGTTAGCCAGTTGTAAGTGGATTTTCAAGGTCAAGGAAGGAATCGAAGGAGTGATGTCGAAGCGCTTTAAGGCGAGGCTGGTTGCTAGGGGGTTCACTCAGAAAGAAGGAGTCGACTTCAATGATGTGTTCTCACCTGTTGTAAAGCATAGATCCATTCGAATGTTGTTGGCCATGGTGGCAAAGTTCGACTTGGAACTTGAGCAAATGGATGTGAAGACAGCATTTCTGTATGGTGATCTAGATGAAACGATCCTGATGCGTCAACCTGAAGGGTATGCAGAAAAGGGTAAAGAAGATTATGTGTGCAAGCTAAATAGGTGTTTGTATGGCCTGAAACAATCTCCTCGACAGTGGAACAGGAGATTCGACAAGTTCATGGCGCACATTGGTTTCACTAGAAGTCAGTTCGATCACTGTGTTTACTTCAGATTTCGACCTAGAAACTCACTTGTTATGTTGCTGCTGTATGTGGATGATATCCTCATAGCTAGCAACAATGTTGAGGATGTAACGAAGGTGAAGGCTGAACTCAGTAAGGAGTTCGAAATGAAGGATCTGGGAGCTGCAGCCAGGATTCTTGGGATTGATATCCGGAGAGATAGAAAGCAGTCAAAATTGTGCTTATCTCAAGAGACATACCTAAGGAAGCTTCTCGACAAGTTTGGTATGTCGAATTCAAAGCATGTTGTGACACCTACAAATCCTTAGTTTAAGCTTAGTACTACTCAAAGTCCGAGTATTGAAGCTGAAAGAATCTATATGAGTAGCATTCCATATGCTAGTGTAGTGGGTTCTTTGATGTATGCTATGGTATGTACGAGTCCAGACATAGCATATGGGGTGAGCCTTGTGAGCAGGTATATGGCCAATCCTGGAAAGGCACACTGGCTAGCTGTAAAGTGGATTCTCATGTACATAAATGGGTCTTTGAAAAGAGTCTTGATTTATGGTGGAGCCTGTGATGGTGATAGCATAGTCGAAATCGAAGGATTTGTTGACTCTGATTATGCAGGTTGTATGGATTCCAGAAAGTCTATTTCTAGATATGTTTTCACAATGTTTGGCACAACAACCAGTTAGAAAGCGATGCTTCAGAAGGTTGTTGCCTTATCAACCACTGAAGCTGAATATATTTCCCTCACTGAAGCTGTGAAAGAAGCACTGTGGCTTGAAGGTTTTGCAAAGGAGCTGAAACTTCAAGGTCGAAGTATCACTGTTAAATGTGATAGTCAAAGTGCAATACACCTGTCGAAGAATTCAGCCTATCATGAGCGAATTAAGCACATTGATGTGAGGCTGCATTTCGTCAGAGAGATAATCGAGCATGGTGAAGTCCAGGTGCTGAAGGTTTCGACTGAAGATAATGCTGCTGATATGATCACCAAAACGTTGCCAAGTTACAAGTTCTTCCACTGTATGCAGTTGATAAAGCTGCATGATGAAAGCTAGTTGATTCTCTTGTTGCTGAGTTAGATCCAAGGTGGAGATTTGTAAGATTTGGGTCGAACTCATGCTGTGTCGAAGGAGAAGCTTTCATGTGTATTTCGACAGGAGGCGAGCATGCAGTCAAAGCTTATTCACATGCTGATGCCTTATTGTTACATACTATAGTCAAAGTCTGTTCTAGTATGTATGTAGTGTCGAAAATGTTATTCTGTCGAATTGGGTCTTGTGTTAAGGATCCAATTGTTTAGGTTTCTTGGGCTGCAAGTTACCTAGTTAGTCTATAAATAGGCTAGTACACTCAGTTTGTTGAGTGTGGCAATTGTGATATTCACTTCTAATCATTTGTAACTTTAATGAGAAAGTGAATAATAAACAGAATTTATATTTGCCCAATCCTTGTTGTTCTTCCTTCTTCTTCTTATTCTTCTTGTTTTTCCTTTTTTCCGTTAAACCCTAACCCTTGTTTTGGTTCTTGATTTTCAAGAAACCGTTTTATACTTTGCTTAAAGATATCGTTTTTCACAACATATTTCATATGAGCTTCGTCGTTATCTACATCGTCACAAGGCGGAAGAGGATGATGATGATTTTGCTGAGGTCTTTCAAGTATTACGTATAACGTAGGGTGGTATGGTACCTCAGGGCGGACCAGTACCTTATGCTAGTGATGATGATTGATGTATTATTTACTATTCAGACTTATGTAGTATTATTCAGAGTTATGTAGTATTCTTTAGACTTATGTAGTATTCTTCAGAGTTATGTAGTATTATTCAGACTTATGTAGTATTTTTAGATTTATGTAGTATAATCTTAAACATACCATGAATTAAATATAACATGAAGTCAATTGTCAAAACAAACCAAAATATAAAAATAGCTTTACAATCATAATCTAACATATTTCGACACCACAGACATAAGGTGTTGCAAATATTGTAACTGCCCAGCAAATCCTGTGATCCAAGAAGTTGCATCTGATGTGCAATACTTCTTCCAATCCAATGTGACTGGTGGCAAAGAAAATCCTTCATTCATGTTTACCTGTTAAGAAAATTAATAAGTAAGGCATAAATGAAAGATAAGTAATTAACATAACAAACATGAATATTTACGTGAACTCAATGATATTGGTTTCCAAAACCAATGCAGTAAATGGACACATTAGGTGAATGTGAGGTCGTCATAGGAAAGAAAGTCAAACTAGGATAACCCAATGAGACAAGAATGATGTTATACTGATTTGCTATCACATAACCCATATCTGGTAATGTCATCCATTTATCTAATAGCTGAGGACCTAAAGATGATATCATTAAGGATTCTCTTACTTTTGATAAGTGACTTCCAAATAAACTGCTTCTGAAACCTCTAATTTCATTATCCAAATCACGACGAACCATTGACCAACCATCCTCCCCATATCCATGCAATGATGCAATGACTCTAAACCCATAATTTCCATCACTCTTAACATCAACAATGTCATCAATAAATGGTCTGATACGATCTGGAAATGGTACAATGTCCTTATTATATGGTTTCTTCTTTGAGGTTTGGTATAACTGTGAACATGTCCTCTTTGAAGACTTTTGAGAATTTTTGTGTGCTTGATCAAAATACTCATGATATGAAGGATCGTGATAAACATCATATCCCACGAGTTTCTTACCTTTTGTCTTCACTCCTCCTTTGATTTTTATTTTTTCAGACAGTGGTACCATCTTTATTGTAGTGGGGTAAGAAATTTCACACACACACTATGTAACACCCCATTTCTACCCAATAGTTATATTAAAATCAGAGTTATAAAATTTTCGACATAAAACGGGATATCACATTTCCAACTTTAAAATCACAACATAATAGTTATTCATGAAAGATACATAAACGATTCAAGGGAACATAAACCAACAATAAACATTCGACTTCATTCAACTTAAGCAAACACAACGCAGCGGATTCATTAACAACTTAGTAGCATCCTTATTCAACATAAAAACAACTTCAAATTAAACAACGAAGTATTTCCTAGCAATTTTATTAAAATTCAGCATGTAGACAACTAAATAAAAGACATGCGTCATCCCCCCGAGTGCTACGTATCAGAGCGACAACCACCGACTCGAACTAAGGTAACCGGCTACTCTTCTTGGTTACCTGCACGTTGCCAACATAGGGACAACATTCAAACAGAAGGGGTGAGTTACCGAAAATTATAAACGGAGTATGATAAATAATATATAGGCAAGAATCATACAAACATTCACCACTTCACATCAACCACCAACAAACAAAATCAAATCAATAGCAACTAACGGAAATCAACAACAACTTAAGAGAATGCAACTTTAATGAGACTCGACAATGTTATGCATGTGGTACCATCGGAGTAAAACTCCCAACGTAATATTGCCAGTTTATCGAGGCATCAAGGCATAAGCCTTCAACCTTCAACTTTCAACATATGCCAATCCAGGCCAACGTGGTGTGAGCAACGCTCCGACATAAAATGCAATGTATGTTTTATGACATGCACTACTCGACAACATAAACAACTCAACAACATCCACAACATAATCAACTTAACAACATAGCAACTTTTTCGACATAAACAACTTATATCAACGTTGGCTTATCAAGCCTACAACTTACAATTCATCCGTAACCCGGAACAACATTACAACGCAGCTGTACCGGCAATTCGACTTTTTTCGACATTATTTCAACAAAACAATTCAGCAAAAGTCATCTACTAAATTACCCGACTTACCCCGACAATTTTCGTTAAATTTCGGACAACTAAGTTTTTCGCCTAAACCGGCTAAACCGACTAAAACAGCACTATTTTAACTTCTGTCATTTAATGCCAGTTTATTTCCAAATTCTACTTTCTGTTACGATTTTCTTAAAATCATTTCCAAGCTTCTGCCAAAATTCTGCTCCTGCTACTTGTTCTATTTTCTGTTAACACTGCTACTACTACATTTTCCAGTTTTCTGTCAAAATTCACCACTGCTACTTAATTAGATTTCATGTTAAGTTTCTGCTAGGTAATAATTATCATATTATCTTTATGCTAATAAACTAATACCAACCACTTGATTTAATAAGGTATGGTTAGAAATACATTATATTAAATAAAAGAAAGTGGTTATTTAATGGATTTAGTTGGAAAGTATTTAGTTACAGTGTAGGGATTTAAAGTGAGTTACTAATACTGCTACTCAAGTAAAACCAAAAACCAATCCCATTAGGAGGCGCCCACCCCCTTCATTGGAGGCCCTCGCCTCAAGCATATATATATATTTTTTTTCTTTTCAAGACATAGGACGCCCGTCCCAGCCTCCTTCATACATTCATACCTGCTATATTTTTTTTTCTACCCAGATTACTTCACTTTCTAAAAAATGCATGCCTCGATTCAATAACCCAATCACACCATACACCAACTATTAAATCCCAAGCAACACAATATCAACAACAGTAATATACACAATTTATATTCAACACGATTTCACCAAAGGCCACTGTAAGTTTATCAGGATCAACACCACAAGTTCAACACAGATAGTAGAAATCCATATAGCCCCAACCCTATATATCAATCATCATAACCCTGTTATAATAATCGAACCCACCCTTACCTTGGATTGAAGGCAGCTCGACGATCGATCGGGTTCCGGGAATTCGTCACCGGCAGCGGTTTCTCTCTCGCAACTTCTTCTTCTCTCACGTTCTCAATTTTTTTCTCCTCTAACTGATATCCAAAAACTTCACTATATTTTCTATTTCTCTTATTTTATTAAAATAGTAATATTCTAATATAGTATCTAATGGGCCTAAACATACACCCCTTAAATTACTAATTCCGACCCGAATCTAAGCCCACTTAATCGAACACACTCCAACTACGATAATATTACTACGAATATTATTCCGCGACTATAATATTATTTCTAATAATATTTCTACGACTTACCAACTTAATAATTCCGACTTAACGACTAAATTCACCGCAACACCAAAATCAACCGAATAATTCACAACAATTAATTAAATATTCAATTAAATAAATAATTAAATATTTGGGCGTTACAACTCTCCCCCACTTAGAATATTTTCGTCCTCGAAAATTTACCTGATTCAAACAGCTCGGGATAGGAGTCTCGCATCTTGCTCTCAAATTCCCACGTCACGCTTTCTCCGGTAGCTCCCAACTAGACCACTTTCACCAACGCGATCTCTTTCCCTCGCAAAGTCTTCATTTCACGATCCGCGATTCGCACAGGCTTCGTCTCCACCGTGAGATTATCCCGTACTTGCACATCATCCATATTAACCACATGAGACGGATCTGAAATGTACTTCCGAAGTTGCGACACATGAAACACATCATGCAAATTTGAAAGATTTGGCGGTAACGCCATTCGGTAGGCAACTTTCCCAACTCTGTCCAAAATCTGATACGGACCAATAAAACGAGGAGTGAGCTTCTTAGACTTCAAAGCTCTCCCAACACCAGTCACAGGCGTGACTCTCAAAAACACATGATCGCCCGCTTGGAATTCCAAATCCTTATTCCGCTTGTCATGGTAACTTTTCTGTCTACTTTGAGAAGCTTTCATCTTCTCTCGAATCAACTTCACTTTCTCGGTAGTTTCTCGAACTAATTCCGGTCCAAGTACTACACTTTCACCAGATTCATACCAACACAATGGAGTTCTACACCTCCGACCATACAGCGCTTCAAAAGGCGCCATTCCGATACTAGAATGGTGACTATTATTATAAGTGAACTCGATCAATGGAAGATAAGTATCCCATGAACCTCCCTGCTCAAGAACACAAGCTCTCAACAGATCCTCCAACGATTGGATAGTCCTCTCAGTTTGACCATCTGTTTGAGGATGATACGCCGAACTCAACCTCAGCTTAGAACCCAATGCCTCCTGTAGGCTCTTCCAAAACTCCGACGTAAACCTCGGATCTCTATCCGACACAATACACAAAGGAACACCATGCAACTTCACAATCACTCGGATATAAATCTCTGCCAACTTCGCAATCGAATAGGTGATGTTAATAGGTAGGAAATGAGCTGACTTCGTAAGCCTATCAACAATCACCCAAATAGAATCATGTCCTCTTGAAGTCATAGGCAACCCTATCACAAAGTCCATAGAAATGTCATCCCATTTCCATTCTGGAATCTCTAACGGTTGCATCAACCCAGCAGGCTTCTGATGCTCAACTTTCGACTTCTGACAAGTCAAACATGCATACACAAAACGTGCCACATCTTCTTTCATTCCGGACCACCAAAATATCTTCTTCAAGTCTTGATACATTTTAGTAGCTCCCGGATGAATACTCAGATTACTTCTATGACCCTCTTCAAGAATCTTCTTTTTCATATCTGCATCATCTGGTATACAAATTCGATCATACAGTCTCAACACACCTTGTGCATCAATCTTAAAGTCACTCTTATCCGATTGACCACAATCATTCATGATGTCCACTAGTTTCACATCCAGGTTCTGAGCCTCTCGAATACTGTCCATAAAATCATTGTTAACCTTCAACATACCCAGCATCACACTCTGCGGTGTCACTTCGCAAACCAAACTCATATCTCGAAACTGCTCAATTAATTCCAATTCCTTAATCATCATTGCTGACATATGCAAGGTCTTTCGGCTTAAAGCATCAGCCACAACATTAGCTTTGCCCGGATGATAATTCAAACTGAAATCATAATCTTTCAGCAATTCCAACCACCTTCGCTGTCTCATATTCAACTCTTTTTGGTCAAACAAATACTTTAAGCTCTTATGATCACTATAAACTTCAAATCTAGAGCCATAGAGGTAATGCCTCCAAATCTTCAGCACGAAAACCACTGCAGCAAGTTCTAAATCATGCGTAGGATAATTCCTTTCATGAGTTCTCAACTGTCGAGACGCATAAGCAATTACTTTATTATTCTGCATAAGCACACCTCCTAAACCCATCAACGAAGCATCACAATAAACCACAAACAGTTCTTCTGGATTCGGTAATGTCAAAACCGGAGCCGACGTCAACCTCTTCTTTAATTCTGTAAAACTTTCTTCGCACTGAACATCCCACACAAAAGCTTTACTCTTACAAGTCAATCTGGTTAACGGAAGTGCCAACTTAGAAAATCCTTCAATAAACCTTCTATAATAACCAGCTAGTCCCAGAAAACTTCTAATCTTAGTAGCCGACCTTGGAGTTTCCCATTGCAACACAGCATCTACTTTAGAAGGATCCGCGACAATACCACTACCTGAAATCACATGACCCAGAAAACTAACTTCTTTCAACCAGAACTCGCACTTGGACAGCTTCGCATACAACTGCTTATCTTTCAAAACTTCAAACACTGTCCTCAAATGTTCCTTATGCTCTTCTTCTGACTTAGAATAAATCAGAATATCATCAATGAATACAACCACAAAACGATCCAGATAAGTATGAAAAATGCGGTTCATGTATTCCATGAATACTCCCGGCGCATTAGTAACACCGAAAGGCATCACTGAATACTCATAATGTCCATACCGTGTTCTGAACGCCGTCTTCTGAGTATCCTCATCTTTCACTTTAATCTGATGATAGCCCGATCTCAAATTAATCTTGCTAAACACGCGAGCACCTACCAATTGATCCATCAAATCATCTATTCTTGGAAGTGGATACTTGTTCTTGATTGTTACTTTATTCAGCTGTCTATAATCAACACAAAATCTCATACTTCCATCTTTCTTCTTTACTAACAACACTGGAGCTCCCCACGGCGATACACTTGGTCTTATAAACTTCTTCTCAAGTAATTCTTCCAACTGCTTCTTTAATTCAGACAATTCGGATGCAGACATTCTATATGGCGCCATCGAAACAGGTCTAGTACCAGGCACAAGATCAATTGCAAATTCAACCTCTCTCTCTGGCGGCACATCAGGAATTTCATCAGGGAAAACTTCAGGAAATTCATTTACCACCTGCAATTCTTCAATCTTAGCTTTGCTCTCAATAGACAACGTTGCCATCAAGGAAAACATCTGAGCTTCTTCTTTCATCAATTGCTGTAACTCTCTGAAAGGCAACAATCCAACCCCTTCCTCTTCCAGAGAGGAAAACCTCACCGACTTACGATAACAATTTATATGAACATAGTTATACTCTAACCAGTTCATACCTAGGATTACATCCATTCCGGTCAGCGGCAAACAAACCAAATCAACATAAAAGTCTTTATCGAAGATCGATAAAGGACACTTTAAACACACAAGAGAAGTAGTCACCGATCCCTTAGCCGGAGTCTCGACGACCATTTCTCCATTCATAGCAGACAACTTAAGACCCAATCTTTGAACACAATCAGCAGAAACAAAATAATGCATAACACCAGTATCAATAATAGTAATTAAAGGAGTACTATTAATGAAACATGTACCTCTGATAAGTCTGTCCTCATTAGCTGTCTGAGTCCCTGCTAATGCGAATACTTTTCCGATCTGAGCTTTCTTTGGCTTCGGACACTGATTACTAATATGTCCCTCTTCACCACAATTAAAACAGATCATCTCCTTGTACTTGCAATCAGATATTGCATGTCCAATCTTACCACATCGGAAACATCTCTTCGCCTCAGCAGTACACACAGTACTCTTATGTCCAGCTTTTCCACACTTGAAGCAAGTTATGCCAGCAGGAGCATCTCCCCTACTAGTCTTTTTGCCTTCAGTCGCTTTCTGTTTACCTTTTTCAGCTGGAGCATCATAAGGCTTACCACGGTTCTGTTGTTGCTTGCCTCTTCTATCACTAACAATCTTGTAGTGAGCATTATTGTCCTCTTCATAAATCCTGCAACTATCAACCAAATCAGAAAAGACACGGATCTTCTGATACCTAATAGCTTTCTTGATTTCAGAACGCAACCCGCTCTCAAATTTGATGCATTTAGAAAACTCCGCATCATCACCGGTATAGTACGGATAAAACTTAGCCAGCTCAACAAATTTCGCAGCATAATCAGTAACCGACATAGTTCCTTGCTTCAGCTCAAGAAACTCAATCTGCTTCTTACCACGGACATCCTCTGGATAATACTTTCTCAAAAACTCTCTTCGGAACACATCCCACGTGATAACTTCACCTGTAGTCTCCAACCTCTGACGAGTCTCTAGCCACCAGTCATCAGCTTCGACTGCTAGCATATGAGTCCCATAACGAACCTTCTGCGCTGGAGTGCAGTCCATCACACGGAAGATTCTCTCAATCTCTTTCAACCAGTCCAATGCTCCATCAGGATCATACTTTCCCTTGAAGGTAGGCGGATTCTCTCTCTGAAAAGTCGCCAGACTACGAGATCCATCATTCTCGCCAGCATTCGGTAAATTCTGCACAGCCTCAGCCATTGCTTGCATTGCAGCAGCCATTGCAGCATCGTTCCTTCCAGCCATCTCAAATTATCACTACAACATAAACCAAAGTTAGAACCAAATAACAATACTCGATTGTTAAACAACTACGACTCGACACTTGGCCGGACGGACCGACCTGCTCTGATACCACTAATGTAACACCCATTTCTACCCAATAGTTATATTAAAATCAGAGTTATAAAATTTTCGACATAAAACGGGATATCACATTTCCAACTTTAAAATCACAACATAATAGTTATTCATGAAAGATACATAAACGATTCAAGGGAACATAAACCAACAATAAACATTCGACTTCATTCAACTTAAGCAAACACAACGCAGCGGATTCATTAACAACTTAGTAGCATCCTTATTCAACATAAAAACAACTTCAAATTAAACAACGAAGTATTTTCTAGCAATTTTATTAAAATTCAGCATGTAGACAACTAAATAAAAGACATGCGTCATCCCCCCGAGTGCTACGTATCAGAGCGACAACCACCGACTCGAACTAAGGTAACCGGCTACTCTTCTTGGTTACCTGCACGTTGCCAACATAGGGACAACATTCAAACAGAAGGGGTGAGGTACCGAAAATTATAAACGGAGTATGATAAATAATATATAGGCAAGAATCATACAAACATTCACCACTTCACATCAACCACCAACAAACAAAATCAAATCAATAACAACTAACGGAAATCAACAACAACTTAAGAGAATGCAACTTTAATGAGACTCGACAATGTTATGCATGTGGTACCATCGGAGTAAAACTCCCAACGTAATATTGCCAGTTTATCGAGGCATCAAGGCATAAGCCTTCAACTTTCAACTTTCAACATATGCCAATCCAGGCCAACGTGGTGTGAGCAACGCTCCGACATAAAATGCAATGTATGTTTTATGACATGCACTACTCGACAACATAAACAACTCAACAACATCCACAACATAATCAACTTAACAACATAGCAACTTTTTCGACATAAACAACTTATATCAACGTTGGCTTATCAAGCCTACAACTTACAATTCATCCGTAACCCGGAACAACATTACAACGCAGCTGTACCGGCAATTCGACTTTTTTCGACATTATTTCAACAAAACAATTCAGCAAAAGTCATCTACTAAATTACCCGACTTACCCCGACAATTTTCGTTAAATTTCGGACAACTAAGTTTTTCGCCTAAACCGGCTAAACCGACTAAAACAACACTATTTTAACTTCTGTCATTTAATGCCAGTTTATTTCCAAATTCTACTTTCTGTTACGATTTTCTTAAAATCATTTCAAAGCTTCTGCCAAAATTCTGCTCCTGCTACTTGTTCTATTTTCTGTTAACACTGCTACTACTACATTTTCCAGTTTTCTGTCAAAATTCACCACTGCTACTTAATTAGATTTCATGTTAAGTTTCTGCTAGGTAATAATGATCATATTATCTTTATGCTAATAAACTAATACCAACCACTTGATTTAATAAGGTATGGTTAGAAATACATTATATTAAATAAAAGAAAGTGGTTATTTAATGGATTTAGTTGGAAAGTATTTAGTTACAGTGTAGGGATTTAAAGTGAGTTACTAATACTGCTACTCAAGTAAAACCAAAAACCAATCCCATTAGGAGGCGCCCACCCCCTTCATTGGAGGCCCTCGCCTCAAGCATATATATATATATATATATATATATATATATATATATATATATATTTCTTTTCAAGACATAGGACGCCCGTCCCAGCCTCCTTCATACATTCATACCTGCTATATTTTTTTTTCTACCCAGATTACTTCACTTTCTAAAAAATGCATGCCTCGATTCAATAACCCAATCACACCATACACCAACTATTAAATCCCAAGCAACACAATATCAACAACAGTAATATACACAATTTATATTCAACACGATTTCACCAAAGGCCACTGTAAGTTTATCAGGATCAACACCACAAGTTCAACACAGATAGTAGAAATCCATATAGCCCCAACCCTACATATCAATCATCATAACCCAGTTATAATAATCGAACCCACCCTTACCTTGGATTGAAGGCAGCTCGACGATCGATCGGGTTCCAGGAATTCGTCACCGGCAGCGGTTTCTCTCTCGCAACTTCTTCTTCTCTCACGTTCTCAATTTTTTTCTCCTCTAACTGATATCCAAAAACTTCACTATATTTTCTATTTCTCTTATTTTATTAAAATAGTAATATTCTAATATAGTATCTAATGGGCCTAAACATACACCCCTTAAATTACTAATTCCGACCCGAATCTAAGCCCACTTAATCGAACACACTCCAACTACGATAATATTACTACGAATATTATTCCGCGACTATAATATTATTTCTAATAATATTTCTACGGCTTACCAACTTAATAATTCCGACTTAACGACTAAATTCACCGCAACACCAAAATCAACCGAATAATTCACAACAATTAATTAAATATTCAATTAAATAAATAATTAAATATTTGGGCGTTACACACTACTTTTTAATGCTCTCTTTCCTGCAACATCTAATGACCTGAACCTTTTCCACAGTGCATCAATTGCATTGGTAATGTCTATCTCTGCTTCATCATCTGTATCTACCTCTTGTTCAACACCCATGACGAGCTTCCTCCAATGGATATGAATAACATCAATTGGTATTGGTTCACCATTCAATGTGTATCTCCCTAACTCACAAGCACGAGGTAACCCGTATACTTTTCTATGAGTACACCTGCACATTTGGGTGTTTGTACCCACTATGTCAACCCTTAACCACTCTTCAGCAATGTGTCTTAAAGCAGCTTTAGATACTGATCCACGCAAATTCCCATAAAATGGGCTAGTGTGCACACGCTCAACTTCATAAAAACTCTTATGAAGTGAAGCTCTAATATTGCCCAATTGCACCTTGATGTTGCCATTCATAGCCTCCAAACATTTGCAGATATCACCTAAATTATTCTCTAACATCTGCTTTAGTTTCCAATGCGCAGACTCAACCCTACAAAATTAGTATCATTAATATTAAGATAAACAAACTATGACTAAAATCAAGCACATTACCTATTAGTCGTGGTGTTGCTCAAATGCAACACTTGATTGATCCAAGCTTCAAAAAATCTATGCATGTGAGGCGTCAACCATGTGTCTTTCACATAATAAAAAAATGGTCTAAAATCCACACATTCGTGCTCAAGATGTTGCAAATTTTGATGGTACTCCACCTCTTCATTAGCCCTTATAATTTCATACCATAACTTCTCTATCGACTCTCGCATATCATTCACAACATACTCCTTGCACTTCGATTTCACATTTTTGTTGATGTGAAATCGCCAAAGCAAATTAACTGTCCTTGAAAATACTGTTTCAATTGCTTTCATCAAAGTAAGATCTCTATCTGTTAAAATTACTTGTGGCCATAACCCTTGCTTAGTGAACAACTGTTTCAACTTATCCAATACCCAACAAAAAATTTCTGTTTGCTCAGATTCCATATAGGCAAATGCAACAGTAAATGTTAACTCAGTTGATGTCATACTAACTACTTCAAACAAAATTTACATGTACTTATTTGTTTTGTACGTAGTGTCCATAATCAACATATTAGGAAACATATTCAACAACTTCACTGATTTTGGATGGGCCCAAAAGATATCTCTCACAACTTCTGACTCATCATTTTTCCTACTCCAATAAACATAATCAAAATCCTCTACCAGCTTAAACAAATGTTGCATTTCCGTTATAGGACCCCTGATGTCTTTCTGACTCCTACTCTTATGTTTATATATTTGGGTGATTCAAGTCATATTCTCTGGATCTCGTTCTTGCAATGACAACAATATTTGTCTTGGTGGAACATGACGTTTAGTCAAATCAATAATATGTTATTGTTCATCAGCACTAAGTCAACCTACAAACGAATGACCTTCAAATTTATCCGGTAAGCCATGGTTGTGTGAAGTCCACATTTTACGTCAATCTTCCAACCAAAACCATCTTTTGATGGTGTTGACCTAATTTTGAATGGACAACCACATTTCTTGGTAGCACTTTGTGTTTCACTACCCCTTTCTTTGTATTTTCCACCTCTATCACAACCAAATATAAATTTGTCACTTATTCCTCTCTTGCCATTTTTGGAGTCCGAACGGGTTATTAAAACAATAACTCTATTCCTGATTTCAACCTCCCAAATCTACCTAGTCGTCTCTTCTCGTGTATCAAATTTTGTTGTAGTCGAGAATATCTCAGTCGTATCTACACATGTCTGGTTTTTATAGCATATCATCATAGGAATATCCATACATGCTAAACATAAGTGTAACAAAAATTAATAAAACTAAAAAAAAAAAAAATGCGTTCCGGATCTCTTATTAGCAAAAAATTTGGTGACTAAACAACACAAACTAGAACTCTTCTTTGCAAGTTATCCGATGCTTAAAAAACACAAACTGGAAAACTCATGTTAAAGTTATCCGGTTAAATAATGTGAATCAAATAACTAATCAAGAAGTTATTTGGTATGATAAATTTAACAAGCAGATTTCATCCCTTTAAGTTTTTCGGTTTGATAAAAAAACTAACCGGATTTCTTTACCTTAAGTTATCCGGTTTGTGTCATATAATCCCCGACAATAACTTTTGACTTATTTGACTGCATAGTAAAAAGTAAGAATAAAAAATAAAGAAAAATTAACAAGGGTAAATTTGTCAATTTGAAATATTTGCAAAATTATTGGGGTATGGGAATAAGTATGGGGTATAGAGTAAAATTTTCCCATCACATTCTTTGCCTGCATACATTTTCTATTTTATTTTTGTTAAAAGTTTTAGCTAATTAGTTAATTTGTTTAAATTGATTATTTTCTGATTAAAACAAATAATTAAAAACTTCATAGTTTATAAAAAAAATTAAACTTAATTGATTTATTTTGACTCAATCCTCTTAGAATTTCTTTGTTCGAGTATTTGAATTGCCGAAATACCTAAAAACTCCAAAATTTTGTTCGCAACAATCTTCGCTCGATCTTACCAAAATTTCATTGGACAAGAAACTCTTATTTTCTTCATTAGATGTCAATCTTAAGAAGAAAATCTTATTTTTCTTCATTGTATTATATAAATACATCATTTTTTTTTGCACATTTTGGTTGTAAAATCTAAGTTTAAAATGCGCAGGAGCAAAAATTTAAAAGCGTTTTAAAAAAAAATTACTTAATTGACTAAATGTACAACTGATTTCAATAATGATAGAAGTATAATGAATCAATTAAACAAAAATACGGTAATTAATATAACTTGATTCCAAGAAGATGTTTGAATAGAATTTGATTAATTAATGAAAAAATCTATGATTATAGATTTCCATAATTAATCATAAGAAAGAATGTTTAGTAGACAAGATCTAATATATACATAAGATTAAACAGTGAATCGCTATGATCAATCAAACCTTAATCACATGCAATACTAAAAAGCAAATAAAACCTAAGAAATTTTAAACCAAAAATCAAAATAAGACACAATAATAGTGAAATATAAATATCAAAAAAAAAAACAAAAAAAAAAAGTGATCTCTCTATACTTTTCCTTCTATTGAGGATGAATAGAGTGGATAAACAAATGAATTATAAAACAAAGCAATTAAAGTAAAAATAGAAAAATATTAGAGAAATAAGGCTTAATTCATCTTTTAGTCTCTTAAGTTAATTCATTGTTTCTAATTAGTCCCACAATTAAAAAACGTTACAATATAGTCCTTTAAGGCTACTCTATTAGCACAATCAATCATTTCTGTTAGTTTTTTTTGGAAAAACGTTAATAGGCGCCTATGTGGCATTGTTTTTATTTTTTTCACCCTATTATTATTCTGATGTGTCACGACGAGTCTTTTGGTTTTTCTTCAATCCTTTTTGTTTTCTATTTTTAGTAACAAATATCCTAAAGTCTTCAACTACTCTCTGAACTTCATAGTTGCATTGTCATTCCTTAAAAAAAACCCTAACAGTTGCGATGAAGAAGACGTCTGTGGTTGAAGACGACGATAGTTTGAGAAGACGATAGCAGAAGACGATACATAGCAAGTCAAGCATGGTCTCGTTTCAAGGCCAGGGTACGTGTATGAACTCACCATTTTAAAATGCAAACGTTTTTACAATTTCTTTTACTATGATGTCTGATTTTTGAGTTATCTGGTGTAATTAGGTCATGAGTGATAGGTTTGAGTGTGTTGTCCATCATGGGGGTGGGTTTAGTGAGTTTAACAGATATGGTTACAATGGTTTAGAGGAGATTTGACAAGTTGATCCAAATTTTTGGATTTATTTTGAGATGCTATGTGGGTTGAAAGATTTAGGGTACCCAAAAGTTGAGAGCTTGTGGTATATGATGCAATAGATGATAATGAGCTAGTGATGTTGCAAGATGACGCAAGAACAAATAGAATGAATACCATTGCACTGATCAATGAGAATGTTCATTTATATGTAATGCATCCACTGTATGGGGAAGAGCAAATATTACATCTTGAGAACAATGTAGGTCCAAATGGTGAAAACAATGTAGGTCAAAGTATTGAAAACAATGTAGGTCCAAATGGTGAAAATAATGTAGGTCCAAATGTTGTAGAAGACGACAGTTTGAAAGATGACATGTTGGATGAATTGAATAGTGGTGTTTAAGGAACTTTTGATGACTTGGGGACTATTGAAGATTTGAATAATCAAGGTGACAATTTTGATGAAGGAGGGCCCACAGGCTTAGAAGATTTAGCTGCAGTTGACCAAGAAGCTTCATTTGAGGATGTTAATATGGATGAGACCACTGAGGGCAGTAACCAAACAGAGTCATATCAGGATGTAAACTTTAAGGGGAACAATGTGCCTGAGAATGTAATAGTGGATATTACTTTAGATGGGACCACTGGACATATTGTATGTGACCAAGAAGATGATGTATTAGATAACACACACTACTTGGTGATAGTTCAAACTAATTATATTATTAATTAATATCAGGACCACCACTGTCACTCTACCACTAACATACACTATTATCTCAAAAAGAGATAATATTTTATTAATTAAAAAAATTAGTTAGTAGGAGAAATAATACTAATACATAATTAAAAAAAATAAATAGAATAATAAAAATTTACAAATATATCTTTAATTTTAACTAAAAAAAATTATTAAATGACTTAACAACTTTCATAAAGAGATAATATTTTATTAAAAAAAAAGTTAATAGGACAAATAATACTAATAAATAATTTAAAAATAAATAAAATGATTTGAATTTACAAATATATCCTTAATTTTAGTTCAAAAATCATTAAATCACTTAACAAGTTTTATGAGAAATGTTATTTTGACACCATTTCTCTACACCTACACCGTATTTCACTGTTCATCAATACGGTGAACAGTGAAATATTATAATAATACTTTTTTTTTAATTTAAAAAAAAAATTTACAACTACAAATTATTTTTTACATCTGGACGTTTATTAACCAAGTTCATAACTCCATTAACCAACTTTTTACATTGCATTAACCAACTTTATTTTACTGCTAAAAATTATTTTTACACCTGGACGTTTATTAACCAAGTTTATAATCATTAACCAACTTTTTACATTGTATTAACCAACTTTATTTTACTAGTAAAAATTATTTTTAATATCTGAACCTTTATTAACCAACTTCATCACTATATTAACCAAGTTTTTACATTTCATTAACCAAGTTTGATTTACTATTAAAAGACACTGTTCACAGATATTGGTCACGGTACTGTTCACGGCACTATTCATGTACGGTTTACTGTTTACGGTCATTGTATATGTACGAATTTACTATTCACGTGCACTGTTCATGTACGGATGAACAGTACATACGGTGTAGATGTAGGGGAGTGGTGTCAAGGTTAGTTTTATATATAAATAAATCACACTCTTCCTACCACTAAAATTTAGTTTTTTTCTTTTCATTAGGTAGGAATAGGGATCTACTCTTTGTAACCGTATAATACGATTAGTATAGTATAGTATAGTATATTGTATACAGCTAGTCGTATATCTGTATTCTACATTTGATTCCCGAGAACAAATTTTCGGTGCCGTTTGTCTCTCTCTACTTTGATTCTCTTCAATCAAATTGAACTCAAACTGAGATACAACAACCAATTCACCATGAACGCAGTTCCTTCTTCTACTACGATCCTTCTTCACTCACGCCCTTGTTTCAAACTCAATAAACCATTTCTTAACAATTCACATCCCTCCTTCCAAATTTTTGAACTCAAACGCAACTTCAATTCCAAAAGCGATTATAGAAAAAGTTGTTGCAACGCGGTGTTCTCCGACGACGCTCCTTTCGCCGCCGCAATCGGCGCTTGTATGCTCACTTCTTTGGTTTTTCCGATACCTGCTGCCACCGAAGAAGAGGAAGAATCTGCTATCACTTCAACGGATACTAGGTTGGCAGTTATGGGGATAATGAGTTTCATTCCGTACTTCAATTGGCTCGTAAGTAATTTCCCTAATTCTGTTTCGATTTTTCTCTTGCTGAAATTAATTTGATTAATTGATTACAGAGTTGGATTTTTGCGTGGATTGATACTGGAAATCGACGTTATGCTATTTACTCGCTTGTTTATTTGGCTCCTTATCTCAGGTATTTGCATTTGTTTTTCGTTTATCTCTTGTTTGAGTTATTTCTATAATATTGTTCGTGATTTGAGTTAGTTGCAATTTTATTGTTATCACATGGTGATGTGAACTTGTGATTTGATTCCACTACTGTGTTCTGTTTGTGTTGGTATCAGAAACTGAATTTGTTTTCTTATTTGGTTCATGAATCCTCTTTAACATGAGATGCAAACTTGTATTTGTTGATGGAAATAGATTATCTGCAGTCATTTTCGACTGTGTTGTTAGGTCAGGATTGCCTGCTGTTGAATTCAACTGCAGTCATTAAGACAAAACTAACAAAAGAAGAGGGAGTGGCTGATAATGGCTTAAAAGCCCCAATGCAGGACTCTGCAATTGTATTCAACTGCAGGCAATCTTGATTTGATGATTATGATGTGAGCCGTAATGAATTGTGCATATACCTCTTTTCTATGTGACTGTAAGATTTTTTTACTGCATATAATCTGAGCTGTTGTTCATTTACGTGCGAAAGAAGCCATTTGCTAGTTTTATGTTACTACATTCCATATAAGTTCAAATTTTTTATCATGTTCCTTCACCGAGTGGTTGACATACCCTTTCCTGTGTCTAAACCATTAGTTGCTTGAGGGTTTGGCTTCACAAATTACGGCTGCTATTATTTGGTTGGGAGGCAAATTTGTACCTCTTTTTTCTTCTTTCAGGTTGTCACCGCTTCTGGTCTCAGGTCTTTTTCTAGGGGTAGGGGTTTTTTGGCTCTGTTATTGCCTGAGTTTTGTAAGACGGGTGGCTTTTGTTTTTTACCTCACTGGGATGGGTTTTAGAGCACATCTGGTGCCTTATGTTACCCTTTTGATATAAGAATATGTTAAGCTTCTTCTTGCTTTTATCTGAGCAGCATTTGAATTTAATGTAGGTTAATAAATGGGTTGTATTTGAGTATGATGGGGTTTATTGATTCATTGTCAGGTCAAATCTATCAATTTCGCCCGAGGAAAGCTGGCTGCCTATTGCTAGCATTCTCTTCTGCATTGTTCACATTCAGGTTTAAGCTTAGCTTATCACACTGTTTTTATTGTTGTTACATTTTTCTTACTATGCTCATTTACAACTATTGGTTGTTCGATTTTTGAACTTTGATTAGCAAACATATTGCTTAACTGACAAAAAACAAAGACTTTCCGATTGCTTGATCATGAGGCTTGAAAATATCTAGTGTCACGCTGTTTGTCGAAGACATCCTTTTGAAGTGACACTTTTTATTGTGTTTGAACTTTTGGCAATGATAGATTAACTTACATTGCAGCTGGAAGCAAGCATAAAAAACGGAGATATCCAAGGGTTTCAACTATTTAGTAATATTATGGATCGGCAACAATCTAGTACAAAGAAGAAAGGCCGTTTGAATCGGTCTCAAGATATGTCTAAGGTACTGTCCTCACTGCTAAAATAAAGCTGTGCATGATGTCCTAATGTAAATAAGATGTGTATTTCTGTTGAAAAGTTATATTTCGTGGATCTCAATTCTCAATTGTTGTAAATTGCGATTTAGGGAAGCAAGAATGAAAAGAAAAACCTACCATCTGCCGAAGAACAATCAAGAGACATCGGGGGTTGGGAAGATTCTAAGGGGCCTCTAGAATACAAGCAACACTTGAATGACAGCATAGACGATGATGGCGAAAAGAGGAGCAATCACTAAACTAGGATATACATGCATTTTCAGATCATCAAACAACAAGTGAAGAGGAAGATTAACTCAAGTTTTATGCCTGATGTTAGTACTGTATGTAAAGCTGTTCGGTTAGTTTTTAATAAAGTATAGGTCATTATCTGAATGATGTTATGTTATGTCATAGATTATTTTCACAGTTGGTGTTCAGCCCATGGTTATTTACTAGACTATATTAAAAGTGTCATTTCTATTTGCCTTATAGTTAATCGGTTTTGTTTAACAAAATCAATGGCAGAGCTTCACCAGTTATTTTGCTGAGGCCAAATTCAGCAAGAGATTTTGTAGGATTGAAATTAAAAACTTCTAAAACACAAGAAGGTATATGGCCTTGTTAATGATGGTCGATTAAAAATATGCATGTGTTATAATCAACCCATTCAATCACATTCGTCCTCACCTACCAACAAACAACCCTGTTAGACCATTTAGTTGCTACCACTCCTTAGTCATCACATTAAATGCCAATAGCTCAAGTAGCTTTCCATTAGCTTCATCAAGAAGCTCAAGGAGACACACCTCACCTCTGTAAGGGGCTAAGTTACACTTTGCTAACAATTCTTTGACTTTTTCTCTTTTAGTGTTTTTATCGTTTGAGTTAATCTGACTATTGAGATTTATGCTGAAGTGAGTGTTTCACAGGGGATCATATACTTGAAAGGGTAGAGAAAGTTTTAGTCAACACAGGGCAAGAGAAAGTTTCTCTTAATAGATATTAGTTCTTTAGGCAACTTTATGGTATTTTGAAAAAGGACAAGTTAAACTGACAAAAATAAATGAATCAAATGATCAATTATGACTCTATTTGGGAATATATTTTTTGAGCTTATAGCTTATGTCTTATAGCTTATAAGCTCATATGACAATAAAAGACATGTTTGATAACGGTCTTTTCATCACAAGCTTATTGCTTATTTTATTAGTTTATAACTTATTTTTCAGACGCTATTTTAAATAGTATTTTAGCTTATAACTTATAGCTTATCTTTTTTTCTTCCAATTTTACCCTTATTATTTTAACTAAAATCCACCACTATCCTTTATAATTTATTATAATTTAAAATAAAATAATAATTATTAAATATTTTGTATGTCATTTTATTTTATCACCTAATTAAACCGCTAATTTTATAAAACACTTCAATTAGTTTATCAACTATAAGTCATCAACCATCAGCTATAAGCTATAAGCTATTAGCCACCAGCTATAAGTCATAAGCTATAAACTATCAACTATTTTATTAGTCAACCGTTATTTTTACCAAATAGAGCCTATTCCACCAAGTGAAATGAGCTTTCCTTTCCAACTAGACAACCTCCTCATATTTGTCAATATTGATCCAATGCTATACAAATATTTAATTTTTATATTTATTTTGTTCACATCTAACATATAACCGTTTATTTTGAATCAACTTTTCTGTTTCAGATCTTATTTTTTCCATAACATACGAGCTAAAATTACAAAACATATCGGATAGTAATTTAATAAAAATAATTTAGTCTCAGCCATTTTATTCATATAGCCCTAATTTAATAAAAATAATTTAGTCTCAACCATTTTAATCATAGAGCCCAAAAAACGTGAGATGTTACTTAACCTATGGTTTAGTTTAAATCAGAGCACTAAAATACAGCATTCTTTTTGAAGAAGAATAAAAAATCAAGAGATTTAACAAATTAATAACAATGTTTGTAAAAAATATGACACTTCTCAATCAAGTTATAGTTAAATCACTTAATTATAAAAAATTCAAGTTTCACATGTATTAGCCCAATTTTGGAAAATAATTTTCAGAAAATTAACAAAAAAATTGTCCTTAAAAATAATCCTGAATCACAATGCAAATTGTTCTCCTTTAAACATTTTTATATAATATTTATTATAAAATGCATTTACTACCACATTTTTTAATAAGAATATTAATAATAGATTATAAATATGTAAGTGCGTAATAGATTTAGTAACCCCTAGCACTTGTAGATTTTAGGATTGGGTAAAGGAGGTTCAAATTATGTAGTGTTGCTATTAAGAAGAAAAATTGAAGAGACTACACCATAGGCACAAGCATTACCATAGGTCTAATATTAAAGCTGCATAAAAGCAAAAACAAAAACAAGCTTACATGCATATGAACGTAGTTCATGTCTAGCTATGTATAATAAAAGCTGTCTCAAGTCCAAACTCTTCACAAAGAGCATCAACCTGCAGTGCAGTCTGTGCACACTATGATGTTCAGCACAAAATATACACAAGCTAGAATAACCACACACTTGGCGGGTCACAAGTACTGCCCTTATTTATTAGTGTATAGACACACGCGTATACATATATTATATCTTCTAAAGGCAAGGATTATAAAGTATTAAGGATGAGAGTGGGGCTTCTCCAAGTCCTCAAGGCTGATGGGGCGAAACCAAGCCTTTTCCTCAAGCACTGAGCCTCCTGCAGCAACAGCAGCAGTTGCATCCGCAGTGGAGGCTGAATGCAAGCCAGCAGGGACTTGCTCGCCTGGGGGCCCAAATACCCCAGTCTGTGGGTGTGGAGCCCAGTATTTGGTGGATTGAGTTGCCTGGATCACATCATCAGGGACTGGCCCGGAGTGGTTGTGATCATCAGCGTTCTTGTCGTACAATGAACTGTATGCTGCCCTCCTGTATTCCAACCAAATTTCATCAATTTTCAGCCAAAAATAGGAGCATTAGACATAACTAATTAGATATTAACTCACATAAACTAGAGTATCATTGAAGCATTTTTAAAGTTCTTTTAAAAAAACTAATCATCTTTGACAATTTTTTTCCTTTACAGGGATGACCAAGAGATCAAATCATAAACAATAGCGGCTGGATATGAATGAGTCATCTACATGGATGGTTAGTTGTCAAAGCAAAGATTAGTGATCACGTGATGGGTATATTCGACCTTAGTGCGGTTTGAACTACCCACTAATCCACCTTCTTTTCGCAATTTGTATGAATTTTTTATAATAAAAAACACACTTTTATATATTATACCAATTTTTGAAAACAAACTTATTTTAAAAAAATCTTAATAAAATTATGGATAAGTCAAATTTAGCTGGAATGCCATAAATTGACATTATGCACACACATCAACCTATAAGAAATGATAAGATAGACATATGCGACTTAAACAGCACCTTATCTATATGAGCACAACTTTCTAGAAAATAACGGACGAGATTTATACTGCTAGCTACACCATAGCACATTGCCCACCCTATCCCTAACGGACAACCCCACCCCCACCGTGACCGCCTTATCCCCACCGCCCCCATATACTTATTGAAAATAGAAAAATAAATTTAAAATAGTTTATAGCCATAACAAAATTGTAATTAAGTATATGAATTTTTAACTAAGAGTTTAGAACTTGGACAGGTTGTTATGCACCGAAGAAATACATGTAGAACTTATAATGTATAAATAATAAAAGTTTTTAGAACATGGTATCATGCGCTTCGTGAGGGTAAAAGGTAAAAGGGTCGGTATGAAGTAAAGAAATAATAAATCCAAAAAGAAGATGAAATAATACTATACGTTTATGAAAAGCATGGAACACGCGTTGTATATGCAAACAAACAAAAACGTATACTAACTCTACTGTTATTCGATCCATGTACATAATTGATTTTATTCTAATACTATATTGTAATAATTCACTTATTCCATGCACATTGGCAAACAATTTATATGGCACTATTGACGAACATAATGGCCTCTATTAAAGTTAGACATTCGAACATAATGCCTCTATTAAAGTTAGACATTCAAAAAATCAATTAATCACACGAATATGTGTTTTCTAGGCTTCTAGGAAAGTCGGAAAAGAAATCAAATTGCATATATACCAGAATAGGTATCAATTTTAAAACACATAAGCCATTCAATTATACTATATGCTTACAATTCATAAACATTAGTATCGTTTATAAGTAAATAATATGCATAAATAAGATAGCAACAAAGGAAATATCTTGGACCCACAAGCATAGATCTTATCCCTAATTTACACGTTGACAAAACTCTCGATACAAGCCAAATAATAGAAAAAGAGCGGCTATTTCGTATTGGTTAACCAAAAGATTTTTGTTGACAAGAAAATCCAAAAATTGACGTTTATCCGTTAAACAAAACCGACTACTAGTAAAATAATGCATGTAAATATTTTTTTAAAGAAATTCTTATTGGTAAACCAAAATATTTTTAAGAAATTGAAGCTATCTTCTCATCTATCAGAAAAAGATGAATTTAACTTAATTTAATACACTAAACTTTTTATAATTATATTTAAAATAGTACTAATAAGAAAAGCTTATGCTTGAGTACAGTACAACAAATTGAGAGGGTACAAATCTGGGACATAAATATTGAAAGTGACATGGTAGTGGGTTGAGGAGGTGGATGGATGAGTAGCAAAGAAGATACCCCAATCGCTCTCTTTCCTCTCCGACAAAGGAAGGTTGTAGGGACGATATTTGCCGTTGTCAAATCAAAATTTGGCGTATATCGTAAAGATAAAAAGCAATCAATGAACTGAACATAAACATGCCTTTTAATTTTTAGTAGTACTGTATTTTATTTTACATTTTGCTTCATCCAAATGATGACAAGAAGTTATTGGAAAATTTTCATAACCATACACAGACGGCACTGAAGAATGAAGTTAATTCCTATGCAGGAAACTCCAAGATTGGGGGAAATTAACATTAATTATTCATAAAAAGTGAAATGATCCAAAATCAGAAAAGCAATGCTACACTAGCTCATGATGTCAGCAAAGAAAAGTTAAAGAGGAATCAGATAAAGCTGAGGATAAAAAGATTGCAGCAATAGAACCGCAAAAAAAAAAAAGAGGAATAAAGAAGAAAAAAAAGTTCCGCTGGGGAAATCCAGTGAAACGAATAACAAATTAACTGAATCTTGTTTTCATCGTTCAACCTAAGCCTAATTTTTGCAGCCAAAAAAAAAAGAATAAATAAATATGAAGATATACTCAAAATAAAAAGAATATTTCTAGAAAATCTATAATCCACAACTTAATTTCACTGATCGGAAAAATTTCCCGGTAGAAATCACAAAATCGAAACATTCAAAAAACGATGAAGATTTTCCGAAAATCATAACCTACTCGCAAATCGCTATAAATAATCAACCGTACGAACGAACAAATGAACTACTCCAGATATGAAAAATTTCGAGTAGTTACAACTACAAACCGAACAGATCACAAAATTTGTTCATAAATTGAACTAACACCTTGATTAATTAATCAGCAAAAAAAAAAAAATTAGAGTTCAATATATAGCACTACTTGCTTATTATACTAGAAATCAACTAAGCACATAGAAATATGAGAAATCAAACATATAAAACTAGCAAAAACAGAGTAAACTAACATTACTATAACGGTAGAACAAAAATGAAACGATGATGATGAATTAGGGAAGAAAAATTATACCTAGATGCGATTGGTAGAGGAGAAGATGCAGAGTTGGAGTTCCAGATCTGGTTGACAACTCGCTTCCCGAAGCCAGTGATCGATCGGCTACTCGAATTGGCTGCCATACAATGCAACAAACAAAGAGAGAAGGATAGAGAGAGTAAAAAAGAGTAGTAGCTGAAATGTGATTTGTTGTTGGTGGTGAGTGGTTTGTGAAATGGATATATATTTATACACAAAAATAGGAATAGTGGAAAGGTGGAGACACTTCTATCTTTGAAATAGTGAAATGGAAAGATGCTGTGAAATTCCCCGTTTGGTTTTCTTCTTAGTACCTAACACGTACGATTGGAGAAAGTAACGGTCAACGTTAAAGTGGCGTTTATTTGTTGACGCACGCCGTTAGTTATAATAACAGATAGATAATCCATAATCAGCCAATGGTTTTCTTGGGTAAGGTAATTACTAGTGTAGTTTCCGTCTCTTGAATTAATTGATAATTGACCAATTATGGTGGATAAAAATATTCATTAATTAGATTTAAACTCTGCTGCATCAAATTTTATTTAAGCGGATTTGATTTATGCATGTAAAATACTACCTCCGTCCCTAAATATAAAATTCCGTTAAGAAAATTATGGGAATTAAGAAAGTTGATTAGACTATTAAATATATTGACTATTTTGTACTCCCTCCGTCCCAAAATAAAAGTCTTTTAAGATTATTGCACATAGTTTAAGAAAAGTAATGATTAAATGATTAAGTGTAACAATTTTACAATATTGCCCTTAATTACAATTGGTTGTCACAAAAGTATTGTATAATGTAATATCTTAAAAGTAGTGTAGACAATAATTATTAGGGGTAAAGTTGGTAAAAATTAATTAATGTTGCATTGAAAACTTAAAAAGACTTTTATTTTGGGACAAATTTTTTTGGCTAAAAAGACTTTCATTTTGGGACAGAGGGAGTATAATTTTACAAGTTTATCCTTAGGAAAGAGAAATAGTTAATGTGTATGTAACTATATTTATTACAAAGCACAAAAAAAAATGTAATATAATTAGGGATATGTGTGAAAAAAAATAATTAATGCATTTTGAAAGTTGAAGAGGGTCTTATAAAAAGGGACAAAAAAAAAACTCAATAAAATCTTATAATTAGAGACAGAGATAATATAATTTAATGAATTGCACTCGATTATAAGATAGCAGTATGTGCAAAATTTAATTTAGGGGAGATTCAATTTCTAAAATGATAAAAGATAATAAATAATTACGCTGATTAAATAAAGAGCGTCCACAATTGTGACAACGGAAAGACGAATTAGTAGTTGCATTTGTAACTGTGAATGCAAGATCATCTTTCTAATTAAGAAATCCCATTCTATAGTTTCTTCAAACTTGAGACAAGGAAGTACATTCTCTAGTGTAGGTAAAAGGTTCTGGTGTAGCAATGATGCTCTAACAATTGAATTGTGATGAGTCTCATATATTTTTTTGGCAGTTGCATCTTTCAGAGAAGGATCATACAAGACTATTTGTTTCCATATTATTTTCAACTGTGCTAAAAATTCATAAAGAAGTTGACCGAATTATTGTTTCAAATTACTAAGATTTTTAAATAGTTAATATTGATGAGATAAATTAGAGACAGTTGTTAACTTGAGATTTTCCACATAGTAGGAAAAATCAAGTGAATGCTACATGAATGAAATGCTAAGTGTTGACATTTAATGGACACGCATTGACAATGGTGAGGCGTCGACAAGACCTTCCTGACTAACATTTTGAGATAACATGGAAGAGTCTTAGAGGCATATTTTAAGCTTTAGCTTGAAAAGTCTCAAGAAAGGCTTGGGTAACCTCTCGATAGGGGTGGGAATAGGCCAGACCGACCTACAGGGGCTTATAGTCTAGTCTACTTAAGGTCAGGTCTGGCCAGACTTTTTTAGTAAAAAGGTCAGGTTTAGACTTTTTTAAAAGCCTATTTAATTAAATAGGTTAGGCTTAGGCTATTAAAAAAGCCTATGAAACCTTATAAGCAGACCTATATTTTCATATATATTAAAAATATGTTAAATAGGTTGTCCTATATATATATATATATATATATATATATATATATATATATATATATATATATATATATATATATATATATATATATATATATATATATATATATATATATATATATATATACAAAGGCTAAATAGGTCGGCCTATATATGTTTATATTGGTCAGTCTATAAAGCTTCTTAAGTAATATGAAATAATTGAGAACCATAATGAGAATAAGACTTGTAAATAGGCTTTTAGGCCAAGCCAGACTTTTAAAAAGGCCAGGCAAAAAAAGAGAGCCTATAATAGACCATAGGTCAGGCTCAGGCCTTTTAAGTTTATCATATGCCAGACTCAGGCCTTATAAAGCCTAGTCCAGCCTAGCCTATTTCCACCCCTACCTCTCGACATAGTGTCAAGAACGAGTCCTTCGAAGAACCTCAAGGACTTAGAAAATTAAGGAAACCAAAGACAAAAGAGACTTAACATTATCAGCAAATACCTTAGACGAGCAAGCAGTTGCTAGTGTTTAAGAGAAGTTAGAAAACATGGGATAGTGGCAATGCATTGGAAGAATAGTTGCATGCGTTCGAAGATGTGTCAATCCTTCAGGAATAAACTACCGGGGACAATCATTTGTAGTTTGGTATATATAGCAAACTCATGTGTTGGAATTAAGTTCGCAAATTTCATATATTTCTCTATAGAACTGGAGTACCCAAGCTAACGAGCGAAATAATTTGTGAGCAATTATGTGAGTCTGCATCCTCTTTTCTTTTGTACTTTTTCATGTTTCCTTAATTAAAACATTCTTCATCCTTGTCATTTATTGCACTTCATTTAATGTTATTTATTTCAAGTTTCTTTTACCTTAATTTAAACTTCATTGTCTTTAAAGTTTACGTTTATACTATCTGCAACCAGACATCAGTAATCACTTTTCACGCATACGTCTTCATAAAAGTTTTCGCACAAGACAATTCTCGAGATTTTTTGAGTTAATCTCTGTTATGAAACGATGTCGCCAATAACAGAACAAAGTTATGAGATCAAGATTGAGTTTCTTGAACAAACACAAGAAACTCTATTAGGTTTCACAAAGGAAAAGAGAAGAAGGAAAAAGAATATGGAATTGGTTAAATCTGTTTTACTATTCACTTTCTCAATAAGGGTTCAAAAATTACAAGTGAATACCAACAATTAACCTCTCCCAATAACCTGAGAGAAGTAGTTTATTTATAGACTACTAAGTTAAATTAGATTACAAGCTAACTTAACAATTGGGCTTACAAGCAAGGTCCAATTCAACATGCTAACAATCCTAGCATTTCGACTACTGCATGCTTGAGCATACTTCGACTATAACATACAAGATCAGTATGTGAACATACTTCGACTTCATACTAAACCTTATGTCAAACCATGAAGTTACCCTTGTCGACACTAGAGTTCGATCCAAAATAACACAAATCTCCACCTTGGAACAAACTCTACACAAAATAAGGGAACAAACTAGCTTTCATCATGCAACTTTATCAACTGCATACGGTGAAAAAACTTCTTACTCGGCAATGTCTTGGTGATCAAATCATCAACATTGTCATCATTCGAAACCTTCAACACTTAGAATTCTCCACACTCGATTATCTCTCTGACAAAGTGCAACCTCACATCGATGTGCTTGGTTCGCTCATGATAGGATGAATTCTTCGACAGGTGTATTGCACTTTGACTATCACATTTAACAGTGATAACTCGACCTTGAAGTTTCAACTCCTTAGCAAAACCTTTAAGCCATAATGCTTCTTTCACATCTTTAGTGATAGCAATATATTATGCTTCAGTGGTTGATAAGGAAACAACCTTCTGAAGTGTTACTTTTCAACTGATTGTTGTGCCAAACATAGTGAACACATATCCAGAAATAGATTTTCTGGAATCCATGCAACCTGGATAATCAGAGTCGACAAATCCTTTGATTTCGACTTTGCTATCATTATCATAGGCTCCACTATAAATCAGGGCTTTTCTCAGAGACCCATTGATGTATATAAGAATCCACTTTAATGCTTGTCAGTGCGCCTTCCTAGGATTAGAAATATACATGCTTACAAGGTGATCGTTAAAATAGCAAGTGTACTATTTTTACGATGTAGTAATAATAGGGGTTATCCCCAGAATCGATCTCGAGGACTGTGTGTTATTGTAAATGCAGATGCTAATTCAATTAAACAAAAGTTTCCTTGGGGTTTGATTGTTTGAGAAATTATAACTAATAATAATAAAGTAAACAAAATTATAAAATTTACTTAAGACAAATATGAGAAGGCATGCTAGAGGAAAGTGTGTGAATTGCACTGCAAAAGCCCTCGATCCTTATTCTAGGAGACATGACTCAAAACAAACCTTACCGATTCTTAAGATTATTTTTCCCTAATTCCTTAGCAGAAAAACCTTTGAGATTCAGTCTCTACCCTAATTCCTTAGCAGTCAAGAAAGAATCACAAGCATTATATTTTATCAAGAATATGTCGGTTATTACAGGGTATCCCCATTCCTAGGCAATATCTACTGTAATATTACTATGCGAAAGCGTTAGGTTGGTTGGTCCGACCTAAACCTTAATCGTAAATCAGTTTCAATTTGCCCGATCGGAAAAGCATTAAACACATTGCATAACAAAAGATTAAGGAAAAAGCATTATCTCATAGAACAATGGAAATCAGAGTCATTACAAATGCAATTCAGGGACACCCCCTAGCATTAGGGGGTTTAGCCCCTCATAGTACTAAAATAAATTACAAAATAATAGATAGACATTACAAGAATAACGGATGAATTCAATCTTCAATCGCGATGGCTCATGAAAAATCTTCCTTCCCCGAATCACTTGATAGCATCCAAACTTTATCGTACAATCTTTCGTAATGTCAAAAGTCCCTCTCCCTTTCTCAAAAATAATCCTAAATAGTCATAATTCACTTGACAACGACAGGAAATACCCAGAATGCCCTTTGGAGTACCCAAACATAGAAAATAAGAAAAATCAGAAAATGCCTCGCCCAGGCCAACACGGGCGGTGTCAGACAACACGACAGGCCGTGTTGGCCTTCTGGTCCTAACAACACAAAATTCCTCCATGCCAGACTTGCTGACACGGGCACCCGTGTCAGCCCTCTGACTTCCCTTCAATCTTCAGCTTCTAGCCATCTCCTGACACGGGTGCCTGTGTCAGGCGACACGGGTACCCGTGTCAGGACTACTATAACTTCAAAAACTTCTATCTGAAACTCCGGAACTCCCGTTTCGCATGCACAAGACCCTTGGGCTTTTTACCTGAATCTGATAACAAAGAACACTACCACAAACAAGCATAAAATGCAACAAAATAACATAAACTACTAAGAGTAACAATGCTAGAAAGAAAATACGAAAAGTAGAATTAATTTGAAAAGTAATGAAAATACAAAACAAAGTGTTACCGATTTCGCGGTTTCGTACCGAATAACAGACATAAAACAAGTAGAAATGGTGACCGATCACAAGGCTCACTCCATACGTTATGTTTGGCCTCGTACAAACCATTTCATACATTAAAGAACCTATTATATTAGCATATAGGATGCTATTCATATAGGCTCTTTCGACTTCAGTACTAGACTTTGAATTCGACATACCAAACTTGTTGAGAATCTTTTTCAAGTATGTCTCTTGAGATAAGCATAATCTCGACTGCTTTCTATCTCTCTGGATGTCAATCCCAAGAATTCTGGAAGCAACTCCCAAATCCTTTATTTCGCCGTATCGAGTTCAGCCTTTACCTTCATAACATATTCGACATTATTTCTTGCTATGAGGATGTCATCCACATAAAGCAACAAAATAACAAGTGAATTTCTAGGTCGAAGTTTGAAGTAAACACTATGGTCGAACTGGCTCCTAGTGAAACCAATATGTGCCATGAACTTGTCGAATCTCTTATTCCATTGTCAAGGAGATTGTTTCAGGCCATACAAAGACCTATTCAGCTTACACACATAATCTTCCTTTCCCTTTTCTACATACCCCCCAGGTTGCCTCATCAAGATTGTTTCATCTAGATCAGCATACAAAAAGGTTGTCTTCACATCCATTTGTTCAAGTTCTAGGTCAAACTTTGCCATCATAGCTAACAACAGGTGAGAACACATCATTGAAGTCGACACATTCTTTCTGAGTGAACCCCCTGATAACCAACCTTGCTTTAAAGCGATTCTACATCACTCATTCGATTCCTTCCTTAACCTTAAAAATCCACTTACAATTGACTAACATGGCTCATGCATGTTTCTCAATCAGCTCCCAAGTGTTATTATCATGAAAAGATTTCATCTCATCATCCATGGATTTCGGTCATTCAGTATTGTCTCGAATCCTCATAACTTCTTTATAATCTATATGTTCTTCATCAAGAACCTCACTTGCATAAATTCAGGCACAAGCTATGAGATATGCATAACCAAGTCTTTGAGGTGGCTTGATGACTCTTCTCGACTTGTCTCTTGTCAGTAGGTAGTCATTATCAGTCTCCTCATCCTTGACATCAGCTTCTGCTTCTTCTTCGACTTTATCTGGGTCATGCAATTCAGCATCACTATGCTCCACCTCAACAAGAATTTCTCTCTGTTTAAGCTCTTCTTCAGAAATCTTCGAACTTTGACCAATGTCATCAGCTTTCTTGAAAGCCATCTCAGCTTTACTAAAAACTACATCTCGATTTGTGATACACCTCCTGTGACCTGACTCTAGGCACCACAGCCTATAAGCTTTGACTTCTTCAGGGTATCTAAGGAATATACATTTCAAAGCTCTAGGTTCGACCTTGTCTTGCCTAATGTGAGCATAGGCTAAGCAGCCAAATACTCTAAGTCTGTCCAGACTAGGTGGATGTCCCGACCAGACTTCTTCAGGTGTCTTCATTCCTAAGGCAGTCGAGGGACACCTATTTATCAGGTAGGTTGCACTCACAACAACTTCTGCCCAAAACACTTTCTTCAATCTTGCAGTTACCAACATGCACCTTACCCTTTCTATAATGATTCGATTAAACCTTTCAGCCAAACCATTTTGTTGGGGAGTCCCTGCAGTGGTTTTGTGCCTTGCAATGCCAGACACATCACAATAGTTGTCAAACGCCTCATTACAAATTCAAGATAATTGTCGGTCCTCAACCTCTTGACCTTCCTTCTAGTTTGGTTTTCGACCAGAGTCTTCCAACTTTTGAAATTTTCAAAAGTTTCATCCTTATTCTTCTTGATGAATACCCATAACTTTATAGAGTAATCATCAACTATGGATAGAAAATACTTTGCACCTGAGTGTGAAGGATTCCTTACAGACCGCCAAAGATCAGCATGAATGTAATCAAGGGATCCATGTGTTATTTGTTTACCTTTGTTAAACTTCATTTACAGGATTTACCAAATACACAAGGTTCACAAAACTCCAGTTTTTTGACCTTGTCACCACCCAGTAGATTTTGTTTCGACAATTCTACCAGGCCTCTTTCACTAACATGGCCAAGTCTCTTGTGCTATAGCTCAGTCTTCGACACAGGTTTCATGGATGCAACATCTTCTGAACCACTTACAACCTCAACCTCAAAGGTATACAATCCTTATTTCTTCACGCCTCTCGAGACTTCCTTCAACCCCTTCATTACCCTTAGGATGCTTTGCTTTTCTTTGAAAACACATCCTTTCTTGTCAAATTCACCAAGAGAAATTAAATTCCTCTTAAGATCAGGTACATACCTAACATCAGTCAATAGCCTTATTGGCTCATTATGGAACTTGAATCTCACAGATCCAATACCTGTAATTTTACAAACTTTGTTGTTTCCCAATAGCGCTACTCCACCATCTTGATCGCACAATTTCTCAAACACACCTTTGTTTGGAGTCATGTGCCAAGTACACCCTGAATCCATAATCCACTCCTTGCTATAGTCGCTACTTGAAACCACCAGGACATCAGATGATTCATAACCATCTTTCAGAATGGTATCATAACCATTATCCTTTCCACCATGATTGTTCAGTCGATCAGGGCATACTTTTCTTGTATGGACCTCCTTCTTACAATAATAACACTTAATAGTATGAGCATTACCACCATAAGAATTCTGTAGAACTTTACCTTTTTTCTTCTCAAACCTACCATCTTTCTTCAAGAATTTGCCCTTAACGGACAAACCTTCACCAATATAAGATGGCTTGTGCTCCTGGCATCCTTTCAAATCCTTAGAGTACAAGGTAGATTGAACATCTTCAAAGGTCAATGACTCTTTTCCATAGAAGATAATTTATTTGAAGTAAGCATGAGAGTTAGGTAAAGAGCCCAACAACAGCAACACTTGATCTTCATCATCAATCTTGACCTCGATATTTTCAAGATCAAGAATTAACTTGTTGAACATATCCAAATGCTCATTAAAGGCTTTGTCTTCACTCGTTTTGAATGAGTACAAAACTTGCTTTAGGTAGAGATGATTAACCAACGATTTTATCATGTACAAACCTTCAAGTTTCATCCATACACCCGCTGCAGTTTTCTCCTTTGAAACATGTCAGAGAACCTTATCACCAAGGCTCAATACAATGATATTGTGGGCTTTTTCGACCATCGTTGTCTTCTCCTTCTCCGTTAGGGCAACATCTATCTTCTTCGATCCTTTCAACGCTTCTAACAAACCCTGTTGAACAAGAAGAGCTTGCATCTTCAAGCGCCACAAACCAAAATCATTCACATCGGTGAATTTCTCAATCTTATACTTTGTTGACGACATCTTCTCCTCCACACTCACCGCACCAGTATGTTTTAAAATGCGGTCGTCAATAACAGAACAAAGTTATAAGATAAAGATTGAGTTTCTTGAACAAAAACAAGAAACCCTATTAGGTTTCATAAAGGAAAAGAGAAGAATGAAGAAGAATAAAGAACTGGTTAAATATATTTTACTATTTACTTTCTCAATAAGGGTTCAAAGATTACAAGTGAATACCAACAATTAACCTCTCCCAACAACCCGAGAGAACTAGTTTATTTATAGACTACTAAGCTAACTTAGATTACAAGCTAACATAACAATTGGGCTTACAAGCAAGGCCCAATTCGACATGCTAACAATCTTAGCATTTTGATTACTGCATACTTGAGCATATTTCGACTACAACATACAAGATCAGTATGTGAATAGACTTCAACTTCACACTAAACCTTCTGTCGAACCATGAAGTTACCCTTGTCGACACTAGAGTTCAATCCAAAATACCACAATCTCAAAGACTTTCAAACTTGTGATTGTTCACTAAAAGCACATGCGAACAATAATATAACAATTTTAAATGATCCCATACCACTTTGGCATTTTCAAACTGTCCAAGCTGCAAATGAATACTTAGAGTTGAGGTATTGTGAAGCCAAATAACATTTGATGGTTATTGCTATCTCATTCTTCTAATTTATTATCTTAGGCATTTGGTTTTTCATTCTCACCTATTACAAGACACTTTTTTTTATCATCTGTCACATATCACCAGAGTCGTTGACCTTTATGTTTAACTGATACGGTAGTTTCATATTATTTTTGCATGTCTTTTACAATAGAGGAATAGGTTATATATAACCCTACTTTTAGTTATAACCAAATCAGAGTAATTAAAAATAATAATTATATTCCCTATTATAGCTCTTATGATATAAATGATAACTTATGCCAACACTCCCCCTGTCGCGGTGAAAATTGGATACCATAGTTATTTGTTAACTAGGATCGCATTTTTTAATGTCACCACCGGTCTTTGATTTTATCCAAGGGAAGGGAGAAAAACCGAATACCCACAATGCAATGCAAATGCACTAAGATTCTAAGTTCGGGGGTTGGTTATACATAGGGAAGGTGTTAGAATCCTAGACATCTGTAGTACTCTACAGGAACCTCTTGATTCATTTTATGTTATCTGTTATTTGTTTTGCTAAGGGTTTAAGGGTTGGTGAAGAAGATGAGTCATCATCTTAAGAAAACCACCACAGTTCTTTGAAAATATTTGTATTTGTGGGGTATGGGATTGTATGTCCCTTTCTTTGAGATGATTAACATCTAATTCTCTTGTGTGGAGAATTAGGTAGGCTAAAGTTTGATTTAAAATCAAAATTGAAGGGGGACTAACCTAGGAAGTCTATCCTAAGTTGTCTAATTGTCTTATCTTAAGTTTGTCGATTATGATGCAAATGATATGCACCATGCACAACAACATAGTTGTCATGCATGGGATTTTCCCTTGGATATTTATGCGATTAAATTAACGTTATTTAGGCGAGGGTGCTAGCAAAGTGATGCTAGACTTGTGTCTTGTGATCAATAGGTCGAATGTGATGCCCTAAGGCGATCGACTTATATGGGTAGAAAATTGGCTCGACGTTGGATCAATGATTTTTTAGTTTTTTGAAAAGGGTTTGAAGCAGAAACAATAAGTCAAAATAGGAATGCAGGCAAACATAACATTCGCACGCTCACGAACCTATGACTAAGCAAGAGGTTTCTAAACGGAGGCGATTTACAGGTTGAGTTCCAAACTTAATTATTTTATTTATTTGAGATTATTATTATTTATTCACTTGGGGGGGGGGGGGGGGGGGGGGGGGGGCTAAGGAAGTTTTTAATTATAAAGGGATTCTTAGTTTTAGCGGCTATTATGAAAAAGGTTTTTTAGATTAGTTATTACAAAAAACTCTAAATTTAACTAATTATAAATTTTTTATTGTTATTAAAGAAAAGTTTTAATTTCATTACAAAAAGGAATTAGATTAATTAAAAAAGGTTAAATTAATTATTAAAATTTTAGTGTTAATTATTATAAGAAAAGATCTAGGTTGATTATAAAAAGGGTTTTTAAATTAATTATTATTAAAAATCTAAATATCATTATAAAAAAAACTTGCTTTTTGATTATTATCATAAAAAGGGTTTTTTGAAATTAAGAAACTCAAATTTAATTATTGTGATAAAAAGGGTTTTGGATTACTATTAAAAGTTTTAAATATAATTATTATAAAAGGGATTTAGATTAATATAAAAAAAGGTCTTAATTTTATGAAAGAAGAGATTTTTAATTATCATTTGAAAGAAAAAGTTGAAATTGATTATTATATAAAAAAGAGTTTAATTATTAAAAGTTTTGGTTTTAATTATAAAAAGGTTTTGGTTAAGCTTAGTTGAGTTATAAAAGAAGTTTTTACTTAATTAACTAAAAAGGAAAATGCAAAAAAAGGAAATGAGAGTCTTCTCTCCCTCTCAGTCGTCTCTCTCAAAGGGGGAAAAACAAAACCCTAATCGAAATTCGCCGCCACCCACCATCATCCTCACTCTCTCGTCTCAAAATCTCTCTCGATCTCACAGTTCCTCTCTCGAAATTTTCTTCTCTCTCGCAATCGTCGCTCTCGATTTCTCTCAATTAAACATCAACAAACACAAATCCTAAGTCTACCCCAACCCCAATCATACCCGATACCCCATTTTCATTATTGTTTATGATTACAAGTACATCGGATTTAGAGAATGAGAAAAAAAAGATCGTCATAGGTTGGCGACGAGAAGATGCGAACGGCTCCAATGGTCACCACTTCAGGGATGCATCTTCTCTAAACATTACCTCCTTGCGTGCTTTGTTTGTGTGTGTGTTGCGATGAGTCCGCCGTGTGTGTGTTTATGGGTTCTCCGGTGTATTCTCCCCTTCTTCTTGGATCGAGTGTTCTGGCGAAGTTGGTTGGTGTCTGATGAATTTGGTTTGGTATGTTGATGAATAGGTCTGATGTTTGGGTGATGAATAGGTTAATGAGTTTGGATTTGTTCTGCGCAAGGTTTTATGGATGAATTGGTTTTCTGGTTTACTGATATGAATAGGGTTTGTGTATGAATTATCTCCTCTCTTTCTCTTCATCTCGGTCCCTTTTATAGACATGGCCAATGATGAACTTCTTTGGGAAGTTTTTTTTTTCTTTAAATGTTGTAATGAAGGTGTGATAAAGTGTGATTTGTTTGCTGATGTGATTTGGTACGATTTGATTATGATTTCTCAGTTTGGAAGGTTTGGGTTTCAAATTTGATTTGGCGAAGTGTGATTTTTTTTCTTTAAATGTTGATTATGATTCGGTTTTCAAATTTGGAAGTTTTTTTTTGGAAATTTTGCTGGCGGTATCTCTTATGATATTGCCCATAATTCCGTTTTTTCCACATGAAGAAAACAAATCTGATTCTCAAACTCTCTGAGGCCATTTAGGAAAATTTTAAAATTGAATGTCTGGACATGTTTGGAAAGTAGTAATGTGGTCTGGCTTTGGAAGGCTCCTTCAATCCTTGTCTGAACAATGCCTCGTTTGCTTTAGAAAGTTGAATTTGTCTTGATTGCTTTTGATTATTGACAGGTCAGGGTATTGAAGTTTCTAATTTCGGTTGGACTTGATTTGCAGGTGTATTCACGGTTCTTCAATGTTTCAACAACAATCATCATGGAGCGAGGAACTTCCTGACTTTTGTTGAAAATGTAGTCCAAGAGCTCATGCTTCATGAAACTGGATCTGCTCGAGTGAATCGTTCAGGTATTAATCTTTCTCAACACTATCTCTTACCATAGTTCAATGATTTTCAAGAATTTGCCCTCTTCACTTAAAACGCTCTTTAGTTTGTAGGTGGTGTGTGGTATTTTGTATCAGCATCTTGGAATAGTAGGGCTTGCGAAAGTTTGGTGTCTTGACTGTGCCATGCTTGTACTGTTTGAGCATTTGGTTGCGGTAATACATGTTCATTTTGAGTATTTGTTGGCTTTGGCTGTATAGTGGCACAAATGAAAGGGACTTCAAAGTTTGAACTCTAAGTTCTGAAATGATGTAGAACTTTGCACCATTGCGTCAATTTTATGTTCCTCGAATTTGATAGAACTTGACCTTTCTCTCTGTTGTGATAATAGGAAGTCCATGCCGTCTGCTGTATGCCCTGACAAGTGCTTTCGGATCCAGCTCGTTGCATATCCGTTGGTAAGAACTTCATGATCTTCAACAATACCACCTTTGTCGCTTGTCCTGTCATAAACCCTTTGGCCGGTAACTTTGCAGGCTCCTGATGATCCCATGCACATTGTTCTTGGCGAACTACGAGCTGTCTTGCTTGCTGGTAATTGTGCTCCATCATTCTTCTTTGTATATATGCAAGAACTTATGTAGGCATTAGGCTCGCTGTATTGATTTAGTTGGCAGGTTTTAGGAGCTTCGAATGGAGGAATCATCCATAACGATATTGTTATCTCGAAGATGATAAGTAAGAAATGTAGCTACCGGTGGTGAGGCCTTGGAAATTGTTAGTCGTGAAAGTTGTTCATAAAATCTCCACAGAGCAAAGCAAGGAACCAGATTTTCAGGACTGTTATTAGTTGCCACATCTGAGGTTGCGCAGGTGCGTTGACTTCTGTTTTATACCTCATGTAAAATGTATTGGAATGATAATGGACTATCTTGTTTTAGGAACAAATAGTATGATCTTTGTAGGATTATAAGGATTTGTAAATGCTTGTATCTTTGGATGAATTGGTAATCTTGGCAAGGAGAACAAACTTGAAGTCTAACAGCTTTGGCATATTCTCTTTGGCAAATATTCTTCATTTCTGCGTGAGTGGTAAGCAAAATATAAACCAGGTATAATTGGTCTTGATGTCTGCGGCGGGATGGATGGGTGAATCTGGGCACCTGCTCTCATTACAGGACGAAAGGTTTCATTTTTCTTTTTCATTGTGCATATGCCCTTGGTTTAAATCAGGATATGATAACACCAGATATGCATAACTTCACGTTACTGTCTTCGTGATCTTTGACGACTTTGGCACAATTGTTGATGCAGGATTTAGTAAATTGGCACTGGTTATGCGAACGGGACGGTGCCCATACATGCTGGTAATCAGTTTCTAATCAATTTCCACATTACTCATTGTTTGCACACACATACACGATGATACTACCCTTTTTCCTTCCTGTACTATTGGTATCACGAATCGTAATTCCTTCTCAACATCTCAAATTGCAACTTTGAAAATGAGAGATGGATAGTTGGCGTGTTGCAAATCAATCTCAGCAGCTCATTTTGTTCATTTCTTTTTGTAGGATGTGTTTTGTTGGTACTTGTAGGACCTAACTCGCACAAAGTGCATTCATCTTGGATCAAGACTCTCAATAGTTTCGTTTCATTAGGATTTGCAAGCTGTGGTGACATAACTGGAATAGTTCGTGGCGGTAATGGGTGGACCTCATCAAAACGTTGAGGACGTGAGTGCGCACCACAAGAATTGATAGGTTTCACAAAGACGTCTTTGTTTTACTAGGAGTATAAAGGTCTATGTAATTTGTATCATGGCAATATTTAAACCTTTATAGTAACTTGACTTGTCAAATGGAACAGTACTTTAGGATTGATTTGAGTTTGGTTCTTAAAAAAGGAACGAAGCCTTATTGCCTTTTGTAAACCAAGTACACGAGCATGAGTCTTTGGCAATGTTGAACTTGACATTCTCATGATACATATTATACATATTATTTGCAACTAATCTTGATGGATAAAGGTCTTTGAAATTTGAGACTTGGCAAAAGGGTTTGAACCATGATTGAAACAAGAATCCCAAGTCATGTAAATAAAGTTGTATGGTCTTATAGTTGTACGGTTTAAACATACTCTTTGATTCTCTCGCAAAAGCTCACAACATATACGACCTTTGATGAATTTTGCCTTCAATTGAACTTTTAACCTTGAATCTCTTAGAATAAAATTGAACTCAAAATATGGACTTTGTATGCTTTAGGTATACTTCCAAAGGACACTTGATTTGAGTGGTGTTGGAGGACTTGAATTACTTTGAAAACAATCTTGAAACCACAATTAAAAGCAAATGAGTTCCATTTTGCCATAAACTTAATTTGACCAAACATGATTTAATAACTTGAAAAGGAACCAAATGAATCTTGTGAATTTAATCTAAATCAAGGTTTTGAACCAAATTGAGACTTCAATGAGAAATGTTTGGTAAACAACTCTTGGGTTTAAATATGGGCTTCAACTTGAATCTTTGTAAACAACATGTTATGTATTTCCAAGAGTTTTGGAAAGTACAAGAAATAGGTCTTTGAATAATGGCTTGGTGGACTAACATTCTCCAACCAAACCTGGCTATAGCATTCCACTTCTTTATCAACAATATTAACAAGCAAAAACTTTAAAGATTCGCAAGGATTACTCAATCTTTCATCACTGATCAAAACATCTTGAACATTCTAAATCTCAAATGATCTTCAAACTTGCTTGAAGAATACTTGACAGCTTCAGGAACACAAATATTTTTCTTGAAACGAAAGGCATGAGTTTCATACTTGGAACCAAATGAATTAGAATCATAGGAATGATGTAGGAGCTTCCAACTTGGCAATGTGAACCTGTGACGAATCAAAGGTCTTGAATTTTCTAATTCTTTCCAGATTGAACTTTTACTTGATGAACCATCACTTGTGAACATAGGGCAAATACATCTCTTAGTCTTGAAGAGCTTACATAGGGGGATAAATGTCAATTGTAGTACAACCAGTGATCAGTCTTTGGGGTGCCAAATTCCATATCATAGGGTATAAGGACTTAGTCTTTGTGGGGGGAAAAACTGAGGAATCTGAAGGAAGGAAAGACTTGGTAGTGGTTTAGGGACCAGAGAGGGAAATGGCACAATCTCACAGGGATCCACACACATCTTGCAAAGACCAGAGAACCTTCACAAACAACCTTTGAGATCTTTGAGCCTTCTGTAGCGACACCTGTACTCATAAATGAAACAAACAGACAACAACTAGGTAAAGCAGTTAGTTATGCACGAGATAATGACCTAAGATGTTATGAAAAAAGAAAAGGGATCTTAGGGTCAAAAATTAGGGTGCGACACCCCCTCAAGTTGAGAGATCTCGAATGCCCAACTTGTCAAGTGCGTTGTAAAAGTCTCTACTATATACAAATTTTATAAGTATATCTACCAATTGGTCTTCAGATTTAACAAATAGAAATTGAATTATCTTAGTCTCCATATATTGCTTGACAAAGTGCCAGTCTACTTCCACATGTTTTGTCCGATCATATTGAACTGAATTCTGAATAATTTCAATTGCAAACTTGTTGACACATAAAAGGTTCGCCACATTATTCGGAGCAAAGACAATTTAATTTAATAGTCTTCAAAGATATAGAAGCTCACAAAGAGCCTTAGCCATCCCTTGAAATTCTGCTCCAGCTCTTGATAATGTTACAACCTTTTGTTTATTACTTTTCCATGTAACTAAATTTCCTCCAACAAAGGTGAAATAGCCTGAGGTGGATTTCTTGTTGGTGATATCCCCTACCCAATCGACGTTTGTATAACCTTCAACTTGTAAATAATTATTCTTTGTGAACATTAAGCCTTTTCCAGGCGAGGACTTCAAGTACCGCATGATTCGAATTATTGCGTCCATGTGATCTTTACTCGAGTTGTGCATAAATTTGCTTACTACACTTACAACATATGTTATATCAGGTCGTGTATGAGATAAGTAAATAAGTTTCTAAACTAATCTCTAGTACCTTCCTTTGTTTGTTGACATTTGTCTGGATATTCTCCAAGTTGGAAATTCTGGATAATTGGAGTATCTAAAGTTTACAGCCTAGTAGCCCAACCTCTGACAAAAGATCCAAGATATACTTTCTTTGAGAAAAAATGATGTCTTTCTTCGACCTAACAACCTCAATACCTAGAAAATATTTGAGTCCACCTAGTATTTTCATCTCAAATTTAGTTGCCATATGTTTTTGTAGTTTTTCTATTTCTTTATAATTGTCTCCTATAGTAATCATATCGTCTACATACACAATCAAAGTTGTGACCTTACCTTGGCGATGCTTCGAGAACAAAGTATGACCTGTGTTACTTTGTTGGAAGTCATATTTTTTCATTGCCAAGTTTAATCTCCCAAACCACACTCTAGGAGATTGCCTAAAGCCATACAAACTGCGTTGCAACTCACACACCACCTTAGTCTCAAATTTTGTCATGTATCCTTGAGGGATATATATATATATATATATATATATATATATATATATATATATATATATAGCTTCTTTCAAGTGTCCAAGGAGAAAGGCATTTTTTTATGTTTAACTGATGCAATGGCCAATTAAGATTTACTAAAAAGGATAAAAGAACTCTGGCAGTGCTCAACTTTGCCACAAGCGAAAAAGTTTCTTGATAGTCTACGCCATATATCTGTGTAAAGCCTTTAGCTACCAGTATTGCTTTGTACCTTTCAATAGACCCATCAACTTTGTACTTGATAGAGAAAACCCACTTACACCCTCTTGGTTTCTTTCCTTTTGGTAAAATAAGAATACTTCATGTTGCATTCTTATTTAATGCCTTCATTTCTTCATTCATAGATTGAACCCATCTAGGGTCTTCAATGGCCTCTTCAACCTTATTAGGTACACTGTGTGAAGATAACTCGGTTACAAACTTCTTAAAGGGTTCAAACAAGCCCTTCATAGAGACATAATTAGCAATTAGATACCTCGATCTATGAACATCTTCTCTAGGGGAGTATCGCTTTAGTGGTTCCCCCAATTGTGCATGCGAGGTAGTTCAAAGCTAACAGAGATATCAACATTATTATTAATATGAGAGATATGAGAGCTTACATCATTGATATTCTCAGGAGATGGATCATTAGGTACTAGAAAGAGGGGGAAATTCTGATACTTCAATTTCAAAAGGGAATTTCTCTACTTCACTTTTCATAGGATTTGTTTGAGTTTGACAAGAACCATCAGAAGCTTTAGTTGATGGTGTACCAATATCCTTGAACCAGTCAAGTGTTAATCAATTCGGTTTTTCTTCTGGTGTCCTCCCCTGAAGGGAAGAATTGGATGATGCAAAGGAGTAGAAATGGTTGAATTTCAAGAATGTGACATCCATAGTCACATATATGCGTCGAGTAATATGGTCATAACAACTATACCTTTTTTGGTGTACACCATACAAAAAAAAGGCAGTGAATATCATAAGGATCAAGCTTTGTATGTTGGTTTTTATGTAAGCGAACAAATGCAACATAACCAAAGACTCGAGGTGGCAGCATTTGTATTGAGGGTCGTGGTATAAATGTACACAAGATCTGCAGTGAAGTTTTAAATTCAAGAACCTTTGATGAAATCCGATTAATGAGACTTTTTTTTGTAGTGACAACATCAGTCCAATGGTAGTGAGACACATGTGCTCTAAGTAAAATAGCACAAGAAATTTTAAGGAGGTGGCATTTTTTTTTTTTTGCAGTGCCATTTTGCTACGGAGTTTGGGGACACGTTGTTTCGTAAAATAGATTGTGTTTTTTTACATACTCATTGAATTGGTGATTTAGAAACTCCCCACCATTATTAGAGTGAAAGATCCTAATCTTCTTTGAATATTGAGTTTGAATCATTTAATGGAATTGTTGAAATATGTGCAACATTTTATTTTATATTGAAAAAGATGCATTTTAAAAATAAAATTGATGTTCTTTTACTTATAATTTGTGATAAGAAAAAGAAAAATATATGACTGTTATTGAGAGAGAAGTTGATTTAGTTAGTTATTTGTAAAAGTCGAAATTATTCGAACTCACCGAAAAGTTATTTTTTTTTTAAATATTAAAATAAAATATATATTAACGACCAAAACAAATCAATCTAATATAAGATGTATAAAAAATTTAAAAAAAAAATATTCAAAATTAAAACACAAAATACTAAAAAAAATAAAGATTTTACAATTGATAAGCCAGATAAACAGTATAATATGCAAAACCGAGAATCATACTCAAAAGATATTCATTTAACATTTGATATTTACTTTAAATATGTTTATTTCAAACGAAAGGATAACATAAAAAGAAACAAAAGAAATAAGTTGAATTTATTAAAAAGATATACTACAATTTACTCCAGATGTAAAATGTACTCCATCTGTTTCAAAATAACTGTCGTTTAAAATTTTTTTACACAGATTAAAAAATACAATGATATTATCATAAAATGTTACACTTTTACTAAATTAGTTTTATTATTGTGTTGGAAATAGTGTACAGAGTAATACTTATATGACACAATTAAAAAAAGAGCAATTATTACTATATTACAAAATGAGAATGACAGTTATTTTGAAACAAATTTTTTTTTTTACAACAACAGTTATTTTGAAATGGAGGGAGTACAACTTTAAATCTAAAATAACATCTTATTTTAATGAATATAAACAATATTTGGATTCTTATGTAAAACCACACACTTGCAATATTATATTTAAGAATGAACGTGCTAAATCAATTACATATTATTAAAATGCAGTAGCACAATTTAATCCCTCTATAAAAATATTCGTCAAAATCATACCAATTTCTTTTTATTTTTGATTGAAAGCATATTCCAAATTCAAATTCAAGATACTAAGAAAAAAAATTCAAACTCAGGCAACGACGCGTTTTAAACACGGGGTATGAAATTCGGAATATTCCTATGCCCCATTTATTCTATTTTATTTTATTTTTCATTTGAAAAATGTTTCATTGAGATTTACATGATCTCATTGGCATTTGTGAATTGTGAACTGCTGAGTGTTGATTGGTTGGGCATTGCAGACTGCATGACTAACGCCGTGTTTACTGATCCGCACAAAACATGACCACTTTCAAATTTTTTAACAATAATAATTTTTCGTCTTGATAATAGTTTTTTAAAAAGTTAGTATCATAGTAAGTAAATTTTGGTGATGCCTAGGATATCCATGATAAGTTGAGGAAAATGACTATAAGATAAGTTGAGATAATTACTTCGAGATGATACAAAATTTATTTCGATCAGGATTTAGAGATAAGTGATGAAATAATAAAGTAAAATTTAGGTAAGGTGAATCAAATTTTCGACTTAACACATATATGGGTGGATCTATAAGATTAATATTTTAATTTCAAGTTAGTGAGTGAGTGAAAAGTAGTTTGAGAGTGAGAATGAATTGAATATTTAAAATAATGTGAATTGATCTTTTTATAGTATGACTATTCAAATCTTTGCGTGTGATTCGACACCTTATGCAGATTTCTATTTGATTAGATCTAATGGTGAGAGATGCGATAGAGCGCGAGATCGTGCCCTGGACAGAGGTAAGTGTTTGTAATATCTCTTATTCTCTTAAATACTATTTTTCTTATTAAGTGAGAAAATTTGAATAATTAATATGCTAATAAAAGATTTAGTTTTAATCAAATTTTCTAATCCTTACTAGTTAATAAGAAAGGACAAATTGGTAAATTATGAAGAGTGGCATTTTGGAGATTATGAAGATTTGACAAGGGTAGAATGGACATTACATAAGTTGTTGCCACTAAATGACAAACAACATTTCTATGTGTCTTTACCAACTTTCCTTTTCCCTCATTTTTCTTCAATTTCTTCAAAGTTAGTAAGAAAAGAGATAAGAGAGAAAGAAGAGGAAGAAAAGGAAGAGAAAAGAGAAAGCTCTTGAGGAAATGGAAGAATCGTCATCACCGTCACCTTCATCTCATCTAAATTCATCATCATCTTCTTCTCATGATGTGAGTTCTTAGTTAACATAGCTTTTGGGGGAATTTTTATATGAAATTGGGTTTAGGTTTGATGAAATCTTGCTTGTTTGTGAAATGGATGATCAAAACATGATCCTTGATATGTCTTGTACTATTGTTAGTAACCATGATGAAATGTGGCATTGAATTTTATATGGTTGTTGGATTGATATTATCTTCATGTTGTGAGATCATATCACGAAACTATGTTGTTGTTGTTTCTTGATGTTGAGAGATTTTGATCACATAAATTGTGTTGTCATGGTTAGAGATTCATGAAGTTAGGAAGTGATGAAAACATAATTGTCTATATATGTCTTGTATGATGTTAATTCATGGCATGAAATGTTTGAATATGCTGTAATATGATTGAATATGGTTTGGATGGTTAGAGGTTGAGGAAGATGCGTTTAAAAGTGATATTTTTGGGAAGAAAACTGAGAAATTCAGCTCTTCCTGATTTGATTCGAGTCAGAGAATCAACATGATTCGAATCATGAAAGACAAATTTTGTCCATACCTTGTTTTCCTCATAACTTGAGTTTCATAACTCGGATTGAGACGTGACCGAGTGCGGTTGAAATATTGTTTAAAGCTATATCTCATGATGATGCCTAATGACACTTGTTTTCATGTTTGCTCTGTGGGAAATGATTGTACTTTCCCTTACTTATGGGTGTCATGTTCCATAGATAATGGAAATAAAATGAATTGATAGGAACAATAATTGAGCAAATTATAATAATGAATTAGATTAAACCTAGGATCATATTTAGGTAAATATGATTAATAATATGAACTTAGGTTGTGATGAATAACTTAGGTTGTGATGCTCGATTGTGTAAGGTGTCCCAATGTGTACCCGTGACTGAGTAGTCACCTAAAATGAATCGTTCCATCTACGAAAGTGCCCGAATGGCAACGAGTTAATAGTCTTTGTATGGAAAGAAATTATAATGATGTGATTGATGAGAACAATCATGCGGTGATTGGTGAGTATAACCATGTAGTAATTGATTAGAATAATCACGTATTTAGGAATAACCCCTATTCGTGCTAGTCTCGTGTCAGAATCTTATTTAAAGTAGTGATCGGGATAACCTAATAATTAATTCGTAACCTCAAAGTGGGTTAGAGTCCCATAGAGGAGCGAACTTCATTGTAAGAAAGACGAATCATTGAGACAAATTACTGTAACTCTATAAAGCATATTCCATGCAGTGGAGGTTTGCACTCCATGACAATATCCGGTGGATAATGAAATTTATACAAAGTATGTCTGGTATCCACTGACCATATTTGGTGGAAAGAGCTTTAGTCCAATCTATGCAGTGAAGGTCTGGTATCCATTGACAATTTTTTATGGGGAGTGTAATCCATGTAGTGGATGTTTGGTGTCCATTTACCATATCTGGTAGATAGTGTGATCTACGCATTGGAGGTCTTGATTCCATTGATAATATCTGGTGGATGATGAAATCCATATGGTGGATGTTTGGTATCCATTGACCATATTTGGTAGATAACATAGCCCGTGCAATAGAGGTCTGGTATCCCATCGGCCATATCTGACGGATAAATTAGTAGATCCATGTGATCAGTTTTGGGATAATCACCAGTGAGTTAAATGACAAGTGTATTCGTAAGTATGATATTTGTGCATGTTGAGAAGCTAGCAAAGCTTTTTTATTCTTGTTGTGTATGTAATACCCAATAATGGTATTAGTAGTATAAACGTAGTATTTGAACCATGTAAAGCCGAGTGGACCCATAAGATAGGAGAATCTAATGAGATTATTATCCACATGTTAATTATTCTAGATGCATATTCTATGTGGGTGTTACAATGTCCTCATGTTTTGTGCGCCTTCTTTTACGACACTCGTTACTAGGCCTCTTCGTGGGAGACCCAAAATAGTTGTCCACCAAGCCCTTGTTCCTACATCATTGAATGAAGACTTCACCGGGTACGCCTTCGGTTATGCATCTGGTATAAGGAAGTAGAAAAGTCATGATGAGAGGTTGATGTCTTTGGGAAGAGGCATATTAAATGTATCCCTCGTGTTTAACAATGTTTTGCAGGCACATCTCAACATATGTACCTACGTACGATTGTAATGATTCCTTCTAGTACCATGGCATTTGAGTCCTCTTGAAAAGTTCACGATGAAATCTTGATGGTTGGTGGTGAGGGTCACATTTCCCAACACCGTGGATTGCACGATTCATCTTCCTTAGGGGGATATATAAGGAGTTATGGAGTTACCATTTCCCCTTTTTCTCCATTTGTGAACCTTTGAATAGCATTTTCCATGCGTTTACAACCTCGTTTATCTTCATCAATCTCTTCCCATTAACCATTATTTCTAATGTACTTGCGCCACCTCTTATAGTAGAGCGTACAACATACAGGTCATTAAGCTCATCTTTTTCAGGGTAATAGCGAAACCTTTCTTTTCTTTTCATACTTTTTTGCTTTGTTAGGGTTTCTATTAGAGGAAAGCTATGGATTTTGAGAGAGAAAGGTGCTATTAGTGGTAGTACATTATGTGACGATATCCAGTCTGAAGAAATGTTAGGGTTTTTAATATTTTCTGTCACGTACTTTGGTGAATTTTTTTCACCATATATGAAGTTTGGCGGGGGTACAAATTTTGTCTTTATATCGACCATGTGCTTTTTCTTACAGTCATTTATTTTATGTGTTGGCAACCTCTTTCAAAATGGATAACTCTCAATTTAGTGTCTGGAAGGAGACACGAGACAACTCTGCCATGTGGGTGGATTAAGAGACGTTGGATACCGTCTCTACCTTTGTTAGTGAGGGCGGTCTGGATCACACCTTTATTAAAGTGGGTCACTTTTCATATTGGGGAGTGCTTCCCCCCGAAAGGGATAAAAGGTTATGCAAAAATTATGGTGGGTGTTCTAAATCATCTAGTAATTTCTCCTTCACATCTGTACCTAGTGAGATAGACTTATATTAAAGTCTTCCAGAAAGGCGTGCCATCTTTGACACTCTTCCTTCACCTCTTTGAAGCCCAATGGATTCTTGCTGATTTAGCCTGGGGTCAAGGTATGATCTCACTTAGGCAGAATACCAAGATGTTTGAGGTTTATTAATAGAGTATGAAGAACTTTAAGGACTGGTACTACATGGTTAGCCTCTTTACCGATGTGACTCACACTAACATATACAACATATACTTTGTGCCTCCTTATCAATGTTCATATAAATTCTCTAGTTTCCGGCGCCAAAGCCATTTCTTGGTGGATGTCGGGTCTTATGTCTATAAACTGGACAACTTGTCCCAGGAAGAGACACACACGAAGAGGAAATTAGTAACACTATTTGAAGATTTAAGCATTGTTGACAACATGGCTTCTTCGGGGGCAGTGCCAATGAAACAAAAGAATTCGTTCATAGAGACAAAATTGCTAGTGGAAACTAGTAAAAAAAAAAGGGAATATGCATGTCATATTTTTTTGGTGAATAATGCGGGATCTAGTCCGCCATGAAATTCTAGAGGATTCATGCAGAAGAAATCCCAAAAAATTCCACCTGCAGCTTCTTGTGGAATCCCTTGAGGGTGAAGGCCACCATTCAACTATTGCATCATCTGCTGCATGAATTGGTTTTGTTGTTGCTGTATCTATTGTACAAACTGAGGCCACGGAACACCTTCACTGCCACTTAGTGGATCCGAGTTGAAAGTCTGAGTTCTAGGTCTACCATAACCTCTGTGTCCGTCAACCATGATCCTAAATGTCATATAAATAGAATCATGTTGATCAGGCTCAATACTATGGATATAACATTCAGGACAATGATGACAACACACATATGAGGCAGACATAAATACTCATAATATTTCATGACTAGGTCAAGGATACGACCTGCTCTGATACCAATTGTAACACCCATATATAATACATGTATAGAATATACATATCATACATGGTTGCAAAGTTGGTACTGAAATACATAAGTTCCTAGTGGCAACATTATACATATTACATGCCCAAAATAGAAAACTAACAATGGCACAATATATAAGAGATGCCCAAAATATAAAACTAAGAACTAGATCACGATAAGATGATCTCCAAAATAACTTCATAGCGGATGTGCCATCCAAAATATCAAAGAAGCAAGGACATCATGCTACTTTGTCTTTACCCTTCACCTGATCAGAACCACCTCAAAATAATTAACAAATATGGGGTGAGATAATAATCTCAATGGGTTCCCTATCTTATGGGTTCTCTCGGCTCTACAAGGTTCTAAACAAACCTAACTTGAGTCATAAGGGAAAAGGATTCAAGCTCACCAAACTCACATCTTATGGAGACATGCCTCATGAGTTCATCAACTCACACAATCACTAATCGGAAACCATATCAAGACATTTTACCCGACCAACTCTAAGTCTAGGATTCTCTACGTGGGTCACAGGTCCTTGTATCTTACTTCGACTTTCTCGAACACTTCAAGTTCTCCTATGGGACTCTAACACATTTGGTTGCACTATGAGACTCTAACCCATTTGGTTGAACATATGAGACTCTAACCCATTTCATTACACTATGGGACTCTAACCTATTTGGTTGAACATATGGGACTCTAACCTATTTGGTTGCATATATGAGACTCTAACCCATTTGGTTGATGCAAAGTATCAGCGCACTCATCCCAATCTTACTCTATATAAGTACCATGACTTAGGACGACACAATCAATGGGTGTTTCCAACTACGTGATTACACAAGGGATATCGTGATTATACTCGACAATCACAAGGCAATCACATCACCTTAACATTCATAACACAATCATATGTTCCATACAATGCCTCACCTCTTAACTAGACAACCACTTGCCAATGACACACACCTAGGTATCATTTGCACAAGCATTGCCATCTATGTCATTCATTATATCCTAATTATCTTGCTAATTCATTTCATTAATTGATATTAGGGGTTTCCTCACCAATTCTTGTAAATTTCCCATCATGTTATCAATTAATCACAAGCAACAATCCATAAATGAGAGACATGCATACTAATCACAATCCATGGTAATTAACATAAGGTATCTTATAACAAGGCTAAATCATGTACATGAAACACTCCAACCAATTAACAAAAGAATTTCCCAAAGTTCTGTCACGGTCGCCCGACGAGCAGCTGTCGCTACGCGAAAAATTATAAAGAGTCGCCATCGAACTTTATTTATCCCAACGGGGAAAGGAAAACATCAAGAAAACCTCATAAGGAAATGAACATGGTCTCGCAACCAAATTTGGGTTCGGGAGTCAATTACGTAAGAAGAAGGTGTTAGCACCCCTCACGTCCGTTGTAATCAACGGGATCCACTCTTATTGTTCTAATCACAGGGTGTGTATATCTAAAGACTTACTTGCTAAGGGAATGCAAGAATAAATTAACTGGGAAAAAAGAAAAGGCTTTTATTATTGAGTTCGTCTGAATTTCGCAACGCAGTGCCTACGTATCCCAAAGGGAATCATAACTCCGTAGTTCTTGTTGAAAAAGTTGATTTGGTGTTTTTTTATGGACGATGCTAAGTTTGTATTCTAGCAGTTAGGTGTTTTCCACTCGTTTTGTGAAGACTCACGCGTTACCTGTATTGCGGTAGAACGAAAATAACGTGTCTTTTCTAAAAAGGTTTTGAAATGAAAATCCCGAAGGAAAAAGGTTTGAATTTGTTGAAGTGTTTTGTTATGAGATATGAAAAATGAATTGAGACACGTATTATACTAAAGTCTATGACAGTAGGAGCAAATACGTTGTACAAATGAGCCAAGCGTCTCACATATAACATACCCTAAGAAGAGGTAAGGAAAACTCCCATCTCATCTTTTCCCATGTACTTAAGGCTCGTGACGTATGATACACATTATATTTGTTAAGTATTTTTGAATTTTTGATTATGAATAGATTTGTTGTTTTTATGAAAAGAAAAGGATGACTAAAAGGAAATTTTTCTCCTAGTGTGATCATGCAGAATGGTTCTAAGGTTAAGATTGAAGGGAAACTATCTTAATGTTATCATGCATTAATGGTCCTAAGGTCAGGATCAAAGGGAAACCCTAACTAATGTCGTCATGCTTGGATTAAAAAGCCTAAGGTCTAATCTTAATTTCAATTTAATCAAAGATTAGAATTGAGTTAAGATATCCTAAGGGAAAAAAAGAAGTAAACAATCAAATAATTAAGCAAATCAAGATCATGGCAAAAATCATCAACAAGGATGCATCAAAACAAGATCAAGACTAGATCAAAATTAATATCAAAACTAGTATCAAAACTCGATATCAAAATCAAAATCACTATTTAATCAAAACTAATTGAAAATCAATCGAAATTGATCTGACACAAATGTCACGCATCATGCACAACAATATGCAAACAACGTATCGACACTATTTGATCTGAATAATTTAATAAAAAAAGGAATTAACAAAATATATATATATTAAAACGTAAGTTATATATATACAGTAAACAAAGTTGTTATATATATATATTAAAACGTGGGTCATATATTGAAACATGGTTATATATGTACCAGTAAAACATGAATCATATATATTAACATATTAAAACGTTAGCTATAGGTGTATCAGTAAAACATGAAACGATGTATAAGCAAAACAAAGAAAAGTATATGAGAGTGGATAAAAAAAACAAATGGCAGTGCTTACTGTTCGACAATTTGAGAAAAGTAGATCTTAATGAACAACTGCATATGTGTTTCTATCTCTTCTTCTACTCTCAGCATCACTAATACTTGAGGCTTTTAATAAATTTTGAAAATTTATAAATACCCTTGATACTTATTTTAGAGACTAAAATAATTAATATTAGTTAAAACTAAATAAAAATTAAACAATTAATATAATTAAAATAAAATAAAAATAAAAATACCAATAATTCTAATTATTTATTTTAAACACTTTAAGAAAAATGAAAAAATAAACGGATTTAAAATAAATAAAAGTCGAGTGCAAAAGTGCTCGAAAAAATAAACCGAGTATACCAAAATGATCAGAACAAAATAAACGACTCGAAAAAATATAGCATTTGGTCAGATTTTAAAATAAGTTTTGACCGATTAAAAGGCTCAGACTAATCAAAATGCGACCAAAAAATTGTTGAAAAATTAAAACAAATACGTCAGGTTAAACTATGCAAAATTTAGATTAATATAATTGACGTTTGCAAGCTCGATTTTGAAATTTTTTGTCCACTGATTTTACGCACAGTTGAGATTCAGTTTGACCGGTCTGTCTGTAATTCCAAAACAATAATTTCGATAATCATTTTGAACACTATGTGAAATGAAATGTATGTTGTGATATGCAGATGATGCAAATGACATGATAAATACGTTGATTTAGTGATTCAGGTTCAAAATTGGAGTATGACAACAGCCAGGGAGGCTGACTCGCTTTTGGTTTGCCCAACAAACCCCATGTGAGGTGCAGACAGAATGGAAACTGCATCATGGTCGCCCGACGAGCAATCAGTAAGGTAGCTCACTTTCTGTTCGCCAAGGTTCGCCCGACGACGCTAGCAGAAAACAGGTCGCCACAGGCTCGCCAAAGTTCACCCGACGACAACGTGTAATTTTGGAGAAGTAGGACAATAAATTAAGGGGGTTTCACCAATACTCATACATGCTTATTCCCAACAAGAAGGCCAACACGTAAACACAACATTTCATCACAATAACATGAACAACAACAAATTCATAAGATTCTCATGAGCAATGAAAGAAATATATCACAAACCAAAATCATTAATTCTATCTACAATCCCTAATTCGTTCAACCTAAAACTTCTACCTAGAACCCACCTAGAAGTTGTTGATTGATGAAGATGAACTATTTTTTATGATGGATGATGAAGAGCTTTCACTTTCTTCTTCTTCTTCTCCCACTGGGTTTTCCTTCTTCTTTTTATTTTTCTCTTTATCTCTACTCTTCTTTTCTACCTTTCTCTTCTAATCCTCCTACTTTTTTGGAAAAGAAAAAAAGTGAAATGATACATAGAAGTATCATATAGGGAAAAGTTGGTAAGACTTCGTGGCTTGTGTGGTCATAAGGTGGTTACCAACTTGTGGTAGAAAAAAGTGAAATAATTAAGAGTAACATAAATATTAAGTGGTACAATACCTAATATTTGTTCTACTAGAACAACTGACTCATTATTAATGTTATAAAAAAGTCTCAATTGTACCAATTAATAAAATTTCAGTATAAAATAATATTAATTAAGTCAATTTGAGCTCACTAGTTACTCTAATTATCCCAACTGATAACTTTCAGAGCACATAGAAACTCAGTTGATCTCAACTGATATTATTTAGAGTATTTTAGGAATACGAGGTATTACACTTAAAATATATTACTAAACTAAAATATATTACTAAAATAATACAAAAATGTATTACTTGTTAAATTGTGTTGAAATTCTGTTTTTGGCATTTCAGTTGTGTTGCTGTTTTGCTGTCATACATGATGTCGAAAGAAGATGTCATGACATCTTGATCTGATACAACAGATCACAAAGTTTTTTGTTTTAGTTGTGTTTCAGTTTCAGCTTATTGAAATAAGCTGTTTTGTAATATCCCGCATTAGTTGGACTTTCCATATATAAGGCCTTGTAATGCTCCTATTATCGTTAATGCCAATTCTTACTCACCCTCAATATCTCTTTCTCTAATCTCTCTCAATTCTCATCTTCATCCTCTCTAATTCACCTTTCTCCATTAATTCACCAAATTATTTTTGTGTATGTTCTAACATTTGGCATCAAGAGCTTTGGTTCTGATCCAATTCCGCTGCAAACATGCATGTTTCCAATGATAAAATCCCTACCAACCTTCCGATTCTTGATTCGAAGAACTATGACAAGTGGTGTAAACAAATGAAAGTTTTGTTTGGGTATCAAGATGTTCTTGATGTGATTACCGATGGCATTACTCCACTTGTTGCAGAGGCTACAGCTGCACAACAAGCTACCTTCAAGGAAGAGAAGAAGAAAAACTACAAAGCTCTCTTCTTGATACATTCTTGCATCGACGACGACAATTTTGAGAAAGTTGGTGATTGTGATTCGGTGAAGAAGGCATGGGAGATTCTTTAGAAAGCTTATGGAGGGGCTGACAAGGCGAAGGTGGTGAGGTTACAAACTCACAAGCGACAATTTGAGTTACTTCAAATGGAAGAAAAAGAAACGATTAACGATTATGTGACGCGTGTGACACGCTTGGTGAATCAAATGAAATCGTGTGGTGAAACTGTTACGGAGCAGAATATTGTGTCGAAAGTACTGTGTTCTTTAACGCCAAGGTTCGACAATATTGTGGTTGCGATTGAAGAATCGAAGGATCTCAAGACGATGACGAAAGATGAGCTTCAAAGCTCCTTAGAAGCTCATGAACAAAGGATGGACAAAAGAGGAAATGATAAGGCTAAAGCAGAGGTTGTTTTATAAGCGCGTTTCAATGAGAAGAATAAGAGATCGAAAGGGAAATGGTCTTCTAGAGGAAAGAAGAATTTTCAAAATTTTGGTGGAAAAGATCCACAAAATTCAAAGAGTTCAATGGGGCAAAAAGGTGAGGGAAGCTCCAAAGAAAGTACTCAAGGCAACTACAACAAGCTGTTCGACAAAAGTACCGTGAAGTGTTACAACTGTCAAAAGCTTGGACATTTCGCAAGAGATTGCTATGCGAAACGAAAAGAAAATCATGTGGATAAGGCCAAGGTTGCTAGGCAAGACGTGGATGATGATAACACGCTGCTTGTAGTGATTACGAAAGAGAATCATGGCATTAGAGAGGTGTTGGACAACAACTATAACAGTAGAAAGTTGCTGGACAGCAACTACTGCAGTGCAGAAAAAGTTGACAAAACGCATTCGGAGAAAAACGCAATGGTAACCGTTCGAGATGGAGTCCAAGGGAGTGATGATTGGTACTTGGATTCAGGTTGGTCAACTCATATGACGGGTACAAAGGATTGGTTCGTGAAGATCAATCAAGCCACGCGAAGTAGAGTTAAATTCGCGGACGACACTACTTTAGTGGCCGACGGTGTCGGTGATATTTTGATCATGAGAAGGGATGGTGGTCATTCCTTGATCAAGGATGTGCTGTACATTCCAGGAATCAAGTGTAATCTCTTGAGTATTGGCCAATTGCTTGAGAAGGATTACTTGATTCGGATGGAAAACAAGGTTTTGCGCGTTTTAGACCGAAATGGTGTTTTGATCCTTAAAGCTCCTATGGCTGCAAATAGGACTTTCAAGATTGAGTTGAAAGTCATGGAGCATAGGTGCTTAGCTACAGCGGTAAGTCGTGAAGAATGGTTGTGGCACTACCGTCTTGGTCACCTAAATTTTCGAGATCTCAACGCATTGCAAAGAAATGGTATGGTTACCGAGATGCCACACATCAATATTCCAGCTGAGATATGTGAAGAGTGTGTGCAAGGGAAGATGCACAAGAAGAGTTTCAGCAAGGATGCGGGTCATAGGACCAAGGTTCATCTTGAGGTGGTGTACTCAGATGTGTGTGGACCAATGCAAGTCAACTCGTATGGTGGTAATAGGTACTTTGTGACTTTTATTGATGATTTTAGTAGGAAACTATGGATTTACCTTGTTAAGAGGAAGGATGAGGTATTTGAAGTGTTCAAATGATTTAAATCCATGGTGGAGAGGCAATGCGGTCACAAGCTCAAAATTCTCAAAACCGATGGTGGAGGTGAATTTACTTCGAGTGAATTCGGGAATTATTGTGATGATGAGGGTATAGTGCGTGAGGTTGTACCACCCTATACGCCACAACAAACCGGTATTGCCGAGAGGAAAAATCGAACGATTGTGAACATGGTGCGTAGCATGTTGAAAGGGAAAAAATTGCCGAAATAACTTTGGGGAGAAGCTGTTTCTACAGTTGCATATTTGTTGAATAGATGTCCTACAAAGAGGATTGATAGAGTAACTCCAGAAGAGGTATGGTCTGGAATTAAACCAAGCTTGAATCATTTAAAGGTTTTCGGTTCGATAGCGTTTCGACACATTCCGGGACAGCTTCGAAAGAAGCTAGATGACAAGAGTGAAATGTTGTTGCTTGTTGGTTATCATCCTACCGGAGGCTACAAGTTGTTTGATATGAGTAGCAAGAAGATCGTGATAAGTCGAGATGTGATCGTGGATGAGATACGACAGTTTGACAGTAGAAAAACTGCCATATCAGTTCAGGAAATTGATTTCCCACACGAGATTTTGCCTCCTGGAGCTACTGGAAGTCAAAATGCAGAGGCAAGAATCGATTTCCTAGGAGAAAATTTGAATTTCCAGCCTCCTGAAAGTGCAGTACAGCAGCAGATTCGAACTGAAAGTGGAGAAAGTAGTAGACGGCCAACAAGGCAAAGAGGTTTGCCTCAAAGACTTCAAGATTGTGAAGTATTCTGGGATAACGAAATCAATGATGATGGTGATTTTATTCACTTTGCGCTTATGGCTGAATTCGAACCGGTTAACACGGAAGAGGCTCTAAGCGATCCAAAGTGGATTTATGCAATGAAGGAGGAGCTGGAATCTATTGAGAAGAATGGTACTTGGGAGTTGGTCGATTTACCACTTGGAAAGAAGCCAATAGGTGTGCGATGGGTCTATAAAGTGAAGATAAATCCCAAAGGCGAGGTAATCAAGCACAATGCTAGATTGGTAGCGAAGGGATTTTTGCAACGTGAAGGAATAGACTTTGAAGAAGTGTTTGCACCTGTGGCTAGGCTTGAAACCATCCGATTGGTTATTGCGATTGCAAACAACAACGATTGGAACATATTTCAAATGGACGTCAAGTCTGCATTTTTGAACGGTCCACTTGATGAAGAGGTTTATGTAGAGCAGCCCCCCGAATTTGTAGTGCAGAACCAAGAAATGAAGTACTACAAATTGCATAAAGCATTATATGGTTTGAAACAAGCTCCAAGAGCTTGGAACAAACGCATTGATGGATTTCTTGTTAACATTGGTTTCAAGCGGTGTGTGTCTGAACATGGTGTTTATGTGAGATCGGATACAAATGATGGCATGATCATTCTTTGCTTATATGTGGATGATTTGTTGATTATCGGCAACTGTGAGAAGAGCATATCAAAGTTCAAGAGTGAACTTATGGCTGAGTTTGAGATGATGGATCTCGGCATACTAACATATTTCCTTGGCATAGAGTTCCAAAAGTAAAAAACGAGACTGCTCATGCATCAAAGAAGATATGCTCTTGATATCTTGAAGAAGTGTGGAATGGAGCATTGTAATGCTGCCATTAGACCGTGTGAAGCAAGACTACAATTGTCCAAAAGTGAAGATGAGCAAGATGTGGATCCAACTCAATATAGGGGGTTGATTGGATCATTGCGGTATTTGTGCAATACGCGACCGGACTTGGCATTTAGTGTTAGTATTGCTAGTAGATTCATGGAGAGACCAAAGGCATCTCACTTGGCAGTAGTTAAGAGAATCCTTTGTTATGTTAAAGGGACTCTTGGCTGTGGAATTCTCTTTCCCGCATCGGATACGAGGCAAAAATGCAATTTACTTGGTTTCACCGATTCCAATTGAAGTGGTGATAAGGATGATAGAAAGTCAACGGCTGGGTATATCTTTATGTTTGGTAGGACGCCAATCTCTTGGTGTTCGAAGAAGGAACCGGTGGTGGCACTCTCGTCTTGTGAGGCTGAGTACATTGCGGCTTCGTTGTGTGTGTGTCAAGCGATGTGGCTTATGAATCTATTGAAGGAGTTAGGTAGCAATGAGGGTGAGGCTACTACACTTCTGGTGGATAATGTTTCTGCTATTAATCTTGCGAAGAATCCGATTGCACACGGAAGGAGCAAGCATATAGAGACGCAGTTTCATTATTTGAGGGAGCTAGTGAGTGAAGGCAAGTTGCGATTGGGATATTGTCGGAGCGAAGACCAAGTAGCGGATTTGTTGACCAAGGGGGTGACAAATGAAGTGTTCAAGAGATTGAAGAAAAGCTTGAGCATGCTGGACTTAGAACAGCTAAAATGAGGTGGTGTGTTGAAATTCTGTTTTTGGCATTTCAGTTGTGTTGCTGTTTTGCTGTCATACATGATGTTGAAAGAAGATGTCATGACATTTTGGTCTGATACAACAGATCACAAAGTTTTTTGTTTTAGTTGTGCTTCAGTTTCAACTTATTGAAATAAGATGTTTTATAATATCCCACATTAGTTGGACTTGCCATATATAAGGCCTTGTAATGCTCCTATTATTGTTAATGCCAATTCTTACTCACCCTCAATATCTCTTTCTCTAATCTCTCTCAATTCTTATCTTCATCCTCTCTAATTCATCTTTCTCCATTAATTCACCAAGTTATCTTTGTGTATGTTCTAACAAATTATAATTCCTTGTGTTAAAGTGTCGAAGCAAGGGTGTGTCGAAACAATTGTTTCACACAGATTTGATTTAGATGTGATTTAGATTTGATTTGATATAGTTCAAAAATAGGTATTTTGGGCTTTTATAGTTTTGGGCTTTGACTTGGAGAACAAGTAAACCTAAATCTATAAATAGGGAGTAACCCTTATTTATGTAATAATCACAACACATTGTAATTCACGGTTTGCAGTTGCAAGTGAATAGAAAGAGAAAAATCCCACAGTTTGTGGGTAACAACCTTCTTCTCCAAATTCTCTTAGAATCCTAATTTCCTTTCTTTCTCTATTTTCTTCTTTTCTTTGGTATTGTTGTGCTAAGAACCCTTCTTGTTTATCAAGATAGGGTCAAAATTCCCATAGGTTTTGGGTTAATTCCAACATCTGGTATCTAGAGCTCCGGTTGTGATTCAAGGAAGGAAAATCGTGATGGTGATGAACTATCTGAACGGGCACTTTCTGGCCAGTCTTTCGATTCTCAAGAAAGACAATTATGAGAATTGGTGCAAGCAGATCAAGGTGGTTTTCTGTTATCAAGATCTTTGGGATCTTGTGAAGGAAGGAGTAACACCACTTGCTGAGAATGTGACGGATCAAGAAAAGGTTGCACACAAAGAGTTAAAGAAGAAAGATTATAAAGCTCTCTTTATAATCCATCAGTGTGTTGATCCAGATAACTTTGAAAAGGTTAGTGATGTAGAGTCAGCGAAGAAAGCGTGGGAGATTCTTGAAAATTCGTTTGGAGGCGCAGAAAAGGTGAAAGAGGTGAGGTTACAAACTCACAAGAGAACCTATGAGCTACTTCAGATGGAAGACAACGAAAGTATAACAGATTTCTTCACCAGAGTTACAAAGCTGGTGAATCAAATCAAGGTATGTGGAAAGGTGTTGACATCAAGATCAGTTGTTGCCAAGATCTTGAGGTCATTGGCTCCAAAGTTCGACCACGTGGTAGTAGCCATAGAAGAGTCTAAAGACTTGTCAGTATTGATGAAGGAAGAGCTTCAAGGGACGCTTGAGTCTCATGAACAAAGGATGGCTGAAAGAGCTGCAGGAAAGTCGAAGAGTGATGTGGCTTTGCAGGCGCAGTCAGAAAAGGAAAGGAAAGGCAAAGGAAGCAGGAATGGCAACAAAGGTAGAGGAGGAAACTGGTTGAATCAGAAAAAACCCTGGAACCAAGGCAACCAAAGAGGTGGTGCTGCCACCGAACTTTTATTTTATCCAAAAAAGGAAAGGAAAAAGAGTGAACAAAACCTTAGGAGTTCTAAAACAACAAGAATAAACAGAGAATGGGTAAGGGGGGTTGGTTAAGCAATGGGAAGGTGTTAGCACCCAAAACGTCTATAGTACTTTATAGGAGCCCTTCGAAATATCTATCGCTGTTGGTTTGAAAATGGTTTGCTTGAAAGATATTGGGAGGGTGAGAAGAGAAGTATTTTTTAAGATTTTTGTGTTTGGAGAGACTTATCGCCTCATGCCTACGTACCCACGAAGTGCAATATAGGATCAAAACCTTGTAGTTCATGGTACAAATAACAAAAATTATTGGTTATGATTCATTTTATCTTGAAAAGACAACCCGCCATTCTCAAGAGAGAATACTTAACTAATTACCCAAAGGTATGGGAAAGAGGCATTTGCATCACATTAAAATGGAGGATTTGCTTGGATTAAAATCAACAAGACTACCACTTCAACATCAAATTGGAAAATGGCCATACTTTATGCAAAATACCATGGTTAGGAGCTTTACATCTCATCAAAAAAATGACTCATGTCTAATTCTTTTTGAAAAGTTTAAAAGAAAAAGGTACACAAAGCACAAAAAGTTTGAATGAGTTTTGTATTTTTTATGTCTTTTTGAAATGGTCAAAATATGATTAAAATTGATTAAAGAAAACAAAGTTTGAAAATTACTTGACAAAAGTCAAGGTTTTTTATTATGAAAGCGATTTTAAGTTTGAAAAGAAAAAGGTTTTGAAAAAAAAGAGGAAGTTTTGAAAATTGAAGAAAGGGTGGAGAAGAAGTGACTATCCTAGTGCAAAAAATAAAAGCTAAGGTAAGAAAGATCTAACCACATGGAGGCACTCTTCAAAGCATAATAAGAAAAGAATTCCATTCTCTTGAGCCAATAAGCAAGCCAAATAAAGGCTAGAATACCAAACTCCATAATGATCCAAAGCACAAGGGAGATAATCCTAATTCTAAGTCCATAAGTCCATAATCAAGAGTATAGATCATCCAATGCAAGGGGTAGTGGCCATAGTCTAACAATTAAAAGCACAAGTCTTTTAGTGGTTTATGTAAGAGCAAGAGTTGTCTCTGCAAGTCATCTCTATGTTTTGATGATAACAATGAGTATTTATGAAAGAACTATTTTATGTTCTAATGTGTGTTGTGTGCAGATCATAATCATAGAAGATATCAGATCCAACAAACACCAGAAAGATTTGCGTAAATAATATGCGAGTTACTATGTGTAACACAAGTCGCAAGAAGCAAGTATGCTTCTGTATATGATCATAATTAGAAAGATCCAAGGATGCTGATATTGCTGTTGCAATGCTTTTGTGGATGCTACTCTGAAAGTGGTTATGATTCTGAAGATAGCGAAGCTTCTGAAGAGATAATCTTGTGGAGAACCGAAGTGCTGAAGATTCTCATGACTTGAAGTTCTGAAGCCTGAAGGCTCTGAAGACCAAGTGCAGCAAGATTCTGAAGACTGAAGTGTTCTGAAGATTAAGATTTAAATGATCAAGTGCTGAAGACTCTGAAGACAGCGTTCTGAGTGAACAAAGTTCTGAAGATTCTGAAGACTTAAAGCTATGAAGATAAAGGGTTTCAAGACAAGTGCTGAAGTTCTTAAGACAGATTCCTAATGGACAAGTTCTGAAGACTGAAGACTTGAAGATTCTAAAGTCTCTACTCATGCTTTAATTAATTACCATCAGAAGCCTCTGAAGATTTGAAGACAAATGTTACCGTTAGCAATGACTGTACTCAGTACTAAAAAGATCTACCCCATCACTTCTTCTACAGTAAAAAGAAGATATGGCAGTACAACTTTCATCATTGCATAACGAATCTTTTCAAACAGCAACAACACTTCAACGGCTATATTTTACTTGGCTATTTAAAGGAAACATATATGCGCTTCTGAAGGTGTCGATGTGATGATAGTCGCAGCGATCAGTTATCATTGTTACAATAAACATTTAAAGCTATCACCATTAACGCACGACCATTGTTGTTGAAGCTCAAAGATCGTCATCCAACACAACAATAATCAATTGGAACAGAAGCTGTTGATGAACAAGACAACATTGCAAATCAGTCAAGTCATCAATCAACTTCATCAACTGGGCTATATTGAAGATCTGAAGCAAGGAGTTGTTGCTCGAAGCTTGCTCAACAAAGAAGATGAAGAAGATCTACAAGATGTCATCAACTGTCAAATCAACATACATCTTTGTAGAATATAAAGATAGCAAGGAGTTGTTGCTCATATCTTGCTAGAACACTGTGTGTTCATTTGTACTTAAAATTAAGAGTTATCTGCTTTATTAAGAAGCATCAATGTAATCTCCAGAACAACTAATTCTATGTGAATTAGGATTCCTCAAGTGATCAGTGTGATCGGAGACTTGAGAAGACAATGGCTAGGTGTCATTGTGGAAATCCTGAAATATGGTCAATGATAATCATATCTCAAAGAGGACCAATTGTGGGTCAGACTCTTGTGAGATCACTGATGGAACTCATTGAAAATCCTGGAAGAATGGTCAGTAAACGTTATATCTATTGAATCGGATCCCTGGACGTTTAGCTGTGAAATCCTGATAGTAGATCTTGCGAGATTGGAACCTATTGGGTCAATGTTCGTTATATCCATTAATTTAGATCCCTGAACGGTTCATTATGGGTTAGTCACAGATCCGGTTGTGCAGGTTGTTAGTCACCGACGTTAGCCCGCGCATCTGTAATCGGATTTGACTATAGTGGATTAAGTCCTTGTGTTCAAGGCGAAATCACCTTGGAAGGGTGGACTGGAGTAGCTTGAGAATGGCTCAAGTGAACCAGGATATATCGTGTGTTCTTTACTCTTGTTTATGCTTTGTTTTATTGTTTATGGTTCTGTATCAATTATCAGAACCTTGCATAGCAATTCAGAACCTTGCAAACCAACTCTGATAAGCTTCCGCATTGCAAGTTTGATTCAAGCATCACTAATTCAGATTCTCCTTGTTGCTTATGCTTCATACATCGCACAATCTGAATGACGCTTCGAAAGTCAGAATCTCTCAACGCAACTCTGATATTCTCTCAGCACGTTAACGATAAGAGGCGGAAAGTTATTAAGAGTTAAAAACACAATTCAAACCCCCATTTCTTGTGTCTTTCTCACACCTTCAATTGGTATCAGAGCTCTGGTTCTGTTACTGATGGATATAAAACACTTAACAGTGTCAGAAAAAGATCCATATATGGTGTGTAAAAATACTCTTGGTGAGATTTAAATCCACTTACAAGGTCAGTATCAGTTTAGAAGATGACTGAGTACTAAATTCTAATCAAATGGATTACCGGAGCAAGTCAGTGATTCTTGAAGTCTTGAAGTTGTCAACCACAAGATCTTCCTCACTAAAGCCTTGAAGAAGATTGAAGAATCAGCTGATAAGATAGATTCATCAGATAAGAAGTAGTATCTGTTGAATACCTATCTTAGAAATACGTTTGGATAAACAACGTATTTGCTCAAGATTAGATCATCAGAAAACAAGAAATCTTGTTTGCTGAAGATTAATTATTTATGAGTTTTTGAGATGTTTTCAAGAAATGGATTAGTCCACCCTTGACTTTCTCATTTAGAGCTCATTAAGAATTTCTTCATGTAAAGAAGAAAAATTATTGTTCTATGATTTTGAACTTCAGAATGAAGTCTGCAGAAGAAGCCAGAAAATTGAAGAATTCAAACTCTTAGAAGTAATTCAACATCTGAAGCTTAAACTGATCAAGCAGTTAAAAGATTCAATGAAGTATTGAATACTATTTCCTTGAGAAGCCTTGCAGAAAACTGAAGAATATTCAGAATGAAGAAATCAGTAGACATTCTTTTCAGAAGCAGATATGCTGTCAATAGGACTAAATCTAAATAAGTTAGATCATCATTGCAAGAACAAGATTGTCATGCAAACTATGTCATGTGTTACACACATGTTTGATGATACTTGTTTCTGAAAAGGCTCTGCATCTGTTTGAAGAAACAGAGTCAGAAGATGTTATGAAATGTCAATCAATTTTCTCGAGCACATAACCTCTCAGCAGTTTATGTTTAAGAAATTAATGACCTTCTGAAAACAAGGAAGCTTGATGAAAGATAGACGTTCTGATAATAAAGATCAGATTCTCTGAAGGTTGCTCTCAGAAGACAGATGAATGTTTCTAAACAAAAAAGGGAAAATATCATCTAAAGAGAAGATTAATTCAAGTCTCTAACTAGAAGATTCGAGTTCAGAAGACATCGATATTCTTCAACATCAGATTGCAACGTCAGATCACTCTGAAGGGAGCAGAAGCTGAAAGATGACGATCAGAAGCTCATAGTCAGAATGGAAAACACTCAGATAAAGTATCACAGTGAAGATTTTAGACTCTCTAAGGTATAACTCTCCCTATCAATGACTGATTAAATGTTACTGCAAGTTCAAACTAAAAAATTGTCTGGTAAGTAAAAATATTAATGATCTGAAATATTCTCTCTTTCCAAGAAAAATCTTTTGATCAAATATCTGGACAATGTGTGCACTCAATGTAACATCAGTCATAATCGCAAATCTTGAGTAATCATGATATATCCCTGAGAACATAAGTTCCTATTGAAAATATGCTAAAGATCTTCCGTATGACATAAGTAACTCTATCCTTATGACAGTTTCTGCCTCGCTAACCCTTTCAAGATCTTATCTAGAATCTAGATAGTATCTCCCTCTTTATGAAGACTGTTCACGTCATCTCAGTGAATCAAAACTCCTATCACTTTATGTGTACTTGATTCACATCTTCCCTCAGTTAGGCACAACTCCTTTTAGATGTATATAAGACATCTCTCGCTATCAAAAGTTATCACATTCAAGCTCTTCTACCACATAACCATTAGTGTCAAAACTCTGTATTCCATTTACCATCATGCCTCCACTAACCTTTCTAGGAAATGAAGACCTTCTTGAAATTATTTCTGAAAAACAATTTGTGATTAATGTTCCTCTTCTTACCGATAACATAGTTAGCAGCCTGGTAGATATGTTTTATGATCAACAGTGGATGAGATACTCCACCATGTTGGAAAAACCAATTTACGTAAATCTAGTTAATGAATTTTGGAAGCATGCATACCTTGATAATGAAAGTAGTCGTATCACTTCTTATGTGTTTGAAGTCCCCATCTCTATCACCCCTTCTCAGTCACTCTCGCAACTGGTTGTGAAAACGTTGGGATCACTGTTGATTTTGACAGAAATAAGTTCTTTCCTGCTAATAAATTTGCCTTTCTTCATGACCTGTCATCAGAATATAAACCTTTCAATCCTGAAAATCTTCTACCTATTCCCAAAGCCTGGTACAAGCTTGTGCTGTCCAATTTCCTTCCCAGAGAAGGAATAGTGAAAATAATCAAAGAAACAATAGCAGAGGATGGTCCTGAAAACTTCCCAGAAGATTGCTTGTTGAAAACTAAATGTGAAGTCTTTTGTGGTTAGGAGAACATGTCCTGTTCTGATTAGTTAATCACGTCTCGTGTCCTTGTTGTTGTACTCTTGTCTGATTAATAGTTTAATTAATCATCTTATTACGTGTCATATTGTCTAAGTATTCTCTATCAATTAATGAAATGTCTCCTTTGGAGTAAATGACTTATCTCTTTTAAAAACTCCTTAAAATATTTAAATAATACGATTAGAAGTATCTATTATCAAATGGAAACCCTATGGTTTTCCAGTCTCTAAAGACGTGAACGTGTCACTTAATTAGAAAATGATTAATGCGTGCAACCTTGGTTATATCATAAATCATTATATCTACTTAAGAGTGCATAATAAGCATTAAAATTTCTTGGAATTGATCAAACCATGATTATCTTCATTTAATATTTCTTATCTATACAGTAGGTTAGTAGTTTCGTGTTTTCCCCCTCGATGGCATTAATATGTGACAGTTATTTTAGCTACTAAGTGGAGGGTAGTTACTGATTCATGATCGGTTGATATTCACTCATTAAAGAGATTAACTGCCCCCTGCCTTTTTCAATTATTTATATCTCGTAGTATACCTTAGGCACTCATAACCTACCTAGGACATAATTAATGCAAACGATTGAGTTCTTAATCCCATTCCTCTATAAATACTAGGAACCGATCCTCCAACCTTTCTCATTCTTAATCTAAAACTGATATCCATTTAAATCCTCCTGTGTGCTAAAACAATGGCTGCCCAGACTTTTAGAGGAAATGTAGAAACTCTAGAAATCATCTCTGAAAAATGACCAAACCTAGCTCGACTCCAACATGATGGTCTGGAAATTGTAAAGAGCTTGCAGATCCAATCTTGGCATGGTTACTATTCCTTGTTAAACGGTCATGTCTTTCCAGCTCATGTTAAAGAATTCTGGAAATATGCCAAGATTAGTAATGACGGAAATACCATCTGGTCAGAAGTCCATCACCTCCCAATTGCTATCTCTATCTCCTTAATAAAGAAGATCACAAAATGTGTCGCTTCTGGAGTCACTATTGATGACTATCAATCTGACTTGGGCATGGTGGAGAGATGCAAGATTTTGTTTGATGATTCGGTGCCTTATGAACCAAACAACCCTGAGAAGTGTCTTCCTTATCCCAGAACATGGTTCAGATTCTCTCTAACCAACCTTCATCCTCGTGCAACTGCAAGAAGCACTTTGTCCCATGATGACAGAGTATTTGTCTTCCTCCTGACACATCACTTTAGGATCGACCTTCCCAAAACCATCTTCAATCACTTGAAACACTCTATTAAAGTTTAAAGAACTCAGATGCATTCTTACGTTCCTTACGGAAGGATACTATCTGAGATAATGCTGAAAGAAAGGTTCCGGGGATTGTTAAGCAGACTTGGACCAGAACCTTCAGTGATTGAAACAAGATGTGCTAGAGTAGACAATGTTGAAGACCTTGATGATTAAAGTCTTAACTGTAGGTGTCTTACTAGTCTTTGCCATGCCTTGTTGTGTAGATCTAAGTTTTGGTGTGGATATTTCTAATTTATTCTCTGTTTGCTATATGTTTATCAATCAATGAAATTTCCTTAGTTCTATTCCTGAATGGCGTACATGTATTATTATTACTAATTTTGATAGATTGTTCATAATCATATTGATCACAATTAAATGCTTAAAATGCTCTAACTTTTTGTTGATGTCAAAAAGGGGGAGAAATAGAATATGATTTTGATATAATGATATATGTTAAAAGAATGCTAAACATCAACTCTGATATTAATGTGTTTACCACTAACGTATGTTTGATGTTTAATCGAGGAACTCTGAACAAGTTCACTAGGCATTCTTAGAACAGGTTCAATTGAAAGAACTCTGTTTAAAGTTCTTATGAACTGTTGTTCATATTATCAAAGTTGTACACTTCCTGAACATGTCTTCAAAATCAGATTTACCCAGTACTGTTCAGAAGTTGAGAACTTTCTGAAAGTCAAAGTTATCGTGATTCTTGTTTCACTTTTTTTAGATGCTGTAAGCTGTCTAAGAATATGATATTCAGAACATAAGAATCAGAAGAAGAAAACTTCCTGAAAGCAGTCAAGACAAAGTTTACAATCCAAGATGCTTTTTAGAAGAACTGAGCAAATCAGAAGTCGAAAACTGTATGAAGATCTGGATAAAAAGATCCAAGAAGAAGAAGTTCTGATAAACCAAGAATTCAACTCAGAAGAAAATGATTTGGCATCATACTAAATCTACAATTGGTATCAGACTCAACTTACACGGCATCAAATTCAGAATCAAGTCTGATTGAACTTAAATTATCTTCATTAACATCAGACTCAGCCTACAGGGGTATCAAGACTTAAAATCAAGCTTTGATTGATCACAAAAATATTTTTCAATCAGATCAAGAATTAAGTTGTGATCCTCCATCAAGTTCTGATAGAAACATGGTTCTGAGATGAATACCTGTTGTCTTGTCAAACTCTGAAAAGTGAAGATCCTAAATGATGATCAGAACCAGTATGACCAAATCTAGAATCTGAAGATCATCAAGTCTGAAACTCAGGGGGAGTTTCTGATGTCAAAATACAAGTTTAATTCTGATAAATAGCGTGGCTAAGTTATTAGAAGAGAATTGTTCTATCTCGGTGCTAAAATGATTCTGCTGAAAAGTAGAAATTGCTTCAGAAGACTCTGAAGATTATGAGATTTGATACGACGACCAAAGGAACTAAGTTCTAAAGATCTAAAGACATGATTTCTGATGAACAAGTCCAGATGCTGAAGACTTTTGTCTCCTTAAGACAGATAAGGAAGTAGTCATTCTCTATTCTATGTTCTGACAACTCAAATTGTTATTTTGTGAGTCTTTGGATCAGATAAGATTCTAGACGATCACAAATAAAATTTTGGGGTTAACACATTCAGGGGGAGCTGTTGTTCCGGACTCTGAATATGTTTAGTTTGGTGATTACCTTGTATAAAATGTTCAATCAAAATACATGGTTTTGCCATCATAAAAAAGGGGGAGATTGTAAGAGCAAGAGTTGTCTCTGCAAGTCATCTCTATGTTTTGATGATAACAATGAGTATTTGTGAAAGAACTATTTTATGTTTTAATGTGTGTTGTGTGCAAATCATAATCATAGAAGATATCATATCCAACAAACACCAGAAAGATGTACGTAAATAATCATATGTGAGTTACTATGTGTAACACAAGTCGCAAGAAGCAAGTATGCTTCTGTATCTGATCATAATCAAAAAGATCCAAGGATGTCGATATTGCTGTTGCAATGCTCTTGTGGATGCTACTCTGAAAGTGGTTATGATTCTGAAGATAGCGAAGCTTCTGAAGAGATAATCTTGTGGAGAACCGAAGTGCTGAAGATTCTCATGACTTGAAGTTGTGAAAGCTGAAGGCTCTGAAGACCAAGTGCATAAAGATTCTGAAGACTGAAGTGTTCTGAAGATTAAGATTCAAATGATCAAGTGCTGAAGACTCTGAAGATAGCGTTCTGAGTGAACAAGGTTCTGAAGATTCTGAAGACTTGAAGCTATGAAGATAAAGGGTTTCAAGACAAGTGCTGAAGTTCTGAAGACAGATTCCTAATGGACAAGTTCTGAAGACTGAAGACTTGAAGATTCTAAAGTCTCTACTCATGCTTCAATTAATTACCATCAGAAGCCTTTGAAGATTTGAAGACAAATGTCACCGTTAGCAATTCCTGTAATCAGTACTAAAAAGATCTATTCCATCACTTCTTCTACAGTAAAAAGAAGATATGGTCGTACAACTTTCATCATTGCATAACGACTCTTTTTAAACAGCCAAAAGCTCTTCAACGGCTATATTTTACTTGGCTATTTAAAGGAAACATATATGCGCTTTTGAAGGTGTCGATGTGATGATAGTCGCAACGATTAGTTATCGTTGTTACAATAAACATTTAAAGCTATCACCATTAATGCACGACCATTGTTGTTGAAGCTCAAAGATCATCATCCAACACAACAACAATCAATTGGAACAAAAGCTGTTGATGAACAAGACAACATTGCAAATCAGTCAAGTCATCAATCAACTTCATCATCTGGGCTATATTGAAGATCTGAAGCAAGGAGTTGTTGCTCGAAGCTTGCTCAATAAAGAAGATGAAGAAGATCTACAAGATGTCATCAACTGTCAACTCAACATACATCTTTGTAGAATATAAAGATAGCAAGGAGTTGTTGCTCATATCTTGCTAGAACACTGTGTGTTCATTTGTACTTAAAATTAGGAGTTATCTGCTTTATTAAGAAGCATCTATGTAATCTCCAGAACAACTAATTCTATGTGAATTAGGATTCCTCAAGTGAATAGTGTGATCAGAGACTTGAGAAGACAATGGCTAGGTGTCATTGTGGAAATCCTGAAATATGGTCAATGATAGTCATATCTCAAAGAGGACCAATTGTGGGTCAGACTCTTGTGAGATCACTGATGGAACTCATTGAAAATCCTGGAAGAATGGTCAGTAAACGTTATATCTATTGAATCAGATCCCTGGACGTTTAGCTGTGAAATCCTGATAGTAGATCTTGCGAGATTGGAACCTATTGGGTCAATGTTCGTTATATCCATTAACTTGGATCCTTGAACGGTTCATTGTGGGTTAGTCACAACTGCGGTTATGCAGGTTGTTAGTCACCGGCGTTAGCCCGTGCATCTATAATCGAATTTGATTATAGTGGATTAAGTCCTTGTGTTCAAGGCGAAATCACCTTGGAAGGGTGGACTGGACTAGCTTGAGAATGGCTCAAGTGAACCAGGATATATCGTGTGCTCTTTACTCTTGTTTATGCTTTGTTTTATTGTTTATGGTTCTGTATCAATTATCAGAACCTTGCATAGCAAGTCAGAACCTTGCAAATCAACTCTGATAAGCTTCCGTATTGCAAGTATGATTCAAGCATCAGTAATTCAGATTCTCCTTGTTGCTTATGCTTCATACATCGCATAATCTGAATGACGCTTCGAAAGTCAGAGTCTCTCAACGCAACTCTGATATTCTCTCAGCACGTTAACGATAAGAGGCGAAAAGTTAGTAAGAGTTAAAAACACAATTCAAACCCCCCCTTTCTTGTGTCTTTCTCACACCTTCAGTTTAATCCTTTATTAATGTTTTTGAGTCCAAATGGACAAAAGAAAAACAAAAGCACAAGATAATATGGTCCAAGTGGACAAAAGAAAAATGACATAAACGTAAACATGATATGATATATGATAATATAAGGCAAAAGAGAGATAGGGAGCGAGAAGGAAACATAAACAATATAGTAATCTAATAGTATATACATTATAGTAGCACAAAGGCACAAGTGCCAAGAGTCCTCAAAAAGGTAACACCGGTTATTCCGTCTCGCATCTTGAACTATATGGTTGGACAATGTGCTTAGGTCAAGGTTAATAAAGACTTGTCAGAGGATTGATAGAATCAAAGCCTCTACGCAACAAACTTTAAAGATTATGAGCCTAATACAAAAGAACAACCATGCTTGGGAGGACGGTCATAAGTTCGGGTCACGAAAGTTGAAGTTTAGATTCAGATGGGGAGGGACAAATGTAGCGCTATGTTAAGCAATCACCAAGTGATTTATAAAGAAATCACCCTACTAAAGGTCGGTCAATAGTGATATTTGTGCTAATGTATGCTAGATGAACGATATGTAAATCGTCATCTGAAAGCAATACCGTACAAAAAGAAAATAGGTAACGATCGAGTCTTGATCAAGAATTCAACAAAGAAATTCTAAGATCCATAAGACTTTCATCGATCAAAATAAAAAAGGAAAAGATGAAGAGAAAGCCAAATTGAATTACACTTTCAAGATCCTTTAATCTTCAATTTCAATCACCTTTGATTGATAGGTTTAAGTGTGAAAACATATCACTAATTCAAAGCACCTCAAATGAATTCAACAATTCATTTAAAGATAGATTTGAGCTAATGAATGTTTAATTACTTTAACCATATCCAAAGTCCATTGAAATTGAAGAGAAATTAATCTCAACAATGCATTTCAAGGCTAAAACAAGAAGAAAGGCGAAGAAGGAGGAAGGAAAACTAAAACAGTCTAAAAAACAAGCCAAGAATTGCATTCTGACTTAGAGTAACTAGTTACTCTATATAGGGTAACCGGTTACTCTGCACGCAGAGCCAAAAAACAGTGCAAAATTCAGCATGATCATCTTTCAAAACTTTTTACAAACACCTTGTGATCATGGAACTGAAATTGCACGAAATTTTAAGTAAAACAACATTGAAAACTAGCAATTAAACACAATTATAAGATCCAAAAGATCAAGCAACAAAGATCTCCAAAGATCTACATTATGGAAGATGAAATTGAAGCTTCAACAATGGTGAGAGATGAATTACCACTTCAAATCTAAAAATTCCTTCAAATTGCTTCAAGATCCAAACACCAAAGCCTTGATCTATGAGAATTGATGAAGAAAACAAGTTTGGATGAAGGTTTAACTCAAAGTTAAACAAGATTCAATGTGAATTCTTGTTAACTTTCAAGAGAAGAAAAGTGAGCTTTGAGTGAATTTTGTGGTTGGGAAGAGAATTTGCAAGAGGTTTGTTGGCTATCAAAAGCTTGTGAAATGAATGAAATGAGGCCTCTATTTATAGAATTTAGGCTCGGAAAAATTGGTGGATTGGAATTTGGTTTGGAAATGAAAATTAGGTCTGGAATTTGAATTTGGAGGGAAATTATCAAAAGAGTGGTGATTAGTAAAGGTACATGGTAGGAATTAATTATGATGATGTAGGGAATTAAAATGGGATGGTATAGAATATTCCACATGTGATCAAAATGATGAAAATTGGTGTCAATTGCTGAATTTGAATTTGCTGCCATTTTTCAAATTTTCACGAGGGTAACTGGTTACTCTAATTGAGGTAACCGGTTACTCAGTGTAAATTTTGAAAAAAAAAAGTCCTTTTTGAGTGCACTGCTGTGGTTCGCCTCGATTCTTTTGCTTGTCAAAGAAGGCATGGAAATTAACACATGAACCTTGGAGTCTCTTGAATAATAATCAATTAAATCTTAGAAACTCTTGATCAGATGATTTTTGAATTACTTGCATATCAACTTTGATTTTGTTCAGATGAAATTCATTCGAACTGAGGAACTGATTTTGATATCCTTGGTCCAAATTCTTCCTGAAAAAGTTAGTAAAGGGAAAAACAAACATATTTTTGGATTTTAATTAATGGTTAGTAAACATAAACAAATACAGACATCAAACAAACAAGAGAACAGGGGTGCTTGGCGATCTCACTCAAAAACACAACTTCAGGGGAGGGTAAGAGAATCAAAGCTTGTGATCTTGTTTGTGGTATGAGATGCAAAAAGACACGTGGGATCTTAGGGGGTAAAAATTAGGGTATTACAGTGCTATAGGTAAAGGAAGAGGTGGTGGTCGAAAATCTGACAAAAGTCACATTCAGTGTTTCGATTGTCAGAAATATGGCCACTATTTTAGTGACTGTCCAGAAAAGAAGAAAAATCAAGAAACTGATGCAAAGCTAGAGAAACATGAAGAAGAAGAGACGTTGTTGATGGTCACAACAAGAGATGAAGAAAGATTCCAAGATCAGTGGTACTTGGACTCAGGATGCTCATCACACATGACAGGAAGGAAAGATTGGTTTGTCAACATGAAGCCCTCATCGAAGAACACAGTGAAGTTTGCAAATGACAACACTCTAGCAGCTGAAGGTGTTGGTGATGTTCTGATTATGAGGAAAGATGGCAAGAGGTAAACAATTTCCAATGTGTTGTACATACCAGGCATGAAAAGTAATTTGCTCAGTATAGGGCAGCTGGTCGAAAAGAACTACACGGTAGTTGTCAAAGACAAGATGACGAGAGTTCTCGACGTAGGTGGTAGGTTGATCTTGAAGGCTCCAATGTCTCAGAATAGGACCTTTAAGATTGAACTCAAGGTGATGGAGCACAAGTGTCTAGCAACTACAGCCAGCATAGATGAGTGGTTATGGCATTTTCGACTAGGCCATCTCAACTTCAATGACATCAGAGAGCTAAAGAGAAGAAATATGGTTTTAGGATTACCAAAAATCGACATTCCAAGTGAAGTCTGTGAAGAGTGTGTTCAGTCGAAACAACACAAGAATAGCTTCAGCAAGGATGCAGGAAGGAAGTCGAAGGCAATTCTGGAAGTCATATACTTTGATGTATGTGGTCCAATCCAGGTGGATTCGATTGGTGGCAACATATACTTTGTCACGTTCATAGATGATTACAGTCGAAAGTTGTGGACTTACCTCATCAAGAAGAAAAGTGATGTGATCGAGGTATTTGCCAGATCCAAATCTATGGTCGAAGACAGAGTGGTCAAAAGTTGAAAATTCTGAGGACTGATGGTGGTGGAGAGTATGTTTCGAAAGAGTTCGATGCATTATGTGAAAAGGAAGGGATTGTGCATGAGGTGGTGCCACCCTACACTCCACAACAAAATGGAGTTGCAGAATGAAAAAACAGAACCATCATGAACATGGTGAGAAGTATGTTGAATGGAAAGCATCTACCCAAAGAATTATGGGGAGAAGCAGTTTCGACAACAACATATATTTTGAATAGATGTCCGACGAAGAAGCTTAAAGGAATCACACCAGAAGAATGTTGGTTTGGTGTCAAGCCTAGCCTCAGTCGCTTGAAGGTTTATGGATCTATAACACATAGACATGTGCCAGATCAGTTGAGAAGGAAGCTTAATGACAAGTCGAATCAGATGATCTTGATAGGATATCATTCGACTGGAGGTTACAAACTGTTTGACCCATTAAATAAGCAGGTAGTGATCAGCAGAGACGTGATCATAGATGAGCTTAAAGAATGGGATTGGACTGAGAATGTCAAGAAGGATTCAGTGAGAATCTCTTGTGAAGAACCAGCCACTGAAGTCGAAAGAGAAGTTCGATAGGAACCAGTCATAGATGAAGTAGGTCCAAGCAGACCTCGATAAATAAGGCACATGCCTGCAAGGTTGCAAGAATGTGTAATTACATCAGATGATGTGGTTGATCAAGAGGGTGAGCTGGTACATTATGCTTTCTATGCAGATGTCAAACTAGTCAATGCAGCAGAGGCATTGAAAGATTCGAAGTGGGTGAAAGCAATGAATGAGGAGTTAGAGTCCATCGAAGTCAACAACACCTGGTCACTTGTTGAATTGCCTCAAGGCAAGAAGGTAATTAATGTGAAGTGGGTTTACAAGGTGAAGGTGAATCATAGAGGAGAAGTAACTCGACACAAGGCGAGACTTGTGGTGAAAGGATTTCTACAGAAAGAAGGAATCGACTTCAATGAAGTATTCGCACCTGTTGCTAGGATCGAAACAATCAGGTTGGTTGTTTGTCTAGCAAATATGAACAATTGGCACACATGTCAGATGGACGTAAAGTGCGCATTCCTTAATGGCCCCTTAGACGAAGAAGTTTATGTCGCACAACCAGCTGGGTATGTGAAACGAGGCGAAGAAGGAAAGGTGTACAGGCTGCATAAAGCCCTGTATGGACTTAAGCAAGCTCCAAGAGCTTGGAATAAGAAAATCGACAGCTTCTTAAGGGAGAAGGAATTTGTGAAGTGTAAGACTGAGCATGGAGTGTATGTAAGGAGAAGCAATAATGAATTGCTTATACTATGCCTCTATGTCGATGACCTGTTGATAATAGGGAGTTGCAAGAAGGAGATCGAAGATTTCAAACATGACCTAAGTGAGGAGTTTAAAATGTCAGACTTGGGAAATCTCTCATATTTTCTTGGCATCGAATTCTACAAGACTAGTAGAGGTTTGATGATGCACCAAAGAAGATATGCATGCGAAATACTCAAGAGATTTGAGATGCAAGATTGCAACCCAACTTCGACTCTAGCTGAGACCAGACTGCAACTGTCGAAGGATTCAGATAAAGATGATGTCGATGCAACCCAATACAGAAGACTTATTAGGTCACTTAGATACTTTTATCACACAAGGCCTGACTTAGCATACCGTGTAGGTATAGTAAGTAGATTCATGCAGAAGCCAAAGGTATCACACCTAGCAGCAATGAAAAGGATACTGAGGTATCTGAAAGGGACTCTCTGTAACACTTCAAAATTTGCCCTACTATTTATACCCAATAAGTGGCTTATGCTTCACACTTCATTTGCATTTAGGTCATGAACATTACATATGCATCACTGGCTTTCCCAAGGCATAGGATCAGAGTATTATGGGCAAGTTGGGGATTCTCTATTGCTGTGAGGTTTTCATTTCCATTAAAATGGATTAGGGTTTTCATTGGTGTAAGTCAAGGCTTTCATTTTCATACAAGTTGTGGCACAAGTGGATACAAAGATCGTGGTTTAGGGTCTGTCCTTTGTACTTATGGTTATCAAGTGGGTCCTCAAAGCTTGGATATGTAATCATTATGAGGATCATCTTCTGGTGCTCACCATCATCACCTGATCAGGGTTTATTTCCCTTAGTAGGTGGCCTTAAATATGTTTACTTGTAAAGATTATTCATTAATGTATCCAATCATTCAAAGCCCAACCATTGCTTGTGGTACAAGTTGTTGAGAATATCTTGGTACACATGGTCAATTAGGATTAGGATATGATCAAGACTTGTAAAGATCATCAGTGTCAACCGTGGAAGTTTATATTGGATTCACAGACTTCTTTATGGGCTTTATTCCTCAGATCTTTTGACTAGTTATTTGATTTGAATCTAAGGCGTCTACAAGGTTCATTCAAGACGTAATGGAAAGTTCATGTTCAAGGTGGATTCATTCAAAGCGTTCAAGATACGAGTTTAATTCAAGTTCAAGCATTTGAACCAAAATTAGAGGCAAAGGGGTCTATGCTTGAGAATCAAGTCACAATCCAAAACCAATGGCCATACTCATTTTTCTAACCAATAACCATAATTCATTTCAAAACTAGTATCCAAATTCAATTCAAAATCCATTACCAATGTCAACATTCAATTCAAAATCCATTACCAAACCCAAATATCCACATTCTATAAACCAAAACCACAAATTCAATACCAAATTAAAAAATCCAATTCCAAAATCCAAAATTCTATAACAAGTGTCCAAAACCAAAATTCTACACTAAGTTATCCCATTTCCAAAATAGTACAAAAGGGAAAAGAAAGTTTCCAAAGCTCATCATCCCATCTCTATTTTCTTCTAAGCCTCCGACCATGAAATGCTATCATTCTTGGAAGCAAAATGGATGCTATAAAGTCCATCATGTATAACTATAAGTATAGCTTTTCTGGATCTGCTGCAGTTTTAACTCATTCTAAAGCTAAGCTCATGATAGATTTGAAGAGGAACATGACCTATTCAAAACAGAAAGTTAACAGCACAGACATTACTAACCGCATCTCATCGAAATAATTCCAAAACTAACTAACTAGCAGCAAGTTTCGACTCGGCCTCTAACTAAATTTTCCAATTCATAAACAAACTCTGACAAATTCCAACTGTCATTGCAACTAACCAACCGTTCCCAAGTCACAACTCCAGTCGATTAAACAAGAGCCATGTCAGTTACGAATTCCATTACAGACCATACAACAATAATTGCATAACATTTCCAAAAAGTCACAATCAACAACCATTCATATATACACATACATAACACATGCTATGCCAAAAAACCAAGGTCACAAGGCATTCAATTCACTTCAAAAAAGGAGTCAACAATTACTATCCTAAACTAACATCTCAGTGCGCATTTGCGTCATCAACCGACCCTGCTTCAGTTTGAATTCATAACAGCCTGTTTTCATAGCAAAGTTCAAGAATTTCAAATTGAACCCAACCTCTAACAGTGGAATGAGTATAGGCAGCAAATCAAAAGCAACACAACATGCCATAGCAGTCAAATACAGTTCAGATCAGGCCAATATTTAATAGTTCACATCAACACAACATGTCCATTAATCCACAATGGTTTCAAACCATATCAGAGCTAACTTCTAGTAACTTACCCTCCAACGCCGGTACGAAATGAGATGCGAAACCGTGATGTCTTTCTGGAGCTACGTAAAATATCTTGAAGCACAAATGCTTCCATCTAATGTAAGAGGAAAACAGTTGTAGCTGTTTGTATCGAACTCTTTTCGAGGACTTTGGAACATGGCTATTGCATCCAACGTTCATCCTCATAGGCTTTGCAGATTGATCATAACATGCTTGATCCATACAACCAATTTCACAAAAGGAGAACCTGCTGCTTTCACACAAAAGAAAAAGACCAAGTTAGAACTTCATTGAAGATTCAGACTACATAAGAGAACCAAGTCAGCAACACATCAACGACGCACCTCACGAGCTGCAGCACGTAATGTACTCTGAGTCACCGTCTCTCTTCATTCATCCTCCATCAACAAAGCTCCATGGAACTTATGCACATAAATCATAAAATACTGTAGTTCTGCTCACTATCAATTGTCTTAGCAAGGTAATCTGCAGTACTCCGTGTGAGTTCAAGAGGGACGGTCTAGCAAGGCCTCAACATGAAAATGGGTAGTTTCTGCCTGAAAAATTGAAGGATATACCTTCTTGAGTTAGGCCACCGTACCACAAAAAATAAAGACTCATCTTGTCAGTTCAAAGAATATCATAATAATGGGGATAAATACATAGCAGATGGAAACCATGCTGTTACAGTAAAGGTGTTGTGTGCACTTGGGAAGTTACCATCTCAAACTTTGATTACAAATGTGTAGAAAGTTTAAAGAAATCGAATCATAGTTTTCGTACCTTACGGTGGCTTGGTCAAGCCACTATCATTTCAGACTACCCGTTGGTTCCAAGAGTTTGGAAGAATATTTTGCAACCTATTTCCTCATCGATCACAATGGCCTGATTCGTTATGCAACTTTTCTGCCAAACCCTCACCAGTTCTCTTTCTCTCTTCAACTTGTCTTCAACATTCATGATCCTCTTCTCAAGTTTTACAACTGCACTCTTCATTTCACCCTTTCGAATAACAAAATATAATTTCAGTTTTAATCTAACTAACTAACCGAATTCACTAACCACAAACTTCTCTATAACAGTCCTATAACCAACTTCAAGTTCAAAAACTAACTCATTCTAATTCACTCTAACATGATTAGCTCAACTAACTCTCCTAACTTTCACAAAACTAACCAAAACTAACATGTAACTAACTCTCGATACAGTTACAACCAACTAACAGAATCTCAACCTCCTCCTTCATCCCATATAAACACCATTCATTGCTCTCTTCAGGGGCTAATCACCACTTCTCCATCCTAACCTTCAGTATTCTCCACTCACTTCATCATTCACCAGAACTCACCCTTTGAATTCTCAATTCTAGGAGAATTCTCTCTAAATTATCTCTTTCTTCCCAACCATTTTTCATCATCACCAATCACCATTATTTCCATTTTTATCACTTTTTCATCTTCTCCACTTCTCCATTCTCTAATCTTCATCCTCTCCACATCTCTTCATCTCTCTCATTGCTCTCTATAAACTCACACTCACACCACACCAAAAGCTCCTTCGACACACCTTGTTGAGCTTCGCATTGAAGCACCATGAAGGTAGAGCTTGGCCTCCTCTGACACACTCTCTGGTTTTCGTTCAATTGGAGCACAACACGCAAAGCAGTACCGAGCTCGAAGCAAAAAGAAAACGAAAACGAAGAAGAATTCGGAAATCAGGAAGGAGAAGAAATTGAAGATTTTGATATACAAGATTTCACCTGAATCGAAGCTTCTATTCCTTGCATTTATTTCACAATTCTTGAGCTATTGGAGCCTCCCCTCTGGTTTTCTCTTCACATTACCTTCGGATTACTCCCCAACCATCACCGGAACAATCCTCGGTTTCGTAGGTAAACGCGAAATGCCCTAATCTCTATTGTCTTACTTTGTTTTTGTTACTGGTTTGTAGTATGAATGTTGAGAACCATAGCCCCAAGAATATACTCCCTCCGTCTCACAATGAGTGACCCATTTGAAATAAAATGGTGTCCCAAAATATATGACCCATTTCAATTTTCAATGCAATTTTTCCTATTTTACCCTCTAATTAATATTACTTTCATCATTCCCAATACATTACAAGGGTACTTTAGTAAAAATATCATTCTCTTTCCTTTATTTATTCCCTTTTTCTTAATTTGTGTGAAAAGTCAACTGAGTCACTCATTGTGGGACGGAGGTAGTAATAGTTTTCTCTCCCTCATGGAGATTTAATTTAAAGGATTATGTTTAGGGCTCGTAAGGGAATTCAATTTGGAAGAATTTATTGTTATATTCTTGGAGAGGAGATTAAGGCGAGTGAATTACTATAATGGTGTGAGGTTTTAGGGTTCTGTCGCCGCCAGTGGCGAAATCCGGCGCGGCGGAGGGAAAGAGGTCGTAGGAGAAAGGGTCTGAGAGGATTGCCTCCCCTCTCTTTTGGTTGTATCTGTGTGGGTTCAAACTCACCAGGCCCAAGTTCATATTGCTATCGCCACCCCCAATTTCTGGACCCAACATATGTGAACTACACTTTTGCTATACACTCACCCCCTCCCTTATTTCCATGAGCTTGGTCTTTTTCTTTCTTTACACGTTTTGAATTGCAATATTAAAAATAGTAAAAAGTTCTTAACAATTCTGAGAAAATGCATCATGATTTTTGAATGCTTTATTTAATTTTTGATAATTTTTATTTTCATTTTTGGATACATTTAGTATGTTTTTCCTAATTTCTGGCTGGTGGATATCCAAATTGGCATACCTTGTGATTCAAGGCTTGAAAATGGCTTTCTCCTCATAGTTGTAATCTGAGTTTTTGTGTGTGATATGACCCTCCATTGTGATATCCTTACATGTTAAATTCATGATTTGATCATAATTTTTAGGTCACTTGTAAAGGATTTTTTGTGACTTGTGGTTGTATGATCATTAAATGGAATATGCCTAATGTTTGCATTTTCTTGAGCACTTTTGGTGCATGATTTGGATCCAATCTTTTGCATGTGATCACCTACTGGACCTAACATGAATTGGTTGTTTGTTCATAATTTTCAAAGGTCATTTGCTATTTTTCACCAATTTTCCAATGTGAGCATGTCATATGTAAATATGCTAGAACTAGGTCAAGTTTAATGACAATGTGTGAGCTCCTTAAAACCAATTTTGAGAGCATGTTTGATCCTATATACAATGAAATTTTTGGTGCCTTTTTTGATCTTTAAATGTTGTTTTTTGATCATGACTTTAATGATCCTTTTTGAACCCTAAGTTGTTTATTCGATTACGATTGATGTTTGCTTAGGTGTTTTAGGTTGATGATGTATTTGTGCTATCGTCTTTAGGATATTTTTTGTACATCATTTAGCATATATTTTAACATGAATCATAACCTGCCCTCATGAATTTTTATGTCACTTCATATGCTTCTAATTGGTATTTTGCTTCCTTGATTTTGAACTTGAATGGAAAGTTAACTTTGTTGTTTTCACTTGGACTTAGAATGTGCCATGTTTGTACCAAGTTTTTGACATTTAAATGTATCATTCCACATATCATTTGCTACTGCCCCTTGTATGGTATGTACCGCTAGGGCTCCCTTTTCATTGTTTATTGTTTAATTTTTCTCATAAGGTAGAATTAGAGCATTTCCTTGTGCATTAGGACTTAGTTTTGTGTGTTGCTTTCGACTACTTGATAGTTGAGCTTGCCATGGCGATGGTAAGTTACTTGGATACTTCGAGATAAGGTAGCTGACACATGCGTAATTATGATTGTCTTGGAAATCATAAATATTAAAAAAAATAATGAGTGAGACCATACCTTAGGGATGCTTAACCTTTTGAAGAAAATCTATTAGCTATTTTTTTTTCGTGAAATCATTCCTTTCTGACTCCTGAAGCTTTGAGCATCCTTCTGATTCTGTCTATTTTCGAGTAAGCTGCAGATGTTTCTTGGGTTCTTCAAGATAAGCTTGTCTTCTGACTTCTGAAGAGAATATTTTCTTGGAAGGTGATCCTAGTTGGATCATAGCTTTCTCTCTCTTTTCCTGTTCAACCTTGTCATTTAGTTCTCTAGGTTACAGTGACCGAGATTGGGACTTAGTATGATCAGAGTGACCATTTTAGTTGAACTAAGCCAATTCCATGCAATCCTTTTTGATAAGGTGATACTCATATGCGTGGAAACAATACTGAGTGAACAGTAAATTTCATTTGATGACCGTATTCATAAATAGCAAATTACATCTGTTTTGAATGTTTCTCACTTCTCATTTCCTTGATCCATAGAACCTGTTTAGTTCTGATACAGTTCTTGAGATATGGATCCGAATCTTAAACAACAAACTTTTGAGAATTGGTTGAGTTCTTCTTTCATAGCCCGAATTCAGTTTGTGTTTGTGAGAGTTTCTTCTCTTTGAAAGATGATTGGTTTCACCAGTTCAGTGAGAATCTTTGAGAGTTATTCAGGAAGGAGTTGACATATCAACATCTGACTTTGTTCTTCATGGTTGTTTCAGAACATGTTCAGAACCAGAACATCATCATGCCTCATGTGTACATCACTAGACATGATTTGCATGAACCTCTTGTTCTCACAATGATGATCAACTTATTTGGGGTTGTTCACACATATCTAAGAGTTAACTAATTTCTTCAAGCTAACATCTTTTACGCCATCTTTTATGACATCAGTTGGAGAACCTAGATACCTGAAATGATAGCATCAAATTTCATAGCACAAGTGGTTCTGAGAACACTTGATCTGTTGAAAATCAGATTATCAACATTTGATCTTTACTATGATGATTTCAGGTTATTAGAGCTTGATCACCGAACCAGTTAAGAGTTAGTTCGGAATCAACTGAATCTTTGGGATTCAGTTTTCCATTGAATCTTTTGATCATTCCAGATTCTGACATTGAATCATTTCTAATAATTTGAATTTTTTTTCAGATTTTGAATTTAACAGATTTCTTTCTGAAATTCAAAGTCTTAGAACACCAATCTTCCTTCTTTACATGAAGAGATCCAGAATGAGTTTTTAAACGAGAAAGTCAAGGGTGGACCTAATCCGTTTCTTGAAAACATCTCAAAAACTCATAATGAATTAATCTTCACCAAACAAGATTTCTTGCTTTCTGATGATTCATCTTTTAATCATATACGTGGTTTTATCCACACGTATTTTCCAGAATGAGCATTCAACAGATACTTCCTTTTATCTAATGAATTTATATTATCAATTGATTCTTCAATTTTAGTGAGGCTTCATCTAGAATCAGTGACTTGCTCACGAAGTAATCAGATTGATTACAATTTTGTACACAGTTAACTGCTGAACTGTTACAAAAATTGTAAGTGGATTTCAATATCACCAAGAGTACTTCTACGCACCACGTCTGGATCTTTTTCTGACACTGTTAAGTGTTTGATGTGAATCAATAACAGAACCGGAGCTCTGATACCAATTGAAGGTGCGAGAAAGACACAAGAAAGGGGGGTTTGAATTGTGTATTTACTCTTTCTGTAACTTTTCGCATCTTGTTAATTTGACGCTCAATAACCTTCAATGTTCATTGAGAGATTCTGATCTATTAACTAACGAGTATGAGAACCGTATAAGTTCTGTTCATATGATACGATACTCAGAACTTGCAGTGCGGAAGCTTATCAGAGATAGGCTGCAAGGTTCTGACTTTGCTTAATATGAGGTTCTGATATTCAAAGCAGGAACATAAAAAGAGATACTTAGCAAAGGAGTAAAGGACACATGATATATCCTGGTTCACCACGCGGGTTAATCCAGTCCACCCTCCTCAGGTGATTTCACCTTGAACACAAGGACTTAATCCACTATAACCAAATCATGATTACACTTGCACGGGCAACAGCCGGTGACTAACTACTTGCACAACCACACTGTGACTAACAACCCAATGAACCGTTCAGGGATCCAACAGGATATAACGTTCATTAACCGAGCAGACCCACTGTTGGGATTTCACAGCTAGCCGTTCAGGGATTCAATTCAATGAATATAACGCTACTGACCATATTTCAGGATTTTCCACAATGACCCTCAGCCATTGTCATCTAAAGTATCTGATCACCACGTGATCTATCAAGGGCCTCAACTCACAGCTGAACCGTTCAGGGATCCCATCAGGATAAAAGTTCACTTGAGGAGTCTCAATTCATCTAGTTGAATTGGCAAACCGGCGATTACAAATTGTGCTTCTTAATAAGCAAGTTTCTCCTAGGTTTAAGTACAAAGAACACACACATGTGTTCAAGCAAGTTTTGAGCAATCAGCTCCTTGCTTTCCTAAGAAACTACAAAGATGTATTTAGATATTAGGGTTAATAGTAAATTTCACCCCTGTAATGTTAGCGAATTTTGCTTTTCCCCCCTCCCTGCCTTTTGGCAACGATTTTTTCAAAAAAATTGTTGCCAAAACCTGCCTTTGGCAACGGTGGGGGGGGGGGGGGGGGGGTAAACCGAAACACGCTCATATGGCAGGGGGGTAAATCACTATTAACCCTAGATATTATGATTATTGACATCTTGTAGATCTTCTTCTTCTTCGTCTTCTGGTTGAGCAAGCTTTGAGCAGCAACTCCTTGCTTCAGATCTTCAATGAGTTTTGACGAGAAGGTAGGTTGATGACTTGACTGATCTTCAATTATTGTCTTCTTCATCAATAGCTTCTGTTTGATTGTTGTTGTTGTGTTTATTTGTTCTTGGGAGATTCAACAATAATTGCCATGAGTGAATTAATGACAGCTTTGAATATTCTAAGTGTTACAACGAGAACTCATCGTTGTTGCTATCTTCACATGATGACTTGGTCAATTTTGTAGATGAACATTCAGTTTGTAATTCTACAAGTGATCGACACATCAGAAGCAAAAACTCTTGCCATTAAATAGCCAGTAGAAATATAGCCGTTAGAGAATACCGTTGGCTGTTTGGAAAAGAGACGTTGTGATATAATGAGTTGTATTGACATATCTTCTTTTTGCAGAAGAGATCTTTTCTTGGGCAGTGTGTATAATTAACTCACAACGGTAATATTTAGACTTCGATACTTCAGTGGCTTCTGATGTTAATTTGATGAAGCATGAGTGTAGTCTTTATAGCAGAATATCTGATGCTTCAAGTCTTCCGTTAATTGAAGAAGTCCATTAGGAATCAGTCTTCAGAACTTCAACACTTGGTCTTTAAGAGCGTTATCCTTTTTCTGCTTTAAGTCTTCCGAATCTTCAGAGCTTGTCTTCAGAGTCTTCAGAACTTCTTGTTTGAAACCTTGATCTTCAGAACTCGTCAGTCTTTAGAATCTTTCTGCACTTGGTCTTCAGCGCCTTCAGCCATCAGAACTTCAAGTCATAGGAGTCTTCAGAACTTTGGTTCTTTCTGAGTGTACTTCTTCAGAAGCTTCGCTATCTTCAAATTCTTGATCACTTTCAGAGAGCATCCACAAGAGCATTGCAACAGCAATCTTGGCATCCTTGGATCTGGCTGATTATGACTAGATAAACCAGCGTTCTTGCTTCTCGCGACTTTAGTCACACATAGTAACTTCGCATATATATATATATATATATATATATATATATATATATATATATATATATATATATATATATATATATATATATATATATATATTCAATCATAGTACATCTGGCTGGTGTATGTTGGTTCTGATGTCTTTAGTTCTTATGATCTGCACACAAAACACGTTAGACCATAAAATGGTTCTTTCACAAATACTTATTGTTATCATCAAAACATAGATTGACTTGTAGAGATAATTCTTGCTCTCACAGTAATCCCCTTCTAAACTCAACTATAGGGCCACCATTGTATGATGACATTAGAATCTAGTCTCCCCTTAGCATTTTCTTTCAACTTTGAGTCTTTCTCCTCTCATCTCAAAAAAAAAATCAAAAACATTTAATAAATACTACATATGGAGTGCGCCATGAGCCTTAAGTACATGGGAAATGGAGAGTGGGGGATCTTCCTTCACTTTCCTAGAGTGTTTAGCATGCGTCCCGTCTTGGGTCGAATTGCGACGCATTCGATCCTATGTCATAGACTTTAGCACGATATATGTTACAAACACTAAATCAAAACACTTCTTTCTAAAAGACAAAAATAAACATCTGCCTTCCTTCGGGATTCTCTTCTCATCTCACTCACTCTAATCGTAAAGGATGCGTTATTTCCGTTCTACCGCAAACAGGTAAACGCGTAAGACTCTACACAACGAGCGGCAACACCTAAATTGCTAGAACGTGAACTTTGACGTATTCCACCTAAAAGACACAAACAACAAACCTCGTTAGGTCGAACTACGACTGCTCTGACTTCCTCTCTCCGGTAAGATTGAGGATACGTAGGCACGAGACGCGACGTCTTGGCGAGCAACCTTCCCCCCACAATCTCGTAGTGTCCCGAACTATGTTGACTCTGACTTTTTAGCTCTTGAGGGAATACGTAGGCCTAGGACGGTGATGTCCTATCGAGTCACCTTTTCTTTTCTTTGCCCGTTTCTCCGTTCTTTTCTTTTCTAGTTAGTAGTTGAGCTTCAGATAACCTACACCCTTTAATCGATAACAACAAGCGTGGATCTCATCGAGTACGATGGACGCGAGGGGGTGCTAATACCTTCCTCTCGCGTAACTGACTCCTGAACCCAGGCGATGGTTACGACGACCATTCCTTTCCCTTTGTTGAGGTTTTCTTCGATCGTTTCCTTTCCCTGCGTCGGGATAAATAACGTTCAGTGGCGACACTTCTGTTCTTTTCTGCCGGTTAATTTTCGCAGATGCGACACTCTCGACTACAGAATTTTGTTTCCTGCAGCTGATGAAGGGAATGAATGTAAGTTAGTGGGATACACCGACTCTAGTTGGTGTGGTTGTGTTGAGGATAGAAAATCCACAGCTGGATATGTGTTTATGTTAGGTGGTGCACCAGTTGCTTGGAGTTCGAGAAAGGAGCCAGTAGTGGCAATGTCATCATGCGAAGCAGAATATTGTAAGACCCTAATTTTTGACCCCTAAGATTCCACATATCATTCACATCTCATTTGCATCTTTACCACAAACAAGATCACACATTGGTTCCTATATCCCTCTCATTCTTTGGGTTTATGCCTTGCAGGGTTTACCGAGCATCTGTGTGTTTCCTATTCACTTTATTGCTTCTTTTGTTTATATTTTACTGACCTTAACCAAAATCCAAAAATATTTTGTTTTCTTTCACTAACATTTTCAGGGGAAGAACAGGTTAAAAATATCAAATACCAGTCCCTCAGCTCGAATAAATTTCATCTGAACAATGTCAAAGTTGATCTGCAAATAATTCAAAATTCATCTGATCAAGAGTTTCCAAGATTTAATTGATTATTATTCAAGAGACTCCAAGGTTCATGTGTTTATGTCCATGCCTTCTTTGACAAGCAAGAAAAATCGAGCCGGAACTAAGACAACACATCAAAAAGCCATTTTTTCTCATTTTTTCATTGTGTTAATCGATTAACCTAATTGCAATGTGAAATGGTTAATCGATTAACACGTGCAATTTTTGAAAAAAATGTGCCAAATTCAAATTCTGCAGCAATTAGCACCAATTTTCATCATTTTGATCACATGTGGAATATTCTAGACCATCTCATTTTAATTCCCTACATCACTTTGATCATTTCCTACCATACACCTTCACTAATCTCCACTCTTTTGTGAATTTCCCTCCAAATTCAAATTCCAAGCCTAATTTTCATTTCCAAACCAAACTCCAATCCACCAAAATTTCCAAGCCTAAACTCTATAAATAGAGCCCTCATTTCATTCATTCTTCAAGCTTTGGATAGCCAAATTCACCTTGTCAAAATTCTTCTTGACTCTCAACTTTCCCCAACTACCAAATTCACCAAAGCTCACATTTCTTCTTTTGAAAGTTAAAAAGAATTCACATTGATTCTTGTTCAACTTTGAGCTAAACCTTCATCCAAACTTGTTTTCATCATCAATTTCAGTAGATCAATACTTTGGAGTTTGGATCTTGGAGTAATTTGAACCAATTTTCAGATTTGGAGTGGTAATCTCATTTTCCACCATTGTTATTCTTGATTCATCTTCCACAATGTAGATCCTTTGTTGATCTTGTTTGCTTGATCTTTGGATCTTGTAATTTGTGTTGATAACTGGTTTTTGCTGCTGTTTTACTCAAATTTCGTGCACAATTGCATCCTTAATCAATAGGTGTTTGAATAAATGATTGATCAAGGATTATGCAATTTTCAAACTGATTTTCTGCTGTTTTTACAGTGTTAATCGATTAACCAAAACATGCACGAATTGGTTAATCGATTAACAATTAAATTCTGCGCAAAAAATTGGAAGTTTACACTGGTTAATCGATTAACATAATTACACTGTGAGTTGGTTAATCGATTAACCAGCATCCAGAATGTGAAAAATGCTTGTTTTTGGGACTGTTTTGGTTTTTTTGCCATTTTCCTCCCTCTCCTTTGTTCTTAGCCTTAGATCACATATTTTTGTGGTTTAATTTGGCTCTCTCTTCATCTATTTCAATTTTATTTGGATCGATGAAAGTCTTATGGATCATTAGAATTTCTTTGTCGAATTCTTGATCAAGACGAGATCGTTACCTTCTTTTCTTTTTGTGCGGTATTGCTTTCGGATGACGATCTACATATTGTTCATCTAGCATGCATTAGCACAAAGAGATATTGACCAGCCTCATTGTAGGGTAATTACTTCGTAAATTACTTGGCGATTGCTTAACATAGCGCAACATATGTCCCTTATCGGAAAACAATAAAAAATTATTGATTATTTGTCTTTTGGTTCAACACTTATGAGACTTGTTGTTAGGAGGCTTTGGTCTTGTCAATCCTCTAATGAGTTCTCATTAACCTTGACCTAAGTGCAATTATTCAATCATTATTGATCACTTACTCTAACAATTAACAACTAATTACTAACTTTTAACTTTTAATTTTACAATTCCTTCTCGCTCCCTATCTCTCTTTTACTTTTATGCTCCATTATTATCATTTCATATCATGTTTATGCTTCCGCAATTTTTCCTTTGTCCGTTGGACATATATTTATGCTTCCGCAATTTTTCCTTTGTCCGTTGGACATATGTTTATGCTTATGCCTTTTTCTCTTTGTCCACTTGGACCAAAAACATTAATAAAGGCTAAAACCTCTAAAAAACTTGTGCTTCTAATCTTGGACTATGGTTACTATCCTATGCAATGGACATGGAGTTTTGCACCTAGACCTTGGACTTCAATGCTATTCTTGAATCCTTGGACTTAGACCTTGGACATCCAATGCAATTCTCGGAACCTTGGACTTAGACTTAGGACCTTTCTCCCTTTGCTTTGGAATCATGGTTCGAAGACTTTGAAGACTTGTGCTTTTGCTTGGTTTATGGTGAAAACAACTACATTTGTGATTAGATCATTCTTATCCTTAGCTTTTACTTTATGCTTTAGGATAGTCACTTCTTCTCCACCCCATTCTTCAATTTTCAAAACTCTCTCTCTTTTTTCAAAAACCTTCTTGATTTCAAACCATCACCTCTTTCATAATCAAACCTTGACTTTGTCAAGTGATTTTACTCTTTTCCTTTCATTTCTTAACAAATGCTAAACTACATAAGCATATTGACACCTTTTTCAAAAGACTTTAAAAAACATCAAACTCATCAAACTCTCTTTTTGTGCCCTTGTGCACTTTTTCCTTTAACTTTTTCATAAGCTTAGACATGATTCATCTCTTTAAGCAGAATTATTCGCTTGGAAATGACGTCTTGTCTTTACATTTAAAAACAACCAAAACAAACAAATTTCATTCTTTGTACCACGAACTACAGGGTTTTGATCCTACATTGCACATCATGGGTACGTAGGCATGAGGCGACAAGTCTCTCCAAACACAAAAATCTTAAAAAAATTTCTCTTCTCATCTCCTCAATCACTTTTCAAACAAACATTTTCAGACCAAAAGCGTAGATATTTCAAAGGGTTCCTATAGAGTACTATAGACGTTTTGGGTGCTAACACCTTCCCATTGCATAACCAACCCCCCTTATCCAGTCTCTCTTCAATTGTTCTTGTTGTAGAGCTTGTGTAGGTTTTGTTCGCTCTTTTTCCTTTCCTTTTTGGATAAAATAAAAGTGTGGTGGCGACTCTTGCTTTTCGAGTTAAGTTAATCAATAACTTACACTCACGATTTTGCCGCTACAAATATATAGCTGCATCTCTTTGTGCATGTCAAGAAACCTGGATGGTGAACTTGGTCGAAGAGATTACAGGGAAGAGTCATGGAGCAATTACCATGAAGGTCGACAACATGTCAGCTATCAACTTGGCGAAGAATCCAATAGCACACAGTCGAAGCAAGCACATCTAAATGAGGTTCCATTATCTTCGAGAGCAGGTAGCAAAAGGGAAGATGAACTTGGAACACTGCAGAACTGAGAATCAGATTGCAGATATCATGACGAAGGGAATGCATGTCGAAGTTTTCAGAAGACTAAGAGCCATGATGAATGTGGACATCTTAGACACAATGAATTAAGTGGTGTGTTAAATTGTAATTCCTTGTGTCGAAGTGTCGAAGCATGGGTGTGTCGAAACAGTTATTTCACATAGATTTGATTTAGATGTGATTTAGATTTGATTTGATATAGTTTCAAAATAGGTATTTTGGGCTTTTATAGTTTTGGGCTTTGGCTTGGAGAACAAGTAAACCTAAATCTATAAATAGGGAGTAACCCTTATTTATGTAAATAATCACAACACATTGTAATTCACGATTTGCAGTTGCAAGTGAATAGAAAGAGAAAAATCCCACAGTTTGTTGGTAACAACCTTCTTCTCCAAATTCTCTTAGAATCCTAATTTTCTTTCTTTCTCTATTTTCTTCTTTTCTTTGGTATTACTGCGCTAAGAACCATTCTTGTTTATCAAGATAGGGTCGGAATTCCCATAGGTTTTGGGTTAATTCCAACATTACTAAATAATAATAAAGGTATACTATTTCTTATATTGTTTTTTTATAAATATTATTTATACTATTTTTTAAATATTATTTAGAAAATGCTTTATAAAAACAATATATAATACTAAAATAAAATATTACTTTATTATAATACTATATATCACGTAATACTTAATATTTCTAAAATAATTTTTAAGTTTTATGTTTACAAAAATAATACTAAAATATATTACTAAATAATAATAAAGATATACTATTTTTTATATGATTTTTTTTCTATTTTTGAAATATTATTTATATTATTTTTAAAATATTATTTCAAAAATACTATATTAAAACAATATATAATATTAAAATAAAACACTATTTTATTATAATATCATATATCACATAATACTTAATATTTCTAAAATAATTTTTAAGTGATATGTTTACTAAAATAATACTAATATATATTATTAAATAATAATAAAATATACTATTTTTATATTGTTTTTTTTTTCAAAATTTTATTTATAGTATTTTTTAAATTATCATTTCAAAAATACTTTACAAAAAAGTATATAATACTAAAATAAAACAGTATTTTATTATAATATTATATATCACAAAATATTTAATATTTCTAAAATAATTTCTAAATTTTATGTTTACTAAAATAATAGTTAATCTTAACTAAAATAATTTTTTCAAGAAATAAAATAGTATATAATTTTTAAAATTTATTTCTAAATTAATATATCAAAAATATTTAATATTTATAAAACACTATATATACTAAACAAGTTTATAATTTAACTGTTATATTTTTTAAGTATTATTTCTAAAATAATTTTGAAATTATTTTTAACTACGCACAATACATAATATATCACATGACACTTAACAGCACACCAACATCAACAAATATCAATATATTCAATTTTTTTTTTTTTTAAATTAAGAAGAAAAGTGTATATTGGATGAACAAATCAAACAACTCCATACCTTTAATTTGAATATTCTTACGAAATTTTTAATCTTTATAGAAACAAATGGAAAATGAAAAAAGAAATTAAGCTTAGGGATTTAAGTAAACTGAAAAACAGAAAATAAAGAGAAAATTTAAAAAATTACCTTTAGTTAGATGTCTTGTTGAAGATTTGATGATGAAAAAGCTGATTTAGATGTGAAGAATTGAGGTAGAGAAAGTAAAAATGGGGAAAATAAGCTGGTTGGAAAACAAAGAGAGAGCAACGAAAAAGCTGAAGCAGAAGCGGTGGAATGGGAAAGTGGGAGTGATGTTGGAAATATATGAAGCAATCTGCAAGGGGGCTCCCCACTAGGCACGACAACATAACCCGTACCCGTCTGAACCCACTCCGAAGTTGACGGGGAAACTCCGCTTTGACTGGGTTTAAGTTTAGGTTTGGGTTTTTTTTTTCCGATTATAAAATATGAGGACGAGTTGGGTAATGGGGACACTAGTATCCACCCCGAACCCGTCCCGTTTATTTCATTATGTACATTATTATTTAGTTGTTATAATTTATAATATTAAATATGTGATTAATGTTTTGATATTTTAATTTGTATTTATTATTTAAAATATTTAAAAGGTATGTATGAAATTTTTTGAGATTGTTTTATTTTATTGTTTGTAATATAATTTAATTTTAGAAAAAATAAACATTTCTATTAAAAAAATTGATTTCTCTAAAGGATGGTGGTGGAGCGGGGATACCCGAACCCAGCCCGAACCCGTTTGGGATGAGTTTGAGTTTTAATTCTCTATCCCCGTTGGGGTTTAGGACGGAGAACGAGGATTATTTGTGGATTCGGGTTTGGGTTTGGGGGAGGTAAAACCCGTCCCCGACCCGCCCCGTTGTCATGCCTACTCCCTACACATACTAAATTGTCATAATTAGTTTGGGGTATCTTCTCGTAAATTGTAATTCCATCATAAAGCAACTCACACATGCTCGGACTAATGTGGTAAGATGCAGAAGAATCACAAAAATTTTGAGGGGTTACCCCTCGCAAATGCAATGGTAATAAGTGGCTATAGGGTGCCCCTAGCAAATGTAATGGCCATCATTAAAGTCACTGACACGCACTAGTGGTGATGGGACAAAGAGAATAATAATGTCAAAACGTGTGTGGACGTGCCCAAAAGCCACAGAAAGTAATGGCTAGGGATTGCCCCTCGAAAATGCTCAATTTTAAAATTTAAAAACTTCCTCCTTAAAATTTGTGAGGGGTGTCCCCACACAATTTTGTTTATTAATTTTGTTTTTAATTTTATGAGTTGCAAGGGGATAAACCCCAAATAATGTATACATTTAGTGAGGGAATTTTCACCTGACAAATATCCCTGAATAATTAAGCATTTTCTTGTAGTGCCCAAACCCGTCGCGAATCGGCCCGAAGCGGGTCAAGTAGTCCATTTTACTAGCTCTAAGAATAATAAGAGCATTTCTCATTGCACCCTATATGTTTCTTAGACACCATGCAAAATTCTAAAAATGTCCCAAAATTTTGAAGATATATCTTCGGACGCACATTTTTTTAATAAGCAAAAGATCTTAGATTCAACTTGGATACTAGGGGTGTCCCAACCCTCTTACAACTAAAGATACAAACAAGGATAATTATACCACTCATAATAATTACAACTAAAGCTATAATTAACCTTCTTTTCAAGCCACCACCAAGATAGGACAAGAACTCTATCCAAAATCCTCTCCACATTGCAAACCTTGTCTTTAAACATGATTTATTTTGTGTCCACCAAACACACCAACGAACTATGGCCCATTAACCAATCATACTAGACACAGAATCCACATTCGGTTTCAGATTTTGAATCCAATTCAGTAAATGCCCGCAACAACCATGAAACCGGACCTCGTCAACATCCAGCCAAACGCATACCTTCTTCCAAAGCAAGACACTCTTAACGCAGGTGAGATGTTGAGCATCTTCTTCAAACTCGAAACAAAACGGGCAAACCAAATCATGCACATTAAGGCTAATCTCTCTTGAAATCAAGTTATAGCGCGTCGGTAGCTTATCAAGAGTTAATCTCCAAGTAAACAACTTTGTCTTCATAGGAATAAAAGCTTTCCATAGCAATTTTATAGCCTATAAGCTATCAACTATCCCTGAGTTTTCCACATCTTGACTCTTCATCCTGTCATAGAACGATTTCACAAAGAAACTTTTGGAATTGCAGGACGGCTATATAAAAACATCAGTAGAATTCTTTGAAAGGCCAATGTCCTAAATTAACACCAGTTCAGCTAAGTAGCTTTGCAAAGCATCCTCCTCCTCCTCAATATTAACATCAATATTCTACCTCCAAACATCATCTTCCCACGATCCAAATTCTTCGATGACTCCATATTTATTGTGACAAAGGTTTCACAACCCCGGAAACAGCAGGTGTAGCAGAGTGTTTCCCACCCATCTAGCAAATCAAAACTTGATGCTTGCCGCATTTCCCGGCCTACAAGAAATCAGATCCTCAAAGCACTTCACCTCTTGATCATTTGCCTTTAATATATCCTTCTACCATAAGGATGCTACATAACTATATTTAGGTCTGTCATAACACACAATAACATTCACAAAGTTTACATGCCTCCCTTCCAAAATACCCACCCATAAAGCCTCGTTTTCATTAGTTAATCTCCACAACCATTTTGTCAGGAAAGCTTTATTGAAATATCTCAAATCTTTAACCCCGAAGCCACCACATTCCTTAGCTTTACAAATATTTCTCCAACTAACCCAAGTAATGCTCCTCCTATCCTCCACACCACTCCAGAGAAAATGTCTTTGAAAACTTTCCATAACCTACAAAACTTTCCTTGGGGCCTTGAAAAAAGAAAAATAGTGCACGGGAAGATTAGATAAACTGAGTTGAGAAGAGTGACCCTCCCCCAATGGATAAGAATCTTCCTTTCCATGAAGATAACCTATTCTTCAAGCACTCTATGGTTGGTTTCCAAAAGGATACACGCCTATGATTTCCACCCCGAAAAGGCCGAGAAATTTGATGGGAACTTTATCAATTTTGCATGACAAAAAGTGCCCAGCAACTTTCATATAAAATTCTTCCTACCCTATCCCCATAAGTGAACTCTTACTCAAGTTAATCTTCAAGCCCGAGGTAATTTAAAAACCCTTCAAAATCAATTTGATAGCCCATAAGTTTGACCAATAAGCTTCACCTAATATCACTGTATCATCCACACATTGAAGCAAGCTATATGCGAACTCATCACCAACCTTAAAACCACTAAACAAATATACTTTTGCTGCCCTATTGTAACACCCCAACATTTTCCATCTCTTTTTCTAACCTTAACTGTATTTTGGCTTTGTGTTCATCTGCATCTCCATTAGGTCATAACTTTGCATTCATTCATTTGCATTGAGCTCCTAAGGCCTGGGATCAAGAGGTTCTTTGAATCAGGGTTCTTATTTTCTTTGAGATACCTTCATTCAAGTTTGAAGCAATGGTTAATTTCTCATCATCATGAGTATCTTTCTATCAAAGTTCATCCAACTACAAGGCTTTCCTCTGCCGAGATTCATCAAGTATCAAGTTTATCTGCTTCAGGATTTCTTAAGAGGCATCAAGTGATTAAGGTTTCATCATGGTTCTAGTGGAGACTGAGGGACTAAGGTTTTGTTGGTTGTCAACATCTCAGGTTATTTTCTTCATTAGTATGCACCCAAAGTATGGAGATTAGGGTTTCTCATCCCTTTGTTGTTTGAGAAGATGTGTCGTTCAATTCAGATTCGCTTGAGGTTATCAGGTCAAGGGTGTGTGAAATGTTGGTTGGAGTTTAGTGAAAGTTTGAGCTATTCTTGGTCAGACAAGTGGTTTGCTTCGTTATTAAGTGGTCAGGCTGAGTTAAGTTCATCAGTGCTTTATGGTGGAGGAACATCAGGGTTCAATTAGGGTTTTGTACTTCAAAATGAAGTTTTTTGGTTCATTCACAATCAAAATGGCATTGGCAAAAACTGTGCAAGCTATGGATTGATACAGATAAGTTCACAATGGTTCTAATGTTGGTTATAAGTTCAGATGAATTCATGTTGATTCAAAGCTCCCATTCATTTAAAGTTCAAGGATTAATTCAGTAGTGGATAACCTTTATTTCTCAGGGACCGGTTCAGGGTGTTATTCATTTTACGAGAAAAGTTCAAGATGGATTTGTGATTGATTCGTGTTTGAATTGTAAAAATCAAAACAATTCCAAGTGTGTGTAAGCTCAAGTTAGTGGTATGGTGCAAAAAGTAACTTCAAGGCCCAAAGGTTTAAAAGTCCAGATTTTACAAAAATGTAGATCACGGAGAGTTCACTAAAAATTGCAAAAAAAACTAGTCCAGCAAGATCTCAAGAAAGGTCAAAGCCTATGTTACAATGAAGTGAAGGTTCATGATTAAACATGTTACAAGAAAAGCTAAAAAAAGATATGAAGGTTTTAACTGGTCTTTTAATGATATAATTTATAAGTATAGAAAAAACATCAGTGATTGTCCTTTTTTTTTGCAACAAAAATGACTTATGGCAAAGAAGAACAACGATCATGGCTTTTGGAGAACGGTAATCTAAAGATCTTGACCAAGGAATCAAGACATGGACGCATAACATTTCTTCAACTTCATTGCGAAAGAAATCCAAATTTACTCTCATCTCCCATATTCGATGGGGTTCGTTTCGGAAAGTCTTGGCTAATATCCAAGAGGTTATTCTTGGAACAAAGCTTTCCACTCTCTTTTGCGCCATTCCTGCTGCAATTGTAGTTCATTACATTCGCTGTGGGAGAATCATGGATTTTCATATTGAGCTTACTAGGGCTTACTCCTCTTGCTGAAAGTGTGAGCTTTCTTACGGAACAAACTGCTTTCTTCACCGGTCCTACAGTTGGAGGGCTTCTTAATGCAACATGTGGTAATGCTACTGAACTCATAATTGCAATATCTTCTCTTAGCACCAAAAAAATTGTTGTTGTCAAGTTTTCTCTTTTGGGTTCCATTCTTTAAAATCTTCTTCTTGTTCTTGGAACTTCTCTAGTTTGTGGTGGCATTGCAAATCTTAGAGTGGAGCAAAAATATGATAGAAGACAAGCAGATGTGAACTCACTGATGTTGCTATTGGCATTTTTATGCCTTATGCTTCCAATGCTATTCACATATAGTGCTGCATCACCGAAACTCACATAAAACAAAATTGGCGAATAGTTCCAACGCATCATTCATCAATTCAGAAACCGTACCGTTTTCACTCACTATCATATCAATTTGCCAAAACAATTTAAGCTCCAGCCTTATACCAACATGACCACACACTTGTACACAACATCCATTACAAAAGCCTATCGCAGCCACAAACTATTATACAGAAAAACCAAACCTGCACGCATAATTCACGTTACGCACACCACACTTACCACACAAATGAACAACAATCCTGCACAAAGTATTAAAATAAATCACGTCACCAATTTGTTATAATCTACAAAAAAAGAGATTCACACACCATGCCATACACTGCAAATGATTCTAAACACAATAACCACAAAGAGCCAAAAATTGCAAAACCTGCACCATGACCAACTTTCCAATTAACCTCAAGCGACCCGACAAACGCCAAAACCGTTACAACAATCGCAACATGATTTACCACGTACCCTCCACCTCATGAACCGTATGAACAGATTCTTTGAGAAACGCACCACGTCACAATTTTTGTTTCCATAAATACCCTCACCCCACCTATAAAACGGACTCCTTTTCACCTCATTCCCTAAATCTCTTGGAAGCCACTGTTGCGCTGCAAAACCTCACCCTCTTCTTCCAATCTTTCTTAAACCTTTTTCATCATTTTTACACCATTTACAAATCAACAACCACGACTCAAACCTTCTTCAATCTTAAAACCTATAAACCACCTTCAACCACAAAACTCACTCCCACTCAAACCCATTCTCAAACCATCACAGAACCAGATGGGGAAGAAGAGAAAGTGATTGAAATGAAAACCAAACTAGATCGTAAATGGAAGAAGAAGAATGAATGAAGCAAATCAAAATTGAAGTAAACTGTCGGCGGTGAGAAACTGTGATCGAACCAAAGGCTAAAGAGGGTGTGGCACGAGTTGATGTTGCGAGCGAGGCAGACGAACGAGGAAAGGAGAGAAGAAATTGAGTCGCGTGAAGGTTAGAGGAATGATTTGCGTTGTTCTGCGTTGCCTTCTTGTTCTCTCCACAGTACCCTGTTTATCTTTTCCTTCTCTACTATGATAAATTCTTTGATGTTATTGTTGCTATTCTATGTTGTTGTGCCACACGATGATGATGATGAAACTCCGAGCGTTGTTTCTGTTCTTGTTGTTCTCTCGATTTGTTGAAGTTTCCTTTCTTTTTGACGCGATGACGATATTTGAGCGACCTTCTTTTGTTTTGCCTTTTTCCTTTTAGTTTTGGCGCATGATGATACTAGTAGAAAGCTGATGCCGTGTTGCTTCATTTGTGGATCATGAAGTAGTCTTTGGACCACATTTTGTTGAATGAGTAGCGACGGGCTTTTAGGCCCATCTGATGCTCTTATTTTCTTTCATGATTCTACACCTTCCTGTTTACTTGTGGCACCCCTAGTTAGAAGTCAATTTTAACTTAATGTTATATTTTTTTTATTTATATCTTAATATTGATTTTAATTTTAATCTTGGATTTAAGTGTTGATTTAGAAATTAATTCTAGTTTTGTTAAATTTTAGAGTTAGTTTTGATTTAGATTTTAATTTTAAATTTAGATTTAAGTATTGGTCTAATGTTAACGTGGTTTTCAATCTTAGTTTTGTTGAATTTTGATTCTAGCCTTTGTTGGGTTTTAAAATTAGACCTTAATTTTGGTTTAGTTTTGATCTTAGTTTTGTTGAGCTTTGATTAAATTTCGATTTTGGTTTTGATGTAAGGTCTAATTAATTTTTGGTTAATTCTTGTTAGATTTTTGATTAAAATTTCTTATTAATTTGTGATTGGTTTTGTTTGGATTATTTTTTATGTTCTTGAGTTAATTCTTACTTGGATTTAATTTTCATGACTTTCTTGGATTAATTTTGTTTAGCTATATCATTGATTTTGATTTCTCTTGGATTTTCTTTAGTGGAACAAATTGTTTGAAATTAATCTTGTTGTTGACTTGTGTGGAATATTTTTCATGCCTGGCTTGGAATGAGTTTCTTGACTTGTTGATTTATTTCTTTGATTAGTTACATTGAGAATCTTGCTTAAATGATTTGGTAATAATCTTCATGATATTCTTAACGCATATCGTGAGGCATTTGTGATGCATGTTATCTTGATGAAATCTCGAGGCATTTTGATTAACTCTTGATGTATCATGTTTGATTTTGCTAAGTGAATTGAATGTAGAAATTCTATTGCATACACTGTTGTTCTGTACATACATGCTGTTAAATATTGGCATTCTGTTCGGATGGATATTACACCTATTTTTTTCTGAAAATAAGAGTTGTTAAATGTTGCTCTTGCTTGTTTTCTGGAATTTATTGTTGTGCTGTGCTGAAGCGTTATTGTTGTTGCTGTTTTTGGTTTATTTCCTTAGTTTATGCTTGCATTTCTTTGACATCTTTATTCTCTTCATCTCCTTTATTCTCCTTTGAGTTTTAAATGCTTGATGTTGTTGAGATTGAGCTTGTTTAATGTTTACTTGTGATTGATCACATTCTCCCTTAGGGCTCCTAGTTTGAACTTAATTTTTTATTAGGTTCAAAGTAGGATAGACATTAGGCTCTCAATCCTTTGTATGATAACATTAGGGTAATCCCTTTTAACCTCAACTTTAGTTCCACCATTTGTATGATAACATTTGGTAGACTTCCCTCTTATCCTCAACTATAGGGCCATATTATATGACAACATCTAGGTGAGTTTCCCTTAGAGTTTCTTTTGCCCTTTTGAGTCTTCTTTCTATTCTCAAAATAAAATCAAGACACTTAATAAATATGATGTGCATTGTGTGCCATGAGCCTTAAGCACATGGGAAAAGATGAGCGGATGCATTTTTAACCTCATCTTAGGTTACTTTGTGCGCGAGATGCTTGAATCGTTAGCGCGAAGTACTCGATCCTATGTCATAGACTTTATTGCGATGCATATTTCAAACAAAGTTAATCCACTTCTGTTAAAACTCATAAACAAACTGCAAACTATTTTATCCTTAGGGATTGTTTGTCAAATCATTTTTAGAAATAGTACGTTATTTCCATTCAACCGGAAACAGGAATCGACCCTAACTGCTGGAACGCGAACCTTACATCGCTCATAAAAAAAATACTTAACTAATCTGTGGTCATACCCCCGAACTGCAGATGCTCTGATTTCCTTATTCTCGTCTAAATGAGGATACATAGGCATAAGACGACGAAGTCATGGAGAGCAACCTTCCCCCTTTTACCCATAGTCCTCCGAACTACGTTGACTCTGACTTTCCCATTCCACGAGGGAATACGTAGGCATAGGACGACAAAGTCCTATCGAGTCTCCTTCTTGTTTTTCCCCTCTTCCCTTTTCGTTTCTATTTAGCAAGTAGACTTTACATAAACACGCCCTTTGATTAGAACAACAAGCATGGATCCCGTTGAGTACAACAGACGCAAGGGGGTTCTAATACCTTCCTCTCGCGTAATCGACTCCTGAACCTAGGAATTTGGTTGCGAGACCATGTTATTTCCTTTTGGAGGTTTCTTTGATCGTTTCCTTTCCCCGTCGGGATAAATAACGTTCGTCGGTGACTCTGTTTTTCCGCCGGTTATTTTTCGTGTTGCGACAGCTGGCGACTCTGCTGGGGACTCTGGTTTCCTATGCGAGTCAATCCTAGCGCTTGTCTGTTTTTGTTCATTGGGTGTTTATTTTTGTGCATTTGTTTGCTATATCTGTTGTATATTATCGCATTTTCCTTGCATTATTTACATTTGATTACTGTTATCATACTGTTCTGTTGTTGCTGTGTTGTTGGATGGGATTGTTCCACGAGAGATAAGCCCATTACCCAGTCTTGAGTACACACATAGGATTAGAGTGGGCCCTTGTTAACTTGTGTGGTGCTTGACACGTATTATCGGCTTGAGTTCACATTCAGACGAGGTTTCCTTGGGAGATACTCTAACCTGTATGCCTATACAGTAACCAGGGTGTTCCTTTGGGAGATTATGACTCTGGAGACCGTTCATGGGAAATCATTTGAGGCCTCCTTGATTGATGATGATGCCAAACCAGAAATGGTGAACGTATCATCATTTCTCGACCTGAGAGTCCGTGATACTGAGGACCTGCTAGAATGGCATGTCCAAGACTAGAACCCACATGTGAGAGGGGATGGGTTTTTGCAAGAAAACTTGACTTTTAACCTACCTAGATTTTTGGTTTTATTATCAGTGTGGACTTATGAACTTGGTATTCTGATTATTCTGATATTTTGGATTCTCGTCAAAGCAGAATTTTTGGTCTTATTCAGTCAACAACACGACAGCTTTTCAGGGCATATGGAAACCTTAATCCCATGTCTGCATTTTCATAACATCATTATTGCATCCTAACATTCATGTTCGTTTATTTCCAGGGTTCGCATCTTATCCTTGATTGTTGTTGCTGAAGATCTGCAGAGATGGACACCGATAAGAAGGGTATTATCAGCTTCAAGTTTCAATCGCCGGATTTGAGTTTGCTCCGGGAATTAATTGCCAAGACTAATCAAAGTAATTTGGAGTCATTTAAAGAGGATTATGGGAAAATCCTCAGCATGTTTCATACGCTCACAGAGTATGAGAGGATAACTATTCACACGTTGTTACAGTTCTATGATTCTTCGTTAAGATGCTTCACATTCAAAGATTATCAGTTGGCTCCTACTTTGGAGGAGTTTTCACTCATTTTGGATATTCCGATCAAATATCAGGTGCCCTTCCATGAATCTATGGAAGTTCCCGCTCCGGGAGCTATTGCTGATGCTCTTTATTTGAGCATGTAACGCCCCATTTTATTTTAATTCATTGAAATTATTTGGGTTGGGTGTACGTATGTGTTTATGTGTGTTTCGTTATGTTGGGGTACCCTGCGGTAAGGGGTAGTGACCTTAGTGTTAATGACCTTAAGGGTGAGGGGTGTGTGACTAATTTTGTAGAATTAGGTGGTGTGGTGAGAATGATTAATAAAGTAATATTAGTAATATTTGATTAATATTATTAATTTAAATTATTAGGATATATTGTTATTATTATTTAAGTTGTAAAATTATTAATAATAATAATATTTGAATAATAATAATAATAATAATAATAATAATAATAATAATAATAAAATAGACATTAAGGTGAAAATGGAGAATGGGGACATGATGGTAATGTTGTAGGGAATAAGTGAAGGCATAAGAGTCATACCATAAAAAGGGTCCTAGGGGTAACAAAGATAAAAGAGAAAATTAGAGAGTGGTGGTTCATTCTGTACGATCATGAAATTGGAGAAAAAGCTGTGGAGAAAGGGCTAGGGCACAGAGAACCAAAAAGGGGATTTCCATAGAAAATGTGAAGGAAGAGAAATCAATTGCTAGGAATTGAGGTAAGGGGTGTAATCCTGTTTTATTATGATTGATAGATGGTTAAGATATATATATATATATAGGTTGTCTTGTATGATGATTTAATAAAAGCATGATGAGAAGTATATCGAAATTGTTGATTATGATGTTTGATATGCCATTGGTATAATTATGATCTTAAGTGTGTTAATGGTGATTTATAGATGACAAATTGATGTTGTGATGTATTTAATTTCCGTGATTCATGTACCATATGATATGATATGTTTTGAGTTTGTTAGAGGTCAAAACTTAGGGTTAGGGGTCTGTTGGAAGGCTGAAAAACAAGAGAGATCGCGCAAAATCGTGCAGAAAAAGTGGAATTTTGGGCTCTACTACGACCCGTAGTAACCCTCTGGATTGGGGGTCCCAGAAACGAAGAAAAAAAAAATGAGATTTTGGTCTGGGAGTGCTACGGGTCGTAGCCGACCGTAGCAGCTCCCTGGTTTTGTACAGTGAGATCGTTTTGGCCATAACTTTTGACCCGTAAGTCCGTTTGAAGCGCCGTTCAAAGCGTTGGAAAGCTAACGCGACGAACTACCTTATAAAAATGGTTTCTGTTCCATAAGTTGATTATTTTTCTATGTGATGGCTTAATTTCAATTGTAGTGGTTATGTTGTGAAGCGATAAAATCCGAAATGTATCGTTGTTGGTTGCTATGATGTAAACTGTTGTTGTTGAATTGTTACCGTATGTATGCTGGAGTATGATGACTAGTATGGGTGAAGTACCTTGACCATGGAGGTGTTGGTAATTATGCTTGATGTTGTTGTTCTTTGCACATTGCATTGTGGTGTGATGTATTGGCTGTATGATAGTTATATGCATTGGTCGTCGTTGTATGTTGTCGTTGAATGCATATCATGTTGCATAAGTTGTATTATAAGTCGTGTGGCCATGTGGGGGTGTGAGCGTCTTATCCAGATTCCTTGAAATAGAATCATGTTGTTGTTGTTGTTGTTGAGGTAATCGTGTGCCTATGTGGGGTGTGAGCGATTACGGGTGTTCGTGTACCCATGTGGGGTGTGAGCGATCACGGATGTCGTGTGCCCATATGGGGTGTGAGCGACTTATACGGAAATTCCGACGGGTATTATGATCATGAAAAAGGGATCAAATTGGTACCACATGCATAAGCATTGAGTCAGGTTGTGAATCTCATTGCATTATATATTAACTATGTCGCTATGTTGTTGATATGTGGCATTTGCATGAGTTTTGTTGATGAGATGTGATATGATGATATTTGAGACTATGTGATTATATGATAGTTTATGACGAAAGATGTATAAGTGCTATTATGGTGTGTAGATGTGAGCATGATTCGTTTATAAATGATATGTGTTAATATGATGATGATGTTACTACTAAGTATTTCCCTTATATCTTTCATAATAAATTGTGATTACTCACCCAGCCTGGTTGAATGTTTTCTCCACGTGGGTAACGCGCAGATGCTCTGGAGTAGCTTGTAGAAGCGTTGAAGATAGCTCTGGAGTACTTTATTAGTTTTCGTTAATTAGAAGGTGTCTTGCTCTAATATGTAACACCGGGTTGGGAACGCTAGTTATGCAAATGTTGTGTTTCCTTGACTAACATTTTTTGATGATTTTGAAGATGTTGAGCTATTGTAATTCTAATTCAGATGATATATTATTTTGTTAACACGTTTCATGATTTTGAGATGTTAAATTGATTTAAATTTCAATTTTTGACGAGACTAGGATATTTTGGTATTATGAAGATGAATGAAGTTTATTTTATGATTTTGTTTCCATTGTGAAGTTAAATGTATGTGTTGAAGTTATAAAAGAAAATGATGTTATACATGTTGTAACCCGTGTTACAGAGCAGAATGATTATTATGGATGTTAGATATGAAGTGTGACACCCTTGAGTGGTGAATTACGTTGAATTATCCTTATTAATTTGTGAAAAATTCTTTGGGGTTAGAAGGGTGTTACATTAGTGGTATCAGAGCAGGTCGGTCCGTCCGACCAGGTTGTTTAATTATGTTTGTTCCCTAGTATGCGACATGTGTGTGAAAACACTGTCGATGCTTGTTTTGTTTTCCATTTGCAGACTGGGAATGAAACAAGTTGGGGAGAAGCTTGTGCTTCTCCAAGATGCTTCAAGTGTGGAATGATGGCTCAGTGTGTTGTTGAACACTATTATAGTTTGGTAAAGATGGTTTATGCCCCACCATGATTGTCGGCTGTCTATTGACAAATTGAGGAACTGATCACCCTTAATATCTTGTTGATAGTAGGCAGGATCATGTTAAATGGAATGGACGCGTCTTGACAGGTTAGATGGTGTGTCCACTGAATTATTTGGAGTTAAGCCAAGTGTTTATAGATTGTTTTGATGAGTCAATGCAAATTCTTATAGCTGAAGATGAGGCGGATTCGAGTTTCTTGTCCATCGGTTAAGTTGGGATATCTCTGAGGGAGAACGATCAGGTATTGTTGATGGTTTCTTTTTACAGAGTAGAGATCAATGTGATGGCTAGAGGTATGCCAGTGGTGTGTAATTCATGATGTTTTTCCTGAGGATATTTGTGACTTGCCTCCAGAGTATGGATCTGAGTTTGGTGATAGTAGAGAGCTAATGTTGTTGTCTGTTAAGCAAGTGGATGAACTTCTAGAAGATGAAGCCTTGATGTTTGCAATGTTTGCATCGTTGCAAGTTGATCGTGAAGTTACAAGTGTTGAATTACCTGTTGTCTGTGAATTTCCAAAGGACATACGTGATTTGCCCCAGAGCTTGAAGTAGAGTTCACGGTGGAATTGATACCAGGTACGAGTCCGATGTCAATGGCTCCTTATAGGTTGTCAGCTTCTGAGTTAGGGGAATTGAAGAAGCAATTAGAAGAGTTACTGGAAAAAAAATTTGTGATACCAAGTGTGTCTCCTTAGGGAGCTCCGGTGTTGTTAGTTAAGAAGAAAGACGACAATATGAGGTTGTGTGTTAATTTCAGGCAGTTGAATAAAGTGACTATCAAGAATAAATATCCATTTCCAAGAATTGACGATTTGATGGATCAGTTAGTAGGTGCTCGTGGGTTCAACAAGATTGATTTGAGGTCTGGTTATCATAACATTCGTGTTAAATCAAATGATACTCCGAAGACAACTTTCAGAACGAGGTATGGTCACTATGAATACATTGTGATGTCGTTTGGCGTATTCAATGCACCAGGTGTGTTCATGGAGTATATGAATTGGATTTTTCATGAGTATTTGGATAAGTTTGTTGTGGTCTTCATTGATTATATTCTGATCTATTCTAAATCAGAAGAAGAGCATGTTGAGCATTTGCAAACTGGGTTGCAAGTGTTAAAAGAGAAAAAGTCATATGCAAAACTGTCAAAATGTGAGTTCTGGTTGAAGGAAGTGAGTTTCCTCGACCATGTGATTTCAAGTGGTGGGATTGCTGTTGATCCTTCTAAGATTGATGTTGTGTTACAATGGAAGACACCAAAGTTTGCTACTAAAGTACGACGTTTTCTTGGGCTAGCATGTTATTATTGCAAGTTTATTGAAGGCTTATCCAAGTTGGAATTACCTTTGACTCAGTTGACTCGAAAGGGTCAAGCTTATGTGTGGGATGTTGCGTGTGAAGAAAGTTTTGTGAAATTAAAGAATAAGTTGATGACTGCTCTGGTATTGATTTTGCCCAATCTGAGTGAGTCCTTTGTGGTATATTGTAATGCGTCGAAGATGGGACTTAGTGGTGTGCTGATGCAGAATAGTCAAGTTGTTGCTTATGCTTCTAGACAACTGAAAGTTCACAAAAGGAATTATCCAACACATGACTTAGAATTGGCAGCTGTAGTGTTCGTGTTGAAAATTTGGAGACATTATCTTTTTGGCTCTAAATTTGAGGTGTTCAATGATTATGAGAGTCTAAAGTATTTGTTCGATTAGAAAGAGTTGAATATGAGGCAGAGAAGGTGGCTTGAACTTCTGAAAGGTTATGATTTTGATTCGAGTTACCATCTTGGTAAAGCAAATGTGGTAGCTGATACTTTGAGTAGGAAGTCCTTGCATATGTCGATGCTTATGGTGGGAGAGTTAGAATTGATCGAGCAATTCAGAGACATGAGTTTGGTGTGTGAATAACATATGGAGTTGGGGATGTTAAAACTGAATAGTTAAATTCTTGAAGAAGGACTTCGAAGTAGGTTGAGTATTCATCCCGATGCTACAAAGATGTATCAAGATTTGAAGAAATTGTTTTGGTGGTCCATTATAAAAAAGGAAATTGCTGAATTTGTTTGCGCATGTTTGACTTGTCAGAAGTCAAAGATTGAATATCAGAAGCCTTTGGGTCTGATGCAACCGTTGAATATTACATAATGAAAGTGGAATAGTATTTCCATGGATTTTGTGTCGGGTTTGCCGAAGACTGCGAAGGGGAATGATTCGATTTGGGTGATTGTGGATAGATCGACTAAGTCGGCTTATTTCTTGCTGATGAAGATTAATCATTCTATGCAAAAGTTAGCTGAGACGTACATTAAGGAAATTGTAAAGTTGCATGGGGATACTTTCGAGCATTGTGTCAGATAGAGATCCGAGATTTATGTCGAGGTTTTGGGGAGGTTTGCACAATGCCTTGGGTACTAGGTTGAATCTGAGTTCTACATATCACCTGCAGACGGAAGGTCAGATAGAGAGGACTATCCAGTCTTTGGAGGATTTGCTGAGGGCTTGTGTGTTGAACCAAGGAGGAATCTTAGGACAACCACTTGTTGTTGATTGAGTTTACGTACAACAACAATTTTCATGCCAGTATTGGAATGGCACCATATGAAGCGTTGTATGGTAGGAGGTGTAGAACTCCATTTTGTTGGTATGAGTCAGGAGAGAGTGTTATACTCGGACCTGAGATTGTGCAGGAGATGACTGAGAAGATTCGTCAGAAGAGTTATCATGATAAGAGGAGAAAAAAAACTTGAGTTCAAAGAGGTAGATCAGGTGTTTTTGTGAGTTATGCCAATAACTAGTGTTGGTCGAGCTTTGAAGTCTAGAAAGCACACTCCGTGTTTTGTTGGTCCATATCATATTTTGTAGAGGACAAGAGAGGTGGCCTATCAGATTACTTTGTCGCTGTCGCTTGCAAATCTTCATGATGTGGTTCATGTATCTCAAATGAGGAGGTACATTCCAGATCCGTCGCTTGTGATTCCGATGGACGATGTGCAAGTAAGGGATAACGTTATTGTGGAGGCTTTACCTGTGAGAATTGATGGTCATGAGGTGAAACAATTTCGAGGTAAGGAGATTACTCATGTCAAGGTTGTGCGGGGAGGCGCTGCCGGAGGAATTATAACTTGGGAATTGGAGAGCAGGATGCGAGAGTCGTATCCTGGGTTATTTGCGTCAGGTAATTTTCGAGGACGAAAATATTCTAAGTGGGGGAGAGTTGTAACACCCCATTTTATTTTAATTAATTGAAATTATTTGGGTTGGGTGTACGTATGTGTTTATATGTGTTTCGTTATGTTGGGGTACCCTGCGGTAGGGGGTAGTGACCTTAGTGTTAATGACCTTAAAGGTGAGGGGTGTGTGACTAATTTTGTAGAATTTGGTGGTGTGGTGAGAATGATTAATAAAGTAATATTAGTAATATTTGATTAATATTATTAATTTAAATTATTAGGAGATATTGTTATTGTTATTTAAGTTGTAAAATTATTAATAATAATAATATTGGAATAATAATAATAATAATAATAATAAAATAGATATTAAGGTGAAAAAGGAGAATGAGGACATGATGGTAATATTGTAGGGAATAAGTGAGGGCATAAGAGTCATACCATAAAAAGGGTCCTAGGGGTAACAAAGACAAAAGAGAAAATTAGAGAGTGGTGGTTCATTCTGTACGATCGTGAAATTGGAGAAAAAGCTGTGGAGAAAGGGCTAGGGCACAGAGAACCAAAAAGGGGATTTCCGTAGAAAATGCGAAGGAAGAGAAATGGATTGATAGGAATTGAGGTAAGGGGTGTAATCCTGTTTTATTATGATTGATAGATGGTTAAGATAGATGTATGTTGTCTTGTATGATGATTTAATAAAAGCATGACGAGAAGTATGGTGAAATTGTTGATTATGATATTTGATATGCCATTGGTACAATTATGATCTTAAGTGTGTTAATGGTGATTTATAGATGACGAATTGATGTTGTGATGTATTTAATTTCCTTGTTTCATGTACCATATGATATGATATATTTTGGGTTTGTTAGAGGTCAAAACTTGGGGTTTGGGGTCTGTTGGAAGGATGAAAAACAAGAGAGATCGTACAAAATCGCACAGAAAAAGTGGAATTCTGGGCTCTACTACGACCCGTAGTGGCTGCTACGGGTGCCCGTAGTAGCCCTCTGGATTGGAGTGCCAGAAATGAAGAAAAAAAAAAGAGCTTTTGGTCTGGGAGTGCTACGGGCCGTAGCCGCTGCTACGGGCGGCCGTAGCAGCTCCCTGGTTTTGTACAGTGAAATAATTTTGGCCATAACTTTTGACCCGTAAGTCCGTTTGAAGCGCCGTCCGAAGCGTTGGAAAGCTAACGCGACGAAATACCTTATAAAAATGGTTTATGTTTCAGAAGTTTATTATTTTTCTGTGTGATAGCTTAATTTCAATTGTAGTGGTTATGTTGTGAAGAGATAAAATCTGAAATGTATCGTTGTTGGTTGCTATGATGTAAACTGTTGTTGTTGAATTGTTACCGTATGTATGCTGGTGTATGATGACCAGTATGGGTGGAGTACCTTGACCATGGAGGTGTTGGTAATTATGCTTGATGTTGTTGTTCTTTACGCATTGCATTGTGGTGTGATGTATTGGCTGTATGATAGTTATATGTATTGGTCGTAGTTGTATGTTGTCGTTGAATGCATATCATGTTGCATAAGTTGTATGATAAGTCATGTGCCCATGTGGGGTGTGAGCGCCTTATCCTGATTCCTTGAAATAGAATCGTGTTGTTGTTGTTGAGGTAATCGTGTGCCTAGGCGGGGTGTGAGCGATTATGAGTGTTCGTGTGCCCATGTGGGGTGTGAGCGATCACGGATGTCGTGTACCCATGTGGGGTGTGAGCGACTTATACGGAAATTCTGACGGGAATTATGATCATGAAAAAGGGATCGAATTGGTACCACATGCATAAGCATTGAGTTGGATTGTGAGTCTCATTGCATTATATATTAACTATGTCGTTATGTTATTGATATGTGGCATTTGCATGAGTTTTGTTGATGAGATGTGATATGATGATATTTGAGACTATGTGATTATATGATAGTTTATGACGAAAGATGTATAAGTGCTATTATGGTGTGTAGATGTGAGTGATTCGTTTATAAATGATATGTGTTAATATGATGATGATGTTACTACTAAGTCTTTCCTTTATATCTTTCATAATAAATTGTGATTATTCACCCTGCCTGTTTGAATGTTGCCTCCACATGGGTAACGCGCAGATGCTCTGGAGTAGCTTGTAGAAGCGTTGCAGATAGCTTTGGAGTACTTTATTAGTTTTCGTTAATTAGAAGGTGTCTTGCTCTGATATGTAACATCGGGTTGGGAATGCTAGTTATGCAAATGTTGTGTTTCCTTGACTACCATTTTATGATGATTTTGAAGATGTTGAACTATTGTAATTCCAATTCATATGATATATTATTTTGTTAACATGTTTCATGAGTTTGAGATGTTAAATTGATTTACATTTCAATTTTTGACGAGACTAGGATATTTTGGTATTATGAAGATGAATGAAGTTTATTTTATGATTATGTTTTCACTGCGAAGTTCAATTTATGTGTTGAAGTTATAAAAGAAAATGATGTTATAGATGTTGTAACCCGTGTTATAGAGCAGGATGATTATTATGGATGTTAGATATGAAGTGTGACACCCTTGAGTGGTGAATTACGTTGAATTATCCTTATTAATTCGTAAAAAAATCTTTGGAGTTAGAAGGGTCTAACAGAACACGTATGTGGTGAAGGGTAATCTATAATCCAAGGGTGGTTTATTATTTCTTTTGTAAGTGAAACTCTGGTGTATGCTGAGGCCTGTAGCTGGACTACTTTCAATGCCATTATTTCCTTATGCATCTACGGGATTGCTCTCTTCCCTAATGTACCTGGATTTATAGATATGAACGCCATCAAAATCTTCATGATGAGAAATCTTGTGCCGACTCTTCTCGGTGATGTGTATCATTCAGTGCACTCTAGGAGTTACAAGAAGAAAGGTGGACTAGTTTATTGTTGTGCTCCTATTCTCTGTAAATGGTTCACGAGTCATCTACCGCGCGAAGGTGCTTTTGTGGACACCAAGGATCAACTGAAGTGGTCAGAGAGGATAATGGGTATAACTGCTAAAGATATTCACTGGTTTGACAAGAGGTTGTTGGGTGCTAAAATGATATATAGTTGCGGTGAGTTTTCGAACGTGCCTCTTATGGCGAAAAGGAGTGGCATCAACTACAATCCATCCCTTGCAAAGAGACAGTTGGGGTACGCGTTGAAAGATGCCCCAATAGATGAAGTTGAGGAATCTTTGTTCTACAGTGGATTAGAAGATTCTGAAACAATAAGAAGAGTTGTAAAAGCTTGGGGTACCATTCGACAGAAGGGAAAGTCATCCCTAGGCAAGAGCAATTCTAGAGCTTATCCTCCCTACATGGAGTGGGTGCAGAACAAACTCGAGATTGTCCATTTTCCTCTTTTCATAGAAGCACTGCTGTATCCTTTAGAGATTGAGTTGCCCACGACAGTCAGTATTGAAAGGTATAACAAGCTCAGGGCAGAGAAGGAAGAACTTCGTAAAGAGAATTAAGAGCTGAAGATGGAGGTTTATCAATTGGGGCATAATAAGAATGAGTCAGTATATTCCGCCAAGGTAAAGACAGAACTGTTAATCAAGAGGGAACATGAGCTGGAAGAAGAGCTCAAGAACAGGGAACAGATATGCCAAGATCTAAGAAATGCCAACAGCTTACTCCAACAGAGAAAGAAAGATCTAAACAGAGCCTGCGTCAAAATGTCTAAGTTCAACAGTCAATGGAACGTCACCGTGACTGCTCACAAGATGAAAAAAGATGAACTTCGAGATCAAATTGAAAAGTTGAAGCTACAACTCAAAGACAAAGAGAAAGAGGTCAGAGAAGAATCATCTCACAAGTTTAGAAGCGAGGAGCAGTTTATGGAAACCTTATCAGCCCTGGAAGAGCTTAAGATTCAAGCGGAGGTGAAGAAGCCCAAACTTGAAGATGCTTTCGGTGAAGATGCTTGGGAGTTACACTGTCGCTACTTGGAGGGGATCATGCAAAAACATGATGTTCTCGTTCAGGAGCTGATTTAGAGACCAAAGCCTCCTAATACTAAGAAGTTATTCGAGGAGGTTCAAGCATGGTGTAAGGAGCACAGTGGTTGGGGAGGGTTGTCCCTGGTGGATATTGATGATATGCCTTAGTTATTTTTCTTCTTTTTTATCTGATCACCATCATGTTTGTTGGTTGGGATCATTGACTATTGTATTTGGTTGTATTTTCTCTATGTGGGATGTATGTATTGACTCGTTATTGTTCTCCTATTTAGTTAATCTGTGAGCAGCTTTAACTGGTGTTCTATCCATCTCTTGTGTTTATTGTTATAAAACTGGAATCAAGGTGTAGATCACCCTAGATAAACAAGCATGGCATTTGCATTGCATTTTCATATTCATTTGCATAGCAGCTGTTGCAAGGCTGGTTATTGTTATCCTGATATGGTTTTCTTCAGAATTGTGGACATAAATTTTCAAAGAAGCCAGAAGTTGACTATGAAGCAGATTCAAGCAGAGTTGAAGGAATTATGAAGCCAAATGGGGCAATTCATGGTGGACATGCAAGCTTTGTCTCAGGATCAAAAATGCTGAGGGATAAAGTCCATCAATTGAAGACTCAGATGGGCCTGATCATGGAAGTCATGAGAACCGTGTTTAGAAAGGAAGGAAATCATATGCCTGAGGCTGCAACAGAAATTGTTATTCCTCCCTTGCCTATGGGATATCTCCTAGAGTGTGATTTACCTCGCGAATTTCCTTCACGACCTAGGGTTCCATAATTTTCCCGTCAGCAACTATCTCCTATTTCCCAAGACAATCCCAAGAGTAAAAGGTACACATAGAGGCTGAAGCAGCCTGAAAGAGCTATTGATCTGCTTCTTATGCGTTATGCTCAACTGTTGAGGCATTTACTTCAGCTTCAATTGGTTGAACTTCAGATGCTCACTCCGCTTACCGGTAAGACCCCACTAGGCTACGACACAAATACCCATTGTAATTTTCATTCTGGAGCGCCAGGGCATAGTATTGAAAAATGCAAGGCCTTTCTGCACAAGGTCTAAGATTTGATTGATGCAAAGGTTGTTGAGTTCACGCCGGGCGGCATGAGCATACAAGGTGGTCTTATTCTGATTACTGCAAAAGAAGTGGATGTCCCTGTTTTCTCTCCTGAAGTTGCATCAAGTCAGGGGCATATCTTACAGTCCTTGGTTTTAAAATCTCCACATCCGTAACTGTTTCCTGTTCCTAGGCCAAGTCTGAGGATGAAAGTGCCTGGACGAGTGGAGTGCCCAATTCAATATCAACATTCTACTATCTCCCAGAAGAGACATCAAAGATCGAGAAGGCCAAAGAGAAGGTTTGATCTCATTTCTGTTCCTCACAGTCATCTGTTTGCTCGCTTACTTTAGGGCTCCTTGATTCAGCTAAGAGAAGCTGCGCCTGTTCCAAATCCCCTCCCTCTAGATTTTGACATGAATGTTAGGTGCGAGTACCACTCAGGGACGCAAGGGCATTCAATTGAAAATTGCAATGTGTTCAAGCACAAGGTGCAAGATCTAATTGAAGCCAGGGTCATTACATTCACTGCAGACGGTATGTGCATTAATTAAAGCCTCCCAAGTGAGAACTTGAGATTGCAAGGACATCGTCAGAAGCAATCAGTCCAGACGGAGCCAAACCTCCTCAACAATGAAAAAAACTTATTTGTTTGTTAATGCTTTATTTGCATGTAAAAACTTATTTGTTTTTGAATGATGATCTTAATGCAATGAGTATGTTTTTCTTGAGGTATTCCATTCGTGTTCACTCATATAATTTTTCTGTGCATTGCGATACCAACTTTCTTGCTTAACTCTTTGATAGAGGATGATGAAATAGTAAGAACACAAACTTCCCGATTGAATGCTTTTGAATAAAACCTTGTTAATGATGTACAAACATTGTTTCAAACCCCCAAACACCGGAGATATAAGGGGGATAGACATTCGTTAACCCCTTTGAGTATAGAAGTAGGAATTTCTTTCTAAAAAATTGAAAACCCTCAGTCTTAACCTGGAGTAGGGTAGTCGTCGAATAGTTTGACCGAGCGTTCAAATTTAAAAAGGAATGTGTATCTAAGGTTCAATCACCTTTCTTTCCTCACATATCAGGAGGTTAAAGACGTGAAACCACAATGGTTATCCCTTACCAACCAAGGAATGAGGCAGTCACAACCCTTTAGAAGAAACCAAGACAACCAGTGTCACACGATTTGTTCCAAAAAAGAAAGAAAGAAAGCCCTTTAAGTCGAAAACTTGAAAACAAGTGACTTAGACAAAAGTTAGGGCATCCCCGCTGGACTTCAAAACCGAAAAATTCAAAAAAAGTCAGTCCAGGAAAAATCAGGGAAATAAAAAACAAAAGTGAAAAGTGAAAAAGATTACAAAAGAAAAATCCTTGATAAAGAACAAGTCGTGTGATTACGGACACCAAAGAAAAAAGGGGTGAATGTCACTCTGAAAACCTTGTGGGTTCCTTAACCATCACTACTAGCATTCAATAACAGTTTGAAAGGAGAATGCTTGTGCCAAATTAACTGAATGTAGGACTGGAGAACATCAAGGAGAATGGGTGGGTACAAACAAAATTTTGAGCCATAAATCCTTTTTTCTCAAACCGTGAACCAGGCCATGTTACAACCCTCAAAAGTCCTAATTGAGGCAAGGTTTATTCTGAAGGCGTACTTCAGCGAGATAGCGTCCCTGACTCCCACGAGTTGTGCTAAATGATTTTTGTTGGTATTGCATGTGCATGACACCTTTCATTCAAAAAATCAATGTCGTAACTAGTGACTCGTTCACAGGGTTTAGCGACATCTTTTCGACATGAAAACCTCAAGATTAACATGTGTGTTGCATTAGAATTATCTTTCTCAGAATAAACATTTTCTGCTTGCATGCATGTGTTTAAACATCAAGGAAGTTTATATAATGAACATCGGTCGAGAAGATTAATCAACTTGAGTTGAGATGCCTGAAACTTCTGAAGGACAGTCGTGTCCAGGGCCATGTAGCTAAATAACTTTGTCGAGCGTGTGCATTTACAGCAAGTTTTGCTCAGAAGTTGCTAGTCTGGGGTAGTCACGTCAAGAAATCCCTATAAAGTTCAGTTAATCCGGGGCAGTCATGTCGAGATTCAGCAAATCTCTCAAAGATTAGTTAGTCAGGGGCAAAGTCACTGCAAGGTTCGTACTGAGGCAGACCACTTCAAGAGCACAAGAAGTTATCCTCTCTGGAGGACGGTTAATAAAAGTTATGTTACCAGGGTGCAACACATTGGGGAAAGATATGTCAGATCTTCATGATACCTCCTGAAGATAGGTTCCTTTATGAGTTGTGCTGTATCAAGGCACCTTTTTGTCATATCACATCTATAGGATTCATGTTGATAGCTAACACGTGACGTCCCCAGTAGAGTTTCTCTCTCCGGTAGAGATTGCTAAAGTTTTATCACCCTCGGCAGAGCATTATGAAGATTCTGATTACTCTCCCCAGAAAGAGTTCAGAAGTTCGCTTTCCCCTAGCCAGGTTAGTGAAGTTTATTACTCTTCAGCAGGAGTTCATATTCTCGTACAGGATAAAAATGTCCTGTATGTGCTTCCCAATCATGTTTGTAGCAAGGTTGTTTCCATCTCCCTAGCAGAGTAAGGGTAGAAGGCAGGTTTCCAATAGAGGAGTAAGCTCAATGTTGTCCCTTAGCAGAGTTGATATCGTCAACCATCGTTCCCCAAGAAGAGTTGTTTGTCAATCCCCAGCAGTTAGAAGTTGGTGGTGGTTGGTATTCTCTAGCAGGTCAAAGGCCGATTGTCATTGGCACTTTTCTTCAGCAGATTCCTGGGATGGTTCCCCAGTAGATATTTGTTATTCCTACTTTCCTGCAGAATGGAAGTTTGGTTGAGTTCTCGAGCAGAGTTTATGACCCTAGAGACAGTTCAGTTTGTCATCCCCAACAGAGTTGGCTTCGTCTCTTCAACATTTATTTTGCTAGAGTGGTCCTGTTGCATACCATCAGCATCATTGCATTGCATCCTCAAATGCGTAGAATTTCCATTTTACATGGATCATTACGCCATAGAAAGAAGTTCAAACATGCATGCGGAGCATAAGCCAGATTTGGTACCTTACGCAAACGCCCGAATCAACCATCAGCCAAGACGGTGATAAATACCCAACAGACTTTTCTTCGGTCAGGTTTTCTTTTCATCAAATCCCTTTGACGATGTGATGTCAGGTTCTATTAGATGTCAAACATGCTATATATTTGTATTTGATACTTGGCATTTTTCATTACTTTCATGTCTTAATTGTGGATTTTTGTAGTGAAATGTTGTTGTTCTTCATGCATTATATTTATACCTTTAATGCTTGTAATTTATGTGCTATTATGCAGGAAAGTGCACTAATTGATCAAAGAAAGAATACACAAAGAATTGATGCAAGCTGCCAAAGAAAGAGGAAAATAACAGCTGGTTCGCTTTGTGAACTATGGCGAAGTCCCCAGCGAACGTTCGCTTTGCGAACCCTGGCGAAGCTCTCAGGGAGCAAGGCAGGGTCAAAAAGACCCAAAATTCGCTTTGCGAATGTTTTGACGAGTGGTTCGCTTTGCGAATGAATGGTTCGCTTTGCGAACTCATGATGACAGCCAATGGCGGTTTAACTTTCAGAAGGCACTTAAGGTGCCATTTCTTCATTCGCTAGGCGAATGGATCATTTGCAGTGCGAATGCATCAGATCCCAAGTGTACTATAAAGTGTTTTTTTACATTTTCTTGGGATCATAACTTGATATTTTCACACTAAAACATACTTTTCTGAGTTTTGATCATCCAAGAGTGAATTTCCACATAGAGAAGTTGAAGTCACATCCGATATCGATTATTCGACGCGGATGTTCTTTCATCTCCTCTTGAAACTTGTTATCCAAGCTACCATGAAAATGTGTAGCTAAACACCTTTTGTGTTAAGATTAGAGGTAGTTAATCTTGCTTATATGTATTTCTTTTGATCTTTTGTATATGAACAAGGTTGATGATCAATATATGATGAAGTTGTTTGTTCTTAATGATGTATTTGTGGTTTGAATCACTCTAGACATAGATTTTCCAAATCTTGACCTAATATCTTCATCTCTTAAAAACCAAATTCTAGACATAGATTTGGGATTTAATATTCGCTCTGTATTGATCTTAACGGTCGTTGTTTCGATTGTTAGCGTGAGACATCATCTAACGGTCTAAACAATGATACTCACGAATTTGCTTTAGACATAAACTTATTCGAGAGGATACGCGATTGTATTGGTCGAAACTAAGTTCATATTCTTGATTAATCGGATATGTATGAAAAGGATTAGCGAAATCTAATCTTGACATGCTTTTATAAAACTTACAACATCTTTGTTTTAGTTTACTTCTTTGCTACCAAAAATAGATGTTACAAAACCAAGAACAATTTGAAAACCCCTTACTTAAAACGATTCGACTATTGAACGACAAGCATCAAAATATCGCACAATCCCTGTGGATACGATAAAAACAGCCCCCGAATTACTCTTCAAAAGGTTCTCTTTCCGTCAAGTCCCTTTAACGATGTGATGTCAGGTTCTCTTTCCGTCAAATCCCTTTAACGATGTGATGTCAGGTTCTCTTTCCGCCAAATCCCTTTGACGATGTGATGTCAGGTTCTCTTTCCATCAAATCCCTTTTACGATGTGATGTTAGTTTTTCTTTCCGTCAAATCCATTTGACGATGTGTTTCTTCGATGCGGATTTCTTTCCGTCAAATCCCTTTGACGATGTGTTCCTTCGGTTCAGTTTTCTTTCCGTCAAATCCCTTTGACGATGTGATGTCAGCTTTTCTTTTCGTCAATTCCCTTTGATGATGTGTTTCTTCGGTGCAGATTTCTTTCCGTCAAATCCATTTGACGATGTGTTCCTCCGGTTTAGTTTTATTTCTGTCAAATACCTTTAATGATGTGATGTTAGTTCTCTTTCCGTCAAATCCCTTTGACAATATGTTTCTTCGATTCAGTTTTGTTTTCGTCAAATCCCTTTGACGATGTGTTTCTTTGGTTCGGTTTTCTTTCCGTCAAATCCCTTTGACGATGTGTTTCTTCGATACAGTTCTTCTATCCATCAAATCCCTTTGACAATGTGACTCCCTAGCGGAGTTTTCTTCCAAATATCTGGCGTTTACCCCTGCATAGTGGTTTGCCTAAGATTTCTCCCTCCCCAGCGGAGTCATCTTCTCTTCACCTTTGGTTGTAAATCCATTTCTGGACTAATGTCCACTTGACCCTTTCTTTTTCCCCACAGAGTGCAAATTTCTTGGTTCTTTTGTATTCAATCCCCTTCTACCTTGAACGTCTGAAAAGTGTCCCTCTTCATCCCTTCAGGTTTAAGCTGATTGAATAGGGGCAACTATAACACCCCAAAATTTGCCATCTTTTTTTCTAACCTTAATTGGCTTTTTGCTTTGCGTTCATCTGCATCTCCATTAGGTCATAACTTTGCATTCATTCATTTGCATTGAGCTCCAAAGGCATGGGATCAAGAGGTTCTTTGAACCAGGGTTCTTATTTTCTTTGAGATACCTTCATTCAAGTTTGAAGCAAGGGTTAATTTCTTATCATCATGAGTGTCTTTCTATCAAAGTTCATCCAGCTACAAGGCTTTCCTCTGTCGAGATTCATCAAGTATCAAGTTTATCTGCTTCAGGATTTCTCAAGAGGCATCATGTGATTAAGGTTTCATCATGGTTCTGGTGGAGACTAAGGAACTAAGGTTTTGTTGGTTGTCAACATCTTAGGCTGTTTTCTTCATCGGTATGCACCCAAAGTATGGAGATTAGGGTTTTTTTTATCCCTTTGTTGTTTGAGAAGATGTGTCGTTCAATTCAAATTCGCTTGAGGTTATCAGGTCAAGGGTGCGTGCAATGTTAGTTAGAGTTTAGTGAAATTTTGAGCTATTCTTAGTCAGACAAGTGGTTTGCTTCGTTATCAAGTGGTTAGGCTGAGTTAAGTTTATCAGTGCTTTATGGTGGAGGAACATCAGGGTTCAATTAGGTTTTGTACTTCAAAGTGATGTTTTTTGGTTCATTCACAATCAAAATAGCATTAGTAAAAACTGTGCAAGCTATGGATTAATGCAAATAAGTTCACAATGGTTCTAATGTTGGTCATAATTCAGATGAATTCATGTTGATTCAAAGCTCCCATTCATTTAAAGTTCAAGGATCAATTCAGTAGTGGATAACCTTTATTTCTCAGGGACCGATTCAAGGTGTTATTCATTTACGAGAGAAGTTCAAGATGGATTTGTGATTGATTCGTGTTTGACTTGTAAAAATCAAAACAATTCCAAGTGTGTGTAAGCTCAAGTAAGTGGTATGGTGCAAAAAGTAACTTCAAGGCCCAAAGGTTTAAAGGTCCAAAATTTACAAAAATGTAGATCATGGAGAGTTCACTAAAAATGAAAAAAAATTTTGTCCATCAAGATCTCAAAAAAGGTCATAGCCTATGTTACAATGAAGTGAAGGTTCATGATTAGACATGTTACAAGAAAAGCTAAAAAAAGAAAAGATATGAAGGATATAAGTGGTCTTTTAATGATATAAGTTATAAGTATAGAAAAAACATCGGTGATTGTCCTTTTTTTGCAACGAAAATGACTTCTGGCCAAGAAGAACAACGATCATGGATTTTGGAGAACGGTAATCCAAAGATCTTGACCAAGGAATCAAGACACGGACATGGCCGTAGCCGAAGAGTGCATAACATTTCTTTAGCATCATTGAGAAAGAAATCCAAATTTACTCTCGTCTCCCATATTCGACGGGGTTCGCTTCAGAAAGTCTTGGCTAACATCCAAGAGGTTATTCTTGGGACAAAGCTTTCCATTCTCTTTTGCTCCATTCCTGCTGCAATCGTAGTTCATTACCTTCACTTTGGGAGAATCATGGATTTTCATATTGAGCTTACTAGGGCTTACTCCTCTTGCTGAACGTGTGAGCTTTCTTACCGAACAAATTATTTTCTTCACCGGTCCTACAGTTGGAGGACTTCTTAATGCAACATGTGGGAATGCTCTGAACTCATAATTACAATATCTTCTCTTAGCACCAACAAAATTGTTGTTGTCAAGTTTTTCTCTTTTGGGTTCCATTCTTTCAAACATTTTACTTGTTCTTAGAACTTCTCTAATTTGTGGTGGCATTACAAATCTTAGAGTGGAGAAAAAATACGACAGAAGACAAGCATATGTGAACTCACTAATGCTACTATTGGCATTGTTATGCCTTATGCTTCCAATGTTATTCACATATAGTGCTGCATCACCGGAACTCACATAAAACAAAATTGGCAAATAATTCCAACGCATCATTCATCAATTCACAAACCGTACCGTTTTCACTCACCATCATATCAATTTGCCAAAACAATTTAAGCTCCATCCTTATACCAACACGACCACATACTTGTACACAACATCCATTACAAAAGCCTATCGCATCCACAAACTATTATGCAGAAAAACCAAATCTGCATGCACAATTCACGTTACGCACACCACACTCACCACACAAATGAACAACCATCCTGCACAGTATTAAAACAAATCACGTCACCAGTTTGTTATAATATGCAAAAAAGGGATTCACACACCATGCCATACACTGCAAATGATTTTGAACATAATAACCACAAAGAGCCACAAATTGCATAACCTGCACCATGACCAACTTTCTAATTAACCTCAAGCCAACCCCACAAATGCCAAAGCCGTTACAACATCCCCAAAATGCTTTATCACGCACCCTCCACCTCATGATAGGTACAAACAGATTCTTTCAGCAATGAACCACGTCACAATATTTGCTTCCATAAATACCATCACCTCACCTATAAAACGGACTCCTTTCACCTCATTCCCTCAAGCTCTTGGAAGCCACTGTTGTGCTGCAAAACCTCACCCTCTTCTTTCAATCTTTCTTAAACCTTCTTCATCCTTCTCACACCATTTACAAATCAACAACCACGACTCAAACCTCCTTCAATCTTAAAACCTATAAACCATATTCAACCACAAAACTCACTCTCACTCAAACCCATTCTCAAACCATCACAAAACCAGAGGGAGAATAAGAGAAAATGATTGAAACAAAAACCAAACCAGATCCTAAATGGAAGAAGAAGAGTGAATGAATCAAATTGGAATCGAAGCAAACCATCAGCGGCGAGAAACTGAGATCGAACTAAAGACTGAAGAAGGAGCGACGCGAGTTGATGTTATAAGCGAGGCAGACGAACGAGCAAATGCGAGAAGAAATTAAGTCGCGTGAAGGATGGAGGAATAATTTGCGTTGTTCTGCGTTGCCTCCGTGTTCTCTCCACAATACCCTGTTTCTCTTTTCCTTCTCTACTTTAATAAATGATTTGATGTTGTTGTTGTTGTTGTTGTTATATGTTGTTGTGCCACACAATGATGATGATGCAACTCTAAGCGTTGTTTCTGTTCTTGTTGCTCTCTCGATTTGCTGAAGTTTTTCTTTCTTTTTGAAGCGATGACAATGATGATTTCTGAGCGGCCTTCTTTGTTTTGTCCTTTTCCTTTTGGTTTTGGTACATGGTGATACTAGTAGAAAGCTGATTTTGTGTTGCTTCAGTTGTGGATCATTAAGTGGTCTTTGGACCATGTTTTGTTGAATAAGTAGCGACAGGATTTTAGGCTATCTGATGCTCTTATTTTGTTTCATGATTCTACATCTTCCTGTTTACTTGTGGCACCCCTAGTTAGAAGTCAATTTTAACTTAATGTTATATTTTTTTATTTAGATCTTAATATTGATTTTAATTTTAATCTTGGATTTAAGTGTTGATTTAGAAATTAATTCTAGTTTTGTTAAATTTTAGAATTAGTTTTGATTTAAATTTTAATTTCAAATTTAGATTTAAGTATTGATCTAATGTTAACGTTGATTTTAATCTTAGTTTTGTTGAATTTTGATTCTAGCCTTTGTTGAGTTTTAGAATTAGACCTTAATTTTTGTTTAGTTTTGATCTTAGTTTTGTGTTTGGTTTTGTTTGGATTGTTTTTTATGTTCTTGAGTTAATTCATACTTGGATTTAATTTTCATGATTTTCTTGGATTAATTTTGTTTAGCTATATCGTTGATTTTGACTTCTCTTAGATTTTCTTTAGTGGAACAAATTGTTTGAAATTAATCTTGTTGTTGACTTGTGTTGAATATTTTTCATGCCTTGCTTGGAATGAGTTTCTTGACTTGTTGATTTATTTCTTTGGTATGCAACATTGAGAATCTTGCTTAAATGATTTGGTATTAATCTTCATGAGATTCTTAACGCATATCGTGGGGCATTTATGATGCATGCTATCTTGATGAATTCTCGAGGCATTTTGATTAACTCTTGATGTATCATGTTTGATTTTTCTAAGTGAATTGAATGTAAAAATTATGTTGCATACACTACTGTTCTGTACATACATGCTGTTAAATGTTGTCATTCTGTTGTGCTGGATATTACACCTATTATGTTATGAAAATAGGAGCTGTTAAATGTTGTTCTTGCTTGTTTGCTGAAATTTACTGTTGTGCTGTGTTGAAGCGTTGTTGTTGTTGTTGATGTTTTTGGTTTATTTACTTAGTTTATGCTTGCATTTCTTTGACATCTTTCTTCTTTTCATCTCCTTTCTTCTCCTTTGAGTTTTGAATGCTTGATGTTGTTGAGATTGAGCTTGTTTAATGTTTACTTGTGATTGATCACATGCTCCCTTAGGGCTCCTAGTTTGACCTTAACTTTTTATTAGGTTCAAAGTAGGATAGACATTAGGCTCTCAATCATTTGTATGATAACATTAGGGTAATCCCTTTTAACCTCAACTTTAGGCCCACCATTTGTATGATAACATTTGGTAGACTTCCCTCTTATCCTCAACTATAGGGCCATATTGTATGCAACATCTAGGTGAGTTTCCCTTAGAGTTTTTTTTCCCTTTTGAGTCTTCTTTCTATTCTCAAAACAAAATCAAGACACTTAATAAATATGATGTGCATTATGCGCCACGAGCCTTAAGCACATGAGAAAAGATGAGCGGATGCATTTCTAACCTCATCTTAGGGTACTTTGTGCGCGAGACGCTTGGATCATTAGCGCGAAGTACTCGATCTTATGTCATAGACTTTAGTGCGATGCACATTTCAAACAAAGTTAATCCACTTATGTTAAAACTCACAAATAAATTGCAAACCATTTTATCCTTCAGGATTGTTTGTCAAATCATTTTCAGAAAGAGTACGTTATTTCCGTTCTACAGCAAACATGCATCGACCCTAACTGCTGGAACGCGAACTTAACATCGCTCATAAAAGAACACTTAACCAATCTGTGGTCATACCCACGAACTACGGACGCTCTGATTTCCTCATTCTCGTCCGAATGAGGATACGTAGGCACAAGACAGCGAAATCTTCATGAGAAACCTTCCCCCTTTCACCCGTAGTCCTCCGAACTACGTTGATTATGACTTTCCCATTGCACGAGGGAATACGTAGGCATAGGATGGAGAAATCTTATCGAGTCTCCTTTTTGTTTTTCCCTTTTTCCCTTTTCGTTTATGTTTAGCAAGTAGGCTTTAGATAAACACACCCTTTAATTAGAACAAAAAGCGTGGATCCCGTTGGGTACAATGGACGCGAGGGGGTGCTAATACCTTCCTCCCGCGTAATCGACTCCCGAACCCAAGAATTTGGTTGCGAGACCATGTTCTTTCCTTTTGGAGGATTCTTCGATCATTTCCTTTCTCCGTCGGGATAAATAATATTTGGTGGCGACTCTGTTTTTCTGCTGGTTGTTTTTCGCGTTGCGACACCTATTAACAAGATAAGCCAGGCCTTCCCCTACCATTGAGAACAAAAATGGCGATAGCGGATCACCCTGTCTAAGCCCTCTAGTGACCTTAAAATCTTGTGTAGGACTACCATTCACAAGCACAGATATATAGTTATTCATAACTCCCCCCTCAATCCACTTCATCCACCTATCACCAAATCCCATATCTTTCATAAAATTTCTAAGATAAATCCACTCAACACAATCATAAGCTTTTTCAAAATCAACTTTGAGTAACACACATCTTCTCTTGCTCCTTTTAGCCCAATCTATAACTTCATTCAGGACCAACACGCCATCTAGCAATTGTCTTCCATGTATAAAAGCAGTTTGGGATCTAGAAATAAGCTTCCCCATAACTCCCTTGAGTCTATTAGCAAGTATTTTAGAGACAACCTTATAAACACTTCCAATAAGGCATATAGGCCTATAATAATCAATATATTGTGGATTTTCTATTTTTGGAATTAATGCAAGAAAATAGGAAGAAAGAACTTTAGGAAACCTGCCTACATCATAGAACTCAAAGATACAGTTTATAAAGTTTGACTTAATCACATCCCAACATTTTTTTGATGAAATCAATGTTGAACCCGTCCGGCCCCGAGCTTTTATCCCCAACAAAATCAAATATAACTTCCGTAATTTCCCCTCATCAAAGGGTACTTCAACAACTTACAATCCTTAACAAAAAGAGTGGTCATACCTGTATAACGCAACATCGATCTTGGAGTATTATTTGATTGAAATCTGGCTTTAAAGTGCTCCTTGACAACCTGTTTCACAAGTTAAACATCTTCCACTATCCCAAAGTCTAGTTGTACTGATGTAATATTATTCCTTCCATTACGATCTTTCATCAAAGCTTGGAAGTACTTTGAGTATTGATCTCCACACTCGATCCACGTCACCCTAGATTTCTGCTTATAGATACTTTCCTTGATACATATGTTTTTCCATAATTCTTCCCGAGCTGTGTTTCTTCTCCCTAATTCCTGATCAAGAGTTAGACTTGAAATACTTCCTGAATCTTCAACCAATAAATCTTCCACCTCATTGATGATATCTACTTCTCCCTCAATTTTTAGATCAATCCATCCAAACACCTGTTTATTCCACCATCGGAGTTTATCTCTTAACATCTGAAATTTCTTAGTGAGAATAAACGCATCATTCCCCACCACCTCGAAGGATTCCCATTCAGACATTACAAACAGGAGAACGTTAGGGTGTTCATACCAGCATTTCAATACTTTAAAGGGCTTAGGGCCCCAATCCAAATTTCTGGCTTTGATCCAAAACGGCCTATGATATGATATATCTCCATCCCCTATGCACTGAACAATTGTATTCCACTCGTTGATAAGCAAAGGAGAAATAAGGAACTTATCTAAACGACTGCAACACCTCCCGTTGACACTACACCAAGTGAATTTATTGCCAATAGTGGACAAATCAACAATACCAAGCATATATATGAAACTCCTAAAATCCTCCATTTCACGACTCTCCTGAATATTCTTACCAAATATTTCTTCAATACCTTTAGTGGCATTGAAATCACCTCCTAACAACCACTTTTCTTGGCTAAATTTGTCTTTCAACTCCAAAATCTCGGACCACAACCTATGTTTCTCTACACGCCCACAAGGAGAATATATGTTGACGAAGTAACAATTCATACCTTTCCAAATTGCATTTAAGCTCAGATAACCTGTGCCTCTGAATCTAAAATCTGGCACCACAAAATCCTTCCTCCAAATCATTAACAAACCTCCAGCTTGGCCAGGACTCAGAAGCAGACCATTGAAAGTTATTGTCACCCCAAATACTCTGCACCAATGAATCCAGAAAGCTTTGTCGTTTTGTTTCTTGAAGAAAACACATATCTGCATTCCCTTTTTCCAATATTTTTTTGATCCTCTTGCATTTGGCCGTAAAACCCCACCCTCTAATATTGAAAGTGACAAAATTCATCTAGATTCGATTTTTGTCTCTATCTTATTCTCACATGTCATCCTATCAATAGACTATATTTTTATGATAATACCTTCAAACACGTCGTCATCTTCCTCGCCCTCAATACCCAAGCTTTTGATGGTTTCCCACACTTTGATAGGAACATCTTCACACTTACACAATATCCTTGAATTTCCTTGATTCATATCTGAATCAACAATTGAGTCATAACATAGAACCGAGCCACCAGAGTAACGAGAAGAAGAATCCCCAACTTGAGAAAGTGGAAACGTTAACAGATAAACAAAGTTGTCAGAGGAAGGTTTAGAGTTTCCACAATTGGGATTATCAACATGAATCAAAGCTGAGAAGTAGGAAGGTGAGAAGGGAATCTTGATCTTATCATAGATGTCATTTAGAAGTTTTTTCTTCCTATGTCTTGTACCCACCGCGTGACCCATTAACACCGGCCCAGAACACAATATTAGATCAGTAGAGCTACGATCCAACATTTCCACCGTAGGCCCAATATACACTTTTAACCCAAACCCAACAACAACGTTCTCTCTATTTGTCATTTCCAACGCCCTGACCTCCTTCTCCCTATCACACACACGTGGTGCTAAAGACTCTGCTGCGCCACCCACCCTAACCACCTGATTTGACTTCTCCAACGCATCATCAGTAAATTCTTTGTCTTTTATGTCAACCTCCAAGCAAGCACTTTCTGCCAACCTTCTTTGCTTTGAACAGTTACCTGACCCAACCCCCAACGTGTCAACTTTTCCTCCAAAGTCCTGCCTATCACTGTTTGCTTTATCTGTTCCTGACTTATTGGAAACCACAAACCTATGATGCTCATAGCTTCTCCCTATATTTTTATCAGTTGTCCCATCCTCATCACCTTCCTCCTTAGAATCATCCGACCCCTCCCCCATATCGCTATCGAAAACTGAATTTGTTGAATCCTCCACAAACTTTCAACTTTCTAGGTTAGCAATCCTCATAGGCCCATGTGCATCTTCAACAATTTTAATTATGTATATATTTTCATTCACCCCAATGTTGAACTCCTCATTCAAGTTTAAAGAATATTTAATTAGTCCGAACCAAAATTTGCGCCACATCCAACAACACATGCTTATCAGTATCTTCATCCGATTTAACATACACCCCATTCGAGGTAGCCACTAATTTGAAGAACTGCGGATGCCAAACATGACAAGGAACCCCATAGCAATGTATCCAGGTGAGTCTCTCATTGTCCACATCCGATGGAGACCATGGATGAATTTTCGAGAACCACCTGGATAACCAAGCCTTATCTTCCTCAACCATATTCTTAATCACACCCTCTACTTCTTCCTCAAGCAGGCATAGATTAGCCCCCATAGGTGTAGCCTTGATGCTAAAAAATCGTTCAATATGCAGAGCTTCCTGCACCTCATACGTTGTTCCTGGCATTTCCACCATCCCTACAAACGCTTTCTCAAAACTAGCCATATCTAACGTTTCAACATTATACTGAATATGGGCGAAGCGAGGATTACCACCTAAATAAGCTTGCTTATGAACTTTATAACTCCCAACATCCCCATAATTACCACCACCAACTAGCTGGGCATAAGACAGACTATGATTATCACACTTAATATTGTATCGAGGTGCAACATTCCTATTTCTGCCAATACCACCTTCCAACACCTTTGCCTATATTCTCCTGTCTTTCCGCCTCACGTTTGCACCGTGTTGAAAGCATGGGATGTTAACATATATCTTCTTGTCCTTGATAACGATGTTGTCCAGTTTAATCGCTAATAACCTCGTATCCACCACCTTCTTAAACCGAACAAAACCATAACGTTTCCCTCTCTTATCTCTTTTAGAAAGTATAAACACTTCCTCCACCAGGCCATAATCCTTGAATACATTAAACATCTGCTTAGCTTCAAAAGATTCTGAGAATTCTGTAAAGAAGAAAGAGCATACGTTATACCCATCAAACTTCACACCTTTCTCGCCTCTTGCCGTCCAAACCGACCTTCTAGCAACCCCAGGTCTAACTGATTTTCCATTCCGAACCTCCACCCAACCACCTTTCCTATCCCCCATGATATGCGTTCCTGCAAGGTGATCCCTAATCTTAGGATTAGGAGTTTAAATCACCCAGAACAACACAACCATATGAGCAAATTGTTTTACTGTTTCTCGCTGAATAATAAAATCCCTACACAAAAAGTTGTTTATGTCTCCGGACGCACCTTAATACACACATTTCATTCGTTTTTGAGTCAGACCCCAATTTTATGAATATGTTTATTCCGGAAATATATCTCTGAAAAAATTCCAAAAATATATTTTCGGAAACAACAATTTCACACAAAAACATTTCACTGCCTAAATACTACTATAAACATTAATAGTTAATAATAATAATGTTAATAATAATAATAATAATAATAATAATAATAATAATAATAATAATAATAATAATAATAATAATAATAATATGTCAATTGATATCTATCTATAAACGATACTTCATATGTCACACAAAAATTAAAAACAAGAAATGAATTGATAAAATATAATAAAAGATTTTTATTGAATTAATCTATTGACTGATATATTTCAATCACATAAATTTGTAGTAAAAAAATATATTTCTAAAATAACATACAGATTATAAATTAAATAATATAATTAAAATGAAAATATTTATGAAAAAAATATTTTACAAATATATATTTATAATTTTTTATTGGAAAAAATTATTTGCGTCTATTAAATATTCCTTCTATTTATGCTTACATATTGTTTTTTTTATACATATTAATACAATACAATAAGTCAATTTAATTATTATTTTTTATTTCTTTATTTCTTTATGGTAAATAATTTAAAATATTTTTAATTAATTTATAATTAATAATATATTGAACTCAATAAACAATAAAGAATATTTAAATATAACAAACAGAAAAAGTGCAAGAAGTAATAATAATAATAATAATAATAATTACTATTATTATTATTATTATTATTATTATTATTATTATTATTATTATTATTAATGTTTATAGTAGTATTTAGGTAGTGAGCAAGTAGCACTTTGTGAAATTGTTGTATTCGGAAACGGAAATATATTTTCGGAATTTTTTTGAAGATATATTTTCAGAATAAATGTATTCATAAAATTGTGGTCTGATTAAAAACGAATGAAATGTGTGTATTAAGATGTCTTCGAAGATATATATCTAGAAATTATAGATATTTTTAAAATTTTGCATGGTGTTTAAGAAACATATAAGGTATAATAAAAAAATGCTCTAATAATAACGACAAATCTTAGTTTAAAAAGATAGTATAGATAAATAAATATCTATGTTTTGATGTTCAAATAATACAACTATTTTTTTTAACAAAAATAATACACAATTAAAAAAGTAATAAAATATTACTATATTATTATAAAATCCAACTAAATAATATATAAATGGAAACAGAGAATTCAAAACTTTATTTTAAAATTATATAATAAAATATAATTTGGTAAAAAAAAGATATTATTAATTCAAAATGAAATCATCTAACCCATGAATGTTTTCCCAATTAATAATTAATAATATAGTATTTTGAAATCTACACATTTGGTTTGGTCATGATTGCCCACTTTATTATTTGACCAAAAAAACACAAATATTAACCATATATTGTGTTAAAATATCATTTCTCAATATAAAAACCACATTTGTGTGTCCAAATATCTTCATATCTAAAACTTCTTTATCTTCTATCACATAGAAGACAAGAAAACATGGTTTTTTCTTCATCATTTTATTCTTCCCTAGCCATCATTTCTTTAGTGTTTCATCTTTTTTCTATTTCATCCATTACAGGCCAAAACAATGGTTTCACTGTTAAATTATTTCGAAAACTCTCTTATTCACGCTCACATCTCATGAGGTTATCTAACAATAATCCAAATGCTGCACATGCACCTGTACATGCCTATATTGGCCATTATCTCATGGAGTTGAATATTGGAACTCCACCAGTAAAAATATCAGGTATTGCAGATACAGGAAGTGACCTCACATGGACCTCATGTGAACCTTGCGTAGGGTGCTACAAACAAATCGACCCTTTGTTTAATCCATTAAAATCTTCCACTTACAGTAATGTCTCATGTGATACTCCTCTGTGTGACAAACTTGACACAAAGGAATGTTCGCCTGAGAAGCGTTGCGATTACACATATGCTTATGCAAGTAGTTCCGTAACAAAAGGAGTTCTTGCACAAGAAACAATTACCTTAACATCAAATAAAAATGAACCTGTTTCTCTTAAAGGTATTCTTTTTGGTTGTGGACATAACAACACAGGAGGTTTCAATGATCATGAAATGGGTATAATTGGTCTTGGAAGAGGACCAGTATCATTCGTTTCTCAACTAGGTCCTTTACTTGGAGGCTTAAAGTTTTCTCAGTGTTTGGTTCCATTTCTCACTGATATTAACATTTCAAGCAAATTGAGTTTTGGAAAAGGTAGTGAAGTATTAGGACAAGGTGTGGTTACAACACCAATGGTTCCTTCTCCCACACCAGACAAGACACCATATCTAGTTACATTAGAAGGCATTACTGTGGAAAATACTTATTTGCCCTTTAAAACTTCAGGGTCTGTTGCAAAAGGTAACATGATGATTGATTCAGGAACACCACCAACTATATTACCTAATGATTTGTATGAAAGATTGGTGAATGAAGTTAAAAACAAGGTTTCAATGGAACCCATTAAAGATGATCCAAGTTTGGGAAATCAACTTTGTTATCATACAAACACTAGTCCTAATGGACCAAACTTAACATTTCATTTTGAAGGTGCAGATATAGTTTTAACTCCTATCCAAATCTTCATTCCACAAATAGAAAAAGTTGGTGTTATTTGCTTGGGAGTAACCAACAATAGTGCGGATGGAGGCATTTATGGTAATTTTGCACAATCAAATTATTTAATTGGGTTTGATCTAGAAAGAGAAGTGGTATCTTTCAAGCCAACAGATTGCACCAAAGATTAAAGGTCATACAAATTGAAGCCATGTATCTGTATAAGAGCAGTTTATTAGTGTTTGATGTTGTTTTAATAATGAATTATGTTTAAAATTAAAGAGAAAATAAAACAACTTTTTTTACTTGCTAATATATGCATTCAATTTGTGATCACAAATAAATAAATAACTCGAAGAAAAAATTTATATTGCTGTTATATTTGGGAAAATTTATATTACTGTTATATTTGGGAAATCGTAGACTAGGACGCCCTCACCTAGTAGATGGACGGTTCAGGCTGAATTTAAGAGATTCGCTCGGGAGAGCCCGCGTATGTAGGAGTTACGTAAGAGAGAGTCTTTGCTGACCTCAAGAAGATAGACAATCAATAACCTCCTTAATAAGTGGAGAACGATTAAGACCACGTTCAGGGGCCAAATATCCTAGGCCTTGGAAATCCCTATATATACACTATCCCTCAAGGGGATAGAGATTCACCACTCATAGACATTTTACCACTACTCATAGAGTACCTCGCTCATAATAACCTTAACACCAACAAGATAACTGCATGCCTGCAACTCAACAGCGCCGACCATCATCAGGGCCTCTAACTTCACATGAGACGGTCCCTCAAACATCCTAAAAAATTATCATGCAAGACTACTCACCTCCGTGAGCTAGCCCTCACCCTCCAAATTTGTAATATACCTACTAAGACCTCTGAATCTCCCTGCCCTTGCAGGGGGAACACACACCCTGTAATTTTTCGACAGTACAGTGGCACCCGGTAAAACTAACATGGGCTACACTCATTTTTAACAACCATCATCTTCCATGTTGTACCATTAACTCCAACACCTAACTATTATCGGTCATGGTGAACATAAGGGCTTCATCCCAAACTCCCGAGGGTACCAGCGGTACATGCGATGCCAAGGCCGTGTAAAAGATGTTAACCGCCATGAACGAAGTACAACGCCATAACCAAACGTTAGAAGGCGAAGTCTAAAACATCAGGCAGCGCCAACAGGAGGTCAATCCTCTAGAAGAGGTGGAATTGCTGGATCACCAGCCACTCACGTACAAAATAGGGATGGACGTAGTGATGCCTACGAACACGTCGCTCCATCAACACGCAGATGGCCATCATAGGAGCACCAGACTCCCTAAAAGATAAGTTGTTGTCATACACCTTTAGGGAGGCCGCCCTCAGATTGTACATGGGCCATCCCCGCGCCTCTATTAATAGCTATTAGGAATTGGTAAGAAAGTTAGTACACAAGTTCATCATCATTCGCCACAGAAAGATGTCCACCACGAGCTTGTTCAACATCCGTCAGACCCTGTCAGAATTGCTGAGTGACTATCTCGTCCGCTTTAATGAGGCCACCATCAAGATTGTTCCTCTAAACTAGGAAATGTTTCCAGGGGAATTTCAAAATGAACTCAAGGTGGGACACTTCAATGAATCCCTTGCCCAAAATACAACACTCATGCTAGCCGAGGTAGTCGCCATGGCAAAGTGTTACATCAAAGACAAAAAAATAATGCTGAAACTAAGGCCCGCGAGTTAAGGAGCACGTTCATGGTGTTAAGAGCTCTCATCCCCCAAGGAAAAATAGTCATACCTCGACCCTGAAAGAAAAAACCACGTTCCAAAGGGTGGGGAAGCCGAATGAGAGCTTCACGCTTTTTAACACCCGTCGATAACACATCTAGCACGAGGTACTCCACCTGCACAACATCCCGACACCACTTGCGGCCAGGTTCGAGGTGATGGGATCTGAGCCTAAAATATGGTCAAGTTCCATATGGTAAAAGGACATCATACCAATGACTGCTGCCAACTAAAGAAGGAAATATAAAAACTAATACAGGAGGTCCACTAAAGAAGTATGTGAAGGGTGATTCCTCCAACCAGGCGGAACAACGTAACCCGTGCGGGCAAGAAGATGCCAGAAGTTCGAGGCCAAGCAAAGCCAAAGAAACATCCCAGGGCGAGGGCGGTACAATGACATGTCACACGCTTAATACCCAAGCAGGAGGATTTGTTGGGGGCGACAATACTAGCTCTGCCCATAAAAGACACACCCGTCAAGTCCTAAGCGTGGAAGACCTCCCCCAGATCAGGGACATGAAAGCACCAGAAGTTGCAATTGTCTTCTTAGAGGAAGATGCATTTGGTGCCCCTCATCACAACGATGATCTTATGATCGTCACCATCAAATGCAAAGAATGAGAGATCAAAAGAGTCATAGTTGACCAGGGAAGCTTTGCCGACATATTGTATTAGGACGCCTTCAAGAGGTTACGTCTCAACCCCAAAGACCTGAAGCCCTTCAAGGGATTCTTATTTGGATTCTAATGAGAATAGGTGCAAGTGAAAGGCTACCTCACCCTGAAAATCACGTTCAGAGAGCAAGACCGTGCCAAGAAAATAAAGGTTAAGTACTTAGTCATTGATGCCCATTCCTCGTATAATATGATTATTTGGAGAATATCCTTTAACCGACTCGGAGCTGTTTTGTCTACCTTGTATTTATGCATGAAATACCCGCTCCTCAATAGGTGAGTGGGAGTTGTCAGAGGAGACCAGGAAATGCTACGCAGAGAGCCTCAAGTTAAAGAGATCACATTTTTCAGGGCGTAATGGTAAAAAGGCCAACTATGAACTCACACCGCTTGGAGAGACGGGCGAGAGCAAGGAGCCTTCCCATCTGAACATACAAGACAAAGGGGCTTGAAAGAAAGGGGAATCACCCTTTTCTCCTATGGAGCCATCTTTTCCGTTTCTGTTATCCATTTATGTAATTGTTTTTATCTTTTGTTACTTATTTACCTAGTTAACGTTTTTTTAGGTGAGTATTGGAACTCTACCGGTTGAAAGGACAAGCTATTATTTGGGATGCATTCTTTTTCCTCCGTGCCTCTAGAGGAACAAGGGTGTTTAATGAGGAATCTTATCCTTATTTATCTATATTTATTCGTTATGTCAGAGACATGCAGGAAATCCATGTCCATAAGGGACAAACAATTATAATGTTGGATCCCCCAAGATGGAATTTCTGTTGCACATAAAGGCAATTATTATGCTAGTTTTTCTAATATGGGATCTTTGCCGCCCATATAGGCAAATATTATGTTGGATCCCCCAAGATGGGATCCATGCTGCCCATAGAGGCAATTACCATGATGGACCCCCAAGACGGGGTCCTTGCCGCCCATAGAGGCAATGATTATGTTGGATCCCCAAAGATGGGATCTTTTCCGCCCATAAAGGCAATTTTTATGCTGGATCCCTATCGATGGGATCCTTGTCACCTATAGATGCAATTATTATATTGGATCCTAATAGATAGGATCCTTGTTGCCCATAGATGTTATTATGTTGGATCCCCATAAATGGAATCTTTTATGCCCATCAAGGAAATCATACACATGGGATTCCCCCAGAGAGAATACTCGCCGCCTGAGAAGGTGTCATAGCCACAGTCATCCCGAGATTAATGCAAAAATAGAGCAACTAACACTAAAAGAAATCAATATAAAGACGCCCACAAAGGGACGCCGCTATCCATAATGGTTACAAAAACTCCAAAGGGGGTAAACAAGATTAGATTACAAAATGAAAAAGAAAAAAAAACATTCTTCATCCAGCCGCTCCCTATCTAAAACTAGTTTAAAAGGGTCCAATGGGCTTAAGTGCATATGGTGATAGATTAGGGCTATCCGCCTTCTCTCTTTCTCAAAGTGATTAACAGAGGACACAATGGTATCATCCGTAATATGAGATATCATATTCTTCATACCCTCAAGACTGCTTTGGGCTTCCTCTAGTAACTTCTTCAAACCCTCCACCTCTACCTGTTGAGCATGTGCCTGGGCGACCACTCCTTCAGCAAGAACCTTCATATCATCCCTCATTAACTTCATCTGCTTCAACTTCACCCTACCTTCCCAAGTACGCTTGTTCAGATTGGACACCATGGACTCTATTTTCCCAAGGGTACTAGAATGCTTCTCCCTTAACGCTTTTTCCACCAAAAAAAATCTCACCAGTTGGACCTCCAACAAAGTTGTCAATTAGGTGAGAGACATGGCAAAAAGCATATGATAATCACTGGGGAAGTTCTTGGAGAAGGAAAAGAAATTATTAGTGATAACTCATATTTTATGAGTTATTTTACATTTAATACTTGAAGTTCTATTGTTTTAATTTGCATTTTTATTTAGTTAATTTGCTTTATATTACTTTTTTAGATAGTACATAATGGAGCACAATAGGTGCCCCATTTTGTAGTTTTATGTGTTTTTGCAGGAACCCAGGACCTGTCAAGTCCTGACATACCAGAATAATAAAAAGAGCAAGTGTGCACTGGTTCAATAAGTTTTTATACCAGAATATGCTAGAGCAAGTTTCTTCAAGTATCCAAGAGCCAGCAAAAAGGGAATGACATGTATTAGGAAGCAGCTGCTGAGTTGTAAAGCGAATGAAGCAAGATTATGCACTACAAGACAAAACTATGACTCATAGTACTAGACTAATCAGTCTGCAGCTTCACGTATTTCTGCACCTTCTTCTCCACAACCCTGCTCTGCATGTTTTATCCCCTGCATGCTTGGACACATTAGCCCTAAGAATTTCAGAAGAAGAAAAAGGGAGGGAAAAGTGTTGAGTTATTTACGGGCCAAATTATAAAGCCCGTGATCCAAGACATATTCTAAAACCCTAGCTTGGTTCCCTATAAAAGGAACAAATGAGTGGTTGATAGAGATTCCAGCGGTTCAACATATTTTACACAGTTAGAAAGAAGTTTGAAGACACTTTGAGTAAGTAAGAGAGAAGAAGGCAATTGAAGCGACAAATCATTCTTCAGAGAAGGAGGATTCCTATTTCAGCTGGCATGACAGCACCTGACTCTTTCTGATTGAAGATGGCAAGCACTCAACACTATTTCTTAGGTTGAATTTCTCTAATGCTTATGTGTTTAGAAATGTTTACTCTAAGAACCACTATACTTGTATTTGTTAAATCCATTATGAGATAAAACTCTTTGTGTTGAGAAATATGATACTTATTAGTAATGAATCTTTATGTTATAATGTGTGTTAGTGATAGATTTTAGCATTTGTGTTAATGTTATATATATTTGGTTTTGAGTTTGATCACCTTAGAACTAAGTAAAATCTTGTTAGTGTGGTGAACCCATTAATCAAGTGGAAATAATGCTAAATATGGTTAAAAATAGTAGGAAAAGCATGTTCACTGGATTAACTACCTTAGGAATAATGAGTTACAACCATAGGGGAAATGCAAAATGATATTGTCATGCATAAAAGTAATGTGAGACTTAGGAATTTGTTCCTTACTATTCATGCATATGATCCAATGTTGTAGGAATACACGCTTAGATTGCATTATGTCCTCGTCTGTCACGACACATCACATCATATTTATGATAGATTCATACATAAGTAAGTGGATAATTGTTCAACACACTTCTTTATATCTTGCTAACTTATCTTGTGAAGTCTATTATTCTCAACTTGTGTGAAAGAACCATATCCTAATAATTATTATTGTTACCCTCGCTCATGCTAATTTACAAAATCATAATTAAATCAAGTTAAGTTATACCACTCCCTATGGGTTCGACATCGGTACTAAATGTATCACTTTCTACAATTAAAGACCATGTATACTTGCATATAATATTATCTTCACTTAAAGAATCAAGAAGGTTTTGGCACCGTGTAGCACCCCAAAATTTGCCCTCTTTTTCCTAATAGTATCTGGCTTATGTTTCATTTCATTTGCATCATCATTTTGCATTTGCATGGTTCTTTTGAGCAGGGGATCAAGGTATTTCTTGCACCTCACCGTTTCATCTAATTCAGAGGACATTTCAGCAGTATACAGAGCTAAGAAGATGGATTTCAAGGCCTTTTCGAGCATTTATTTTGCTCCATGAAGGACTTTGATTATCTTAAGTTCTGACAGTCATTTTTTCTCAGCAATTCGACACCGGATAGTATTACTTCAGCAAGATATTTTGAGGTGTCAAGAAGAATTTGTGTTTTATTTCAGGTGGTACTCATTAGCAATATCAATTATTGAGTTTCAGAGGCTTAACAGGGTTCAGAACAGCGGTCAAAGGCCATTCCTCCAGGATTCCCTCCAAAAGGCGCCAAAACTCAAAATTTAAATTGAGTAACCGGTTAGTGTTCATATGCACCAATAACGAGGCAGAGTATGAAGCATGCATCATGGGGTTAGAAGAAGCTATTGATTTGAGAATCAAGAACCTTGATGTGTATGGTGATTATGCGTTGGTGATTAATCAGATCAAAGGAGAATGAGACACTCGTTAAGAAAATTTGGTGCCCTATAAGAACTATGCCAGAAGGTTGTTACCGTTCTTTGATAGGGTGGACTTTCATCATGTACCCCGGACTGAGAATCAGATGGCCGATGCATTGGCAACGTTGGCTTCCATGTACAAGGTGAATCGGTGGAATAAAGCTCCGTCAATCAGAATTATGCATCTTGATAGACCGACTTTTGTGTTTGCAGTTGAAGAGGTATCAGACGACAAGCCTTGGTATCATGACATTAAGTGTTTTCTCAAGAATCAAGAGTACCCAGTTGGGGCATCTACCAAGGATAAGAAAACTCTGAGGAGGTTAACATGCAATTTCTTTCTTAATGAAGACGATGTGATGTACAAGAGGAACTTTGACATGGTCTTGCTACGTTGTGTTGATGAACACGAGGAAAGCCTGATGATGGAAGAGGTTCACGAGGGTTCTTTTGGTACTCATGCTAATGAGCATGCTATGGCTAGAAAGCTGTTGAGGGCAGGGTACTACTGGATGACTATGAAGTCTGATTATTTTAAATACACCAGGAAATGCCATAAATGCTAGATTTATGCTGATAAGGTGCACGTATCGCCTACTCCTCTGAATGTATTAACATCTCCTTGGCCGTTTGCCATGTGGGGCATTGATATGATTGGAAAAATTAAGTCGAATGCTTCCAATGGACATCGTTTCATCTTAGTTACCATTGATTATTTCACGAAGTGGGTGGAAGCAGCCTCGTATGCCTACGTCACCAGACAAGTGGTAGCTCGATTTATAAAGAAGGACATCATCTGCCGTTATGGGGTCCCAGAAAGAATTATTACTGACAATGGTTCAAATTTGAATAACAAGATGATGAAGGAGTTATGCCAGAGCTTTAAAATTGAACATCACAATTCTTCTCCTTATCGTCCGAAGATGAATGGTGTTGTTGAGGCGGCAAATAAGAACATCAAGAAGATTGTGTAGAAAATGGTTATAATGTATAAGGACTGGCATGAGATGTTGCCTTTTGCTCTACATGGTTATCGTACTTGGGTGCGTACGTAGTTCGGGGCAACTCCTTTCTCACTGGTGTATGGTATGGAAGCGGTTTTACCATTAGAGGCTGAGATTCCTTCTTTAAGAATTCTGGCAGATGTAAAGCTTGATGAAGCCGAATGGGTACGTTCCAGGCTGGATCAACTGAACCTTATTAAGGAGAAGAGATTGGTAGCCATTGCACATGGTCGGTTGTATCAAAGCAGGATGAAAAAGGCCTTTGATCAGAAAGTGCGTCCTCGGTGTTTTCAGACAGGCGAGTTGGTTTTGAAAAGGATCCTTCCTCCCCAGACAGATCGAAGGGGCAAGTGGACTCCAAACTACAAAGGACCATATGTAGTAAGAAAGGTTTTCTCTGGTGGAGCCTTATTACTTTCGACTATCGATGGCAAATATTTTACATCCCCTGTGAACGCAGACGCAGTCAAAAAATACTTCGCATAAAAAGAGATCTGCTGGACATAAAAAGAAAAGTCCTGGCAAAAAAGGGCATCCTGGCGAACCATAAAAGAAAAAGAAAAGGTTCGGGCAAAAATTAGGGACAAAAAAGAAAAGAAAATAATAAACCCGCAAAGTTGAAAACCTGAAAAGGCAACTTTGGAAAAAATGGGTATCCCAGTGGATTGAAAACCCGAAAGGGCGATCTAGGCAAAAGTTAGGGATTGGAAAGCGAGAGGCTGCGGTATGCATTCAATCTGTGAGCACTTTTGATACTTGGGAATTTCAAAGGAAAGGAATCAATCCAGTTAGTCTCTTCAAAAGTCAAAGCATTTGCGAATAAGCAAGGCATATGGATCATAGCTGAATCGAAGCATGGTGGATATCTGTTCCCACATTACTGACATGTGTATTTTCTTTTCACTTTTGCGCAATTACCTCTTTTCAGGAATTGCTTCCAATTGTAAAATGCCTATTTACAGGCTAATTCATTCAATAAAGTTTTCATTTCACTCAAAGAGCTTTCCATTTCCATTTTTACTTTTACTGTTTTGTTTGCAAAAAACGTCCAATATTTTTGATAAACATTGCATGTGAAAATGTTGAGCTTTGTGGAGCATATCGGAAAACAATGGGAATTGCTTAAGCAATGGATATCGTGGATGGTAACCAAGGTAACCATTTTGCATATAGAACATTCTGTTGTGGTTGTGTGTTCGCAGGGTAGCAAGATTGTTTCTCCCCAGTAGAGTTTCTTTCCCCAGCATTGAAATTTCATCATCCTTAGCAGAGCATACTCTCCCCAGCAAGAGTACAGAGGATTGCTTTCTCGAGTCAGATTGGTTTATTATCTCCCCAACAAGTAGTCAGAGGTTGGCTACCCCAGACAGGATAATATTACATCTCCAGCAGGAGACTTGTTGGATGTCACTCCATGGCAGAAGATTGTTTCCCCAGCCGGAGTCGTATTTTGATTATTACTCCCCAACGAGCATTCAGAAGTTGATTGCCTCAGGGTGGATAATGTTGCATCTCCAACAGAAGGCTTGTTGGATATCTTTCTCGGGCGAAGATTTTACATCCCCCACAGAGCCTTGGTATCTACTGTTCTCATCAGACCAGGAAGCATAGTTACGTCGGCAACAGTATGTTTTATCCCCGGCAGGATAAAGTCATTTCTCCAGCAGGTTAAGTTCAATGATATTCCCCGGCAGGTTTGGGTATTCCTGGCTCCTCTCTCCAATTAGAGTTTGGTGTTAGTTCTCACAACGGTTTGTTCAACGGTGGTAGACATCCCCAGCAGGCTCTAATTCCAATGGATATTGGAACTTTTCAGTATCAGGTTCTGGGTGTTGTCTTCAGCGAGGGTTATTTGTAATCCCCAACAAATGGGAATTTCCCTTTAGGTTTCATCGTCAGCAGTGGTTGTGATCAGGAAAGTCGTTCAGTGTGACTTCCTCAACAGTGTTTATGACTCATAGGACAATTTAATTCGTCTTCCCCAGTGGAGTTGCCTTTATCTTCAGCATTTATTTTGCTGAGGAGCCTCTTTTACATAGCATAAACATAATTTGCATTGCATTCTCTAAACACGTAGCATTTCCATTTCGTATGGAGAATTGCGCCATAGAAAAATTCAAACATATGCATTCGAAGCATAAGCCAGGTTTGATATTCTTTGCTAGACTTTTTCCCCAGCAAAAAGTGGCATAATTCAGGAGATGTTGTTTAACTTTATACCCCAATCACTGGATTCGTCCTTTTTATTGTTGTTCTCTTCCGGAGGAACTATCTCATGCTCCCCTGCAGAGTTGTCTATTTAGATTTCTCTTTCCCCAGCGGAGTCATCTTTGTAGATCTGTTGATTCTACTAACCTTGGGATCTGAGTCCGCCTTCGTGTCAGCTTTCCTTTTGAAAATCCATCTTGTGATGGTAACCTCTGGTTATGAGACCGCCTTCGTGCCAGCCTACCTTTGTGTTTGGGATCTGAGTCCGCCTTCGTGTTGGCATTCCTTTTGAAAATCCATCTTGTGATGGTAACCTCTGGTTATGAGACCGCCTTCGTGCCTGCCTACCTTTGTGTTTGGGATTTGAGTCCGCCTTCGTGTTGGCATTCCTTCTAAAAACCCATCTTGTGATGGTAACCTCTGGTTATGAGACCGCCTTCGTGTCGGCCTACCTTTGTGTTTGGGATCTGAGTCCACCTTCGTGTCGGTTTTCCTTTTGAAAATCCATCTTGTGATGGTAACATCTGGTTTTGAGACCGCCTTCGTGTCGGCATACCTTTGTGTTTGGGATTTGAGTCCGCCTTCGTGTCGGCATTCCTTTTAAAAATCCATCTTGTGATGGTAACCTCTGGTTATGAGACCGCCTTCATGCTGGCCTACCTTTGTGTTTGGGATCTGAGTCCGCCTTCGTGTCGGCATTCCTTTTGAAAATCCATCTTGTGATGGTAATCTCGGGTTATGAGACCGCCTTCGTGTCGGCCTACCTTTGCGTTTGGGATCTGAGTCCGCCTTCGTGTCGGCTTTCCTTTTGAAAATCCATCTTATGATGGTAACCTCTGGTTATGAGACCGCCTTCGTGTCGGCCTACCTTTGTGTTTGGGATCTGAGTCCGCCTTCGTGTCGGCATTCCTTTTGAAAATCCATCTTGTAATGGTAACCTAGGGTTATGAGACTGCCTTCGTGTCGGCCTACCTTTGTGTTTGGGATCTGAGTCCGCCTTCATGTCGGTTTTCCTTTTGAAAATTCATCTTGTGATAGTAACCTCTGGTTATGAGACCGCCTTCGTGCCGACCTACCTTTGTGTTTGGAATCTGAGTCCACCTTCGTGTCGGATTTCCTTTTGAATCATTCATTGTGAGTCCACCTTCGGCTGGCACCCCCTTTGTTTGGATATGAGTCCGCCTCCGGCCGACATTCCTACTAAAAGTTCACCTTCATTTGTTGTGAGTCCGCCTTCGGCTGGCACCCCCTTTGTTTGGATATGAGTCCGCCTTCGGCCGACATTCCTACTAAAAGTTCACCTTCATTCGTTGTGAGTCTGCCTCCGATCGGCATTCTTCTTAAAAGTACATCCTCTGTTTTGATATAAGCCCACCTTCGGCCGATATTCTTATGTTATATTTTCATAACCTAGTCTTTTTCTTCGTTTGTGAGTCCACCTTCGGCCGACATTTTTTCCTTCTTAAACCATTTCATTGCAAGTCCACTTTCGAGTGGCATCCCCACTTTGAGTCCACCTTCGGCTGGCAATTACTTTATCATTTATCTCCCCACAGGTTGCAAATTTATGGGTTCTTTTGGTATTCAATCCCCATGTACCTTGAATGTATGAAAGTTGTTGCTATCATTCCTTCAGGTCCAAGTCGATTGAATAGGGGCAGCTGTAGCACCCCAAAATTTGCCCTCTTTTTCCTAAAAGTAACTGGCTTATGTTTCATTTCATTTGCATCGTCATTTTGCATTTGTATGGTTCTTTTGAGCAAGGGATCAAGGTATTTCTTGCACCTTAGTGTTTCATCCAATTCAGAGGACATTTCAGCAGTATACAGAGCTAAGCAGATGGCTTTCAAGGCCTTTTCGAGCATTTATTTTGCTCCCTGGAGGACATTGATTATCAGAAGTTCTGACAGTCATTTTTGCTCAGCGATTCGGCACCGGACAGTATTACTTCAACAGGATATTTTGAGGTGTCAAGAAGAATTTGTGTTTTATTTCAGGTGGTACTCAGTAGCAATATCAGTTATTGAGTTTCAGAGGCTTAACAGGGTTCAGAACAGCGGTCAAAGGCCATTCCTCCAGGATTCCCTCCAAAAGGCGCCAAAACTCAAAATTTGAACTGAGTAACCGGTTACTGCATATAGGGTAACCGGTTACTCTGGGCGTATTTTGAAAAAAATTAAGTTTCAGCATTGGTTTAAGTGTGTTGTGAGCTTGCATTTGTGAGAAGGATCTAGAATTGATTCACTTTTGATTCATTTTCACCATTTCCCTCCAAAATTTAAACACTCCACTCCTAACTCCACTCCTAATTCCACTCCTAATTTCCATTCCTCTTACTAACCCACACTCCAAACCATATTTGAATTTCTAACCTAGTCCATATTTAAATCAATTTACTCCAAACCTCCCATAACTTGGATCCATTTTTCTGAATTTTCTACACATCTCACTCCAATTCTCTCAACTTTTCTCTCATTTTCAAAACCCTCACCCAAAGTTCCATCATCAAAGTTCAACAAATTTTGCATTGAAATTTGTTGATCTTGGAACTAAACCTTCATCAATTCACTAGTTCTTGAAGAGATTCTACATTTTGCTACTGTTTGTTTGCTTTTGGATCTAAGCTCTTGGAAGTGATTATTGGAGAAGCTTGAAGCAAGTTCATCACATTGCATTTATTTTGCAATTTCTTGTGAAGATAGCATTGGATCTCTAGATTTCTTGCTTTGATTCATCAATTTTCGTTTGCAACACTTACCAAAACAATTCTCAGCTTTGTAGGTTGGTTAATTTCAGATCTATACTTAATTTAGCTTAATTTCAACTTATATAATGTAGATCCATGGGTTTTAATGTGTTTTGATCCATTTGCTTGATCTTGATTGTTGATGTTATTGTTTGTTGGATCTAATTGATGTTTGATTGCTGTAATTCATTGCAATTTTGTCCATATTTGATTACATGATCATTTGGATGTTTGGATAAGTCATTTGCTGCTGAAAAGTGCTTTTGAAACTTGATTTTTCTGCTTCTGTCCCGGAGTAACCGGTTACTGCATATAGGATAACCGGTTACCCTTTTGTTTTTCTGCGTGTTTTGGCTAATTTTGAACTGAGTAACCGGTTACTACATATAGAGTAACCGATTACCACTTTTGCTGGATGACTTTTCATGCTTTTTGTTACTTGTATGAGATCCTTTTCATGCCTAAACATCATGGATTGATATGTTGATGATTTATGGATTATCCTTGAGCTGTTTCACTTCACAACACACTTTGAATGTGATTTTCTGACATGCCACTTTTTGTTTTCGTTGATGAATATCCATGATTATGTTGTTGCTTTCTTGATGCGATGAACACGTTGCACATACATTTGAATCATGTTGATTATTGATTAAAGCTTAACTTGCTGGACTTGTGATGCATGATCGTTGACTGTGTCCGATTTCGCTTATGCATGATGTTTTGGTGAACGATTATGTTGTGTAACTTTGTTGAGCATACTTGTTCTTAAATTGTTAACATGACCTTTGTTGCTCATTCTTGATGCTTGCAATCTCTATGCTTGGTTTGCCTTGCTATGCATGTTCATTAGCAATTGTTGCTTGCGTGTTGTATTGTTGGAGTGTTCGTGAACACATGTTGCCTGAGTTTTTACAGCTGCTGTCTTGGATTGTTATGTGCTGTCAATTGCATATCCTTGCTGCCTTGTTTCTTTTTACACCTGTTTGGTACTGGAAACTTGAGCTGTTGAATGCTGTTTGGTGCATTTGCTGGATTTTACTGCTGTAGAGGTGCAGGAGCGCTGTTGTAGCTGTTGTTTTTGGTTTATTTTCTTGGTTTTGGTTTGCTTTTGCATGTTCCCTTAGGATTCCCTGGTCAAACTTAATTTTTTATTAAGCTTGGAGTAGGATAGACATTAGGAGCTAATCCATGCATGATAACAATTAAGATAGCCTCCTTTTAACCTTCCTTTAGGTTCAATCTTTGCATGATAATGCTAGGTAGAATGTTCCTTTTCGTATCCTCGACCTTAGGACCATCGTGCATGACAACATTAGGATTTAATTTCCCCTAGTTGTTTTCTTTTCAATCTTTGAGTCTTCTCTTCTCATCTCAAAAACAAGTCCAAAACACTTAATAAATACAACGAGCATTGTGTGCCACGAGCCTTAAGTACACGGGAAATGAAGAATGATGGGTCTCCCTTCACTTTTCTAGAGTGTTTAGCATACGTCCCATTGGGGGCGACCATGCGACGAATTCGCTCCTATGTCATAGACTTTAGTGCAATGTGAGTTTTAAACTAACTTCAATCTACTTCTGTCTAAAGAACACAAACCAAGTTCAAATCATTTTTATACTTCGGGATTGTAGGGTTTCAAATCATTTTCAGAAAAGAGCACGTTACTTCCGTTTTGTCGTAAACAGGCATCGACCCTAACTGCCGGACGCGAACCTAACGTCGTTCATAAAAAACACTTAACCATTGTGTGGTCGTTACCACAAACTACGGACATTTTGATTTCCTCTCTCTGGTTAGATTAAGGATACGTAGGCACAAGACGACGATGTCTTGGCGAGCAACCTCCCCTTTTAGTGCGTAGTCCTCCGAACTACGTTGACTCTGACTTTCCCATTTCACGAGGGAATACGTAGGCCTAGGACGACGATGTCCTATCGAGTCTCTTTTTCTCCTTTTGCTTTTCGTTTCTGTTTAGTAGTAGGCTTTAGATAACTCACCCTTTGATTAGACAACAAGCGTAGATCCCATCGAGTACGATGGACGCGTGGGGGTGCTAATACCTTCCCCTCGCGTAACCGACTCCCGAACCCGGACTATGGTTGTGATGACCATGTCTTTCCCTTCTTCAGGCTTTCTTCGATCGTTTCCATTACCTGCGTCGGGATAAATAACGTTCGGTGGCGACTCTTCAGTTCTGTTTTCGCCGATTATTTTTTCGCAGTTGCGACACACCGCTGTCGGGAAGGGTGTCATTAACATATTTATTTATTGTGTTTTGAGAAAATAAGCATTTGAGCTTCTAACCTTTTCTTTAATCTGCTGTCACGACAGGCAGTTAGCTTCTGCATGCGCAGGTTGTTATCCCTAGAATACAGAGAAGATCCTAAACCTGAGAGGTTATTTTGTTTGCGAAGGAGATTGTTACTTGCTAATTAACACCCAGACAAATGAATCCATATTCCTTTTATAGAAGATTTTGAAGAAATTCAAGTGGAGGTAGCTGTCATGGAAGAGCCAGACGTTATTGGCATTACCAATGACAGGGTGAGAAACATTAGAGACTATGCAGTCTTTGATCATAATGCTATGAACATGGGGATTGTCAGACCAAAAATCACTATGGCTCAATTTGAATTCAAGTCCATGATGTTTTAGATGTTAGAGGCCATTGGCCAGTACTCTGGCGCTTCCAATGAAGATCCACACCTGCACTTAATATAGTTTTTAGAGGTTGCAGGCAATTTTAATATTCCCGGCGTGACAGATGACGCCTTCATGATCAGGCTTTTTTCTTACTCTCTAAGGGATATGGCTAAAAGTCGACTCAATTCCTTAGAGCCAAACTTAATTGATACTTGGAATGCCCCACCTGACAAAGTTTTGGCTAAATACTTCCCAGTTGTCAAGAATGCTAAGATGAGGTATGAGATAACATCTTTTAGACAAGGGGAAAATGAGTCACTTTATGATGCTTGGGAAAGATTCAATGAACTGTTGCCACAATGTCCTTATCATGAGATACCAATATCTATTCAGTTAGAAACATTCTACAATGGATTGGTTGCATCATCTAGGAACATGTTTGATGCTTCATCTGATGCAGCGTTGTTACCAAAGTCCTATCAAGAAGGATATTCATTGATCGAAAGTATCACAGTCAACACTTACCAATGGCTAGTTACCAGTGCAATTGTTGGAACCATATAAAAGAAGCATGTTGGTATTCATGAGGTCTCAGAGACCACAACTCTTGCAGCTTAGGTGGCACAAATCCATAAAATGATGAAATATATGATGTCAAGTTGTGATGTGATAACTGCTGAGCCAATCAAAGTTGTAACTGATGCATCTGAAGTTGCATGTGTTTACTATGGAGGAGCCTATCTGTTTGAAGAGTATGCTAATAATCCAATCTTAGTTAATTATGTGGGCAATAAGTTCAACGACCCATATAGTAACACATACAACCATGGATGGAGAAATCATCCTAATTTTTCTTGGAGAGATAATAAAGCTCAACCCAAACCTCAAGTACCTTCTGGATTCTCTGCACCTAATCATAGAGTGGCTAATCCAGGAGGAAATCAGCTAGAAAACATTCTGAAATCATTTATTCACGAGACCGAAAATCAGTTTCAAGCACAAGGAGCTAGCATGAAAAATATGGAAAATCAAGTGGGGAAGATTGCTACTGCTTTGAGTTCTAGAACCTTGGGATCACTTCCAAGTACTACTGAAGCTCCTGCTTCAGCATCAGGTTCCAAGAATATAGATACATGAAAGTTCATTAAATTAAGAAGTGGAAAAGATGTTGAAACAAGTGGTAAGAGTCCGGATTACTCAAGGGACGAATTAGCTACCCCAAGTCCTCTAGAAGAGTTGAAAGAAAAAGAAAGGAGGTGACTCCAACACTCAACATTGATAGAAAGAAAAAAGGTCCTTTGATTTCAAAATTTAGTCTGAATAATGCTAACACGACATCCACACCGGTGGGAATGTCTTCTGACGTGACTGACAACATCCAGATGTGTGAACTTCTGGCACTTCTAAAGAAATACAAGAAGGCTTTTGCATGGCAGATATCTGACATCAAGGGGATCAGCCCAACAGCGTGGATGCAAAAAATCCTCTTGGAAGATAATGCAAAGAATAGTACTGAAGCCCAAAGGAGATTAAATCCTACCTTGAAGGAAATTGTGAAGAAGGAGATTATCAAATGGTTAGACGCGGGCATTATTTACTCAATTTCTAACAGCGTCTGGGTCAGCCCTATTCAGTGGGTTCCGAAGAAGGGAGGAATGACAATAATCACAAATTAAAAAAAATGAATTAATTCCTACTAGAACAGTCACTAGCTGTAGAATATGTATGGATCATAAGAAGTTGAACAAAGCTACATGCAAAGATCATTTTCTTCTTCCAATCATTGATCAAATGCTAGATAAATTGACGGTTAAGGAGTTTTATTGCTTTTTGGATGGCTACTCGGGCTATAATCAAATTACCATCGCTCCTGAAGACCAAGAAAAGACAACCTTCACATTTCCCTTTGGTACTTTTGCTTTCAGAAGGATGCCATTTGTATTATGTATGCATCAGCCACATTTCAAAGGTGCATGACGGCTATTTTTTATATTTAATTGAAAGTTCCATGGAAGTCTTCATGGATGATTTTTCTGTCTTTGGAGAATCATTTAAGAAATGCTTAGAAAACTTGGAATTAGTGTTGAAAAGGTGTGAGGATAACAACTTGGTACTGAACTGGGTGAAGTGTCACTTCATGGTTAAGGAAGGAATAATCTTGGGGCACAAAATTTCTAAGAAAGGGTTGAAGGTTGATCAAGCCAAAATTGAAGTTATTGAAAGGTTGCCTCCTCCTACCAACATCAAGGGAATTAGAAGTTTTCTGGGCCATGTTGGGTTTTATAGAAGATTCATTAAGGATTTTTCAAGGATTACTAAGCCCTTATGCCAGTTGTTGCAGCATGACGTGCCATACGTCTTCAGCAAGGAATGTGACAAAGCATTTAGATTCTTGAAGGAAGCTTTAATTTTAGCTCCCATAGTGAAAGTTCCTGGTTGGTCTTGAAATTCTGATATCAGATATGTGATGTCGAGTGAGATGTCACAACATCAATATCTGCTATATAAACAAGACAACAAAAGTAACAGCACTTAAAACCAATAAATAAACACAGAGAATTATTCACCCAATTCGGTCTAATAACCTACGTCTGGGGGCTACCAAGCCAGGGAGGAAATTCACTATCAGTAGTATTAATTCATAGACTCTACAATCAACATACAAGTTGACAATCTATTCACTTAATCACTACCCAATGACACTTCTACCTAAGACACTCTTAGATATGAGACACCTCTCACTCCCCCTCAATCACATCAGTGATAACAACATACAATAAAGAAAGTAGAAGACACACTTCAACGACAATACCTTGATCTTGCTTAAAAACTTCAATCAAGAACAATACACTCGTGCTTAAAAGCTTTGAGTGGACAAATTACAACTCAACTAAATCAGTCCAATTCAAACATCAAAATAGATGAATGAATGGCTCACAATACACAGACGAAAACACAAACCCTAATACTTGACACTCAGTACACAATCTCTTGTCTTCGTATTGTCCAAGTAGGGTTGAGACTTCTTTAAATAGAAACAGATTCTTGGGCTTGGGCTCTGTGAAAAATACAGATTTGATGCACAATAAAAACAGATTTTATCTTCAAATCTTTTCGCCCTAAATATAGAAACACAAGATTGCATCTGAATAAATCTTCTCCAAGAATTTCACCTGCAATCTCACCAACAGAATCTCTCAAAACATAACAATTAACACGCAGCCCTAAAACACATATCAGTCTTGACATGATGTTCTGTCAACAGATGTTAAGACATCAGTCTTGACATCATGCACAAAAGCTGCAATACCAAACAACTCACCACAAGCAGAATGTTAGAAGCACATGTTAAGACATTAGACATGACATCTTGAACAAACATATTGTTTTACCAAAATTGCTGCCAATAACAGAACTAACAAACTCCCCCTTTGGCTAATTTTGGCTAAAACAACATCAACACACATCAGAGATACCTACAGCAGAAACACACCACTCAAACAAATCTAACATTCTGAAAAAAAAACAAACAACCAAGGTAACCAGCGCACACTTAGCAGTACACAACAATCAAAACTTCAAACTCCCCCTCCCTCAAGCCACAAAATCAGAAACCAACATCAACCACCATCACAGAACATCCACTACAGTAATAACAAAGCCAAAATCACTACTCACTTCTCCCCCTTTTTAGCCACAATTGGCCAAAATACCACTATCAATGTTCTGACACTTAGTTAAATATGGGTTTCCAAACAACTTTGACTGACCAGGCGATACAAACAAGGGTTTCCATTTGAAATATAAAAACTACACCAACCTGCTTCTTACTACCGCCAATCTGAGAAGAAAACATGAGTCACTCCTCCAAGACAGTTGATACACACAAGGGTCAGTTGAAGCAAGACCAGAAGAACAAGAGCACAAAACCAAAGGAGATGAAGTCCAAAGAAATGACAACAGGTGGATCCTCTACAGGGGTAACAAGGACAGGAAGAAAGACAAAAACAAGGATGAAGACCAACAAGAAGGCTCAAGTGCAACTACATGATACTGAGGATGAGGCAGACGAAGATTGGCTTACATTCATTAACTCAGGTGGTTGGGATGAATAGCTGAATCCAAACATGAAAACTCCTTGCTTGTAGTTTCACAAAAATTGTAATATTGAGTATTTCCAGCAATAAAAATGTTCTTGTATGTTTCCAACCATTCTTATTTTGTCAATTTCACCACATAAGACACCTGCACCAAAAACCACCTTCCTGCACACAAAAATCGACTAATCCTCATATATGCAGATCCCTAATTTGCTTCTTAAATTTTCAAATTGATTCGCATCTAAGGCCTTAGTAAAAAATATCAGCTAATTGCATTTCCGTAGCAACATGTTCCAAGGCAACCACTTTATCTTCAACCAGATCTCTTATAAAGTGATGACGTATGTCAATATGCTTAGTCCTGCTATGTTGAATTGGGTTCTTGGAGATATTGATAGCACTCGGATTATCACAGTACAATGTCATGACATCTTGCTTGACATTGTATTCAGTTAACATTTGCTTCATCCAAACCAGTTGTGAACAACTACTTCCTGCTGCTATGTACTTAGCCTCAGCAGTAGAGAGAGACACACAGTTCTGCTTTTTGCTAAACCACGAGATAAGATTGTTCCCTAAGAAGAAGCATCCTCCAGAAGTACTTTTTCTATCATCAGCACTCCCTGCCCAATCAGCATCACAATATCCACTCAGTTCAGTCCCTGATCCATGACTGTATAGTATACCATAGTCACTAGTACCATTCACATATTTCAAAATTCTCTTCACTTGATTCATGTGGCTAACCTTAGGTTCAGATTGATATCTGGCACAAACTCCTACAGCAAAGGAGATATCAGGTCTGCTAGCTGTGAGATATAGTAGGCTTCCAATCATGCTTCTGTATAGGCTTTGATCCACACTCACTCCATGTTCATCCTTGGACAGCTTCAGGTGAGTAGGAGCAGGTGTCCTCTTGTTATTAGCATTCTCCAAACCAAACTTCTTGACTATGTTCTTTGCATACTTGCTCTGAGAGATAAATATGGAGTCTTCCATTTGTCTAACTTGCAGACCCAGAAAATAGCTGAGTTCACCAACAAGACTCATCTCAAACTCAGACTGCATCTGTTTCACAAAATGTCGAACCATCGCTTCTGACATCCCACCAAACACTATGTCAGCAACATATATTTGAGCTATCATCAATTTTCCTCCTTCCTCTTTGACAAACAATGTCTTGTCAATTCCTCCTTTTCTGTAACCATTCAGAGACAAGAATTCAGTAAGCCTGTCATACCAAGCTCTGGGGGCTTGCTTTAATCCATAAAGAGCTTTCCTTAGTTTGTAGACATGGTTAGGAAATGTTGGATCAATAAACCCCTTGGGTTGATCTACATAAACTTCTTCATTTAAGTACCCATTCAAGAAGGCACTCTTTACATCCATCTGGAATAACTTGAATTTAAGATTACAAGCCATACCTAAGAGTAACCTTATAGATTCCAGTCTAGCCACAGGAGCAAAAGTCTCATCAAAATCAATTCCTTCTACCTGAGTGTAACCTTGGGCAACCAGTCTAGCCTTATTTCTGGTGACCACTCCTTGTTCATCAGATTTATTCTTGTAAACCCACTTGGTGCCAGTCACATTTATTCCATCAGGCCTTGGTACAAGATCCCACACTTCATTCCTCTTGAATTGTCCCAGCTCTTCTTGCATGACATTAATCCAAAATTCATCTTTCAAGGTTTCTTTAACGTTTTTGGGCTCAATTTTGGATACAAAGCAAGAATTTGACACAACTTCTCTTGACCTAGTGGTAACTCCTGAGTTTGGATCACCTATAATAAGCTCTTTTGGGTGGTCCTTTTGCACTCTGATGGATGGTTCCTTGTTAGGCTGCTGTGGTTCAGGTTCAACAGTAGTAGGACTGGGAATTACACTTCTGTCTTCATCTTCTATTGATACATTATCAATAAATGTTCCAACATCATCTAGGACATAGTAACTTCCTTCATTCCATAGTCATCAAGAACCACATTAATAGATTCCATCATGACTCTGGTTCTGGAGTTGAATACCCTATAAGCTCTGCTGTTTGTAGAGTATCCCAAAAAGATTCCCTCATCACTTTTAGGATCCATTTTCCTCCTCTGTTCACGATCTGACAGAATATAACATTTACTTCCAAAGACATGAAAGTACTTCACACTTGGTTTTCTTCCCTTCCACAACTCATACAAGGTAGCTGAAGTACCTCTTCTCAAAGTAACTCTGTTGTGAATGTAGCAGGCAGTATTCATAGCTTCAGCCCAGAAATGGTAAGGAAGCTTTTTGGCATGAATCATTGCTCTAGCAGATTCTTGAATGGCTATGTTCTTCCTTTCAACAACTCCATTTTGCTGAGTAATAGGTGAAGAAAACTCATGACTGATGCCTTCAGTAGAACAATATTCAGCAAACTTGTTATTTTCAAACTCTCTTCCATGATCACTTCTTATTCTAATGACATTGCTCTCTTTTTCTCTTTGGAGTCTTTGACAGAGATCTTTAAACACATCAAACACTTCTGTTTTGTCTTTGATAAAATTCACCCAAGTGTACCTGGAATAATAATCCACAACTACATAAGCATATTTCTTCCCACCTAGACTTTCCACCTGCATAGGCCCCATTAAGTCCATATGAAGAAGTTCCAACACTTTAGAAGTAGTGGGATATTGAAGCTTTTGATGTGACATCTTGGTCTGCTTCCCTATCTGACAGTCTCCACACACTCTTCCTTCTTCAATTTTGAGCTCTGGGATTCCTCTTACTGCTTCTGTAGATATGATTCTCTTCATTCCCTTCAGATGTAGATGTCCTAACTTTTGATGCCATACTTTGACTTCATCTTCTTTTGCAAGAACACATGTGGAGGAACTTGAGTCTTGTGACACCCATAGGTAACAGTTGTCCTTAGACCTAGCACCCTTCATGATAACTTCACCTTTCTCATTTGTGACAATGCACTCAGTTTTTATAAAATTAACTAAGAGTCCTTGATCACATAGTTGACTAATACTGATCAAATTTGCTGTTAACCCCTTGACTAGCAGTACATCATCAAGTCTAGGTGTACCTTCACAATTCAGCTTTCCCACACCCTTGATTTCTCCTTTGACACCATCACCAAAGGTCACATGGCCAGAAGAATGAAGTTTAACATCCACCAGCAAATTCTTCACTCCTGTCATGTGTCTTGAACAGCCACTGTCAAAGTACCAGTCTTCTTTAGCAGAGACTCTAAGAGAAGTATGAGCTATCAAGCTGACAACATCAGTTTTGGAGACCCATTGCTTCTTTTGCTTGATGACATGATTACCTTTATGAATGACCCGTCTGGGTGCACAATTAGGAGTACTCTTAGGATACCCATGCAACTTATAACAGAAAGTCTTTATGTGTCCAAAGCTTCCACAATGATGGCATCTCCAGCGCCTAAATTTCTTCCTAGAGGGAGTCCTGTCAGGATGTTTCAACATCTGTTTCAACATCACTGGCTTGGAACTGGGAATAACATCATTTGAAGCAGATCCACTGTTGAACCCCAACCCACTTTTGTCTCCTGCAATTCTTCCAACATCAAGAAACTTGTCTAGAACACCAGTTCCACTATTCAACATTCTGATAGACTTGGACATAGATTCAAGTTTAGATTTCAGCACAAATACTTCATCTTCCAGCTTGGCAATGGTTTCCAGATGCTCTGTCTTTTCAGCCTTGAGTTGAGCAATGATCTTCTTCTGCCTCTCCCCTTCTTGACATGCTTCTTCACTGTTAATGTATAGCTCTCTATAAGAATCGGTAATCTCATCATATGTGCTCTCTTCATCCCTAGAATCATCATCAGATGTATACCTTCTAGTCAATACCCTAACATGCTTGGCAGTCTCTTCATCTTCCTCACTTTCAGTATCAGACCAGGACACAGATAAGCCCTTCTTCTGCTTCTTAAGATATGTAGGGCATTCAGCTCTGATATGACCATAACCCTCACATCCATGACATTGGATTCCTTTATCATAATTAGGTTTCTCCCCAGTTCTTGTTTTCTTCATCTGATCACCTGGCCTGATGATGTCAGATGTGGTGTTCTTGACATTAGGTTTATAGCTCCTGTCCATTCTTTTCAAAACCCTATTAAACTGTCCTCCCGGCAGAACAATGGCATTGGATAGCTCTTCCTGAGTTTCAGGACCACACTCTTTCTCATCATCTTCTGTACTAGACACCAAAGCTATGCTTTTGACCTTCTTTTCATATCTGTCATTCAATCCTAATTCAAATGTCTGAAGTGAACCAATCAATTCATCTACCCTCATCTGGCTGATGTCTTGAGCTTCCTCTATAGCAGTCACCTTCATATCAAATCTCTTGGGAAGAGATCTGATAATTTTTCTTACCAGCTTCTCATCAGACATCCTCTCTCCAAGGGCACTAGAAGCATTTGACAGTTCAAGTATATTCATGTGAAAGTCATGAATGGTCTCTTCATCTTTCATCCTCAAACTTTCAAACTTTGTTGTTAGCAGCTGAAGTCTTGACATCTTGACCTTGGAAGTTCCTTCATGAGTTGTTTTCAGGATATCCCAAGCCTCTTTAGCCACTTCACATGTGTTGACCAGCCTGAAAATGTTCTTGTCAATACCATTAAATAAAGCATTCAAGGCCTTAGAGCTCCTAAGAGCGAGTTCATCTTCTTCCTTGGTCCACTCCTCCTCATATTTCATCTTTGACACACCATCTTTTCCCACAATGACAGGATGTTTCCATTCTGTCAGAATAGCCTTCCAAGCCCTGCTGTCTAAAGATTTCAAAAAGGCAACCATGCGAGGTTTCGAATAGTCATAATTTGATCCATCTAGAATAGGGGGTATATTCACAAATCCACCACTCTCCTTGTCCATTGCACCAGAAAGTAACAGCCCTAGATCTCACCCAGATACAGAGCAGGCTGACCTGCTCTGATACCAATTGAAATTCTGGTATCAGATATGTGATGTCGAGTGAGATGTCACAACATCAATATCTGCTATATGAACAAGACAACAAAAGTAACAGCACTTAAAACCAATAAATAAACACAGAGAATTGTTCACCTAGTTCGGTCTAACAACCTACGTCTGGGGGCTACCAAGCCAGGGAGGAAATTCACTATCAGTAGTATTAATTCATAGACTCTATAATCAACATACAAGTTGACAATCTATTCACTTAATCACTACCCAATGACACTTCTACCTAAGACACTCTTAGATATGAGACACCTCTCACTCCCCCTCAATCACAGCAGTGATAACAACATACAATAAAGAAAGTAGAAGACACACTTCAACGACAATACCTTGATCTTGCTTAAAAGCTTCAATCAAGAACAATACACTCGTGCTTAAAAGCTTTGAGTGGACAAATTACAACTCAACTAAATCAGTCCAATTCAAACATCAAAATAGATTAATGAATGGCTCACAATACACAGACGAAAACACAAACCCTAATACTTGACACTCAGTACACAATCTCTTATCTTCGTATTGTCCAAGTAGGGTTGAGACTTCTTTAAATAGAAACAGATTCTTGGGCTTGGGCTCTGTGAAAATACAGATTTGATGCACAATAAAAACAGATTTTATCTTCAAATCTTTTCGCCCTAAATATAGAAACACAAGATTGCATCTGAATAAATCTTCTCCAAGAATTTTGCCTACAATCTCACCAATAGAATCTCTCAAAACATAACAATTAACACGCAGCCCTAAAACACATATCAGTCTTGACATGATGTTCTGTCAACAGATGTTAAGACATCAGTCTTGACATCATGCACAAAAGCTGCAATACCAAATAACTCACCACAAGCAGAATGTTAGAAGCACATGTTAAGACATCAGACATGACATCTTGAACAAATATATTGTTTTACCAAAATTGCTGCCAATAACAGAACTAACAGGTCTAAACCCTTTGAACTCATGTGTGATGCTAGTGATTTTGCCATTGTAGTTGTCCTAGGGCAAAAGCATAACAAAGTCTTCCATACAATTTATTATGCAAGTAGGACTCATTGAGGCTCAAGTCAACTTTACAACCACATTTTTAAGTAAAAAATGTCTTTTCAAGGTAGTGGCAAGCCCCACTAATGATGCAAAGGTTGTGACCAAGTTTTAAGTCAAAAATATCTTTTCAAGGTATGGCACGCCAAGAGCCATCATTAGTGACGAGGGAACACATTTTTCTAACATACTTTTTCAAGGTTTGTTGAGCAAATATGGGGTGAAACACAAGGTTGCCACAACCTACCATCCTCAAACAAGTGGGCAAGCTGAATTGTCTAAAGGGAGATAAAAAGAATTTTAGAAAAAATGGTGAATGTCACAAGAAAATATTGGTCCAGACATCTTGATGAATGCTCGTTAGGCCTATAGAACTGCTTTTAAAACACCACTTGGAATGTTTCCCTATAAGCTTGTGTATGGAAAGGCTTGTCACTTACCAATTGAATTGGAACATAAGGCTTTTTGGGCTATGAAAAGATTGGATTTCAACTTCTCATCTGATGGGCAAGCAAGGATATTGCAACTTAATGATTTAGAAGAACACATATTATTTTCCTATGAGAATGCTGAATTATACAAGGAGAAAACCAAGAAATGGCACGGCAGAAGGTTCCATAAAAGGGAGTTAGTGGAAAGAAAAAAAGTACTCTTGTTCAATTCCATATTAAAACTATTTCCAGGAAAATTGAAGTCAAGATGGTCAGGTCCCTTTAAACTTTTGAAAATCTATCCTTATGGGTTGTGGATCTTTTGAATGAATAAACTTGAATTGAGTTTAAGGTGAACGTACAAAGAGTCAAGGCTTACCATGGTGAACCCTCTAAAAAATCTAGGGTTACCATAAATTTTGATGATTAATTGTGTGATTAAGTCATGCTATAAGACTAAAAAATAGGGCTAATGGGACGCAGCCCAGCTTTATGCAATTTTTATTTATTTTCTTTGTTTCAGATGATTAGTGTTGAAGAAATAACTAAGAGAGGGTCTAACCAGCTCTGTCATGACTGTGACAAGTCTTAGAAAGTAAAGATGAGAGCAGTTACATGAAAAGGGAAAGAGAGACTAATGGAAAATTTGAATTTGAATTTTTTTATCAAAGAAAGGAAACGGCGAAGAGAGAGATGATGGGTAGGCGTGTAGCCGAAAGTTGTCCTTGAGCCACGCGTATGCTATACCTATTTTTGACACAATCATGGAACGTCAGCAAGAGCAATTACTGCACAATTTCTAACGATTACTTTTTGGACTTCTTGCATTTTAACCTAGCAGTTACCCTTTTTCCAACCCTATAAAACTATTATGGATTTCCTTTTATTCATAACCATTTCTCTGTCTCTCTCTCTCTCTCATAAGCAACCAAGGCTCAAAAATTCATCCTCTCTCAAAACCTCACCATGGAATACACTGGAAACAAAATGAAGATGAATGCCCGGAAAAATGCCATACCCCATGTGTATTATTCTGATTCTGAAGGTTTTGAAGGAGAAATTTTCATCTACGAAGATGCGAAGCAAAGGTTTATCAAGAATTTCTCTTCAAAAAGCGCTCACTCTGTAAGGGGTTTTATCTTTAACCATGAAGATGAAGATTTAGGCATTCCAAAAGAGATCGGTCGTGTCATCACAAGGCACAAGTGGAAGAAATTCTGCAAGCACCCAAAGTCTTACAACATGCAATTGGTGAAGGAGTTTTACTCCAACCTCACCAACAACAAGAGGTACAAAGTGATCGTGGGAGGAACAAAGGTGCATTATTCCAAATCCACCATATCCATGGTGTATGGATTGCAAGAAGCAGAAGACTCTTACCAAAGCCTAGTGGAGAATGTAGACGAAAAATACCTGGAAGTGATTAGGAATTCACTGTGTATGGAAGGTACTAGGTGGCATGTGACCTAGAAGGTGGAAGGCAAGACTGTGATAAAGATACAGCTTAAGCCAGTGCCAAAGACGTGGTACCAATTTCTGAAGCACTCTGTCATGCCAACTGCTCACAATGAGTATGTCAACAAGGCAAGGTTGGTGTTGATGGGTTGTATCACTAGTAACAGTCTGGTTGATGTTGTAAAGATAATCTGTAACGAGATTGTAGCCTGTTCAAAGTGGAAAGATGTGATGCTTTACTTCCATTGTTTAATCACTACTCTGTGTAAAAGGAAAGGCGTGCCTGATAAGCCGACAAATGAGATCGGTCACCCCTAAGCAGGATTTGACAAGGAAACAATTCAGAATATCTTGAAGGTAAAAGGGAAAAAGAAAGAGGAAGCAGTCCCTAGAAAAATGGAAGAAGGTGAAAGTTCAAAGGATGATGATTATGTGTTGTGGCATGTGTAATTGCAAATGCAAAAGGATCAAAGAGATTATTACAGATTTGCGATGGAACAATACAAGTGGCATAAGAAACTATATTCCTTCCATAAAGGAGGTGTAATGAATAGGCCACATGAGTTTTCTGAGCATATTTTAAGGGAGTTGTTGGATGAAGAAGATGAAGTGGAGGAAGAAATCCCAATCAAGAAGATGAGTAAGAAGAAGAAAAAAAGTGCATCCAAGGCGCACCCAAAGTCTAGCACTATCGTTCTTGAGAAGAAGATGTCCAAGAAAAAGAAATCTTCCAAGAAGTCAACCCACCAGAAGAGCCCGAAAAAGAGAGATGAGCCTACTATTGATGAGCCTGTGAATATTGAATCAGAAGACAACCCAACCAAAATTTATTTGATGAAGAAGCCGAATCAACAACCTGAAGAGGAATTAAGAGAAAATAATGAGAATGATGTTGTCGTGACTAAGGAGATAGTGAATGAAGAAACTGCTGGAATTAAGCAAGAAAAGGAGTTCACTAAGTTCAATTTAAGTTCTGATGAAGACAATAATAAGGCTGAAATGGAAGAGAAGGAGGAAGAGGCTATAACCAACCCTACTTGTGACTTAGCTATGGAGATAGCAGAAGGGGAGAAAGCTAAGGAAAAGGATACAGCTGGAGAAGGAGTTACAAATGCTGTCGTGACAGATCAACCCCAAAAACAAGTTGAAATTGTTGTGCCAATATCCATCAAAAGTTCTGAAAAGGCAAAGAATCATGAAAAAGAAAATACTCCAACTCATGTTGAAATCCCAAAAATAGAGAAAGCTAAGACTCATGTGAAGGCAATAACTCTTGAAAAGAAGAAGGTGACGTCTGTCGCGACAGAAAAGAAGAAAAAGATAAAGGAAGCTGAGAAGGACAGGAAAAGAAAGAGAGCATAAGAAAAGCAGGCCCCAAAGAAGAAAAGCAGCATGTTTAATTCCTAGCTAGTATTGTTTCCAACCATTTTTTCTTGTCAACAAGTTTGGTATGTTGTGGTCTGACACGCCCACCTAATGGCAGTGAGGACCCTGTCTTCACTCTATGTTAGGGGTAGTGGCAGCTTCTGTCATGACTATGCTTAGCTTGTTTAAGCACCCCTATCTAATCATCTTTTATTTTACAGTTTGCGTTGTTGGTTTATTGTTTCTACCTAGTTTTTATGTTTAATGAAAAGTTGTAGTAATGTCCTCTTTTGAGTTTTCTTTTGCTATTGCATAAAAAAAGATAAAAAAATATAATAATTTCTAAATAAACTCAATTCCTAGAATTTCGAAAAGATTGCTCTTACTTCTGAGTAACCATGGTAGGACTGTTGATGTGTACTGGAAACAAGGCATGACTAAAAATAAAATGAGATTTGTATGCACGTTATAAGCTCTGATGAGTACTATCATGCCATAAGTAGTCAGAAAGGTAGTAAGTTTTTTAAAGGGAAGGAATGACTTTGAATTTGAGAAAAGGGCGACTAGAGGACTTAGAAAGGGAGAAACTAGTGAAAGGGATAACATTAGAGGGGCTACTGCATTTACTAATGCATAAATGTTAAAAAAAATGTCAATAAAGTTCTTGTGCCCGAAACTGGAGGAACAAATTCCTGTGCCTGAAACTGGAGGAATTCTGGGTGCCTCATTCTTAGAAACAAATTGGATTCATCAAAAGAGAGATCCAAATGAGGTACCCAACAAAAAGAAGAAATGTAAGTAGTGTAGTAGACCCCAAATATCTATATTCAAAAAAGCCCCTAACTAGGACATCCCTCTCTAAATGTATGATAAGAAACCCTTGGATTATAGGAGAAGCTGACCAACCCAGTTGTGAAATCACTCCCTAAATGAAAACGTCTGGCATGACAGAATTCATCGCTGAACACACACACACACACATATACACACATACACACACACATTTATGGGATGAAAGAATCAATATTAGTTATTTGATGAGTTGTTCCAGTACCGGATATAATCCTATTGGATGAAAAGAAATAAGTATTTGATATAGGATATGTGTTGGCCTTTAAGTTTGTTTTGTTAGGGTTATTTGTCGCATCACCTGAGGACAGGTAATGATTCAAGTTTGGGGGTGTGATAACTCATATTTTGTGAGTTATTTTAGCGTTAATATTTGAACTTCTATTGTTTTAATTTTCATTTTTATTTAGTTTATTTGCTTTATATTGTTGTTTTAGATAGTATAGCATGGAGCACAATAAGTGCTCCCTTTTTGTAGTTTCATATGTTTTTGTGTTTTTGCAGGAACCCAGGACCTGTCAAATCCTGGCACGCCAGGATAGCGAAAAGAGAAAGTGTGTGCCGGCCCAACAAGTTTTAATACTAGAAGATGCTAGAGGAAGTTTCTTCAAGTATCCAAGAGCCAGCAAAAAAGGAATGGGGTGCATTGGGAAATAAAAACTATGCTGTAAAGGGAATGAAGCAAGATTGTGCCCTACAAGATAAAACTTTGACGCATAGTATACAACCAATCAGTCTACATCATCACATATTTATTCACCTCCTGCTCCACAACCATGCTCTGCATGTTTTGTCCCATGCGTGCTTGGACAGATCAGCCCTAGGCATTTTAGAAGAAGAGAAAATGAGGGAAAAATGTAGAGTGAATGATGGGCTAAATCATAGAGCCCATGATCCAAAAAATATTCCAAAACCCTAGATTAGTTCCCTATAAATGGAATAGTTGGGTGGTTGATAGAAAGTCCAGTGGTTCAGCATATTTTACACAGTTAAAAAGAAGTTTGAAAACACTTTGAGTAAGTAAGAGCAGAGAAGGCAAGTGAAGCGACAAATCATTATTCAAAGAAGTAGGATTCCTACTTCAGCTAGCACAACAACACCTGAATCTTGATGATTGAATGTTGAAAGAAATCAACACTATTTCTTAGGTTGAGTTTCTTTAATGCTTATGTGTTTAGAAATGTTTACTCTAGGAACTAGTATGCTTGTATTTGTTAAAGCCAATATGAGGTAAAACTCTTTGTGTTGAGCAATGTGATATTTATTAGTAATGAATCTTTATGTTATAATGTGTATTAGTGATTGATTTTAGCATTTGTGTTAATGTTATATATTTGGTTTTGAGTTTGATCACCTTAGAACTAAGTAAAAGCTCGTTAGTGTGGGGAACCCATTAATCAAGTGGAAGTAATGCTAAATATGGTTGAAAATAGTAGGATATGCATGTTCACTCGATTAGCTACCTTAGGAGTAAGGAGTTACAACCATAGAGTAATGTGAGACTTAGGAATTTGTTCCTTACTATTCATGCATATGATCCAATGTTGTAGGAATACACGCATAGATTACATTATGTCCTCATCTATCACGACACATCACATCATATTTATGATAAATTTATACATTAGTAAGTGGATCATTGTTTAACACGCTTCTTTATATCTTGATAACTTATCTAGTGAAGTCTATTATTCTCAACTTGTGTGAAAGAACCATATCCTAATAATTATTATTGTTACCCTCGCTCATGCTAATTCATAAAATCATAAGTAAACCAAGTTAAGTTATACCACTCCTTGTGGGTTCGATATCCGTACTAAATGTATCACTTGCTACAATTAAAGACCATGTATACTTGCATGTAATACTATCTTCCCTTAAAGAAGAAACAATCAGCGAAATCCACAACATCAAAAGTAGAGTTGTTCGATAAAGAAGGTTCTGAGGGAGGTTGAGTGTCCATCAGCCTCTCCGCTCTGGGACCTGCTCCTTGGTTCCCACATAGATCGTAAGAGCCCTCTTCCTTCCTAGGAGCTTTTGAAGAGAGTATATTTTCCATCCAAGAGGTTTCCCTTTGCAACACATTTGGAGCGTCAGAGGTGCCGTGAGAAAAAGATAGCATCACCCACTACTTAGCCTTCTGAATTTTCACCAGACGCTCCTATTTTTTAGTAAGAGGTACTATCATCATCTCGCATGCATATGATAAACCATTAGAGCACTCTTGTATAAATGAAACGACAATAAAAAATATTTACCCTTACCTAAGTACTCCTCCACTCCTTTATCATCTTCACAGTCTCGAGCAATAAGGGTATTGTACACTAAGGGACAAAAGCACACCATGTTGTTCCTAGTGGATTGGTCCTATGGATTGGGTGCATTTAGAAAAACAACAACTTGGAGAAATGTTCAAGTATTCAAGATTGGTCTCGAGCAATAAGGGTATTACACACTAAGGGACAAAAGCACTCCATGTTGTTCCTAGTGGATTGGTCTTTTGGATTGGGTGCATTTAACAAAACAACAACTTGGAGAAATGTTCAAGTATTCAAGATTGATCTAGCTTGCTAAAGTTGTATAGAACTTAAATAGGGACACGTGTTGGGCGCGATGCTCCACTATGTTGGTACGACATTTGGGCCTTGCACAAAAAGCACTAGACTGCAGCATTTTGGAGTATGTTTTACAGAAGATTCGCTAAAGATTTTATTTATTATTAATTTAAAAATATGATTAGGTGATTTGTTTGAAATCTGGATGAAGATTAATTCGGATTTAAATGTAGATTTAAAATTAAAACGAATCATATATTGTTGGAGATATTCAAGGAATAAATCAAATATCCAACCGATTTTGCATTAATTCTGGACGAAAATCAATCTTAAATCCATGAAGAAAAGCCCAGAGTTATTTTGATATATAAGGAGCTCAAACCTACATTAGAAAGCAATCATTCCCATTGATGATCTTGGAGTCCTAGGGTTTATAAGAGTCTTTGTTATGTACATCTCTATGTTTTAGTCACTTGGCATATAAGGTTTGTCTAGTTGAGTTATAAATTCAACATTGTTATGTACACCTCTATGTTTCAGTAACTTGGCATACAAGGTTTGTCTAGCTGAGTTGTAATATTCAACATTCTTTCATCTTGTTAAGATCGAAGTTGATCACTAGGGTTTATAGGTTTTTTGCCCCGTCACTAGTTTTGTGGTAGAGAAGAAAGTGAGTAGGTTCTCGTGTTTAAGGGGAGGCTTTAAATAGAAAGTCATTGGGTAGTGTTAGGAAAAGGCATTGGACAACATATGGTTTATTGTTTCTTATAAGACTAATTGTACTAAACTAATAATACACGTTTTTCCTTTCTTGGGTTGTGGTCTCAGTCCCCCAGACGTAGGTGTACTTTCACCAAATTGGGTAAACAATTGATTGTGTTCTTTATTGCTTTTCTGCTTCATCATCTAGTGATTGTTATTATAGTGGTTCAGATATATCTTGTCGAACCTGTTGTCGGAGCATTGTGTTTGACATCTGTCCCTTGAGGAACATAATTTCAATTGGCATCAGAGTAGACACCCTAGCCTGTTAGATGAGCTCCAGGGAAGATAAATTATGCTTAAATGGAGACAATTAAAGATGGAGGACCAGTCACCAAACCACATGTTTTAGATGGCACAAATTATGATTATTGGAAGGTGGTGATGGTGGCTTTTCTCAAATCCTTGTGAAACAAAGCATGAAAATCTATGATTAAGGGATGGAAACATCCCATGATTACCTCTAAAGATGGTACAACCTGCCTAAAACTAGAGGCTGATTAGACTGATGCTGAAGATGATGATGCCTTTGAGAACTCCAAGGCATTGAATGCAATTTTCAATGGTGCGGACAAGAACATGTTTAGGCTGATCAACACGTGTTTAGAAGCTAAAGAAGCATGTTAGATTCTAAAAACTGCAAATGAAGGCACATCCAAGGTTCATATGTCAAGGTTGCAGCTCCTAACATCAAAATTTGAGAACATGAGGATGAATGAAGATGAAACGTGAGCGAATTTCACATCAGATTGCGTGACATTACCAACGCATCCTTTTCCTTAGGTGAAAAAATGTTTGAAGAAAAGCTTTCCAAAAAGATTCTTAGATCATTACGTAAGAGGTTTGATATGAAAGAGACTAGTATTGAAGAAGCTCAAGACCTAAGTAGTATAAAGGTTGATGAACTCATTGGTTCCCTACAAAACTTTGATATTCCATCAATGAAAGTTTATAAAAGAAGAATAATGGTATACCCTTTGTATCCAAAACTTAGTTAATGCTTAGTCAAGGTTCTTCCTCCCTAATTCTCTTAGAAAACCTTATCCATTAAAAGCTCCACTCACCTCTATCTGAATCCCCACGAAATACACTTAATCTCCACTCATTACTCACTCTATAAATCTCAACCCCATCTCTTGAACATTCCATAAAACTCTCATCCTCTCACCAAAACCTCCAAAAACCTCAAACTTCATTTTCAACTCAGAAGTTGTCATGACACCATCAAGAAGGGATAGAGGCAAGGGAAAGACTTTTGATGACTCCACTGGTCCTGAACCTGACAGGCCTGACAACTTGAACTTGGGAAGGTTGATTCCTACTCCAAAAGAGAAGATTGATTTCATGTTTGCATTTAGAAACAGTTCACTGACAACTCTAAAGTATGGTAATCTATCAACTTTTCTTGCTACTAGTTTTGATTTTCTTGAGTTGCTGCATTAACAAGGGTTAGAGACATTTATTTCTAATTTTGGTCCTATTTTCCTAACTTGGTACGAACCTTTTATTGTCAAGGTTTTACATGTGATTGGAATGGCTATGGGAAAAATAGGTATTACTATAGCATAAGTAGGCTGATTGAGCAGAAGATATACACCAAGAGAGCAAGGAATGTTGGCTCTGCTCCAAACCGCCAAATTTCATACTCAGTAAATCAGTCAGTAAGTGACCGAATGCTCCACTACTTTATTTATTACATACTCATGTCAAAACACTCCAACCATTATCAAATTAATGATACTGAAATGTAAACCATCTATGATGTTAAGAACAAATTGAAAATAAATTGGGCTTATCTTATCATGCATCATATGATTCACCAAAAGAAGCTTTCTTGTGGTCTTCCTTATGCAAGGTTGATTACTAAGATTTTGGAATTTTGTCAAATTAATTTGCGTGGATAATCAAGATTCAAGATAACTGCTAAGGAACATGATATCAACATAGGGGCAGCAAATAAAAACATGGGAATTTTCAATGACAGGGATAGCATCTTCAAACATAGAGTGCTTGCATCGTCTACTTCTTCATCTGCTCCAATCCTGAAAGAAAGTCTGATGAACCAAATGCTTTATGACAAGCTTTGTCACATATAAAAATTCGGTCACAAGGATTCTATAACATTTGATGAGTCCAAGCTTTTGAGGTTGACATCAATTTTGGTAAAACTAACTTGACAACAAGATGTTGGACAAGATGTCCTAACCTGAAGAACTAACTAAAGATCAAGATGTTGGACAAGATTTCCTATCATGATGATTCGACATCTTTGTCTGTTACTTTTCAGTTTTTAATACTGCCATTTGTATTCTAGATTTTAGATTATTCTGGGACTATTTGTTTTTCCTAGGTGGCGTCCAAGATTGAGGAATCAGAGATTTTGATTATAATTCAAAGATGTTCTTTTCTAAATGTGGAAGCATTTTAGGAAACTTTGGATTGAAGAAACTACTCTTGAGGAGAATTAGTTACAGATTTTGTGTAACAGAATTGCTGCGTGTTGAAGCCCAAATCCAGTCTAGTTTATAGTTATAAATAGGATGGATTTAACCTAAGAAAAGTGTGGAAAATACATTGTTACTTAGTGAGCTTTAGGGTTTGTATTTGTGAGTCTCTCTTGTGTCGTGTGGATACTAGAGCTGGACTGTTTACATTGAGTTTTAATTTCTATCACTACTGTGATTGAAAGGGAATTGAGAAGGGTCTCATACCTAGGAAGAGTCTTAGGTAGAAATTAAGCACGGGTAGTGATTAAATGATAAGCTGTAAAACGGAGGTTGTTTAGATTAGAATTGATATTATCTAGTGGATTTAATTCCTGTCTTGGTAGCCCCCAGACGTAGGTGTTGTTGTTCACCGAACTGGGTTAACAATTACTGTGTGTTTGTTTACTTTTTGCAATTTGTATTTTGCTCCTTATTGTCATTGTGTATGAAGCAGAGATCAAGTGTCTCGACATCTCTCAGGACATCTGAGATATGCTACCAGAATTTCAATTGGTATCAGAGCAGGCGCCCAGCTCTGCATCTAGGTGAGATTCAGGGAAGTTACTTTCTGGTGCAATGGACAAAGAAAGAGGAATATTGAATAGACCACCCATTCTTGACGGATCCAATTATGAATATTGGAAAGTACGCATACTGGCCTTTATCAAGTCTATGGATGGTAAAGATTGGAAGTATGTGGTCAAAAGATGGGATCCACCAAAGGATAAAGACCAGGAAGGGAAGATTACTGATGTATTAAAGCCTGAGGAAGACTGGGATGATGAAGATGACAAGCTTGCTCAAGTTAATTCCAAAGCATTGAATGCCTTATTCAATGGTGTAGATAAGAATATCTTCAGATTGATCAAGAATTGCACTATTTCCAAAGATGTCTGGGAGATTTTGAAGACTGTGCATGAAGGAACCTCTAGGGTGAAATCATCAAGACTTCAACTTCTCACTACCAAGTTTGAGAACTTGGAGATGAGGGAGGATGAAAGTATTCAAGAATTTCATATGAACATTGTTGATATTGCCAATACTTCAAGTGAATTAGGAGAAAAGATTCCAGAAGCCAAGTTGGTTGAAAAATTCTAAGATCTCTTCCAAAGAAATATGATATGAAGGTGATGGCTATTAAAGAAGCCCAAGATATAAACACCATGAAGGTTGATGAGCTCATGAGACATCTTCAAACTTTTGAACTGGAAATCAGTGAGAAATCTGAGAAGAAGAAAAGTATAGCCTTGGTGTCTAATCAAGATAAATGTGACTCTAATTCCAATGAAGAATTGTCCAAGCCTGTGGCGCTTCTAAAAAACAGTGTAACCAACTGTTGAAGAAACTAAACGAGCAGCCAATTTCTAATGTTAAGACTTAGTCAGCCGACATCAACAGAAGGAAAGATTCTGGAAGAAGAACCAATAATGATAAAAAATCCAACAAGGGTAAGGGAATCCAATGTTATGAGTGTGAAGGGTTTGGACACACAAGAGCTAAGTGTCCTACCTTTCTCAAGAAGGAGAAGAAAGGATTGTCTACTTCTTGGTATGAAGACGACTCCTCAAGCAAAGGAGAAACTGCTAAACATGTCTCTGCACTTACTGGAGTATATGATTCTGACAAAGAATCAGATGTTGAAGAACTCACTTCTGATGAACTGGCTGCCTCTTATAAGGAGTTTTGCATCAGAAGTGCAGAAGTTTGTCAATTAGGGCAGGATCAACAAGATCTTATTGCTCAAATCTGTGACAAACGATTAAAGCACTTGGCTACCATTTCTGATCTGGAGGATGAAGTTGTATGGCTCAATTCAAAACTTAACAATATGACTAAGTGTATAAGACTTCTCAATAGCAGTTCAGATGTGTTGGATGAAATTCTTCAATCATGAAGAAATGCTGGAAGTGTTAAGGAACTTGGTTATAATAAAGAGAGAAGGTCTGGTGTGAATTCTGCCCAACAGAAAAGAAAGCAGGATCGAATAATGTCAAGTAGGATGTCTTAACATCAACAAAGACCCCAGAAGAACTCCTCAGGAAGAAAGAATCAAGACTAGAAATGCCATCATTGTGGTAAGTATGGCCACATAAAGCCTTACTGCTACAAGTTGCATGGTTATCCCAAATCAGCGACTCAGAACAACAAGAGAAATAATGTTGTTAAAGAAAAGAAAAAGTGGATTCCTAAGAATGAAACTGTTGATCTCATAGCTCATACCTCCCTATGAGCCTCTTCCAGAGAAGACTGATATTTTGATAGTGGTTGTTCTAGACACATGACTGGTGTCAAGAAGTTTTTGGTTGATATTACACCACATTCCACTAGCTATGTCACCTTTGGAAATTAGTCAAAAGGTGAAATAAAGGGTGTTGGGAAGCTGGATTATACTGGGAAGCCTAGTCTGGATAAGGTGTTGTTTGTTAAAGGCTTGACTGCTAATCTGATAAGTATCAGTCAACTGTGTGACCAGGGTCTCAAGGTTAACTTTTCTAAATCTGAGTGTTTGGTAACAAATGATAAAGAGGAAGTTATCATGAAGGGTGCCAGATCTAAGGATAATTGTTACTTGTGGACTCCTCTTGAAACAAAGTGTCCCTCCACCTGCTTGATGTCAAAAGAAGATGAGGTGAAGACGTGGCATCAGAAACTTGGCCACTTACACCTGAAGGGAATGAAGGAAGTCTTGTCAAAGGAAGCTGTCAGAGGTATCCCAAATCTAAAAATTGATGAAGGAAGAGTATGTGGTGAATGTCAAATTGGAAAGCAGACAAAGATGTCATATAAGAAGCTTCAACATCTGACCACTTCAAAAATCCTGGAGCTACTTCATATGGACTTGATGGGACCTATGTAGGTTGAAAGTCTTGGAGGAAAGAGGCATGCTTATATTGTGGTGGATGACTTCTCTAGATACACCTAGGTGAATTTCATTAAAGAGAAGTTTGAAGTGTTTGAAGTGTTCAAAGAACTGTGTCAAAAACTTCAAAGAGAGAAGGATTGTAGCATAGTTAGAATTAGAAGTGACCATGGGAAGGAATTTGAAAACAGCAAGTTTGATGATTTCTGCTCCTCTGAAGGAATTAGCCATGAGTTTTCTTCACCCATCACTCCTCAACAGAATGGTGTGGTTGAGAGAAAGAATATGACAATTCAAGAATGTGCAATGGTCATGCTTCATGCCAAGAAACTTCCATATCATTTTTGGGTTGAAGCCATGAATACTGCTTGTTATATTCTAAATAGAGTAACCACCAGAACTGGCACATCAGCTACCTTATATGAGCTATGGAAAGGAAGGAAGCCAACTGTGAAATACTTCCATGTTTTTGGAAGCAAATGTTACATTTTGGCTGACCGTGAGCAAAGGAGGAAGATGGATCCTAAAAGTGATGAAGGAATCTTTCTGGGATACTCTACAAATAGCAAAGCCTACAAAATTTTATACTCAAGAACTAAGGTTGTGGTGGAATCCATAAATGTTGTGGTTGATGACTCAACTACAGAAACTGGTGTTACAGATGATATTGGAGCATTCTTTCCCATGAGTGATGAAGATGTCACAGAAGATGTTGGAACATTACATGATACTCCTGAAGATGATGCAGACTCAAATAATGTTAATCCTGAACCTGAAGAGACTGAGAAATTAGACAAGGGACCTCCACTAGAATTCAGAAAGATCATCCTAAGGAGCTTATAATAGGAGATCCAAATGGTGGAAGAATGATCAGATCAAGAGAGGCTGTTGTTGGTGCTTGGTTTGTCTCAAAGTTGGAACCCAAGAATGTCAAGGAGGCCTTGACTGATGAATTCTGGATCAATGCTATGCAAGAGAAACTGGGCAGTTCAAAAGGCATGAGGTATGGGATCTTGTACCAAGATCTGAAGGGTCAAATGTTATTGGTACAAGATGGGTGTTTAAAAACAAGTCTGATGAGCAAGGTGTGGTCACTAGAAACAATGCTAGACTTGTTGCTTAAGGGTACACTCAGATTCAAGGAGTGTACTTTGATGAAACTTTTGCTTCTGTTACTAGATTGGAGTCTGTTAGGTTGTTACTTGGAGTGGTTTGCCTATTGAAATTCAAGCTATTTCAAATGGATGTTTAGAGTTCCTTTCTGAATGGATACTTGAATGAAGTAGTATACGTGGAACAACCAAAAGGATTTGTTGATCCTACATTTTCAGATCATGTGTTCAAATTGAAGAAGGCCTTGTATGGGTTGAAACAAGCTCCAAGAGCTTGGTATGAGAGGCTAACTGAATTCCTCGTCAACCATGGATACAGAAAAGGTGGAATTGACAAAACTCTCTTTGTTAAAGAGAGGGATGGAAAACTCATGATAGCTCAAATCTATGTTGATGATATTGTGTGTGGATGGATGTCAGATGAGATGGTTCAACACTTTATCAAGTAAATGCAATTTGAGTTTGAGATGAGTTTAGTGGGTGAATTAACCTACTTTCTTGGTCTCCAAGTCAAACAGATGGAAGACTCAATATTCCTTTGTCACGGGAAATATGCAAGGAGTATTGTGAAGAAGTTTGGCTTGGAGAATGCTAATCACAAAAGAACTCCCACGCCCACACACTTAAAGTTATCTAAGGATGAAAAGGGTGTTAGTGTTGATTAGAGTTTGTATAAAAGCATGATTGGCAGCCTTCTATATCTTACTGTAAGCAGAACTTGCATAACTTTTGTTGTATGAGTTTGTGCTAGATATCAAGCTGAACCTAAAGTCAGTCATATCAATCAAGTCAAAAGGATTCTGAAGTATGTGAATGGTGCATGCGACTATGGTCTATTATATTCTCATAGTTCTAATTCCATGTTGATGGGATATTGTGATGTTGATTGGGTCGGTAGTGCTGATGATAGGAAGAACACCTCTGATGGATGTTTTTTTTCCGGGAAACAACTTGATTTCATGGTTTAGTAAGAAACAAAATTGTGTTTCTTTATCTACTGCTGAGGCTAAATACATAGCTGCAGGTAGCAGTTGTTCTCAAATGGTGTGGATGAAGCAGATGTTGACTGAGTATAATGTCACACAAGATGTCATGACTCTTTTCTATGACAACTTAAGTGCCATCAATATTTTAAAGAATCCTATTCAGCACAGCAGGACCAAATATATTGACATCAGGAACCACTTTATTAGAAACCTTGTGGAAGACAAAGTTATAACATTGGAGCATGTTGCCACAGAGAACCAGCTAGCTGACATCTTCACTAAAGCCTTGGATGTTAATCAATTTGAAATGTTAAGGGGAAAGCTTGGGGTTTACCTATCTGAATATTTGTAGCAATCAATTTGGTGTGGGAATACTATTCGTGTAAGTGTATATATGTTCCCACCAAATAGAGAGAGGTCCTCTATGACAACTTTCATTTGTAGCATTACTTATCAGCAATATCCTGATATTCAGATGATGAGCTTGATGGAGATGAAGAAGAGGAAGAGGATGATGAGGATACTGAGGATGATATCTGAATCTAGTCTTATTAATTTTTTTGTGTGGTTATGTAAGGGATTAATGCCCATGATAATTTTTGGCACTTCATGTGCTTGTTATGTACTTTAATCACTTATGTTATTCTTTGGTTATTTAGTTAGTTTAGCTGCCTTTGTCATATTATGGCTAAAAAGGGGAGTAATACTAACTTTACTAACCATTCCACTGCTAACCACTGACTGCTGCCATTAAGGGGGAGTGTTCTAATCTATTGCTACAGAAGAAGGAACTGATTGAGGGGGAGGCTTTAGAGTGTTTTGTTTCGCTGCTGATGTTCTGATTTTTTTTCCTCTGACTTTGTGTTTCTTCTTGCAAGGATTATTTAATTAGTTTTAGCCAAAATCTGCCAAAGGGGGAGATTGACGAGTCCAAGCTTTTGAGGTTGGCATCAATTTTGGTAAAACTAACTTGACAGCAAGATGTTGGAGAAGATATCATAACCTGAAGAACTAACTGAAGATCAATATGTTGGACAAGATGTCCTATAATGATGATTCGACGTCTTTGTCTGTTACTTTTCAATTTTTAATACTGCTATTTGTATTCCAGATTTTAGATTATTCTAGGACTATTTTTTTTCCTAGGTGGCATCCAAGATTGAGGAATCAGAGATTCTGATTATAATTCGAAGATGATGTTTTCTAAATGTGGAGGTATTTTACGAAACTTTGGATTGAAGAAACTACTCTTGAAGAGAATTAGTTGCAGATTCTGTGTAACAGAATTGTTGCGTGTTGAAGCCCAAATCCAGTCTAGTTTATGGTTATAAATAGGATGGATTTAACTTAAGAAAACTGTGGAAAATGCATTGTTTCTTAGTGAACTTTAGGGTTTGTATTTGTGAGCCTCTATTGTGTCATGTGGATACTAGAGCTAGACTGTTTACATTGAGTTGTAACTTCTGTCACTGTTGTGATTGAAAGGGAATTGAGAAGGGTCTCATACCTAGGAAAAGTCTTAGGTAGAAATTAAGCACGGGTAGTGATTAAGTGATAAGTTATAAACCGTAAGTTGTTTAGCTTAGAATTAATACTATCTAGTGGATTTCATTCCTGCTTGGTAGCCCCCAGACGTAGGAGTTGTTGTTCACCGAACTGGGTTAACAATTACTGTGTGTTTGTTTACTTTCTGTAATTTGTATTTTGCTCCTTATTGTCATTGTGTTTGAAGCAGAGATCAAGTGTCTCGACATCTCTCAGGACATCTGAGATCTGCTACCAGAATTTCAACATTAATTCACCTTGAAATTTCTAACCTTAAAGAAAACCAAAACCAAGAGGATAATGAGGAGGAGTCATAAGTAGAAAGTGACTAGAGTGGCTTATATGTCTTGTCTTGTGTCTTCCTATGTTAATTGCGTATGTTCTTTTCTAGTTCTATGTTTATGTTTCCTTGATAGTTTCATGGTTATGTTTTGGTTCAAATTTTAATTAGTTCAATTTTGTTGTATGTATGATTTGTAATGATAAGACAAGTTTTCTTCTATTTTTAAAATTACGTTTGGCATATGGTTAAGTATGGTTGTTTATCATTCTATGTTATTTACTATGCACATCTCTTTATTTGGTAATTTTCCCTTTTTTTTTTATAATGACAAAGGGATAGAAGTGTATTTTGTAGTCTATTAACCTATGCAAGAACAAAAGTATAAACATTAAAATACAACATTGATATATCAAGGGGGAGATATCATAGTAAGGGGGAGTATGTTACTCAAGAACTAAGTTTAAGCATTTCAATAAATCATGGTTATCATCATAAAAAGGGAAGATTGTGAAGACAAGTTTCCAATGTTATATTATGTTTTGATGAAGACGAAATATCAAGATCAAATACATTATCAAAGAAGGAAAAAGTTCTAAGCTCAAAAGAATCCATGGTGACAAGACTTGGAAATCAAGCAATCTTTAAAATGATATTGGACTTTGATGGATTGATCTTAAGAACAAGGTACAAGTTACAATTGAGCTTTGTATATTACCATAATACTCAGAACAAACTTGTATCTTTCATATCTAAGCATACAAACATGTTTTAAAAAGATGTTATTTGAAAGCATGTGGTTACAAGCTGATTTTTGGATTTTCAAACAACTGTAACCGGTTACACTAATGTGTTTATCAGTTACATGCACGTAAAATTCCGTATTTTTGGAAATCATGACAGCTGTAATCGATTAACCAAACGCTATATCCAGTTACAACCACGAAATTTTCAAAAATTTCATTTTAGTTTCATGTATAATCGACTACGACAATGTGTTAATCGGCTACCACTGAAGCAATGACACTTTTTCATTTTCAATCTGATTCCAACGATTTCCAAACTTCATTTATCAATCATGGCAATGATTCGTGATATTATACTCTTTCCAAAAGGTATAATTCAAGTATAACTTGACGTGGATTCAGATTTTCGAATTTAACCACTTTCTAACAATTTAAATACATATCTTTCTCAATTTTTATCTAAGTACCTTGAGCCAAAAACTTAGTGAAAGTTTTTGCATTAAGCTCTTACAACACCATTAAAGTTTCATTCTTAAGCTCTGAGCACTTAAGTATTATACATTGTGAATTGTTTACTTGAAAGGGAAGATCAATTCTCATAATTGATACAAGTATAAAATCTTCTTCATTATTTATTCAAATTCTGTTTTGTTCCCTAGGTGTTAGTGATCATTTTATTCAAGTAAAAATGACGTGCTTTCTCTTGTATGATGTAAAATTAAACGGGGGTGTGCCTTTGTGATTGTGTTAGATAGTTAAGGTAGTCAAGTTGATCGCTTGTGACGTATCTGACATAGTGAAATCTCTCACAGGGTATGAGGGGACTAAAGTACCCTTGTCTGGAATTTTTTGCATTTATTTTTCAGCAACTTTACTTGTACATCAATTCTAAAAAATTAAGAACACCATTGCTAATGATAATAATCGAGAAAAATTCAATAATACCAGATAATATAATTCACCCCCTCTTAGATTACATTTCATACTTACATTTAGTTATTGTTTTTCTTGAATGTTTATGTTGTTCATGGTTTACCTATCCATCAAAACAAATATGTCCATATGGTGTTGTTATATTCACGGTTATATGTTGACCGATTGTATGAAAAGAGTTCACACTTTAATTAGCATCTAAATGTAAACAAACTTGAGGGTTTGATGATCCAATTCTATATAGACTTGTTTACTTGATTAGGATCCTTAATGTTGTTGTTGTTGTTGTTGTTGTTGTCGTTGTTGATGTTGTTGTTGTTAATGTTGTTATTATTGTTGTTGTTGTTGTTGTTAATGTTGTTCTTATTTGTTGAATATGTATCAGACATATTTGTATTTATGGTTATATGTGGATCAAATTTTTTTCTTCATTTTGGTTTACGTGTCCATCAAAACAAATATGTCCATATGTATGAAAAGAGTTTGTTGTTTATGTATTTGGTAGTTGTTGTTCATGAAATGTTTAAATTTGTAGACGAGGTGACAAGAAGAAGGATACGAGTGTGGGTATTACGTAATGAGACACATATTAAATATTGTCTCTACCGACATTATTGATTAGTGGGAGCATGTATATATTATGTCAGAAATGTTTACATTAACATATTAATATTTAAGTTTGCTATTATATTTTAAATAATGTGATATTCAATTTTTTCACTTTTTTATGTAGACGTTTAACAACCGGACACCTTTCTTTCCCGATGGCTTAAAAGACATTTGTAGACGCTGGGCATATATTTTCAATGCGGTACTTGAAAATGGTGCTAATATATGACTTTGGCTTTAATGTTTGTAAATATATGATTTTGACTGATGTAAATAATATTTAGGGTTGTAATATATGTATAAAATATAGGTACAAAAAAAATACAGGTTCGTAATATATGGGAAAATAAAATAAAATTAAAGAAAACAAAGTATTTCACCACGGTTGATTAAGAAGACCGTGGTGATAGGTAGCGCACCAAATATTATATATCATACAATCTATGGGAATCGAACTCACGACCTTTATATATTGCACAAAAGTTATTTACCATAACTGTTATGATAGGTAGCGCACTTCCTAGTTTATCACAACAATCACACCTCACAACCATGGTTGAAAACAACATACTTACAACCATGCCCTAACTCACAACAGTTGGTCAACCATACTGGTATCCCTTTTTCAACCGTTGTAAAATGAGTTTTCTGTAGTAATGATGAGATGAGTTTCATGTTCAATAACAAAGATTTGGAAAACTCGAGGGGACATTATGACGAGAACCACTAGAAAAATAAAGTTCCCTAATTCATTAGTATGTTAAATGTATGCATCAGCGTTTAATAAAGGTCTCAACAATATGAATAAATCATCTTCATTAGAATCAAATAAACCAGACCAATATTGACTTTTAGGACTCTCCATCAATGTTGGAAATGTCGACATATGCATATTCTCCAAATGCTTTTGAAAACATATAAATTGATTCACTTAAAGACCTAATAGTTATGACTATGTCTTTTAATAATCAACAAATCAATATGAGGATACATGACATTGTATATCTATTCTCATAAAAACTAGATGACAATGTCAAATCTATGGTTCAGGATGAGGTTCATTAAGCAAGAATGTTGGAGGCTAAATGAGCTAATTTTGGTGATAACCCAATAATCTCTATAATCCAAGGTATTTAGGGGAACTAATATCGGGAATATGTTCTAACTTAGAAACAATTGATCATTTCAGGTAAGTCATACACATTAGATACCTTTTATTTCATTAGATACTTTTGTCATTGTTAAAGTTGGAGGTACCCAATAAGGAATGATATGTTCACCAAATTAATAATCTTCAATTTGGACATATACATGTAGGAAATGTTGAAGTGTAATCTGAATTCACATTTAAGCTAACATTTTATTTTAAGTTGCATTTATATTTAATTTGAGTTTCATTTAGTTATTCTGGTGGTATAAGTACTGAACTCAAGTTTAGTTTGTAATAATTCAATTTGAAATGATTTTCAATTAGAAGAGAAAGTTAGTTAGAATTCTCTCTCTCTCTCTCTCTCTCTCTCTCTCTCTCTCCCTCTCTCTCCCCCATCATTTTCATCTTCTTCATTCATTTGCACCAATAATTGGTATCTAGAGCTCCGATTCGATTCAAAGGGAAACACAAGTATATATGAGACGTGTGTGATTGAATTTGTTCATTCAATTCATAGTGAATTAAATATTGGAATCGAAACAAAATCACATTCTTGATTCTGCGGAATTGGGAAACACGAGTGTTGGTGAGATCTGAGTGAATTTGCACAAGAACGAAGATGAACTGCGGAAACGGTAGCTTGAACATAAAGCTTCCAATATTTGATGAAAAGAATTGGAATCAATGGATGATTCAGATGCGTGTGTTGTTTGGCACTTAAGATGTTCTTGATCTCGTCATTGACAGTTACACGGCAGTTGCAGCAGATGCAATGGAAGCACAGAGAAACACATAAAGGGGAACAAGGAAGAAGGATCAGAAGGCGTTGTTCTATAGTGTGTGGATACAAGTGCGTTTGAGAAGATCATTTATTCAATGATGGAGAAGGATGCATGGGACATACTTGTACGGTGCTACGACGGTGATGCATCAGTGAAGAAGGTGAAACTTCAGTATCTATGTAAGCAGTATGAGAATTTCAACATGAAGAATAATGAGAACGTACCTGATTACGTCTCTAGAGTGATTTTGATCACAAATGAGATGAAATATTGTGGAGAAACTCTCTATGAACAAGTAACCATTGAAAAGGAACTGAGATCACTTACTCCCTAATTTGATTACATTGTCTTAGAAATTGAACAATCTAATGACCTCAGCACCATGAGAATTGAAGAGATGTAGAGTAGTCTAGAGGCATAAGAGTTGCGTCTGACTGAGAGAAACTCTAAAAGAGAGGTAGAGTAGGCTCTGAAAGTGTATTTTGGTAAGAAGAATTAGAAGCAGTCTTGGTCAGAGTCCAATAAGAGACATGGTGGTGGTTATCAGAAGTCAGAAGCCTCCAACACTGATGAGAAGAAACATCATAAGTGAAAGGAGAAATTTGACAAGAAGAATGTTCAATGCTAATGTTGTATGAAGTTTGGCTACTTTGCTGTTAACTAGTGGTCAAATAAGGAAAGGAAATCAGAAGAAGCAAACATAGACAGAGGAAAATCTGATAATGAACAAGTGCTATTGATGGCTTCTAAATCTGATGGTGGATATTTGATAGACTGGTGGTATATGGACACTGGCTGCTTAAATTACCTAACTGGAAAAAATAATGGTTGATTGATATTGACTCTAGAAAGAGGACAAAGATCAGATGTGCTAATGATAAGTACCTTAATGCTGAAGGAACGTGAAATGCCAAAGTCGAAGTGAAGAATAGCAAAATTGTTATGATCAAGGATGTTTGGTATGTTTCTGGCATGAAGAGAAATCTGACGAGTGTAGGTCATCTAATTGAGAAGACTTTCTCAGTTACTATGAAGAACAATCTCTTGAAGTTGTATGATTATGATCAGAAGCTGTTTATGAAATCTGAACAGGGAAGAAACAAAAAATTTAAAGTGAACGTGGAAATAGCTAAAACTAAATACCTTTGAGCAGAAGGTGTTGAAGGTGGTAGTGAGTTATGGCACAAGAGATTGGGGCATCTAAACTTTATAAGCTTAGGGCATCTGAGTTTTAATAAGCTAGTACATGGCATTCCTAAGATTGTGAAGCCTGAGAATTCATGTGAGATATGCATGAAAGAAAAGCAATCCAGATTTCTATTTGCATCAGAAGTGGCTCCAAGAGCAAAACATGCTTTAGGAGTAGTGTATTATGGTGTTTATGGACTATTTGAAGTACCTTCACTTGGAGGAAACTAGTAATTTTTGTCATTTGTGGATGAGTTCACAAGAATGAAATGGGTAGCACTCATCAAGTTTAAGCATGAGGTGTTTGCTGAGTTTCAGAGTTCAAGGTGAAGGTTGAAAAATAGAGTGGTCAAAAGCTGAAAGTTCTCGGAACTGATGGTGGAGGTAAGTATAACTCATCATAGTTCAGAAGGTTCTGTGAAGATAATGGAGTTGAACATGAGGTAAATGCTCCATATAATCCCCAACACAATGGTCTTGCTGAAAGAAGAAATAAGAATTTGCTTGATATGACAAGTAGCATGCTGAAGGAGAAGAATCTCCCTCACAAATTATGGGGAGAAGCTGTTGCCACTGCAACATATGTGCTCAATAGGTGCTCAACCAAGAAGCCGAAGGAAATTATTTCTTTTGAGAAGTGGGCTGAGGATAAGAAAAGTGTGAGTCATTTCAGAGTATTTGGTTCAGTTTGTTACAAACATGTTACAAGTTATACTAGAAAGAAGTCGGATGATATAAGCAAAGTGATTTTACTAATTGGGTACCACATTACAAGTGTTTATAAGCTTTATTGTCCAATCACTAACTCGGTGGAAATCCGCAGATATGTCATTATAAAAAAACAAAAGCATGGGATTAGAATAAGTTTAAATCCAACTCTGGTGCATTGTTAACACCTGAGTTAACTTCTGGAGATATTTCAGACTCTGAAGGAGAATATGCCTTTGAAGGAGATCCTTCCTCTGAAGATGAGTCTAAAAAAGTCTCTGAAGGTGAATCTGATTCAAATCCAAATTGTGATGATGATCCAGACTCTGGTGGTAATCATGTCTCTGAAGGTGGTCATGCTTCTAAAGGTGGATTAGCATCTAAAGGTAGTCCAACATATGATACTGTTCTAACATTTGAAGAAGATTCTGAACAAGTTCAGAGGCCACAAAGAATTAGAAAAATACCAAGAAGATTTGTAGAGTTTAACATGTTGTAAGATACTGATATAGACTCTAAAGGGGAAGTCATTTAGTGTGATATGTTAGTAGACTCTAAACCAGTTAGTACTGAAGAAACTCTCAAGAATAAAGTGTGGCTAAAGGCCATGAAAGAAGAACTTGAGGCTATAGAAAGAAACAAGACTTGGGAGTTGAGTAAGCTTCCAAAGAACAAGAAAGCCATCAGCAAGGAATGGGTTTACAAGTTGAAAATAAAGCTAGATGGATCAATTGGAAAACACAAATCAAGGTTAGTAGCTAGATTACTACAAAAATCTGGATTAGATTACTTTGAGATGTTTGCGCCTGTATCTAGGCATGAAACAATCAGATTCGTCATTGCTATAACTACTAATAGAAATTGGCCTCTGATGCATCTAGATGTGAAATCTGCATTTCTGAATGATCCTTTACAAGAGGAAGTTTATGTATCACAACCTCCTAGATATGTGAAAAAGAGTTGAGAAGGGATGGTGTTCAAGTTGCATAAAGTCTTGTATGGACTGAAACAAGCTCTAAGAGCTTGGAATTTGAAAATTTTATTCATTTTTCAAGCTTCAAGGAATTAGGAAAATGTGAGATGGAGTATGGTGTTTATGTTCAGCATACATCTAATAACAATATGATTATGGTGTGTCTCTATGTTGATGTCATATTGCTAACAGGGAGCTGTTCAGATGAGATAGTCAAGTTTAAGAAGGTGCTGATGAATGGGTTTGAGATGAGTGATCTAGAAATATGGTATATTTTCTAGGGATGGAGATTATGTACTCTGATAAGGGTATAATTTTGTATCAGCTGAAGTTTGAACTTGTAATGCCCTGTATAATATTTATCTAGAATAATACAATACAAGCATTTTATTTGGTACTGACACCATCATAAGTGCCTAATGGCGTAATTCACATACTTGACCAGTTCTAATACATAACACAATCTATGGTACAAGCTATGGAAACTAGCCAAAAATATAAAATCTAAGAATAATATACAATATCCTCAATTGTATACAACAAAATAATACACAGCGGAATAAGCTCAACGAAGCTTCTCTTGAAACATCCAAGCATAGCTCCACTTGTAAATCAAATCTGTACTCAATACCTGAAAATAATCAACAATAGTGGGGTGAGATACATCAAATCTTAGTGAGTTCCCTATCCTATGGATTCTCTCGGCTTTACAAGGTTCTAACCAATCCTAACTCAAGTCAAGAGGAAGGGAAAAGACCTTGAGTTCACAATCTCACAATCGCACACTATATGGAAACATGTCATGAGTTCATCAACTCAAAATATCACTAATCGATAACCCACAAGGCATCCCCTTTTCCCGTCTGCTTCTACGTCTAGAAGTCGACCCGAGTCATGGATCCCTGTAACCTACTTGACATACGAATGGATTCAGGTTCTACGGGCCATTAACTGTTATGAACCGTCACTTTACATGGGACATTAACCGTCACAAGCATACGCTCCCTGAGCGCCATTCGTACTGCACGCGGGAATCAAACCTGCCAAGTAGTCATGCCTATTTCTCAGAGGAGCTCGAGACTCATGAAACTGCAACTCAAGATAAACCGGTTACGATTACGTGATCTCACACACAAACGTGATTGTATTCGACAATCACAAGGCCATAATGCCTCAAGGCCACATTCGTCTTTTCTCATAAATCACAAAGGTTCACATATGTTCCATACTAGTGTTTACTCTCTCCTAGACCATTACTCGTCACAGATGCACCCTTCTACATCAAGTGCCTGAGCATCGCCATCTAGGTTATCCACTCCAGGCCAGAACTCGCCAATGAATGCACGAGCGTCGCCATCCAGAGTTTCTATCACAATTTTATTCACAACCTAGAATTATAACAATCTTAACTATGCCATTTGTTTTGGGGTAAAGTTTCCTCACTCTTCCTAATTCATTTTAAGCATGCATATTCTCTTGATAATGTTTAACAACGATATTAGTCAGAGCATATTACAATTGCACATTTGAATTACATATAATAATTTCATCACAAGTTATACAAAACATATTACAATTGTATAATAGAATCACATATAGTGATTCATCACATAAAACATCACTTTCGGGTTCCCTCCGATTCATTTAATCGGGTATCAAAATCAATATTCTCACTCTCATCCCGTAGGATATTTTCACAACTTTCTAACGGCTATAATTATGCCTCGATCGGATTCACGATCCAAAAGATATGGATTTCAACATATCACATAACCATTATTTCATTCATTTTCCACTAAAATAATTAATCCCACATGTAGAGGGTTGTCATAGCTTTCCAATGATACCAAGAACGTCTCAATCTGAGTTACGGGTCAAAAGTTATAGATTTTTAAAGAAAACAAAATTATTGAAAATTCCCAGGAGCGCCCGACGGTACCAATTTTCACCCGGTGGTGCCCCTGCGCCTGTGCTTCGCCCGGCGAAGCAGCGGCGTAAAATCCCATGTCAAAAACCCAAAAGTTACAGAAGCAAAACCATCAGCGCCTCTTGACTTTCGCCCGGCGCTGCAGGGGAGTAAGCTTCGCGTCGCCCGACGCTCAAAGCACCGCCCGACAATTCGCACCAGAAGCAGAATTTTCTGTTGCGTTTCCATGGATCCAAGGGTTCCAAAACCCATCATTTTCACACCAGATCCTTTACCCACAACAAAACAAGTATCAACAATTGATCACATGCATATTACGACTACACTATGCAATTTATATCGAATTCCATCCGTTAGATTTCATTTTCTCTCAAATGTAACCTAAGTCCAAAACTTATATTTCTAGAACTTAGAGTGTCTAACTAGAACCCACCTGGTAATCGAAGAGGAGTTTGAAGAAGATGAAGATGACGATCCCTGAGTTTCTCTTCTCCCTCTTCTCCACTTTCTCTTCTTTCTCTCTTTTTCCTTCTCTTTCCTTTTCTTCTTCTTACTATCATTTTTCCTTTTATTTTTAACATATATATATATATATATATATATATATATATATATATATATATATATATATATATATATATATATATATATATATAATACTATTATTATATAATATAATCCAATAGGGTAAAACATCTCCAATTGATATTTTGTCATCTCACGCCAATTGATCAATTATCAGAGTTACCTTAAAATACTCTCTTGAACTAATAAATATCAATCTGTCTTTTGCATAAAAATAATTGATCTCTTTAGAGTTCACCAGTTGCTTTATTGATCCCAATTGACCATACTTAAAACACTTAGAGGATCCCATTAATCCAATTAACCAAAGATAAAGCACATAGATACTCATCTGATATCCAATTGTGCACTTAATTAATATGGGGTATTACAGAACTTGAGCTTCTGAAGAGATTTGAGCTAATAAATTGCAAGTCTGCAATAACTCTTGTCGAAAGAAATAACAAGTTAAATTATGATGTTGAGGTTGATGATGTAGATGCTACAACTTTTAAACAGTCGGTGGGCTCATTGAGATATCTCTATGACACCGGACTTGACACCTGTTATCCAGTTGGAATGGTGAGTAGGTTTATGAACAAACCAAAGTGGTCAAATTACCAAGTTGTTGTCAGGATACTGTGGTATATTAAGGGGATGCTGAGGTATGGAGTTTTGTTCCCTTTTGGTGCTAAATATGATTCAGAGCTAATATGCTATTCAGACTCTAATTGGTGTTGAGACAAAGTTAACAGAAGAAGTACTTCTTGATATTTCTTCAAGTATATGAGAGGTCTCATTTCTTGATGCTCCAAGAAGCAACTAGTGGTTGCATTGTCAACATGTGAATTGAGTACATTGCAGGTCCTTTATCTATGAGTCAAGTTGATTTGTTATCAATCATCAAACTCATAGGCTTACTCACCTATGAGGTTGATGATTGATAACAAATCAACTATAAGTCTTGCCAAGAAACTAGTGTTGCATGGAAGGAGCAACCATATTGACACAAAGTTTCATTTTCTGCACAATCATGTTCAGAATAGAGTGCTTGAAGTTGTTCACTGTAGCACTCAGAAGCAACTTGCAAACGTGCTGACTAAAGCTATTAAGATTGAACACTTTATCTATTTGAGGGATGAAATTGGTGTTGTTGATTTTAGTCTTAAATGTGGATTAAGGGATGATCTTGAAGTGTAATCCAAATTCAAATTTAAGCTAGAATTTCATTTTAAGTTGCATTTAGATTTAATATGAGTTTCATTAAGTTGTTACAGTGGTATACGTATTGAACTCAAGTTTTAATTTGTAACTAATTTATTTTGAAACTTTTTTCAGTTAGACGAAAATGTTAGTTAGAATTCTCTCTCTTCCATCATCTTTATCTTCTTCATTCTTGTGCACCAATAGAAAAAGAGACATCTAAAGTAGCAATACAAATTTGTATTCATAAGTTTGATCTTTATTCATCATTTTCCAAGCAAACAATATGATATACGATACAAGATGAGCCTTTAGGCCAATACATGAAACATAAAGGTCTGTTCTAGTCTACTCGACTCATTAACCATAAAGCTACTTCTAAGGGTGACAATTTTATCCACTAAATCATTATTCCTACAATTTACCCATTAAATCATTCATCCAATTCATCTACTATTAAAAAACCTAAGTTAATAGATTATATTTAATCCACCCATTTAAAGTTACGGACAAATCTCATTTATCTAGTATATTTTATAAATCCAATAGATAGAACATGCAAAGCTTTACACATTGACTAAAATTAGAGATAAATAGTTTTAAACAAATTATTATTTGAAATTAAATTTTAAGAAAACTAAAATTGAATTTTAGAATATTTAGAAGGACCACAACCATATGTATTTCTATAATAAGTATCAAATCACCGTCCACTAGTGGAGATTAAATTAAATTTAGAGAAAAACTCTATATGGACTTGAAAAGGGGAAATACTCTTAGGACCCGTTTAGTGCACAAGATATGATAGAAACGTGATAAGATATAAAGAAGGATAAGAATATGATATAATATAGACAAGATAAGACTTATCCTATCATGTGTTTGATTTACTCAGAATGTCAATATATATATATATATATATATATATATATATATATATATATATATATATATATATATATATATATATATATATATGACAAATTTACCTTTGTAAAAAATATATTTAATTTGATAAAAATAATAAAATTAGTATTCATATTTTTTAAATTATGCTAACTATTTTAGTTTTAATACTTCCTATTTATTAAGTTTTAATTTTTTATATTATATAAAGTTACAAAATTACCCTGATAACAAAATCATACATATCTTTTTTAATTTATTTACTGATATTTTTTAATTGAATATCAAATTAATATTTATTTATATTATACCATATTTAATTTTTATTTTAAAATATATTTTATACGGGTAAATTTGTAAATTATTTTCTTATCTTAATCTGTCGGATTCTAACCCAGCTCATATTCAAGATAAAATTTAAACTAATGTGTCAAGATAGGATAAGTTTCATGATTAATTTATCATATTCTGTTGTGTCATTAAATACTAGATTGAGATAGGATATGATACATATATCATTTCCTATCTCTTATCATGCGCATCAAACGAGCCTTTAAATCGCAAGTCTTCATCAAACGATTATGAAATAACACAATTATTATAAAAAGAACAAATATTAACATGTTATATTATAACAAATTATTCTATAATTGAAAATTATTATTCAAAACTTGCATTTAAAAATGTATAATTTAGTCCAAAAAATAATATTCATTTAAAATAAATTTAGTTAGGTGAAGAACCTTTTTCTTTTAAGTCAATTAATAATATATGATTATGAAATCTAACCAAATATTGTATACTAAGAAACATATTCAAAATTTAATTTTAAAATTGAAGGCTATATAATATTGATTTTATATGTGTATATAACTATATATCTACTTAAAAGCATATCAGACTCACTTGCTAATTTCAACAAAAGTGAAATATATTTTACTATCAATTTTAATGTAAAATGCATTGTTATTTAGTTTGTCTTTAACTATAAATTATGTATAAATTGTAGAAGGAAAAAATAATTAAATTATAGAAATAAACATATATTTACTATGTATGGCGTTTATATTTTGACATTGAGATATCACAATTGTTATAAATGAAATAAATATTAACATGTTAGTATGTTACTATAACATGCAACCAAATATTGTATAATTGAAAATAGTTATTATTCAAAAAACTTGTTTTTAGAAATATATGGTAAAATATAATTCAATCAGAAATAAAAAATCAAAATTAAATTAATAAAGTCATGATTTTTTTTTTAAGTTTAAAGTCACTAAATAATATATAATTATAAAATCAGCCCATTAATGCTCACTTGAAAGTACAACTTTATTCACCATATATAAAAATCAATATAACTTTGTTCAAATATCTTTATACTAGGCAAGAAAATATATAGAAGACAAGAAAACATGTTTTATTTCCCATCATTTTATTCATACCTAGCTATCATTTCTCTATGTGTTCATCCTTTTCACGTTTCAATCATTTTAGCCCAAAATGATGGGTTTAGTGTCAAACTATTTCGAAAATCCTCTTTCAAATATATCACAAATATTGTACAAACACCTATACATGCTCATATTGGCCAGCATCTCATAGATGTGTATCTTGGAACTCCACCTATAAAAATATTTGGTATTACAGACACGGGAAGTGACCTTATATGGACCAATTGTGTACCTTGTGATGGGTGCTACAAACAAATCAACCCTTTGTTTGATCCTTAAAAATCTTCCTCTTATAGTAATGTCTCATGTGATTCTTCGGAGTGTAACAACCTTTACTCACATGAGTGTTCTCCTGAGAACCAATGTAGTTACAACTATGGCTATGCAGATAATTCTGTTACTCAAGGTGTTCTTGCACAAGAAACAATTACCTTAACATCAAACACAAATGAACCAGTTGACCTTAAAAACATTCTTATTGGTTGCAGACATAATGACACATGAACTTTCAATGACCATGAAATGGGTATAATTGGTCTTGGAAGATGACCTGTATCACTCATTTCTCAAATAGGTCCTTTATTTGGAGAAAAAAAGTTTTCTCAGTGTTTGGTTCCATTTCACACTGATATTAAAATTGCAAGCAAAATAAGTTTTGGAAATGGTAGTGAAGTATCAGGGGAAGGTGTGGTTACAACACCTATGGTTACAACACAAGACCCAACATCATATTTAGTTACATTAAAAGGTATTAGTGTGGAAGATACCTGTTTACCTTATAATACTAAAAAGGGTAACATAATGGTTGACTCCGGGACACCACAGATTTATTTACCTAATGATTTCTTTGATAAAGTGGCTAATAGTTAGAAACAGGGTTTCAATGAAACCTGTTACAGATGATCCAAGTTTAGGTTCTCAACTTTGTTATCAAACAAACACTAATCTTGATGGGCCAAATCTAACATTCTATTTTGAAGATGCAGATATAGTTTTAACACCAATCCAAACCTTTATTCCACCATAAGATGGTGTTTTCTGCTTGGCAATATATAACCAAACTGAAAAGGTGGGAATTTATGGTAATTTTGCACAATTAAATTACTTAATGGGTTTGATATAGAAAACGAGTTGATTTCCTTCAAGCCAACAGATTGCACCCAGCAATAGATGTCAATCAAATTCAAGTCATGTATCTGTATAAGAGCTTTTTATACTAGATACTTTATAATCTTGTTTTAATAATGAAATTTGATTTAAGGGGATGAGAATAATATTGATGTTTAGTTTTTGTTTTCTTTTTATATTTATTGTCAATCTAGTGCATCTATATATGTTATTCTTATATATGTCTGCTTTATAACATGTTTTTATTTATTTAACTAGTCTATTATTTATATATACCCACTTGCCATTAAAAAATATACATTGTTGGATAAATTTCATTTATGTTGCGACACTTAAAACTAAATTATTGGAAGAATAAAAAAGAGAATATATATATATATATATATATATATATATATATATATAATCTATATCGTATGAAAATTGTATATTTACGTGAGAATATGAGAATAAATATCAATCATTACATTAAAATAAAGGGCTAAGATTAAATCACCACTTAAGTGAGTCATGTGCCATAATCATGTGGTATTTCATCACATTCAACTTTCTCTCTCCCCTCTTCCCCACTCTCAGAATTCCTGCAACCCTAATTTATTTTCTATGCTTTTTTTCAACCCTAAAAGTTACAATTCGTAGCATCGAAAATTACATATCTGAGTTGATATTTGAAAACCGATCACTATTTAATTCTATCTAGTAAGCATCACAATGTTTATTTGTCATTGAATATAGAATAGTACGTACTAATATGTTTTCCAATTATATGAGTATATGTATGTAGCTTTTCGCCGACACAGTACATTATGCATATACTACTTTAGTGCACTGTAGCTTCTCGCTAGGTATCGACTATCTACCCATTATTATTCAGCTGATCAAACTGTCTAAATTGCCCTTCCCTTAAAAATAACTTACACTACATTTTGGGTGAAATGGTAATTAACAAAATGGCCTTCATTTTTTCCCTTTGTTGAACTTTTACACGCCACTTGGCAAGAAGTTATTTGTCCAAATTAAAAAAAAAAAAACTTTTTTCACTATCTCACAACATCAACTCCCCAGCAACCTGTCACTCTCTAATTCCCGTTTTCTCTCTTCTCTCTCTTTTCTTCACAAACCCAAACCCTAACACAACCGTCATCCCCCTTTCTTCATTCTCTAGCATCATTTCTTCCTTCCTCCATTAATAGGTATAAGTTTCACTATTTGTTTTTCCTTCATACTGAGATTTAGGGTTTATCCATCATCATCAACACTCTCTTTTCTACTGATTTTTCTTTTCTACAGATTTATGATTCATAAATTTTGAACAACGACTAATTTTATCCCTTCCAAGGCTTCTCGTGCCCGAAACCTTTATTTTTATAAGAGGTTTGTTTTCTTATTCTATATTACAGTTTGTTTTTCCTGAATTGTAGCTCTTATTTTTGTTATTTGTTCTGGGTTTTTTCTTCTGCTTTGATTTATTAAATGGCTAACTTGGTTAAATCTGTCTATTTGAACATATTTGGAGAAGAAACATGCAAAAATTGTTCTTTTTCGGTTTAATGCTTTCACAATATTTGCGGAAATTCAAGAGACCAAGAAAGTTCAGGTATGAAATCGTAATACAATATTTCACGATATGTATTGGAAATCTCTTGTGGAATGATAGATTCTGATATGATATTTTGAGATAGTTTATTTTTCACCAATGAGTTCCTTTGATGTATTGATCTAAATTGCAAATTCATCATGCAATTGTAGTCTTGATTTCACATGTTGTTGAGGTTAAGACTATATATGCTATTTTTTTATACTTGATCTTGCCATGCCATTTTATGCACAATTTCTATGAGAGATCAAGTTATCACTCATGAAAACATAGTTATCAAAGGGCTATATATACTGAACCTGTTCTCTGTGTTTGAGTTTCTCTCATTCAATATGCTATCTCCTTTTATGCAAGCTATATATATGATTGTAATTTGTTTGTTGATGTAGGGAAAAGAGGGGCTCTTGACTGACCTACGTAAGGAGCTAAATATTGCAGATTCCGAACATGGAGAAATTCTTACTAAAATAAACTCCGAGGAGTCAATTAGATGAATAAGTTTATTTTCAAATGTTTTTGTGTTATTCTTATGCACAGTTATGTTGATTATTTTGAATAAGGTTTTTTTTTTCTGATTGAATACTTGCTTGTAGTGCCAAATAGATCGGGTTTTTTTAAGCTTTACGACTGGAATCCTGTGGAATTTCCTAGAAGGCTACGACTCCAAGTATTTAAAGCATTTTTATTACAGTTTAGTATTTTGATTGTGGCATGTTTTTCTGCCATCTACATGTTAGTGACAGTTTGTTTTGTATCTTGGATAACGGGTTTAGCTATGCATGTAATTGAAGTGTCTTCAAGTGAATTTAAGCACGATAATGAAAGAAATGATACTACAGAGGGAGATGTTGTCATATTTTTGAAGTTTGTTGTCTTCACTATGTCTTTTATGTGCATGTTCTTTTATGTTGCCATATTTTTAAAGGTTTTGTTTTTGTTTCACATTGATATTTGATGCTATGAGCTTTGTTCTTTCATGTTGAATAAAGGATGTAAAGTGATTAATACCAACTATTGATGAATACATCCAATGATGGTATTACATTACTTGCATAACTAATCATGACTCATGAGTGTGTTGAAATATCAACTTTTATTTACTTCACTATTTATTCACTTTACAAGAGTCGAATCATGAAATAATTAATTGATTGACTAACGTTGAATTTGACTTTTGATCGGAACGGATCAGACTGGATCGTCGTGGCCATCACGTAGGACAGGTGATGATGCTTGTAGGGAAGGAAAAAGGGGTGGAGGTACCTGCAAGGTACTCCGATGCCAAAGTAAGTGTTTGGTCAAAAGAGAGAAAGTAAGTAAGAGATTTCAAGTATTGGATATTTGATACCTGCCCCTCTCAAGCGAGGGGGTATTTATAGGTGGATTCCTAGCGAGCAAAGCGCCTGGTCTGCCAATGAGGAATTGCCAAGTGGAGGGCAGGGCGCGTGACTCTTTTGACACGGACTAACTATTTCCGTGATATCTGGGGAGGCAGTTGGTCGCGTGAACTACTTTGCGCGTGAAGGGGACATGTCCAACGGCTAGTTTCTGCCCAACGGCTAGTTTTTGGCTATTGGTCCTGTCCAAAAGCTGGATTGGATTGGGCCTTGCCCCTCTGGGGGCACAACGCCTGCCCAGGCCAGAACAGGAGCCCCCCAAGTCCTTGCTCTGGAGGAGAGTGAGGACTTAAGGTAGCCGTGTGAACAGTCATCTTTGGATGGTACTCGGGGGAGAATCTTTTCCCCGTCTACGCGAGTAGGTGTTGTTGCCCGACGTACATATTTTAAAGATGTATTTTCTGTCGAGCACGCTCTTGTGGAAGCGCTCGTTGAAGTGGCGCTTTTGTGTCAGAGATAATTGGTGTGCGCGCCGGTGAGGGGATGCGCTCGTGGGATATCAAAAGTCTGGTGCATGTAACGTTCATACTTGGGAATGTCAGACGCAGGAACCTTTTGACACGAGTTGCACATGCAGTCCCTTTGTCAGACATAGAGCCTCCTAGGCAATGACGGCTGTCATACCCCAAATTTTGACCACTAAGATTTCCCATCATTATGCAAATCATCATCACAATATGGATGGATCATTAGTCTCCCTAAAGATGGGTTAGCATCCACTACAATCAAACTTAGGGTTTCAGCCCTCTCAGAGCTCTTAGACAAAGGATCAATCAAGGAATGACATGATATTCAACTTCTCTAAACCTCTCAAACATCTACAATGGATCAAAAGGACTCCCGCACCAAGAATCAAGTACAATGTTGCAGCATTCTGAGTGGATTAAGCCTCACGATCGCCAGTGTCACCAAATTAGGGTTTTGGTCGACCAGGGCTTCCAGATGGGAATTTTCCTCTGGGCATGAGCCAATGCTTCAAAGAATATCCTAATATGCTCCATGGAACATCATGAACCCAATCATCAAGTCAATTTAACCTCAGGGGATGCATTCACAAAAAAATCAAGAATTAGGGTTTCTTGACCTAATTCACCCCTAAGTTGACTTTTGGGGAAAAACAGGAGCCAAGACCTTAAGGCATGATTTGAGGGTCTCTAATACACCACATTGATCCATTTGCAACAATGGATTAATCCAAGAAGCTTGAGCAAAAAGTTTCAATCTCATCTGAACCACAGTTAGGGTTTCGCGGTAAAAGTCAACTGTAGCTTTGGCTTTTGACCAGGACACGCTCCCAAACCCTAGGACATGATCCAATACACCCTATAACACCTATGGAACACGTCCATCAAGTTTGATTTAGGCCAAGGACATGATTTCATAAAGGATCACACAGTTTGGAATTCATTTGACAAAAAGTCAACTGTGCACAAAAGTCAACTTTGACTTTTTGAGATTTTTCAGAAAAATGGTTTTTTAACCCTAAAATGATGTTAATGTGTGATTGGAATCATCATTCATCAAGAAAAATCAAGAAAAGTGGGATAACTTGTAAAAGGGGTAACCATAAAAACTTAGAAATTTTTCTAAGTTATGGAACAAAGTGGCTAGGGTACCAACTTTGGAGGATCATAACTCCTAAACCACAAGGCCATTTTTCCCCATCCAAAGCTGGATTTGTCGCTCTCATGACCCTCTACAAAAGCTTCAACTACCACTCATTCCAATTCCCCATGGATTTCAAGTTATGGAATGATCAAAATGGCTGAAAACATGAAATGCCACTTTTTCCAACACTTAGTGAAATTTTCACTAAGTCAGAATCTGCCTTCACTTTTTTCCAAATGTAGGGGGATTTTTCACTTGGATCCAAAAGGTATCAAAACCAATTATGATCAAACAGTTATTGTATCATATGAGGGCTTTCCAAAATGGCCAAGAACATCACCAAACTCAACTTGAGCCATGAGATATGACAATGGCAACATGCCTTGCTGAAAACTGCCAAGGCTAGGCAGAATTTTGTACTTTTGCTTGATTTGGCAAAATCAGATAATTCCAAGCCTTGTCACCACTTTGGACACATCCGAGGATCAAATCTAGAGGGAACAAACACTGATCCAAGCCTCCAAAGTCTTTGGAACAAGAAGTAGCATGTCAAACCTAGAAATCCCTAAAAGAGGGACAAGACTCCAATTTTGGATTGGAGCATTAAATGGATGCTTAGAGGTGGCATGGACTGACACATTTGCAACTGAATTCAGTCAAGAATGATCCAACAACTAGGAAACCACAGCTCTGTGCCCTAACCTCTAGTCAATGGCTAGAGGAGACTTGGTTTCCCATTGATCAACGTTGGCCAAACCTCTGCTGTGGTTGCCATTCACTATTGATCCCAAACAAACTTGCTCTACTATAAATAGAGCTCATTTGTGCTCAGTTTGAGTACACCAAAGCCATCAAACAGATGTTTTCCTCAAAATCACTTTCTTTAGGCAAAAATATCTTCTTTAGCAAGGTAACTCTGAGTTTTTGAGTTAGAGAGCAATTCCACCACACCTCATGATCCAAACACATCCAATATGTCATATCTAAGCTGTCCAAACTCACACAAGTGACCTGTAATCCTTAAATCACAAAGTCACCTCTCAAAACGTCAAAATAGTACTTTTGTGCATTTTTCAAGCCATGCCTTGATTCAGTCACTTTCCAAACCAGATAAAACCTCAAACACACTCCAAATATCATCCTTAAACTGTCCCAAATGGTTCCCCCCATCTGGAACACCATTTGAGGGAGTTGCTATTTTGGCCATTTTTGCCCCTTTTGCAAGAAAGGGCCAGTTTGTATTTTTGCATGTTCCAGCTGATTCCAATCATCCTAAAAGCTTCTAAGGGATCATTTGAGAGTGTTTAAAGTATCAAACCATTTCTGGAACAAGTGGCTTGGCAGATTGCACAGAAAACTCCAAAAGCTCAAAAAGAGGTGAGCATCATGACTTGAACTTCCCAAAATATGCATTGCTTTGAGGTCCACTGATTATGCACATCTTATACATGTTATATATGTTGTGTTTGAACCAATTCATCATGTAATTCATGCATGTACCAAAGTGTAGCATAGAAAATGCAATTATAGGCCTATTTCAAAACCCTTATCGGATTTTGAGGAGAGAGCATGATCTGGAAAAAATACCACCACCATTGGATTCCTTGTGAAATTCTAGGCCAGATGCATATAAATTTTGTCCCCAACCATCGAGAAATGAGAAAGTTATGGACCTTCCCGTTTCTTGCCAAAACTTGCCTTGCCTTGCCTTGGCCAGGCTTAGAAAACAAGGCAAGCCTTGTATATTTGTTGGTTTGTTTTAATCAACGGATGTATCACCATGCCAATGGTAAGGCGCACGCCCTATAACCTTGAGTTCGTGGGCTCAAACCCCACCCATGCCATTTTGTGTTTTTTCACATTTTGCTATTTTTCCCCATATTTTCATGTTTTGTTAATTATTTGGAAAATTAATAACTCCTTCAGTTTTAATTTTTTTTTATTGGTTCTTTTTGTAAAAAATCATAAAAATGTTAAAATATTTTATTCCACAATAAAATTAAGTTTATATTAGTTATTTAATATAATTAGTATTTTTGTGAATAAATTCCCTTTTTAATTGTTTTTAAACATTTAAAAGTGAATATTTACTTTGAAAATCAAAACCAAATGAGTTCTAAATCATCTTGTGATTAAAACCTCATTTTTAAAACCTAAAACAAAAATCACAAGTGGTTTATTCAAATTTACTTGGTATTTTTACCATTTTTATTTGATTTTCTTTAAATATTTACTTTTAAAGAAGATAAAATTAGGGTTTCTTTGATTTTCACCCTCACAAATCATTTTCAAACACTCATGGGCCTCTAATAGAGTGTAAGACCCAACCCTTTATAAATACAACCTATTTTGGGCCTCACTTATTGTATAAGTCCCGTTGTATTTCAAAAGTTCGGCGGGATCATCGCCCGTTTAAAACAAACCATCTAGGCCTCTCTTCGAGATATAAGACCCATTCAAAATCACATTGGGCCTCTAATAGAGTGTAAGACCCAACCCCCCTTTTTAACCAAAACCTTGTTGGGCCTCAGATATTGTATAAGTCCCTCTGCGTTAAAAGAAAATCTCGGTGCGATCGCCATTTCAAAACAAACCCTGGGCCTCTCCTTGAGCTATAAGACCCATCTTTGTTCACTTTCAACCATTTTTGGGTCTCTTGAGAGAGTGTAAGACCCATCCCCTTGTACAAAAAACCTTTCTTGGGCCTCAGTCACTTATAAGTCCCTGTACAAAACGACAGTGCGATCACTGATTAAGCCTTGGGCCTCTCCTTGAGCTGTAAGCCCCAATTTTCCTTTCAAAACTAAGTGATCTGCGACTTCAAAGAATTTGTATCTTATATATAGCCTTGGACTCTCTCTTCATTCACAAAACTAAGTGATGTGGAACTTTTTCAAAATGTATATATTCAACCAACCCCAACAATCTCCACCTTGATTGAAAATAATACATAAGCTTTTATTGTCTTCACCGACAATCATACTCCACCATAAAGAGTATCAGCATGTATATTTTTAACCAACACAAACAATCTCTGCCTTGATTGAAAATAATACATAAACTTGCATTGTCTTCACCGACAATCATACTCCATCATAAAAAGTATAGTCACTTAAAACTACACCACTCCAAGAATTTTCACATTGTCGTCACTGACAATCAAAGTTTAAAAACTATCATACTCACTCATGAATAATATATTTCACTTGAAGACAAACTACTTCAATAATTTCACATTGTCATCACCAACAATCATATATTTTATCATGAAAAATAAATTTCACTTGAAGCTAAATCACTCCAAGAATTTCACATTGTCTTCACCGATAATTATAGTTTTAAAAAAACTATTATACTCCACTTAAAGAAGAGTATACTCCACTTGAAGCTAAACCACTTCAAGAATTTTCACATGTTGAAAACCAGGTTGAAAACTTATGGTGCAACTTCCTTGTTGGCACGAAGCTCCTCAACCACCGATATAATCTTGCACCTAGTGTAATCTTGATTTTATCAACACGCCTTTTACTTGAACTTTCCACAAGTCAAAAAATTCTTCCATCAAGTTTATCTAGCCCAAACTGCACATCAGAATTTGTGACTACAACTCTCTTTCACAACACATCCTTATTTTCTGATGTGGAAGATTAAACAAAACTGCAGCCACATAGCATTCTAAGAATACTTATCCCCAGATTAAACCAAAAGCTCTGATATCAGTTGTTGGAAAAAACAAACAAAGCATAGAGAAAAAAAATAGGAACACAATCACAACATAAGAACATAATGTGGAAACTTCAAAATCGAAGAAAAAACCATGGTCGTTGTCAATAGACAACCATATAATAACACTATGTGAAAATTGTTACAACACATAATATACTCTAAACTAACTCAGACCCCAATACACCCACACCCTCCAAAAGAAATATTTAACTACATCTCACAACACTTTAATACACGAGTATAAGATGACAAAGAAATTCAAATACAAACTTAAAGTGATTTTGACTAGTGCATCTTAGAATAAAGAACTTGAATCATATATATAGACTTGGAACCCCTCTTTCTTCACAAAAATAAGCGATGTGGTACTTCAAAGAACTTGTATCTTATATATAGCCTTGGACTCTCTCTTCATTCACAAAACTAAGCAATGTGGGACTTCTTCAACATGTATATTTTCAATCAACCCCAACAATCTCCACCTTGATTAAAAATAATACACAAACTTTCATTAACTTCACCGACAATCATACTCCACCATAAATAATATCAACATGTATATTTTCAACTAACTCCAACAGTTAGAGACCAAAATATTTTCATCTCTAAAATCCATGTGTTAGTTATAATCATGTTTTTATCTTTTACTTAATTTAAATTGAATTCAAAAGTAGTAATTTATCTTATCAATTTTGATTATTGATTACTTATTTTGGAGGCAAAGAAAAACTGCCCCTATTGAAAATAAACATTATCATTTTTATTGTAAAAATATGTGTTCAAACCAAAATGAATTTTCTTTCTTGGAAACAATTTTTTTATGATATATATATATATATATATATATATATATATATATATATTCTTTTTTCTTCTTCCAATAATTTAGTTTTGAAGGTCGCAACATAAATAAAATTTATCCAGCAATGTATATTTTTTAATCGCAGGTGGATATAAATAAATAATAGACTAAATAACTAAAAAATTGTTATAAAGTGAACATATATAAAAATAACATAGATGCACTAGAATCACAACAAAATATAAAAGAAAACAAAAACTAAACACAAATATTATTCTCAACCCCTTAAATCAAATTTCATTATTAAAACAAGATTATAAAGTATCTAGTATAAAAAGCTCTTATACGGATACATGACTTGAATTTGATTGACATCTATTGTTGGGTGCAATCTGTTGGCTTGAAAGAAATCAACTCATTTTCTATATCAAACCCAATCAAGTAATTTGATTGTGCAAAATTACCATAAATTCCTACCCCTTCAGTTTGGTTATATATTGCCAAGCAGAAAACACCATCTTTTGGTGGAATAAAGGTTTGAATTGGTGTTAAAACTATATCCGCATCTTCAAAATGGAATGTTAGATTTGGCCCATCAAGATTAGTGTTTGTTTGATAACAAAGTTGAGTACCTAAACTTGGATCATCTGTAACAGGTTTCATTGAAACCCTGTTTCTAACTTCATTAGCCACTTTATCAAAGAAATCGTTAGGTAAATAAATCGGTGGTGTCCCTGAATCAATCATTATGTTACCCTTTTTAGTATTATAAGGTAAATAGGTATCTTCCACACTAATACCTTTTAATGTAACTAAATATGATGTTGGGTCTTGTGTTGTAACCATAGGTGTTGTAACCACACCTTCCCCTGATACTTCACTACCTTTTCCAAAACTCATTTTGCTTGCAATTTTAATATCAGTGTGAAATGGAACCAAACATTGAGAAAACTTTTTTCCTCCAAATAAAGGACCTATTTGGGAAATGAGTGACACAGGTCCTCTCCCAAGACCAATTATACCCATTTCATGGTCATTGAAAGTTCCTGTGTCATTATGTCCGCAACCAATAAGAATGTTTTTAAGGTCAACTGGTTCATCTGTGTTTGATGTTAAGGTAACTGTTTCTTGTGCAAGAACTCCTTGAGTAACAGAATTATCTGCATAGCCGTAGTTATAACTACATTGGTTCTCAGGAGAACACTCATGTGAGTAAAGGTTGTTACACTCTGAAGAATCACATGAGACATTACTATAAGAGGAAGATTTTTTAGGATCAAACAAAGGGTTGATTTGTTTGTAGCATCCATCACAAGGTACACAATTGGTCCATATAAGGTCACTTCCTGTGTCTGTAATACCAGATATTTTTATTGGTGGAGTTCCAAGATACACCTCCATGAGATGCTGGCCAATATGAGCATGTATAGGTGCTTGTACAATATTTGGGATATATTTGAAAGAGGATTTTCGAAATAGTTTGACACTGAACCCATCAGTTTGGGCTAAAATGATTGAAACATGAAAAAGATGAACACACAGAAAAATGATAGTTAGGTATGAAGAAAATGATGGGGAAGAAACCATGTTTTCTTGTCTTCTATATGTTTTCTTGGCTAGTATGAAAATATTTGGACAAAGTAATGTGATTTTTATATATGGTGAATAAAGTTGTACTTTCAAGTGAGCATTGATGTGTTGATTTTAAAATTATATATTATTAAATGTTAATTTAATTTGATTTTTTATTTCTGATTGAATTATATCTTACCATATATTTTTAAAAACAAGTAATAATAACTATTTCCAATTATAGAATATTTGGTTGCATGTTATAGTAACATACTAACATGTTAATATTTATTTCATTTATAACAATTGTGATATTTCAATGTCAAAATATAAACACCATTAAACATATGTTTATTTCTATAATTTAATTATTTTTTGCCTTCTACAATTTATACACAATTTATAGTTAAAGACAAAAACGAAATAACAATGCATTTTTCATTAAAATTGATAATAAAAAATATTTTACTTTTGTCTGATATGCTTTTAAGTAGATTTATACACATATGAAATCAACATTTTTTATTATATAGCTTTCAATTTTAAAATTAAGTTGTGAATATGTTTCTAAGTATACAATATTTGGTTAGATTTCATAATCATATATTATTAAGTGACTTAAAAGAAAAACGTTCTTCACTAATTAAATTTATTTTAAATTAATATTATTCTTTGGACTAAATTAAACACTTTTAAATGCAAGTTTTGAATAATAATTGTTTTCAATTATATAATAATTTGTTATATTTCATAATAATATGTTAATATTTGTTCTTTTTATAACAACTGTGTTATTTTAAAATCAACGAAGGCTTGAGATCTAAGAGTATTCTCCCTTTCAAAGTCTATATAGAGTTTTTCTCTAACTTTAATTTGATATCTGCTAATAGACGATGATTTGATATTTAGTATAGGAATACATATGATTGATGTCCTTCTAAATATTCTAAAATTCGATTTTAGTTTTCTTAAAATTTAATTTCAAATAATGATTTATCTAAAAAAATTTATCTCTAATTTTAGTCAATGTGTAAAGCTTTGCATGTTCTATCTATTAGATTTATAAAATATATTAGATAAATGAGATTTGTCTATAACTTTAATTGAGTGGATTAAATATAATCTATTAACTTAGTTTTTTTTTTTTATAGTAGATGAATTGGATGAATTATTTATTGAGTAAATTGAAGGAATAATGACTTAGTGGCTAAAATTGTCACACTTAGAAGTAGCTCCATGATTATTGAGTCGAGTAAACTAGAACTGACCTTTATGTTTCATGTATTGGTTTAAAGGCTCATCTTGTATAGTATATCACATTGTTCACTTGCAAAACGTTGAATAAAGATCTAACTTACTGAATACCAATTTGTATTGCTACTTTAGATGTCCCTTTTATTGTTGGTGCACAAGAATGATGAAGATTAAGATGATGGAGAGAGAGAAAATTTCAACTATCTTTCTCTTCTAACTGAAAACGGTTTCAAAACAAATTAGTTACAAACTGAAACTTGAGTTTAGTACTTATACCACCATAACAACTTAATGAAACTCAAATTAAATCTAAATGCATCTTAAAATGAAATGCTAGCTTAAATTTGAAGTTGGATCACACTTCAAAATCATCCCTTAATCCACACTTAATACTAAAAACAACAACAGCAATTTCATCCCTTAAGTGGATAAAGTGTTCAATGTTGATAGCTTTAGTCAGCACGTCTGCAAGTTGCTTCTGAGTGCTACAGTGAACAACTTCAAGCACTTCATTCTGAACGTGATTGTGCAAAAATGGAACTTTGTCTCAATGTGCTTGCTCCTTCCATGCAGCACTGGATTCTTGGCAAGGCTTATAGCTTATTTGTTGTCAATCATTAACCTCGCAAGCTTGCTCACCTTGATCTTTAGATCTTGTACGAAGTTTATAATCTAAACAGCTTAACTTGTAGACAAAGCACCTGCAATGTACTCAACTTCACAGGTTGACAATGCAACCATTGGTTGCTTCTTGGAGCACCAAGAAATGGGACCTCCCAGATACCTGAAGAAATATCAAGAAGTACTTCTTCCGTTAACTCTATCTCAACACCAATCAGATTCTAAATAGCATATTAGCTTCGAATCATATTTAGCACCAGAAGGGAACAAAACTCCATACCTCAGAGTCCCCTTAATAAACCATAGTATCCTGACAACAACTTATTAATGTGACCACTTTGGTTTGTTCATAAACCTACTCACTATTCCAACTATATAACAGATGTCAAGTCTGGTGTTATAGAGATATATCAATGAACCCACCATCTATTTAAAAGTTTTAGCGTCTTCATCAACACCCTCAACATCAGAAGCCAGCTTGTGATTTGTTTCAGCAGGAGTGATTGCAAACTTGCAATTTATTAGCTCAAATCTCTTCATAAGCTTAAGTTTATACTTTAGCTAATGCAAAATTATACCCTTATCAGAGTACATAATCTTCATCCCTAAAAAATATATCATATTTCCTAGACCAGTCATCTCAAACTCATTCATCAGCACCTTCTTGAACTTGACTATCTCATCTAAACAACTTCTTGTTAGCAATATGTCATCAACATAGAGACACACCAGAATCATATTGTTATTAGACGTATGTTAAACATAAACACTATACTCCACCTCACATTTTTATGAATACTTGAAGCTTGAAAAATGAATAATTTTTTTAGATTCCAAGCTCCAGGAGCTTGTTTCAGTCCATACAAGGCTTTATGTAACTTGTACACCATCCCTTTTTGATTCTTTTTCACAGATCCATGAGGTTGTGATACATAAAATCCCTCTTCTAAAGGACCATTCATAAATGCAGATTTCACGCACACACACACACACACACGCACGCACGCACGCACAAACACACACACACATACACACACACACACACACACACATATATATATATGCATCGGAGGCTAATTTCTATTAGCAGTTATAGCAATCACGAATCTGATTGTTTCATGCCTAGCTATAGGCGCAAACACCTCAAAGTAATCTAATCCAGATTTCTATAGTAATCCTCTAGATACTAACATTTCTTTGTGTTTTCCAATTGATCCATCTAGCTTCAGTTTGAACTTGTAAACACATCTCACACCGATGGCTTTCTTGTTCTTTAGAAGCTCAGTCAACTCCCAAGTCTTGTTTCTTTCTATAGCCTCAAGTTTTTCTTTTATGGCCTTCAGTCACACTTTATTCTTAAGAGCTTCTTTAGTAGTAACTGGTTCAGAGTCTACCAACATGAAACACTGAATGACTTCCCCTTTAAAGTCTATATCAGTATATTGCAGCATGTTAAACTCTGCAAATTTTCTTTGTATTTTTCTGATTCTTTATGGCCTCTGAACTTATTCAGAAACTTCTTCAGATGTTGGAACAATATCAGATGCTGAACTACCTTCATATGTTGAACCACCTTTAGAAGCATGACCACCTTCAGAAACATGATTACCACCAGAGTCTGGATCATCATCATAATCTGGATCCGAATAAGATTCACCTTCAGAGTCTTTTTCAGACTCATCTTCAGAGGCAGAATCTCCTTCAAAGGCATATTCTCTTTCAGAGTCTGAAATATCTTCAGAAGTTAACTCAGTTGTTAACACTGCACCAGAGTTGGATTAAGACTTGGAGGGTGTGGGTGTATTGGGGTCTGAGTTAGTTTAGAGTATATTATGTGTTGTAACAATTTTCACATAGTGTTATTATATGGTTGTCTATTGACAACGACCATGGTTTTTTCTTCGATTTTGAAGTTTCCACATTATGTTCTTGTGTTGTGATTGTGTTCCTATTTTTTTTCTCTATGCTTTGTTTGTTTTTTCCAACAACTGATATCAGAGCTTTTGGTTTAATCTGGGGATAAGTATTCTTAGAATGCTATGTGGCTGCAGTTTTGTTTAATCTTCCACATCAGAAAATAAGGATGTGTTGTGAAAGAGAGTTGTAGTCACAAATTCTGATGTGCAGTTTGGGCTAGATAAACTTGATGGAAGAATTTTTTGACTTGTGGAAAGTTCAAGTAAAAGGCGTGTTGATAAAATCAAGATTACACTAGGTGCAAGATTATATCGGTGGTTGAGGAGCTTCGTGCCAACAAGGAAGTTGCACCATAAGTTTTCAACCTGGTTTTCAACATGTGAAAATTCTTGAAGTGGTTTAGCTTCAAGTGGAGTATACTCTTCTTTAAGTGGAGTATAATAGTTTTTTTAAAACTATAATTATCGGTGAAGACAATATGAAATTCTTGGAGTGATTTAGCTTCAAGTGAAATTTATTTTTCATGATAAAATATATGATTGTTGGTGATGACAATGTGAAATTATTGAAGTAGTTTGTCTTCAAGTGAAATATATTATTCATGAGTGAGTATGATAGTTTTTAAACTTTGATTGTCAGTGACGACAATGTGAAAATTCTTGGAGTGGTGTAGTTTTAAGTGACTATACTTTTTATGATGGAGTATGATTGTCGGTGAAGACAATGCAAGTTTATGTATTATTTTCAATCAAGGCAGAGATTGTTTGTGTTGGTTAAAAATATACATGCTGATACTCTTTATGGTGGAGTATGATTGTCGGTGAAGACAATAAAAGCTTATGTATTATTTTCAATCAAGGTGGAGATTGTTGGGGTTGGTTGAATATATACATTTTGAAAAAGTTCCACATCACTTAGTTTTGTGAATGAAGAGAGAGTCCAAGGCTATATATAAGATACAAATTCTTTGAAGTCGCAGATCACTTAGTTTTGAAAAGAAAGAGGGAGTCCTACGCTATATATAATTCAAGTTTTTTATTCCAAGATGCACCAGTCAAAAGCACTTTAAGCTTGTATTTAACTTTTTGTGTTCTCTTATACTCTTGTATTAGAGTATTATGATATGTAGTTAAATATTTATTTTGGAGAGTGTGGTTGCACTGGGGGCTTAGGTTAGTTTGAAGTATATTATGTGTTGTAACAATTTTCATATGGTGTTATTCTCTGGTTGTCTATTGACAATGATCGTGGTTTTTTCTTCGGTTTTAGAGTTTCCATGTTATCATCTTGTGTTGTGATTGTGTTCCTCTTTTTTCTCTATGCTTTATTTGTGTTTCCCAACACTAACAATGAGAAATTAAGACATAATTTAGACAAAGTGTATTTTGACATTAGAGACAGAATTAAAGACGAACATCATTGTTTCAAACTTTTTTAGTCTCTAACTTTTTCTCGTATATATAAATTTTATATTTTCACTCTTTCATATTTATTCAAAGATATCATTTAGATATAGAAAATATTTATATAATATAATATTCATCTATATTTTCATCCCTAATTGAACTATGTTTAGAATCCAAATTTATCCTTCATTAAATAAAATTTAATCTTAAAAATATATATACATATCAATATCAATAAATGTATCACCAAATAGAATTGCCATGAAATATGGGCCTTATGAATACTAAATATAATATTTGTGTATGAATTTCTATTTTTATTATTATGAAAATAAATCTTCTTCTAAAAGTTTAAAAACATTGCATAAATAAAAGAAAAATACAAAGGAAAAGATAGGGAAATATCCTAACCCATCAACAACAAAATTAACATAAACAAAAATTAGTTAAACCAAGTATATCCCTAATGAAACCATCCTTTGCACAAATTGGGATATAGACCCACCAAATCACAACTTGAATGTGAAAAACTATATTTGCCATATGAACAACATAATTATTATCTTCGCAGTAAATGCAAGACACCATAAATCGAAAGGACCTAGTGGTATGAAGTCAACTATTTCATTTGGATATAAGCTTTCAAGGGACAATGATATTAGTGAATGCTTGTATGGAGGGAGTCACTTTCAAGCCAAAAATCATCCCAACCTCTCCTAGAAGTATGCTATAAAGCCATAATGATACTTATAAGTTCATCTTAAAAAGAGGTTGCAATACCTAGGTTTTTGATAATGCACCTAAGTAGGCGCCCAAGGAATCACAAAAAACTCCTCCACAAGTTGTTAGTCCAGAATTCTCTCGAGATGCATCATTTATGTTACATTTAACCCAATGAGGTTGTAGATATTTCCAATTGATTTATTTAATGCAAGACACAATTGATATCAAAGTGTTTCAGGATAGTGAATTCATGCATCAATTAGTACATACCCCCTTTGAGATAAGTATATGTGTTGTGATTCCAATTTTTTATTTCTTCAAGTTCAATGCCAAAGATTTTATGTGCGTCATTGAGTCTAAGTTGATTTCTTGTATGCAGTGTTTTTAGGATGATTAAGGCAATGATTCAATAATAATATTCTTTAGCTAATGGTATGAAGACAACATTTTATTTCCATATAAGCTTTCAAGGGATAATGGTAGTATTAATGAATGGTGGTATGGAAAGAAGGGAGTCATATTCAAGCCAAAATGGTTATATCCTCTCATATAAGCATGTTATATAGTCATAATGATACTTATAAGTTTATCTTGAAAAAGAGTTTATAATACATATATTGGCTGAGAATGCACCTAAATAGGTCCCAATGAATCACAAAAAAACTCTTCCACGTGTTTCTAGTCCAGGATTCTCCCGAGATGCCCCAGTTGTGTTACATTTAACCCAATGAGGTTATTGACATTTTTAATTTATTTGTTTAATGCAATATGCAAAGGGTTTAACATTTGATTTCAAAGTGTTTTAGGATAATGAATTCATGCATCGATGAGTACATATTCCCTTTGAGATAAGTAGATGTGTTGTGATTCCAATTTTTTATTTCTCTAAGTTCCCTGCCAAAGTTTAAAGCCGAGTCATTGAATCTAAGTTGATTTCTTGTTTGCCAAGTTTTCCAGATGATTAAAGCAATGAATCCAATAATAATATTCTTGAGTTGTGGACTCCAACCTGGATTAGAAATGTTGAATAGGCTTATCAAATTAGTTCGATCAAGATTCATGCATAACAAGTGAAATTTTGTTCCAGGATAAATGTTGGACACAATGTCTGAGACAATGTGTATAACGTGCTTATAGCTGTCGTACTCTAATTTTTACCCCTAAAATTTCACCTATCATATCATTTGCATTTCATCAAAATCACAAACATATTATTCTCATAGCCTTTACCTCTTTAGGCTTACCTTTGTGAGAGATCACCAAGCACCCTTTGTGTTTCTGTAATGCCCTGTATAATATTTATCTAGAATAATACAATACAAGGATTTTATTTTGGTACTGACACCATCATAAGTGCCTAATGGCGTAATTCACATACTTGACCATTCTAAAAACATAATACAAGCTATGGTACAAGATATGGAAACTAGCCAAAACAATAAAACTAAGATCAATATACAATATCCTCAATTGTATACAACAAATACACTGCGGAATAAGCTCAACTAAGTTTCTCTTGAAACATCCAAGCATAGCTCCACTTGTAAATCAAACCTGCAAACCGTACCTGAAATATAGCAACTATAGTGGGGTGAGATACATCAAATCTCAGTGAGTTCTCTATCTTATAGGTCCTTTCGGCTGTACATGGTCCTAACACACCTAACTCAAGTTAAAAGGGAAGGGAAGAGACCTCGAGTACTCACACACACTATATGGAAACATGTCATGAGTCTGTTAATTCACAGATATCACTAATCGGTAACCATGCCAACGCATCCCCTTTTCCCGTCCTCTTCTACGTCTAGAATTCGACCTGGGTCATGGATCCTTGCAATTTACTTGGCATACGAAATGGATTAGGGAACATTGGCCTGTTAGCCGTGAACCGTCACTTTACATGGCCTGTTAACCATCACAAGTCTATACCCTTAGGTTCCATTCGTACTACACACGGGAATCAAACCTGCCAAGTACCATGCCTTGTTTCAGAGGAGCTCGAGACTCATGAAACTGCAACTCAAGAAACCAGTTAAGATTACGTGATCTCGCACACAAACGGGATTGTATTCGACAATCACAAAGCCATAATGCCTTATCACAACCACAAAGGTTTACACGCATGTTCCATAATAGTGTTTACTCATTCTATGACATTAGTATCTGACACACGCCTCGGCACCGCATGCACGATCGTTGTCAGACACACGCCTCAGCACCGCATGCACGAGCGCTGCCATCCAGAGTTTCTATCACAATTCTAATCATAACCTAGAATTATACCATTTGTTTTGGGGTAAAGTTTCCTCACTCTTCCTAGTTCATATTTTAAGCATGCATATTTCTCTCATTCACAATTCACAATTTGATAGACATGGTATAATCACACATATTACAATAAACACATATAATCACATATCACTTTTCACATTTACATAATTAACATAATTTATAGGTTCCTTCGATTCATTTAATCGAGTATCAAATCAATAGTTCTCACTCTTATCCCGTAGGATATTTCCACAGCTTTACATCAGCTGTAAATATGCCTCGATCGGATTTACGATCCAAGAGATATGGATTCCCACATATCGCATAACATTATTTCCATTCATTTTCCCCTTAAATAATTAATCCCACACCATATCCAATATTTCCACTTTTTATCGGATAAAGGGTCGTTTTAGCTTTCCAATGATACCAAGAACGTCCCGATCCGAGTTACGGATCAAAAGTTATGAAGGAAACAAAATGGGACAATCTGCCATGTTCGCTAGGCGAATCCCCAGCGAGCATTCGCTTTTGCCTTCGCTAAGCGAAACTCCAGGCAAAACAACAAACAGACCAGAACAGACACAAAGTTCGCTAGGCGAACCCCTTGGCAAACCTTCGCCTTGCCGTTCGCTTCGCGAACCTCTGGACGAACCAAGGCAGAACCAAACAGAACTGAAAAGATACCAAGTTTGCTAGGCGAACAACTTGGCGAACATTCACTGTCCTTCGCTGCCGAGTTCGCTAGGCAAACCCTCGACAACTCTCGGTTCCCCCTTCGCCCCGGTTCGCTAGGAGAACCATGCGAAACCCAGAAATCTCAGCAGCGTAACAGCTGGTCCTTTGGGGTCCAAAACCCATTCCAAACACCACCCAATGCACAACCAAACATTAATAGATGCTTCTACACACATATTGATCATACAACACAATTTATAACTCATTTTATCCGTTAAATTCCATTGATTCAACAATTTATCATTTCTCTCAATTTCTAACCTAAATTCCAAACTTATATTTTTAGAACTTAGAGTATCTAACTAGAACCCACCTGATAGTCGAAGAGGAGTTTGAAGAAGATGGTGATGATGATGATCCATGGGTTTCTCTCTTCTCCTTTCTTCTTCTCCTTTTTCCATCTTTTCTTTTCTCTTTCCAAATATATATATATATATATATATATATATATATATATATATATATATATATATATATATATATATATAAGCCAATATTATATAATATAATCCAATAGAGTAAAATATCTCCAATTGATATTCTGTCATCTCAACCAATTGATCAATTATTAGAGTTATCATAAAAGTCTCTCTTGAACTAATAATAAATTGATCTCTTCAGAGTTCATTAGTTGCTCTATTGATCTCAATTGATAATACTTAAAGTACTTAGAGGATTCCATTAATCCAATTTACCAAAGATAGAGCACATAGCTGCTCATCTGATCTCATCTGATATCCAATTGAGCATTTAAATAATATGGGGTATTACAGTTTCTTTATTATCTTATTGCTTTTTTACATTCTAACATCACTAACCTTATTCAAAATACAAAAATATGTATTGTTTCCTTTTCTCATTGTGCAAGGTAAGAGCTTGTGATTAAAGGATCAAGACTAGTTTCTGAATTAGGGGCTTGGTTTCCTAATGTAGCGTGCGATTTTTGTCGGTGACGCGACCACCTTATCGCCATGGGGTTCCTCACCGCAATGGTAGAAGTGAGGTGCTACTTTCTGATTTCTTATTTTTCTCGTGAAGCTGAAAGGGAAAGGGAATCTATCTAAAACAAACATTGCACACGAATGTTTAACTGAACAAACGCTTAAAGAGATTCGGGGAGTTCAGGGCCAGGTTATACAATTGGGAGTTGTCAATTACCCATCCTATATGTGGTTATCCACAGGTTGTTAGCAATAGGTTATGCTTTTATACTTGATGGTGTTTATCTGTAAAATGGGTTGGGAAAGTTTCTTGTATGAGAGAGAGAGAGAGAGAGAGAGAGAAAGTTTTTGTTGATTTTGGTGAGGTACTGGATCTCAGTTTTGATTGGTATGAAGGTACTGGACCTAAGGTTTTTGATTGGTATGCTCGCTAAGATTTCACAATCTTATGCCTACATATTCCTATTTAAAGAAACAGGGAAATTAGAGCAATCGTAGTTCCTCCTATTCTATGGGAGGAAAAAGATGTTTTGGTGTCTTGTTCAAAGCCCAAGATTGAAGCTAAAAGGTTTAACTGAGAGAGAATTTGTCATCCCTAAAGGGAGACATCTCGTCTGTTTATCACAACTGTTGGATGACTGTTTATAAAGGAGAATTACTTTAACTTGGATATGTGAATTCAATAATGCCATAATTTCCTTTGTAGGGGATTTTTCCTGAAGGAGAAGACTTTAACTTAGTGTTGAGCAATGCCATTTTTCCTTAGGAATCTTTCATGCTAAGAGAGGGACATTGGCTTGGATGTAAATAATCCAGAGGCTTGCCGCTTACAGCAATTAGATGGAAGAGGAAGTTTACCAGGATAAGAGATGGATAACAACTTGGATATTTGGATCAACAAGTGTGCCACTTACAGCAGTTATCTGGGATTAGGTTTTGTTTTGATTTTCTGTTTTGAAGAGTGATAAACAGAGAAATGTATTCCTACAGAGAGATTTTGATTTTCTCTGAGGGGATGTTGATTTTTGTGTGCCTTGATCAAAGCCCAAGGTTGAAGCTAAGAAATTGATTGACTCCATTGGGGAAGTCCTTATACAAACCCTAAGAGGAGGCTGGAAAAGACTGACTCAACAAGAGAGTGTTTATATGTCTTGTACAAAGCCCAAGATTGAGGCTAAAAAGAGAATTGCATCTTTTGGGGATATTATTATACAAATCCTAAGAGAAGGCTGGGAGGAATCGACTCTGCTGGGGAGGTATTTAACTGTCTTGTACAAAGCCCAAGATTGTGGCGAAAAGTGGTTTCTTGACTTCGCAGGGGATATTTGTAGGTGTATTGTACAAAGCCCAAGATTGAGGCTAAAAGAGAAAACTGACCCTTATAGGTGAGAGGTTTTATCTGTCTTGTACAAAGCCCAAGATTGTGGCTGAAAAAAGATTTTACTTTGCTGGAGAGGTTTATACGGTGTCTTATACAAAGCCCAAGATTGAGGCTGAAAAGAAACTGACTCTGTGGGAAAGAAATCTTTATCTGTCTTGTACAAAGCCCAAGATTGAGGCTAAGAGAGTTGATTGACTCAGCGGAGGATTTTTAGGTGTCTTGTACAAAGCCTAAGATTGAGGCTGAAAAAGCTGGGGAAAATCATTATACAAAGCCTAAGAGGAGGCTGACTTCTGCTAAGGATTATTGAGATCCAGAGGCAGGTCCAAGTTGGGGGATCAACTCTTACTGAGGGTTACAGAAGAGTTAAGGAATCAGATGACTTGAGGTTCTGATTTGGGATAGTGTTATACTGATGATAAGCTGACCCTGGATGGGGGAAACTTAAGGTGAGAGTTTAAAGATTGAGTTTTGAAAATCTCTAGAGGTTTCAACTCCACTGGAGATTTATTAAAATGGCTAGGGTTTCTCCTATGTTTGCAGGGAACTTAAGAATGTCTTTGAGATCCAAGAGGAGATTAGACTGTCCAAGTCTACTGGCATGAAAGAGTTTATCTTTGTATGATGCCCAAGAGGAGGCGGGTGTTAAGGGATGAGAATCAACCCTAAATTGATCTGAGGTTTTGACTCTTTGGAAAGACTGCTCTAACAAAGGATGACTAAGTTCTGTCTTATACCTTTAAAAGGATATGAAAGAAGGACTTACAGGTGAGCAAGCTTCCAGCAATATATATATATATATATATATATATATATATATATATATATATATATGAAAGCAAGTAAATGAAAGCTGATAAAACTTACAGGCGAGCAAGCTTCCATTGTAACAGCTGTATGGTTAGTTGTTCAAGAAATTAAAGAAAGTTTTGATAAAAACTATGAATTTGAGCCTAAATCAAAAGGGAAGTTATTTTTGAAAAGATTGGGGCTTATACTCAAGGAGAGACCTAGATGAAAAACAGTAATCGTTACGTTGATCTGAAGATTGTATAAGGACTTATATAACGACTGAGGCCCAAATTATTGTATTTTTACAAAGAGGGTTAGGTCTTACAATTCTAGGAGAGGCCCAAAGTTTATTTTTTTACAAGAGACGAGGCTTACAACTCAAGGAGAGGCCTAAGTTATTTTGTTGAAAAGGCGATGATCGCGCCGAGGTTTTAAAATCGCAGTGGGACTTATACAATGACTGAGGCCCAAAAAGCTTTTATTTACAAAGGGGCAGGATTTACACTCTATCAAGAGGCCCAAAGATGTTTGAAAAGATTTGTTAGGGTGATAGTGATCAAAACCCTAGTTTTTGGTTTTTAAAAAGTATTTTAATTGAATAAAAATTCAATTAAAATAATCAAACATGTGAAAAAAGGTTATGATCTTGGATTTATATTTGGAAAATCATGTTTCATTCATGGTATGATTTAAAAATCATTTTAATTTTGCAAAACCAAGAGAAAGAAATATTTTTAATGTTTAAAAACAAATAAAAATATAATTCTTTACAAAAATACAAAATATGTGAAATAAATAATATTTTTGTGAAATTTTCATGGAATAAAATATTTTAATATTTTTGTGAAATTTCAAAAAAAGAATCACTAAAAAATAATTAAAATTGAGAGAGAAATTAATTTTTGAATTAATTAATAAAAACATGAAAATAATGAAAAATAGCAAAAATGAGAGAGGTAGCAAAAAAGGTCAAGGTGGGGTTTGAACCCACGACCTCATACACAAACACACATGCACGCTACCACTGGGGTGGTGATACATCCGTGTATCAAAACCACCCCAATAATACATAAGGGGTGCCAAGTTTTCAGGCCTGGCCAAGGCAAGGCAAGGCAAGTTTTGGCAATTTACGTGAAGCCTCTAACTTTCTCATTTCTGCATGGATTGGGATAAAATTTAGGCGCATCTGACCTAGAATTTCACAAAGAATCCAATGGTTCCCTTGGAATTTTCATAAAATGCCTCTAACTTAAATTCCGATAGTGATTTCAAAATAGGCCTATTTTTGCATGTTCTATGCTATCTCATGGTACATGCAAGAATTGTATGACAAATTGGTTTAAACACAACATATACAAAATGTATGAGATGTTTATGATCAGTGGACCTCAAAGGAATGCATAATTCAAAGAGTTCAAGTTGTGATGCACTTACCTCTTAGAGCTTCTTGTGCTAACTGTCAAGTTCCTTGTGCCATAAGTGATCCAATGCTTTGAACACTCCCAATTGATCCCTTAGAAGCTTTTAGGATGATTAGAACCAGCTGGAATCTTCAGAAACAAGTTTTGGCTCTTTCTTGCAAAAGGGGCGAAAGTGACCAATATGGCAACTCTCTCAAATGGTGTTCCAGATGAGGGGAATCATTTGGGACAGTTTGAGGATGATATTTGGAGTGTGTTTGAGGCCTTGTTTGGTTTTGGAAGTGAGTGAATCAAGACATGACTTGAAAAATGCAGAAAAATCAAATTTTGAGGTTTTGGAGGTTGACTTTTTGATTTTGGTGTTTTAGGTCACAATTGAGTGTTTGAACAACTTAGATATGACATATTAGAGGTGTTTGGATCATGAGCTATGGTGGAATTGCTCTATAACTCAAAAACTCAGAGATGGCTTGCAAAAGAAGGCATTTTGGCCTAGAGAAAGAGAATTTGAGGAAAGCAAGTGTTGTAGTGCTTTGGTGTACTCAAAATGACCACAATTGAGCTCTATTTATAGTGTGTCAAGTTTGTTTTGGCATTAATAGTGAATGGCAGATGCAGCAGGCCTTTGGCCAATGTTGATCCAAGGGAATCTTTAGTCTCCTATAGCCATTGACTTGAGGTTAGGGCACAGGCCTATGGTCCTTTGATTCAGAGCTTATTCTTGAGTCATTCAGTTAGGAATGTGTCAGTCCATGCCACCTTGGTGCATCTATTGAATGCTTGGAAACAAAATTGGAGTCTTGGCACCTTTTTAGCCTTTTTAGGTTTGTTATGGCTAAGTGTAGATTCTTGGACTTTGGAGGCTTGGGGATCAGATCATTCTCCTTTTGTTTTATCCTCAGATGTGTCCAAATGGATGATAAGGCTTAGAGTTATCCAAATTTGCCAAATCAAGCAAAACACCAAATTCTGCCTTGCTTAGGACAGTTGGAAATGGTGATTTTGAGGGATTCATATCTCCCCACTCAGGTTGAGTTATGGGAGACTCTTGTATTTTTTTAGAAATCCCTCATGTGATACAAAACATGTGTGATCATAGTTTGTTTTGAAACTATTTGGATCCAACTGAAAAAACCTCATGAACATTGATGTTCAAGGCTGGTAACTTAGGCAGATTTTCACTAAGTGTTTGAAAAAGTGTCATTTTCATGTTTTTGTGATTTTGATCAATCCATAACTCAAAATCCATAAAGAATGGGAGTCTGAGGTAGTTGAAGCTTTTGCAGAGTGTAACAAGACTTACAAATCCAGCTTTGGATCACCCAAAATGGTTACTTGGATCTCAAGTTATGGTCCTTGGAAGTTGGTACCAAAATCATTTAAACTTAATAACTTAGAAAATTTTTCAATTTTCCAAGGTTACCCCTTTTACAAGTTATCATGATTTCTTGATCAATTCTTTTTCAAATGTCAGTATAAGTCACATTTTATGAAAATATGAATCATAAGGACCATTTTTGCCAAAAAAAGTCATGTTTTGACTTTTGGACCCGGAGCGGTTCGACGCGTAAATCCCTAATTCCTGACTTTTGGGGAATGCATCCTCTGAAGGTAATTTAGCTTTTAAAATGGATTCTTAGGGTTATTTTGAGCATATTGAGTCACATGTTGGAGTCTTGGCTCATCCTTTTGTGAAAATTTCACTTTGGAGGCCCCGGTCGTCCAAAACCCTAATTCGGCGACATCAGGTGTTTCGAGGCTCAAGCCACTTAGAATGCCACAACTTTGTGCTTGATTCTTGATATGGGATTCCTCTTGATCCTTTGTGGATGTTTGAGAGGTTAGACAAGTTGAAGATCATGTCGTTTCTTGATTGATCCTTTGTCTAAGTATCCTAGGAGGGCTCGAAACCCTAATTCTTGATTATGGTGAATGCTTACCCATCTTTGGGGAGATTGATGATGCATGATGGTGCCTCCATATTGTGATGATGATTCTCACAATGATGGGAAATCTTGGTGGTCAAAATTTGGGGTATGACACCTAAGTCAAAGTTATGGTCAACAAATGGTCCACAAGAGCTTTTATCTCAAGACATGACCTCTAATCTTAGGTCACATTCATGTCAATATTCATTCAACATCATTTAATCAAGAGAAGTTCAAGTTTGGTGCATGACTCCAAAGATGATTCAAGTATGGTTCATGTGTTTATTTCCATGCCATCTTCACCAAAATTCTCAAGGCAATTATCAAGATTTCCCAAAGGACAATCAAGTTCCCATTATGTGGTATTCAAGTGTGCATCATAAAGCTTTGGATAGCAAGAAATCTCAAGTTGTCACATGGTTGGTTGGCCTAAAATCAAGTATGGTATGTCACTTGGTCTAAACACTATAAATTTCTCATTTCTCATCCTTTTTGGGATTTTGTTTGAGCCAAATGTCACATTTGATGTCCTCTACAACTTTGCTTCAAGGGTCAAGACTCAATTCAGCCTCTAAGTCCATCAATTTTTGAAGTTTCTTAAAGGCCACATGTGCACAAAACTAGGTCCATGACATGTTTGACCTAATGTCAGACATGTTTTTCAGTGCCACGACCTCAACTTTCAACTCATGTCATTTTCACCTCAAGCATCCTTTTGAGTTGGTTCTTTTTGCATTGTGTTCTTCTCCATGAAAGGGTTATTTGGCTCAAGAAAAATCACAAAATGCACGAATATATTTTAATGTAGCCTTTCCATTTACCATTTTCCAAACTTTGTAATAATCCATGGAGTCTCGCCTTTTGTGGACTGCCATTCTATCAATAAAATCCTTATTTTTTCTAATCAATTTTAATTCGTGTGTTTGTTTCATTTGCAAATGTCATTTATTTTTTATAATATTTTTCGAAACAAAGGTTTAATGATAAACATCATGTTTTAAAAATCACAAAATGCTTTCCTCTGATTTTTGGATAAACTATAAGGAACGTTGAAAGTTGTTCGAGATTGATCAAGTCTCAAAGTGCGAAATTCAGATTTCCCCTTCGCAGAAGTTCACATGGATTATCCGGTGCATATCATTGGCTTAGTAATTTGCTCTCTCCAGCAGAGTTATTTCCAGATTTGTTAATAGAGATGGGATTTCCCCAGAGGTATTGGTGTTGCATTGACGATTTTGGGTTCCTCCCACACAAAGCTAACAAAAGTTTTACCTCCTTAAAGAACTTGAAGGAAGATCATTGATTTAATTTTCCCCAGAGGATCTTTCATCCCCAGCAGAGAGTCCATTTTCTTGGAATGTATTAAATAAGAAAATCTCTGTGGCGGGGTCTTGATCTAAGTTGATATTCAGCCGAGTACCCAGACCATTGTTGTTTTAGGTTTCCCAGTTTATCCAGCGTGTTGTCTGGTCAGTATAAGCATAACATTGCGTAAATTATGGAATTCATAGATCATCATTACGTATAGCCGAAGGATGGTTCATACTCGTTCGCATATTCCTTTCTCTTGGTCGTGTATTCACTAGTGAGTCTATCCTACGTTTCCCCACTGAGTTTGTGCCTCGTGGAAGAATAGTGTTTCAGCTTTCCTCACCAGCTCATCTTTCCTGGATGGAAAAAATCCCCGGTAGAGTTTGTTTACTCGGCGGGTAGAGTATTGTTTGACCTTTTCTCCCCAGTTTGTTCTTAGATTGAATTTTGGTCCCCTGCAGTCTTTTTTCGGATATCCCCATGCTGAAAGCATAGATGAAGAAGAAGGCATGTTTTGCACCTTTTGAACCTTATGTTCTTCAGCAGAAGAAGTTGTTCAATTTATTAAGGTATCATCCCCGAAAGTTATAGCTCCGATGATCTCTCTCTGAGATAATTCCAACAACAAGTGGCTGTCTCTTTATTTGAGAAGCTTGTTCATTCCCGGCATATCAATCCTTATATCCACAACGAGTTGCGATCTCTTTAAGTCGATCTTCGACAAAGAATCTTGTTGTAATTTAACGTATCAAACTTAACAACAGATGGTTTCTCCAACAGGTGGCTGTCTATTTATTTGAGAAGCCTGTTGCGATCCCTAATTAGAGTTAAATCTCCAGCAAGTGAAGATCGCTTCAGGTTGAAGATCAGAACACGAAGAAAGCTTGTCTATTACCCTTTCCAAGTGGAAGACTTAGTTAAAGAAGAAACTGTGACCCGTTCCTGATTGAAGACCGGAAGTTATGGAAGGTTTATTACCCTTTCCAAGTGGAAAACTTGGTTAAAGAAGAAGTGGAGCCCAATTCTAGGTTGAAGACCGGAAGTTATGGGAATCTTGTTATCAATTCAAATCATGTCACTACCTTCGTCTATGAGTTGGTAGTATACCGTCATCCATGAGTCGATATTACCCATTTCTTTACCATCGTCCATGAGTCGGTATTACCTGTTTCTTTACCGTCATCCATGAGTAGGTATTATTCTGTTTACTACCTTCATATATGAGTGGGTAGTAATTCACTTTTTCAATTGACTACTCAGGGTCTTTCCCTAGTAAGCTCAGTGTGCTCCTTGCTGGCTGCTTCCCCAGTAGAGGTTTCCATTGTCTCCTTTCATTTCTGGCAGTACTTTGGGTTTTCCTCATAGCGTAAGTCCTTGTGGCGTATTTTCATTCCCTAGTGAGTTGCGTCTCTTTGGTATACATCCTTCAAGTTTTTTTCCAGCGGTATCCCTGGCATAATTTGTTCCACATGGTGTATTTCCCACAGAGTCTATTTTCTTGCATTCTTTCATATCATCAGCATTGTGCGACATCTTAGGGCTAAAAATTGGGTCTTCTGTATTTAAGTCTCTTCGATCCCGTCGATACAAAGATTTCCAATCTTCATATCTCCAGATAGAAGAAACTTAAATAGGGGCATTTGTCATACCTTAATTTTTACCCCTAAGATTCCACCTATCATATTGTCATACCCCAAATTTTACCCCTAGATTCAATCATCATACACATAACATTCTAGGTCAATCATTCATGCATAGCTAACCAATTATCAAGATGTGTTTGTTTTTGTTTACCTATGAATTAGGGTTTGCCCTGAGAGGCTCAAAGGGTTGATCAGTCAAGGTTTTGGATGAATCATCAATCAAACAAGTTCTCATACACTTAAGAGACCTACCTTCATAAAATATCAAATGAAAATTGGCTTCATTACAAGTTCTTCAAGATCCAAGTTCATCTGGCCATAAATTAGGGTTTTGTCAACCAAAGTCAATTGCACCTTTGACTTTTAATCAAGACAGGATCTCAAGCCTTGGGACATGATTCAAAACATTCAAATACATCCTTGGAGTCCATTTAAAGTGTTCAAATAGCCCAAGAAATTGAATTCATTAAAGATCAAGAAGTGAAAGTTCATCTTATACATAAGGCATTCACTGCAAAGTTAAACCTCAGACTTTAGGGTTTTTGGTCAAATATGAGTTCCTCAAGTCAATATTCATTGGAAACATGTTTGATGATTGAGTTTGATCAAGAAAAATCAAGAGAATTGAGGTTACTTGTAAAAAGGGCAACTTTGAAGAAAGTAAATTTTTTCTAAGTTATGGATGCACAATGATTTTTGCCCAACTTGTGAAAGCCAATACTCCCAATCCAAGCATCAATTTTTCTTGCTTCAAAGACCGATTTGAAGAACTCTTTACATACTGCAAATTTGTCACTGAGGATGAATTCCCAAAAAGTTCTTAGATTTCAAGTCATGAAGCCATGAAGTTGGTGTTTCATTCAAAATTGATTTCCAACACTTAGAAAAATTTTGAGACAAATCTGCCTTGTAAAAGTAACCAACTTGTGAGCCATTTTTCATCATGATCCATTTTGATTCAAGAAAAACTTACAACATGAAAGTTATAGAGCATGTTTCTAGCTTTCCAAAGAGTCCAATAACTCATTGATACCATTTTTGAGCTAGGAGTTTCGAAGATGCAAAGTTGGCCATCCATACTTGAAGTTTAGGTCATTTTCATGTCAAGAACAAGTTGCAAAACCACTTCAAATCTCCAAATCCCTTAATTGCAGGTCTTGTAACCTACAAATCCTTCCATGATCAGAATATTACACAAGTTTTGTGTGCATTACAAATTGAATCTATGCATTATCTAAGTAATCTTACCACTTGTAGCATGTTTTGGAAAAAGATCATAATGCCATTCTTGTAAAGTTGCTTTTATCATAAACCAATTTGTGTGGAGCCTTGTGATGGTTTCTTCTGCATAAGAAAGATCTCTAAAATCTTTAAACCACCCTACAACCATTATACCTCATCTTGGAACTCCACATTTTCAAGAAACTAGCATTTTTATTTCAACCAAACCAAATGCCAAACTTGCAAGTTCAGTTTGCCTCATCAATCTATTCACCTCTCCTATAAATAGAGGCATCATCTAAGCCTCAAAGGGAACAAGAAACAGCTCTCAAACCTCAACAAACCCTTCCATATTCGAGTTGAGAAAAATCACCATTGTTTGCAAGTTCAAGAACCAAAACTCCATAACTTGCATTCCTGTTGATTTCTTCCTCAACCAACCACCTAAACCTTTCATATACATAACAAATAATCCATTTAAACCTTCAAACAACTTCTGTATCATCCATACCATCACTTTCCATTTTAACCTCCATATTTGCAAAAGGATTCAAGTGGAGGAATATAAGCAGTTTCTGACCAAACCATTCATTCAAACAAGTTCATTGATGTCTCAAAAGGCTAACCACGCCATCACAACACTTCTAGAAGCATTGTGAAGAGGCATTGGACCTTGTTCCAATAGGTAAGAAACTTGAACTTTGAAACTCATGATACATGCATTATTATTGTGTGGTTTCTAAAGCAAAAATGTAGACATTAATGTATTGAATGTGTACATGTGCTTGCTTGCATTTTATCTTGCCTATATGTGAAGTTTTGAGTGGTAGAAACCCTAAGTTTCAGGTCTGGTTTTTGACTTGGTGCGACTTATATAGTGAGTTTTAGCTTGTGAGAATAATACCATTGGATTTCTGTGATTTTTCTAAGCAATTTAATTTTTTATATCATTTAATTTCGTTAAAAATTGAGTGAGTTATGGTAGGAGAAAGATTGAGAAAAAACCTTAAGTTTTAGGACTGGTTTTTAAACTGGTACGACTTGTACAGTGAGTTTTAGCTTGTTAGAATAATACCATTGGATTCCTAGGATTTTTCTAAGCAATTTCCTTTTTTATATTATTTAATTTCGTTAAAAATTGAGAGAGTTATGAGTTTTGGAAGATTAAGAAAAAAAATGAAAAGAAAAATACGATGAAGAAGATAGAGAGCGTATATGCATGGTGGAGAAGATGATGACGTGGTAAATTCCATTTTATCATGTAGCTATCATATATTATTTTATGGTTTGAGTTTAGTACACAGATGTATTGGCCACCCCAGTGGCAGCAGTGTGCGTTTTCCTTGTTTCTCTTGTACTAAAGCGTGGGTTTGAATCCTAGGAACCACACTTTTGCTATTTTTCCACAATTTTGATTCCTTGTGCATTTTGGAAGAAATTTTAAAATATATATGCGCTTGTTTTCCATCATATTGCACATGCGCGTGTATAGCCTGATGGTTTATTTTTAAAACTGTAACGACCTTGTCTTGGGTTTAAGTCCTTACAAGGCCACTTCCTATATTTTTATCACTTATTTTTTTCATGTTTCTTCACATTTTCAAATACTCATAACTCTTTGATCCTTTAACCTTTTTGAGCCATTCTTTTTTCTATTTGCTCATGACATTGCCTATTTTATGATTGTATTCTAAAATTCCACAAAATAATTAATTTTCACACACTTTTGCATAGTTAAAGTAGGCACCTTTTTTTTAGGGGTTTTAGGTCCTTTAGTTGACTTCTTTGCCTTGTTCTTTGATTTCTCTTGGCCATGTTAACTTGTGTGAATGTAATATACCATTTTGAACCTTGTGCAATGTCAATAACATGTCACTTTGAATTTTGCTCAAGTTTATGGTACTTAAATACATTATTTTTCATGTATAAATGAACTTGTTTTCCATGTATGATTGTAATGTTTTATTCTTGAATTTTGCCATGATATTTATCAATCACTTCATACCTTATTGAACATTTGTATGTATGTAAGTCCTTGAACTTGTCCTCATTTGTGTATGTGTTCATAAATGGCTTTAACTTTAATGACATGTCTCTATATGATCCATAACTTGCATGTTTGCCATGACCAAATCTTTGTGATGTTTTAATCCTTGAATATGATCATGTTGAACCTTCACATGTACCCTTGGTTGTTACCTTTATTTGAACCATGCTTTCAACCTTATCCATGTTTAAGTATTGTTATGACTTATCCATGTTTGTTTGAACTTTGAATTATTTTCCATGTTTAAGTATTGTTATGACTTATCCATGCTTGTATGAACTTGTGAATGGTATCCATGTTTAAGTATTGTTATGACTTATCCATGTCTTGTTTGAACTTTGAATTGTTCTCCATGTTTAAGTATTGTTATGGCTTATCCATACTTGTTTGAACCTTTGAATTGTATCCATGTTTAAGTATTGTTATGACTTATCCATGTTTGAATGATTAAATTGTATTCATGACTATGTATTGTTACAACTTGTCCATGTTTGTCTTGTATTCATGATTAAGTGGTATTAGTAAACTCTAATCCATGCTTATCTTAGTTGTATATTTGAATCCTTGTTTTCAACCATGTTTGTTGGTATTGTTGGAACCATGTCACATGAATGTTTTGGTCTTGTTAGAACCATGTCTTACATTATATAATTCCTTGATTAACATCATGTTTGAATGTTACCTTTATCCCTTATAATTGATATCATGTTTGAATATCATCCCTGTTCATTTCATCCATATTCACCCATATTGCTCATGTCTACTTTAACTTTGTCAAGTTATCCCCCAAGTGATGTTAGCTTGCTAGCCTTCATCCTTATTTGTTATATTGTTATTTTCAAATCCAAAGGAAAGGTCTTTTCATTGACTTTATGTCATAGGTAGCTTAGCCTTACCTCAATTCCCCTCTTGACCTTGTTAGAGTCATTACCTTTTAAACTTAGCCTTAGGATAGAGTTTGTAAACTCTATGTAAGTGTTATTGTTATGAACACTTACCTCCCCCTTTGAACCTTGATCATAATCAAGTGTTCTTCACCCTTGTTTAGGTGAACTACAATTGCTCTGATTCCATCCTTGTTAGGATACGTAGGTATAAGACCGCGAAGTCTTTACGAGCATACTTAGTAAAACCTCTAGGTCTTTCCCATAGAACTTTCCAAACATAGCAAACAAACAATAACATAACACAAATACATTAAGAGGTTCCTATAAATTACTATAGATACTTAGGGTGCTAATACCTTCCCTTAGTATAACCAACCCCTGAACCTTTAGATCTCTTAGCATTGTTGTTACATTGCACAATTAGGGTTTTATTCGATCTTTTTCCTTTCCTTTGGATAAATTAAAGCTCGGTGGTGAACTTCAATGATTTTTTATTCAGGTTAATACAATAGCTTGATATCCGATTCTCACCGCAACACATATCATATGCAATTAATCAAAATCACAAACATGGTGTTCTCTTAGCCTTCACCTCTTTAGGCTTGCCTTTTTGAGAGATCACCAAGCACCCTTTGTGCTTCTTTGTTATCTTATTGCTTGTTTACATTCTAACATCACTAACCTTATTCTAAATACAAAAATATATGTTTTTTCCTTTTCTCATTATGCAAGGTAGGGGCTTGTGATCAAAGGATCAAAACTGGTTTCTAAATTAGGGTTTTGGTTCCCTAAGTCAAAGTTATGGTCATCAATGGTCCACAAAGTGCTTTTATCTCAATACATGACCTCTAATTTTAGGTCACATTCATGTTAAGATTCATTCAAAATCATTTGATCAATAGAATTTCAAGTTTGGTGCATGACTCCAAAGGTGATTTAAGTATGGTTCATGTGTTTATTTCCATGCCACTTCACCAAAATTTTCAAGGAAATTATCAAGATTTCCCAAAGGAAAATCAAGTTCCCTTTATCTGGTATTCAAGTGTGCATCATGAAGCTTTGGATAGCAAGAAATCTTAAGTTGGTACATGGTTGGTTGGCTTAAAATCAAGTATGGAAAGTCACTTGGTCCAAACACCATAACTTTCCCATTTTTAAACCTTTTTGGGACTTTCTTTGAGCCAAATGTCACATTTGATGTCCTCTACAACTTTGCTTCAAGGGTCAAGACTCAATTCAGCCTATAAGTCCATCAATTTTTGAAGTTGCTCAAAGGCCATATGTGCACAAAACTAGGTCCATGACATGTTTGACCTAATGCCATACCTTTTTTTCAGTGCCATGACCTTAATTTGTAACTCATGCCATTTTCACTTTAAGCATCATTTTGAGTTGGTTCCTTTTGCATTGTGTTCTTCTCCATGAAAGGATCATTTGGCTCAGGAAAAATCACAAAATGCACGATTAGATTTCATTAGGCCTAGGCATGAACATGGTGACCTGAACTCTATTTTGAACTGTGACCTATAATTAGTAATCATGCCAAAATCAACTTGGGACCACCCAAACCATATGCAAACTTGGTTCACACATTTGGATCTCATTTGGCACGTACCATGACCTCAATCCCTTCCCTATAAATAGAGCATCATTTTTCCTTAATTAGCAAGCTTAAAAAAGCCAAAGAATAGGGGTGTTTGCGGGCCGTTTTGGTTTGGTTTTGAGAGAATCTGATGCCCAAACCGATACAAAATATATGGATTGGTTTGGATTGGATTTACATATTTTTTTCGATAAAATCCAAACCGAACCAAACCAAAAAACAATGGGTTGGTTTGGATTGGATTGATCATATATATTAGAAACAAATGTGCATAAATATTTTGAAAAAATATCTAATTTACATTAACTAATTTTCTATAATAATATAAAATTCTTAATTTTTTTGTTTCTCCATATAGTTCTGAATGCCACAAATGGCATTTCACTTTTTTTTTTCACTTCAAACTTATCATTAAATGATCATTGGATCATTTTTGGTACTTTGGATTGATGATAAGTTTATCTCAAGGTATCATGAAAATGATTGGTTGAATTTGATGATAGATAATCCCATGTGCCTTTGTGGTTGATCATCTCTCTCTCCATCTCTATCTTCTTCTTGTTTTATTTTGACTTGTGTTACATTAATTTAGGAGAATAACTTTGTGCCATTTCTCTAACATGTATGACACATAAATTGTTATTGACCGACCTCAGATAGTTGTGACTTCTACATAAGTCCAATTACAATTGCTTAACATAACACTAAATTTGTCCCGAATCGGCTTAATTCTCATTAACACTAACATTAACTCCTCATAATTGTACTAACTCCTAACTTTAGTTTAAAGCATTTACTTCATTGCTCTTTACTTTTATGTAATTTATTTTATGTCATTTACATTTGAGCATTTACATTCAAGCATCTTTATGGCTGTTTTTATTTTATGCTTTATCTTTTGCTTTTTGCTTTTTCTTTATCTTCAACTGACCAAAAACATCAATAAATAATCAAAACCCTAAAAACTTAATGTGGCTCTCATTTGGACTTTGTTTTACGATCCTATGCTTGAGGATTTTGGACTATTGGACTTAAACTTAGGGTTTCTTGTCCATTTCTTTGAGTGATTCATCTGAGACCTTGTGGTATCTGAGATTTAAGATTCAATTGGACCTTTGACCTTCATCTGAGATTTGGCCTTGTCCTGAGAACTTTGAACCTTGGCTTTGTGACTTTGTCTGGACCTTGTGGTATTCATCTGCTTATGTGCTTATTCATCTCGTGGCTCAATCCAAAGGGAAAGGAATGTTGGTTTTGACCAATATCAAATGCTTGCTCTTCTTGGTTAGTTCACTTGCACACACAAAGGCTTTCTCTCGGGCTACCTGACAATGAGACTATTTACTTTATGCTTTAGGATAGTCTCTTTATCTCCTCCCCCTTCTTAAATTTTCAAAATTTCTCTCTATTTCAAAAACTTCTTGCTTTCAAACTTCACACTTCTTTCTCAATAAACCTTGACTTTGTCAAGTGATCCAGAAAATATTTTCTCAATAAATACTAAAATACTTAAGCATATTCAAACATCTTTTCCAAATTCTAAAAATACAAACCTCACCAAACTCATTTTTGTGCCTTTGTGCACTTTTATTTAAGAGCATTTCTTTCAAAAGATTAGATATGAGTCTATTCTGGTAGTGATGCACACCACTATAATTCTACAAGATGATGAGAAATGATTGACATTTTCCACTTGAATGTTGAGATGTACTTGTGAGAAAGCCCAAGTAAAGTTCTCCATATCAAGATTGATGCAAATGCTCATTTCCTCATACTTGTGGGTAGTAAGTTAAGTTTTCCACTCGAATACGACAAAATATCTTCTCACTTAAAATTAATCAACAAACATCATAACCTTTTTAACACAGATAAACAAATGGTTCTTGTGGAGTACCACAGATGTGAGGGGTGCTAATACCTTTCCCTTGCATAACCAACCCCCGTATCCAGATCTCTCCTTTTTAGCTTTTTGCTTTTTATGGGTTTTGCTCGATCTTTTTCCTTTTCCCTTTGGAAACAATAAAGTTAGGTGGCGACTCTTGCTCTTTCGAGTTAAGTTAATCAATAGCTTAGTCTCAAATTTTTTCCCGCCGCGACAATAGTAGATTAAAATATTACAGGAATTAAATCATAAAGCAGTAAAGAACACACATGATCACTAACCTAGTTCAGTGCAATGTGACCTATGTCTGAGGGGAATTCAATCCAAGAAAAGAAATCCACTCTCAATAGTAAAAGTACAAATAGTCTTAGATGTACAAACATTATTTAATGCCTCTCTTCCTAATACCAACTGTGAATTTCTATTCAGGACTTCCAGCAGAGCGTTTCCACTCCCAATAGCCAGAAGGACAAATATGCTTACTTAAACTCTCCTAGTTCAAGGCCACTTTGCTAATACTACACGTGAAGATTCGTTTAGACCCTGCTGAATAAGAGACCCCTCTCACTTTCTCTTAATCACTAGTCCTAGTGATCAATTACAACAACAAGATGGATGATATAACAACCTTTTAAAACTTAATACTCCAAAGTAAAAAAAAAAGACTCAACTAAAACAAAATTCTCCTAATGAATAGATATTTTCTCTTGAGGTATGAGTCTTCACAAAAGAGATGAGATTCTTATATAGCCACGAAAGTCCAGCTCCAAATGTTGGTGTAAGCCCTAGAGGCCAATACTTTTGGTAGTTGTATCAAATTATTTAATAATAATAAAAGGCATTTCTTTATTATGTTTGTTTTTCAAAAGTAATAAAGTCCCTAGAATAGCTAGTCCGTTTAATGAAATATTAAGTGTGACTTAAACATGAGATCCCATTAAACATAAGGATATTATTCTTAAAGTATTCATAGTCGAGCTTTACTGTGAAGTGGGATAACCTTAAAGCATTAAGACTATTATGTAGATAGACTAATGATCTCATCTCATGGATTATGGATAAAGAGTTATCAAGTCTTCACATAGGTATGAATATTAGGAGTAATACTTATACTGGATTGACCCGCTATAAGAACTCTACATCGAAAGTTATGGAAATTGTCATAAGTTATTCTCATAGTGATAATTAAAATTCTGGCACACAGATACCAGATGTCGAGACAGGTGTCACAACACTGGGATCAAGACAGTTTGATCACACAAGTAAATATGCAGAAACTTAAATGGCAGAAAGATAAAATAACACAATAAGTTGTTAACCCAGTTCGGTGCAACTCACCTATATCTGGGAGCTACCAAGCCAAGAAGGAAATTAACTACAATAGTATTAGTTCAAAGGTAAACTCTCGCGTTTACAACTTCTCACCTAATCACTACCCATGTGCAACTTCTACCTAGGAACTCCTAGATATGAGAAACCCCTCTCACTTCCTACCAGTCACAAACCAGTGACAATTCAACAACGCCAAAATAGAAGTGACACGCTTCCAAGACAATACTTAGTTTTGCTTAAAAGCTTCAACCAAGAACAATAAACTCTTGCTTAAAAGCTTTAGAGTGAATCATTAACAATGAAAAATCAGTCTACCTCAATGTATCAGAAGATACATGAGTGGCATACAAAAACACAACACACTAAAAGAACTCTCAAACCCTAAACCCTTATTTGTGCACACACGGTTTCTTCAATGATAACACCTTGAGTTTCTAGGTTTAGTAAGTCTCTTTATATAGACTCTTGCAGTATGGGCTTGGACTCTTTAATCAAATCTAATCTTCCAGTTGTAAATCATCTTCAAAATCTTCTCCACAAAAATAGGAACAAATCTTCAAAGTTTCCTAAAAGGTCTCCAAGATCCTTTTTATGAAACCAAATCAAATCTGAAATGTTCCTAAAAAAATTATTGCTTATCTGCGCCTGTATGAGAACTAAAATCATCCAGAATCTCATATTTTAATATCAAATCTTCAAGGATTTAATCTTCATAACTGTTCTAATGTTCTGGTATAACATATCACAATATCTGTCAAGAAAAGTAATAGCATACTCTGATGTACTAGTTGGTCAAGATGTCATGACATCTTGCTCAACATCTGGCTATGATACATGTTTTTCTAAATTAAACATGTTTTACCAAAATTGTTGCCAATCATAAAATCACAGACCTAACAATCTCCCCATTTAGTAAATTTTGGCTAAAACAAACTTTGCACAATAATTATGGAGAAGAGGAATAACAAAACACAAGCTACATGAAAAACATGTAAAATTTGTACAAACTACAAACAGAAAGATATCAGAGATAAAATGCAGCTACAGATCATCAGAGATTACAACTCCTTCAAGCTCCAAAAATCTCCAGAGAACAGATGTCAAGACATGTGGTCTGACATCACATCAACACAACTCCAACACAGCAAACTCAGACAGGTCCATTACTCCCCTGTCACACATAACCAATACTCCCCCTCAAAGGGAAAACCCAAATCACAAGAAAATATAAACCTGAACTGTCCAAGTTCACACATCCCTCTCAAGGGGAAAACCCAAATCACCAGACAAACAAACATTAGAAGAACATGCAACAAGAGCCCCACTAGTAACTGAAAGAACTAGAATAATAGATTACCATAGAGTAACCAAGGTTCCCCATAAACACATCATGTCAGAAGATGTGGTTGCACATTATTGCGCACATACACTACATTAATAGCAGCATCATAAGCACATTAGATTATCATGTTCCCCCTAAATAGTTGCATACAACAAGCAACACCAATAGACTACTTTTACCTTAGCAATAGTACAGTCATATCACAATGTTAGTCAACATGTCAAGACATGTGACAAGAGATCAGGACAAATGAAAATACACTAACACTTTACTCCCCCTTTTTAGCCAAAAATTGACAAAAATTAGAGTAAATGTAAACAACAAGTTGGAATCACACACTAGAAATGGAGACAAAAAGTTAAAATGGAAACAAACAAAAACACAAAGCAACTGATGGAAGCAAACAAAGTTAGGAAATTATTACAACAAAAACAGCAAAACAAACCCAACCAACAAAAAACAGCAAACAAAGAGTCTTCGTCTTTGAAGCCAGCTATCCATTCCAACCACATGAGTTAATGAAATTAACCTAATCTTCATCAGCATCCGCGTCAGATTCATGTAATTGAGCATGACTTTTCTTGAAGGACTTCATCTTTGTCACAGACGTTTTCCCTGTCCTAGATGCTCTAGTAGATGATCCACCAGATGTCACAACTTTGGACTCCACCTTCTTCGGATCCATACTCTTATCTTTCTTGGCTTCCAACAAATGACCCTTTTCAGCATCAACATTTTTTTAGGACAGACTCATGTTGAAACACAACTTTGTAGTAGGAAAAATCAGTAAGGTTTTGGATTTTAATAGAAAAAAACTTTGCTTGTATCGCCTGATCACTCAAGGAGAGAATTTTTGAGGGAGGTGTAATTATCCTTGTTATCAGAGCACCGCTCACATATAAGATAGACACTCTCTTGTTCCTCTTGCTCTCTTTCCAACCTTTGACTATAACATTTGAAATGACAATCTCTATGTCATTGAAAACTGTTTTTATTGAAAAAATGCATGCACCGTAAAAAAAAACGTTTTCAAGCCTCCTAAACTGTAATTGCTATAACTCTTCATCAGTATAAATTCCCAAAACACCCCTGACAAAATGATGACCAGTCACAATGACCTTGTCCTGCTGACCAGAATGAATTCCTTGACTATCCTGATTATAACCAGCTTGTCATAGTACAATGTCATGACATCCTGTTTGTCATTGTATTCCTTTAGCATCCATCTTAACTGAAAGTAACACCTTCCTCAACATTGTACTTAGTCTTAGAGAAAGACCAGGATGCATAAAATATATAATTGATAATCTAAGAGACGAGATTGTTTCTCAATGAAGAAACTTCCTTAGACCAAATCAGAAGCACACACAGCAAAATCAAAAATAGAAACCAAACATCAACACCATATAACAAAAACCACAAAAACACTGTCCAGACATCTTGTCTAACATCACAGAACCAGTATCAGAACTCCCCATAACTTGGTGGAAACACATTTAACTTTGTGGAAACACACATAACTTGGTCATCTTCAGGTGATCTTCCACCTCTTGCCCCTGTCAAAAATCCTTCTGAACTTCTCGTTGCTGTCACATATTTTAGGAGTGTTGACACTGAACTTCCTTTCCACAACCTTAAAACATTTCTTCTTCAAACCAGCCCTTCTATCTTGCAGAGATATTTTGTTCCATCCCTTAACAATGGCAACTTGCTTAGGCTTATCATGCCTCAGAGAATAGAGGAAAGATGTAGTATCTGTTGCATTCATCCATAGTTGTAATTGTTACAACCCCTCAATAGTCCCAGTTCTTACCTCATAGCTTATGTTCTCAAGTACATTTGCATATAAGGCTTTAGTAAAGATAACAGTCAGTTGTTCCTTAGTGTCTACATGCTTTAAAATAACAATATTGTCTTCAGTAAGATTCCTAATTAGTTAATTATGACTATCAAGGTTCTTGTTCTAGCCATGTTAAATGAGATATCTAATAATATTCAGATCTTCACAATGTAATGTCAGAACATCAACCTTGTCATTATGTTTCTACAACATCTGTCTTATCCATACTAGTTGAAGGCAAACTCCTCGGGTTTCATCTCCTTCAGCTACAGTAGTCCACCAAGAAGCACATACTTACTTCTTATTGATGCAGGCAATCTGACTGTTTATTGGAGATAAACAACCATACATATCATTAACCCATTCTACCTTGCATAGTTCTTTCAGTATCTCATTTGTACTGTAAAAGTAATGCATACCACAATCCCTTGTTCCAATGATGCAATTCAAGATCTTCTTCTCTTGAACAATATGACTCATCCTTGATTTAGGTTTGGAGACAAGACATGAGTTTGATATTACCTTTGTAGGTTTAGTGATGTCCCCGTCATTAGGGTGTCTTCCAATGATTTCCTTAGATTGTTCTGTATAAACTCTAATAGAGAGATCTGTAGTAACTTGAGAGTTATCTGACACAATGCCAGTGAGATTACAACTTTCTTCTTTTCCTGCCTCACTAGTCTACATAGAGGATGTTCCAACATTGTCCTCAACATCCATCATTTGTTTTGTAACTGAATCATCAATCACCACACTGATAGATTCCATTTTCGTTCAAGTTTTAGAGTTAAAGATTCTATAAGCATTGCTGCTTGAAGAGTATCCCATAAATATCCCTTCGTCTCTTATGGGATCCATCTTACCCTTTTGGTCTTTGCAAGTCAAGACATAACATTTGCTTCCAAAAATATGGAAGAATTTCACTATAGGATTCCTTCCTTTCCATAGCTCATAGAGAGTGATTGAAGTACCTCATCTCAAAGTGACCCTATTATGAATGTAGCATGCAATATTCATAGCTTCAGCCCAAAACTCCAATGGAAATTATTTAGCATGAATCATAACTCTACCTGATTCTTGTACAGTTCTAGTCTTCTGCTCAACAATTCCATCTTGCTAAGAAGTGACGGAAAAAGAAAATTCATGACTGATATTTTCAGAAGCACAAAATTCAGAGAATTTTACATTCTCAAACTCCTTGTCATTGTCACTTCTAATCTTGACAATCACACTGTTCTTCTCCTTTTGAATACTTTGACATAGATCTTTGAAGACTTCAAAAGTGTCTGATTTTTATCTAAGAAAGTTCATCCATGTAAACCCAAAAAAATCATTTATAACTATATATGCATACCTCTTTCCACCCAGGCTTTCTATTTGCATTGGTCCCATTAAGTCCATATAAAGAAGTATGGTTTGCTTCCTAATTTCACACTCACCACAGACTTTCCTTTCTTCAATCTTGAGTTCTGGCATTCCTCTAATGGCTCCTTCAGATATGATTTCCTTCATTCTTTTGAGATGAAGGTGTCCAAGTTTCTGGTGCCATAGCTTCACTTCCTCCTTATTGGTTATTGAACATGTGGAAGAGTAAGCAGTTATTTGAGGTTCCTATAGATATCAATTGTCTTTAGACCTTATACCCTTCATCAGAATAACATCTTTCTCATCTTTGAGTAAACATTCTGACTTGGAGAAATTAACCAACAAACTTTGATCACACAGCTGACATAAGATTAGTAGTTAATCCTTTCACAAGAAGAGCATCTTCTAAATTAGGAGAACCAACACACACCAATTTTCCCACTCCTTTAATTTCTCCTTTAAATCCATCACCAAATCTGACAACACCTGTGGGATGAGATTTGATATCTGTTGGTGTAAACCCTAGAGGCCAATACTTTTGGTACTTGTATCGAATTACTTATTATTAATAAAAGGCATTTCTTTATTATGGTTGTTTTTCTAGAATAATAAAATCCCTAGAATATCTAGTTCATTTATGAAATATTAAGTGTGACTTAATCATGAGATCCCATTAAACATAAGGACATTATTCTTAAAGTATATGTAGTTGAGCTTTACTGTGAAGTGGGATAACCTTAAAGAATTAAGACTATTATGTAGATAGGCTAATGATCACATCTCATGGATCATGGATAAGGAGTTATCAAGTCTTAACATAAGTATGAATATTAGGAGTAATATTTATACTGGATTGACCCACTATGAGAGTACTACATAGAATGTTATGCAAAGTGTCATAAGTTACTCTCAAGGTGATAGTGGTGTGTACCACCTTTTGACCTGAAACCACTATGGACCCTAGATGTAGAGTCGAGTACTTTATTACTGATCTAACATTATCTGTAACTGGATGACCATAAAGACGGTTGATGGGTACTCCACAAAGCATGCTGAGGGACATGAATGACCTAGATGGAATTTTCCCATCCTGTATAACATGATATATGTCTAAGGGCCCAATATTAAATTGGACAAGGGTGACACGGTATATGTGCTCAATATAAACATAAGGGTAAAAGGGTAATTGTACACACAAGTACTATCACAAAAGGTTTTGTTAGATCACATGACATTTTCGTGACTTGGGTAGTAGTGATGTGTTGCTAGATACCGCTCATTGTTTATTATATTAAATATATGATTTAATATAATTGTCAATGTCACGAGAACCTACATGGTCACACACATAATGACAGATTGATGAGAGATAGAATAAATAAGGAACACTGTAAGGTATGGTGTACTTGAGAGAATTATGGAACACCGTAAGGTACGGTGTACTTAATTGAAATATCGAACATCGTATGATATAATAATAAGAGTTATTATTATTATTATTATTATTATTATTATTATTATTATTATAGTTATTATAATATAATAATAATAAAATATATTTATTATAATAATCGTTATTATTATTATTATTATTATTATTATTATTACTATTATTATATGGTGCACTTAAGTGAGCTTTTTAGCTTGCAGCCCACACAAATGGTTCTATAAATAGAACCCTTGTGCAGAAGCATTAGAACTTGATAAAAATTCGGATTGTGAAACCCTAGTCTTATTTTCCTTCTCTCTCTCTCTCTCTTTCTCACTCAAAGCCTTCAATCGTAGCAGCTAGCACTGAGACTGAAGGAATATGTTTGTGTGGACTGAGTAGAGGCGTTGTTCATCATACATCACTCGTTATCACTCCTTCGATTCATAATCAAAGGTTTCATCGCCATAAGAGGTAACCATTCTATCACTGATTATGACCATTCGTAAGGATCACCAAGGGAAATTTTTATTTCCGCTGGATTTTGGATCAAAATTTTCCCTTCAATATCCACTATTAGGGGTATTAAAAGGTGATTTTCATTTGGAATAATAGTAGAAAAGTGCGTCCACGCACAGTAAAATCGGTTACCAGAACTGGTGTAACTGGTTACACTGATTTAAAAATACATTTTTGGGGAACCCGATGAGGGTGTAATCAGTTACCTAGAATGTGGTAACCAGTTACATTGAGTGTGTTTTACGTGGCAGTGGCTGGTTAGAGGGGGTGTAACCGGTTACATTGTGAACAATTTTTGAAAAACTTAAAAAAAAATCATATCTTGAGTTTCGGGTGTCTGATTCGGGTGCCATTCGAAGCGTTAGGAAGCTGACTCAAAAAACTATATTATAAAATTAGTTTCAGTACCTGAAAATAAATAATTTGTTATGTGATGGTGTTAAATGCATTGTAGTACTTATGTTGTGGTGTGACATATTTGTAAATGCATTATTGCTGCTTGCTATACTGTATGTTGATGTTGCTGAACTATTATAGCATAGGTTTGATGCATGGTGACCAGTATTGGCGAGGTAAATTAACTATGTGAAGATGGTTGGTTTATACCTGAGTGAATCGCACACTCAAAGATACAACAGAGTCGCCACCGAACTTTATTTAGTCCCAAAGGACAGGGAAAATATTGATAAAACCCAAGGGGAAGAGAAACGGGAACGGGGGTCGGTTATGCGAAAGGAAGGTACTAGCACCTTACGCATCCGTCGTACTCGAAGGGAACCATTTTGGTTGCTTCTAGGCTTGGATGGGTTATCTATCTAAAAGCTTCTAGCTAAAAGAAAAGGAGAGAAGGGAGAAAAGAAAAGAAATAAAAATAGAAAGAAAGAAAAGAAAAGTGCTCGCGGAGGATTAGGGCCCTCGTGCCTACGTACCCTCATAGTGCAATGAGGAAATCAGAGCTCTGTAGTTCATGGAACCAGGGAAAAGAAGGAGAAATGAGGAAGAAATAGGGGAAGTGTGATCGCCAAGATCATCGCGATCTCGTGCCTACGTATCATACATTCGAAAGAATGCAGAATCAGAGCTTCTGTAGTTCGTGGAACTAAGACGGAAAACAAAAAAGGAAAAGCGGTGTCAAAACCAAGAGCGCAAGAAGAAGGAAACTCCACTGGGGATTCCAAAAGAAATGGTGTCAAAACTAAGAAAGGAGAAATGAAGAAAAAAGATAGAAGAGACTCCACTGGGGAGGTAAAAGAACAAAGCGATGGTGCTGGGGGCTAGAGGGTAGTGACCCTACTGGGGATCGAAAGGATAAAAGCTCGGTATATTAACTGACTAACAGTGGTTAACCAGAGAGGAAAAGAGATAAAACTCTGATGGGGAAAAGGGAACCCTACTGGGGAAACCCGAGTAGAAAGGGTGACCGCGATGGGGAAAAACGAAAGGAATAGTGTCAAAACCAAGAGAAACAGGATTCGGTAGATTAACTGACTGACAGTTATTAATTGAAGAAAAAGAGATAACAACTCTGGAGGGGATAAAAGACTTGGTGTCAACAGACAAGTTGTGATGAGCCAAAAAGGAGAGAGTACTGAACCAAGAGAAGATGTTTGACTCTGAAAGGGTTTCGGTATATTAACTGATAAACAGTGGTTAACCGATGAAAGGGAAGATTGCAACTTCGTGGGGAGAAAGGTTTTAACAGATAGACCGTGATCAACCAAAAGAACGATGTCATACCCCAAATTTTGACCACTAAGATTTCCCATCATTGTGCAAATCATCATCACAATATGGATGAACCATCATGCCTTATCAGTCTCCCCAAAGATGGGTGAGCATCCACTGCAATCAAATTTAGGGTTTCAAGCCCTCTCAGAGCTTTTGACAAAGGATCAATCAAGGAATGACTTGATCTTTAACTTGTCTAACCTCTGAAGTATCCACAATGGATCAAAAGGACTCCCACTTCAAGGATTAAGCACAAGGCTGCTCCTTTCTAGGTGGATCAAGTCTCAAGGTCGACAGTATCACCAAATTAGGGTTTTGGTCGACCAGGGCCTCCAGATGGAAAAATTTCATCTGGGCACAAGCCAATGATCCAAAACATAACCTAATATACTCCATGGAGCCTCATGGACCCAACCATCAAGTCAATTTTGCCTCAGGGGATGCATTCACTAAAAATCAGGAATTAGGGTTTATTGACCTAATTCACCCCTAAGTTGACTTTTGGGATAAATCATGAACCAAGACCTCAAGACATGATTTGAGGGTCTCTAACATACTACATTGATCCACTTACAACAATGGATTAATCCAAGGAGCTTGAGCAACAAGTCTCAATTTCATCTGCACCACAATTAGGGTTTCACGAGGAAAGTCAACTGTAACTTTGACTTTTGACCAGGACATGCTCCCAAACCCTAAGACATGATTCAATATACCCTATGACACCCATGGAACGTGTCCATCAAGTTTGATTTAGGCCAAGGACATGATTTCCTGAAGAATTGCACAGTTTGGAATTCATTTAATAAAAAGTCAACTGTGCACAAAAGTCAACTTTGACTTTTTGAGATTTTTCACCAAAATGGATTTTTAACCCTAAAATGTTGTTAATGTATAATTTGAATCATCATTCATCAAGAAAAATCAAAGAAAGTGGGATAACTTGTAAAAGGGGTAACCATAAAACTTAGAAAAATTTCTAAGTTATGGAAAAAGTGCCACTAATGTGCCAACTTTGGAGGACCATAACTCCTAAACCACAAGTCCATTGTTCCCCATTCAAAGCTTGATTTGTAGACCTCATTGCCCTCTACAAAAGCTTCATACTAACTTATGTCCAAATTCCTCATGGATTTTGAGTTATGGAGTGATCAAAATCAAGAAAAGTCACTTTGTTCCAACACTTAGTGAAAATTTCACTAAGTCAGATTTTGCCTTAATTTTTTCCAAATGTAGGGACATTTTTCACTTGGATTCAGAAGAGATCAAAACCAAACATGTTCAAACAGTTATTTTATCATGTAAGGGCTTTCCAAAATGGCCAAGAACATTACCAAATTCAATTTGAGCCATGAGATATGACATTGGCAAGTTGCCTTGCTGAAATCTGCCAAGGCAAGACAAATTTTGCACTTTTGGTCGATTTGCCAAAATCATCCAAATCCAAATGCTCCTATCCACTTGGACACCTCTGAGGATTGAATCTAAAGGGGACAATCACTGAGCCAAGCCTCCAAAGTCTTTGGAACAAGAAATAACATGTTGAACCTAGAATTGCCAAAATAGGGACAAGACTCCAATTTTGGAATGGAGCATTCAATGGAAGCATCAAGGTGGCATGGACTGAGCCATTCTCAACTGAATTCAGTCAAGACTTATCCAAGACCAAGGGAACCACAGCTCTGTGCCCTAACCTCTAGTCAATGGCTAGAGGAGACTTAGATTCTCATTGGACAACATTGGCCAAACCTCTATTGCAGTTGCCATTCATTGTGGATCCCAAAACAAACTTGATCTACCATAAATAGAGCTCAATTATGATCAGTTTGAGTACACCAAAGCCATCAAACAGATGCTTTCCTCAAAATCTCTTCTTTCACTCCAATTTTGCCTTCTAAGGCAAGTCACTATCGGGTTTTGAGTTTGAGAGCTTTTCCAATTAAACCAATCACACACACCTCACATACATCATATATAAGTGATCCAAACACTCACATAATATCTGGAACACATATTTCACAAAATCACCAGCCAATTGCTCAAGTTCTTGACAGTTTTGCAGTTGAGGTACCATCTTCAACTCCAAACCGTTTCAATCCATTCCAAGCATTCATACACACTCCATGGCACCTAGGGAAGCTATCCAGATCATTGGAACCTAGTTGTAACACCTCCAACATAAATCACGATCACCAGCTGCAAGTGGTAAGCATGAGCTCTTCTAACTCTATGATCCATGCAATTTTTGCTGCACAATAATTTGGCCATATGTTCATAATTATACATGGAATGTTTCTCCTTAATTAATTGCATTGTTTGAATCGTGTATAAAAAATCCTAGCCTTCATGCAGAAATTAGGGTTCTTGAGGACTTTTCATGATTTCTTGTTATATGTTTAATTTAAATGAAATTAAATACCATAAACATGATAGTGAGGTTGAAACGAGTTGATTGGTATGTGGATTACATGATATGATTAAGTATTCAGTGAGATTGGAGAGAAAATACAAATCAGCCAAACCCAGAACACGCGCGTGTTCTTCAACTGTTCTTGGCGCCTTTTTTAAATTTTCAAATATTTGAATTTTGTGATTTTATTTAATTGATTCAAAAATTAATTTATCTCTGAGTTTTAATGATTTTGAGTTGATTCTTTTTTTAATAATTCACAAAAATGTTAAAATATTTTATTTTCCCAAAAAATCCCAAAAATATTATTTATTTTGTATAATTGACATTTTTGCAAAGAATTAATGTTTTAATTGTTTTTAACATTTAAAATATTTTTTCCACCTTGATTTTGTAACTTTTAATGCTTTCTAATTATTTTGTAGGTCAATACTTAATTTTTGAAGCATTAATCCAAGATCACAACTTGTTTTTCATATGTTAAAAAATTTTGATCATTTTAATTGAATTTTTATCCAATTAAATATATTTTTGAAAACAAATTAGGGTTTTTGGATTAATTCAACCCTCATAAATCATTTTCAAACACTTTGGGCCTCTAATAGAGTGTAAGACCCAACCCCATTTTAACTAAAACAAATTTTGGGCCTCACTTATTGTATAAGTCCCTCTGCGTTAAAAGAAAACCTCGGCGCGATCGCCATTTTTAACGAAAAATCAATTGGGCCTACCCTCGTGTTATAATCCCCACTATTTTTCTTTAAACCTTTTGGGCCTCTTGAGAGAGTGTAAGACCCATCCCTTTATACAGAAAACAATTTTTGGGCCACAGTCACTTGTATAAGTCCCTCTGTACAAATTCAACAGTGCAATCACTGATAAAACCCTGGGCCTCTCCTTGAGCTGTAAGCCCCAAACCTTTCTTTTTCAAAGCACTTTCTCCTTTGATTTTGAATATACTGTTGTTTTCAATCTTTCTTTGTTGAACAACTAACAAAACAGCATGGAAGCTCTACAACCGAGTAAGTGTTTATACGCTTTTATTTACCGCTTTCGTATACATATAACTGTATTGTGGGGCTATTTCGCTGTTAGTCTTCTTTCATAAACTCATATCAACTGTGTAATAATAGTATAGATATTCAAAGTTTCCCCGGCAACTACGTCTAGAACTAGGTGACGCCGTTTCGTTTATTCGTAGAAATAGACAACTAGATCCCCAATAGGATCACCAGATACAGTCTTCTCTTCGGCTGTCCTCATTAGGAATTGTCAAGAAACTCTACTCCCAGAGATGAATGTATTCTCCGTGAATGACATCTTTGAGTTTCTTCCAAATTCTCGAACTTTCCTGACTTGATCTATTCCTTGTGAATAGCTTGCCTTGAATTTCTCGGGGTTTGGGGACCCACGGGCTTCTTAAAAGCATCGGCCTCCTCTTGGGCATCGTACAAGGACCCACAGGCTTCTTAAAAGCAACCCCGCCTCCTCTTGGGCTTAGTACAAGGACTCGCGGCTTCTTAGAAGTATTCACAGCCTCCTCTTAGGCTTCGTATAATGATCTCTTCCTCCGGGAATGATAGCCTCCTCTTGGGCATCGTACAAGGACCTCTCGGCTTCTGAAAAGCTTCCAGCCTCCTCTTGGGCTTCGTACAAATTATCCCGACGACCTCCTAGAGGTATCAGAACAAAACTTAGTAATCTTCATAGAACAATCCTTTCAAAGAGTCTACTACTGTTTCTCGAAGCATAGTACAAAAGATGAAACTCTAGACTCGGACAGTCTAATATCCTTGAGTCTCAAAGACATTCTCAAGCGACCCCTTCGTTAAATAGGAAGGAAACTTGTAGACTCAGACAGTCTCAATACCCTTTGGATTTCCCGTTTCCTTAAAGAACAGGACATAACCCTGATCCTCGCATCAAAAATCCCTGAGTACAGCATTGCTCATATAAGAACTGATTTTCTCTTTCAAAATCAGTAAACTGGACCTGTCACTCAACTGAAACAGTTACGTTAGCCTCCTCTTAGGCTTTGTATAATGATCCTTCTTCAGTGAAGTTAGTCTCTCTCTTGGGCTTTGTACAATGATTCTCCCCAGCGGAGTCAAACAACGTTTAGCCTCTCTCTCGGGCTTTGTACGAGACACATAAGAGACTCCCTCGTTGAGTCAATCACCCTTTCACCTCCATCTCGGGCTTTATACGAGATACAAAAAGGTTCTTATTAAACCAAACAAATTTCAGCCTCCATCTCAGGCTTCGTACGAGATATAAAAACACTCTCTTGTTGAGTATAAAAGATCCTCTTGTAGGATCAACCCCTTTTTGTCTCTCTCTCTGGCTTTGTACGAGACACATATTAGCCTCCTCTTAGGCTTTGTATAAGAAAACCACTGGTTGATCTAATCAACCTTTTAGCATCAAAGTTGTGCCTCGTTCATAGTACACAAACATCAACAACTCCTTCCATCTAATCGCTGTAAGCGGCAAGCCTCTGGATCATCTACATCCATGCCACTGTCCCTCCTTTAGCATGAGAAATTCCTAAGGAAAGATGGCATTACTCTACACTGAGTTAAAGTCTTCTCCTTCTGGTTGGAAATCCCCTATAAAGGAAATTATGGCATTGCCGGATTCACACATCCCGGTTAAAGTAATTCTCCTTTATAAACAGTTGTGACATACAACCCCCTCTTTAGAGGTGACAAATTCTCTCTAAAGTCAACACCCTTTTAGCTTCACATCTTGGGCTTTGAACAAGATACAAATAGACCCCTTCAGCTTCACATCTTGGGCTTTGATCAAGATACAAACCACCTTTCGCTTCATGTCTTAGGCTTTGAACAAGACACCAAAACAACCATTTCCTCCCATAGAATAGGAGGAACTACGAACGCTCTGATTTCTCTGTTTCGATAAACGGGAATACATAGGCATAAGATTGAAAGAAAAATCTTAGCGAGCACACTAAACAAAAATTCAAAATCCCATATCTTCATCAATCAACCTGAAAGTAGTAATTCAAAGATATGAGTCCTAAACATGAATAACCCCGACATTTCATTCTTAACAAAATAAGCAGAGAGAGCCCCACAACCACAATAGCATCTGTAAATCAACAGTTTTGACTGTTTAACCTCAGTATGCAAGTAGGGTTAATTGGAGACATCTATTTCCCTTCCTTCATCAGCTTCAATAGGATAAAAAATGAATCGACCTGTAGTAAACCCCAGAGCGACAGTGCTTAAGAACCACATCCAAAAATCGCTCGCTACAGAAAAATAGCGCCCACCGTGGGGTCCGACAAGGAATCTTGTCTTTCTTATCTCTCTGGTTGAAACCTTAAGTCTGAAAACCACAGAATGGCGCCTCCGCCGGGGAACCATTTTCTGTCAGGAACTTAGGATCCATAGCTTTAAAGGTCTAGGACTTTAGGACAAATATATATATTGCTTTTCCTAATTGCTATACCTGTTTATTTTTCTGCTAATGGGAATGCGTGTGATGCCGCTTGTGGAAAGATTGAGTATACACTTAAGATAAGTGATGGCGACGAGGTCGACCATCAACCTCAGTGGAGGCTGACCAATGCAACCCATTCTCTCACCTAGACAATGGGCCGATTTTGATGTCTAAGAAGATGAGGAGCCAAACCCTTTCGTAGTGCAGAAGCTATCGGAAATAGTTGTCACGTGATACTACCCTCATTTGAGGCTGGTGATCTATTCTCGGTGAATGACACTTACTCTAAGATTGCTCTACAACTCGCTGGCGATCCGCTTGTTGTTTTGCTTTCCTGGGAGGAGCTGATGATAATGAGTACAGGTACAAAAATCACCTTAGTATAAACCTTTCGGGATGGATAGAGCCTTGACTTCATGACAATGACCCTTTGACCCCATGTTTTTTCTATGTTTTTGTGTGCTGCATTCATGCATTCATTTAAAAAACATTAAAACATTCAAAAAACTTCTCTTCTAGTCTCTCTGTTTTTCAAATTAAACTAAGACTGTGATTGCAAATATCAGAGAAAACGATTGCGCTAATGGATTACGGTAGAAGGAGAACTCATACGTACACCTTCAAGGTTCCAAAACTAGAGGATTTAAGAGGTTTGGCGAGAATGATCACAAACCAAGAGGCCTTCAGAGCCAAGCACGGAGGTTTGCTACCACTGTTAAGAGTCCATGTGATTGAGGGAATCATGGACGCACTCGTTCAATTCTACAATCCAGTTTATCACTGTTTCACATTCCCGGATTACCAGCTCGCACCAACGCTGAGGGAGTATTCTCATCTGATCGATCTACACATTACAGATCGAGCTCCATTTTCTGGACTGGAAGAAATTCCAAAGAATCAGACCATTGCAAGAGCAATTCATTTGGACGAGTCTGAGGTCAGGACTCACATGACTACTAAGGGTGGCATCCAAGGTTTGCCAGCCCAGTTCTTGACAAAGAAAGCCCTGTATTTTGCCAGTATAAGAAACGTGACTGCTTTTGAAAGCATCTTTGTCTTGCTCACCTACGGGTTATTTTTGTTTCCCAACATCAAATAACTTCGTCGATATCAACTCCATTAAGGTTTTTCTCATTGGAAACCCTGTGCCGACCTTGCTCGCAGATGCGTATCATTCTGTACACTTGGGAAATTTGTACAGTGGAGGGGAGATCACATGTTGTGTACCCCTGCTTTATAAATGGTTTATCTCCCACTTGCCTAAATCTGCTGCTTTTTGGGATTGCAAGAGTGCCTTACGTTGGTCGCGGAAGATCATGTCTCTTACCAACTCGGATATAGATTGGTGTAATAGGATTTATGATGGAATCAGGATCATTGACCATTGTGGAAACTTCCCCAACGCACACCTTATAGGAACTAAGGGAGGAATCAACTACCATCCGGTATTGGTTCTTCGTCAATTTGGATACCCGATGAGACACATCCCGCGGGGTGTTCATCTGGAAGGTCTTTTCTTCAAGGAAGGAGAAAGTGACAGAGCACTAAAGATGGAAATAGTGCACGCTTGGAAACACGTTCATAAGAAAGGACGAGAGTCTCTAGGAAAACCAGACTGTGTCTCGGTGGAGCCTTATCTCCACTGGGTACAAACTAGAGCTCTCAAGCTAAAAATGCCTTATCCTCGTTACGGAATTCTTCCGCCAAGGAAGTCTGTCATGTACTTCATGACGGAAACTGAAAAGCTTCAGGTTACTCTCAACAAAGTTCAACGGGAGAGGAGGTCTTGGAAGAACAAGTACCGCATCCTCGACGTAGAGTGCATCAAAATACAACAATTACTGAAAGAGAAGGATGCTCTAAATTTTGGAGCAGCATGCTGTAGAGAATCAAGATGACCAAAGGAATTTGCTCGCTCCTTTCACCTGGCAAAGGAATGACGACCCAACAACGACTCAAGAGCCCCGGTCAAAGAAAAGGAAGATACCAGAATCAGCACTCGAGTTCTCTCGGGACCCATTAGCTTAGGTTTCTGTTTCTGCACTTTGTAATCTACTGTATTTTCGTTTCCGCAATCCTTTGAATTTCAATAAAAAGGAGTTTCCCCACTGTTTGATATTTGCAATCTAATTATCGAAGTTTATTTTAATTAAACCAAAAAATAATTAATTTAATCATTGCATTCATCATTCTCACATCGCGTATTCTTCTTCCCTACGAATCTCACGTTTGTGTCTCGGTTCTAGAGTCAAACTGTCTCATTCGTACAAAACTCGGGCCAATCGTCAGAAAAAGATGGATGATCTTGAGGAAGAAAATAGAGAGTTGAAAGAAGAGATTGACGCTCTGAGAGAGGATATGAGAAAGCTTCGTAACGACATGCAAGCCATGGAAGAAGCTCAGCTACAAAGGACTGTGATCTCAGAGATCACCTCAACGCCCATAATGGAAAAGTATGATCCTAGGTATCAAATGCCGAAAGATCATCCTCGGGGCATGCCTGTTAACTATATCCCGGAAGGATATGTTCCGCTGATCACTGATGATCAGGGAATCATAGCAGAAGCCGCTGGTCCTGAAGGTTACAAACTTCGGGAAAGCGAAGATGCCAGAGGCATATTAAAGACTCCTGAAGGTTACAAACTTCGGGAAATGCCAAGACTCACTGCCGTAGTCACGGTACCACCCCCTGTGGTGTACACTATCCCGGAAGGACAGATTCCACTGATACCTTCTGGAAAAAAGGAAACTATGTTCGACCGAATGGATGAATTCCAGAAACAGTTCTTGGAAATGCCGAAGGAGCTGCAAGCCATTCGCGGTCAGGATTTATTTGGAAAGGACGCCGCAGACCTCTGTCTGGTCCCCAATGTGAAAGTCCCGCACAAGTTCCAAGTGCCCGACTTTGAAAAATACAAGGGTAACTCTTGCCCTCAAAGCCATCTGGTGATGTACGCTCGGCGAATGTCAGCTCAGACTGAGAATCGGGACCTGCTGATTCACTACTTCCAGGATAGTTTAACCGGTGCCGCACTCAAATGGTACATGGGTTTAAACCGTACTACGGTCAGTACATTCAGAGATCTTGGTACTGCCTTTGTCCAACACTACAAATACAATTTGGACATGGCACCCGACAGAGATCAACTCAGATCGATGTCGCAAAAGGACAAGGAAACCTTTAAGGAGTATGCTCAAAGGTGGCGTGAAATTGCCGCTCAAATTTGTCCACCTCTTGAGGAAAAAGAGATGACAAAGATCTTCTTAAAAACCTTAAGCTCATTTTACTATGACCGAATGGTTGCCAGTGCACCTAGTGATTTCACTGAGATGGTCGGCATGGGCGTACGTCTTGAGGAAGCCGTCCGAGAAGGACGTTTGGTAAAAGACACTGGATCGATGAGCGGTACTAAAAAATAAGGTAGTGCTCTACCTAAGAAAAAAGAGCAGGATATTGGGAATATCTCTCTCGGAAATCAAAGGCGACGTTATCAACCGGTAGCAGCTGTGACTCCTGCTATCAGCCCTGCGCCTATTCCTACGTATCAACCTCAGGTTGCGCAGAGCCAACCTAATTAGCAAAGGACACAACAGCCTCTTCAGCAGGCTCGTCCTCTACATAATAACAACCGTACAACATGGCCATCAGGGTTTGATCCTATACCCATGTTGTACGCAGAACTATTTCCATTACTACTGGCTAAGGGGCACATCCAGACTAAGTCTCCTCTTACAGTATCGGAAAATCTGCCTTTTTGGTTTAAGGCGGATCAAACATGCCCTTATCATCAAGGAGGATCAGGGCATAACATAGAGAACTGTCTAAATTTCAAATCTAACGTGCAAAAGCTTGTTAGGAGCGGGCTCTTATCTTTCAAAGATACGAATCCCAATGTTCTCATAAACCCGCTGCCTCAACATAAGAAAGCTGCAGTCAACCTGATAGAAGGAGAGTCTCACAATGTCTATCAAATTCACGACGTACTCTTATTGAGGACCAATTTAGTCAAGATGCATTGTAGACAGAGTGGATATGGCCATGTGCCACCTCATAATTATCATCAGTGTGATGTCTACTCTAAAAGTAATCAAGGATGTTCGGTAGTGCAATCAGCTTTACAGGAACAGATGGATCTCGGATGGATCCAAGAGCACCGAGTTCGTGGAGTTAACATGGTCTATACGAACTCCAACGTCATTCAAAACCATGACATCTATGCAATGAATGTCAACTTGGTGGCGATGTACTCAAGGAAAAGCCAGTATCATAATCTGCCGCGGCACGATCATGGTTCCTGTCTGACTTGCTCGAAAAACAAACAGGGATGCTCTTTCATACAAGAGGCCCTCCAGCGTCAGATGGATCTTGGATGGATCCAAGACTACCATGATAGGAATCCTTATCAGATCAACATGGTTCAAATCTTCGATATTCGCATGATGAATACCAACTTGGTAGAGTTGCATGCTGAGCAGGTTCGACTCGGATTCTTAATATCACACAACTATCAAAGTTGTAAAGTAGGTTGCGAAAACGATCGAGGTTGTACCCTTGTCCAGGAGGCACTTCAGCACTTGTTAAATCACTGGTGGATGCCAATCTATATGGATGAAGATACTCAGCAGATTAGTATCAGTAACAGGAATCCCACTCGACGTCAAAGTCAGGATGTCCGATCTGTGGAAGCTAACCTAGTGAGGTTACATTGTATTCAAAGTGGGCGTGGCCAGGTGCCACCACACAATTATGACCATTGTAGTGTCTGTTCGGAAGGTAACCAAGGGTGTTACCTTGTGAGAGCAGCTCTTCAGGGTCAGGTGGATCTTGGAGAGATTCGCCCATATCCGGGTTCTGGACCCATCAACTGGACGCCGAACTACCTTGCCAATCAAGTCGAGGATGTTGTCACAATCTCTGGTCGTCACCAGACCAGGGATGGTTTTGCCACCATCCCTCTACTTGATGAATCTAAAGTTCCCAACCGGGAACAGATCAAGATTACTTATGATGGTCAGAAAAATCAGAAGGTTCTCGTAGTCATCTATCTGCCGGAACCACTACCGTATGAATCAACTAAGGTTATCCCTTACAAATACGGTGCAACAACAGTTGAAAATGGAAAGGAAATTCCATTAACCTCCGTCGTGAATATTGCAGACATCAGTAGTGTAACACGGAGTGGTCGAATCTTCAACCGAGGAGTTGGAGAACCTAACAAGGAAAAGGAACTTCAGACAGAAGCTCCCGACCCGCCAGTCGAGCAATCCAGTAATCCCGACCTTTCGAAAAATAATGATGAGATGCTGAAGCTCATCCAAAGGAGTAAATATAACATTGTTGATCAGCTGTTACAGACTCCTTCAAAGATCTCAGTGCTATCATTGTTACTCAGTTCAGAAGCCCATAGGGAGGCTCTACAGAAGGTCTTAGAGCAAGCCTTTGTGGAACAGGATGTAACAATCAGACAGTTCGATAGTATTGTCTCTAACATCACTTCCTGCAATAATTTGGGATTTAGTGATGAGGAATTACCTTAAGAGGGTCGCCGTCATAACATGGCGCTCAACATTACAGTTAACTGCCGGGACGATGCTTTAGCCAGCGTACTGGTAGACACAGGGTCAGCCCTGAATGTTATGTCGAAGTCCACTTTGACTCAATTATCATTCAAAGGCCCTCCGATGAGAACCAGCGAGGTCGTCGTCAAAGCGTTTGACGGATCCAAAAAAACAGTTATCGGCGAAGTTGATCTTCCCATAACTATCTTTCCTCACACTTTCCAAGCCACTTTCCAGGTCATGGACATCCGGGCAACATACAGTTGTTTATTAGGAAGACCTTGGATACATCAGGCTGGAGCGGTTACGTCGACCCTCCACCAAAAGCCAAAGTTCGTCCAGAACGGCCAACTCATCACAGTCTGTGGAGAACAGGCCTTGCTCGTGAGTAACTTATCATCATCTGCTTGTGTAGAACCTGAGGAGGTTATTGGGACGCAGTTCCAAGCATTGTCAGTGAGCAAGGAAAATCAATCCCAAGGAGGAACCTCGATTTCCTCATACAAAGATACTATTAAAGTGGTCGAGAGTACCGATACCACCGGATGGGGACAGCTTGTCATTCCTATTGACAATAAAACAAAGAAGGGTCTTGGTTTTTCTGCAACCTGTACCCAGACAGCTGCCAGCGATGAAAATATTCATCCCATTCAAAACTTCTTCCACAGTGGAGGTTTTCTTCACCCAGTCCCTCAAGCAATCCATACTATCAATGAGGAAGATCCCTCTGACACAGAGGAAGAGTGGAAGTCCTATCTTAACGAGGACGGTTATATGTCTCAGGACGAAACGTAAACTCCTTTTTGCTTTCCTACAGAGAGTCCGAGATTTATACCCAGGTCAGACGTCGAAATGATATATGGAGATTGTGATCCGGAAGGATGCCGTGCTCTGTCAAATTCATTAGAGGAAGACACTCTAATGAAAGACAATTTCGACTACACCTACTATGGCCCAATGGATGGTCTGCCAATGTGGCAACCTTATCCAAGAGACTTGGGGCAAGAAAGTCAGCCGAACAATGAAAATCAGCTGACCGTCATTGAACTGAATACCTGTGTCCCCACCATGTCATGGGATCAACACTCAGGTCATTCAAAAACTAATCAACATAACGATGAATTTGCAACGTTTACCGGACTAGAATTCATCAACTATGCTTTTCCCGAGGTCAACGTCATCGAGAGGGATGACTCCTCCAGTTCCAAAGAAGTGTGGGACACCTTGGGACAACCAAGTGGAAAATTTGACTATAGGGTCAAGTACGCCGCTCCCGAAAGCTCTCGTATCAGGCTCGAAGATATCCAGCCAACTGGATGGGGAGATACAGCTGAGAGGACAAATGCTATGCAAAATACAACAGAGGAATTCTCCTACGACAACTCTGCCTGGGAGACAGATTCCAACGATCCTACTCCACCAGAAATCAGTGTTATTTCTGAAGACAAATCAAGGAAGGTGTCAGACTTTGTGATTCACCGAGGAGTTCGCCGCCAATGGGTTGCCGTCGAGGTTCCGAAGATCATTCGCCAATCAAATTAATTGCCATCTTTAACCTTTCACCCTGCCCAGGTGAAACAGATGTTTTGATAGGGCTAGCTTTCTGTAAATTTTCCCTCTTCGCTTTGCCCAAAGCGATAGAGTTTTGTTTTATAGGGCTGTAGTTTCAAAGATCGACTTGTTCATTAATAAAATAACGTCGTTCTGTATTTTCCGCATTAATTGCTGTTTTCTCTTTTTACTTTTCTCAGAAAATGGTAATCCTAAAAAACAATAATAAAAAACAAGCAGTAAAATAATACACTGCACACACTTGCATTTTCTCTATCTCTTCTAAACACGAATCATCACGTCATGCAGATTGCTTGTTTTAAACCCCGTTGAAACATATGATCCAATGTCTTCTCCTGAATTTGGGTTCCTGATATTTGGGGCTGAAGAAGAAGTTGACAACGAAGTTCTAGAAGAGATCTCTCGACTACTCAGACAAGAGGAAAGGTCCATTGAACCTCACAAAGAGCCGTTGGAAACGGTAAACTTGGGTTCAGAAAAAGATAGAAAATAAATCAGGATTGGGGCACTGCTCAGTCCAACTGCCAGAGAGGGTTTGATAAAGCTTCTCAGAGAATTTCTTGATGTATTCGCTTGGTCCTATCAGGATATGCCAGGGTTGGATACCAGCATCGTGGAACATCACTTACCGTTAAGATCGGAATATCCGCCAGTAAAGCAAAGGTTGAGACGGACTCACCCGAACATGGCCATCAAAATCAAAGAGGAGGTACAAAAACAGATCGATGCAGGTTTCCTCGCTACATCTGAATATCCTCAATGGTTAGCCAACATCGTACCCGTTCCCAAAAAGGACGGAAAGGTCAGAATGTGTGTTGATTACAGGGATCTGAACAAGGCAAGTCCAAAGGACGACTTTCCTTTACCACACATTGACATGCTGGTAGACAGCACAACAAAGTTCAAAATTTTCTCCTTCATGGATGGATTCTCGGGCTATAACCAGATCAAAATGGCGCTGAAAGACATGGAGAAAACTTCGTTCATCACCCCATGGGGCACCTTTTGTTACAAGGTAATGCCGTTCGGTTTGAAGAACGCCGGGGCAACCTATCAAAGGGTTATGACTACTCTGTTTCATGACATGATACACAAGGAAATCGAGGTATATGTCAATGATATGATTGCAAATTCAAAAACAGAGAGTGAGCACGTTGAACATCTGTCAAAATTGTTCGAACGTTTAAGAAAATTCAAGCTCCGCTTGAATCCTAACAAGTGCACCTTCGGTGTCCGTTCAGGGAAACTCCTAGGGTTCATCGTCAGCCAGAAAGGAATTGAGGTTGATCCTGACAAGGTCAAGGCCATTCGAGAAATGCCTTCTCTAAAAACTAAAAAACAAGTCAGAGGATTCTTGGGATGTTTGAACTACATCTCCAGATTCATATTCCTCATGACCGCGACATGCGCGCCGATCTTCAAATTACTCAAAAAGAACCAGGATTGCGTTTGGTCAGAAGATTGCCAAACTGCCTTCGACAGTATTAAGGAATACCTGTTGAATCCTCCGATTCTATCACCTCCAGTGGAAGGAAGACCACTGATCATTTACCTCAGAGTCCTAGAGGACTCAATGGGATGTGTACTGGGCCAACAAGATGAAACCAAAAGGAAAGAGTCTGCCATCTACTATCTAAGCAAGAAATTCACTGACTGCGAAACTCGGTACACGATGCTTGAAAAATCTTGTTGCGCTTTGGCTTGGGCAGCCAAACGTCTTCGCCAATACATGATTCGTCATACTACTTGGTTGATCTCGGAAATGGATCCAATCAAGTATGTCTTCGAAAAGCCTGCCCTCACGGGAAGAATCTCCCGTTGGCAGATGTTATTATCAGAATATGGCATAGAGTACCATGCTCAGAAAGCTGTTAAAGGAAGTATTTTAGCCGATCATTTGGCTCATCAATCGATTGATGATCAAGAATCAATCGGGTTTGACTTCCCAGACAAAGATGTCATGTATCTAAAAATGAAAGATTGCGATGAACCGCTACCCAGTGAAGGGCCAGAACCAGGTTTCCAATGGGGACTTATCTATGACGGAACAGTTAATCATTATGGAAACGGAATTGGGGCAATCATTGTTACCCCTCAGGGTACCCATATTCCTTTCACTGCCAAACTCACGTTCAAATGTACGAACAATGAGGCCGAATACGAAGCTTGTATCATGGGTCTCGAAGAAGCGATTGATTTAAGGATAAAAAACTTGGACGTATACGGTGATTCAGCCTTGGTTATCAATCAGATAAAAGGAGATTGGAACACATACCAATCAGGATTGATTCCTTACAAAGATTATGCAAGAAGGTTGTTACCTTTCTTCAACAGAGTTGAGTTTCATCACATCCCTCGTGAGGAGAATCACATGGCCGATGCCTTAGCCACTCTCACTTCCATGATTAGTGTAGGTCAATGGAATGACCTACCTAAGATCGACCTAATGCGCCTTGAACGACCCGCTTACGTCTTCACGATTGAAGCAGTCATAGACGACCAACCTTGGTATCACGATATCAAATGCTTCCTTCAGAAACAAGAGTACCCATCTAGGGCACTCAAAAAAGACAGGAAGACCCTCAGAAGACTGGCTCGAAACTTCTTCCTGAGCGGTGATACTCTCTATAAGAGAAATTTTGACATGGTCTTGCTCCGATGCATAGACAGATCAGAAATAGACATGCTTATGAAAGAAATTCATGAAGGATCCTTTGGCACTCATGCCAACGGACACACAATGGCGAGAAAAATTCTGAGAGCAGGGTATTATTGGTTGACCATGGAATCTGACTGCTACAAGTATATGAGGAGGTGTCACAAGTGTCAGATATACTCCGACAAAATTCATGTACCGCCATCACATCTCAAAGTTCTTTCTTCCTCGTGGCCTTTTTCCATATGGGGAATCGACATGATTGGCTTGATCAAACCTAAGACTTCAAACGGACATCGGTTCATCCTGGTAGCCATTGACTATTTCACCAAGTGGGTCGAAGCAGCGACATTCGCTAATGTAACCCGACAAGTGGTGGTCCGATTTATCAAAAACAATATCATCTCCCATTATGGTGTTCCGAGCCAGATCATTACTGAAAATGGATCTAACTTGAACAATAAGATGATGAAAGAGTTGTGCACACAGTTCAAGATCAAACACCATAACTCATCTCCCTACCGACCCAAGATGAACGGAGCGGTAGAAGCGGCTAACAAGAACATCAAGAGGATTGTTCAGAAGATGGTTATAACCTATAAAGATTGGCACGAGATGCTACCCTTTGCTCTTCATGGTTATCGCACATCTGTCCGCACTTTAACAGGGGCTATCCCTTTCTCTCTAGTATATGGCATGGAGGCAGTTCTCCCCATAGAAGTAGAGATCCCATCAATCCGGGTATTGATGGAAAAGCTTTCAGAAGCTGAATGGTGTCAAAGTCGACACGACGAATTAAACCTGATCGAAGAGAAGCGAATCATGACATATGCCACGGTCAGTTGTATCAGCAGAGAATGAAGAAGGCATTCGACAAAAAGGTCTGACCTCGTGTCTTCTAAAAAGGAGACCTCGTGCTCAAGAAGATACAATCGTTTCACACTAACTCTCGGGGCAAATGGACCCCAAATTATGATGGCCCCTATGTGGTCACAAAAGCTTTCTCAGGCGGTGCCTTGAGACTTGCAACCATGGACGGAGAGGAATTTGCCTACCCCACGAATGTTGATGTAGTCAAGAAATACTTTGCCTAAACTAAAAAAAAAAACGTCTCGGTGGATTGAAAACTCGAAAGGGCGGTCCAGGAAAAAGTTAGAGACATGGAAAAAAATCATCCCGATGGATTGGAAATCTCATAGTACAATCCAGGTAAAAATTAGGGATAATGGCAAGTAACTATGTTCAACAGAGGCAGATCCCTCAGCAGCATTTACATCATCCATCGGAGGAAAACTCCAGTCAAGGTCATCTTCGACAGAAGCTCAGGATGTCCCGAATTCAAAGTTGGTAGAAGGATAGTGGTGGTTATGTTTCAACGTAGCCCTTTTCCCTGTAAATTACCATTTTCAAACTTTGTATATACTCTTTGGAATCACGCGTTTAGCTGATCTCCATCTTATCAATAAAATTTTAGCCCTTGTGCTTTTGTTTGTAATTCTTATTTGTTTTAGCTTTACAGAACGACATTTTAACATGATCAACGATTCTTGAAATGAAACAAAAATGAATTTACTTGTTAAAATTTTTTCTGCTTTTAATAAAGATGACAATTTCTTTTGACTGTTGAACATCGAAAGAACGTCGATTGCATCTCCAAAGGCGTTTGAATTTCAAAGTGCAGAATCAAAGTACTCCTTCTACGCCAGTGCGCCTGGATGAAGGATCAACAGTGTTTGATGCGACTATTCCATCTGACCTCTTCGGCTGAGTTCTTATCTCCTAAGCCCGACCAACATCGCTCCCAACAGGGACCGTTTCTCCTAAGAAAGGTGGAATTGCAACTCTTGAACCAGCAGTACTTCTTCGCCCCGCAAGGGCCGAATATCCAGTCGTGTTCACTCGTCAGTCTGTATGTCGCGTCGGTTTTGTCAGCATATACATACATACATCATGCATTATTGACTTTGCATTCACGTTTCATATTGCATCACTATCACTCTAGTCGGTCTTGTCCCCTAGTGATAGAAGTTCTCTCAATCGAGTTCCCAGTTATTTCCTCGCCAGGAAATACCGTGTCTGAGCAATCTCCCCTCCAGTTTATTTCTGGATTGAAATTGGCCCTCGACCACTTTGATAACTTGAACCTCTGAAAAGCCAGAGAAGCTTTCTACAAATTTCAGTCTTCGCTATTGAAGATGATATCCTTGCTTTCTCGGATTAAAGAAAAATCCCCAGAGAAAGCCTCCTAAGTAGAGATTTGGCAGTACAGCTGCCTTTCTCCGAAAAACCGCTGATGAAAAGGTCATCGACACCTCAAAATTGGAGCCCATCATATGGCATTTCTCCAGGAAGATCCCGAGAAAAGTATGATGAAAGACCCCAAGCGGAAGCAGTCTTTCAAGAGACTCATTTTCCCCAGATAGAGTCGACAAATGGCGTCTCCAACAGAGAAGTTTGTGTACCTCTACAACTCAGATTAATGGGTTCCCCAGCAAGTCTGACATCAAAACTTTTTCCATCAAATGGCATCTCCCCAAGAAAATTCGGCGAGAAGTTTGAGGAAAACCGCTACAATAGCGTCCCTTGTTAATAAAGTTTATTGACGGAAGAAACTTAGACCAGTTCCTTGGTAGGAAACCAGGATCGAGGGGAAGTTTACAACAGCAACTTAGACCAGTTCCTTGGTAGGAAACCAGGATCGAGGGGAAGTTTACAAAGGAAACTAAGACCAGTTCCATGGTTGAAGACCAGGATCGAGGGGAAGTTTTACCTTTTCTAAGCATCATTGCTTAGCCAAAGAAGATGAATGTGCGCTACCATTCATAACCACCATCAAAATTTCGGGTATTCCAATATTTAATCCTCTTGCACCCCGAATGCCCGAATACCTTCGTCATTCACACCTTCGGGTCCAAGGAGATTAAATAGGGGCATCTGTCATACCCCAAATTTTGACCACTAAGATTTCCCATCATTGTGCAAATCATCATCACAATATGGATGAACCATCATGCCTCATCAGTCTCCCCAAAGATGGGTGAGCATCCACTGCAATCAAATTTAGGGTTTCAAGCCCTCTCAGAGCTTTTGACAAAGGATCAATCAAGGAATGACTTGATCTTCAACTTGTCTAACCTCTAAAGTATCCACAATGGATCAAAAGGACTCCCACTTCAAGGATTAAGCACAAGGCTGCTCCCTTCTAGGTGGATCAAGTCTCAAGGTCGACAGTATCACCAAATTAGGGTTTTGGTCGACCAGGACCTCCAGATGGAAAAATTTCATCTGGGCACAAGAAAATGATCCAAAACATAACCTAATATACTCCATGGAGCCTCATGGACCAAACCATCAAGTCAATTTTGCCTCAGGGGATGCATTCACTAAAAATCAGGAATTAGGGTTTATTGACCTAATTCACCCCTAAGTTGACTTTTGGGATAAATCATGAACCAAGACCTCAAGACATGATTTGAGGGTCTCTAACATACTACATTGATCCACTTACAACAATGGATTAATCCAAGGAGCTTGAGCAACAAGTCACAATTTCATCTGCACCACAATTAGGGTTTCGCGAGGAAAGTCAACTGTAACTTTGACTTTTGACCAGGACATGCTCCCAATCCCTAAGACATGATTCAATATACCCTATGACACCTATGGAACGTGTCCATCAAGTTTGATTTAGGCCAAGGACATGATTTCCTAAAGAATTGCACAGTTTGGAATTCATCTGATAAAAAGTCAACTGTGCACAAAAGTCAACTTTGACTTTTTGAGATTTTTCACCAAAATGGATTTTTAACCCTAAAATGATGTTAATGTATGATTTGAATCATCATTCATCAAGAAAAATCAAAGAAAGTGGGATAATAAAACTTAGAAAAATTTCTAAGTTATGGAAAAAGTGCCACTAATGTGCCAACTTTGGAGGACCATAACTCCTAAACCACAAGGCCATTGTTACCCATTCAAAGCTTGATTTGTAGATCACATTGCCCTCTACAAAAGCTTCATACTAACTTATGTCCAAATTCCTCATGGATTTTGAGTTATGGAGTGATCAAAATCAAGAAAAGTCACTTTGTTCCAACACTTGGTGAAAATTTCACTAAGTCAGATTTTGCCTTAATTTTTTCCAAATGTAGGGACATTTTTCACTTGGATTCAGAAGAGATCAAAACCAAACATGTTCAAACAGTTGTTGTATCATGTAAGGGCTTTCCAAAATGGCCAAGAACATTACCAAATTCAATTTGAACCATGAGATATGACATTGGCAAGTTGCCTTGCTGAAATCTGCCAAGGCAAGATAGATCTTGCACTTTTGGTCGACTTGCCAAAATCAGCCAAATCCAAATGCTCCTATCCACTTGGACACCTCTGAGGATTGAATCTAAAGGGGACAATCACTGAGCCAAGCCTCCAAAGTCTTTGGAACAAGAAATAGCATGTTGAACATAGAATTGCCAAAATAGGGACAAGACTCCAATTTTGGAATGGAGCATTCAATGGAAGCATCAAGGTGGCATGGAGTGAGTCATTCTCAACTGAATTCAGTCAAGACTTATCCAAGACCAAGGGAACCACGACTCTGTGCCCTAATCTCTAGTCAATGGCTAGAGGAGACTTGGATTCTCATTGGACAACATTGGCCAAACCTCTGCTGCAGTTGCCATTCACTGTGGATCCCAAAACAAACTTGCTCTACTATAAATAGAGCTCAATTGTGATCAGTTTGAGTACACCAAAGCCATCAAACAGATGCTTTCCTAAAAATCTCTTCTTTCACTCCAATTTTGCCTTCTAAGGCAAGTCACTATCGGGTTTTGAGTTTGAGAGCTTTTCCAATCAAACCAATCACACACACACCTCACATACATCATATAGAAGTGATCCAAACACTCACATAACATCTGGAACATAGATTTCACAAAATCACCAGCCAATTGCTCAAGTTCTTGACTGTTTTGCAGTTGAGGTACCATCTTCAACTCCAAACTGTTTCAATCCATTCCAAGCATTCATACACACTCCATGGCACCTAGGGAAGCTATCCAGATCATTGGAACCTGGCAGTAACACCTCCAACATAAATCACGATCACCAGCTGCAAGTGGTAAGCATGAGCTCTTCTAACTCTATGATCCATGCAATTTTTGTTGCACAATAATTTGGCCATATGTTCATAATCATACATGGAATGTTTCCCCTTAATTAATTGCATTGTTTGAATCGTGTATCAAAAATCCTAGCCTTCATGCAGAAATTAGGGTTCTTGAGGATTTTTCATGATTTCTTATTATATGTTTAATTTAAATGAAATTAAATACCATAGACATGATCATGAGGTTGAAACGAGTTGATTGGTATGTGGATTACATGATATGATTAAGTATTCAGTGAGATTGGAGAGAAAATGTAAATCAGCCAAACCCAGAACACGCGCGTGTTCTTCAGCTGTTCTTGGCGCCTTTTTTGAATTTTCAAATATTTGAATTTTGTGATTTTATTTAATTGATTCAAAAATTAATTTCTCTCTGAGTTTTAATGATTTTGAGTTGATTCTTTTTTTAATAATTCACAAAAATGTTAAAATATTTTATTTTCCCAAAAAATCCCAAAAATATTATTTATTTTGTATAATTGATATTTTTTGCAAAGAATTAATGTTTTAATTGTTTTTAACATTTAAAATATTTTTTCCACCTTGATTTTGCAACTTTTAATGCTTTCTAATTATTTTGTAGGTCAATACTTAATTTTTGAAGCATCAATCCAAGATCACAATTTGTTTTTCATATGTTAAACAATTTTGATCATTTTAATTGAATTTTTATTCAATTAAATATATTTTTGAAAACAAATTAGGGTTTTTGGATTAATTCAACCCTCATAAATCATTTTCAAAACACTTTGGGCCTCTAATAGAGTGTAAGACCTAACCCCCTTTTAATTAAAACAAATTTTGGGCCTCACTTATTGTATAAGTCCCTCTGCGTTAAAAGAAAACCTCGGCGCGATCGCCATTTTTAACGAAAAATCAATTGGGCCTACCCTCGTGTTATAAGCCCCACTCTTTTTCTTTAAACCTTTTGGGACTGTTGAGAGAGTGTAAGACCCATCCCTTTGTACAGAAAACAATTTTTGGGCCACAATCACTTGTATAAGTCCCTCTGTACAAATTCAACAGTGCAATCACTGATAAAACCCTGGGCCTCTCCTTGAGCTGTAACCCCCAAACCTTTCTTTTTCAAAGCACTTTCTCCTTTGATGTTGAATATACTGTTGTTTTCAATCTTTCTTTGTTGAACAACTAACCAAACAGCATGGAAGCTCTACAACCGAGTAAGTGTTTATACGCTTTCATTTACCGCTTTCATATACATATAACTGTATTGTGGGGCTGTTTCGCTGTAAGTCTTCTTTCATAAACTCATATCAACTGTGTAATAATAGTATAGATATTCAGAGTTTCCTCGGTTACTACGTCTAGAACTAGGTGACGCCGTTTCGTTTATTTGTAGAAATAGACAACTAGATCCCCAATAGGATCACCAGATACAGTCTTCTCTTCGGCTGTCCTCATTAGGAATTGTCAAGAAACTCTACTCCCAAAGATGAATGTATTCTCCGTGAATGGCATCTTTGAGTTTCTTCCAAATTCTAGAACTTTCCTGACTTGATCTATTCCTTGTGAATAGCTTTCCTTGAATTTCTCTGGGTTTGGGGACCCACGGGCTTCTTAAAAGCATCGGCCTCCTCTTGGGCATCGTACAAGGACCCACAGGCTTCTTAAAAGCAACCCCGCCTCCTCTTGGGCTTAGTACAAGGACTCGCGACTTCTTAGAAGTATTCACAGCCTCCTCTTAGGCTTCGTATAATGATCTCTTCCTCCGGGAATGATAGCCTCCTCTTGGGCATCGTACAAGGACCTCTCGGCTTCTTAAAAGCTTCCAGCCTCCTCTTGGGCTTCGTACAAATTGTCCCGACGACCTCCTAGAGGTATAGGAACAGAACTTAGTAATCTTCATAGAACAGTCCTTTCAAAGAGTCTACTACTGTTTCTCAAAGCATAGTACAAAAGATGAAACTCTAGACTCAGACAGTCTAATATCCTTGAGTCTCAAAGACATTCTCAAGCGACCCCTTCGTTAAATAGAAAGGAAACTCATAGACTCGGACAGTCTCAATACCCTTTGGATATCTCGTTTCCTTAAAGAACGGGAGATAACCCTGATCCTCGCATCAAAAATCCCTGAGTACAACATTGCTCATATAAGAACTGATTTTTTCTTTCAAAATCAGTAAACTGGACCTATCACTCAACTGAAACAGTTACGTTAGCCTCCTATTAGGCTTTGTATAATGATCCTTCTTCAGTGAAGTTAGCCTCTCTCTTGGGCTTTGTACAATGATTCTCCCCAGCGGAGTCAAACAACGTTTAGCCTCTCTCTCGGGCTTTGCACGAGACACATAAGAGACTCCCTCGTTGAGTCAATCACCTTTTCGCCTCCATCTCGGGCTTTATACGAGATACAAAAAGGTTCTTATTAAACCAAACAAGTTTCAGCCTCCATCTCAGGCTTCGTACGAGATATAAAAACACTCTCTTGTTGAGTATAAAAGATCCTCTTGTAGGATCAACCCCTTTTTGCCTCTCTCTCGGGCTTTGTACGAGACACATATTAGCCTCCTCTTAGGCTTTGTATAAGAAAACCACTGGTTGATCCAATCAACCTTTTAGCATCAAAGTTGTGCCTCGTTCACAGTACACAAACATCAACAACTCCTTCCATCTAATCGCTGTAAGCGGCAAGCCTCTGGATCATCTACATCCATGCCACTGTCCCTCCTTTAGCATGAGAAATTCCTAAGGAAAGATGACATTACTCTACATTGAGTTAAAGTCTTCTCCTTCAGGTTGGAAATCCCCTATAAAGGAAATTATGGCATTGTCGGATTCACACATCCCGGTTAAAGTAATTCTCCTTTATAAACAGTTGTGACATACAACCCCCTCTTTTGAGGTGACAAATTCTCTCTAAAGTCAACACCCTTTTAGCTTCACATCTTGGGCTTTGAACAAGATACAAATAGACCCCTTCAGCTTCACATCTTGGGCTTTGATCAAGATACAAACCACCTTTCGCTTCACGTCTTGGGCTTTGAACAAGACACCAAGAACGCTCTGATTTCCCTGTTTCGGTAAACGGGAATACGTAGGCATAAGATTGAAAGAAAAATCTTAGCGAGCACACTAAACAAAAACTCAAAATCCCATATCTCCATCAATCAACCCGAAAGTAGTAATTCAAAAACATCAGTCTTAAACATGAACAACCCCGACATTTCATTCTTAACAAAATAAGCAGAGAGAGCCCCACAACCACAATAACATCTGTAAATCAACAGTTTTGACTGTTTAACCTCAGTATGCAAGCAGGGTTAATTGGAGACATCTATTTCCCTTCCTTCATCAGCTTCAATAGGATAAAAAATGAATCAACCTGTAGTAAACCCCAGAGCGACAGTGCTTAAGAACCACGTCCAAAAATCGCTCGCTACAAACGGGTGTAGAACCAAGCGAAGGTTGTGACCCAAAGGGGATGTCGATACCGACTGAAAAAACAATACTTGATCAACAAAAAGGTTATTGAACCAAAAGAGGTTGCTAATTGCTGAGGAATCGGTGTTAACAAAGAAACTGTGATTAACCGAAAAGAAACAAGTGATTAACCAAGAGAAGGTGATTAACTCAAAAGGGGTTCAGTGTTTTAACAGATTGGTTGTGGTTAACTGAAAGAATGGGTGATTAACCAAGAGAAGGTGATTAACCCAGGAGTAACTCAGTGTGTTAATAGATAGACTGTGGTTAACTGAGAAGACGTGCAAATCGATGTTTTAACTAACAGACAGTGGTTAACCAAACAAAGGGAGAAGAACCAAGAGAAGGTTGCGAACTCTTGGGGATACAGTTTTAACAGGAAGATTGTGCTTAACCGAAAAAGGAAATGAAACTCTTATGGGGAATCAAAAAGCAATGATTGACCACAAGAAAAGGAGTAGGTTACTGAAACAAAGAGAGTTTGCTAGCCCAAGAACAATGATCTTAACCAAGAATGAGGTGATTGATCAAAAGAGAGATTGGAAACGAGCAAGAGTGATCAAGTATTGACTCGACTGGGGGAAGAGATCCGTTACCGCTTGAGGATAGAGGTGACTAAGCCAGGCACAGGGTCATTCGTCCCCTACCTGAAGTAGTCAGAATGAGAGTAGGAATTCTCCATTCTCATTCCTTCTCTAACACACAGGGTGTAGTGTAGAAGTTGAAACAGACAGTGTAACAGCTCCAAGTTATACAGTGCTCTAGTATCGTGCGATGCTCCGACTCAGTAGGGGAGAAAGAGGGAGAAAGGTCTAAAGGAAGCCTAAAGAGACGCGCCAAAGGGGAGATCAATAATCGAGATGAAGTTTTGATTGATTAGTCACAAGGGAGGAACATGTTAATAATTTCCCAAAATGAATTGAAAAATTATTAAAGCAAAAGGGTGCATTATTGATTATACAAGATTAAGCTTATCCATGAAGAACAAACTTAATGAAAAAGATAGTTCAAAACAGTACCGAATGACAATAAAAAATGCAACGCAAAATCACGTCATTATGTGAGCAAAGTTATGCAAGAATGATCCTGTGCATGTAATGTCAAGAATGTGAACAAATTGAATAATCAAAAGCGTGCATCAAAAGTTCATGTATAAGCTTCACACAGAAGTTAAATGTCACTTAAAACATCCATAAAAATCAAGCATATCATTCCATGGAAGTTAGAGGGAGAGAGCATGGCAAACAAGCTTGAAAAATACCAAAAATGGCACTCTGTTACAGTGGTAACCGGTTACCTCAGAATGAGTAACCGCATACTTGTTTAAAAAACAGCAAATCTGGGGAAAATTGTGAAGGGTAACCGGTTACCTTATATTGAGTAACCGGTTACTCAGTTGAAAAAGGCAGCGCTGGTGAAAATTTTGTGAAGAGTAACCGGTTATCATGTATTGCGTAACCGGTTACCACTGTAACAGTGGCAAAAACGGCTTTTGAAAAAGCACTTACGACATCCAAATCACTTGTTTAAATCACCACATGCTAGGGTATGAATTAGTGCACGAAAATCAAGCTTAAAAATAGCAAATAAACAGTGATGGAATCAATTAACACATCAAGATCATGGATTAAGCAATGCAAAATCAATTCACACTAAAAAAGGTATCGAAGCTACATCACGAATGATACGAAAAATGTACGAAACAGTAAAATGAGTGAGATCTACCAACCTACAAGCCGGAGGATTGGCTTGGTAATTGTTGCAAAGAGATCTTGGTACAGGTAATCAAAGAAAACCAGAGGAATCTTCAATTAGAGCCGAATCGCACCGAAACCGAACAAATTACGACAAAACTCCGAAATGCGAATTTGAACGGTAGAATCCTGAAGCGCACACTTGAGATGAATCCAAAAGCTAATAAAACTCCAGAAATCCAAGTATAATTGCAAAATGATGAAGGTTAAGCTCAAGAAATAATCACTTTCAATGTGAAAAGTGATTATTCTTCAATGGTGAAGAGCTATGATGAGGTTTGGGAAGAAAATGTAGATGAAGATGAAGAAGTTACAGAAAAATTCTGAGAGAATGTGAGAGAATTGAGAGTGAAATGTGTGAAATGTTGAGAGATTGTGTGAAATGGTTGAAAGATTGTGGATCCCTTGAAAAGTGATTGAAGGCTTGTTTATATAGACTTTTGGCTTGGAGTGTAAGAGGTTTGGAATTAGGCTAGGAGTTAGCTTTGGGTGGTTTGGAATTAGGCTAGGAGTTAGTTACACTTGACTCACCGAGTCAAGCGGTTAACTCGGTTAGTTATGAAGTTAACTCGGTAATAATCCCAATGTAAGCTTCACATCTAAGGGTTCACAATTTATTAAAATGAGGTGTATGGTAGTCTTGAATGGAAAGAGTACAATGTAGCAAATGCCAATGAATCACTTGAAGAGTCTAGAATATTCCACCTGCTGCTAGAACAATGTAGAATCAAAGACCAAAGAGTGTGCATAGTTGTTGTCCCAAAAATGCAGCATAAATTGCAACTTTGTACTGAGTAACCGGTTACCCTATATTGACTAATCGGTTACTCTAGGCAAAGTTTGCCCAGATAACTCAGGAACAGTTGTTGACGTCCCGGTTTCGACCTTCCACCTCTTGTTTTGATGAATAGGCACAAAAACCTTTATTTTGAGCTTGTTTTGATGACGGGACTATCTTGAGAGGATGCAATTAATCGAGCTTGAAAAACCTAAAAATTCTGCAACAAGAAACACAAAGAGAAAAATGTGAATGCGTATGCCGGCGATGCGAATGCACATGCTTATGCAAAAGGAAAATGAAGGAGGTCAAATTTTGGGTTATGGCAGCTGCCCCTATTTAATCCTCTTGGACCTGAATGTACGAATTACGCTAGCTTTTTGATGATTCGAGGTAAAAAGGGATTAACTAAAAGAGTATCCCGAAAATTTGGCTGACGACAACCAAAGAAGAGCTGCAAGTGTAGAGGGTGTTTGAAGTTTGGCTGAATATCTGCTGGGGAGACGAATCAGGCCAAATGAAGGGGAGTATGCTTGATGCATATACCATGTATGCGTTCTACATGATGCTTGATATCATGCAATGCAAAGGTGCGGGTTGGGGTAATGTGCGATGGTTTAGGCAGAGATTGTAACAAAATGAACTCGACATCCTCGGTCGGGGAGAGAACCCACAGATAAAGACAGGTCCTGGTGAGGAACAAGCCTTGTTGGGCAACAACTCTGTTGTGGAAAAGCCCAAAAGTGGTGAAGACTCCGCTGGGAAAGAGACCAAGAAATCCCGAATTTCTAAACCATCACCATAGTCATTGCCGGGGATAAGAGAATCAGGCCAATCTTTTCACCATGACTTACTCTGCCTGGGGAATGAAATAAAAAAGCTTCGATTTCTAAGCTGCCACTGACTCTGCTGCAGGGAATTCACAAGGCTCGGATGATCTTCTCTGCTTGGGGAAGATGAGAAACCAAGTCATACCTCTACTGGTGCGAGATAGTTTTGACATGCTGGGGATGATGCACGACTCGTGCTGGGGAAAAGAACAACCATGTCTCTTCTCGGGGTACATCATGGCAGCTTTACTGGGGACATTATGGATCTGTTGGGGAAATGGAAAATAACCAACCTTTCCAGAGAACCACAATAGCGATTGCTGAGGCAATGACGACTCTGTTGAGGAAACAACAACTCTTCAAAGAACCATCACGGCGATGGCCGGGTATTAGGCTTGCCAATGGATATTACCGATTATCTTGTATGAATTACCAGTAAAATACGCAATGCATAATGCTTTCTCTATTGATTTTAGCTTTTTATTATTCTCATCGCTTTATAGTATTATGTGATCACAAATAATCGCTTATTTTGCAAACAAAATACTGAAAAGAAAACAATTGAGAAAACAAGTGATGCATTTTTATTGAATGTGAAACATGTGTACATAATGTGTGCACAAGGATGCAAAAATCCTTGATGAGGAAATTTACAATAAAATCGAAAAACAAATGTAAATGGCAAAGGGAAATCATGATTTGCATTGATAATAACATTGGATACCATCCACTGTAAGTCTAGGTTCTAACGCCTTGCACCAGTTGATGATTATCCGACTGCTCTGTTGCCGTTTAAGGTCCAGCTATGATGAAGAGAGGCTCAAGTGTTCACCGTCAAATACCTTTATCCCTAATTTTTGCCTGGACATTTTTCTATATTATTTTTTTTGTCCACCGGGATACCCATTTTTGCCTAAGTCGCCCTTTCAGGTTTTCAACTTAGCAGGCTATTATTGTTTTTTGCATTGTCCCTAACTTTTGCATGGACATTTCTTTTTTTTTTGGTCCATCGGGACGCCCATTTTTGCCTAGATTGTCCTTTCGGATGCCAATCTAGCGGGCTCTTATCCATTTTTTTAGGCATAATATTTTTTTGACTATATCGGAGTTCACGGGCGATGGCAACTCCTCCCCATCCATGGTGGTGAGGATCAGGGCTCCGTCGGAGAAGGCCTTCTTGACAACAAAAGGTCCTTCGTAATTGGGAGTCCACTTGCCGCATGGATCCGAGTGAACAGGTGAATATCTCTTGAGCACGAGTTCGCCTTCATTGAACGCTCTAGGGAGAACTTTCTTGTCAAAAGCTCACTTGAGGCGTCTTTGATACAATTGACCATGACAAACGGCTGTAAGGTGCTTCTCTTGGATGAGATTCAGCTGGTCATATCTGGATTGAACCCATTCGGCTTCATCAAGATCTGCTTCCATGATGACTCTAAGTGAAGGAATCTCAACTTCAATGGGTAGAATAGCCTCCATACCATACACAAGTGAATACAGAGTTGCTCCAGTAGAAGTGCGAACTGAAGTTCTATAGCCATGTAGTGCAAAGGGAAGCATTTCATGCCAATCTTTGTATATCTTGACCATTTTCTGGACAATCCTCTTGATGTTTTTATTTGCTGCTTCGACGGAACCGTTCATCTTGGGCCGATATGGTGAAGAGTTGTGGTGCTCGATCTTGAATTCTTGACACAACTCTTTCATCATCTTGTTATTTAGGTTACTTGCATTGTCGGTGATAATGTTTCTAGGAATTCCATAACGACAGATTATCCATTTCTTGATGAATCTGGCAACCACTTGTCGTGTAACGTTGGCATAAGAAGCAGCTTCAACCCACTTGGTGAAGTAGTCGATAGCGACTAGAATGAATCAATGGTTGTTGAAAGCCCTCGGTTTGATCATTCCAATTATATCTATACCCCACATAGAGAATGGTCAAGGTGAAGTCAAAACATTCAATGGAGTTGGAGGTACATGGATCTTGTCTCCGTAAATTTGGCACTTGTGACATCTTTTGGCAAAGTTGTAACAATCTACCTCCATTGTTGTCCAATAATACCCAGCTCGAAGGATCTTCTTGGCCATGGCAGGACCTTTAGCATGTACACCCTCGCAGCCCTCATGTACGGACCTTATGATCGTGTTTGCTTCGTGTCTATCCACGCATTTGAGCAACACGGAATCATAATTCCTCTTGTACAGTACACCACCACTTAAGAAGAATTTGGCGCAGAGCCGCCTAAGATCTTTCTTGTCAGTGATGGTAATACCCTCGGGATATTCCTATTTTTCCATATATATTTTGATATCGTAGAACCAAGGCTTGTCATCAAACTCACACTCGATTGCCAAACAGTGTGCTGGTTCGTTCAAATGATCAATGCGGATAGAAGGAGCTTCATTCTTCCACTTGACTTTGAACATGGATGCTAAAGTGGCAAGTGCATCAGCTAGTTGATTTTCCTCTTTGGAAATATGATGAAAAGAGATCTCATCAAAGTAAGGAATCAACTTCGCAATGTGTTTTTGGTACGGAACCAGCTTGGAATCCCGAGTCACAAAGTTCCCTCTAACTTGGAAATAACCAAAGCAGAATCTCCATAGACCTTAAGAATCTTGATTCTCAGGTCAATTTCCGATTCAATACTGTAGATACATGCTTCGTATTCAGCCATATTGTTGGTGCATGCAAAGCATAATCTGGCAGTGAAGGGAAGGTGAAAACCTGTTGGAGAGATGAGGATAACACCGATTCCACGACCTGTAGCATTGGAGGCACCATCGAACTTTTTTCCTGGAAAATTTGCAAACAATCGCTGATCTCCTAATTTATGAAAAAATTAGTTTGCTTGCAGGACCGATCAAACAAGTCCTAGGACAATGTGCTTTAACAATCTTGACAATTTGTGTTAAAATAAAACCTTTTGTTTATTGGATTTATCATTGTTTTCATCAACTAATGTTTCTCGACTAAAAGTAATAAAAACTTTGTTTCTTGAAAGAAATAGCAAAATGTAAGTAAATTGCAAGAATATAAGTGCAGGAATAAAAAGGAATTATAAATGAATAACTTAAAATTTCGTTAAAATGAAAGGAATAAAACTGGTGTTTCTCAAACGTACATTTTCTTAGTAACTACTCTTTATTTCTCACACGGTTACTTTGAGTATTCTTGAGTAACTTGTACAAATTTGAACACACACCAGAAGTCTAATCACTATGACTCCCTATTTATATACAATCGAAATAACTGTCACTGACAACTATTTCTCCTAATGGTGACAAATGGCAATCTGCACGCCTTTTCACCCTGGATATGCTCCACGCGCCCGATTTTAAAAAACGGAACTCCCTCCTAAATTCAAATTTCATAACATCAGTCGAATAGGGCCTCAGCACCATGTTTGTCGAAGAATTTCCCATACTTAGAAAAAATCTCCAGATATGCTCCTCCAATTAACATTGGTCTTCGACTGACTGTCTTCAGAAGCACACTCCTGTCGAAATATCCCGGCAGATCTTCAAACTTATTTTCTGAACAAAATCCAGGCGTCAAAATTTGCAGTTTACAAATTGCCCCCCCCAGAAAATGCATTTTCGAAAAAGGGAGAAAAGCATTTTTTGCCAATAAAATTTGACGCCTTCAATAATTCGACATATGACTGTTCATATGACTAGACATTTGTAATGTCAGAGTCATCATTGCACTTTTTCTAAAACGTCTCTTCAGCCCACGTTTTAAGATTTTCCATCATCACTACCCTAGTCCCTAGCAGATCATTAGGTCAAAAATTAACTGCCACCGCCTGAACCATCCACTCATAACTGCCACGTGTCCCATACTATTTCCACTATCTTTCCATTAAATGGAAAAAATTTTGAATTTCAACAGCTTCAGTCCCTTTTCCTCCTATAAATAAGTTGAAAAATTTCTTTTTCACTTTTCACGCTCCTTTTCTTTAGGCAAGAACTCTCTTCAACGTATCTTCATCTTCTTCGTTTTTCTTTGCATTTTCTTCTACAATAACCATGGCATCTTCTGCAACTCCTCAAATCACAAGCAAAGATTCCAAGAAATCTAAAAACTTACCACCTGTCCACAAGATTCTTGGTCCAAAGGTGGTGGGGAACCAACAATATATACCAGAGCCCCCAAATGAAGAGGAAAAAAGACGTATTTACCAATCTCAGGTACTAATTCCTATTTTAATTTATGGTAAATCTCATGCAATGTTTGGACCCTTACCTGATTTATCTCTAGATCCTGTAAAAGTGAGAGAATTCTTTCCAGCTTACCACTGTTACAAACCCATAGCTAACGGAGTTAGGCCTAGAACTGATAAGGAGAAAATCATATATGAGAAATCCAAAGTAGATGGCCAAGGATCCCCCTCTGAGGAAGTCATAAATTTAGAGTACATGAACAACTTTAGAGTTTTTAGGCCTTGTCCTTTGTCGAAAGACCCATCTGATTATCTAGCTTGGCTAAAGAAAATGGAGGCAGTCAAAGCTGATACTTGGAAGGCTATGGGCATTTTTGACCTTATCCAGTTGTCAAAAGTAGGACCAGGATATTACCCCTCTATGTTTTTAGCTTCCCTTTAATTTTGGGACAGTACCTATAATAATTTCCACCTTCCTTGTGGAATGATCACCCCCACTCTTTTCGACGTAGCTGCCATAACTGGCCTTAGCCCACTAGGAGCGGATTATGATCCTACCCTACTATCTGACGACTCCATAGGCTTCGACACAAATAAGGCCACCTTCACATCCTATATTGCCAATTACCATGATAAAGAAACTGAAGAAGTCTCTGATCAAGAGCATGTAGCCTTCTTAGCCCTCTGGCTGTCGAGATGTGTTTTTTGCTCTAGATCTCTTCAAGTGGCGAAACGTTATGTTACCATGGCAAATCAGCTCCATGCTGGACATCAACTGTGCCTTAGTGAGATGATTTTGGCAAATTTATACGAATCTCTTGGCGAAAGGGTTACTTTCCTGACGAATATCAAGGACAAAGGAAGTATTCTGTTGTCAAGACCATTTTGGCTCTTACAACTGTGGCTCAACGCCACATTTGAAGCTTCCTTACCCAATAAACAAACTGTGGACGAAACTGCTCTGGAGGACAAAAGAGTTGAAGGAACTAGACTGGCGCAGTTAACCCCCAATGATGAAGGTCCGAGCCTTCAACAAACTTTTACTGGTTATGTAATGATGTTTGCTAAACGTCATAACTTCACACCCAATATGGCTTCTTTCGCCGATAGGAAAATTGGACCAGAGTGGTTCACCAGGAAACTCCCATTTGAGTCGAAAGCTCTAGAAGATGAATTCCTTAATGTCTGGGAATCTTTTCTCACCCCTAGACTTTTAGCTTCCAGACTCAATCCCTCAAAGCTAAAGATCTCCCTTGTTAATTACCAACCCAATCTGGTCTCTCGACAGTTTTGGTTAATACAAATAAAACCAAAACCCCTCTTCTCAAGGAAAGACTCTTTGATTCACTACAACATGACCCACACCAAAGATGAGTGTTCTGGGCTGCTGAAGAAGTATTCAAACCTGGTTAAAATTCAACCAGTGCCCTTTAAACCCAACTTCCTCTGTACTTAAGAGTTTGACGAATGGTGGAGGGATTATTATGATTCTCAATTTTTCGACGCGCCTTCTTTCACTATCCAACTGACCAGAGCTTTCGCCCTTGTGCAGGATAAAACAAAGAAAGGTACTTCAAGACACATCAAAGAAATCCAAGCATTCCAGAAATACTTTGAAACTGCCTACAGGCCCAACGAACTTAGTCGAACCATAAGCGAAGTAGCCGTTACTTTAAAAGAAAAATTTACCAGAAAACTGGATGAGTTAAAACTACCCTCATACGTTCGACCAGATAAACGTTATGAGATAGCTTTTAACCTTTATCCACCAAAATTTCCTCCTCTACCATCTGCTGAATTTGGTGTGGCTTTTAGTCCTCCATTTCTGGATTGGTTCACTTGTGGGGATTCCATGAAACTTCTTCGCCAGGAATATCAAAAACGTGTTAAGCGAGCGGTTCTGACTAAGTATACTTTGGACAATTTCAAAGGCCACCTTTATGTTAGCATAGAACACGTTCAAGTGGAAACTCCTATATATGAAGGTGTGGAATGGGAAGATACTCGACACCACTCCTTTTCATTTGCACATATATGTATATTTCGACCTGTGTTTAACTTTTTCCCTTTTTCTTAGCCGTAAAAATTCCTGCAAGGAAGGCAGCTGCCGTCGAAGCGTTAACTGCAGAGGACGTGGAAACCCCAAAAAATGCTACTCAGAAACCTTTGGCGAAGGTATGATTTTACCTTTTTTTTTTAATATTTCTTTACTATTTTTTTTGAAATACTAATGAAATCTCTTGCTATCTTTTCAGGGAAGTCGGAGACCTCATTCAACGCCAAATAAAAGAAAGGAAAAAGAACTTGAAGCTCCTGTCATTGAATCTGGTGACGAATCCCCTGATCAAGTCAAACCTTCAAGAAAAAAGAAGAAACCAACGAAGCCTCAACAACAAAAAACCCCTGCTTCCAGGATATTGGAGAGAACCCCTCGCAAAACTCCTGTCGAGCAAGTGACCACAGCTCCAGCAGAAAGTGAGAGTTCTAGTCTTAAGACTGAAATTCGCAAGGTAGGTTTTTTTTGGACAGTTAAAGGCATTTTCCCTCATGATAAATTAATTGACTTATTTATCTTCCAGGTCCTTGTCGACACTCATGGACATCCTATTGTTCAAGTCCTTCCAAAAAACAACAACAATCCCACTTACAACCCCACAAGTGCCTCAAAACCTTCCCCCAAAGATTCAACTAAAGAATCAGCCACTGAAGTGAATCAGCCCACCGCCGTCTCTAAAAAACTTCAAGACGTAATTGAAGAAGAAATTGATCCTGAGGATGATAACTTAATTGACGGTGGTGGAGACACTGTGATGCCTACGACAACACTCACCACAGCAGGTGATCCTAAAGATAATTCCCCCATCAACTTAAAGGATGCTGACAAAGAGAAAGATGGGGAAGCTGAAACAGATGACGAAGAGGAAGAAAGGAGTGAAGGCGAAAAAGAAACCGTTCCAAAGATTGCTGTTTATGAAGAGAAAGAAAGTGACAAGCAAAATCCCTCTGATTATCCCAGAGCTGGTTCAACCAACACAACTTCGACCAACCTTTCTCATGAAGAACTTGAGAATCTGAAGGTGCAAAGGCCATTGGAATATCTGAAGGCCATGCTCAGTACCCGTTATAACTTTGTTGACACCACCACCAGTAGTTCGACTACTTCAGGGACCATTTCTGGCGCAAGATCCATGGATGAAGTGATGGCCCAGATTCGGCAGAGAATCCTCAATATTTATTTGTTTCAACTTCTAGAGAAAGATTCATCTGCCCACTTTGACCTAAAAAAGATCTTGAAACAAATCAATGTCCTGGAGGCTCCCCCTGAAGTAACTGATGTTGTTGTAGACTTGACTACTCTTATTGACCTTGTAGCGGCAGATTTTAACCGGCTTAGAGACTATTCGAAAAAGCTCGAGAACAAGTCGGAAACACAACTTGCTGAATGAGATGCTGCTACAAGTTCTACCAATAAGGTAACTTAACTAAAAAAGGCCTCTGAACAAAATCAAAAAGAGGTTGCCAGCTGTGACGAAAACATCCTCAAATAGGAGAAACAAATTGTTGCTCTTCAAAACAAAATTTCTCAAGCTAAGAAACGCAAAGAAGAACTCCAACAAATTAATCAAGATGAAATAGCCAAAGAGATTGAAGTTGGAGTGCTTCATGTTGAAAGGGCTCAAAAATTAGGCAAAGAGATTGAGGAGATTTTGACCAGCAAGACCCTCTGCGAGCGTCGACTTCAGATTCAACGATCCAAGTTTGAAAAGTTAAAGAAATCTTTCCCTGTTTAACTTTGATATGTTGCTTGGTCCTTTGAGGCCTATTTCTTTTTGTAATGACATTTAAGCCACTTGTTTGGCGAATTTCACCAATTTAGTTATTTCTTTTGAAAGATTATTCGATTTCTATTTTAACTTCCTGCAATATAGGTTTATATTTTTTCAAATATTTCCCATTTATTTTCAGTATTCTCTTATCTTTATCTAATTCTTCGACTTCATACGCGCCATTGGAAAACACGTTTGTAATTTGAAAAGGTCCTTCCCACTTAGGGGACCATTTTCCCATAAGTCTATCCTTTCGATCCATGGGAAGAACCACTTTCTACACAAGGTCACCAATCGAAAAGGCTTTACCTTTTGCTCTTTTGTTGTAGAATTTCTCCGCCCTTTCTTTTTGCCTTTTCAATAAATCTAACGTGTTTAACCTCTCTACGTCTAAATTAACTAGCTCATCTATCATCATATTCCAATATCTATCCGATGGAATTTCATGATGTCTTTTAACTCTTGTTGACTGCAAGTATATCTCGACCGGTAAGACTGCAACGTGGCCATACGTTAGTCGAAAGGGTGTCGCATTTGTAGCTTCTTTAGGAGAGGTTCGACAAGCCCATAGAATTTGGTCCAAAGTTGTGTGCCAATTCTTTGGCTTTCTTCCCACGTGCTTCTTTATCAATCCAATTATAACCTTGTTTGCTGCTTCGACCTGCCCGTTGGCTTGAGCGTAGTAAGGCGTTAATGTGAGAAGTTTGAACCCCATTTCCTTCGCGAATGCTTGCATATTTTTACCAGTAAAAACAGACCCTTGATTCTTCGTTATTGTCTCTGGGATGCCAAACCTGTAAATGACGTGTCTTCGAATGAATTCAATTACTGATTCTTGATCCACATACACTAAAGGTATGGCTTCGATCCATTTTGTAAAATAATCGATCCCAACCAAAATAAACTTCTGGATTTTTGAAGAAGCCGACGAACTTCTCTAATCAAATCCAAAGCCCACCCTCTAAAGGACCAAGGCTTTATTATAGAATGTAACTCACTTGCAGGAACATGTGGTATCCCTGCGTGTACCTGACACTCTTGGCATCCTTTCGTGAATTCGATGCAATCCTTTAACATAGTTGGCCAATACATTCCTTGTCGGAATAATAACCACTTCATCTTATGGCCTGCTTGATGCGCACCGCATGCCCTGCTGTGTACGTTCGACAAAGCTATGTATGCCTCAGATTCGCCTAGACACTTAAGTAATATCCCTTCCGGAGTTTTCTTAAATAATCCATTCCCCAAAATCACTTAACTCAAAGCCCGATACCTGATTTTTCGTTCGACTGGTCCTGTTGGCTTTTGTAGATATTCTATTATGGGCTTCCTCCAATCTCCAGTCATTGAATTATCTATGTTAAAAATTTCAAAATTTTCTTCATCAGCGTATCCTAGCTTTATCCTCTCCAAATCTGATGGGGATAATCTGGCTGACACGACTCTTCCTCTAATTTCGATGGCTTTTTGCAACTTCTCCTTCGACACTTTGTATCTAGACGCAATATGTGTTAAATCGTTTGCCTCCTGATTTTCTATTCGAGGGATGAGTCGAATCATAACCATATCGAATCTTTTCAAGAGTCGATTAGCTATTACAAAGTACATGATTAAATTCTCTTTAACACACTTGTACTCCTTTGTTATTTGCTTTATGACTAACTCAGAGTCGCCCATTATTTCGACCCGAGTTGCCCCCAATTCTAACAAAATTTCAAGTCATGCTATCAAAGCCTCATATTCCGCCTCATTATTTGAACATAGGCCTTCGACTTTGTACTTAAATTTTGTTGGAATTTTGTTAGGAGAAATAATAAGCACTCATATTCCGGTTCCATTTTTATGACTAGAACCGTCAAAGTATAACTTCCATGGTTCTATTTCAATGTAGTCCAAAGACTTTTAATTTATAGCGTGGTCGACTATGAAATCAGCCACCACTTATCCTTTGACAGCCTTTAACGGGAAATATGTCAAAGAATACTCAGTTAATGCTAATGCCCACTTTCCAATTCGACTGTGCAAGATTGGTCTAGATAACATGTATTTTATAACATCGAAATGAGAAGAAACATAAACATCAACTGGTTTTATATAGTGCGTCAATTTCATACATGAAAAGTATAAACACAAACACAACTTTTCAATTACACTATATCTAGTTTCCGCGTCGTTCAAGACCCTACTGAGGTAGTAAATGACTCTTTCGACACCATTCTCATCCTCTTGAGCCAACATGCTCCCTAATGTCTTGTCCGACGCAGATATGTACAACCTTATACTCCTACTTCTACAAGGTGACATTAAAATTGGAGGATGCGTTAGGTATTCCTTAATCTTGTCGAAGGGATCATGCTGCTCTTGCCCCTATTCAAAGTCTTCCTTCCTGAGTTGAAGTAGAGGGGAAAAGGCTTGCGTCTTCCCACTGAGGTTGGAGATGAACCTTTTAAGAAAGTTGATCTTGCCAAGTAGAGACTGCAATTCCTTCTTTGTAGATAGCGCTTTCGCCTCCATTATTGCCTTGGCCTTGTTTTGGTTAATTTCGACCCCTTTCTTGTGGACCACAAAGCCTAGGAAGTCTCCCGCCTGCACACAAAACATACATTTGAGAGGATTCATCTTCAGACCAAACTTCCTCATCCGTTCAAAGGACTGTCGGAGGTGGTCTATATGATTTTTCCTGAAACAGACTTAATAACAATATCGTCAATATAAATTTTCATAAAATCCTCAATGAAATCGTGAAAAATCGAATTCATCGCTCGCTGGTACGTTGCCCCAGCATTCTTTAAGCCAAAAGGCATTACCACCCATTCTTAGGTGCCTAAGGCTCCAGGGCATCAAAACGCCATTTTAGGAACATCCTCCTCAGCAATACAAATTTGGTTAAACAAGAGTACCCATTAAGCATACTGAGGTACTCATGGCATGCGGCAAAATCGACGAGAATTTCCGCCACTGGCATAGGATATTCATCCTTTGGGGTAGCAGAATTCAAATCTCGAAAATCAATACACACCCTCAATTTGCCATTTTTCTTTATTACAGCAATCCATTCGACATACCTGGTCGGACAGATGAACTTGCATCTGAGGAGTCTTTCGACTTCTTCTTTAATCTTCGAGAGGATTTCTGGGGCAAATCTCCTTGGAGTTAACAAGTTTCCTCCCAGATTTTATTGGCAACCTTAATTCGACCAGACTTCTATCCAGCCCGGGCATTTCATCGTAGTCCCATGCAAAACAATCCTTGAATTCCTTCAATGCCTGGACTATTTCGACCTTGAGTTTAGGGCTCACTTTCGCACTGATATAGGTTGGTCTTTTCTCTGCCCCTGATCCCAAGTCAATTTCTTCAAGTGGATCATGTGCCATCATCTTGATGTTTGCTGCTAATGGATCCTTCTCAAAGCCCAATGGCTCATCGTCATAAACTGCGTCGAGCCTCTGGTTTTGCAAATCTCCTAGATCTTTATCCGGTGGATCCATATTAAAATCCTTTCCAAGACACTATTGATCTACTTCGATCTGGTTGGCTTTGACAGCCATATACTTTACTTTGGCCTCTAAGGCCGCTTTGAGTTTATTCTCGGCTATATAAGCCGCGATCTTTTCGAGAACTAATGACTCACTCATTGTCACTGAATTCGCTGCCCCATCTAGTTGGCTGGATGTGCGAGGTTCAAAAAATGTAGTCTTCTTCGCCAACTACCTCTCTATCCCACTGAAACCCATGGGTGGGGTGAAGGTATAGCGAGCAGAAAGCGTTGTCCGTTGGCGTCATGTCGAAGGTGGCTGGACTACAAGGAGCTATGTGAGCTAGATTCCTGTTGAAGCTTCGCCTATCAACCTGGTTTACTTCAGCCAGAAAGTAACTCTAGTCAGCCTCTATATTTTCAACAATCCCGTCTGCGCGCCAAATTGTTATTTGTTGATGCATTGACGAAGGGACGACACCAATGTCGTGTATCCACTCCCTTCCTAAAAGAAGGTTATAATTTGCTTTTGACGCAATCACCATAAACATTGCCGGCCTCGTGATGGTTCCGGCAGTTAGACCTACCTGTATCACACCCATAGTGGTTCCTACTTTCCCTTCGTAATTCGACAACACCATGTTATGAGGTTTGGTGTCGGAATCATCTTTTCCGATTTTCTTAAGCATATAATGCGACATTAAATTGACATCCGCTCCTCCATCGACCAAAATTTTATTCACCCCTATGTTACCCACTTTCCCTTTTATAAATAGCGGTTTCAAGTGGTTCCTCATTGAGTCATCTGGCCTTTCGAAAAATGCGTTATGTTCTTCAACGCATTCATTGTTCATGATATAATAGCAAACATGCCTGTGTTTGGCTGTTTCAACCTCCATAGCTTCCTCTTCCTCTTCGACTTCCATTATTTGATCATACTCCCTTGGGAGCACTGAGACAACGTTACATATTTGTTAGTTCTTTAATTTTAAGGGTTGGCATTAATTTTGTAAAACAAATAATAGCAGCAATATGTTATATAGGATAGTGTATATTGCTAAAGAAGAACAGGTTGAGCAAGAAGTCCTAGTGTGCAATGGAACATGTTGTGCTGGAACAACATGTCGTATCAAGATGTCCCATACAGGTTCATTCGACATCGCGCCAGAACTGAAGAGAATTTAGAATTCTGTTATGCCTTAACAGATGCAGAAGATTCAGGAAATAATATGCAATGTGGCACTGAATTAAAAGGTCTGAAGATTCAAGTCTGAAATTGATAAGGATATTGGAAAATATACACTTTCTAAATATGGAGATATTTTAGGAAGTTATAGATTGAAGTCCTATTTTGTAGCAGAAGTTTCTGCTGATTTGCAGCAGCTCATCTGCTATGTTTTTGTAGGCCCAAATCCAGTTGGGAATAGGTTATATATATATATATATATATATATATATATATATATATATATATATATATATATATATGTGTTTTGTAACCTAGTTTTGTAACGCAACCAAAGATGTAAAAGTTCTAGTATTAGGGTTGGTTCCTGTACCACTCGACCTGTGAGTTGGACAGTTTTTAAGTGTGATCCTCGAAGCTGTTAAGTAAGAGGAGTTTTGTTCTTGGAGGAAGCTTTTAAGTAACTCTAAGTTGTACCTTGGAAGGATGTCTTCCTTGTTGACTTGTTGTATAGGTAAAGAGCCGTTGATGCAGTGGCGGATTGTCAACTGCTAGACATCATTGCGATGATTGGGAGTGAGAAGTGTTTCTTATAGCCAGAGAGGATCTAGGTAGAAGGGTCATTGGGTAGTGATTGAGTGATAAGCTGTAAACAGAGAGTTTAGCTTTGAATTGATACTACTGATAGTGGACTTCATCCCTGGCTTGGTAGCCCCCAGAGTAGGTGTGTTAAAACGAACTGGGTTAACAATTCTGTGTGTCTTGCTCTTAATTTTTCAGTACCATGATTATTGCAATATACCTTGCCCTTTGTGATCATGTCAGACCAGATGTCGAACGACATGTTCTAGGACATCTGAATTCTGTACATGTACCAGAATTTTAATTGGTATCAGAGCAGGTCATTCTGTTCTGTATCTGGATAAGATCCGGGGGAGGATACTTTCTGGTTCATGGTCAAGGTAGAAGCTTTCTACTGAAAAGTTGTTTGAACTTGGAGTAGTTCATTTAGTTGTGAGGATAGTCCCTAGAAGTGGAGGATAGACTGTTCGTGACAGGCAGTGGCATATGCTGAAGGCTTGGAGGTTTGGTTGAAAAGCTGCTATGTTGTGGTTATGTTGTGGTTTGATTTATTTTCAAACCCGTGGTATTGTGGTGTCACCTGGATTATGATGCTAGGGCTGATTTGTGACACCTGAAGGTTTTGAGGAGTGTGTGTCTTGATCCGCTGCGTATCTATCTGAAAACTCTCGAGGTTGCAATTGAGGAGGTTGTTCTTCTCTAAATGTATACACTATGGTGATGGGATATATGCAAAACTGCTTCAACTTACTTTGTCAAAGATACTTGAAGATTATTGTTCAAGTCCACTCATAAAGGCATTGATAAGTGAAGTTGTAAGGAAGAGATCTGAGGATAGTGAGAAGTAATTTACTTTTGCTTCCTTTTAAAAGGTTTAATCTCCAGTCTTCGTTTTTTATGGAATGATGTCTTATCTTGTGTTAGAACATCTTGTCAGAATTATGCAGAATTCTGGTGTCTAAAGGAATGGCATGGCAGATGCTCTGGGTGCTAAACAAATGTGGTTTGATCACATGGGTTTAGAACCTACTCCTGATCTGGAAGAGGAGGCATCTGGGTGGTAATGTCTAAGAGGTTTCTGGCCCTGGAACTTATCTTAGATGTGTGAGTTGGTCAAGGTGTGATCAACATGTTATTTACTCCTGAGGTCAGTTTATTTCTGGTCCTTGCTGCAGGAGTAGAGAACCTGAGGTTCAAGAAGTATTATCTCTAGCAGACTTCTTGGACATGAAGGTCAAAGATCAAAAAGGCATGTTCTGAATGATCTTGTGAAGCTAGATAAGTATTGACTGTGTGTGCTTAAGGATTGATATGATCTAATCACAGTCTGTGCTGTTATTAAAGGGGAGAATGTATGTTTCTCTGAAGTGCTCTTGGCAGTTTCTGAGGGAGAGTACCTGATGTTTTGGAAGACCTTGAAGACATGTCTTGACATCATTATATTAAGAATTTACCTTCTCAAGCTGTCTGGATGATGAGAGTTGGATGAGAAAATACTACTCTCATGCTTCTTTGATGTGATGAGTTATGATGGTTGGTCCCAAGGCTTAAAGGGGGAAGTTTGGAGATTCTGTTTTTGGAATGTGGTCATGATGTCTTAACATCTGTTGACAGAACATTCTGTTCAGAATGTTATGGTGTTTGTCTCCTGAGATCACAAGTCTCTACTTGATTTATGGACTGATGTAAGGGTTAAGCAGTAGGTGAATGTGTTCAGCAGGTGTGTTGAACAGAGAGTGAGCTCTTGAAGACATGAAGATGAGTCTCATGTTCTCCATTCATTTAAGGCATTCTTCTTGCAAAGGAGTACTGGTGGTCTTAGATAGAGAAAAGTTGATCAGATTGAGATCATGTGAGTAATGGTACAAGTGATGATTGTGTTCAACTTGTGAGTTGAACAAAGAGTGAGCTCTTGAAGACATGAAGATGCGTCTTATGTTTTCCATTCTTCAAGGTACTAAGAAGCACATGATAGGGGGACAGTGTTACAATTTTATGCAGCTGGACGTGTGATGTTAAGGGGGAGATTGATAAATCTACTGCTTTTGGTGTTGGCACTTATTTTGAAGCAAATTAAGAATTTGCAGACATAAGGAGTTAGTATTGCATTTGTTTAGTTAAATGGAACAGAATTAAAACAGAAATTTATTGCATCTTTGAAAGTATACAAGATTAGTAAAAACACCAAACAAAGGGTCTAAAGGTTATCCCAACCCCCCCGAATCAAGAAATGTTTTCCAATCTTCGTCCCATTCGTCATCAGAAGCTTGAAGTTGCACTTGGTTTTTCTTGATGGTCTTCATCCTTGTCTCTGATGTCTTGCCTGTTCTCTTTGCTCCTGAAGATGTACCAGCTGTGGACAGTGTTGTGTCCTTCAACTTTTGAGGATCTAGCTTCTTGTTCTCCTGCATGTGTCTCTTTCCTGCATTCTTGTTAGACTGACTCATGATTCTTTACTTGATGTGCTGATAGGAGCAAGGAGGGGTGTTATTTATAATGGATAAAGAGTCATTGTTTGTATCGCCTGACCAGTCAAAGTAGTCTTTGGCGTGGGAATTGGTTCTTGGGAACCTGTTCTTTTGTCACATTGGATGCCGGAACGGCGTGCCTTGGTAGAAGTTGTCCTAGTGTACCTAAAAGGATGAGCCTAGGTCTTGTCTTGTCTAATTGTCTGTTATGACTCTTTTTAGTTTGCTTTTGGTATAGCTGCTGGTGCTGGTTGTGATCTAGTGGTGTGTTCCTTAGTCTTATGCTGATGTCCTACATACTGTTGCAACATCGTTATTTGTTGTGTACCATGCTTGTGGAGTTGGAAGAAGCAGCATTATTGTCCGAAGTGGCAGTTCTGACATAATGTGGATTAGAATGGGCAGATTCTGATCTTGATGGTAAGTAGTTCTGGTAATACATGACTACTCTCATGTTGAAGACTCTATTAGGGTGTTATAAGGTTGGTTCCAGGAGGTTCCTTCTAATACAAGTAAAAGGTGGTGGCAGTCCTTATCTTGTGTTGCAAGACATTTGTTTGGAATATGTGAGAAATTTCAAATCAAGTGGGTTTTTGTTTTTCTGGAATTGGCAGACCATGTATCCAAAATCAATATGGTAAGGTCTTGCTCAACATATACCAGCTTGTGGCAATATCGTTGTGAGAGCATAAGGAGCATTGATTGTTAAGGCTGTTGTCTATAAGTCTATTGCTGCAAGTAGCCTGTGGGTTGTTCAAGTTTGTGCAGTGTGATGTCAAACATCTTGATGGGGCATATCATAACTGTGTGAAGTTAGTGCCTATGCAGGAGAGTTCTGAAAAGCATAATTTTTGTATATGGGTGACTTAATTTTTCTCTGTTGTTTCTGAAGGAATCTTGAAGGGATTGTGAGAAGTCGTCTCAGTATCCATTAGATAAGAAGATGTGGTTATATAAGTGTCTGTGGAGTCTTGGGTTGATAATGTTATGAGCAAGCTGACAAACTGTTTTGGTAAGATGTCAGAACATGGTACAGGACATGTCTCTCTTGAGCCAAACAAGGAATTTTTCTGGTCGGTAGTGCAAGGATAAGGTGAAACACGTGTCTCTGCCTATGCATGGAGCGTTATTGGCCTAATTTATGGTAAGATTCAGTTGAGAAACATTTAAGGCAGTCAAAGGCAGTTTTGGAAGGTAGACATTGAATTTGAATGCAGTTTCTGATACCTAAAATAGCGTTTCTTTGATCAAGAACCTTGACATATTCAAGGCTCGTTAATTCTTAAGTTACTGGTCAGCTATTTATAGGGGTTGTTCACGTCTCCTCCAGCCAAGTGAGTGTTTTGTTTCACAAGTCTTATGGGGTTTGTTCGTATTTGGGTGAGCATCACTTGGGTCTGGTTTTGTGAGGGCCTTCTTTGCCAATTTTTGGCTAAAAAGGGGGAGAAAGGGTATGTGAAATGGGTTATGCAGATGCCTTGTTTGGAGTCTGCAGTAGTTTCAACTGTTTGTAGTAATGTCGAAGAGGGTTTCATTTCCTTAAAGTTCCAATTGTGACTTGTGTCCTGAGTTATGAACACAGTTGTGACTTGTGTTCTGAGTTACCTGGGTTGATAGATTGATACTTCTTAAGTTTCATCCTATGCCACAGGTTGACTGGGGGCATCTAATCAAGTAAGGTGTGCAGAAATCTCGTATGCCACCATTGGTCCTTTGTGTCAAGACATACATTTCTTTTCTGGAGGAGTCTTCTACAATTATCCAGGTCTGAGCTGGAAGGAAAAAGAAATGTGTTGTATTAAGGGGGAGTCAGATATCTTCTTCCTCATGTACACCAGATATCTTCTTCCTCATGTGCATAACTTCGGGACTTTCTACTTCTTAGGTCCTAATGTGCTGCCTGAAGTAATTATGCTGTGGTGCTCGAAGGTGATGTTATGGAGCTCATAGAAATGTGCTGCCAAAAGAGTTGTCAAACATGATGTCCTAACATCATTCAAGTAGAAGATGATTCTCCATGATTGCTGTTCACAGTAGCTACTGATGGTTACTATTAGGATCAGTAGTTGCTGATGACTACTGACATTAGTATAGAGTTGTGATTGCTGCTGTAATCTGAGTTGTAATGTTTATGTATTTGTTTTAGCCAAAATTTGCCAAAGGGGGAGAATGTTAGTTCTTTAATTTTAAGGGTTGGCATTAATTTTGTAAAACAAATAATAGCAGCAATATGTTATATAGGATAGTGTATCTTGCTAAAGAAGAACAGGTTGAGCAAGAAGTCCTAGTGTGCAATGGAACATGTTGTGCTGGAACAACATGCCGTATCAAGATGTCCCATGCAGGTTCATTCGACATCGCGCCAGAACTGAAGTGAATTTAGAATTCTGTTATGCCTTAACAGATGCAGAAGATTCAGGAAATAATATGCAATGTGGCGCTGAATTAAAAGGTCTGAAGATTCAAGTCTGAAATTGATAAGGATATTGGAAAATATACACTTTCTAAATATGGAGATATTTTAGAAAGTTATAGATTGAAGTCCTATTTTGTAGCATAAGTTTCTGCTGATTTGCAGCAGCTCATCTGCTATGTTTTTGTAAGCCCAAATCCAGTTGGGAATAGGTCATATATATATGTTTTGTAACCTAGTTTTGTAACACAACCAAAGATGTAAAAGTTCTAGTATTAGGGTTGGTTCCTGTACCACTCGACCTGTGAGTTGGACAGTTTTTAAGTGTGATCCTCGAAGCTGTTAAGTAAGAGAAGTTTTGTTCTTGGAGGAAGCTTTTAAGTAACTCTAAGTTGTACCTTGGAAGGATGTCTTCCTTGTTGACTTGTTGTATAGGTAAAGAGCCGTTGATGTAGTGGCGGATTGTCAACTGCTAGACATCATTGCGATGATTGGGAGTGAGAAGTGTTTCTCATAGCTAGAGAGGATCTAGGTAGAAGGGTCATTGGGTAGTGATTGAGTGATAAGCTGTAAACGGAGAGTTTAGCTTTGAATTGATACTACTGATAGTGGACTTCATCCCTGGATTGGTAGCCCCCAGAGTAGGTGTGTTAAACCGAACTGGGTTAACAATTCTGTGTGTCTTGCTCTTAATTTTTCAGTACCATGATTATTGCAATATACCTTGCCCTTTGTGATCATGTCAGACCAGATGTCGAACGGCATGTTCTAGGACATCTGAATTCTGCACATGTACCAGAATTTCAATATTACGTCGAATAATGCCTCTGATTCTAAGTTAAAATCGTCTGTCATTTCATCATCCCTGGTTACTTCCTCCTTTGATGATACTTGTACTGGAGCAACAGGTAGCTTCTCGACCTTTACCTCTTCCTTCTGAGTCAAAGTTTGAACATTGCTGCTGGAAGATCCTCGTTGTACTTCGAAATCATTCCATTTCCCTTGTCCTTGGGCTTGTCGGATTAGATTGACCTACCTGTTGTCTAGAGCTTTATTTGTGGGTTTGAACATGTTGGGGTATCTTTCCCCTAACCTCTCCCTTTGGTCCCCTCTCTTGGGGTCGAATCTTTCCCTAGAAGGTCTCCAATTTCCCCTTCTTTTTGCTCTCTCCACTCCCTCTAAGTTTTGTGTAGCCTTTTTTTCGAAGACGACACTGCAACGAGGGCATAGCATTACCTCAGATCTTTTCCTCTGGCATTTATGTATGAAGTCTGCCAGATTCTCTTCCTCCTTGGGATACGCCAGTTTATGGTACTCCTCACGTCGACGCTCTTCGTCGACTTGCATTGATACGTTCTGAGCCACTTCGACCATGTTTACATTGGCAGGTGTCTCTGTGTCCATGCTTAATTTATTCAACTTCAAACTGAGGCCCTCATTGACCTCGTGTTCCTTCTTCATATGATTGAAGTCCTCAGAGATTTTCTTCGTTAGCACCTTTGGAAGTGGACTCCAGGTAACCTGCGGGCTGACGAATCTGACATCTTTGTTTTTTGGATCCTCCATGGTCCTTTGGAGAATACCAACAGCAGCTTGTTTGTAAGAACCTTTAGTAGTTCCTTTGTTAATTTGGGCGAAACCCTCAGTAGTCTCATCGTTGTTTCTAGTGAAACCTTCAGTAGCTTCATTGTTGATTTGGACTAAACCGTTAGTAGTTTCGTTGTTCACTTGGACGAAACCATCAGTAGTTTTGTTGTTCTTTTGGATGAAACCATCAGTAGTTTCGTTGTTCTTTTGGACGATACCATCAGTAGTTTCGTTGTTCTTTTGGACGAAACCATCAGTAGTTTCGTTGTTGACGCCAGCAGTGGCCTCAGTAATGTAGTTCTCAATGATCTTTCCATCAAGGTCTTCAGTAACCTTAACCATCATAGCCTGGCTCACGAAATCAGAAGTGACTTCGACCATATCACATTTGTTGGCGAGATCTTCAACAACCTCCACCATATTCACGTTGTTGTTGTTGAAGCCATCAGTAGCCTCAATCATGTTCACATTCGTCGAAGACATCAATAACCTCGACCATGTTCACTGTGATGGCTCAGCATAGTGGGCCTCCACTACTTGCAAAGAGTTTGAATTCACCTTTGCCTGGAATTTCGACTTGTCGCCGAATTTGAGTCTTCCATCTCTGATTGCATTCTGCACTAGATCCCTGAAAAGGAAACATTGAGATGTTTTATGACCCAAAAAATCATGGTACTTGCAAAACCCTCTCTTTTTTTGCTGTTCTAAAGGAGGCACTTTAGTACCAGAAGGCACTATCATTTGGCCATCCTTGACTAACAAATCAAATATTTCGTCACACTTTGTGGCGTCGAACGTATAAGTTCTTTTGGGGAATTTGTCGTTCTTTTCCGATTCGACGGAGTTAAGACTTTGCACGCATATGGTGGCCCCTGTTTTAGTTCTGCCAAATCGACTTCTTGTTCATCGAGGTTTGATGACCCATCTTCGTCATCATCCTCACAAACCCCGACATATGCTACCCTTTCTTTCTTATTTTTACTAGCCCTAGCTTTTTTGGCTTTTAGTCGTTCGACCTGTCTAACCATATCAGTCAATTGGGCCATGTCTCTTAAGTACTGGGTATCTAATTTCTTTCTGATTGAATAGCCAAGGCCACCAGCAGCCATTTCGACTAACTCATGTTTAGGAACTTGTGTGAAACACTTTGCCTTGAGCAACCTAAACTTATTCAAGTAATCATCAATTAGCTCTGAGAACTTTCTCTTGACGCTAGCCAATTCTTTCAGAGTTATCTTCATCTGTCCTATGTAGAATTGTTCATGGAATAATCTCTCCAACTGGGTCCAGGTATGTATCGAATGCGCAGACAATGTGGTGAACCAAGTAAAAGCATTCTTCGTCAGGGAACTAGGGAAGTATTTTATTTTCAAATTCCCATTGTGCGCTATTTCGCCTGCTTTAATTAAGTACCACGCCACATGTTCGATCGTCGAGTCACTAGTATCCCCTGAAAATTTTTTAAACTTGGGGACTTTCCATCTATGGGGTAGTTCTTGCTGCAAAATATATTTTGATAAAGGGGAAGTATAACTGGGCCTCTTGTAGCGAGCGATTTTGGACGCGGTTCTTAAGCGCTGGTCGCTCTCTGCGGTTGAGCTTAAACTACAGGTCAATTCATTTTTTATCCTATTGTGAGCTGAATAAGGAAGGGAAATAGATGTCTCCAATTAACCCTGCTTTGCATATTGAGTTTAAACAGCGGTCTGTTAAGTTACGGATGCTATCAATGTGGGGGGCCTTTGTACTGGTTATTTGTATTTTCGCCAATACTGGTTTCTTTCTTTCTAGAATTTTCTGGCAGGGAACAAGGATTAGGATGTTAGGACTGATGCTTTTTGCTAGATATGTGAGAGTATGGGATTTTGGTTTTTTGTTGATTGTGCTCACTAAGATCTTTCTTTCAATCTTATGCCTACGTATTCCCGTTTACCAAAACAGGGAAATCAGAGCGTTCGTAGTTCCTCCTATTCTATGGGAGGAAATGGGTGTTTTGGTGTCTTGTTCAAAGCCCAAGACGTGAAGCGAAAGGTAGTTTATATCTTGATCAAAGCCCAAGATGTGAAGCTGAAAAGTCCACTTGTATCTTGTTCAAAGCCCAAGATGTGAAGCTAAAAGGTGTTGTCTTTAGAGAGAATTTGTCATCTCTAAAGAGGGGGTTTTTGTCACAACTGTTTATAAAGGAGAATTACTTTAACCGGGATATGTGAATCAGGCAATGCCATAATTTCCTTTATAGGGGATTTCTGACCTGAAGAAGAAGACTTTAACTCAGCGTAGAGCAATGCTATCTTTCCTTAGGAATTTCTCATGCTAAAAGAGGGACAGTGGCATGGATATAGATGATCCAGAGGCTTGCCACTTACAGTGATTAGATGAAGGGGAAGGAGTTGTTAATGTTTTTTGTACTGTGAACGAGGCACTGCTTTGATGCTAAAAGGTTGATTGGATCAACCAGTGGTTTTCTTATACAAATCCTAAGAGGAGGCTATTATGTGTCTCGTACAAAGCCCGAGAGAGAGGCTAAAAGGTTTTGACTCAACGAGGGAATCTTTTGGTATCTCGTATAAAGCCCGAGATGGAGGCTATTTGACTCAACAAGAGAGTTTTTGTATCTTGTACGAAGCCCGAGATGGAGGCGAAAGGGGGTTGATCCTGCAAGAGGATATTTTATACTCAACAAGAGAGTGTTTTTGTATCTCGTACAAAGCCCGAGATGGAGGCTAAAATTTGTTTGGCTCAATAAGAACCTTTTTGTATCTCGTATAAAGCCCGAGATGGAGGCTGAAGATGTTTGACTCAACAAGAGAGTCTTTTATACTCAACGAGAGAGTGATTTTGTATCTCGTACGAAGCCCGAGATGGAGGCTGCAGATGGTGATTGACTCAACAAGGGAGTCTCTTGTGTGTCTCGTACAAAGCCCGAGAGAGAGGCTAAACGTTGTTTGACTCCACTGGGGAGAATTTTGGTATCTCGTACAAAGCTCGAGATGGAGGCTAAACGTTTGCTTCGCATGGAAGAATCATTGTACAGAGCCCAAGAGGAGGCTATGGTAACTGTTTCAGTTAAGTGACAGGTCCAGTATACTGATTTTAAAGAGAAAATCAGTTCTTATATGAGCAACACTGTACTCAGGGATTTGATTTGAGGATCAGGGATATTTCCTTCTCTTTGAGGAAACGAGAAATCCAAAGGGTATTGAGACTGTCCGAGTCTGCGGGTTTCCTTCATATTTAATGAAGGGGTCACTTGAGAATGTCTTTGAGACTCAAGGAAGTTAGACTGTCTGAGTCTAGAGTTTCATCCTTTGTACTATGCTTTGAGAAACAGTAGTAGACTCTATGAAAGGACTGTTCTATGAGGATGACTAGGTTCTGTTCCTATACCTCTAGGAGGTCGTCGGGACAATTTGTACGAAGCCCAAGAGGAGGCTAGAGACTTTTAAAAAGCCGAGAGGTCCTTGTACTAAGCCCAAGAGGAGGCTATCATTCCCGGAGGAAGAGATCATTATACGAAGCCTAAGAGGAGGCTGTGAATACTTCTAAGAAGCCGTAGGGTCCTTGTACTAAGCCCAAGAGGAGGCGGGGTTGCTTTTAGGAAGCCTGTGGGTCCTTGTACAATGCCCAAGAGGAGGCCGATGCTTTTAAGAAGCCCGTGGGTGCCCAAACCCCGAGAAATTCAAGGCAATGCTATTCACCGAGAATAGATCAAAGTCAGGAAAGTCTGAGAATTTGGAAGAAACTCAAAGATGCCATTCACAGAGAATACATTCATCTCTGGGAGTAGAGTTTCTTGACGATTCCTAATGAGGATAGCCTGAGAGAAGACTGTATCTGGTGATCCTATTGGGGATCTAGTTGTCTATTTCTACGAATAAGCGAAACGGCGTCACCTAGTTCTAGACGTAGTTGCCGAGGAAACTCTAAATATCTATACTATTATTACACAGTTGATATGAGTTTATGAAAGAATACTTACAGCGAAACATTCCCACAATACAGTTATATGTATATGAATGCCGTAAATAAAAGCGATAACCACTTACTCGGTTGTAGAGCTTCCATGCTGTTTGGTTAGTTGTTCAACAAAGAAAGATTGAAAACAACAGTATATTCAAAATCAAAGGAGAAAGTGCTTTGAAAAAGAAAGATTTGGGGCTTACAGCTCAAGGAGAGGCCCAACAGTTTTGAATGGGTCTTATATCTCAAGGAGAGGCCCAAAAGTTTTGAATGGGTCTTATAGCTCAAGGAGAGGCCCAAGGTTTGTTTTTCAACGGATGAATATCGCGTCGAACGCTTTTGAAATACAACGGGACTTATACAATAAGTGAGGCCCAAAAATAGGTTGTATTTACAAAGGGTTGGATCTTACACTCTATTAGAGGCCCAAAAAGTTTTGAAAATGATTTATGAGGGTTGAATTAATCCAAAACCCTAATTTGTTTTCAAAAATGTATTTAATTGAATAAAAATTCAATTAAAATGATCAAAATTGTTTAACACATGGAAAACAAATTGTGATCTTGGATTAATGTTTCAAAAATTAAGTATTGACCTACAAAATAATTAGAAAGCATTAAAAGTTGCAAAATCAAGGTGGAAAAAATATTTTAAATGTCAAAAACAATTAAAACATTAAGTATTTGCAAAAATATCAATTATACAAAATAAATAATATTTTTGGGATTTTTTGGGAAAATAAAATATTTTAACATTTTTGTGAATTATTAAAAAAAGAATCAACTCAAAATCATTAAAACTCAGAGAGAAATTAATTTTTGAATCAATTAAATAAAATCACAAAATTCAAATATTTGAATTTGAAAGAAATGGCGCCAAGAACACACCAAGAACACACGCGTGTTCTGGGTTTGGCCAGATTTGCATTTTCTATTCAATCTCACTGAATACTTGATTATATAATGCAATCCACATATCATTATGCTCGTCTTAACCTCACGATCATGTCTATGTCCATTAATTTCATTTAAATTAAACATATAACAAGAAATCATGAAGAATCCTCAAGAACCGTAATTTCTGCATGAAGGCTAGGATTTTTTATACACGATTCAAATAATGTAATTAATTGAGGGGAAACATTCCATGCATGATTATGAACATATGGCCAAATTATTGTGCATCAAAAATTGCATGGATCATAGAGTTAGAAGAGCTCATGCTTACCACTTGCAGCTGGTGATCGTGATTTGTGTTGGAGATGTTACAGCTAGGTTCCAATGATCTAGATAGCTTCCCTAGGTGCCATGGAGTGTGTATGAATATTTGGAATGGATTGAAATGGTTTGGAGTTGAAGATGACACCTCAACTGCAAAACTGTCATGAACTTGAGCAATTGGCTGGTGATTTTGTGAAATCTGTGTTCCAGATGTTATGTGAGTGTTTGGATCACTTCTATATGATGTATATGAGGTGTGTGTATGATTGGTTTGAGTGGAATTTCCCTCTAGCTCAAAACCCGATAGCTACCTTGCTAAGAAAGGTATTTTTGCCAAGAGAAAGAGATTTTGAGAAAAACAAGTGTTGTAGGCCTTTGGTGTACTCAAACTGATCACAATTGAGCTCTATTTATAGTAGAGCAAGTTTGTTTTGGGATCCACAGTGAATGGCAACTGTAGCAGAGGTTTGGCCAATGTTGGCCAATGGAAATTCAAGTCTCCTCTAGCCATTGACTAGAGGTTAGGGCACAGGGCTGTGGTTCCCTTGGTCTTGGATAAGTCTTGACTGAATTCAGTTGAGAATGGCTCAGTCCATGCCACCTTGATGCTTCCATTGAATGCTCCATTCCAAAATTGGAGTCTTGTCCCTATTTTGGCCATTTTATGTTCAACATGCTATTTCTTGTTCCAAAGACTTTGGAGGCTTGGCTCAGTGATTGTCCCCTTTAGATTCAATCCTCTGAGGTGTCCAAGTGGATAGGAGCATTTGGATTTGGCTGATTTTGGCAAATCGAGTAAAAATGCAAATTCTGCCTTGCCTTGACAGATTTCAACAAGGCAACTTGCCAATGTCATATCTCATGACTCAAATGGAATTTGGTAATGTTCTTGGCCATTTTGGAAAGCCCTTACATGATACAACAACTGTTTGAACATGTTTGGTTTTGATATATTTTGAATCCAAGTGAAAAATCCCCCTACATTTGGAAAAAAATGAAGACAGATTTGGACTTAGTGAAAATTTCACTAAGTGTTGGAAAAAGTGACATTTTCATTTTTCAGCCATTTTGATCACTCCATAACTCAAAATCCTTAATGAATTGGACTTAGGTCTAGTTGAAGTTTTTGTAGAGGGTAATGAGGGATACAAATCCATCTTTGGATGAGGAAAAATGGCTTTGTGGTTTAGGAGTTATGATCCTTCAAAGTTGGCACCCTTGCCACTTTATTTTTAACTTAGAAAATTTTTTAAGTTTTGATGGTTACCCCTTTTACAAGTTATCTAACTTTTCTTGATTTTTCTTGATGAATGATGATTCAAATCATACATTAACATCATTTTAGGGTTAAAAATCCATTTTTGTGAAAATCTCAAAAAGTCAAAGTTGACTTTTGTGCACAGTTGACTTTTTGTCAAATGAATTCCAAACTGTGTAATTCCTTAGGAAATCATGTCCTTGACCTAAATCAAACTTGATGGACATGTTCCATGGGTGTCATAGGGTATATTGAGGCATGTCTTAGGGTTTGGGAGCATGTCCTGGTCAAAAGTCAAAGTTTCAGTTGACTTTTTCCTTAAAACCCTAATTGCGGTGCAGATGAAATTGAGACTTGTTGCTCAAGCTTCTTGGATTAATCCATTGTTCCAAATGGATCAATATAGTTCATTAGAGACCCTCAAACCCTCTCTTGAGGTCTTGGTTCATTATTTGCCCCAAAAGTCAACTTAGGGGTGAATTAGGTCAAGAAACCCTAATTCCTGATTTTTGGTGTATGCATCCCCTGAGGTTAAATTGACTTGATGATTGGGTCCATGAGGTTCCATGGAGTATATTAGGTTATGTTTTGGATCATTGGCTTGTGCCCAGATGAAATTTTCCATCTGGAGGCCCTGGTCGACCAAAACCCTAATTTGGTGACACTGTCGATCTTGAGACTTGATCCACCTAGAAGGGAAAAGCCTTGTGCTTAATCCTTGAAGTGGGAGTCCTCTTGATCCATTGTGGATATTTGAGAGGCTAGGCAAGTTGAAGATCATGTCATTCCTTGATTGATCCTTTGTCTAAGAGCTCTGCAGGGGCTTGAAACCCTAAATCCTGTTTGTAGTGAATGCTCTCCCACCTTTGGGGAGACTAATGAGGTATGATGGTCCATCCATATTGTTCTGATGATTTGCACAATGATGGGAAATCTTAGTGGTGAAAATTTGGGGTATGACAGATGCCCCTATTTAATCTTCTTGGACCCGAAGGTGTGAATGACGATGGTATTCAGGCATTCGGGGTGCAAGAGGATTAAATATCGGAATACCCAAAATTTTGATGGCTATGAATGGCGGCCTGCGCATTCATCTTCTTTTGTTAAGCGATGATTCTTATAAGAGGTAAACTTCCCCTCGATCCTGGTCTTCAGCCAAGGAGCTGGTCTCAGTTTTCTTTTGAAATAAACCTCCCCTCGATCCTGGTTTCCTACCAAGGAACTGGTCTAAGTTTCTGAAATAAACTTCCCCTCGATCCTGGTTTCCTACCAAGGAACTGGTCTTAGTTTCTAAAGTAAACTTCCCCTCGATCCTGGTTTCATACCAAGGAACTGGTCTTAGTTTCTGAAATAAACTTCCCCTCGATCCTAGTTTCCTACCAAGGAACTGGTCTTAGTTTCTGAAATAAACTTCCCCTCGATCCTGGTTTCCTACCAAGGAACTGGTCTAAGTTGCGGTTGTAAACTTCCCCTCGATCCTGGTTTCCTACCAAGGAACTGGTCTCAGTTTCTGATGTAAACTTCCCCTCGATCCTGGTTTCCTACCAAGGAACTGGTCTTAGTTTCTTTTATCAATAAACTTTATTGACAAGGAACACTATTTATAGCAGTTTTCCTCAAACTTCTCGCCGAATTTTCCTGGGGAGATGCCATTTGATAGAAAAACTTTGATGTCAGACGCGCTGGGGAACCCATTCGTCTGAGTTGTAGAGGTGTACAAACTTCTCTGTTTGGAGACGCCATTTATGTCTACTGGGGGAAAGCAGGTCTCTTGAGAGACTGCTGTCGCTTGGGATCTTACATCATACTTTTCTCAGGATCTTCCCGGAGAAACGCCATATGATGGGATCCAATTTTGAGGTGCCGATGACCTTTTCATCAGCGATTTTTTTGGAGCGAAACTGGCGTGTTGCCGAATCTCTGATTAAGGGGCTTTCTCTCGGGATTTTCCTTAATCCGGGAAAGCAAGGATATCATCTTCAATGGCGAAGAGTGATGCTGACTGACGGCTCTCTGATGTTTCAGAGGTTCAAGTTATCAAAGTGGTCAAGGGCCAACTTTCTTCCAGAAATAAACTGGAGGCGAGGTTGTTCAAACGCAGCGTTTCCTGACGAGCCAAGAACTAACAACTCGATTGAGAGGACTCCTATCTCTAAGGGACAAGACCGACTAGAGAGATAGTAATGCAATATAATTATGTGAATGCAAATCAATAATGCATGATGTATGTATGTATGTGCCGACAAAACTAACGCGACATACAAACTGACGGGTGAACACGACTAGATACTCGGCCATCGCGGGGCGTATAGAAATATCGCTGGTTCAAGATAGCAATTCTACCTTGCTTAGGAGAGATAGTCCCTGCGAGTAATACCGTTGGTCGGGCTTAGGAGGTAAGAACTCTGCCGTGGCGTGTCAGACGAAACAAGGTCTCTGACACAGTTGATCCCTTCATTCAAGCGTACTGGGTTAGAAGGAGAACTTTGATTCTGCACTTTGAAGTTTACCTACTTCTGGAGAAGCGGTTGATGTTCCTTTGATGTTCAACAATCAAAAGAAATTACTGTCTTTATTTTAAAAGCAAAAAAAGTTTTAACAAGTAAATTCATTTTTGTTTTATTTCAAGAATCGTTGATCATGTTAAAATGTCGTTCTGTAAAGCTAAAACAAATAAGAATTACAAACAAAAGCACAAGGGCTCAAATTTTATTGATAAGATGGAGATCAACCAAACGCGTGATTCCAAAGAGTATATACAAAGTTTGAAAATGGTAATTTACAGGGAAAAGGGCTACGTTGAAACATAACGACCACTATCCTTCTACCAACTTTGAATTCGGGACATCCTGAGCTTCTGTCGAAGATGACCTTGACTGGAGCTTTCCTCCGATGGATGGTGTAACTGCTGCTGAGGGACTTGCCTCTGTTGAACATAGTTACTTGCCATTATCCCTAATTTTTACCTGGATTGTACTATGAGATTTCCAATCCACCGGGATGATTTTTTCATGCCTCTAACTTTTGCCTGGACCGCCCTTTCGGGTTTTCAATCCACCGAGACATTTTTTTTTTAGTTTAGGGGAAGTATTTCTTGACTACATCAACATTCGTGGGGTAGAAAAATTCCTCTCCATCCATGGTTGCAAGTCTCAAGGGGCCGCCTGAGAAAGCTTTCGTGACCACATATGGGCCATCATAATTTGGAGTCCATTTACCCTGAGAATCAGTGAGAAAAGATTGTATCTTCTTGAGCACAAGGTCTCCTTTTCTGAAGACACGAGGTCGGACCTTTTTGTCGAACGCCCTCTTCATTCTTCGCTGATACAACTGACTGTGGCATAGTGCCGTGATTCGCTTCTCTTCGATCAGGTTTAATTCGTCATGTCGACTTTGACACCATTCAGCTTCTGAAAGCTTAGCTTCCATCAATACCCGGATTGATGGGATCTCTACTTCTATGGGGAGAACTGCCTCCATACCATATACTAGAGAGAAAGGGGTTGCCCCTGTTGAAGTGCGGACAGATGTGCGATAACCATGAAGGGCAAAGGGTAGCATCTCGTGCCAGTCTTTGTAGGTTACAACCATCTTTTGAACGATCCTCTTGATATTCTTATTAGCCGCTTCTACCGCTCCATTCATCTTGGGTCGGTAGGGATATGAGTTATGGTGTTCGATCTTGAACTCTGCGCACAACTCTTTCATCATCTTGTTGTTCAAGTTAGATCCATTATCAGTAATGATCTGGCTCGGAACACCATAACGGCAGATGATATTGTTTTTGATAAATCAGACCACCACTTGTCGAGTTACATTAGCGTACGAAGCTGCTTTGACCCACTTGGTGAAATAGTCAATGGCTACCAGGATGAACCGATGTCCGTTTGAAGCCTTAGGTTCGATCAAGCCAATCATGTCGATTCCCCATATGGAAAAAGGCCACGGGGAAGAAAGAACTTTGAGATGTGATGGCAGTACATGAATTTTGTCGGAGTATATCTGACATTTGTGGCACCTCCTCATGTACTTGTAGCAGTCGGATTCCATGGTCAACCAGTAGTACCCTGCTCTCAGAATTTTTCTCACCATTGTGTGTCCGTTGGCATGAGTGCCAAAGGATCCTTCATGAATTTCTTTCATAAGCATGTCTGCTTCTGGTCTGTCTACGTATCGGAGCAAGACCATGTCAAAATTCCTCTTATAAAGAGTGTCACCGCTCAGGAAGAAGTTTCCAGCCAATCTTCTGAGGGTTTTCCTGTCTTTTCTGAGTGCCCCAGATGGGTACTCTTGTTTCTGAAGGAAGCATTTGATATCGTGATACCAAGGTTTGTCGTCTATGACTGATTCGATCGTGGAGATGTAAGCGGTCCGTTCAAGGCGCATTATGTCGATCTTAGGTAGGTCATTCCATTGACCTACACTAATCATAGAAGATAGAGTGGCTAATGCATCAGCCATGTGATTCTCATCACGAGGGATGTGATGAAACTCAACTCTGTTGAAGAAGGGTAACAACCTTCTTGCATAGTCTTTGTAAGGAATCAATCCTGATTGGTATGGGTTCCAATCACCTTTTATCTGATTGATAACCAAGGCTGAGTCACCATATACGTCCAAATATTTTATCCTCAAATCAATCGCTTCCTCGAGACCCATAATACAAGCTTCATATTCGGTCTCGTTGTTCGTACATTTGAACGTAAGTCTGGCAGTGAAAGGAATGTGGGTACCCTGAGGGGTAACAATGATTGCCCCAATTCCATTTCCATAATGATTAACTGCTCCGTCAAAGATAAGTCCCCACTAGGAACCTGGTTCTGGCCCTTCATTGGGTAACGGTTCATCGCAGTCTTTCATTTTTAGATACATGACATCTTCGTCTGGGAAGTCAAACCCGATTGATTCTTGATCGTCAATCGGTTAATGAGCCAAATGATCGACTAAAATACTTCCTTTAACGGGTTTCCGAGCATGATACTCTATGTCATATTCTGATAGCAACATCTGCCAATTGGCAATTCTTCCCGTGAGAGCAGGTTTTTCGAAGACATACTTGATTGGATCCATTTCGGAGACCAAACAAGTATTATGACGAATCATGTACTGGCGAAGACGTTTGGCTGCCCAAGCCAAAGCACAACAAGTTTTCTCGAGCATCATGTACCGAGTTTCACAGTCGGTGAATTTCTTGCTTAGATAGTAGATGGCAGACTCTTTCCGTTTCTATTCGTCTTGTTGGCCAAGTACATAACCCATGGAGTCTTCTGGGACTGTGAGGTAAATGATCAATGGTCTTCCTTCCACTGAAGGTGATAGAATCAGAGGATTCAACAGGTATTCCTTAATACTGTCGAAGGCGGTTTGGCAATCTTCTGACCAAACGCAATCCTGGTTCTTTTAAGTAATTTGAAAATCGGCGCACACGTGGCGGTCATAAGGAATATGAATCTGGAGATGTAGTTCAAACATCCCAGGAATCCTCTAACTTGTTTTTCAATTTTCGAAGAAGGCATTTCTCGAATGGCCTTGACCTTGTCAGGATCAACTTCAATTCCTTTCTGGCTGACGATGAACCCTAGGAGTTTCCCTGAACGGACACCAAAGGTGCACTTGTTGGGATTCAAGCGGAGCTTGAATTTTCTTAGACGTTTGAACAATTTTGACAGGTGTTCAACGTGTTCACTCTCTGTTTTTGATTTTGCAATCATATCATCGACATATACCTCGATTTCTTTGTGTATCATGTCATGAAACAGAGTAGTCATGGCCCTTTGATAGGTTGCCCCAGCGGTCTTTAAGCCGAACGGCATTACCTTGTAACAAAAGGTACCCCATGGGGTAATGAACGAAGTTTTCTCCATGTCTTTCGGTGCCATTTTGATCTGGTTATAGCCCGAGAATCCATCCATGAAGGAGAAAACTTTGAACTTTGTTGTACTGTCTACCAGCATGTCAATGTGTGGTAAAGGAAAGTCGTCCTTTGGACTAGCCTTATACAGATCCCTGTAATCAACACACATTCTGACCTTTCCATCCTTTTTAGGAACGGGTACGATGTTGACTGACCATTGAGGATATTCAGATGTAGCGAGGAAACCTGCGTCGATCTGTTTCTGTACCTCCTCTTTGATTTTGATGGCCATGTCCGGGTGAGTGCGTCTCAACCTTTGTTTTACTGGCGGACATTCCGACCTCAACGGTAAGTGATGTTCCACAATGCTAGTATCCAACCCTGGCATATCCTGATAGGACCAAGCGAACATATTGGGAAATTCTCTAAGAAGCTTTATCAAACCCTCTCTGGCAGTTGGACTGAGCAGTGCCCCAATCTTGATTTCTTTTCTCTCTTTTTCCGAACCCAAGTTTACCGTTTCCAACGGCTCTTTGTGAGGTTCAATGGACCTTTCCTCTTGTCTGAGTAGTCGAGAGATCTCTTCTGGAATTTCGTTGTCAACTTCTTCTTCAGCCCCAAATACCGGGAATCCAAAGTCGGGAGAAGGCATCGGATCATATGTTTCAACGGGGTTTAAAACAAGCAATCTGCATGACGTGATGATTCGTGTTTAGAAGAGATAGAGAAAATGCAAGTGTGTTCAGTGTATTTTATATTACTGCTTGTTTTTACTTTTAGATTGTTTTTATTAGGGTTACCATTTTATGAAAAAGCAAAAAGAGAAAACAGCAATAACTGCGGAAATTACAAAACGACGTTATTTTATTAATGAACAAGTCGACTCTTGAAACTACAGCCCTATAAAACAAAACTCTGTCGCTTCGGGCAAAGCGAAGAGGGAAATTTATAGAAAGCGAGCCCTATCTAAACATCCGTTTCACCTGGGCAGGGTGAAAGGTTAAAGATGGCAATTACTTTGACTGGAGAACGACCTTCGGAACCTCGACGACAACCCATTGACGGAGAACTCCTCAGCAAATCACAAAGTCTGACACCTTCCTTGATTTGTCTTCAGAAATGATGCTGATTACTGGTGGAGCAGGATCATTGGAATCTGTCTCCCAGGCAGAGTTATCGTAGGAGGATTCCTCTGTTGTATTTTACATAGCATTTGTGCTCTCAGCTGTGTCTCCCCATCCAGTAGGCTGGATGTCTTCGAACCTGATACGAGAGCTTTCGGGAGCAGTGTACTTGACCATATAGTCGTATTTTCCACTCGGTTGTCCCAAGGTATCCCACACTTCTTTCGAACTGGATGAGTCATCCCTCTCGATGACGCTGACCTCAGGAAAAGCATAGTTGATGAATTCAAGTCCTGCAAACATTGCGAATTCATCTTCATGTTGATTAGTCTCTGAATGACCTGAGTGTTGTTCCCATGACATGGTGGGGACACAGGTATTCTGTTTAATGACGGTCAGCTGATTTTCATTGTTCGGCTGACTTTCTTGCCCCAAGTTTCCCGGGTAAGGTTGCCACATTGGCAGACCATCCATTGGGCCATAGTAGGTGTAGTCAAAATTGTCTTTCATCAGAGTGTCTTCCTCTAATGAATTTGGCGGAGCACGACATCCTTTCGGATCACAATCCCCGTATATCATTTCGACGTCTGACCTTGGTATAAATCTCAGACTCTCTGTAGGAAAGCAAAAGGGAGTTTGCGTTTCGTCCTGAGACATATAACCATCCTTGTTAAGATAGGACTTCCACTCTTCCTCTGTGTCAGAGGGATCTTCCTCATTGATAGCATGTACTGCTTGAGACACTAGGTGAAGAAAACCTCCACTGTGGAAGAAGTTCTGAATGGGATGAAGACTTCCATCGCTGGCAGCTGTCTGGGTACAGGTTGCAGAAAAATCAAGACCCTTCTTTGTTTTATTGTCAATAGGAATGACAAGCTGTCCCCATCCGGTTGTATCGGTACTCTCGACCGCTTTGATAGCATCTTTGAATGAGGAAATCGAGGTTCCTCCTTGGGATTGATCGTCCTTGCTCACCGACAGTGCTTGGAACTGAGTTCCAATAACCTCCTCAGGTTCTACACAAGCAGATGATGATAAGTTGCTTACAAGCAAGGCTTGTTCCCCGCAAACTATAATGAGTTGGTCGTTCTGAACGAACTTTAGCTTTTGGTGGAGGGTCAAAGTGACCGCTCCCGCCTGATGTTTCCAAGGTCTTCCTAATAAACAACTATATGTTGCCCGGATGTCCATGACCTGGAAAGTGACTTGGAAAGTGTGAGGACCGATAGTTATGGGAAGATTAACTTCGCCGATAACTATTTTTCTGGATCCGTCGAACGCTTTGATGACGACCTCGCTGATTCTCATCGGAGGGCCTTTGAATGATAATTGACTCAAAGTGGACTTCAGCATAACATTCAGGGCTGACCCTGTGTCTACCAGTACGCTGGCTAAAGCATCGTCTTGGCAGTTAACTGTAATGTTGAGCGCCATGTTATGACGGTGACCCTCTTCGGGTAATTCCTCATCACTAAATCCCAAATTGTTGCAGGAAGTGATGTTTGAGACAATGCTATCGAACTGTCTGATTGTTACATCCTGTTCCACAAAGGCTTGCTCCAAGACTTTCTGTAGAGCCTCTCTGTGTGCTTCTGTACTGAGTAACAGTGATAATACCGAGATCTTTGAAGGAGTCTGTAACAGCAGATCCACAATGTTATATTCACTCCTTTGGATGAGCTTCAGCATCTCATCATTATTTTTCAAAAGGTCGGGATTACTGGATTGACCGATTGGTGGATCAGGAGCTTCTGTCTGAAGTCCCTTTTCTTTGTTAACTTCCCCAACCCCTCGGTTGAAGATTCTACCACTCCGTGTTACTCGACTGATGTCTGCAATGTTCACAACAGAGGGTAATGGAATTTCCTTTCCATTCTCGACTATTGTTGCACCGTATTTGTAAGGGATAGCCTTAGTTGATTCATACGGTAGTGGTCCCGGTAGATAGATGACTATGGGAGCCCTCTGATTTTTCTGACCATCGTAAGTAATCTCGATCCGTTCCCGGCTAGGAACTTTAGATTCGTCAAGTAGAGGGATAATGGAAAAAACATCCCTGGTCCTATGATGACCAGAGATGGTGACTACATCCTCGACTTGATTGGCAAGGTAGTTCGGCGTCCAGCTGATGGGTCCAGAACCCGGATATGGGCGAATCTCTCCACGATCCACCTGACCCTGAAGAGCTGCTCTCATAAGGTAACACCCTTGGTTACTTTTCGAACAGACGCTACAATAATCATAATTGTATGGTGGCACCTGGCCACGCCCACTTTGAATACAATGTAACCTCACTAGGTTAGCTTCCACAGATCGGACATCCTGACTTTGACGACGAGTAGGATTCCTGTTACTGATACTAATTTGCTGAGTATCTTCGTCCATGTAGATTGGCATCCACCAATGATTTAACAAGTGCTGAAGTGCCTCCTGGACAAGGGTACAACCCTGATCATTTTTGCAACCCGCTTTACAGCTTTGATAGTCATGTGATATTAAGAATCTGAGTCGGACCTGCTCAGCATGTAACTCTACCAGGCTGGTATTCATCACGCGAATGTCAAAGATCTGAACCATGTTGATCTGATAGGAATTCCTATCATGGTAGTCTTGGATCCATCCAAGATCCATCTGATGCTGGAGGGCCCCTTGTATGAAAGAGCATCCCTGATTGTTTACCGAGCAAGTCAGACAGGAACTGTAATCGTGTCGCGGTAGATTATGATACTGGATTTGCCTTGAGTGCATTACCACCAAGTTGACATTCATCGCATGGATGTCATGGTTCTGAATGACGTTGGAGTTCGTATATACCATATTAACTCCACGAACTCGGTGCTCTTGGATCCATCCAAGATTCATTTGTTCCTATAGAGCTGATTGCAGTACAGAACATCCTTGATTGTTTTTAGAGCAGACATCACACTGGTGATAATTATGAGGTGGCACATGGCCATATCCACTCTGTCTACAATGCATCTTGACCAGATTGGTCCTCAATAAGAGTACATCATGAATTTTATAGACATTGTTAGTCTCTTCCTCAATCAGATTGACTGCAGCTTTCTCATGTTGAGGCAGCGGGTTCGTGAGAACATTGGGATTCGTATCCTTGAAAGATAATACCCCACTCCAAACAAGCTTTTGCACGTCAGATTTAAAATTGATACAATTCTCTATGTTATGCCCTGATCCTCCTTGATGATAAGGGCATGTCTGATCCACCATAAACCAAAAAGGCAGATTTTTCGGTACTGTAAGAGGAGACTTAGTCTGGATGTGCCCCTTAGCCAATAGTAACAGAAATAGTTCTGCGTACAACATGGGTATAGGATCAAACCCTGATGGTCATGTTGTACGGTTGTTGTTATATGGAGGACGAGCCTGCTGAAGAGGCTGTTGTGTCCTTTGTTGATCAGGTTGGCTCTGCACAACCTGAGGTTGATACGTAAGAATAGGCGCGGGGCTGATAGCAGGAATTACAGTTACCACCGGCTGATATCGCCGCCTTTGCTTTCCGAGAGAGATATTCCCAATATCTTGCTCTTTTTTCTTAGGGAGAGCACTACTGTATTTTTTAGTACCGCTCGTCGATCCAGTGTCTTTTACCAAACGTCCTTCTCAGACGACTTCCTCAAGATGTACGCCCATGCCGACCATCTCGGTGAAATCACTGGGCGCACTGGCGACCATTCGGTCATAGTAAAATGAGCTTAAGGTTTTTAAGAAGATCTTTGTCATCTCTTTTTCCTTAAGAGGTGGACAAATTTGAGCGGCAATTTCACGCCACCTTTGAGCATACTCCTTAAAGGTTTCCTTGTCCTTTTCCGACATCGATCTGAGTTGATCTCTGTCAGGTGCCGTGTCTAAATTGTATTTGTTTTGTTGGACGAAGGCAGTACCAAGATCTCTGAATGTACTGACCGTAGTACGGTTTAAACCCATGTACCATTTGAGTGCGGCACCGGTTAAACTATCCTAAAAGTAGTGAATCAGGAGGTCCTGATTCTCAGTTTGAGCTGACATGCGCCGAGCGTACATCACCAGATGGCTCTGAGGGCAAGAGTTACCCTTGTACTTTTCAAAGTCGGGCACTTGGAATTTGTGCGGAACTTTCACATTGGGGACCAGACAAAGGTCTGCAGCGTCCTTTCTAAATAGATCCTGACCACGAATGGCTTGCAGTTCCTTCTGCATTTCCAAGAACTGTTCCTGGAATTCATCCATTCGGTCAAACATAGTTTCCTTTTTACCAGAAGGTATCTGTGGAATCTGTCCTTCCGGGACAGTGTGCACCACAGGGGGTGGTACCGTGACTACGGCAGTGAATATTGGCGTTTCCCGAAGTTTGTAACCTTCAGGAGTCTTCAGTATGCCTCTGGCATCTTCACTTTCTCGAAGTTTGTAACCTTCAGGCCCAGCGGCTTCTGTTATGATTCTCTGATCTTCAGTGATCGGCGGAACATATCCTTCCAGGATATAGTTAAAAGGCATGCCCCAAGGGAGATCTTTCGGTATCTGATACCTAGGATCATACTTCTCCACTATGGGCGTTGAGGTGATCTCTGAGATCACAGTTCTTTGTAGCTGAGCTTCTGCCATGGCTTGCATGTCGTTACGAAGCTTTCTCATATCCTCTCTCAGAGCGTCGATCTCTTCTTTCAACTCTCTGTTCTCTTCTTCAAGATCATCCATCTTTTTTTTACGATTGGCCCGAGTATTGTATGAATGAGACAGTTTGACTCTAGAATCGAGACACAAACATGAGATTCGTAGGTAAGGAGAATACGCGGTGTAAGAATGATGAATGCAATGATTATATTAATTATTTTTTTGGTTTAATCAAAATAAACTTCGACAATTGGATTGCAAATATCAAACTGTGGGGAAATCCCTTTTTATTGAATTCAAAGGATTACAGAAATGGAAATACAGTAGATTACAAAGTGCAGAAACAGAAACCTAAGCTAAAGGGTCCCGAGTCCTCTCTGAAGAGAAATCGGGTGCTGACTCTAGTACTTTCCTTTTCTTTGACCGGGGCTCTTGGGCCGTTGTCGGGTTGTCATTCCTTTGCCAAGTGAAAGGAGCGAGCAAATTCCTTTGGTCATCTTGATTGTCCACAGCATGTTGCTCCAAAATTTCAATCAGAGCATATTTCTCTTTCAGTAATTGCTGTATTTTGATGCACTCTACGCCGAGGGTATGGTACTTGTTCTTCCAAGACCTTCTCTCTCGTGGAACTTTGCTGAGAGTAACCTGAAGCTTTTCAGTTTCCGTCATGAAGTACATGACAGATTCCTTTGGCGGAAGAATTTTGTAATGAGGATAAGGCATTTTTAGCTTGAGAGCCCTAGTTTGTACCCAATGGAGATAAGGCCCCACCGAGACACAGTCCGGTTTTCCTAGAGACTCTCGTCCATTCTTATGAACCTGTTTCCAAGCTTGCACTATTTCTGTCTTTAGTGCTCTGTCACTTTCTCCTTCCTTGAAGAAAAGCCCTTCCAGATGAACACCCAGTGGGATGTGTCTCATTGGGTATCCAAATTGACGAAGAACCAATATCAGATGGTAGTTGATTCCTCCCTTAGTTCCTGCAAGGGGTACGTTGGGGAAGTTTCCACAACGATCAATGATCCTGATTCCATCATAAATCCTATTACACCAATCTATATCAGAGTTGGTAAGAGACATGATCTTCTGCGACCAACGTAAGGCACTCTTGCAATCCCAAAAAGCAGCAGACTTGGGCAAGTGGGAGATAAACCATTTATAAAGCAAAGGTACACAGCATGTGATCTCCCCTCCGCTGTACAAATTTCCCAAGTGTACAGAATGATACGCATCTGCGAGCAAAGTCGGCACAGGGTTTCCAATGAGAAAAACCTTAATGGAGTTAATATCAACGAAGTTATTGATGTTGGGGAACAAAAATAACCCGTAGGTGAGCAAGACAAAGATGCTTTCAAAAGCAGTCATGTTCCCTATACTGGCAAAATACAGGGCTTTCTTCGTCAAGAACTGGGCTGGCAAACCTTGGATGCCACCCTTGGTAGTCATGTGAGTCTTGACCTCAGACTCGTCCAAATGAATTGCTCTTGCAATGGTCTGATTCTTTGGAATTTCTTCCAGTCCAGAAAATGGAGCTCGATCGGTGATATGTAGATCAATCAGATGAGAATACTCCTCTAGCGTTGGTGCGAGCTGGTAATCCGGGAATGTGAAATAGTGATAAACCGGATCGTAAAACTGAATGAGCGCATCCTTGATTCCCTAAATCACATGGACTCTTAACAGTGGTAACAAACCTCTGTGTTTGGCTCTGAAAGCCTCAGGGTTAGTGATCATCCTCGCTAACCTTATCAAATCCTCTAGTTTTGGAACCTTGAAGGTGTACATATGAGTTCTCCTTCTACCGAAATCCATTAGCGTAATCCTTTTCTCTGATATTTGCAATCACAGTCTTAGTTTAATTCGAAAAAACAGAGAGACTAGAAGAGAAGTTTTTTGAATGTTTTAATGTTTTATTAGATGAATGCATGAATGCAGCCCACAAAAACATAGAAAAAACATGGGGTCAAAGGGTCGTTGTCATGAAGTCAAGGCTCTACCCATCCCCAAAGGTTTATACTAGGGTGATTTTTGTACCTGTACTCATTATCATCAGCTCCTCCCAGGAAAGCAAAACAACAAGCGGATCGCCAGCGAGTTGTAGAGCAATCTTAGAGTAAGTGACATTCACCGAGAATAGATCACCAGCCTCAAATGAGGATAGTATCGCGTAACAACTATTTTCGATAGTTTCCGCACTACGAAAGGGTTTGGCTCCTCAGCTTCTCAGACTTAACAATCGACCCATTGTCTAGGTGAGAGAATGGGTTGCATTGGTCAGCCTCCACTGAGGTTGATGGTCGACCCCGTCGCCATCAATTATCTTAAGTGTATACTCAATCTTTCCACATACGGCATCACCCGCATTCCCAGTAGCAGAAAAATAAACACGTATAGCAATTAGGAAAAGCGGTATATATATATATATTTGTCCTAAACATCCTATACCTTTAAAGCTATGAATCTTAAGTTCCTGACAGAAAATGGGTTCCCCGGCGGAGGCCCCAATCTGTGGTATTCACATAAGTGAAGAGAAGGAAGACCGTGCCTAGATCTAACTTTGAAAGGCCCCACGGTGGGCGCCATTTTTCTGTTGGTGGCCACCACCATGAAAATGACTTACCCAAGGTTTAAATTGTAAGAAAGAAAGAACCGGCCCCACGGTGGGCGCCATTTTTCTGTAGCGAGCGATTTTGGATGCGGTTCTTAAGCGCTGGTCGCTCTCTGTGGTTGAGCTTAAACTACAGGTCAATTCATTTTTTATCCTATTGTGAGCTGAATAAGGAAGGGAAATAGATGTGTCCAATTAACCCTGCTTTGCATACTGAGTTTAAACAGCGGTCTGTTAGGTTACAGATGCTATCAATGTGGGGGGGCCTTTGTACTGGTTATTTGTATTTTCGCCAATACTGGTTTCTTTCTTTCTAGGATTTTCTTGCGGGGAACAAGGATTAGGATGTTAGGACTGATGCTTTTTGCTAGATATGTGAGAGTATGGGATTTTGGTTTTTTGTTGATTGTGCTCGCTAAGATCTTTCTTTCAATCTTATGCCTACGTATTCCCGTTTACCAAAACAGGGAAATCAGAGCGTTCGTAGTTCCTCTTATTCTATGGGAGGAAATGGGTGTTTTGGTGTCTTGTTCAAAGCTCAAGACGTGAAGCGAAAGGTAGTTTGTATCTTGATCAAAGCCCAAGATGTGAAGCTGAAAAGTCCATTTGTATCTTGTTTAAAGTCCAAGATGTGAAGCTAAAAGGTGTTGTCTTTAGAGAGAATTTGTCATCTCTAAAGAGGGGTTTTTTGTCACAACTGTTTATAAAGGAGAATTACTTTAACTGGGATATGTGAATCCGGCAATGCCATAATTTCCTTTATAGGGGATTTCTGACCTGAAGGAGAAGACTTTAACTCAGTGTAGAGCAATGCTATCTTTCCTTAGGAATTTCTCATGCTAAAAGAGGGACAATGGCATGGATATAAATGATCTAGAGGCTTGCCGCTTACAGCGATTAGATGAAGGGGAAGGAGTTGTTGATGTTTTTTGTACTGTGAATGAGGCACAACTTTGATGCTAAAAGGTTGATTGGATCAACCAGTGGTTTTCTTATACAAAGCCTAAGATGGGGCTATTATGTGTCTCATATAAAGCCCGAGAGAGAGGCTAAAAGGTTTTGACTCAACGAGGGAATCTTTTGGTATCTCGTATAAAGCCCGAGATGGAGGTTATTTGACTCAACAAGAGAGATTTTGTATCTCATACGAAGCCCGAGATGGAGACAAAAGGGGGATGATCCTGCAAGAGGATCTTTTATACTCAACAAGAGAGTGTTTTTGTATCTCGTACAAAGCCCGAGATGGAGGCTAAAATTTGTTTGGCTCAATAAGAACCTTTTTGTATCTCGTATAAAGCCCGAGATGGAGGCTAAAGATGTTTGGCTCAACAAGAGAGTCTTTTATACTCAACGAGAGAGTGATTTTGTATCTCGTACGAAGCCCGAGATGGAGGCTGAAGATGGTGATTGACTCAACGTGGGAGTCTCTTATGTGTCTCGTACAAAGCCCGAGAGAGAGGCTAAACGTTGTTTGACTCCACTGGGGAGAATTTTGGTATCTCGTACGAAGCCCGAGATGGAGGCTAAACATTTGCTTCACTGGGAAGAATCATTGTACAAAGCCCAAGAGGAGGCTATGGTAACTGTTTCAGTTAAGTGACAGGTCCAGTATACTGATTTTAAAGAGAAAATCAGTTCTTATATGAGCAACACTGTACTCAGGGATTTGATTTGAGGATCAGGGATATTTCCTTCTCTTTGAGGAAACGGAAAATCCAAAGGGTATTGAGACTGTCCGAGTCTGCGGGTTTCCTTCCTATTTAACGAAGGGGTCACCTGAGAATGTCTTTGAGACTCAAGGAAGTTAGACTATCTGAGTCTAGAGTTTCATCCTTTGTACTATGCTTTGAGAAATAGTAGTAGACTCTATGAAAGGATTGTTCTATGAGGATGACTAGGTTCTGTTCCTATACCTCTAGGAGGTTGTCGGGACAATTTGTACGAATCCCAAGAGGAGGCTAGAGACTTTTAAAAAGCCGAGAGGTCCTTGTACTAAGCCCAAGAGGAGGCTATCATTCCCGGAGGAAGAGATCATTATACGAAGCCTAAGAGGAGGCTGTGAATACTTCTAAGAAGCCGTAGGGTCCTTGTACTAAGCCCAAGAGGAGGCGGGGTTGCTTTTAGGAAGCCTGTGGGTCCTTGTACGATGCCCAAGAGGAGGACGATGCTTTTAAGAAGCCCGTGGGTCCCCAAACCCCAAGAAATTCAAGGTAATGCTATTCACCGAGAATAGATCAAAGTCAGGAAAGTCTGAGAATTTGGAAGAAACTCAAAGATGCCATTCACAGAGAATACATTCATCTCTGGGAGTAGAGTTTCTTGACGATTCCTAATGAGGACAGCCTGATAGAAGACTGTATCTGGTGATCCTATTGGGGATCTAGTTGTCTATTTCTACGAATAAGCGAAACGGCGTCACCTAGTTCTAGACGAAGTTGCCGGGGAAACTCTAAATATCTATACTATTATTACACAATTGATATGAGTTTATGAAAAAAGACTTACAACGAAACAGCCCCACAATACAGTTATATGTATATGAAAGCGGTAAATGAAAGCGATAACCACTTACTCGGTTGTAGAGCTTCCATGCTGTTTGGTTAGTTGTTCAACAAAGAAAGATTGAAAACAACAGTATATTCAAAATCAAAGGAGAAAGTGCTTTGAAAAAGAAAGATTTGGGGCTTACAGCTCAAGGAGAGGCCTAGGATTTTATCAGTGAGCGCACTGTTTGAATTTGTACAGAGGGACTTATACAAGTGACTGAGGCCCAAAAAGTTTTCTGTACAAAGGGATGGGTCTTACACTCTCTCAAGAGGCCCAAAAAGTTTTAAAGAAAAAGAGTGGGGCTTATAACATGAGGGTAGGCCCAATTGATTTTTCCGTTTAAAAATGGCGATCACGCCGAGGTTTTCTTTTAACACAGAGGGACTTATACAATAAGTGAGGCCCAAAATGGTTTTGGTTAAAAGGGGGTTGGGTCTTACACTCTAATAGAGGGCCAACGTTTTGAATGGGTCTTATAGCTCAAGGAGAGGCCCAAAAGTTTTGAATGGGACTTATACAATAAGTGAGGCCCAAAAATGGGTTGTATTTACAAAGGATTGGGTCTTACACTCTATTAGAGGCCCAAAAAGTTTTGAAAATGATTTATGAGGGTTGAATTAATCCAAAACCCTAATTTGTTTTCAAAAATGTATTTAATTGAATAAAAATTCAATTAAAATGATCAAAATTGTTTAACACATGGAAAACAAATTGTGATCTTGGATTAATGCTTCAAAAATTAAGTATTGACCTACAAAATAATTAGAAAGCATTAAAAGTTGCAAAATCAAGGTGGAAAAAATATTTTAAATGTCAAAAACAATTAAAACATTAATTCTTTGCAAAAATATCAATTATACAAAATAAATAATATGTTTGGGATTTTTTGGGAAAATAAAATATTTTAACATTTTTGTGAATTATTAAAAAAAGAATCAACTCAAAATCATTAAAACTCAGAGAGAAATTAATTTTTGAATCAATTAAACAAAATCACAAAATTCAAATATTTGAATTTGAAAGAAATGGCGCCAAGAACACACCAAGAACACGCGCGTGTTCTGGGTTTGGCCAGATTCGCATTTTCTATCCAATCTCACTGAATACTTGATTATATCATGCAATCCGAATATTATTATGCTCGTCTCAACCTCACGATCATGTCTATGTCCATTAATTTCATTTAAATTAAACATATAACAAGAAATCATGAAAAATCCTCAAGAACCCAAATTTCTGTATGAAGGCTAGGATTTTTGATACACGATTCAAACAATGTAATTAATTGAGGGGAAACATTCCATGCATGATTATGAACATATGGCCAAATTATTGTGCAGCAAAAATTGCATGGATCATAGAGTTAGAAGAACTCATGCTTACCACTTACAGCTGGTGATCGTGATTTGTGTTGGAGGTGTTACAGCTAGGTTCCAATGATCTGGATAGCTTCCCTAGGTGCCATGGAATGTGTATGAATGTTTGGAATGGATTGAAATGGTTTGGAGTTGAAGATGGCACCTCAACTGCAAAACTGTCATGAACTTGAGCAATTGGCTGGTGATTTTGTGAAATCTGTGTTCCAGATGTTATGTGAGTGTTTGGACCACTTCTATATGATGTATATGAGGTGTGTGTGTGTGTGATTGGTTTGAGTGGAATTGCCCTCTAGATCAAAACCCGATAGCTACCTTGCTAAGAAAGGCATTTTTGCCAAGAGAAAGAGATTTTGAGAAAGGCAAGTGTTGTAGGCCTTTGGTGTACTCAAATTGATCACAATTGAGTTCTATTTATAGTAGAGCAAGTTTGTTTTGGGATCCACAGTGAATGGCAACTGCAGCAGAGGTTTGGCCAATGTTGGCCAATGGAAATTCAAGTCTCCTCTAGCCATTGACTAGAGGTTACGGCACAGGGTTGTGGTTCCTTTGGTCTTGGATAAGTCTTGACTGAATTCAGTTGAGAATGGCTCAGTCCATGCCACCTTGATGCTTCCATTGAATGCTCCATTCCAAAATTGGAGTCTTGTCCCTATTTTGGCCATTCTAGGTTCAACATGCTATTTCTTGTTCCAAAGACTTTGGAGGCTTGGCTCAGTGATTGTCCCCTTTATATTCAATCCTCTGAGGTGTCCAAGTGGATAGGAGCATTTGGATTTGGCTGATTTTGGCAAATCGAGCAAAAATGCAAATTCTGCCTTGCCTTGACAGATTTCAACAAGGCAACTTGCCAATGTCATATCTCATGACTCAAATGGAATTTGGTAATGTTCTTGGCCATTTTGGAAAGCCCTTACATGATACAACAACTGTTTAAACATGTTTGGTTTTGATCTCTTTTGAATCCAAGGGAAAAATCCCCCTACATTTGGAAAAAAATGAAGACAGATTTGGACTTAGTGAAAATTTCACTAAGTGTTGGAAAAAGTGACATTTTCATTTTTCAGCCATTTTGATCACTCCATAACTCAAAATCCTTAATGAATTGGACTTAGGTCTAGTTGAAGTTTTTGTAGAGGGTAATTAGGGCTACAAATCCATCTTTGTATGAGGAAAAATGGCTTTGTGGTTTAGGAGTTATGATCCTTCAAAGTTGGTACCCTTGCCACTTTATTTTTAACTTAGAAAATTTTCTAAGTTTTTATGGTTACCCATTTTACAAGTTATCTAACTTTTCTTGATTTTTCTTGATGAATGATGATTCAAATCATACATTAACATCATTTTAGGGTTAAAAATCCATTTTTGTGAAAAATCTCAAAAAGTCAAAGTTGACTTTTGTGCACAGTTGACTTTTTGTCAGATGAATTCCAAACTGTGCAATTCCTTAGGAAATCATGTCCTTGACCTAAATCAAACTTGATGGACATGTTCCATGGGTTTCATAGGGTATATTGATGCATGTATTAGGGTTTGGGAGCATGTCCTGGTCAAAAGTCAAAGTTACAGTTGACTTTTTCCTTAAAACCCTAATTGTGGTGCAGATGAAATTGAGACTTGTTGCTCAAGCTTCTTGGATTAATCCATTGTTCCAAATGGATCAATATAGTTCATTAGAGACCCTCAAACCCTCTCTTGAGGTCTTGGTTCATGATTTACCCCAAAAGTCAACTTAGGGGTGAATTAGGTCAAGAAACCCTAATTCTTGATTTTTGGTGTATGCATCCCCTGAGGTTAAATTGAATTGATGATTGGGTCCATGAGGTTCCATGGAGTATATTAGGTTATGTTTTGGATCATTGGCTTGTGCCCAGATGAAATTTTCCATCTGGAGGCCCTGGTCGACCAAAACCCTAATTTGGTGACACTGTCGATCTTGAGACTTGATCCACCTAGAAGGGAGCAGCCTTGTGCTTAATCCTTGAAGTGGGAGTCCTCTTGATCCATTGTGGATATTTGAGAGGCTAGACAAGTTGAAGATCATGTCATTCCTTGATTGATCCTTTGTCTAAGAGCTTTGCGAGGGCTTGAAACCCTAAATCCTGTTTGTAGTGAATGCTCACCCACCTTTGGGGAGACTAATGAGGTATGATGGTCCATCCATATTGTGCTGATGATTTGCACAATGATGGGAAATCTTAGTGGTCAAAATTTGGGGTATGACACCTCTATAATCCTACATTCATCCCATTTCGCGCCATAATTCTTTCGACCATGGCAGCCAAATTGTTCTCTGTCGGCATATCATTACAACGCATTTGTTGTATAATATTGTCAGCATTTTGGTTTCGGTTTACTAGAAATACCCTTGGTTCTTGTTGAACAGGGATTTCGACCCCTGGTGGTTCGACTGCCCCTCCTTGGTTCAGAACTTTCGCCTGAGGGATGTTTGGTTGCCTTTGATTTATGGTAGGTTCTTCTTCGACGGCTACCCTTGGGTTCTGAACTACCTATTCCCTTGGGGGAGGTTGCGGGACGCCAAAGAAATCAGCAATGCGTGTCATCTGTACTGCCAATTGTTGGTTCGTTTGTGTCGTATTTTGGATCAAAGGGTTAAATATAACCCCCATTTGTTGGGCTAACATCTAGACCATATCATGGTTGCTCTCATCCATTTGTTGCCTAATTACTTGTGCAGAATTATTGGTAATTTTTGGCATATAAGTTTGATATCCCGTTCCTAAAGGCTGACTAATTCTACCCATATGGTTCACACTAGAACCCGACCCTTGCAAAGGCGAAGTTACGTTCATCGTTGGATCCGTAAACGCTGACGGCGCATTATGTAAACTTGCCATTACTGAAGTTGGCATTCCATATGGTTGTTCTGGATTTAGAGGCATCGAAAAACCAGATATAAAGGGTTTGTACATACTCCCTGAAGGGGGAGGGGTCATTTGAGGCATTTGGGGTCCCATAGTTGAAAAACTAAGCGCACTCTGGGGAATTGAATGTGCAGGTGTCGAACCCGCTGTTTATGGCGTAGCCTCTGATACTGATATTGAGGCCGTATTGCCCCCAGTCGAAGGATTAGGGGGTGGTACTTCATTATTCGTAGAATTCTAGTTGTTTGGCAGATTTGGATTCGCCATTCCGCCTACTCGTCTTCTTCTGGGTCTTTCTCTGTTACTTATGGCTATCTTACCACTCCTTAGTCTCATGCAACGAAGCGAAGAAAGCTTCGTACGAGTAAAATGTAAAATAAAGGTTTTCAATTGTCAATAGCACAAGGTCCCACTGGGCGTGCCAATTTGTTTGCCTGGAAAATTTGCAAACAACTGCTGATCTCCTAATTTATGAAAAAATTAGTTTGCTTGCAGGACCGATCAAACAAGTCCCAGGACAATGTGCTTTAACAATCTTGACAACTTGTGTTAAAACAAAACCTTTTGTTTATTGGATTTATCATTGTTTTCATCAACTAATGTATCTCGACTAAAAGTAATAAAAACTTTGTTTCTTGAAAGAAATAGCGAAATGTAAGTAAATTGCAAGAATATAAGTGTGGGAATAAAAAGGAATTATAAATGAATAACTTAAAATTTCATTAAAAGGCAAGGAATAAAACTGGTGTTTCTCAAACGTACATTTTCTCAGTAACTACTCTTTTCTCTCACACGGTTACTTTGAGTATTCTTGAGTAACTTGTACAAATTTGAACACACACTGGAAATCTAATCACTATTACTCCCTATTTATATACAATCGAAATAACTGTCACTAACAGCTATTTCTCCTAATGGTAACAAATGGCAATCTACATGCCTTTTCACCCTAGATATGCTCCACGCTGTGAGGGAGGATTCTCTCTATGTACTTGATTTTAATGATGTCAAAACTATCATGATTAGAATATAGAGATTCAAGAGATAAACGTCATATGAAATGCGCATTAAGTGGTCTAAGAGTGTTTGATCATGATTAGTAGGTGGTCTAGGTTCATTAGATATGTTTTAACACTTTTAGGACACTCAACAATAGATTTTTGCATGTTCCAAGGGTGTGAGTCGACTCACAACCCTGCATTGGTCGACCTAAACGTCTGTCATATGTTAGTATAATCAGCGGGAGTGCTCGCGTCGACCTACCGGTCGACTCACTCATTCTGCATTTGTGTTTGCCCAAAACTAGGAGCTATGATTCGACTCATAGCCTGCTTCGGTCGATGCATAACCTGCAGTTTTGCGCAGTGAATGCACGACATTGCTCAGGTCGACTGTACTATCTATATAGGTCGACCGCTCGCTGAATGTGACTAGAATTTTATTGTGTTATTCATTTCAAAACTCTATTATTTCCATTGTATTGTCTAGGATAGTATATATATCATTTTAGCTCATTTTTTACATAACAAGAAACGTGAAAATTTATGCCATTTCTCTTCATCTTCATCTTCAACATTGAGTGAACAAACAATTACACATAACAATCTTTTTTGGAGTTGTTCATTGTTTCAAGGTGATAACGTTCAGATTTTGGAAGCGCGTGATCTTCATTTCTGAGTTGAGATTTTTGGTAGGTGTTTCTTGAATAACACCCTAGGTTTTCTCCTTCAAGAATCGGGAAGATTTTGGGGGTTTTTGCACAAACTGTTTCGTTCTACAGGGATTCAGCCGGGCGAAGGTAACCGACGATTGGAGCAATTGTTCGGTTTAGTAGCTGTAATCGGAGGATCGTAGAAGAGAGGGTTGGGTTCGAAGTTTGGTAGATTGCAATTGATCGAGTGAAGGTAACCGAAGAACGGAGGTTTTGTTCAGTTTAGTAGTGTGGGACGATAATTGGATCAACCATATTCAAAGGACTTGATTCATCTTGAATCAAGGGAAGAGAAAATTCTGCATCAACGATTGAAGACGTTCGAGGGTTTGGATGTTCATAGTTTTCTCTTGTAATAAACAATTTGCAACAGCTATATATATATATATATATATATATATATATATATATCAACTCCAATTGTGGAATTGGGGGCAGAGGTACCCAAAGCGAGGACGATTGAGGAACTGCCTAATCAAATCTCGTTTGTTCTCTCTTTCCCTTAACTCTTTTATAATTCAGTTTGTTCGAATTTGTAAAATCAAAATTTATCGAAATTTCTGTCGTAGTGTAATTTTGAGCTGAGAAACTATTTGTTAAATCGATACAATTCCTTGAATTGCATCTTGGAGCAGCTCTATATTACATTCCATAGAAATTCTGCACTTAGTGTGTTTACGCACACTAGGTGTTTGATAATTTGTTTCAACGCAAAAATCGAACACATTGTCTTTAGTTGCTTAGCATTTTTTCCTCATTGGTTTGGATTAAACATCAAGCAAGCAATATTTTTTGACTGTGTTTTTAAGTGTAGTAATCAAACTGAATTTTTCTCTTCCATACTCATTCTCGATATATCCGTGCATATCCGATCCTTTTAGTAGAAGGTTCGTTGTAGACGTTCTATCCAGTGGTAGCTTCCGTTAAACAATTTTTAAAACTAAAATTTCAAAACCATTTGCATGTAAAACTCAAGGGATCTATTCAACCCCCTTCTAGATCCATAGCCATCGCCTAACAAGTGGTATCACGGGCTCCGGTTAATTCTGGTGCTTCGGTAAAACTTCTTGGATCATGGCGAACGAACCTAAGGGGGCTTATAATAGAGCTCTAGTTTTTACAGGCAAAAATTACAGCTACTGGAAGGATTGTATGCGCGTCCATATTAATTCCATAGATCGGAAGGTTTGGAACGTTATTTTAAACTGTCCCATGGAAATTACTATGACTAACGTGGCAGGCGTTGTCGTTCCTAAACCCGAAGCTTAATGGACTGAGGAGGACGAGAAAAAATACAGCTATGATTGGAAGGCTCGTAATATGATCATCTATTCCTTGGGAGTTGACGAGTATTATTGAGTCTCCCATTGTGAGACGGCCAAAGCCATGTGGGATGCTTTACAAGTAGCTCACGAATGCACTAATGATGTTAAGATGGCTCGTATTAATACACTAACGCAAGAGTTTGATTTGTTTTACATGAAGTAAAGGGAAACCATTGCGGATATGCAAAAATGATTTACTCACATTATCAACAAATTGCATGTTCATGGTAAACCAATTCCAAATGAGGTTGCTACTAACAAGATTTTGAGGTGTTTAAACAGGGAATGGCAACCGAAGGTCACCGCTATCAAGGAGGCTAACAATATTGCTACACTAGACCTCACAACACTTTTTGGCAAACTCGATGAGCATGAGCAAGTGCTCATTGGCTTGGATAAACATGAAAAGAGTATCAAGAAAGAGAAGGCAAAAGATATGGAGAAGAAGTCGATAGCTCTTAAGGCTTCTTGTTCAAAGTCCACACATCAAGAGCTAAGTGATGATGAAACCAATAATGACAAAGATGAAGAATCTGGTGACGATATGGGCTTATTTGTGAAGAGGTACAATAGATATGTTCGTAAGAACGAGATTTAACACTCGGACAGAAATCTAGACAAGTTTAGGAAACAATCTAGAAGCGAAGGAAATAAGAATGGCAAGGTAAAAGGGACGTGCTACAACTGTGGAAAATTCGGGCACTACAAGCCGGATTGTCCATCTCTAAAGAAAGACAAAGATAAGGATAATGACAAGAGTCGCTCAAACAAAAGGTCGAACAAGTCTCGACGAGCATACATCGCTTGGGAAAGCGATAGTGAGTCGGAGAAAGATGATTCATCAAGCGACGAAAGTGAATCCGTTAACTTTTGTCTTATGGCACGCCACAACAAAGCAAAAGAGGTAAAGCATTCTAAATACGATCATGTTAATAAAATGTCGCATTTAGAGTTACAAAAGGCTTTTGATATGTTACACTATGAGGCTAAGGAAGCATTTCAACACTTAGCCTCAAATAAAAAGATTTTATCGTACTTGGAGAAGAAGTTTTCCGATTCCGAAAAGGAATTGGAAGCCCTCAAGAACTCTATAGTGAACACATCAAAAGCCAAGGTTGAAAAGGACCATACCTCTTGGTTCAATTGGGGCTGTGACACTTGTCATATTTGGCAACGAGAGGTGAGAACCCTCAAGGCCAAATTGGACAAGGCTCTTAAGCCAAAAGTTACATTTGCTATTGATCGATCACATTTTCGTGAAAGCATGAATAATCCATATCAAAAGTATACCTATGTGATTCGAGATAGTGATAGCAAAAGTAAATTCCAAATGAATCATAGTTATCTTTACTGTTGTAAGCCTGGTCATACTATTGCGAAATGCCGCTTCAGAAGGTTTCTTGTTCTGAAAGGCATCTACCAATGGTTGCCCAAGTGCGGTCTTGGTTTCACTCATCTTAAAGGACCCAATGAGAATTGGGTACCTACTCCCCCTTGATTGTTTCTTGTAGGTACAAAGTCTTGAGACCACCGAAAGAAGATGGGTTCTGGATAGTGGCTGCTCGAGACACATGACCAGAGACATATCTCTTTTCATCGACTTTGTGGCGAAGAAAAAGGGGTTTGTCATCTACGGAGATAACAACAAGGGACAGATTCTCGGCAAAGGTAGTGTAGGTAACCCCTCATCTACTACTATCTCGGATGTGATGCTTGTGGAAGGCCTTAGACACAACCTTTTAAGCATTAGTCAACTATGTGACAAGAATTATAAATTATCTTTTTCAAAGGATTGTTGCATAGTTGAAGATAGCGACAAAAAGAATGTGTTTAAGGGCTCGAGGGTGAACAACGTCTATATGCTAGACTTAAACGAGGTATCATTGAATGGAGACAAGTGTCTAGTCGCTATGAATGAAGATTCATGGTTGTGGCATAGACGGTTGGCTCACATCAACTTTGATTTGCTGAACAAAATAGTCTCTAAAGACCTAGTCATCGGTTTGCCCAAAATTAAATTCACAAAGGATCACCTTTGTGATGTGTGTCAAATGGGGAAGCAAACAAGGATCTCATTCAAATTTAAAAACATCGTTTCAACTATGAGACCCCTTGAGCTCCTCCATATGGACCTCTTTGGACCATCTAGGGTTAAAAGTCTAGGTGGTAACTATTATGGGTTTGTTATAGTCGATGATTTTTCTAGGTTTTGCTGGACCATTTTCTTAGTAAATAAGAGTGATACCTTTTCGGCCTTTGAACGATTTGCTAAGTTATCTCAGAACAAGTTAAACACAAACATTGGGTCAATTAGAAGTGACCATGGGGGTGAGTTTGAAAATCATTTATTTGAAGCATTTTGTGATTCCAACGGAATTGTTCATAATTTTTCCGCACCACGTACCCCTCAACAAAATGGGGTAGTGGAACGTAAAAATAGAGTTTTGGAAGAACTTGGAAGAACTATGATCAATGATAGTGGATTACCAAAATACTTTTGGGCTGACGCCATAAGTACAGTTGTTATGTTTTGAATAGGGTGCTCATCTGGCCTATTCTAAACAAAACACCGTATGAGCTTTTAAAAGGGCGTAAGCCTAACATTTCTCACCTTCATGTATTTGGTTGCAAATGCTTTGTGTTAAACAATGGGAAAAAGACTCTTGGTAAATTTGATGCCAAGGCCGAAGAGGGTATTTTTCTTGGATACTCTCAGTCAAGTAAAGCGTATAGAATTTATAATAAGAGGTTACATGTTGTTGAAGAGTCAGTTCATGTTACCTTTGACGAGTCTTATCCGAGAAATGTCGGAGAAGGTAGTTCTTTTCATGGTGCAGGTGTACCTACTGAAGACATACTCAAGGACACTGATAAGGGAATTGATCAGCCTGAAGCAATGCGTATTGAGGAGGAAAAGGATCACCAACCAGTGAAAAGTGAGGATGATTATCATGCTGATAAAGATGAACTTCCTCCAGCTTGGAAGTCTTCAAAAGACCATCCAATTGACAACATTCTCGGTGATATCTCTAAGGGAGTAACTACTCGCTCTAAACTTAGTAATTTTTGTTATTGCTCTGCTTTTGTGTCACAAGTTGAACCTAAAAACTCTAAGGAGGTGTTACTCGATGAGCATTGGTTTCTATCAATGCAAGATGAACTAAATCAATTAAGGAGAAATGAGGTTTGGGACCTTGTCCCCCCTCTGCGAGATCATCGAGTAATCAGCACCCGATGGGTGTTTAGGAATAAACTTGATGAAAATGGAGTAATAATGCGTAACAAAGCACGGCTTGTAGCGCAAGGCTATAACCAAGAGGAAGGAATCGACTATGAGGAAACTTATGCACCGGTTGCCCGACTCGAGGCTATACGCCTTCTACTTGCTTATGCTTGCACAAAGAACTTCAAACTATTCCAAATGGATGTTAAAAGTGTGTTCCTTAACGGATACATAAATGAAGAGGTCTATGTAGTCCAACCTCCAGGTTTTGAATCCCACGAATATCCTGATCATGTCTATAAACTTAAACGAGCTTTGTACGGACTTAAACAAGTCCCTAGGGCTTGGTATGAACATCTAAGCAAATTTCTACTTGATCAAGGGTATTCAAGAGGGAAGGTTGACACAACTCTCTTCATTAAACGTCAAGGAAAACACTTAATTTTGGTACAAATTTATGTTGACAATATTATTTTTGGGTCTACTAACATGACCTTGGTCAAGGAGTTTTCTAGTTTGATGCAGGGGGAGTTTGAAATGAGCATGATGGGAGAGCTCAACTATTTCCTCGGATTGCAAATCAAACAACTCGAAGAGGGCACATTCATGAGTCAAACGAAATATTGTCTTGAACTTCTAAAACGTTTCCACATGCTAAACTGCAAAGCAATAGATACTCCAATGCCGACCAGTGTGAGTCTTGATCGTGAGGAGAATGGTAAAGACGTAGAGGTAAAAAGGTATAGAGGTATAATAGGATCCCTTCTTTATCTTACCGCATCACGTCCTGATATAATGTTTAGTGTATGCATGTGTGCGAGGTATCAGGCACATCCCAAGGAATCCCACCAAAAGGCAGTTAAGCGCATACTTCGATACCTCTCTGGTACTCCAAAGTATGGGCTGTGGTATTCCAAAGGTAGTGTTTGTTCCTTAGTTGGCTACTCCGATTCCGACTTTGCCAGGTGCAAGTTGGATAGGAAAAGTACTAGTGGCACGTGTCACCTTTTCGCAAATTCCTTGGTGAGTTGGCATAGCAAGAAACAGGTTTCCGTTGCTTTGTCAACAGCCGAGGCAGAATACGTTGCCGCCGGTAGTTGTTGTGCTCAAGTCCTATGGCTTAAACAACAATTACTTGATTTCAATTTAAAACTTGAGTGTATTCCAATTTTTTGCGATAACACTAGTGTGATTAATCTAACTAAGAACCCCGTATTGCATTCACGCACCAAGCATATCGAAATACGCCATCATTTTCTTAGGGATCATGTAGAGAAAGGTGATGTGATTTTTTAGCACGTTGACACTAAAAATCAACTTGCTGATATTTTTACAAAACCATTAGCTACAGAGCCTTTCTTTCACATCTGTAGGGAACTTGGCATTCTCGATATCTCGGATCGTGCTTAATAGTCTTTTAAGATAGTGATCTTCACATATATATATACACATGCTTGTTTATTCTTTTAACTAACAATGCGAAGAAATATTAAGCTATATGTGAGGGCTCTCATCGTCCGTAGTGATCAAGGTAATATCATTCCGTTTCAAAGATTCTCTCTAATTAAACGTACCATGTTGAGTGATTACATTGATGTTTGTTGCACATATTGAGCATACGTTATCCATGTAGATGTTTGATATTTTGTGTTGGCTTTCTATTTAGTTAATGTTATAGCTTAAATGTCACAAAATTTGATTTTTTTTGTTTGGGTCGACTCACAAATGCTTCTGGTTAGCTCATTCTTGGTGTATTGTTAACATGTATGGCCGGGAATGCTCAGGTCGACCCATAGGTCGACGTATAGCTCAAATTTCGCATCATGTTTTTTTTGCTTTGTTTCTTGCACTGTTTTGGGTTTATGACTCCAATATGTTAATTTTAGCTATGTGTGTCTTATTTTTGTACTGATTTATTGCTCCTTATGGCTATTCCATGTAGTAACAATGCACTATTTCCTTATTTTGTGCCTCTTAAGTGTTTTTACCTTATTTAGCTTTTCATTAACTTGCATTATATGTGAATGTGTGTTAATGGTATTTGTTGCAATTATATTCAAAATGCAGCTCTCATTTTTTCTTGACACTTTATCCTTCTCTCTTTTTGATGTTGTCAAAGGGGAGAAGAACAAGGACATAACAAGTATTGAGATGATCAAACAATAGTAGATGCATAAAGTTAGGGGGAGGACATATCACCGTTTTGCCATCATCAAAAAGGGGGAGTATGTGAGGGAAGATTCTCTCTATGTACTTGATTTTAATGATGTCAAAACTATCATGATTAGAATATAGAGATTCAAGTGATAAACGTCATATGAAATGCTCATTAAGTGGTCTAAGAGTGTTTGATCATGATTAGTAGATGGTCTAGGTTCATTAGATATGTTTTAACACTTTTAGGAAACTCAAAAATAGATTTTTACATGTTCCAAGGGTGTGAGTCGACTCACAACCCTGCATTGGTCGACCTAAACGTCTGTCATATGTTAGTATAATCAGCGGGAGTGCTCGCATCGACCTACCGGTCGACTCACTCATTCTGCATTTGTGTTTGCCCAAAATTGGGAGCTATAAGTTGACTCATAGCCTGCTTCGGTCGACAAATAACCTGTAGTTTTGCGCAGTGAACGCGCGACATTGCTCAGGTCGACTATACTATCTGTATAGGTTGACCGCTCGCTAAATGTGACCAGAATTTTATTGTGTTATTCATTTCAAAACTCTGTTATTTCTATTGTATTGTCTAGGATAGTATATATATCATTTTAGCTAATTTTTTACATAACAAGAAACGTGAAAATTTATGCCATTTCTCTTCATCTTCATCTTCAACATTGAGTGAACAAACAATTACACATAACAATCTTTGTTTGAGTTGTTCATTATTTCAAGGTGATAACGTTCAGATTTTGGAAGCGCGTGATCTTCATTTCTGAGTTGAGATTTTTGGTAGGTGTTTCTTGAATAAAACCCTAGGTTTTCTCCTCCAAGAATCGGGAAGATTTTGGGGGTTTTTGCACAAACCGTTTTGTTCTACAGGGATTCATCCGGGCGAAGGTAACCGACGATTGGAGCAATTGTTCGGTTTAGTAGCTGTAATCGGAGGACTCTAGAAAAGAGGTTTGGGTTCGAAGTTTGGTAGATTGAAATTGATCGAGTGAAGGTAACAGAAGAACGGAGGTTTTGTTCGGTTTAGTAGCGTGGGATGAGAATTGGATCAACCGTAATTGAAGGACTTGATTCATCTTCAATCAAGGGAAGAGAAAATTCTGCATCAATGATCGAAGACGTTCGAGGGTTTGGATGTTCATAGTTTTCTCTTGTAATAAACAATTTGCAATAGCTACATATATATATATATATATATATATATATATATATATATATATATATATATCTCAATTCCAATTGTGGAATTAGGGGCAGAGGTACCCAAAGCGAGGACGATTGGGGAACTGCCTAATCAAATCTCGTTTGTTCTCTCTTTCCCTTAACTCTTTTATAATTCAGTTTGTTCGAATTTGTGAAATCGCAATTTATCGAAATTTCTGTCGTAGTGTACTTTTGAGCTGAGAAACTATTTGTTAAATTGATATAATTCCTTGAATTGCATCTTGGAGCAGCTCTATATTACATTCCATAGAAATTCTGCACTTAGTGTGTTTACGCACACTAGGTGTTTGATAATTTGTTTCAACGTAAAAATCGAACACATTGTCTTTAGTTGCTTAGCATTTTTTCCTCATTGGTTTGGATTAAACATCAAGCAAGCAATATTTTTTTGACTGCGTTTTTAAGTGTAGTAATCAAACTGAATTTTTCTCTTCCATACTCATTCTCGATATATCCGTGCATATCCGATCCTTTTAGTAGAAGGTTCGTTGTAGACGTTCTATCCAGTGGTAGCTTCCGTTAAACAATTTTTAAAACTAAAATTTCAAAACCATTTGCGTGTAAAACTCAAGGGATCTATTCAACCCACCTTCTAGATCCATAGCCATCGTCTAATACACACGTCCGATTTTAAAAAACGGAACTCCCTCCTAAATTCAAATTTCAAAACATCAGTCGAACAGGGCCTCAGCACCATGTTTGTTGAAGAATTTCCCATACTTAGAAAAAATCTCCAAATATGCTCCTCCAATTAACATTGGTCTTTGACTGACTGTCTTCAGAAGCACACTCCTATCGAAATATCCTGGCAGATCTTCAAACTTATTTTCTGAACAAAATCCAGCCGTCAAAATTAGCAGTTTACACGAACAGAAGCGTCCATCGCGCCCCTGGTTCGGGTCCTATATCGGGGTATGGAGTCTCATAGTCTTTGATAAACAGAACATCCTCATCGGGAAAGTTAAACTTCATTTATTGATAACCCTCTACAGGTTGATGAGTAAGGTAGTCAGACAAGACACTCCCTTTTATTGCTTTCTGGGTAACATGTTGGATATCATACTCAGTTAACATCATCTGCCACCGAGCAATCCTTCTAGAGACAGCAGGCTTTTCGAATATGTACTTTATCGGATCCATTTTGGATATCAACAAAGTAGTATGGAAAATCATGTATTATCTTAGGCGTCGAGCAGCCCTGACCAGAGCACAACAAGTTTTCTCCAAGAGTGAGTATCTGGTCTCACAATCAGTGAACTTCTTGCTCAGATAGTAAATTGCATGTTCTTTTCTGCCAGTGTCGTCATGTTGACCCAATACACATCCCATTGATTCATTGAGAATAGTGAGATACATGATTAAAGGCCTACCAGGAACCGGTGGTACTAAGATCGGTGGTTCTTGCAAATATTGTTTTATTTTGTCAAATGCTTCTTGACAATCATTGTTCCATTCGACCATTTGATTTTTTCTTAGTAATTTGAACATCAGTTCACAGATAGCTGTCAAGTGAGAAATGAACCGTGAAATGTAATTAAGTCTGCCCAGAAAGCCACATACTTCTTTTTCTGTTTTGGGAGGCGGGATGTTCTGAATCGCTCGAACCTTATCAGGATCAACTTCAATGCCCTTCTGACTCACAATAAAGCCCAACAATTTACCAGATCGAACTCCGAAGGTACACTTCACAGGATTCAACCATAGTCTAAACTTCTGGAGTCTGTCAAACAGTTTATTCGGATGAACCAAATGATCATCTTCAGTTTTTAACTTGGCAATCATATCGTCCACGTAAACCTCAATCTCTCTATGAATCATATCGTGAAAGAGGGTTGTCATGGCACGTTGGTATATTGCCCCTGCATTCTTCAGACCAAATGGCATGACTTTGTAACAATATGTACCCCATGGCATGATGAAAGTAGTCTTTTCCATATCAGCTGGGGACATTTTGATCTGATTATATCCTGAAAAACCGTCCATAAATGAAAAGACAGAGAACTGTGTTATGTTATCCACCAAGACATCAATATGAGGCAGAGGAAAATCATCTTTCGAGCTTTCCTTGTTGAGATCTTGATAATCCACACACATTCTGACCTTCCCGTCTTTCTTTGGAACCGGGACGATGTTGGCAATCCATTCAGGATATTCGGAAGTGGCTAGGAACCCAGCATCAAGCTGCTTCTTCACCTTTTCTCTGATTTTAAGTGCCATGTTGGGTCTAGTCTTCCTTAGTTTCTGCTTGACAGGAGGACATACGGGCTTGAGTGGCAAGTGATGTTCAACGATGTTGGTATCCAACCCAGGCATATCTTGATAGGACCAGGCGAAGATGTCAACATACTCTTTTAATAACTTGACCAACTCGGAGTGTACATGCTTTGCGAGGGATGCGCCAACCTTGACTTCTCTTCTGACCTCATCAGTACCAAGATTGACAACTTCCACTGGCTCTTTGTGTGGCTGAATCTCTCTATGCTCGTGCTCAAGGAGCCTTGCTAGTTCAGCCGGTAATTCACAATCTTCCGCACCATCTTCTTTGGCTCAGTTGATTGGAATCCCAAAATTACAATGGATGTTTGCTATGTTGTTATCAATGTGTTTATTAGTTCTGCATGTTGATGAATATGTTTAGAATGAGCTATTTTGAAAAGTGAAAATAAAAAAACTTTTGCCATTTGCTTGTGAAAAAGTAAAATAAAGAAAGAAAATAGAGCATGATTTTGAATGCAAAAAACTTTTATTTATTGATCACATAATATTGCAAAAGCGTGAGGACCTTTACAAGCTATCCTCTCGTCTCGGGCGAGGAAGAGGGAATGAGAAAGTAAAATGCATTACATGTTTGTTGGAAAAACCACAGGAAACACGGTAGATGTCTAATTGTTGAGCTTGAAACCCAGCGGGCATTTGCGTACAAAGATTGAAATCCGGTTGCTAGGACCAGCATCATCAATGACAACCATGATGTCACCCTTTTGAAAACCCGCGCTACTGAACTTGATTAAATTGCACTGCTTATGACCATGCAAGCTAAATTGTCAATCAAGACGGTAACCCAATCCAAATCGATCATGCTTTTTAACAACATCAATCACGTGCCCCCAGCCCGGCAAGGCACCTTTCTCGATGGTCTTTTTAGCACTCTTGGCGGATGCTAAAGTCATTTGTGGTGATCTACTTTGACTAGTTGAAGCAGAGCTGACATCTTCGAACTCGAGACACTGCAACGGCACCTCAGCTATGCCTTCTTCGGTCTCGACATATCAAAAAGATGATAACTCGCTCACAATCAGATCCTCTTCACCACAGATGATGACCAGCTGATCATCAAACATAAATTTCAATTTCTGATGTAAAGTGGAAGTAATTGCGCCTGCGGCATGAATTCACGGCCGACCCAATACGCAACTGTACGTTGGATTAATGTCCATCACTTGGAAAGTCATGGTGAACAAATACGGTCCAACCTTGATGGGTAAATCCACTTCTCCGATGACTTGGCTTCGAGAACCGTCAAAGGCCCTGACAACCAAGGCGCTCGGCCTCATCTCGCTTCCTTTTACCAGTAATTGACTCAATGTGCCCTTGGGCATCACATTAAGGGAAGAACCGGTGTTCACCAGAACGCGAGATAACAAGGCATCCATACAGGTTACGGATATGTGCAGTGCTTTGTTGTGGGAACCTCCTTCAGGAGGCAATTCTGATTCATTAAAACCCAAATATCTGCTTGCTGTTATATTGGACACTACATCATCAAACTCGACAATGGATATATCATGCATAACATGAGCAGTGTTCAAGACTTTCAACAAAGCTGATCTGTGCGCGGGTGAACTCATGAGAAAGGACAAAATCTAGATCCTTGAGGGAGTCTACCCCAGCTGATCCACAATTTTAAAGTCACTTTTCTTGATCACCTTTAGGAACTCTTGATCATCAAGGGTCTCTTTGTTCTTTGAAGCATCCTCAGACGGAATAGTTGGCACTGGTGCAGCAGTAGATGCCCCTTGTTGAACAACAGGGGTTACAAATACAGGCTTCTCCTTGGGAGGAACAACAGTTGGAACTTGAACCGGCTATGTAGTGACCTTCAGAGCGAACACACGTCCACTACGAGTCATACCTCCAGAGGTTGTAACATTCACAATCTCAGATTCAACAAACCTTATCTCTTGACCTCCAGAAAACACAGTTGACCCATATCTCCAAGGTACCTCCTTAGAATTCTGATACAGAAACGGTTTTGACGGGCAAACAATGATAGGTTGTATCTTCTTCTGCTTAGGAGTTTCAACAGGAACCTTCATATAGATGATGGTGAACGACTCGATAGTAGCGACCTCTTCAACAGGCTTAGATATGGCAAATTGAACTTCACCTCAATTCATCAAAATTTGAACACAACCCTTCAGCTTTCGACACTGTTTGGGATTATAGTTGCAAATCTGACACTTATCACGCAATCCTTTCAATAACCCATATTCATTCATTCTCTTGATAACCACAATCATCTGAGTCTTTACCTCGTCGACATCCATGATCAATTCAGCCCTTGAGTTATCCTTAATCATGTTAACCGCAGGTCCACTGTGATTGGGCAATGGATTATGCTGAATGTTAGGACCTTCCTCAGCAAAAGTCAAAATCTTTCGATCGATGAGCTCTTGAAACTTGGTTTTGAAAAGAAAATAGTCCTCTGTCGCATGTCCTATGTATCTAGCATGATAGGTACAAGACGCATTTGGATTATGCTTCGGATTTAATAGAGGAATTGCAGGTGCGGTCTCCTTGGGAATAATTGCCCCTTGGTGAACCAAGTAAGGGAACAATTTAGTGTATGACACCGAAATTCTGTCGAAATTTGGACACTTATGATTTCCTTGGTTGTTGTTGTTTTGCTGGTTTTGATTCTGTTGATTTTTGTTATTCTGTTGAGTCTGTTACTGTCGTTGTGGTTGTTGCTAATTCTGAGCATTCTGAACTAGTTGTTATGGATGATACTGGTATGGAAGTTGTTGATATTGTGTAGCACCAGTGTACGGATATGGATAGTAAGGCATAGGAGCCATGGGTGCTTGATACTGAGGAGAAACTTAAGCTGTCACAACATTGGCTTCACCTTCTTTCTTCTTGGACTGACTGTTCTGAGATTTTCTATTGGCCGGCTGCTTGGAAGCAGCTCCAGAAATCTTTCCAGTCTTCAAACCGTTCTCAATCTGTTCACCGATGGTTACAACATCAGCGAAGTTCGATGAAGAACTACCCACCATTTTCTCATAATAGGATCCTTGCAATGTACCCATAAAGATGTCAACCAACTCATTGTCAGAGAGAGCCGGTCTTACACGAGACGCCATCTCGTGCCACCTTTGCACATACTCTTTGAATGTTTCAGCTGAGCGCTGAGACTGGTTCTGCAACTGTAATCTGGTAGGTGCCAAATCAAGATTGTATTTGTATTGTTTCAAGAACGCTTCAGACAGATCCCTCCAAGTACGAATTTTGCTGCATTCTAAGCCCATGTACCAATCCAACGAAGCACCAGACAAACTATCTTGAAAACAATGAACTAGCAATTCATCATTATCAATATAGGATGCCATCTTCCTGGAGTACATAGCGATGTGACTATGCAGGCAACTCAAACCTTTATACTTTGGCAGCTCAGGTATCTTGAATTTCTGCGGTAGTACAACATTCGGAACCAAACATAAGTCTTTGGCCTCCATGCCAAAAGTAGAAAACCCTTCAATAGCTCTGATACGGTCTTCCAACAATGTGTACTCAGCAGGTCTATTTTGATTAGTGGGACTGACAAGAATCTGAGGATTTGGCAGCTGAGATGCGGCCGGAGCGTGCACTTGCGGAGTAGCAAACTGAGAAGGATATACCAAACCCAGATTAACCATCTGACCAGCATTCTAACCCAACTAAACACCAAATGGATAATTCAGAGGAGGTACCACAGCAGAGGATGAAAATGCTCCAGGGTAGAACATTCCAAGATGAATATTCTGAACAGCAGTTTGAGCAGCCTGAGATGAAACCGGAACATGAATAGGGGGGCCCCTATACACATGCTCTTCTTCATCAGGAGTTTCAATGTCAGTCAATATAGGAGTCTGATGAGTCTGGACTTGAAGATTCTCGTGATTATCATTCACCACCGGAGGTGGAACAGGAGTATACATACCCCATGGATATACAACAGTATTCCCATTTAGCATGGGCACAACAAATGACTGATATGGTACAAAGGCACCATTATTTACAATCTGAGGAGTGTAATTCAGAGGCATGCCCCAAGGAAAAGCAGCAGACATTTTGTTCAAACCAGACTGAGAATTTGACGGATGAATAACAGACTGGATTACAGGCTCAACTGGCACTTTAACCGTAGCAGGAGAAGGAACAACAGCAGGAGTAGCCATAACGACAGGAGACATAGTCACAAAAGGAGTGACAACGGTTGCATCGGTGACAGTTGCAACAACAGTGGCAGCAGCAGAAGCGTCCTTCTGAGGACGAAGGAGTTCCATAATAACATCCATGTTCGTCTGAAACTGATCCATCCGACCTTGGAATTGAGCCAGAGTTTCGTTATAAGCAGCGTTTTCAGCTTCGAAGTCAGCCATGATCTTGGATTTGCTTAATCGAGTGAAATACCAATGTCGAGTCGTCGTCTTGCTACAAACGGAAAATGGACAAGGATGAGCAACGATTTTCCATATGAAGGGACGTACATATGTGTGCAAATGAATATATGTCATGCATGCAAAAAATAAAGTTTTAAATTCTAGGAATTCTTAAACTTATCTTTGTTGACAGAAATCATAAAGCATACAAGTAAAGGTGCAAAACATAAAGCTGGCGAGAAACTTCATTCATTCATTCAATAAAAAAGAAAAAAGTACAAGTCAAGTACAAATCAAATATCTACCTTTTGGGCTATAATAAAATCAGCACGGATCCTATCAAAGACCACCCTACAAACAGACAAGAAGTGGAAAACAACCCAAGGAAACTGGTGTGAAAACACATCGGCATATGCATCCCTCAACAACCCAGGTAAGTCCTCTAGTGCGTGCTCAACAAATCTAGCTAGACGGTCGTGCCTCTCATTCCAATACTTCGCATCCTTCATAAGGTTGCGCAACAAAGAATGATTAGGTCCCTGAAGCATATCCTGAAGAAAGACCTCCTTCTGATCCAAGAGGTTTTACAGATGACGGTTTTGTTGATCCCAATGAGTATTCTCTGTGTTGAGTTGATTGATCTACTCTCGGCTCTGACGTGCTTGATCTTGCAGCTTCTGAATCTCACTGTAGCTGGAAAATTTATGAGTGTAAGCTATCGATTAACTTAACTCAAAAAACAAGAGTCGCCACCGCACTTTTATTTTATCCAAAAAAGGAAAGGAAAAAGAGCGAACAAAACCTAAGGAGTTCTAAAAAAAACAAGAACAAACAGAGAATGGGTAAGGGGGGTTGGTTACGCAATGGGAAAGTGTTAGCACCCAAAACGTCGATAGTACTCTATAGGAACCCTTTGAAATATCTACCGCTTTTTGGTTTGAAAATGGTTTGCTTGAAAAAGAGATTGGGGAGATGAGAAGAGAAGTATTTTTTTATATTTTTGTGTTTGGAGAGACTTATCGCCTCATGTCTACGTACCCACGAAGTGCAATGTAGGATCAAAACCTCGTAGTTCGTGGTACAAAGAATGAAAATTTATTTGTTTTGGTTGATTTTAAGTGTAAAGACAAGTCGTCATTTCTAAGTGAATAATTCCTCTTAAATAAATGAATCATGTCTAAACTTATGAAAAAGTTTTAAAAGAAAAAGTGCATAAAGCACAAAAAGAGATTTATGAGTTTGATGTTTTTTAAAGTCTTTTTGAAATGGTCAAAATATGATTAACACGGATTGACATTTATTAGAGAAAAAGAAAGTTTAAAATCGCTTGAACGAAGTCAAGGTTTTATTATGAAAGCGGTTTTAAGTTTGAAAATAAGAAGGTTTTGAAAAAGAGAGGAAGTTTTGAAAATTGAAGAAGGGGTGGAGAAGAAGTGACTATCCTAGTGCATAAAATAAAAGCTAAGGATAAGAATGATCTAACCACAAATGTAGGTTATCTTCACCATAAACCAAGCAAAAGCACAAGGCTTCAAAGTCTTCAAACCATAATTCCAAAGCAAAGGGAAAAGGTCCTAGTTCTAAGTCCAAGGATCCAAGAATAGCATTGAAGTCCAAGGTCTAGGTACAAAATTCCATGTCCATTGCAAAGGATAGTAACCATAGTACAAGATTAGAAGCACAAGTTTTTTAGAGGTTTTGGCCTTTATTAATATTTTTGGTCCAAGTGGACAAAGAGAAAAAGGCATAAGCATAAACATTTATCCAACGGACAAAGGAAAAATTGCGGAAGCATAAACATGTGTCCAACGGACAAAGGAAAAATATGCGGAAGCATAATCATGTGTCCAACGGACAAAGGAAAAATTGCATAAAAGTAAAAGAGAGATAGAGAGCGAGAAGGAAACATAAAGAAGTTAAAAGTTTGTGGTTAGTGGCACAAGGCTCTAGTGCCATACGCCTTCACCGATTATTCCGTTTCGCGTTTTGAACTATAGTGATTAAACAATGTACTTAGGTCAAGGTTAATGAAGACTTGTCAGAAGATTGATAGAATCAAAGCCTCTACAATAACAAGCTTTAAAGATTTTGAACCTAATACAAAAGATTAAACAACATTGGGTTGACGCGACCAATCAAGGTCCGGACCACGAAAGTTCAAATTCCGAATTGGATAAAGAGGGACAAATGTTGCACTATGTTAAGCAATCGCTGAGTAATTTATGGAGTAATTACCCTACAATGAGGTCGGTCAATAGATCTTTGTGCTAATGCATGCTAGATGAACGATATGTAGATCGTCATCCGAAAGCAATACCGCACGAAAAGAAAATAGGTAACGATCTAGTCTTGATTAAGAATTCAACAAAGAAATTCTAAGATCCAAGACTTTCATCAATCAAAATAAAAAGAAATAGATGAAGAGAAAGCCAAATTGAATTACACTTTTAAGATCCTTTCATCTTCAAGTTCAATCACTTTTAATTGATAGGTTTAAGTGTGAAAACATATCACTAATTCAAAGCACCTCAAATGAATTCAACAATTCATTTAGAGATAGATTTGAACTAATGAATGTTAATCTACTTTAATCATATCCAAAGTTCATTGAAATTATATAGAAATTAGTCTCAATAATGTTCTCCAAGGCCACAATAAGATAGAAAGAGAAGAAAAGGGAAGAAAACACCAAAACAGCCCCAAAAAAAGCCAAAAAAACACAATTTTGCCTCTGTGCAATCGGTTGCACAAAAGGTGCAATTGATTGCACCTATTCAAAATTAGTAAATCAGTACAAATTTTACACTGCGCAATCCATTGCGCAAAAGGTGCAATCGGTTGCACCTGTTCAAAAAATAGAAAATCAGCATTTTAAGAGGCAAATCCTTGATCAATCATTTCATCAAACATCTATTGATCATGGATTCAATTGCGCACGAATTTTAGAGTAAAAGAACAGTAAAAACCTGCAATCAAACACAATTACAAGATCCAAAGGATCAAGTAACACAAAGCAACCAAAGATCTACATGATGAATGATGGAGATGAAGCTTTAACAATGGTGTGAGATGAATTACCACTCCAAATCTGAAAATTCCTTTAAATTGCTTCAAGATCTACACTCCAAAGCCTCGATCTACTATAATTGATGAACAAAAACAAGAATGGATGAAGGTTTAGCTCAAAGTTGAACAAGATTCAATGTGAATTCTTGTTAACTTTCAAAGGAAGAAATGTGAGCTTTGGTGAATTTTGTGGTTGGGGAGAGAATTTGCAAGAGGTTTTTTGGCTCTCAAAAGCTTGAATGAATGAATGAAATGAAGGCTCTATTTAAAGAGTTTAGGCTTGGGAATTTGGTGGTTTGGAATTTGGTTTGGAAGATCAAAATTAGGCTTGGAATTTGATTTTGGAGGGAAATTAACAAAAGAGTGGTGATTAGTGAAGGTGTATGGTGGGAATTAATTGTGATGAGGTAGGGTAATTATTTTTGGGTGATCTAGAATATTCTCATGTGATAAAATTGGTGCCAAATGCTTCAAAATTTGAAAATTGATGAATTTGGCCAATTTTACCTCTGTGTAATCGATTGCAGTGCTGACACAATCCATTGCGCCTGTACAAAAATTCAAAAATTGGCATGAAATGTGAGGGGTGCAATCGATTGCTGTTTTTGTGCAATCGATTGCATCAGTGAAAAATGGCAAAAATTGCTTTGTTTGACTGGATTGCTCCGACTTTGACTCGATTCTCTTCCTTGTCAAAGAAGGCATGTAAATAAACACATGAACCTTGGAATTCCTTGGATAATAATCAATTAAAACTTGAGGTATCCTTGATCGGATAAAATTTGACATGATTACGGATCAACTTCGACGTTGTACAGATGAAATTCATTCGAGCTGCGGGGCTGTTGTTTTGGTATTTTTAACCCGTTCTTCCTCTGAAAATGTTAGTGAAAGAAAACAAAATATTTTTGGATTTTGATTAAAGGTTATTAAACATAAACAAATTAAACAATAAAACAACTAACAAACAGACACATACTTAAAGATCCCTGCAAAGCACAATCCTATAAAAGAGGGAACCTATGTGTGATCTTGTTTGTATGCATGAATGCACATGACAAGCAGAGAATCTTAGGGGAAAAAATTAGGGTATTACAGCTGCCCCTATTTAAGTTTCTTCTATTCGGAGATAAGAAGATTGACATCTTTGTCTCGACGAGATAGAAGAGACTTAAATATAACAATAAACCCAATTTTTGGCCCTAAGAGACCACAAAATGATATGATTATGCCGATGATATACAAACACAAGACCTCTGTAGGGAGAATATGCCATAGGAGATAAGAAAAACCTAGGGAGCGAAAGAAATGAGAAAAGACTCCGCAGGGGAAAACACATCCCAACAAGGGAGGAAACAAATCTCCGCTGGGGAAGAGATCATCTACCACCAGGCATCCGGTAATACCATGATCGAAAGGAAAGATTGCCAACTACCAACCAAGTGGCATTTACGACAAGGCAATCAACCAAAGGATACGAGAAATATTACCTACTACCAAAAAAGGGCAGGACAACAAAGGTAACAATCTCAAAAGATACGAGAAATATCAGCTACTACCAACTAAGGGCAGGACGACAAAGGGGATAAACTCAAACAGGGAGAGATTACCAACCATCAACAAAGTGATGGTTACAACAAGGTAACCAAATCCGGCTACATTACCTACTACCAACTAAATGGGCAGGACGACAAAGGTAATAAGCCAGCTATATCACCTACTACCAACAGAGGGCAGGACGACAAAGGTAATAAGCCAAAAAGTGGGATTACCAACTATTAACCAAGTGACAGCTAAAACAAGGTAATCAACCAAGGATATGAGAAATATTATCTACTACCAACAAAGGAAAGGACGACAAAGGTAACAATCTCACAAAGGGGAAAATTACCGGAGACCACCAACTAGCCGAGGAACATACTGCACAACTACTGGGACTCAGCTGAGGAAAAGATTCAAACTGGGGATAACTGTATATGGAAATAAACCACAACAAAACAAGGATATAACTCAACAAGGAAGACTTAGCGCAACAAGGCTCCACTGGGGAAATCAATACCTCAACAATGAACTATCTCTAGCATACCGAAGAGACTAACCATCCATCGGAGTAAAAAACCTCAACAACGAATTGTCCCATCTAACCGAAGAGACTTACCATCCATTGGAGTAGAGAACCTTAACAAAAAACTGTCCCGTCTAACCGAAGAGATTTACCATTCATTGGAGTAACAAAATCTCAACAACGAACTGTCCCATCTAGCCGAAGAGATTTACCATTCATCATAGTAGAAGAATCTCAACAACGAACTGTCCCATCTAACCGAAGAGACTTACCATTCATCGGAGTAACAAACCTCAACAACCAACTGTACCATCTAACCGAAGAGACTTACCATTCATTGGAGTAAAAAAATCTCAACAATGAACTGTCCCGTCTAACCGAAGAGACTTACCATCCATTGGAGTAGATATCACCTACTACTAGGAATATGGTAGGCGAACCAAAGAGAACACGAGATATATTAACTACAATGAGGGTAATAAACTCAAATGGAGAGATTTTAATGAGATCTTTTAACAAATTTCACTTGGAGAACCTGCTGACGAGGTCCACTGCAGGGATTTCCAAAGATATCAACTGCAGGAGTCTACTGTCGAGACTTAGGACTTCATTTGGGAATACTTTCTACCAAGATTTTTTGAGAAATGTGTCAACCATAAAAAATTTACTGGGGAATCTATTGCCAAGATCAACCAGAGAACCTTCAAATGAAACGCCTTTTGCCGAGACTTTATATGTAATTACTACTGCTAAGGATTAATTGAGAACATGCCTGCTGCAGAGGCTTTACTGAAAAATCTTTTAAGTATTCTACTGTCGAGATCCTAAAAAGAAAATACCTTCTGCCGAGGTTGCTGTAATCCCTTTTTTGAAATTATCCGAGAAATCTACTGCCGAGATTCTTGGAAAGAAAATACCTTCGCCGAGGCTTGTTGTAAATTCTATTTTAAAACTCACTGGAGAATCTACTGCCGAGATCAACCAAAGAAATCTGAAATAAAGCCACCTTCTGCCGAGGTTTGCTGGAAATCTTTTGAAAATATCCAAGAAATCTACTGCCGAGATTCTTGCAAAGAAAATACCTTCTGCCGAGGTCAACTAGAAATCTTCTGCCGAGATTTTCCAGGAACTAGGAATCAATAACTCTACCAGGGATCTTCACAGGAGATATGGGCAGGTTAGATCACACAGCAGACTTCTCAAATAAAGAGACAACCATCTGTTGGAAATTCACAACAAACTTCTCTGACAGGCACAACCTGAGAGATACCATTTGATGTAAAAGACATAGTTTGATAACTGGGAACCCACAAGCTCCTCAAATAAAGAGGCTGCTGCTTGTTGTCACGTAATAAATTCCAAAAGAGTGTTGTTACAACCCTGCTGGAGAAACAAAATCTCCATCTTCTGATGGTAATCACAAACAGATCATCTACTAAGTAATACAAAATCTTCGAAGGTGCAAAATAAATGCACTCCCAATAATCTAGGTTACATGACCTAGAAAGCTTCAAAGTAGTCACCGTCGGAGACCAAAGTTCAATCCAGGAACAAATTGGAGAGAAACAGTCAAACAAGACTCATCCCAAGGAGGAAATAACTCAACTGGGGATTGGTCTCATCCAGATAATGAACTGGAAAGGAAAACTGAAGCAAAATTTCCACAAGGAATAAACTCAGTGGGGAATTAGAAAGGATAAACGCTTTCAGCTTAGGGTCAACACTCTAAATGGAGAGAGGACACACACGCACACTCTGCTGAGGATAACAACACCAGAGAGCCGAGAAGGACTAAAACAGATGCAAAATGCACAATGCAACAACAACATGCTATGCACAACAAAAGAATGCGTATGCAATGTGTATGAGTATGAATATGCTGACAAAACAGACACACGGATGAACAGAGGATGAATAAACACCACAGCTCAGCTGAATACTCGGCTAATCTCAACAAGATAGAGATGCCAAAAGAGATTCTATCAAGGAGTACACACAAAGCAAACCCTAATGGGGATATCAACCAATTGGGGGAATAAGAAGTCAACATTACTCTTTGCTTGGGGAGTGATCAAAGCAATCACAACGAGAGGTAAAACTCTGTGCGAAGATTCCACATCAAGGGGAAACATCACCCAAAGCTTCATAAATGCTTGATCATAACCTGGCTGGAGAATAGAATCATACTTAGCTGGGGAAATCTGAATCAAGACTTAGCCAGAGAAATACCCAAACTGGCGCTCAATTGAGGAATAATGGATTTCAAGAGTCCAACACCTCATAACAATCTTGAGGGAATCCATCATCTTATTAACAACTTGATTACATCCACAAGAACAAATATGCTTATGTGCGTTGAATTCACCATTTAACTTTTGCCCCAGACTGCATGGTCTACAAAGGATTTTACACCAAAAGGAAACTTTGTACCATAAAGACTTGAGATAATCTGCCCCAGTGTTTTCAAACTCTGAGAGATTCATCAAATCTCGACGTAACTGCCCCGGATTTACTGAACTTGGCACACTCTTTAATCAATAGAGTCTTCCAGCTTTGCCCCATGTGAAAGCATCAACTGGGAAAACAAGTTTGCTCATCCTCAACAAAGCCTTCAGGCAACATGCCCCTGGATAGGATCATTCTTGAAATGATTTACCAATTAATCATCAGAGTTTCAGGCCTCAAAAGATTAGACTCATCACTGATGCTCAAATGTAAGCTTCTATGATGTCAAACAAATGTATGCAAGCAGAAAATGTTAATTCTAAGAATGATAATTCTAATGAATCACATATGTTAATCTTGAAGTTTTTACTGAAAAGATGTCGCAAAATCTTGTGAATGAATCACTAGTTTAGATACGACATTGATTTTTGAATGCATATGCAATACCAACTGAGATCTTTTAGCACAACTCATGGGAGTCAGGAACGCTATCTCGTTTGGAGTATGCTCTCAAAATAAACCCTACTTCAATTAGGTCTTTTGAGGGTTATAACTTGGCCTGGTTCACGGTTTTCAGAAAAAAAAAAGGATTTTTTTGGCTCAAAATTTATTTGTACCCACCCAATCTCCGTGATGTTCTTCAGTCCTATACTCAGCTAATTGACACAAATATTCATCTTTAAAAAGATTACTGGAACTTATGGTTTAAGCGCCACTGAGGTTATTTGGGGATAACAGTCACCCTTTTTGTCCTTTGACTTGGTAGTCACACAAAGATTTGTTCTTTTGATGAGAATTCTTCTTTTATTCTTGCTTTTCACATTTTCATTCTTTTTATTTTTCCCTAACTTTTGCCTAGACTGATTTTTTTTGAATTTTTGATGTCCAGCGGGATGCCCCAATTTTTGCCTAAGTCACTTGTTTTCAAGCTTTCGACTTAGCGGGCTTTTCCTTTTCATTTTTTTCTTTCTTCTTTTTTTTTAACAAATCATGTGACATTGGCTTATTTGAAAGGGTTATGACTGCCTCTTTCCTTCATGGATGAGGAATAACCATTGTGGTTTCCTTAGACGCACCCTCATTTTGAAATTTGGACACTTGGTCAAATTAACTGAGGGCTACCCAGCCCCAAGGTTAAATGTGAGGGTTTTTCCATTTAGAAAAGAAACTCCTACTTCAAGACTCAAAGGGGTTAACAAGGGATTATCTTCCTTATATCTCTGGTGTTGGGGAATTTGAAACAATGCCTTACATCATCAGCATGGTCTTATTCAAAAGCACACAACCAGAAATTTTGCGTTTTCACTTCATCATCCTCCCTCCAAGAGTTTAAACAAGAAGTTGGTATTGCAAATGCAGAAAACAAATTACGAGCGAATGCGAATGGATCACTTCAAGATAAACATACTCATTGCATTATGATTAATATTCAAAATCAAACAAGTTTCTACATGCAAACAAAGCATTAACAATCATAAAAGATTACAAATGAAAATGCAGTAAATGAACTAAAGATATGAGGAAACTGTGTTAGCTTGAGCTTGAAAGAACATTATCAACTTTCTTGGGAGACACAGAAGCAAACATATAACCACTACGGGTCACTCTACTAACATCAGCATAAAGGCGTTCCATTCACAAATGTGCTTCCTTCCTTGAAGGTCAACACCTCATCGTCAATCATCTCTGTCACAGGGTGGACATTCTGAGGATTTGGCATATACCTCGAAAATCGAGAATCTTTTTCAACAACTTGACCAACCAGATCATTTTCCATAGGTCGGGATCGAGTAGGAACATCCACTTGTGGAACGTCGTCGTCAGGAGAAGAATCATACATTGGATTGGTTATCACTGTAAAGCCTGACATGAGATCATTATCTTTTGTTCTCTCCATGTTCCTTCAGTAACTACCTCAAACTTGGTACGAATGCCAGAAAATCAGCTGACTGGTACAAGGACAGAAGGACAAATGAGTCTGTGTTTAGGGAACTGCATGTATGCAAATGATGAATGCAAATTTTTTATTTTATTTTATGTTTTCAGGAAATTAACCCGATTATTACAAAAATGGGAAGCATCAAGTATATGAGTATCACAACTTTTATTCAAAACATTTGCCAAAGGGACATTTGCTTTGTCCATATTTACAATAATCTGAGTTGTGTTCCTTGAAAACGGCAGAGATGATGAATGTATGGATGCATGGATGCAACAACCACAAACAAGATCACACAAAGCACACAGGTCAAGGTTCAAATCATGAGCATGAAGCCAAGGGTAAGAACCAATCCGACAAAGGTGTGTACTAAGGTTTTTTCTCACTATACCTGCAGAAAATAGTGGTTCTAACATAGAGTGCCCAGGGTCCACAATCCACTATCAGACACACCAGCGCACCGATTTACTCGGAGGTTGGTAGTTATCCTCAAGAGAATCTAACCTGAGTGTGGCATCGTGTGACATCTAAGTCGGATTTGCATCCTCATAGCTTCCACGCCACGATCCTAAAAAGGCTAAGATGGGTTAAGGGTTACTACGGTCCTCAGTGTTATAGGCTTCTATGGAAAAAGTAATGCCTTCACGATCACTCAATCAGCATCAGTAATTCCAAAGAGGCAACCACCGAGTGGATGGATTCTCAAGTTCTGCTTTTTTCGGGATTCGACTCCCTCAAAGCTCCCTTGACTATACTATCCTCCTATCTCAAAGTACACTCTGGTCTGGGTATAGGACCTATCTCACACAGATAGGAACTCCCAAATAGAACAAATAAGTAACAAGCAAATCAAACAAAAAGCAGTAAATAAATCAAAGTAGGCTAAACCCCTCAAGGGAGAGATCCCCAGCAGAGTCGCCACTTTTCTGTAGCGGGGAAATTTGTGAGTGTAAGCTATCAATTAACTTAACTCAAAAAACAAGAGTCGCCACAACACTTTTATTTTATCCAAAAAAGGAAAGAAAAAAGAGCGAACAAAACCTAAGAAGTTCTAACAAAAACAAGAACAAACAGAGAATGGGTAAGGGGGGTTGGTTACGCAATGGAAAGGTGTTAGCACCCAAAACGTCTATAGTACTCTATAGGAACCCTTTGAAATATCTACCGCTTTTTGGTTTGAAAATGGTTTACTTGAAAAAGCGATTGGGGATATGAGAAGAGAAGTGTTTTTTTATATTTTTGTGTTTGGAGAGACTTATCGCATCATTCCTACGTACCCACGAAGTGCAAAGTAGGATCAAAACCTCGTAGTTCGTGGTACAAAGAATGAAAATTTGACCGTTTTGGTTGATTTTAAGTGTAAAGACAAGTCGTCATTTCCAATCGAATAATTCCGCTTAAAGAAATGAATCATGTCTAAACTTATGAAAAAGTTTTAAAAGAAAAAGTGCATAAAGCACAAAAAGAGATTGATGAGTTTGGTGTTTTTTAAAGCCTTTTTGAAATGGTCAAAATACAATTAACACAAATTGACATTTATTAGAGAAAAAGAAAGTTTAAAATCGCTTGACCGAAGTCAAGGTTTTATTATGAAAGCGGTTTTAAGTTTGAAAACAAGAAGGTTTTGAAAAAGAGAGGAGGTTTTGAAAATTGAAGAAGGGGTGCAGAAGAAGTGACTATCCTAGTGCATAAAATAAAAGCTAAGGATAAGAATGATCTAACCACAAATGTAGGCTATCTTCACCATAAACCAAGCAAAAGAACAAGGCTTCAAAGTATTCAAACCATAATTCCAAAGCAAAGGGAAAAGGTCCTAGTTCTAAGTCCAAGGATCCAAGAATAACATTGAAGTCCAAGGTCTAGGTACAAAATTCCATGTCCATTGCAAAGGATAGTAACCATAGTCCAAGATTAGAAGCACAAGTTTTTTAGAGGTTTTGGCCTTTATTAATATTTTTGGTCCAAGTGGACAAAGAGAAAAAGGCATAAGCATAAACATGTGTCCAACGGACAAAAGAAAAATTGCGGAAGCATAAACATGTGTCCAACGGACAAAGGAAAAATATGCGGAAGCATAAACATGTGTCCAATGGACAAAGGAAAAATTGCATAAAATTAAAAGAGAGATAGGGAGCGAGAAGGAAACATAAAGAAGTTAGAAGTTAGTGGTTAGTGGCACAAGGCTCTAGTGCCATAAGCCTTCACCGATTATTCCATTTCGCGTTTTGAACTTTAGTGATTAAACAATGTACTTAGGTCAAAGTTAATGAAGACTTGTTAGAAGATTGATAGAATCAAAGCCTCTACAACAACAAGCTTTAAATATTTTGAACCTAATACAAAAGATTAAACAACATTGGTGTAGCGCGAATTTTTGCTTGGTTGCGAAGCACTATCGCTTTGGGGTACTACAGTTCGATTCATTTTTTATCCTATTAAGCGGATTAAGGAAGGGAAATAGATGTCTCCAATTAACCCTGCTTGCATGCTGAGTTTAAACAGGTGACGGTTAGTTTACAGATGCTATTAAGATTGTGGGTCTCTCTTAGGTTATTTTGTTAAAAAAAATAGAGTGCCTGGACTATTTATGAGGTAAGATGTTAATGTGTTTAGATTTGATGGTTTTGGGTTGATTTGGTGGAGACTCTGGGTTTTGGGTTTTTGATTAGTATGCTCGCTAAGATTTTTCCAATCTTATGCCTACGTATTCCCGTTTAAGGAAACAGGGAAATCAGAGCGATCGTAGTTCCTCCTATTCTATGGGAGGAAAAAAAAGGTTGTTTTGGTGTCTTGTTCAAAGCCCAAGACGTGAAGCTAAATGTGGTTTGTATTTTGTTCAAAGCCCAAGATGTGAAGCTGAAGGGTTTTGAATTTAGAGAGAATTTGTCATCTCTAAAGGGGGATATTTGGTCTGTTTGTCACAACTGTTGGGTGACTGATTATAAAGGAGAATTACTTTAACTGGGATATGTGAATCCAGCAATGCCATAATTTCCTTTATAGGGGATTTTTAACCTGAAGGAGAAGACTTTAACTCAGTTTAGAGCAATGCCATCTTTCCTTAGGAATTTCTCATGCTAAAAGAGGGACAGTGGCATGGATATAAATAATCCAGAGACTTGCCGCTTACAGCAATTAGATGAAGAAAAATGAGTTATTGATGTTTGTATACTATGAGCAAGGCACAGATTTTGATGCTAAAAGGTTGATTGACTCAACCGGGGTTTTCTTATACAAAGCCTAAGAGGAGGCTATTGACCCAACAAGAGGGTGTTTTTATGTGACTAGTACGAAGCCTGAGAGAGAGGCTAAAAGGGGTTGACTCAACAAGAGAGTTCTAACAAGTGACTGACTCAACAAGAGAGTGCTTATATATGTGTCTTGTACGAAGCCCAAGATGGAGGCTAAAAGGTTTTGACTCTACATGAGGGTCTTTTATACTCAAAAAGAGAGTGATTTTGTATCTCGTACGAAGCCCGAGATGGAGGCTGAGAGGGAAGTGACTCAATAAGAGAGTCTTTTATACTCAACAAGAGAGTGATATTTATCTCGTACGAAGCCCGAGATGGAGGCTAAACAGGTTTGACCCAACAAGAGAGTCTTTTATACTCAACAAGAGAGTGTGAAAAGGTTAGCTCCGCTGGGGAGAATCATTGTACAAAGCCCAAGAGGAGGCTATTATGCTGGTGACTATTTCAGTTTAGTGATAGGTACAGTATGTTGGATTAAAGAGAAAATTAGTTCCTATAAAGGGAACGATTAAAGGTATTGTTGTGCTTTGGAATTGATCAGAGGATCAGGGTTATTTCCCGTTCTTTAAGGAAATGGAAAATCCAAAGGGTATTGAGACTGCCCAAGTCTACTGGTGTTTTGAGAAATCGATTCTCGGGTAGTGAATGATCTTTGTATGATGCCCAAGAGAAGACTGGTATGTTAAGGGATGAAGGTCAACCCATTAACAGGTCTGACACTTGACTCAGAAAGACAACTCTAGCAAATTGACGACTAGGTTCTGTTCCTATACCTGTAGAGGTCTCTGGGTCCTTGTACTAAGCCCAAGAGAAGGCATGAGAGCTTTTAAGAAGCCGAAGGGTCCTTGTACAATGCCCAAGAGGAGGCGAGGATGCTTGTAAGATGCTTGTGGGTCCCTAAACCCTGAGAAGTTCAAGACATGCCATTCACCGAGAATAGATCAAGCCAGGAAAGTCCGAGAATTTGGAAGAAACTCAAGAGATGCCATTCACGGAGAAAAGATCATCCCTGGGGAGTAGAGTCTCTTTTACGATTTCTAAGAGTGACAGTCTGAGAAAGGGTTCATTGAGAATGCTGCCTTTCACGTCTCAATATTGTTTAACCCCAAGAGGAGGGAAGACTGTGTCTGGTAATCTTATGGGGATCTAGTTTTGTTTGTATTTAAGAATGACCAACAGGGCTTTACCTAGTGCTAGACGTAGTTACATGGAAAACTCTAAATAACTATACTAGTATTACACAGTGGATATTTGACAAGTATATAAAAGTTTGTGAAAGAAAACTTACAGTGAGTAGCCCCACAATACAGTTATATATATGAAAGCGGATAAAGAAAGTAGGTAAACACTTACTCGGTTGTAGAGCTTCCATGTTGTTTTGTTAGTTTGTTCAACAAAGAAAGCTTTGATAATAATATTATATTCAAAATCAAAGGAGAAAGTACTTTGAAAAGATTGTTGGGGCTTACAGCTCAAGGAGAGGCCCAAGGTTTTATCAGTGATTGCACGGTTGTTTTGAAATTGTACAGGGACTTTTACAAGTGACTGAGGCCCAAAAAGGTTTTTTGTACAAAGGGATGGGTCTTACACTCTCTCAAGAGGCCCAAAGGTGTTTAAAGAAAAAGAATGGGGCTTATAACACGAGGGTAGGCCCAGATGATTTGTTTTTTGAATTGGCGATCGCGCCGAGATTTCTTTAACATACTAGGTCTTATACAATGCATTGAGGCCCAAAACGTTTTGGTTAAAAAAAAGGTTGGGTCTTACACTCTATTAGAGACCCAATGATTTATTTTTGTACAAGTGGTGGGGCTTACAGCTCAAAGAGAGGCCCAGATGATTTTGCTAAAAAAAGGCGATGATCGCGCCGTTGTTTTTGAAAATACAGTGGGACTTATACAATGAATGAGGCCCAAAAAGTGGTGTATTTACAATGGGGATGGGTCTTACACTCTAATAGAGGCCCATGAGTGTTTGAAAATGATTTGCGAGGGTGAAAATCAAAGAAACCCTAATTTTGTTCTCCTTTAAAAGTAAATATTAAAAGAAAATCAAATAAAATGATAAAAATACCAAATAAGTTTGAATAAACCACTTGTGATTTTTGTTTAAGGTTTGAAAAAATGAGGTTTTAATCACAAGATGAATTAAACTCATTTGGTTTTGGTTTTCAAAGTAAATATTCACTTTTAAATGTTTAAAAACAATTAAAAAGGAATTTATTCACAAAAATACTAACTATACTAAATAACTAATATAAATTTGATTTTTTTGTGGAATAAAATATTTCAACATTTATGTGATTTTTTGCAAAAAGAACCAATAAAAAATAATTAAAATTGAGAGAGTTATTAATTTTTCAAATCATTAAAAATAATAAGAAAAACAATAAAAAGTGGAAAAAATAGCAAAAAGAGGATCTGGGGCGAGGGGGATTCGAACCCCAAACCTCTTGTGTATAGGGTGTGCGCCTTACCACTGGGGTGGTGATACATCCGTTGATTGAAATACAACCACAAATATACAAGGCTTGCCTTGTTTTTGGCCTGGCCCAAGGTAAGGCAAGGCAAGATTTTGGTTGGAAACGTGAAGGCCATAACTTTCTCATTTCTCCATGGATTGGGACAAAATTTAGGTGTATCCTGCCTAGAATTTCACAAGGAATCCAATGGTGGTGGTGTTTTTTTCAGATCATTCTCCTATTGAATAACCCGATAGTAGTTTTGAAATAGGCCATGATTTGCATTTTCGGTGCCACCTCTTGGTACAAGCAAGGATTACATGATAAATTGGTGCAAACACAACACATATAACATGTATAAGAGATGCATGATCAGCGGACATCAAAAGAAAGCATGATTTAAAGAATCCAAGTTGTGATGCTTACCTCTTTTTGGAGCTTTTGTGCAATCTGCCAAGGGCTTTGTTCCAGAAATTATTTGATGCTTTGAACAACCTCAAATGATCCCTTAGAAGCTTTTAGGATGGTTGGAATCAGTTGGAAGTCTTGGGAACAAGTTTAAGCTCTTTCTTGCAAAAGGGGCAAAAGTGGCCAAAATAGAAACTCTCTCAAATGGTGTTCCAGATGGGGGGACCATTTGGGACAGTTCAAGGATGATATTTGGAGTGTGTTTGAGGTTTTATCTGGTTTGGAAAGTGACTGAATAAAGACATGGCTTGAAAAATGCACAAAAGTCCTATTTTTGAGGTTTTGAGAGGTGACTTTGTGATTTTGGTGTTACAGGTCACTTGTGAGAGTTTGGACAGCTTAGATATGACATATTAGATGTGTTTGGATCATGAGCTGTGGTGGAATTGCTCTCTAACTCAAAAACTCAGAGTTACCTTGCTAAAGAAGGTATTTTTGCCTAGAGAAAGAGATTTTGAGGAAAACAAGTGTTGTAGTGCTTTGGTGTACTCAAATTGAACACAATTGAGCTCTATTTATAGTAGAGCAAGTTTGTTTTGGCTGCAATAGTGAATGGTAACTGCAGCAGAGGTTTGGCCAATGTTGATTAATGAGAATCCAAGTCTCCTCTAGCCATTGACTAGAGGTTAGGGCACAAGCTGCTGGTTCCCTTAGTCTTGGATAAGTCTTGACTGAATTCAGTTGGAAATGGCTCAGTCCATGCCACCTTGGTGAATCCATTAAATGCTCTAAACCAAAATTGGAGTCTTGTCCCTCTTTTAGGGATTTCTAGGTTTGGCATGCTACTTTTGGTTCCAAAGACTTGGGAGGCTTATGGATCAGTGTTTGTCCCTCCTTGGTCTCCCCCGAGGTGTTCAGATGGATAAGTGTGTTTGTCATTTGTACAAATTTGGCAAATTGAGCAAAATGCACAAATCTGCCTTGCTTTGACAGTTTTCAGCAAGGCATATTGCCATTGTCATATCTCATGGCTCAAGTGGAATTTGATGGGGTTCTTGGCCATTTTGGAAAGCCCTCATATGATACAACAAGTGTTTGATCATAGTTGGTTTTGATACTTTTTGGATCCAAGTGAAAAATGCCCCTACATTTGGAAAAAAGTGAAGGCAGATTCTGACTTAGTGAAAATTTCACTATGTGTTGGAAAAAAGTGACAATTTCATTTCTTGAGATTTTGATCATTCTATAACTTAAAATCCATGAGGCATTAGAATGAGTTGTGTTTGAAGCTTTTGTAGAGGGCCATGAGAGCTACAAATCCAGCTTTGAATGGGAAAAAATGGCCTTGTGGTTTAGGAGTTATGATCCTCCAAAGTTGGTACCCTAGCCACTTTGTTCCATAACTTAGAAAAATTTCTAAGTTTTTATGGTTACCCTTTACAAGTTATCCCACTTTTCTTGATTTTTCTTGATGAATGATGATTCCAACCACACATTAACATCATTTTAGGGTCAAAGAACAATAATTGTGAAAAATCTCAAAAAGTCAAAGTTGACTTTTGTGCACAGTTGACTTTTTATCAGATGAATTCCAAACTGTGCGATCCTCTATGAAATCAAGTCCTTGACCTAAATAAAACTTGATGGATTGATTTCATAGGTGTTATAGGGTGTATTGAATCATGTCCTAGGGTTTGGGAGCATGTCCTGGTCAAAAGTCAAAGGTACAGTTGACTTTTTTCGCGAAACTCTAACTGTGGTTCTGACGAACCTGAAACTTGGGAACCAAGCTTCTTGGATCAATCCATTATTGCAAATGGATCAAGGTGGTTTATTAGAGACCCTTAAATCCTCTCTTGAGGTCTTGGCTGATGATTTGTCCCAAAAGTCAACTTGGGGGGGGGGGGGGGGTGAATTAGGTCAAAAAACCCTAATTCCTGATTTTTGATGAATGCATCCCCCGAGGTCAAAATTGACTTGATGATTGGGTCCATGATGTCCCATGGAGCATATTAGGTTATGATTTTAAGCATTGGCTCATGCCCAAAGGAAAATTTCCATCTGGAGGCCCTAGTCGACCAAAACCCTAATTTGGTGACACTGGCGATCTGGAGGCTTAATCCACTTGGAATGTTACAGCCTTGTGCTTGATCCTTGATGTGGGAGTCCTCTTGATCCATTGTGGATGTTTGAGAGGTTAGACAAGTTGAAGATCATGTCAATCCTTGATTGATCATTTGTCTAAGGCTCAAAGAGGGCTTGAAACCCTAATTATTGTTTGTAGTGAGTGCTCACCCATCTTTGGGGAGACTGATGGTTCATCTATATTGTGATGATGATTTGCACAATGATGGGAAATCTTAGTGGTCAAAATTTAGGGTATGACAGATGCCCTTATTTAATCTTCTTGGACCCGAAGGTGTGAATGACGAAGGTATTCGGGCATTCGGGGTGCAAGAGGATTAAATATCGGAATACCCAAAATTTTGATGGTGGTTATGAATGGTAGTTCACTCATCCATCTTCTTTTGCTAAGCGATGATGCTTAGAAAAGGTAAAAACTTCCCCTTGATCATGGTTTCCTACCAAGAAATTGGTCTCAGTTTCTAATGTAAACTTCCCCTCGATCCTGGTTTCCTACCAAGGAACTGGTCTCAGTTTCTGAAATAAAATTACCCTCGATCCTAGTTTCCTACCAAGGAACTGGTCTCAGTTTTTGATATAAACTTCCCCTCGATCCTGGTTTCCTACCAAGGAACTAGTCTCAGTTTCTGATACAAACTTCCCCTCGATCCTGGTTTCCTACCAAGGAACTGGTCTTAGTTTCTGATATAAACTTCCCCTCGATCCTGGTTTCCTACCAAGGAACTGGTCTTAGTTTCTGATATAAACTTCCCCTCGATCTTGGTTTCCTACCAAGGAACTGGTCTTAGTTTCTTTTGTCAATAGACTTTCTTGACATGGGACGCTATGCGTAGCAGTTTTCCTCAAACTTCTCGCCGAATTTTCCTGGGGAGATGCCATTTGATAGAAAAAAATTTTGATGTCAGACTTGTTGGGGAACCCATCTGTCTGAATTGTAGAGGGGTACAAACTTCTCTGTTGGAGATGCCATTTGTTGACTCTATCTGGGGAAAATGAGTCTCTTGAGAGACTACTTTCGCTTGGGTATTTACATCATACTTTTCTCGGGATCTTCTCGGAGAAATGCCATATGATATGATCCAATTTTGAGGTGCTGATGACATTTTCGTCTGCGGATTTTTTGGAGAAAAACTGTTGTATTGTCGAATCTCTGATTAAGAGGCTTTCTCTGGGGATTTTCCTTAATCCGGGAAAGTGAAGATATCATCTTCAATGTCGAAGAGTGATATTTACCGAAAGTTTCTCTGGTTTTCTCAGAGGTTCAAGTTATCAAAGTGGTCAAGGGCCAACTCTAATCCAGAAATAAACTGGAGGAGAGAGATTGTTCAGGCGCAACATTTCCTGATGAGGAAAGAACTGACAACTTGATTGTGAAGACTTTTATCACTAGGGTACAAGACTGACTAGAGTGATAGTGATGCAATATGAATATGAATGTAAATTAATAATGCATGATGCATGTATGTATATGCTGATAAAACTGACACGACATACAGACTAGTAGATGAACACGACTAGATACTCGACCACAGTGGGAGATAAAAAGTATCATTGGTTCAAGATAGCATTTCCGCTTTGCTTAGGAGAAGTAGTCCCTGTGGGGGAACAACCGTTGATCGGGCTTAGAAGGTAAGAACTCGGCCGAAGATGTCAGATGGAGTATTCGCATCTGACATAACTGATCCTTCGTTCAGGCGCACTGGTTTAGAAGGAGTACTTTGATTCTACACTTTGAAGTTCGATTACTTCTGGTGAAGCGATCGATGTTCTTTTGATGTTCAACAGTCAAAAGAAATTGCCATCTTTATTTTAAAAGCAGAAAATTTTGACAAGTAAATTCGTTTTTGTTTCGTTTCAAGAATCCTTAATCATGTTAAAATGTCATTCTGTAAAGCTAAAACAAATAAGAATTGCAAACAAAAGCACAAGGGCTCAAATTTTATTGATAGGATGGAAGTCAGCCAAACGCTTGATTCCATAGAGTATTTACAAAGTTTGAAAATGGTAATTTAAGGGAAAAGGGCTACATCGAAACATAACGACCACTATCCTTCTACCAACTTTGAATTCGGGACATCCTGAGCTTCTGTCGAAGATGACCTTAACTGGAGTTTTCTGATGGATGGCAGGACTGCTACTAGGGGATTTTCCCATGTTGGACGTAGTTACTTGCCATTATCCCTAACTTTTGCCTGGATTGTACTTTGAGATTTCCAATCCACCGGGATGATTTTTTTTTATTATGTCTCTAATTTTTGTCTGGACCGCCCTTTCGGGTTTTCAATCCACCGAGACGTTTGTTTTTTGGTTTTTTAGTTTAGGCGAAGTATTTCTTGACTACATCAACATTTGTGGGGTAGGCAAATTCCTCTCCGTCCATGGTTGCAAGTCTTAAGGCACCGCTTGAGAAAGCTTTCTTGACCACATAGGGGCCGTCATAATTCGGAGTCCATTTGCCCCACGAATCAGCGAGAAATGATTGTATCTTCTTGAGCACAAGGTCTCCTTTTCTGAACACACGAGGTCGAACCTTTTTGTCGAACTCCTTCTTCATTCTTTACTAATACAACTGACGTTGGCATAGTGACATGATTCGTTTTTCTTCGATCAAATTCAGTTCATCGTGTCAACTTTGACACCATTCAGCTTCTGTTAGCTTAGCTTCCATCAATACCCTGATTGATGGGATCTCTACTTCTATGGGGAGCACTGCTTCCATGCCATATACCAGAGAGAAATGGGTTGCCCCTGTTGAAGTGCGGACAGATGTACGATAACCGTGAAGAGAAAAAGGCAGCATTTCATGCCAGTCTTTGTAGGTTACGACCATCTTTTGAACAATCTTCTTGATGTTCTTGTTAGCCGCTTCTACCGCTCCGTTCATCTTAGGTCGGTAGGGAGATAAGTTATGGTGGTCAATTTTGTACTCAGTGAATAACTCCTTCATCATCTTGTTATTCAATTTATATCCATTATCAGTAATGATCTGGCTAGGAACACCATAACGGCAGATGATATTGTTTTTGATAAATCGTACCACCACTTGTTGGGTTACATTGGCGTATGCCGCTGCTTCGACCCACTTGGTGAAGTAGTCAATGGCTACCAGGATGAACCGATGTCCATTCGAAGCTTTAGGTTCGATCATGTCGATCATGTCGATTCCCCATATGGAAAAAGGCCATGGGGAAGAAATAACTTTGAGATGTGTTGGCGGTACATAGATTTTGTCGGAGTATATCTGACACTTGTGACACTTCCTCATGTACTTGTAGCAGTCAGATTCCATGGCTAACCAATAGTATCCTGCTCTCAGAATTTTTCTCGCCATTGTATGTCCGTTGGCATGAGTGCCAAAGGATCCTTCATGAATCTCTTTCATTAGCATATTTGCTTCAGGTCTGTCTACGCATTGGAGCAAGACCATGTCAAAGTTTCTCTTATAGACTGTATCACCGCTCAGGAAGAAGCTGCCAGCCAGCCTTCTGAGGGTTTTTCTGTCTTTTCTTAGTGCCCCGGGTGGGTACTCTTTTATTCTGAAGGAAGCATTTGATATCATGATACCAAGGTTTGTCATTTATGACTGCTTCAATCGTGAAGATGTAAGCGGGCCGTTCAAGGTGCATTATGTCGATCTTAGGTAAGTCGGTCCATTGACCTACACTAATCATGGAAGAGAGGGTGGCTAATGCATCATCCATGTGATTCTCATCATGAGGGATGTGATGAAACTCGATTCTGTTGAAGAAAGGTAACAACCTTCTTGCATAATCTTTGTAAAGAATCAATCCGAATTGGTATGTGTCCCAATCTCCTTTGATTTGATTGATAACCAAGGTTGAATCACCATATACATCCAAGTTCTTGATCCTTAAATCAATCGCTTCTTCGAGACTCATAATACAAGCTTCGTATTCGGCCTCGTTGTTTGTGCACTTGAATGTAAGTCTGGCAGTGAAAGGAATGTGGGTACCCTGAGGTGTTATGATGATTGCCCCAATTCCATTTTCGTAATGATTGACAGCTCCGTCAAAGATTAGTCCCCATTGGGGACCTGGTTCTGGCCCTTCACTGGGTAGCAGTTCATCACAATCTTTCATTTTTAAATACATGACATCTTCGTCTGGGAAGTGAAACCCGATTGATTCCTAATCGTCAATCGGTTGATGAGCCAAATGATTGGCTAAAATACACCCCTTAACGACTTTCTGAGCGTGGTACTCAATGTCATATTCCGATAACAACATCTGCCAACGGGCAATTCTTCTCGTGAGAGCAGGTTTTTCAAAGATATACTTGATTGGATCCATTTCTGAGATTAACCAAGTAGTGTGACGAATCATGTACTGAGTCTCGCCCTAAGCCAAAGCACAGCAAGTTTTCTCAAGCATAGTGCACCGAGTCTCGCAGTCGGTGAATTTCTTGCTTAAATAGTAGATGGCAGATTCTTTTCATTTTGTTTCGTCTTGTTGACCAAGCACACAACCCATTGAGTCCTCTAGGACTGTGAGGTAGATGATCAATGGTCTTCCTTCCACTGTAGGTGATAGAATCGGCGGATTCAACAGGTATTCCTTGATACTGTCGAAGGCAGTTTGAAAATCTTCTGTCTAAACGCAATCCTGATTCTTTTTGAGTAATTTGAAGATTGGCGCACATGTCGCGGTCATGAGGAATATGAATTTGGAGATGTATTTCAAACATCCCAGGAATCCTCTGACTTGTTTTTCAGTTTTCGGAGAAGGCATTTCTTGAATGGCCTTGACCTTGTCAGGATCAACCTCAATTCCTTTTTGGCTGACGATGAACCCTAAAAGTTTCCCTGAACGGACACCGAAGGTGTACTTATTGGGATTCAAGCGGAGTTTGTACTTTCTCAATCGCTTGAATAGTTTTGACAGGTGGGTCACATGCTCCTCTTCTGTCTTAGATTTGGGAATCATGTCATCGACATATACCTCGTTTTCCTTGTGTATCATGTCATGAAACAGAGTAGTCATGGCCCTTTGATAGGTTGCCCCGACATTCTTCAAACCGAACGACATTACCTTGTAACAAAAGGTACCCCATGGGGTGATGAAGGAAGTTTTCTCCATGTCTTTCGGCGCCATTTTGATTTGATTATAGCCCGAGAATCCATCCATGAAGGAAAAAACTTTAAACTTTGTTGTACTGTCTACCAGCATGTCAATGTGCGGCAAAGGAAAGTCATCCTTTGGACTAGCCTTATTCAGATCTCTGTAATCGACACACATTTTGAATTTTCTGTCCTTTTTTGGACGGGTACGATATTGGCTAACCGTTGAGAATATTCTGACTTGGCAAGGAAACCCTAGTCAATCTGTTTTTGTACTTCCTCTTTGATTTTGATGGCCATGTCTGGGTGAGTCCGTCTCGTCCTCTGCTTTACTGGCGGACATTCCGATTTCAATGGTAAATGATGTTCCACGATGCTGGTATCCAACTCTGGCATGTCCTGGTAGGACCAAGCAAACACATCGGGAAATTATTTGAGAGGCTTTGTCAAACTCTCTTTGGCAGTTGGACTGAGCAGTGCCCCAATCCTGATTTCTTTTCTCTCTTTTTCTAAACCCACGTTGATCGTTTCCAACGGCTCTTTGTGAGGTTCAATGGACCTTTCCTCTTGTCGGAGTAATCGGGAGATCTCTTCTGGAATTTCGTTGTCAACTTCTTCTTCAGCCCCAAATACCGGGAACTCAAAGTCGGGAGAAGGCATCGGATTGTATGTTTCAACGAGGTTTAAAACAAGCAATCTGCATGACGTGATGATTTGTGTTTAGAAGAGATAGAGAAAATGCAAGTGTGTGCAATGTATTTTTTTTTAAAACTGCTTGTTTATTTTGAATTATATTTTAGGATTACCATTTTCTGAGAAAAGCGAAATGAGAAAACAACAATTAATGCGGAGATCACAGAACGGCAATATTTATTTATGAACGGTCGATTCTTGAAACTACAGCCCTATAAAACATAACTCTGTCGCTTTGGGCGAAGCGAAGAGGGATATTTACAGAAAACGAGCCCTATCAAAACATCTGTTTCACCTGGGCAGTGTGAAAGGTTAAGATAAAGACGACAATTACTTTGACTTATGAACAATCCTCAGAACATCGACAGCAACCCATTGGCGGAGAACTCCTTGGTGAATCACGAAGTCTGGTACCTTCCTTGATTTGTCTTCAGAAATAACGCTGATTTTTGGTGGAGCAGGATCATTGGAATCTGTCTCCCAGGCAGAGTCGCCGTAGGAGGATTCCTCAGTTGTATTTTGCATAGTATTTGTGCTCTCAGGTATATCTCCCCATCCAGTTGGCTGGATATCTTCGAACCTGATACGAGAGCTTTCGGGAGTGGTGTACTTGACCATGAAGTCAAATTTTCCACTTGGTTGTCCTAAGGTGTCCCACACTTCTTTGGAACTGGAGGAGTCATCTCTCTCGATGACGTTGACCTCGGGAAAAGCGTAGTTAATGAATTCTAGTCCTGCAAACTTTGCAAATTCATCGTCGTGTTGGATAGGTTCTGAATACCCTGAGTGTTGATCCCATGACATGGTGGGGACGCAGGTATTCTTTTCAATGACGCTCAGCTGATTTTCATTGTTCGACTGATTTTCTTGCCCCAAATCTCCTGGGTACGGCTACCAGATAGGCAGGCCATCCATTGGGCCATAATAGTCGTGATCAAAGTTGTCCTTCATCAGAGTGTCCTCCTCTAATGAGTTTGGTGGAGCACGGCATCCTTCCATATCACAATCTCTGTATATCATTTTGACATCTGGCCTCGGTATAAATCTCGGACTCTGTGCGGGATAGCAAAAGGGCATAGGCACCTCTTCCTGAGACATATAACAATCCTCATTGAGATAGGACTTCCATCCCTTATCCGTATCGGAGGAATCTCCCTCGTTGATGGTATGGACTGCTTGAGGCACTGGGTGAAGGAAACCTCCACTGTGGAAGAAGTCCTGAATGGGATGAAAACTTTCATCGTTAGCAGCTGTCTGGGTGCAGGTTGTAGAAAAACCAAGACCCTTATTTGTTTTATTATCAGTAGGAATAACAAGCTGTCCCCATCCTTTTGCATTGTTATTCTCGATCACTTCGAGAGCATCTCTGTATGAGGAAATCAAGGTTCCTTTCTCTGATTGATTCTCATTGCTCATCGAAAGTTCTTGGAACTGAGTCCCAACAACCTCCTCGGGTTCTACACAAGTAGATAATGATAGGTTATTCACGATCAAGGCTTGTTCTCCATAGACCGTGACGAGTTGATCGTTCTTAACAAACTTCAGTTTCTGGTGCAGTGTCAAAGTGACTGCCCCAGCCTGGTGTATCCAAGATCTTCCTAATAAACATTTGTACACTGCCAGGACGTCCATGACCTGGAAAGTGATTAGGAAAGTCTGAGGACCGATAGTTATGGGAAGGTCGACTTCGCCAATAACTACTTTCCAAGACCCGTCAAATGCTTTGACGATGACCTCACTGCCCCTCACCGGGGACCCTTTGAATGATAGTCGCATTAAAGTGGACTCCGGCATAACGTTGATGGTCGATCCTGTGTCAACCAGTACGCTGGCTAAAGCGTCATCCTGGCAGTTGACTGTGATATTGAGCGCCATGTTGTGACTTTTGTCCCCCTCTGGCAAATCCTCATCACTGAATCCTAAGTTGTTGCAGGAAGTGATGTTAGAGATGATGATATCGAACTGTCGTATTGACACATCCTGTTCCACAAAGGCCTGCTCTAAGACTTTCTGTAGAGCCTCTCTGTGGGCTTTGGAACTGAGTAAAAGTGATAGCGCTGAGATCTTTGAAGAGGTTTCTAACAGCTGATCAACAATGTTGTATTCACTCCTTTGGATGAGCTTCAGAATCTCATCATCATCCTTTGAAAGGTCAGGATTACTGGATTGACCGACTTGTGGATTAGGAGCTTCTGTCAGAAGTTCCTTTTCTTTGTTAGGTTCTCCAACTCCTCGGTTGAAGATTCGACCGCTCTGTGTTACTCGACTGATGTCTGCAATATTCACGATGGAGGGTAATGGAATTTCCTTTCCATTCTCAATTATTGTTACACCGTATTTGTAAGGGATTGCCTTAGCTGATTCATACGGTAACGGTCTCGGTAGATAGATAACTACAGGAGCCTTCTGATTTTTCTGACTGTCGTAAGTAACTTCAATCAGTTCCTGGCTAAGAACCTTTGATTCGTCCAGTAGAGGGATGATGGTACAAACATCCTTGTTCTGTTGATGGTCAGAGATTACAACTACGTCTTTGATTTAATCAGCGAAGTAGTCCGGTGTCCAGTTAATTGGCTCGGAACTCGGACACGGGTGAATCTCTTTACAATCCAACTGACCTTGAAGGGCTACTGCACAAGGTAGCATCCTTGGTTATTCTCCGAGAAGACTCTACAATGTTCATAGTTGTGTGGTGGCACCTGGCCACGTCCGCTTTGAATGCAGTGCAACCTTACCAAGTTTGTTTCCATAGATCGGACATCCTGACTTTGACGCCGAGTAGGGTTTCCATTAAGCACACTGATTTGTTGTGTGTCTTCATCCAGATATATTAGAAGCCACCAGTCGTTTAACAAGTGTTGTAAAGTTCTCTGAACGAGAGCGCACCCTTGGTTACTCTTATAACATCCTTTACAGCTTAGATAATCATGTGAAGTGAGAAAACCGAGTTGGACCTGCCTGGCATGTAACTCCACCAAGATGGTATTCATCAGATGAATATCGAAGATTTGGATCATGTTGATCTGATAAAGATTTTTATCATGGTAGTCCTAGATCCACCCAAGATCCATCTGACGCTGGAGGGCCTCTTGTATGAAAGAGCATCCCTGTTTGTTTTTAGAGCAGATATCACACTGGTGATAATTATGAGGTGGCACATGCCCGTATCCGGTCTGTCTATAATGCATCTTGAACAGATTGTCCCTTAATAAGAGTACATTATGAATTTAATAGATGTTGTTAGACTCTCCCTCTATCAAATTTACCGCAGCTTTCTCGTGTCAAGGAAGCGGGTTTGTGAGAACATTAGGATTCGTATCTTTGAAAGATAAGACCCCGCTCCTAACAAGCTTTTGTACGTCGGATTTGAAACTGAGACAGTTTTCTATGTTATGCCCTGGTCCTCCTTGATGGTAAGGACAAGTCTGATTTGTTTTGAACCAAAAAGGCGGATTTTCCAGTACTGTAAAAGGAGACTTAGTTTGAACGTGCCCCTTGACCAGTAATAATGGAAACAGTTCTGCGTACAACATGGGTATAGGGTCGAACCCTGGCGGTCGCGTTGTACGGTTGTTACTATACGGAGGACGAGCCTGCTGAAGAGGCTGTTGTGTCCTTTGCTGATATTTCTGTTGAATTGGTTGGCTCTGTGCAACCTGAGGTTGATACGTAGGAACAGGTGCAGGGTTGATAGCAGGATTTACAGTTGTTACTGGTTGATATCGTCGCCTTTGCTTTCCGAGAGAGATATTCCCAATATCCTGCTCTTTTTTCTTAGGGAGAGCACTACCGTATCGTTTTGTATTACTTGATGATCCAGCGTCTTTAACTAAACGTCCTTCTCGGACCGCTTCCTCAAGACGAACTCCCATGCCTACCATCTCGGTGAAGTCACTGGGCGCACTGGCGACCATTCTGTCGTAGTAAAATGAGCTCAAGGTCTTTAAGAAGATCTTTGTCATCTCTTTTTCCTCAAGAGGTGGACAAATCTGAGCGGAAATTTCACGCCATCTCTGAGCGTATTCTTTACAGGTTTCCTTGTCCTTTTGTGACATTGATCTGAGTTGATCTCTGTCTGGTGCCATGTCCAAATTGTATTTATATTGTTGGATGAAAGCAGTGCCAAGATCTCTGAATGTGCCGATCATAGCATGATTTAAACCCATGTACCATTTTAATGTGGCACCAGTTAAACTATCCTGAAAGTAGTGAATCAGTAGCTCCTGGTTCTTTGTCTGAGCTGACATTCGCCGAGCGTACATCACCAAATGGCTCTGAGGGCAAGAGTTACCCTTGTACTTTTAAAAATCGGGCACTTGGAACTTGTGTGGAACTTTCAAATTGGGGACCAAGCAGAGGTCCGCGGCGTCCTTTCCAAATAGATCTTGACCGCAAAGGGCCTGCAGTTCTTTCTGCATCTCCAAGAATTGTTCCTGGAATTCATTCATTCTGTCGAACATGCTGTTGTTTCCACTAGAAGGTATTTTTGGAATCTGTCCATCAGGGACAGTGTGTACCACGGGCGGTGGTATAGTCATTATGACCGAGACTCTCGATGCCTCCCGAAGTTTGTAACCTTCAGGAGTTGCTGTCATGCCCCTAGCATCTTCGCTTTCCCAAAGTTTGTAACCTTCAGGCCCAGCGGTTCCTGCTCCGGTTCCCTGATCCTCAGCGATCGGCAGAACATATCCTTCTGGGATATAGTTAATAGGCATGCCCCAGGGACGATCTTTCGGCATTTTGTACATAGGATCATACTTCTCCACTATGGGCGTAGATGTGATCTCCGAGATCACAGTCCTTTGTTGTTGCATTTGAGCTTCTGCTAGAGCTTGCATGTCATTATGAAGCTTTCTCAGATCCTCTTTCAGAGTGTCGATCTCTTCTCTCAACTCTCTATTCTCTTCCTTGAGATCATCCATCTTTTTCTGACGATTGGCCAGAGTATTATACGAATGAGACAGTTTGACTCTAGAATCGAGACGCAAACGTGAAATTCGTAGGTAAGAAAAATGCATTTATGAGAATGATAAATGCAATGATTATTAATTACTTTTGTTTATTCAAAGTAAACTTTGATAATTGGATTGCAAATATCAAACAGTGAGGAAACCCCGTTTTATTGAATTCAAAGGATTGCGGAAATGGAAATACAGTAGATTACAAAGTGTTGAAAAAGGAAATCTAAATTAATGGATCCTGAGTCCTCTCTGAAGAGAGCTCAGGTGCTGGTTCGGGTGCTTTCCTTTTCTTTGACTGGGGCTCTTGGACCGTTGTCGGGTTTTCATTCCTTTGCCAAGTGAAAGGAGCGAGCAAACTCCTTTGGTCATCCTGATTTTCTACAACATGTTGCTCTAAAATCTCAATCAGAGCATCTTTTTCTCTTAATAGCTGTTGTATTTTCTTACATTCCACATTGAGAATACGGTACTTGTTCCTCCAAGACCTCTTCTCCTGCTGAACTTTGCTGAGAGTAACCAGAAGTTTTTCCATCTCAAACATGAAATAAAGGGCAGAGTCCCTTAATGGAAGAACTTCCTGACGAGGGTAAGGCATCCTCAGCTTGAGAGCTCTAGTTTGTACCCAGTGGAGATAAGGTTCCATCGAGACACAGTCTGGTTTTCCTAGAGACTCTCGTCCTTTCCTATGAACGTGTTTCCAAGCGTGCACTATTTTCGTCTTTAGTGCCCTGTCATTTTCTCCTTCCTTGAAGAAAAGACCTTCCAGATGAGCATTGCGCGGAACATGCCTCATTGGGTATCCAAATTGACGACGAACTAACACTGGATGATAGTTGATTCCCCCATTAGTTCCTATAAGGGGTACATTTAGGAAATTTCCATAACGGTCAATGATTCTGATCCCGTCGTAGATTCGATTGTACCAATCGATGTCAGAGTTGGTTGATAACACAAAAATGTATCATATATTTGCCTTGATTTACTACTAATAATTATGTTATTTTAGCTTAAGTTCCGATTATTCCGCGAGTATTCTAGCATTTTCACAGGTATTTCATTTTCCAAACTAAAAATGAGCAAAGTAGAAAAATATGAAGAAATGAGAAGAAACAGGAAGAAATGACAGAGAAAAAAGCAGAAAAATAGAAAGTGGTGTGTGTGACGACCGTCACACAAGCCACCACGACCGTCACGCAAATTAAGGGCCACCACGCTCGTCACGAGAGCACCACGACTGTTACACGCACATAATGGTTATAACGTTCAGAATACAGACGTGGATACGAAGGGCCAATTCAGTCACGCACGGTCAACACTTTCTCCTGAACTCACTCAACCCAGTTTCCATTTTCCCACTACTCCCACTTTCTCCACCACTCATTTATGCTCCATGGAAGTTACAAAACGAAATTTCCCTATATATATAGGCTTCTTCTTGGCTTTACCGGAGGATGGAAGTTTTGTACAATTTATTCCTTCATAGTTTTAGGCATAAATTATCATTGTAAAAGTGGTAGTTTCTCACAACGAGGAACTACCACACCATTAGTATGAGACCTATGTTTTATGTAACTTGCTTGGATCAACAATCTTGCCGTCATTATTGAAGTTAAAGTTAATTCAAGTTTCTTTATTTCCCGCATTTTACTTCAAGTCTTTACAGGTTCTTTATCGCACTGCATATTATTATTGTTTATCGCTTTCCTAAATTAATTATTATGATGTTTTCAAAAGTAATTATAATCTTTAATTTATTTACGTTTAATTCCATGTCTTGCTAAATTGTCCTGAGTCCGGCGTATGAGGATCGTCGTTACCGACGGGACTCGGTAGAAAATAATAGGTACGAACTTATGATTAAAATTCTGTTTTGGTTTTAATTTCCAAGTCTAATTTAAATAGCTTTGTCACGAGAGTGAGAGGGTATTTAACACAATTTTGTCACGAGAGTGAGGAATTAATAAAGGTTAGAGCTGGCACTGCGAGAGTGTGGGGATCGAACCGGATAGTGGAAATTAGGCAACATATCTAAATACAGCGAGAGCGCTTTAGACACGTTTAGGATATTATTGGCTTTCAAAATATATTTCCTAGTTACCGGGCGAGCGAGAGCAAAATCTTGGGATTAGGGAACATGACTTTAGTTAATACCGTGAGAGCGTGAGGCGGAGTTTTTAAGTCGGTGTATTCTACGGAACTAAATTATAGTTGTAATTAGTACCCGAATTCTACAAAGTCCATTAGGAACGCGGAATCCATATACTGGCCTCTCTTTATTATCATATTTTCTTAGTTTTATTTTAGTTCTAGTCTTAGTTTCCCTTTTATCAATTATCATTAGCCTTAGCTTTACAAAGCAACGATAGATTACAGTAGGTTGACATTGGTCTTTGTGGGTTCGATAATCTTTTATATTACTTCGATATTTCTGTGCGCTTGCGAACGCATCATTGGTAAGAGACATGATTCTCTGTGACCAACGTAAAGTATTTTTTTGATCCCAAAATGCAGCAGACTTGGGCAAATGGGAAGTGAACCATTTATAAAGCAAGGGTACACAACACGTGATCATTCCTCCGTTGTATAAATTCCTTAAATGTACCGAATGATACGCATCTGCGAGTAAGGTCGGTACGGGGTTTCTGATCAGGAAAATCTTAATGGCGTTGATATCTACAAAGTTATCGATGTTGGGAAACAAATATAACCCGTAGGTGAGCAAAACAAAGATGCTCTCGAAAGCGGCCACGTTCCCTATACTAGCAAAGTATAGGGCTTTCTTTATCAAGAATTGGGCTGGAAAACCCTGTATGCCACCCTTAGTGGTCATGTGAGTCCTGACTTCTGACTCGTCCAAATAAATTGCTCTTCCAATGGTCTGATCCTTTGGGATTTCTTTCAGTCCAGAAAAGGGAGCTTGATCAGTAATATGTAAATCAGTCAGGTGAGAATACTCTTCTAGCGTTGGTGCAAGCTGATAATCTGGGAATGTGAAACAGTGATAGACCGGATCGTAGAACTGGATTAGTGTGGACAGGATTCTTTCGATTACATGGACCCTTAATAGAGACATCAGTCCTTCATACTTGGCTCTGAAAGCCTTGTGGTTGGTGATCATTCTCGCCAAACCTCTTAAATCCTCTAACTTTGGAACCTTGAAGGTGTACTTATGAGTTTTCCTTCTACCGAAATCCATTAGCGCAATCTCCTTTCTCTAATATTTGTAATCATTGTCTTAGTTTAATTTGAAAAAGAGAGACTAGAGGAGAAGATTTTTTTTTGGTTTTAATGTTTTTTAGATGAATGTATGAATGCAACACACAAAAACATAAAAAAAACATGAGGTCAAAGGGTCGGTGTCATGAAGTCAAGGCTCTACCCCCCCCCCCCCAAAGGTTTATACTGGTGATTTTTTTTACCTGTCTGCAAAATCATTGACCCCTCTTGGGATAACAACAACAAGCGGATCGCCAGCGAGCTGATGTATCCTAGAGCGATCTCAGATGAGGGTAGTATCGCATGACAACTATTTCCGATAGCTTCCGCACTACAAAATGGCTTAAGTCTACTAAAAACCTCAGCTTCTCAGATAACCCAGTCGACCACGCTACTTTCAACAACCGAAGTCGTATAGGCAATGTATCTGCAAAGGGAGTCTCCACTGAGTTTGATGGTCGATCGGGGACTCTTAACTGGGATTCACTCCCCGCAAGATTACCCGTATTGCCATCACCTATCTTAGGTGTATACTCAATCTTTCCACATGCAGTATCACACACATTCCCGTTAGCAAAAAAATAAACACAGATATCAATTAGGAAAAGCATTATATATATTTGTCTTAATCATCCTAGACCTCTAGTCTTATGGTCCTATACAGACAATGACTCCCCAACAGAGTCGCCATTTCTGTGACATTTCGAGAACTCATGGCTTTCTACCGTAAGGATTGTAGGAAAGAGAAGATGGGCCCCACGGTGGGCGCCATTTTTTCCTGTGGCATTTTCTTAAGGTTTCTACCTAAGAGATGGGAAGAGAACAAGATCTCGCACTCCCCAGTGGAGTCACCATTTTTCTGTAGCGCGAATTTTTGCTTGGTTGCGAAGCACTATCGCTTTGGGGTACTACAGTTCTATTCATTTTTTATCCTATTAAGCGGATTAAGGAAGGGAAATAGATGTCTCCAATTAACCCTGCTTGCATACTGAGTTTAAACAGGTGACGGTTAGTTTATAGATGCTATTAAGATTGTGGGTCTCTCTTAGGTTATTTTGTTAAAAAAAATAGAGTGCCTGGACTATTTGTGAGGTAAGATGTTAATGTGTTTAGATTTGATGGTTTTGGGTTGATTTGGTGGAGACTCTGGGTTTTGGGTTTTTGATTAGTATGCTCGCTAAGATTTTTCCAATCTTATGCCTACGTATTCCCGTTTAAGGAAACAGGGAAATCAGAGCGATCGTAGTTCCTCCTATTCTATGGGAGGAAAAAAAAGGTTGTTTTGGTGTCTTGTTCAAAGCCCAAGACGTGAAGCTAAATGTGGTTTGTATTTTGTTCAAAGCCCAAGATGTGAAGCTGAAGGGTTTTGAATTTAGAGAGAATTTGTCATCTCTAAAGGGGGATATTTGGCCTGTTTGTCACAACTGTTGGGTGACTGATTATAAAGGAGAATTACTTTAACTGGGATATGTGAATCCAGCAATGCCATAATTTCCTTTATAGGGGATTTTTAACCTGAAGGAGAAGACTTTAACTCAGTTTAGAGCAATGCCATCTTTCCTTAGGAATTTCTCATGCTAAAAGAGGGACAGTGGCATGGATATAAATAATCCAGAGACTTGCCGCTTACAGGAATTAGATGAAGGAAAATGAGTTATTGATGTTTGTATACTATGAGCAAGGCGCAGATTTTGATGCTAAAAGGTTGATTGGCTCAACCGGGGTTTTCTTATACAAAGCCTAAGAGGAGGCTATTGACCCAACAAGAGGGTGTTTTTATGTGACTAGTACGAAGCCTGAGAGAGAGGCTAAAAGGGGTTGACTCAACAAGAGAGTGCTAACAAGTGACTGACTCAACAAGAGAGTGCTTTTATATGTGTCTTGTACGAAGCCCAAGACGGAGGCTAAAAGGTTTTGACTCTACATGAGGGTCTTTTATACTCAACAAGAGAGTGATTTTGTATCTCGTACGAAGCCCGAGATGGAGGCTGAGAGGGAAGTGACTCAACAAGAGAGTCTTTTATACTCAACAAGAGAGTGATATTTATCTCGTACAAAGCCTGAGATGGAGGTTAAACAGGTTTGACCTAACAAGAGATTCTTTTATACTCAACAAGAGAGTGTGAAAAGGTTAGCTCCGCTGGGGAGAATCATTGTACAAAGCCCAAGAGGAGGCTATTGTGCTGGTGACTATTTTAGTTTAGTGACAGGTCTAGTATGTTGGATAAAAGAGAAAATCAGTTCCTATAAAGGGAACGATTAAAGGTATTGTTGTGTTTTGGAATTGATCAGAGGATCAGGGTTATTTCCTATTCTTTAAGGAAATGGAAAATCCAAAGAGTATTGAGACTGCCCAAGTCTACTGGTGTTATGAGAAATCGATTCTCAGGTAGTGAATAATCTTTGTATGATGCCCAAGAGAAGGCTGGTATGTTAAGGGATGAAGGTCAACCCATTAACAGGTCTGACACTTGACTCAGAAAGACAGCTCTAGCAAATTAATGACTAGGTTCTGTTCTTATACCTGTAGAGGTCTCTGGGTCCTTGTACTAAGCCCAAGAGAAGGCATGAGAGCTTTTAAGAAGCCGAAGGGTCCTTGTACGATGCCCAAGAGGAGACGGGGATACTTTTAAGAAGCCTGTGGGTCCCCAAACCCCGAGAAGTTTAAGACATGCCATTCACCGAGAATAGATCAAGCCAGGAAAGTCTGAGAATTTGGAAGAAACTCAAGAGATGCCATTCACGGAGAAAAGATCATCCCTGGGGAGTAGAGTCTCTTTGACAATTTCTAAGAGTGACAGTCTAAGAAAGGGTTCACTGAGAATTATGCCTTTCACGTCTCCATATTGTTTAACCCCAAGAGGAGGGAAGAATGTGTCTGGTAATCCTATGGGGATCTAGTTTTGTTTGTATTTAAGAGTGACCAACAGGGCTTTACCTAGTGCTAGACGTAGTTGCCGGGGAAAACTCTAAATAACTATACTAGTATTACAAGTGGATATTTGACAAGTATATAAAAGTTTGTGAAAGAAGACTTACAGTGAGCAGCCCCACAATACAGTTATATATATGAAAGCGGATAAAGAAAGCGGGTAAACACTTACTCGGTTATAGAGCTTCCATGCTGTTTTGTTAGTCTGTTCAACAAAGAAAGCTTTAATAATAATATTATATTCAAAATCAAAGGAGAAAGTGCTTTGAAAAGATTGTTGGGGCTTCAGCTCAAGGAGAGACCCAAGGTTTTATCTGTGATTGCAATGTTGCTTTGAAATTGTACAAGGACTTATACAAGTGACTGAGGCCCAAAAAGGTTTTCTATACAAAGGGATGGGTCTTACACTCTCTCAAGAGGCCCAAATGTGTTTAAAGAAAAATAATGGGGCTTATAACACGAGGGTAGGCCCATATGATTTATTTTTTGAATTGGCGATCGCGCCGAGATTTCTTTAACATACTAGGTCTTATACAATGCATTGAGGCCCAAAAAGTTTTGGTTAAAAAAAGGGGTTGGGTCTTACACTCTATTAGAGGCCCAATGATTTATTTTTGTACAAGTGGTGGGGCTTACAGCTCAAGGAGAGGCCCATATGATTTTGCTAAAAAAAAGGCGACGATCGCGCCGTTGTTTTTTAAAATACAGTGGGACTTATACAATGACTGAGGCCCAAAAAGTGGTGTATTTACAATGGGGATGGGTTTTACACTCTATTAGAGGCCCATGAGTGTTTGAAAATGATTTGTGAGGGTGAAAATCAAAGAAACCCTAATTTTGTTTTCCTTTAAAAGTAAATATTTGAAGAAAATCAAATAAAATGATAAAAATACCAAATAAGTTTGAATAAACCACTTGTGATTTTTGTTTAAGGTTTGAAAAAATGAGGTTTTAATCACAAGATGAATTAAACTCATTTGGTTTTGATTTTCAAAGTAAATATTCACTTTTAAATGTTTAAAAACAATTAAAAAGGAATTTGTTCACAAAAATACTAATTATATTAAATAACTAATATAAATTTGATTTTTTTGTGGAATAACATATTTCAACATTTTTGTGATTTTTTGCAAAAAGAACCAATAAAAAATAATTAAAATTGAGAGAGTTATTAATTTTTCAAATCATTAAAAATAATAAGAAAAACAATAAAAAGTGGAAAAAATAGCAAAAAGAGGATCTGGGGCGAGGGGGATTCGAACCCCGGACCTCTTGTGTATAGGGTGCGCGCCTTACCACTGGGGCGGTGATACATCTGTTGATTGAAATACAACCACAAATATACAAGGCTTGCCTTGTTTTTGGCCTGGCCCAAGGCAAGGTTTTGGTTGGAAACGTGAAGGCCGTAACTTTCTCATTTCTCCATGGATTTGGAAAAAATTTAGGTCTATCCTGCCTAGAATTTCACAAGGAATCCAATGGTGGTGGTGTTTTTTTTCAGATCATGCTCCTATTGAAAAACCCAATAGTGGTTTTGAAATAGGCCATGATTTGCATTTTATGTGCCACCTCTTGGTACAAGCATGAATTACATGATAAATTGGTGCAAACACAACATATATAACATGTATAAGAGATGCATGATCAGTGGACATCAAAAGAAAGCATGATTCAAAGAATCCAAGTTGTGATGTTTACCTCTTTTTGGAGCTTTTGTGCAATCTGCCAAGGGCTTTGTTCCATAAATGATTTGATGCTTTGAACAACCTCAAATGATCCCTTAGAAGCTTTTAGGATGGTTGGAATCAGCTGGAAACCTCAGGAACAAGTTTGAGCTCTTTCTTGCAAAAGGGGCAAAAGTGGCCAAAATAGTAACTCTCTCAAATGGTGTTCCAGATGGGGGGAACCATTTGGGACAGTTCAAGGATGATATTTGGAGTGTGTTTGAGGTTTTATCTGGTTTGGAAAGTGACTTAATTAATACATGGCTTGAAAAATTCACAAAAGTCCTATTTTTGAGGTTTTGAGAGGTGACTTTGTGATTTTGGTGTTACAGGTCACTTGTGAGAGTTTGGACAGCTTAGATATGACATATTGGATGTGTTTGGATCATGAGCTGTGGTGGAATTGCTCTCTAACTCAAAAATCTTGGTTACCTTGCTAAAGAAGGTATTTTTGCCTAGAGAAAGAGATTTTGAGGAAAGAAAATGTTGTAGTGCTTTGGTGTACTCAAACTAAACACAATTGAGCTCTATTTATAGTAGATCAAGTTTGTTTTGGCTGCAATAGTGAATGGCAACTGCAGCAGAGGTTTGGCCAATGTTGATCAATGAGAATCCAAGTCTCCTCTAGCCATTGACTAGAGGTTAGGGCACAGGCTGCTGGTTCCCTTGGTCTTGGATAAGTCTTGACTGAATTCAGTTGGAAATGGCTCAGTCCATGCCACCTTGGTGCATCAATTAGATGCTCTAAACCAAAATTGGAGTCTTGTCCCTCTTTTAGGGATTTCTAGGTTTGGCATGCTACTTTTGGTTCCAAAGACTTCGGAGGCTTATGGATCAGTGTTTGTCCCTCCTTGGTCTCCCCCTGAGGTGTTCAGATGGATAAGAGTGGTTGTCATTTGTACAAATTTGGAAAATCGAGCAAAATGCACAAATCTGCCTTGCTTTGACAGTTTTCAGCAAGGCATATTGCCATTGTCATATCTCATGGCTCAAGCGGAATTTGATGGGGTTCTTAGCCATTTTGGAAAGCCCTCATATGATATAACAACTGTTTAATCATAGTTGGTTTTGATACTTTTTGGATCCAAGTGAAAAATGCCTCTACATTTGGAAAAAACTGAAGGCAGATTCTGACTTAGTGAAAATTTCACTAAGTGTTGGAAAAAAGTGACATTTTCACTTTTTATGATTTTGATCATTCCATAACTTAAAATCCATGAGGAATTAGAATGAGTTGTGTTTGAAACTTTTGTAGAGGGCCATGAGAGCTACAAATCCAGCTTTGGATGGGGAAAAATGGCCTTGTGGTTTAGGAGTTATGATCCTCCAAAGTTGGTACCCTAGCCACTTTGTTCCATAACTTAGAAAAATTTCTAAGTTTTTATGGTTACCCCTTTTACAAGTTATCCCACTTTTCTTGATTTTTTTTTATGAATGATGATTCCAACCACACATTAACATCATTTTAGGGTCAAAGAACCATAATTGTGAAAAATCTCAAAAAGTCAAAGTTGACTTTTGTACATAGTTGACTTTTTATCAGATGAAGTCCAAACTGTGCGATCCTCTATGAAATCAAGTCCTTGACCTAAATCAAACTTGATGGATTGATTTCATAGGTGTTATAGGGTGTATTGAATCATGTCCTAGGGTTTGGGAGCATGTCTTGGTCAAAAGTCAAAGGTACAGTTGACTTTTTCTGCGAAACCCTAACTGTGGTTTTGACGAACCTGAAACTTGGGAACCAAGCTTCTTGGATCAATCAATTGTTGCAAATGTATCAAGGTGGTTTATTAGAGACCCTCAAATCCTCTCTTGAGGTCTTGGCTCATGATTTGTCCCAAAAGTCAACTTGGGGGTGAATTAGGTCAAGAAACCCTAATTCCTGATTTTTGATGAATGCATCCCCTGAGGTCAAAATTGACTTGATGATTGGGTCCATGATGTCCCATGGAGCATATTAGGTTATGCTTTGAAGCATTGGCTCATGCCCAGAGGAAAATTTCCATCTGGAGGCCCTGGTCGACCGAAACCCTAATTTGGTGACACTGGCGATCTGGAGGCTTAATCCACTTGGAATGTTGCAGCCTTGTGCTTGATCCTTGATGTGGGAGTCCTATTGATCCATTGTGGATGTTTGAGAGGTTATACAAGTTGAAGATCATGTCATTCCTTGATTGATCCTTTGTCTAAGGCTCAAAGAGGGCTTGAAACCCTAATTATTGTTTGTAGTGAGTGCTCACCCATCTTTGGGGAGACTGATGGTTCATCCATATTGTGATGATGATTTGCACAATGATGGGAAATCTTAGTGGTCAAAATTTAGGATATGACAATTAGGTTGACATGACCAATCAAGGTCCGGACCACGAAAGTTCAAATTCCAAATTGGATAAAGAGGGACAAATGTTGCACTATGTTAAGTAATCGTCGAGTAATTTATGGAGTAATTACCCTACAATGAGGCCGATCAATAGATATTTGTGCTAATGCATGCTAGATGAACGATATGTAGATCGTCATCCGAAAGCAATACCACACAAAAAGAAAATAGGTAAGGATCTAGTCTTGATCAAGAATTCAACAAAGAAATTCTAAGATCCATAAGACTTTCATCGATCAAAATAAAAAGAAATAGATGAAGAGAAAGCCAAATTGAATTACACTTTTAAGTTCCTTTCATCTTCAAGTTCAATCACTTTTAATTGATAGGTTTAAGTGTGAAAACATATCACTAATTCAAAGCACCTCAAATGAATTCAATAATTCATTTAGAGATAGATTTGAACTAATGAATGTTAATCTACTTTAATCATATCCAAAGTTCATTGAAATTAAAGAGAAATTAGTCTCAATAATGTTCTCCAAGGCCACAATAAGAAAGAAAGGGAAGAAAAAGGAAGAAAACACCAAAATAGCCCCAAAACAAGCCAAAAAAACACAATTCTGCCTTTGTGCAATCGGTTGCACAAAAGGTGCAATCGATTGCACCTGTTCAAAATTAGCAAATCAGCACAAATTTTACACTGTGAAATCCATTGCGCAAAAGGTGCAATCAATTGCACCTGTTCAAAAAACAGAAAATCAGCATTTTAAGAGGCAAATCCTTGATCAATCATTTCATCAAACATCTATTGATCATGGATTCAATTGTGCAGGAATTTTAGAGTAAAACAACAGTAAAAACCTGCAATCAAACACAATTACAAGATCTAAAGGATCAAGTAACACAAAGCAACCAAAGATCTACATGATGAATGATGGAGATGAAGCTTTAGCAATGGTGTGAGATGAATTACCACTCCAAATCTGAAAATTCCTTTAAATTGCTTCAAGATCTACACTACAAAGCCTCGATCTACTATAATTGATGAACAAAAACAAGAATGGATGAAGGTTTAGCTCAAAGTTGAACAAGATTCAATGTTAATTCTTGTTAACTTTCAAAGGAAGAAATGTGAGCATTGGTGAATTTTGTGGTTGGGGAGAGAATTTGCAAGAGGTTTTTTGGCTCTCAAAAGCTTGAATAAATGAATGAAATGAAGGCTCTATTTAAAGAGTTTAGGCTTGGAAATTTGGTGGTTTGGAAGATCAAAATTAGGCTTGGAATTTGATTTTGGAGGGAAATTAACAAAAGAGTGGTGATTAGTGAAGGTGTATGGTGGGAATTAATTGTGATGAGGTAGGGTAATTATTTTTGGGTGATCTAGAATATTCTCATGTGATAAAATTGGTGCCAAATGTTTCAAAATTTGAAAATTGCTGAATTTGGCCAATTATACCTCTGTGCAATCGATTGCAGTGCTGACGCAATCCATTGCGCCTGTACAAAAATTCAAAAATTGGCACGAAATATGAGGGGTGCAATCGATTGTTGTTTTAGTGCAATCGATTGCATCAGTGAAAAATGGCAAAATTTGCTTTGTTTGAATGGATTGCTCCGGCTTTGGCTCGATTCTCTTGCTTGTCAAAGAAGGCTTGGAAATAAACACATGAACCTTGGAATTCCTTGGATAATAATTAATTAAAACTTGAGGAATCCTTGATCGAATAAAATTTGACATGATTACAAATCAACTTTGACGTTGTACAGATGAAATTCATTCGAGCTGCAGGGCTGTTGTTTTGGTATTTTAAACCTGTTCTTCCCCTGAAAATGTTAGTGAAAGAAAACAAAATATTTTTGGATTTTGATTAAAGGTTATTAAACGTAAACAAATTAAGCAATAAAACAACTAACAAATAGACACATACTCAAAGATCCCTGCAAGGCACAATCCTATAAAAGAGGGAACCAATGTGTGATCTTATTTGTATGCATGAATACACATGACAAGCAGAGAATCTTAGGGGCAAAAATTAGGGTATTACAGTCACCGAAGACTTTGTCGAGCTTAGCTTGACACTGAGAGAAGTCTTTTACCAACTAGTTAGCACGGTCTTGCTCACTTTGCCACATTGTCTTGTACTCGAATAACTTCCCTCGAAGCTCTTCAAGTTGCTTCTTATAGGTCAAATCATCCTTATAGGCTTGATACTGGGTATCGGCGAGTTGTCTCTTCTTTGAAGCAAGTCCATCATAGGTGCTCTTCAAAGCATCACCCATTTTCCTTCGCTTGTTCTGTTCAACCTCCACCTCTTTGAGCACGCGCTCACGCTTCTGATGGAGCTCAATCTACAGAATATCCTTCTCGGAAGTGACTCTAACAAGGTTGAGACGAAGATCATCATTATCCTTCTTCAACTTCTCAATAGTCATCTTGAGTTGGTCGACTTTAGACGGAGGGACAATGGCAAGTTTAGGAAGCTTGGCATTCATGGAAGGCTCGGAAGAAAATGGTAACAAGATCGCCTTGATGCGCTCTTTAACCCAAAGTGTGTAAGCTTTCTTGGCTATGCAATTCTTCTTACCCAAATCGGCTCTTCCCTCAAAATGAATCTGAGTCCAAACAGCACTAAACCTCTTCAGCAAACCCGTGTCATCAACCCCTTCATAAAAGATGAACTCTTCCACTACCTCAGGATTTGGCTCGGCAACCACAGGATATCCCAACTGCCGGAAGGCAGGTCTCGGATTGTAGTTAATTTCGCCCTTTGTACCCAAGAGAGACACATTGGAGAATTTCCCATAATGAAGAATGATCATAGTATCATCGAAGACTCGAGAATACCAAGAAATGTCATCAGCAGTAAGAGACATGATTCGTTGCGACCACTTGAGATTACCCTTATTCTCAACAAAGGGACCCTTTTGTGGAAGATGAGACATGAACCATCGGTACATAAGAGGAGAACAACAGACAATGGTTCCCTTCTTCTTTTCACTCCTGGAATGAATAGAATGATAGGTATCAGCAAGGAGCGTCGGAACAGGGTTCTTGGACAAGAATATGCTGATGGCAGCCTGATCTACGAAATCCTCCATGTTCAGAAACAAGACAATCCCATATATCAGTAAAGAAAGAACGGCGTTGAAAGCCTTCCAATTTCCATCTGTAGCAAAGGAAGTGGCTTTGTCAACCAAGAACTTCGAAGCAAACCCTCGAATACCCTTCCCCTTGGTCTTGAGATTATCCTCCACACCCTTCTTACTAATGCAAAGAGCATTAGCAATAAGGGGAACTTTAGACAACCACTAGTGTAGACCAAAGGAACCTGTTTCTTGATCTCAACCCCCAGAATATAAGCATACTCTTCAAGTGTAGGTGTTAACTGATAATCTTGAAATGTGAAGCACCTAAGTGGCGGATCATAAAACTGAACTAGAGTATGAATGACGGTGATGTTGACTTCTGTATTGAGGATGGACAACAGATTACCATAAGTATCCTTGAAAACCCCTTTGTTATCTTCAACCATACAAGATGCTAGACCTCTCAAAGTACCCAGCTTGGGCTCCACAAACTTGTAGCTAAAGATGCCTCAACAACCAGTACTCATCTCTACGATAATGCCAACAAAGAGTAAGTCTTCGAATAACCTGGAAATGCACATGCAAAAATTAATTTACATGATGAAATGATATGCAGCACAAACAACAAGAAGCCAACACAGTTTGAACAATCAAATCTGAACAATCTGGATATGTGCATATAATTCTGTGTCGGTGCAACATCTGATGTGCGTGAGATCTGATGTGTGTGAGAACAAAAGTATGAAGTGTCTTGGTTTCCTGCAAAAAATTCATCCCCCTCACAGGTGTGATCTAGACACAATAAGGTGGTCCCTAGAAAGGTCGCCCAAACCATAGGACTCAGAGTGAAAACCCCCCGCCGTAGCGAATTCTCGCAGGACGGAAGTATTCTCAAGCGAATCACGATCTGGGATGTGGCTCTCGTGGCAACCCAACGTGCGAAACGCAAGCCTCACGACTATCCACGTTCTAGCCTATGTGTATGCTAAGCCCGGTGTTAGGACTTTTCTCTCCAATAATATCTATCCATCCCAGCAACAACAGAAAATAGCAGATATCCAGAATATACAGCATATGAATATTCAAAGCAGTAAAGAAATGAAGGAAATAAACATAAAGCTAAAGTATAAAGATAAAAAAGCAAAGCACAAAAGATAAACACCTAAGCAAGCAAGAAAGTAAAAAATACTAGGCGATACCCCAACCTGCAAGACCAAGGACTCCCCAGTAGAGTCGCCAGCTGAAGATGGTTGGTTTATACCTGAGTGAATTGCACACTCAAAGATACAACAGAGTCGCCCCCGAACTTTATTTAGTCCCAAAGGACAGGGAAAATATCGATAAAACCCAAGGGGAAGAGAAACGGGAACGGGGGTCGGTTATGTGAAAGGAAGGTACTAGCACCTTATGCATCTGTCGTACTCGACGGGAACCATTTTGCTTGCTTCTAGGCTGTGATGGGTTATCTATCTAAAGGCTTCTAACTAAAATAAAAAGAGACAAAGGAGAAAAGAAAAGAAAGAAAAAGAGAAAGAAAGAAAAGAAAAGTGCTCGCGGAGGATTAGGGCCCTCGTGCCTACGTACTCTCATAGTGCAATGAGGAAATCAGAGCTCCGTAGTTCATGGAACTAGGGAAAAGAAGGGGAAAGGAGGAAGGAAGGGGGGAAGTGTGCTCGCCAAGATCATCGCGATCTCGTGCCTTTGTATCATACATTCGAAAGAACGCAGAATCAGAGCTTCTGTAGTTCGTGGAACTAAGACGGAAAACAAAAAAGGAAAAGCGGTGTCAAAACCAAGAGCGCAAGAAGAAGGAAACTCCATTGGGGATTCCAAAAGAAATGGTGTCAAAACCAAGAAAGAAGAAATGAAGAAAAAAGATATAAGAGACTCCACTGGGGAGGTAAGAGAATAAAGCGATAGTGCTGGGGACCAGAGGGTAGTGACCTTACTGGGGATCGAAAGGATAAAAGCTTGGTATATTAACTGACTGGCAGTGGTTAACCGGAGAGGAAAAGAGATAAATCTATGATGGGGAAAAGGGAACCCTACTGGGGAAACCCGGGCAGAAAGGGTAACCGCACTGGGGAAAAACAAAAGGAATGATGTCAAAACCAAGAGAAACAGGATTCGGTAGGTTAACTGACTAGCAGTGATTAACCGAAGAAAAAGAGATTGCAACTCTGGAGGGGATAAAAGACTTGCTGTCAACAGACAAACTGTGATGAACCAAAAAGTAGAGAGTATTGAACCAAGAGAAGATGTTTGACTCTGAAAGGGTTTCGGTATATTAACTGATAAACAGTGGTTAACTGAGGAAAGGGAAGATTGCAACTTTGTGGTGAGAAATGTTTTAACAGATAGACTATTATCAACCAAAAGAACGGTGTAGAACCAAGTGAAGGTTGTGACCCAAAGGGGATATTGATACCGACTAAACAAACAATACTTGATCAACAAAAAGGGTATTGAACCAGAAGAGGTTGCTAATCACTGAGGAATCATTGTTAACAGAGAAACTGTGATTAACCGAAAAGAAACGAGTGATTAACCAAGAGAAGGTGATTAACTCAAAAGGGGTTCAGTGTTTTAACATACTAGCCGTGGTTAACTGAAAGAATGGGTGATTAACCAAGAGAAGGTGATTAACCCAAGAGTAACTCAGTGCGTTAACAGATAGACTGTGGTTAACTGAGAAGACGTGCAAATTGGTGTTTTAACTGACAGGCAGTGGTTAACCAAACAAAGGGATAAGAACCAAGAGAAGGTTGCGAACTCCTATGGATACGGTTTTAACAGGAAGACTGCCCTTAACCTAAAAATGAAATGAAACTCTTCTGGGGAATAAAAAAGTAATGATTGACCACAAGAAAAGGAGTAGGGTATTGAAACAAAGAGATTTTGTTAGCCCAAAAACAATGATCTTAACCAAGAATGAGGTGATTGATCAAAATAGAGATTGGAAACGAGCAAGAGTGATCAAGGATCGACTTGACTGGGGGAAGAGATACGCTACCGCCTGGGGATAGAGGTGAGTAAGCCAGGCACAGGGTCATTCATCCCCTACCTGAAGTAGTCAGAATGAGAGTAGGAATTCTCCATTCTCATTCCTTCTCTAACACACAGGGTGTAGTGCAGAAGTTGAAACGGACAGCGTAACATCTCCAATTTGTATAGTGCTCCAGTATCTTACGATGCTCCGACTCAGCAGGGGAGAAAGAGGGAGAAAGGTCTAAAGGAAGCCTAAAGATACGCGCCAAAGGGGAGATCAATAATCGAGACGAAGTTTCGATTGATTAATCACAAGGGAGGAACATGTTAATAATTTCCCAAAATGAATTGAAAAATTATTAAAGTAAAAGGGTGCATTATTGATTATACAAGATTAAGCTTATCTATGAAGAACAAACTTAATGAAAAAGATAGTGCAAAACAGTACTGTATGACAATAAAAATGCAATGCAAAATCACGTCATTATGTGAGCAAAATTGTGCAAGAAGGATCATGTGCATGTAATGTCAAGAATGTGAACAAATTGAATAATCGAAAGCGTGCATCGAAAGTTCATGTATATGCTTCACACAGAAGTTAAATGTCACTTAAAACATCCATAAAAATTAAGCATGTCATTCCATGGAAGTTAGAGGGAGAGAGCATGGCAAACAAGCTTGAAAAATACCAAAAATGGAACTCTGTTACAGTGGTAACCGGTTACCACAGAATGAGTAACTGGTTACTTGTTTAAAAAACAGCAAATCTGGGGAAAATTGTGAAGGGTAACCGGTTACCTTATATTGAGTAACCGATTACTCAGTTGAGAAAGGCATCGCTGGTGCAAATTTTGTGAAGAGTAACCGGTTATCCTGTATTGCGTAACCAGTTACCACTGTAACAGTGGCAAAAACAGCTTTTGAAAAAGCACTTAAGACATCTAAATCACTTGTTTAAATCACCACATGCTAGGTGTAGCGAGCGATTTTGGACGCGGTTCTTAAGCGCTGGTCGCTCTCTGCGGTTTGAGCTTAAAACTACAGGTCGATTCATTTTTTATCCTATTGTGAGCTGAATAAGGAAGGGAAATAGATGTCTCCAATTAACCCTGCTTTGCATACTGAGTTTAAACAGCGGTCTGTTAGGTTACGGATGCTATCAATGTGGGGGGCCTTTGTACTGGTTATTCGTATTTCGCCAATACGGTTCTTTCTTTCTTTTTCCTAGGCAAAGGGTTTCTGGCGGGGAATAAGGATTAGGAGGTTAGGACTGATGTTTTTGAATTACTGCTTTTGATTGACGGGGATATGGGATTTGGGTTTTTTGTTGATTGTGCTCGCTAAGATCTTTTCTTTCGATCTTATGCCTACGTATTCCCGTTTACCGAAACAGGGAAATCAGAGCGTTCGTAGTTTCTCCTATTCTATGGGAGGAAATTGGTTTTTGGTGTCTTGTTCAAAGCCCAAGACGTGAAGCGAAAGGTGATTTGTATCTTGTTCAAAGCCCAAGATGTGAAGCTAAAAGACCTCGACTTTAGAGAGAATTTGTCATCTCTAAAGAGGGGAGAAGGAGAATTACTTTAACTGGGATACGCGGATCCGAGCAATGCCATAATTTCCGAAGAAAGGGTTTTTAACCTGAAGGAGAAGACTTTAACTCAGTGTAGAGCAATGCCATCTTTCCTTAGGAATTTCTCATGCTAAAAGAGGGACAGTGGCATGGATGTAGATGATCCAGAGGCTTGCCGCTTACAGCGATTAGATGAAAGGAAAGGAGTTGTTGATGTTTGTTTACTGTGAACGAGGCACAACTTTGATGCTAAAATGTTAATTGGATCAACCAGTGGTTTTCTTATACAAAGCCTAAGAGGAGGCTAATTTCCGCTAGGAAAATCATTATACAAAGCCTAAGAGAAGGCTATTTTGTGTCTCGTACAAAGCCCGAGAGAGAGGCTAAAAGTTTTTGACCCAGTGGGGCATATCGTTATACAAAGCCTAAGAGGAGGCTAACAAAGAGTTCGACTCTTGCTTAAGGGATTTATATCTCGTACGAGGCCCGAGATGGAGGCAAAAAAAGGGGTGATTGACTCAACGAGGGAATTTTTTGTGTCTCATACAAAGCCTGAGAGAGAGGCTAAAAGGTTGTTTTGACTCCACTGGGGAGAATTTTGGTATCTCGTACGAAGCCCGAGATGGAGGCTATTGTAACTGTTTCAGTTGAGTGACAGATCCAATATACTGATTTAAAAGAGAAAATCAGTTCTTATATGAGCAACACTGTACTCAGGGATTTAATTTGAGGATCAGGGATATTTCCTTCTCTTTGAGGAAACGGGAAATCCAAAGGGTATCGAGACTATCCGAGTCTGCGGGTTTCCTTCCTATTTAACGAAGGGTGCTTTGAGAATGTCTTTGAGACTCAAGGAAGTTAGACTGTCCAAGTCTAGAGTTTTATCTTTTGTACTATGCTTCGAGAAACAGTAGTAGACTCTATGAAAGGACTGTTCTATGAGGATGACTAGGTTCTGTTCCTATACCTCTAGGAGGTCATCGGGACAATTTGTACGAAGCCCAAGAGGAGGCTGGAATCTTTTAAGAAGCCGACGGGTCCTTGTACGAAGCCCAAGAGGAGGCTATCATTCCCGGAGGAAGAGATCATTATACGAAGCCTAAGAGGAGGCTCTGAATACTTCTAAGAAGCCGTAGGGTCCTTGAATAATGCCCAAGAGGAGGCGGGGTTGCTTATAGGAAGCCTGTGGGTCCTTGTATGATGCCCAAGAGGAGGCCGATGCTTTTAAGAAGCCCGTGGGTCCCAAACCAAAGAAAAGTTCAAGAAAACTCTTTTAGAGTTAAAACCACTGGTAAACGTGCGAGGTTTACTATCCAGTGACTTTAACTTTTAGAGAGAGTCCGAACCGTTCGGCGGTTTGAAGAAATTCAAGAGAAGTTTCACCGAGAATAATTCATCTCTGGGGAATAGAATTTCTTGACGATTCTTAAGGAAGACAGCCGAAGAGAAGACTGTATCTGGTGCTCCTATTGGGGATCTAGGCGTCTATTTCTACGAATAAGTGAAACGACGTCACCTAGTTCTAGACGTAGTTGTCGGAGAAACTCGAAATATCTATACTATTATTACACAGTAGATATGAATTTATGAAAGGAGACTTACAGTGAGCAGCCCCACAATACAGTTTATAATATGAAAGCAGTAAATGAAAGCGATAACCACTTACTTGGTTGTAGAGCTTCTATGCTGTTTGGTTAGTTGTTCAACAAAGGAAGATAAAAACAACAGTATATTCAAAATCAAAGGAGAAAGTGCTTTGAAAAAGAAAGATTTGGGGCTTACAGCTCAAGGAGAGGCCCAGGGTTTTATCAGTGAGCGCACTATTTGAATTTGTACAGAGGGACTTATACAAGTGACTGGGGCCCCAAATGTTTTCTGTACAAAGGGATGGGTCTTACACTCTCTCAAGAGGCCCAAAAAGGTTTTAAAGAAAAGAGTGGGGCTTATAACACGAGGGTAGGCCCAAATGATTTTTCGTTTAAAAATGGCGATCGCGCCGAGGTTTTCTTTTAACGCAGAGGGACTTATACAATAAGTGAGGCCCAAAATGTTTTGGTTAAAAGGGGGATTGGGTCTTACACTCTAATAGAGGCCCAAAGTGTTTTGAATGGGTCTTATAGCTCAAGGAGAGGCCCATATGTTTTTTTGAAAAGGCGACGATCGCGCCGTTTGTTTTTTTTTACGGTATCGGGACTTATACAATAAGTGAGGCCCAAAGATGATTTAGTCAAAAAAAGGATTGGGTCTTACACTCTAATAGAGGCCCAAAGTGTTTTGAAAATGATTTATGAGGGTTGAATTAATCTAAAACCCTAATTTGTTTTCAAAAATGTATTTAATTGAATAAAAATTCAATTAAAATGATCAAAAATTGTTTAACACATGGAAAACAAATTGTGATCTTGGATTAATGCTTCAAAAATTAAGTATTGACCTACAAAATAATTAGAAAGCATTAAAAGTTGCAAAATCAATGTAGAAAAAATATTTAAAATGCCAAAAACAATCAAAATATTAATTCTTTACAAAAATATCAATTATATGAAATAAATAATATTTTTGGGATTTTTTGATAAAATAAAATATTTTAACATTTTTGTGAATTATTAAAAAAAGAATCAACTCAAAATCATTAAAACTCAGAGAGAAATTAATTTTTGAATCAATTAAACAAAATCACAAAATTCAAATATTCAAATATATGAAAATGGCGCCAAGAACAACACCAAGAACACGCGCGTTTTTCAGTTTGCCCAGATTTGCATTTTCTATCCAATCTCACTGAATACGTAATTATAACATGCAATCCACATATCATTATGCTCGCCTCAACCTCACGATCATTTCTATGTACTTTAATTTCATTTAAATTAAACATACAACAAGAAATCACGAAGAAACCTCAAGAACCCTAATTTCTGCATGAAGGCTAGGATTTTTGATACACGATTCAAACAATGCAATTAATTGAGGGAAAACATTCCATGCATGATTATGAACATATGGCCAAATTATTGTGCGAGGAAATATGCATAGATTGAGAGATGCCCAAGTTTAGGCTTACCTTCAAGTAGTGGCAGCAAGAGCAGATGTGATTTTGATTTGGGCAGCTGTAATACCCCAAAATTTGCTCTCCCTCTTTGTCATCATAGCATGGCATTATCATTTATCATATCATATCCACCTCATTAACATTACATTGCATTTAACATAGAAAAATGAAGCATAGCATCCTTCTTACCATCAGGGCATGTGATCAGGTGGAAGGTGGACAATCAAGAGATCATTCAAAGCACAAAAAGGTCAATCAAGTTTCCTCAAGGCAAGCCAAGAGGTCTTTCATGTCTCATACCATCTCAATTGATCATCCAAAACCTCAAGGAAGTGAGATACAATGGGAGATTGAAGCACTACATCTTTCACTATGCAAGATGTTCAAAAACTGAAGGAAAACCCTCAAAAGAGATAGCTCATTGATCCAAAATCATCCTCAAATGGTATATCTCATCATCCTTTAAGAGGATACACAACATACTCTGAGGAATTTGAAATTGAAGACTGCACATTTTTCTCCTAGGAGGTGGGCACCAAAACTAGGGTTTCCCATTAAATCAGGGAATCTTTGATTTTTTGGACAAAACTTGATGTCATGGTATTCTACATGTTCTTAAGTGTATGTGTATGGAGAATTGCCTCTCAATTGGTTTTAGAAGTGGTTCAATTGGAAGAAAGATAAAAAATCAGGAGAATTGGGGCCAAGTCAAATAATCAGAGGAAAAAGTCAACTCTTGACTTTTTGAGCCCAAAATCATGAAATTCATGTTACATGCGTCCAATGTACAAAATTTGGTCAAGAAACTCCAAACACTTCCACACTTTGTTTCCACATTTGGTCAAGCACATCACTTACACAATGTTTAGTATCACGTGCCATGCATGGGAATAGAAAGAACAAAACTTGCTTAGCAAGTTTCTGATGCATCAGCTTCTGCTACATAAACCGTGTCCACTCTCTTTATCATTACTCCCACCATAACTGTCACGAGCCAGCTGCATCTTACCATGGCTCTCCCTAACTAACTTGACTCAGTTAGTTAGGGATGACTCATTTAACTCAATGCCAACTCACCTAACTCACTCATTTGACCACGGTTGAGCTCAATTAACCACACATATAAATTCACCTCTCACTCACAAATTGAAGTTCAGTTTTTGATTCTCACTTTTTCTCTCAAAACACTTCAGAAAACTCTCTCATTCTCTCCACATTCTCTGAAGTTTTTTCTCTCTCTCTGTACACGAGCTTCATCATCCTCTGTCACATTTCATCCTCACCATCATCAGTGTGCAATTTCTGATCAAAAACTAGGGAGAAGAAGTTGAATTCATCAATTGTATAGCTGTAATACCCCAAAATTTGCTCTCCCTCTTTGTCATCATAGCATGGCATTATCATTTATCATATCATATCCACCTCATTAACATTACATTGCATTTAACATAGAAAAATGAAGCATAGCATCCTTCTTACCATCAGGGCATGTGATCAGGTGGAAGGTGGACAATCAAGAGATCATTCAAAGCACAAAAAGGTCAATCAAGTTTCCTCAAGGCAAGCCAAGAGGTCTTTCATGTCTCATGCCATCTCAATTGATCATCCAAAACCTCAAGGAAGTGAGATACAATGGGAGATTGAAGCACTACATCTTTCACTATGCAAGAGGTTCAAAAACTGAAGGAAAATCCTCAAAAGAGATAGCTCATTGATCCAAAATCATCCTCAAATGGTATATCTCATCATCCTTTAAGAGGATACACAACATACTCTGAGGAATTTGAAATTGAAGACTGCACATTTTTCTCCTAGGAGGTGGGCACCAAAAATAGGGTTTCCCATTAAATCAGGGAATCTTTGATTTTTTGGACAAAACTTGATGTCATGGTATTCTACATGTTCTTAAGTGTATGTGTATGGAGAATTGCCTCTCAATTGGTTTTAGAAGTGGTTCAATTGGAAGAAAGATAAAAAATCAGGAGAATTGGGGCCAAGTCAAATAATCAGAGGAAAAAGTCAACTCTTGACTTTTTGAGCCCAAAATCATGAAATTCATGTTACATGCGTCCAATGTACAAAATTTGGTCAAGAAACTCCAAAGGAATCATGAAAAAATCAAGAGGTGGAAAGTTACCATTTTTGGAAGAAGAAGGGTTACTAAAAATAGCAAGTTTTGGCCATTTTGCATCAGAGTTTGAACCAAGGCCATTTAAAATTGAAGCACCAAATGAAAATTCCACTCGGCCACAACAAAAGATCTTGTTTTAAGCTTCACATCCATATGTGGAACATCTCTATTGGATAAAAATTGAGTGAGATATGATTGATCAAAGTTTGAGCAAAGTAGGTTCAAAACTAGGTCATGACCAAGATTTTCAGGTCACGCGCGCAGTCATTTTTACAAGCATGTGGTGGGCCAAATGTACACCTATTTTTCATCAAGATAAAAGCCTCAAATGGAAAAGTTTCCAACATCAAAGTTGTTCCTTGTAGTGTCATCTTCAATGTTGATGTTGTGAAAATTTTGATTTAACCAAGTTATGAGATAGTTTGGAGGGTTCAAAGTCATGTTGTTTGTGCTGAAATTTTGTGTGCCAAGTTGCCATGCCAGCCAACCTCTGGCCACGCCCACCAACCAGTTTTGAACCAATGCATTCATAGCTGTTTTTAGGCATATTTGAGACCTCATTTCACTTCAACTTTCAAACCAATGTTGTTCCCCAATGTACCATCTTTCTAATGACATCAATGTTTCATTGTTTCATTCACTAACCATGGAGAAATTCACCCTCAAACACCCACTGTCACCATGATGATTTGTTGCACAATTTGGTTCACTCATACTACAAACACTTCCACACTTTGTTTCCACATTTGGTCAAGCACATCACTTACACAATGTTTAGTATCACGTGCCATGCATGGGAATAGAAAGAACAAAACTTGCTTAGCAAGTTTCTGATGCATCAGCTTCTGCTACATAAACCGTGTCCACTCTCTTTCTCATTACTCCCACCATAACTGTCATGAGCCAGCTGCATCTTACCATGGCTCTCCCTAACTAACTTGACTAAGTTAGTTAGGGATGACTCATTTAACTTAATGCCAACTCACCTAACTCACGCATTTGACCACGGTTGAGCTCAATTAACCACACATATAAATTCACCTCTCACTCACAAATTGAAGTTCAGTTTTTGATTCTCACTTTTTCTCTCAAAACACTTCAGAAAACTCTCTCATTCTCTCCACATTCTCTGAAGTTTTTTCTCTCTCTCTGTACACGAGCTTCATCATCCTCTGTCACATTTCATCCTCACCATCATCAGTGTGCTATTTCTGATCAAAAACTAGGGAGAAGAAGTTGAATTCATCAATTGTATTGTGGTCCAGTTGAGTTTGCATTGTGATTTTCTTCAAGATCTCAAGTTGCAACTGCATTTATTTTGCACGAATCAAGCTCAAGCTCAAGGGTGGATCTCGTGTTTTCTTTTGCTTCAAGATTCTGCAAACTTCAGGTTTCATTTACTACAACGTTGTTGCATGGTTTTAGCTTGATCTTATATGTTTAAAGCTTATTAGAAGTTGTGTGCATTCTGTTTAGTTGATATGCTCATTAGGAGTTTAGGTGTGATTTTAGGGCAAAATGTATGGACGCGGTTTGTTGTATGTGTGCATGATCTGTGATAAGTAATTGCATATTTGTGATGTGCTGGAGCTTAGCTTTCGATTGATGTATTGTTTGTGGAATTCTGGGATTTTTTAAAGTTGCAGGTGGTGGCTATTGGCCGGAGAAGGTGACCGGAGGTCCCCTCCGGCCGGTGACTGTGTTGGCTAGGGTTTCACCATGTTTTAATCGTGTACGTTCATTTTTGCGTGATCGTGTGGCTTGTAGGTGGACAGCGCATTAAAAATCATGTGCAAGTCACATGCGTATTTCTGAATTGGACTTAGATCAGTTTGCTTTCCACACCCCCACGCTTTCAAAGCCCAAATGAATTGAACTACTATTTTGCTATGTTTACACCCCATCCACATTTCATTTCTATTTTATTTTCATTTTTTTTTTACTTGTTTCATGATTGCATTTTAAAAATACCAAAATGTCATTAAAAATTCCACGAAAATTCATGTTGCATCTTGACATATTAAGGTAATTTTCCATAATTTTTAATTACAATTTGGTGAATATTTGCATGTTAATTCATAATTTTTCTTTATTGCTTTTGGAAATAGTTTCTATTTTCATACCTTTACTTCAAACTTTTATTTCTCCTAAACCATTAAACATTTTTGATTCATTCTTGTTGCATTCATTTCATACCACATTAAACTTCATAAAAGAATTTTTTTACATTTTTTTACTTTTTGTTTCATTACATTTTGACTCCACTCTTTGGAATGATTAATTTTGGTTCTTCACTCTCTTTGACCCCTAATCTAAATGACTAATTTTGTGGATGTTTGAGTGAAATTTTGTGACATGTTTTACTTCTGTTTGTAGAATGTCTTCACCAAGTTTCATAATTTTTGGAGGTGGTTAGCTATTTTTAGTTGAATTGTTCTTTAAGGTACCTCTAATTGAGTCCTAATTGCATGAACCTAACTTTAATTGATGAAAGGCACTTGTGCCATTGTTTGAGATTTCTTTTTAGGTTATATTAGATACCTTAAGACTTGCATGAATCATATTTGGTCAGTGGTGCATCATTTTGCCATGTCTTGATTACTCATCTAAAGTTGAACATCTTATGTGAACCTTTTTTGACTTAAATGACTTGTGTTTGCATTTATATTCCTCCATTCATACTTGTATGCTCATTCATGCATGATCAATGGCATTTTGAACATGTTAACCTACTGACCTCATTCATTCTCAACTCATTCCATAAATGTATGATCATTCCATCTCATGTAGGTGACTTAAATGCATTCAAAACATGAAAACTCCTTAACTTCATCTCTTCTTCATCCATTCACCAATGATTGTATGCTTTTGTGATGGACTTAAACTACTTGTAATTGACATTTATAGGGCTTTTTAAGACATGTTTGAATTCTGAACTTGATTTAACTTGGTTTGTTTGGCCATTTTAACATCATCTTTCTTACTTCTTCATCTTCTTTCTTCTTCCACAAGTAAAGGTAGTTACTTAGAAATTACCCTCACTTCTTTTACCCAATTTAGATGTGCTACTATTAGGAGTCAATTAGGACCTTTAGCTACTGCCCCTAAGTGGTTTGAGCCTTTAATTGTTGGTTCTTCTTTGGTTGTGTGCTTACTTGCTTATCATTTGTTCATAGGTGTTATTTCTAACATTTTTAGGTGCAAGTGGTAAGTAAATTGGATGTGGATATGCTTCCACCTCCTACCTTCTTCCCTTAACTCCTTTAATGCCTTCAAAGTGTGATTGTGAAGCATGTAATGCTATCATTTGCTTAATTGCACACCATCCCTTCTTAGGTTCTTTCTTCACTTCATTAAGAAGTAAGAAGAATACTAAGCTTCCTTCTCTTCTTCTTCTCATCTTCTTTTATCTTCTCTTCAAGCAAGGAGCACATACAACACTAAGGAGTTTCTTTCTTCTCTTTAAACCTCACAAACCTTTAGGATCACTCCCTTAACTAATCAATTAGGATTGAGTCTTAGTTCATATAGATTTTCACCTTTGATCCGCCCTTGAGTCTCTCATCTTCTCATCTCAAAGAAAACTCAAAATATCCAATAAAGGTAAGCACTTATTGCATTTAGGCCTTTCATATAAAGAAAAGATTATAAAGGGGTTTTCTCTTATAATCTTAGAATGTATAGCATTATAGCCCATCTTGGGTCAATGTGTTAAACATTCGATCTTGTATGAGGGACTTAAATGCAATACTTGTTGAAGGTACAAATAATAAAAACACTTCTTCATTTCTTAATCAACAAAAATACTTAATAAACACAAGTATGCTAGTGTGTTTGAACCTTGACAATTGGAACTAAGTGTGGGGGTCTTCTTCGCTCTTAGTGTGTCTTCTTGCTCATTCCATCTTGGAATGTGAGAATGTACACATTCCAATGACTAAGATTCAGATACACTATCATATGCAAACAAATGAAAAAACTCTTAAAAGACAAAAACAAACAATAACGTCTTTTCCTTCGGGAATTCTTTTCTCATCTCATTCGTTCTCAACGCACGAACGTGCTCCTACTCATTCTCTTGCAAGATGGTAACGCACTCGGACCAGCGAGCCTGCAACACCTGAGCCAGAACGTAAGCCGTTCTCTAAAAAACACAAACAATCCATCCCTATTGAGGGGAACTACGTCGCTCTGATTCTCATGCTCCCGATGAGATACGTAGGCAGTGGGGTAGGGCCCATGCGAGCACTTCTTTTATTTTCCCTACATTTGTTTCTCGTTCCTTTTCCTTTCTTTCTCCTTTCTTTCTTTCAGTTCCTTTTCCAGCATTCTTTTCTTTGCACCCTTTGATCGAGACAAGCAAGCGTGGATCCCATCGGGTACGATGGACGCGAGGGGGTGCTAATACCTTCCTCTCGCGTAACCGACTCCCTTACCCATTCTCTTGGTCGTAAGACCATGCTCTTTTCCTTTCTTCAGGTTTATGCGGTGTTTCCTTTCCCTCTCTTGGGATAAATACACATTGCTGGTGACTCTATTCGGTGCCACTTTCGCGTTTGTACTAGGATGTAAATCCCGGGAGCGACAGCTGGCGACTCTGCTGGGGAGTCTGGTTGACCTATTGCTGGTCCATCCTAAGCGAGTCAATCCTAGCGCTTGTTTGTTTTTTCATTGGGTGTTTACTGTTGTGCTATATGTTGCTGTTTTTTTTTTACTGCATTTACTGCATTTTAGCATTACATATCATATATTATATTGTGTTGCACTATTTTGTCTGTTTGGCGGGATGGGATTTCTGAGAGATAAGCCCATTACACAGGCTTGAGTATACACTTAGAATTAGAGTGGAGAGTAGTGGGACCTACGTGCCGTTTGGAGTGCGTTGGGTGTTCACGAAATTCACAGCTAGACGAGGCTATCTTGGGACACGTCGTGGCATGCGCATCTTGCGTATTCCAGGATGTAGATCTAGAGAGCTGTCGACTCTAGTGACCGATCATGAGGACCTTAGTGGAAACATCCCTCTTTAGCGGTGACAGTGGCAGACCACATTCTGTGGCAAACCCATTCGCACCCGAGGGCCCACTTTGGAACTTGCATAGGATGACTTTTATTTTCTAAGGGGAGTCAGTGGACGACCTCTTTGATTGGCATAGCATTGTATCCTACGGGCTGAATGTGCTATTGCTTCTCAAACCTCCGAAGCTGACAAGCCTTATTTTCTAAGAACCACATGTGAGTATGGGCGGGATGTTTACAGGTTTGCAGGAAAACCAGCCTCCTACCTACCTTACTTGTGATTCTATGATGATTTCAGACATTGTATCCTATGACAGTGATTTAAGTGTTCATCTCAGATATTGCCAGATTCAGTACAGAGACACAGTGCACACAGTTCAATACAGACATAGACACTTGATTACCTGATCACATGCCCTTTTGCATTGCATTATCATATCATAACCGTTATGTTTGTCATTTTCAGGTGCATAATACGTTTCTGATTCCAATCCATGGGTTCAACAGAGATCGTTGCCGAGAGAAAGAACAATGTGTCTTACAAATTTCCAGACCCTGTTTTGGATTCATTGCTCAAAGTTATAGATATGGCTGGTCCGGGTATTCTTGATAGGTTTCAGAAGAGCTACGGGAATTTGGTTGGGATGGTCCGTACAATCACCAAGTATGAACATGATGCTTTGCACACTCTGCTGCAGTTCTACGAGCCTTGGTTGAGATGCTTTCTCTTCCCAGATTACATTTTGATGCCAACACTGGAAGAATTCTCATTTATTTTGGGAATTCCGATCACGCCGGCAATACCATTCTTCTCTGGTAGTTCCCCTAGCGTAAAAGAAATTGCTGCTGCGTTACAAATGGATCAGACAGTGGTAAAGAGTGGTGTGAGCAGTAAAAACAGAGTTATCGGATTTCATTTAGAATTTCTGTCTGGACAAGCCCAAGAGGCTGCAAGTGCTAAAAATTGGACGGTTTACAATTCCATTCTGGCTCTCTGCATATATGGCCTAGTTCTCTTTCCCAATCAGCAAGACTTTGTGGATATGCAAGCAACGAGGGTTTTCGTCCTTAAAAATCCAGTCCCTACTTTGTTAGGAGATTTTTATCATTCTGTACACTATAAGAACGAGAAAAGAAGGGGAGGATCTATTAGTTGTTGTACCCCACTGCTGAGTCATTGGTTTTTCAAACATTTGCCTCAGACAGGTGCCTTTGTGGAAACCAAAGATGTGGCGAAATGGTCTAAACGATTGATGGGTTTAACTGCTGATAACATTGTATGGTTTGACCACCGGTTGTTGAGAATAGAGCTTGTCACAAGATGCGGAAATTTTCCAAATGTACCTTTGATTGGTAGAAAAGGAGGGATCAATTATAATCCAGTTTTGGCCATCCGACAGTTTGGGTATGCTTCCAGGGATCCTCCTACAGAGCAAGATGTGGAAGAATCGTTATTCTTTACAGGAACTAAAGATGCGAAGGTGGTAGAAGTAGTAAATGCTTGGAAAGATAAGCATAAAATTGGAAAAGCAGTTTTTGGGAAAGGAGATTGTAGGTCTTATCCTGAATATGACAGATGGATTGAGACGAAAGTAGAGGAATTGCTTTTACCCTTTTCAAGGGGACCTCTTTTATGTTCAGTGCAGCCAGAACAACCCACCATGGTGGCTATTGAAGAATGTGAGAAGTGGAAGAAAATGGTCAGAGAGCTGCAGATAGAGAATTCTGGAATGAGCAGATGTCTTCAGAAAGCCCTAGCTGACAACAAAGAGTTGGAAAAGAGAGCATTGAAAGCAGAAAAAACCTTGGCTGACAAAGAGGAAGATTTTGATGACCGAGCTCGGTACTTTCGGAAACTTACTTTGGGAGCAGATGACACTAGTCAGGCTCACAAGATTACAAAACAGGCTTTAGCCCGAAACAAGGATTCATTAGCTCAACTTCGTCAAGCTTGGGATGAAGTCAGAATTGAAAATGTCGAGTTAAAGGATCAGTCGAAGACTAAAGACGAGGAGCTTAAAAAGGCACATGAGCAGAGGAGAAAGTATCGGGAAAGTCTCGGTAAAAGTCAAGAACAGTTAGAAGAAGCTAGACGCCAGCTGAAGAATACCAAGAAAGAGTTTGAAGAAGCCATGATAGAAAGAGAGATACTCAAGACGCAAGCTGGCATAAAGAGACACAAAGGAGTGCATGATGACGAAGCTCTTATGCTGCATATGGGTTCTTTAACTGAAGCTCTTGAGAAAAGGGATGTCTTGATCAAAGAAATGATTGAAAAGCCGAATCACCAGCGCACCCGTATACTTTTTGAGGAGATCAAGTATTCAAGTGATAAGCTGAAGGATGTGGAACTATCAGACTGATGTTCTTTTCCCTGTATTTTGTTGTTAATGGTTACCATCAGGCTTGTTGATGGATCCATTTTTTTTCCTTGTATTGCATTGGCGGATGAGCCTTTCTTAAATACTTGAATACTTTGTTGAATGAGTATGAGCAGTTTATTCAGAATTACTCTTTATCAGATATCTGCACACAAGCACATGACCACGACACGTCTCTTTATACCACGATTTCTGGTCTTCAGATTTCTGTGGTTTGGATTGGAATCAGGGTGTAAAGCACTTTGGAAATGATAAACATAACATTGCATGGCATTGCATATCATTCTGCATTTCTGTTACTTGCTTTTCAGGTACTCGTTGCAGGGTCTCGAACCTTTATTTGATTTCAGGCAGTATAGCTGAGAATTATATTCACCGATATTCAACGCGAAGAAATCAAGTAAGAATCATGGATCAAGTGCAAAGTGATTTGGCTGAAATGAGGGCGCGTATGGACCAGTTCAAGACCCTCATGACTGGCATGGCGCAAAATCAGGAGAGATTGAGGCTGCTGGTCGAGCGTCCAGACAATGGGCCCGAAGGTGATCAGCGTGACAATTCACAGGGACATGGCATTCCTCCTCCCGGTGGCAACCCTCCTCCTGGTGGTAACAATCGGGGTAATGGAAATGGTAGGCAGGCTGGTGTTACTCTTGAAGATCCTCTGGAAGACCAATTTACTCTGCTGGATGCAGATGTGGGTAATCACGGTGATCGAAGGTATGATGAGTTAGCAGAAAAGATCAGGGCCATAGAATGCAAGAACTCTATGGGTATTGATGTTACTAGCTTGGGGCTGGTCCCAGGAGTCAGAATTCCTCCTAAATTCAAGCCTCCCACTTTTGATAAGTATCACGGCAATGCGTGTCCCCAAACGCATCTTCAAGCTTACTTTGGGAAGATTTCAGCCCATACGGAGGACGAGAAGCTATGGATGCACTATTTTCAAGACAGTTTGGCTGGAGCGTCCTTGACCTGGTATATGAAGTTGAATAGAGCTGCTGTGAAGAGTTGGAAAGATCTGGCAGAAGCGTTCCTGAAGCAATACCAGTACAATATTGACATGGCGCCCAACCGCACTTAATTGCAGGGGTTGTCACAAAATGCCAAGGAGAGTTTCAAAGAATATGCACAGAGGTGGAGGGAAATGGCTGCACAGGTTCAACCTCCCTTGTCAGACAGAGAAATGGCGGATATGTTTATGGGCACCTTGCAAGGGGCCTATCTTGATAGATTAACTGCTTGTCCGTCAACTGGATTTGCTGATATTGTGATTGCGGGAGAAAGAATAGAAAGTCTGTTAAAGCTTGGAAAGATCCAAGATGTGAGTGGGGCTGGCTCTTCGGGGACGAAGAAACCGTTTGCTAGTAACCAGAAAAGAAGAGAAGGTGATACGAATGCTGTGTTTAGGGGACGAGGCAGAGGGCGTTCTCAAGCTTATTATCAGGTAGATGCTGTAACAATCCCCACACCGTCTGTTCAGAAACAACAACCCCAACAACAAGTTCAGCAGCAACAGCAACAACCTTTTTTCCAGCAAAGGTCTAGGCAGAGGGATCGTAAGATGGATCCTCTCCCTATGACTTATGCCGCGCTATTGCCTCAGCTACTCGAGTTAAAGTTGGTAGAACTTCGTACTATGAAAGCTCCGGTTGCTGGAAACCTGCCACCTAACTTCGATGCTAATGCTCGTTGTGAGTTCCACTCAGGTGCGCAGGGGCACTCCATTGAAAAATGTTGGGCTTTCCACCATAAAGTACAAGACTTGATTGATGCTAAAGCCGTCAATTTCTCTCCCGTTCCTAATATTACTCAGCATCCCATGCCTGATCATAGTGCAGCAAATGTATACGCTATTGAAGATGGGAGGAGATTGAATCTGGTGACAGATATCCATCAAGTGAAAACTTCTTTGTTGGTTGTAAAAGATTGTTTATTGAAGGGACAGGTGTTCCCGGGCTGTAATCAAGATTGTTCTGAGTGAATGAATCAGGAGAATGGCTGTGATAAGTTGAAGATGGGTTTACAGAATCTGATAGATGAAGGATGTCTACAATTCGACAGAGTCGTGAAAGACACTGATGAGGTATCAACCGTGACCATCTATTATACTCCCGCTGAGATTCAAATGCCGGTCAATGCAGCTCCCGTGGCGAGCGTTGCGCAAGAAAGGCCCAGTCCTGTCACTATCACGGTGCCAGGACCAATTCCGTTCACATCTACGAAGGCTATCCCATGGCACTATGGGGCAGATGTATATTACGAAGGTAAAAAGCAGGAAGTTGAGTCGTCAGTCAGCCCAAATATTGATAATGTAGGGGGTGTAGGGGGCTTTACAAGGAGCGGAAGGTTGTTCGCTCCCCAAACCTTGAGAAGTGATAAAGAGGCAGAAGCTGCAGCAAAGGCTAAGGGTAAACAGGTGGTTGAAAATGCGCCTACACCTGAAGCAGAGACAAAGATTACTTTTGATAAGGAGATGGAAGAATTCATGAAGATAATCAAGAAAAGCGATTATAAGATTGTGGACCAACTAAATCAGACCCCTTCAAAGATTTCAATCTTGTCACTATTGATGTGCTCTGATGCGCATCGGCAGGCGTTGCTGAAAGTATTGAAGAGTGCATACGTGCCACAGGAAATTACTGTTAATCAGCTTGAGGGCGTAATCTCCAATGTTAATATTAGCCATGGCTTAGGCTTTACAAGTAGAGATTTGACTGTTGAGGGAAGAAACCACAATAAGGCTTTGCATATCACGATGGAGTGTAAGGGCGCAGTGTTATCTCATGTACTGGTAGACACTGGTTCATCACTTAATGTCTTGCCCAAGAAGGCGTTAATGAAGCTGGAAGTTGATGGTTTGATCCTAAGGCCTAGTGAATTGGTGGTCAGAGCATTCGACGGGACTAGACGATCTGTGTTCGGTCAGGTAGAATTGCCCGTACAAATTGGACCACAGGTATTCAAATCCACGTTCCATGTAATGGACATACAACCTGCATATAGCTGCCTATTGGGACGCCCTTGGATTCACGGAGCCGAGGCTGTTACTTCTACTCTACATCAAAAGCTGAAGTATGAGTTTGAAGGGCAGGTTGTGACGGTGTGCGGGGAAGAAGACATCTTTGTGAGTCACTTGTCCACATTCAAGTATGTTGAAATGGATGGGGAAATTCATGAGATGCTGTGCCAATCATTTGAAGCAGTCAATATTGACGATGCACCTGAGCCTTCTTCTGTACCAGTTGGGGCCAGTACCTCCATTTCATCTTACAAACAAGCTGTCGAAGTCGTCAGGGCAGGCAACGCCCAAGGTTGGGGCAGGTTGATAGAGACCCCAATGAAGGAAGACAAATTTGGTATTGGTTATCATCCCTCTACAACTTCAGATGCGGGGAGCAGGGGACCCATTACTTTCAATAGTGGGGGAATTATCTACACGGACCAGTCTTGTGCATCCACAGAGGATAGTGTTGACAGTGTTTGTGACCTGGACAATTGGGTACGCCCTCATACTCCGGGACAACAAGTGCAGAACTGGTCTGTTGAAGAAGTCATCCGGGTTACTCTTCAGACAGAGTAATTTTTCTTTGTTTTTTCTAACCATAATGCATGTCAAAATCTTGCGCTCTGCCCAAGGCGTATAGATTCATTTGTAGGGCCACCCTGGTTGCATTTGCAATTTTTAATCATTAATAAAGGACATTTTGCAATCAAATTTTGTTCTCTGTCTTTCAGTTTTTATTTTTGCACAAAAAATAAAATGGCAATGTTTCATTTTCTTTTGTTTTGCTTAAAAATAAATTCTAAAATAAGGCATGAACCCGTTCATGCAGACTTGATCCTCCGGATACCACTGATAACGATTTTGATATGGCTATGTATGACTTTGACAATCCGATTTATCAAGCCGAAGAAGGGGATGAGAAAGATTGTGAACTTTCTGAAGAACTGGCCAGATTGTTGAAGCAAGAGGAAAGGGTCATCCAGCCTCATCAGGAGACTATAGAAATCATCAATATTGGTGCCAAGGATGCCAAGAAAGAGATCAGGATTGGTGCCAGCTTGCAAGAAGATGTGAAGAAAACTTTGACTGAAATGTTGCGCGAGTACGTTGACATCTTCGCCTGGTCGTATCAAGACATGCCGGGGTTGGATAAGGATATTGTTGTGCACAGGCTGCCATTGAGAGAAGAATGTCTGCCAGTCAAGCAGAAACTTCGTCGGACTCACCCCGACATGGCTTTAAAGATTAAGGAGGAAGTCCAGAAGCAGTGGGATGCTGGGTTTCTTGCTGTGACTAAATATCCTCCGTGGGTAGCCAACATCGTGCCAGTACCGAAGAAAGATGGAAAAGTGAGAATGTGTGTGGATTATCGAGATCTTAATAAAGCTAGCCCAAAAGATGATTTTCCACTACCTCATATTGATGTGCTGGTCGATAATACAGCTCAGTTTTCAGTGTTCTCATTTATGGACGGTTTCTCCGGGTACAACCAGATCAAGATGGCACCTGAAGATATGGAGAAGACCACGTTCATTACTCCGTGGGGTACATATTGCTATAAAGTAATGCCTTTTGGGTTGAAAAACGCAGGGGCAACGTACCAGCGGGCGATGGTAACATTGTTTCATGACTTGATTCATAAGGAGATCGAATGTTATGTAGATGATATGATTGCCAAGTCGAGAACAGAAGAGGAACATCTGATTAACCTGAAAAAGATGTTTGAAAGGTTGAGAAAGTTCCGTCTGAGATTAAATCCAAACAAGTGCACGTTTGGGGTGCGTTCTGGAAAGTTGCTGGGTTTCATTGTGAGCGAAAGAGGAATTGAGGTTGATCCGGCCAAGGTGAAAGCGATACAAGAAATGCCTGAACCAAGAACAGAAAAAGAGGTTCGTGGTTTCTTGGGTAGATTGAACTACATTGCAAGGTTCATATCTCACCTAACAGCCACGTGTGAACCAATATTTAAATTGTTAAGGAAAGATCAAACAGTCAGGTGGAATGACGATTGCCAATTGGCATTCGATAAGATAAAAGAATACTTGCAGGAACCTCCGATTCTAATGCCTCCAGTTGAAGGGAGACCGCTGATAATGTATCTGACAGTGCTTGAAGGTTCCATGGGTTGTGTTCTCGGTCAACATGACGAGACAGGTAGGAAGGAGCATGCTATCTACTACCTGAGCAAAAAGTTCAACGATTGTGAGTCCCGGTACTCGATGCTTGAAAAGACATGCTGTGCGCTTGCATGGGCCGCTAAGCGATTGAGGCAATATATGGTCAGGCACACAACCTTGTTGATTTCAAAAATGGATCCTATCAAGTACATTTTCGAGAAACCAGCACTGACAGGCAGAGTTGCACGGTGGCAAATGGTCTTGACAGAGTATGACATCCAGTACACTTCCCAAAAGGCCATCAAAGGAAGTATCTTGTCCGACTATCTTGTGCAACAGCCGATTGATGATTACCAACCCATGAAATTTGACTTCCCTGATGAGGACATCATGTTTCTCAAAGCTAAAGACTGCGAGGAACCACTCCCGGAGGAGGGGCCAGACCCTGAATCCAAATGGAGTCTGATGTTTGATGGGGCTGTCAATATGAATGGGTGCGGAGTTGGAGCAGTTCTTATCACGCCGGAAGGTGTTCATATGCCTTTCACTGCCCGAATAACTTTCGGATGCACCAACAATGAAGTAGAGTACGAAGCTTGTATAATGGGGATCGAGGAAGCGATTAATCTACGGATTAAGACCCTTGATATATTCGGTGATTCAGCTTTGGTAATCAATCAAGTGAAAGGGAGTTGGTACACGCACCAAGCAAATCTAGTGCCGTACAGAGATTATACAAGGAAATTGCTGACATTTTTCACAACAGTGAAACTGTACCATATTCCTCGAGATGAGAATAGGTTCGCTGATGCCTTGGCCACTTTGTCTTCCATGATCAAAGTGCAAGGATGGAACCATGTACCTAAGATTGAAGTATCCCGCCTTGACAGACCTGCATTTGTGTTTGCGGTCGACGTAACGTCCGATGACAAGCCTTGGTACCATGATATTAAATGCTTCTTGAGCAATCAAGAGTACCCGCCCGGGGCATCGTCCAAAGACAGGAAGACGTTGAGAAGGCTAGCTGGTAGTTTCTTCTTGAACAAAGATGGCGTGCTGTATAAGAGAAATTTTGACACGGTCCTGCTTAGATGTGTGGATAGACATGAAGCATACCTGTTGATGATTGAAGTGCACGAAGGCTCTTTCGGTACCCATGCCGGAGGGCAGGCAATGGCTAAAAAGTTGTTAAGATCGGGATATTATTGGTTGACTATGGAGTCATATTGTTGCAAATATGCCCGCAAATGCCATAAATGCCAGATCTATGCAGACAAAGTGCATGTGCCTCCAAATCCGTTGAGTATCATGTCGTCGCCCTGGCCGTTTGCCATGTGGGGCATTGATATGATCGGAAAGATTGAGCCTACAGCTTCTAACGGTCATCGTTTCATCTTGGTGGCAATTGATTACTTCACCAAATGGGTTGAAGCTGCATCCTATGCCAATGTTACGAAACAAGTGGTCGCTCGTTTCTTAAAACGGGATATCATTTGCCGATATGGAATTCCCGAAAGAATCATTACTGATAATGGTTCTAATTTGAATAACAAGATGATGGATGAATTATGCCGGGACTTCAAAATCGAACATCACAATTCTTCTCCGTACCGCCCAAAGATGAATGGCGCGGTTGAAGCGGCCAACAAAAATATCAAGAAGATTGTGCAGAAGATGGTTGTCACGTACAAAGATTGGCATGAGATGTTACCATTTGCTTTGCATGGGTATCGAACGTCGGTACGCACATCCACTGGGGCAACCCCATTCTCACTTGTATATGGTATGGAGGCAGTGCTACCGGTTGAAGTAGAGATTCCGTCCCTCAGAGTCATGATGGATGTTAAGCTAGATGAGGCTAAATGGGTACGATCCAGATTTGATCAGCTGAGCCTTATTGAGGAAAAGCGATTGGCGGCTGTATGTCATGGGCAACTATATCAACGCAGAATGAAGCAGGCATTTGACCAAAAGGTGCGTCCTCGGGTTTACAAAGTCGGAGATGTGGTACTCAAAAGGATCCTTCCTCCCAATACAGATTACAGGGGAAAATGGACTCCTAACTATGAAGGTCCATTCGTGGTTAAAAAGGTCTTTTCGGGCGGAGCCTTATTGCTTACAACCATGGACGGCGAAGACTTTTCATCCCCTGTCAACTCGGACGTAGTCAAAAAATACTTCGCATGAATAGACCCGCTGGATAATAAAAATCAAAAAAATCCAGGCAAGAAAGGGCATCCCGGCGAACCAAAAACAGAATAAGGTTCGGGCAAAAATTAGGGATATATTTGAAAAAATTGTACACCCGGTAAGTTGAAAACCTGAAAGGGCAACTTAGGCAAAAAAGGGTATCCTGGTGGATCGAAAACCTGAAAGGGAGGTCCACGCAAAAGAGGGATTTAAGCGAATGACTACGGTCTGAGTTATCTGTACCCAATTACCGTTTGAACAACTGACATTCTGAAAGATAGGAATCGGTCTGATCATTCCTCAGAAGGCAAGGTCGGGGAGTTTTGAAGACATACTGGTCATAACAGAATGGAAACTCAGTGGAATTCCGTTTTCACATTGCCATTAGGATAGTTTCTTTTCTCAATTTTCAGCGATCACCTCTTTCCAGGGATTGCTTCCTGATGTAATTGCCTATTCTGGGCCCTCAGTCAATAAATTGAATTTCAATAAAAAGCTTTCTATTTTTGTTTTATTGCTTTGTTTGCAAAAACGTCCTAATTCTTGATAAAACATTGCATTTGAAAACATGGCAGCCTTGCAATAACATGCGCACAAAAAAAAAAAAACATTTGAAATTACTTTGAATGTTGAATACTCCCGGATGGTGGATTCTAGCCACGCAATATTCGGGGCATGTGTGCGTATTCTTTTGTTGCAGGTAGCGGGTGCAGATGATTTTAAGCACAAGACCAGTAATCAATTACCCCACGCAAAAGACTGGGGCAATTACGGGTAAGGAGATCGGCGTTCATCGTTCGGTCGACGGTCGTTCATAACGGTTCGATATCATTGAATTAAGTTCAACTGGGTCCCGTTGTATCTTATTAAGTCGATTCTCTCATACAGTACTTCCAACAGCTACAAGCTTTTCTGTGTCGATAACGGTCACAAGTTCCCCAAAAGAGTGGTCTCGTCGATACCGAAGCTGATGGTCGTTATCCCCAGCGAAGTCGCAGGAGTTTGAAGAGGCTAAATCTTCTATAAAATCCTCTTATGACATCCTCTTCGGGGGCGAACCAACAATTCGCCCCCGAAGAGGATGTCATAAGAGGATTTTATAGAAGATTTAGCCTCTTCAAACTCCTGCGACTTCGCTGGGGATAACGACCATCAGCTTCGGTATCGACGAGACCACTCTTTTGGGGAACTTGTGACCGTTATCGACACAGAAAAGCTTGTAGCTGTTGGAAGTACTGTATGAGAGAATCGACTTAATAAGATACAACGGGACCCAGTTGAACTTAATTCAATGATATCGAACCGTTATGAACGACCGTCGACCGAACGATGAACGCTGATCTCCTTACCCGTAATTGCCCCAGTCTTTTGCGTGGGGTAATTGATTACTGGTCTTGTGCTTAAAATCATCTGCACCTACTACCTGCAACAAAAGAATACGCATACATGCCCCGAATATTGCGTGGCTAGAATCCACCATCCGGGAGTATTCAACATTCAAAGTAATTTCAAATGTTTTTTTTTTTTTTTTTTTTTTTTTTGCGCATGTTATTGCAAGGCCGCCATGTTTTCAAATGCAATGTTTTATCAAGAATTAGGACGTTTTTGCAAACAAAGCAATAAAACAAAAATAGAAAGCTTTTTATTGAAATTCAATTTATTGACTGAGAGCCCAGAATAGGCAATTACATCAGGAAGCAATCCCTGGAAAGAGGTGATCGCTGAAAATTGAGAAAAGAAACTATCCTAATGGCAATGTGAAAACGGAATTCCACTGAGTTTCCATTCTGTTATGACCATTATGTCTTCAAAACTCCCCGACCTTGCCTTCTGAGGAATGATCAGACCGATTCCTATCTTTCAGAACGTTAGTTGTTCAAACGGTAATTGGGTACAGATAACTCAGACCGTAGTCATTCCCTTAAATCCCTCTTTTGCGTGGACCGCCCTTTCAGGTTTTCGATCCACCAGGATACCCTTTTTTGCCTAAGTTACCCTTTCGGGTTTTCAACTTACCGGGTGTACAATTTTTTCAAATATATCCCTAATTTTTGCCCGAACCTTATTCTGTTTTTGGTTCGCCGGGATGCCCTTTCTTGCCTGGATTTTTTTATTTTTATTATCCAGCGGGTCTATTCATGCGAAGTATTTTTTGACTACGTCCGAGTTGACAGGGGATGAAAAGTCTTCGCCATCCATGGTTGTTAGCAATAAGGCTCCGCCCGAAAAGACCTTTTTAACCACGAATGGACCTTCATAGTTAGGAGTCCATTTGCCCCTGTAATCTGTATTGGGAGGAAGGATCCTTTTGAGTACCACATCTCCGACTTTGTAAACCCGAGGACGCACCTTTTGGTCAAATGCCTGCTTCATTCTGCGCTGATATAGTTGCCCATGACATACAGCCGCCAATCGCTTTTCCTCAATAAGGCTCAGCTGATCAAATCTGGATCGTACCCATTCAGCCTCATCTAGCTTAACATCCATCATGACTCTGAGGGACGGAATCTCTACTTCAACCGGTAGCACTGCCTCCATACCATATACAAGTGAGAATGGGGTTGCCCCAGTGGATGTGCGTACCGACGTTCGATACCCATGCAAAGCAAATGGTAACATCTCATGCCAATCTTTGTACGTGACAACCATCTTCTGCACAATCTTCTTGATATTTTTGTTGGCCGCTTCAACCGCGCCATTCATCTTTGGGCGGTACGGAGAAGAATTGTGATGTTCGATTTTGAAGTCCCGGCATAATTCAGCCATCATCTTGTTATTCAAATTAGAACCATTATCAGTAATGATTCTTTCGGGAATTCCATATCGGCAAATGATATCCCGTTTTAAGAAACGACCGACCACTTGTTTCGTAACATTGGCATAGGATGCAGCTTCAACCCATTTGGTGAAGTAATCAATTGCCACCAAGATGAAATGATGACCGTTAGAAGCTGTAGGCTCAATCTTTCCGATCATCTCAATGCCCCACATGGCAAACGGCCAGGGCGACGACATGATACTCAACGTATTTGGAGGCACATGCACTTTGTCTGCATAGATCTGGCATTTATGGCATTTACGGGCATATTTGCAACAATCTGACTCCATAGTCAACCAATAATATCCCGATCTTAACAACTTTTTAGCCATTGCCTGCCCTCCGGCATGGGTACAGAAAGAGCCTTCGTGCACTTCAATCATCAATAGTTATGCTTCATGTCTATCCACACATCTAAGCAGGACCGTGTCAAAATTTCTCTTATACAGCACGCCATCTTTGTTCAAGAAGAAACTACCAGCTAGCCTTCTCAACGTCTTCCTGTCTTTGGACGATGCCCCGGGCGGGTACTCTTGATTGCTCAAGAAGCATTTAATATCATGGTACCAAGGCTTGTCATCGGACGTTACGTCGACCGCAAACACAAATGCAGGTCTGTCAAGGCGGGATACTTCAATCTTAGGTACATGGTTCCATCCTTGCACTTTGATCATGGAAGACAAAGTGGCCAAGGCATCAGCGAACCTATTCTCATCTCGAGGAATATGGTACAGTTTCACTGTTGTGAAAAATGTCAGCAATCTCCTTGTATAATCTCTGTACGGCACTAGATTTGCTTGGTGCGTGTACCAACTCCCTTTCACTTGATTGATTACCAAAGCTGAATCACCGAATATATCAAGGGTCTTAATCCGTAGATTAATCGCTTCCTCGATCCCCATTATACAAGCTTCGTACTCTGCTTCATTATTGGTGCATCCGAAAGTTATTCGGGCAGTGAAAGGCATATGAACACCTTCCGGCGTGATAAGAACTGCTCCAACTCCGCACCCATTAATATTGACAGCCCCATCAAACATCAGACTCCATTTGGATTCAGGGTCTGGCCCCTCCTCCGGGAGTGGTTCCTCGCAGTCTTTAGCTTTGAGAAACATGATGTCCTCATCAGGGAAGTCAAATTTCATGGGTTGGTAATCATCAATCGGCTGTTGCGCAAGATAGTCGGACAAGATACTTCCTTTGATGGCCTTTTGGGAAGTGTACTGGATGTCATACTCTGTCAAGACCATTTGCCACCGTGCAACTCTGCCTGTAGTGCTGGTTTCTCGAAAATGTACTTGATAGGATCCATTTTTGAAATCAACAAGGTTGTGTGCCTGACCATATATTGCCTCAATCGCTTAGCGGCCCATGCAAGCGCACAGCATGTCTTTTCAAGCATCGAGTACCGGGACTCACAATCGTTGAACTTTTTGCTCAGGTAGTAGATAGCATGCTCCTTCCTACCTGTCTCGTCATGTTGACCGAGAACACAACCCATGGAACCTTCAAGCACTGTCAGATACATTATCAACGGTCTCCCTTCAACTGGAGGCATTAGAATCGGAGGTTCCTGCAAGTATTCTTTTACTTTATCGAATGCCAATTGGCAATCGTCATTCCACCTGACCGTTTGATCTTTCCTTAACAATTTAAATATTGGTTCACACGTGGCTGTTAGGTGAGATATGAACCTTGCAATGTAGTTCAATCTACCCAAGAAACCACGAACCTCTTTTTCTGTTCTTGGTTCAGGCATTTCTTGTATCGCTTTCACCTTGGCAGGATCAACCTCAATTCCTCTTTCGATCACAATGAAACCCAGCAACTTTCCAGAACGCACCCCAAACGTGCACTTGTTTGGATTTAATCTCAGACGGAACTTTCTCAACCTTTCAAACAGCTTTTTCAGGTTAATCAGATGTTCCTCTTCTGTTCTCGACTTGGCAATCATATCATCTACATAACATTCGATCTCCTTATGAATCAAGTCATGAAACAATGTTACCATCGCCCGCTGGTACGTTGCCCCTGCGTTTTTCAACCCAAAAGGCATTACTTTATAGCAATATGTACCCCACGGAGTAATGAACATGGTCTTCTCCATATCTTCAGGTGCCATCTTGATCTGGTTGTACCCGGAGAAACTGTCCATAAATGAGAACACTGAAAACTGAGCTGTATTATCGACCAGCACATCAATATGAGGTAGTGGAAAATCATCTTTTGGGCTAGCTTTATTAAGATCTCGATAATCCACACACATTCTCACTTTTCCATCTTTCTTCGGTACTGGCACGATGTTGGCTACCCACGGAGGATATTTAGTCACAGCAAGAAACCCAGCATCCCACTGCTTCTGGACTTCCTCCTTAATCTTTAAAGCCATGTCGGGGTGAGTCCAAAGAAGTTTCTGCTTGACTGGCGGACATTCTTCTCTCAATGGCAGCCTGTGCACAACAATATCCGTATCCAACCCCGGCATGTCTTGATACGACCAGGCGAAGATGTCAACGTACTCGCGCAACATTTCAGTCAAAGTTTTCTTCACATCTTCTTGCAAGCTGGCACCAATCCTGATCTCTTTCTTGGCATCCTTGGCACCAATATTAATGATTTCTACAGTCTCCTGATGAGGCTGGATGACCCTTTCCTCTTGCTTCAACAATCTGGCCAGTTCTTCAGGGAGTTCACAATCTTTCTCATCCCCTTATTCGGCTTGATAAATCGGATTGTCAAAGTCATACATAGCCATATCAAAATCATTATCAGTGGTATCCGGAGGATCAAGTCTGCATGAACGGGTTCATGCCTTATTTTAGAATTTATTTTTAAGCAAAACAAAAGAAAATGAAACATTGCCATTTTATTTTTTGTGCAAAAATAAAAACTGAAAGACAGAGAACAAAATTTGATTGCAAAACGTCCTTTATTAATGATTAAAAATTGCAAATGCAACCAGGGTGGCCCTACAAATGAATCTATACGCCTTGGGCAGAGCGCAAGATTTTGACATGCATTATGGTTAGAAAAAACAAAGAAAAATTACTCTGTCTGAAGAGTAACCCGGATGACTTCTTCAACAGACCAGTTCTGCACTTGTTGTCCCGGAGCATGAGGGCGTACCCAGTTGTCCAGGTCACAAACACTGTCAACACTATCCTCTGTGGCTGCACAAGACTGGTCCGTGTAGATAATTCCCCCACTATTGAAAGTAATGGGTCCCCTGCTCCCCGCATCTGAAGTTGTAGAGGGATGATAACCAATACCAAATTTTTCTTCCTTCATTAGGGTCTCTATCAACCTGCCCCAACCTTGGGCGTTGCCTGCCCTGACGACTTCGACAGCTTATTTGTAAGATGAAATGGAGGTACTGGCCCCAACTGGTACAGAAGAAGGCTCAGGTGCATCGTCAATATTGACTGCTTCAAATGATTGGCACAGCATCTCATGAATTTCCCCATCCATTTCAACATACTTGAATGTGGACAAGTGACTCACAAAGATGTCTTCTTCCCCGCACACCGTCACAACCTGCCCTTCAAACTCATACTTCAGCTTTTGATGTAGAGTAGAAGTAACAGCCCCGGCTCCGTGAATCCAAGGGCGTCCCAATAGGCAGCTATATGCAGGTTGTATGTCCATTACATGGAACGTGGATTTGAATACCTGTGGTCCAATTTGTACGGGCAATTCTACCTCACCGAACACAGATCGTCTAGTCCCGTCGAATGCTCTGACCACCAATTCACTAGGCCTTAGGATCAAACCATCAACTTCCAGCTTCATTAACACCTTCTTGGGCAAGACATTAAGTGATGAACCAGTGTCTACCAGTACATGAGATAACACTGCGCCCTTACACTCCATCGTGATATGCAAAGCCTTATTGTGGTTTCTTCCCTCAACAGTCAAATCTCTACTTGTAAAGCCCAAGCCATGGCTAATATTAACATTGGAGATTACGCCCTCAAGCTGATTAACAGTAATTTCCTGTGGCACGTATGCACTCTTCAATACTTTCAGCAACGCCTGCCGATGCGCATCAGAGCACATCAATAGTGACAAGATTGAAATCTTTGAAGGGGTCTGATTTAGTTGGTCCACAATCTTATAATCGCTTTTCTTGATTATCTTCATGAATTCTTCCATCTCCTTATCAAAAGCAATCTTTGTCTCTGCTTCAGGTGTAGGCGCATTTTCAACCACCTGTTTACCCTTAGCCTTTGCTGCAGCTTCTGCCTCTTTATCACTTCTCAAGGTTTGGGGAGCGAACAACCTTCCGCTCCTTGTAAAGCCCCCTACACCCCCTACATTATCAATATTTGGGCTGACTGATGACTCAACTTCCTGCTTTTTACCTTCGTAATATACATCTGCCCCATAGTGCCATGGGATAGCCTTCGTAGATGTGAACGGAATTGGTCCTGGCACCGTGATAGTGACAGGACTGGGCCTTTCTTGCGCAACGCTCGCCACGGGAGCTGCATTGACCGGCATTTGAATCTCAGCGGGAGTATAATATATGGTCACGGTTGATACCTCATCAGTGTCTTTCACGACTCTGTCGAATTGTAGACATCCTTCATCTATCAGATTCTGTAAACCCATCTTCAACTTATCACAGCCATTCTCCTGATTCATACACTCAGAACAATCTTGATTACAGCCCGGGAACACCTGTCCCTTCAATAAACGATCTTTTACAACCAACAAAGAAGTTTTCACTTGATGGATATCTGTCACCAGATTCAATCTCCTCCCATCTTCAATAGCGTATACATTTGCTGCACTATGATCAGGCATGGGATGCTGAGTAATATTAGGAACGGGAGAGAAATTGATGGCTTTAGCATCAATCAATTCTTGTACTTTATGGTGGAAAGCCCAACATTTTTCAATGGAGTGCCCCTGCGCACCTGAGTGGAACTCACAACGAGCATTAGCATCGAAGTTAGGTGGCAGGTTTCCAGCAACCGGAGCTTTCATAGTACGGAGTTCTACCAACTTTAACTCGAGTAGCTGAGGCAACAGCGCGGCATAAGTCATAGGGAGAGGATCCATCTTACGATCCCTCTGCCTAGACCTTTGCTGGAAAAAAGGTTGTTGCTGTTGCTGTTGAACTTGTTGTTGGGGTTGTTGTTTCTGAACAGACGGTGTGGGGATTGTTACAGCATCTACCTGATAATAAGCTTGAGAACGCCCTCTGCCTCGTCCCCTAAACACAGCATTCGTATTACCTTCTCTTCTTTTTTGGTTACTAGCAAACGGTTTCTTCGTCCCCGAAGAGCCAGCCCCACTCACATCTTGGATCTTTCCAAGCTTTAACAGACTTTCTATTCTTTCTCCCGCAATCACAATATCAGCAAATCCAGTTGAGGACAAGCAGCTAATCTATCAAGATAGGCCCCTTACAAGGTGCCCATAAACATATCCGCCATTTCTCTGTCTGACAAGGGAGGTTGAACCTGTGCAGCCATTTCCCTCCACCTCTGTGCATATTCTTTGAAACTCTCCTTGGCATTTTGTGACAACCCCTGCAATTGAGTGCGGTTGGGCGCCATGTCAATATTGTACTGGTATTGCTTCAGGAACGCTTCTGCCAGATCTTTCCAACCCTTCACAGCAGCTCTATTCAACTTCATATACCAGGTCAAGGATGCTCCAGCCAAACTGTCCTGAAAATAGTGCATCCATAGCTTCTCGTCCTCCGTATGGGCTGAAATCTTCCCAAAGTAAGCTTGAAGATGCGTTTGGGGACACGCATTGCCGTGATACTTATCAAAAGTGGGAGGCTTGAATTTAGGAGGAATTATGACTCCTGGGACCAGCCCCAAGCTAGTAACATCAATACCCATAGAGTTCTTGCATTCTATGGCCCTGATCTTTTCTGCTAACTCATCATACCTTCGATCACCGTGATTACCCACATCTGCATCCAGTAGAGTAAATTGGTCTTCCAGAGGATCTTCAAGAGTAACACCAGCCTGCCTACCATTTCCATTACCCCGATTGTTACCACCAGGAGGAGGGTTGCCACCGGGAGGAGGAATGCCATGTCCCTGTGAATTGTCACGCTGATCACCTTCGGGCCCATTGTCTGGACGCTCGACCAGCAGCCTCAATCTCTCCTGATTTTGCGCCATGCAAGTCATGAGGGTCATGAACTGGTCCATACGCGCCCTCATTTCAGCCAAATCACTTTGCACTTGATCCATGATTCTTACTTGATTTCTTCGCGTTGAATATCTGTGAATATAATTCTCAGCTATACTGCTTGAAATCAAATAAAGGTTAGAGACCCTGCAACGAGTACCTGAAAAGCAAGTAACAGAAATGCAGAATGATATGCAATGCCATGCAATGTTATGTTTATCATTTCCAAAGTGCTTTACACCCTGATTCCAATCCAAACCACAGAAATCTGAAGACCAGAAATCGTGGTATAAAGAGACGTGTCGTGGTCATGTGCTTGTGTGCAGATATCTGATAAAGAGTAATTCTGAATAAACTGCTCATACTCATTCAACAAAGTATTCAAGTATTTAAGAAAGGCTCATCCGCCAATGCAATACAAGGAAAAAAAATGGATCCATCAACAAGCCTGATGGTAACCATTAACAACAAAATACAGGGAAAAGAACATCAGTCTGACAGTTCCACATCCTTCAGCTTATCACTTGAATACTTGATCTCCTCAAAAAGTATACGGGTGCGCTGGTGATTCGGCTTTTCAATCATTTCTTTGATCAAGACATCCCTTTTCTCAAGAGCTTCAGTTAAAGAACCCATATGCAGCATAAGAGCTTCGTCATCATGCACTCCTTTGTGTCTCTTTATGCCAGCTTGCGTCTTGAGTATCTCTCTTTCTATCATGGCTTCTTCAAACTCTTTCTTGGTATTCTTCAGCTGGCGTCTAGCTTCTTCTAACTGTTCTTGACTTTTACCGAGACTTTCCCGATACTTTCTCCTCTGCTCATGTGCCTTTTTAAGCTCCTCGTCTTTAGTCTTCGACTGATCCTTTAACTCGGCATTTTCAATTCTGACTTCATCCCAAGCTTGACGAAGTTGAGCTAATGAATCCTTGTTTCGGGCTAAAGCCTGTTTTGTAATCTTGTGAGCCTGACTAGTGTCATCTGCTCCCAAAGTAAGTTTCCGAAAGTACCGAGCTCGGTCATCAAAATCTTCCTCTTTGTCAGCCAAGGTTTTTTCCGCTTTCAATGCTCTCTTTTCCAACTCTTTGTTGTCAGCTAGAGCTTTCTGAAGACATCTGCTCATTCCAGAATTCTCTATCTGCAGCTCTCTGACCATTTTCTTCCACTTCTCACATTCTTCAATAGCCACCATGGTGGGTTGTTCTGGCTGCACTGAACATAAAAGAGGTCCCCTTGAAAAGGGTAAAAGCAATTCCTCTACTTTCGTCTCAATCCATCTGTCATATTCAGGATAAGACCTACAATCTCCTTTCCCAAAAACTGCTTTTCCAATTTTATGCTTATCTTTCCAAGCATTTACTACTTCTACCACCTTCGCATCTTTAGTTCCTGTAAAGAATAACGATTCTTCCACATCTTGCTCTGTAGGAGGATCCCTGGAAGCATACCCAAACTGTCGGATGGCCAAAACTGGATTATAATTGATCCCTCCTTTTCTACCAATCAAAGGTACATTTGGAAAATTTCCGCATCTTGTGACAAGCTCTATTCTCAACAACCGGTGGTCAAACCATACAATGTTATCAGCAGTTAAACCCATCAATCGTTTAGACCATTTCGCCACATCTTTGGTTTCCACAAAGGCACCTGTCTGAGGCAAATGTTTGAAAAACCAATGACTCAGCAGTGGGGTACAACAACTAATAGATCCTCCCCTTCTTTTCTCGTTCTTATAGTGTACAGAATGATAAAAATCTCCTAACAAAGTAGGGACTGGATTTTTAAGGACGAAAACCCTCGTTGCTTGCATATCCACAAAGTCTTGCTGATTGGGAAAGAGAACTAGGCCATATATGCAGAGAGCCAGAATGGAATTGTAAACCGTCCAATTTTTAGCACTTGCAGCCTCTTGGGCTTGTCCAGACAGAAATTCTAAATGAAATCCGCTAACTCCGTTTTTACTGCTCACACCACTCTTTACCACTGTCTGATCCATTTGTAACGCAGCAGCAATTTCTTTTACGCTAGGGGAACTACCAGAGAAGAATGGTATTGCCGGCGTGATCGGAATTCCCAAAATAAATGAGAATTCTTCCAGTGTTGGCATCAAAATGTAATCTGGGAAGAGAAAGCATCTCAACGAAGGCTCGTAGAACTGCAGCAGAGTGTGCAAAGCATCATGTTCATACTTGGTGATTGTACGGACCATCCCAACCAAATTCACGTAGCTCTTCTGAAACCTATCAAGAATACCCGGACCAGCCATATCTATAACTTTGAGCAATGAATCCAAAATAGGGTCTGGAAATTTGTAAGACACATTGTTCTTTCTCTCGGCAACGATCTCTGTTGAACCCATGGATTGGAATCAGAAACGTATTATGCACCTGAAAATGACAAACATAACGGTTATGATATGATAATGCAATGCAAAAGGGCATGTGATCAGGTAATCAAGTGTCTGTGTCTGTATTGAACTGTGTGCACTGTGTCTCTGTACTGAATCTGGCAATATCTGAGATGAACACTTAAATCACTGTCATAGGATACAATGTCTGAAATCATCATAGAATCACAAGTAAGGTAGGTAGGAGGCTGGGTTTCCTGCAAACCTGTAAACATCCCGCCCATACTCACATGTGGTTCTTAGAAAATAAGGCTTGTCAGCTTCGGAGGTTTGAGAAGCAATAGCACATTCAGCCCGTAGGATACAATGCTATGCCAATCAAAGAGGTCGTCCACTGACTCCCCTTAGAAAATAAAAGTCATCCTATGCAAGTTCCAAACTGGGCCCTCGGGTGCGAATGGGTTTGCCACAGAATGTGGTCTGCCACTGTCACCGCTAAAGAGGGATGTTTCCACTAAGGTCCTCATGATCGGTCACTAGAGTCGACAGCTCTCTAGATCTACATCCTGGAATACGCAAGATGCGCATGCCACGACGTGTCCCAAGATAGCCTCGTCTAGCTGTGAATTTCGTGAACACCCAACGCACTCCAAACGGCACGTAGGTCCCACTACTCTCCACTCTAATTCTAAGTGTATACTCAAGCCTGTGTAATGGGCTTATCTCTCAGAAATCCCATCCCGCCAAACAGACAAAATAGTGCAACACAATATAATATATGATATGTAATGCTAAAATGCAGTAAATGCAGTAAAATAAATAAACAGCAACATATAGCACAACAGTAAACACCCAATGAAAAAACAAACAAGCGCTAGGATTGACTCGCTTAGGATGGACTAGCAATAGGTCAACCAGACTCCCCAGCAGAGTCGCCAGCTGTCGCTCCCGGGATTTTCATCCTAGTACAAACGCGAAAGTGGCACCGAACAGAGTCGCCAGCAATGTGTATTTATCCCAAGAGAGGGAAAGGAAACACCGTATAAACCTGAAGAAAGGAAAAGAGCATGGTCTTACGACCAAGAGAATGGGTAAGGGAGTCGGTTACGCGAGAGGAAGGTATTAGCACCCCCTCGCGTCCATCGTACCCGATGGGATCCACGCTTGCTTGTCTCGATCAAAGGGTGCAAAGAAAAGAATGCTGGAAAAGGAACTGAAAGAAAGAAAGGAGAAAGAAAGGAAAAGGAACGAGAAACAAATGTAGGGAAAATAAAAGAAGTGCTCGCATGGGCCCTACCCCACTGCCTACGTATCTCATCGGGAGCATGAGAATCAGAGCGATGTAGTTCCCCTCAATAGGGATGGATTGTTTGTGTTTTTTAGAGAACGGCTTACGTTCTGGCTCAGGTGTTGCAGGCTCGCTGGTCCGAGTGCGTTACCATCTTGCAAGAGAACGAGTAGGAGCACGTTCGTGCGTTGAGAACGAATGAGATGAGAAAAGAATTCCCGAAGGAAAAGACGTTATTGTTTGTTTTTGTCTTTTAAGAGTTTTTTCATTTGTTTGCATATGATAGTGTATCTGAATCTTAGTCATTGGAATGTGTACATTCTCACATTCCAAGATGGAATGAGCAAGAAGACACACTAAGAGCGAAGAAGACCCCCACACTTAGTTCCAATTGTCAAGGTTCAAACACACTAGCATACTTGTGTTTATTAAGTATTTTTGTTGATTAAGAAATGAAGAAGTGTTTTTATTATTTGTACCTTCAACAAGTATTGCATTTAAGTCCCTCATACAAGATCGAATGTTTAACACATTGACCCAAGATGGGCTATAATGCTATACATTCTAAGATTATAAGAGAAAACCCCTTTATAATCTTTTCTTTATATGAAAGGCCTAAATGCAATAAGTGCTTACCTTTATTGGATATTTTGAGTTTTCTTTGAGATGAGAAGATGAGAGACTCAAGGGCGGATCAAAGGTGAAAATCTATATGAACTAAGACTCAATCCTAATTGATTAGTTAAGGGAGTGATCCTAAAGGTTTGTGAGGTTTAAAGAGAAGAAAGAAACTCCTTAGTGTTGTATGTGCTCCTTGCTTGAAGAGAAGATAAAAGAAGATGAGAAGAAGAAGAGAAGGAAGCTTAGTATTCTTCTTACTTCTTAATGAAGTGAAGAAAGAACCTAAGAAGGGATGGTGTGAAATTAAGCAAATGATAGCATTACATGCTTCACAATCACACTTTGAAGGCATTAAAGGAGTTAAGGGAAGAAGGTAGGAGGTGGAAGCATATCCACATCCAATTTACTTACCACTTGCACCTAAAAATGTTAGAAATAACACCTATGAACAAATGATAAGCAAGTAAGCACACAACCAAAGAAGAACCAACAATTAAAGGCTCAAACCACTTAGGGGCAGTAGCTAAAGGTCCTAATTGACTCCTAATAGTAGCACATCTAAATTGGGTAAAAGAAGTGAGGGTAATTTCTAAGTAACTACCTTTACTTGTGGAAGAAGAAAGAAGATGAAGAAGTAAGAAAGATGATGTTAAAATGGCCAAACAAACCAAGTTAAATCAAGTTCAGAATTCAAACATGTCTTAAAATGCCCTATAAATGTCAATTACAAGTAGTTTAAGTCCATCACAAAAGCATACAATCATTGGTGAATGGATGAAGAAGAGATGAAGTTAAGGAGTTTTCATGTTTTGAATGCATTTAAGTCACCTACATGAGATGGAATGATCATACATTTATGGAATGAGTTGAGAATGAATGAGGTCAGTAGGTTAACATGTTCAAAATGCCATTGATCATGCATGAATGAGCATACAAGTATGAATGGAGGAATATAAATGCAAACACAAGTCATTTAAGTCAAAAAAGGTTCACATAAGATGTTCAACTTTAGATGAGTAATCAAGACACGGCAAAATGATGCACCACTGACCAAATATGATTCATGCAAGTCTTAAGGTATCTAAGATAACCTAAAAAGAAATCTCAAACAATGGCACAAGTGCCTTTCATCAATTAAAGTTAGGTTCATGCAATTAGGACTCAATTAGAGGTACCTTAAAGAACAATTCAACTAAAAATAGCTAACCACCTCCAAAAATTATGAAACTTGGTCAAGATATTCTACAAATAGAAGCAAAACATGTCACAAAATTTCACTCAAACATCCACAAAATTAGTCATTTAGATTAGGGGTCAAAGAGAGTGAAGAACCAAAATTAATCATGCCAAAGAGTGGAGTCAAAATGTAATGAAAAAAAAAGTAAAAAAATGTAAAAAAATGCTTTTATGAATTTTAATGTGGTATGAAATTAATGCAACAAGAATGAATCAAAAACGTTTAATAGTTTAGGAGAAATAAAAGTTTGAAGTAAAGGTATGAAAATAGAAACTATTTCCAAAAGCAATAAAGAAAAATTATGAATTAACATGCAAATATTCACCAAATTGTAATTAAAAATTATGGAAAATTACCTTAATATGTCAAGATGCAACATGAATTTTCGTGGAATTTTTAATGACATTTTGGTATTTTTAAAATGCAATCATGAATCTAGTAAAAAAAAAATGAAAATAAAATAGAAATGAAATGTGGATGGGGTGTAAACATAGCAAAATAGTAGTTCAATTCATTTGGGCTTTGAAAGCGTGGGGGTGTGGAAAGCAAACTGATCTAAGTCCAATTCAGAAATACGCATGTGACTTGCACATGATTTTTAATGCGCTGTCCACCTACAAGCCACACGATCACGCAAAAATGAACGTACACGATTAAAACATGGTGAAACCCTAGCCAACACAGTCACCGGCCGGAGGGGACCTCCGGTCACCTTCTCCGGCCAATAGCCACCACCTGCAACTTTAAAAAATCCCAGAATTCCACAAACAATACATCAATCAAAAGCTAAGCTCCAGTACATCACAAATATGCAATTACTTATCACAGATCATGCACACATACAACAAACCGCGTCCATACATTTTGCCCTAAAATCACACCTAAACTCCTAATGAGCATATCAACTAAACAGAACGCACACAGCTTCTAATAAGCTTTAAACATATAAGATCAAGCTAAAACCATGCAACAGCGTTGTAGTAAATGAAACCTGGAGTTTGCAGAATCTTGAAGCAAAAGAAAACACGAGATCCACCCTTGAGCTTGAGCTTGATTCGTGCAAAATAAATGCAGTTGCAACTTGAGATCTTGAAGAAAATCACAATGCAAACTCAACTGGACCACAATACAATTGATGAATTCAACTTCTTCTCCCTAGTTTTTGATCAGAAATAGCACACTGATGATGGTGAGGATGAAATGTGACAGAGGATGATGAAGCTCGTGTACAGAGAGAGAGAAAAAACTTCAGAGAATGTGGAGAGAATGAGAGAGTTTTCTGAAGTGTTTTGAGAGAAAAAGTGAGAATAAAAAACTGAACTTCAATTTGTGAGTGAGAGGTGAATTTATATGTGTGGTTAATTGAGCTCAACCGTGGTCAAATGAGTGAGTTAGGTGAGTTGGCATTGAGTTAAATGAGTCATCCCTAACTAACTGAGTCAAGTTAGTTAGGGAGAGCCATGGTAAGATGCAGCTGGCTCATGACAGTTATGGTGGGAGTAATGAGAAAGAGAGTGGACACGGTTTATGTAGCAGAAGCTGATGCATCAGAAACTTGCTAAGCAAGTTTTGTTCTTTCTATTCCCATGCATGGCACGTGATACTAAACATTGTGTAAGTGATGTGCTTGACCAAATGTGGAAACAAAGTGTGGAAGTGTTTGTAGTATGAGTGAACCAAATTGTGCAACAAATCATCATGGTGACAGTGGGTGTTTGAGGGTGAATTTCTCCATGGTTAGTGAATGAAACAATGAAACATTGATGTCATTAGAAAGATGGTACATTGGGGAACAACATTGGTTTGAAAGTTGAAGTGAAATGAGGTCTCAAATATGCCTAAAAACAGCTATGAATGCATTGGTTCAAAACTGGTTGGTGGGCGTGGCTAGAGGTTGGCTGGCATGGCAACTTGGCACACAAAATTTCAGCACAAACAACATGACTTTGAACCCTCCAAACTATCTCATAACTTGGTTAAATCAAAATTTTCACAACATCAACATTGAAGATGACACTACAAGGAACAACTTTGATGTTGGAAACTTTTCCATTTGAGGCTTTTATCTTGATGAAAAATAGGTGTACATTTGGCCCACCACATGCTTGTAAAAATGACTGCGCGCGTGACCTGAAAATCTTGGTCATGACCTAGTTTTGAACCTACTTTGCTCAAACTTTGATCAATCATATCTCACTCAATTTTTATCCAATAGAGATGTTCCACATATGGATGTGAAGCTTAAAACAAGATCTTTTGTTGTGGCCGAGTGAAATTCTCATTTGGTGCTTCAATTTTAAATGGCCTTGGTTCAAACTCTGATGCAAAATGGCCAAAACTTACTATTTTTAGTAACCCTTCTTCTTCCAAAAATGGCAACTTTCCACCTCTTGATTTTTTCATGATTCCTTTGGATTTTCTTGACCAAATTTTGTACATTGGACGCATGTAACATGAATTTCATGATTTTGGGCTCAAAAAGTCAAGAGTTGACTTTTTCCTCTGATTATTTGACTTGGCCCCAATTCTCCTGATTTTTTGTCTTTCTTCCAATTGAACCACTTCTAAAACCAATTGAGAGGCAATTCTCCATACACATACACTTAAGAACATGTAGAATACCATGACATCAAGTTTTGTCTAAAAAATCAAAGATTCCCTGATTTAATGGGAAACCCTAGTTTTGGTGCCCACCTCCTAGGAGAAAAATGTGCAGTCTTCAATTTCAAATTCCTCAGAGTATGTTGTGTATCCTCTTAAAGGATGATGAGATATACCATTTGAGGATGATTTTGGATTAATGAGCTATCTCTTTTGAGGGTTTTCCTTCAGTTTTTGAACCTCTTGCATAGTGAAAGATGTAGTGCTTCAATCTCCCATTGTATCTCACTTCCTTGAGGTTTTGGATGATCAATTGAGATGGTATGAGACATGAAAGACCTCTTGGCTTGCCTTGAGGAAACTTGATTGACCTTTTTGTGCTTTGAATGATCTCTTGATTGTCCACCTTCCACCTGATCACATGCCCTGATGGTAAGAAGGATGCTATGCTTCATTTTTCTATGTTAAATGCAATGTAATGTTAATGAGGTGGATATGATATGATAAATGATAATGCCATGCTATGATGACAAAGAGGGAGAGCAAATTTTGGGGTATTACAGCTGCCCCTATTCAAGCGCTGTAAACCTGAATGCCTGAAAGCAATTGCTTTCGGTCTTTCAAGGTATATAGTGATTGAATACCAAATATAACCAAAAATTTGCTCTGGATGATGAGGAAGAAACTCCCCCGACATTGCTGGATTGAATCTTCAATAAAACATTGTCGGAGAAATCTGTCTTTTGAACGACACCAGACGTCTACTGGCTCGCCGCTTTACTGGTAAACTTTGATAATGTCTTTTATGCAATTCCAGACGACTACTGGCCTGCCACACTACTGGTGGACTTTAGAAATGTCTTTTGGAACAACGCCAGATGACTACTGGCTTGCCACACTACTGGTGGACTTTAATAATGTCTTTTATGCAACTCCAGACGACTACTGGCCTGCCACACTACTGGTGGACTTTAGAAATGTCTTTTTGAACGACGCCAGACGACTACTGGCTTGCCACACTACTGGTGGACTTTGCAGCTTCGTGCCACCCGAAGACGGACTTTTGCCAATCCACTGTTGGACTTGTAGAATTTGCCACCCTTAGATGGACCTTTCGCCAATCCACTGCTGGACTTTTGGAATTTGCCACCCTTAGATGGACCTTTCGCCAATCCACTGTTGGACTTTTGCCACCCGAAGACGGACTTTTTCCAATCCACTGTTGGACTTTTAGAATTTTCCACCCTTAGATGGACCTTTCGCCAATCCACTGCTGGACTTTTGGAATTTGCCACCCTTAGATAGACCTTTCGCCAATCCACTGTTGGACTTTTGGAATTTGCCACCCTTAGATGGACCTTTCGCCAATCCACTGTTGGACTTTTGCCACCCGAAGACGGACTTTTGCCAATCCACTGTTGGACTTTTAGCTGCTTTGCCACCCGAAGATGGACTTTTTCCAATCCACTGTTGGACTCTTGCCACCCGAAGACGGACTTTTGCCAATCCACTGTTGGACTTTTGCCACCCGAAGACGGACTTTTGCCAATCCACTGTTGGACTTTTAGAATTTTCCACCCTTAGATGGACCTTTCGCCAATCCACTGCTGGACTTTTGGAATTTGCCACCCTTAGATGGACCTTTCGCCAATCCACTGTTGGACTTTTGCCACCCGAAGACGGACTTTTGCCAATCCACTGTTGGACTTTTGCCACCCGAAGACAGACTTTTGCCAATCCACTGTTGGACTTTTAGAATTTGCCACCCTTAGATGGACCTTTCGCCAATCCACTGCTGGACTTTTGGAATTTGCCACCCTTAGATGGACCTTTCGCCAATCCACAGTTGGACTTTTGCCACCCGAAGACGGACTTTTGCCAATCCACTGTTGGACTTTAGCCGGGGCTGTTACTTCTACTCTACATCAAAAGCTGAAGTATGAGTTTGAAGGGCAGGTTGTGACGGTGTGCGGGGAAGAAGACATCTTTGTGAGTCACTTGTCCACATTCAAGTATGTTGAAATGGATGGGGAAATTCATGAGATGCTGTGCCAATCATTTGAAGCAGTCAATATTGACGATGCACCTGAGCCTTCTTCTGTACCAGTTGGGGCCAGTACCTCCATTTCATCTTACAAACAAGCTGTCGAAGTCGTCAGGGCAGGCAACGCCCAAGGTTGGGGCAGGTTGATAGAGACCCCAATGAAGGAAGACAAATTTGGTATTGGTTATCATCCCTCTACAACTTCAGATGCGGGGAGCAGGGGACCCATTACTTTCAATAGTGGGGGAATTATCTACACGGACCAGTCTTGTGCAGCCACAGAGGATAGTGTTGACAGTGTTTGTGACCTGGACAATTGGGTACGCCCTCATGCTCCGGGACAACAAGTGCAGAACTGGTCTGTTGAAGAAGTCATCCGGGTTACTCTTCAGACAGAGTAATTTTTCTTTGTTTTTTCTAACCATAATGCATGTCAAAATCTTGCGCTCTGCCCAAGGCGTATAGATTCATTTGTAGGGCCACCCTGGTTGCATTTACAATTTTTAATCATTAATAAAGGACGTTTTGCAATCAAATTTTGTTCTCTGTCTTTCAGTTTTTATTTTTGCACAAAAAATAAAATGGCAATGTTTCATTTTCTTTTGTTTTGCTTAAAAATAAATTCTAAAATAAGGCATGAACCCGTTCATGCAGACTTGATCCTCCGGATACCACTGATAACGATTTTGATATGGCTATGTATGACTTTGACAATCCGATTTATCAAGCCGAAGAAGGGGATGAGAAAGATTGTGAACTTTCTGAAGAACTGGCCAGATTGTTGAAGCAAGAGGAAAGGGTCATCCAGCCTCATCAGGAGACTGTAGAAATCATCAATATTGGTGCCAAGGATGCCAAGAAAGAGATCAGGATTGGTGCCAGCTTGCAAGAAGATGTGAAGAAAACTTTGACTGAAATGTTGCGCGAGTACGTTGACATCTTCGCCTGGTCGTATCAAGACATGCCGGGGTTGGATACGGATATTGTTGTGCACAGGCTGCCATTGAGAGAAGAATGTCCGCCAGTCAAGCAGAAACTTCGTCGGACTCACCCCGACATGGCTTTAAAGATTAAGGAGGAAGTCCAGAAGCAGTGGGATGCTGGGTTTCTTGCTGTGACTAAATATCCTCCGTGGGTAGCCAACATCGTGCCAGTACCGAAGAAAGATGGAAAAGTGAGAATGTGTGTGGATTATCGAGATCTTAATAAAGCTAGCCCAAAAGATGATTTTCCACTACCTCATATTGATGTGCTGGTCGATAATACAGCTCAGTTTTCAGTGTTCTCATTTATGGACGGTTTCTCCGGGTACAACCAGATCAAGATGGCACCTGAAGATATGGAGAAGACCACGTTCATTACTCCGTGGGGTACATATTGCTATAAAGTAATGCCTTTTGGGTTGAAAAACGCAGGGGCAACGTACCAGCGGGCGATGGTAACATTGTTTCATGACTTGATTCATAAGGAGATCGAATGTTATGTAGATGAAAGATTGATATGCAGACAAAGTGCATGTGCCTCCAAATCCGTTGAGTATCATGTCGTCACCCTGGCCGTTTGCCATGTGGGGCATTGATATGATCGGAAAGATTGAGCCTACAGCTTCTAACGGTCATCGTTTCATCTTGGTGGCAATTGATTACTTCACCAAATGGGTTGAAGCTGCATCATATGCCAATGTTACGAAACAAGTGGTCGGTCGTTTCTTAAAACGGGATATCATTTGCCGATATGGAATTCCCGAAAGAATCATTACTGATAATGGTTCTAATTTGAATAACAAGATGATGGCTGAATTATGCCGGGACTTCAAAATCGAACATCACAATTCTTCTCCGTACCGCCCAAAGATGAATGGCGCGGTTGAAGCGGCCAACAAAAATATCAAGAAGATTGTGCAGAAGATGGTTGTCACGTACAAAGATTGGCATGAGATGTTACCATTTGCTTTGCATGGGTATCGAACGTCGGTACGCACATCCACTGGGGCAACCCCATTCTCACTTGTATACGGTATGGAGGCAGTGCTACCGGTTGAAGTAGAGATTCCGTCCCTCAGAGTCATGATGGATGTTAAGCTAGATGAGGCTGAATGGGTACGATCCAGATTTGATCAGCTGAGCCTTATTGAGGAAAAGCGATTGGCGGCTGTATGTCATGGGCAACTATATCAGCGCAGAATGAAGCAGGCATTTGACCAAAAGGTGCGTCCTCGGGTTTACAAAGTCGGAGATGTGGTACTCAAAAGGATCCTTCCTCCCAATACAGATTACAGGGGCAAATGGACTCCTAACTATGAAGGTCCATTCGTGGTTAAAAAGGTCTTTTCGGGCAGAGCCTTATTGCTTACAACCATGGATGGCGAAGACTTTTCATCCCCTGTCAACTCCGATGTAGTCAAAAAATACTTCGCATGAATAGACCCGCTGGATAATAAAAATAAAAAAATCCAGGCAAGAAAGGGCATCCCGGCGAACCAAAAACAGAATAAGGTTCGGGCAAAAATTAGGGATATATTTGAAAAAATTGTACACCCGGTAAGTTGAAAACCCGAAAGGGCAACTTAGGCAAAAAAGGGTATCCTGGTGGATCGAAAACCTGAAAGGGCGGTCCACGCAAAAGAGGGATTTAAGCGAATAACTACGGTCTGAGTTATCTGTACCCAATTACCGTTTGAACAACTGACGTTCTAAAAGATAGGAATCGGTCTGATCATTCCTCAGAAGGCAAGGTCGGGGAGTTTTGAAGACATACTGGTCATAACAGAATGGAAACTCAGTGGAATTCCGTTTTCACATTGTGTCGCTCTCGGGATTTTCATCCAAGTACAAACGCGAAAGTGACACCAAACAGAGTCGCCAGCAATGTGTATTTATCCCAAGGGAGGGAAAGGGAACACCGCGTAAACCAGAGAGAAAGGAAAAGCATGGTCTGACGACCAAGAGAACTGGGTTCGGGAGTCGGTTACGCGCGGGTCATTTTCACAAGCACGTGGTGGGCCAATTGTTTGGATCAATTTCTCAAGGTTAGAGGCCTCAAATGGAAACTCTTTCAACACGAAAGTTGTTCCTCTATGTGAGATCTTCAAAGGGTATGTTTATGGTTTTTTCATTAGACCAATGATTGAGAAGTTGTGGTGGCTCAAAATAAGGTCAAGATAACTGAATGTTTGGTTAGGTCACAACCAGGTCTTGCCCCACATGCGTGCATTATGAGTCAGCTTTGAGTTTACATGTTTGAAGCACATTTCCAAGTTGTTGCAAGTCTCATTTTCATTTATTTTCAACATCAAAGTTGTTGTATCATGTACATACTTTGTAATGATACCAAGATCATTCATGTCCATGGCTTGAGGAGAGAGATATCCATGCGTAAACATCACCATTTCCAACTGATGAATCACACCAGAATCTGCAGTTTGGTTTAGACATCCATCAAACAACCCTTGCACTTTATTTCCACATTAAGCCAAGCACATATCACCTCCACCTTGCACATTAGCACGTGCCTTGCATGAAAGTGGAAAGAATAAACTTGCTGAACAAGTTTCTGATACAACCAGCCGTGCCATTGCAAGCTCATTTTCAGCTCCACCATAACCCACCATGAACTATCACCACCATATCCTCGCTCTCCCTAACTAACTTGACTCAGTTAGTTAGGGATGACTCACTTAAACCACTTCAACTCAGTTAATTCACCCAGTTAACCATGGTTAAACTCACACTATAAATAGAAAACTCACACTCTAATTTCAGGTCGAACTTCATTTTTCACACATTCACTTCAGAAACTTTCTCTTCTTCTCTCTCAATCTCACCATTTCAACTAATTCTCGAGCTTCACTTTGTCCTTTTCAATTCAACACTCTCTCTGATTCTATCTCAATTTCATCACATTGCAACTGGTTTTGAAGTTTGGTTCCATTTTCTTTCCACTGAATCATCATCAACCACTGCATCTAAGCCTTTATTTGGCCAAAAGTAGCTCAAAGAGGAAGCAGGATCTCTGGTTTTCTGAAGAATATCTCAAGGTCTCAAATCTTCAGGTACGAATTTCCACCATTATAGAGTTGATGTGAAGATGTTTTCAGGTTCTTGAAGCTTCTTATAAGCTCAAGAACTTGTCTGGCTAGTTGATAGGCCTTTAGAGGCATAGTTGAAAAGTTAGGGCAAATTTTCCTCTGTTCGATTCTATCATTTCATGAACTTTTTGTGTGTTTTATCACTGGATCCGTGTTCTCCTTTACTTCCTCTTCATTTTGGTATATCATTTGTGGAATTCTGGAAAATTTGAGGTTGCGGACGGTGGTGGTTAGCCGGAGAAGATGACCGGAAGTCATCTCCGGCCGGTGGTTTCAGATGCTAGGGTTTGTGTTCGTTTTAATCGTGGCCATTGGTTTTTCATCATCGTGTGGTTAAGAGTGTGCCAGCACATTAAAATGCACATGCACCTCACGTGTCTTATTTCTGAATTCAATTAATCAATGTGTGGTGCAGTGCATGGTAGTGTGCGTGGACATTCATGTGTGTGCGTTAGATTCAACTACTTTGACCATTATGATGACTTGACTTGATCCAACAGTGATCCTTGATTGACTTTTGTTGACTGAGAGTGCATGCTAGTTGTTGTGTACTGCGCGCTTAATGGACTTAGCCAGAATGCTATTCGCACCTCCCTGTTTTAAGGCCCAAATGAATTGAACTGCATGATTGCTATGTTCACACCTCCCCTTCCCTTTGCATTTCATTTTATTTTTTTATTTTTCATACACGTTTGCTTTTTAATTTTTTAAAAATATCAAACATCATTATAAAATTCCACAAAAATTCATGAGCATTATTAAAACATTTAGAAAATTTTTTGTGATTTTATTTTCTGATTTTTTGACCTTTTTGCCCCTGTTCCATAATTTTCTTTGAATTTCTTTGATGTGCATTCTTAATATGGTACATGATCTTGTTTAATTTTGTTCTTGATCATTAAAAATTGTTTTGATGCTCTTCTTTTTGCATTGAGTCATTATCATCTTGAGGTATGTTAAGTGATTTTTATTTGATTTTTTAGGTCAGTTTTATGGCATGTTTGGTGTTCACTTTTGTGCTACTTTGTATGATATGTCTATGTGACCTAAGTGCATTGTTTGACATCATTTTGCCTTGGTTCCTTGCATGCTACTTTGATATGTGATTCATCTCTGATTAGTGAACTCCAATACCATGTTTTCATAATTTTCATGAGGCCATTTGATTTTTGCTTGATGCATTTCATTTAAAGCATTATGACATGTTATATCATTGAAATCTTTTGTGCATGTTTGCATGTTTTCTTTTGTACATAATGGCATGATCATTTGCATATTTGGTGAACCATTCACTTGACATTATAGGTCATTGGTACATATTATATGTCATCCTTGCATGTTGACTTTCATTTAAACCTTGTGCACCTTTAACATGTGGTGTTTGTACTTGTGTTTTCTTTTGAACTTCCATTTCAATTCTACTTCTTCTATTGCTTCTTAAATGCTTTGATGTGTCATGCATGAATACTTGTGAGATGTTTGTGAATCATTTTTCATTTCATTTCAATTCTGATCCATGGATTACATGTTCCATTTGTGCATATTTCTTCTTTTCTCTTTCATCTTTCATTCTTCCTTTTCTTATGATATCATGTTCTAATGTCATGGAGGATGTTTGTTGCCTATCCACTTGAGTTTGATTGATAATGACCATTTGTTCCCATATGATGTACATTCTGGTTGTGGCTCTAGGATTTGGTTTCTCATTTAATTCTTTTGAGTTTTATGATGCATTACATGTTCTTTTACTTCTTATACTTCTTATACATGTTTACTAACCATGTAGGGGCTTTGGTAAGTTTCAATTGAGTGTGGATAAGGAATCCACATTCAACTTCTATCCTTTCTCTTTTACAATTCCATTTTATGTTTTGTTAAGCACTTATGTGCTTTCTTTTAATAACTCATTACTTTCCCTTTTTGAATTACAATTCATCTTCTACTTTAGAAGTGAATTGTTTAATTCTTTCTTTCTTTAGACTTTAGGTTGAAACCTCACAAACCTTTAGGATCACTCCCTTTAATCTTCAGTTAGGATTGAGTCTTAGTTCACATAGATTTTTACCTTTCTCCTCTCTTGAGTCTTTCTTCTTCTCATCTCAAAGAAAATTCAAAATATCTAATAAAGGTAGGCACTTATTGCATTTAGGCCTTTCATATAAAGAAAAGATTATAAGGGGTCTTCTCTTATAATCTTAGAATGTGTAGCATATGGCCCATCTTGGGTCAATGTGTTATATATTTGATCTTGTATGAGGGACTTAAATGCAATACTTGTTGGAGGTAAATAAAAAAACACTTCTTCATTTCTTAATCAACAAAAACACTTAATAAACACAAGTATGCTAGTGTGTTTGAACCTTGACAATTGAAACTAAGTGTGGGGGTCTTCTTCATATTTAGTGTACTTTCTTACTCATTCCATCTTGGAATGTGAGAAGGTACACATTCCAAGGACTAAGATTTGGATACACTATCATATGCAAACAAATAACAAAACACTTCTTTCTAAAAGACAAAAACAAACAATAACGTCTTTCCTTCGGGAATTCTTTTCTCACCTCATTCACTCTTAACGTACGAACGCGCTTCTACTCGTTCTCTTGCAAGATGGTAACGCACTCGGACCAGCGAGCCTGCAACACCTGAGCTAGAACGTAAGCCGTTCTCTAAAAAACAACTTTCCCTAGTGAGGGGAACTACGTCGCTCTGATTCTCATGCTCCCGATGAGATACGTAGGCAGTGGGGTAGGGCCCATGCGAGCACTTCTTTTATTTTCCCTACAGTTGTTTTTATTTCCTTTTCCATTCTTTCTCTTTTATTTCTTTCAGTTCTTTCTCAGTATTCTTTTCTATCACCCTTTGATCGAGACAAGCAAGCGTGGATCCCATCGGGTACGATGGACGCGTGGGGGTGCTAATACCTTCCCCGCGCGTAACCGACTCCCGAACCCAGTTCTCTTGGTCGTCAGACCATGCTTTTCCTTTCTCTCTGGTTTACGCGGTGTTCCCTTTCCCTCCCTTGGGATAAATACACATTGCTGGCGACTCTGTTTGGTGCCACTTTCGTGTTTGTACTTGGATGAAAATCCCGGGAGCGACAGCTGGCGACTCTGTTGGGGAGAGAACCCAGAATCTCTGGTTTCCTTAGCGAGTCAATCCTAGCGCTTGTCTGCTTTTCTTTCATTGGGTGTTTACTGTTGTGCTATATGTTGTTGTTTATTTATTTTACTGTATTTACCGCATTTTAGCATTACATATCATATATTATATTGTGTTGCACTGTTTTGTCTGTTTGGCGGGATGGGTGTTCTGAGAGATAAGCTCACTACCAAGGCTTGAGTACATACATAGGTATTAGAGTGGATAGTCATGACGCTTGCGTGGTGGTGACCACGTATTGTTGTTCATGAGACCCACAACCAGACGAGGTTCTATCAGGAGCTTTCTGCTACTGCATGTTATGCAGGCCAGTGGTTATTCTCTTGAGGAACTGTCGACTCTGGTGACCATTCCCGAGGACTCAGTTGCGGCACTCCTCCCGAGATGTGACAGTGGCAGACCACATTCCGTGGCAAACCTATTGCACATTCTCGATCCGAGGACCCAATGCTGGGAACTTGCTATAGGACATCCCTTTTTGAAAGAGAATCAGCGGAGGCACTCCTCGATTGGCGTTAGTACTGTACCCTGAGGGATAAATGTACTATTGCTTCTCGACCTCAGTGCCAGAAGCTGAGGACCTTTTTGTTTTGGAGAATCAGTTGAGGCCTCCTCGATTGATGATGATGCCAAACCAGAAATGGTGAACGTATCATCGTTTCTCGACCTGAGAGCCCGGGATACTGAACATCCTAGCACCCACATGTGAGAAGGGCGGGTTGTTTACAGGTTTGCAGGTAACCATGACCTCCTACATACCCGGTTTTCTATCATCATTGCACAAAAAGGAAGTTTCATCCTATTGTATTCAGATGGTTCTTATCTATGGTTCTATATTAGTCTCAGAGCTACACTGACACCGTTCACAGTTCAGCACAGACACCTGATTACCTGATCACATTGCCCTTTGCATTGCATTATCATATCCTAACATACATGTTTATTCATTTCCAGGTGCATATATTACCCTTGATTCCAGTCATCAGGTCCCTGCAAAGATGAACACTAAAGAGAGGAAGAATATCATCAGCTATAAGTTCCTTACGCCTACTTTGGGCCCTATTGTTATGCTGAAGGGAATGGCGAGTCCTGCAGTACGAGAAGCTTTTGAAGAGAAATATGGGTGGATTTTATCTATGGTCCGTAATGTCAGTGATTATGAAGCCAGAGGTCTCCATACGTTGATGCAGTTCTATGATCCGCCTCTGAGATGTTTTGTATTTCCAGACTATGTGTTGGTTCCTACCTTGGAGGAGTATTCCAACATGTTGGGGATTGCTATCAAGGAGGAGCCCCCTTTCTTTGGATCGGTGGGGGGTCTTGACTTTGGGAAGGTGGCTGGTGCTCTTTATTTGAGCAAATCAGAGTTAGACGCCAATGTCTCCAACAAAGGAAAGAGTCGTGGTTACAAGCTGGAATATCTGATTAAGAAGGCCCAGGAAGCAGCTAAAGGCGAGAATTGGCTTGTTTTTAATGCTTTGCTAGCCCTTTGTATATACGGCATAGTGTTGTTTCCCAACGAGCCGGATTTCATTGATACGGACGCTATACGAATATTCATGATGAAGAACCCGGTGCCAACGCTACTGGGAGATCTTCACTACTCGTTGTACAACCGAAACGAAAAGAAAAGAGGAGGGATAATTCGTTGTTGTGCACCTTTGTTCTATAAGTGGTTTGCAGGCCGTTTACCACAATCAGGGGCTTTTGTGGATTCCAAAGATTCTCTAGAGTGGAAACAGCGTTTAATGGGATTGGTGGCCAAGGACATCGTATGGGTAGATCATGGGCTGATTGGCAAGAATATTATCCACAGCTGTGGTAAGTTCCCTAACGTTCCACTGATAGGAAGAATGGGTGGGATTAACTACAATCCTTCTTTGGCCATGCGACAATTTGGGTATGCCCTGACCGGTCCGCCTATTAAGAGAGATGTGGAGTAGTCCCTCTATTTTCATACATCAGATGGTTGGGAAGCAGCACAGAAAGCTTCTGAAAGCTGGGGTAGCGTACTAAAAAAGGGGAAAGTTACTCTAGGCAAGCCTAACAACCGGGTTTATCCAGCATATGAAGAGTGGGTGAAGAAAAGAGTTGAAGATTTTCTCTTGCCTTTTGGTAAGGCACCCCTTTTGTATCCGGAGAATGAGAAAGCAAGAAGCACTGCTACTGTGGAAGAAGTTGACAAGTTGCAAGCCTTGGTGAAAAAGCTCCAAGGAGAGAATTCCGAGTTGAGTAGCCGTCTTCAGAATGCTCTACACGCCAACAAAGAGTTGGAGCGGAAAGCCCAAGATGCTGAACAAATCCTAACTGCAAAAGAAAAAGACTTTGCTGGAAGAGCCCAACATTTCCGGAAGATTAGTAAAGGTGCTGATGATGCTACTCAAGCCCACAAGCAAACCAAACAGGCGTTAGCACAGACCAAAGAAAAGCTAACAAAGTTTCAGCACGCTTGGGACGAAGTTAGGATAGAGAATGCTGAATTACAGGAACAGTTGCAGATTAAGGACGAAGAGCTTGAAAAGGCGCATGAGCAGAGGAGAAAGTATCGGGAAAGCCTCAGTAAGAGTCAAGAACAGCTAGAAGAAGCTAGAGGTAAGCTGAGGAATACCAAGAAAGAGCTTGAAGAAGTCATGATAGAAAGGGAGATACTCAAGACGCAAGCTGGCATAAAGAGACACAAAGGAGTGTGTGATGACGAGGCTCTGATGCTGCATATGGGTTCTTTAACTGAAGCTCTTGAGAAAAGGGATGTCTTGATCAAAGAAATGATTGAAAAACCGAATCACCAGCGTACCCGTATACTTTTTGAGGAGATCAAATACTCAAGTGATAAGCTGAAGGATGTGGAATTGTCAGAGTGATGTTCTTTTCCTTATATGTTGTTGTTAATGGTTACCATCAGGCTTGTTGATGGATCCATTTTTCCTTGTATTGCATTTGCGGTTGAACCTTTCTTAAATGTACTTGAATACTTCGTTGAATGAGTATGAGCAGTTTTATTCAGAATTATTCCTTATCAGATAGCTGCACAAGCACATGACCACGACACGCCTCTTTATATCACGATGTCTGGTCCTCAGATTTCTGTGGTTGGATTGGAATCAGGGTATAAAAGCACCTCGGAAATGACAAACATGGCATTGCATGGCATTGCATATCATTTTGCATTTTTTGTACTTGCTTTTCAGGTACTCGTTGCAGGGTCTCTAACCTTTATTTGGTTTCAGGCAGTATAGCTGAGAATCATATTCACCGATATTCGACGCGAAGGAATCAAGTAAGAATCATGGATCAAGTGAAAAGTGATTTGGCTGAAATGAGGGCGCGTATGGACCAGTTCATGACCCTCATGACTGGCATGGCGCAAAACCAGGAGAGATTGAGACTTCTGGTCGAGCGTCCAGACAATGGGCCCGAAGGTGATCAGCATGACAATTCACAGGGACATGGCATTCCACCTCCCGGTGGCAACCCTCCTCCTGGTGGTAACAATCGGGGTAATGGAAATGGTAGGCATGCTGGTGTTACTCTTGAAGATACTCTGGAAGACCAATTTACTCTGCTGGATGCTGATGTGGGTAATCAAGGTGATCGAAGGTATGATGAATTAGCAGAAAAGATCAGGGCCATAGAATGCAAGAACTCTATGGGTATTGATGTTACCAGCTTGGGGCTGGTCTCAGGAGTCAGAATTCCCCCTAAATTCAAGCCTCCCACTTTTGATAAGTATCACGGCAATGCGTGTCCCCAAACGCATCTTCAAGCTTACTTTGGGAAGATTTCAGCCCATACGGATGACGAGAAGCTATGGATGCACTATTTTCAGGACAGTCTGGCTGGGGCGTCCTTGACCTGGTATATGAAGTTGAATAGAGCTGCTGTGAAGAATTGGAAAGATCTGGCAGAAGCGTTCCTGAAGCAATACCAATATAATATTGACATGGCGCCCAACCACACTCAATTGCAGGGGTTGTCACAAAATGCCAAGGAGAGTTTCAAAGAATATGCACAGAGGTGGAGGGAAATGGCTGCCCAGGTTCAACCTCCATTGTCAGACAGAGAAATGGCAGATATGTTCATGGGCACCTTGCAAGGGGCCTATCTTGATAGATTAGCTGCTTGTCCGTCAACTGGATTTGCTGATATTGTGATTGCGGGAGAAAGAATAGAAAGTCTGTTAAAGCTTGGAAAGATCCAGGATGTGAGTGGGGCTGGCTCTTCGGGGACGAAGAAACCGTTTGCTAGTAACCAGAAAAGAAGAGAAGGTGATACGAATGCTGTGTTTAGAGGACGAGGCAGAGGGTGTTCTCAAGCTTATTATCAGGTAGATGCTGTAACAATCCCCACACCGTCTGTTCAGAAACAACAATCCCAACAACAAGTTCAACAGCAACAACCTTTTTTCCAGCAAAGGTCTAGACAGAGGGATCGTAAGATGGATCCTCTCCCTATGACTTATGCCGCGCTGTTGCCCCGGCTACTCGAGTTAAAGTTGGTAGAACTCCGTACTATGAAAGCTCCGGTTGCTGGAAACCTGCCACCTAACTTCGATGCTAATGCTCGTTGTGAGTTCCACTCAGGTGCTCAGGGACACTCCATTGAAAAATGCTGGGCTTCCAATATAAAGTACAAGATTTGATTGATGCTAAAGCCATCAATTTCTCTCCCGCTCCTAATATTACTCAGCATCCCATGCCTGATCATAGTGCAGCCAATGTATATGCTATTGAAGATGGAAGGAGATTGAATTTGGTGTTAGACGTTCATCAAGTGAAAACTTCTTTGTTGGTTGTAAAAGATCGTTTATTGAAGGGACAGGTGTTCCCGGGCTGTAATCAAGATTGCTCTGAGTGTATGAATCAGGAGAACGGCTGTGATAAGTTGAAGATGGGTTTACAGAATCTGATCGATGAAGGATGTCTACAGTTCGACAGAGTCGTGAAAGACACTGATGAGATATCAACCGTGACCATCTATTACTCTCCCGCTGAGATTCAAATGCCGGTCAATGCAGTTCCCGTGGCGAGTGTTGCGCCAGAAAGGCCCAGTCCTGTCACTATCACGGTGCCAGGACCAATTTCGTTCACGTCTACGAAGGCTATCCCATGGCACTATGGGGCAGATGTATATTACGAAGGTAAAAAGCAGGAAGTTGAGCCGTCAGTCAGCCCAAACATTGATAATGTAGGGGGTGTAGGGGGCTTTACAAGGAGTGGAAGGTTGTTCGCTCCCCAAACCTTGAGAAGTGATAAGGAGGTAGAAGCTGCAGTAAAGGCTAAGGGTAAACAGGTGGTTGAAAATGCGCCTACACCTGAAGCAGAGACAAAGATTACTTTTGATAAGGAAATGGAAGAATTTATGAAGATAATCAAGAAAAGCGATTATAAGATTGTGGACCAACTGAATCAGACCCCTTCAAAGATTTCAATCTTGTCACTATTGATGTGCTCTGATGCGCATCGGCAGGCGTTGTTGAAAGTGTTGAAGAGTGCATATGTGCCACAGGAAATTACTGTTAATCAGCTCGAGGGCGTAATCTCCAATGTTAATGTTAGCCATGGCTTGGGCTTTACAAGTAGAGATCTGACTATGGAAGGAAGAAACCACAATAAGGCTTTGCATATCACGATGGAGTGTAAGGGCGCAGTGTTATCTCATGTACTGGTAGACACTGGTTCATCACTCAATGTCTTGCCCAAGAAGGCATTAATGAAGCTGGAAGTTGATGGTTTGATCTTAAGGCCTAGTGAATTGGTGGTCAGAGCATTCGATGGGACCAGACGATCGATGTTTGGTGAGGTGGAATTGCCCGTACAAATTGGACCACAGGTATTCAAATCCACGTTCCATGTCATGGACATACAACCTGCATATAGCTGCCTATTGGGACGCCCTTGGATTCACGGAGCCGGGGCTGTTACTTCTACTCTACATCAAAAGCTGAAGTATGAGTTTGAAGGGCAGGTTGTGACGGTGTGCGGGGAAGAAGACATCTTTGTGAGTCACCTGTCCACGTTCAAGTACATTGAAATAGATGGGGAAATTCATGAGATGCTGTGCCAATCATTTGAAGCAGTCAATATTGACGATGCACCTGAGTCTTCTTCTGTACCAGTTGGGGCTGGTACCTCCATTTCATCTTACAAACAAGCTGTCGAAGTCGTCAGGGCAGGCAACGCCCAAGGTTGGGGCAGGTTGATAGAGACCCCAATGAAGGAAGACAAATTTGGTATTGGTTATCATCCCTCTACAACTTCAGATGCGGGGAGCAGGGGACCCATTACTTTCAATAGTGGGGGAATTATCTACACGGACCAGTCTTGTGCAGCCACAGAGGATAGTGTTGACAGTAATTGTGACCTGGACAACTGGGTACGCCCTCATGCTCCGGGACAACAAGTGTAAAACTGGTCCGTTGAAGAAGTCATCCGGGTTACTCTTCAGACAGAGTAATTTTTCTTTGTTTTTTTTCTAACCATAATGCATGTCAAAATCTTGCGCTCTGCCCAAGGCGTATAGATTCATTTGTAGGGCCACCATGGTTGCATTTGCAATGTCTAATCATTAATAAAGGACGTTTTGCAATCAAATTTTGTTCTCTGTCTTTCAGTTTTTATTTTTGCCCAAAAAAAAATAAAATGGCAATGTTTCATTTTCTTTTGTTTTGCTTAAAAATAAATTCTAAAATAAGGCATGAACCCGTTCATGCAGACTTGATCCTCCGGATACCACTGATAACGATTTTGATATGGCCATGTATGACTTTGACAATCCGATTTATCAAGCCGAAGAAGGGGATGAGAAAGATTGTGAACTTTCTGAAGAACTGGCCAGATTGTTGAAACAAGAGGAAAGGGTCATCCAGCCTCATCAGGAGACTGTAGAAATCATCAATATTGGTACCAAGGACGCCAAGAAAGAGATCAGGATTGGTGCCAGCTTGCAAGCAGATGTGAAGCAAACTTTGACGGAAATGTTGCGCGAGTATGTTGACATCTTCGCCTGGTCGTATCAAGACATGCCGGGGTTGGATACGGATATTGTCGTGCACAGGCTACCATTGAGAGAAGAATGTCCGCCAGTCAAGCAGAAACTTCGTCGGACTCACCCCGACATGGCTTTAAAGATTAAGGAGGAAGTCCAGAAGCAGTGGGATGCTGGTTTTCTTGCTGTGACAAAGTATCCTCCATGGGTAGCCAACATCGTGCCAGTACCGAAGAAAGATGGAAAAGTGAGAATGTGTGTGGATTATCGAGATCTTAATAAAGCTAGCCCGAAAGATGATTTTCCACTACCTCATATTGATGTGCTGGTCGATAATACAGCTCAGTTTTCAGTGTTCTCATTTATGGACGGTTTCTCCGGGTACAACCAGATCAAGATGGCACCTGAAGATATGGAGAAGACCGCGTTCATTACTCCGTGGGGTACATATTGTTATAAAGTAATGCCTTTTGGGTTGAAAAACGCAGGGGCAACGTACCAGCGGGCGATGGTGACATTGTTTCATGACTTGATTCATAAGGAGATCGAATGTTATGTAGATGATATGATTGCCAAGTCGAGAACAGAAGAGGAACATCTGATTAACCTGAAAAAGCTATTTGAAAGGTTGAGAAAGTTCCGTCTGAGATTAAATCCAAACAAGTGCACGTTTGGGGTGCGTTCTGGAAAGTTACCGGGTTTCATTGTGAGCGAAAGAGGAATCGAGGTTGATCCTGCCAAGGTGAAAGCAATACAAGAAATGCCTGAACCGAGAACAGAAAAAGAGGTTCGTGGTTTCTTGGGTAGATTGAACTACATTGCAAGGTTCATATCTCACCTAACAGCCACGTGTGAGCCAATATTTAAATTGTTAAGGAAAGATCAAACGGTCAGGTGGAATGACGATTGCCAATTGGCATTCGATAAGATAAAAGAATACTTGCAGGAACCTCCGATTCTAATGCCTCCAGTTGAAGGGAGACCGCTGATAATGTATCTGACAGTGCTTGAAGGTTCCATGGGTTGTGTTCTCGGTCAACATGACGAGACAGGTAGGAAGGAGCATGCTATTTACTACCTGAGCAAAAAGTTCAATGATTGTGAGTCCCGATACTCAATGCTTGAAAAGACATGCTGTGCGCTTGCATGGGCCGCTAAGCGATTGAGGCAATATATGGTTAGGCACATGACTTTGTTGATTTCAAAAATGGATCCTATCAAGTACATTTTCGAGAAACCAGCATTGACAGGCAGAGTTGCACGGTGGCAAATGGTCTTGACAGAGTATGACATTCAGTACACTTCACAAAAGGCCATCAAAGGAAGTATCTTGTCCGACTATCTTGTGCAACAGCCGATTGATGATTACCAACCCATGAAATTTGACTTCCCTGATGAGGACATCATGTTTCTCAAAGCTAAAGATTGCGAGGAACCACTTCCGGAGGAGGGGCCAGACCCTGAATCCAAATGGAGTCTGATGTTTGATGGGGCTGTCAATATGAATGGGTGCGGAGTTGGAGCAGTTCTTATCACGCCAGAAGGTGTTCATATGCCTTTCACTGCACGAATAACTTTCGGATGCACCAACAATAAAGCAGAGTACGAAGCTTGTATAATGGGGATCGAGGAGGCGGTTAATCTACGGATTAAAACCCTTGATATATTCGGTGATTCAGCTTTGGTAATCAATCAAGTGAAAGGGAGTTGGTACATGCACCAAGCAAATCTAGTGCCGTATAGAGATTATACAAGGAGATTGCTGACATTTTTCACAACAGTGAAACTGTACCATATTCCTCGGGATGAGAATAGGTTCGCTGATGCCTTGGCCACTTTGTCTTCCATGATCAAAGTGCAAGGATGGAACCATGTACCTAAGATTGAGGTATCCCGCCTTGACAGACCAGCATTTGTGTTTGCGGTTGATGCAGCGTCTGATGACAAGCCATGGTTTCATGACATTAAGTGTTTCTTGAAAAGTCAAGAGTACCCGCCCGGGGCATCGTCCAAAGACAGGAAGACGTTGAGAAGGTTAGCCAGTAGTTTCTTCTTGAACAAAGATGGCGTGCTGTATAAAAGAAATTTTGACACGGTCCTGCTTAGATGTGTGGATAGACATGAAGCAGACCTGTTGATGATTGAAGTGCACGAAGGCTCTTTCGGTACCCATGCCGGAGGGCATGCAATGGCTAAAAAGTTGTTAAGATCGGGATATTATTGGTTGACTATGGAGTCAGATTGTTGCAAATATGCCCGCAAATGCCATAAATGCCAGATCTATGCAGACAAGGTGCATGTGCCTCCAAATCCGTTGAGTATCATGTCGTCGCCTTGGCCGTTTGCCATGTGGGGCATTGATATGATCGGAAAGATTGAGCCTACAGCTTCCAATGGTCATCGTTTCATCTTGGTGGCAATTGATTACTTCACCAAATGGGTTGAAGCTGCATCCTATGCCAATGTTACAAAACAAGTGGTCGCTCGTTTCTTAAAACGGGATATCATTTGCAGATATGGAGTTCCTGAAAGAATCATTACTGATAATGGTTCTAATTTGAACAATAAGATGATGGCTGAGTTATGCCGGGACTTCAAAATCGAACATCACAATTCTTCTCCGTACCGCCCAAAGATGAATGGCGCGGTCGAAGCGGCCAACAAAAATATCAAGAAGATTGTGCAGAAGATGGTTGTCACGTACAAAGATTGGCATGAGATGTTACCATTTGCTTTGCATGGGTATCGAACGTCGGTACGCACGTCCACTGGGGCAACCCCATTCTCACTTGTATATGGTATGGAGGCAGTGCTACCGATTGAAGTAGAGATTCCGTCCCTCAGAGTTATGATGGATGTTAAGCTAGATGAAGCTGGATGGGTACGAGCCAGATTTGATCAGCTGAGCCTTATTGAGGAAAAGCGATTGGCGGCTGTATGTCATGGGCAACTATATCAGTGCGGAATGAAGCAGTCATTTGACCAAAAGGTGCGTCCTCGGGTTTACAAAGTCGGAGATGTGGTACTCAAAAGGATCCTTCCTCCCAATACAGATCACAGGGGCAAGTGGACTCCTAACTATGAAGGTCCATTCGTGGTTAAAAAGGTCTTTTCGGGCGGAGCTTTATTGCTTACAACCATGGATGGCGAAGACTTTTCATCCCCTGTCAACTCGGACGTAGTCAAAAAATACTTCGCATGAATAGACCCGCTGGATAATAAAAATAAAAAAATCCAGGCAAAAAAGGGCATCCCGGCGAACCAAAAACAGAATAAGGTTCGGGCAAAAATTAGGGATATAATTGAAAAAAGATTTGTACACCCGGTAAGTTGAAAACCCGAAAGGGCAACTTAGGCAAAAAAGGGTATCCTGGTGGATCGAAAACCTGAAAGGGCGGTCCACATAAAAGAGGGATTTAAGCGAATGACTATGGTCTGAGTTATCTATCCCCCATTACCGTTTGAACAACTGACGTTCTGAAGGATAGGAATCGGTCTGATCATTCCTCATAAGGCAAGGTCGGGGAGTTTTGAAGACATACTGGTCATAACAGAATGGAAACTCAGTGGAATTCCGTTTTCACATTGCCATTAGGATAGTTTCTTTTCTCAATTTTCAGCGATCACCTCTTTCCAGGGATTGCTTCCAGATGTAATTGCCTATTCTGGGCTCTCAGTCAATAAATTGAATTTCAATAAAAAGCTTTCTATTTTTGTTTTATTGCTTTGTTTGCAAAAACGTCCTAATTTTTGATAAAACATTGCATTTGAAAACATGGCAGCCTTGCAATAACATGCGCAGAAAAAACATTTGAAATTACTTCGAATGTTGAATACTCCCGGATGGTGGATTCTAGCTACGCAATATTCGGGGCATGTGGGCATATTCTTTTGTTGCAGGTAGCAGGTGCAGATGATTTTAAGCACAAGACCGGCAATAAATCACCCCACGCAAAAGACTGGGGCAATTATGGGTAAGGAGATCGGCGTTCATCGTTCGGTCGACGATTGTTCATAACGGGTCAATATCAGTGAATTAAGTTCAACTGGGTACCGTTGCATCTTATTAAGTCGATTCTCTCATACAGTACTTCCAACAGCTACAAGCTTTTCTGTGTCGATAATGGTCACAGGTTCCCCAAAAGAGTGGTCTCGTCGACACCGAAACTGATGGTCATTATCCCCAGCGAAGTCACAAGAGTTTGAAGAGGCTAGATCTTCTGTAAAATCCTCTTATGACATCCTCTTCGGGGACGAATTGTTGTTTTGTCCAAGCAAGGGGCATGATTGTTTCCCCAGCATGAAGTGTTGATCATCCCCAGTAGAGTTTGAGGACAGTTGGTCTTCTGTAAAATCCTCTCAAAAGGCATTCCCCAGCACGAGACGTTTTAAAGTAGTTTCCGCCAGCAGAGTTTGTTATAAACTCGTCATCCCTAACGGAATTGTCTAAAGGGAAGCTCGCCTAACATGGGGTATTGTGGTACTTATCCTAAGCTTGACAGTCATATTCTTCAGCAGAATACTGTGGATTTGCTTTGGGTTTCCCCAACAGATCTCTAAGGACTCTTTCCTAGCAAGTTGCAGTGGAATGTTCTAACCAGGATTTGCATATCCCTGGCAGAGTAGCCCTGATACCCAGCAAGATCGTATCTCTGGTCATGGTATCCCCACAGAGGTCAGCATCGAATCTTGTCAGCAACTCCCAGCTGAGTTGTTGTTCTCCCCGCAGAGGTTTATCAGATCGACAGAATCTATTCCTCAACAAGGATGGTACAGCCTTTCCCCAGCCGGGTCAGAAGGTGGATAACCCCTACAAAGGGTCTTGGATTGGACAGATCCCCAAGCAGAGTTTTTATGACTTCTCTCCCCTAGAAAGACGCCATACAAAGAAATTCTCATCCCCAGCGGAATCGCTGTGACCAGAATTCATTCCCCCAACAGATGAAGTGATTCCTGGCAGATTTATTATTCTTCAAGTCTAATTTATTTTTGGCAAGCTTGACAATTCGAAGCAGACGGATTATTCATTCATTCTCCAGTGGAGAGGTTATCCTTTCAGGAGTCTCCAAAGTCAAATCATTGGTCTTTGTTCCTCAGCAAAGTCGGCAGAGATGTCTGACACGGATGCAGAGTGTAATCCAGTATTGGAATTTTGCGAAAGTCCACCCGTAGTGTGGCAAGCCAGTAGTCGTCTGGCATTGTTAAAAGACGTTAGCAAAGTCCAACAGTGGATTGGCAAAAGTCCGTCTTCGGGTGGCAAAAGTCCAACAGTGGATTGGCAAAAGTCCGTCTTCGGGTGGCAAAAGTCCAACAGTGGATTGGCGAAAGGTCCATCTAAGGGTGGCATATTCTAAAAGTCCAACAGTGGATTGGCAAAGGTCCATCTAAGGGTGGCATATTCTAAAAGTCCAACAGTGGATTGGCAAAAGTCCGTCTTCGGGTGGCAAAAGTCCAACAGTGGATTGGCAAAAGTCCGTCTTCGGGTGGCAAAAGTCCAACAGTGGATTGGCAAAAGTCCGTCTTCGGGTGGCAAAAGTCCAACAGTGGATTGGCGAAAGGTCCATCTAAGGGTGGCATATTCTAAAAGTCCAACAGTGGATTGGCAAAAGTCCGTCTTCGGGTGGCAAAAGTCCAACAGTGGATTGGCAAAAGTCCGTCTTCGGGTGGCAAAAGTCCAACAGTGGATTGGCAAAAGTCCATCTTTGGGTGGCAAAGCAGCTAAAAGTCCAACAGTGGATTGGCAAAAGTCCGTCTTCGGGTGGCAAAAGTCCAACAGTGGATTGGCGAAAGGTCCATCTAAGGGTGGCATATTCTAAAAGTCCAACAGTGGATTGGCAAAAGTCCATCTTCGGGTGGCACGAAGCTGCAAAGTCCACCAGTAGCGTGGCAAGCCAGTAGTCGTCTGGCGTCGTTCAAAAGACGTTATCAAAGTCCACCAGTAGCGTGGCAGGCCAGTAGTCGTCTGGAATTGCATAAAAGACGTTATCAAAATCCACCAGTAGCGTGGCAGGCCAGTAGTCGTCTGGAATTGCATAAAAGACGTTATCAAAGTCCACCAGTAGCGTGGCAGGCCAGTAGTCGTCTGGAATTGCATAAAAGACATTATCAAAGTCCACCAGTAGCGTGGCAGGCCAGTAGTCGTCTGGAATTGCATAAAAGACATTATTAAAGTCCACCAGTAATGCGGCGAGCCAGTAAGCGTCTGGTGTCATTCAAAAGGCAGATTTCTCCGACAATGTTTCATTGAAGATTCAATCCAGCAATGTCGGGGGGTTTCTTTCTCACCATCCAGAGCAAATTTTTGGTTATATTTGGTATTCAATCACTATATACCTTGAAAGTCCGAAAGCAATTGCTTTCAGGCATTCAGGTCTACAGCGCTTGAATAGGGGCAGCTGTAATACCCCAAAATTTGCTCTCCCCTTTTGGCATCATAGCATGGCATTATCATTTATCATATCATATCCATCTCATTAGCATTGCATTGCATTTAACATAGAAAAATGAAGCATGGCATCCTCCTTACCATCAGGGCATGTGATCAGGTGGAAGATGGACAATCAAGAGATCATTCAAAGCACAAAAAGGTCAGTCAAGTTGCCTCAAGGCAAGCCAAGAAGCCTTTCATGTCTCATACTATCTCAATTGATCATCCACAACCTCAAGGATAAGAGATACAATGGGAGATTTAAGCATTACATCTTTCACTATGCAAGAGGTTCAAAAAATGAAGGAAAACCCTCAAAAGAGATAGCTCATTGATCCAAAATCATCCTCAAATGGCATATATCATCATCCTTTAAGAGGATGCACAACATACTCTGAGGAATTTGAAATTGAAGACTGCACTTTTCCCTCCTAACCAGAGGGGGTCAAGATTAGGGTTTCCAATTAAATCAGGGTATCTCTGATTTTTTGGTCAAAACTTGATGTCATGGTATTCCATATGTCCTTAAGTGTATGGGTGTGGAAAATTACATCTCAATTGGTTTTAGAAGTGGTTCAATTGGAAGAAAGATAAAAAATCAGGAAATTTGGGGCAAAGTCAAATAATCAGAGGAAAAAGTCAACTCTTGACTTTTTGAGGCCAAATTCATAAAATTCATGTTATATGTGTCCAATGTGCAAAATTTGATCAAGAAACTCCAAAGGAATCATGAAAAATTCAAGATGTAGAAAGTTGCCATTTTTGGATGAAGTAGGGTTACTAAAAATAGCAAGTTTTGGCCATTTTGCATCAGAGTTTGAACCAAGGCCATTTAAAATTGAAGCACCAAATGAAAATTCCACTCGGCCACAACAAAAGATCTTCTTTTAGGCTTCACATCCATATGTGGAACATCTCCATTGGATAAAAATTGAGGGAGATATGATTGATCAAAGTTGGAGGAAAGTAGGGCAAAAACCAGGTCGTGACCAAGAACTTTCAGGTCACGCGCGTGTCATTTTCACAAGCACGTGGTGGGCCAAATGTTTGGATCAATTTCTCAAGGTTAGAGGCCTCAAATGGAAACTCTTTCAACACGAAAGTTGTTCCTCTATGTGAGATCTTCAAAGGGTATGTTTATGGTTTTTTCATTAGACCAATGATTGAGAAGTTGTGGTGGCTCAAAATAAGGTCAAGATAACTGAATGTTTGGTTAGGTCACAACCAGGTCTTGCCCCACATGCGTGCATTATGAGTCAGCTTTGAGTTTACATGTTTGAAGCACATTTCCAAGTTGTTGCAAGTCTCATTTTCATTTACTTTCAACATCAAAGTTGTTGTATCATGTACATACTTTGTAATGATACCAAGATCATTCATGTCCATGGCTTGAGGAGAGAGATATCCATGCGTAAACATCACCATTTCCAACTGATGAATCACACCAGAATCTGCAGTTTGGTTTAGACATCCATCAAACAACCCTTGCACTTTATTTCCACATTAAGCCAAGCACATATCACCTCCACCTTGCACATTAGCACGTGCCTTGCATGAAAGTGGAAAGAATAAACTTGCTGAACAAGTTTTTGATACAACCAGCCGTGCCATTGCAAGCTCATTTTCAGCTCCACCATAACCCACCATGAACTATCACCACCATATCCTCGCTCTCCCTAACTAACTTGACTCAGTTAGTTAGGGATGACTCACTTAAACCACTTCAACTCAGTTAATTCACCCAGTTAACCATGGTTAAACTCACACTATAAATAGAAAACTCACACTCTAATTTCAGGTCGAACTTCATTTTTCACACATTCACTTCAGAAACTTTCTCTTCTTCTCTCTCAATCTCACCATTTCAACTAATTCTCGAGCTTCACTTTGTCCTTTTCAATTCAACACTCTCTCTGATTCTATCTCAATTTCATCACATTGCAACTGGTTTTGAAGTTTGGTTCCATTTTCTTTCCACTGAATCATCATCAACCACTGCATCTAAGCCTTTATTTGGCCAAAAGTAGCTCAAAGAGGAAGCAGGATCTCTGGTTTTCTGAAGAATATCTCAAGGTCTCAAATCTTCAGGTACGAATTTCCACCATTATAGAGTTGATGTGAAGATGTTTTCAGGTTCTTGAAGCTTCTTATAAGCTCAAGAACTTGTCTGGCTAGTTGATAGGCCTTTAGAGGCATAGTTGAAAAGTTAGGGCAAATTTTCCTCTGTTCGATTCTATCATTTCATGAACTTTTTGTGTGTTTTATCACTGGATCCGTGTTCTCCTTTACTTCCTCTTCATTTTGGTATATCATTTGTGGAATTCTGGAAAATTTGAGGTTGCGGACGGTGGTGGTTAGCCGGAGAAGATGACCGGAAGTCATCTCCGGCCGGTGGTTTCAGATGCTAGGGTTTGTGTTCGTTTTAATCGTGGCCATTGGTTTTTCATCATCGTGTGGTTAAGAGTGTGCCAGCACATTAAAATGCACATGCACCTCACGTGTCTTATTTCTGAATTCAATTAATCAATGTGTGGTGCAGTGCATGGTAGTGTGCGTGGACATTCATGTGTGTGCGTTAGATTCAACTACTTTGACCATTATGCTGACTTGACTTGATCCAACAGTGATCCTTGATTGACTTTTGTTGACTGAGAGTGCATGCTAGTTGTTGTGTACTGCGCGCTTAATGGACTTAGCCAGAATGATATTCGCACCTCCCTGTTTTAAGGCCCAAATGAATTGAACTGCATGATTGCTATGTTCACACCTCCCCTTCCCTTTGCATTTCATTTTATTTTTTTATTTTTCATACACGTTTGCTTTTTAATTTTTTAAAAATATCAAACATCATTATAAAATTCCACAAAAATTCATGAGCATTATTAAAACATTTAGAAAATTTTTTGTGATTTTATTTTCTGATTTTTTGACCTTTTTGCCCCTGTTCCATAATTTTCTTTGAATTTCTTTGATGTGCATTCTTAATATGGTACATGATCTTGTTTAATTTTGTTCTTGATCATTAAAAATTGTTTTGATGCTCTTCTTTTTGCATTGAGTCATTATCATCTTGAGGTATGTTAAGTGATTTTTATTTGATTTTTTAGGTCAGTTTTATGGCATGTTTGGTGTTCACTTTTGTGCTACTTTGTATGATATGTCTATGTGACCTAAGTGCATTGTTTGACATCATTTTGCCTTGGTTCCTTGCATGCTACTTTGATATGTGATTCATCTCTGATTAGTGAACTCCAATACCATGTTTTCATAATTTTCATGAGGCCATTTGATTTTTGCTTGATGCATTTCATTTAAAGCATTATGACATGTTATATCATTGAAATCTTTTGTGCATGTTTGCATGTTTTCTTTTGTACATAATGGCATGATCATTTGCATATTTGGTGAACCATTCACTTGACATTATAGGTCATTGGTACATATTATATGTCATCCTTGCATGTTGACTTTCATTTAAACCTTGTGCACCTTTAACATGTGGTGTTTGTACTTGTGTTTTCTTTTGAACTTCCATTTCAATTCTACTTCTTCTATTACTTCTTAAATGCTTTGATGTGTCATGCATGAATACTTGTGAGATGTTTGTGAATCATTTTTCATTTCATTTCAATTCTGATCCATGGATTACATGTTCCATTTGTGCATATTTCTTCTTTTCTCTTTCATCTTTCATTCTTCCTTTTCTTATGATATCATGTTCTAATGTCATGGAGGATGTTTGTTGCCTATCCACTTGAGTTTGATTGATAATGACCATTTGTTCCCATATGATGTACATTCTGGTTGTGGCTCTAGGATTTGGTTTCTCATTTAATTCTTTTGAGTTTTATGATGCATTACATGTTCTTTTACTTCTTATACTTCTTATACATGTTTACTAACCATGTAGGGGCTTTGGTAAGTTTCAATTGAGTGTGGATAAGGAATCCACATTCAACTTCTATCCTTTCTCTTTTACAATTCCATTTTATGTTTTGTTAAGCACTTATGTGCTTTCTTTTAATAACTCATTACTTTCCCTTTTTGAATTACAATTCATCTTCTACTTTAGAAGTGAATTGTTTAATTCTTTCTTTCTTTAGACTTTAGGTTGAAACCTCACAAACCTTTAGGATCACTCCCTTTAATCTTCAGTTAGGATTGAGTCTTAGTTCACATAGATTTTTACCTTTCTCCTCTCTTGAGTCTTTCTTCTTCTCATCTCAAAGAAAATTCAAAATATCTAATAAAGGTAGGCACTTATTGCATTTAGGCCTTTCATATAAAGAAAAGATTATAAGGGGTCTTCTCTTATAATCTTAGAATGTGTAGCATATGGCCCATCTTGGGTCAATGTGTTATATATTTGATCTTGTATGAGGGACTTAAATGCAATACTTGTTGGAGGTAAATAAAAAAACACTTCTTCATTTCTTAATCAACAAAAACACTTAATAAACACAAGTATGCTAGTGTGTTTGAACCTTGACAATTGAAACTAAGTGTGGGGGTCTTCTTCATATTTAGTGTACTTTCTTACTCATTCCATCTTGGAATGTGAGAAGGTACACATTCCAAGGACTAAGATTTGGATACACTATCATATGCAAACAAATAACAAAACACTTCTTTCTAAAAGACAAAAACAAACAATAACGTCTTTCCTTCGGGAATTCTTTTCTCACCTCATTCACCCTTAACGTACGAACGCGCTTCTACTCGTTCTCTTGCAAGATGGTAACGCACTCGGACCAGCGAGCCTGCAACACCTGAGCTAGAACGTAAGCCGTTCTCTAAAAAACAACTTTCCCTAGTGAGGGGAACTACGTCGCTCTGATTCTCATGCTCCCGATGAGATACGTAGGCAGTGGGGTAGGGCCCATGCGAGCACTTCTTTTATTTTCCCTACAGTTGTTTTTATTTCCTTTTCCATTCTTTCTCTTTTATTTCTTTCAGTTCTTTCTCAGTATTCTTTTCTATCACCCTTTGATCGAGACAAGCAAGCGTGGATCCCATCGGGTACGATGGACGCGTGGGGGTGCTAATACCTTCCCCGCGCGTAACCGACTCCCGAACCCAGTTCTCTTGGTCGTCAGACCATGCTTTTCCTTTCTCTCTGGTTTACGCGGTGTTCCCTTTCCCTCCCTTGGGATAAATACACATTGCTGGCGACTCTGTTTGGTGCCACTTTCGCGTTTGTACTTGGATGAAAATCCCGGGAGCGACAGCTGGCGACTCTGCTGGGAATCGAACCCAGAATCTCTGGTTTCCTTAGCGAGTCAATCCTAGCGCTTGTCTGCTTTTCTTTCATTGGGTGTTTACTGTTGTGCTATATGTTGTTGTTTATTTATTTTACTGTATTTACCGCATTTTAGCATTACATATCATATATTATATTGTGTTGCACTGTTTTGTCTGTTTGGCGGGATGGGTGTTCTGAGAGATAAGCTCACTACCAAGGCTTGAGTACATACATAGGTATTAGAGTGGATAGTCATGACGCTTGCGTGGTGGTGACCACGTATTGTTGTTCATGAGACCCACAACCAGACGAGGTTCTATCAGGAGCTTTCTGCTACTGCATGTTATGCAGGCCAGTGGTTATTCTCTTGAGGAACTGTCGACTCTGGTGACCATTCCCGAGGACTCAGTTGCGGCACTCCTCCCGAGATGTGACAGTGGCAGACCACATTCCGTGGCAAACCCATTGCACATTCTCGATCCGAGGACCCAATGCTGGGAACTTGCTATAGGACATCCCTTTTTGAAAGAGAATCAGCGGAGGCACTCCTCGATTGGCGATAGTACTGTACCCTGAGGGATGAATGTATTATTGCTTCTCGACCTCAGTGCCAGAAGCTGAGGACCTTTTTGTTTTGGAGAATCAGTTGAGGCCTCCTCGATTGATGATGATGCCAAACCAGAAATGGTGAACGTATCATCGTTTCTCGACCTGAGAGCCCGGGATACTGAACATCCTAGCACCCACATGTGAGAAGGGCGGGTTGTTTACAGGTTTGCAGGTAACCATGACCTCCTACATACCCGGTTTTCTATCATCATTGCACAAAAAGGAAGTTTCATCCTATTGTATTCAGATGGTTCTTATCTATGGTTCTATATTAGTCTCAGAGCTACACTGACACCGTTCACAGTTCAGCACAGACACCTGATTACCTGATCACATTGCCCTTTGCATTGCATTATCATATCCTAACATACATGTTTATTCATTTCCAGGTGCATATATTACCCTTGATTCCAGTCATCAGGTCCCTGCAAAGATGAACACTAAAGAGAGGAAGAATATCATCAGCTATAAGTTCCTTACGCCTACTTTGGGCCCTATTGTTATGCTGAAGGGAATGGCGAGTCCTGCAGTACGAGAAGCTTTTGAAGAGAAATATGGGTGGATTTTATCTATGGTCCGTAATGTCAGTGATTATGAAGCCAGAGGTCTCCATACGTTGATGCAGTTCTATGATCCGCCTCTGAGATGTTTTGTATTTCCAGACTATGTGTTGGTTCCTACCTTGGAGGAGTATTCCAACATGTTGGGGATTGCTATCAAGGAGGAGCCCCCTTTCTTTGGATCGGTGGGGGGTCTTGACTTTGGGAAGGTGGCTGGTGCTCTTTATTTGAGCAAATCAGAGTTAGACGCCAATGTCTCCAACAAAGGAAAGAGTCGTGGTTACAAGCTGGAATATCTGATTAAGAAGGCCCAGGAAGCAGCTAAAGGCGAGAATTGGCTTGTTTTTAATGCTTTGCTAGCCCTTTGTATATACGGCATAGTGTTGTTTCCCAACGAGCCGGATTTCATTGATACGGACGCTATACGAATATTCATGATGAAGAACCCGGTGCCAACGCTACTGGGAGATCTTCACTACTCGTTGTACAACCGAAACGAAAAGAAAAGAGGAGGGATAATTCGTTGTTGTGCACCTTTGTTCTATAAGTGGTTTGCAGGCCGTTTACCACAATCAGGGGCTTTTGTGGATTCCAAAGATTCTCTAGAGTGGAAACAGCGTTTAATGGGATTGGTGGCCAAGGACATCGTATGGGTAGATCATGGGCTGATTGGCAAGAATATTATCCACAGCTGTGGTAAGTTCCCTAACGTTCCACTGATAGGAAGAATGGGTGGGATTAACTACAATCCTTCTTTGGCCATGCGACAATTTGGGTATGCCCTGACCGGTCCGCCTATTAAGAGAGATGTGGAGGAGTCCCTCTATTTTCATACATCAGATGGTTGGGAAGCAGCACAGAAAGCTTCTGAAAGCTGGGGTAGCGTACTGAAAAAGGGGAAAGTTACTCTAGGCAAGCCTAACAACCGGGTTTATCCAGCATATGAAGAGTGGGTGAAGAAAAGAGTTGAAGATTTTCTCTTGCCTTTTGGTAAGGCACCCCTTTTGTATCCGGAGAATGAGAAAGCAAGAAGCACTGCTACTGTGGAAGAAGTTGACAAGTTGCAAGCCTTGGTGAAAAAGCTCCAAGGAGAGAATTCTGAGTTGAGTAGCCGTCTTCAGAATGCTCTACACGCCAACAAAGAGTTGGAGCGGAAAGCCCAAGATGCTGAACAAATCCTAACTGCAAAAGAAAAAGACTTTGCTGGAAGAGCCCAACATTTCCGGAAGATTAGTAAAGGTGCTGATGATGCTACTCAAGCCCACAAGCAAACCAAACAGGCGTTAGCACAGACCAAAGAAAAGCTAACAAAGTTTCAGCACGCTTGGGACGAAGTTAGGATAGAGAATGCTGAATTACAGGAACAGTTGCAGATTAAGGACGAAGAGCTTGAAAAGGCGCATGAGCAGAGGAGAAAGTATCGGGAAAGCCTCAGTAAGAGTCAAGAACAGCTAGAAGAAGCTAGAGGTGAGCTGAGGAATACCAAGAAAGAGCTTGAAGAAGTCATGATAGAAAGGGAGATACTCAAGACGCAAGCTGGCATAAAGAGACACAAAGGAGTGTGTGATGACGAGGCTCTGATGGTGCATATGGGTTCTTTAACTGAAGCTCTTGAGAAAAGGGATGTCTTGATCAAAGAAATGATTGAAAAGCCGAATCACCAGCGTACCCGTATACTTTTTTAGGAGATCAAATACTCAAGTGATAAGCTGAAGGATGTGGAATTGTCAGAGTGATGCTCTTTTCCTTATATGTTGTTGTTAATGGTTACCATCAGGCTTGTTGATGGATCCATTTTTCCTTGTATTGCATTTGCGGTTGAACCTTTCTTAAATGTACTTGAATACTTCGTTGAATGAGTATGAGCAGTTTTATTCAGAATTATTCCTTATCAGATAGCTGCACAAGCACATGACCACGACACGCCTCTTTATATCACGATGTCTGGTCCTCAGATTTCTGTGGTTGGATTGGAATCAGGGTATAAAAGCACCTCGGAAATGACAAACATGGCATTGCATGGCATTGCATATCATTTTGCATTTTTTGTACTTGCTTTTCAGGTACTCGTTGCAGGGTCTCTAACCTTTATTTGGTTTCAGGCAGTATAGCTGAGAATCATATTCACCGATATTCGACGCGAAGGAATCAAGTAAGAATCATGGATCAAGTGCAAAGTGATTTGGCTGAAATGAGGGCGCGTATGGACCAGTTCATGACCCTCATGACTGGCATGGCGCAAAACCAGGAGAGATTGAGACTTTTGGTCGAGCGTCCAGACAATGGGCCCGAAGGTGATCAGCATGACAATTCACAGGGACATGGCATTCCACCTCCCGGTGGCAACCCTCCTCCTGGTGGTAACAATCGGGGTAATGGAAATGGTAGGCATGCTGGTGTTACTCTTGAAGATACTCTGGAAGACCAATTTACTCTGCTGGATGCTGATGTGGGTAATCAAGGTGATCGAAGGTATGATGAATTAGCAGAAAAGATCAGGGCCATAGAATGCAAGAACTCTATGGGTATTGATGTTACCAGCTTGGGGCTGGTCTCAGGAGTCAGAATTCCCCCTAAATTCAAGCCTCCCACTTTTGATAAGTATCACGGCAATGCGTGTCCCCAAACGCATCTTCAAGCTTACTTTGGGAAGATTTCAGCCCATACGGATGACGAGAAGCTATGGATGCACTATTTTCAGGACAGTCTGGCTGGGGCGTCCTTGACCTGGTATATGAAGTTGAATAGAGCTGCTGTGAAGAATTGGAAAGATCTGGCAGAAGCGTTCCTGAAGCAATACCAATATAATATTGACATGGCGCCCAACCGCACTCAATTGCAGGGGTTGTCACAAAATGCCAAGGAGAGTTTCAAAGAATATGCACAGAGGTGGAGGGAAATGGCTGCCCAGGTTCAACCTCCCTTGTCAGACAGAGAAATGGCAGATATGTTCATGGGCACCTTGCAAGGGGCCTATCTTGATAGATTAGCTGCTTGTCCGTCAACTGGATTTGCTGATATTGTGATTGCGGGAGAAAGAATAGAAAGTCTGTTAAAGCTTGGAAAGATCCAGGATGTGAGTGGGGCTGGCTCTTCGGGGACGAAGAAACCGTTTGCTAGTAACCAGAAAAGAAGAGAAGGTGATACGAATGCTGTGTTTAGAGGACGAGGCAGAGGGCGTTCTCAAGCTTATTATCAGGTAGATGCTGTAACAATCCCCACACCGTCTGTTCAGAAACAACAATCCCAACAACAAGTTCAACAGCAACAACCTTTTTTCCAGCAAAGGTCTAGACAGAGGGATCGTAAGATGGATCTTCTCCCTATGACTTATGCCGCGCTGTTGCCCCGGCTACTCGAGTTAAAGTTGGTAGAACTCCGTACTATGAAAGCTCCGGTTGCTGGAAACCTGCCACCTAACTTCGATGCTAATGCTCGTTGTGAGTTCCACTCAGGTGCTCAGGGACACTCCATTGAAAAATGCTGGGCTTTCCATCATAAAGTACAAGATTTGATTGATGCTAAAGCCATCAATTTCTCTCCCGCTCCTAATATTACTCAGCATCCCATGCCTGATCATAGTGCAGCCAATGTATATGTTATTGAAGATGGGAGGAGATTGAATTTGGTGTTAGACGTTCATCAAGTGAAAACTTCTTTGTTGGTTGTAAAAGATCGTTTATTGAAGGGACAGGTGTTCCCGGGCTGTAATCAAGATTGCTCTGAGTGTATGAATCAGGAGAACGGCTGTGATAAGTTGAAGATGGGTTTACAGAATCTGATCGATGAAGGATGTCTACAGTTCGACAGAGTCGTGAAAGACACTGATGAGATATCAACCGTGACCATCTATTACACTCCCGCTGAGATTCAAATGCCGGTCAATGCAGTTCCCGTGGCGAGTGTTGCGCCAGAAAGGCCCAGTCCTGTCACTATCACGGTGCCAGGACCAATTCTGTTCACGTCTACGAAGGCTATCCCATGGCACTATGGGGCAGATGTATATTACGAAGGTAAAAAGCAGGAAGTTGAGCCGTCAGTCAGCCCAAACATTGATAATGTAGGGGGTGTAGGGGGCTTTACAAGGAGTGGAAGGTTGTTCGCTCCCCAAACCTTGAGAAGTGATAAGGAGGTAGAAGCTGCAGCAAAGGCTAAGGGTAAACAGGTGGTTGAAAATGCGCCTACACCTGAAGCAGAGACAAAGATTACTTTTGATAAGGAAATGGAAGAATTTATGAAGATAATCAAGAAAAGCGATTATAAGATTGTGGACCAACTGAATCAGACCCCTTCAAAGATTTCAATCTTGTCACTATTGATGTGCTCTGATGCGCATCGGCAGGCGTTGTTGAAAGTGTTGAAGAGTGCATACGTGCCACAGGAAATTACTGTTAATCAGCTCGAGGGCGTAATCTCCAATGTTAATGTTAGCCATGGCTTGGGCTTTACAAGTAGAGATCTGACTATGGAAGGAAGAAACCACAATAAGGCTTTGCATATCACGATGGAGTGTAAGGGCGAAGTGTTATCTCATGTACTGGTAGACACTGGTTCATCACTCAATGTCTTGCCCAAGAAGGTATTAATGAAGCTGGAAGTTGATGGTTTGATCTTAAGGCCTAGTGAATTGGTGGTCAGAGCATTCGATGGGACCAGACGATCGGTGTTTGGTGAGGTGGAATTGCCCGTACAAATTGGACCACATGTATTCAAATCCACGTTCCATGTCATGGACATACAACCTGCATATAGCTGCCTATTGGGACGCCCTTGGATTCACGGAGCCGGGGCTGTTACTTCTACTCTACATCAAAAGCTGAAGTATGAGTTTGAAGGGAAGGTTGTGACGGTGTGCGGGGAAGAAGACATCTTTGTGAGTCACCTGTCCACGTTCAAGTACATTGAAATGGATGGGGAAATTCATGAGATGATGTGCCAATCATTTGAAGCAGTCAATATTGACGATGCACCTGAGTCTTCTTCTGTACCAGTTGGGGCTGGTACCTCCATTTCATCTTACAAACAAGCTGTCGAAGTCGTCAGGGCAGGCAACGCCCAAGGATGGGGCAGGTTGATAGAGACCCCAATGAAGGAAGACAAATTTGGTATTGGTTATCATCCCTCTACAACTTCAGATGCGGGGAGCAGGGGACCCATTACTTTCAATAGTGGGGGAATTATCTACACGGACCAGTCTTGTGCAGCCACAGAGGATAGTGTTGACAGTAATTATGACCTGGACAACTGGGTACGCCCTCATGCTCCGGGACAACAAGTGCAAAACTGGTCCGTTGAAGAAGTCATCCGGGTTACTCTTCAGACAGAGTAATTTTTCTTTGTTTTTTTTCTAACCATAATGCATGTCAAAATCTTGCGCTCTGCCCAAGGCGTATAGATTCATTTGTAGGGCCACCATGGTTGCATTTGCAATGTCTAATCATTAATAAAGGACGTTTTGCAATCAAATTTTGTTCTCTGTCTTTCAGTTTTTATTTTTGCGCAAAAAAAAATAAAATGGCAATGTTTCATTTTCTTTTGTTTTGCTTAAAAATAAATTCTAAAATAAGGCATGAACCCGTTCATGCAGACTTGATCCTCCGGATACCACTGATAACGATTTTGATATGGCCATGTATGACTTTGACAATCCGATTTATCAAGCCGAAGAAGGGGATGAGAAAGATTGTGAACTTTCTGAAGAACTGGCCAGATTGTTGAAACAAGAGGAAAGGGTCATCCAGCCTCATCAGGAGACTGTAGAAATCATCAATATTGGTACCAAGGACGCCAAGAAAGAGATCAGGATTGGTGCCAGCTTGCAAGCAGATGTGAAGCAAACTTTGACGGAAATGTTGCGCGAGTATGTTGACATCTTCGCCTGGTCGTATCAAGACATGCCGGGGTTGGATACGGATATTGTCGTGCACAGGCTACCATTGAGAGAAGAATGTCCGCCAGTCAAGCAGAAACTTCGTCGGACTCACCCCGACATGGCTTTAAAGATTAAGGAGGAAGTCCAGAAGCAGTGGGATGCTGGTTTTCTTGCTGTGACAAAGTATCCTCCATGGGTAGCCAACATCGTGCCAGTACCGAAGAAAGATGGAAAAGTGAGAATGTGTGTGGATTATCGAGATCTTAATAAAGCTAGCCCGAAAGATGATTTTCCACTACCTCATATTGATGTGATGGTCGATAATACAGCTCAGTTTTCAGTGTTCTCATTTATGGACGGTTTCTCCGGGTACAACCAGATCAAGATGGCACCTGAAGATATGGAGAAGACCACGTTCATTACTCCGTGGGGTACATATTGTTATAAAGTAATGCCTTTTGGGTTGAAAAACGCAGGGGCAACGTACCAGCGGGCGATGGTGACATTGTTTCATGACTTGATTCATAAGGAGATCGAATGTTATGTAGATGATATGATTGCCAAGTCGAGAACAGAAGAGGAACATCTGATTAACCTGAAAAAGCTGTTTGAAAGGTTGAGAAAGTTCCGTCTGAGATTAAATCCAAACAAGTGCACGTTTGGGGTGCGTTCTGGAAAGTTACTGGGTTTCATTGTGAGCGAAAGAGGAATCGAGGTTGATCCTGCCAAGGTGAAAGCAATACAAGAAATGCCTGAACCGAGAACAGAAAAAGAGGTTCGTGGTTTCTTGGGTAGATTGAACTACATTGCAAGGTTCATATCTCACCTAACAGCCACGTGTGAGCCAATATTTAAATTGTTAAGGAAAGATCAAACGGTCAGGTGGAATGACGATTGCCAATTGGCATTCGATAAGATAAAAGAATACTTGCAGGAACCTCCGATTCTAATGCCTCCAGTTGAAGGGAGACCGCTGATAATGTATCTGACAGTGCTTGAAGGTTCCATGGGTTGTGTTCTCGGTCAACATGACGAGACAGGTAGGAAGGAGCATGCTATTTACTACCTGAGCAAAAAGTTCAATGATTGTGAGTCCCGATACTCAATGCTTGAAAAGACATGCTGTGCGCTTGCATGGGCCGCTAAGCGATTGAGGCAATATATGGTTAGGCACACGACTTTGTTGATTTCAAAAATGGATCCTATCAAGTACATTTTCGAGAAACCAGCATTGACAGGCAGAGTTGCACGGTGGCAAATGGTCTTGACAGAGTATGACATTCAGTACACTTCACAAAAGGCCATCAAAGGAAGTATCTTGTCCGACTATCTTGCGCAACAGCCGATTGATGATTACCAACCCATGAAATTTGACTTCCCTGATGAGGACATCATGTTTCTCAAAGCTAAAGATTGCGAGGAACCACTTCCGGAGGAGGGGCCAGACCCTGAATCCAAATGGAGTCTGATGTTTGATGGGGCTGTCAATATGAATGGGTGCGGAGTTGGAGCAGTTCTTATCACGCCGGAAGGTGTTCATATGCCTTTCACTGCACGAATAACTTTCGGATGCACCAACAATGAAGCAGAGTACGAAGCTTGTATAATGGGGATCGAGGAGGCGGTTAATCTACGGATTAAAACCCTTGATATATTCGGTGATTCAGCTTTGGTAATCAATCAAGTGAAAGGGAGTTGGTACACGCACCAAGCAAATCTAGTGCCGTATAGAGATTATACAAGGAGATTGCTGACATTTTTCACAACAGTGAAACTGTACCATATTCCTCGGGATGAGAATATGTTCGCTGATGCCTTGGCCACTTTGTCTTCCATGATCAAAGTGCAAGGATGGAACCATGTACCTAAGATTGAGGTATCCCGCCTTGACAGACCAGCATTTGTGTTTGCGGTTGATGCAGCGTCTGATGACAAGCCATGGTTTCATGACATTAAGTGTTTCTTGAAAAGTCAAGAGTACCCGCCCGGGGCATCGTCCAAAGACAGGAAGACGTTGAGAAGGTTAGCCAGTAGTTTCTTCTTGAACAAAGATGGCGTGCTGTATAAAAGAAATTTTGACACGGTCCTGCTTAGATGTGTGGATAGACATGAAGCAGACCTGTTGATGATTGAAGTGAACGAAGGCTCTTTCGGTACCCATGCCGGAGGGCATGCAATGGCTAAAAAGTTGTTAAGATCGGGATATTATTGGTTGACTATGGAGTCAGATTGTTGCAAATATGCCCGCAAATGCCATAAATGCCAGATCTATGCAGACAAGGTGCATGTGCCTCCAAATCCGTTGAGTATCATGTCGTCGCCTTGGCCGTTTGCCATGTGGGGCATTGATATGATCGGAAAGATTGAGCCTACAGCTTCCAATGGTCATCGTTTCATCTTGGTGGCAATTGATTACTTCACCAAATGGGTTGAAGCCGCATCCTATGCCAATGTTACAAAACAAGTGGTCGCTCGTTTCTTAAAACGGGATATCATTTGCAGATATGGAGTTCCCGAAAGAATCATTACTGATAATGGTTCTAATTTGAACAATAAGATGATGGCTGAGTTATGCCGGGACTTCAAAATCGAACATCACAATTCTTCTCCGTACCGCCCAAAGATGAATGGCGCGGTCGAAGCGGCCAACAAAAATATCAAGAAGATTGTGCAGAAGATGGTTGTCACGTACAAAGATTGGCATGAGATGTTACCATTTGCTTTGCATGGGTATCGAACGTCGGTACGCACGTCCACTGGGGCAACCCCATTCTCACTTGTATATGGTATGGAGGCAGTGCTACCGATTGAAGTAGAGATTCCGTCCCTCAGAGTTATGATGGATGTTAAGCTAGATGAAGCTGAATGGGTACGAGCCAGATTTGATCAGCTGAGCCTTATTGAGGAAAAGCGATTGGCGGCTGTATGTCATGGGCAACTATATCAGCGCAGAATGAAGCAGGCATTTGACCAAAAGGTGCGTCCTCGGGTTTACAAAGTCGGAGATGTGGTACTCAAAAGGATCCTTCCTCCCAATACAGATCATAGGGGCAAGTGGACTCCTAACTATGAAGGTCCATTCATGGTTAAAAAGGTCTTTTCGGGCGGAGCTTTATTGCTTACAACCATGGATGGCGAAGACTTTTCATCCCCTGTCAACTCGGACGTAGTCAAAAAATACTTCGCATGAATAGACCCGCTGGATAATAAAAATAAAAAAATCCAGGCAAAAAAGGGCATCCCGGCGAACCAAAAACAGAATAAGGTTCGGGCAAAAATTAGGGATATAATTGAAAAAAGATTTGTACACCCGGTAAGTTGAAAACCCGAAAGGGCAACTTAGGCAAAAAAGGGTATCCTGGTGGATCGAAAACCTGAAAGGGCGGTCCACACAAAAGAGGGATTTAAGCGAATGACTATGGTCTGAGTTATCTATCCCCCATTACCGTTTGAACAACTGACGTTCTGAAGGATAGGAATCGGTCTGATCATTCCTCATAAGGCAAGGTCGGGGAGTTTTGAAGACATACTGGTCATAACAGAATGGAAACTCAGTGGAATTCCGTTTTCACATTGCCATTAGGATAGTTTCTTTTCTCAATTTTCAGCGATCACCTCATTCTAGGGATTGCTTCCAGATGTAATTGCCTATTCTGGGCTCTCAGTCAATAAATTGAATTTCAATAAAAAGCTTTCTATTTTTGTTTTATTGCTTTGTTTGCAAAAACGTCCTAATTTTTGATAAAACATTGCATTTGAAAACATGGCAGCCTTGCAATAACATGCGCAGAAAAAACATTTGAAATTACTTCGAATGTTGAATACTCCCGGATGGTGGATTCTAGCCACGCAATATTCGGGGCATGTGGGCATATTCTTTTGTTGCAGGTAGCAGGTGCAGATGATTTTAAGCACAAGACCGGCAATAAATCACCCCACGCAAAAGACTGGGGCAATTATGGGTAAGGAGATCGGCGTTCATCGTTCGGTCGACGATTGTTCATAACGGGTCGATATCAGTGAATTAAGTTCAACTGGGTACCGTTGCATCTTATTAAGTCGATTCTCTCATACAGTACTTCCAACAGCTACAAGCTTTTCTGTGTCGATAATGGTCACAGGTTCCCCAAAAGAGTGGTCTCGTCGACACCGAAACTGATGGTCATTATCCCCAGCGAAGTCACAAGAGTTTGAAGAGGCTAGATCTTCTGTAAAATCCTCTTATGACATCCTCTTCGGGGACGAATTGTTGTTTTGTCCAAGCAAGGGGCATGATTGTTTCCCCAGCATGAAGTGTTGATCATCCCCAGTAGAGTTTGAGGACAGTTGGTCTTCTGTAAAATCCTCTCAAAAGGCATTCCCCAGCACGAGACGTTTTAAAGTAGTTTCCGCCAGCAGAGTTTGTTATAAACTCGTCATCCCTAACGGAATTGTCTAAAGGGAAGCTCGCCTAACATGGGGCATTTTGGTACTTATCCTAAGCTTGACAGTCATATTCTTCAGCAGAATACTGTGGATTTGCTTTGGGTTTCCCCAACAGATCTCTAAGGACTCTTTCCTAGCAAGTTGCAGTGGAATGTTCTAACCAGGATTTGCATATCCCTGGCAGAGTAGCCCTGATACCCAGCAAGATCGTATCTCTGGTCATGGTATCCCCACAGAGGTCAGCATCGAATCTTGTCAGCAACTCCCAGCTGAGTTGTTGTTCTCCCCGCAGAGGTTTATCAGATCGACAGAATCTATTCCTCAACAAGGATGGTACAGCCTTTCCCCAGCCGGGTCAGAAGGTGGATAACCCCTACAAAGGGTCTTGGATTGGACAGATCCCCAAGCAGAGTTTTTATGACTTCTCTCCCCTAGAAAGACGCCATACAAAGAAATTCTCATCCCCAGCGGAATCGCTGTGACCAGAATTCATTCCCCCAACAGATGAAGTGATTCCTGGCAGATTTATTATTCTTCAAGTCTAATTTATTTTTGGCAAGCTTGACAATTCGAAGCAGACAGATTATTCATTCATTCTCCAGTGGAGAGGTTATCCTTTCAGGAGTCTCCAAAGTCAAATCATTGGTCTTTGTTCCTCAGCAAAGTCGGCAGAGATGTCTGACACGGATGCAGAGTGTAATCCAGTATTGGAATTTTGCAAAAGTCCACCCGTAGTGTGGCAAGCCAGTAGTCGTCTGGCATTGTTAAAAGACGTTAGCAAAGTCCAACAGTGGATTGGCAAAAGTCCGTCTTCGGGTGGCAAAAGTCCAACAGTGGATTGGCAAAAGTCCGTCTTCGGGTGGCAAAAGTCCAACAGTGGATTGGCGAAAGGTCCATCTAAGGGTGGCATATTCTAAAAGTCCAACAGTGGATTGGCAAAGGTCCATCTAAGGGTGGCATATTCTAAAAGTCCAACAGTGGATTGGCAAAAGTCCGTCTTCGGGTGGCAAAAGTCCAACAGTGGATTGGCAAAAGTCCGTCTTCGGGTGGCAATAGTCCAACAGTGGATTGGCAAAAGTCCGTCTTCGGGTGGCAAAAGTCCAACAGTGGATTGGCGAAAGGTCCATCTAAGGGTGGCATATTCTAAAAGTCCAACAGTGGATTGGCAAAGTCCGTCTTCGGGTGGCAAAAGTCCAACAGTGGATTGGCAAAAGTCCGTCTTCGGGTGGCAAAAGTCCAACAGTGGATTGGCAAAAGTCCATCTTTGGGTGGCAAAGCAGCTAAAAGTCCAACAGTGGATTGGCAAAAGTCCGTCTTCGGGTGGCAAAAGTCCAACAGTGGATTGGCGAAAGGTCCATCTAAGGGTGGCATATTCTAAAAGTCCAACAGTGGATTGGCAAAAGTCCATCTTCGGGTGGCACGAAGCTGCAAAGTCCACCAGTAGCGTGGCAAGCCAGTAGTCGTCTGGCGTCGTTCAAAAGACGTTATCAAAGTCCACCAGTAGCGTGGCAGGCCAGTAGTCGTCTGGAATTGCATAAAAGACGTTATCAAAATCCACCAGTAGCGTGGCAGGCCAGTAGTCGTCTGGAATTGCATAAAAGACGTTATCAAAGTCCACCAGTAGCGTGGCAGGCCAGTAGTCGTCTGGAATTGCATAAAAGACATTATCAAAGTCCACCAGTAGCGTGGCAGGCCAGTAGTCGTCTGGAATTGCATAAAAGACATTATTAAAGTCCACCAGTAATGCGGCGAGCCAGTAAACGTCTGGTGTCATTCAAAAGGCAGATTTCTCCGACAAAGTTTCATTGAAGATTCAATCCAGCAATGTCGGGGGGTTTCTTTCTCACCATCCAGAGCAAATTTTTGGTTATATTTGGTATTCAATCACTATATACCTTGAAAGTCCGAAAGCAATTGCTTTCAGGCATTCAGGTCTACAGCGCTTGAATAGGGGCAGCTGTAATACCCCAAAATTTGCTCTCCCCTTTTGGCATCATAGCATGGCATTATAATTTATCATATCATATCCATCTCATTAGCATTGCATTGCATTTAACATAGAAAAATGAAGCATGGCATCCTCCTTACCATCAGGGCATGTGATCAGGTGGTAGATAGACAATCAAGAGATCATTCAAAGCACAAAATGGTCAGTCAAGTTGCCTCAAGGCAAGCCAAGAAGCCTTTCATGTCTCATACTATCTCAATTGATCATCCACAACCTCAAGGATAAGAGATACAATGGGAGATTGAAGCATTACATCTTTCACTATGCAAGAGGTTCAAAAAATGAAGGAAAACCCTCAAAAGAGATAGATCATTGATCCAAAATCATCCTCAAATGGCATATATCATCATCCTTTAAGAGGATGCACAACATACTCTGAGGAATTTGAAATTGAAGACTGCACTTTTCCCTCATAACCAGAGGGGGTCAAGATTAGGGTTTCCAATTAAATCAGGGTATCTCTGATTTTTTGGTCAAAACTTGATGTCATGGTATTCCATATGTCCTTAAGTGTATGGGTGTGGAAAATTACATCTCAATTGGTTTTAGAAGTGGTTCAGTTGGAAGAAAGATAAAAAATCAGGAAATTTGGGGCAAAGTCAAATAATCAGAGGAAAAAGTCAACTCTTGACTTTTTGAGGCCAAATTCATAAAATTCATGTTATATGTGTCCAATGTGCAAAATTTGATCAAGAAACTCCAAAGGAATCATGAAAAATTCAAGATGTAGAAAGTTGCCTTTTTTGGATGAAGTAGGGTTACTAAAAATAGCAAGTTTTGGCCATTTTGCATCAGAGTTTGAACCAAGGCCATTTAAAATTGAAGCACCAAATGAAAATTCCACTCGGCCACAACAAAAGATCTTGTTTTAGGCTTCACATCCATATGTGGAACATCTCCATTGGATAAAAATTGAGGGAGATATGATTGATCAAAGTTGGAGGAAAGTAGGGCAAAAACCAGGTCGTGACCAAGAACTTTCAGGTCACGCGCGTGTCATTTTCACAAGCACGTGGTGGGCCAAATGTTTGGATCAATTTCTCAAGGTTAGAGGCCTCAAATGGAAACTCTTTCAACACGAAAGTTGTTCCTCTATGTGAGATCTTCAAAGGGTATGTTTATGGTTTTTTCATTAGACCAATGATTGAGAAGTTGTGGTGGCTCAAAATAAGGTCAAGATAACTGAATGTTTGGTTAGGTCACAACCAGGTCTTGCCCCACATGCGTGCATTATGAGTCAGCTTTGAGTTTACATGTTTGAAGCACATTTCCAAGTTGTTGCAAGTCTCATTTTCATTTACTTTCAACATCAAAGTTGTTGTATCATGTACATACTTTGTAATGATACCAAGATCATTCATGTCCATGGCTTGAGGAGAGAGATATCCATGCGTAAACATCACCATTTCCAACTGATGAATCACACCAGAATCTGCAGTTTGGTTTAGACATCCATCAAACAACCCTTGCACTTTATTTCCACATTAAGCCAAGCACATATCACCTCCACCTTGCACATTAGCACGTGCCTTGCATGAAAGTGGAAAGAATAAACTTGCTGAACAAGTTTCTGATACAACCAGCCGTGCCATTGCAAGCTCATTTTCAGCTCCACCATAACCCACCATGAACTATCACCACCATATCCTCGCTCTCCCTAACTAACTTGACTCAGTTAGTTAGGGATGACTCACTTAAACCACTTCAACTCAGTTAATTCACCCAGTTAACCATGGTTAAACTCACACTATAAATAGAAAACTCACACTCTAATTTCAGGTCGAACTTCATTTTTCACACATTCACTTCAGAAACTTTCTCTTCTTCTCTCTCAATCTCACCATTTCAACTAATTCTCGAGCTTCACTTTGTCCTTTTCAATTCAACACTCTCTCTGATTCTATCTCAATTTCATCACATTGCAACTGGTTTTGAAGTTTGGTTCCATTTTCTTTCCACTGAATCATCATCAACCACTGCATCTAAGCCTTTATTTGGCCAAAAGTAGCTCAAAGAGGAAGCAGGATCTCTGGTTTTCTGAAGAATATCTCAAGGTCTCAAATCTTCAGGTACGAATTTCCACCATTATAGAGTTGATGTGAAGATGTTTTCAGGTTCTTGAAGCTTCTTATAAGCTCAAGAACTTGTCTTGCTAGTTGATAGGCCTTTAGAGGCATAGTTGAAAAGTTAGGGCAAATTTTCCTCTGTTCGATTCTATCATTTCATGAACTTTTTGTGTGTTTTATCACTGGATCCGTGTTCTACTTTACTTCCTCTTCATTTTGGTATATCATTTGTGGAATTCTGGAAAATTTGAGGTTGCGGACGGTGGTGGTTAGCCGGAGAAGATGACCGGAAGTCATCTCCGGCCGGTGGTTTCAGATGCTAGGGTTTGTGTTCGTTTTAATCGTGGCCATTGGTTTTTCATCATCGTGTGGTTAAGAGTGTGCCAGCACATTAAAATGCACATGCACCTCACGTGTCTTATTTCTGAATTCAATTAATCAATGTGTGGTGCAGTGCATGGTAGTGTGCGTGGACATTCATGTGTGTGCGTTAGATTCAACTACTTTGACCATTATGCTGACTTGACTTGATCCAACAGTGATCCTTGATTGACTTTTGTTGACTGAGAGTGCATGCTAGTTGTTGTGTACTGCGCGCTTAATGGACTTAGCCAGAATGCTATTCGCACCTCCCTGTTTTAAGGCCCAAATGAATTGAACTGCATGATTGCTATGTTCACACCTCCCCTTCCCTTTGCATTTCATTTTATTTTTTTATTTTTCATACACGTTTGCTTTTTAATTTTTTAAAAATATCAAACATCATTATAAAATTCCACAAAAATTCATGAGCATTATTAAAACATTTAGAAAATTTTTTGTGATTTTATTTTCTGATTTTTTGACCTTTTTGCCCCTGTTCCATAATTTTCTTTGAATTTCTTTGATGTGCATTCTTAATATGGTACATGATCTTGTTTAATTTTGTTCTTGATCATTAAAAATTGTTTTGATGCTCTTCTTTTTGCATTGAGTCATTATCATCTTGAGGTATGTTAAGTGATTTTTATTTGATTTTTTAGGTCAGTTTTATGGCATGTTTAGTGTTCACTTTTGTGCTACTTTGTATGATATGTCTATGTGACCTAAGTGCATTGTTTGACATCATTTTGCCTTGGTTCCTTGCATGCTACTTTGATATGTGATTCATCTCTGATTAGTGAACTCCAATACCATGTTTTCATAATTTTCATGAGGCCATTTGATTTTTGCTTGATGCATTTCATTTAAAGCATTATGACATGTTATATCATTGAAATCTTTTGTGCATGTTTGCATGTTTTCTTTTGTACATAATGGCATGATCATTTGCATATTTGGTGAACCATTCACTTGACATTATAGGTCATTGGTACATATTATATGTCATCCTTGCATGTTGACTTTCATTTAAACCTTGTGCACCTTTAACATGTGGTGTTTGTACTTGTGTTTTCTTTTGAACTTCCATTTCAATTCTACTTCTTCTATTACTTCTTAAATGCTTTGATGTGTCATGCATGAATACTTGTGAGATGTTTGTGAATCATTTTTCATTTCATTTCAATTCTGATCCATGGATTACATGTTCCATTTGTGCATATTTCTTCTTTTCTCTTTCATCTTTCATTCTTCCTTTTCTTATGATATCATGTTCTAATGTCATGGAGGATGTTTGTTGCCTATCCACTTGAGTTTGATTGATAATGACCATTTGTTCCCATATGATGTACATTCTGGTTGTGGCTCTAGGATTTGGTTTCTCATTTAATTCTTTTGAGTTTTATGATGCATTACATGTTCTTTTACTTCTTATACTTCTTATACATGTTTACTAACCATGTAGGGGCTTTGGTAAGTTTCAATTGAGTGTGGATAAGGAATCCACATTCAACTTCTATCCTTTCTCTTTTACAATTCCATTTTATGTTTTGTTAAGCACTTATGTGCTTTCTTTTAATAACTCATTACTTTCCCTTTTTGAATTACAATTCATCTTCTACTTTAGAAGTGAATTGTTTAATTCTTTCTTTCTTTAGACTTTAGGTTGAAACCTCACAAACCTTTAGGATCACTCCCTTTAATCTTCAGTTAGGATTGAGTCTTAGTTCACATAGATTTTTACCTTTCTCCTCTCTTGAGTCTTTCTTCTTCTCATCTCAAAGAAAATTCAAAATATCTAATAAAGGTAGGCACTTATTGCATTTAGGCCTTTCATATAAAGAAAAGATTATAAGGGGTCTTCTCTTATAATCTTAGAATGTGTAGCATATGGCCCATCTTGGGTCAATGTGTTATATATTTGATCTTGTATGAGGGACTTAAATGCAATACTTGTTGGAGGTAAATAAAAAAACACTTCTTCATTTCTTAATCAACAAAAACACTTAATAAACACAAGTATGCTAGTGTGTTTGAACCTTGACAATTGAAACTAAGTGTGGGGGTCTTCTTCATATTTAGTGTACTTTCTTACTCATTCCATCTTGGAATGTGAGAAGGTACACATTCCAAGGACTAAGATTTGGATACACTATCATATGCAAACAAATAACAAAACACTTCTTTCTAAAAGACAAAAACAAACAATAACGTCTTTCCTTCGGGAATTCTTTTCTCACCTCATTCACTCTTAACGTACGAACGCGCTTCTACTCGTTCTCTTGCAAGATGGTAACGCACTCGGACCAGCGAGCCTGCAACACCTGAGCTAGAACGTAAGCCGTTCTCTAAAAAACAACTTTCCCTAGTGAGGGGAACTACGTCGCTCTGATTCTCATGCTCCCGATGAGATACGTAGGCAGTGGGGTAGGGCCCATGCGAGCACTTCTTTTATTTTCCCTACAGTTGTTTTTATTTCCTTTTCCATTCTTTCTCTTTTATTTCTTTCAGTTCTTTCTCAGTATTCTTTTCTATCACCCTTTGATCGAGACAAGCAAGCGTGGATCCCATCGGGTACGATGGACGCGTGGGGGTGCTAATACCTTCCCCGCGCGTAACCGACTCCCGAACCCAGTTCTCTTGGTCGTCAGACCATGCTTTTCCTTTCTCTCTGGTTTACGCGGTGTTCCCTTTCCCTCCCTTGGGATAAATACACATTGCTGGCGACTCTGTTTGGTGCCACTTTCGCGTTTGTACTTGGATGAAAATCCCGGGAGCGACAGCTGGCGACTCTGCTGGGGAGAGAACCCAGAATCTCTGGTTTCCTTAGCGAGTCAATCCTAGCGCTTGTCTGCTTTTCTTTCATTGGGTGTTTACTGTTGTGCTATATGTTGTTGTTTATTTATTTTACTGTATTTACCGCATTTTAGCATTACATATCATATATTATATTGTGTTGCACTGTTTTGTCTGTTTGGCGGGATGGGTGTTCTGAGAGATAAGCTCACTACCAAGGCTTGAGTACATACATAGGTATTAGAGTGGATAGTCATGACGCTTGCGTGGTGGTGACCACGTATTGTTGTTCATGAGACCCACAACCAGACGAGGTTCTATCAGGAGCTTTCTGCTACTGCATGTTATGCAGGCCAGTGGTTATTCTCTTGAGGAACTGTCGACTCTGGTGACCATTCCCGAGGACTCAGTTGCGGCACTCCTCCCGAGATGTGACAGTGGCAGACCACATTCCGTGGCAAACCCATTGCACATTCTCGATCCGAGGACCCAATGCTGGGAACTTGCTATAGGACATCCCTTTTTGAAAGAGAATCAGCGGAGGCACTCCTCGATTGGCGATAGTACTGTACCCTGAGGGATGAATGTACTATTGCTTCTCGACCTCAGTGCCAGAAGCTGAGGACCTTTTTGTTTTGGAGAATTAGTTGAGGCCTCCTCGATTGATGATGATGCCAAACCAGAAATGGTGAACGTATCATCGTTTCTCGACCTGAGAGCCCGGGATACTGAACATCCTAGCACCCACATGTGAGAAGGGCGGGTTGTTTACAGGTTTGCAGGTAACCATGACCTCCTACATACCCGGTTTTCTATCATCATTGCACAAAAAGGAAGTTTCATCCTATTGTATTCAGATGGTTCTTATCTATGGTTCTATATTAGTCTCAGAGCTACACTGACACCGTTCACAGTTTAGCACAGACACCTGATTACCTGATCACATTGCCCTTTGCATTGCATTATCATATCCTAACATACATGTTTATTCATTTCCAGGTGCATATATTACCCTTGATTCCAGTCATCAGGTCCCTGCAAAGATGAACACTAAAGAGAGGAAGAATATCATCAGCTATAAGTTCCTTACGCCTACTTTGGGCCCTATTGTTATGCTGAAGGGAATGGCGAGTCCTGCAGTACGAGAAGCTTTTGAAGAGAAATATGGGTGGATTTTATCTATGGTCCGTAATGTCAGTGATTATGAAGCCAGAGGTCTCCATACGTTGATGCAGTTCTATGATCCGCCTCTGAGATGTTTTGTATTTCCAGACTATGTGTTGGTTCCTACCTTGGAGGAGTATTCCAACATGTTGGGGATTGCTATCAAGGAGGAGCCCCATTTCTTTGGATCGGTGGGGGGTCTTGACTTTGGGAAGGTGGCTGGTGCTCTTTATTTGAGCAAATCAGAGTTAGACGCCAATGTCTCCAACAAAGGAAAGAGTCGTGGTTACAAGCTGGAATATCTGATTAAGAAGGCCCAGGAAGCAGCTAAAGGCGAGAATTGGCTTGTTTTTAATGCTTTGCTAGCCCTTTGTATATACGGCATAGTGTTGTTTCCCAACGAGCCGGATTTCATTGATACGGACGCTATACGAATATTCATGATGAAGAACCCGGTGCCAACGCTACTGGGAGATCTTCACTACTCGTTGTACAACCGAAACGAAAAGAAAAGAGGAGGGATAATTCGTTGTTGTGCACCTTTGTTCTATAAGTGGTTTGCAGGCCGTTTACTACAATCAGGGGCTTTTGTGGATTCCAAAGATTCTCTAGAGTGGAAACAGCGTTTAATGGGATTGGTGGCCAAGGACATCGTATGGGTAGATCATGGGCTGATTGGCAAGAATATTATCCACAACTGTGGTAAGTTCCCTAACGTTCCACTGATAGGAAGAATGGGTGGGATTAACTACAATCCTTCTTTGGCCATGCGACAATTTGGGTATGCCCTGACCGGTCCGCCTATTAAGAGAGATGTGGAGGAGTCCCTCTATTTTCATACATCAGATGGTTGGGAAGCAGCACAGAAAGCTTCTGAAAGCTGGGGTAGCGTACTGAAAAAGGGGAAAGTTACTCTAGGCAAGCCTAACAACCGGGTTTATCCAGCATATGAAGAGTGGGTGAAGAAAAGAGTTGAAGATTTTCTCTTGCCTTTTGGTAAGGCACCCCTTTTGTATCCGGAGAATGAGAAAGCAAGAAGCACTGCTACTGTGGAAGAAGTTGACAAGTTGCAAGCCTTGGTGAAAAAGCTCCAAGGAGAGAATTCCGAGTTGAGTAGCCGTCTTCAGAATGCTCTACACGCCAACAAAGAGTTGGAGCGGAAAGCCCAAGATGCTGAACAAATCCTAACTGCAAAAGAAAAAGACTTTGCTGGAAGAGCCCAACATTTCTGGAAGATTAGTAAAGGTGCTGATGATGCTACTTAAGCCCACAAGCAAACCAAACAGGCGTTAGCACAGACCAAAGAAAAGCTAACAAAGTTTCAGCACGCTTGGGATGAAGTTAGGATAGAGAATGCTGAATTACAGGAACAGTTGCAGATTAAGGACGAAGAGCTTGAAAAGGCGCATGAGCAGAGGAGAAAGTATCGGGAAAGCCTCAGTAAGAGTCAAGAACAGCTAGAAGAAGCTAGAGGTGAGCTGAGGAATACCAAGAAAGAGCTTGAAGAAGTCATGATAGAAAGGGAGATACTCAAGACGCAAGCTGGCATAAAGAGACACAAAGGAGTGTGTGATGACGAGGCTCTGATGCTGCATATGGGTTCTTTAACTGAAGCTCTTGAGAAAAGGGATGTCTTGATCAAAGAAATGATTGAAAAGCCGAATCACCAGCGTACCCGTATACTTTTTGAGGAGGTCAAATACTCAAGTGATAAGCTGAAGGATGTGGAATTGTCAGAGTGATGTTCTTTTCCTTATATGTTGTTGTTAATGGTTACCATCAGGCTTGTTGATGGATCCATTTTTCCTTGTATTGCATTTGCGGTTGAACCTTTCTTAAATGTACTTGAATACTTCGTTGAATGAGTATGAGCAGTTTTATTCAGAATTATTCCTTATCAGATAGCTGCACAAGCACATGACCACGACACGCCTCTTTATATCACGATGTCTGGTCCTCAGATTTCTGTGGTTGGATTGGAATCAGGGTATAAAAGCACCTCGGAAATGACAAACATGGCATTGCATATCATTTTGCATTTTTTGTACTTGCTTTTCAGGTACTCGTTGCAGGGTCTCTAACCTTTATTTGGTTTCAGGCAGTATAGCTGAGAATCATATTCACCGATATTCGACGCGAAGGAATCAAGTAAGAATCATGGATCAAGTGCAAAGTGATTTGGCTGAAATGAGGGCGCGTATGGACCAGTTCATGACCCTCATGACTGGCATGGCACAAAACCAGGAGAGATTGAGACTTCTGGTCGAGCGTCCAAACAATGGGCCCGAAGGTGATCAGCATGACAATTCACAGGGACATGGCATTCCACCTCCCGGTGGCAACCCTCCTCCTGGTGGTAACAATCGGGGTAATGGAAATGGTAGGCATGCTGGTGTTACTCTTGAAGATACTCTGGAAGACCAATTTACTCTGCTGGATGCTGATGTGGGTAATCAAGGTGATCGAAGGTATGATGAATTAGCAGAAAAGATCAGGGCCATAGAATGCAAGAACTCTATGGGTATTGATGTTACCAGCTTGGGGCTGGTCTCAGGAGTCAGAATTCCCCCTAAATTCAAGCCTCCCACTTTTGATAAGTATCACGGCAATGCGTGTCCCCAAACGCATCTTCAAGCTTACTTTGGGAAGATTTCAGCCCATACGGATGACGAGAAGCTATGGATGCACTATTTTCAGGACAGTCTGGCTGGGGCGTCCTTGACCTGGTATATGAAGTTGAATAGAGCTGCTGTGAAGAATTGGAAAGATCTGGAAGAAGCGTTCCTGAAGCAATACCAATATAATATTGACATGGCGCCCAACCACACTCAATTGCAGGGGTTGTCACAAAATGCCAAGGAGAGTTTCAAAGAATATGCACAGAGGTGGAGGGAAATGGCTGCCCAGGTTCAACCTCCCTTGTCAGACAGAGAAATGGCAGATATGTTCATGGGCACCTTGCAAGGGGCCTATCTTGATAGATTAGCTGCTTGTCCGTCAACTGGATTTGCTGATATTGTGATTGCGGGAGAAAGAATAGAAAGTCTGTTAAAGCATGGAAAGATCCAGGATGTGAGTGGGGCTGGCTCTTCGGGGACGAAGAAACCGTTTGCTAGTAACCAGAAAAGAAGAGAAGGTGATACGAATGCTGTGTTTAGAGGATGAGGCAGAGGGTGTTCTCAAGCTTATTATCAGGTAGATGCTGTAACAATCCCCACACCGTCTGTTCAGAAACAACAATCCCAACAACAAGTTCAACAGCAACAACCTTTTTTCCAGCAAAGGTCTAGACAGAGGGATCGTAAGATGGATCCTCTCCCTATGACTTATGCCGCGCTGTTGCCCCGGCTACTCGAGTTAAAGTTGGTAGAACTCCGTACTATGAAAGCTCCGGTTGCTGGAAACCTGCCACCTAACTTCGATGCTAATGCTCGTTGTGAGTTCCACTCAGGTGCTCAGGGACACTACATTGAAAAATGCTGGGCTTCCAATATAAAGTACAAGATTTGATTGATGCTAAAGCCATCAATTTCTCTCCCGCTCCTAATATTACTCAGCATCCCATGCCTGATCATAGTGCAGCCAATGTATATGCTATTGAAGATGGGAGGAGATTGAATTTGGTGTTAGACGTTCATCAAGTGAAAACTTCTTTGTTGGTTGTAAAAGATCGTTTATTGAAGGGACAGGTGTTCCCGGGCTGTAATCAAGATTGCTCTGAGTGTATGAATCAGGAGAACGGCTGTGATAAGTTGAAGATGGGTTTACAGAATCTGATCGATGAAGGATGTCTACAGTTCGACAGAGTCGTGAAAGACACTGATGAGATATCAACCGTGACCATCTATTACACTCCCGCTGAGATTCAAATGCCGGTCAATGCAGTTCCCGTGGCGAGTGTTGCGCCAGAAAGGCCCAGTCCTGTCACTATCACGGTGCCAGGACCAATTCCGTTCACGTCTACGAAGGCTATCCCATGGCACTATGGGGCAGATGTATATTACGAAGGTAAAAAGCAGGAAGTTGAGCCGTCAGTCAGCCCAAACATTGATAATGTAGGGGGTGTAGGGGGCTTTACAAGGAGTGGAAGGTTGTTCGCTCCCCAAACCTTGAGAAGTGATAAGGAGGTAGAAGCTGCAGCAAAGGCTAAGGGTAAACAGGTGGTTGAAAATGCGCCTACACCTGAAGCAGAGACAAAGATTACTTTTGATAAGGAAATGGAAGAATTTATGAAGATAATCAAGAAAAGCGATTATAAGATTGTGGACCAACTGAATCAGACCCCTTCAAAGATTTCAATCTTGTCACTATTGATGTGCTCTGATGCGCATCGGCAGGCGTTGTTGAAAGTGTTGAAGAGTGCATACGTGCCACAGGAAATTACTGTTAATCAGCTCGAGGGCGTAATCTCCAATGTTAATGTTAGCCATGGCTTGGGCTTTACAAGTAGAGATCTGACTATGGAAGGAAGAAACCACAATAAGGCTTTGCATATCACGATGGAGTGTAAGGGCGCAGTGTTATCTCATGTACTGGTAGACACTGGTTCATCACTCAATGTCTTGCCCAAGAAGGCATTAATGAAGCTGGAAGTTGATGGTTTGATCTTAAGGCCTAGTGAATTGGTGGTCAGAGCATTCGATGGGACCAGACGATCGGTGTTTGGTGAGGTGGAATTGCCCGTACAAATTGGACCACAGGTATTCAAATCCACGTTCCATGTCATGGACATACAACCTGCATATAGCTGCCTATTGGGACACCCTTGGATTCACGGAGCCGGGGCTGTTACTTCTACTCTACATCAAAAGCTGAAGTATGAGTTTGAAGGGCAGGTTGTGACGGTGTGTGGGGAAGAAGACATCTTTGTGAGTCACCTGTCCACGTTCAAGTACATTGAAATGGATGGGGAAATTCATGAGATGTTGTGCCAATCATTTGAAGCAGTCAATATTGACGATGCACCTGAGTCTTCTTCTGTACCAGTTGGGGCTGGTACCTCCATTTCATCTTACAAACAAGCTGTCGAAGTCGTCAGGGCAGGCAACACCCAAGGTTGGGGCAGGTTGATAGAGACCCCAATGAAGGAAGACAAATTTGGTATTGGTTATCATCCCTCTACAACTTCAGATGCGGGGAGCAGGGGACCCATTACTTTCAATAGTGGGGGAATTATCTACACGGACCAGTCTTGTGCAGCCACAGAGGATAGTGTTGACAGTAATTGTGACCTGGACAACTGGGTACGCCCTCATGCTCCGGGACAACAAGTGCAAAACTGGTCCGTTGAAGAAGTCATCCGGGTTACTCTTCAGACAGAGTAATTTTTCTTTGTTTTTTTTCTAACCATAATGCATGTCAAAATCTTGCGCTCTGCCCAAGGCGTATAGATTCATTTGTAGGGCCACCATGGTTGCATTTGCAATGTCTAATCATTAATAAAGGACGTTTTGCAATCAAATTTTGTTCTCTGTCTTTCAGTTTTTATTTTTGCCCAAAATAAAATAAAATGGCAATGTTTCATTTTCTTTTGTTTTGCTTAAAAATAAATTCTAAAATAAGGCATGAACCCGTTCATGCAGACTTGATCCTCCGGATACCACTGATAACGATTTTGATATGGCCATGTATGACTTTGACAATCCGATTTATCAAGCCGAAGAAGGGGATGAGAAAGATTGTGAACTTTCTGAAGAACTGGCCAGATTGTTGAAACAAGAGGAAAGGGTCATCCAGCCTCATCAGGAGACTGTAGAAATCATCAATATTGGTACCAAGGACGCCAAGAAAGAGATCAGGATTGGTGCCAGCTTGCAAGCAGATGTGAAGCAAACTTCGACGGAAATGTTGCGCGAGTATGTTGACATCTTCGCCTGGTCGTATCAAGACATGCCGGGGTTGGATACGGATATTGTCGTGCACAGGCTACCATTGAGAGAAGAATGTCCTCCAGTCAAGCAGAAACTTCGTCGGACTCACCCCGACATGGCTTTAAAGATTAAGGAGGAAGTCCAGAAGCAGTGGGATGCTGGTTTTCTTGCTGTGACAAAGTATCCTCCATGGGTAGCCAACATCGTGCCAGTACCGAAGAAAGATGGAAAAGTGAGAATGTGTGTGGATTATCGAGATCTTAATAAAGCTAGCCCGAAAGATGATTTTCCACTACCTCATATTTATGTGTTGGTCGAAAATACAGCTCAGTTTTCAGTGTTCTCATTTATGGACGGTTTCTCCGGGTACAACCAGATCAAGATGGCACCTGAAGATATGGAGAAGACCACGTTCATTACTCCGTGGGGTACATATTGTTATAAAGTAATGCCTTTTGGGTTGAAAAACGCAGGGGCAACGTACCAGCAGGCGATGGTGACATTGTTTCATGACTTGATTCATAAGGAGATCGAATGTTATGTAGATGATATGATTGCCAAGTCGAGAACAGAAGAGGAACATCTGATTAACCTGAAAAAGCTATTTGAAAGGTTGAGAAAGTTCCGTCTGAGATTAAATCCAAACAAGTGCACGTTTGGGGTGCGTTCTGGAAAGTTACTGGGTTTCATTGTGAGCGAAAGAGGAATCGAGGTTGATCCTGCCAAGGTGAAAGCAATACAAGAAATGCCTGAACCGAGAACAGAAAAAGAGGTTCGTGGTTTCTTGGGTAGATTGAACTACATTGCAAGGTTCATATCTCACCTAACAGCCACGTGTGAGCCAATATTTAAATTGTTAAGGAAAGATCAAACGGTCAGGTGGAATGACGATTGCCAATTGGCATTCGATAAGATAAAAGAATACTTGCAGGAACCTCCGATTCTAATGCCTCCAGTTGAAGGGAGACCGCTGATAATGTATCTGACAGTGCTTGAAGGTTCCATGGGTTGTGTTCTCGGTCAACATGACGAGACAGGTAGGAAGGAGCATGCTATTTACTACCTGAGCAAAAAGTTCAATGATTGTGAGTCCCGATACTCAATGCTTGAAAAGACATGCTGTGCGCTTGCATGGGCCGCTAAGCGATTGAGGCAATATATGGTTAGGCACACGACTTTGTTGATTTCAAAAATGGATCCTATCAAGTACATTTTCGAGAAACCAGCATTGACAGGCAGAGTTGCACGGTGGCAAATGGTCTTGACAGAGTATGACATTCAGTACACTTCACAAAAGGCCATCAAAGGAAGTATCTTGTCCGACTATCTTGCGCAACAGCCGATTGATGATTACCAACCCATGAAATTTGACTTCCCTGATGAGGACATCATGTTTCTCAAAGCTAAAGATTGCGAGGAACCACTTCCGGAGGAGGGGCCAGACCCTGAATCCAAATGGAGTCTGATGTTTGATGGGGCTGTCAATATGAATGGGTGCGGAGTTGGAGCAGTTCTTATCACGCCGGAAGGTGTTCATATGCCTTTCACTGCACGAATAACTTTCGGATGCACCAACAATGAAGCAGAGTACGAAGCTTGTATAATGGGGATCGAGGAGGCGGTTAATCTACGGATTAAAACCCTTGATATATTCGGTGATTCAGCTTTGGTAATCAATCAAGTGAAAGGGAGTTGGTACACGCACCAAGCAAATCTAGTGCCGTATAGAGATTATACAAGGAGATTGCTGACATTTTTCACAACAGTGAAACTGTACCATATTCCTCGGGATGAGAATAGGTTCGCTGATGCCTTGGCCACTTTGTCTTCCATGATCAAAGTGCAAGGATGGAACCATGTACCTAAGATTGAGGTATCCCGCCTTGACAGACCAGCATTTGTGTTTGCGGTTGATGCAGCGTCTGATGACAAGCCATCGTTTCATGACATTAAGTGTTTCTTGAAAAGTCAAGAATACCCGCCCGGGGCATCGTCCAAAGACAGGAAGACGTTGAGAAGGTTAGCCAGTAGTTTCTTCTTGAACAAAGATGGCGTGCTGTATAAAAGAAATTTTGACACGGTCCTGCTTAGATGTGTGGATAGACATGAAGCAGACCTGTTGATGATTGAAGTGCACGAAGGCTCTTTCGGTACCCATGCCGGAGGGCATGCAATGGCTAAAAAGTTGTTAAGATCGGGATATTATTGGTTGACTATGGAGTCAGATTGTTGCAAATATGCCCGCAAATGCCATAAATGCCAGATCTATGCAGACAAGGTGCATGTGCCTCCAAATCCGTTGAGTATCATGTCGTCGCCTTGGCCGTTTGCCATGTGGGGCATTGATATGATCGGAAAGATTGAGCCTACAGCTTCCAATGGTCATCGTTTCATCTTGGTGGCAATTGATTACTTCACCAAATGGGTTGAAGCCGCATCCTATGCCAATGTTACAAAACAAGTGGTCGCTCGTTTCTTAAAACGGGATATCATTTGCAGATATGGAGTTCCCGAAAGAATCATTACTGATAATGGTTCTAATTTGAACAATAAGATGATGGCTGAGTTATGCTGGGACTTCAAAATCGAACATCACAATTCTTCTCCGTACCGCCCAAAGATGAATGGCGCGGTCGAAGCGGCCAACAAAAATATCAAGAAGATTGTGCAGAAGATGGTTGTCACGTACAAAGATTGGCATGAGATGTTACCATTTGCTTTGCATGGGTATCGAACGTCGGTACGCACGTCCACTAGGGCAACCCCATTCTCACTTGTATATGGTATGGAGGCAGTGCTACCGATTGAAGTAGAGATTCCGTCCCTCAGAGTTATGATGGATGTTAAGCTAGATGAAGCTGAATGGGTACGAGCCAGATTTGATCAGCTGAGCCTTATTGAGGAAAAGCGATTGGCGGCTGTATGTCATGGGCAACTATATCAGCGCAGAATGAAGCAGGCATTTGACCAAAAGGTGCGTCCTCGGGTTTACAAAGTCGGAGATGTGGTACTCAAAAGGATCCTTCCTCCCAATACAGATCACAGGGGCAAGTGGACTCCTAACTATGAAGGTCCATTCGTGGTTAAAAAGGTCTTTTCGGGCGGAGCTTTATTGCTTACAACCATGGATGGCGAAGACTTTTCATCCCCTGTCAACTCGGACGTAGTCAAAAAATACTTCGCATGAATAGACCCGCTGGATAATAAAAATAAAAAAATCCAGGCAAAAAAGGGCATCCCGGCGAACCAAAAACAGAATAAGGTTCGGGCAAAAATTAGGGATATAATTGAAAAAAGATTTGTACACCCGGTAAGTTGAAAACCCGAAAGGGCAACTTAGGCAAAAAAGGGTATCCTGGTGGATCGAAAACCTGAAAGGGCGGTCCACACAAAATAGGGATTTAAGCGAATGACTATGGTCTGAGTTATCTATCCCCCATTACCGTTTGAACAACTGACGTTCTGAAGGATAGGAATCGGTCTGATCATTCCTCATAAGGCAAGGTCGGGGAGTTTTGAAGACATACTGGTCATAACAGAATGGAAACTCAGTGGAATTCCGTTTTCACATTGCCATTAGGATAGTTTCTTTTCTCAATTTTCAGCGATCACCTCTTTCCAGGGATTGCTTCCAGATGTAATTTCCTATTCTGGGCTCTCAGTCAATAAATTGAATTTCAATAAAAAGCTTTCTATTTTTGTTTTATTGCTTTGTTTGCAAAAACGTCCTAATTTTTGATAAAACATTGCATTTGAAAACATGGCAGCCTTGCAATAACATGCGCAGAAAAAACATTTGAAATTACTTCGAATGTTGAATACTCCCGGATGGTGGATTCTAGCCACGCAATATTCGGGGCATGTGGGCATATTCTTTTGTTGCAGGTAGCAGGTGCAGATGATTTTAAGCACAAGACCGGCAATAAATCACCCCACGCAAAAGACTGAGGCAATTATGGGTAAGGAGATCGGCGTTCATCGTTCGGTCGACGATTGTTCATAACGGGTCGATATCAGTGAATTAAGTTCAACTGGGTACCGTTGCATCTTATTAAGTCGATTCTCTCATACAGTACTTCCAACAGCTACAAGCTTTTCTGTGTCGATAATGGTCACAGGTTCCCCAAAAGAGTGGTCTCGTCGACACCGAAACTGATGGTCATTATCCCCAGCGAAGTCACAAGAGTTTGAAGAGGCTAGATCTTCTGTAAAATCCTCTTATGACATCCTCTTCGGGGACGAATTGTTGTTTTGTCCAAGCATGGGGCATGATTGTTTCCCCAGCATGAAGTGTTGATCATCCCCAGTAGAGTTTGAGGACAGTTGGTCTTCTGTAAAATCCTCTCAAAAGGCATTCCCCAGCACGAGACGTTTTAAAGTAGTTTCCGCCAGCAGAGTTTGTTATAAACTCGTCATCCCTAACGGAATTGTCTAAAGGGAAGCTCGCCTAACATGGGGCATTTTGGTACTTATCCTAAGCTTGACAGTCATATTCTTCAGCAGAATACTGTGGATTTGCTTTGGGTTTCCCCAACAGATCTCTAAGGACTCTTTCCTAGCAAGTTGCAGTGGAATGTTCTAACCAGGATTTGCATATCCCTGGCAGAGTAGCCCTGATACCCAGCAAGATCGTATCTCTGGTCATGGTATCCCCACAGAGGTCAGCATCGAATCTTGTCAGCAACTCCCAGCTGTTGTTCTCCCCGCAGAGGTTTATCAGATCGACAGAATCTATTCCTCAACAAGGATGGTACAGCCTTTCCCCAGCCGGGTCAGAAGGTGGATAACCCCTACAAAGGGTCTTGGATTGGACAGATCCCCAAGCAGAGTTTTTATGACTTCTCTCCCCTAGAAAGACGCCATACAAAGAAATTCTCATCCCCAGCGGAATCGCTGTGACCAGAATTCATTCCCCCAACAGATGAAGTGATTCCTGGCAGATTTATTATTCTTCAAGTCTAATTTATTTTTGGCAAGCTTGACAATTCGAAGCAGACGGATTATTCATTCATTCTCCAGTGGAGAGGTTATCCTTTCAGGATTCTCCAAAGTCAAATCATTGGTCTTTGTTCCTCAGCAAAGTCGGCAGAGATGTCTGACACGGATGCAGAGTGTAATCCAGTATTGGAATTTTGCGAAAGTCCACCCGTAGTGTGGCAAGCCAGTAGTCGTCTGGCATTGTTAAAAGACGTTAGCAAAGTCCAACAGTGGATTGGCAAAAGTCCGTCTTCGGGTGGCAAAAGTCCAACAGTGGATTGGCAAAAGTCCGTCTTCGGGTGGCAAAAGTCCAACAGTGGATTGGCGAAAGGTCCATCTAAGGGTGGCATATTCTAAAAGTCCAACAGTGGATTGGCAAAGGTCCATCTAAGGGTGGCATATTCTAAAAGTCCAACAGTGGATTGGCAAAAGTCCGTCTTCGGGTGGCAAAAGTCCAACAGTGGATTGGCAAAAGTCCGTCTTCGGGTGGCAAAAGTCCAACAGTGGATTGGCAAAAGTCCGTCTTCGGGTGGCAAAAGTCCAACAGTGGATTGGCAAAAGTCCGTCTTCGGGAGTCGGTTACGCGCGTGTCATTTTCACAAGCACGTGGTGGGCCAAATGTTTGGATCAATTTCTCAAGGTTAGAGGCCTCAAATGGAAACTCTTTCAACACGAAAGTTGTTCCTCTATGTGAGATCTTCAAAGGGTATGTTTATGGTTTTTTCATTAGACCAATGATTGAGAAGTTGTGGTGGCTCAAAATAAGGTCAAGATAACTGAATGTTTGGTTAGGTCACAACCAGGTCTTGCCCCACATGCGTGCATTATGAGTCAGCTTTGAGTTTACATGTTTGAAGCACATTTCCAAGTTGTTGCAAGTATCATTTTCATTTACTTTCAACATCAAAGTTGTTGTATCATGTACATACTTTGTAATGATACCAAGATCATTCATGTCCATGGCTTGAGGAGAGAGATATCCATGCGTAAACATCACCATTTCCAACTGATGAATCACACCAGAATCTGCAGTTTGGTTTAGACATCCATCAAACAACCCTTGCACTTTATTTCCACATTAAGCCAAGCACATATCACCTCCACCTTGCACATTAGCACGTGCCTTGCATGAAAGTGGAAAGAATAAACTTGCTAAACAAGTTTCTGATACAACCAGCCGTGCCATTGCAAGCTCATTTTCAGCTCCACCATAACCCACCATGAACTATCACCACCATATCCTCGCTCTCCCTAACTAACTTGACTCAGTTAGTTAGGGATGACTCACTTAAACCACTTCAACTCAGTTAATTCACCCAGTTAACCATGGTTAAACTCACACTATAAATAGAAAACTCACACTCTAATTTCAGGTCGAACTTCATTTTTCACACATTCACTTCAGAAACTTTCTCTTCTTCTCTCTCAATCTCACCATTTCAACTAATTCTCGAGCTTCACTTTGTCCTTTTCAATTCAACACTCTCTCTGATTCTATCTCAATTTCATCACATTGCAACTGGTTTTGAAGTTTGGTTCCATTTTCTTTCCACTGAATCATCATCAACCACTGCATCTAAGCCTTTATTTGGCCAAAAGTAGCTCAAAGAGGAAGCAGGATCTCTGGTTTTCTGAAGAATATCTCAAGGTCTCAAATCTTCAGGTACGAATTTCCACCATTATAGAGTTGATGTGAAGATGTTTTCAGGTTCTTGAAGCTTCTTATAAGCTCAAGAACTTGTCTGGCTAGTTGATAGGCCTTTAGAGGCATAGTTGAAAAGTTAGGGCAAATTTTCCTCTGTTCGATTCTATCATTTCATGAACTTTTTGTGTGTTTTATCACTGGATCCGTGTTCTCCTTTACTTCCTCTTCATTTTGGTATATCATTTGTGGAATTCTGGAAAATTTGAGGTTGCGGACGGTGGTGGTTAGCCGGAGAAGATGACCGGAAGTCATCTCCGGCCGGTGGTTTCAGATGCTAGGGTTTGTGTTCGTTTTAATCGTGGCCATTGGTTTTTCATCATCGTGTGGTTAAGAGTGTGCCAGCACATTAAAATGCACATGCACCTCACGTGTCTTATTTCTGAATTCAATTAATCAATGTGTGGTGCAGTGCATGGTAGTGTGCGTGGACATTCATGTGTGTGCGTTAGATTCAACTACTTTGACCATTATGCTGACTTGACTTGATCCAACAGTGATCCTTGATTGACTTTTGTTGACTGAGAGTGCATGCTAGTTGTTGTGTACTGCGCGCTTAATGGACTTAGCCAGAATGCTATTCGCACCTCCCTGTTTTAAGGTCCAAATGAATTGAACTGCATGATTGCTATGTTCACACCTCCCCTTCCCTTTGCATTTCATTTTATTTTTTTATTTTTCATACACGTTTGCTTTTTAATTTTTTAAAAATATCAAACATCATTATAAAATTCCACAAAAATTCATGAGCATTATTAAAACATTTAGAAAATTTTTTGTGATTTTATTTTCTGATTTTTTGACCTTTTTACCCCTGTTCCATAATTTTCTTTGAATTTCTTTGATGTGCATTCTTAATATGGTACATGATCTTGTTTAATTTTGTTCTTGATCATTAAAAATTGTTTTGATGCTCTTCTTTTTGCATTGAGTCATTATCATCTTGAGGTATGTTAAGTGATTTTTATTTGATTTTTTAGGTCAGTTTTATGGCATGTTTGGTGTTCACTTTTGTGCTACTTTGTATGATATGTCTATGTGACCTAAGTGCATTGTTTGACATCATTTTGCCTTGGTTCCTTGCATGCTACTTTGATATGTGATTCATCTCTGATTAGTGAACTCCAATACCATGTTTTCATAATTTTTATGAGGCCATTTGATTTTTGCTTGATGCATTTCATTTAAAGCATTATGACATGTTATATCATTGAAATCTTTTGTGCATGTTTGCATGTTTTCTTTTGTACATAATGGCATGATCATTTACATATTTGGTGAACCATTCACTTGACATTATAGGTCATTGGTACATATTATATGTCATCCTTGCATGTTGACTTTCATTTAAACCTTGTGCACCTTTAACATGTGGTGTTTGTACTTGTGTTTTCTTTTGAACTTCCATTTCAATTCTACTTCTTCTATTACTTCTTAAATGCTTTGATGTGTCATGCATGAATACTTGTGAGATGTTTGTGAATCATTTTTCATTTCATTTCAATTCTGATCCATGGATTACATGTTCCATTTGTGCATATTTCTTCTTTTCTCTTTCATCTTTCATTCTTCCTTTTCTTATGATATCATGTTCTAATGTCATGGAGGATGTTTGTTGCCTATCCACTTGAGTTTGATTGATAATGACCATTTGTTCCCATATGATGTACATTCTGGTTGTGGCTCTAGGATTTGGTTTCTCATTTAATTCTTTTGAGTTTTATGATGCATTACATGTTCTTTTACTTCTTATACTTCTTATACATGTTTACTAACCATGTAGGGGCTTTGGTAAGTTTCAATTGAGTGTGGATAAGGAATCCACATTCAACTTCTATCCTTTCTCTTTTACAATTCCATTTTATGTTTTGTTAAGCACTTATGTGCTTTCTTTTAATAACTCATTACTTTCCCTTTTTGAATTACAATTCATCTTCTACTTTAGAAGTGAATTGTTTAATTCTTTCTTTCTTTAGACTTTAGGTTGAAACCTCACAAACCTTTAGGATCACTCCCTTTAATCTTCAGTTAGGATTGAGTCTTAGTTCACATAGATTTTTACCTTTCTCCTCTCTTGAGTCTTTCTTCTTCTCATCTCAAAGAAAAATCAAAATATCTAATAAAGGTAGGCACTTATTGCATTTAGGCCTTTCATATAAAGAAAAGATTATAAGGGGTCTTCTCTTATAATCTTAGAATGTGTAGCATATGGCCCATCTTGGGTCAATGTGTTATATATTTGATCTTGTATGAGGGACTTAAATGCAATACTTGTTGGAGGTAAATAAAAAAACACTTCTTCATTTCTTAATCAACAAAAACACTTAATAAACACAAGTATGCTAGTGTGTTTGAACCTTGACAATTGAAACTAAGTGTGGGGGTCTTCTTCATATTTAGTGTACTTTCTTACTCATTCCATCTTGGAATGTGAGAAGGTACACATTCCAAGGACTAAGATTTGGATACACTATCATATGCAAACAAATAACAAAACACTTCTTTCTAAAAGACAAAAACAAACAATAACGTCTTTCCTTCGGGAATTCTTTTCTCACCTCATTCACTCTTAACGTACGAACGCGCTTCTACTCGTTCTCTTGCAAGATGGTAACGCACTCGGACCAGCGAGCCTGCAACACCTGAGCTAGAACGTAAGCCGTTCTCTAAAAAACAACTTTCCCTAGTGAGGGGAACTACGTCGCTCTGATTCTCATGCTCCCGATGAGATACGTAGGCAGTGGGGTAGGGCCCATGCGAGCACTTCTTTTATTTTCCCTACAGTTGTTTTTATTTCCTTTTCCATTCTTTCTCTTTTATTTCTTTCAGTTCTTTCTCAGTATTCTTTTCTATCACCCTTTGATCGAGACAAGCAAGCGTGGATCCCATCGGGTACGATGGACGCGTGGGGGTGCTAATACCTTCCCCGCGCGTAACCGACTCCCGAACCCAGTTCTCTTGGTCGTCAGACCATGCTTTTCCTTTCTCTCTGGTTTACGCGGTGTTCCCTTTCCCTCCCTTGGGATAAATACACATTGCTGGCGACTCTGTTTGGTGCCACTTTCGCGTTTGTACTTGGATGAAAATCCCGGGAGCGACACATTGCCATTAGGATAGTTTCTTTTCTCAATTTTCAGCGATCACCTCTTTCCAGGGATTGCTTCCTGATGTAATTGCCTATTCTGGGCTCTCAGTCAATAAATTGAATTTCAATAAAAAGCTTTCTATTTTTGTTTTATTGCTTTGTTTGCAAAAACGTCCTAATTCTTGATAAAACATTGCATTTGAAAACATGGCGGCCTTGCAATAACATGCGCAAAAAAAAAAAAAACATTTGAAATTACTTTGAATGTTGAATACTCCCGGATGGTGGATTCTAGCCACGCAATATTCGGGGCATGTGTGCGTATTCTTTTGTTGCAGGTAGCAGGTGCAGATGATTTTAAGCACAAGACCAGTAATCAATTACCCCACGCAAAAGACTGGGGCAATTACGGGTAAGGAGATCGGCGTTCATCGTTCGGTCGACGGTCGTTCATAACGGTTCGATATCATTGAATTAAGTTCAACTGGGTCCCGTTGTATCTTATTAAGTCGATTCTCTCATACAGTACTTCCAACAGCTACAAGCTTTTCTGTGTCGATAACGGTCACAAGTTCCCCAAAAGAGTGGTCTCGTCGATACCGAAGCTGATGGTCGTTATCCCCAGCGAAATCGTAGGAGTTTGAAGAGGCTAAATCTTCTATAAAATCCTCTTATGACATCCTCTTCGGGGGCGAATTGTTGGTTTGCCCAAGCATGAGGCATGTTTGTTTCCCCAACATGAAGCGTTGATCATCCCCAGTAGAGTTTGAGGACAGTTGGTCTTCTGTAAAATCCTCTTAAAAGGCATTCCCCAGCACGAGACGCTTTAAAGCAGTTTCCTCCAGCCTAGTTTGTTATAAACTCGTCATCCCTAACAGAATTGTCTAAAGGGAAGCTCGCCTAACATGATGCATGGTGGTACTTATCCTAAGCTCGACAGTCATATTCTTCAGCAGACTACTGTGGATTTGCTTTGGGTTTCCCCAACAGATCTCTAAGGACTATTTCCTAGCAAGTTGCAGTGGAATGTTCTAACCAGGATTTACGTATCCCTGGCAGAGTAGCCCTGATCCCCAGCAAGATAGTGTCTCTGGTAATGATCCCCCACAGAGGTCAGCATCGAATCTTGTCAGCAATACTCCCCAGCTGAGTTGTTGTTCTCCCCGCAGGGGTTTATAAGATCGGCAGAATCTATTCCTCAACAAGGACGATACAGTCTTTCCCCAGCCGGGTCGGAAGGTGGATAACCCCTACAAAGGGTCTTGGATTGGATAGATCCCCAAGCAGAGTTTTTATGACTTTTCTTCCCTAGCAAGACGCCATGTAAAGAAATTCTCATCCCCAGCGGAATCGCTGTGACCAGAATTCATTCCCCCAGCAGATGAAGTGATTACTGGCAGATTTATTATTCTTCAAGTCCAATTTATTTTTGGCAAACTTGACTATTCGAAGCAGACGGATTGTTCATTCTCCAGCAGAGATACTATCCTCTCAGGAACCTCTAAAGTTAAGTCATTGATCATTGTTCCTCGGGAAAGTCGGCAGAGATGTCTGACACGGATGTAGAGTGTAATCCAGTATTGGAATTTTGCGAAAGTCCACCCTTAGTGTGGCAAGCCAGTAGTCGTCTGGCATTGTTAAAAGACGTTAGCAAAGTCCAACAGTGGATTGGCAAAAGTCCGTCTTCGGGTGGCAAAAGTCCAACAGTGGATTGGCGAAAGGTCCATCTAAGGGTGGCAAATTCCAAAAGTCCAACAGTGGATTGGCGAAAGGTCCATCTAAGGGTGGAAAATTCTAAAAGTCCAACAGTGGATTGGAAAAAGTCCGTCTTCGGGTGGCAAAAGTCCAACAGTGGATTGGCGAAAGGTCCGTCTTCGGGTGGCAAAAGTCCAACAGTGGATTGGCAAAAGTCCGTCTTCGGGTGGCAAAAGTCCAACAGTGGATTGGCGAAAGGTCCATCTAAGGGTGGCAAATTCTAAAAGTCCAACAGTGGATTGGCAAAAGTCCGTCTTCGGGTGGCAAAAGTCCAACAGTGGATTGGCAAAAGTCCATCTTCGGGTGGCAAAAGTCCAACAGTGGATTGGCGAAAGGTCCATCTAAGGGTGGCAAATTCCAAAAGTCCAGCAGTGGATTGGCGAAAGGTCCATCTAAGGGTGGAAAATTCTAAAAGTCCAACAGTGGATTGGCAAAAGTCCGTCTTCGGGTGGCAAAAGTCCAACAGTGGATTGGCAAAAGTCCGTCTTCGGGTGGCAAAAGTCAAACAGTGGATTGGCAAAAGTCCGTCTTCGGGTGGCAAAAGTCCAACAGTGGATTGGCGAAAGGTCCATCTAAGGGTGGCAAATTCCAAAAGTCCAACAGTGGATTGGCGAAAGGTCCATCTAAGGGTGGCAAATTCCAAAAGTCCAACAGTGGATTGGCGAAAGGTCCATCTAAGGGTGGCAAATTCTAAAAGTCCAACAGTGGATTGGCAAAAGTCCGTCTTCGGGTGGCAAAAGTCCAATAGTGGATTGGCGAAAGGTCCATCTAAGGGTGGCAAATTCCAAAAGTCCAGCAGTGGATTGGCGAAAGGTCCATCTAAGGGTGGCAAATTCTACAAGTCCAACAGTGGATTGGCAAAAGTCCGTCTTCGGGTGGCACGAAGCTGCAAAGTCCACCAGTAGTGTGGCAAGCCAGTAGTCGTCTGGCGTCGTTCAAAAAGACATTTCTAAAGTCCACCAGTAGTGTGGCAGGCCAGTAGTCGTCTGGAGTTGCATAAAAGACATTATTAAAGTCCACCAGTAGTGTGGCAAGCCAGTAGTCGTCTGGCGTCGTTCCAAAAGACATTTCTAAAGTCCACCAGTAGCGTGGCAGGCCAGTAGTCGTCTGCAATTGCATAAAAGACATTATCAAAGTTTACCAGTAAAGCGGCGAGCCAGTGGACGTCTGGTGTCGTTCAAAAGACAGATTTCTCCGACAATGTTTCATTGAAGATTCAATCCAGCAATGTCGGGGGAGTTTCTTCCTCATCATCCAGAGCAAATTTTTGGTTATATTTGGTATTCAATCACTATATACCTTGAAAGACCGAAAGCAATTGCTTTCAGGCATTCAGGTTTACAGCGCTTGAATAGGGGCAACTGTAATACCCCAAAATTTGCTCTCCCTCTTTGTCATCATAGCATGGCATTATCATTTATCATATCATATCCACCTCATTAACATTACATTGCATTTAACATAGAAAAATGAAGCATAGCATCCTTCTTACCATCAGGGCATGTGATCAGGTGGAAGGTGGACAATCAAGAGATCATTCAAAGCACAAAAAGGTCAATCAAGTTTCCTCAAGGCAAGCCAAGAGGTCTTTCATGTCTCATACCATCTCAATTGATCATCCAAAACCTCAAGGAAGTGAGATACAATGGGAGATTGAAGCACTACATCTTTCACTATGCAAGAGGTTCAAAAACTGAAGGAAAACCCTCAAAAGAGATAGCTCATTGATCCAAAATCATCCTCAAATGGTATATCTCATCATCCTTTAAGAGGATACACAACATACTCTGAGGAATTTGAAATTGAAGACTGCACATTTTTCTCCTAGGAGGTGGGCACCAAAACTAGGGTTTCCTATTAAATCAGGGAATCTTTGATTTTTTGGACAAAACTTGATGTCATGGTATTCTACATGTTCTTAAGTGTATGTGTATGGATAATTGCCTCTCAATTGGTTTTAGAAGTGGTTCAATTGGAAGAAAGATAAAAAATCAGGAGAATTGGGGCCAAGTCAAATAATCAGAGGAAAAAGTCAACTCTTGACTTTTTGAGCCCAAAATCATGAAATTCATGTTACATGCGTCCAATGTACAAAATTTGGTCAAGAAACTCCAAAGGAATCATGAAAAAATCAAGAGGTGGAAAGTTGCCATTTTTGGAAGAAGAAGGGTTACTAAAAATAGCAAGTTTTGGCCATTTTGCATCAGAGTTTGAACCAAGGCCATTTAAAATTGAAGCACCAAATGAAAATTCCACTCGGCCACAACAAAATATCTTGTTTTAAGCTTCACATCCATATGTGGAACATCTCTATTGGATAAAAATTGAGTGAGATATGATTGATCAAAGTTTGAGCAAAGTAGGTTCAAAACTAGGTCATGACCAAGATTTTCAGGTCACGCGCGCAGTCATTTTTACAAGCATGTGGTGGGCCAAATGTACACCTATTTTTCATCAAGATAAAAGCCTCAAATGGAAAAGTTTCCAACATCAAAGTTGTTCCTTGTAGTGTCATCTTCAATGTTGATGTTGTGAAAATTTTGATTTAACCAAGTTATGAGATAGTTTGGAGGGTTCAAAGTCATGTTGTTTGTGCTGAAATTTTGTGTGCCAAGTTGCCATGCCAGCCAACCTCTGGCCACGCCCACCAACCAGTTTTGAACCAATGCATTCATAGCTGTTTTTAGGCATATTTGAGACCTCATTTCACTTCAACTTTCAAACCAATGTTGTTCCCCAATGTACCATCTTTCTAATGACATCAATGTTTCATTGTTTCATTCACTAACCATGGAGAAATTCACCCTCAAACACCCACTGTCACCATGATGATTTGTTGCACAATTTGGTTCACTCATACTACAAACACTTCCACACTTTGTTTCCACATTTGGTCAAGCACATCACTTACACAATGTTTAGTATCACGTGCCATGCATGGGAATAGAAAGAACAAAACTTGCTTAGCAAGTTTCTGATGCATCAGCTTCTGCTACATAAACTGTGTCCACTCTCTTTCTCATTACTCCCACCATAACTGTCATGAGCCAGCTGCATCTTACCATGGCTCTCCCTAACTAACTTGACTCAGTTAGTTAGGGATGACTCATTTAACTCAATGCCAACTCACCTAACTCACTCATTTGACCACGGTTGAGCTCAATTAACCACGCATATAAATTCACCTCTCACTCACAAATTGAAGTTCAGTTTTTGATTCTCACTTTTTCTCTCAAAACACTTCAGAAAACTCTCTCATTCTCTCCACATTCTCTGAAGTTTTTTCTCTCTCTCTGTACACGAGCTTCATCATCCTCTGTCACATTTCATCCTCACCATCATCAGTGTGCTATTTCTGATCTAAAACTAGGGAGAAGAAGTTGAATTCATCAATTGTATTGTGGTCCAGTTGAGTTTGCATTGTGATTTTCTTCAAGATCTCAAGTTGCAATTGCATTTATTTTGCACGAATCAAGCTCAAGCTCAAGGGTGGATCTCGTGTTTTCTTTTGCTTCAAGATTCTGCAAACTTCAGGTTTCATTTACTACAACGATGTTGCATGGTTTTAGCTTGATCTTATATGTTTAAAGCTTATTAGAAGCTGTGTGCGTTCTGTTTAGTTGATATGCTCATTAGGAGTTTAGGTGTGATTTTAGGGCAAAATGTATGGACGCGGTTTGTTGTATGTGTGCATGATCTGTGATAAGTAATTGCATATTTGTGATGTGCTGGAGCTTAGCTTTCGATTGATGTATTGTTTGTGGAATTCTGGGATTTTTTAAAGTTGCAGGTGGTGGCTATTGGCCGGAGAAGGTGACCGGAGGTCCCCTCCGGCCGGTGAGTGTGTTGGCTAGGGTTTCACCATGTTTTAATCGTGTAGGTTCATTTTTGCGTGATCGTGTGGCTTGTAGGTGGACAGCGCATTAAAAATCATGTGCAAGTCACATGCGTATTTCTGAATTGGACTTAGATCAGTTTGCTTTCCACACCCCCACGCTTTCAAAGCCCAAATGAATTGAACTACTATTTTGCTATGTTTACACCCCATCCACATTTCATTTCTATTTTATTTTCATTTTTTTTTTTACTTGTTTCATGATTGCATTTTAAAAATACCAAAATGTCATTAAAAATTCCACGAAAATTCATGTTGCATCTTGACATATTAAGGTAATTTTCCATAATTTTTAATTACAATTTGGTGAATATTTGCATGTTAATTCATAATTTTTCTTTATTGCTTTTGGAAATAGTTTCTATTTTCATACCTTTACTTCAAACTTTTATTTCTCCTAAACCATTAAACATTTTTGATTCATTCTTGTTGCATTCATTTCATACCACATTAAACTTCATAAAAGCTTTTTTTTACATTTTTTTACTTTTTTTTTCATTACATTTTGACTCCACTCTTTGGCATGATTAATTTTGGTTCTTCACTCTCTTTGACCCCTAATCTAAATGATTAATTTTGTGGATGTTTGAGTGAAATTTTGTGACATGTTTTTCTTCTGTTTGTAGAATATCTTGACCAAGTTTCATAATTTTTGGAGGTGGTTAGCTATTTTTAGTTGAATTGTTCTTTAAGGTACCTCTAATTGAGTCCTAATTGCATGAACCTAACTTTAATTGATGAAAGGCACTTGTGCCATTGTTTGAGATTTCTTTTTAGGTTATATTAGATACCTTAAGACTTGTATGAATCATATTTGGTCAGTGGTGCATCATTTTGCCATGTCTTGATTACTCATCTAAAGTTGAACATCTTATGTGAACCTTTTTTGACTTAAATGACTTGTGTTTGCATTTATATTCCTCCATTCATACTTGTATGCTCATTCATGCATGATCAATGGCATTTTGAACATGTTAACCTACTGACCTCATTCATTCTCAACTCATTCCATAAATGTATGATCATTCCATCTCATGTAGGTGACTTAAATGCATTCAAAACATGAAAACTCCTTAACTTCATCTCTTCTTCATCCATTCACCAATGATTGTATGCTTTTGTGATGGACTTAAACTACTTGTAATTGACATTTATAGGGCATTTTAAGACATGTTTGAATTCTGAACTTGATTTAACTTGGTTTGTTTGGCCATTTTAACATCATCTTTCTTACTTCTTCATCTTCTTTCTTCTTCCACAAGTAAAGGTAGTTACTTAGAACTTACCCTCACTTCTTTTACCCAATTTAGATGTGCTACTATTAGGAGTCAATTAGGACCTTTAGCTACTGCCCCTAAGTGGTTTGAGCCTTTAATTGTTGGTTCTTCTTTGGTTGTGTGCTTACTTGCTTATCATTTGTTCATAGGTGTTATTTCTAACATTTTTAGGTGCAAGTGGTAAGTAAATTGGATGTGGATATGCTTCCACCTCCTACCTTTTTCCCTTAACTCCTTTAATGCCTTCAAAGTGTGATTGTGAAGCATGTAATGCTATCATTTGCTTAATTGCACACCATCCCTTCTTAGGTTCTTTCTTCACTTCATTAAGAAGTAAGAAGAATACTAAGCTTCCTTCTCTTCTTCTTCTCATCTTCTTTTATCTTCTCTTCAAGCAAGGAGCACATACAACACTAAGGAGTTTCTTTCTTCTCTTTAAACCTCACAAACCTTTAGGATCACTCCCTTAACTAATCAATTAGGATTGAGTCTTAGTTCATATAGATTTTCACCTTTGATCCGCCCTTGAGTCTCTCATCTTCTCATCTCAAAGAAAACTCAAAATATCCAATAAAGGTAAGCACTTATTGCATTTAGGCCTTTCATATAAAGAAAAGATTATAAAGGGGTTTTCTCTTATAATCTTAGAATGTATAGCATTATAGCCCATCTTGGGTCAATGTGTTAAACATTCGATCTTGTATGAGGGACTTAAATGCAATACTTGTTGAAGGTACAAATAATAAAAACACTTCTTCATTTCTTAATCAACAAAAATACTTAATAAACACAAGTATGCTAGTGTGTTTGAACCTTGACAATTGGAACTAAGTGTGGGGGTCTTCTTCGCTCTTAGTGTGTCTTCTTGCTCATTCCATCTTGGAATGTGAGAATGTACACATTCCAATGACTAAGATTCAGATACACTATCATATGCAAACAAATGAAAAAACTCTTAAAAGACAAAAACAAACAATAACGTCTTTTCCTTCGGGAATTCTTTTCTCATCTCATTCGTTCTCAACGCACGAATGTGCTCCTACTCATTCTCTTGCAAGATGGTAACGCACTCGGACCAGCGAGCCTGCAAAACCTGAGCCAGAACGTAAGCCGTTCTCTAAAAAACACAAACAATCCATCCCTATTGAGGGGAACTACGTCGCTCTGATTCTCATGCTCCCGATGAGATACGTAGGCAGTGGGGTAGGGCCCATGCGAGCACTTCTTTTATTTTCCCTACATTTGTTTCTCGTTCCTTTTCCTTTCTTTCTCCTTTCTTTCTTTCAGTTCCTTTTCCAGCATTCTTTTCTTTGCACCCTTTGATCGAGACAAGCAAGCGTGGATCCCATCGGGTACGATGGACGCGAGGGGGTGCTAATACCTTCCTCTCGCGTAACCGACTCCCTTACCCATTCTCTTGGTCGTAAGACCATGCTCTTTTCCTTTCTTCAGGTTTATGCGGTGTTTCCTTTCCCTCTCTTGGGATAAATACACATTGCTGGCGACTCTGTTCGGTGCCACTTTCGCGTTTGTACTAGGATGAAAATCCCGGGAACGACAGCTGGCGACTCTGCTGGGGTGTCTGGTTGACCTATTGTTGGTCCATCCTAAGCGAGTCAATCCTAGCGCTTGTTTGTTTTTTCATTGGGTGTTTACTGTTGTGCTATATGTTGCTGTTTATTTATTTTACTGCATTTACTGCATTTTAGCATTACATATCATATATTATATTGTGTTGCACTATTTTGTCTGTTTGGCGGGATGGGATTTCTGAGAGATAAGCCCATTACACAGGCTTGAGTATACACTTAGAATTAGAGTGGAGAGTAGTGGGACCTACGTGCCGTTTGGAGTGCGTTGGGTGTTCACGAAATTCACAGCTAGACGAGGCTATCTTGGGACACGTCGTGGCATGCGCATCTTGCGTATTCCAGGATGTAGATCTAGAGAGCTGTCGACTCTAGTGACCGATCATGAGGACCTTAGTGGAAACATCCCTCTTTAGCGGTGACAGTGGCAGACCACATTCTGTGGCAAACCCATTCGCACCCGAGGGCCCACTTTGGAACTTGCATAGGATGACTTTTATTTTCTAAGGGGAGTCAGTGGACGACCTCTTTGATTGGCATAGCATTGTATCCTACGGGCTGAATGTGCTATTGCTTCTCAAACCTCCGAAGCTGACAAGACTTATTTTCTAAGAACCACATGTGAGTATGGGCGGGATGTTTACAGGTTTGCAGGAAACCCAACCTCCTACCTACCTTACTTGTGATTCTATGATGATTTCAGACATTGTATCCTATGACAGTGATTTAAGTGTTCATCTCAGATATTGTCAGATTCAGTACAGAGACACAGTGCACACAGTTCAATACAGACACAGACACTTGATTACCTGATCACATGCCCTTTTGCATTGCATTATCATATCATAACCGTTATGTTTGTCATTTTCAGGTGCATAATACGTTTCTGATTCCAATCCATGGGTTCAACAGAGATCGTTGCCGAGAGAAAGAACAACGTGTCTTACAAATTTCCAGACCCTGTTTTGGATTCATTGCTCAAAGTTATAGATATGGCTGGTCCGGGTATTCTTGATAGGTTTCAGAAGAGCTACGGGAATTTGGTTGGGATGGTCCGTACAATCACCAAGTATGAACATGATGCTTTGCACACTCTGCTGCAGTTCTACGAGCCTTCGTTGAGATGCTTTCTCTTCCCAGATTACATTTTGATGCCAACACTGGAAGAATTCTCATTTATTTTGGGAATTCCGATCACGCCGGCAATACCATTCTTCTCTGGTAGTTCCCCTAGCGTAAAAGAAATTGCTGCTGCGTTACAAATGGATCAGACAGTGGTAAAGAGTGGTGTGAGCAGTAAAAACGGAGTTAGCGGATTTCATTTAGAATTTCTGTCTAGACAAGCCCAAGAGGCTGCAAGTGCTAAAAATTGGACGGTTTACAATTCCATTATGGCTCTCTGCATATATGGCCTAGTTCTCTTTCCCAATCAGCAAGACTTTGTGGATATGCAAGCAACGAGGGTTTTCGTCCTTAAAAATCCAGTCCCTACTTTGTTAGGAGATTTTTATCATTATGTACACTATAAGAACGAGAAAAGAAGGGGAGGATCTATTAGTTGTTGTACCCCACTGCTGAGTCATTGGTTTTTCAAACATTTGCCTCAGACAGGTGCCTTTGTGGAAACCAAAGATGTGGCGAAATGGTCTAAACGATTGATGGGTTTAACTGCTGATAACATTGTATGGTTTGACCACCGGTTGTTGAGAATAGAGCTTGTCACAAGATGCGGAAATTTTCCAAATGTACCTTTGATTGGTAGAAAAGGAGGGATCAATTATAATCCAGTTTTGGCCATCCGACAGTTTGGGTATGCTTCCAGGGATCCTCCTACAGAGCAAGATGTGGAAGAATCGTTATTCTTTACAGGAACTAAAGATGCGAAGGTGGTAGAAGTAGTAAATGCTTGGAAAGATAAGCATAAAATTGGAAAAGCAGTTTTTGGGAAAGGAGATTGTAGGTCTTATCCTGAATATGACAGATGGATTGAGACGAAAGTAGAGGAATTGCTTTTACCCTTTTCAAGGGGACCTCTTTTATGTTCAGTGCAGCCAGAACAACCCACCATGGTGGCTATTGAAGAATACGAGAAGTGGAAGAAAATGGTCAGAGAGCTGCAGATAGAGAATTCTGGAATGAGCAGATGTCTTCAAAAAGCTCTAGCTGACAACAAAGAGTTGGAAAAGAGAGCATTGAAAGCGGAAAAAACCTTGGCTGACAAAGAGGAAGATTTTGATGACCGAGCTCGGTACTTTCGGAAACTTACTTTGGGAGCAGATGACACTAGTCAGGCTCACAAGATTACAAAACAGGCTTTAGCCCGAAACAAGGATTCATTAGCTCAACTTCGTCAAGCTTGGGATGAAGTCAGAATTGAAAATGCCGAGTTAAAGGATCAGTCGAAGACTAAAGACGAGGAGCTTAAAAAGGCACATGAGCAGAGGAGAAAGTATCGGGAAAGTCTCGGTAAAAGTCAAGAACAGTTAGAAGAAGCTAGACGCCAGCTGAAGAATACCAAGAAAGAGTTTGAAGAAGCCATGATAGAAAGAGAGATACTCAAGACGCAAGCTGGCATAAAGAGACACAAAGGAGTGCATGATGACGAAGCTCTTATGCTGCATATGGGTTCTTTAACTGAAGCTCTTGAGAAAAGGGATGTCTTGATCAAAGAAATGATTGAAAAGCCGAATCACCAGCGCACCCGTATACTTTTTGAGGAGATCAAGTATTCAAGTGATAAGCTGAAGGATGTGGAACTGTCAGACTGATGTTCTTTTCCCTGTATTTTGTTGTTAATGGTTACCATCAGGCTTGTTGATGGATCCATTTTTTTTCCTTGTATTGCATTGGCGGATGAGCCTTTCTTAAATACTTGAATACTTTGTTGAATGAGTATGAGCAGTTTATTCAGAATTACTCTTTATCAGATATCTGCACACAAGCACATGACCACGACACGTCTCTTTATACCACGATTTCTGGTCTTCAGATTTGTGTGGTTTGGATTGGAATCAGGGTGTAAAGCACTTTGGAAATGATAAACATAACATTGCATGGCATTGCATATCATTCTGCATTTCTGTTACTTGCTTTTCAGGTACTCGTTGCAGGGTCTCTAACCTTTATTTGATTTCAGGCAGTATAGCTGAGAATTATATTCACCGATATTCAACGCGAAGAAATCAAGTAAGAATCATGGATCAAGTGCAAAGTGATTTGGCTGAAATGAGGGCGCGTATGGACCAGTTCATGACCCTCATGACTGGCATGGCGCAAAATCAGGAGAGATTGAGGCTGCTGGTCGAGCGTCCAGACAATGGGCCCGAAGGTGATCAGCGTGACAATTCACAGGGACATGGCATTCCTCCTCCCGGTGGCAACCCTCCTCCTGGTGGTAACAATCGGGGTAATGGAAATGGTAGGCAGGCTGGTGTTACTCTTGAAGATCCTCTGGAAGACCCATTTACTCTGCTGGATGCAGATGTGGGTAATCACGGTGATCGAAGGTATGATGAGTTAGCAGAAAAGATCAGGGCCATAGAATGCAAGAACTCTATGGGTATTGATGTTACTAGCTTGGGGCTGGTCCCAGGAGTCAGAATTCCTCCTAAATTCAAGCCTCCCACTTTTGATAAGTATCACGGCAATGCGTGTCCCCAAACGCATCTTCAAGCTTACTTTGGGAAGATTTCAGCCCATACGGAGGACGAGAAGCTATGGATGCACTATTTTCAGGACAGTTTGGCTGGAGCGTCCTTGACCTGGTATATGAAGTTGAATAGAGCTGCTGTGAAGAGTTGGAAAGATCTGGCAGAAGCGTTCCTGAAGCAATACCAGTACAATATTGACATGGCGCCCAACCGCACTCAATTGCAGGGGTTGTCACAAAATGCCAAGGAGAGTTTCAAAGAATATGCACAGAGGTGGAGGGAAATGGCTGCACAGGTTCAACCTCCCTTGTCAGACAGAGAAATGGCGGATATGTTTATGGGCACCTTGCAAGGGGCCTATCTTGATAGATTAGCTGCTTGTCCGTCAACTGGATTTGCTGATATTGTGATTGCGGGAGAAAGAATAGAAAGTCTGTTAAAGCTTGGAAAGATCCAAGATGTGAGTGGGGCTGGCTCTTCGGGGACGAAGAAACCGTTTGCTAGTAACCAGAAAAGAAGAGAAGGTGATATGAATGCTGTGTTTAGGGGACGAGGCAGAGGGCGTTCTCAAGCTTATTATCAGGTAGATGCTGTAACAATCCCCACACCGTCTGTTCAGAAACAACAACCCCAGCAACAAGTTCAGCAGCAACAACAACAACCTTTTTTCCAGCAAAGGTCTAGGCAGAGGGATCGTAAGATGGATCCTCTCCCTATGACTTATGCCGCGCTGTTGCCTCAGCTACTCGAGTTAAAGTTGGTAGAACTCCGTACTATGAAAGCTCCGGTTGCTGGAAACCTGCCACCTAACTTCGATGCTAATGCTCGTTGTGAGTTCCACTCAGGTGCGCAGGGGCACTCCATTGAAAAATGTTGGGCTTTCCACCATAAAGTACAAGACTTGATTGATGCTAAAGCCATCAATTTCTCTCCCGTTCCTAATATTACTCAGCATCCCATGCCTGATCATAGTGCAGCAAATGTATACGCTATTGAAGATGGGAGGAGATTGAATCTGGTGACAGATATCCATCAAGTGAAAACTTCTTTGTTGGTTGTAAAAGATCGTTTATTGAAGGGACAGGTGTTCCCGGGCTGTAATCAAGATTGTTCTGAGTGTATGAATCAGGAGAATGGCTGTGATAAGTTGAAGATGGGTTTACAGAATCTGATAGATGAAGGATGTCTACAATTCGACAGAGTCGTGAAAGACACTGATGAGGTATCAACCGTGACCATCTATTATACTCCCGCTGAGATTCAAATGCCGGTCAATGCAGCTCCCGTGGCGAGCGTTGCGCAAGAAAGGCCCAGTCCTGTCACTATCACGGTGCCAGGACCAATTCCGTTCACATCTACGAAGGCTTTCCCATGGTACTATGGGGCAGATGTATATTACGAAGGTAAAAAGCAGGAAGTTGAGTCGTCTGTCAGCCCAAATATTGATAATATAGGGGGTGTAGGGGGCTTTACAAGGAGCGGAAGGTTGTTCGCTCCCCAAACCTTGAGAAGTGATAAAGAGGCAGAAGCTGCAGCAAAGGCTAAGGGTAAACAGGTGGTTGAAAATGCGCCTACACCTGAAGCAGAGAAAAAGATTACTTTTGATAAGGAGATGGAAGAATTCATGAAGATAATCAAGAAAAGCGATTATAAGATTGTGGACCAACTAAATCAGACCCCTTCAAAGATTTCAATCTTGTCACTATTGATGTGCTCTGATGCGCATCGGCAGGCGTTGCTGAAAGTATTGAAGAGTGCATACGTGCCACAGGAAATTACTGTTAATCAGCTTGAGGGCGTAATCTCCAATATTAATATTAGCCATGGCTTGGGCTTTACAAGTAGAGATTTGACTGTTGAGGGAAGAAACCACAATAAGGCTTTGCATATCACGATGGAGTGTAAGGGCGCAGTGTTATCTCATGTACTGGTAGACACTGGTTCATCACTTAATGTCTTGCCCAAGAAGGCGTTAATGAAGCTGGAAGTTGATGGTTTGATCCTAAGGCCTAGTGAATTGGTGGTCAGAGCATTCGACGGGACTAGACGATCTGTGTTCGGTGAGGTAGAATTGACCGTACAAATTGGACCACAGGTATTCAAATCCACGTTCCATGTAATGGACATACAACCTGCATATAGCTGCCTATTGGGACGCCCTTGGATTCACGGAGCCGGGGCTGTTACTTCTACTCTACATCAAAAGCTGAAGTATGAGTTTGAAGGGCAGGTTGTGACGGTGTGCGGGGAAGAAGACATCTTTGTGAGTCACTTGTCCACATTCAAGTATGTTGAAATGGATGGGGAAATTCATGAGATGCTGTGCCAATCATTTGAAGCAGTCAATATTGACGATGCACCTGAGCCTTCTTCTGTACCAGTTGGGGCCAGTACCTCCATTTCATCTTACAAACAAGCTGTCGAAGTCGTCAGGGCAGGCAACGCCCAAGGTTGGGGCAGGTTGATAGAGACCCCAATGAAGGAAGACAAATTTGGTATTGGTTATCATCCCTCTACAACTTCAGATGCGGGGAGCAGGGGACCCATTACTTTCAATAGTGGGGGAATTATCTACACGGACCAGTCTTGTGCAGCCACAGAGGATAGTGTTGACAGTGTTTGTGACCTGGACAACTGGGTACGCCCTCATGCTCCGGGACAACAAGTGCAGAACTGGTCTGTTGAAGAAGTCATCCGGGTTACTCTTCAGACAGAGTAATTTTTCTTTGTTTTTTCTAACCATAATGCATGTCAAAATCTTGCGCTCTGCCCAAGGCGTATAGATTCATTTGTAGGGCCACCCTGGTTGCATTTGCAATTTTTAATCATTAATAAAGGACGTTTTGCAATCAAATTTTGTTCTCTATCTTTCAGTTTTTATTTTTGCACAAAAAATAAAATGGAAATGTTTCATTTTCTTTTGTTTTGCTTAAAAATAAATTCTAAAATAAGGCATGAACCCGTTCATGCAGACTTGATCCTCCGGATACCACTGATAACGATTTTGATATGGCTATGTATGACTTTGACAATCCGATTTATCAAGCCGAAGAAGGGGATGAGAAAGATTGTGAACTCCCTAAAGAACTGGCCAGATTGTTGAAGCAAGAGGAAAGGGTCATCCAGCCTCATCAGGAGATTGTAGAAATCATCAATATTGGTGCCAAGGATGCCAAGAAAGAGATCAGGATTGGTGTCAGCTTGCAAGAAGATGTGAAGAAAATTTTGACTGAAATGTTGCGCGAGTACGTTGACATCTTCGCCTGGTCGTATCAAGACATGCCGGGGTTGGATACGGATATTGTTGTGCACAGGCTGCCATTGAGAGAAGAATGTCCGCCAGTCAAGCAGAAACTTCGTCGGACTCACCCCGGCATGGCTTTAAAGATTAAGGAGGAAGTCCAGAAGCAGTGGGATGCTGGGTTTCTTGCTGTGACTAAATATCCTCCGTGGGTAGCCAACATCGTGCCAGTACCGAAGAAAGATGGAAAAGTGAGAATGTGTGTGGATTATCGAGATCTTAATAAAGCTAGCCCAAAAGATGATTTTCCACTACCTCATATTGATGTGCTGGTCGATAATACAGCTCAGTTTTCAGTGTTCTCATTTATGGACGATTTCTCCGGGTACAACCAGATCAAGATGGCACCTGAAGATATGGAGAAGACCACGTTCATTACTCTGTGGGGTACATATTGCTATAAAGTAATGCCTTTTGGGTTGAAAAACGCAGGGGCAACGTACCAGCGGGCGATGGTAACATTGTTTCATGACTTGATTCATAAGGAGATCGAATGTTATGTAGATGATATGATTGCCAAGTCGAGAACAGAAGAGGAACATCTGATTAACCTGAAAAAGCTGTTTGAAAGGTTGAGAAAGTTCCGTCTGAGATTAAATCCAAACAAGTGCACGTTTGGGGTGCGTTCTAGAAAGTTGATGGGTTTCATTGTGAGCGAAAGAGGAATTGAGGTTGATCCTGCCAAGGTGAAAGTGATACAAGAAATGCCTGAACCAAGAACAGAAAAAGAGGTTCGTGGTTTCTTGGGTAGATTGAACTACATTGCAAGGTTCATATCTCACCTAACAGCCACGTGTGAACCAATATTTAAATTGTTAAGGAAAGATCAAACGGTCAGGTGGAATGACGATTGCCAATTGGCATTCGATAAGATAAAAGAATACTTGCAGGAACCTCCGATTCTAATGCCTCCAGTTGAAGGGAGACCGCTGATAATGTATCTGACAGTGCTTGAAGGTTCCATGGGTTGTGTTCTCGGTCAACATGACGAGACAGGTAGGAGGGAGCATGTTATCTACTACCTGAGCAAAAAGTTCAACGATTGTGAGTCCCGGTACTCGATGCTTGAAAAGACATGCTGTGCGCTTGCATGGGCCGCTAAGCGATTGAGGCAATATATGGTCAGGCACACAACCTTGTTGATTTCAAAAATGGATCCTATCAAGTACATTTTCGAGAAACCAGCACTGACAGGCAGAGTTGCACGGTGGCAAATGGTCTTGACAGAGTATGACATCCAGTACACTTCCCAAAAGGCCATCAAAGGAAGTATCTTGTCCGACTATCTTGCGCAACAGCGGATTGATGATTACCAACCCATGAAATTTGACTTCCCTGATGAGGACATCATGTTTCTCAAAGCTAAAGACTGCGAGGAACCACTCCCAGAGGAGGGGCCAGACCCTAAATCCAAATGGAGTCTGATGTTTGATGGGGCTGTCAATATGAATGGGTGCGGAGTTGGAGCAGTTCTTATCACGCCGGAAGGTGTTCATATGCCTTTCACTGCCCGAATAACTTTCGGATGCACCAACAATGAAGCAGAGTACGAAGCTTGTATAATGGGGATCGAGGAAGCGATTAATCTACGGATTAAGACCCTTGATATATTCGGTGATTCAGCTTTGGTAATCAATCAAGTGAAAGGGAGTTGGTACACGCACCAAGCAAATCTAGTGCCGTAGAGAGATTATACAAGGAGATTGCTAACATTTTTCACAACAGTGAAACTGTACCATATTCCTCGAGATGAGAATAGGTTCGCTGATGCCTTGGCCACTTTGTCTTCCATGATCAAAGTGCAAGGATGGAACCATGTACCTAAGATTGAAGTATCCCGCCTTGACAGACCTGCATTTGTGTTTGCGGTCGACGTAACGTCCGATGACAAGCCTTGGTACCATGATATTAAATGCTTCTTGAGCAATCAAGAGTACCCGCCCGGGGCATCGTCCAAAGACAGGAAGACGTTGAGAAGGCTAGCTGGTAGTTTCTTCTTGAACAAAGATGGCGTGCTGTATAAGAGAAATTTTGACACGGTCCTGCTTAGATGTGTGGATAGACATGAAGCATACCTGTTGATGATTAAAGTGCACGAAGGCTCTTTCGGTACCCATGCCGGAGGGCAGGCAATGGCTAAAAAGTTGTTAAGATCGGGATATTATTGGTTGACTATAGAGTCAGATTGTTGCAAATATGCCCGCAAATGCCATAAATGCCAGATCTATGCAGACAAAGTGCATGTGCCTCCAAATCCGTTGAGTATCATGTCGTCGCCCTGGCTGTTTACCATGTGGGGCATTGATATGATCGGAAAGATTGAGCCTACAGCTTCTAACGATCATCGTTTCATCTTGATGGCAATTGATTACTTCACCAAATGGGTTGAAGCTGCATCCTATGCCAATGTTACGAAACAAGTGGTCGCTCATTTCTTAAAACGGGATATCATTTGCCGATATGGAATTCCCGAAAGAATCATTACTGATAATGGTTCTAATTTGAATAACAAGATGATGGCTGAATTATGCCGGGACTTCAAAATCGAACATCACAATTCTTCTCCGTACCGCCCAAAGATGAATGGCGCGGTTGAAGCGGCCAACAAAAATATCAAGAAGATTGTGCAGAAGATGGTTGTCACGTACAAAGATTGGCATGAGATGTTACCATTTGCTTTGCATGGGTATCGAACGTCGGTACGCACATCCACTGGGGCAACCCCATTCTCACTTGTATATGGTATGGAGGCAGTGCTACCGGTTGAAGTAGAGATTCCGTCCCTCAGAGTCATGATGGATGTTAAGCTAGATGAGGCTGAATGGGTACGATCCAGATTTGATCAGCTGAGCCTTATTGAGGAAAAGCGATTGGCGGCTGTATGTCATGGGCAACTATATCAGCGCAGAATGAAGCAGGCATTTGACCAAAAGGTGCGTCCTCGGGTTTACAAAGTCGGAGATGTGGTACTCAAAAGGATCCTTCCTCCCAATACAGATTACAGGGGTAAATGGACTCCTAACTATGAAGGTCCATTCGTGGTTAAAAAGGTCTTTTCGGGCGGAGCCTTATTGCTTACAACCATGGATGGCGAAGACTTTTCATCCCCTGTCAACTCGGACGTAGTCAAAAAATACTTCGCATGAATAGACCCGCTGGATAATAAAAATAAAAAAATCCAGGCAAGAAAGGGCATCCCGGCGAACCAAAAACAGAATAAGGTTCGGGCAAAAATTAGGGATATATTTGAAAAAATTGTACACCCGGTAAGTTGAAAACCCGAAAGGGCAACTTAGGCAAAAAAAGGGTATCCTGGTGGATCGAAAACCTGAAAGGGCGGTCCACGCAAAAGAGGGATTTAAGCGAATGACTACGGTCTGAGTTATCTGTACCCAATTACCGTTTGAACAACTGACATTCTGAAAGATAGGAATCGGTCTGATCATTCCTCAGAAGGCAAGGTCGGGGAGTTTTGAAAACATACTGGTCATAACAGAATGGAAACTCAGTGGAATTCCGTTTTCACATTGCCATTAGGATAGTTTCTTTTCTCAATTTTCAGCGATCACCTCTTTCCAGGGATTGCTTCCTGATGTAATTGCCTATTCTGGGCTCTCAGTCAATAAATTGAATTTCAATAAAAAGCTTTCTATTTTTGTTTTATTGCTTTGTTTGCAAAAACGTCCTAATTCTTGATAAAACATTGCATTTGAAAACATGGCGGCCTTGCAATAACATGCGCAAAAAAAAAAAAAAAAAAAAAAAACATTTGAAATTACTTTGAATGTTGAATACTCCCGGATGGTGGATTCCAGCCACGCAATATTCGGGGCATGTGTGCGTATTCTTTTGTTGCAGGTAGCAGGTGCAGATGATTTTAAGCACAAGACCAGTAATCAATTACCCCACGCAAAAGACTGGGGCAATTACGGGTAAGGAGATCGGCATTCATCGTTCGGTCGACGGTCGTTCATAACGGTTCGATATCATTGAATTAAGTTCAACTGGGTCCCGTTGTATCTTATTAAGTCGATTATCTCATACAGTACTTCCAACAGCTACAGGCTTTTCTGTGTCGCTAACGGTCACAAGTTCCCCAAAAGAGTGGTCTCGTCGATACCGAAGCTGATGGTCGTTATCCCCAGCGAAGTCGCAGGAGTTTGAAGAGGCTAAATCTTCTATAAAATCCTCTTATGACATCCTCTTCAGGGGCGAATTGTTGGTTTGCCCAAGCATGGGGCATGTTTGTTTCCCCAGCATGAAGTGTTGATCATCCCCAGCAGAGTCGCCAGCTGTCGCTCCCGGGATTTTCATCCTAGTACAAACGCGAAAGTGGCACCGAACAGAGTCGCCAGCAATGTGTATTTATCCCAAGAGAGGGAAAGGAAACACCGCATAAACCTGAAGAAAGGAAAAGAGCATGGTCTTACGACCAAGAGAATGGGTAAGGGAGTCGGTTACGCGAGAGGAAGGTATTAGCACCCCCTCGCGTCCATCGTACCCGATGGGATCCACGCTTGCTTGTCTCGATCAAAGGGTGCAAAGAAAAGAATGCTGGAAAAGGAACTGAAAGAAAGAAAGGAGAAAGAAAGGAAAAGGAACGAGAAACAAATGTAGGGAAAATAAAATAAGTGCTCGCATGGGCCCTACCCCACTGCCTACGTATCTCATCGGGAGCATGAGAATCAGAGCGACGTAGTTCCCCTCAATAGGGATGGATTGTTTGTGTTTTTTAGAGAACGGCTTACGTTCTGGCTCAGGTGTTGCAGGCTCGCTGGTCCTAGTGCGTTAACATCTTGCAAGAGAACGAGTAGGAGCACGTTCGTGCGTTGAGAATGAATGAGATGAGAAAAGAATTCCCGAAGGAAAAGACGTTATTGTTTGTTTTTGTCTTTTAAGAGTTTTTTCATTTGTTTGCATATGATAGTGTATCTGAATCTTAGTCATTGGAATGTGTACATTCTCACATTCCAAGATGGAATGAGCAAGAAGACACACTAAGAGCGAAGAAGACCCCCACACTTAGTTCCAATTGTCAAGGTTCAAACACACTAGCATACTTGTGTTTATTAAGTATTTTTGTTGATTAAGAAATGAAGAAGTGTTTTTATTATTTGTACCTTCAACAAGTATTGCATTTAAGTCCCTCATACAAGATCGAATGTTTAACACATTGACCCAAGATGGGCTATAATGCTATACATTCTAAGATTATAAGAGAAAACCCCTTTATAATCTTTTCTTTATATGAAAGGCCTAAATGCAATAAGTGCTTACCTTTATTGGATATTTTGAGTTTTCTTTGAGATGAGAAGATGAGAGACTCAAGGGCGGATCAAAGGTGAAAATCTATATGAACTAAGACTCAATCCTAATTGATTAGTTAAGGGAGTGATCCTAAAGGTTTGTGAGGTTTAAAGAGAAGAAAGAAACTCCTTAGTGTTGTATGTGCTCCTTGCTTGAAGAGAAGATAAAAGAAGATGAGAAGAAGAAGAGAAGGAAGCTTAGTATTCTTCTTACTTCTTAATGAAGTGAAGAAAGAACCTAAGAAGGGATGGTGTGCAATTAAGCAAATGATAGCATTACATGCTTCACAATCACACTTTGAAGGCATTAAAGGAGTTAAGGGAAGAAGGTAGGAGGTGGAAGCATATCCACATCCAATTTACTTACCACTTGCACCTAAAAATGTTAGAAATAACACCTATGAACAAATGATAAGCAAGTAAGCACACAACCAAAGAAGAACCAACAATTAAAGGCTCAAACCACTTAGGGGCAGTAGCTAAAGGTCCTAATTGACTCCTAATAGTAGCACATCTAAATTGGGTAAAAGAAGTGAGGGTAAGTTCTAAGTAACTACCTTTACTTGTGGAAGAAGAAAGAAGATGAAGAAGTAAGAAAGATGATGTTAAAATGGCCAAACAAACCAAGTTAAATCAAGTTCAGAATTCAAACATGTCTTAAAATGCCCTATAAATGTCAATTACAAGTAGTTTAAGTCCATCACAAAAGCATACAATCATTGGTGAATGGATGAAGAAGAGATGAAGTTAAGGAGTTTTCATGTTTTGAATGCATTTAAGTCACCTACATGAGATGGAATGATCATACATTTATGGAATGAGTTGAGAATGAATGAGGTCAGTAGGTTAACATGTTCAAAATGCCATTGATCATGCATGAATGAGCATACAAGTATGAATGGAGGAATATAAATGCAAACACAAGTCATTTAAGTCAAAAAAGGTTCACATAAGATGTTCAACTTTAGATGAGTAATCAAGACATGGCAAAATGATGCACCACTGACCAAATATGATTCATGCAAGTCTTAAGGTATCTAAGATAACCTAAAAAGAAATCTCAAACAATGGCACAAGTGCCTTTCATCAATTAAAGTTAGGTTCAAGCAATTAGGACTCAATTAGAGGTACCTTAAAGAACAATTCAATTAAAAATAGCTAACCACCTCCAAAAATTATGAAACTTGGTCAAGCTTTTCTACAAACAGAAGCAAAACATGTCACAAAATTTCACTCAAACATCCACAAAATTAGTCATTTAGATTAGGGGTCAAAGAGAGTGAAGAACCAAAATTAATCATGCCAAAGAGTGGAGTGAAAATGTAATGAAAAAAAAAGTAAAAAAATGTAAAAAAATTCTTTTATGAAGATTAATGTGGTATGAAATGAATACAACAAGAATGAATCAAAAATGTTTAATGGTTTAGGAGAAATAAAAGTTTGAAGTAAAGGTATGAAAATAGAAACTATTTCCAAAAGCAATAAAGAAAAATTATGAATTAACATGCAAATATTCACCAAATTGTAATTAAAAATTATGGAAAATTACCTTAATATGTCAAGATGCAACATGAATTTTCGTGGAATTTTTAATGTCATTTTGGTATTTTTAAAATGCAATCATGAAACAAGTAAAAAAAAAAATGAAAATAAAATAGAAATGAAATGTGGATGGGGTGTAAACATAGCAAAATAGTAGTTCAATTCATTTGGGCTTTGAAAGCGTGGGGGTGTGGAAAGTAAACTGATCTAAGTCCAATTCAGAAATACGCATGTGACTTGCACATGATTTTTAATGCGCTGTCCACCTACAAGCCACACGATCACGCAAAAATGAACGTACACGATTAAAACATGGTGAAACCCTAGCCAACACAGTCACCGGCCGGAGGGGACCTCCGGTCACCTTCTCCGGCCAATAGCCACCACCTGCAACTTTAAAAAATATCAGAATTCCACAAACAATACATCAATCGAAAGCTAAGCTCCAGCACATCACAAATATGCAATTACTTATCACAGATCATGCACACATACAACAAACCGCGTCCATACATTTTGCCCTAAAATCACACCTAAACTCCTAATGAGCATATCAACTAAACAGAACACACACAGCTTCTAATAAGCTTTAAACATATAAGATCAAGCTAAAACCATGCAACAGCGTTGTAGTAAATGAAACCTGAAGTTTGCAGAATCTTGAAGCAAAAGAAAACACGAGATCCACCCTTGAGCTTGAGCTTGATTCGTGCAAAATAAATGCAGTTGCAACTTGAGATCTTGAAGAAAATCACAATGCAAACTCAACTGGACCACAATACAATTGATGAATTCAACTTCTTCTCCCTAGTTTTTGATCAGAAATAGCACACTGATGATGGTGAGGATGAAATGTGATAGAGGATGATGAAGCTCGTGTACAGAGAGAGAGAAAAAACTTCAGAGAATGTGGAGAGAATGAGAGAGTTTTCTGAAGTGTTTTGAGAGAAAAAGTGAGAATCAAAAACTGAACTTCAATTTGTGAGTGAGAGGTGAATTTATATGCGTGGTTAATTGAGCTCAACCGTGGTCAAATGAGTGAGTTAGGTGAGTTGGCATTGAGTTAAATGAGTCATCCCTAACTAACTGAGTCAAGTTAGTTAGGGAGAGCCATGGTAAGATGCAGCTGGCTCATGACAGTTATGGTGGGAGTAATGAGAAAGAGAGTGGACACAGTTTATGTAGCAGAAGCTGATGCATCAGAAACTTGCTAAGCAAGTTTTGTTCTTTCTATTCCCATGCATGGCACGTGATACTAAACATTGTGTAAGTGATGTGCTTGACCAAATGTGGAAACAAAGTGTGGAAGTGTTTGTAGTATGAGTGAACCAAATTGTGCAACAAATCATCATGGTGACAGTGGGTGTTTGAGGGTGAATTTCTCCATGGTTAGTGAATGAAACAATGAAACATTGATGTCATTAGAAAGATGGTACATTGGGGAACAACATTGGTTTGAAAGTTGAAGTGAAATGAGGTCTCAAATATGCCTAAAAACAGCTATGAATGCATTGGTTCAAAACTGGTTGGTGGGCGTGGCCAGAGGTTGGCTGGCATGGCAACTTGGCACACAAAATTTCAGCACAAACAACATGACTTTGAACCCTCCAAACTATCTCATAACTTGGTTAAATCAAAATTTTCACAACATCAACATTGAAGATGACACTACAAGGAACAACTTTGATGTTGGAAACTTTTCCATTTGAGGCTTTTATCTTGATGAAAAATAGGTGTACATTTGGCCCACCACATGCTTGTAAAAATGACTGCGCGCGTGACCTGAAAATCTTGGTCATGACCTAGTTTTGAACCTACTTTGCTCAAACTTTGATCAATCATATCTCACTCAATTTTTATCCAATAGAGATGTTCCACATATGGATGTGAAGCTTAAAACAAGATCTTTTGTTGTGGCCGAGTGGAATTTTCATTTGGTGCTTCAATTTTAAATGGCCTTGGTTCAAACTCTGATGCAAAATGGCCAAAACTTGCTATTTTTAGTAACCCTTCTTCTTCCAAAAATGGCAACTTTCCACCTCTTGATTTTTTCATGATTCCTTTGGAGTTTCTTGACCAAATTTTGTACATTGGATGCATGTAACATGAATTTCATGATTTTGGGCTCAAAAAGTCAAGAGTTGACTTTTTCCTCTGATTATTTGACTTGGCCCCAATTCTCCTGATTTTTTATCTTTCTTCCAATTGAACCACTTCTAAAACCAATTGAGAGGCAATTCTCCATACACATACACTTAAGAACATGTAGAATACCATGACATCAAGTTTTGTCCAAAAAATCAAAGATTCCCTGATTTAATGGGAAACCCTAGTTTTGGTGCCCACCTCCTAGGAGAAAAATGTGCAGTCTTCAATTTCAAATTCCTCAGAGTATGTTGTGTATCCTCTTAAAGGATGATGAGATATACCATTTGAGGATGATTTTGGATCAATGAGCTATCTCTTTTGAGGGTTTTCCTTCAGTTTTTGAACCTCTTGCATAGTGAAAGATGTAGTGCTTCAATCTCCCATTGTATCTCACTTCCTTGAGGTTTTGAATGATCAATTGAGATGGTATGAGACATGAAAGACCTCTTGGCTTGCCTTGAGGAAACTTGATTGACCTTTTTGTGCTTTGAATGATCTCTTGATTGTCCACCTTCCACCTGATCACATGCCCTGATGGTAAGAAGGATGCTATGCTTCATTTTTCTATGTTAAATGCAATGTAATGTTAATGAGGTGGATATGATATGATAAATGATAATGCCATGCTATGATGACAAAGAGGGAGAGAAAATTTTGGGGTATTACAGCTGCCCCTATTCAAGCGCTGTAAACCTGAATGCCTAAAAGCAATTGCTTTCGGTCTTTCAAGGTATATAGTGATTGAATACCAAATATAACCAAAAATTTGCTCTGGATGATGAGGAAGAAACTCCCCCGACATTGCTGGATTGAATCTTCAATGAAACATTGTCGGAGAAATCTGTCTTTTGAACGACACCAGACGTCTACTGGCTCGCCGCTTTACTGGTAAACTTTGATAATGTCTTTTATGCAATTCCAGATGACTACTGGCCTGCCACGCTACTGGTGGACTTTAGAAATGTCTTTTGGAACGACGCCAGACGACTACTGGCTTGCCACACTACTGGTGGACTTTAATAATGTCTTTTATGCAACTCCAGACGACTACTGGCCTGCCACACTACTGGTGGACTTTAGAAATGTCTTTTTGAACTACGCCAGACGACTACTGGTTTGCCACACTACTGGTGGACTTTGCAGCTTCGTGCCACCCGGAGACGGACTTTTGCCAATCCACTGTTGGACTTGTAGAATTTGCCACCCTTAGATGGACCTTTCGCCAATCCACTGTTGGACTTTTAGAATTTGCCACCCTTAGATGGACCTTTCGCCAATCCACTGTTGGACTTTTGCCACCCGAAGACGGACTTTTGCCAATCCACTGTTGGACTTTTAGCTGCTTTGCCACCCGAAGATGGACTTTTTCCAATCCACTGTTGGACTCTTGCCACCCGAAGATGGACTTTTGCCAATCCACTGTTGGACTTTTGCCACCCGAAGACGGACTTTTGCCAATCCACTGTTGGACTTTTAGAATTTGCCACCCTTAGATGGACCTTTCGCCAATCCACTGCTGGACTTTTGGAATTTGCCACCCTTAGATGGACCTTTCGCCAATCCACTGTTGGACTTTTGCCACCCGAAGACGGACTTTTGCCAATCCACTGTTGGACTTTTGCCACCCGAAGACGAACTTTTGCCAATCCACTGTTGGACTTTTAGAATTTGCCACCCTTAGATGGACCTTTCGCCAATCCACTGCTGGACTTTTGGAATTTGCCACCCTTAGATGGACCTTTCGCTAATCCACTGTTGGACTTTTGCCACCCGAAGACGGACTTTTGCCAATCCACTGTTGGACTTTGCTAACGTCTTTTAACAATGCCAGATGACTACTGGCTTGCCACACTAAGGGTGGACTTTCGCAAAATTCCAATACTGGATTACACTCTGCATCCGTGTCAGACATCTCTGCCGACTTTGCCGAGGAACAATGATCAATGACTTAACTTTAGAGGTTCCTGAGAGGATAGTATCTTTGCTGGAGAATGAACAATCCGTCTGCTTCGAATAGTCAAGTTTGCCAAAAATAAATTGGACTTGAAGAATAATAAATCTGCCAGTAATCACTTCATCTGCCGGGGGAATGAATTCTGGTCACAGCGATTCCGCTGGGGATGAGAATTTCTTTACATGGCGTCTTGCTAGGGAAGAAAAGTCATAAAAACTCTGCTTGGGGATCTATCCAATCCAAGACCCTTTGTAGGGGTTATCCACCTTCCGACCCGGCTGGGGAAAGACTGTATCATCCTTGTTGAGGAATAGATTCTGCCGATCTTATAAACCTCTGCGGGGAGAACAACAACTCAGCTGGGGAGTATTGCTGACAAGATTCGATGCTGACCTCTGTGGGGGATCATTACCAGAGACACTATCTTGCTGGGGATCAGGGCTACTCTGCCAGGGATACGCAAATCCTGGTTAGAACATTCCACTGCAACTTGCTAGGAAATAGTCCTTAGAGATCTGTTGGAGAAACCCAAAGCATATCCACAGTAGTCTGCTGAAGAATATGACTGTCGAGCTTAGGATAAGTACCACCATGCATCATGTTAGGCGAGCTTCCCTTTAGACAATTCCGTTAGGGATGACGAGTTTATAACAAACTATGCTGGAGGAAACTGCTTTAAAGCGTCTCGTGCTGGGGAATGCCTTTTAAGAGGATTTTACAGAAGACCAACTGTCCTCAAACTCTACTGGGCATGATCAACACTTCATGCTGAGGAAACAAACATGCCCCATGCTTGGGCAAACCAACAATTCGCCCCCGAAGAGGATGTCATAAGAGGATTTTATAGAAGATTTAGCCTCTTCAAACTCCTGCGATTTCGCTGGGGATAACGACCATCAGCTTCGGTATCGACGAGACCACTCTTTTGGGGAACTTGTGACCGTTATCGACACAGAAAAGCTTGTAGCTGTTGGAAGTACTGTATGAGAGAATCGACTTAATAAGATACAACGGGACCCAGTTGAACTTAATTCAATGATATCGAACCGTTATGAACGACCGTCGACCGAACGATGAACGCCGATCTCCTTACCCGTAATTGCCCCAGTCTTTTGCGTGGGGTAATTGATTACTGTTCTTGTGCTTAAAATCATCTGCACCTGCTACCTGCAACAAAAGAATACACACACATGCCCCGAATATTGCGTGGCTAGAATCCACCATCCGGGAGTATTCAACATTCAAAGTAATTTCAAATGTTTTTTTTTTTTTTTTGCAAGGCCGCCATGATTTCAAATGCAATGTTTTATCAAGAATTAGGACGTTTTTGCAAACAAAGCAATAAAACAAAAATAGAAAGCTTTTTATTGAAATTCAATTTATTGACTGAGAGCCCAGAATAGGCAATTACATCAGGAAGCAATCCCTGGAAAGAGGTGATCGCTGAAAATTGAGAAAAGAAACTATCCTAATGGCAATGTGAAAACGGAATTCCACTGAGTTTCCATTCTGTTATGACCAGTATGTCTTCAAAACTCCCCGACCTTGCCTTCTGAGGAATGATCAGACCGATTCCTATCTTTCAGAACGTCAGTTGTTCAAACGGTAATTGGGTACAGATAACTCAGACCGTAGTCATTCGCTTAAATCCCTCTTTTGCGTGGACCGCCCTTTCAGGTTTTCGATCCACCAGGATACCCTTTTTTGCCTAAGTTGCCCTTTCGGGTTTTCAACTTACCGGGTGTACAATTTTTTCAAATATATCCCTAATTTTTGCCCGAACCTTATTCTGTTTTTGGTTCGCCGGGATGCCCTTTCTTGCCTGGATTTTTTTATTTTTATTATCCAGCGGGTCTATTCATGCGAAGTATTTTTTGACTACGTTCGAGTTGACAGGGGATGAAAAGTCTTCGCCATCCATGGTTGTAAGCAATAAGGCTCCGCCCGAAAAGACCTTTTTAACCACGAATGGACCTTCATAGTTAGGAGTCCATTTGCCCCTGTAATCTGTATTGGGAGGAAGGATCCTTTTGAGTACCACATCTCCGACTTTGTAAACCCGAGGACGCACCTTTTGGTCAAATGCCTGCTTCATTCTGCGCTGATATAGTTGCCCATGACATACAGCCGCCAATCGCTTTTCCTCAATAAGGCTCAGCTGATCAAATCTGGATCGTACCCATTCAACCTCATCTAGCTTAACATCCATCATGACTCTGAGGGATGGAATCTCTACTTCAACCGGTAGCACTGCCTCCATACCATATACAAGTGAGAATGGGGTTGCCCCAGTGGATGTGCGTACCGACGTTCGATACCCATGCAAAGCAAATGGTAACATCTCATGCCAATCTTTGTACGTGACAACCATCTTCTGCACAATCTTCTTGATATTTTTGTTGGCCGCTTCAACCGCGCCATTCATCTTTGGGCGGTACGGAGAAGAATTGTGATGTTCGATTTTGACGTCCCGGCATAATTCAGCCATCATCTTGTTATTCAAATTAGAACCATTATCAGTAATGATTCTTTCGGGAATTCCATATCGGCAAATGATATCCCGTTTTAAGAAACGAGCGACCACTTGTTTCGTAACATTGGCATAGGATGCAGCTTCAACCCATTTGGTGAAGTAATCAATTGCCACCAAGATGAAACGATGACCGTTAGAAGCTGTAGGCTCAATCTTTCCGATCATATCAATGCCCCACATGGCAAACGGCCAGGGCGACGACATGATACTCAACGGATTTGGAGGCACATGCACTTTGTCTGCATAGATCTGGCATTTATGGCATTTATGGGCATATTTGCAATAATCTGACTCCATAGTCAACCAATAATATCCCGATCTTAACAACTTTTTAGCCATTGCCTGCCCTCCGGCATGGGTACCGAAAGAGCCTTCGTGCACTTCAATCATCAACAGGTATGCTTCATGTCTATCCACACATCTAAGCAGGACCGTGTCAAAATTTCTCTTATACAGCACGCCATCTTTGTTCAAGAAGAAACTACCAGCTAGCCTTCTCAACGTCTTCCTGTCTTTGGACGATGCCCCGGGCGGGTACTCTTGATTGCTCAAGAAGCATTTAATATCATGGTACCAAGGCTTGTCATCGGACGTTACGTCGACCGCAAACACAAATGCAGGTCTGTCAAGGCGGGATACTTCAATCTTAGGTACATGGTTCCATCCTTGCACTTTGATCATGGAAGACAAAGTGGCCAAGGCATCAGCGAACCTATTCTCATCTCGAGGAATATGGTACAGTTTCACTGTTGTGAAAAATGTCAGCAATCTCCTTGTATAATCTCTGTACGGCACTAGATTTGCTTGGTGCGTGTACCAACTCCCTTTCACTTGATTGATTACCAAAGCTGAATCACCGAATATATCAAGGGTCTTAATCCGTAGATTAATCGCTTCCTCGATCCCCATTATACAAGCTTCGTACTCTGCTTCATTGTTGGTGCATCCGAAAGTTATTCGGGCAGTGAATGGCATATGAACACCTTCCGGCGTGATAAGAACTGCTCCAACTCCGCACCCATTCATATTGACAGCCCCATCAAACATCAGACTCCATTTGGATTCAGGGTCTGGCCCCTCCTCTGGGAGTGGTTCCTCGCAGTCTTTAGCTTTGAGAAACATGATGTCCTCATCAGGGAAGTCAAATTTCATGGGTTGGTAATCATCAATCGGCTGTTGCGCAAGATAGTCGGACAAGATACTTCCTTTGATGGCCTTTTGGGAAGTGTACTGGATGTCATACTCTGTCAAGACCATTTGCCACCGTGCAACTCTGCCTGTCAGTGCTGGTTTCTCGAAAATGTACTTGATAGGATCCATTTTTGAAATCAACAAGGTTGTGTGCCTGACCATATATTGCCTCAATCGCTTAGCGGCCCATGCAAGCGCACAGCATGTCTTTTCAAGCATCGAGTACCGGGACTCACAATCGTTGAACTTTTTGCTCAGGTAGTAGATAGCATGCTCCTTCCTACCTGTCTCGTCATGTTGACCGAGAACACAACCCATGGAACCTTCAAGCACTGTCAGATACATTATCAGCGGTCTCCCTTCAACTGGAGGCATTAGAATCGGAGGTTCCTGCAAGTATTCTTTTATCTTATCGAATGCCAATTGGCAATCGTCATTCCACCTGACCGTTTGATCTTTCCTTAACAATTTAAATATTGGTTCACACGTGGCTGTTAGGTGAGATATGAACCTTGCAATGTAGTTCAATCTACCCAAGAAACCACGAACCTCTTTTTCTGTTCTTGGTTCAGGCATTTCTTGTATCGCTTTCACCTTGGCAGGATCAACCTCAATTCCTCTTTCGCTCACAATGAAACCCAACAACTTTCCAGAACGCACCCCAAACGTGCACTTGTTTGGATTTAATCTTAGACGGAACTTTCTCAACCTTTCAAACAGCTTTTTCAGGTTAATCAGATGTTCCTCTTCTGTTCTCGACTTGGCAATCATATCATCTACATAACATTCGATCTCCTTATGAATCAAGTCATGAAACAATGTTACCATCGCCCGCTGGTACGTTGCCCCTGCGTTTTTCAACCCAAAAGGCATTACTTTATAGCAATATGTACCCCACGGAGTAATGAACGTGGTCTTCTCCATATCTTCAGGTGCCATCTTGATCTGGTTGTACCCGGAGAAACCGTCCATAAATGAGAACACTGAAAACTGAGCTGTATTATCGACCAGCACATCAATATGAGGTAGTGGAAAATCATCTTTTGGGCTAGCTTTATTAAGATCTCGATAATCCACACACATTCTCACTTTTCCATCTTTCTTCGGTACTGGCACGATGTTGGCTACCCACGGAGGATATTTAGTCACAGCAAGAAACCCAGCATCCCACTGCTTCTGGACTTCCTCCTTAATCTTTAAAGCCATGTTGGGGTGAGTCCGACGAAGTTTCTGCTTGACTGGCGGACATTCTTCTCTCAATGGCAGCCTGTGCACAACAATATCCGTATCCAACCCCGACATGTCTTGATACGACCAGGCGAAGATGTCAACGTACTCGCGCAACATTTCAGTCAAAGTTTTCTTCACATCTTCTTGCAAGCTGGCACCAATCCTGATCTCTTTCTTGGCATCCTTGGCACCAATATTGATGATTTCTACAGTCTCCTGATGAGGCTGGATGACCCTTTCCTCTTGCTTCAACAATCTGGCCAGTTCTTCAGGGAGTTCACAATCTTTCTCATCCCCTTCTTCGGCTTGATAAATCGGATTGTCAAAGTCATACATAGCCATATCAAAATCTTTATCAGTGGTATCCGGAGGATCAAGTCTGCATGAACGGGTTCATGCCTTATTTTAGAATTTATTTTTAAGCAAAACAAAAGAAAATGAAACATTGCCATTTTATTTTTTGTGCAAAAATAAAAACTGAAAGACAGAGAACAAAATTTGATTGCAAAACGTCCTTTATTAATGATTAAAAATTGCAAATGCAACCAGGGTGGCCCTACAAATGAATCTATACGCCTTGGGCAGAGCGCAAGATTTTGACATGCATTATGGTTAGAAAAAACAAAGAAAAATTACTCTGTCTGAAGAGTAACCCGGATGACTTCTTCAACAGACCAGTTCTGCACTTGTTGTCCCGGAGCATGAGGGCGTACCCAGTTGTCCAGGTCACAAACACTGTCAATACTATCCTCTGTGGCTGCACAAGACTGGTCCGTGTAGATAATTCCCCCACTATTGAAAGTAATGGGTCCCCTGCTCCCCGCATCTGAATTTGTAGAGGGATGATAACCAATACCAAATTTGTCTTCCTTCATTGGGGTCTCTATCAACCTGCCCCAACCTTGGGCGTTGCCTGCCCTGACGACTTCGACAGCTTGTTTGTAAGATGAAATGGAGGTACTGGCCCCAACTGGTACAGAAGAAGGCTCAGGTGCATCGTCAATATTGACTGCTTCAAATGATTGGCACAGCATCTCATGAATTTCCCCATCCATTTCAACATACTTGAATGTGGACAAGTGACTCACAAAGATGTCTTCTTCCCCGCACACCGTCACAACCTGCCCTTCAAACTCATACTTCAGCTTTTGATGTAGAGTAGAAGTAACAGCCCCGGCTAAAGTCCAACAGTGGATTGGCAAAAGTCCGTCTTCGGGTGGCAAAAGTCCAACAGTGGATTGGCGAAAGGTCCATCTAAGGGTGGCAAATTCCAAAAGTCCAGCAGTGGATTGGCGAAAGGTCCATCTAAGGGTGCCAAATTCTAAAAGTCCAACAGTGGATTGGCAAAAGTCCGTCTTCGGGTGGCAAAAGTCCAACAGTGGATTGGCAAAAGTCCGTCTTCGGGTGGCAAAAGTCCAACAGTTGATTGGCGAAAGGTCCATCTAAGGGTGGCAAATTCCAAAAGTCCAGCAGTGGATTGGCGAAAGGTCCATCTAAGGGTGGCAAATTCTAAAAGTCAAACAGTGGATTGGCAAAAGTCCGTCTTCGGGTGGCAAAAGTCCAACAGTGGATTGGCAAAAGTCCGTCTTCGGGTGGCAAGAGTCCAACAGTGGATTGGCAAAAGTCCATCTTCGGGTGGCAAAGCAGCTAAAAGTCCAACAGTGGATTGGCAAAAGTCCGTCTTCGGGTGGCAAAAGTCCAACAGTGGATTGGCGAAAGGTCCATCTAAGGGTGGCAAATTCCAAAAGTCCAACAGTGGATTGGCGAAAGGTCCATCTAAGGGTGGCAAATTCCAAAAGTCCAGCAGTGGATTGGCGAAAGGTCCATCTAAGGGTGGCAAATTCTAAAAGTCCAACAGTGGATTGGCAAAAGTCCGTCTTCGGGTGGCAAAAGTCCAACAGTGGATTGGCGAAAGGTCCATCTAAGGGTGGAAAATTCCAAAAGTCCAGCAGTGGATTGGCGAAAGGTCCATCTAAGGGTGGCAAATTCTACAAGTCCAACAGTGGATTGGCAAAAGTCTGTCTTCGGGTGGCACGAAGCTGCAAAGTCCACCAGTAGTGTGTCAAGCCAGTAGTCGTCTGGCGTCGTTCAAAAAGACATTTCAAAAGTCCACCAGTAGTGTGGCAGGCCAGTAGACGTCTGGAGTTGCATAAAAGACATTATTAAAGTCCACCAGTAGTGTGGCAAGCCAGTAGTCGTCTGGCGTCGTTCCAAAAGACATTTCTAAAGTCCACCAGTAGCGTGGCAGGCCAGTAGTCGTCTGGAATTGCATAAAAGACATTATCAAAGTTTACCAGTAAGGCGGCGAGCCAGTAGACGTCTGGTGTCGTTCAAAAGACAGATTTCTCCGACAATGTTTCATTGAAGATTCAATCCAGCAATGTCGGGGGAGTTTCTTCCTCATCATCCAGAGCAAATTTTTGGTTATATTTGGTATTCAATCACTATATACCTTGAAAGACCGAAAGAAATTGCTTTCAGGCATTCAGGTTTACAGCGCTTGAATAGGGGCAGCTGTAATACCCCAAAATTTGCTCTCCCTCTTTGTCATCATAGCATGGCATTATCATTTATCATATCATATCCACCTCATTAACATTACATTGCATTTAACATAGAAAAATGAAGCATAGCATCCTTCTTACCATCAGGGCATGTGATCAGGTGGAAGGTGGACAATCAAGAGATCATTCAAAGCACAAAAAGGTCAATCAAGTTTCCTCAAGGCAAGCCAAGAGGTCTTTCATGTCTCATACCATCTCAATTGATCATCCAAAACCTCAAGGAAGTGAGATACAATGGGAGATTGAAGCACTACATCTTTCACTATGCAAGAGGTTCAAAAACTGAAGGAAAACCCTCAAAAGAGATAGCTCATTGATCCAAAATCATCCTCAAATGGTATATCTCATCATCCTTTAAGAGGATACACAACATACTCTGAGGAATTTGAAATTGAAGACTGAACATTTTTCTCCTAGGAGGTGGGCACCAAAACTAGGGTTTCCCATTAAATCAGGGAATCTTTGATTTTTTGGACAAAACTTGATGTCATGGTATTCTACGTGTTCTTAAGTGTATGTGTATGGAGAATTGCCTCTCAATTGGTTTTAGAAGTGGTTCAATTGGAAGAAAGATAAAAAATCAGGAGAATTGGGGCCAAGTCAAATAATCAGAGGAAAAAGTCAACTCTTGACTTTTTGAGCCCAAAATCATGAAATTCATGTTACATGCGTCCAATGTACAAAATTTGGTCAAGAAACTCCAAAGGAATCATGAAAAAATCAAGAGGTGGAAAGTTGCCATTTTTGGAAGAAGAAGGGTTACTAAAAATAGCAAGTTTTGGCCATTTTGCATCAGAGTTTGAACCAAGGCCATTTAAAATTGAAGCACCAAATGAAAATTCCACTCGGCCACAACAAAAGATCTTGTTTTAAGCTTCACATCCATATGTGGAACATCTCTATTGGATAAAAATTGAGTGAGATATGATTGATCAAAGTTTGAGCAAAGTAGGTTCAAAACTAGGTCATGACCAAGATTTTCAGGTCACTCGCGCAGTCATTTTTACAAGCATGTGGTGGGCCAAATGTACACCTATTTTTCATCAAGATAAAAGCCTCAAATGGAAAAGTTTCCAACATCAAAGTTGTTCCTTGTAGTGTCATCTTCAATGTTGATGTTGTGAAAATTTTGATTTAACCAAGTTATGAGATAGTTTGGAGGGTTCAAAGTCATGTTGTTTGTGCTGAAATTTTGTGTGCCAAGTTGCCATGCCAGCCAACCTCTGGCCACGCCCACCAACCAGTTTTGAACCAATGCATTCATAGCTGTTTTTAGGCATATTTGAGACCTCATTTCACTTCAACTTTCAAACCAATGTTGTTCCCCAATGTACCATCTTTCTAATGACATCAATGTTTCATTGTTTCATTCACTAACCATGGAGAAATTCACCCTTAAACACCCACTGTCACCATGATGATTTGTTGCACAATTTGGTTCACTCATACTACAAACACTTCCACACTTTGTTTCCACATTTGGTCAAGCACATCACTTACACAATGTTTAGTATCACGTGCCATGCATGGGAATAGAAAGAACAAAACTTGCTTAGCAAGTTTCTGATGCATCAGCTTCTGCTACATAAACTGTGTCCACTCTCTTTCTCATTACTCCCACCACAACTGTCATGAGCCAGCTGCATCTTACCATGGCTCTCCCTAACTAACTTGACTCAGTTAGTTAGGGATGACTCATTTAACTCAATGCCAACTCACCTAACTCACTCATTTGACCACGGTTGAGCTCAATTAACCACACATATAAATTCACCTCTCACTCACAAATTGAAGTTCAGTTTTTGATTCTCACTTTTTCTCTCAAAACACTTCAGAAAACTCTCTCATTTTCTCCACATTCTCTGAAGTTTTTTCTCTCTCTCTGTACACGAGCTTCATCATCCTCTGTCACATTTCATCCTCACCATCATCAGTGTGCTATTTCTGATCAAAAACTAGGGAGAAGAAGTTGAATTCATCAATTGTATTGTGGTCCAGTTGAGTTTGCATTGTGATTTTCTTCAAGATCTCAAGTTGCAACTGCATTTATTTTGCACGAATCAAGCTCAAGCTCAAGGGTGGATCTCGTGTTTTCTTTTGCTTCAAGATTCTGCAAACTTCAGGTTTCATTTACTACAACGCTGTTGCATGGTTTTAGCTTGATCTTATATGTTTAAAGCTTATTAGAAGCTGTGTGCGTTCTGTTTAGTTGATATGCTCATTAGGAGTTTAGGTGTGATTTTAGGGCAAAATGTATGGACGCGGTTTGTTGTATGTGTGCATGATCTGTGATAAGTAATTGCATATTTGTGATGTGCTGGAGCTTAGCTTTCGATTGATGTATTGTTTGTGGAATTCTGGGATTTTTTAAAGTTGCAGGTGGTGGCTATTGGCCGGAGAAGGTGACCGGAGGTCCCCTCCGGCCGGTGACTGTGTTGGCTAGGGTTTCACCATGTTTTAATCGTGTACGTTCATTTTTGCGTGATCGTGTGGCTTGTAGGTGGACAGCGCATTAAAAATCATGTACAAGTCACATGCGTATTTCTGAATTGGACTTAGATCAGTTTGCTTTCCACACCCCCACGCTTTCAAAGCCCAAATGAATTGAACTACTATTTTGCTATGTTTACACCCCATCCACATTTCATTTCTATTTTATTTTCATTTTTTTTTTACTTGTTTCATGATTGCATTTTAAAAATACCAAAATGTCATTAAAAATTCCACGAAAATTCATGTTGCATCTTGACATATTAAGGTAATTTTCCATAATTTTTAATTACAATTTGGTGAATATTTGCATGTTAATTCATAATTTTTCTTTATTGCTTTTGGAAATAGTTTCTATTTTCATACCTTTACTTCAAACTTTTATTTCTCCTAAACCATTAAACGTTTTTGATTCATTCTTGTTGCATTCATTTCATACCACATTAAAATTCATAAAATCATTTTTTTACATTTTTTTACTTTTTTTTTCATTACATTTTGACTCCACTCTTTGGCATGATTAATTTTGGTTCTTCACTCTCTTTGACCCCTAATATAAATGACTAATTTTGTGGATGTTTGAGTGAAATTTTATGACATGTTTTGCTTCTGTTTGTAGAATATCTTGACCAAGTTTCATAATTTTTGGAGGTGGTTAGCTATTTTTAGTTGAATTGTTCTTTAAGGTACCTCTAATTGAGTCCTAATTGCATGAACCTAACTTTAATTGATGAAAGGCACTTGTGCCATTGTTTGAGATTTCTTTTTAGGTTATCTTAGATACCTTAAGACTTGCATGAATCATATTTGATCAGTGGTGCATCATTTTGCCATGTCTTGATTACTCATCTAAAGTTGAACATCTTATGTGAACCTTTTTTGACTTAAATGACTTGTGTTTGCATTTATATTCCTCCATTCATACTTGTATGCTCATTCATGCATGATCAATGGCATTTTGAACATGTTAACCTACTGAACTCATTCATTCTCAACTCATTCCATAAATGTATGATCATTCCATCTCATGTAGGTGACTTAAATGCATTCAAAACATGAAAACTCCTTAACTTCATCTCTTCTTCATCCATTCACCAATGATTGTATGCTTTTGTGATGGACTTAAACTACTTGTAATTGACATTTATAGGGCATTTTAAGACATGTTTGAATTCTGAACTTGATTTTACTTGGTTTGTTTGGCCATTTTAACATCATCTTTCTTACTTCTTCATCTTCTTTCTTCTTCCACAAGTAAAGGTAGTTACTTAGAACTTACCCTCACTTCTTTTACCCAATTTAGATGTGCTACTATTAGGAGTAAATTAGGACCTTTAGCTACTGCCCCTAAGTGGTTTGAGCCTTTAATTGTTGGTTCTTCTTTGGTTGTGTGCTTACTTGCTTATCATTTGTTCATAGGTGTTATTTCTAACATTTTTAGGTGCAAGTGGTAAGTAAATTGGATGTGGATATGCTTCCACCTCCTACCTTCTTCCCTTAACTCCTTTAATGCCTTCAAAGTGTGATTGTGAAGCATGTAATGCTATCATTTTCTTAATTGCACACCATCCCTTCTTAGGTTCTTTCTTCACTTCATTAAGAAGTAAGAAGAATACTAAGCTTCCTTCTCTTCTTCTTCTCATCTTCTTTTATCTTCACTTCAAGCAAGGAGCACATACAACACTAAGGAGTTTCTTTCTTCTCTTTAAACCTCACAAACCTTTAGGATCACTCCCTTAACTAATCAATTAGGATTGAGTCTTAGTTCATATAGATTTTCACCTTTGATCCGCCCTTGAGTCTCTCATCTTCTCATCTCAAAGAAAACTCAAAATATCCAATAAAGGTAAGCACTTATTGCATTTAGGCCTTTCATATAAAGAAAAGATTATAAAGGGGTTTTCTCTTATAATCTTAGAATATATAGCAATATAGCCCATCTTGGGTCAATGTGTTAAACATCCGATCTTGTATGAGGGACTTAAATGCAATACTTGTTGAAGGTACAAATAATAAAAACACTTCTTCATTTCTTAATCAACAAAAATACTTAATAAACACAAGTATGCTAGTGTGTTTGAACCTTGACAATTGGAACTAAGTGTGGGGGTCTTCTTCGCTCTTAGTGTGTCTTCTTGCTCATTCCATCTTGGAATGTGAGAATGTACACATTCCAATGACTAAGATTCAGATACACTATCATATGCAAACAAATGAAAAAACTCTTAAAAGACAAAAATAAACAATAACGTCTTTTCCTTCGGGAATTCTTTTCTCATCTCATTCATTCTCAACGCACGAACGTGCTCCTACTCGTTCTCTTGCAAGATGGTAACGCACTCGGACCAGCGAGCCTGCAACACCTGAGCCAGAACGTAAGCCGTTCTCTAAAAAACACAAACAATCCATCCCTATTGAGGGGAACTACGTCGCTCTGATTCTCATGCTCCCGATGAGATACGTAGGCAGTGGGGTAGGACCCATGCGAGCACTTCTTTTATTTTCCCTACATTTGTTTCTCGTTCCTTTTCCTTTCTTTCTCCTTTCTTTCTTTCAGTTCCTTTTCCAGCATTATTTTCTTTGCACCCTTTGATCGAGACAAGCAAGCGTGGATCCCATCGGGTACGATGGACGCGAGGGGGTGCTAATACCTTCCTCTCGCGTAACCGACTCCCTTACCCATTCTCTTGGTCGTAAGACCATGCTCTTTTCCTTTCTTCAGGTTTATGCGGTGTTTCCTTTCCCTCTCTTGGGATAAATACACATTGCTGGCGACTCTGTTCGGTGCCACTTTCGCGTTTGTACTAGGATGAAAATCCCGGGAGCGACAGCTGGCGACTCTGCTGGGGAGTCTGGTTGACCTATTGCTGGTCCATCCTAAGCGAGTCAATCCTAGCGCTTGTTTGTTTTTTCATTGGGTGTTTACTGTTGTGCTATATGTTGCTGTTTATTTATTTTACTGCATTTACTGCATTTTAGCATTACATATCATATATTATATTGTGTTGCACTATTTTGTCTGTTTGGCGGGATGGGATTTCTGAGAGATAAGCCCATTACACAGGCTTGAGTATACACTTAGAATTAGAGTGGAGAGTAGTGGGACCTACGTGCCGTTTGGAGTGCGTTGGGTGTTCACGAAATTCACAGCTAGACGAGGCTATCTTGGGACACGTCGTGGCATGCGCATCTTGCGTATTCCAGGATGTAGATCTAGAGAGCTGTCGACTCTAGTGACCGATCATGAGGACCTTAGTGGAAACATCCCTCTTTAGCGGTGACAGTGGCAGACCACATTCTGTGGCAAACCCATTCGCACCCGAGGGCCCACTTTGGAACTTGCATAGGATGACTTTTATTTTCTAAGGGGAGTCAGTGGACGACCTCTTTGATTGGCATAGCATTGTATCCTACGGGCTGAATGTGCTATTGCTTCTCAAACCTTCGAAGCTGACAAGCCTTATTTTCTAAGAACCACATGTGAGTATGGGCGGGATGTTTACAGGTTTGCAGGAAACCCAACCTCCTACCTACCTTACTTGTGATTCTATGATGATTTCAGACATTGTATCCTATGACAGTGATTTAAGTGTTCATCTCACATATTGCCAGATTCAGTACAGAGACACAGTGCACACAGTTCAATACAGACACAGACACTTGATTACCTGATCACATGCCCTTTTGCATTGCATTATCATATCATAACCGTTATGTTTGTCATTTTCAGGGGCATAATACGTTTCTGATTCCAATCCATGGGTTCAACAGAGATCGTTGCCGAGAGAAAGAACAACGTGTCTTACAAATTTCCAGACCCTGTTTTGGATTCATTGCTCAAAGTTATAGATATGGCTGGTCCGGGTATTCTTGATAGGTTTCAGAAGAGCTACGGGAATTTGGTTGGGATGGTCCGTACAATCACCAAGTATGAACATGATGCTTTGCACACTCTGCTGCAGTTCTACGAGCCTTCGTTGAGATGCTTTCTCTTCCCAGATTACATTTTGATGCCAGCACTGGAAGAATTCTCATTTATTTTGGGAATTCCGATCACGCCGGCAATACCATTCTTCTCTGGTAGTTCCCCTAGCGTAAAAGAAATTGCTGCTGCGTTACAAATGAATCAGACAGTGGTAAAGAGTGGTGTGAGCAGTAAAAACGGAGTTAGCGGATTTCATTTAGAATTTCTGTCTGGACAAGCCCAAGAGGCTGCAAGTGCTAAAAATTTGACGGTTTACAATTCCATTATGGCTCTCTGTATATATGGCCTAGTTCTCTTTCCCAATCAGCAAGACTTTGTGGATATGCAAGCAACGAGGGTTTTCGTCCTTAAAAATCCAGTCCCTACTTTGTTAGGAGATTTTTATCATTCTGTACACTATAAGAACGAGAAAAGAAGGGGAGGATCTATTAGTTGTTGTACCCCACTGCTGAGTCATTGGTTTTTCAAACATTTGCCTCAGACAGGTGCCTTTGTGGAAACCAAAGATGTGGCGAAATGGTCTAAACGATTGATGGGTTTAACTGCTGATAACATTGTATGGTTTGACCACCGGTTGTTGAGAATAGAGCTTGTCACAAGATGCGGAAATTTTCCAAATGTACCTTTGATTGGTAGAAAATGAGGGATCAATTATAATCCAGTTTTGGCCATCCGACAGTTTGGGTATGCTTCCAGGGATCCTCCTACAGAGCAAGATGTGGAAGAATCGTTATTCTTTACAGGAACTAAAGATGCGAAGGTGGTAGAAGTAGTAAATGCTTGGAAAGATAAGCATAAAATTGGAAAAGCAGTTTTTGGGAAAGGAGATTGTAGGACTTATCCTGAATATGACAGATGGATTGAGACGAAAGTAGAGGAATTGCTTTTACCCTTTTCAAGGGGACCTCTTTTATGTTCAGTGCAGCCAGAACAACCCACCATGGTGGCTATTGAAGAATGTGAGAAGTGGAAGAAAATGGTCAGAGAGTTGCAGATAGAGAATTCTGGAATGAGCAGATGTCTTCAGAAAGCTCTAGCTGACAACAAAGAGTTGGAAAAGAGAGCATTGAAAGCAGAAAAAACCTTGGCTGACAAAGAGGAAGATTTTGATGACCGAGCTCGGTACTTTCGGAAACTTACTTTGGGAGCAGATGACACTAGTCAGGCTCACAAGATTACAAAACAGGCTTTAGCCCGAAACAAGGATTCATTAGCTCAACTTCGTCAAGCTTGGGATGAAGTCAGAATTGAAAATGCCGAGTTAAAGGATCAGTCAAAGACTAAAGACGAGGAGCTTAAAAAGGCACATGAGCAGAGGAGAAAGTATCGGGAAAGTCTCGGTAAAAGTCAAGAACAGTTAGAAGAAGCTAGACGCCAGCTGAAGAATACCAAGAAAGAGTTTGAAGAAGCCATGATAGAAAGAGAGATACTCAAGACGCAAGCTGGCATAAAGAGACACAAAGGAGTGCATGATGACGAAGCTCTTATGCTGCATATGGGTTCTTTAACTGAAGCTCTTGAGAAAAGGGATGTCTTGATCAAAGAAATGATTGAAAAGCCGAATCACCAGCGCACCCGTATACTTTTTGAGGAGATCAAGTATTCAAGTGATAAGCTGAAGGATGTGGAACTGTCAGACTGATGTTCTTTTCCCTGTATTTTGTTGTTAATGGTTACCATCAGGCTTGTTGATGGATCCATTTTTTTCCTTGTATTGCATTGGCGGATGAGCCTTTCTTAAATACTTGAATACTTTGTTGAATGAGTATGAGCAGTTTATTCAGAATTACTCTTTATCAGATATCTACACACAAGCACATGACCACGACACGTCTCTTTATACCACGATTTCTGGTCTTCAGATTTCTGTGGTTTGGATTGGAATCAGGGTGTAAAGCACTTTGGAAATGATAAACATAACATTGCATGGCATTGCATATCATTCTGCATTTCTGTTACTTGCTTTTCAGGTACTCGTTGCAGGGTCTCTAACCTTTATTTGATTTCAGGCAGTATAGCTGAGAATTATATTCACCGATATTCAACGCGAAGAAATCAAGTAAGAATCATGGATCAAGTGCAAAGTGATTTGGCTGAAATGAGGGCGCGTATGGACCAGTTCATGACCCTCATGACTGGCATGGCGCAAAATCAGGAGAGATTGAGGCTGCTGGTCGAGCGTCCAGACAATGGGCCCGAAGGTGATCAGCGTGACAATTCACAGGGACATGGCATTCCTCCTCCCGGTGGCAACCCTCCTCCTGGTGGTAACAATCGGGGTAATGGAAATGGTAGGCAGGCTGGTGTTACTCTTGAAGATCCTCTGGAAGACCAATTTACTCTGCTGGATGCAGATGTGGGTAATCACAGTGATCGAAGGTATGACGAGTTAGCAGAAAAGATCAGGGCCATAGAATGCAAGAACTCTATGGGTATTGATGTTACTAGCTTGGGGCTGGTCCCAGGAGTCAGAATTCCTCCTAAATTCAAGCCTCCCACTTTTGATAAGTATCACGGCAATGCGTGTCCCCAAACGCATCTTCAAGCTTACTTTGGGAAGATTTCAGCCCATACAGAGGACGAGAAGCTATGGATGCACTATTTTCAGGACAGTTTGGCTGGAGCGTCCTTGACCTGGTATATGAAGTTGAATAGAGCTGCTGTGAAGAGTTGGAAAGATCTGGCAGAAGCGTTCCTGAAGCAATACCAGTACAATATTGACATGGCGCCCAACTGCACTCAATTGCAGGGGTTGTCACAAAATGCCAAGGAGAGTTTCAAAGAATATGCACAGAGGTGGAGGGAAATGGCTGCACAGGTTCAACCTCCCTTGTCAGACAGAGAAATGGCGGATATGTTTATGGGCACCTTGCAAGGGGCCTATCTTGATAGATTAGCTGCTTGTCCGTCAACTGGATTTGCTGATATTGTGATTGCGGGAGAAAGAATAGAAAGTCTGTTAAAGCTTGGAAAGATCCAAGATGTGAGTGGGGCTGGCTCTTCGGGGACGAAGAAACCGTTTGCTAGTAACCAGAAAAGAAGAGAAGGTGATACGAATGCTGTGTTTAGGGGACGAGGCAGAGGGCGTTCTCAAGCTTATTATCAGGTAGATGCTGTAACAATCCCCACACCGTCTGTTCAGAAACAACAACCCCAACAACAAGTTCAGCAGCAACAACAACAACCTTTTTTCCAGCAAAGGTCTAGGCAGAGGGATCGTAAGATGGATCCTCTCCCTATGACTTATGCCGCGTTGTTGCCTCAGCTACTCGAGTTAAAGTTGGTAGAACTCCGTACTATGAAAGCTCCGGTTACTGGAAACCTGCCACCTAACTTCGATGCTAATGCTCGTTGTGAGTTCCACTCAGGTGCGCAGGGGCACTCCATTGAAAAATGTTGGGCTTTCCACCATAAAGTACAAGACTTGATTGATGCTAAAGCCATTAATTTCTCTCCCGTTCTTAATATTACTCAGCATCCCATGCCTGATCATAGTGCAGCAAATGTATACGCTATTGAAGATGGGAGGAGATTGAATCTGGTGACAGATATCCATCAAGTGAAAACTTCTTTGTTGGTTGTAAAAGATCGTTTATTGAAGAGACAGGTGTTCCCGGGCTGTAATCAAGATTGTTCTGAGTGTATGAATCAGGAGAATGGCTGTGATAAGTTGAAGATGGGTTTACAGAATCTGATAGATGAAGGATGTCTATAATTCGACAGAGTCGTGAAAGACACTGATGAGGTATCAACCGTGACCATCTATTATACTCCCGCTGAGATTCAAATGCCGGTCAATGCAGCTCCCGTGGCGAGCGTTGCGCAAGAAAGGCCCAGTCCTGTCACTATCACGGTGCCAGGACCAATTCCGTTCACATCTACGAAGGCTATCCCATGGCACTATGGGGCAGATGTATATTACGAAGGTAAAAAGCAGGAAGTTGAGTCGTCAGTCAGCCCAAATATTGATAATGTAGGGGGTGTAGGGGGCTTTACAAGGAGCGGAAGGTTGTTCGCTCCCCAAACCTTGAGAAGTGATAAAGAGGCAGAAGCTGCAGCAAAGGCTAAGGGTAAACAGGTGGTTGAAAATGCGCCTACACCTGAAGCAGAGACAAAGATTACTTTTGATAAGGAGATGGAAGAATTCATGAAGATAATCAAGAAAAGCGATTATAAGATTGTGGACCAACTAAATCAGACCCCTTCAAAGATTTCAATCTTGTCACTATTGATGTGCTCTGATGCGCATCGGCAGGCGTTGCTGAAAGTATTGAAGAGTGCATACGTGCCACAGGAAATTACTGTTAATCAGCTTGAGGGCGTAATCTCCAATGTTAATATTAGCCATGGCTTGGGCTTTACAAGTAGAGATTTGACTGTTGAGGGAAGAAACCACAATAAGGCTTTGCATATCACGATGGAGTGTAAGGGCGCAGTGTTATCTCATGTACTGGTAGACACTGGTTCATCACTTAATGTCTTGCCCAAGAAGGCGTTAATGAAGCTGGAAGTTGATGGTTTGATCCTAAGGCCTAGTGAATTGGTGGTCAGAGCATTCGACGGGACTAGACGATCTGTGTTCGGTGAGGTAGAATTGCCCGTACAAATTGGACCACAGGTATTCAAATCCACGTTCCATGTAATGGACATACAACCTGCATATAGCTGCCTATTGGGACGCCCTTGGATTCACGGAGCCGGGGCTGTTACTTCTACTCTACATCAAAAGCTGAAGTATGAGTTTGAAGGGCAGGTTGTGACGGTGTGCGGGGAAGAAGACATCTTTGTGAGTCACTTGTCCACATTCAAGTATGTTGAAATGGATGGGAAAATTCATGAGATGCTGTGCCAATCATTTGAAGCAGTAAATATTGACGATGCACCTGAGCCTTCTTCTGTACCAGTTGGGGCCAGTACCTCCATTTCATCTTACAAACAAGCTGTCGAAGTCGTCAGGGCAGGCAACGCCCAAGGTTGGGGCAGGTTGATAGAGACCCCAATGAAGGAAGACAAATTTGGTATTGGTTATCATCCCTCTACAACTTCAGATGCGGGGAGCAGGGGACCCATTACTTTCAATAGTGGGGGAATTATCTACACGGACCAGTCTTGTGCAGCCACAGAGGATAGTGTTGACAGTGTTTGTGACCTGGACAACTGGGTACGCCCTCATGCTCCGGGACAACAAGTGCAGAACTGGTCTGTTGAAGAAGTCATCCGGGTTACTCTTCAGACAGAGTAATTTTTCTTTGTTTTTTCTAACCATAATGCATGTCAAAATCTTGCGCTCTGCCCAAGGCGTATAGATTCATTTGTAGGGCCACCCTGGTTGCATTTGCAATTTTTAATCATTAATAAAGGACGTTTTGCAATCAAATTTTGTTCTCTGTCTTTCAGTTTTTATTTTTGCACAAAAAATAAAATGGCAATGTTTCATTTTCTTTTGTTTTGCTTAAAAATAAATTCTAAAATAAGGCATGAACCCGTTCATGCAGACTTGATCCTCCGGATACCACTGATAACGATTTGGATATGGCTATGTATGACTTTGACAATCCGATTTATCAAGCCGAAGAAGGGGATGAGAAAGATTGTGAACTCCCTGAAGAACTGGCCAGATTGTTGAAGCAAGAGGAAAGGGTCATCCAGCCTCATCAGGAGACTGTAGAAATCATCAATATTGGTGCCAAGGATGCCAAGAAAGAGATCAGGATTGGTGCCAGCTTGCAAGAAGATGTGAAGAAAACTTTGACTGAAATGTTGCGCGAGTACGTTGACATCTTCGCCTGGTCGTATCAAGACATGCCGGGGTTGGATACGGATATTGTTGTGCACAGGCTGCCATTGAGAGAAGAATATCCGCCAGTCAAGCAGAAACTTCGTCGGACTCACCCCGACACGGCTTTAAAGATTAAGGAGGAAGTCCAGAAGCAGTGGGATGCTGGGTTTCTTGCTGTGACTAAATATCCTCCGTGGGTAGCCAACATCGTGCCAGTACCGAAGAAAGATGGAAAAGTGAGAATGTGTGTGGATTATCGAGATCTTAATAAAGCTAGCCCAAAAGATGATTTTCCACTACCTCATATTGATGTGCTGGTCGATAATACAGCTCAGTTTTCAGTGTTCTCATTTATGGACGGTTTCTCCGGGTACAACCAGATCAAGATGGCACCTGAAGATATGGAGAAGACCACGTTCATTACTCCGTGGGGTACATATTACTATAAAGTAATGCCTTTTGGGTTGAAAAATGCAGGGGCAACGTACCAGCGGGCGATGGTAACATTGTTTCATGACTTGATTCATAAGGAGATCGAATGTTATGTAGATGATATGATTGCCAAGTCGAGAACAGAAGTGGAACATCTGATTAACCTGAAAAAGCTGTTTGAAAGGTTGAGAAAGTTCCGTCTAAGATTAAATCCAAACAAGTGCACGTTTGGGGTGCGTTCTGGAAAGTTGCTGGGTTTCATTGTGAGCGAAAGAGGAATTGAGGTTGATCCTGCCAAGGTGAAAGCGATACAAGAAATGCCTGAACCAAGAACAGAAAAAGAGGTTCGTGGTTTCTTGGGTAGATTGAACTACATTGCAAGGTTCATATCTCACCTAACAGCCACGTGTGAACCAATATTTAAATTGTTAAGGAAAGATCAAACGGTCAGGTGGAATGACGATTGCCAATTGGCATTCGATAAGATAAAAGAATACTTGTAGGAACCTCCGATTCTAATGCCTCCAGTTGAAGGGAGACCGCTGATAATGTATCTGACAGTGCTTGAAGGTTCCATGGGTTGTGTTCTCGGTCAACATGACGAGACAGGTAGGAAGGAGCATGCTATCTACTACCTGAGCAAAAAGTTCAACGATTGTGAGTCCCGGTACTCGATGCTTGAAAAGACATGCTGTGCGCTTGCATGGGCCGCTAAGCGATTGAGGCAATATATGGTCAGGCACACAACCTTGTTGATTTCAAAAATGGATCCTATCAAGTACATTTTCGAGAAACCAGCACTGACAGGCAGAGTTGCACGGTGGCAAATGGTCTTGACAGAGTATGACATCCAGTACACTTCCCAAAAGGCCATCAAAGGAAGTATCTTGTCCGACTATCTTGCGCAACAACCGATTGATGATTACCAACCCATGAAATTTGACTTCCCTGATGAGGACATCATGTTTCTCAAAGCTAAAGACTGCGAGGAACCACTCCCGGAGGAGGGGCCAGACCCTGAATCCAAATGGAGTCTGATGTTTGATGGGGCTGTCAATATGAATGGGTGCGGAGTTGGAGCAGTTCTTATCACGTCGGAAGGTGTTCATATGCCTTTTACTGCCCGAATAACTTTCGGATGCACCAACAATGAAGCAGAGTACGAAGCTTGTATAATGGGGATCGAGGAAGCGATTAATCTACGGATTAAGACCCTTGATATATTCGGTGATTCAGCTTTGGTAATCAATCAAGTGAAAGGGAGTTGGTACACGCACCAAGCAAATCTAGTGCCGTACAGAGATTATATAAGGAGATTGCTGACATTTTTCACAACAGTGAAGCTATACCATATTCCTCGAGATGAGAATAGGTTCGCTGATGCCTTGGCCACTTTGTCTTCCATGATCAAAGTGCAAGGATGGAACCATGTACCTAAGATTGAAGTATCCCGCCTTGACAGACCTGCATTTGTGTTTGCGGTCGACGTAACGTCCGATGACAAGCCTTGGTACCATGATATTAAATGCTTCTTGAGCAATCAAGAGTACCCGCCCGGGGCATCGTCCAAAGACAGGAAGACGTTGAGAAGGCTAGCTGGTAGTTTCTTCTTGAACAAAGATGGCGTGCTGTATAAGAGAAATTTTGACACGGTCCTGCTTAGATGTGTGGATAGACATGAAGCATACCTGTTGATGATTGAAGTGCACGAAGGCTCTTTCGGTACCCATGCCGGAGGGCAGGCAATGGCTAAAAAGTTGTTAAGATCGGGATATTATTGGTTGACTATGGAGTCAGATTATTGCAAATATGCCCGCAAATGCCATAAATGCCAGATCTATGCAGACAAAGTGCATGTGCCTCCAAATCCGTTGAGTATCATGTCGTCGCCCTGGCCGTTTGCCATGTGGGGCATTGATATGATCGGAAAGATTGAGCCTACAGCTTCTAACGGTCATCGTTTCATCTTGGTGGCAATTGATTACTTCACCAAATGGGTTGAAGTTGCATCCTATGCCAATGTTACGAAACAAGTGGTCGCTCGTTTCTTAAAACGGGATATCATTTGCCGATATGGAATTCCCGAAAGAATCATTACTGATAATGGTTCTAATTTGAATAACAAGATGATGGCTGAATTATGCCGGGACTTCAAAATCGAACATCACAATTCTTCTCCGTACCGCCCAAAGATGAATGGCGCGGTTGAAGCGGCCAACAAAAATATCAAGAAGATTGTGCAGAAGATGGTTGTCACGTACAAAGATTGGCATGAGATGTTACCATTTGCTTTGCATGGGTATCGAACGTCGGTACGCACATCCACTGGGGCAACCCCATTCTCACTTGTATATGGTATGGAGGCAGTGCTACCGGTTGAAGTAGAGATTCCGTCCCTCAGAGTCATGATGGATGTTAAGCTAGATGAGGCTGAATGGGTACGATCCAGATTTGATCAGCTGAGCCTTATTGAGGAAAAGCGATTGGCGGCTGTATGTCATGGGCAACTATATCAGCGCAGAATGAAGCAGGCATTTGACCAAAAGGTGTGTCCTCGGGTTTACAAAGTCGGAGATGTGGTACTCAAAAGGATCCTTCCTCCCAATACAGATTACAGAGGCAAATGGACTCCTAACTATGAAGGTCCATTCGTGGTTAAAAAGGTCTTTTCGGGCGGAGCCTTATTGCTTACAACCATGGATGGCGAAGACTTTTCATCCCCTGTCAACTCGGACGTAGTCAAAAAATACTTCGCATGAATAGACCCGCTGGATAATAAAAATAAAAAAATCCAGGCAAGAAAGGGCATCCCGGCGAACCAAAAACAGAATAAGGTTCGGGCAAAAATTAGGGATATATTTGAAAAAATTGTACACCCGGTAAGTTGAAAACCCGAAAGGGCAACTTAGGCAAAAAAGGGTATCCTGGTGGATCGAAAACCTGAAAGGGCGGTCCACGCAAAAGAGGGATTTAAGCGAATGACTACGGTCTGAGTTATCTGTACCCAATTACCGTTTGAACAACTGACGTTCTGAAAGATAGGAATCGGTCTGATCATTCCTCAAAAGGCAAGGTCGGGGAGTTTTGAAGACATACTGGTCATAACAGAATGGAAACTCAGTGGAATTCCGTTTTCACATTGCCATTAGGATAGTTTCTTTTCTCAATTTTCAGCGATCACCTCTTTCCAGGGATTGCTTCCTGATGTAATTGCCTATTCTGGGCTCTCAGTCAATAAATTGAATTTCAATAAAAAGCTTTCTATTTTTGTTTTATTGCTTTGTTTGCAAAAACGTCCTAATTCTTGATAAAACATTGCATTTGAAAACATGGCGGCCTTGCAATAACATGCGCAAAAAAAAAAAAAAAAACATTTGAAATTACTTTGAATGTTGAATACTCCCGGATGGTGGATTCTAGCCACGCAATATTCGGGGCATGTGTGCGTATTCTTTTGTTGCAGGTAGCAGGTGCAGATGCTTTTAAGCACAAGACCAGTAATCAATTACCCCACACAAAAGACTGGGGCAATTACGGGTAAGGAGATCGGCGTTCATCGTTCGGTCGACGGTCGTTCATAACGGTTCGATATCATTGAATTAAGTTCAACTGGGTCCCGTTGTATCTTATTAAGTCGATTCTCTCATACAGTACTTCCAACAGCTACAAGCTTTTCTGTGTCGATAACGGTCACAAGTTCCCCAAAAGAGTGGTCTCGTCGATACCGAAGCTGATGGTCGTTATCCCCAGCAAAATCGCAGGAGTTTGAAGAGGCTAAATCTTCTATAAAATCCTCTTATGACATCCTCTTCGGGGGCGAATTGTTGGTTTGCCCAAGCATGGGGCATGTTTGTTTCCCCAGCATGAAGTGTTGATCATCCCCAGTAGAGTTTGAGGACAGTTGGTCTTCTGTAAAATCCTCTTAAAAGGCATTCCCCAGCACGAGACGCTTTAAAGCAGTTTCCTCCAGCATAGTTTGTTATAAACTCGTCATCCCTAACGGAATTGTCTAAAGGGAAGCTCGCCTAACATGATGCATGGTGGTACTTATCCTAAGCTCGACAGTCATATTCTTCAGCAGACTACTGTGGATTTGCTTTGGGTTTCCCCAACAGATCTCTAAGGACTATTTCCTAGCAAGTTGCAGTGGAATGTTCTAACCAGGATTTACGTATCCCTGGCAGAGTAGCCCTGATCCCCAGCAAGATAGTGTCTCTGGTAATGATCCCCCACAGAGGTCAGCATCGAATCTTGTCAGCAATACTCCCCAGCTGAGTTGTTGTTCTCCCCGCAGAGGTTTATAAGATCGGCAGAATCTATTCCTCAACAAGGATGATACAGTCTTTCCCCAGCCGGGTCGGAAGGTGGATAACCCCTACAAAGGGTCTTGGATTGGATAGATCCCCAAGCAGAGTTTTTATGACTTTTCTTCCCTAGCAAGACGCCATGTAAAGAAATTCTCATCCCCAGCGGAATCGCTGTGACCAGAATTCATTCCCCCAGCAGATGAAGTGATTACTGGCAGATTTATTATTCTTCAAGTCCAATTTATTTTTGGCAAACTTGACTATTCGAAGCAGACGGATTGTTCATTCTCCAGCAGAGATACTATCCTCTCAGGAACCTCTAAAGTTAAGTCATTGATCATTGTTCCTCGGCAAAGTCGGCAGAGATGTCTGACACGGATGCAGAGTGTAATCCAGTATTGGAATTTTGCGAAAGTCCACCCTTAGTGTGGCAAGCCAGTAGTCGTCTGGCATTGTTAAAAGACGTTAGCAAAGTCCAACAGTGGATTGGCAAAAGTCCGTCTTCGGGTGGCAAAAGTCCAACAGTGGATTGGCGAAAGGTCCATCTAAGGATGGCAAATTCCAAAAGTCCAGCAGTGGATTGGCGAAAGGTCCATCTAAGGGTGGCAAATTCTAAAAGTCCAACAGTGGATTGGCAAAAGTCCGTCTTCGGGTGGCAAAAGTCCAACAGTGGATTGGCAAAAGTCCGTCTTCGGGTGGCAAAAGTCCAACAGTGGATTGGCGAAAGGTCCATCTAAGGGTGGCAAATTCCAAAAGTCCAGCAGTGGATTGGCGAAAGGTCCATCTAAGGGTGGCAAATTCTAAAAGTCCAACAGTGGATTGGCAAAAGTCCGTCTTCGGGTGGCAAAAGTCCAACAGTGGATTGGCGAAAGATCCATCTAAGGGTGGCAAATTCCAAAAGTCCAGCAGTGGATTGGCGAAAGGTCCATCTAAGGGTGGCAAATTCTACAAGTCCAACAGTGGATTGGCAAAAGTCCGTCTTCGGGTGGCACGAAGCTGCAAAGTCCACCAGTAGTGTGGCAAGCCAGTAGTCGTCTGGCGTCGTTCAAAAAGACATTTCTAAAGTCCACCAGTAGTGTGGCAGGCCAGTAGTCGTCTGGAGTTGCATAAAAGACATTATTAAAGTCCACCAGTAGTGTGGCAAGCCAGTAGTCGTCTGGCGTCGTTCCAAAAGACATTTCTAAAGTCCACCAGTAGCGTGGCAGGCCAGTAGTCGTCTGGAATTGCATAAAAGACATTATCAAAGTTTACCAGTAAAGCGGCGAGCCAGTAGACGTCTGGTGTCGTTCAAAAGACAGATTTCTCCGACAATGTTTCATTGAAGATTCAATCCAGCAATGTCGGGGGAGTTTCTTCCTCATCATCCAGAGCAAATTTTTGGTTATATTTGGTATTCAATCACTATATACCTTGAAAGACCGAAAGCAATTGCTTTCAGGCATTCAGGTTTACAGCGCTTGAATAGGGGCAGCTGTAATACCCCAAAATTTGCTCTCCCTCTTTGTCATCATAGCATGGCATTATCATTTATCATATCATATCCACCTCATTAACATTACATTGCATTTAACATAGAAAAATGAAGCATAGCATCCTTCTTACCATCAGGGCATGTGATCAGGTGGAAGGTGGACAATCAAGAGATCATTCAAAGCACAAAAAGGTCAATCAAGTTTCCTCAAGGCAAGCCAAGAGGTCTTTCATGTCTCATACCATCTCAATTGATCATCCAAAACCTCAAGGAAGTGAGATACAATGGGAGATTGAAGCACTACATCTTTCACTATGCAAGAGGTTCAAAAACTGAAGGAAAACCCTCAAAAGAGATAGCTCATTGATCCAAAATCATCCTCAAATGGTATATCTCATCATCCTTTAAGAGGATACACAACATACTCTGAGGAATTTGAAATTGAAGACTGCACATTTTTCTCCTAAGAGGTGGGCACCAAAAATAGGGTTTCCCATTAAATCAGGGAATCTTTGATTTTTTGGACAAAACTTGATGTCATGGTATTCTACATGTTCTTAAGTGTATGTGTATGGAGAATTGCCTCTCAATTGGTTTTAGAAGTGGTTCAATTGGAAGAAAGATAAAAAATCAGGAGAATTGGGGCCAAGTCAAATAATCAGAGGAAAAAGTCAACTCTTGACTTTTTGAGCCCAAAATCATGAAATTCATGTTACATGCGTCCAATGTACAAAATTTGGTCAAGAAACTCCAAAGGAATCATGAAAAAATCAAGAGGTGGAAAGTTGCCATTTTTGGAAGAAGAAGGGTTACTAAAAATAGCAAGTTTTGGCCATTTTGCATCAGAGTTTGAACCAAGGCCATTTAAAATTGAAGCACCAAATGAAAATTCCACTCGGCCACAACAAAAGATCTTGTTTTAAGCTTCACATCCATATGTGGAACATCTCTATTGGATAAAAATTGAGTGAGATATGATTGATCAAAGTTTGAGCAAAGTAGGTTCAAAACTAGGTCATGACCAAGATTTTCAGGTCACGCGCGCAGTCATTTTTACAAGCATGTGGTGGGCCAAATGTACACCTATTTTTCATCAAGATAAAAGCCTCAAATGGAAAAGTTTCCAACATCAAAGTTGTTCCTTGTAGTGTCATCTTCAATGTTGATGTTGTGAAAATTTTGATTTAACCAAGTTATGAGATAGTTTGGAGGGTTCAAAGTCATGTTGTTTATGCTGAAATTTTGTGTGCCAAGTTGCCATGCCAGCCAACCTCTGGCCACGCCCACCAACCAGTTTTGAACCAATGCATTCATAGCTGTTTTTAGGCATATTTGAGACCTCATTTCACTTCAACTTTCAAACCAATGTTGTTCCCCAATGTACCATCTTTCTAATGACATCAATGTTTCATTGTTTCATTCACTAACCATGGAGAAATTCACCCTCAAACACCCACTGTCACCATGATGATTTGTTGCACAATTTGGTTCACTCATACTACAAACACTTCCACACTTTGTTTCCACATTTGGTCAAGCACATCACTTACACAATGTTTAGTATCACGTGCCATGCATGGGAATAGAAAGAACAAAACTTGCTTAGCAAGTTTCTGATGCATCAGCTTCTGCTACATAAACCGTGTCCACTCTCTTTCTCATTACTCCCACCATAACTGTCATGAGCCAGCTGCATCTTACCATGGCTCTCCCTAACTAACTTGACTCAGTTAGTTAGGGATGACTCATTTAACTCAATGCCAACTCACCTAACTCACTCATTTGACCACGGTTGAGCTCAATTAACCACACATATAAATTCACCTCTCACTCACAAATTGAAGTTCAGTTTTTGATTCTCACTTTTTCTCTCAAAACACTTCAGAAAACTCTCTCATTCTCTCCACATTCTCTGATGTTTTTTCTCTCTCTCTGTACACGAGCTTCATCATCCTCTGTCACATTTCATCCTCACCATCATCAGTGTGCTATTTCTGATCAAAAACTAGGGAGAAGAAGTTGAATTCATCAATTGTATTGTGGTCCAGTTGAGTTTGCATTGTGATTTTCTTCAAGATCTCAAGTTGCAACTGCATTTATTTTGCACGAATCAAGCTCAAGCTCAAGGGTGGATCTCGTGTTTTCTTTTGCTTCAAGATTCTGCAAACTTCAGGTTTCATTTACTACAACGCTGTTGCATGGTTTTAGCTTGATCTTATATGTTTAAAGCTTATTAGAAGCTGTGTGCGTTCTGTTTAGTTGATATGCTCATTAGGAGTTTAGGTGTGATTTTAGGGCAAAATGTATGGACGCGGTTTGTTGTATGTGTGCATGATCTGTGATAAGTAATTGCATATTTGTGATGTGCTGGAGCTTAGCTTTCGATTGATGTATTGTTTGTGGAATTCTGGGATTTTTTAAAGTTGCAGGTGGTGGCTATTGGTCGGAGAAGGTGACCGGAGGTCCCCTCCGGCCGGTGACTGTGTTGGCTAGGGTTTCACCATGTTTTAATCGTGTACGTTCATTTTTGCGTGATCGTGTGGCTTGTAGGTGGACAGCGCATTAAAAATCATGTGCAAGTCACATGCGTATTTCTGAATTGGACTTAGATCAGTTTGCTTTCCACACCCCCACGCTTTCAAAGCCCAAATGAATTGAACTACTATTTTGCTATGTTTACACCCCATCCACATTTCATTTCTATTTTATTTTCATTTTTTTTTTACTTGTTTCATGATTGCATTTTAAAAATACCAAAATGTCATTAAAAATTCCACGAAAATTCATGTTGCATCTTGACATATTAAGGTAATTTTCCATAATTTTTAATTACAATTTGGTGAATATTTGCATGTTAATTCATAATTTTTCTTTATTGCTTTTGGAAATAGTTTCTATTTTCATACCTTTACTTCAAACTTTTATTTCTCCTAAACCATTAAACGTTTTTGATTCATTCTTGTTGCATTCATTTCATACCACATTAAACTTCATAAAATCATTTTTTTACATTTTTTTACTTTTTTTTCATTACATTTTGACTCCACTCTTTGGCATGATTAATTTTGGTTCTTCACTCTCTTTGACCCCTAATCTAAATGACTAATTTTGTGGATGTTTGAGTGAAATTTTATGACATGTTTTGCTTCTGTTTGTAGAATATCTTGACCAAGTTTCATAATTTTTGGAGGTGGTTAGCTATTTTTAGTTGAATTGTTCTTTAAGGTACCTCTAATTGAGTCCTAATTGCATGAACCTAACTTTAATTGATGAAAGGCACTTGTGCCATTGTTTGAGATTTCTTTTTAGGTTATCTTAGATACCTTAAGACTTGCATGAATCATATTTGATCAGTGGTGCATCATTTTGCCATGTCTTGATTACTCATCTAAAGTTGAACATCTTATGTGAACCTTTTTTGACTTAAATGACTTGTGTTTGCATTTATATTCCTCCATTCATACTTGTATGCTCATTCATGCATGATCAATGGCATTTTGAACATGTTAACCTACTGAACTCATTCATTCTCAACTCATTCCATAAATGTATGATCATTCCATCTCATGTAGGTGACTTAAATGCATTCAAAACATGAAAACTCCTTAACTTCATCTCTTCTTCATCCATTCACCAATGATTGTATGCTTTTGTGATGGACTTAAACTACTTGTAATTGACATTTATAGGGCATTTTAAGACATGTTTGAATTCTGAACTTGATTTTACTTGGTTTGTTTGGCCATTTTAACATCATCTTTCTTACTTCTTCATCTTCTTTCTTCTTCCACAAGTAAAGGTAGTTACTTAGAACTTACCCTCACTTCTTTTACCCAATTTAGATGTGCTACTATTAGGAGTAAATTAGGACCTTTAGCTACTGCCCCTAAGTGGTTTGAGCCTTTAATTGTTGGTTCTTCTTTGGTTGTGTGCTTACTTGCTTATCATTTGTTCATAGGTGTTATTTCTAACATTTTTAGGTGCAAGTGGTAAGTAAATTGGATGTGGATATGCTTCCACCTCCTACCTTCTTCCCTTAACTCCTTTAATGCCTTCAAAGTGTGATTGTGAAGCATGTAATGCTATCATTTGCTTAATTGCACACCATCCCTTCTTAGGTTCTTTCTTCACTTCATTAAGAAGTAAGAAGAATACTAAGCTTCCTTCTCTTCTTCTTATCTTCTCTTCAAGCAAGGAGCACATACAACACTAAGGAGTTTCTTTCTTCTCTTTAAACCTCACAAACCTTTAGGATCACTCCCTTAACTAATCAATTAGGATTGAGTCTTAGTTCATATAGATTTTCACCTTTGATCCGCCCTTGAGTCTCTCATCTTCTCATCTCAAAGAAAACTCAAAATATCCAATAAAGGTAAGCACTTATTGCATTTAGGCCTTTCATATAAAGAAAAGATTATAAAGGGGTTTTCTCTTATAATCTTAGAATGTATAGCATTATAGCCCATCTTGGGTCAATGTGTTAAACATTCGATCTTGTATGAGGGACTTAAATGCAATACTTGTTGAAGGTACAAATAATAAAAACACTTCTTCATTTCTTAATCAACAAAAATACTTAATAAACACAAGTATGCTAGTGTGTTTGAACCTTGACAATTGGAACTAAGTGTGGGGGTCTTCTTCGCTCTTAGTGTGTCTTCTTGCTCATTCCATCTTGGAATGTGAGAATGTACACATTCCAATGACTAAGATTCAGATACACTATCATATGCAAACAAATGAAAAAAACTCTTAAAAGACAAAAACAAACAATAACGTCTTTTCCTTCGGGAATTCTTTTCTCATCTCATTCATTCTCAACGCACGAACGTGCTCCTACTCGTTCTCTTGCAAGATGGTAACGCACTCGGACCAGTGAGCCTGCAACACCTGAGCCAGAACGTAAGCCGTTCTCTAAAAAACACAAACAATCCATCCCTATTGAGGGGAACTACGTCGCTCTGATTCTCATGCTCCCGATGAGATACGTAGGCAGTGGAGTAGGGCCCATGCGAGCACTTCTTTTATTTTCCCTACATTTGTTTCTCGTTCCTTTTCCTTTCTTTCTCCTTTCTTTCTTTTAGTTCCTTTTCCAGCATTCTTTTCTTTGCACCCTTTGATCGAGACAAGCAAGCGTGGATCCCATCGGGTACGATGGACGCGAGGGGGTGCTAATACCTTCCTCTCGCGTAACCGACTCCCTTACCCATTCTCTTGGTCGTAAGACCATGCTCTTTTCCTTTCTTCAGGTTTATGCGGTGTTTCCTTTCCCTCTCTTGGGATAAATACACATTGCTGGCGACTCTATTCGGTGCCACTTTCGCGTTTGTACTAGGATGAAAATCCCGGGAGCGACAGCTGGCGACTCTGCTGGGGAGTCTGGTTGACCTATTGCTGGTCCATCCTAAGCGAGTCAATCCTAGCGCTTGTTTGTTTTTTCATTGGGTGTTTACTGTTGTGCTATATGTTGCTGTTTATTTATTTTACTGCATTTACTGCATTTTAGCATTACATATCATATATTATATTGTGTTGCACTATTTTGTCTGTTTGGCGGGATGGGATTTCTGAGAGATAAGCCCATTACACAGGCTTGAGTATACATTTAGAATTAGAGTGGAGAGTAGTGGGACCTACGTGCCGTTTGGAGTGCGTTGGGTGTTCACGAAATTCACAGCTAGACGAGGCTATCTTGGGACACGTCGTGGCATGCGCATCTTGCATATTCCAGGATGTAGATCTAGAGAGCTGTCGACTCTAGTGACCGATCATGAGGACCTTAGTGGAAACATCCCTCTTTAGCGGTGACAGTGGCAGACCACATTCTGTGGCAAACCCATTCGCACCCGAGGGCCCACTTTGGAACTTGCATAGGATGACTTTTATTTTCTAAGGGGAGTCAGTGGACGACCTCTTTGATTGGCATAGCATTGTATCCTATGGGCTGAATGTGCTATTGCTTCTCAAACCTCCGAAGCTGACAAGCCTTATTTTCTAAGAACCACATGTGAGTATGGGCGGGATGTTTACAGGTTTGCAGGAAACCCAGCCTCCTACCTACCTTACTTGTGATTCTATGATGATTTCAGACATTGTATCCTATGACAGTGATTTAAGTGTTCATCTCAGATATTGCCAGATTCAGTACAGAGACACAGTGCACACAGTTCAATACAGACACAGACACTTGATTACCTGATCACATGCCCTTTTGCATTGCATTATCATATCATAACTGTTATGTTTGTCATTTTCAGGTGCATAATACGTTTCTGATTCCAATCCATGGGTTCAACAGAGATCGTTGCCGAGAGAAAGAACAATGTGTCTTACAAATTTCCAGACCCTGTTTTGGATTCATTGCTCAAAGTTATAGATATGGCTGGTCCGGGTATTCTTGATAGGTTTCAGAAGAGCTACGGGAATTTGGTTGGGATGGTCCGTACAATCACCAAGATTGAACATGATGCTTTGCACACTCTGCTGCAGTTCTACGAGCCTTCGTTGAGATGCTTTCTCTTCCCAGATTACATTTTGATGCCAACACTGGAAGAATTCTCATTTATTTTGGGAATTCCGATCACGCCGGCAATACCATTCTTCTCTGGTAGTTCCCCTAGCGTAAAAGAAATTGCTGCTGCGTTACAAATGGATCAGACAGTGGTAAAGAGTGGTGTGAGCAGTAAAAACGGAGTTAGCGGATTTCATTTAGAATTTCTGTCTGGACAAGCCCAAGAGGCTGCAAGTGCTAAAAATTGGACGGTTTACAATTCCATTCTGGCTCTCTGCATATATGGCCTAGTTCTCTTTCCCAATCAGCAAGACTTTGTGGATATGCAAGCAACGAGGGTTTTCGTCCTTAAAAATCCAGTCCCTACTTTGTTAGGAGATTTTTATCATTCTGTACACTATAAGAACGAGAAAAGAAGGGGAGGATCTATTAGTTGTTGTACCCCACTGCTGAGTCATTGGTTTTTCAAACATTTGCCTCAGACAGGTGCCTTTGTGGAAACCAAAGATGTGGCGAAATGGTCTAAACGATTGATGGGTTTAACTGCTGATAACATTGTATGGTTTGACCACCGGTTGTTGAGAATAGAGCTTGTCACAAGATGCGGAAATTTTCCAAATGTACCTTTGATTGGTAGAAAAGGAGGGATCAATTATAATCCAGTTTTGGCCATCCGACAGTTTGGGTATGCTTCCAGGGATCCTCCTACAGAGCAAGATGTGGAAGAATCGTTATTCTTTACAGGAACTAAAGATGCGAAGGTGGTAGAAGTAGTAAATGCTTGGAAAGATAAGCATAAAATTGGAAAAGCAGTTTTTGGGAAAGGAGATTGTAGGTCTTATCCTGAATATGACAGATGGATTGAGACGAAAGTAGAGGAATTGCTTTTACCCTTTTCAAGGGGACCTCTTTTATGTTCAGTGCAGCCAGAACAACCCACCATGGTGGCTATTGAAGAATGTGAAAAGTGGAAGAAAATGGTCAGAGAGCTGCAGATAGAGAATTCTGGAATGAGCAGATGTCTTCAGAAAGCTCTAGCTGACAACAAAGAGTTGGAAAAGAGAGCATTGAAAGCGGAAAAAACCTTGGCTGACAAAGAGGAAGATTTTGATGACCGAGCTCGGTACTTTCGGAAACTTACTTTGGGAGCAGATGACACTAGTCAGGCTCACAAGATTACAAAACAGGCTTTAGCCTGAAACAAGGATTCATTAGCTCAACTTCGTCAAGCTTGGGATGAAGTCAGAATTGAAAATGCCGAGTTAAAGGATCAGTCGAAGACTAAAGACGAGGAGCTTAAAAAGGCACATGAGCAGAGGAGAAAGTATCGGGAAAGTCTCGGTAAAAGTCAAGAATAGTTAGAAGAAGCTAGACGCCAGCTGAAGAATACCAAGAAAGAGTTTAAAAAAACCATGATAGAAAGAGAGATACTCAAGACGCAAGCTGGCATAAAGAGACACAAAGGAGTGCATGATGACGAAGCTCTTATGCTGCATATGGGTTCTTTAACTGAAGCTCTTGAGAAAAGGGATGTCTTGATCAAAGAAATGATTGAAAAGCCGAATCACCAGCGCACCCGTATACTTTTTGAGGAGATCAAGTATTCAAGTGATAAGCTGAAGGATGTGGAACTATCAGACTAATGTTCTTTTCCCTGTATTTTGTTGTTAATGGTTACCATCAGGCTTGTTGATGGATCCATTTTTTTTCCTTGTATTGCATTGGCGGATGAGCCTTTCTTAAATACTTGAATACTTTGTTGAATGAGTATGAGCAGTTTATTCAGAATTACTCTTTATCAGATATCTGCACACAAGCACATGACCACGACACGTCTCTTTATACCACGATTTCTGGTCTTCAGATTTCTGTGGTTTGGATTGGAATCAAGGTGTAAAGCACTTTGGAAATGATAAACATAACATTGCATGGCATTGCATATCATTCTGCATTTCTGTTACTTGCTTTTCAGGTACTCGTTGCAGGGTCTCTAACCTTTATTTGATTTCAGGCAGTATAGCTGAGAATTATATTCACCGATATTCAACGCGAAGAAATCAAGTAAGAATCATGGATCAAGTGCAAAGTGATTTGGCTAAAATGAGGGCGCGTATGGACCAGTTCATGACCCTCATGACTGGCATGGCGTAAAATCAGGAGAGATTGAGGCTGCTGATCGAGCGTCCAGACAATGGGCCCGAAGGTGATCAGCGTGACAATTCACAGGGACATGGCATTCCTCCTCCTGGTGACAACCCTCCCCTTGGTGGTAACAATCGGGGTAATGGAAATGGTAGGCAGGCTGGTGTTACTCTTGAAGATCCTCTAGAAGACCAATTTACTCTGCTGGATGCAGATGTGGGTAATCACGGTGATCGAAGGTATGATGAGTTAGCAGAAAAGATCAGGGCCATAGAATGCAAGAACTCTATGGGTATTGATGTTACTAGCTTGGGGCTGGTCCCAGGAGTCATAATTCCTCCTAAATTCAAGCCTCCCACTTTTGATAAGTATCACGGCAATGCGTGTCCCCAAACGCATCTTCAAGCTTACTTTGGGAAGATTTCAGCCCATACGGAGGACGAGAAGCTATGGATGCACTATTTTCAGGACAGTTTGGCTGGAGCGTCCTTGACCTGGTATATGAAGTTGAATAGAGCTGCTGTGAAGAGTTGGAAAGATCTGGCAGAAGCGTTCCTGAAGCAATACCAGTACAATATTGACATGGCGCCCAACCGCACTCAATTGCAGGGGTTGTCACAAAATGCCAAGGAGAGTTTCAAAGAATATGCACAGAGGTGGAGGGAAATGGCTGCACAGGTTCAACCTCCCTTGTCAGACAGAGAAATGGCGGATATGTTTATGGGCACCTTGCAAGGGGCCTATCTTGATAGATTAGCTGCTTGTCCGTCAACTGGATTTGCTGATATTGTGATTGCGGGAGAAAGAATAGAAAGTCTGTTAAAGCTTGGAAAGATCCAAGATGTGAGTGGGGCTGGCTCTTCGGGGACGAAGAAACCGTTTGCTAGTAACCAGAAAAGAAGAGAAGGTGATACGAATGCTGTGTTTAGGGGACGAGGCAGAGGGCGTTCTCAAGCTTATTATCAGGTAGATGCTGTAACAATCCCCACACCGTCTGTTCAGAAACAACAACCCCAACAAAAGGTTCAGCAGCAACAGCAACAACCTTTTTTCCAGCAAAGGTCTAGGCAGAGGGATCGTAAGATGGATCCTCTCCCTATGACTTATGCCGCGCTGTTGCCTCAGCTACTCGAGTTAAAGTTGGTAGAACTCCGTACTATGAAAGCTCCGGTTGCTGGAAACCTGCCACCTAACTTCGATGCTAATGCTCGTTGTGAGTTCCACTCAGGTGCGCAGGGGCACTCCATTGAAAAATGTTGGGCTTTCCACCATAAAGTACAAGACTTGATTGATGCTAAAGCCATCAATTTCTCTCCCGTTCCTAATATTACTCAGCATCCCATGCCTGATCATAGTGCAGCAAATGTATACGCTATTGAAGATGGGAGGAGATTGAATCTGGTGACAGATATCCATCAAGTGAAAACTTCTTTGTTGGTTGTAAAAGATCGTTTATTGAAGGGACAGGTGTTCCCGGGCTGTAATCAAGATTGTTCTGAGTGTATGAATCAGGAGAATGGCTGTGATAAGTTGAAGATGGGTTTACAGAATCTGATAGATGAAGGATGTCTACAATTCGACAGAGTCGTGAAAGACACTGATGAGGTATCAACCGTGACCATCTATTATACTCCCGCTGAGATTCAAATGCCGGTCAATGCAGCTCCCGTGGCGAGCGTTGCGCAAGAAAGGCCCAGTCCTGTCACTATCATGGTGCCAGGACCAATTCCGTTCACATCTACGAAGGCTATCCCATGGCACTATGGGGCAGATGTATATTACGAAGGTAAAAAGCAGGAAGTTGAGTCGTCAGTCAGCCCAAATATTGATAATGTAGGGGGTGTAGGGGGCTTTACAAGGAGCGGGAGATTGTTCGCTCCCCAAACCTTGAGAAGTGATAAAGAGGCAGAAGCTGCAGCAAAGGCTAAGGGTAAACAGGTGGTTGAAAATGCGCCTACACCTGAAGCAGAGACAAAGATTACTTTTGATAAGGAGATGGAAGAATTCATGAAGATAATCAAGAAAAGCGATTATAAGATTGTGGACCAACTAAATCAGACCCCTTCAAAGATTTCAATCTTGTCACTATTGATGTGCTCTGATGCGCATCGGCAGGCGTTTCTGAAAGTATTGAAGAGTGCATACGTGCCACAGGAAATTACTGTTAATCAGCTTGAGGGCGTAATCTCCAATGTTAATATTAGCCATGGCTTGGGCTTTACAAGTAGAGATTTGACTGTTGAGGGAAGAAACCACAATAAGGCTTTGCATATCACGATGGAGTGTAAGGGCGCAGTGTTATCTCATGTACTGGTAGACACTGGTTCATCACTTAATGTCTTGCCCAAGAAGGCGTTAATGAAGCTGGAAGTTGATGGTTTGATCCTAAGGCCTAGTGAATTGGTGGTCAGAGCATTCGACGGGACTAGACGATCTGTGTTCGGTGAGGTAGAATTGCCCGTACAAATTGGACCACAGGTATTCAAATCCACGTTCCATGTAATGGACATACAACCTGCATATAGCTGCCTATTGGGACGCCCTTGGATTCACGGAGCCGGGGCTGTTACTTCTACTCTACATCAAAAGCTGAAGTATGAGTTTGAAGGGCAGGTTGTGACGGTGTGCGGGGAAGAAGACATCTTTGTGAGTCACTTGTCCACATTCAAGTATGTTGAAATGGATGGGGAAATTCATGAGATGCTGTGCCAATCATTTGAAGCAGTAAATATTGACGATGCACCTGAGCCTTCTTCTGTACCAGTTGGGGCCAGTACCTCTATTTCATCTTACAAACAAGCTGTCGAAGTCGTCAGGGCAGGCAACGCCCAAGGTTGGGGCAGGTTGATAGAGACCCCAATGAAGGAAGACAAATTTGGTATTGGTTATCATCCCTCTACAACTTCAGATGCGGGGAGCAGGGGACCCATTACTTTCAATAGTGGGGGAATTATCTACACGGACCAGTCTTGTGCAGCCACAGAGGATAGTGTTGACAGTGTTTGTGACCTGGACAACTGGGTACGCCCTCATGCTCCGGGACAACAAGTGCAGAACTGGTCTGTTGAAGAAGTCATCCGGGTTACTCTTCAGACAGAGTAATTTTTCTTTGTTTTTTCTAACCATAATGCATGTCAAAATCTTGCGCTCTGCCCAAGGCGTATAGATTCATTTGTAGGGCCACCCTGGTTGCATTTGCAATTTTTAATCATTAATAAAGGACGTTTTGCAATCAAATTTTGTTCTCTGTCTTTCAGTTTTTATTTTTGCACAAAAAATAAAATGGCAATGTTTCATTTTCTTTTGTTTTGCTTAAAAATAAATTCTAAAATAAGGCATGAACCCGTTCATGCAGACTTGATCCTCCGGATACCACTGATAACGATTTTGATATGGCTATGTATGACTTTGACAATCCGATTTATCAAGCCGAAGAAGGGGATGAGAAAGATTGTGAACTCCCTGAAGAACTGGCCAGATTGTTGAAGCAAGAGGAAAGGGTCATCCAGCCTCATCAGGAGACTGTAGAAATCATCAATATTGGTGCCAAGGATGCCAAGAAAGAGATCAGGATTGGTGCCAACTTGCAAGAAGATGTGAAGAAAACTTTGACTGAAATGTTGCGCGAGTACGTTGACATCTTCGCCTGGTCGTATCAAGACATGCCGGGGTTGGATACGGATATTGTTGTGTACAGGCTGCCATTGAGAGAAGAATGTCCGCCAGTCAAGCAGAAACTTCGTCGGACTCGCCCCGACATGGCTTTAAAGATTAAGGAGGAAGTCCAGAAGCAGTGGGATGCTGGGTTTCTTGCTGTGACTAAATATCCTCCGTGGGTAGCCAACATCGTGCCAGTACCGAAGAAAGATGGAAAAGTGAGAATGTGTGTGGATTATCGAGATCTTAATAAAGCTAGCCCAAAAGATGATTTTCCACTACCTCATATTGATGTGCTGGTCGATAATACAGCTCAGTTTTCAGTGTTCTCATTTATGGACGGTTTCTCCGGGTACAACCAGATCAAGATGGCACCTGAAGATATGGAGAAGACCACGTTCATTACTCCGTGGGGTACATATTGCTATAAAGTAATGCCTTTTGGGTTGAAAAACGCAGGGGCAACGTACCAGCGGGCGATGGTAACATTGTTTCATGACTTGATTCATAAGGAGATCGAATGTTATGTAGATGATATGATTGCCAAGTCGAGAACAGAAGAGGAACATCTGATTAACCTGAAAAAGCTGTTTGAAAGGTTGAGAAAGTTCCGTCTAAGATTAAATCCAAACAAGTGCACGTTTGGGGTGCGTTCTGGAAAGTTGCTGGGTTTCATTGTGAGCAAAAGAGGAATTGAGGTTGATCCTGCCAAGGTGAAAGCGATACAAGAAATGCCTGAACCAAGAACAGAAAAAGAGGTTCGTGGTTTCTTGGGTAGATTGAACTACATTGCAAGGTTCATATCTCACCTAACAGCCACGTGTGAACCAATATTTAAATTGTTAAGGAAAGATCAAACGGTCAGGTGGAATGACGATTGCCAATTGGCATTCGATAAGATAAAAGAATACTTGCAGGAACCTCTGATTCTAATGCCTCCAGTTGAAGGGAGACCGCTGATAATGTATCTGACAGTGCTTGAAGGTTCCATGGGTTGTGTTCTCGGTCAACATGACGAGACAGGTAGGAAGGAGCATGCTATCTACTACCTGAGCAAAAAGTTCAACGATTGTGAGTCCCGGTACTCGATGCTTGAAAAGACATGTTGTGCGCTTGCATGGGCCGCTAAGCGATTGAGGCAATATATGGTCAGGCACACAACCTTGTTGATTTCAAAAATGGATCCTATCAAGTACATTTTCGAGAAACCAGCACTGACAGGCAGAGTTGCACGATGGCAAATGGTCTTGACAGAGTATGACATCCAGTACACTTCCCAAAAGGCCATCAAAGGAAGTATCTTGTCTGACTATCTTGCGCAACAGCCGATTGATGATTACCAACCCATGAAATTTGACTTCCCTGATGAGGACATCATGTTTCTCAAAGCTAAAGACTGCGAGGAACCACTCCCGGAGGAGGGGCCAGACCCTGAATCCAAATGGAGTCTGATGTTTGATGGGGCTGTCAATATGAATGGGTGCGGAGTTGGAGCAGTTCTTATCACGCCGGAAGGTGTTCATATGCCTTTCACTGCCCGAATAACTTTCGGATGCACCAACAATGAAGCAGAGTACGAAGCTTGTATAATGGGGATCGAGGAAGCGATTAATCTACGGATTAAGACCCTTGATATATTCGGTGATTCAGCTTTGGTAATCAATCAAGTGAAAGGGAGTTGGTACACGCACCAAGCAAATCTAGTGCCGTACAGAGATTATACAAGGAGATTGCTGACATTTTTCACAACAGTGAAACTGTACCATATTCCTCGAGATGAGAATAGGTTCGCTGATGCCTTGGCCACTTTGTCTTCCATGATCAAAGTGCAAGGATGGAACCATGTACCTAAGATTGAAGTATCCCGCCTTGACAGACCTGCATTTGTGTTTGCGGTCGACGTAACGTCCGATGACAAGCCTTGGTACCATGATATTAAATGCTTCTTGAGCAATCAAGAGTACCCGCCTGGGGCATCGTCCAAAGACAGGAAGACGTTGAGAAGGCTAGCTGGTAGTTTCTTCTTGAACAAAGATGGCGTGCTGTATAAGAGAAATTTTGACACGGTCCTGCTTAGATGTGTGGATAGACATGAAGCATACCTGTTGATGATTGAAGTGCACGAAGGCTCTTTCGGTACCCATGCCGGAGGGCAGGCAATGGCTAAAAAGTTGTTAAGATCGGGATATTATTGGTTGACTATGGAGTCAGATTATTGCAAATATGCCCGCAAATGCCATAAATGCCAGATCTATGCAGACAAAGTGCATGTGCCTCCAAATCCGTTGAGTATCATGTCGTCGCCCTGGCCGTTTGCCATGTGGGGCATTGATATGATCGGAAAGATTGAGCCTACAGCTTCTAACGGTCATCGTTTCATCTTGGTGGCAATTGATTACTTCACCAAATGGGTTGAAGTTGCATCCTATGCCAATGTTACGAAACAAGTGGTCGCTCGTTTCTTAAAACGGGATATCATTTGCCGATATGGAATTCCCGAAAGAATCATTACTGATAATGGTTCTAATTTGAATAACAAGATGATGGCTGAATTATGCCGGGACTTCAAAATCGAACATCACAATTCTTCTCCGTACCGCCTAAAGATGAATGGCGCGGTTGAAGAGGCCAACAAAAATATCAAGAAGATTGTGCAGAAGATGGTTGTCACGTACAAAGATTGGCATGAGATGTTACCATTTGCTTTGCATGGGTATCAAACGTCGGTACGCACATCCACTGGGGCAACCCCATTCTCACTTGTATATGGTATGGAGGCAGTGCTACCGATTGAAGTAGAGATTCCATCCCTCAGAGTCATGATGGATGTTAAGCTAGATGAGGCTGAATGGGTACGATCCAGATTTGATCAGCTGAGCCTTATTTAGGAAAAGCGATTGGCGGCTGTATGTCATGGGCAACTATATCAGCGCAGAATGAAGCAGGCATTTGACCAAAAGGTGTGTCCTCGGGTTTACAAAGTCGGAGATGTGGCACTCAAAAGGATCCTTCCTCCCAATACAGATTACAGGGGCAAATGGACTCCTAACTATGAAGGTCCATTCGTGGTTAAAAAGGTCTTTTCGGGCGGAGCCTTATTGCTTACAACCATGGATGGCGAAGACTTTTCATCCCCTGTCAACTCGGACGTAGTCAAAAAATACTTCGCATGAATAGACCCGCTGGATAATAAAAATAAAAAAATCCAGGCAAGAAAGGGCATCCCGGCGAACCAAAAATAGAATAAGGTTCGGGCAAAAATTAGGGATATATTTGAAAAAATTGTACACCCGGTAAGTTGAAAACCCGAAAGGGCAACTTAGGCAAAAAAGGGTATCCTGGTGGATCGAAAACCTGAAAGGGCGGTCCACGCAAAAGAGGGATTTAAGCGAATGAATACGGTCTGAGTTATCTGTACCCAATTACCGTTTGAACAACTGACGTTCTGAAAGATAGGAATCGGTCTGATCATTCCTCAGAAGGCAAGGTCGGGGAGTTTTGAAGACATACTGGTCATAACAGAATGGAAACTCAGTGGAATTCTGTTTTCACATTGCCATTAGGATAGTTTCTTTTCTCAATTTTCAGCGATCACCTCTTTCCAGGGATTGCTTCCTGATGTAATTGCCTATTCTGGGCTCTCAGTCAATAAATTGAATTTCAATAAAAAGCTTTCTATTTTTGTTTTATTGCTTTGTTTGCAAAAACGTCCTAATTCTTGATAAAACATTGCATTTGAAAACATGGCGGCCTTGCAATAACATGCGCAAAAAAAAAAAAAAAAAAAAAACATTTGAAATTACTTTGAATGTTGAATACTCCCGGATGGTGGATTCTAGCCACGCAATATTCGGGGCATGTGTGCGTATTCTTTTGTTGCAGGTAGCAGGTGCAGATGATTTTAAGCACAAGACCAGTAATCAATTACCCCACGCAAAAGACTGGGGCAATTACGGGTAAGGAGATCGGCGTTCATCGTTCGGTCGACGGTTGTTCATAACGGTTCGATATCATTGAATTAAGTTCAACTGGGTCCCGTTGTATCTTATTAAGTCGATTCTCTCATACAGTACTTCCAACAGCTACAAGCTTTTCTGTGTCGATAACGGTCACAAGTTCCCCAAAAGAGTGGTCTCGTCGATACCGAAGCTGATGGTCGTTATCCCCAAAGGAGTTTGAAGAGGCTAAATCTTCTATAAAATCCTCTTATGACATCCTCTTCGGGGGCGAATTGTTGGTTTGCCCAAGCATGGGGCATGTTTGTTTCCCCAGCATGAAGTGTTGATCATCCCCAGTAGAGTTTGAGGACAGTTGGTCTTCTGTAAAATCCTCTTAAAAGGCATTCCCCAGCACGAGACGCTTTAAAGCAGTTTCCTCCAGCATAGTTTGTTATAAACTCGTCATCCCTAACGGAATTGTCTAAAGGGAAGTTCGCCTAACATGATGCATGGTGGTACTTATCCTAAGCTCGACAGTCATATTCTTCAGCAGACTACTGTGGATTTGCTTTGGGTTTCCCCAACAGATCTCTAAGGAATATTTCCTAGCAAGTTGCAGTGGAATGTTCTAACCAGGATTTGCGTATCCCTGGCAGAGTAGCCCTGATCCCCAGCAAGATAGTGTCTCTGGTAATGATCCCCCACAGAGGTCAGCATCGAATCTTGTCAGCAATACTCCCCAGCTGAGTTGTTGTTCTCCCCGCAGAGGTTTATAAGATCGGCAGAATCTATTCCTCAACAAGGATGATACAGTCTTTCCCCAGCCGGGTCGGAAGGTGGATAACCCCTACAAAGGGTCTTGGATTGGATAGATCCCCAAGCAGAGTTTTTATGACTTTTCTTCCCTAGCAAGACGCCATGTAAAGAAATTCTCATCCCCAGCGGAATCGTTGTGACCAGAATTCATTCCCCCAGCAGATGAAGTGATTACTGGCAGATTTATTATTCTTCAAGTCCAATTTATTTTTGGCAAACTTGACTATTCGAAGCAGACGGATTGTTCATTCTCCAGCAGAGATACTATCCTCTCAGGAACCTCTAAAGTTAAGTCATTGATCATTGTTCCTCGGCAAAGTCGGCAGAGATGTCTGACACGGATGCAGAGTGTAATCCAGTATTGGAATTTTACGAAAGTCCACCCTTAGTGTGGCAAGCCAGTAGTCGTCTGGCATTGTTAAAAGACGTTAGCAAAGTCCAACAGTGGATTGGCAAAAGTCCGTCTTCGGGTGGCAAAAGTCCAACAGTGGATTGGCGAAAGGTCCATCTAAGGGTGGCAAATTCCAAAAGTCCAGCAGTGGATTGGCGAAAGGTCCATCTAAGGGTGGCAAATTCTAAAAGTCCAACAGTGGATTGGCAAAAGTCCGTCTTCGGGTGGCAAAAGTCCAACAGTGGATTGGCAAAAGTCCGTCTTCGGGTGGCAAAAGTACAACAGTGGATTGGCGAAAGGTCCATCTAAGGGTGGCAAATTCCAAAAGTCCAGCAGTGGATTGGCGAAAGGTCCATCTAAGGGTGGCAAATTCTAAAAGTCCAACAGTGGATTGGCAAAAGTCCGTCTTCGGGTGGCAAAAGTCCAACAGTGGATTGGCAAAAGTCCGTCTTCAGGTGGCAAGAGTCCAACAGTGGATTGGCAAAAGTCCATCTTCGGGTGGCAAAGCAGCTAAAAGTCCAACAGTGGATTGGCAAAAGTCCGTCTTCGGGTGGCAAAAGTCCAACAGTGGATTGGCGAAAGGTCCATCTAAGGGTGGCAAATTCCAAAAGTCCAGCAGTGGATTGGCGAAAGGTCCATCTAAGGGTGGCAAATTCTAAAAGTCCAACAGTGGATTGGCAAAAGTCCGTCTTCGGGTGGCAAAAGTCCAACAGTGGATTGGCAAAAGTCCGTCTTCGGGTGGCAAAAGTCCAACAGTGGATTGGCGAAAGGTCCATCTAAGGGTGGCAAATTCCAAAAGTCCAGCAGTGGATTGGCGAAAGGTCAATCTAAGGGTGGGAAATTCTAAAAGTCCAACAGTGGATTGGCAAAAGTCCGTCTTCGGGTGGCAAAAGTCCAACAGTGGATTGGCAAAAGTCCGTCTTCGGGTGGCAAGAGTCCAACAGTGGATTGGCAAAAGTCCATCTTTGGGTGGCAAAGCAGCTAAAAGTCCCACAGTGGATTGGCAAAAGTCCGTCTTCGGGTGGCAAAAGTCCAACAGTGGATTGGCGAAAGGTCCATCTAAGGGTGGCAAATTCCAAAAGTCCAACAGTGGATTGGCGAAAGGTCCATCTAAGGGTGGAAAATTCCAAAAGTCCAGCAGTGGATTGGCGAAAGGTCCATCTAAGGGTGGCAAATTCTAAAAGTCCAACAGTGGATTGGCAAAAGTCCGTCTTCGGGTGGCAAAAGTCCAACAGTGGATTGGCGAAAGGTCCATCTAAGGGTGGCAAATTCCAAAAGTCCAGCAGTGGATTGGCGAAAGGTCCATCTAAGGGTGGCAAATTCTACAAGTCCAATAGTGGATTGGCAAAAGTCCGTCTTCGGGTGGCACGAAGCTGCAAAGTCCACCAGTAGTGTGGCAAGCCAGTAGTCGTCTGGCGTCGTTCAAAAAGACATTTCTAAAGTCCACCAGTAGTGTGGCAGGCCAGTAGTCGTCTGGAGTTGCATAAAAGACATTATTAAAGTCCACCAGTAGTGTGGCAAGCCAGTAGTCGTCTGGCGTCGTTCCAAAATACATTTCTAAAGTCCACCAGTAGCGTGGCAGGCCAGTAGTCGTCTGGAATTGCATAAAAGACATTATCAAAGTTTACCAGTAAAGCGGCGAGCCAGTAGACGTCTGGTGTCGTTCAAAAGACAGATTTCTCCGACAATGTTTCATTGAAGATTCAATCCAGCAATGTCGGGGGAGTTTCTTCCTCATCATCCAGAGCAAATTTTTGGTTATATTTGGTATTCAATCACTATATACCTTGAAAGACCGAAAGCAATTGCTTTCAGGCATTCAGGTTTACAGCGCTTGAATAGGGGCAGCTGTAATACCCCAAAATTTGCTCTCCCTCTTTGTCATCATAGCATGGCATTATCATTTATCATATCATATCCACCTCATTAACATTACATTGCATTTAACATAGAAAAATGAAGCATAGCATCCTTCTTACCATCAGGGCATGTGATCAGGTGGAAGGTGGACAATCAAGAGATCATTCAAAGCACAAAAAGGTCAATCAAGTTTCCTCAAGGCAAGCCAAGAGGTCTTTCATGTCTCATACCATCTCAATTGATCATCCAAAACCTCAAGGAAGTGAGATACAATGGGAGATTGAAGCACTACATCTTTCACTATGCAAGAGGTTCAAAAACTGAAGGAAAACCCTCAAAAGAGATAGCTCATTGATCCAAAATCATCCTCAAATGGTATATCTCATCATCCTTTAAGAGGATACACAACATACTCTGAGGAATTTGAAATTGAAGACTGCACATTTTTCTCCTAGGAGGTGGGCACCAAAACTAGGGTTCCCATTAAATCAGGGAATCTTTGATTTTTTGGACAAAACTTGATGTCATGGTATTCTACATGTTCTTAAGTGTATGTGTATGGAGAATTGCCTCTCAATTGGTTTTAGAAGTGGTTCAATTGGAAGAAAGATAAAAAATCAGGAGAATTGGGGCCAAGTCAAATAATCAGAGGAAAAAGTCAACTCTTGACTTTTTGAGCCCAAAATCATGAAATTCATGTTACATGCGTCCAATGTACAAAATTTGGTCAAGAAACTCCAAAGGAATCATGAAAAAATCAAGAGGTGGAAAGTTGCCATTTTTGGAAGAAGAAGGGTTACTAAAAATAACAAGTTTTGGCTATTTTGCATCAGAGTTTGAACCAAGGCCATTTAAAATTGAAGCACCAAATGAAAATTCCACTCGGCCACAACAAAAGATCTTGTTTTAAGCTTCACATCCATATGTGGAACATCTCTATTGGATAAAAATTGAGTGAGATATGATTGATCAAAGTTTGAGCAAAGTAGGTTCAAAACTAGGTCATGACCAAGATTTTCAGGTCACGCGCGCAGTCATTTTTACAAGCATGTGGTGGGCCAAATGTACACCTATTTTTCATCAAGATAAAAGCCTCAAATGGAAAAGTTTCCAACATCAAAGTTGTTCCTTGTAGTGTCATCTTCAATGTTGATGTTGTGAAAATTTTGATTTAACCAAGTTATGAGATAGTTTGGAGGGTTCAAAGTCATGTTGTTTATGCTGAAATTTTGTGTGCCAAGTTGCCATGCCAGCCAACCTCTGGCCACGCCCACCAACCAGTTTTGAACCAATGCATTCATAGCTGTTTTTAGGCATATTTGAGACCTCATTTCACTTCAACTTTCAAACCAATGTTGTTCCCCAATGTACCATCTTTCTAATGACATCAATGTTTCATTGTTTCATTCACTAACCATGGAGAAATTCACCCTCAAACACCCACTGTCACCATGATGATTTGTTGCACAATTTGGTTCACTCATACTACAAACACTTCCACACTTTGTTTCCACATTTGGTCAAGCACATCACTTACACAATGTTTAGTATCACGTGCCATGCATGGGAATAGAAAGAACAAAACTTGCTTAGCAAGTTTCTGATGCATCAGCTTCTGCTACATAAACCGTGTCCACTCTCTTTCTCATTACTCCCACCATAACTGTCATGAGCCAGCTGCATCTTACCATGGCTCTCGGATGACTCATTTAACTCAATGCCAACTCACCTAACTCACTCATTTGACCACGGTTGAGCTCAATTAACCACACATATAAATTCACCTCTCACTCACAAATTGAAGTTCAGTTTTTGATTCTCACTTTTTCTCTCAAAACACTTCAGAAAACTCTCTCATTCTCTCCACATTCTCTGAAGTTTTTTCTCTCTCTTTGTACACGAGCTTCATCATCCTCTGTCACATTTCATCCTCACCATCATCAGTGTGCTATTTCTGATCAAAAACTAGGGAGAAGAAGTTGAATTCATCAATTGTATTGTGGTCCAGTTGAGTTTGCATTGTGATTTTCTTCAAGATCTCAAGTTGCAACTGTATTTATTTTGCACGAATCAAGCTCAAGCTCAAGGGTGGATCTCGTGTTTTCTTTTGCTTCAAGATTCTGCAAACTTCAGGTTTCATTTACTACAATGCTGTTGCATGGTTTTAGCTTGATCTTATATGTTTAAAGCTTATTAGAAGCTGTGTGCGTTCTGTTTAGTTGATATGCTCATTAGGAGTTTAGGTGTGATTTTAGGGCAAAATGTATGGACGCGGTTTGTTGTATGTGTGCATGATCTGTGATAAGTAATTGCATATTTGTGATGTGCTGGAGCTTAGCTTTCGATTGATGTATTGTTTGTGGAATTCTGGGATTTTTTAAAGTTGCAGGTGGTGGCTATTGGCCGGAGAAGGTGACCGGAGGTCCCCTCCGGCCGGTGACTGTGTTGGCTAGGGTTTCACCATGTTTTAATCGTGTACGTTCATTTTTGCGTGATCGTGAGGCTTGTAGGTGGACAGCGCATTAAAAATCATGTGCAAGTCACATGCGTATTTCTGAATTGGACTTAGATCAGTTTGCTTTCCACACCCCCGCGCTTTCAAAGCCCAAATGAATTGAACTACTATTTTGCTATGTTTACACCCCATCCACATTTCATTTCTATTTTATTTTCATTTTTTTTTTTACTTGTTTCATGATTGCATTTTAAAAATACCAAAATGTCATTAAAAATTCCACGAAAATTCATGTTGCATCTTGACATATTAAGGTAATTTTCCATAATTTTTAATTACAATTTGGTGAATATTTGCATGTTAATTCATAATTTTTCTTTATTGCTTTTGGAAATAGTTTCTATTAAGCATTTTTTTTACATTTTTTTACTTTTTTTTTCATTACATTTTGACTCCACTCTTTGGCATGATTAATTTTGGTTCTTCACTCTCTTTGACCCCTAATCTAAATGACTAATTTTGTGGATGTTTGAGTGAAATTTTGTGACATGTTTTTCTTCTGTTTGTAGAATATCTTGACCAAGTTTCATAATTTTTGGAGGTGGTTAGCTATTTTTAGTTGAATTGTTCTTTAAGGTACCTCTAATTGAGTCCTAATTGCATGAACCTAACTTTAATTGATGAAAGGCACTTGTGCCATTGTTTGAGATTTATTTTTAGGTTATCTTAGATACCTTAAGACTTGCATGAATCATATTTGGTCAGTGGTGCATCATTTTGCCATGTCTTGATTACTCATCTAAAGTTGAACATCTTATGTGAACCTTTTTTGACTTAAATGACTTGTGTTTGCATTTATATTCCTCCATTCATACTTGTATGCTCATTCATGCATGATCAATGGCATTTTGAACATGTTAACCTACTGACCTCATTCATTCTCAACTCATTCCATAAATGTATGATCATTCCATCTCATGTAGGTGACTTAAATGCATTCAAAACATGAAAACTCCTTAACTTCATCTCTTCTTCATCCATTCACCAATGATTGTATGCTTTTGTGATGGACTTAAACTACTTGTAATTGACATTTATAGGGCATTTTAAGACATGTTTGAATTCTGAACTTGATTTAACTTGGTTTGTTTGGCCATTTTAACATCATCTTTCTTACTTCTTCATCTTCTTTCTTCTTCCACAAGTAAAGGTAGTTACTTAGAACTTACCCTCACTTCTTTTACCCAATTTAGATGTGCTACTATTAGGAGTCAATTAGGACCTTTAGCTACTGCCCCTAAGTGGTTTGAGCCTTTAATTGTTGGTTCTTCTTTGGTTGTGTGCTTACTTGCTTATCATTTGTTCATAGGTGTTATTTCTAACATTTTTAGGTGCAAGTGGTAAGTAAATTGGATGTGGATATGCTTCCACCTCCTACCTTCTTCCCTTAACTCCTTTAATGCCTTCAAAGTGTGATTGTGAAGCATGTAATGCTATCATTTGCTTAATTGCACACCATCCCTTCTTAGGTTCTTTCTTCACTTCATTAAGAAGTAAGAAGAATACTAAGCTTCCTTCTCTTCTTCTTCTCATCTTCTTTTATCTTCTCTTCAAGCAAGGAGCACATACAACACTAAGGAGTTTCTTTCTTCTCTTTAAACCTCACAAACCTTTAGGATCACTCCCTTAACTAATCAATTAGGATTGAGTCTTAGTTCATATAGATTTTCACCTTTGATCCGCCCTTGAGTCTCTCATCTTCTCATCTCAAAGAAAACTCAAAATATCCAATAAAGGTAAGCACTTATTGCATTTAGGCCTTTCATATAAAGAAAAGATTATAAAGGGGTTTTCTCTTATAATCTTAGAATGTATAGCATTATAGCCCATCTTGGGTCAATGTGTTAAACATTCGATCTTGTATGAGGGACTTAAATGCAATACTTGTTGAAGGTACAAATAATAAAAACACTTCTTCATTTCTTAATCAACAAAAATACTTAATAAACACAAGTATGCTAGTGTGTTTGAACCTTGACAATTGGAACTAAGTGTGGGGGTCTTCTTCGCTCTTAGTGTGTCTTCTTGCTCATTCCATCTTGGAATGTGAGAATGTACACATTCCAATGACTAAGATTCAGATACACTATCATATGCAAACAAATGAAAAAACTCTTAAAAGACAAAAACAAACAATAACGCCTTTTCCTTCAGGAATTCTTTTCTCATCTCATTCATTCTCAACGCACGAACGTGTTCCTACTCGTTCTCTTGCAAGATGGTAACGCACTCGGACCAGCGAGCCTGCAACACCTGAGCCAGAACGTAAGTCGTTCTCTAAAAAACACAAACAATCCATCCCTATTGAGGGGAACTACGTCGCTCTGATTCTCATGCTCCCGATGAGATACGTAGGCAGTGGGGTAGGGCCCATGCGAGCACTTCTTTTATTTTCCCTACATTTGTTTCTCATTTCTTTTCCTTTCTTTCTCCTTTCTTTCTTTCAGTTCCTTTTCCAGCATTCTTTTCTTTGCACCCTTTGATCGAGACAAGCAAGCGTGGATCCCATCGGGTACGATGGACGCGAGGGGGTGCTAATACCTTCCTCTCGCGTAACCGACTCCCTTACCCATTCTCTTGGTCGTAAGACCATGCTCTTTTCCTTTCTTCAGGTTTATGCGGTGTTTCCTTTCCCTCTCTTGGGATAAATACACATCGCTGGCGACTCTGTTCGGTGCCACTTTCGCGTTTGTACTAGGATGAAAATCCCGGGAGCGACAGCTGGCGACTCTGCTGGGGATGATCAACACTTCATGCTGGGGAAACAAACATGCCCCATGCTTGGGCAAACCAACAATTCGCCCCCGAAGAGGATGTCATAAGGGGATTTTATAGAAGATTTAGCCTCTTCAAACTCCTGCGACTTCGCTGGGGATAACGACCATCAGCTTCGGTATCGACGAGACCACTCTTTTGGGGAACTTGTGACCGTTATCGACACAGAAAAGCTTGTAGCTGTTGGAAGTACTGTATGAGAGAATCGACTTAATAAGATACAATGGGACCCAGTTGAACTTAATTCAATGATATCGAACCGTTATGAACGACCGTCGACCGAACGATGAACGCCGATCTCCATACCCGTAATTGCCCCAGTCTTTTGCGTGGGGTAATTGATTACTGGTCTTGTGCTTAAAATCATCTGCACCTGCTACCTGCAACAAAAGAATACGCACACATGCCCCGAATATTGCGTGGCTAGAATCCACCATCCGGGAGTATTCAACATTCAAAGTAATTTCAAATGTTTTTTTTTTTTTTTTTTTTTTTTTTGCGCATGTTATTGCAAGGCCGCCATGTTTTCAAATGCAATGTTTTATCAAGAATTAGGACGTTTTTGCAAACAAAGCAATAAAACAAAAATAGAAAGCTTTTTATTGAAATTCAATTTATTGACTGAGAGCCCAGAATAGGCAATTACATCAGGAAGCAATCCCTGGAAAGAGGTGATCGCTGAAAATTGAGAAAAGAAACTATCCTAATGGCAATGTGAAAACGGAATTCCACTGAGTTTCCATTCTGTTATGACCAGTATGTCTTCAAAACTCCCCGACCTTGCCTTCTGAGGAATGATCAGACCGATTCCTATCTTTCAGAACGTCAGTTGTTCAAACAGTAATTGGGTACAGATAACTCAGACCGTAGTCATTCGCTTAAATCCCTCTTTTGCGTGGACCGCCCTTTCAGGTTTTCGATCCACCAGGATACCCTTTTTTGCCTAAGTTGCCCTTTCGGGTTTTCAACTTACCGGGTGTACAATTTTTTCAAATATATCCCTAATTTTTGCCCGAACCTTATTCTGTTTTTGGTTCGCCGGGATGCCCTTTCTTGCCTGGATTTTTTTATTTTTATTATCCAGCGGGTCTATTCATGCGAAGTATTTTTTGACTACGTCCGAGTTGACAGGGGATGAAAAGTCTTCGCCATCCATGGTTGTAAGCAATAAGGCTCCGCCCAAAAAGACCTTTTTAACCACGAATGGACCTTTATAGTTAGGAGTCCATTTGCCCCTGTAATCTGTATTGGGAGGAATGATCCTTTTGAGTACCACATCTCCGACTTTGTAAACCCGAGGACGCACCTTTTGGTCAAATGCCTGCTTCATTCTGCGCTGATATAGTTGCCCATGACATACAGCCGCCAATCGCTTTTCCTCAATAAGGCTCAGCTGATCAAATCTGGATCGTACCCATTCAGCCTCATCTAGCTTAACATCCATCATGACTCTGAGGGACGGAATCTCTACTTCAACCGGTAGCACTGCCTCCATACCATATACAAGTGAGAATGGGGTTGCCCCAGTGGATGTGCGTACCGACGTTCGATACCCATGCAAAGCAAATGGTAACATCTCATGCCAATCTTTGTACGTGACAACCATCTTCTGCACAATCTTCTTGATATTTTTGTTGGCCGCTTCAACCGCGCCATTCATCTTTGGGCGGTACGGAGAAGAATTGTGATGTTCGATTTTGAAGTCCCGGCATAATTCAGCCATCATCTTGTTATTCAAATTAGAACCATTATCAGTAATGATTCTTTCGGGAATTCCATATCGGCAAATGATATCCCGTTTTAAGAAACGAGCGACCACTTGTTTCGTAACATTGGCATAGGATGCAGCTTCAACCCATTTGGTGAAGTAATCAATTGCCACCAAGATGAAACGATGACCGTTAGAAGCTGTAGGCTCAATCTTTCCGATCATATCAATGCCCCACATGGCAAACGGCCAGGGCGACGACATGATACTCAACGGATTTGGAGGCACATGCACTTTGTCTGCATAGATCTGGCATTTATGGCATTTGCGGGCATATTTGCAACAATTTAACTCCATAGTCAACCAATAATATCCCGATCTTAACAACTTTTTTGCCATTGCCTGCCCTCCGGCATGGGTACCGAAAGAGCCTTCGTGCACTTCAATCATCAACAGGTATGCTTCATGTCTATCCACACATCTAAGCAGGACCGTGTCAAAATTTCTCTTATACAGCACGCCATCTTTGTTCAAGAAGAAACTACCAGCTAGCCTTCTCAACGTCTTCCTGTCTTTGGACGATGCCCCGGGCGGGTACTCTTGATTGCTCAAGAAGCATTTAATATCATGGTACCAAGGCTTGTCATCGGACGTTACGTCGACCGCAAACACAAATGCAGGTCTGTCAAGGCGGGATACTTCAATCTTAGGTACATGGTTCCATCCTTGCACTTTGATCATGGAAGACAAAGTGGCCAAGGCATCAGCGAACCTATTCTCATCTCGAGGAATATGGTACAGTTTCACTGTTGTGAAAAATGTCAGCAATCTCCTTGTATAATCTCTGTACGGCACTAGATTTGCTTGGTGCGTGTACCAACTCCCTTTCACTTGATTGATTACCAAAGCTGAATCACCGAATATATCAAGGGTCTTAATCCGTAGATTAATCGCTTCCTCGATCCCCATTATACAAGCTTCGTACTCTGCTTCATTGTTGGTGCATCCGAAAGTTATTCGGGCAGTGAAAGGCATATGAACACCTTCCGGCGTGATAAGAACTGCTCCAACTCCGCACCCATTCATATTGACAGCCCCATCAAACATCAGACTCCATTTGGATTCAGGGTCTGGCCCCTCCTCCGGGAGTGGTTCCTCGCAGTCTTTAGCTTTGAGAAACATGATGTCCTCATCAGGGAAGTCAAATTTCATGGGCTGGTAATCATCAATCGGCTGTTGCGCAAGATAGTCGGACAAGATACTTCCTTTGATGGCCTTTTGGGAAGTGTACTGGATGTCATACTCTGTCAAGACCATTTGCCACCGTGCAACTCTACCTGTCAGTGCTGGTTTCTCGAAAATGTACTTGATAGGATCCATTTTTGAAATCAACAAGGTTGTGTACCTGACCATATATTGCCTCAATTGCTTAGCGGCCCATGCAAGCGCACAGCATGTCTTTTCAAGCATCGAGTACCGGGACTCACAATCGTTGAACTTTTTGCTCAGGTAGTAGATAGCATGCTCCTTCCTACCTGTCTCGTCATGTTGACCGAGAACACAACCCATGGAACCTTTAAGCACTGTCAGATACATTATCAGCGGTCTCCCTTCAACTGGAGGCATTAGAATCGGAGGTTCCTGCAAGTATTCTTTTATCTTATCGAATGCCAATTGGCAATCGTCATTCCACCTGACCGTTTGATCTTTCCTTAACAATTTAAATATTGGTTCACACGTGGCTGTTAGGTGAGATATGAACCTTGCAATGTAGTTCAATCTACCCAAGAAACCACGAACCTCTTTTTCTGTTCTTGGTTCAGGCATTTCTTGTATCGCTTTCACCTTGGCAGGATCAACCTCAATTCCTCTTTCGCTCACAATGAAACCCAGCAACTTTCCAGAACGCACCCCAAACGTGCACTTGTTTGGATTTAATCTCAGACGAAACTTTCTCAACCTTTCAAACAGCTTTTTCAAGTTAATCAGATGTTCCTCTTCTGTTCTCGACTTGGCAATCATATCATCTACATAACATTCGATCTCCTTATGAATCAAGTCATGAAACAATGTTACCATCGCCCGCTGGTACGTTGCCCCTGCGTTTTTCAACCCAAAAGGCATTACTTTATAGCAATATGTACCCCACGGAGTAATGAACGTGGTCTTCTCCATATCTTCAGGTGCCATCTTGATCTGGTTGTACCCGGAGAAACCGTCCATAAATGAGAACACTGAAAACTGAGCTGTATTATCGACCAGCACATCAATATGAGGTAGTGGAAAATCATCTTTTGGACTAGCTTTATTAAGATCTCGATAATCCACACACATTCTCACTTTTCCATCTTTCTTCGGTACTGGCACGATGTTGGCTACCCACGGAGGATATTTAGTCACAGCAAGAAACCCAGCATCCCACTGCTTCTGGACTTCCTCCTTAATCTTTAAAGCCATGTCGGGGTGAGTCCGACGAAGTTTCTGCTTGACTGGCGGACATTCTTCTCTCAATGGTAGCCTGTGCACAACAATATCCGTATCCAACCCCGGCATGTCTTGATACGACCAGGCGAAGATGTCAACGTACTCGCGCAACATTTCAGTCAAAGTTTTCTTCACATCTTCTTGCAAGCTGGCACCAATCCTGATCTCTTTCTTGGCATCCTTGGCACCAATATTGATGATTTCTACAGTCTCCTGATGAGGCTGGATGACCCTTTCCTCTTGCTTCAACAATCTGGCCAGTTCTTCAGGGAGTTCACAATCTTTCTCATCCCCTTCTTCGGCTTGATAAATCGGATTGTCAAAGTCATACATAGCCATATCAAAATCGTTATCAGTGGTATCCGGAGGATCAAGTCTGCATGAACGGGTTCATGCCTTATTTTAGAATTTATTTTTAAGCAAAACAAAAGAAAATGAAACATTGCCATTTTATTTTTTGTGCAAAAATAAAAACTGAAAGACAGAGAACAAAATTTGATTGCAAAACGTCCTTTATTAATGATTAAAAATTGCAAATGCAACCAGGGTGGCCCTACAAATGAATCTATACGCCTTGGGCAGAGCGCAAGATTTTGACATGCATTATGGTTAGAAAAAACAAAGAAAAATTACTCTGTCTGAAGAGTAACCCGGATGACTTCTTCAACAGACCAGTTCTGCACTTGTTGTCCCGGAGCATGAGGGCGTACCCAGTTGTCCAGGTCACAAACATTGTCAACACTATCCTCTGTGGCTGCACAAGACTGGTCCGTGTAGATAATTCCCCCACTATTGAAAGTAATGGGTCCCCTGCTCCCCGCATCTGAAGTTGTAGAGGGATGATAACCAATACCAAATTTGTCTTCCTTCATTGGGGTCTCTATCAACCTGCCCCAACCTTGGGCGTTGCCTGCCCTGACGACTTCGACAGCTTGTTTGTAAGATGAAATGGAGGTACTGGCCCCAACTGGTACAGAAGAAGGCTCAGGTGCATCATCAATATTGACTGCATCAAATGATTGGCACAGCATCTCATGAATTTCCCCATCCATTTCAACATACTTGAATGTGGACAAGTGACTCACAAAGATGTCTTCTTCCCCGCACACCGTCACAACCTGCCCTTCAAACTCATACTTCAGCTTTTGATGTAGAGTAGAAGTAACAGCCCCGGCTCCGTGAATCCAAGGGCGTCCCAATAGGCAGCTATATGCAGGTTGTATGTCCATTACATGGAACATGGATTTGAATACCTGTGGTCCAATTTGTACGGGCAATTCTACCTCACCGAACACAGATCGTCTAGTCCCGTCGAATGCTCTGACCACCAATTCACTAGGCCTTAGGATCAAACCATCAACTTCCAGCTTCATTAACGCCTTCTTGGGCAAGACATTAAGTGATGAACCAGTGTCTACCAGTACATGAGATAACACTGCGCCCTTACACTCCATCGTGATATGCAAAGCCTTATTGTGGTTTCTTCCCTCAACAGTCAAATCTCTACTTGTAAAGCCCAAGCCATGGCTAATATTAACATTGGAGATTACGCCCTCAAGCTGATTAACAGTAATTTCCTGTGGCACGTATGCACTCTTCAATACTTTCAGCAACGCCTGCCGATGCGCATCAGAGCACATCAATAGTGACAAGATTGAAATCTTTGAAGGGGTCTGATTTAGTTGGTCCACAATCTTATAATCGCTTTTCTTGATTATCTTCATGAATTCTTCCATCTCCTTATCAAAAGTAATCTTTGTCTCTGCTTCAGGTGTAGGCGCATTTTCAACCACCTGTTTACCCTTAGCCTTTGCTGCAGCTTCTGCCTCTTTATCACTTCTCAAGGTTTGGGGAGCGAACAACCTTCCGCTCCTTGTAAAGCCCCCTACACCCCCTACATTATCAATATTTGGGTTGACTGACGACTCAACTTCCTGCTTTTTACCTTCGTAATATACATCTGCCCCATAGTGCCATGGGATAGCCTTCGTAGATGTGAACGGAATTGGTCCTGGCACCGTGATAGTGACAGGACTGGGCCTTTCTTGCGCAACGCTCGCCACGGGAGCTGCATTGACCGGCATTTGAATCTCATCGGGAGTATAATAGATGGTCACGGTTGATACCTCATCAGTGTCTTTCACGACTCTGTCGAATTGTAGACATCCTTCATCTATCAGATTCTGTAAACCCATCTTCAACTTATCACAGCCATTCTCCTGATTCATACACTCAGAACAATCTTGATTACAGCCCGGGAACACCTGTCCCTTCAATAAATGATCTTTTACAACCAACAAAGAAGTTTTCACTTGAAGGATATTTGTCACCAGATTCAATCTCCTCCCATCTTCAATAGCGTATACATTTGCTGCACTATGATCAGGCATGGGATGCTGAGTAATATTAGGAACGGGAGAGAAATTGATGGCTTTAGCATCAATCAAGCCTTGTACTTTATGGTGGAAAGCCCAACATTTTTCAATGGAGTGCCTCTGCGCACCTGAGTGGAACTCACAACGAGCATTAGCATCGAAGTTAGGTGGCCGGTTTCCAGCAACCGGAGCTTTCATAGTACGGAGTTCTACCAACTTTAACTCGAGTAGCTGAGGCAACAACGCGGCATAAGTCATAGGGAGAGGATCCATCTTACGATCCCTCTGCCTAGACCTTTGCTGGAAAAAAGGTTGTTGCTGTTGCTGCTGAACTTGTTGTTGGGGTTGTTATTTCTGAACAGACGGTGTGGGGATTGTTACAGCATCTACCTGATAATAAGCTTGAGAACGCCCTCTGCCTCGTCCCCTAAACACAGCATTCGTATCACCTTCTCTTCTTTTCTGGTTACTAGCAAACGGTTTCTTCGTCCCCGAAGAGCCAGCCCCACTCACATCTTGGATCTTTCCAAGCTTTAACAGACTTTCTATTCTTTCTCCCGCAATCACAATATTAGCAAATCCAGTTGATGGACAAGCAGCTAATCTATCAAGATAGGCCCCTTGCAAGGTGCCCATAAACATATCCGCCATTTCTCTGTCTGACAAGGGAGGTTGAACCTGTGCAGCCATTTCCCTCCACCTCTGTGCATATTCTTTGAAACTCTCCTTGGCATTTTGTGACAACCCCTGCAATTGAGTGCGGTTGGGCGCTATGTCAATATTGTACTGGTATTGCTTCAGGAACGCTTCTTCCAGATCTTTCCAACTCTTCACAGCAGCTCTATTCAACTTCATATACCAGGTCAAGGAGGCTCCAGCCAAACTGTCCTGAAAATAGTGTATCCATAGCTTCTCGTCCTCCGTATGGGCTGAAATCTTCCCAAAGTAAGCTTGAAGATGCGTTTGGGGACACGCATTGCCGTGATACTTATCAAAAGTGGGAGGCTTGAATTTAGGAGGAATTCTGACTCCTGGGACCAGCCCCAAGCTAGTAACATCAATACCCATAGAGTTCTTGCATTCTATGGCCCTGATCTTTTCTGCTAACTCATCATACCTTCGATCACCGTGATTACCCACATCTGCATCCAGCAGAGTAAATTGGTCTTCCAGAGGATCTTCAAGAGTAACACCAGCCTGCCTACCATTTCCATTACCCCGATTGTTACCACCAGGAGGAGGGTTGCCACCGGGAGGAGGAATGCCATGTCCCTGTGAATTGTCACGCTGATCACCTTCGGGCCCATTGTCTGGATGCTCGACCAGCAGCCTCAATCTCTCCTGATTTTGCGCCATGCCAGTCATGAGGGTCATGAACTGGTCCATACGCGCCCTCATTTCAGCCAAATCACTTTGCACTTGATCCATGATTCTTACTTGATTTCTTCGCGTTGAATATCGGTGAATATAATTCTCAGCTATACTGCCTGAAATCAAATAAAGGATAGAGACCCTGCAACGAGTACCTGAAAAGCAAGTAACAGAAATGCAGAATGATATGCAATGCCATGCAATGTTATGTTTATCATTTCCAAAGTGCTTTACACCCTGATTCCAATCTAAACCACAGAAATCTGAAGACCAGAAATCGTGGTATAAAGAGACGTGTCGTGGTCATGTGCTTGTGTGCAGATATCTGATAAAGAGTAATTCTGAATAAACTGCTCATACTCATTCAACAAAGTATTCAAGTATTTAAGAAAGGCTCATCCGCCAATGCAATACAAGGAAAAAAAATGGATCCATCAACAAGCCTGATGGTAACCATTAACAACAAAATACAGGGAAAAGAACATCAGTCTGACAGTTCCACATCCTTCAGCTTATCACTTGAATACTTGATCTCCTCAAAAAGTATACGGGTGCGCTGGTGATTCGGCTTTTCAATCATTTCTTTGATCAAGACATCCCTTTTCTCAAGAGCTTCAGTTAAAGAACCCATATGCAGCATAAGAGCTTCGTCATCATGCACTCCTTTGTGTCTCTTTATGCCAGCTTGCGTCTTGAGTATCTCTCTTTCTATCATGGCTTCTTCAAACTCTTTCTTGGTATTCTTCAGCTGGCGTCTAGCTTCTTCTAACTGTTCTTGACTTTTACCGAGACTTTCCCGATACTTTCTCCTCTGCTCATGTGCCTTTTTAAGCTCCTCGTCTTTAGTCTTCGACTAATCCTTTAACTCGGCATTTTCAATTCTGACTTCATCCCAAGCTTGACGAAGTTGAGCTAATGAATCCTTGTTTCGGGCTAAAGCCTGTTTTGTAATCTTGTGAGCCTGACTAGTGTCATCTGCTCCCAAAGTAAGTTTTCGAAAGTACCGAGCTCGGTCATCAAAATCTTCCTCTTTGTCAGCCAAGGTTTTTTCCGCTTTCAATGCTCTCTTTTCCAACTCTTTGTTGTCAGCTAGAGCTTTCTGAAGACATCTGCTCATTCCAGAATTCTCTATCTGCAGCTCTCTGACCATTTTCTTCCACTTCTCACATTCTTCAATAGCCACCATGGTGGGTTGTTCTGGCTGCACTGAACATAAAAGAGGTCCCCTTGAAAAGGGTAAAAGCAATTCCTCTACTTTCGTCTCAATCCATCTGTCATATTCAGGATAAGACCTACAATCTCCTTTCCCAAAAACTGCTTTTCCAATTTTATGCTTATCTTTCCAAGCATTTACTACTTCTACCACCTTCGCATCTTTAGTTCCTGTAAAGAATAACGATTCTTCCACATCTTGCTCTGTAGGAGGATCCCTGGAAGCATACCCAAACTGTCGGATGGCCAAAACTGGATTATAATTGATCCCTCCTTTTCTACCAATCAAAGGTACATTTGGAAAATTTCCGCATCTTGTGACAAGCTCTATTCTCAACAACCGGTGGTCAAACCATACAATATTATCAGCAGTTAAACCCATCAATCGTTTAGACCATTTCGCCACATCTTTGGTTTCCACAAAGGCACCTGTCTGAGGCAAATGTTTGAAAAACCAATGACTCAGCAGTGGGGTACAACAACTAATAGATCCTCCCCTTCTTTTCTCGTTCTTATAGTGTACAGAATGATAAAAATCTCCTAACATAGTAGGGACTGGATTTTTAAGGACGAAAACCCTCGTTGCTTGCATATCCACAAAGTTTTGCTGATTGGGAAAGAGAACTAGGCCATATATGCAGAGAGCCAGAATGGAATTGTAAACCGTCCAATTTTTAGCACTTGCAGCCTCTTGGGCTTGTCCAGACAGAAATTCTAAATGAAATCCGCTAACTCCGTTTTTACTGCTCACACCACTCTTTACCACTGTCTGATCCATTTGTAACGCATCAGCAATTTCTTTTACGCTAGGGGAACTACCAGAGAAGAATGGTATTGCCGGCGTGATCGGAATTCCCAAAATAAATGAGAATTCTTCCAGTGTTGGCATCAAAATGTAATCTAGGAAGAGAAAGCATCTCAACGAAGGCTCGTAGAACTGCAGCAGAGTGTGCAAAGCATCATGTTCATACTTGGTGATTGTACGGACCATCCCAACCAAATTCCCGTAGCTCTTCTGAAACCTATCAAGAATACCCGGACCAGCCATATCTATAACTTTGAGCAATGAATCCAAAACAGGGTCTGGAAATTTGTAAGACACATTGTTCTTTCTCTCGGCAACGATCTCTGTTGAACCCATGGATTGGAATCAGAAACGTATTATGCACCTGAAAATGACAAACATAACGGTTATGATATGATAATGCAATGCAAAAGGGCATGTGATCAGGTAATCAAGTGTCTGTGTCTGTATTGAACTGTGTGCACTGTGTCTCTGTACTGAATCTGGCAATATCTGAGATGAACACTTAAATCACTGTCATAGGATACAATGTCTGAAATCATCATAGAATCACAAGTAAGGTAGGTAGGAGGCTGGGTTTCCTGCAAACCTGTAAACATCCCGCCCATACTCACATGTGGTTCTTAGAAAATAAGGCTTGTCAGCTTCGGAGGTTTGAGAAACAATAGCACATTCAGCCCGTAGGATACAATGCTATGCCAATCAAAGAGGTCGTCCACTGACTCCCCTTAGAAAATAAAAGTCATCCTATGCAAGTTCCAAAGTGGGCCCTCGGGTGCGAATGGGTTTGCCACAGAATGTGGTCTGCCACTGTCACCGCTAAAGAGGGATGTTTCCACTAAGGTCCTCATGATCGGTCACTAGAGTCGACAGCTCTCTAGATCTACATCCTGGAATACGCAAGATGCGCATGCCACGACGTGTCCCAAGATAGCCTCGTCTAGCTGTGAATTTCGTGAACACCCAACGCACTCCAAACGGCACGTAGGTCCCACTACTCTCCACTCTAATTCTAAGTGTATACTCAAGCCTGTGTAATGGGCTTATCTCTCAGAAATCCCATCCTGCCAAACAGACAAAATAGTGCAACACAATATAATATATGATATGTAATGCTAAAATGCAGTAAATGCAGTAAAATAAATAAACAGCAACATATAGCACAACAGTAAACACCCAAAGAAAAAACAAACAAGCGCTAGGATTGACTCGCTTAGGATGGACCAGCAATAGGTCAACCAGACTCCCCAGCAGAGTCGCCAGCTGTCGCTCCCGGGATTTTCATCCTAGTACAAACGCGAAAGTGGCACCGAACAGAGTCGCCAGCAATGTGTATTTATCCCAAGAGAGGGAAAGGAAACACCGCATAAACCTAAAGAAAGGAAAAGAGCATGGTCTTACGACCAAGAGAATGGGTAAGGGAGTCGGTTACGCGAGAGGAAGGTATTAGCACCCCCTCGCGTCCATCGTACCCGATGGGATCCACGCTTGCTTGTCTCGATCAAAGGGTGCAAAGAAAAGAATGCTGGAAAAGGAACTGAAAGAAAGAAAGGAGAAAGAAAGGAAAAGGAACGAGAAACAAATGTAGGGAAAATAAAAGAAGTGCTCGCATGGGCCCTACCCCACTGCCTACGTATCTCATCGGGAGCATGAGAATCAGAGCGACGTAGTTCCCCTCAATAGGGATGGATTGTTTGTGTTTTTTAGAGAACGGCTTACGTTCTGGCTCAGGTGTTGCAGGCTCGCTGGTCCGAGTGCGTTACCATCTTGCAAGAGAACGAGTAGGAGCACGTTCGTGCGTTGAGAATGAATGAGATGAGAAAAGAATTCCCGAAGGAAAAGACGTTATTGTTTGTTTTTGTCTTTTAAGAGTTTTTTCATTTGTTTGCATATGATAGTGTATCTGAATCTTAGTCATTGGAATGTGTACATTCTCACATTCCAAGATGGAATGAGCAAGAAGACACACTAAGAGCGAAGAAGACCCCCACACTTAGTTCCAATTGTCAAGGTTCAAACACACTAGCATACTTATGTTTATTAAGTATTTTTGTTGATTAAGAAATGAAGAAGTGTTTTTATTATTTGTACCTTCAACAAGTATTGCATTTAAGTCCCTCATACAAGATCGAATGTTTAACACATTGACCCAAGATGGGCTATAATGCTATACATTCTAAGATTATAAGAGAAAACCCCTTTATAATCTTTTCTTTATATGAAAGGCCTAAATGCAATAAGTGCTTACCTTTATTGGATATTTTGAGTTTTCTTTGAGATGAGAAGATGAGAGACTCAAGGGCGGATCAAAGGTGAAAATCTATATGAACTAAGACTCAATCCTAATTGATTAGTTAAGGGAGTGATCCTAAAGGTTTGTGAGGTTTAAAGAGAAGAAAGAAACTCCTTAGTGTTGTATGTGCTCCTTGCTTGAAGAGAAGATAAAAGAAGATGAGAAGAAGAAGAGAAGGAAGCTTAGTATTCTTCTTACTTCTTAATGAAGTGAAGAAAGAACCTAAGAAGGGATGGTGTGCAATTAAGCAAATGATAGCATTACATGCTTCACAATCACACTTTGAAGGCATTAAAGGAGTTAAGGGAAGAAGGTAGGAGGTGGAAGCATATCCACATCCAATTTACTTACCACTTGCACCTAAAAATGTTAGAAATAACACCTATGAACAAATGATAAGCAAGTAAGCACACAACCAAAGAAGAACCAAAAATTAAAGGCTCAAACCACTTAGGGGCAGTAGCTAAAGGTCCTAATTGACTCCTAATAGTAGCACATCTAAATTGGGTAAAAGAAGTGAGGGTAAGTTCTAAGTAACTACCTTTACTTGTGGAAGAAGAAAGAAGATGAAGAAGTAAGAAATATGATGTTAAAATGGCCAAACAAACCAAGTTAAATCAAGTTCAGAATTCAAACATGTCTTAAAATTCCCTATAAATGTCAATTACAAGTAGTTTAAGTCCATCACAAAAGCATACAATCATTGGTGAATGGATGAAGAAGAGATGAAGTTAAGGAGTTTTCATGTTTTGAATGCATTTAAGTCACCTACATGAGATGGAATGATCATACATTTATGGAATGAGTTGAGAATGAATGAGGTCAGTAGGTTAACATGTTCAAAATGCCATTTATCATGCATGAATGAGCATACAAGTATGAATGGAGGAATATAAATGCAAACACAAGTCATTTAAGTCAAAAAAGGTTCACATAAGATGTTCAACTTTAGATGAGTAATCAAGACATGGCAAAATGATGCACCACTGACCAAATATGATTCATGCAAGTCTTAAGGTATCTAAGATAACCTAAAAAGAAATCTCAAACAATGGCACAAGTGCCTTTCATCAATTAAAGTTAGGTTCATGCAATTAGGACTCAATTAGAGGTACCTTAAAGAACAATTCAACTAAAAATAGGTAACCACCTCCATAAATTATGAAACTTGGTCAAGATATTCTACAAACAGAAGAAAAACATGTCACAAAAGTTCACTCAAATATCCACAAAATTAGTCATTTAGATTAGGGGTCAAAGAGAGTGAAGAACCAAAATTAATCATGCCAAAGAGTGGAGTCAAAATATAATGAAAAAAAAAGTAAAAAAATGTAAAAAAATGCTTTTATGAAGTTTAATGTGGTATGAAATGAATGCAACAAGAATGAATCAAAAACGTTTAATGGTTTAGGAGAAATAAAAGTTTGAAGTAAAGGTATGAAAATAGAAACTATTTCCAAAAGCAATAAAGAAAAATTATGAATTAACATGTAAATATTCACCAAATTGTAATTAAAAATTATGGAAAATTACCTTAATATGTCAAGATGCAACATGAATTTTCGTGGAATTTTTAATGACATTTTGGTATTTTTAAAATGCAATCATGAAACAAGTAAAAAAAAAAAATGAAAATAAAATAGAAATGAAATGTGGATGGGGTGTAAACATAGCAAAATAGTAGTTCAATTCATTTGGGCTTTGAAAGCGTGGGGGTGTGGAAAGCAAACTGATCTAAGTCCAATTCGGAAATACGCATGTGACTTGCACATGATTTTTAATGCGCTGTCCACCTACAAGCCACACGATCACGCAAAAATGAACGTACACGATTAAAACATGGTGAAACCCTAGCCAACACAGTCACCGGCCGGAGGGGACCTCCGGTCACCTTCTCCGGCCAATAGCCACCACCTGCAACTTTAAAAAATCCCAGAATTCCACAAACAATACATCAATCGAAAGCTAAGCTCCAGCACATCACAAATATGCAATTACTTATCACAGATCATGCACACATACAACAAACCGCGTCCATACATTTTGCCCTAAAATCACACCTAAACTCCTAATGAGCATATCAACTAAACAGAACGCACACAGCTTCTAATAAGCTTTAAACATATAAGATCAAGCTAAAACCATGCAACAGCGTTGTAGTAAATGAAACCTGAAGTTTGCAGAATCTTGAAGCAAAAGAAAACACGAGATCCACCCTTGAGCTTGAGCTTGATTCGTGCAAAATAAATGCAGTTGCAACTTAAGATCTTGAAGAAAATCACAATGCAAACTCAACTGGACCACAATACAATTGATGAATTCAACTTCTTCTCCCTAGTTTTTGATCAGAAATAGCACACTGATGATGGTGAGGATGAAATGTGACAGAGGATGATGAAGCTCGTGTACAGAGAGAGAGAAAAAACTTCAGAGAATGTGGAGAGAATGAGAGAGTTTTCTGAAGTGTTTTGAGAGAAAAAGTGAGAATCAAAAACTGAACTTCAATTTGTGAGTGAGAGGTGAATTTATATGTGTGGTTAATTGAGCTCAACCGTGGTCAAATGAGTGAGTTAGGTGAGTTGGCATTGAGTTAAATGAGTCATCCCTAACTAACTGAGTCAAGTTAGTTAGGGAGAGCCATGGTAAGATGCAGCTGGCTCATGACAGTTATGGTGGGAGTAATGAGAAAGAGAGTGGACACGGTTTATGTAGCAGAAGCTGATGCATCAGAAACTTGCTAAGCAAGTTTTGTTCTTTCTATTCCCATGCATGGCACGTGATACTAAACATTGTGTAAGTGATGTGCTTGACCAAATGTGGAAACAAAGTGTGGAAGTGTTTGTAGTATGAGTGAACCAAATTGTGCAACAAATCATCATGGTGACAGTGGGTGTTTGAGGGTGAATTTCTCCATGGTTAGTGAATGAAACAATGAAACATTGATGTCATTAGAAAGATGGTACATTGGGGAACAACATTGGTTTGAAAGTTGAAGTGAAATGAGGTCTCAAATATGCCTAAAAACAGCTATGAATGCATTGGTTCAAAACTGGTTGGTGGGCGTGGCCAGAGGTTGGCTGGCATGGCAACTTGGCACACAAAATTTCAGCACAAACAACATGACTTTGAACCCTCCAACCTATCTCATAACTTGGTTAAATCAAAATTTTCACAACATCAACATTGAAGATGACACTACAAGGAACAACTTTGATGTTGGAAACTTTTCCATTTGAGGCTTTTATCTTGATGAAAAATAGGTGTACATTGGCCCACCACATGCTTGTAAAAATGACTGCGCGCGTGACCTGAAAATCTTGGTCATGACCTAGTTTTGAACCTACTTTGCTCAAACTTTGATCAATCATATCTCACTCAATTTTTATCCAATAGAGATGTTCCACATATGGATGTGAAGCTTAAAACAAGATCTTTTGTTGTGGCCAAGTGGAATTTTCATTTGGTGCTTCAATTTTAAATGGCCTTGGTTCAAACTCTGATGCAAAATGGCCAAAACTTGCTATTTTTAGTAACCCTTCTTCTTCCAAAAATGGCAACTTTCCACCTCTTGATTTTTTCATGATTCCTTTGGAGTTTCTTGACCAAATTTTGTACATTGGACGCATGTAACATGAATTTCATGATTTTGGGCTCAAAAAGTCAAGAGTTGACTTTTTCCTCTGATTATTTGACTTGGCCCCAATTCTCCTGATTTTTTATCTTTCTTCCAATTGAACCACTTCTAAAACCAATTGAGAGGCAATTATCCATACACATACACTTAAGAACATGTAGAATACCATGACATCAAGTTTTGTCCAAAAAATCAAAGATTCCCTGATTTAATGGGAAACCCTATTTTTGGTGCCCACCTCCTAGGAGAAAAATGTGCAGTCTTCAATTTCAAATTCCTCAGAGTATGTTGTGTATCCTCTTAAAGGATGATGAGATATACCATTTGAGGATGATTTTGGATCAATGAGCTATCTCTTTTGAGGGTTTTCCTTCAGTTTTTGAACCTCTTGCATAGTGAAAGATGTAGTGCTTCAATCTCCCATTGTATCTCACTTCCTTGAGGTTTTGGATGATCAATTGAGATGGTATGAGACATGAAAGACCTCTTGGCTTGCCTTGAGGAAACTTGATTGACCTTTTTGTGCTTTGAATGATCTCTTGATTGTCCACCTTCCACCTGATCACATGCCCTGATGGTAAGAAGGATGCTATGCTTCATTTTTCTATGTTAAATGCAATGTAATGTTAATGAGGTGGATATGATATGATAAATGATAATGCCATGCTATGATGACAAAGAGGGAGAGCAAATTTTGGGGTATTACAGCTGCCCCTATTCAAGCGCTGTAAACCTGAATGCCTGAAAGCAATTGCTTTCGGTCTTTCAAGGTATATAGTGATTGAATACCAAATATAACCAAAAATTTGCTCTGGATGATGAGGAAGAAACTCCCCCGACATTGCTGGATTGAATCTTCAATGAAACATTGTCGGAGAAATCTGTCTTTTGAACGACACCAGACGTCTACTGGCTCGCCGCTTTACTGGTAAACTTTGATAATGTCTTTTATGCAATTCCAGACGACTACTGGCCTGCCACGCTACTGGTGGACTTTAGAAATGTCTTTTGGAACGACGCCAGACGACTACTGGCTTGCCACACTACTGGTGGACTTTAATAATGTCTTTTATGCAACTCCAGACGACTACTGGCCTGCCACACTACTGGTGGACTTTAGAAATGTCTTTTTGAACGACGCCAGACGACTACTGGCTTGCCACACTACTGGTGGACTTTGCAGCTTCGTGCCACCCGAAGACGGACTTTTGCCAATCCACTGTTGGACTTGTAGAATTTGCCACCCTTAGATGGACCTTTCGCCAATCCACTGCTGGACTTTTGGAATTTGCCACCCTTAGATGGACCTTTCGCCAATCCACTGTTGGACTTTTGCCACCCGAAGACGGACTTTTGCCAATCCACTGTTGGACTTTTAGAATTTGCCACCCTTAGATGGACGTTTCGCCAATCCACTGCTGGACTTTTGGAATTTGCCACCCTTAGATGGACCTTTCGCCAATCCACCGTTGGACTTTTGGAATTTGCCACCCTTAGATGGACCTTTCGCCAATCCACTGTTGGACTTTTGCCACCCGAAGACGGACTTTTGCCAATCCACTGTTGGACTTTTAGCTGCTTTGCCACCCGAAGATGGACTTTTGCCAATCCACTGTTGGACTCTTGCCACCCGAAGACGGACTTTTGCCAATCCACTGTTGGACTTTTGCCACCCGAAGACGGACTTTTGCCAATCCACTGTTGGACTTTTAGAATTTGCCACCCTTATATGGACCTTTCGCCAATCCACTGCTGGACTTTTGGAATTTGCCACCCTTAGATGGACCTTTCGCCAATCCACTGTTGGACTTTTGCCACCCGAAGACGGACTTTTGCCAATCCACTGTTGGACTTTTGCCACCCGAAGACGGACTTTTGCCAATCCACTGTTGGACTTTTAGAATTTGCCACCCTTAGATGGACCTTTCGCCAATCCACTGCTGGACTTTTGGAATTTTCCACCCTTAGATGGACCTTTCGCCAATCCACTGTTGGACTTTTGCCACCCGAAGACAGACTTTTGCCAATCCACTGTTGGACTTTGCTAACGTCTTTTAACAATGCCAGACGACTACTGGCTTGCCACACTAAGGGTGGACTTTCGCAAAATTCCAATACTGGATTACACTCTGCATCCGTGTCAGACATCTCTGCCGACTTTGCCGAGGAACAATGATCAATGACTTAACTTTAGAGGTTCCTGAGAGGATAATATCTCTGCTGGAGAATGAACAATTCGTCTGCTTCGAATAGTCAAGTTTGCCAAAAATAAATTGGACTTGAAGAATAATAAATCTGCCAGTAATCACTTCATCTGCTGGGGGAATGAATTCTGGTCACAGCGATTCCGCTGGGGATGAGAATTTCTTTACATGGCGTCTTGCTAGGGAAGAAAAGTCATAAAAACTCTGCTTGGGGATCTATCCAATCCAAGACCCTTTGTAGGGGTTATCCACCTTCTGACCCGGCTGGGGAAAGACTGTATCATCCTTGTTGAGGAATAGATTCTGCCGATCTTATAAACCTCTGCGGGGAGAACAACAACTCAGCTGGGGAGTATTGCTGACAAGATTCGATGCTGACCTCTGTGGGGGATCATTACCAGAGACACTATCTTGCTGGGGATCAGGGCTACTCTGCCAGGGATACGTAAATCCTGGTTAGAACATTCCACTGCAACTTGCTAGGAAATAGTCCTTAGAGATCTATTGGGGAAACCCAAAGCAAATCCACAGTAGTCTGCTGAAGAATATGACTGTCGAGCTTAGGATAAGTACCACCATGCATCATGTTAGGCGAGCTTCCCTTTAGACAATTCCGTTAGGGATGACGAGTTTATAACAAACTATGCTGGAGGAAACTGCTTTAAAGCGTCTCGTGCTGGGGAATGCCTTTTAAGAGGATTTTACAGAAGACCAACTGTCCTCAAACTCTATTGGGGATGATCAACACTTCATGCTGGGGAAACAAACATTCCCCATGCTTGGGCAAACCAACAATTCGCCCCCGAAGAGGATGTCATAAGAGGATTTTATAGAAGATTTAGCCTCTTCAAACTCCTGCGATTTCGCTGGGGATAACGACCATCAGCTTCGGTATCGACGAGACCACTCTTTTGGGGAACTTGTGACCGTTATCGACACAGAAAAGCTTGTAGCTGTTGGAAGTACTGTATGAGAGAATCGACTTAATAAGATACAACGGGACCCAGTTGAACTTAATTCAATGATATCGAACCGTTATGAACGACCGTCGACCGAACGATGAACGCCGATCTCCTTACCCGTAATTGCCCCAGTCTTTTGCGTGGGGTAATTGATTACTGGTCTTGTGCTTAAAATCATCTGCACCCGCTACCTGCAACAAAAGAATACGCACACATGCCCCGAATATTGCGTGGCTAGAATCCACCATCCGGGAGTATTCAACATTCAAAGTAATTTCAAATGTGTTTTTTTTTTGTTTTGTTTTTGCGCATGTTATTGCAAGGCCGCCATGTTTTCAAATGCAATGTTTTATCAAGAATTAGGACGTTTTTGCAAACAAAGCAATAAAACAAAAATAGAAAGCTTTTTATTGAAATTCAATTTATTGACTGAGAGCCCAGAATAGGCAATTACATCAGGAAGCAATCCCTGGAAAGAGGTGATCGCTGAAAATTGAGAAAAGAAACTATCCTAATGGCAATGTGAAAATGGAATTCCACTGAGTTTCCATTCTGTTATGACCAGTATGTCTTCAAAACTCCCCGACCTTGCCTTCTGAGGAATGATCAGACCGATTCCTATCATTCAGAACGTCAGTTGTTCAAACGGTAATTGGGTACAGATAACTCAGACCGTAGTCATTCGCTTAAATCCCTCTTTTGCGTGGACCGCCCTTTCAGGTTTTCGATCCACCAGGATACCCTTTTTTGCCTAAGTTGCCCTTTCGGGTTTTCAACTTACCGGGTGTACAATTTTTTCAAATATATCCCTAATTTTTGCCCGAACCTTATTCTGTTTTTGGTTCGCCGGGATGCCCTTTCTTGCCTGGATTTTTTTATTTTTATTATCCAGCGGGTCTATTCATGCGAAGTATTTTTTGACTACGTCCGAGTTGACAGGGGATGAAAAGTCTTCGCCATCCATGGTTGTAAGCAATAAGGCTCCGCCCGTAAAGACCTTTTTAACCATGAATGGACCTTCATAGTTAGGAGTCCATTTGCCCCTGTAATCTGTATTGGGAGGAAGGATCCTTTTGAGTACCACATCTCCGACTTTGTAAACCCGAGGACGCGCCTTTTGGTCAAATGCCTGCTTCATTCTGCGCTAATATAGTTGCCCATGACATACATCCGCCAATCGCTTTTCCTCAATAAGGCTCAGCTGATCAAATCTGGATCGTACCCATTCAGCCTCATCTAGCTTAACATCCATCATGACTCTGAGGGACGGAATCTCTACTTCAACCGGTAGCACTGCCTCCATACCATATACAAGTGAGAATGGGGTTGCCCCAGTGGATGTGAGTACCGACGTTCGATACCCATGCAAAGCAAATGGTAACATCTCATGCCAATCTTTGTACGTGACAACCATCTTCTGCACAATCTTCTTGATATTTTTGTTGGCCGCTTCAACCGCGCCATTCATCTTTGGGCGGTACGGAGAAGAATTGTGATGTTCGATTTTGAAGTCCCGGCATAATTCAGCCATCATCTTGTTATTCAAATTAGAACCATTATCAGTAATGATTCTTTCGGGAATTCCATATCGGCAAATGATATCCCGTTTTAAGAAACGAGCGACCACTTGTTTCGTAACATTGGCATAGGATGCAGCTTCAACCCATTTGGTGAAGTAATCAATTGCCACCAAGATGAAACGATGACCGTTAGAAGCTGTAGGCTCAATCTTTCCGATCATATCAATGCCCCACATGGCAAACGGCCAGGGCGACGACATGATACTCAACGGATTTGGAGGCACATGCACTTTGTCTGCATAGATCTGGCATTTGTGGGCATATTTGCAACAATCTGACTCCATAGTCAACCAATAATATCCCGATCTTAACAACTTTTTAGCCATTGCCTGCCCTCCGGCATGGGTACCGAAAGAGCCTTCGTGCACTTCAATCATCAACAGGTATGCTTCATGTCTATCCACACATCTAAGCAGGACCGTGTCAAAATTTCTCTTATACAGCACGCCATCTTTGTTCAAGAAGAAACTACCAGCTAGCCTTCTCAACGTCTTCCTGTCTTTGGACGATGCCCCGGGCGGGTACTCTTGATTGCTCAAGAAGCATTTAATATCATGGTACCAAGGCTTGTCATCGGACGTTACGTCGACCGCAAACACAAATGCAGGTCTGTCAAGGCGAGATACTTCAATCTTAGGTACATGGTTCCATCCTTGCACTTTGATCATGGAAGACAAAGTGGCCAAGGCATCAGCGAACCTATTCTCATCTCGAGGAATATGGTACAGTTTCACTGTTGTGAAAAATGTCAGCAATCTCCTTGTATAATCTCTGTACGACACTAGATTTGCTTGGTGCGTGTACCAACTCCCTTTCACTTGATTGATTACCAAAGCTGAATCACCGAATATATCAAGGGTCTTAATCCGTAGATTAATCGCTTCCTCGATCCCCATTATACAAGCTTCGTACTCTGCTTCATTGTTGGTGCATCCGAAAGTTATTCGGGCAGTGAAAGGCATATGAACACCTTCCGGCGTGATAAGAACTGCTCCAACTCCGCACCCATTCATATTGACAGCCCCATCAAACATCAGACTCCATTTGGATTCAGGGTCTGGCCCCTCCTCCGGGAGTGGTTCCTCGCAGTCTTTAGCTTTGAGAAACATGATGTCCTCATCAGGGAAGTCAAATTTCATGGGTTGGTAATCATCAATCGGCTGTTGCGCAAGATAGTCGGACAAGATACTTCCTTTGATGGCCTTTTGGGAAGTGTACTGGATGTCATACTCTGTCAAGACCATTTGCCACCGTGCAACTCTGCCTGTCAGTGCTGGTTTCTCGAAAATGTATTTGATAGGATCCATTTTTGAAATCAACAAGGTTGTGTGCCTAACCATATATTGCCTCAATCGCTTAGCGGCCCATGCAAGCGCACAGCATGTCTTTTCAAGCATCGAGTACCGGGACTCACAATCGTTGAACTTTTTGCTCAGGTAGTAGATAGCATGCTCCTTCCTACCTGTCTCGTCATGTTGACCGAGAACACAACCCATGGAACCTTCAAGCACTGTCAGATACATTATCAGCGGTCTCCCTTCAACTGGAGGCATTAGAATCGGAGGTTCCTGCAAGTATTCTTTTATCTTATCGAATGCCAATTGGCAATCGTCATTCCACCTGACCGTTTGATCTTTCCTTAACAATTTAAATATTGGTTCACACGTGGCTGTTAGGTGAGATATGAACCTTGCAATGTAGTTCAATCTACCCAAGAAACCACGAACCTCTTTTTCTGTTCTTGGTTCAGGCATTTCTTGTATCGCTTTCACCTTGGCAGGATCAACCTCAATTCCTCTTTCGCTCACAATGAAACCCAGCAACTTTCCAGAACGCACCCCAAACGTGCACTTGTTTGGATTTAATCTCAGACGGAACTTTCTCAACCTTTCAAACAGCTTTTTCAGGTTAATCAGATGTTCCTCTTCTGTTCTCGACTTGGCAATCATATCATCTACATAACATTCGATCTCCTTATGAATCAAGTCATGAAACAATGTTACCATCGCCCGCTGGTACGTTGCCCCTGCGTTTTTCAACCCAAAAGGCATTACTTTATAGCAATATGTACCCCACGGAGTAATGAACATGGTCTTCTCCATATCTTCAGGTGCCATCTTGATCTGGTTGTACCCGGAGAAACCGTCCATAAATGAGAACACTGAAAACTGAGCTGTATTATCGACCAGCACATCAATATGAGGTAGTGGAAAATCATCTTTTGGGCTAGCTTTATTAAGATCTCGATAATCCACACACATTCTCACTTTTCCATCTTTCTTCGGTACTGGCACGATGTTGGCTACCCACGGAGGATATTTAGTCACAGCAAGAAACCCAGCATCCCACTGCTTCTGGACTTCCTCCTTAATCTTTAAAGCCATGTCGGGGTGAGTCCGACGAAGTTTCTGCTTGACTGGCGGACATTCTTCTCTCAATGGTAGCCTGTGCACAACAATATCCGTATCCAACCCCGGCATGTCTTGATACGACCAGGCGAAGATGTCAACGTACTCGCGCAACATTTCAGTCAAAGTTTTCTTCACATCTTCTTGCAAGCTGGCACCAATCCTGATCTCTTTCTTGGCATCCTTGGCACCAATATTGATGATTTCTACAGTCTCCTGATGAGGCTGGATGACCCTTTCCTCTTGCTTCAACAATCTGGCCAGTTCTTCAGCGAGTTCACAATCTTTCTCATTCCCTTCTTCGGCTTGATAAATCGGATTGTCAAAGTCATACATAGCCATATCAAAATCGTTATCAGTGGTATCCGGAGGATCAAGTCTGCATGAACGGGTTCATGCCTTATTTTAGAATTTATTTTTAAGCAAAACAAAAGAAAATGAAACATTGCCATTTTATTTTTTGTGCAAAAATAAAAACTGAAAGACAGAGAACAAAATTTGATTGCAAAACGTCCTTTATTAATGATTAAAAATTGCAAATGCAACCAGGGTGGCCCTACAAATGAATCTATACGCCTTGGGCAGAGCGCAAGATTTTGACATGCATTATGGTTAGAAAAAACAAAGAAAAATTACTCTGTCTGAAGAGTAACCCGGATGACTTCTTCAACAGACCAGTTCTGCACTTGTTGTCCCGGAGCATGAGGGCGTACCCAGTTGTCCAGGTCACAAACACTTTCAACACTATCCTCTGTGGCTGCACAAGACTGGTCCGTGTAGATAATTCCCCCACTATTGAAAGTAATGGGTCCCCTGCTCCCCGCATCTGAAGTTGTAGAGGGATGATAACCAATACCAAATTTGTCTTCCTTCATTGGGGTCTCTATCAACCTGCCCCAACCTTGGGCGTTGCCTGCCCTGACGACTTCGACAGCTTGTTTGTAAGATGAAATGGAGGTACTGGCCCCAACTGGTACAGAAGAAGGCTCAGGTGCATCGTCAATATTGACTGCTTCAAATGATTGGCACAGCATCTCATGAATTTCCCCATCCATTTCAACATACTTGAATGTGGACAAGTGACTCACAAAGATGTCTTCTTCCCCGCACACCGTCACAACCTGCCCTTCAAACTCATACTTCAGCTTTTGATGTAGAGTAGAAGTAACAGCCCCGGCTCCGTGAATCCAAGGACGTCCCAATAGGCAGCTATATGCAGGTTGTATGTCCATTACATGGAACGTGGATTTGAATACCTGTGGTCCAATTTGTACGGGCAATTCTACCTCACCGAACACAGATCGTCTAGTCCCGTCGAATGCTCTGACCACCAATTCACTAGGCCTTAGGATCAAACCATCAACTTCCAGCTTCATTAACGCCTTCTTGGGCAAGACATTAAGTGATGAACCAGTGTCTACCAGTACATGAGATAACACTGCGCCCTTACACTCCATCGTGATATGAAAAGCCTTATTGTGGTTTCTTCCCTCAACAGTCAAATCTCTACTTGTAAAGCCCAAGCCATGGCTAATATTAACATTGGAGATTACGCCCTCAAGCTGATTAACAGTAATTTCCTGTGGCACGTATGCACTCTTCAATACTTTCAGCAACGCCTGCCGATGCGCATCAGGGCACATCAATAGTGACAAGATTGAAATCTTTGAAGGGGTCTGATTTAGTTGGTCCACAATCTTATAATCGCTTTTCTTGATTATCTTCATGAATTCTTCCATCTCCTTATCAAAAGTAATCTTTGTCTCTGCTTCAGGTGTAGGCGCATTTTCAACCACCTGTTTACCCTTAGCCTTTGCTGCAGCTTCTGCCTCTTTATCACTTCTCAAGGTTTGGGGAGCGAACAACCTTCCGCTCCTTGTAAAGCCCCCTACACCCCCTACATTATCAATATTTGGGCTGACTGACGACTCAACTTCCTGCTTTTTACCTTCGTAATATACATCTGCCCCATAGTGCCATGGGATAGCCTTCGTAGATGTGAACGGAATTGGTCTTGGCACCGTGATAGTGACAGGACTGGGCCTTTCTTGCGCAACGCTTGCCACGGGAGCTGCATTGACCGGCATTTGAATCTCAGCGGGAGTATAATAGATGGTCACGGTTGATACCTCATCAGTGTCTTTCACGACTCTGTCGAATTGTAGACATCCTTCATCTATCAGATTCTGTAAACCCATCTTCAACTTATCACAGCCATTCTCCTGATTCATACACTCAGAACAATCTTGATTACAGCCCAGGAACACCTGTCCCTTCAATAAACGATCTTTTACAACCAACAAAGAAGTTTTCACTTGATGGATATCTGTCACCAGATTCAATCTCCTCCCATCTTCAATAGCGTATACATTTGCTGCACTATGATCAGGCATGGGATGCTGAGTAATATTAGGAACGGGAGAGAAATTGATGGCTTTAGCATCAATCAAGTCTTGTACTTTATGGTGGAAAGCCCAACATTTTTCAATGGAGTGCCCCTGCGCACCTGAGTGGAACTCACAACGAGCATTAGCATCGAAGTTAGGTGGCAGGTTTCTAGCAACCGGAGCTTTCATAGTACGGATTTCTACCAACTTTAACTCGAGTAGCTGAGGCAACAGCGCGGCATAAGTCATAGGGAGAGGATCCATCTTACGATCCCTCTGCCTAGACCTTTGCTGGAAAAAAGGTTGTTGCTGTTGCTGCTGAACTTGTTGTTGGGATTGTTGTTTCTGAACAGACGGTGTGGGGATTGTTACAGCATCTACCTGATAATAAGCTTGAGAACGCCCTCTGCCTCGTCCCCTAAACACAACATTCGTATCACCTTCTCTTCTTTTCTGGTTACTAGCAAACGGTTTCTTCGTCCCCGAAGAGCCAGCCCCACTCACATCTTGGATCTTTCCAAGCTTTAACAGACTTTCTATTCTTTCTCCCGCAATCACAATATCAGCAAATCCAGTTGACGGACAAGCAGCTAATCTATCAAGATAGGCCCCTTGCAAGGTGCCCATAAACATATCCTCCATTTCTCTGTCTGACAAGGGAGGTTGAACCTGTGCAGCCATTTCCCTCCACCTCTGTGCATATTCTTTGAAACTCTCCTTGGCATTTTGTGACAACCCCTGCAATTGAGTGCGGTTGGGCGCCATGTCAATATTGTACTGGTATTGCTTCAGGAACGCTTCTGCCAGATCTTTCCAACTCTTCACAGCAGCTCTATTCAACTTCATATACCAGGTCAAGGACGCTCCAGCCAAACTGTCCTAAAAATAGTGCATCCATAGCTTCTCGTCCTCCGTATGGGCTGAAATCTTCCCAAAGTAAGCTTGAAGATGCGTTTGGGGACACGCATTGCCGTGATACTTATCAAAAGTGGGAGGCTTGAATTTAGGAGGAATTCTGACTCCTGGGACCAGCCCCAAGCTAGTAACATCAATACCCATAGAGTTCTTGCATTCTATGGCCCTGATCTTTTCTGCTAACTCATCATACCTTCGATCACCGTGATTACCCACATCTGCATCCAGCAGAGTAAATTGGTCTTCCAGAGGATCTTCAAGAGTAACACCAGCCTGCCTACCATTTCCATTACCTCGATTGTTACCACCAGGAGGAGGGTTGCCACCGGGAGGAGGAATGCCATGTCCCTGTGAATTGTCACGCTGATCACCTTCGGGCCCATTGTCTGGACGCTCGACCAGCAGCCTCAATCTCTCCTGATTTTGCGCCATGCCAGTCATGAGGGTCATGAACTGGTCCATACGCGCCCTCATTTAAGCCAAATCACTTTGCACTTGATCCATGATTCTTACTTGATTTCTTCGCGTTGAATATCGGTGAATATAATTCTCAGCTATACTTCCTGAAATCAAATAAAGGTTAGAGACCCTGCAACGAGTACCTGAAAAGCAAGTAACAGAAATGCAGAATGATATGCAATGCCATGCAATGTTATGTTTATCATTTCCAAAGTGCTTTACACCCTGATTCCAATCCAAACCACAGAAATCTGAAGACCAGAAATCGTGGTATAAAGAGACGTGTCGTGGTCATGTGCTTGTGTGCAGATATCTGATAAAGAGTAATTCTGAATAAACTGCTCATACTCATTCAACAAAGTATTCAAGTATTTAAGAAAGGCTCATCCGCCAATGCAATACAAGGAAAAAAAATGGATCCATCAACAAGCCTGATGGTAACCATTAACAACAAAATACAGGGAAAAGAACATCAGTCTGACAGTTCCACATCCTTCAGCTTATCACTTGAATACTTGATCTCCTCAAAAAGTATACGGGTGCGCTGGTGATTCGGCTTTTCAATCATTTCTTTGATCAAGACATCCCTTTTCTCAAGAGCTTCAGTTAAAGAACCCATATGCAGCATAAGAGCTTCGTCATCATGCACTCCTTTGTGTCTCTTTATGCCAGCTTGCGTCTTGAGTATCTCTCTTTCTATCATGGCTTCTTCAAACTCTTTCTTGGTATTCTTCAGCTGGCGTCTAGCTTCTTCTAACTGTTCTTGACTTTTACCGAGACTTTCCCGATACTTTCTCCTCTGCTCATGTGCCTTTTTAAGCTCCTCATCTTTAGTCTTCGACTGATCCTTTAACTCGGCATTTTCAATTCTAACTTCATCCCAAGCTTGACGAAGTTGAGCTAATGAATCCTTGTTTCGGGCTAAAGCCTGTTTTGTAATCTTGTGAGCCTGACTAGTGTCATCTGCTCCCAAAGTAAGTTTCCGAAAGTACCGAGCTCGGTCATCAAAATCTTCCTCTTTGTCAGCCAAGGTTTTTTCCGCTTTCAATGCTCTCTTTTCCAACTCTTTGTTGTCAGCTAGAGCTTTGTGAAGACATCTGCTCATTCCAGAATTCTCTATCTGCAGCTCTCTGACCATTTTCTTCCACTTCTCACATTCTTCAATAGCCACCATGGTGGGTTGTTCTGGCTGCACTGAACATAAAAGAGGTCCCCTTGAAAAGGGTAAAAGCAATTCCTCTACTTTCATCTCAATCCATCTGTCATATTCAGGATAAGACCTACAATCTCCTTTCCCAAAAACTGCTTTTCCAATTTTATGCTTATCTTTCCAAGCATTTACTACTTCTACCACCTTCGCATCTTTAGTTCCTGTAAAGAATAACGATTCTTCCACATCTTGCTCTGTAGGAGGATCCCTGGAAGCATACCCAAACTGTCGGATGGCCAAAACTGGATTATAATTGATCCCTCCTTTTCTACCAATCAAAGGTACATTTGGAAAATTTCCGCATCTTGTGACAAGCTCTATTCTCAACAACCGGTGGTCAAACCATACAATGTTATCAACAGTTAAACCCATCAATCGTTTAGACCATTTCGCCACATCTTTGGTTTCCACAAAGGCACCTGTCTGAGGCAAATGTTTGAAAAACCAATGACTCAGCAGTGGGGTACAACAACTAATAGATCCTCCCCTTATTTTCTCGTTCTTATAGTGTACAGAATGATAAAAATCTCCTAACAAAGTAGGGACTGGATTTTTAAGGACGAAAACCCTCGTTGCTTGCATATCCACAAAGTCTTGCTGATTGGGAAAGAGAACTAGGCCATATATGCAGAGAGCCAGAATGGAATTGTAAACCGTCCAATTTTTAGCACTTGCAGCCTCTTGGGCTTGTCCAGACAGAAATTCTAAATGAAATCCGCTAACTCCGTTTTTACTGCTCACACCACTCTTTACCACTGTCTGATCCATTTGTAACGCAGCAGCAATTTCTTTTACGCTAGGGGAACTACCAGAGAAGAATGGTATTGCCGGCGTGATCGGAATTCCCAAAATAAATGAGAATTCTTCCAGTGTTGGCATCAAAATGTAATCTGGGAAGAGAAAGCATCTCAACGAAGGCTCGTAGAACTGCAGCAGAGTGTGCAAAGCATCATGTTCATACTTGGTGATTGTACGGACCATCCCAACCAAATTCCCGTAGCTCTTCTGAAACCTATCAAGAATACCCGGACCAGCCATATCTATAACTTTGAGCAATGAATCCAAAACAGGGTCTGGAAATTTGTAAGACACATTGTTCTTTCTCTCGGCAACGATCTCTGTTGAACCCATGGATTGGAATCAGAAACGTATTATGCACCTGAAAATGACAAACATAACGGTTATGATATGATAATGCAATGGAAAAGGGCATGTGATCAGGTAATCAAGTGTCTGTGTCTGTATTGAACTGTGTGCACTGTGTCTCTGTACTGAATCTGGCAATATCTGAGATGAACACTTAAATCACTGTCATAGGATACAATGTCTGAAATCATCATAGAATCACAAGTAAGGTAGGTAGGAGGCTGGGTTTCCTGCAAACCTGTAAACATCTCGCCCATACTCACATGTGGTTCTTAGAAAATAAGGCTTGTCAGCTTCGGAGGTTTGAGAAGCAATAGTACATTCAGCCCGTAGGATACAATGCTATGCCAATCAAAGAGGTCGTCCACTGACTCCCCTTAGAAAATAAAAGTCATCCTATGCAAGTTCCAAAGTGGGCCCTCGGGTGCGAATGGGTTTGCCACAGAATGTGGTCTGCCACTGTCACCGCTAAAGAGGGATGTTTCCACTTAGGTCCTCATGATCGGTCACTAGAGTCGACAGCTCTCTAGATCTACATCCTGGAATACGCAAGATGCGCATGCCACGACTTGTCCCAAGATAGCCTCGTCTAGCTGTGAATTTCGTGAACACCCAACGCACTCCAAATGGCACGTAGGTCCCACTACTCTCCACTCTAATTCTAAGTGTATACTCAAGCCTGTGTAATGGGCTTATCTCTCAGAAATCTCATCCCGCCAAACAGACAAAATAGTGCAACACAATATAATATATGATATGTAATGCTAAAATGCAGTAAATGCAGTAAAATAAATAAACAGCAACATATAGCACAACAGTAAACACCCAATGAAAAAACAAACAAGCGCTAGGATTGACTCGCTTAGGATGGACCAGCAATAGGTCAACCAGACTCCCCAGCAGAGTCGCCAGCTGTCGCTCCCGGGATTTTCATCCTAGTACAAACGCGAAAGTGGCACCGAACAGAGTCGCCAGCAATGTGTATTTATCCCAAGAGAGGGAAAGGAAACACCGCATAAACCTGAAGAAAGGAAAAGAACATGGTCTTACGACCAAGAGAATGGGTAAGGGAGTCGGTTACGCGAGAGGAAGGTATTAGCACCCCCTTGCGTCCATCGTACCCGATGGGATCCACGCTTGCTTGTCTCGATCAAAGGGTGCAAAGAAAAGAATGCTGGAAAAGGAACTGAAAGAAAGAAAGGAGAAAGAAAGGAAAAGGAACGAGAAACAAATGTAGGGAAAATAAAAGAAGTGCTCGCATGGGCCCTACCCCACTGCCTACGTATCTCATCGGGAGCATGGGAATCAGAGCGACGTAGTTCCCCTCAATAGGGATGGATTGTTTGTTTTTTTTAGAGAACGGCTTACGTTCTGGCTCAGGTGTTGCAGGCTCGCTGGTCCGAGTGCGTTACCATCTTGCAAGAGAACGAGTAGGAGCACGTTCGTGCGTTGAGAATGAATGAGATGAGAAAAGAATTCTCGAAGGAAAAGACGTTATTGTTTGTTTTTGTCTTTTAAGAGTTTTTTCATTTGTTTGCATATGATAGTGTATCTGAATCTTAGTCATTGGAATGTGTACATTCTCACATTCCAAGATGGAATGAGCAAGAAGACACACTAAGAGCGAAGAAGACCCCCACACTTAGTTCCAATTGTCAAGGTTCAAACACACTAGCATACTTGTGTTTATTAAGTATTTTTGTTGATTAAGAAATGAAGAAGTGTTTTTATTATTTGTACCTTCAACAAGTATTGCATTTAAGTCCCTCATACAAGATCGAATGTTTAACACATTGACCCAAGATGGGCTATAATGCTATACATTCTAAGATTATAAGAGAAACCCCCTTTATAATCTTTTCTTTATATGAAAGGCCTAAATGCAATAAGTGCTTACCTTTATTGGATATTTTGAGTTTTCTTTGAGATGAGAAGATGAGAGACTCAAGGGCGGATCAAAGGTGAAAATCTATATGAACTAAGACTCAATCCTAATTGATTAGTTAAGGGAGTGATCCTAAAGGTTTGTGAGGTTTAAGGAGAAGAAAGAAACTCCTTAGTGTTGTATGTGCTCCTTGCTTGAAGAGAAGATAAAAGAAGATGAGAAGAAGAAGAGAAGGAAGCTTAGTATTCTTCTTACTTCTTAATGAAGTGAAGAAAGAACCTAAGAAGGGATGGTGTGCAATTAAGCAAATGATAGCATTACATGCTTCACAATCACACTTTGAAGGCATTAAAGGAGTTAAGGGAAGAAGGTAGGAGGTGGAAGCATATCCACATCCAATTTACTTACCACTTGCACCTAAAAATGTTAGAAATAACACCTATGAACAAATGATAAGCAAGTAAGCACACAACCAAAGAAGAACCAACAATTAAAGGCTCAAACCACTTAGGGGCAGTAGCTAAAGGTCCTAATTGACTCCTAATAGTAGCACATCTAAATTGGGTAAAAGAAGTGAGGGTAAGTTCTAAGTAACTACCTTTACTTGTGGAAGAAGAAAGAAGATGAAGAAGTAAGAAAGATGATGTTAAAATGGCCAAACAAACCAAGTTAAATCAAGTTCGGAATTCAAACATGTCTTAAAATGCCCTATAAATGTCAATTACAAGTAGTTTAAGTCCATCACAAAAGCATACAATCATTGGTGAATGGATGAAGAAGAGATGAAGTTAAGGAGTTTTCATGTTTTGAATGCATTTAAGTCACCTACATGAGATGGAATGATCATACATTTATGGAATGAGTTGAGAATGAATGAGGTCAGTAGGTTAACATGTTCAAAATTCCATTGATCATGCATGAATGAGCATACAAGTATGAATGGAGGAATATAAATGCAAACACAAGTCATTTAAGTCAAAAAAGGTTCACATAAGATGTTCAACTTTAGATGAGTAATCAAGACATGGCAAAATGATGCACCACTGACCAAATATGATTCATGCAAGTCTTAAGGTATCTAAGATAACCTAAAAAGAAATCTCAAACAATGGCACAAGTGCCTTTCATCAATTAAAGTTAGGTTCATGCAATTAGGGCTCAATTAGAGGTACCTTAAAGAACAATTCAACTAAAAATAGCTAACCACCTCCAAAAATTATGAAACTTGGTCAAGATATTCTACAAACAGAAGCAAAACATGTCACAAAATTTCACTCAAACATCCACAAAATTAGTCATTTAGATTAGGGGTCAAAGAGAGTGAAGAACCAAAATTAATCATGCCAAAGAGTGGAGTCAAAATGTAATGAAAAAAAAGGTAAAAAAATGTAAAAAAATGCTTTTATGAATTTTAATGTGGTATGAAATGAATGCAACAAGAATGAATCAAAAACGTTTAATGGTTTAGGAGAAATAAAAGTTTGAAGTAAAGGTATGAAAATAGAAACTATTTCCAAAAGCAATAAAGAAAAATTATGAATTAACATGCAAATATTCACCAAATTGTAATTAAAAATTATGGAAAATTACCTTAATATGTCAAGATGCAACATGAATTTTCGTGGAATTTTTAATGACATTTTGGTATTTTTAAAATGCAATCATGAAACAAGTAAAAAAAAAAAATGAAAATAAAATAGAAATGAAATGTGGATGGGGTGTAAACATAGCAAAATAGTAGTTCAATTCATTTGGGCTTTGAAAGCGTGGGGGTGTGGAAAGCAAACTGATCTAAGTCCAATTCGGAAATACGCATGTGACTTGCACATGATTTTTAATGCGCTGTCCACCTACAAGCCACACGATCACGCAAAAATGAACGTACACGATTAAAACATGGTGAAACCCTAGCCAACACAGTCACCGGCCGGAGGGGACCTCCGGTCACCTTCTCCGGCCAATAGCCACCACCTGCAACTTTAAAAAATCCCAGAATTCCACAAACAATACATCAATCGAAAGCTAAGCTCCAGCACATCACAAATATGCAATTACTTATCACAGATCATGCACACATACAACAAACCGCGTCCATACATTTTGCCCTAAAATCACACCTAAACTCCTAATGAGCATATCAACTAAACAGAACGCACACAGCTTCTAATAAGCTTTAAACATATAAGATCAAGCTAAAACCATGCAACAGCGTTGTAGTAAATGAAACCTGAAGTTTACAGAATCTTGAAGCAAAAGAAAACACGAGATCCACCCTTGAGCTTGAGCTTGATTCGTGCAAAATAAATGCAGTTACAACTTGAGATCTTGAAGAAAATCACAATGCAAACTCAACTGGACCACAATACAATTGATGAATTCAACTTCTTCTCCCTAGTTTTTGATCAGAAATAGCACACTGATGATGGTGAGGATGAAATGTGACAGAGGATGATGAAGCTCGTGTACAGAGAGAGAGAAAAAACTTCAGAGAATGTGGAGAGAATGAGAGAGTTTTCTGAAGTGTTTTGAGAGAAAAAGTGAGAATCAAAAACTGAACTTCAATTTGTGAGTGAGAGGTGAATTTATATGTGTGGTTAATTGAGCTCAACCGTGGTCAAATGAGTGAGTTAGGTGAGTTGGCATTGAGTTAAATGAGTCATCCCTAACTAACTGAGTCAAGTTAGTTAGGGAGAGCCATGGTAAGATGCAGCTGGCTCATGACAGTTATGGTGGGAGTAATGAGAAAGAGAGTGGACACGGTTTATGTAGCAGAAGCTGATGCATCAGAAACTTGCTAAGCAAGTTTTGTTCTTTCTATTCCCATGCATGGCACGTGATACTAAACATTGTGTAAGTGATGTGCTTGACCAAATGTGGAAACAAAGTGTGGAAGTGTTTGTAGTATGAGTGAACCAAATTGTGCAACAAATCATCATGGTGACAGTGGGTGTTTGAGGGTGAATTTCTCCATGGTTAGTGAATGAAACAATGAAACATTGATGTCATTAGAAAGATGGTACATTGGGGAACAACATTGGTTTGAAAGTTGAAGTGAAATGAGGTCTCAAATATGCCTAAAAACAGCTATGAATGCATTGGTTCAAAACTGGTTGGTGGGCGTGGCCAGAGGTTGGCTGGCATGGCAACTTGGCACACAAAATTTCAGCACAAACAACATGACTTTGAACCCTCCAAACTATCTCATAACTTGGTTAAATCAAAATTTTCACAACATCAACATTGAAGATGACACTACAAGGAACAACTTTGATGTTGGAAACTTTTCCATTTGAGGCTTTTATCTTGATGAAAAATAGGTGTACATTTGGCCCACCACATGCTTGTAAAAATGACTGCGCGCGTGACCTGAAAATCTTGGTCATGACCTAGTTTTGAACCTACTTTGCTCAAACTTTGATCAATCATATCTCACTCAATTTTTATCCAATAGAGATGTTCCACATATGGATGTGAGGCTTAAAACAAGATCTTTTGTTGTGACCGAGTGGAATTTTCATTTGGTGCTTCAATTTTAAATGGCCTTGGTTCAAACTCTGATGCAAAATGGCCAAAACTTGCTATTTTTAGTAACCCTTCTTCTTCCAAAAATGGCAACTTTCCACCTCTTGATTTTTTCATGATTCCTTTGGAGTTTCTTGACCAAATTTTGTACATTGGACGCATGTAACATGAATTTCATGATTTTGGGCTCAAAAAGTCAAGAGTTGACTTTTTCCTCTGATTATTTGACTTGGCCCCAATTCTCCTGATTGTTTATCTTTCTTCCAATTGAACCACTTCTAAAACCAATTGAGAGGCAATTCTCCATACACATACACTTAAGAACATGTAGAATACCATGACATCAAGTTTTGTCCAAAAAATCAAAGATTCCCTGATTTAATGGGAAACCCTATTTTTGGTGCCCACCTCCTAGGAGAAAAATGTGCAGTCTTCAATTTCAAATTCCTTAGAGTATGTTGTGTATCCTCTTAAAGGATGATGAGATATACCATTTGAGGATGATTTTGGATCAATGAGCTATCTCTTTTGAGGGTTTTCCTTCAGTTTTTGAACCTCTTGCATAGTGAAAGATGTAGTGCTTCAATCTCCCATTGTATCTCACTTCCTTGAGGTTTTGGATGATCAATTGAGATGGTATGAGACATGAAAGACCTCTTGGCTTGCCTTGAGGAAACTTGATTGACCTTTTTGTGCTTTGAATGATCTCTTGATTGTCCACCTTCCACCTGATCACATGCCCTGATGGTAAGAAGGATGCTATGCTTCATTTTTCTATGTTAAATGCAATGTAATGTTAATGAGGTGGATATGATATGATAAATGATAATGCCATGCTATGATGACAAAGAGGGAGAGCAAATTTTGGGGTATTACAGCTGCCCCTATTCAAGCGCTGTAAACCTGAATGCCTGAAAGCAATTGCTTTCGGTCTTTCAAGGTATATAGTGATTGAATACCAAATATAACCAAAAATTTGCTCTGGATGATGAGGAAGAAACTCCCCCGACATTGCTGGATTGAATCTTCAATGAAACATTGTCGGAGAAATCTGTCTTTTGAACGACACCAGACGTCTACTAGCTCGCCGCTTTACTGGTAAACTTTGATAATGTCTTTTATGCAATTCCAGACGACTACTGGCCTGCCACGCTACTGGTGGACTTTAGAAATGTCTTTTAGAACGACGCCAGACGACTACTGGCTTGCCACACTACTGGTGGACTTTAATAATGTCTTTTATGCAACTCCAGACGACTACTGGCCTGCCACACTACTGGTGGACTTTAGAAATGTCTTTTTGAACGACGCCAGACGACTACTGGCTTGCCACACTACTGGTGGACTTTGCAGCTTCGTGCCACCCGAAGACGGACTTTTGCCAATCCACTGTTGGACTTTTAGAATTTGCCACCCTTAGATGGACCTTTCGCCAATCCACTGCTGGACTTTTGGAATTTTCCACCCTTAGATGGACCTTTCGCCAATCCACTGTTGGACTTTTGGAATTTGCCACCCTTAGATGGACCTTTCGCCAATCCACTGTTGGACTTTTGACACCCGAAGACGGACTTTTGCCAATCCACTGTTGGACTTTTAGCTGCTTTGCCACCCGAAGATGGACTTTTGCCAATCCACTGTTGGATTCTTGCCACCCGAAGACGGACTTTTGCCAATCCACTGTTGGACTTTTGCCACCCGAAGACGGACTTTTGCCAATCCACTGTTGGACTTTTAGAATTTGCCACCCTTAGATGGACCTTTCGCCAATCCACTGCTGGACTTTTGGAATTTGCCACCCTTAGATGGACCTTTCGCCAATCCACTGTTGGACTTTTGCCACCCGAAGACGGACTTTTGCCAATCCACTGTTGGACTTTTGCCACCCGAAGACGGACTTTTGCCAATCCACTGTTGGACTTTTAGAATTTGCCACCCTTAGATGGACCTTTCGCCAATCCACTGCTGGACTTTTGGAATTTTCCACCCTTAGATGGACCTTTCGCCAATCCACTGTTGGACTTTTGCCACCCGAAGACGGACTTTTGCCAATCCACTGTTGGACTTTGCTAACGTCTTTTAAGAATGCCAGACGACTACTGGCTTGCCACACTAAGGGTGGACTTTCGCAAAATTCCAATACTGGATTACACTCTGCATCCGTGTCAGACATCTCTGCCGACTTTGCCGAGGAACAATGATCAATGACTTAACTTTAGAGGTTCCTGAGAGGATAGTATCTCTGCTGGAGAATGAACAATCCGTCTGCTTCGAATTGTCGAGTTTGCCAAAAATAAATTGGACTTGAAGAATAATAAATCTGCCAGTAATCACTTCATCTGCTGGGGGAATGAATTCTGGTCACAGCGATTCCGCTGGGGATGAGAATTTCTTTACATGGCGTCTTGCTAGGGAAGAAAAGTCATAAAAACTCTGCTTGGGGATCTATCCAATCCAAGACCCTTTGTAGGGGTTATCCACCTTCCGACCCGGCTGGGGAAAGACTGTATCATCCTTGTTGAGGAATAGATTCTGCCGATCTTATAAACCTCTGCGGGGAGAACAACAACTCAGCTGGGGAGTATTGCTGACAAGATTCGATGCTGACCTCTGTGGGGGATCATTACCAGAGACACTATCTTGCTGGGGATCAGGGCTACTCTGCCAGGGATACGCAAATCCTGGTTAGAATATTCCACTGCAACTTGCTAGGAAATAGTCCTTAGAGATCTGTTGGGGAAACCCAAAGCAAATCCACAGTAGTCTGCTGAAGAATATGACTGTCGAGCTTAGGATAAGTACCACCATGCATCATGTTAGGCGAGCTTCCCTTTAGACAATTCCGTTAGGGATGACGAGTTTATAACAAACTATGCTGGAGGAAACTGCTTTAAAGCGTCTCGTGCTGGGGAATGCCTTTTAAGAGGATTTTACAGAAGACCAACTGTCCTCAAACTCTACTGGGGGTGATCAACACTTCATGCTGGGGAAACAAACATGCCCCATGCTTGGGCAAACCAACAATTCGCCCCCGAAGAGGATGTCATAAGAGGATTTTATAGAAGATTTAGCCTCTTCAAACTCCTGCGACTTCGCTGGGGATAACGACCATCAGTTTCGGTATCGACGAGACCACTCTTTTGGGGAACTTGTGACTGTTATCGACACAGAAAAGCTTGTAGCTGTTGGAAGTACTGTATGAGAGAATCGACTTAATAAGATACAACGGGACCCAGTTGAACTTAATTCAATGATATCGAACCGTTATGAACGACCGTCGACCGAACGATGAACGCCGATCTCCTTACCCGTAATTGCCCCAGTCTTTTGCGTGGGGTAATTGATTACTGGTCTTGTGCTTAAAATCATCTGCACCTGCTACCTGCAACAAAAGAATACGCACACATGCCCCGAATATTGCGTGGCTAGAATCCACCATCCGGGAGTATTCAACATTCAAAGTAATTTCAAATGTTTTTTTTTTTTTTTTTTTTTTTGCGCATGTTATTGCAAGGCCGCCATGTTTTCAAATGCAATGTTTTATCAAGAATTAGGACGTTTTTGCAAACAAAACAATAACAAAAATAGAAAGCTTTTTATTGAAATTCAATTTATTGACTGAGAGCCCAGAATAGGCAATTACATCAGGAAGCAATCCCTGGAAAGAGGTGATCGCTGAAAATTGAGAAAAGAAACTATCCTAATGGCAATGTGAAAACGGAATTCCACTGAGTTTCCATTCTGTTATGACCAGTATGTCTTCAAAACTCCCCGACCTTGCCTTCTGAGGAATGATCAGACCGATTCCTATCTTTCAGAACGTCAGTTGTTCAAACGGTAATTGGGTACAGATAACTCAGACCGTAGTCATTCGCTTAAATCCCCCTTTTGCGTGGACCGCCCTTTCAGGTTTTTGATCCATCAGGATACCCTTTTTTGCCTAAGTTGCCCTTTCGGGTTTTCAACTTACCGGGTGTACAATTTTTTCAAATATATCCCTAATTTTTGCCCGAACCTTATTCTGTTTTTGGTTCGCCAGGATGCCCTTTCTTGCCTGGATTTTTTTATTTTTATTATCCAGCGGGTCTATTCATGCGAAGTATTTTTTGACTACGTCCGAGTTGACAGGGGATGAAAAGTCTTCGCCATCCATGGTTGTAAGCAATAAGGCTCCGCCCGAAAAGACCTTTTTAACCACGAATGGACCTTCATAGTTAGGAGTCCATTTGCCCCTGTAATCTGTATTGGGAGGAAGGATCCTTTTGAGTACCACATCTCCGACTTTGTAAACCCGAGGACGCACCTTTTGGTCAAATGCCTGCTTCATTCTGCGCTGATATAGTTGCCCATGACATACAACCTCCAATCGCTTTTCCTCAATAAGGCTCAGCTGATCAAATCTGGATCGTACCCATTCAGCCTCATCTAGCTTAACATCCATCATGACTCTGAGGGACGGAATCTCTACTTCAACCGGTAGCACTGCCTCCATACCATATACAAGTGAGAATGGGGTTGCCCCAGTGGATGTGCGTACCGACGTTCGATACCCATGCAAAGCAAATGGTAACATCTCATGCCAATCTTTGTACGTGACAACCATCTTCTGCACAATCTTCTTGATATTTTTGTTGGCCGCTTCAACCGCGCCATTCATCTTTGGGCGGTACGGAGAAGAATTGTGATGTTCGATTTTGAAGTCCCGGCATAATTCAGCCATCATCTTGTTATTCAAATTAGAACCATTATCAGTAATGATTCTTTCGGGAATTCCATATCGGCAAATGATATCCCGTTTTAAGAAACGAGCGACCACTTGTTTCGTAACATTGGCATAGGATGCAGCTTCAACCCATTTGGTGAAGTAATCAATTGCCACCAAGATGAAACGATGACCGTTAGAAGCTGTAGGCTCAATATTTCTGATCATATCAATGCCCCACATGGCAAACGGCCAGGGCGACGACATGATACTCAACGGATTTGGAGGCACATGCACTTTGTCTGCATAGATCTGGCATTTATGGCATTTGCGGGCATATTTGCAACAATCTGACTCCATAGTCAACCAATAATATCCCGATCTTAACAACTTTTTAGCCATTGCCTGCCCTCCGGCATGGGTACTGAAAGAGCCTTCGTGCACTTCAATCATCAACAGGTATGCTTCATGTCTATCCACACATCTAAGCAGGACCGTGTCAAAATTTCTCTTATACAGCACGCCATCTTTGTTCAAGAAGAAACTACCAGCTAGCCTTCTCAACGTCTTCCTGTCTTTGGACGATGCCCCGGGCGGGTACTCTTGATTGCTCAAGAAGCATTTAATATCATGGTACCAAGGCTTGTCATCGGATGTTACGTCGACCGCAAACACAAATGCAGGTCTGTCAAGGCGGGATACTTCAATCTTAGGTACATGGTTCCATCCTTGCACTTTGATCATGGAAGACAAAGTGGCCAAGGCATCAGCGAACCTATTCTCATCTCGAGGAATATGGTACAGTTTCACTGTTGTGAAAAATGTCAGCAATCTCCTTGTATAATCTCTGTACGGCACTAGATTTGCTTGGTGCGTGTACCAACTCCCTTTCACTTGATTGATTACCAAAGCTGAATCACCGAATATATCAAGGGTCTTAATCCGTAGATTAATCGCTTCCTCGATCCCCATTATACAAGCTTCGTACTCTGCTTCATTGTTGGTGCATCCGAAAGTTATTCGGGCAGTGAAAGGCATATGAACACCTTCCGGCGTGATAAGAACTGCTCCAACTCCGCACCCATTCATATTGACAGCCCCATCAAACATCAGACTCCATTTGGATTCAGGGTCTGGCCCCTCCTCCGGGAGTGGTTCCTCGCAGTCTTTAGCTTTGAGAAACATGATGTCCTCATCAGGGAAGTCAAATTTCATGGGTTGGTAATCATCAATCGGCTGTTGCGCAAGATAGTCGGACAAGATACTTCCTTTGATGGCCTTTTGGGAAGTGTACTGGATGTCATACTCTGTCAAGACCATTTGCCACTGTGCAACTCTGCCTGTCAGTGCTGGTTTCTCGAAAATGTACTTGATAGGATCCATTTTTTAAATCAACAAGGTTGTGTGCCTGACCATATATTGCCTCAATCGCTTAGCGGCCCATGCAAGCGCACAGCATGTCTTTTCAAGCATCGAGTACCGGGACTCACAATCGTTGAACTTTTTGCTCAGGTAGTAGATAGCATGCTCCTTCCTACCTGTCTCGTCATGTTGACCGAGAACACAACCCATGGAACCTTCAAGCACTGTCAGATACATTATCAGCGGTCTCCCTTCAACTGGAGGCATTAGAATCGGAGGTTCCTGCAAGTATTCTTTTATCTTATCGAATGCCAATTGGCAATCGTCATTCCACCTGACCGTTTGATCTTTCCTTAACAATTTAAATATTGGTTCACACGTGGCTGTTAGGTGAGATATGAACCTTGCAATGTAGTTCAATCTACCCAAGAAACCACGAACCTCTTTTTCTGTTCTTGGTTCAGGCATTTCATGTATCGCTTTCACCTTGGCAGGATCAACCTCAATTCCTCTTTCGCTCACAATGAAACCCAGCAACTTTCCAGAACGCACCCCAAACATGCACTTGTTTGGATTTAATCTCAGACGGAACTTTCTCAACCTTTCAAACAGCTTTTTCAGGTTAATCAGATGTTCCTCTTCTGTTCTCGACTTGGCAATCATATCATCTACATAACATTCGATCTCCTTATGAATCAAGTCATGAAACAATGTTACCATCGCCCGCTGGTACGTTGGCCCTGCGTTTTTCAACCCAAAAGGCATTACTTTATAGCAATATGTACCCCACGGAGTAATGAACGTGGTCTTCTCCATATCTTCAGGGGCCATCTTGATCTGGTTGTACCCGGAGAAACCGTCCATAAATGAGAACACTGAAAACTGAGCTGTATTATCGACCAGCACATCAATATGAGGTAGTGGAAAATCATCTTTTGGGCTAGCTTTATTAAGATCTCGATAATCCACACACATTCTCACTTTTCCATCTTTCTTCGGTACTGGCACGATGTTGGCTACCCACGGAGGATATTTAGTCACAGCAAGAAACCCAGCATCCCACTGCTTCTGGACTTCCTCCTTAATCTTTAAAGCCATGTCGGGGTGAGTCCGACGAAGTTTCTGCTTGACTGGCGGACATTCTTCTCTCAATGGCAGCCTGTGCACAACAATATCCGTATCCAACCCCGGCATGTCTTGATACGACCAGGCGAAGATGTCAACGTACTCGCGCAACATTTCAGTCAAAGTTTTCTTCACATCTTCTTGCAAGCTGGCACCAATCCTGATCTCTTTCTTGGCATCCTTGGCACCAATATTGATGATTTCTACAGTCTCCTGATGAGGCTGGATGACCCTTTCCTCTTGCTTCAACAATCTGGCCAGTTCTTCAGGGAGTTCACAATCTTTCTCATCCCCTTCTTCGGCTTGATAAATCGAATTGTCAAAGTCATACATAGCCATATCAAAATCGTTATCAGTGGTATCCGGAGGATCAAGTCTGCATGAACGGGTTCATGCCTTATTTTAAAATTTATTTTTAAGCAAAACAAAAGAAAATGAAACATTGCCATTTTATTTTTTGTGCAAAAATAAAAACTGAAAGACAGAGAACAAAATTTGATTGCAAAACGTCCTTTATTAATGATTAAAAATTGCAAATGCAACCAGGGTGGCCCTACAAATGAATCTATACGCCTTGGGCAGAGCGCAAGATTTTGACATGCATTATGGTTAGAAAAAACAAAGAAAAATTACTCTGTCTGAAGAGTAACCCGGATGACTTCTTCAACAGACCAGTTCTGCACTTGTTGTCCCGGAGCATGAGGGCGTACCCAGTTGTCCAGGTCACAAACACTGTCAACACTATCCTCTGTGGCTGCACAAGACTGGTCCGTGTAGATAATTCCCCCACTATTGAAAGTAATGGGTCCCCTGCTCCCCGCATCTGAAGTTGTAGAGGGATAATAACCAATACCAAATTTGTCTTCCTTCATTGGGGTCTCTATCAACCTGCCCCAACCTTGGGCGTTGCCTGCCCTGACAACTTCGACAGCTTGTTTGTAAGATGAAATGGAGGTACTGGCACCAACTGGTACAGAAGAAGGCTCAGGTGCATCGTCAATATTGACTGCTTCAAATGATTGGCACAGCATCTCATGAATTTCCCCATCCATTTCAACATACTTGAATGTGGACAAGTGACTCACAAAGATGTCTTCTTCCCCGCACACCGTCACAACCTGCCCTTCAAACTCATACTTCAGCTTTTGATGTAGAGTAGAAGTAACAGCCCCGGCTCCGTGAATCCAAGGGCGTCCCAATAGGCAGCTATATGCAGGTTGTATGTCCATTACATGGAATGTGGATTTGAATAACTGTGGTCCAATTTGTACGGGCAATTCTACCTCACCGAACACAGATCGTCTAGTCCCGTCGAATGCTCTGACCACCAATTCACTAGGCCTTAGGATCAAACCATCAACTTCCAGCTTCATTAACGCCTTCTTGGGCAAGACATTAAGTGATGAACCAGTGTCTACCAATACATGAGATAACACTGCGCCCTTACACTCCATAGTGATATGAAAAGCCTTATTGTGGTTTCTTCCCTCAACAGTCAAATCTCTACTTGTAAAGCCCAAGCCATGGCTAATATTAACATTGGAGATTACGCCCTCAAGCTGATTAACAGTAATTTCCTGTGGCACGTATGCACTCTTCAATACTTTCAGCAACGTCTGCCGATGCGCATTAGAGCACATCAATAGTGACAAGATTGAAATCTTTGAAGGGGTCTGATTTAGTTGGTCCACAATCTTATAATCGCTTTTCTTGATTATCTTCATGAATTCTTCCATCTCCTTATCAAAAGTAATCTTTGTCTCTGCTTCAGGTGTAGGCGCATTTTCAACCACCTGTTTACCCTTAGCCTTTGCTGCAGCTTCTGCCTCTTTATCACTTCTCAAGGTTTGGGGAGCGAACAACCTTCCGCTCCTTGTAAAGCCCCCTACACCCCCTACATTATCAATATTTGGGCTGACTGACGACTCAACTTCCTGCTTTTTACCTTCGTAATATACATCTGCCCCATAGTGCCATGGGATAGCCTTCGTAGATGTGAACGGAATTGGTCCTGGCACCGTGATAGTGACAGGACTGGGCCTTTCTTGCGCAACGCTTGCCACGGGAGCTGCATTGACCGGCATTTGAATCTCAGCGGGAGTATAATAGATGGTCACGGTTGATACCTCATCAGTGTCTTTCACGACTCTGTCAAATTGTAGACATCCTTCGTCTATCAGATTCTGTAAACCCATCTTCAACTTATCACAGCCATTCTCCTGATTCATACACTCAGAACAATCTTGATTACAGCCCGGGAACACCTGTCCCTTCAATAAACGATCTTTTACAACCAACAAAGAAGTTTTCACTTGATGGATATCTGTCACCAGATTCAATCTCCTCCCATCTTCAATAGCGTATACATTTGCTGCACTATGATCAGGCATGGGATGCTGAGTAATATTAGGAACGGGAGAGAAATTGATGGCTTTAGCATCAATCAAGTCTTGTACTTTATGGTGGAAAGCCCAACATTTTTCAATGGAGTGCCCCTGCGCACCTGAGTGGAACTCACAACGAGCATTAGCATCGAAGTTAGGTGGCAGGTTTCCAGCAACCGGAGCTTTCATAGTACGGAGTTCTACCAACTTTAACTCGAGTAGCTGAGGCAACAGCACGGCATAAGTCATAGGGAGAGGATCCATCTTACGATCCCTCTGCCTAGACCTTTACTGGAAAAAAGGTTGTTGCTGTTGCTGCTGAACTTGTTGTTGGGGTTGTTGTTTCTGAACAGACGGTGTGGGGATTGTTACAGCATCTACCTGATAATAAGCTTGAGAACGCCCTCTGCCTCGTCCCCTAAACACAGCATTCGTATCACCTTCTCTTCTTTTCTGGTTACTAGCAAACGGTTTCTTCGTCCCCGAAGAGCCAGCCCCACTCACATCTTGGATCTTTCCAAGCTTTAACAGACTTTCTATTCTTTCTCCCGCAATCACAATATCAGCAAATCCAGTTGACGGACAAGCAACTAATCTATCAAGATAGGCCCCTTGCAAGGTGCCCATAAACATATCCGCCATTTCTCTGTCTGACAAGGGAGGTTGAACCTGTGCAGCCATTTCCCTCCACCTCTGTGCATATTCTTTGAAACTCTCCTTGGCATTTTGTGACAACCCCTGCAATTAAGTGCGGTTGGGCACCATGTCAATATTGTACTGGTATTGCTTCAGGAACGCTTCTGCCAGATCTTTCCAACTCTTCACAGCAGCTCTATTCAACTTCATATACCAGGTCAAGGACGCTCCAGCCAAACTGTCCTGAAAATAGTGCATCCATAGCTTCTCGTCCTCCGTATGGGCTGAAATCTTCCCAAAGTAAGCTTGAAGATGCGTTTGGGGACACGCATTGCCGTGATACTTATCAAAAGTGGGAGGCTTGAATTTAGGAGGAATTCTGACTCCTGGGACCAGCCCCAAGCTAGTAACATCAATACCCATAGAGTTCTTGCATTCTATGGCCCTGATCTTTTCTGCTAACTCATCATACCTTCGATCACCGTGATTACCCACATCTGCATCCAGCAGAGTAAATTGGTCTTCCAGAGGATCTTCAAGAGTAACACCAGCCTGCCTACCATTTCCATTACCCCGATTGTTACCACCAGGAGGAGGGTTGCCACCGGGAGGAGGAATGCCATGTCCCTGTGAATTGTCACGCTGATCACCTTCGGGCCCATTGTCTGGACGCTCGACCAGCAGCCTCAATCTCTCCTGATTTTGCGCCATGCCAGTCATGAGGGTCATGAACTGGTCCATACGCGCCCTCATTTCAGCCAAATCACTTTGCACTTGATCCATGATTCTTACTTGATTTCTTCGCGTTGAATATCGGTGAATATAATTCTCAGCTATACTGCCTGAAATCAAATAAAGGTTAGAGACCCTGCAACGAGTACCTAAAAAGCAAGTAACAGAAATGCAGAATGATATGCAATGCCATGCAATGTTATGTTTATCATTTCCAAAGTGCTTTACACCCTGATTCCAATCCAAACCACAGAAATCTGAAGACCAGAAATCGTGGTATAAAGAGACGTGTCGTGGTCATGTGCTTGTGTGCAGATATCTGATAAAGAGTAATTCTGAATAAACTGCTCATACTCATTCAACAAAGTATTCAAGTATTTAAGAAAGGCTCATCCGCCAATGCAATGCAAGGAAAAAAAATGGATCCATCAACAAGCCTGATGGTAACCATTAACAACAAAATACAGGGAAAAGAACATCAGTCTGACAGTTCCACATCCTTCAGCTTATCACTTGAATACTTGATCTCCTAAAAAAGTATACGGGTGCGCTGGTGATTCGGCTTTTCAATCATTTCTTTGATCAAGACATCCCTTTTCTCAAGAGCTTCAGTTAAAGAACCCATATGCAGCATAAGAGCTTCGTCATCATGCACTCCTTTGTGTCTCTTTATGCCAGCTTGCGTCTTGAGTATCTCTCTTTCTATCATGGCTTCTTCAAACTCTTTCTTGGTATTCTTCAGCTGGCGTCTAGCTTCTTCTAACTGTTCTTGACTTTTACCGAGACTTTCCCGATACTTTCTCCTCTGCTCATGTACCTTTTTAAGCTCCTCGTCTTTAGTCTTCGACTGATCCTTTAACTCGGCATTTTCAATTCTGACTTCATCCCAAGCTTGACGAAGTTGAGCTAATGAATCCTTGTTTCGGGCTAAAGCCTGTTTTGTAATCTTGTGAGCCTGACTAGTGTCATCTGCTCCCAAAGTAAGTTTCCGAAAGTACCGAGCTCGGTCATCAAAATCTTCCTCTTTGTCAGCCAAGGTTTTTTTCGCTTTCAATGCTCTCTTTTCCAACTCTTTGTTGTCAGCTAGAGCTTTGTGAAGACATCTGCTCATTCCAGAATTCTCTATCTGCAGCTCTCTGACCATTTTCTTCCACTTCTCACATTCTTCAATAGCCACCATGGTGGGTTGTTCTGGCTGCACTGAACATAAAAGAGGTCCCCTTGAAAAGGGTAAAAGCAATTCCTCTACTTTCGTCTCAATCCATCTGTCATATTCAGGATAAGACCTACAATCTCCTTTCCCAAAAACTGCTTTTCCAATTTTATGCTTATCTTTCCAAGCATTTACTACTTCTACCACCTTCGCATCTTTAGTTCTTGTAAAGAATAACGATTCTTCCACATCTTGCTCTGTAGGAGGATCCCTGGAAGCATACCCAAACTGTCGGATGGCCAAAACTGGATTATAATTGATCCCTCCTTTTCTACCAATCAAAGGTACATTTGGAAAATTTCCGCATCTTGTGACAAGCTCTATTCTCAACAACCGGTGGTCAAACCATACAATGTTATCAGCAGTTAAACCCATCAATCGTTTAGACCATTTCGCCACATCTTTGGTTTCCACAAAGGCACCTGTCTGAGGCAAATGTTTGAAAAACCAATGACTCAGCAGTGGGGTACAATAACTAATAGATCCTCCCCTTCTTTTCTCGTTCTTATAGTGTACAGAATGATAAAAATCTCCTAACAAAGTAGGGACTGGATTTTTAAGGACGAAAACCCTCGTTGCTTGCATATCCACAAAGTCTTGCTGATTGGGAAAGAGAACTAGGCCATATATGCAGAGAGCCAGAATGGAATTGTAAACCGTCCAATTTTTAGCACTTGCAGCCTCTTGGGCTTGTCCAGACAGAAATTCTAAATGAAATCCGCTAACTCCGTTTTTACTGCTCACACCACTCTTTACCACTGTCTGATCCATTTGTAACGCAATAGCAATTTCTTTTACGCTAGGGGAACTACCAGAGAAGAATGGTATTGCCGGCGTGATCGGAATTCCCAAAATAAATGAGAATTCTTCCAGTGTTGGCATCAAAATGTAATCTGGGAAGAGAAAGCATCTCAACGAAGGCTCGTAGAACTGCAGCACAGTGTGCAAAGCATCATGTTCATACTTGGTGATTGTACGGACCATCCCAACCAAATTCCCGTAGCTCTTCTGAAACCTATCAAGAATACCCGGACCAGCCATATCTATAACTTTGAGCAATGAATCCAAAACAGGGTCTGGAAATTTGTAAGACACATTGTTCTTTCTCTCGGCAACGATCTCTGTTGAACCCATGGATTGGAATCAGAAACGTATTATGCACCTGAAAATGACAAACATAACGGTTATGATATGATAATGCAATGCAAAAGGGTATGTGATCAGGTAATCAAGTGTCTGTGTATGTATTGAACTGTGTGCACTGTGTCTCTGTACTGAATCTGGCAATATCTGAGATGAACACTTAAATCACTGTCATAGGATACAATGTCTGAAATCATCATAGAATCACAAGTAAGGTAGGTAGGAGGCTGGGTTTCCTGCAAACCTGTAAACATCCCGCCCATACTCACATGTGGTTCTTAGAAAATAAGGCTTGTCAGCTTCGGAGGTTTGAGAAGCAATAGCACATTCAGCCCGTAGGATACAATGCTATGCCAATCAAAGAGGTCGTCCACTGACTCCCCTTAGAAAATAAAAGTCATCCTATGCAAGTTCCAAAGTGGGCCCTCGGGTGCGAATGGGTTTGCCACAGAATGTGGTCTGCCACTGTCACTGCTAAAGAGGGATGTTTCCACTAAGGTCCTCATGATCGGTCACTAGAGTCGACAGCTCTCTAGATCTACATCCTGGAATACGCAAGATGCGCATGCCACGACGTGTCCCAAGATAGCCTCATCTAGCTGTGAATTTCGTGAACACCCAACGCACTCCAAACGGCACGTAGGTCCCACTACTCTCCACTCTAATTCTAAGTGTATACTCAAGCCTGTGTAATGGGCTTATCTCTCAGAAATCCCATCCCGCCAAACAGACAAAATAGTGCAACACAATATAATATATGATATGTAATGCTAAAATGCAGTAAATGCAATAAAATAAATAAACAGCAACATATAGCACAACAGTAAATACCCAATGAAAAAACAAACAAGCGCTAGGATTGACTCGCTTAGGATGGACCAGCAATAGGTCAACCAGACTCCCTAGCAGAGTCGCCAGCTGTCGCTCCCGGGATTTTCATCCTAGTACAAACGCGAAAGTGGCACCGAACAGAGTCGCCAGCAATGTGTATTTATCCCAAGAGAGGGAAAGGAAACACCGCATAAACCTGAAGAAAGGAAAAGAGCATGGTCTTACGACCAAGAGAATGGGTAAGGGAGTCGGTTACGCGAGAGGAAGGTATTAGCACCCCCTCGCGTCCATCGTACCCGATGGGATCCACGCTTGCTTGTCTCGATCAAAGGGTGCAAAGAAAAGAATGCTGGAAAAGGAACTGAAAGAAAGAAAGGAGAAAGAAAGGAAAAGGAACGAGAAACAAATGTAGGGAAAATAAAAGAAGTGCTCGCATGGGCCCTACCCCACTGCCTACGTATCTCATCGGGAGCATGAGAATCAGAGCGACGTAGTTCCCCTCAATAGGGATGGATTGTTTGTGTTTTTTAGAGAACAACTTACGTTCTGGCTCAGGTGTTGCAGGCTCGCTGGTCCGAGTGCGTTACCATCTTGCAAGAGAACGAGTAGGAGCACGTTCGTGCGTTGAGAATGAATGAGATGAGAAAAGAATTCCCGAAGGAAAAGACGTTATTGTTTGTTTTTGTCTTTTAAGAGTTTTTTCATTTGTTTGCATATGATAGTGTATCTGAATCTTAGTCATTGGAATGTGTACATTCTCACATTCCAAGATGGAATGAGCAAGAAGACACACTAAGAGCGAAGAAGACCCCCACACTTAGTTCCAATTGTCAAGGTTCAAACACACTAGCATACTTGTGTTTATTAAGTATTTTTGTTGATTAAGAAATGAAGAAGTGTTTTTATTATTTGTACCTTCAACAAGTATTGCATTTAAGTCCCTCATACAAGATCGAATGTTTAACACATTGACCCAAGATGGGCTATAATGCTATACATTCTAAGATTATAAGAGAAAACCCCTTTATAATCTTTTCTTTATATGAAAGGCCTAAATGCAATAAGTGCTTACCTTTATTGGATATTTTGAGTTTTCTTTGAGATGAGAAGATGAGAGACTCAAGGGCGGATCAAAGGTGAAAATCTATATGAACTAAGACTCAATCCTAATTGATTAGTTAAGGGAGTGATCCTAAAGGTTTGTGAGGTTTAAAGAGAAGAAAGAAACTCCTTAGTGTTGTATGTGCTCCTTGCTTGAAGAGAAGATAAAAGAAGATGAGAAGAAGAAGAGAAGGAAGCTTAGTATTCTTCTTACTTCTTAATGAAGTGAAGAAAGAACCTAAGAAGGGATGGTGTGCAATTAAGCAAATGATAGCATTACATGCTTCACAATCACACTTTGAAGGCATTAAAGGAGTTAAGGGAAGAAGGTAGGAGGTGGAAGCATATCCACATCCAATTTACTTACCACTTGCACCTAAAAATGTTAGAAATAACACCTATGAACAAATGATAAGCAAGTAAGCACACAACCAAAGAAGAACCAACAATTAAAGGCTCAAACCACTTAGGGGCAGTAGCTAAAGGTCCTAATTGACTCCTAATAGTAGCACATCTAAATTGGGTAAAAGAAGTGAGGGTAAGTTCTAAGTAACTACCTTTACTTGTGGAAGAAGAAAGAAGATGAAGAAGTAAGAAAGATGATGTTAAAATGGCCAAACAAACCAAGTTAAATCAAGTTCAGAATTCAAACATGTCTTAAAATGCCCTATAAATGTCAATTACAAGTAGTTTAAGTCCATCACAAAAGCATACAATCATTGGTGAATGGATGAAGAAGAGATGAAGTTAAGGAGTTTTCATGTTTTGAATGCATTTAAGTCACCTACATGAGATGGAATGATCATACATTTATGAAATGAGTTGAGAATGAATGATGTCAGTAGGTTAACATGTTCAAAATGCCATTGATCATGCATGAATGAGCATACAAGTATGAATGGAGGAATATAAATGCAAACACAAGTCATTTAAGTCAAAAAAGGTTCACATAAGATGTTCAACTTTAGATGAGTAATCAAGACATGGTAAAATGATGCACCACTGACCAAATATGATTCATGCAAGTCTTAAGGTATCTAAGATAACCTAAAAAGAAATCTCAAACAATGGCACAAGTGCCTTTCATCAATTAAAGTTAGGTTCATGCAATTAGGACTCAATTAGAGGTACCTTAAAGAACAATTCAATTAAAAATAGCTAACCACCTCCAAAAATTATGAAACTTGGTCAAGATATTCTACAAACAGAAGCAAAACATGTCACAAAATTTCACTCAAACATCCACAAAATTAGTCATTTAGATTAGGGGTCAAAGAGAGTGAAGAACCAAAATTAATCATGCCAAAGAGTGGAGTCAAAATGTAATGAAAAAAAAAGTAAAAAAATGTAAAGAAATGTTTTTATGAATTCTAATGTGGTATGAAATGAATGCAACAAGAATGAATCAAAAACGTTTAATGGTTTAGGATAAATAAAAGTTTGAAGTAAAGGTATGAAAATAGAAACTATTTCCAAAAGCAATAAAGAAAAATTATGAATTAACATGCAAATATTCACCAAATTGTAATTAAAAATTATGGAAAATTACCTTAATATGTCAAGATGCAACATAAATTTTCGTAGAATTTTTAATGACATTTTGGTATTTTTAAAATGCAATCATGAAACAAGTAAAAAAAAAAAATGAAAATAAAATAGAAATGAAATGTGGATGGGGTGTAAACATAGCAAAATAGTAGTTCAATTCATTTGGGCTTTGAAAGCGTGGGGGTGTGGAAAGCAAACTGATCTAAGTCCAATTCAGAAATACGCATGTGACTTGCACATGATTTTTAATGCGCTGTCCACCTACAAGCCACACGATCACGCAAAAATGAACGTACACGATTAAAACATGGTGAAACCCTAGCCAACACAGTCACCGGCCGGAGGGGACCTCCGGTCACCTTCTCCGACCAATAGCCACCACCTGCAACTTTAAAAAATCCCAGAATTCCACAAACAATACATCAATCGAAAGCTAAGCTCCAGCACATCACAAATATGCAATTACTTATCACAGATCATGCACACATACAACAAACCGCGTCCATACATTTTGCCCTAAAATCACACCTAAACTCCTAATGAGCATATCAACTAAACAGAACGCACACAGCTTCTAATAAGCTTTAAACATATAAGATCAAGCTAAAACCATGCAACAGCGTTGTAGTAAATGAAACCTGAAGTTTGCAGAATCTTGAAGCAAAAGAAAACACGAGATCCACCCTTGAGCTTGAGCTTGATTCGTGCAAAATAAATGCAGTTGCAACTTGAGATCTTGAAGAAAATCACAATGCAAACTCAACTGGACCACAATACAATTGATGAATTCAACTTCTTCTCCCTAGTTTTTTATCAGAAATAGCACACTGATGATGGTGAGGATGAAATGTGACAGAGGATGATGAAGCTCGTGTACAGAGAGAGAGAGAAAAAACTTCAGAGAATGTGGAGAGAATGAGAGAGTTTTCTGAAGTGTTTTGAGAGAAAAAGTGAGAATCAAAAACTGAACTTCAATTTGTGAGTGAGAGGTGAATTTATATGTGTGGTTAATTGAGCTCAACCGTGGTCAAATGAGTGAGTTAGGTGAGTTGGCATTGAGTTAAATGAGTCATCCCTAACTAACTGAGTCAAGTTAGTTAGGGAGAGCCATGGTAAGATGCAGCTGGCTCATGAAAGTTATGGTGGGAGTAATGAGAAAGAGAGTGGACACGGTTTATGTAGCAGAAGCTGATGCATCAGAAACTTGCTAAGAAAGTTTTGTTCTTTCTATTCCCATGCATGGCACGTGATACTAAACATTGTGTAAGTGATGTGCTTGACCAAATGTGGAAACAAAGTGTGGAAGTGTTTGTAGTATGAGTGAACCAAATTGTGCAACAAATCATCATGGTGACAGTGGGTGTTTGAGGGTGAATTTCTCCATGGTTAGTGAATGAAACAATGAAACATTGATGTCATTAGAAAGATGGTACATTGGGGAACAACATTGGTTTGAAAGTTGAAGTGAAATGAGGTCTCAAATATGCCTAAAAATAGCTATGAATGCATTGGTTCAAAACTGGTTGGTGGGCGTGGCCAGAGGTTGGCTGGCATGGCAACTTGGCACACAAAATTTCAGCACAAACAACATGACTTTGAACCCTCCAAACTATCTCATAACTTGGTTAAATCAAAATTTTCACAACATCAACATTGAAGATGACACTACAAGGAACAACTTTGATGTTGGAAACTTTTCCATTTGAGGCTTTTATCTTGATGAAAAATAGGTGTACATTTGGCCCACCACATGCTTGTAAAAATGACTGCGCGCGTGACCTGAAAATCTTGGTCATGACCTAGTTTTGAACCTACTTTGCTCAAACTTTGATCAATCATATCTCACTCAATTTTTATCCAATAGAGATGTTCCACATATGGATGTGAAGCTTAAAACAAGATCTTTTGTTGTGGCCGAGTGGAATTTTCATTTGGTGCTTCAATTTTAAATGGCCTTGGTTCAAACTCTGATGCAAAATGGCCAAAACTTGCTATTTTTAGTAACCCTTCTTCTTCCAAAAATGGCAACTTTCCACCTCTTGATTTTTTCATGATTCCTTTGGAGTTTCTTGACCAAAATTTGTACATTGGACGCATGTAACATGAATTTCATGATTTTGGGCTCAAAAAGTCAAGAGTTGACTTTTTCCTCTGATTATTTGACTTGGCCCCAATTCTCCTGATTTTTTATCTTTCTTCCAATTGAACCACTTCTAAAACCAATTGAGAGGCAATTCTCCATACACATACACTTAAGAACATGTAGAATACCATGACATCAAGTTTTGTCCAAAAAATCAAAGATTCCCTGATTTAATGGGAAACCCTATTTTTGGTGCCCACCTCCTAGGAGAAAAATGTGCAGTCTTCAATTTCAAATTTCTCAGAGTATGTTGTGTATCCTCTTAAAGGATGATGAGATATACCATTTGAGTATGATTTTGGATCAATGAGCTATCTCTTTTGAGGGTTTTCCTTCAGTTTTTGAACCTCTTGCATAGTGAAAGATGTAGTGCTTCAATCTCCCATTGTATCTCACTTCCTTGAGGTTTTGGATGATCAATTGAGATGGTATGAGACATGAAAGACCTCTTGGCTTGCCTTGAGGAAACTTGATTGACCTTTTTGTGCTTTGAATGATCTCTTGATTGTCCACCTTCCACCTGATCACATGCCCTGATGGTAAGAAGGATGCTATGCTTCATTTTTCTATGTTAAATGCAATGTAATGTTAATGAGGTGGATATGATATGATAAATGATAATGCCATGCTATGATGACAAAGAGGGAGAGCAAATTTTGGGGTATTACAGCTGCCCCTATTCAAGCGCTGTAAACCTGAATGCCTGAAAGCAATTTCTTTCGGTCTTTCAAGGTATATAGTGATTGAATACCAAATATAACCAAAAATTTGCTCTGGATGATGAGGAAGAAACTCCCCCGACATTGCTTGATTGAATCTTCAATGAAACATTGTCGGAGAAATCTGTCTTTTGAACGACACCAGACGTCTACTGGCTCGCCCCTTTACTGGTAAACTTTGATAATGTCTTTTATGCAATTCCAGACGACTACTGGCCTGCCACGCTACTGGTGGACTTTAGAAATGTCTTTTGGAACGACGCCAGACGACTACTGGCTTGCCACACTACTGGTGGACTTTAATAATGTCTTTTATGCAACTCCAGACGACTACTGGCCTGCCACACTACTGGTGGACTTTAGAAATATCTTTTTGAACGACGCCAGACGACTACTGGCTTGCCACACTACTGGTGGACTTTAATAATGTCTTTTATGCAACTCCAGACGACTACTGGCCTGCCACACTACTGGTGGACTTTAGAAATGTCTTTTTGAACGACGCCAGACGACTACTGGCTTACCACACTACTGGTGGACTTTGCAGCTTCGTGCCACCCGAAGACGGACTTTTGCCAATCCACTGTTGGACTTGTAGAATTTGCCACCCTTAGATGGACCTTTCGCCAATCCACTGCTGGACTTTTGGAATTTGCCACCCTTAGATGGACCTTTCGCCAATCCACTATTGGACTTTTGCCACCCGAAGACGGACTTTTGCCAATCCACTGTTGGACTTTTAGAATTTGCCACCCTTAGATGGACCTTTCGCCAATCCACTGCTGGACTTTTGGAATTTGCCACCCTTAGATGGACCTTTCGCCAATCCACTGTTGGACTTTTGGAATTTGCCACCCTTAGATGGACCTTTCGCCAATCCACTGTTGGACTTTTGCCACCCGAAGACGGACTTTTGCCAATCCACTGTTGGACTTTTAGCTGCTTTGCCACCCGAAGATGGACTTTTGCCAATCCACTGTTGGACTCTTGCCACCTGAAGACGGACTTTTGCCAATCCACTGTTGGACTTTTGCCACCCGAAGACGGACTTTTGCCAATCCACTGTTGGACTTTTAGAATTTGCCACCCTTAGATGGACCTTTCACCAATCCACTGCTGGACTTTTGGAATTTGCCACCCTTAGATGGACCTTTCGCCAATCCACTGTGTCCAACAGTGGATTGGCGAAAGGTCCATCTAAGGGTGGCAAATTCCAAAAGTCCAGCAGTGGATTGGCGAAAGGTCCATCTAAGGGTGGCAAATTCTAAAAGTCCAACAGTGGATTGGCAAAAGTCCGTCTTCGGGTGGCAAAAGTCCAACAGTGGATTGGCAAAAGTCCGTCTTCGGGTGGCAAAAGTCCAACAGTGGATTGGCGAAAGGTCCATCTAAGGGTGGCAAATTCCAAAAGTCCAGTAGTGGATTGGCGAAAGGTCCATCTAAGGGTGGCAAATTCTAAAAGTCCAACAGTGGATTGGCAAAAGTCCGTCTTCGGGTGGCAAAAGTCCAACAGTGGATTGGCAAAAGTCCGTCTTCGGGTGGCAAGAGTCCAACAGTGGATTGGCAAAAGTCCATCTTCGGGTGGCAAAGCAGCTAAAAGTCAAACAGTGGATTGGCAAAAGTCCGTCTTCGGGTGGCAAAAGTCCAACAGTGGATTGGCGAAAGGTCCATCTAAGGGTGGCAAATTCCAAAAGTCCAACAGTGGATTGGCGAAAGGTCCATCTAAGGGTGGCAAATTCCAAAAGTCCAGCAGTGGATTGGCGAAAGGTCCATCTAAGGGTGGCAAATTCTAGAAGTCCAACAGTGGATTGGCAAAAGTCCGTCTTCGGGTGGCAAAAGTCCAACAGTGGATTGGCGAAAGGTCCATCTAAGGGTGGCAAATTCCAAAAGTCCAGTAGTGGATTGGCGAAAGGTCCATCTAAGGGTGGCAAATTCTAAAAGTCCAACAATGGATTGGCAAAAGTCCGTCTTCGGGTGGCAAAAGTCCAACAGTGGATTGGCAAAAGTCCGTCTTCGGGTGGCAAAAGTCCAACAGTGGATTGGCGAAAGGTCCATCTAAGGGTGGCAAATTCCAAAAGTCCAGCAGTGGATTGGCGAAAGGTCCATCTAAGAGTGGCAAATTCTAAAAGTCCAACAGTGGATTGGCAAAAGTCTGTCTTCGGGTGGCAAAAGTCCAACAGTGGATTGGCAAAAGTCCGTCTTCGGGTGGCAAGAGTCCAACAGTGGATTGGCAAAAGTCCATCTTCGGGTGGCAAAGCAGCTAAAAGTCCAACAGTGGATAGGCAAAAGTCCGTCTTCGGGTGGCAAAAGTCCAACAGTGGATTGGCGAAAGGTCCATCTAAGGGTGGCAAATTCCAAAAGTCCAACAGTGGATTGGCGAAAGGTCCATCTAAGGGTGGCAAATTCCAAAAGTCCAGCAGTGGATTGGCGAAAGGTCCATCTAAGGGTGGCAAATTCTAAAAGTCCAACAGTGGATTGGCAAAAGTCCGTCTTCGGGTGGCAAAAGTCCAACAGTGGATTGGCGAAAGGTCCATCTAAGGGTGGCAAATTCCAAAAGTCCAGCAGTGGATTGGCGAAAGGTGCATCTAAGGGTGGCAAATTCTACAAGTCCAACAGTGGATTGGCAAAAGTCCGTCTTCGGGTGGCACGAAGCTGCAAAGTCCACCAGTAGTGTGGCAAGCCAGTAGTCGTCTGGCGTCGTTCAAAAAGACATTTCTAAAGTCCACCAGTAGTGTGGCAGGCCAGTAGTCGTCTGGAGTTACATAAAAGACATTATTAAAGTCCACCAGTAGTGTGGCAAGCCAGTAGTCATCTGGCGTCGTTCCAAAAGACTTTTCTAAAGTCCACCAGTAGCGTGGCAGGCCAGTAGTCGTCTGGAATTACATAAAAGACATTATCAAAGTTTACCAGTAAAGCGGCGAGCCAGTAGACGTCTGGTGTCGTTCAAAAGACAGATTTCTCCGACAATGTTTCATTGAAGATTCAATCCATCAATGTCGGGGGAGTTTCTTCCTCATCATCCAGAGCAAATTTTTGGTTATATTTGGTATTCAATCACTATATACCTTGAAAGACCGAAAGCAATTGCTTTCAGGCATTCAGGTTTACAGCGCTTGAATAGGGGCAGCTGTAATACCCCAAAATTTGCTCTCCCTCTTTGTCATCATAGCATGGCATTATCATTTATCATATCATATCCACCTCATTAATATTACATTGCATTTAACATAGAAAAATGAAGCATAGCATCCTTCTTACCATCAGGGCATGTGATCAGGTGGAAGGTGGACAATCAAGAGATCATTCAAAGCACAAAAAGGCCAATCAAGTTTCCTCAAGGCAAGCCAAGAGGTCTTTCATGTCTCATACCATCTCAATTGATCATCCAAAACCTCAAGGAAGTGAGATACAATGGGAGATTGAAGCACTACATCTTTCACTATGCAAGAGGTTCAAAAACTGAAGGAAAACCCTCAAAAGAGATAGCTCATTGATCCAAAATCATCCTCAAATGGTATATCTCATCATCCTTTAAGAGGATACACAACATACTCTGAGGAATTTGAAATTGAAGACTGCACATTTTTCTCCTAGGAGGTGGGCACCAAAACTAGGGTTTCCCATTAAATCAGGGAATCTTTGATTTTTTGGACAAAACTTGATGTCATGGTATTCTACATGTTCTTAAGTGTATGTGTATGGAGAATTGCCTCTCAATTGGTTTTAGAAGTGGTTCAATTGGAAGAAAGATAAAAAATCAGGAGAATTGGGGCCAAGTCAAATAATCAGAGGAAAAAGTCAACTCTTGACTTTTTGAGCCCAAAATCATGAAATTCATGTTACATGCGTCCAATGTACAAAATTTGGTCAAGAAACTCCAAAGGAATCATGAAAAAATCAAGAGGTGGAAAGTTGCCATTTTTGGAAGAAGAAGGGTTACTAAAAATAGCAAGTTTTGGCCATTTTACATCAGAGTTTGAACCAAGGCCATTTAAAATTGAAGCACCAAATGAAAATTCCACTCGGCCACAATAAAATATCTTGTTTTAAGCTTCACATCCATATGTGGAACATCTCTATTGGATAAAAATTGAGTGAGATATGATTGATCAAAGTTTGAGCAAAGTAGGTTCAAAACTAGGTCATGACCAAGATTTTCAGGTCACGCGCGCAGTCATTTTTACAAGCATGTGGTGGGCCAAATGTACACCTATTTTTCATCAAGATAAAAGCCTCAAATGGAAAAGTTTCCAACATCAAAGTTGTTCCTTGTAGTGTCATCTTCAATGTTGATGTTGTGAAAATTTTGATTTAACCAAGTTATGAGATAGTTTGGAGGGTTCAAAGTCATGTTGTTTGTGCTGAAATTTTGTGTACCAAGTTGCCATGCCAGCCAACCTCTGGCCAAGCCCACCAACCAGTTTTGAACCAATGCATTCATAGATGTTTTTAGGCATATTTGAGACCTCATTTCACTTCAACTTTCAAACCAATGTTGTTCCCCAATGTACCATCTTTCTAATGACATCAATGTTTCATTGTTTCATTCACTAACCATGGAGAAATTCACCCTCAAACACCCACTGTCACCATGATGATTTGTTGCATAATTTGGTTCACTCATACTACAAACACTTCCACACTTTGTTTCCACATTTGGTCAAGCACATCACTTACACAATGTTTAGTATCACGTGTCATGCATGGGAATAGAAAGAACAAAACTTGCTTAGCAAGTTTCTGATGCATCAGATTCTGCTACATAAACCGTGTCCACTCTCTTTCTCATTACTCCCACCATAACTGTCATGAGCCAGCTGCATCTTACCATGGCTCTCCCTAACTAACTTGACTCAGTTAGTTAGGGATGACTCATTTAACTCAATGCCAACTCACCTAACTCACTCATTTGACCACGGTTGAGCTCAATTAACCACACATATAAATTCACCTCTCACTCACAAATTGAAGTTCAGTTTTTTATTCTCACTTTTTCTCTCAAAACACTTCAGAAAACTCTCTCATTCTCTCCACATTCTCTGAAGTTTTTTCTCTCTCTCTGTACACGAGCTTCATCATCCTCTGTCACATTTCATCCTCACCATCATCAGTGTGCTATTTCTGATCAAAAACTAGGGAGAAGAAGTTGAATTCATCAATTGTATTGTGGTCCAGTTGAGTTTGCATTGTGATTTTCTTCAAGATCTCAAGTTGCAACTGCATTTATTTTGCACGAATCAAGCTCAAGCTCAAGGGTGGATCTCGTGTTTTCTTTTGCTTCAAGATTCTGCAAACTTCAGGTTTCATTTACTACAACGCTGTTGCATGGTTTTAGCTTGATCTTATATGTTTAAAGCTTATTAGAAGTTGTGTGCGTTCTGTTTAGTTGATATGCTCATTAGGAGTTTAGGTGTGATTTTAGGGCAAAATGTATGGACGCGGTTTGTTGTATGTGTGCATGATCTGTGATAAGTAATTGCATATTTGTGATGTGCTGGAGCTTAGCTTTCGATTGATGTATTGTTTGTGGAATTATGGGATTTTTTAAAGTTGCAGGTGGTGGCTATTGGCCGGAGAAGGTGACCGGAGGTCCCCTCCGGCCGGTGACTGTGTTGGCTAGGGTTTCACCATGTTTTAATCGTGTACGTTCATTTTTGCGTGATCGTGTGGCTTGTAGGTGGACAGCGCATTAAAAATCATGTGCAAGTCACATGCGTATTTCTGAATTGGACTTAGATCAGTTTGCTTTCCACACCCCCACGCTTTCAAAGCCCAAATGAATTGAACTACTATTTTGCTATGTTTACACCCCATCCACATTTCATTTCTATTTTATTTTCATTTTTTTTTTTACTTGTTTCATGATTGCATTTTAAAAATACCAAAATGTCATTAAAAATTCCACGAAAATTCATGTTGCATCTTGACATATTAAGGTAATTTTCCATAATTTTTAATTACAATTTGGTGAATATTTGCATGTTAATTCATAATTTTTCTTTATTGCTTTTGGAAATAGTTTCTATTTTCATACCTTTACTTCAAACTTTTATTTCTCCTAAACCATTAAACGTTTTTGATTCATTCTTGTTGCATTCATTTCATACCACATTAAAATTCATAAAAGCATTTTTTTACATTTTTTTACTTTTTTTTTCATTACATTTTGACTCCACTCTTTGGCATGATTAATTTTGGTTCTTCACTCTCTTTGACCCCTAATCTAAATGACTAATTTTGTGGATGTTTGAGTGAAATTTTGTGACATGTTTTGTTTCTGTTTGTAGAATATCTTGACCAAGTTTCATAATTTTTGGAGGTGGTTACCTATTTTTAGTTGAATTGTTCTTTAAGGTACCTCTAATTGAGTCCTAATTGCATGAACCTAACTTTAATTGATGAAAGGCACTTGTGCCATTGTTTGAGATTTCTTTTTAGGTTATCTTAGATACCTTAAGACTTGCATGAATCATATTTGGTCAGTGGTGCATCATTTTGCCATGTCTTGATTACTCATCTAAAGTTGAACATCTTATGTGAACCTTTTTTTGACTTAAATGACTTGTGTTTGCATTTATATTCCTCCATTCATACTTGTATGCTCATTCATGCATGATCAATGGCATTTTGAACATGTTAACCTACTGACCTCATTCATTCTCAACTCATTCCATAAATGTATGATCATTCCATCTCATGTAGGTGACTTAAATGCATTCAAAACATGAAAACTCCTTAACTTCATCTCTTCTTCATCCATTCACCAATGATTGTATGCTTTTGTGATGGACTTAAACTACTTGTAATTGACATTTATAGGGCATTTTAAGACATGTTTGAATTCTGAACTTGATTTAACTTGGTTTGTTTGGCCATTTTAACATCATCTTTCTTACTTCTTCATCTTCTTTCTTCTTCCACAAGTAAAGGTAGTTACTTAGAACTTACCCTCACTTCTTTTACCCAATTTAGATGTGCTACTATTAGGAGTCAATTAGGACCTTTAGCTACTACCCCTAAGTGGTTTGAGCCTTTAATTGTTGGTTCTTCTTTGGTTGTGTGCTTACTTGCTTATCATTTGTTCATAGGTGTTATTTCTAACATTTTTAGGTGCAAGTGGTAAGTAAATTGGATGTGGATATGCTTCCACCTCCTACCTTCTTCCCTTAACTCCTTTAATGCCTTCAAAGTGTGATTGTGAAGCATGTAATGCTATCATTTGCTTAATTGCACACCATCCCTTCTTAGGTTCTTTCTTCACTTCATTAAGAAGTAAGAAGAATACTAAGCTTCCTTCTCTTCTTCTTCTCATCTTCTTTTATCTTCTCTTCAAGCAAGGAGCACATACAACACTAAGGAGTTTCTTTCTTCTCTTTAAACCTCACAAACCTTTAGGATCACTCCCTTAACTAATCAATTAGGATTGAGTCTTAGTTCATATAGATTTTCACCTTTGATCCGCCCTTGAGTCTCTCATCTTCTCATCTCAAAGAAAACTCAAAATATCCAATAAAGGTAAGCACTTATTGCATTTAGGCCTTTCATATAAAGAAAAGATTATAAAGGGGTTTTCTCTTATAATCTTAGAATGTATAGCATTATAGCCCATCTTGGGTCAATGTGTTAAACATTCGATCTTGTATGAGGGACTTAAATGCAATACTTGTTGAAGGTACAAATAATAAAAACACTTCTTCATTTCTTAATCAACAAAAATACTTAATAAACACAAGTATGCTAGTGTGTTTGAACCTTGACAATTGGAACTAAGTGTGGGGGTCTTCTTCGCTCTTAGTGTGTCTTCTTGCTCATTCCATCTTGGAATGTGAGAATGTACACATTCCAATGACTAAGATTCAGATACACTATCATATGCAAACAAATGAAAAAACTCTTAAAAGACAAAAACAAACAATAACGTCTTTTCCTTCGGGAATTCTTTTCTCATCTCATTCATTCTCAACGCACGAACGTGCTCCTACTCGTTCTCTTGCAAGATGGTAACGCACTCGGACCAGCGAGCCTGCAACACCTGAGCCAGAACGTAAGTTGTTCTCTAAAAAACACAAACAATCCATCCCTATTGAGGGGAACTACGTCGCTCTGATTCTCATGCTCCCGATGAGATACGTAGGCAGTGGGGTAGGGCCCATGCGAGCACTTCTTTTATTTTCCCTACATTTGTTTCTCGTTCCTTTTCCTTTCTTTCTCCTTTCTTTCTTTCAGTTCCTTTTCCAGCATTCTTTTCTTTGCACCCTTTGATCGAGACAAGCAAGCGTGGATCCCATCGGGTACGATGGACGCGAGGGGGTGCTAATACCTTCCTCTCGCGTAACCGACTCCCTTACCCATTCTCTTGGTCGTAAGACCATGCTCTTTTCCTTTCTTCAGGTTTATGCGGTGTTTCCTTTCCCTCTCTTGGGATAAATACACATTGCTGGCGACTCTGTTCGGTGCCACTTTCGCGTTTGTACTAGGATGAAAATCCCGGGAGCGACAGCTGGCGACTCTGCTAGGGAGTCTGGTTGACCTATTGCTGGTCCATCCTAAGCGAGTCAATCCTAGCGCTTGTTTGTTTTTTCATTGGGTATTTACTGTTGTGCTATATGTTGCTGTTTATTTATTTTATTGCATTTACTGCATTTTAGCATTACATATCATATATTATATTGTGTTGCACTATTTTGTCTGTTTGGCGGGATGGGATTTCTGAGAGATAAGCCCATTACACAGGCTTGAGTATACACTTAGAATTAGAGTGGAGAGTAGTGGGACCTACGTGCCGTTTGGAGTGCGTTGGGTGTTCACGAAATTCACAGCTAGATGAGGCTATCTTGGGACACGTCGTGGCATGCGCATCTTGCGTATTCCAGGATGTAGATCTAGAGAGCTGTCGACTCTAGTGACCGATCATGAGGACCTTAGTGGAAACATCCCTCTTTAGCAGTGACAGTGGCAGACCACATTCTGTGGCAAACCCATTCGCACCCGAGGGCCCACTTTGGAACTTGCATACGATGACTTTTATTTTCTAAGGGGAGTCAGTGGACGACCTCTTTGATTGGCATAGCATTGTATCCTACGGGCTGAATGTGCTATTGCTTCTCAAACCTCCGAAGCTGACAAGCCTTATTTTCTAAGAACCACATGTGAGTATGGGCGGGATGTTTACAGGTTTGCAGGAAACCCAGCCTCCTACCTACCTTACTTGTGATTCTATGATGATTTCAGACATTGTATCCTATGACAGTGATTTAAGTGTTCATCTCAGATATTGCCAGATTCAGTACAGAGACACAGTGCACACAGTTCAATACAGACACAGACACTTGATTACCTGATCACATGCCCTTTTACATTGCATTATCATATCATAACCGTTATGTTTGTCATTTTCAGGTGCATAATACGTTTCTGATTCCAATCCATGGGTTCAACAGAGATCGTTGCCGAGAGAAAGAACAATGTGTCTTACAAATTTCCAGACCCTGTTTTGGATTCATTGCTCAAAGTTATAGATATGGCTGGTCCGGGTATTCTTGATAGGTTTCAGAAGAGCTACGGGAATTTGGTTGGGATGGTCCGTACAATCACCAAGTATGAACATGATGCTTTGTACACTCTGCTGCAGTTCTACGAGCCTTCGTTGAGATGCTTTCTCTTCCCAGATTACATTTTGATGCCAACACTGGAAGAATTCTCATTTATTTTGGGAATTCCGATCACGCCGGCAATACCATTCTTCTCTGGTAGTTCCCCTAGCGTAAAAGAAATTGCTGCTGCGTTACAAATGGATCAGACAATGGTAAAGAGTGGTGTGAGCAGTAAAAACGGAGTTAGCGGATTTCATTTAGAATTTCTGTCTGGACAAGCCCAAGAGGCTGCAAGTGCTAAAAATTGGAGGGTTTACAATTCCATTCTAGCTCTCTGCATATATGGCCTAGTTCTCTTTCCCAATCAGCAAGACTTTGTGGATATGCAAGCAACGAGGGTTTTCGTCCTTAAAAATCCAGTCCCTACTTTGTTAGGAGATTTTTATCATTCTGTACACTATAAGAACGAGAAAAGAAGGGGAGGATCTATTAGTTGTTGTACCCCACTGCTGAGTCATTGGTTTTTCAAACATTTGCCTCAGACAGGTGCCTTTGTGGAAACCAAAGATGTGGCGAAATGGTCTAAATGATTGATGGGTTTAACTGCTGATAACATTGTATGGTTTGACCACCGGTTGTTGAGAATAGAGCTTGTCACAAGATGCGGAAATTTTCCAAATGTACCTTTGATTGGTAGAAAAGGAGGGATCAATTATAATCCAGTTTTGGCCATCCGACAGTTTGGGTATGCTTCCAGGGATCCTCCTACAGAGCAAGATGTGGAAGAATCGTTATTCTTTACAGGAACTAAAGATGCGAAGGTGGTAGAAGTAGTAAATGCTTGGAAAGATAAGCATAAAATTGGAAAAGCAGTTTTTGGGAAAGGAGATTGTAGGTCTTATCCTGAATATGACAGATGGATTGAGACGAAAGTAGAGGAATTGCTTTTACCCTTTTCAAGGGGACCTCTTTTATGTTCAGTGCAGCCAGAACAACCCACCATGGTGGCTATTGAAGAATGTGAGAAGTGGAAGAAAATGGTCAGAGAGCTGCAGATAGAGAATTCTGGAATGAGCAGATGTCTTCACAAAGCTCTAGCTGACAACAAAGAGTTGGAAAAGAGAGCATTGAAAGCGGAAAAAACCTTGGCTGACAAAGAGGAAGATTTTGATGACCGAGCTCGGTACTTTTGGAAACTTACTTTGGGAGCAGATGACACTAGTCAGGCTCACAAGATTACAAAACAGGCTTTAGCCCGAAACAAGGATTCATTAGCTCAACTTCGTCAAGCTTGGGATGAAGTCAGAATTGAAAATGCCGAGTTAAAGGATCAGTCGAAGACTAAAGACGAGGAGCTTAAAAAGGCACATGAGCAGAGGAGAAAGTATCGGGAAAGTCTCGGTAAAAGCCAAGAACAGTTAGAAGAAGCTAGACGCCAGCTGAAGAATACCAAGAAAGAGTTTGAAGAAGCCATGATAGAAAGAGAGATACTCAAGACGCAAGCTGGCATAAAGAGACACAAAGGAGTGCATGATGACGAAGCTCTTATGCTGCATATGGGTTCTTTAACTGAAGCTCTTGAGAAAAGGGATGTCTTGATCAAAGAAATGATTGAAAAGCCGAATCACCAGCGCACCCGTATACTTTTTGAGGAGATCAAGTATTCAAGTGATAAGCTGAAGGATGTGGAACTGTCAGACTGATGTTCTTTTCCCTGTATTTTGTTGTTAATGGTTACCATCAGGCTTGTTGATGGATCCATTTTTTTCCATGTATTGCATTGGCGGATGAGCCTTTCTTAAATACTTGAATACTTTGTTGAATGAGTATGAGCAGTTTATTCAGAATTACTCTTTATTAGATATCTGCACACAAGCACATGACCACGACACGTCTCTTTATACCACGATTTCTGGTCTTCAGATTTCTGTGGTTTGGATTGGAATCAGGGTGTAAAGCACTTTGGAAATGATAAACATAACATTGCATGGCATTGCATATCATTCTGCATTTCTGTTACTTGCTTTTCAGGTACTCGTTGCAGGGTCTCTAACCTTTATTTGATTTCAGGCAGTATAGCTGAGAATTATATTCACCGATATTCAACGCGAAGAAATCAAGTAAGAATCATGGATCAAGTGCAAAGTGATTTGGCTGAAATGAGGGCGCGTATGGACCAGTTCATGACCCTCATGACTGGCATGGCGCAAAATCAGGAGAGATTGAGGCTGCTGGTCGAGCGTCCAGACAATGGGCCCGAAGGTGATCAGCGTGACAATTCACAGGGACATGGCATTCCTCCTCCCGGTGGCAACCCTCCTCCTGGTGGTAACAATCGGGGTAATGGAAATGGTAGGCAGGCTGGTGTTACTCTTGAAGATCCTCTGGAAGACCAATTTACTCTGCTGGATGCAGATGTGGGTAATCACGGTGATCGAAGGTATGATGAGTTAGCAGAAAAGATCAGGGCCATAGAATGCAAGAACTCTATGGGTATTGATGTTACTAGCTTGGGGCTGGTCCCAGGAGTCAGAATTCCTCCTAAATTCAAGCCTCCCACTTTTGATAAGTATCACGGCAATGCGTGTCCCCAAACGCATCTTCAAGCTTACTTTGGGAAGATTTCAGCCCATACAGAGGACGAGAAGCTATGGATGCACTATTTTCAGGACAGTTTGGCTGGAGCGTCCTTGACCTGGTATATGAAGTTGAATAGAGCTGCTGTGAAGAGTTGGAAAGATCTGGCAGAAGCGTTCCTGAAGCAATACCAGTACAATATTGACATGGCGCCCAACCGCACTCAATTGCAGGGGTTGTCACAAAATGCCAAGGAGAGTTTCAAAGAATATGCACAGAGGTGGAGGGAAATGGCTGCACAGGTTCAACCTCCCTTGTCAGACAGAGAAATGGCGGATATGTTTATGGGCACCTTGCAAGGGGCCTATCTTGATAGATTAGCTGCTTGTCCGTCAACTGGATTTGCTGATATTGTGATTGCGGGAGAAAGAATAGAAAGTCTGTTAAAGCTTGGAAAGATCTAAGATGTGAGTGGGGTTGGCTCTTCGGGGACGAAGAAACCGTTTGCTAGTAACCAGAAAAGAAGAGAAGGTGATACGAATGTTGTGTTTAGGGGACGAGGCAGAGGGCGTTCTCAAGCTTATTATCAGGTAGATGCTGTAACAATCCCCACACCGTCTGTTCAGAAACAACAACCCCAACAACAAGTTCAGCAGCAACAGCAACAACCTTTTTTCCAGCAAAGGTCTAGGCAGAGGGATCGTAAGATGGATCCTCTCCCTATGACTTATGCCGCGCTGTTGCCTCAGCTACTCGAGTTAAAGTTGGTAGAACTCCGTACTATGAAAGCTCCGGTTGCTGGAAACCTGCCACCTAACTTCGATGCTAATGCTCGTTGTGAGTTCCACTCAGGTGCGCAGGGGCACTCCATTGAAAAATGTTGGGCTTTCCACCATAAAGTACAAGACTTGATTGATGCTAAAGCCATCAATTTCTCTCCCGTTCCTAATATTACTCAGCATCCCATGCCTGATCATAGTGCAGCAAATGTATACGCTATTGAAGATGGGAGGAGATTGAATCTGGTGACAGATATCCATCAAGTGAAAACTTCTTTGTTGGTTGTAAAAGATCGTTTATTGAAGGGGCATGTGTTCCCGGGCTGTAATCAAGATTGTTCTGAGTGTATGAATCAGGAGAATGGCTGTGATAAGTTGAAGATGGGTTTACAGAATCTGATAGATGAAGGATGTCTACAATTCGACAGAGTCGTGAAAGACACTGATGAGGTATCAACCGTGACCATCTATTATACTCCCGCTGAGATTCAAATGCCGGTCAATGCAGCTCCCGTGGCGAGCGTTGCGCAAGAAAGGCCCAGTCCTGTCACTATCACGGTGCCAGGACCAATTCCGTTCACATCTACGAAGGCTATCCCATGGCACTATGGGGCAGATGTATATTACGAAGGTAAAAAGCAGGAAGTTGAGTCGTCAGTCAGCCCAAATATTGATAATGTAGGGGGTGTAGGGGGCTTTACAAGGAGCGGAAGGTTGTTCGCTCCCCAAACCTTGAGAAGTGATAAAGAGGCAGAAGCTGCAGCAAAGGCTAAGGGTAAACAGGTGGTTGAAAATGCGCCTACACCTGAAGCAGAGACAGAGATTACTTTTGATAAGGAGATGGAAGAATTCATGAAGATAATCAAGAAAAGCGATTATAAGATTGTAGACCAACTAAATCAGACCCCTTCAAAGATTTCAATCTTGTCACTATTGATGTGCTCTGATGCGCATCGGCAGGCGTTGCTGAAAGTATTAAAGAGTGCATACGTGCCACAGGAAATTACTGTTAATCAGCTTGAGGGCGTAATCTCCAATGTTAATATTAGCCATGGCTTGGGCTTTACAAGTAGAGATTTGACTGTTGAGGGAAGAAACCACAATAAGGCTTTGCATATCACGATGGAGTGTAAGGGCGCAGTGTTATCTCATGTACTGGTAGACACTGGTTCATCACTTAATGTCTTGCCCAAGAAGGCGTTAATGAAGCTGGAAGTTGATGGTTTGATCCTAAGGCCTAGTGAATTGGTGGTCAGAGCATTCGACAGGACTAGACGATCTGTGTTCGGTGAGGTAGAATTGCCTGTACAAATTGGACCACAGGTATTCAAATCCACGTTCCATGTAATGGACATACAACCTGCATATAGCTGCCTATTGGGACGCCCTTGGATTCACGGAGCCGGGGCTGTTACTTCTACTCTACATCAAAAGCTGAAGTATGAGTTTGAAGGGCAGGTTGTGACGGTGTGCGGGGAAGAAGACATCTTTGTGAGTCACTTGTCCACATTCAAGTATGTTGAAATGGATGGGGAAATTCATGAGATGCTGTGCCAATCATTTGAAGCAGTCAATATTGACGATGCACCTGAGCCTTCTTCTGTACCAGTTGGGGCCAGTACCTCCATTTCATCTTACAAACAAGCTGTCGAAGTCGTCAGGGCAGGCAACGCCCAAGGTTGGGGCAGGTTGATAGAGACCCCAATGAAGGAAGACAAATTTGGTATTGGTTATCATCCCTCTACAACTTCAGATGCGGGGAGCAGGGGACCCATTACTTTCAATAGTGGGGGAATTATCTACACGGACCAGTCTTGTGCAGCCACAGAGGATAGTGTTGACAGTGTTTGTGACCTGGACAACTGGGTACGCCCTCATGCTCCGGGACAACAAGTGCAGAACTAGTATGTTGAAGAAGTCATCCGGGTTACTCTTCAGACAGAGTAATTTTTCTTTGTTTTTTCTAACCATAATGCATGTCAAAATCTTGCGCTCTGCCCAAGGCGTATAGATTCATTTGTAGGGCCACCCTGGTTGCATTTGCAATTTTTAATCATTAATAAAGGACGTTTTGCAATCAAATTTTGTTCTCTGTCTTTCAGTTTTTATTTTTGCACAAAAAATAAAATGGCAATGTTTCATTTTCTTTTGTTTTGCTTAAAAATAAATTCTAAAATAAGGCATGAACCCGTTCATGCAGACTTGATCCTCCGGATACCACTGATAACGATTTTGATATGGCTATGTATGACTTTGACAATCCGATTTATCAAGCCGAAGAAGGGGATGAGAAAGATTGTGAACTCCCTGAAGAACTGGCCAGATTGTTGAAGCAAGAGGAAAGGGTCATCCAGCCTCATCAGGAGACTGTAGAAATCATCAATATTGGTGCCAAGGATGCCAAGAAAGAGATCAGGATTGGTGCCAGCTTGCAAGAAGATGTGAAGAAAACTTTGACTGAAATGTTGCGCGAGTACGTTGACATCTTCGCCTGGTCGTATCAAGACATGCCGGGGTTGGATACGGATATTGTTGTGCACAGGCTGCCATTGAGAGAAGAATGTCCGCCAGTCAAGCAGAAACTTTGTCGGACTCACCCCGACATGGCTTTAAAGATTAAGGAGGAAGTCCAGAAGCAGTGGGATGCTGGGTTTCTTGCTGTGACTAAATATCCTCCGTGGGTAGCCAACATCGTGCCAGTATCGAAGAAAGATGGAAAAGTGAGAATGTGTGTGGATTATCGAGATCTTAATAAAGCTAGCCCAAAAGATGATTTTCCACTACCTCATATTGATGTGCTGGTCGATAATACAGCTCAGTTTTCAGTGTTCTCATTTATGGACGGTTTCTCCGGGTACAACCAGATCAAGATGGCACCTGAAGATATGGAGAAGACCACGTTCATTACTCCGTGGGGTACATATTGCTATAAAGTAATGCCTTTTGGGTTGAAAAACGCAGGGGCAACGTACCAGCGGGCGATGGTAACATTGTTTCATGACTTGATTCATAAGGAGATCGAATGTTATGTAGATGATATGATTGCCAAGTCGAGAACAGAAGAGGAACATCTGATTAACCTGAAAAAGCTGTTTGAAAGGTTGAGAAAGTTCCGTCTGAGATTAAATCCAAACAAGTGCACGTTTGGGGTGCGTTCTGGAAAGTTGATGGGTTTCATTGTGAGCGAAAGAGGAATTGAGGTTGATCCTGCCAAGGTGAAAGCGATACAAGAAATGCCTGAACCAAGAACAGAAAAAGAGGTTCGTGGTTTCTTGGGTAGATTGAACTACATTGCAAGGTTCATATCTCACCTAACAGCCACGTGTGAACCAATATTTAAATTGTTAAGGAAAGATCAAACGGTCAGGTGGAATGACGATTTCCAATTGGCATTCGATAAGATAAAAGAATACTTGCAGGAACCTCCGATTCTAATGCCTCAAGTTGAAGGGAGACCGCTGATAATGTATCTGACAGTGCTTGAAGGTTCCATGGGTTGTGTTCTCGGTCAACATGACGAGACAGGTAGGAAGGAGCATGCTATCTACTACCTGAGCAAAAAGTTCAACGATTGTGAGTCCCAGTACTCGATGCTTGAAAAGACATGCTGTGCGCTTGCATGGGCCGCTAAGCGATTGAGGCAATATATGGTCAGGCACACAACCTTGTTGATTTCAAAAATGGATCATATCAAGTACATTTTCGAGAAACCAGCACTGACAGGCAGAGTTGCACGGTGGCAAATGGTCTTGACAGAGTATGACATCCAGTACACTTCCCAAAAGGCCATCAAAGGAAGTATCTTGTCCGACTATCTTGCGCAACAGCCGATTGATGATTACCAACCCATGAAATTTGACTTCCCTGATGAGGACATCATGTTTCTCAAAGCTAAAGACTGCGAGGAACCACTCCCGGAGGAGGGGCCAGACCCTGAATCCAAATGGAGTCTGATGTTTGATGGGGCTGTCAATATGAATGGGTGCGGAGTTGGAGCAGTTCTTATCATGCCGGAAGGTGTTCATATGCCTTTCACTGCCCGAATAACTTTCGGATGCACCAACAATGAAGCAGAGTACGAAGCTTGTATAATGGGGATCGAGGAAGCGATTAATCTACGGATTAAGACCCTTGATATATTCGGTGATTCAGCTTTGGTAATCAATCAAGTGAAAGGGAGTTGGTACACGCACCAAGCAAATCTAGTGCCGTACAGAGATTATACAAGGAGATTGCTGACATTTTTCACAACAGTGAAACTGTACCATATTCCTCGAGATGAGAATAGGTTCGCTGATGCCTTGGCCACTTTGTCTTCCATGATCAAAGTGCAAGGATGGAACCATGTACCTAAGATTGAAGTATCCCGCCTTGACAGACCTGCATTTGTGTTTGCGGTCGACGTAACGTCCGATGACAAGCCTTGGTACCATGATATTAAATGCTTCTTGAGCAATCAAGAGTACCCGCCCGGGGCATCGTCCAAAGACAGGAAGACGTTGAGAAGGCTAGCTGGTAGTTTCTTCTTGAACAAAGATGGCGTGCTGTATAAGAGAAATTTTGACACGGTCCTGCTTAGATGTGTGGATAGACATGAAGCATACCTGTTGATGATTGAAGTGCACGAAGGCTCTTTCAGTACCCATGCCGGAGGGCAGGCAATGGCTAAAAAGTTGTTAAGATCGGGATATTATTGGTTGACTATGGAGTCAGATTGTTGCAAATATGCCCGCAAATGCCATAAATGCCAGATCTATGCAGACAAAGTGCATGTGCCTCCAAATCCGTTGAGTATCATGTCGTCGCCCTGGCCGTTTGCCATGTGGGGCATTGATATGATCGGAAAGATTGAGCCTACAGCTTCTAACGGTCATCGTTTCATCTTGGTGGCAATTGATTACTTCACCAAATGGGTTGAAGCTGCATCCTATGCCAATGTTACGAAACAAGTGGTCGCTCGTTTCTTAAAACGAGATATCATTTGCCGATATGGAATTCCCGAAAGAATCATTACTGATAATGGTTCTAATTTGAATAACAAGATGATGGCTGAATTATGCCGGGACTTCAAAATCGAACATCACAATTCTTCTCTGTACCGCCCAAAGATGAATGGCGCGGTTGAAGCGGCCAACAAAAATATCAAGAAGATTGTGCAGAAGATGGTTGTCACGTACAAAGATTGGCATGAGATGTTACCATTTGCTTTGCATGGGTATCGAACGTCGGTACGCACATCCACTGGGGCAACCCCATTCTCACTTGTATATGGTATGGAGGCAGTGCTACCGGTTGAAGTAGAGATTCCGTCCCTCAGAGTCATGATGGATGTTAAGCTAGATGAGGCTGAATGGGTACGATCCAGATTTGATCAGCTGAGCCTTATTGAGGAAAAGCGATTGGCGGCTGTATGTCATGGGCAACTATATCAGCGCAGAATGAAGCAGGCATTTGACCAAAAGGTGCGTCCTCGGGTTTACAAAGTCGGAGATGTGGTACTCAAAAGGATCCTTCCTCCCAATACAGATTATAGGGGCAAATGGACTCCTAACTATGAAGGTCCATTCGTGGTTAAAAAGGTCTTTTCGGGCGGAGCCTTATTGCTTACAACCATGGATGGCGAAGACTTTTCATCCCCTGTCAACTCGGACATAGTCAAAAAATACTTCGCATGAATAGACCCGCTGGATAATAAAAATAAAAAAATCCAGGCAAGAAAGGGCATCCCGGCGAACCAAAAACAGAATAAGGTTCGGGCAAAAATTAGGGATATATTTGAAAAAATTGTACACCCGGTAAGTTGAAAACCCGAAAGGGCAACTTAGGCAAAAAAGGGTATCCTGGTGGATCGAAAACCTGAAAGGGCGGTCCACGCAAAAGAGGGATTTAAGCGAATGACTACGGTCTGAGTTATCTGTACCCAATTACCGTTTGAACAACTGACGTTCTGAAAGATAGGAATCGGTCTGATCATTCCTCAGAAGGCAAGGTCGGGGAGTTTTGAAGACATACTGGTCATAACAGAATGGAAACTCAGTGGAATTCCGTTTTCACATTGCCATTAGGATAGTTTCTTTTCTCAATTTTCAGCGATCACCTCTTTCCAGGGATTGCTTCCTGATGTAATTGCCTATTCTGGGCTCTCAGTCAATAAATTGAATTTCAATAAAAAGCTTTCTATTTTTGTTTTATTGCTTTGTTTGCAAAAACGTCCTAATTCTTGATAAAACATTGCATTTGAAAACATGGCGGCCTTGCAATAACATGCGCAAAAAAAAAAAAAAAAAAAAAAATTTGAAATTACTTTGAATGTTGAATATTCCCGGATGGTGGATTCTAGCCACGCAATATTCGGGGCATGTGTGCGTATTCTTTTGTTGCAGGTAGCAGGTGCAGATGATTTTAAGCACAAGACCAGTAATCAATTACCCCACGCAAAAGACTGGGGCAATTACGGGTAAGGAGATCGGCGTTCATCGTTCGGTCGACGGTCGTTCATAACGGTTCGATATCATTGAATTAAGTTCAACTGGGTCCCGTTGTATCTTATTAAGTCGATTCTCTCATACAGTACTTCCAACAGCTACAAGCTTTTCTGTGTCGATAACGGTCACAAGTTCCCCAAAAGAGTGGTATCATCGATACCGAAGCTGATGGTCGTTATCCCCAGCGAAATCGCAGGAGTTTGAAGAGGCTAAATCTTCTATAAAATCCTCTTATGACATCCTCTTCGGGGGCGAATTGTTGGTTTGCCCAAGCATGGGGCATGTTTGTTTCCCCAGCATGAAGTGTTGATCATCCCCAGTAGAGTTTGAGGACAGTTGGTCTTCTGTAAAATCCTCTTAAAAGGCATTCCCCAGCACGAGACGCTTTAAAGCAGTTTCCTCCAGCATAGTTTGTTATAAACTCGTCATCCCTAACAGAATTGTCTAAAGGGAAGCTCGCCTAACATGATGCATGGTGGTACTTATCCTAAGCTCGACAGTCATATTCTTCAGTAGACTACTGTGGATTTGCTTTGGGTTTCCCCAACAGATCTCTAAGGACTATTTCCTAGCAAGTTGCAGTGGAATGTTCTAACCAGGATTTACGTATCCCTGGCAGAGTAGCCCTGATCCCCAGCAAGATAGTGTCTCTGGTAATGATCCCCCACAGAGGTCAGCATCGAATCTTGTCAGCAATACTCCCCAGCTGAGTTGTTGTTCTCCCCGCAGAGGTTTATAAGATCGGCAGAATCTATTCCTCAACAAGGATGATACAGTCTTTCCCCAGCCGGGTCGGAAGGTGGATAACCCCTACAAAGGGTCTTGGATTGGATAGATCCCCAGCAGGGTCGCCAGCTGTCGCTCCCGGGATTTTCATCCTAGTACAAACGCGAAAGTGGCACCGAACAGAGTCGCCAGCAATGTGTATTTATCCCAAGAGAGGGAAAGGAAACACCGTATAAACCTGAAGAAAGGAAAAGAGCATGGTCTTACGACCAAGAGAATGGGTAAGGGAGTCGGTTACGCGAGAGGAAGGTATTAGCACCCCCTCGCGTCCATCGTACCCGATGGGATCCACGCTTGCTTGTCTCGATCAAAGGGTGCAAAGAAAAGAATGCTGGAAAAGGAACTGAAAGAAAGAAAGGAGAAAGAAAGGAAAAGGAACGAGAAACAAATGTAGGGAAAATAAAAGAAGTGCTCGCATGGGCCCTACCCCACTGCCTACGTATCTCATCGGGAGCATGAGAATCAGAGCGACGTAGTTCCCCTCAATAGGGATGGATTGTTTGTGTTTTTTAGAGAACGGCTTACGTTCTGGCTCAGGTGTTGCAGGCTCGCTGGTCCGAGTGCGTTACCATCTTGCAAGAGAATGAGTAGGAGCACGTTCGTGCGTTGAGAATGAATGAGATGAGAAAAGAATTCCGAAGGAAAAGACGTTATTGTTTGTTTTTGTCTTTTAAGAGTTTTTTCATTTGTTTGCATATGATAGTGTATCTGAATCTTAGTCATTGGAATGTGTACATTCTCACATTCCAAGATGGAATGAGCAAGAAGACACACTAAGAGCGAAGAAGACCCCCACACTTAGTTCCAATTGTCAAGGTTCAAACACACTAGCATACTTGTGTTTATTAAGTATTTTTGTTGATTAAGAAATGAAGAAGTGTTTTTATTATTTGTACCTTCAACAAGTATTGCATTTAAGTCCCTCATACAAGATCGAATGTTTAACACATTGACCCAAGATGGGCTATAATGCTATACATTCTAAGATTATAAGAGAAAACCCCTTTATAATCTTTTCTTTATATGAAAGGCCTAAATGCAATAAGTGCTTACCTTTATTGGATATTTTGAGTTTTCTTTGAGATGAGAAGATGAGAGACTCAAGGGCGGATCAAAGGTGAAAATCTATATGAACTAAGACTCAATCCTAATTGATTAGTTAAGGGAGTGATCCTAAAGGTTTGTGAGGTTTAAAGAGAAGAAAGAAACTCCTTAGTGTTGTATGTGCTCCTTGCTTGAAGAGAAGATAAAAGAAGATGAGAAGAAGAAGATAAGGAAGCTTAGTATTCTTCTTACTTCTTAATGAAGTGAAGAAAGAACCTAAGAAGGGATGGTGTGCAATTAAGCAAATGATAGCATTACATGCTTCACAATCACACTTTGAAGGCATTAAAGGAGTTAAGGGAAGAAGGTAGGAGGTGGAAGCATATCCACATCCAATTTACTTACCACTTGCACCTAAAAATGTTAGAAATAACACCTATGAACAAATGATAAGCAAGTAAGCACACAACCAAAGAAGAACCAACAATTAAAGGCTCAAACCACTTAGGGGCAGTAGCTAAAGGTCCTAATTGACTCCTAATAGTAGCACATCTAAATTGGGTAAAAGAAGTGAGGGTAAGTTCTAAGTAACTACCTTTACTTGTGGAAGAAGAAAGAAGATGAAGAAGTAAGAAAGATGATGTTAAAATGGCCAAACAAACCAAGTTAAATCAAGTTCAGAATTCAAACATGTCTTAAAATGCCCTATAAATTTCAATTACAAGTAGTTTAAGTCCATCACAAAAGCATACAATCATTGGTGAATGGATGAAGAAGAGATGAAGTTAAGGAGTTTTCATGTTTTGAATGCATTTAAGTCACCTACATGAGATGGAATGATCATACATTTATGGAATGAGTTGAGAATGAATGAGGTCAGTAGGTTAACATGTTCAAAATGCCATTGATCATGCATGAATGAGCATACAAGTATGAATGGAGGAATATAAATGCAAACACAAGTCATTTAAGTAAAAAAAGGTTCACATAAGATGTTCAACTTTAGATGAGTAATCAAGACATGGCAAAATGATGCACCACTGACCAAATATGATTCATGCAAGTCTTAAGGTATCTAAGATAACCTAAAAAGAAATCTCAAACAATGGCACAAGTGCCTTTCATCAATTAAAGTTAGGTTCATGCAATTAGGACTCAATTAGAGGTACCTTAAAGAACAATTCAACTAAAAATAGCTAACCACCTCCAAAAATTATGAAACTTGGTCAAGATATTCTACAAACAGAAGCAAAACATGTCACAAAATTTCACTCAAACATCCACAAAATTAGTCATTTAGATTAGGGGTCAAAGAGAGTGAAGAACCAAAATTAATCATGCCAAAGAGTGGAGTCAAAATGTAATGAAAAAAAAATTAAAAAAATGTAAAAAAATGCTTTTATGAAGTTTAATGTGGTATGAAATGAATGCAACAAGAATGAATCAAAAACGTTTAATGGTTTAGGAGAAATAAAAGTTTGAAGTAAAGGTATGAAAATAGAAACTATTTCCAAAAGCAATAAAGAAAAATTATGAATTAACATGCAAATATTCACCAAATTGTAATTAAAAATTATGGAAAATTACCTTGATATGTCAAGATGCAACATGAATTTTCTTGGAATTTTTAATGACATTTTGGTATTTTTAAAATGCAATCATGAAACAAGTAAAAAAAAAAATGAAAAAAAAATAGAAATGAAATGTGGATGGGGTGTAAACATAGCAAAATAGTAGTTCAATTCATTTGGGCTTTGAAAGCGTGGGGGTGTGGAAAGCAAACTGATCTAAGTCCAATTCAGAAATACGCATGTGACTTGCACATGATTTTTAATGCGCTGTCCACCTACAAGCCACACGATCACGCAAAAATGAACGTACACGATTAAAACATGGTGAAACCCTAGCCAACACAGTCACCGGCCGGAGGGGACCTCCGGTCACCTTCTCCGGCCAATAGCCACCACCTGCAACTTTAAAAAATCCCAGAATTCCACAAACAATACATCAATCGAAAGCTAAGCTCCAGCACATCACAAATATGCAATTACTTATCACAGATCATGCACACATACAACAAACCGCGTCCATACATTTTGCCCTAAAATCACACCTAAACTCCTAATGAGCATATCAACTAAACAGAACGCACACAGCTTCTAATAAGCTTTAAACATATAAGATCAAGCTAAAACCATGCAACAGCGTTGTAGTAAATGAAACCTGAAGTTTGCAGAATCTTGAAGCAAAAGAAAACACGAGATCCACCCTTGAGCTTGAGCTTGATTCGTGCAAAATAAATGCAGTTGCAACTTGAGATCTTGAAGAAAATCACAATGCAAACTCAACTGGACCACAATACAATTGATGAATTCAACTTCTTCTCCCTAGTTTTTGATCAGAAATAGCACACTGATGATGGTGAGGATGAAATGTGACAGAGGATGATGAAGCTCGTGTACAGAGAGAGAGAAAAAACTTCAGAGAATGTGGAGAGAATGAGAGAGTTTTCTGAAGTGTTTTGAGAGAAAAAGTGAGAATAAAAAACTGAACTTCAATTTGTGAGTGAGAGGTGAATTTATATGTGTGGTTAATTGAGCTCAACCGTGGTCAAATGAGTGAGTTAGGTGAGTTGGCATTGAGTTAAATGAGTCATCCCTAACTAACTGAGTCAAGTTAGTTAGGGAGAGCCATGGTAAGATGCAGCTGGCTCATGACAGTTATGGTGGGAGTAATGAGAAAGAGAGTGGACACGGTTTATGTAGCAGAAGCTGATGCATCAGAAACTTGCTAAGCAAGTTTTGTTCTTTCTATTCCCATGCATGGCACGTGATACTAAACATTGTGTAAGTGATGTGCTTGACCAAATGTGGAAACAAAGTGTGGAAGTGTTTGTAGTATGAGTGAACCAAATTGTGCAACAAATCATCATGGTGACAGTGGGTGTTTGAGGGTGAATTTCTCCATGGTTAGTGAATGAAACAATGAAACATTGATGTCATTAGAAAGATGGTACATTGGGGAACAACATTGGTTTGAAAGTTGAAGTGAAATGAGGTCTCAAATATGCCTAAAAACAGCTATGAATGCATTGGTTCAAAACTGGTTGGTGGGCGTGGCCAGAGGTTGGCTGGCATGGCAACTTGGCACACAAAATTTCAGCACAAACAACATGACTTTGAACCCTCCAAACTATCTCATAACTTGGTTAAATCAAAATTTTCACAACATCAACATTGAAGATGACACTACAAGGAACAACTTTGATGTTGGAAACTTTTCCATTTGAGGCTTTTATCTTGATGAAAAATAGGTGTACATTTGGCCCACCACATGCTTGTAAAAATGACTGCGCGCGTGACCTGAAAATCTTGGTCATGACCTAGTTTTGAACCTACTTTGCTCAAACTTTGATCAATCATATCTCACTCAATTTTTATCCAATAGAGATGTTCCACATATGGATGTGAAGCTTAAAACAAGATCTTTTGTTGTGGCTGAGTGAAATTTTCATTTGGTGCTTCAATTTTAAATGGCCTTGGTTCAAACTCTGATGCAAAATGGCCAAAACTTGCTATTTTTAGTAACCCTTCTTCTTCCAAAAATGGCAACTTTCCACCTCTTGATTTTTTCATGATTCCTTTGGAGTTTCTTGACCAAATTTTGTACATTGGACGCATGTAACATGAATTTCATGATTTTGGGCTCAAAAAGTCAAGAGTTGACTTTTTCCTCTGATTATTTGACTTGGCCCCAATTCTCCTGATTTTTTATCTTTCTTCCAATTGAACCACTTCTAAAACCAATTGAGAGGCAATTCTCCATACACATACACTTAAGAACATGTAGAATACCATGACATCAAGTTTTGTCCAAAAAATCAAAGATTCCCTGATTTAATGGGAAACCCTAGTTTTGGTGCCCACCTCCTAGGAGAAAAATGTGCAGTCTTCAATTTCAAATTCCTCAGAGTATGTTGTGTATCCTCTTAAAAGATTATGAGATATACCATTTAAGGATGATTTTGGATCAATGAGCTATCTCTTTTGAGGTTTTTCCTTCAGTTTTTGAACCTCTTGCATAGTGAAAGATGTAGTGCTTCAATCTCCCATTGTATCTCACTTCCTTGGGGTTTTGGATGATCAATTGAGATGGTATGAGACATGAAAGACCTCTTGGCTTGCCTTGAGGAAACTTGATTGACCTTTTTGTGCTTTGAATGATCTCTTGATTGTCCACCTTCCACCTGATCACATGCCCTGATGGTAAGAAGGATGCTATGCTTCATTTTTCTATGTTAAATGCAATGTAATGTTAATGAGGTGGATATGATATGATAATGCCATGCTATGATGACAAAGAGGGAGAGCAAATTTTGGGATATTACAGCTGCCCCTATTCAAGCGCTGTAAACCTGAATGCCTGAAAGCAATTGCTTTCGGTCTTTCAAGGTATATAGTGATTGAATACCAAATATAACCAAAAATTTGCTCTGGATGATGAGGAAGAAACTCCCCCGACATTGCTGGATTGAATCTTCAATGAAACATTGTCGGAGAAATCTGTCTTTTGAACGACACCAGACGTCTACTGGCTTGCCGCTTTACTGGTAAACTTTGATAATGTCTTTTATGCAATTCCAGACGACTACTGGCCTGCCACGCTACTGGTGGACTTTAGAAATGTCTTTTGGAACGACGCCAGACGACTACTGGCTTGCCACACTACTGGTGGACTTTAATAATGTCTTTTATGCAACTCCAGACGACTACTGGCCTGCCACACTACTGGTGGACTTTAGAAATGTCTTTTTGAACGACGCCAGACGACTACTGGCTTGCCACACTACTGGTGGACTTTGCAGCTTCGTGCCACCTGAAGACGGACTTTTGCCAATCCACTGTTGGACTTGTAGAATTTGCCACCCTTAGATGGACCTTTCGCCAATCCACTGCTGGACTTTTGGAATTTACCACCCTTAGATGGACCTTTTGCCAATCCACTGTTGGACTTTTGCCACCCGAAGACGGACTTTTGCCAATCCACTGTTGGACTTTTAGAATTTGCCACCCTTAGATGGACCTTTCGCCAATCCACTGCTGGACTTTTGGAATTTGCCACCCTTAGATGGACCTTTCGCCAATCCACTGTTGGACTTTCAGAATTTGCCACCCTTAGATGAACCTTTCGCCAATCCACTGTTGGACTTTTGCCACCCGAAGACGGACTTTTGCCAATCCACTGTTGGACTTTTAGCTGCTTTGCCACCCGAAGATGGACTTTTGCCAATCCACTGTTGGACTCTTGCCACCCGAAGACGGACTTTTGCCAATCCACTGTTGGACTTTTGCCACCCGAAGACGGACTTTTGCCAATCCACTGTTGGACTTTTAGAATTTGCCACCCTTAGATGGACCTTTCGCCAATCCACTGCTGGACTTTTGGAATTTGCCACCCTTAGATGGACCTTTCGCCAATCCACTGTTGGACTTTTGCCACCCGAAGACGGACTTTTGCCAATCCACTGTTGGACTTTTGCCACCCGAAGACGGACTTTTGCCAATCCACTGTTGGACTTTTAGAATTTGCCACCCTTAGATGGACCTTTCGCCAATCCACTGCTGGACTTTTGGAATTTGCCACCCTTAGATGGACCTTTCGCCAATCCACTGTTGGACTTTTGCCACCCGAAGACGGACTTTTGCCAATCCACTGTTGGACTTTTAGAATTTGCCACCCTTAGATGGACCTTTCGCCAATCCACTGCTGGACTTTTGGAATTTGCCACCCTTAGATGGACCTTTCGCCAATCCACTGTTGGACTTTTGGAATTTGCCACCCTTAGATGGACCTTTCGCCAATCCACTGTTGGACTTTTGCCACCCGAAGACGGACTTTTGCCAATCCACTGTTGGACTTTTAGCTGCTTTGCCACCCGAAGATGGACTTTTGCCAATCCACTGTTGGACTCTTGCCACCCGAAGACGGACTTTTGCCAATCCACTGTTGGACTTTTGCCACCCGAAGACGGACTTTTGCCAATCCACTGTTGGACTTTTAGAATTTGCCACCCTGAGATGGACCTTTCGTCAATCCACTGCTGGACTTTTGGAATTTGCCACCCTTAGATGGACCTTTCGCCAATCCACTGTTGGACTTTTGCCACCCAAAGACGGACTTTTGCCAATCCACTGTTGGACTTTTGCCACCCGAAGACGGACTTTTGCCAATCCACTGTTGGACTTTTAGAATTTGCCACCCTTAGATGGACCTTTCGCCAATCCACTGCTGGACTTTTGGAATTTGCCACCCTTAGATGGACCTTTCGCCAATCCACTGTTGGACTTTTGGAATTTGCCACCCTTAGATGGACCTTTCGCCAATCCACTGTTGGACTTTTGCCACCCGAAGACGTACTTTTGCCAATCCACTGTTGGACTTTTAGAATTTGCCACCCTTAGATGGACCTTTCGCCAATCCACTGCTGGACTTTTGGAATTTGCCACCCTTAGATGGACCTTTTGGGAAGTGTACTGGATGTCATACTCTGTCAAGACCATTTGCCACCGTGCAACTCTGCCTGTCAGTGCTGGTTTCTCGAAAATGTACTTGATAGGATCCATTTTTGAAATCAACAAGGTTGTGTGCCTGACCATATATTGCCTCAATCGCTTAGCGGCCCATGCAAGCGCACAGCATGTCTTTTCAAGCATCGAGTACCGGGACTCACAATCGTTGAACTTTTTGCTCAGGTAGTAGATAGCATGCTCCTTCCTACCTGTCTCGTCATGTTGACCGAGAACACAACCCATGGAACCTTCAAGCACTGTCAGATACATTATCAGCGGTCTCCCTTTAACTGGAGGAATTAGAATCGGAGGTTCCTGCAAGTATTCTTTTATCTTATCGAATGCCAATTGGCAATCGTCATTCCACCTGACCGTTTGATCTTTCCTTAACAATTTAAATATTGGTTCACACGTGGCTGTTAGGTGAGATATGAACCTTACAATGTAGTTCAATCTACCCAAGAAACCACGAACCTCTTTTTCTGTTCTTGGTTCAGGCATTTCTTGTATCGCTTTCACCTTGGCAGGATCAACCTCAATTCCTCTTTCACTCACAATGAAACCCAGCAACTTTCCAGAACGCACCCCAAACGTGCACTTGTTTGGATTTAATCTCAGACGGAACTTTCTCAACCTTTCAAACAGCTTTTTCAGGTTAATCAGATGTTCCTCTTCTGTTCTCGACTTGGCAATCATATCATCTACATAACATTCGATCTCCTTATGAATCAAGTCATGAAACAATGTTACCATCGCCCGCTGGTATGTTGCCCCTGCGTTTTTCAACCCAAAAGGCATTACTTTATAGCAATATGTACCCCACGGAGTAATGAACGTGGTCTTCTCCATATCTTCAGGTGCCATCTTGATCTGGTTGTACCCGGAGAAACCGTCCATAAATGAGAACACTGAAAACTGAGCAGTATTATCGACCAGCACATCAATATGAGGTAGTGGAAAATCATCTTTTGGGCTAGCTTTATTAAGATCTCGATAATCCACACACATTCTCACTTTTCCATCTTTCTTCGATACTGGCACGATGTTGGCTACCCACGGAGGATATTTAGTCACAGCAAGAAACCCAGCATCCCACTGCTTCTGGACTTCCTCCTTAATCTTTAAAGCCATGTCGGGGTGAGTCCGACGAAGTTTCTGCTTGACTGGCGGACATTCTTCTCTCAATGGCAGCCTGTGCACAACAATATCCGTATCCAACCCCGGCATGTCTTGATACGACCAGGCGAAGATGTCAACGTACTCGCGCAACATTTCAGTCAAAGTTTTCTTCACATCTTCTTGCAAGCTGGCACCAATCCTGATCTCTTTCTTGGCATCCTTGGCACCAATATTGATGATTTCTACAGTCTCCTGATGAGGCTGGATGACCCTTTCCTCTTGCTTCAATAATCTGGCCAGTTCTTCAGGGAGTTCACAATCTTTCTCATCCCCTTCTTCGGCTTGATAAATCGGATTGTCAAAGTCATACATAGCCATATCAAAATCGTTATCAGTGGTATCCGGAGGATCAAGTCTGCATGAACGGGTTCATGCCTTATTTTAGAATTTATTTTTAAGCAAAACAAAAGAAAATGAAACATTGCCATTTTATTTTTTGTGCAAAAATAAAAACTGAAAGACAGAGAACAAAATTTGATTGCAAAACGTCCTTTATTAATGATTAAAAATTGCAAATGCAACTAGGGTGGCCCTACAAATGAATCTATACGCCTTGGGCAGAGCGCAAGATTTTGACATGCATTATGGTTAGAAAAAACAAAGAAAAATTACTCTGTCTGAAGAGTAACCCGGATGACTTCTTCAACAGACCAGTTCTGCACTTGTTGTCCCGGAGCATGAGGGCGTACCCAGTTGTCCAGGTCACAAACACTGTCAACACTATCCTCTGTGGCTGCACAAGACTGGTCCGTGTAGATAATTCCCCCACTATTGAAAGTAATGGGTCCCCTGCTCCCCGCATCTGAAGTTGTAGAGGGATGATAACCAATACCAAATTTGTCTTCCTTCATTGGGGTCTCTATCAACCTGCCCCAACCTTGGGCGTTGCCTGCCCTGACGACTTCGACAGCTTGTTTGTAAGATGAAATGGAGGTACTGGCCCCAACTGGTACAGAAGAAGGCTCAGGTGCATCGTCAATATTGACTGCTTCAAATGATTGGCACAGCATCTCATGAATTTCCCCATCCATTTCAACATACTTGAATGTGGACAAGTGACTCACAAAGATGTCTTCTTCCCCGCACACCATCACAACCTGCCCTTCAAACTCATACTTCAACTTTTGATGTAGAGTAGAAGTAACAGCCCCGGCTCCGTGAATCCAAGGGCGTCCCAATAGGCAGCTATATGCAGGTTGTATGTCCATTACATGGAACGTGGATTTGAATACCTGTGGTCCAATTTGTACGGGCAATTCTACCTCACCGAACACAGATCGTCTAGTCCCGTCGAATGCTCTGACCACCAATTCACTAGGCCTTAGGATCAAACCATCAACTTCCAGCTTCATTAACGCCTTCTTGGGCAAGACATTAAGTGATGAACCAGTGTCTACCAGTACATGAGATAACACTGCGCCCTTACACTCCATCGTGATATGCAAAGCCTTATTGTGGTTTCTTCCCTCAACAGTCAAATCTCTACTTGTAAAGCCCAAGCCATGGCTAATATTAACATTGGAGATTACGCCCTCAAGTTGATTAACAGTAATTTCCTGTGGCACGTATGCACTCTTCAATACTTTGAGCAACGCCTGCCGATGCGCATCAGAGCACATCAATAGTGACAAGATTGAAATCTTTGAAGGGGTCTGATTTAGTTGGTCCACAATCTTATAATCGCTTTTCTTGATTATCTTCATGAATTCTTCCATCTCCTTATCAAAAGTAATCTTTGTCTCTGCTTCAGGTGTAGGCGCATTTTCAACCACCTGTTTACCCTTAGCCTTTGCTGCAGCTTCTGCCTCTTTATCACTTCTCAAGGTTTGGGGAGCGAACAACCTTCCGCTCCTTGTAAAGCCCCCTACACCCCCTACATTATCAATATTTGGGCTGACTGACGACTCAACTTCCTGCTTTTTACCTTCGTAATATACATCTGCCCCATAGTGCCATGGGATAGCCTTCGTAGATGTGAACGGAATTGGTCCTGGCACCGTGATAGTGACAGGACTGGGCCTTTCTTGCGCAACGCTCGCCACGGGAGCTGCATTGACCGGCATTTGAATCTCAGCGGGAGTATAATAGATGGTCACGGTTGATACCTCATCAGTGTCTTTCACGACTCTGTCGAATTGTAGACATCCTTCATCTATCAGATTCTGTAAACCCATCTTCAACTTATCACAGCCATTCTCCTGATTCATACACTCAGAACAATCTTGATTACAGCCCGGGAACACCTGTCCCTTCAATAAACGATCTTTTACAACCAACAAAGAAGTTTTCACTTGATGGATATCTGTCACCAGATTCAATCTCCTCCCATCTTCAATAGCGTATACATTTGCTGCACTATGATCAGGCATGGGATGCTGAGTAATATTAGGAACGGGAGAGAAATTGATGGCTTTAGCATCAATCAAGTCTTGTACTTTATGGTGGAAAGCCCAACATTTTTCAATGGAGTGCCCCTGCGCACCTGAGTGGAACTCACAACGAGCATTAGCATCGAAGTTAGGTGGCAGGTTTCCAGCAACCGGAGCTTTCATAGTACGGAGTTCTACCAACTTTAACTCGAGTAGCTGAGGCAACAGCGCGGCATAAGTCATAGGGAGAGGATCCATCTTACGATCCCTCTGCCTAGACCTTTCCTGGAAAAAAGGTTGTTGCTGTTGCTGCTGAACTTGTTGTTGGGGTTGTTGTTTCTGAACAGACGGTGTGGGGATTGTTACAGCATCTACCTGATAATAAGCTTGAGAACGCCCTCTGCCTCGTCCCCTAAACACAGCATTCGTATCACCTTCTCTTCTTTTCTGGTTACTAGCAAACGGTTTCTTCGTCCCCGAAGAGCCAGCCCCACTCACATCTTGGATCTTTCCAAGCTTTAACATACTTTCTATTCTTTCTCCCGCAATCACAATATCAGCAAATCCAGTTGACGGACAGGCAGCTAATCTATCAAGATAGGCCCCTTGCAAGGTGCCCATAAACATATCCGCCATTTCTCTGTCTGACAAGGGAGGTTGAACCTGTGCAGCCATTTCCCTCCACCTCTGTGCATATTCTTTGAAACTCTCCTTGGCATTTTGTGACAACCCCTGCAATTGAGTGCGGTTGGGCGCCATGTCAATATTGTACTGGTATTGCTTCAGGAACGCTTTTGCCAGATCTTTCCAACTCTTCACAGCAGCTCTATTCAACTTCATATACCAGGTCAAGGACGCTCCAGCCAAACTGTCCTGAAAATAGTGCATCCATAGCTTCTCGTCCTCCGTATGGGCTGAAATCTTCCCAAAGTAAGCTTGAAGATGCGTTTGGGGACACGCATTGCCGTGATACTTATCAAAAGTGGGAGGCTTGAATTTAGGAGGAATTCTGACTCCTGGGACCAGCCCCAAGCTAGTAACATCAATACCCATAGAGTTCTTGCATTCTATGGCCCTGATCTTTTCTGCTAACTCATCATACCTTCGATCACCGTGATTACCCACATCTGCATCCAGCAGAGTAAATTGGTCTTCCAGAGGATCTTCAAGAGTAACACCAGCCTGCCTACCATTTCCATTACCCCGATTGTTACCACCAGGAGGAGGGTTGCCACCGGGAGGAGGAATGCCATGTCCCTGTGAATTGTCACGCTGATCACCTTCGGGCCCATTGTCTGGACGCTCGACCAGCAGCCTCAATCTCTCCTGATTTTGCGCCATGCCAGTCATGAGGGTCATGAACTGGTCCATACGCGCCCTCATTTCAGCTAAATCACTTTGCACTTGATCCATGATTCTTACTTGATTTCTTCGCGTTGAATATCGGTGAATATAATTCTCAGCTATACTGCCTGAAATCAAATAAAGGTTAGAGACCCTGCAACGAGTACCTGAAAAGCAAGTAACAGAAATGCAGAATGATATGCAATGCCATGCAATGTTATGTTTATCATTTCCAAAGTGCTTTACACCCTGATTCCAATCCAAACCACAGAAATCTGAAGACCAGAAATCGTGGTATAAAGAGACGTGTCGTGGTCATGTGCTTGTGTGCAGATATTTGATAAAGAGTAATTCTGAATAAACTGCTCATACTCATTCAACAAAGTATTCAAGTATTTAAGAAAGGCTCATCCGCCAATGCAATACAAGGAAAAAAAATGGATCCATCAACAAGCCTGATGGTAACCATTAACAACAAAATACAGGGAAAAGAACATCAGTCTGACAGTTCCACATCCTTCAGCTTATCACTTGAATACTTGATCTCCTCAAAAAGTATACGGGTGCGCTGGTGATTCGGCTTTTCAATCATTTCTTTGATCAAGACATCCCTTTTCTCAAGAGCTTCAGTTAAAGAACCCATATGCAGCATAAGAGCTTCGTCATCATGCACTCCTTTGTGTCTCTTTATGCCAGCTTGCGTCTTGAGTATCTCTCTTTCTATCATGGCTTCTTCAAACTCTTTCTTGGTATTCTTCAGCTGGCGTCTAGCTTCTTCTAACTGTTCTTGACTTTTATCGAGACTTTCCCGATACTTTCTCCTCTGCTCATGTGCCTTTTTAAGCTCCTCGTCTTTAGTCTTCGACTGATCCTTTAACTCGGCATTTTCAATTCTGACTTCATCCCAAGCTTGACGAAGTTGAGCTAATGAATCCTTGTTTCGGGCTAAAGCCTGTTTTGTAATCTTGTGAGCCTGACTAGTGTCATCTGCTCCCAAAGTAAGTTTCCGAAAGTACCGAGCTCGGTCATCAAAATCTTCCTCTTTGTCAGCCAAGGTTTTTTCCGCTTTCAATGCTCTCTTTTCCAACTCTTTGTTGTCAGCTAGAGCTTTCTGAAGACATCTGCTCATTCCAGAATTCTCTATCTGCAGCTCTCTGACCATTTTCTTCCACTTCTCACATTCTTTAATAGCCACCATGGTGGGTTGTTCTGGCTGCACTGAACATAAAAGAGGTCCCCTTGAAAAGGGTAAAAGCAATTCCTCTACTTTCGTCTCAATCCATCTGTCATATTCAGGATAAGACCTACAATCTCCTTTCCCAAAAACTGCTTTTCCAATTTTATGCTTATCTTTCCAAGCATTTACTACTTCTACCACCTTCGCATCTTTAGTTCCTGTAAAGAATGACGATTCTTCCACATCTTGCTCTGTAGGAGGATCCCTGGAAGCATACCCAAACTGTCGGATGGCCAAAACTGGATTATAATTGATCCCTCCTTTTCTACCAATCAAAGGTACATTTGGAAAATTTCCGCATCTTGTGACAAGCTCTATTCTCAACAACCGGTGGTCAAACCATACAATGTTATCAGCAGTTAAACCCATCAATCGTTTAGACCATTTCGCCACATCTTTGGTTTCCACAAAGGCACCTGTCTGAGGCAAATGTTTGAAAAACCAATGACTCAGCAGTGGGGTACAACAACTAATAGATCCTCCCCTTCTTTTCTCGTTCTTATAGTGTACAGAATGATAAAAATCTCCTAACAAAGTAGGGACTGGATTTTTAAGGACGAAAACCCTCGTTGCTTGCATATCCACAAAGTCTTGCTGATTGGGAAAGAGAACTAGGCCATATATGCAGAGAGCCAGAATGGAATTGTAAACCGTCCAATTTTTAGCACTTGCAGCCTCTTGGGCTTGTCCAGACAGAAATTCTAAATGAAATCCGCTAACTCCGTTTTTACTGCTCACACCACTCTTTACCACTGTCTGATCCATTTGTAACGCAGCAGCAATTTCTTTTACGCTAGGGGAACTACCAGAGAAGAATGGTATTGCCGGCGTGATCGGAATTCCCAAAATAAATGAGAATTCTTCCAGTGTTGGCATCAAAATGTAATCTGGGAAGAGAAAGCATCTCAACGAAGGCTCGTAGAACTGCAGCAGAGTGTGCAAAGCATCATGTTCATACTTGGTGATTGTACGGACCATCCCAACCAAATTCCCGTAGCTCTTCTGAAACCTATCAAGAATACCCGGACCAGCCATATCTATAACTTTGAGCAATGAATCCAAAACAGGGTCTGGAAATTTGTAAGACACATTGTTCTTTCTCTCGGCAACGATCTCTGTTGAACCCATGGATTGGAATCAGAAACGTATTATGCACCTGAAAATGACAAACATAACGGTTATGATATGATAATGCAATACAAAAGGGCATGTGATCAGGTAATCAAGTGTCTGTGTCTGTATTGAACCGTGTGCACTGTGTCTCTGTACTGAATCTGGCAATATCTGAGATGAACACTTAAATCACTGTCATAGGATACAATGTCTGAAATCATCATAGAATCACAAGTAAGGTAGGTAGGAGGCTGGGTTTCCTGCAAACCTGTAAACATCCCGCCCATACTCACATGTGGTTCTTAGAAAATAAGGCTTGTCAGCTTCGGAGGTTTGAGAAGCAATAGCACATTCAGCCCGTAGGATACAATGCTATGCCAATCAAAGAGGTCGTCCACTGACTCCCCTTAGAAAATAAAAGTCATCCTATGCAAGTTCCAAAGTGGGCCCTCGGGTGCGAATGGGTTTGCCACAGAATGTGGTCTGCCACTGTCACCGCTAAAGAGGGATGTTTCCACTAAGGTCCTCATGATCGGTCACTAGAGTCGACAACTCTCTAGATCTACATCCTGGAATACGCAAGATGCGCATGCCATGACGTGTCCCAAGATAGCCTCGTCTAGCTGTGAATTTCGTGAACACCCAACGCACTCCAAACGGCACGTAGGTCCCACTACTCTCCACTCTAATTCTAAGTGTATACTCAAGCCTGTGTAATGGGCTTATCTCTCAGAAATCCCATCCCGCCAAACAGACAAAATAGTGCAACACAATATAATATATGATATGTAATGCTAAAATGCAGTAAATGCAGTAAAATAAATAAACAGCAACATATAGCACAACAGTAAACACCCAATGAAAAAACAAACAAGCGCTAGGATTGACTCGCTTAGGATGGACCAGCAATAGGTCAACCAGACTCCCCAGCAGAGTCGCCAGCTGTCGCTCCCGGGATTTTCATCCTAGTAGATTTTCAGGTCACGCGCGCAGTCATTTTTACAAGCATGTGGTGGGCCAAATGTACACCTATTTTTCATCAAGATAAAAGCCTCAAATGGAAAAGTTTCCAACATCAAAGTTGTTCCTTGTAGTGTCATCTTCAATGTTGATGTTGTGAAAATTTTGATTTAACCAAGTTATGAGATAGTTTGGAGGGTTCAAAGTCATGTTGTTTGTGCTGAAATTTTGTGTGCCAACTTGCCATGCCAGCCAACCTCTGGCCACGCCCACCAACCAGTTTTGAACCAATGCATTCATAGCTGTTTTTAGGCATATTTGAGACCTCATTTCACTTCAACTTTCAAACCAATGTTGTTCCCCAATGTACCATCTTTCTAATGACATCAATGTTTCATTGTTTCATTCACTAACCATGGAGAAATTCACCCTCAAACACCCACTGTCACCATGATGATTTGTTGCACAATTTGGTTCACTCATACTACAAACACTTCCACACTTTGTTTCCACATTTGGTCAAGCACATCACTTACACAATGTTTAGTATCACGTGCCATGCATGGGAATAGAAAGAATAAAACTTGCTTAGCAAGTTTCTGATGCATCAGCTTCTGCTACATAAACCGTGTCCACTCTCTTTCTCATTACTCCCACCATAATTGTCATGAGCCAGCTGCATCTTACCATGGCTCTCCCTAACTAACTTGACTCAGTTAGTTAGGGATGACTCATTTAACTCAATGCCAACTCACCTAACTCACTCATTTGACCACGGTTGAGCTCAATTAACCACACATATAAATTCACCTCTCACTCACAAATTGAAGTTCAGTTTTTGATTCTCACTTTTTCTCTCAAAACACTTCAGAAAACTCTCTCATTCTCTCCACATTCTCTGAAGTTTTTTCTCTCTCTCTCTCTGTACACGAGCTTCATCATCCTCTGTCACATTTCATCCTCACCATCATCAGTGTGCTATTTCTGATCAAAAACTAGGGAGAAGAAGTTGAATTCATCAATTGTATTGTGGTCCAGTTGAGTTTGCATTGTGATTTTCTTCAAGATCTCAAGTTGCAACTGCATTTATTTTGCACGAATCAAGCTCAAGCTCAAGGGTGGATCTCGTGTTTTCTTTTGCTTCAAGATTCTGCAAACTTCAGGTTTCATTTACTACAACGCTGTTGCATGGTTTTAGCTTGATCTTATATGTTTAAAGCTTATTAGAAGCTGTGTGCGTTCTGTTTAGTTGATATGCTCATTAGGAGTTTAGGTGTGATTTTAGGGCAAAATGTATGGACGCGGTTTGTTGTATGTGTGCATGATCTGTGATAAGTAATTGCATATTTGTGATGTGCTGGAGCTTAGCTTTCGATTGATGTATTGTTTGTGGAATTCTGGGATTTTTTAAAGTTGCAGGTGGTGGCTATTGGCCGGAGAAGGTGACCGGAGGTCCCCTCCGGTCGGTGACTGTGTTGGCTAGGGTTTCACCATGTTTTAATCGTGTACGTTCATTTTTGCGTGATCGTGTGGCTTGTAGGTGGACAGCGCATTAAAAATCATGTGCAAGTCACATGCGTATTTCTGAATTGGACTTAGATCAGTTTGCTTTCCACACCCCCACACTTTCAAAGCCCAAATGAATTGAACTACTATTTTGCTATGTTTACACCCCATCCACATTTCATTTCTATTTTATTTTCTTTTTTTTTTTACTAGTTACATGATTGCATTTTAAAAATACCAAAATGTCATTAAAAATTCCACGAAAATTCATGTTGCATCTTGACATATTAAGGTAATTTTCCATAATTTTTAATTACAATTTGGTGAATATTTGCATGTTAATTCATAATTTTTCTTTATTGCTTTTGGAAATAGCTTCTATTTTCATACCTTTACTTCAAACTTTTATTTCTCCTAAACAATTAAACATTTTTGATTCATTCTTGTTGCATTCATTTCATACCACATTAAACTTCATAAAAGTATTTTTTTAAATTTTTTTACTTTTTTTTTCATTACATTTTGACTCCACTCTTTGGCATGATTAATTTTGGTTCTTCACTCTCTTTGACCCCTAATCTAAATGACTAATTTTGTAGATGTTTGAGTGAAATTTTGTGACATGTTTTGTTTCTGTTTGTAGAATATCTTGACCAAGTTTCATAATTTTTGGAGGTGGTTAGCTATTTTTAGTTGAATTGTTCTTTAAGGTACCTCTAATTGAGTCCTAATTGCATGAACCTAACTTTAATTGATGAAAGGCACTTGTGCCATTGTTTGAGATTTCTTTTTAGGTTATCTTAGATACCTTAAGACTTGCATGAATCATATTTGGTCAGTGGTGCATCATTTTTCCATGTCTTGATTACTCATCTAAAGTTGAACATCTTATGTGAACCTTTTTTGACTTAAATGACTTGTGTTTGCATTTATATTCCTCCATTCATACTTGTATGCTCATTCATGCATGATCAATGGCATTTTGAACATGTTAACCTACTGACCTCATTCATTCTCAACTCATTCCATAAATGTATGATCATTCCATCTCATGTAGGTGACTTAAATGCATTCAAAACATGAAAACTCCTTAACTTCATCTCTTCTTCATCCATTCACCAATGATTGTATGCTTTTGTGATGGACTTAAACTACTTGTAATTGACATTTATAGGGCATTTTAAGACATGTTTGAATTCTAAACTTGATTTAACTTGGTTTGTTTGGCCATTTTAACATCATCTTTCTTACTTCTTCATCTTCTTTCTTCTTCCACAAGTAAAGGTAGTTACTTAGAACTTACCCTCACTTCTTTTACCCAATTTAGATGTGCTACTATTAGGAGTCAATTAGGACCTTTAGCTACTGCCCCTAAGTGGTTTGAGCCTTTAATTGTTGGTTCTTCTTTGGTTGTGTGCTTACTTGCTTATCATTTGTTCATAGGTGTTATTTCTAACATTTTTAGGTGCAAGTGGTAAGTAAATTGGATGTGGATATGCTTCCACCTCCTACCTTCTTCCCTTAACTCCTTTAATGCCTTCAAAGTGTGATTGTGAAGCATGTAATGCTATCATTTGCTTAATTGCACACCATCCCTTCTTAGGTTCTTTCTTCACTTCATTAAGAAGTAAGAAGAATACTAAGCTTCCTTCTCTTCTTCTTCTCATCTTCTTTTATCTTCTCTTCAAGCAAGGAGCACATACAACACTAAGGAGTTTCTTTCTTCTCTTTAAACCTCACAAACCTTTAGGATCACTCCCTTAACTAATCAATTAGGATTGAGTCTTAGTTCATATAGATTTTCACCTTTGATCCGCCCTTGAGTCTCTCATCTTCTCATCTCAAAGAAAACTCAAAATATCCAATAAAGGTAAGCACTTATTGCATTTAGGCCTTTCATATAAAGAAAAGATTATAAAGGGGTTTTCTCTTATAATCTTAGAATGTATAGCATTATAGCCCATCTTGGGTCAATGTGTTAAACATTCGATCTTGTATGAGGGACTTAAATGCAATACTTGTTGAAGGTACAAATAATAAAAACACTTCTTCATTTCTTAATCAACAAAAATACTTAATAAACACAAGTATGCTAGTGTGTTTGAACCTTGACAATTGGAACTAAGTGTGGGGGTCTTCTTCGCTCTTAGTGTGTCTTCTTGCTCATTCCATCTTGGAATGTGAGAATGTACACATTCCAATGACTAAGATTCAGATACACTATCATATGCAAACAAATGAAAAAACTCTTAAAAGACAAAAACAAACAATAACATCTTTTCCTTCGGGAATTCTTTTCTCATCTCATTCGTTCTCAACGCACGAACGTGTTCCTACTCGTTCTCTTGCAAGATGGTAACGCACTCGGACCAGCGAGCCTGTAACACCTGAGCCAGAATGTAAGTCGTTCTCTAAAAAACACAAATAATCCATCCCTATTGAGGGGAACTACGTCGCTCTGATTCTCATGCTCCCGATGAGATACGTAGGCAGTGGGGTAGGGCCTATGCGAGCACTTCTTTTATTTTCCCTACATTTGTTTCTCGTTCCTTTTCCTTTCTTTCTCCTTTCTTTCTTTCAGTTCCTTTTCCAGCATTCTTTTCTTTGCACCCTTTGATCGAGACAAGCAAGCGTGGATCCCATCGGGTACGATGGACGCGAGGGGGTGCTAATACCTTCCTCTCGCGTAACCGACTCCCTTACCTATTCTCTTGGTCGTAAGACCATGCTCTTTTCCTTTCTTCAGGTTTATGCGGTGTTTCCTTTCCCTCTCTTGGGATAAATACACATTGCTGGCGACTCTGTTCGGTGCCACTTTCGCGTTTATACTAGGATGAAAATCCCGGGAGCGACAGCTGGCGACTCTGTTGGGGACTCTGGTTGACCTATTGCTGGTCCATCCTAACCGAGTCAATCCTAGCGCTTGTTTGTTTTTTCATTGGGTGTTTACTGTTGTGCTATATGTTGCTGTTTATTTATTTTACTGCATTTACTGCATTTTAGCATTACATATCATATATTATATTGTGTTGCACTATTTTATCTGTTTGGCGGGATGGGATTTCTGAGAGATAAGCCCATTACACAGGCTTGAGTATACACTTAGAATTAGAATGGAGAGTAGTGGGACCTACGTGCCGTTTGGAGTGCGTTGGGTGTTCACGAAATTCACAGCTAGACGAGGCTATCTTGGGACACGTCATGGCATGCGCATCTTGCGTATTCCAGGATGTAGATCTAGAGAGCTGTCGACTCTAGTGACCGATCATGAGGACCTTAGTGGAAACATCCCTCTTTAGCGGTGACAGTGGCAGACCACATTCTGTGGCAAACCCATTCGCACCCGAGGGCCCACTTTGGAACTTGCATAGGATGACTTTTATTTTCTAAGGGGAGTCAGTGGACGACCTCTTTGATTGGCATAGCATTGTATCCTACGGGCTGAATGTGCTATTGCTTCTCAAACCTTCGAAGCTGACAAGCCTTATTTTCTAAGAACCACATGTGAGTATGGGCGGGATGTTTACAGGTTTGCAGGAAACCCAACCTCCTACCTACCTTACTTGTGATTCTATGATGATTTCAGACATTGTATCCTATGACAGTGATTTAAGTGTTCATCTCAGATATTGCCAGATTCAGTACAGAGACACAGTGCACACAGTTCAATACAGACACAGACACTTGATTACCTGATCACATGCCCTTTTGCATTGCATTATCATATCATAACCGTTATGTTTGTCATTTTCAGGTGCATAATACGTTTCTGATTCCAATCCATGGGTTCAACAGAGATCGTTGCCGAGAGAAAGAACAATGTGTCTTACAAATTTCCAGACCCTGTTTTGGATTCATTGCTCAAAGTTATAGATATGGCTGGTCCGGGTATTCTTGATAGGTTTCAGAAGAGCTACGGGAATTTGGTTGGGATGGTCCGTACAATCACCAAGTATGAACATGATGCTTTGCACACTCTGCTGCAGTTCTACGAGCCTTCGTTGAGATGCTTTCTCTTCCCAGATTACATTTTGATGCCAACACTGGAAGAATTCTCATTTATTTTGGGAATTCCGATCACGTCGGCAATACCATTCTTCTCTGGTAGTTCCCCTAGCGTAAAAGAAATTGCTGCTGCGTTACAAATGGATCAGACAGTGGTAAAGAGTGGTGTGAGCAGTAAAAACGGAGTTAGCGGATTTCATTTAGAATTTCTGTCTGGACAAGCCCAAGAGGCTGCAAGTGCTAAAAATTGGATGGTTTACAATTCCATTCTGGCTCTCTGCATATATGGCCTAGTTCTCTTTCCCAATCAGCAAGACTTTGTGGATATGCAAGCAACGAGGGTTTTCGTCCTTAAAAATCCAGTCCCTACTTTGTTAGGAGATTTTTATCATTCTGTACACTATAAGAACGAGAAAAGAAGGGGAGGATCTATTAGTTGTTGTACCCCACTGCTGAGTCATTGGTTTTTCAAACATTTGCCTCAGACAGGTGCCTTTGTGGAAACCAAAGATGTGGCGAAATGGTCTAAATGATTGATGGGTTTAACTGCTGATAACATTGTATGGTTTGACCACCGGTTGTTGAGAATAGAGCTTGTCACAAGATGCGGAAATTTTCCAAATGTACCTTTGATTGGTAGAAAAGGAGGGATCAATTATAATCCAGTTTTGGCCATCCGACAGTTTAGGTATGCTTCCAGGGATCCTCCTACAAAGCAAGATGTGGAAGAATCGTTATTCTTTACAGGAACTAAAGATGCGAAGGTGGTAGAAGTAGTAAATGCTTGGAAAGATAAGCATAAAATTAGAAAAGCAGTTTTTGGGAAAGGAGATTGTAGGTCTTATCCTGAATATGACAGATGGATTGAGACGAAAGTAGAGGAATTGCTTTTACCCTTTTCAAGGGGACCTCTTTTATGTTCAGTGCAGCCAGAACAACCCACCATGGTGGCTATTGAAGAATGTGAGAAGTGGAAGAAAATGGTCAGAGAGCTGCAGATAGAGAATTCTGGAATGAGCAGATGTCTTCAGAAAGCTCTAGCTGACAACAAAGAGTTGGAAAAGAGAGCATTGAAAGCGGAAAAAACCTTGGCTGACAAAGAGGAAGATTTTGATGACCGAGCTCGGTACTTTCGGAAGCTTACTTTGGGAGCAGATGACACTAGTCAGGCTCACAAGATTACAAAACAGGCTTTAGCCCGAAACAAGGATTCATTAGCTCAACTTCGTCAAGCTTGGGATGAAGTCAGAATTGAAAATGCCGAGTTAAAGGATCAGTCGAAGACTAAAGACGAGGAGCTTAAAAAGGCACATGAGCAGAGGAGAAAGTATCGGGAAAGTCTCGGTAAAAGTCAAGAACAGTTAGAAGAAGTTAGACGCCAGCTGAAGAATACCAAGAAAGAGTTTGAAGAAGCCATGATAGAAAGAGAGATACTCAAGACGCAAGCTGGCATAAAGAGACACAAAGGAGTGCATGATGACGAAGCTCTTATGCTGCATATGGGTTCTTTAACTGAAGCTCTTGAGAAAAGGGATGTCTTGATCAAAGAAATGATTGAAAAGCCAAATCACCAGCGCACCCGTATACTTTTTGAGGAGATCAAGTATTCAAGTGATAAGCTGAAGGATGTGGAACTGTCAGACTAATGTTCTTTTCCCTGTATTTTGTTGTTAATGGTTACCATCAGGCTTGTTGATGGATCCATTTTTTTTCCTTGTATTGCATTGGCGGATGAGCCTTTCTTAAATACTTGAATACTTTGTTGAATGAGTATGAGCAGTTTATTCAGAATTACTCTTTATCAGATATCTGCACACAAGCACATGACCACGACACGTCTCTTTATACCACAATTTTTGGTCTTCAGATTTCTGTGGTTTGGATTGGAATCAGGGTGTAAAGCACTTTGGAAATGATAAACATAACATTGCATGGCATTGCATATCATTCTGCATTTCTGTTACTTGCTTTTCAGGTACTCGTTGCAGGGTCTCTAACATTTATTTGATTTCAGGCAGTATAGCTGAGAATTATATTCACCGATATTCAACGCGAAGAAATCAAGTAAGAATCATGGATCAAGTGCAAAGTGATTTGGCTGAAATAAGGGCGCGTATGGACCAGTTCATGACCCTCATGACTGGCATGGCGTAAAATCAGGAGAGATTGAGGCTGCTGGTCGAGCGTCCAGACAATGGGCCCGAAGGTGATCAGCGTGACAATTCACAGGGACATGGCATTCCTCCTCCCGGTGGCAACCCTCCTCCTGGTGGTAACAATCGGGGTAATGGAAATGGTAGGCAGGCTGGTGTTACTCTTGAAGATCCTCTGGAAGACCAATTTACTCTGCTGGATGCAGATGTGGGTAATCACGGTGATCGAAGGTATGATGAGTTAGCAGAAAAGATCAGGGCCATAGAATGCAAGAACTCTATGGGTATTGATGTTACTAGCTTGGGGCTGGTCCCAGGAGTCAGAATTCCTCCTAAATTCAAGCCTCCCACTTTTGATAAGTATCACGGCAATGCGTGTCCCCAAACGCATCTTCAAGCTTACTTTGGGAAGATTTCAGCCCATACGGAGGACGAGAAGCTATGGATGCACTATTTTTAGGACAGTTTGGCTGGAGCGTCCTTGACCTGGTATATGAAGTTGAATAGAGCTGCTGTGAAGAGTTGGAAAGATCTGGCAGAAGCGTTCCTGAAGCAATACCAGTACAATATTGACATGGCGCCCAACCGCACTCAATTGCAGGGGTTGTCACAAAATGCCAAGGAGAGTTTCAAAGAATATGCACAGAGGTGGAGGGAAATGGATGCACAGGTTCAACCTCCCTTGTCAGACAGAGAAATGGCGGATATGTTTATGGGCACCTTGCAAGGGGCCTATCTTGATAGATTAGCTGCTTGTCCGTCAACTGGATTTGCTGATATTGTGATTGCGGGAGAAAGAATAGAAAGTCTGTTAAAGCTTGGAAAGATCCAAGATGTGAGTGGGGCTGGCTCTTCGGGGACGAAGAAACCGTTTGCTAGTAACCAGAAAAGAAGAGAAGGTGATACGAATGCTGTGTTTAGGGGACGAGGCAGAGGGCGTTCTCAAGCTTATTATCAGGTAGATTCTGTAACAATCCCCACACCGTCTGTTCAGAAACAACAACCCCAACAACAAGTTCAGCAGCAACAGCAACAACCTTTTTTCCAGCAAAGGTCTAGGCAGAGGGATCGTAAGATGGATCCTCTCCCTATGACTTATGCCGCGCTGTTGCCTTAGCTACTCGAGTTAAAGTTGGTAGAAATCCGTACTATGAAAGCTCCGGTTGCTGGAAACCTGCCACCTAACTTCGATGCTAATGCTCGTTGTGAGTTCCACTCAGGTGCGCAGGGGCACTCCATTGAAAAATGTTGGGCTTTCCACCATAAAGTACAAGACTTGATTGATGCTAAAGCCATCAATTTCTCTCCCGTTCCTAATATTACTCAGCATCCCATGCCTGATCATAGTGCAGCAAATGTATACGCTATTGAAGATGGGAGGAGATTGAATCTGGTGACAGATATCCATCAAGTGAAAACTTCTTTGTTGGTTGTAAAAGATCATTTATTGAAGGGACAGGTGTTCCCGGGCTGTAATCAAGATTGTTCTGAGTGTATGAATCAGGAGAATGGCTGTGATAAGTTGAAGATGGGTTTACAGAATCTGATAGATGAAGGATGTCTACAATTCGACAGAGTCGTGAAAGACACTGATGAGGTATCAACCGTGACCATCTATTATACTCCCGCTGAGATTCAAATGCTGGTCAATGCAGCTCCCGTGGCGAGCGTTGCGCAAGAAAGGCCCAGTCCTATCACTATCACGGTGCCAGGACCAATTCCGTTCACATCTACGAAGGCTGTCCCATGGCACTATGGGGCAGATGTATATTACGAAGGTAAAAAGCAGGAAGTTGAGTCGTCAGTCAGCCCAAACATTGATAATGTAGGGGGTGTAGGGGGCTTTACAAGGAGCGGAAGGTTGTTCGCTCCCCAAACCTTGAGAAGTGATAAAGAGGCAGAAGCTGCAGCAAAGGCTAAGGGTAAACAGGTGGTTGAAAATGCGCCTACACCTGAAGCAGAGACAAAGATTACTTTTGATAAGGAGATGGAAGAATTCATGAAGATAATCAAGAAAAACGATTATAAGATTGTGGACCAACTAAATCAGACCCCTTCAAAGATTTTAATCTTGTCACTATTGATGTGCTCTGATGCGCATCGGCAGGCGTTGCTGAAAGTATTGAAGAGTGCATACGTGCCACAGGAAATTACTGTTAATCAGCTTGAGGGCGTAATCTCCAATGTTAATATTAGCCATGGCTTGGGCTTTACAAGTAGAGATTTGACTGTTGAGGGAAGAAACCACAATAAGGCTTTGCATATCACGATGGAGTGTAAGGGCGCAGTGTTATCTCATGTACTGGTAGACACTGGTTCATCACTTAATGTCTTGCCCAAGAAGGCGTTAATGAAGCTGGAAGTTGATGGTTTGATCCTAAGGCCTAGTGAATTGGTGGTCAGAGCATTCGACGGGACTAGACGATCTGTGTTCGGTGAGGTAGAATTGCCCGTACAAATTGGACCACAGGTATTCAATTCCATGTTCCATGTAATGGACATACAACCTGCATATAGCTGCCTATTGGGACGCCCTTGGATTCACGGAGCCGGGGCTGTTACTTCTACTCTACATCAAAAGCTGAAGTATGAGTTTGAAGGGCAGGTTGTGACGGTGTGCGGGGAAGAAGACATCTTTGTGAGTCACTTGTCCACATTCAAGTATGTTGAAATGGATGGGGAAATTCATGAGATGCTGTGCCAATCATTTGAAGCAGTCAATATTGACGATGCACCTGAGCCTTCTTCTGTACCAGTTGGGGCCAGTACCTCCATTTCATCTTACAAACAAGCTGTCGAAGTCGTCAGGGCAGGCAACGCCCAAGGTTGGGGCAGGTTGATAGAGACCCCAATGAAGGAAGACAAATTTGGTATTGGTTATCATCCCTCTACAACTTCAGATGCGGGGAGCAGGGGACCCATTACTTTCAATAGTGGGGGAATTATCTACACGGACCAGTCTTGTGCAGCCACAGAGGATAGTGTTGACAGTGTTTGTGACCTGGACAACTGGGTACGTCCTCATGCTCCGGGACAACAAGTGCAGAACTGGTCTGTTGAAGAAGTCATCCGGGTTACTCTTCAGACAGAGTAATTTTTCTTTGTTTTTTCTAACCATAATGCATGTCAAAATCTTGCGCCCTGCCCAAGGCGTATAGATTCATTTGTAGGGCCACCCTGGTTGCATTTGCAATTTTTAATCATTAATAAAGGACATTTTGCAATCAAATTTTGTTCTCTGTCTTTCAGTTTTTATTTTTGCACAAAAAATAAAATGGCAATGTTTCATTTTCTTTTGTTTTGCTTAAAAATAAATTCTAAAATAAGGCATGAACCCGTTCATGCAGACTTGATCCTCCGGATACCACTGATAACGATTTTGATTATGACTTTGACAATCCGATTTATCAAGCCGAAGAAGGGGATGAGAAAGATTGTGAACTCCCTGAAGAACTAGCCAGATTATTGAAGCAAGAGGAAAGGGTCATCCAGCCTCATCAGGAGACTGTAGAAATCATCAATATTGGTGCCAAGGATGCCAAGAAAGAGATCAGGATTGGTGCCAGCTTGCAAGAAGATGTGAAGAAAACTTTGACTGAAATGTTGCACGAGTACGTTGACATCTTCGCCTGGTCGTATCAAGACATGCCGGGGTTGGATACAGATATTGTTGTGCACAGGCTGCCATTGAGAGAAGAATGTCCGCCAGTCAAGCAGAAACTTCGTCGGACTCACCCCGACATGGCTTTAAAGATTAAGGAGGAAGTCCAGAAGCAGTGGGATGCTGGGTTTCTTGCTGTGACTAAATATCCTCCGTGGGTAGCCAACATTGTGCCAGTACCGAAGAAAGATGGAAAAGTGAGAATGTGTGTGGATTATCGAGATCTTAATAAAGCTAGCCCAAAAGATGATTTTCCACTACCTCATATTGATGTGCTGGTCGATAATACAGCTCAGTTTTCAGTGTTCTCATTTATGGACGGTTTCTCCGGGTACAACCAGATCAAGATGGCACCTGAAGATATGGAGAAGACCACGTTCATTACTCCGTGGGGTACATATTGCTATAAAGTAATGCCTTTTGGGTTGAAAAACGCAGGGGCAACGTACCAGCGGGCGATGGTAACATTGTTTCATGACTTGATTCATAAGGAGATCGAATGTTATGTAGATGATATGATTGCCAAGTCGAGAACAGAAGAGGAACATCTGATTAACCTGAAAAAGCTGTTTGAAAGGTTGAGAAAGTTCCGTCTAAGATTAAATCCAAACAAGTGCACGTTTGGGGTGCGTTCTGGAAAGTTGCTGGGTTTCATTGTGAGCGAAAGAGGAATTGAGGTTGATCCTGCCAAGGTGAAAGCGATACAAGAAATGCCTGAACCAAGAACAGAAAAAGAGGTTCGTGGTTTCTTGGGTAGATTGAACTACATTGCAAGGTTCATATCTCACCTAACAGCCACGTGTGAACCAATATTTAAATTGTTAAGGAAAGATCAAACGGTCAGGTGGAATGACGATTGCCAATTGGCATTCGATAAGATAAAAGAATACTTGCAGGAACCTCCGATTCTAATGCCTCCAGTTGAAGGGAGACCGCTGATAATGTATCTGACAGTGCTTGAAGGTTCCATGGGTTGTGTTCTCGGTCAACATGACGAGATAGGTAGGAAGGAGCATGCTATCTACTACCTGGGCAAAAAGTTCAACGATTGTGAGTCCCGGTACTCGATGCTTGAAAAGACATGCTGTGCGCTTGCATGGGCCGCTAAGCGATTGAGGCAATATATGGTCAGGCACACAACCTTGTTGATTTCAAAAATGGATCCTATCAAGTACATTTTCGAGAAACCAGCACTGACAGGCAGAGTTGCACGGTGGCAAATGGTCTTGACAGAGTATGACATCCAGTACACTTCCCAAAAGGCCATCAAAGGAAGTATCTTGTCCGACTATCTTGCGCAACAGCCGATTGATGATTACCAACCCATGAAATTTGACTTCCCTGATCAGGACATCATGTTTCTCAAAGCTAAAGACTGCGAGGAACCACTCCCGGAGGAGGGGCCAGACCCTGAATCCAAATGGAGTCTGATGTTTGATGGGGCTGTCAATATGAATGGGTGCGGAGTTGGAGCAGTTCTTATCACGCCGGAAGGTGTTCATATGCCTTTCACTGCTCGAATAACTTTCGGATGCACCAACAATGAAGCAGAGTACGAAGCTTGTATAATGGGGATCGAGGAAGTGATTAATCTACGGATTAAGACCCTTGATATATTCGGTGATTCAGCTTTGGTAATCAATCAAGTGAAAGGGAGTTGGTACACACACCAAGCAAATCTAGTGCCGTACAGAGATTATACAAGGAGATTGCTGACATTTTTCACAACAGTGAAACTGTACCATATTCCTCGAGATGAGAATAGGTTCGCTGATGCCTTGGCCACTTTGTCTTCCATGATCAAAGTGCAAGGATGGAACCATGTACCTAAGATTGAAGTATCCCGCCTTGACAGACCTGCATTTGTGTTTGCAGTCGACGTAACGTCCGATGACAAGCCTTGGTACCATGATATTAAATGCTTCTTGAGCAATCAAGAGTACCCGCCCGGGGCATCGTCCAAAGACAGGAAGACGTTGAGAAGGCTAGCTGGTAGTTTCTTCTTGAACAAAGATGGCGTGCTGTATAAGAGAAATTTTGACACGGTCCTGCTTAGATGTGTGGATAGACATGAAGCATACCTGTTGATGATTGAAGTGCACGAAGGCTCTTTCGGTACCCATGCCGGAGGGCAGGCAATGGCTAAAAAGTTGTTAAGATCGGGATATTATTGGTTGACTATGGAGTCAGATTGTTGCAAATATGCCCGTAAATGCCATAAATGCCAGATCTATGCAGACAAAGTGCATGTGCCTCCAAATCCGTTGAGTATCATGTCGTCGCCCTGGCCGTTTGCCATGTGGGGCATTGATATGATCGGAAAGATTGAGCCTACAGCTTCTAACGGTCATCGTTTCATCTTGGTGACAATTGATTACTTCACCAAATGGGTTGAAGCTGCATCCTATGCCAATGTTACGAAACAAGTGGTCGCTCGTTTCTTAAAACGGGATATCATTTGCCGATATGGAATTCCCGAAAGAATCATTACTGATAATGGTTCTAATTTGAATAACAAGATGATGGCTGAATTATGCCGGGACTTCAAAATCGAACATCACAATTCTTCTCCGTACCGCCCAAAGATGAATGGCGCGGTTGAAGCGGCCAACAAAAATATCAAGAAGATTGTGCAGAAGATGGTTGTCACGTACAAAGATTGGCATGAGATGTTACCATTTGCTTTGCATGGGTATCGAACGTCGGTACGCACATCCACTGGGGCAACCCCATTCTCACTTGTATATGGTATGGAGGCAGTGCTACCGGTTGAAGTAGAGATTCCGTCCCTCAGAGTCATGATGGATGTTAAGCTAGATGAGGCTGAATGGGTATGATCCAGATTTGATCAGCTGAGCCTTATTGAGGAAAAGCGATTGGCGGCTGTATGTCATGGGCAACTATATCAGCGCAGAATGAAGCAGGCATTTGACCAAAAGGTGCGTCCTCGGGTTTACAAAGTCGGAGATGTGGTACTCAAAAGGATCCTTCCTCCCAATACAGATTACAGGGGCAAATGGACTCCTAACTATGAAGGTCCATTCGTGGCTAAAAAGGTCTTTTCGGGCGGAGCCTTATTGCTTACAACCATGGATGGCGAAGACTTTTCATCCCCTGTCAACTCGGACGTAGTCAAAAAATACTTCGCATGAATAGACCCGCTGGATAATAAAAATAAAAAAATCCAGGCAAGAAAGGGCATCCCGGCGAACCAAAAACAGAATAAGGTTCGGGCAAAAATTAGGGATATATTTGAAAAAATTGTACACCCGGTAAGTTGAAAACCCGAAAGGGCAACTTAGGCAAAAAAGGGTATCCTGGTGGATCGAAAACCTGAAAGGGCGGTCCACGCAAAAGAGGGATTTAAGCGAATGACTACGGTCTGAGTTATCTGTACCCAATTACCGTTTGAACAACTGACGTTCTGAAAGATAGGAATCGGTCTGATCATTCCTCAGAAGGCAAGGTCGGGGAGTTTTGAAGATATACTGGTCATAACAGAATGGAAACTCAGTGGAATTCCGTTTTCACATTGCCATTAGGATAGTTTCTTTTCTCAATTTTCAGCGATCACCTCTTTTCAGGGATTGCTTCCTGATGTAATTGCGTATTCTGGGCTCTCAGTCAATAAATTGAATTTCAATAAAAAGCTTTCTATTTTTGTTTTATTGCTTTGTTTGCAAAAACGTCCTAATTCTTGATAAAACATTGCATTTGAAAACATGGCGGCCTTGCAATAACATGCGCAAAAAAAAAAAAAAACATTTGAAATTACTTTGAATGTTGAATACTCCCGGATGGTGGATTCTAGCCACGCAATATTCGGGGCATGTGTGCGTATTCTTTTGTTGCAGGTAGCAGGTGCAGATGATTTTAAGCACAAGACCAGTAATCAATTACCCCACGCAAAAGACTGGGGCAATTACGGGTAAGGAGATCGGCGTTCATCGTTCGGTCGACGGTCGTTCATAACGGTTCGATATCATTGAATTAAGTTCAACTGGGTCCCGTTGTATCTTATTAAGTCGATTCTCTCATACAGTACTTCCAACAGCTACAAGCTTTTCTGTGTCGATAACGGTCACAAGTTCCCCAAAAGAGTGGTCTCGTCGATACCGAAGCTGATGGTCGTTATCCCCAGCGAAGTCGCAGGAGTTTGAAGAGGATAAATCTTCTATAAAATCCTCTTATGACATCCTCTTCAGGGGCGAATTGTTGGTTTGCCCAAGCATGGGGCATGTTTATTTCCCCAGCATGAAGTGTTGATCATCCCCAGTAGAGTTTGAGGACAGTTGGTCTTCTGTAAAATCCTCTTAAAAGGCATTCCCCAGCACGAGACGCTTTAAAGCAGTTTCCTCCAGCATAGTTTGTTATAAACTCGTCATCCCTAACGGAATTGTCTAAAGGGAAGCTCGCCTAACATGATGCATGGTGGTACTTATCCTAAGCTCGACAGTCATATTCTTCAGCAGACTACTGTGGATTTGCTTTGGGTTTCCCCAACAGATCTCTAAGGACTATTTCCTAGCAAGTTGCAGTGGAATGTTCTAACCAGGATTTGCGTATCCCTGGCAGAGTAGCCCTGATCCCCAGCAAGATAGTGTCTCTGGTAATGATCCCCCACAGAGGTCAGCATCGAATCTTGTCAGCAATACTCCCCAGCTGAGTTGGTGTTCTCCCCGCAGAGGTTTATAAGATCGGCAGAATCTATTCCTCAACAAGGATGATACAGTCTTTCCCCATCCGGGTCGGAAGGTGGATAACCCCTACAAAGGGTCTTGGATTGGATAGATCCCCAAGCAGAGTTTTTATGACTTTTCTTCCCTAGCAAGACGCCATGTAAAGAAATTCTCATCCCCAGTGGAATCGCTGTGACCAGAATTCATTCCCCCAGCAGATGAAGTGATTACTGGCAGATTTATTATTCTTCAAGTCTAATTTATTTTTGGCAAACTTGACTATTCGAAGCAGACGGATTGTTCATTCTCCAGCAGAGATACTATCCTCTCAGGAACCTCTAAAGTTAAGTCATTGATCATTGTTCCTCGGCAAAGTCGGCAGAGATGTCTGACACGGATGCAGAGTGTAATCCAGTATTGGAATTTTGCGAAAGTCCACCCTTAGTGTGGCAAGCCAATAGTCGTCTGGCATTGTTAAAAGACGTTAGCAAAGTCCAACAGTGGATTGGCAAAAGTCCGTCTTCGGGTGGCAAAAGTCCAACAGTGGATTGGCGAAAGGTCCATCTAAGGGTGGCAAATTCCAAAAGTCCAGCAGTGGATTGGCGAAAGGTCCATCTAAGGGTGGAAAATTCTAAAAGTCCAACAGTGGATTGGCAAAAGTCCGTCTTCGGGTGGCAAAAGTCCAACAGTGGATTGGCAAAAGTCCGTCTTCGGGTGGCAAAAGTCCAACAGTGGATTGGCGAAAGGTCCATCTAAGGGTGGCAAATTCCAAAAGTCCAGTAGTGGATTGGCGAAAGGTCCATCTAAGGGTGGCAAATTCTAAAAGTCCAACAGTGGATTGGCAAAAGTCCATCTTCGGGTGGCAAAAGTCCAACAGTGGATTGGCAAAAGTCCGTCTTCGGGTGGCAAGAGTCCAACAGTGGATTGGCAAAAGTCCATCTTCGGGTGGCAAAGCAGCTAAAAGTCCAACAGTGGATTGGCAAAAGTCCGTCTTCGGGTGGCAAAAGTCCAACAGTGGATTGGCGAAAGGTCCATCTAAGGGTGGCAAATTCCAAAAGTCCAACAGTGGATTGGCGAAAGGTCCATCTAAGGGTGGCAAATTCCAAAAGTCCAGCAGTGGATTGGCGAAAGGTCCATCTAAGGGTGGCAAATTCTAAAAGTCCAACAGTGGATTGGCAAAAGTCCATCTTCGGGTGGCAAAAGTCCAACAATGGATTGGCGAAAGGTCCATCTAAGGGTGGCAAATTCCAAAAGTCCAGCAGTGGATTGGCGAAAGGTCCATCTAAGGGTGGCAAATTCTACAAGTCCAACAGTGGATTGGCAAAAGTCCGTCTTCGGGTGGCACGAAGCTGCAAAGTCCACCAGTAGTGTGGCAAGCCAGTAGTCGTCTGGCGTCGTTCAAAAAGACATTTCTAAAGTCCACCAGTAGTGTGGCAGGCCAGTAGTCGTCTGGAGTTGCATAAAAGACATTATTAAAGTCCACCAGTAGTGTGGCAAGCCAGTAGTCGTCTGGCGTCGTTCCAAAAGACATTTCTAAAGTCCACCAGTAGCGTGGCAGGCCAGTAGTCGTCTGGAATTGCATAAAAGACATTATCAAAGTTTACTAGTAAAGCGGCGAGCCAGTAGACGTCTGGTGTCGTTCAAAAGACAGATTTCTCTGACAATGTTTCATTGAAGATTCAATCCAGCAATGTCGGGGGAGTTTCTTCCTCATCATCCAGAGCAAATTTTTGGTTATATTTGGTATTCAATCACTATATACCTTGAAAGACCGAAAGCAATTGCTTTCAGGCATTCAGGTTTACAGCGCTTGAATAGGGGCAGCTGTAATACCCCAAAATTTGCTCTCCCTCTTTGTCATCATAGCATGGCATTATCATTTATCATATCATATCCACCTCATTAACATTACATTGCATTTAACATAGAAAAATGAAGCATAGCATCCTTCTTACCATCAGGGCATGTGATCAGGTGGAAGGTGGACAATCAAGAGATCATTCAAAGCACAAAAAGGTCAATCAAGTTTCCTCAAGGCAAGCCAAGAGGTCTTTCATGTCTCATACCATCTCAATTGATCATCCAAAACCTCAAGGAAGTGAGATACAATAGGAGATTGAAGCACTACATCTTTCACTATGCAAGAGGTTCAAAAACTGAAGGAAAACCCTCAAAAGAGATAGCTCATTGATCCAAAATCATCCTCAAATGGTATATCTCATCATCCTTTAAGAGGATACACAACATACTCTGAGGAATTTGAAATTGAAGACTGCACATTTTTCTCCTAGGAGGTGGGCACCAAAACTAGGGTTTCCCATTAAATCAGGGAATCTTTGATTTTTTGGACAAAACTTGATGTCAAGGTATTCTACATGTTCTTAAGTGTATGTGTATGGAGAATTGCCTCTCAATTGGTTTTAGAAGTGGTTCAATTGGAAGAAAGATCAAAAATCAGGAGAATTGGGGCCAAGTCAAATAATCAGAGGAAAAAGTCAACTCTTGACTTTTTGAGCCCAAAATCATGAAATTCATGTTACATGCGTCCAATGTACAAAATTTGGTCAAGAAACTCCAAAGGAATCATGAAAAAATCAAGAGGTGGAAAGTTGCCATTTTTGGAAGAAGAAGGGTTACTAAAAATAGCAAGTTTTGGCCATTTTGCATCAGAGTTTGAACCAAGGCCATTTAAAATTGAAGCACCAAATGAAAATTCCACTCAGCCACAACAAAAGATCTTGTTTTAAGCTTCACATCCATATGTGGAACATCTCTATTGGATAAAAATTGAGTGAGATATGATTGATCAAAGTTTGAGCAAAGTAGGTTCAAAACTAGGTCATGACCAAGATTTTCAGGTCACGCGCGCAGTCATTTTTACAAGCATGTGGTGGGCCAAATGTACACCTATTTTTCATCAAGATAAAAGCCTCAAATGGAAAAGTTTCCAACATCAAAGTTGTTCCTTGTAGTGTCATCTTCAATGTTGATGTTGTGAAAATTTTGATTTAACCAAGTTATGAGATAGTTTGGAGGGTTCAAAGTCATGTTGTTTGTGCTAAAATTTTGTGTGCCAAGTTGCCATGCCAGCTAACCTCTGGCCACGCCCACCAACCAGTTTTGAACCAATGCATTCATAGCTGTTTTTAGGCATATTTGAGACCTCATTTCACTTCAACTTTCAAACCAATGTTGTTCCCCAATGTACCATCTTTCTAATGACATCAATGTTTCATTGTTTCATTCACTAACCATGGAGAAATTCACCCTCAAACACCCACTGTCACCATGATGATTTATTGCACAATTTGGTTCACTCATACTACAAACACTTCCACACTTTGTTTCCACATTTGGTCAAGCACATCACTTACACAATGTTTAGTATCACGTGCCATGCATGGGAATAGAAAGAACAAAACTTGCTTAGCAAGTTTCTGATGCATCAGCTTCTGCTACATAAACCGTGTCCACTCTCTTTCTCATTACTCCCACCATAACTGTCATGAGCCAGCTGCATCTTACCATGGCTCTCCCTAACTAACTTGACTCAGTTAGTTAGGGATGACTCATTTAACTCAATGCCAACTCACCTAACTCACTCATTTGACCACGGTTGAGCTCAATTAACCACACATATAAATTCACCTCTCACTCACAAATTGAAGTTCAGTTTTTGATTCTCACTTTTTCTCTCAAAACAATTCAGAAAACTCTCTCATTCTCTCCACATTCTCTGAAGTTTTTTCTCTCTCTCTGTACACGAGCTTCATCATCCTCTGTCACATTTCATCCTCACCATCATCAGTGTGCTATTTCTGATCAAAAACTAGGGAGAAGAAGTTGAATTCATCAATTGTATTGTGGTCCAGTTGAGTTTGCATTGTGATTTTCTTCAAGATCTCAAGTTGCAACTGCATTTATTTTGCACGAATCAAGCTCAAGCTCAAGGGTGGATCTCGTGTTTTCTTTTGCTTCAAGATTCTGCAAACTTCAGGTTTCATTTACTACAACGCTGTTGCATGGTTTTAGCTTGATCTTATATGTTTAAAGCTTATTAGAAGCTGTGTGCGTTCTGTTTAGTTGATATGCTCATTAGGAGTTTAGGTGTGATTTTAGGGCAAAATGTATGGACGCGGTTGGTTGTATGTGTGCATGATCTGTGATAAGTAATTGCATATTTGTGATGTGCTGGAGCTTAGCTTTCGATTGATGTATTGTTTGTGGAATTCTGGGATTTTTTAAAGTTGCAGGTGGTGGCTATTGGCCGGAGAAGGTGACCGGAGGTCTCCTCCGGCCGGTGACTGTGTTGGCTAGGGTTTCACCATGTTTTAATCGTGTACGTTCATTTTTGCGTGATCGTGTGGCTTGTAGGTGGACAGCGCATTAAAAATCATGTGCAAGTCACATGCGTATTTCTGAATTGGACTTAGATCAGTTTGCTTTCCACACCCCCACGCTTTCAAAGCCCAAATGAATTGAACTACTATTTTGCTATGTTTACACCCCATCCACATTTCATTTCTATTTTATTTTCATTTTTTTTTTACTTGTTTCATGATTGCATTTTAAAAATACCAAAATGTCATTAAAAATTCCACGAAAATTCATGTTGCATCTTGACATATTAAGGTAATTTTCCATAATTTTTAATTACAATTTGGTGAATATTTGCATGTTAATTCATAATTTTTATTTATTGCTTTTGGAAATAGTTTCTATTTTCATACCTTTACTTCAAACTTTTATTTCTCCTAAACCATTAAACATTTTTGATTCATTCTTGTTGCATTAATTTCATACCACATTAAACTTCATAAAAGCATTTTTTTACATTTTTTTACTTTTTTTTTCATTACATTTTGACTCCACTCTTTGGCATGATTAATTTTGGTTCTTCACTCTCTTTGACCCCTAATCTAAATGACTAATTTTGTGGATGTTTGAGTGAAATTTTGTGAAATGTTTTGATTATGTTTGTAGAATATCTTGACCAAGTTTCATAATTTTTAGAGGTGGTTAGCTATTTTTAGTTGAATTGTTCTTTAAGGTACCTCTAATTGAGTCCTAATTGCATGAACCTAACTTTAATTGATGAAAGGCACTTGTGCCATTGTTTGAGATTTCTTTTTAGGTTATCTTAGATACCTTAAGACTTGTATGAATCATATTTGGTCAGTGGTGCATCATTTTGCCATGTCTTGATTACTCATCTAAAGTTGAACATCTTATGTGAACCTTTTTTGACTTAAATGACTTGTGTTTGCATTTATATTCCTCCATTCATACTTGTATGCTCATTCATGCATGATCAATGGAATTTTGAACATGTTAACCTACTGACCTCATTCATTCTCAACTCATTCCATAAATGTATGATCATTCCATCTCATGTAGGTGACTTAAATGCATTCAAAACATGAAAACTCCTTAACTTCATCTCTTCTTCATCCATTCACCAATGATTGTATGCTTTTGTGATGGACTTAAACTACTTGTAATTGACATTTATAGGGCGTTTTAAGACATGTTTGAATTCTGAACTTGATTTAACTTGGTTTGTTTGGCCATTTTAACATCATCTTTCTTACTTCTTCATCTTCTTTCTTCTTCCACAAGTAAAGGTAGTTACTTAGAACTTACCCTCACTTCTTTTACCCAATTTAGATGTGCTACTATTAGGAGTCAATTAGGACCTTTAGCTACTGCCCCTAAGTGGTTTGAGCCTTTAATTGTTGGTTCTTCTTTGGTTGTGTGTTTACTTGCTTATCATTTGTTCATAGGTGTTATTTCTAACATTTTTAGGTGCAAGTGGTAAGTAAATTGGATGTGGATATGCTTCCACCTCCTACCTTCTTCCCTTAACTCCTTTAATGCCTTCAAAGTGTGATTGTGAAGCATGTAATGCTATCATTTGCTTAATTGCACACCATCCCTTCTTAGGTTCTTTCTTCACTTCATTAAGAAGTAAGAAGAATACTAAGCTTCCTCCTCTTCTTCTTCTCATCTTCTTTTATCTTCTCTTCAAGCAAGGAGCACATACAACACTAAGGAGTTTCTTTCTTCTCTTTAAACCTCACAAACCTTTAGGATCACTCCCTTAACTAATCAATTAGGATTGAGTCTTAGTTCATATAGATTTTCACCTTTGATCCGCCCTTGAGTCTCTCATCTTCTCATCTCAAAGAAAACTCAAAATATCCAATAAAGGTAAGCACTTATTGCATTTAGGCCTTTCATATAAAGAAAAGATTATAAAGGGGTTTTCTCTTATAATCTTAGAATGTATAGCATTATAGCCCATCTTGGGTCAATGTGTTAAACATTCGATCTTGTATGAGGGACTTAAATGCAATACTTGTTGAAGGTACAAATAATAAAAACACTTCTTCATTTCTTAATCAACAAAAATACTTAATAAACACAAGTATGCTAGTGTGTTTGAACCTTGACAATTGGAACTAAGTGTGGGGGTCTTCTTCGCTCTTAGTGTGTCTTCTTGCTCATTCCATCTTGGAATGTGAGAATGTACACATTCCAATGACTAAGATTCAGATACACTATCATATGCAAACAAATGAAAAAACTCTTAAAAGACAAAAACAAACAATAACGTCTTTTCCTTCGGGAATTCTTTTCTCATCTCATTCGTTCTCAACGCACGAACGTGTTCCTACTCGTTCTCTTGCAAGATGGTAACGCACTCGGACCAGCGAGCCTGTAACACCTGAGCCAGAACGTAAGTCGTTCTCTAAAAAACACAAACAATCCATCCCTATTGAGGGGAACTACGTCGCTCTGATTCTCATGCTCCCGATGAGATACGTAGGCAGTGGGGTAGGGCCCATGCGAGCACTTCTTTTATTTTCCCTACATTTGTTTCTCGTTCCTTTTCCTTTCTTTCTCCTTTCTTTCTTTCAGTTCCTTTTCCAGCATTCTTTTCTTTGCACCCTTTGATCGAGACAAGCAAGCGTGGATCCCATCGGGTACGATGGACGCGAGGGGGTGCTAATACCTTCCTCTCGCATAACCGACTCCCTTACCCATTCTCTTGGTCGTAAGACCATGCTATTTTCCTTTCTTCAGGTTTATGCGGTGTTTCCTTTCCCTCTCTTGGGATAAATACACATTGCTGGCGACTCTGTTCGGTGCCACTTTCGCGTTTGTACTAGGATGAAAATCCCGGGAGCGACAAGGTGTTACAGACAAGTTGTGATGATCTGAACAGCTTCCCTACACCATATGGAGTGTGTTTGAACACTTGGATTGAATTGAAATGGACTGGATCAGTTTATGGCATCTCAGCTGCAACTTCACTTCAAACTTGTGTGGATGGCAGGTGATTTTGAGAAATTGATATTTCAGATGTTATGTGAGTGTTTGATCAGCTCATATGTGATGTATGTGAGGTGTGTGAGTGATTGGTTTGTGCAGAATTGCTCTCAAACTCAAAACCCGATAGCTACCTTGCTAAGAAAGGCATTTTTGCCAAGAGAAAGAGATTTTGAGGAAAGCATCTGTTAGATGGCTTTGGTGTACTTAAACTGACCACAATTGAGCTCTATTTATAGTAGAGCAGGTTTGTTTTGCAAGGAATAGTGAATGGCAGCTGGTAAGTAGGTTCCCTCAATGTTGGCCAATGGAAATGAAAGTCTCCTCTAGCCATTGACTAGAGGTTAGGGCACAGAGCTTTGGTCCCCTTGGTCTTGGATAAGTCTTGACTGATTTCAGATGAGAATGGCTCAGTCCATGCCACCTTGGTGGTTCCATTGAATGCCTCATTCCAAATTTGAAGTCTTGTCCCTACTTTGGCAACTCTAGGTTCAACATGTTATTCCTTGTTCCTTGGACCTTGGAGGCTTGGCTCAGTGATTGTCCCCTTTGGATTCAATCCTCTGAGGTGTCCAAGTGGATTGGAGCAATTGCAATTGGCTGATTTTGGCAAATCGAGCCAAAATGCAAATTCTGCCTTGCCTTGACAGATTTCAGCAAGGCAACTTGCCAATGTTGTATCTCATGATGTAGGTTGAATTTGGCAATGTTCTTGGCCATTTTGGAAAGCTCTAACATGATACAACAACTGTTTGAACAAGTTTGGTTTTGACCTCTTTTGATTCCAAGTGAAAAATCCCCCTACATTTGGCAAAAAGTGAAGCAGAATTCTGACTTAGTGAAAATTTCACTAAGTGTTGGAAAAAGTGACATTTTCACTTTTCAGCCACTTTGATCACTCCATAACTCAAAATCCTTAATGAATTGGAATGACTTGTAGTTGAAGTTTTTGTAGGTGATAGTGAGGGCTACAAATCCATCTTTGGATGAGAAAAAATGGCCTTGTGGTTTAGGAGTTATGGTCCTCCAAAGTTGGTACCTTTGCCACTTTATTTTTAACTTAGAAAAATTTCTAAGTTTTATGGTTACCCCTTTTACAAGTTATCTCACTTTTCTTGATTTTTCTTGATGAATGATGATTCAAATCATACATTAACATCATTTTAGGGTTAAAAATCCATTTTGGTGAAAAATCTCAAAAAGTCAAAGTTGACTTTTGTGCACAGTTGACTTTTTATCAGATGAATTCCAAACTGTGCAATTCTTCAGGAAATCATGTCCTTGACCTAAATCAAACTTGATGGACATGTTCCATGGGTGTCATAGGATATATTCAATCATGTATTAGCGTTTGGGAGCATGTCCTGGTCAAAAGTCAAAGTTACAGTTGACTTTTCCCTTAAAACCCTAATTGTGGTGCAGATGAAATTGAGACTTGTTGCTCAAACTTCTTGGATCAATCCATTGTTCCAAATGGATCAATATGGTGTATTAGAGGCCCTCAAATCATCTCTTGAGGTCTTGGCTCATGGTTTGTCCCAAAAGTCAACTTAGGGGTGAATTAGGTCAAGAAACCCTAATTCTTGATTTTTTTATGAATGCATCCCCTAAGGCAAAATTGACTTGATGCATGGGTTCATGAGGTTCCATGAAGTATATTAGGTCATGTTTTGGATCATTGCCTTGTGCCCAGATGAAAATTTCCATCTGGAGGCCCTAGTCGACCAAAACCCTAATTTGGTGACACTGTCGATCTTGAGACTTGATCCACCTAGAAGGGAGCAGCCTTGTGCTTAATCCTTGAAGTAGGAGTCCTTTTTGATCCATTGTGGATGTTTGAGAGATTAGACAAGTTGAAAATCATGTCATTTCTTGATTGATCCTTTGTCTAAGGCTCAGAGAGGGCTTGAAACCCTAATTTTGATTGTATTGGATGCTCACCCATCTTTGGGGAGACTGATGAAGCATAAAGGTACATCCATATTGTGATGATGATTTTCACAATGATGGGAAATCTAAGTGGTCAAAATTTGGGGTATTACAGATGCCCCTATTTAATCTTCTTGGACCCGAAGGTATGAATGACGAAGGTATTCGAGCATTCGGGGTGCAAGAGGATTAAATATCAGAATATCCGAAATTTTGATGGTGGTTATGAATGGTTGCTTACACATTCATCTTCTTTAACTAAGCAATGATGCTTAGAAAAGGTAAACTTCCCCTCGATCCTGGTTTTCAGCCAAGGAACTGGTCTCAGTTTTCTTTTAAAATAAACCTCCCCTCGTTCTTGGTTTCCTACCAAGAAACTGGTCTTAGTTTCTGATTTAAACTTCCCCTCGATCCTGGTTTCTTACCAAGGAACTGGTCTTAGTTTCTGATTTAAACTTCCCCTCGATCCTGGTTTCTTACCAAGGAACTGGTCTTAGTTTCTGATTTAAACTTCCCCTCGATCCTGGTTTCCTACCAAGAACTGGTCTTAGTTTCTTTTGTCAATAAACTTTCTTGACAAGGGACGCTATTCATAGCGGCTTTCCTTCAAACTTCTCACCGAATTTTCCTGGGGAGACGCCATTTGACGGAAAAAGTTGACGTCAGACTTGCTGGGGAACCCAATCGTCTGAGTTGTAGAGGTACACAAACTTCTCTGTTTTGGAGACGCCATTTATCGATTCTACTGGGGAAAGCGAGTCTCTTGAGAGACTGATTTTGTTTGGGGTTACGTCATACTTTTCTCGGGATCTTCCCGGAGAAATGCCATATGATGGGATCCAATCTTGAGGTGCCGATGACCTTTTCATCAACGGCCTTTCGGAGAAATACCGATGTACTGCCGAATCTCTGATCACGAGGCTTTCTCTGTGGATTTTCCTTAATTCGGGAAAGCAAGGATATCATCTTCAATGGCGAAGAGTGATGCTTATTGAGAGTTTTCTCTGGATTTTCAGAGGTTCAAGTTATCAAAGTGGCCAAGTGCCGACTCTGATCTAAAGATACACTGGTGGCGAGACTGTGCAGACGCAACACTTCCTGACGAGGAAAGAACAGACAAACTCGATTGAGAAACCTGTTTATCACTAGGGGACAAGACCGACTCAAGTGATAGTGATGCAATACGAAATGCGAACGCAAATAAAAAATGCATGAAGTATGTATGTATATGCTGGCAAAACAGACGCGACATACAGACTAATGGATGAACACAATTGGATACTCGGCCATCGCGGGGCGAAGAAGTACCGTTGATTCAAAATAGCAATTCCACCTTGCTTAGGAGAGATAGTCCACGCGGGGAGCTATGTTGATCGGGCTTAGGAGATGAGAACTCGGCCGAGGCGTGTCAGACGAAATAAGGTCTCTGACACAGTTGATCCCTTCATTCAGGCATACTGGCTTAGAAGGAGTACTTTGATTCTGCACTTTGAGGTTCAAACACCTTTGGAGAAGCGATCGAGATTCTTCTGATGTTCAACAGTCAAAAGAAATGCCATTTTTAATTTAAAAGCAGAAAAAGTTTTAACAAGTAAATTCATTTTTGTTTTATTTCAAGAATCGCTGATTAAGTTTAAACAACGTCGTTCTGTAAAGCTAAAACAAGTAAAGAATTACAAACAAAAGCACAAGGGCTCAAATTTTATTGATAAGATGGAGATAAGCCAAACGCGTGATTCCAAAGAGTATATACAAAGTTAGAAAATGGTAATTTACAGGGAAAATGGCTACGTTGAAGCATAACGACCACTATCCTTCTACCAACTTTGAATTCGGGGCATCCTGAGCTTCCGTCGAAGATGACCTTTGACTGGAGATTTCCTCCGATAGATGATGCTGTAACTGCTGCTGAGGGACTTGCCTCTGTTGAACATAGTTACTTGCCATTATCCCTAATTTTTTCCTGGATTGTACTATGAGATTTCCAATCCATCGGGATGATTCTTTTTTTTTTCATGTCTCTAACTTTTGCCTGGACCGCCCTTTCGGGTTTTCAATCCACCAAGACGTTTTTTTTTAGGCGAAGTATTTCTTGACTACATCAACATTCACGGGGTAGGCAAATTCCTCTCCGTCCATGGTTGCAAGTCTCAAAGCGCCGCCTGAGAAAGCTTTCGTGACCACATATGGGCCATCATAATTCGGGGTCCATTTGCCCCGAGAGTCAGTGAGAAATGATTGTATCTTCTTGAGCACGAGGTCTCCTTTTCTGAAGACACGAGGTCGGACCTTTTTGTCGAACGCCCTTTTCATTCTCTGTTGATACAACTGACCGTGGCATAGTGTTGTGATTCGTTTTTCCTCGATCAGAATCAATTCGTCGTGTCGACTTTGACACCATTCAGCTTCGGTGAGCTTAGCTTCCATCAATACCCGAATTGATGGGATCTCTACTTTTATGGGAAGCACTGCCTCCATGCCATATACTAGAGAGAAAGGGGTTGCCCCTGTTGAAGTGCGGACAGATGTGCGATAACCGTGAAGAGAAAAGGGTAGCATCTCGTGCCAATCTTTATAGGTTACAACCATTTTTTGAACAACCTTCTTGATGTTCTTGTTAGCCGTCTCTACCGCTCCGTTCATCTTGGGTCGGTAGGGAGATGAGTTATGGTGTTCAATCTTGAACTCTGCACACAACTCTTTCATCATCTTATTGTTCAAGTTAGATCCATTATTAGTAATGATCTCGCTTGGAACACCATAACGGCATATGATATTGTTTTTGATAAATCGGACCACCACTTGTCGGGGTACATTGGCGAATGACGCTGCTTCGACCCACTTGGTGAAATAGTCAATGGCTACCAGGATGAACCGATGTCCGTTTGAAGCCTTGGGCTCAATCATACCAATCATATCGATTCCCCATATGGAAAATGGCCACGGGGAAGAAAGAACTTTGAGATGTGATGGCTGTACATGAATTTTGTCGGAGTATATCTGACACTTGTGACACCTCCTCATGTACTTGTAGCAGTCGGATTCCATTGTCAACCAATAGTACCCTACTCTGAGAATTTTTCTCGCCATTGTGTATCCGTTGGCATGAGTGCCAAAGGATCCTTCATGAATTTCTTTCATGAGCATGTCTGCTTCTGGTCTGTCGACACATCGGAGCAAAACCATGTCAAAATTTCTCTTATAAAGAGTGTCACCGCTCAGGAAGAAGTTTCCAGCCAATCTTCTGAGGGTTTTCCTGTCTTTTCTGAGTGCCCCAGATAGGTACTCTTGTTTCTGAAGGAAGCATTTGATATCGTGATACCAAGGTCTGTCGTCTATGACTGCTTCAATCGCGAAGATGTAAGCGGGCCGTTCAAGGCGCATTATGTCGATCTTAGGTAGGTCGTTCCATCGACCTACGCTAATCATGGAAGAGAGAGTGGCTAATGCGTCAGCCATGTGATTCTCATCACGAGGGATGTGATGAAAGTCGACTCTGTTGAAGAAGGGTAACAACCTTCTTGCATAGTCTTTGTAAGGAATCAATCCTGATTGGTATGTGTTCCAATCTCCTTTTATCTGGTTAATAACCAGGGCTGAATCGCCGTATACGTCCAAGTTTTTGATCCTTAAATCAATCGCTTCTTCGAGACCCATGATACATGCTTCGTATTCGGCCTCGTTGTTCGTACATTTGAACGTAAGTCTGGCAGTGAAAGGAATGCGGGAACCCTGAGGGGTAACAATGATTTCCCCAATTCCGTTTCCATAATGATTAACTGCTCCGTCAAAGATGAGTCCCCACTGGGAACCTGGTTCTGGCCCTTCACTGGGTAGCGGTTCATCGCAGTTTCATCTTTAGATACATGACATCTTCGTTTGGGAACTCAAACCCGATTGATTCTTGATCGTCAATCGGTTGATGAGCCAAATGATCGGCTAAAATACTTCCTTTAACGGCTTTCTGAGCATGGTACTCTATGTCATATTCTGATAGTAACATCTGCCAACGGGCAATCCTTCCCGTGAGAGCAGGTTTTTCGAAAACGTACTTGATTGGATCCATTTCGGAGACCAACCATGTAGTATGACGAATCATGTACTGGCGAAGACGTTTGGCTGCCCAAGCCAAAGCGCAGCAAGTTTTCTCGAGCATCGTGTACCGAGTTTCACAGTCGGTGAATTTCTTACTTAAATAGTAAATGGCAGACTCTTTCCTTTTAGTTTCGTCTTGTTGGCCAAGTACACATCCCATTAAGTCCTCTAGGACTGTGAGGTAAAGGATTAGTGGTCTTCCTTCCACTGGAGGTGATAGAATCGGAGGATTCAACAGATATTCCTTAATACTGTCGAAGGCGGTTTGGCAGTCTTCTGACCAAACGCAATCCTGGTTCTTTTTGAGTAATTTGAAAATCGGCGCACACGTCGCGGTCATATGAATCTGGAGATGTAGTTCAAACGTCCCAGGAATCCTCTGACTTGTTTTTCAGTTTTCGGAGAAGGCATTTCTTGAATGGCCTTGACCTTGTCAGGATCAACTTCAATTCCTTTCTGGCTGACGATGAACCCTAGTAATTTCCCCGAACGGACACCGAAGGTGCACTTGTTAGGATTCAAGCGGAGCTTGAATTTTCTTAGACGTTCGAACAATCTTGACAGATGTTCAACGTGCTCATCCTCTGTTTGATTTTGCAATCAAATCATCGACATATACCTCGATTTCTTTATGTATCATGTCATGAAACAGAGTAGTCATGGCCCTTTGATAGGTTGCCCCAGCATTCTTCAAACCGAACGGCATTACCTTGTAACAAAAGGTACCCCATGGGGTAATGAACGAAGTTTTCTCCATGTCTTTCGGCGCCATTTTGATCTGATTATAGCCCAAGAATCCATCCATAAAGGAGAATACTTTGAACTTTGTTGTGCTGTCAACCAGCATGTCAATGTGTGGTAAAGGAAAGTCGTCCTTTGGACTTGCCTTGTTTAGACCTCTGTAATCAACACACATTCTGACCTTTCCATACTTTTTGGGAACGGGTACGATGTTGGCTAACCATTGAGGATATTCAGATGTAGCGAGGAAACCCGCGTCGATCTGTTTCTGTACCTCTTCTTTGATTTTGATGGCCATGTCCGGGTGAGTCCGTCTCAACCTTTGCTTTACTGGCGGACATTCCGATCTTAGCTGTAAGTGATGTTCCACGATGCTGGTATCCAACCCTGGCATATCCTGATAGGACCAAGCGAATACATCGGGGAATTCTTTGAGAAGCTTTATCAAACTTTCTTTGACAGTTGGACTGAGCAGTGCCCCAATCCTGATTTCTTTTCTCTCTCTTTCTGAACCCAAGTTTACCGTTTCCAACAGCTCTTTATGAGGTTCAATGGACCTTTCCTCTTGTCTGAGTAGTCGGGAGATCTCTTCTGGAATTTCGTTGTCATTTTCTTCTTCAGCCTCGAATACCGGGAACTCAAAGTTGGGAGAAGGCATCGGATCGTATGTTTCAATGGGGTATAAAATAAGCAATCTGCATGACGTGATGATTCGTGTTTAGAAGAGATAGAGAAAATGTAAGTGTGTGCAGTGTTTTTATTTTACTGCTTGTTTTTATTATTGAATGTTTTTTAGGATTACCATTTTCTGAAAAAGCAAAAAGAGAAAACAGCAATTAATGCGGAAATTACAGAACGACGTTATTTTATTAATGAACAAGTTGAATCTTGAAACTACAGCCCTATAAAACAAAAATCACTCGCTTTGGGCAAAGCGAAGAGGGAAATTTACAGAAAGCGAGCTCTATCAAAACATCCGTTTCACCTGGGCAGGGTGAAAGGTTAAAAGATGGCAATTACTTTGACTGACGAACGACCTTCGGAACCTCGACGGCAACCCATTGGCGGCGAACCCCTCGGTGAATCACAAAGTCTGGCACCTTCCTTGATTTGTCCTCAGAAATGACGCTGATTTCTGGTGGAGTAGGATCGTTGGAATCTGTCTCCCAGGCAGAATTGTCGTAGGAGGATTCCTCTGTTGCATTTTGCATAGCATTGGTGCTCTCAGCTGTATCTCCCCATCCAGTTGGCTGGATGTCTTCGAACCTGATACGAGAGCTTTCGGGAGCAGTGTACTTGACCATAAAGTCGTATTTTCCACTTGGTTGTCCCAAAGTGTCCCAAACTTCTTTGGAACTGGAGGAGTCATCTCTCTCGATGACGTTGACCTCAGGAAAAGCATAGTTGATGAATTCAAGTCCTGCGAACGTTGTGAATTCATCTTCATGTTGAGTAGTCTCTGAATGACCTGAGTGTTGATCCCATGACATGGCGGGGACACAAGTATTCTGTTCAATGATATTCAGCTGGGCTTCATTACTCGGCTGACTTTCTTGCCCCAAGTTTCCTGGGTAAGGTTGCCACATTGGCAGACCATCCATTGGGCCATAGTAGTTGCGGTCAAAGTTATCTCTCATCAGAGTGTCTTCCTCTAATGAATTTGGCAGAGCACGGCATCCTTCCGGATCACAATCCCCGTAGATCATTTCGACATCTGATCTTGGTATAAATCTCGGACTTTCTGTAGGAAAGCAAAAAGGCATAGGCACCTCTTCCTGAGACATATAGCCGTCCTTGTTAAGGTAGGACTTCCATTCTTCATCTGTGTCAGAGGGATCTTCCTCATTGATAGCATGAACTGTCTGAGACACTGGGTGAAGAAAACCTCCACTGTGGAAGAAGTTTTGAAGGGGATGAAGACTTTCATCGTTGGCGGCTGTCTGAGTACAGGTCGCAGAAAAACCAAGACCCTTCTTTGTTTTATTTTCAGTAGGAATGACAAGCTGTCCCCATCCTGTCGTATCGGTACTCTCGACCGCTTTGATAGCATCTTTGTATGAAGAAATTGAAGTTCCTTCTTCGGATTGATCATTCTTGCTCACCGATAGTGCTTGGAACTGAGTTCCAATAACCTCCTCGGGTTCCACACAAGTAGATGATGATAAGTTACTTACAAGCAAGGCTTGTTCCCCACAAACCGTGACAAGTTGATCGTTCTTGACGAACTTTAGCTTTTGGTGGAGGGTTGAAGTAACCGCTCCAGCCTGATGTATCCAAGGTCTTCCTAATAAACAACTGTATGTTGCCCGGATGTCCATGACCTGGAAAGTGATTTGGAAAGTGTGAGGACCAATAGTTATGGGAAGATCCACTTCGCCGATAACTGTTTTTCTGGATCCGTCGAATGCTTTGACGACGACCTCGCTGACTCTCATCGGAGGGCCCTTGAATGATAATTGCATCAAGGTGGACTTCGGCATAACATTCAGGGCTGACCCTGTGTCTACCAGTACGTTGGCTAAAGCATCGCCCTGGCAGTTAACTGTAATGTTGAGCGCCATGTTATGACGGCGACCCTCTTCAGGTAATTCCTCATCACTAAATCCCAAATTATTGCAGGAAGTGATGTTAGAGACAATGCTATCGAATTGTCTGATTGTTACATCCTGTTCCACAAAGGCTTGCTCCAAGACTTTCTGTAGAGCCTCTCTGTGTGCTTCTGAACTGAGTAATAGTGATAATACTGAGATCTTTGAAGGAGTCTGTAACAGTTGATCAACAATGTTATATTCACTCCTTTGGATGAGCTTTAGCATCTCATCTTTGTCTTTTGAACAGTCGGGATTACCAGATTGACTGACTGGTAGATCAGGAATTTTCGCCTGAAGTTCCTTTTCTTTGTTGGATTCTCCAACCCCTCGGTTAAAGATTCGACCGCTCCGTGTTACACGACTGATGTCTGCAATATTCACGACGGAGGGTAATGGAATTTCCTTTCCATTCTCGATTATTGTTGCACCGTATTTGTAAGGGATCGCCTTAACTGATTCATACGGTAATGGTCCCGGTAGATAGATGACTATGGGAACCTTCTAATTTTTCTGACCATCGTAAGTAATCTCGATCCATTCCTGGTTGGGAACTCTAGATTCGTCAAGTAGAGGGATGATGGCAAAAACATCCCTGGTCTTGTGATGACCAGAGATCGTGACACCATCCTCAACTTGCTCGGCAAGGTAGTTCGGCGACCAAATGATGGGTCCAGAACCCGGATATGGACGAATTTCTCCATGATCGACCTGACCCTGAAGAGCTGCTCTCACAAGGTAACACCCTTGGTTACTTTCCGAACAGACGCTACAACTGTCATAGATGTGTGGGGGCACCTGGCCACGCCCACTTTGAATACAATGTAACCTTACTGGGTTAGCATCCACGAGTCGGACATCCTGACTTTGACGCTGAGTGGGATTCCTGTTATTGATACTAATTTACTGAGTATCTTCATCCATGTAGATTGGCATCCACCAATGATTTAACAAGTGCTGAAGTGCTTCCTGGACAAGGGCACATCCCTGATTGCTTTCGCAACCCGCTTTACAGCTGTGATAATTATGTGATACCAGGAATCCGAGTCGGACCTGCTCAGCATGCAATTCTACCAAGTTGGTATTCATCAAGCGAATATCGAAGATCTGAACCATATTGATCTGATAGGGATTCCTATCATGGCAGTCCTGGATCCATCCAAGATCCATCTGACGCTGGAGGGCCTCTTGTATGAAAGAGCATCCCTGTTTGTTTACCGAGCAAATCAGACAGGAACCGTAATCGTGCCGCGGCAGATTATGATACTGGCTTTGCCTGGAGTGCATTGCCACCAAGTTGGCATTCGTCACACGGATGTCGTGGTTTTGAATGACGTTAGAATTCGTAGAGACCATGTTAACTCCACGAACTCGGTGCTCTTGGATCCATCCAAGATCCATTTGTTCCTGTAGAGCTGATTGCACCACAGAACATCCTTGGTTATCTTTAGAGCAGATATCACACTGGTGATAGTTATGAGGTGGCACATGGCCATATCCACTCTGTCTACAATGCATCTTGACTAGATTGGCCCCCAATAAGAGTACATCGTGAATTTGATAGACATTGTTAGTCTCTTTCTCAATCAGATTGACTGCAGCTTTCTCGTGTTGAGGCAGCGGGTTCGTAAGAACATTAGGATTCGTATCTTTGAAAGATAAGAGCCCGCTCCTAACAAGCTTTTGCACGTCGGATTTGAAATTGAGACAAGTCTCAATGTTATGCCCTGAACCTCCTTGATGATAAGGGCATGTTTGATCCACCTTAAACCAGAAAGGCGGATTTTCCGGAAAGGGAAGACTTAGTCTGGATGTGCCCCTTGGCTAGCAGTAACGGAAACAGCTCTGCGTACGTTACGGGTATAGGATGAAATCCTGGTGGGCGTGTTGTACGGTTGTTGTTATATGGAGGACGAGCCTGCTGAAGAGGCTGTTGTGTCCTTTGTTGGTCAGGTTGGCTCTGCGCAACCTGAGGTTGATACATAGGAACAGGCGCGGGGCCGATAGCAGGAGTAACAGCTGCTACTGGCTGATAACGACGCCTTTGCTTTCCGAGAGAGATATTCCCAATATCTTGCTCTTTTTTCTTAGGGAGAGCACTACCGTATTTTTTAGTACCGCTCGTTGATCCAGTGTCTTTTACCAAACGTCCTTCTCGGACGGCTTCCTCAAGACGTACACCCATGCCGACCATTTCGATGAAATCACTGGGCGCACTGGCGACCATTGGGTCATAGTAAAATGAGCTTAAGGTCTTTAAGAAGATTTTTGTCATCTCTTTTTCCTCAAGAGGTGGACAAATTTGAGCGGCAATTTCACGCCACCTTTGAGCATACTCCTTAAAGGTTTCCTTTTCCTTTTGCGACATTGATCTGAGTTGATCTCTGTCGGGTGCCATGTCCAAATTGTATTTGTATTGTTGGACGAAGGCAGTACCAAGATCTCTGAATGTACTGATCGTAGTACGGTTTAAACCCATGTACCATTTGAGTGCGGCACCGGTTAAACTATCCTGGAAGTAGTGAATCAGCAGGTCCTGATTCTCCGTCTGAGCTGACATCCGCCGAGCGTACATCACCAGATGGCTCTGAGGGCAAGAGTTACCCTTGTATTTTTCAAAGTCGGGCACTTGGAACTTGTGCGGGACTTTCACATTTGGGACCAAGCAGAGGTCTGCGGCGTCCTTCCCAAATAGATCCTGACAGCGAATGGCTTGCAGCTCTTTCTGCATTTCCAGGAACTGTTCCTGGAATTCCTCCATTCTGTCAAACATAGTTTCCTTCTTACCAGAAGGTGTATGTGGAATCTGTCCTTCCGGGACAGTGTGCATCACAGGGGGTGGTACCGTGACTACGGCAGTAAGTCTTGGCGCCTCCCAAAGTTTGTAACCTTCAGGAGTCTTCAGTATGCCCCTGGCATCTTCGCTTTCCCGAAGTTTGTAACCTTCAGGCCCAGCGGCTTCTGTTGCGATTCCCTGATCTTCGGTGATCGGCGGAACATATCCTTCCGGGATATAGTTAACAGGCATGCCCCAAGGACGATCTTTCGGCATCTGATACCTAGGATCATACTTTTCTATGATGGGCGTTGAGGTGATCTCTGAGATCACAGTTCTTTGTAGCTGAGCTTCTGTCATGGCTTGCATGTCGTTACGAAGCTTTCTCATATCCTCTCTCAGAGCGTCGATCTCTTCTTTCAACTCTCTGTTTTCTTCCTCAAGATCATCCATCTTTTTCTGACGATTGGCCCGAGTATTATACGAATGAGACAGTTTGACTCTAGAATCGAGACACAAACGTGAGATTCGTAGGTAAGGAGAATACGCGATGTGAAAATGATGAATGCAATGATTATATTAATTGTTTAATGGTTTAAGCAAAATAAACTTCGACAATTAGATTGCAAATATCAAACAGTGGGGAAACCCCTTTTTATTGAATTCCAAAGGATTACAGAAATGGAAATATAGTAGATTACAAAGTGCAGAAACAGAAACCTAAACTAATGGGTCCCGAGTCCTCTCTGAAGAGAAATCGGGTGCTGATTCTGGTATCTTCCTTTTCTTTGACCGGGGCGCTTGGGCCGTTGTCGGGTTGTCATTCCTTTGCCAAGTGAAAGGAGTGAGAAAATTCCTTTGGTCATCTTGATTCTCTACAGCATGCTGCTCCAAAATTTCAATCAAAGCATCTTTCTCTCTCAGTAATTGTTGTATTTGGATACACTCTACGTCGAGGGTGCGGTACTTGTTCTTCCAAGACCTTCTTTCCTTTTGAACTTTGTTGAGAGTAACCCGAAGCCTTTCAGTTTCTGTCATGAAGTACATGACAATTTCCCTCGGCGGAAGAATTCCGTAACGAGGATAAGGCATCTTTAGCTTGAGAGCTCTGGTTTGTACCCAATGGAGATAAGGCTCCACCGAGACACAGTCCGGTTTTCCCAGAGACTCTTGTCCTTTCTTATGAACATGTTTCCAAGCTTGCACTATTTCCATCTTTAGTGCTCTGTCCTTTTCTCCTTCCTTGAAGAAAAGACCTTCCAGATGAACACCCAGAGGGATGTGTCTCATCGGGTATCCAAATTGACGAAGAACTAATATCGGATGATAGTTGATTCCTCCTTTAGTTCCTATGAGGGGTACGCTGGGGAAGTTTCCACAACGGTCAATGATTCTGATTCCCTCATAAATCCTATTACACCAATCTATATCGGAATTGGTGAGAGACATGATCTTCTGCGACCAACGTAAGACACTCTTGCAATCCCAAAAAGCGGCAGACTTGGGCAAGTGTGAGATAAACCATTTGTAAAGCAAAGGTACACAACATGTGATCTCCCCTCCGCTGTACAAATTTCCTAAGTGTACAGAATGATACGCATCTGCAAGCAAAGTCGGCACAGGGTTTCCAATGAGAAAAACCTTAATAGCGTTGATATCGACGAAGTTATTGATGTTGGGAAACAAAAATAACCCGTAGGTGAGCAAGACAAAGATGCTTTCAAAACCAGTCCCGTTCCCTATACTAGCGAAGTATAGAGCCTTTTTTGTCAAGAACTGGGCTGGAAAACCTTGGATGCCACCCTTAGTGGTCATGTGAGTCCTGACCTCAGACTCGTCCAAATGAATTGCTATTGCAATAGTCTGATTCTTTGGAAATTCTTCCAGTCCAGAAAATGGAGCTCGATCTGTGACATGTAAATCAGCTAGATGAGAATACTCCTCCAGCGTTGGTGATAGCTGGTAATTCGGGAATGTGAAACAATGATAAACCGGATCGTAGAACTGAATGAGCGCGTCCATGATCCCCTTAATCACATGGACTCTTAACAGTGGTAGCAAACCACCGTGCTTGGCTCTGAAAGCCTCTGGGTTAACGATCATCCTCGCTAACTTTCTCAAATCCCCTAGTTTTGGAACCTTGAAAGTATACTGGTGAGTTCTCCTTCTACCGAAATCCATTAATGCAATCTTTTTCTCTGATATTTGCAATCACAGTCTTAGTTTAATTTGAAAAACAGAGAGACTAGAAGAGAAATTTTTTTTTGAATGTTTTAATGTTTTATTAAATGAATGCATGAATGCAGCACACAAAAACATAGAAAAAACATGGGGTCAAAGGGTCGTTGTCATGAAGTCAAGGCTCTACCCATCCCCAAAGGTTTATACTAGGGTGATTTTTGTACCTGTACTCATTGTCATCAGCTCCTCCCAGGAAAGCAAAACAACAAGCGGATCGCCAGCGAGTTGTGTGCAATCTTAGAGTAAGTGCTATTCACCGAGAATAGATCACCAGCCTCAAATGAGGGTAGTATCGCGTAACAGCTATTTCCGATAGCTTCCGCACTACGAAAAAGGTTGGCTTTTCTTAAGTGTATACTCAATCTCACCACATGCGGCATCACACGCATTCCCAGTAGCAGAAAAATAAACACGTATAGCAATTAGGAAAAGCAGTATATATATTTGTCCTAATCATCCTAGACTTATAAAGCTACGATTCTTAAGTTCCTGACAGAAATGGGTTCCCCGGCGGAAGCCAAAATCTGTGGTTCCCTGCCTAAGAGATGGACCAGCATAGGTCAATCTTTCTCTTCGGTAGAGTTCCCATTTTCCGTAGAAAACAGGGATGATGCCCTAAGGCAGAAAAGGAGACTCCCCAGCAGAGTCGCCATTTGTGTAATTTTTCACACAAGAGAAGTAGAAAGAAAGGAACGGGCCCCACGGTGGGCGCCACTTTTCTGTAGCGAGCGATTTTGGACGCGGTTCTTAAGCGCTGGTCGTTCTCTGCGGTTTGAGCTTAAAACTACAGGTCGATTCATTTTTTATCCTATTGTGAGCTGAATAAGGAAGGGAAATAGATGTCTCCAATTAACCCTGCTTTGCATACTGAGTTTAAACAGCGGTCTGTTAGGTTACGGATGCTATCAATGTGGGGGGCCTTTGTACTGGTTATTCGTATTTCGCCAATATGGTTCTTTCTTTCTTTCTCCTAGGCAAAGGGTTTCTGGCGGGGAATAAGGATTAGGAGGTTAGGACTGATGTTTTTGAATTACTGCTTTTGATTGACGAGGATATGGGATTTGGGTTTTTTGTTGATTGTGCTCGCTAAGATCTTTTCTTTCGATCTTATGCCTACGTATTCCCGTTTACCGAAATAGGGAAATCAGAGCGTTCGTAGTTCCTCCTATTCTATGGGAGGAAATTGGTTTTTGGTGTCTTGTTCAAAGCCCAAGACGTGAAGCGAAAGGTGATTTGTATCTTGTTCAAAGCCCAAGATGTGAAGCTAAAAGACCTCGACTTTAGAGAGAATTTGTTATCTCTAAAGAGGGGAGAAGGAGAATTACTTTAACTGGGATACGTGGATCCGAGCAATGCCATAATTTCCGAAGAAAGGGTTTTTAACCTGAAGGAGAAGACTTTAACTCAGTGTAGAGCAATGCCATATTTCCTTAGGAATTTCTCATGCTAAAAGAGGGACAGTGGCATGGATGTAGATGATCCAGAGGCTTGCCGCTTACAGCGATTAGATGAAAGGAAAGGAGTTGTTGATGTTTGTTTACTGTGAACGAGGCACAACTTTGATGCTAAAAGGTTAATTGGATCAACCAGTGGTTTTCTTATACAAAGCCTAAGAGGAGGCTAATTTCCGCTAGGAAAGTCATTATACAAAGCCTAAGAGGAGGCTATTTTGTGTCTCGTACAAAGCCCGAGAGAGAGGCTAAAAGTTTTTGACCCAGTGGGGCATATCGTTATACAAAGCCTAAGAGGAGGCTAACAAAGAGTTCGACTCTTGCTTAAGGGATTTATATCTCGTACGAGGCCCGAGATGGAGGCAAAAAAAGGGGTGATTGACTCAACGAGGGAATCTTATGTGTCTCATACAAAGCCTGAGAGAGAGGCTAAAAGGTTGTTTTGACTCCACTGGGGAGAATTTTGGTATCTCGTACGAAGCCTGAGATGGAGGCTATTGTAACTGTTTCAGTTGAGTGACAGATCCAATATACTGATTTAAAAGAGAAAATCAGTTCTTATATGAGCAACACTGTACTCAGGGATTTAATTTGAGAATCAGGGATATTTCCTTCTCTTTGAGGAAACGGGAAATCCAAAGGGTATCCAGACTATCCGAGTCTGCGGGTTTCCTTCCTATTTAACGAAGGGTACTTTGAGAATGTCTTTGAGACTCAAGGAAGTTAGACTGTCCAAGTCTAGAGTTTTATCTTTTGTACTATGCTTCGAGAAACAGTAGTAGACTCTATGAAAGGACTGTTCTATGAGGATGACTAGGTTCTGTTCCTATACCTCTAGGAGGTCGTCGGGACAATTTGTACGAAGCCCAAGAGGAGGCTGGAATCTTTTAAGAAGCCGACGGGTCCTTGTACGAAGCCCAAGAGGAGGCTATCATTCCCGGAGGAAGAGATCATTATACGAAGCCTAAGAGGAGGCTCTGAATACTTCTAAGAAGCCGTAGGGTCCTTGAATAATGCCCAAGAGGAGGCGGGGTTGCTTATAGGAAGCCTGTGGGTCCTTGTATGATGCCCAAGAGGTGGCCGATGCTTTTAAGAAGCCCGTGGGTCCCAAACCAAAGAAAAGTTCAGGAAAACTCTTTTAGAGTTAAAACCACTGGTAAACGTGCGAGGTTTACTATCCAGTGACTTTAACTTTTAGAGAGAGTCCGAACCGTTCGGCGGTTTGAAGAAATTCAAGAGAAGTTTCACTGAGAATAATTCATCTCTGGGGAATAGATTTTCTTGACGATTCTTAAGGAGGACAGCCGAAGAGAAGACTGTATCTGGTGCTCCTATTGGGGATCTAGGCGTCTATTTCTACGAATAAGTGAAACGGCGTCACCTAGTTCTAGACGTAGTTGCCGGGGAAACTCGAAATATCTATACTATTATTACACAGTAGATATGAATTTATGAAAGGAGACTTACAGTGAGCAGCCCCACAATACAGTTTATAATATGAAAGCAGTAAATGAAAGCGATAACCACTTACTCGGTTGTAGAGCTTCCATGCTGTTTGGTTAGTTGTTCAACAAAGGAAGATAAAAACAACAGTATATTCAAAATCAAAGGAGAAAGTGCTTTGAAAAAGAACGATTTGGGGCTTACAGCTCAAGGAGAGGCCCAGGGTTTTATCAGTGAGCGCACTGTTTGAATTTGTACAGAGGGACTTATACAAGTGACTGGGGCCCAAAATGTTTTCTGTACAAAGGGATGGGTCTTACATTCTCTCAAGAGGCCCAAAAAGGTTTTAAAGAAAAGAGTGGGGCTTATAACATGAGCGTAGGCCCAAATGATTTTTCGTTTAAAAATGGCGATCGCGCCGAGGTTTTCTTTTAACGCAGAGGGACTTATACAATAAGTGAGGCCCAAAATGTTTTGGTTAAAAGGGGGATTGGGTCTTACACTCTAATAGAGGCCCAAAGTGTTTTGAATGGGTCTTATAGCTCAAGGAGAGGCCCAGATGTTTTTTTGAAAAGGCGACGATCGCGCCGTTTGTTTTTTTTTACGGTATCGGGACTTATTCAATAAGTGAGGCCCAAAGATGATTTGGTCAAAAAAAGGATTGGGTCTTACACTCTAATAGAGGCCCAAAGTGTTTTGAAAATTATTTATGAGGGTTGAATTAATCCAAAACCCTAATTTGTTTTCAAAAATGTATTTAATTGAATAAAAATTCAATTAAAATGATCAAAAATTGTTTAACACATGGAAAACAAATTGTGATCTTGGATTAATGCTTCAAAAATTAAGTATTGACCTACAAAATAATTAGAAAGCATTAAAAGTTGCAAAATCAATGTAGAAAAAATATTTAAAATGCCAAAAACAATCAAAATATTAATTCTTTACAAAAATATCAATTATATGAAATAAATAATATTTTTGGGATTTTTTGATAAAATAAAATATTTTAACATTTTTGTGAATTATTAAAAAAAGAATCAACTCAAAATCATTAAAACTCAGAGAGAAATTAATTTTTGAATCAATTAAACAAAATCACAAAATTCAAATATTCAAATATATGAAAATGGCGCCAAGAACAACACCAAGAACACACGCGTTTTTCAGTTTGCCCAGATTTGCATTTTCTATCCAATCTCACTGAATACGTAATTATAACATGCAATCCACATATCATTATGCTCGCCTCAACCTCACGATCATTTCTATGTACTTTAATTTCATTTAAATTAAACATACAACAAGAAATCACGAAGAAACCTCAAGAACCCTAATTTCTGCATGAAGGCTAGGATTTTTTATACACGATTCAAACAATGCAATTAATTGAGGGAAAACATTCCATGCATGATTATGAACATATGGCCAAATTATTGTGCGAGGAAATATGCATAGATTGAGAGATGCCCAAGTTTAGGCTTACCTTCAAGTCGTGGCAGCAAGAGCAGATGTGATTTTGAGTTGGAGGTGTTACAGACAAGTTGTGATGATCTGAACAACTTCCCTACACCATATGGAGTGTGTTTGAACACTTGGATTGAATTGAAATGGACTGGATCAGTTTATGGCATCTCAGCTGCAACTTCACTTCAAACTTGTGTGGATGGCAAGTGATTTTGAGAAATTGATGTTTCAGATGTTATGTGAGTGTTTGATCAGCTCATATGTGATGTATGTGAGGTGTGTGAGTGATTGGTTTGTGCAGAATTGCTCTCAAACTCAAAACCCGATAGCTACCTTACTAAGAAAGGCATTTTTGCCAAGAGAAAGAGATTTTGAGGAAAGCATCTGTTAGATAGCTTTGGTGTACTTAAACTGACCACAATTAAGCTCTATTTATAGTAGAGCAGGTTTGTTTTGCAAGGAATAGTGAATGGCAGCTGGTAAGTAGGTTCCCTCAATGTTGGCCAATGGAAATGAAAGTCTCCTCTAGCCATTGACTAGAGGTTAGGGCACAGAGCTTTGGTCCCCTTGGTCTTGGATAAGTCTTGACTGATTTCAGATGAGAATGGCTCAGTCCATGCCACCTTGGTGGTTCCATTGAATGCCTCATTCCAAATTTGAAGTCTTGTCCCTACTTTGGCAACTCTAGGTTCAACATGCTATTCCTTGTTCCTTGGACCTTGGAGGCTTGGCTCAGTGATTGTCCCCTTTGGATTCAATCCTCTGAGGTGTCCAAGTGGATTGGAGCAATTGCAATTGGCTGATTTTGGCAAATCGAGCCAAAATGCAAATTCTGCCTTGCCTTGACAGATTTCAGCAAGGCAACTTGCCAATGTTGTATCTCATGATGTAGGTTGAATTTGGCAATGTTCTTGGCCATTTTGGAAAGCTCTAACATGATACAACAACTGTTTGAACAAGTTTGGTTTTGACCTCTTTTGATTCCAAGTGAAAAATCCCCCTACATTTGGCAAAAAGTGAAGCAGAATTCTGACTTAGTGAAAATTTCACTAAGTGTTGGAAAAAGTGACATTTTCACTTTTCAGCCACTTTGATCACTCCATAACTCAAAATCCTTAATGAATTGGAATGACTTGTAGTTGAATTTTTTGTAGGTGATAGTGAGGGCTACAAATCCATCTTTGGATGAGAAAAAATGGCCTTGTGGTTTAGGAGTTATGGTCCTCCAAAGTTGGTACCTTTGCCACTTTATTTTTAACTTAGAAAAATTTCTAAGTTTTATGGTTACCCCTTTTACAAGTTATCTCACTTTTCTTGATTTTTCTTGATGAATGATGATTCAAATCATACATTAACATCATTTTAGGGTTAAAAATCCATTTTGGTGAAAAATCTCAAAAAGTCAAAGTTTACTTTTGTGCACAGTTGACTTTTTATCAGATGAATTCCAAACTGTGCAATTCTTCAGGAAATCATATCCTTGACCTAAATCAAACTTGATGGACATGTTCCATGGGTGTCATAGGGTATATTCAATCATGTATTAGGGTTTGGGAGCATGTCCTGGTCAAAAGTCAAAGTTACAGTTGACTTTTCCCTTAAAACCCTAATTGTGGTGCAGATGAAATTGAGACTTGTTGCTCAAACTTCTTGGATCAATCCATTGTTCCAAATGGATCAATATGGTGTATTAGAGGCCCTCAAATCATCTCTTGAGGTCTTGGCTCATGGTTTGTCCCAAAAGTCAACTTAGGGGTGAATTAGGTCAAGAAACCCTAATTCCTGATTTTTTTGATGAATGCATCCCCTGAGGCAAAATTTACTTGATGCATGGGTTCATGAGGTTCCATGAAGTATATTAGGTCATGTTTTGGATCATTGCCTTGTGCCCAGATGAAAATTTCCATCTGGAGGCCCTGGTCGACCAAAACCCTAATTTGGTGACACTGTCGATCTTGAGACTTGATCCACCTAGAAGGGAGCAGCCTTGTGCTTAATCCTTGAAGTGGGAGTCCTTTTTTATCCATTGTGGATGTTTGAGAGATTATACAAGTTGAAAATCATGTCATTTCTTGATTGATCCTTTGTCTAAGGCTCAGAGAGGGCTTGAAACCCTAATTTTGATTGTATTGGATGCTCACCCATCTTTGGGGAGACTGATGAAGCATAAAGCTACATCCATATTGTGATGATGATTTTCACAATGATGGGAAATCTAAGTGGTCAAAATTTGGGGTATTACACTAGGGTATGAACTAGTGCATGAAAATCAAGCTAAAAAAACAACAAATAAACTGTGATGGAATCAATTAACACATCAAGATCATGGATCAAGCAATGCAAAATCAATTCACACTAAAAAAGGTATCGAAGCTACATCACGAATGATACGAAAAATGTGCGAAACAGTAAAATGAGTGAGATCTACCAACCTACAAGCCGGAGGATTTACTTGGTAATTATTGCAAAGAGATCTTGGTACATGTAGTTAAAGAAAACCAGAGAAATTTTCAATTAGAGCAAAATCGCACCGAAACCGAACAAATTGCGACGAAACTCTGAAATGCGAATTTGAACCGTAGAATCCTGAAGCGTGTACTTGAGATGAATCCAAAAGCTAATAAAACTCCAGAAATCCAAGTATAATTGCAAGATGATGAAGGTTAAGCTCAAGAAATAATCACTTTCAATGTGAAAAGTGATTATTCTTCAACGGTGAAGAGCTATGGTGAGGTTTGGGAAGAAAATGTAGATGAAGATGAAGAAGTTACAGGAAAATTCAGAGAGAATGTGAGAGAATTGAGAGTGAAATGTGTGAAATGGTTGAGAGATTGTGTGAAATGGTTGAAAGATTGTGGATCCCTTGAAAAGTGATTGAAGGCTTGTTTATATAGACTTTTGGCTTGGAGTGTGAGAGGTTTGGAATTAGGCTAGGAGTTAGCTTTGGGTGGTTTGGATTTAGGCTAGGCATTAGTTACACTTGACTCACCGAGTCAAGTGGTTAACTCGGTTAGTTATGAAGTTAACTCGGTAACAATCCCAATGTAAGCTTCACATCCAAGGGTTCACAATTTATGAAAATGAGGTGTATGGTAGTCTTGAATGGAAAGAGTACACTGTAGAAAATGCCAATGAATCACTTGAATAGTCTAGAATATTCCACCTGCTGCTAGAACAATGTAGAATCAAAGACCAAAGAGTGTGCATGGTTGTTGTCCCAAAAATGCAGCAAAAATTGCAACTTTGTACTGAGTAACTGGTTACCCTATATTGAGTAACAGGTTACTCTAGGCAAAATTTGCCCAGATAACTCAGGAACAAGTGCTGACGTCCCGGTTTCGACCTTCCACCTCTTGTTTTGATGAATAGGCGTAGAAACCTTTATTTTGAGCTTGTTTTGATTATGGGACTATCTTGAGAGGATGCGATTAATCGGGCTTGAAAAACCTAAAAATCCTGCAACAAGAAACACATAGAGAAAAGTGCAAATGCATATGCCGGCGATGCGAATGCACATGCTTATGCAAAAGGAAAAGGAAGGAGGTCAAATTTTGGGTTACGACACTATGGTGACGGTCATTGTGTATTGGTGTTGTCGTTGCATATTGTATGTTGCATGCATTAATGGTGTTGGACGGTGGTCCGTTTTTGGTGAGCCTCAATCCTAGGTGGGGATTGGGTGCGAGTAGCTGATTTTGGTGTGATGGAATCAGTGAAGTATTATCGGTGGTGATGGTAACGAATTGGTGGGCTCTAATCCTAGATGAGTATCGGGGCAGTGAACCTGAGAGTTCATATTTTGGTACCACATGCATTGAGTCGAGTTGTTGAGTCTTATTGCATTGCATATTGGTTGCATTATTATTATGTTTGGATTATTGTTGTGTTAATGGTGTGGGAAAGTGTTGGTGGAATCGGTGATTGTACGTGTGATAATCTGATGCTTACTTATTGTCATGCTTTCCTTTATATAATTTTGATATCGCACCCCTTCTCTTTGAATGTTGCTTTTACATGGGCATCATGCAAATAATTCGTAGTAAGAGAGTGGATGTATGTGGAAGATGGTGTTTTCCTTTTATTTATAGAGTCGGCGTGTGCTCTGATGTGTAACACTGGGGGTTGGCGTTTGTGTGTCTATTTTCGTTGGTGGAGAATTATGTTATCTTATATGTTGAATTTTCGCTATAATTATATTATTTCATAATTATATTTTGAATAATTATTTGATGTTGATGTTTCTGCTGCTTAAATAAAATTGAGGTTCAGACACGGTGAATGTTTTACTATTATAATTACTATTAGTAATTTTTAAAAGAGACATGTGTTACATATTTGATTGTATGAGCAGGCGTTTGTCTAACTGTAGCATCCTAAATGTTTTTGTGTTGAATTTTTACTCTTATATTTTATTTAAATTACGCAGGGGATATTTAGGGAGTTACATAGTGGTATCAGAGCTGGTCTGTCTGCTCGGCCATGTTGTTGAGTCGGTGTGGTGTGATAGTTGAATACTGTCGATGTTGTCTTCTATTGCTGGAAGGAATGATGCTGCTATTGCAACTACTTTGCAGGCTGTTCATAATCAGCCTAATGTTGGGGGAACGATGAGTTCCATCATTTGGGGAAGTTCCAGATGAATAATCCGCCTATATTCAAGGGTTGGTATGATCCTGATGGAGCACAGGGTTGGCTCAAAGAGATTAAAAGAATATTTTGTGTGATGGATTGTTTAGAAGAGAAACAGGTGTGGTTTGGTATTCATATGTTGGTCGAGGAGGCTGATAATTGGTGGATCAACACTCGTCAGGTTTTGGAAGCTTCTGGTGAGTTGGTCACTTGGTCTGTGTTGCGTAGGGAGTTTTTGAGGAAGTATTTTCCTGAAGATGTTTGCGGGAAGAAGAAGATTGAGTTTCTGGAGCTGAAGTAGGGTAATTTGTCTGTTACAGAGTATACTGCAAGATTTGTGGAACTTGCTAAGTTCTATCCTCATTATAGTGAGGCGACTGTTGAGTTCTCAATGTGTATCAAGTTTAAGAATGGTTTGTGTCCTGAGATTAAGAAGGCGATTGGATACCAATAAATTTAGAGGTTTCTAGAGTTGGTGAACAACTGTAGAATTTTTGAAGAGGATAGTAAAGCTCGGTCAGCTTATTATAAGAGTCTGAGTGAGAAAAGTGGAAAGCAGAATGTGAAATGTGGGAAGCCATATAGTGCTCCAGCTGAGAAGGGTAAGCAAAGGGTTTCTGATGGTAAGAGGCCATGTGGGGGAGGTGCTCCTGCTCCTCTTAAGTGTTATAGGTGTGGTGAGTTCGGTTATCGTGTCAGTGAATGCAAGAGTGATGTGAAGAAGTGTTACCGATGTGGGAAGACAAGACATTTGGTTGCTGATTGTAAGGACAATGTGGTGACTTACTACAATTGTGGTGAACCAGGACATATCAGTACTTATTTCCAAAAGCCAAAGCAAGCTTCGACTAGAGGAAATGTGTTTGCTCTGTCAGGGATTCAGACTTCCAGTGATTATAGGTTGCTCAGAGGTATATGTTACATTAATAGTACACCTTTGATTACTATTATTGATACTGGCGCTACTCATTCTTTTATTGTTGCTGATTGTGTGAAAAGGTTAGGCCTTGTTGTGTCTGCTATGAAGGGGAAAATGGTTATCAAAACACCTGATAAGGGATCGATGAATAATTCTCTGGTTTGTTTGAACTGTCCTTTGTCAATATTTGATAGAGATTTTGGTGTTGATCTTATTTGCTTGCCATTGGGGAATTTTGATGTGATCTTGGGAATGAACTGGTTGGAGTTCAATAATGTACATATTAATTTTTATAATAAATCGGTGCGGTTTCTTACTCCTGATGATGAGGAAGAAGATGGTTTCTTGTCTGCTATAGAGTTGAGAGAGCTTTTGGAAGAGGAAACTCAGGTGCTTGCATTTTTTACGTCCTTGGCTGTGAAGAGTCAAGCTGTGGTTGATGAATTGTAGGTGGTGCGTGAATTTCCAGATGTGTTTCCAGATGATATTTTAGATGTATTACTAGAGAGATGTGGAGTTTTCTATTGATCTTGTCCTTGGTACCAAACTTATTTCTATGGCACCATACAGGACATCAGCGTCGAAGTTAGCAGATTTGAAGAAGCAATTAGAAGATTTGTTGGAGAACAAATTTGTGAGACCAAGTGTGTCACCTTGGGGAGCTCCGATGTTGTTCGTAAAGAAGAAAGATGGTAGTATGAGGTTTTGTGTGGATTACCAACAATTGAATAAAGTGAAGATTAAGAACAAGTATCCACTTCCGAGAATAGATGACTTGATGGACCAGTTGGTGGGTGCGTGTGTGTTTAGCAAAATTGACTTGAGGTCGGGTTATCATCAAATTTGAGTGAAGAATGAAGATATTCAGAAGGCGGCTTTCAGGACTCGGTATGGACATTATGAATATTTGGTGACGTCATTCGGTGTTTCTAATGCACTTGGAGTGTTTATGGAGTATATGAATCGTAATTTTCAAACTTATCTGGATCAATTTATATTAGGTTTTATTGATGACATTCTAATTTATTCTAAATCAAAACAAGAGCATGTTGAACATTTACGAATTATGTTGCAACTGTTGAAAGAGAATAAGCTTTATGCCAAGTTGTCAAAGTGTGAATTCTAGTTGAAAGAGGTGAGTTTTCTTGGTCATGTTATTTCAGGTGATGGTATTGTTGTGTATCCGTCCAAGGTAGGTGCAGTTCTACAATGGAAGGCTCTGAAGTTGGTTACAAAGATTATAAGCTTTTTGGGCTTGGCTGGTTATTACCGCAGGTTTACCGAAGGCTTTTCTAAGTTAGCACTTCCATTAACTCAGTTGACTTGTAAAGGTAAAGCATTTGTGTGGGATATCCATTGTGAGAAGAATTTTATTAAGGTGAAGAAGAGATTGACTACAACTCTAGTTTTGATTTTGCTTGAACCGAATGAACCGTTTATGGTATATTGTGATGCGTCTACGATGGGTTTAGGTAGTGTGCTGATGCAAAATGGAAAGGTTGTGGCTTATGCTTCACGACAACTGAGGGTTCATGAGAGAAACTATCCTACTCATGATTTAGAGTTGGCTGCATTGGTGTTCGTGTTGAAGATTTAGAAGCATTACCTTTATGGTTCCAGATTCTAAGTGTTAAGTGATTACAAGAGATTGGAGTATCTATTTGATTAGAAGGAATTGAATATGAGGCAATGTAGATGGTTGGGATTCTTGAAGGATTATGACTTTGGCTTGAATTATCATCCCGGTAAGGCTAATGTTGTAGTTGATGCTTTAAGTCGGAAGTCTTTGCATATGTCTGCTATGATGGTTAGAGAGTTGGAACTTATTGAACAGTTTAGAGACTTGAACTTGGTCTGTGAGTTGACACCGCAGAGTGTGATGCTGGGTATGTTGAAGATCAACGATGATTTTCTTAATAATATTAAAGAGAGTCAGAAGTTGGATATGAAGTTGGTGGACTTGATGGTTGGGAGTAATCAGACTGAGGATAGTGATTTTAAAGTGGATGAGCAAGGTGTGCTGAGATTCCGTGACACAATTTGCATTCCTGACAATTCTGAGTTAAAGAAGATGATTTTGGAAGAAATTCATAGGTGTAGCTTGAGTATCCATCCAGGAGCTACAAAGATGTATCAGGATTTGAAGAGGATATTTTGGTGGCCTGGATTGAAACGTGATGTGGCACAATTTATGTATGCTTTTTTGACTTGTCAGAAGTCGAAAGCTAAGCATCAAAAACCTACAGGGTTGATGCAACTGTTGGATATTCCATAGTGGAAATGAGATAGTATTTCTATGGATTTTGTGACTGGGTTACCGAATACTCTGAGAGGGCATGATGCCATTTGGCTGATTATTGATAGACTGACAAAGTCGGCATATTTTATTCCGATTAACATTAGTTTTTCCTTGTAGAAGTTAGCAAACATATATATCTGGGTGATTGTGAAGCTGCATGGGGTTCGGCTGAGTATTGTGTCGGATAGAGATCTGAGGTTCTCTTCCATATTTTGGGAGAGTTTGCAGGAGGCTTTGGGTTTGAAGCTGAGGTTGAATTCTGCTTATCATCCGCGGACAGATTGTCAGACAGAGAGGACTATTCAGTCATTGGGGAATTTGCTGAGAGCTTGTGTTCTTGAACAAAGAGGTGCTTGGGATAGTCATTTACCGCTTATTGATTTCACTTATAATAAAAATTTTCATTCTAGTATTGGAATAGCGCATTTTGAAGCTTTGTATGGTCAGAGATGTAGGACACCTTTGTGCTGCCATGAATTTGGGGAGAGTGTGGTGCTTGGACCTAAAATTGTCCAGCAGATTACTCAGAAGGTGAGGCTGATTCAGGAAAAGATGAAAGCTTCATAGAGTAGCCAGAAGAGTTACCATGATAAGAGAAGGAAGGATCTTGAGTTTCAAGGGAAACTGTGTATTCTTGAGAGTCACTCTGGTGACCGGTGTTGGTCGTGCTTTGAAGTCGAGGAAGCTTACTCCTCGGTTTATTGGTCTATATCAGATATCAGAGAGGTTGGATTTGTTGCTTATAGAGTGGGGTTACCACCAAATTTGTCGAATTTGCATAATGTATTCCATGTTTCACTACTTCGGAAGTATGTTTCGGATCCGTCGCATGTGATTCCTATGGATGATGTGCAGGTGAAGGATAACCTTACAGTTGAGGCCTTACATGTGAGAATTGATAACTGTGAAATGAAGCAGTTGAGAGGCAATAAGATTGCTCCCGTGAAGGTAGTGTGGGGAGGCGCTGTCGGGGGGAATATGACTTGGGAGTTGGAGAGTAGGATGCGAGAGTCGTATCCAAAGTTGTTTGCATCAGGTAAATTTTTTAGGACGAAAATGTTCTAAGTGGGGGAGAGTTGTAACACCTTAGTTTAGTTAATTAAAATTTCATAATTAAATTATGTGATGTTGTGTGATTGTATGTGTTGTATGGTGTTTTGGTGTGTTTGAGATACCCTTTGGTGTGGGGTAGTGGCCTTAAGAATATGAATTTAAGGTGTTGAGGGTGTGTGAGTAAAAGTGTAGAACTTGGTGGTGTGGTGAGAAAGACTAATTAAATTATATTAGTTAATATTTATTTAATTATAATATTATATGAATATTAATTTAATTAATTTTTTTATGGAAATTATTATTATTATTTTAATTAGTTGGATTTAGTATTAATAATAATAATAATAATAATAATAATAATAATAATAATAATAATAATAATACTAATATAATAAGGAGATAAGGGAGAGAGGGGATAGAAACTTTCAGATCGTGAAAATCCAGAGAAAATGAGAAAAAGAGAAGAGTGGAGCTAGGGCAAGGAAGGAGAAGCTAGGAAAAATCCCCATTGTTAAAGGTTGAAGAAACTTTACAAGAACTCTAAGGTAAGGGTGGGGTTCCTATTATCTAAGTGTTTGTATGATGATGGTTGGTAGATTATAACTATGCATGTTTGTGTTTCTCTTCTCTCTATGTTATGATCTTTGTTACAATTTTGTATTTGTTGGATTGCATATTTGATTGATGAACTATGAGTTGTATGATGATGTTGTGATTGATGAATAATTGGTGAATTGTTGTATTGTTGATGTTGGAACCATGTAATTGATGGAATTGTATGATGTAGATGTTTTGTTGTTGTTGATTGTTGCGAGTCAGAGTCGAAACTTAATTTATGAATGTTTTTGGTGGAAAGAATTGGGGTTTTGATGTTTTGAAAACTGATTTTTGGGTAGAGTGATGTGTTAAACGAGTTGTATGAAAAGTGTGGTTTTTAGGGGTATTAAAAAGTGATTTTCATTTGGAATAGCAGCAGAAAAGTGCTTCTGCGCACAGTATAATCGGTTACCAGAACTGATGTAACCGATTACACTGCTTTAAAAATACATTTTTAGGCAATCCTGTGAGGGTGTAAACGGTTACCTGGAATATGGTAACCGGTTACACTGAGTGTCTTTTACGTGGAAGTGGGTGGTTACATGGGGTGTAACCAGTTACACTGGGAACATTTTTTGAAAAACTTTAAAAAAATCATATATTGAGTTTCGGGTGTGTGATTCGGGTGCCGTTCGAAGCGTTAGAAAGCTGGCACAAAGAACTTTATTATAAAATTGGTTTCAGTACCTGAAAATGAATCATTTTCACTGTGATGGTGTTAAATGCATTGTGGTACTTATGTTGTGGTGTGACATATTCGTAAATGCATTGTCGCTACTTGGTATATTGTATGTTGATGTTGTTGAACTATTATAGCATGGGTCTGGTGCATGGTGGCCAATATTGGCAAGGTACATTGACTATGGTGATGGTCATTGTGCATTGGTGTTGTCGTTGCATGTTGTATGTTGCATGCATTCATGGTGTTGGACGGTGGTCCGTTTTTGGTGACATCAATACTAGGTGAGGATTGGGTGTGAGTAGCTGATTTCGGTGGTGATGGAATCAGTGGAGCGTTATTGGCGATGATGGTAACGAATTGGTGGGCTCTAGTCCTAGGTGAGGATCAGAGCGGTGAACCCGAGAGTTCACATTTTGGTACCACATGCATTGAGTCGAGTTGTTAAGTCTCATTGCATTGCATATTGGTTGCATTATTATTATGTTTGGATGATTGTTGTGTTGATGGTGTGGGAGTGTGTTGGTGGAATGGGTGATTGTGCATGTGATAATCTGATGCTTACTTATTATCATGCTTTCCTTTATATAATTGTGATATCTCACCCCTTATGTTTGAATGTTGCCTTTACATGGACATCGTGCAGATAATCCGCAGTAGGAGAGTGGATGTATGTGGAAGATATTATTTTCTTTTTATTTATAGAGTCGGCGTCTGCTCTAATGTGTAACATTGGGGATTGGTGTTTGTGTGTCTATTCCTGTTGGTGGAGAATTATGTTATCTTCTATGTTGAATTTTCGTTATAATTATATTATTTCATAATTATATTTTGAATAAACATTTGATGTTGATGTTTCCACTACTTAAATAAAATTGAGGTTCAGATATGGTGAATGTTTGACTATTATAATTACTATTAGTAATTTTTAAAAGAGACGATGTTACATATTTAATTGTATGAGCAGGTGTTTGTTGAACTGTAACATCCTAAATGTTTTTGTGTTGAATTTTTACTCTGATATTTTACTTAAATTACGCGGGGGATATTTAGGGTGTTACATGACACCCCTCACCTTACAAAACGATTTTGTTTGGATGAGTTATGCCAAACTCTAATAAGGACGATTTATGCTTCTTTAAGTCAGACTTTTATGGTTGTCCTTCTTTGATCTTGTCTTCTTCTCTTTCTTCATTACATTACAAAAAATAATACTCCTTTTACATGCCAAGTACCTTTTATTTTGTATAGCTCTCATTCATGTATTTTTTTCACTGTTAACCTTTCATGTATCCAATTGTGAATGATATGTTAACCAATAAAATCTTCAATTTGTACATATACATATAAAAATAAGGACACTTATACTAGTGTTAAATTGCTATTCCACAAGTTTCACTTTTATTCAATGAATTGCTAAGTAACTATGGTATTTGGATCGAACTCTAGTGTCGAGCAGGGTAGTTTCATGGTTTGACATGAGTGATGCATGCTGGAGTCGAAGTCTATTCAAGCATGATGTCGAAATATGTTAGCTATGTGTTTAAGTTAACATATCAAATTGGGCCTTGCTTGTAAGCATAATTGTTAAGTTAGCTTGTAGCCTAAGTTAGCTTAGTAGTCTATAAATAAACTAGTTCTCTCAGGTTGTTGAGAGAGGTTAATTGTTGGTATTCCTTGTAATCTTTGAACCCTTATTGAGAAAGTGAATAGAAAAACATATTTAACCAATTCTTATTTTTCTTCTTTCTTCTTCTCTCCCTTTTGTAAAACTTAATAGGGTTTCTTGTGCTTGTTCAATCAACTCAATTTTTATCTCATATTTTGGTTTGTTATTAACGACATCAATTCACAACAAACTGGTGCGATGAGTGTGGAGGAGAATGTGAGAGCAAGAGTTGTCTCTACAAGTCAATCTATGTTTTGATGATAACAATACGTATATGTGAAAGAACTATTTTATGTTCTAACGTGTGTTGTGTGCAGATCATAATTACTGAAGATATCAGATCCAACAAAGCACCAACCAAATGAGCGTAATTGATTATATGCGAAGTTACTATGTGTGACACAAAGTCGCAAGAAGCAAGAATGCTTCTGTATCTAATCATGATCAGTCAGATCCAAGGATGTCGATATTGCTGTTGCAATGCTCTTGTGGATGCTCTCTGAAAATGGTTAAGATTCTGAAGATAGTGAAGCTTTTGAAGAAGACAATGTTATAGAGAACCAAAGTGCTGAAGACTCTCATGACTTGAAGTTCTGAAGGCTGAAGGCTCTGAAGACCAAGTACAGAAAGACTCTGAAGACTTATGCATTTAGAAGATTACGATTCCAAAGGTCAAGTGCTGAAGACTCTGAAGACGGATTCCTAATGGACGAGTTCTGAAGTTTCGGAAGACTTGAAGTAGTTAAGGATAATTTTCTTAAAGACAAGTGCTGAAGTTCTGAAGACTAATTCCTAATGGACTTCTTCAAAAGACTGAAGACTTGACGTATCAGATATCCTATTAATAAGGCTCTACTCATGCTTCAATAAATTACCATCAGAAGCCTCTGAAGTTTGGAAGTCAAATGTTACTATTGTGAACAACTGTACACACTTCCCAAGAAGATATCCCATCACTTCTCCCACAGCAAAAAGGAGATGTGTATGTACAGCTAATTATTACACAACGTCTCTTTTCTAATAGCCAACAGTATTTCAAACGGCTATATTTCTACTAGGCTATTTAAAGGAAAGCGTTCTCGCTTCTGATGTGTCGATTTCATTGATCATCAATTGGATATATCATTCATGAATTGACCAAGTTATTATGTGAAGAGAGCAACAATGATGAGTTCTCGTTTGTACACTTAAAATATCCAAAGTTATCACCATTTACACATGGCCAATGTTGTTGGAGCTTAAGATCATCATTCAACACAACAATAACAAATTGATACAGAAGTTGTTGATGAAGAAGACAACATTGAAAATCAGTCAAGTCATCAACCACCTTCTCGTCAGCGCTACATTGAAGATCTGAAGCAAGGAGTTGTTGCTCAAAGCTTACTCAACCAAGAAGACGAAGAAGAATAAGATCTACAAGATGTCAACAACTGTCAAATCATTATACATCTCTGTAGTTTCTTAGAATAGCAAGGAGCTGTTGTTCACATCTTGCATGAACACTTGTGTGTTCTTTGTACTTAAACTTAGGAGTAATCTGCTTGTTAAGAAGCATCATTGTAATCTCCTGTTAAACTAATTCTTGGTGAATTAGCATTCCTTAAGTGGTCAGTGTGACCGGAGACTCGATAAGACAATGGCGAGATGTCATTGTGGGAAATCCTGAAATAGGGTCAGTAACATTATATTCTTGCGATGAATCCCTAAATGTCTAGCTGTGAAAGCCTAGCAGTAGATCTTGCGAGATTGGAACCTGCAGGTCAATGTTCGTTATATTTATTAAGTTGAATCCCTGAACGGTTCATTGCATGTTAGTCACAGTTGCGGTTGTTCATGTTGTTAGTCACCGGCCGTTGCCCGTGCATCTGTAATCGAGATTGATTATAGTGGATTAAGACCTTGTGTTCAAGGAAAAATCACCTGAGGAGGGTGGACTGGATTAGCCTTTGTGGTAAACCAGGATATATCATGTGTTCTTTACTCTTATGCTTAATGTCTTTGTTTATGTTTCTATATTGAAGATCAGAACCTTACATAAGCAAGTCAGAACCTTGCAACTCTGATAAGCTTCCGCTCTGCAAGTTTTGAATGATGTACACATCATTCAGACTCTTATTAGTCCTCACGCTCTAAGCATTGCCAAGTCTGAATATAACTTCGCAAGTTAGAGTCTCTCAACAAACTCTGATGTAACGTAAAGTGTCTTATTGACAAGAAGCGAAAAGTTGTTAAAAGAGTAAATACACAATTCAAACCCCCCTTTCTTGTGTCTTTCTTGTACCTTCAATTGGTATCAGAGCTCCGGTTCTGTTATTGATGGATATCAAACACTTAACAGTGTCATAAAAATATCCAGACACGTTGCGTAGAAATACTCTGGGTGAGATTGAAATCCACTTACCATTTCTGTAACAGTTCAGAAGATGACTGTGTACAAAATTGTAATCAATCTGAGTACTTGAGCAAATCACGGATTTTAGAAGTTTTTGCAGTTTTCAAACAACTAAATCTTCCTCACTTAAGTTTTAATGAAGATCGAAGAATCAGCTGAGAAGATAGATTCATCAGATAAGTAGTAGTATATGTTGAATGCTTATCTTGGAAGATACGTGTGGATGAACCAGGTATTTGCTCAAAGTTGAATCATCAGAAAATAAGAAGTCTTGTTTGCTGGAGATTAATTCTTTATGAGTTTTTGAGATGTTTTCAAGAAACGGAGTAGGTCCACCCTTGACTTTCTTGTTTGAAACTCATTCAGAACCTCTTCATGTAAAGAAAAAAGATTGTTGTTCTATGATTTTGAACTTCAGAATGAAGTCTACTGAAGTCAGAGAACTGAAGAAATCAAAATGTTAGAAATGATTCAACATCTGAATCCTGACTAATCAAGAAGTTGAAAGATTCAATGAAGTACTGAATATTGTTTTCTTGAAAAGCTAGAAGAATATTCAGGAAGAAGAAATTTAAGTACTTGATCATAATAAATCCTAAATCTTGGTTGAACAAACTCAGATGATTAAAGTTCTGTTAAACTTGAGATTCTATCTCAATAGAAACAAATGTTATTGGTTAGATTCTATCTGATAAGTTTCTCAGAACTTCTTTAATCTGAAATCAGAAGATGTTCAAGTTGATGCATTAACTAAAGTCATCTCCTGAAGTCAAAAGGATTTAAGTTACTAATGTTTTCAGAATGAAGAAATCAGTTGACATTCCTTTAGAAGAAGATATGTTGTTGATCTTTGATGGACTAATTCTAAAATCAAGTGAAATCAGCATTGTGAGATTAAGAAGTGTCATGCAAATTATATGTTGTGCTACACACATGTTTGATGATACTTGATTCTGAACATAATCTGCATCTGTTGTAGAAACCTAGTCAGAAGATGTTAGGAGATGTCAATCAATTCACTTTAGCTCATAACCACCCAAGCAGTTTATGATCAAGCTAAGTTTTTATTGATGTTCTGAAAATTTGAAACGTGTTGAAAAACAGTATTCTGATGTTCAAGATCAGAACCTCTGATTGGCTGTTCTCAGAAATCAGATGAATATATCTGAACGTGAAAAAGGAAAGGATTTTTGAATAGATTGATTATAGCTATCAAACTGGGATCAAAAATTCAGAAAATAAATTGTATTCTTCAGAAGTCAGAATACAAATGAACCTTTACAGAATGAGGGAACTATCAACAGACCATTCTAAAGGAAGTTGTAGCTAAAAGGTGATGACTAAAAGCTCAGAACGAAATGCATGCATGTGCAGCATGCGATTAAAACTTCAGACCTTCTAAGAAAGAAAGATCAGAGTAGAATGGATAATAATCAGATAGTCTGTAAAGATTTTAGTATCCTTCAAGTACGATTTCCTTCCACCTATGGCCTTTTGTTAAATCTACTTGAACATGTTATTAAAAATCCAAAACGATTGTCATGTCATGTCAAGTCTCAAGAGAATAGGTTAGAAAAGTAATTAGAATCTCTTAGGTTCTTCTCTATACGCATTTGTGTATGGCAGATGAATAGCTAGAGTAAATCAGTCTCATATGTAAGATTATTCGTATCTGACAAATCACTCTGTGTCGGTTGCCTCCTATAGTTTATGAGTATACCCTAACCAGTATTCTTATACTAATCTCTCTCTCTCTCTCTCTCTCTCTCTCTCTTAGAGTCTTTCCATCCATTTAGTCAGTCTGGAAAATAATAATGATAAATTACATCAATTCAACATCCCTCGAATCATCTTAGATAGGAGAACCTATTCCCAACTGCCTTACCATGTTCTCTAATTAGGAATATCTTAACCATTCAATTCTCCTTAAAATACACATATTAAATGACATATGTTTAAGTACGAAATTGGAAAGCGTGCTTCCTTGTCAATAATAGCCTGTAACCTAGCTCTGCAGCTACTAACCCAGCGTAATAATTTTCTGACAATTTAGGACTTGATTTCGTGTTGGAAGAAATAAAAATTCTCATCCTTGCGTCTGTGGTTACGCGCTCATTAAGGAAAATAAATAAAAATTCTTGGGACCAGGAATTACGTCTCTTCGTTTTTATAACGCCACTCTTCACAAAAGGTTAACTTCTGCTAAGAATTAATTGAGAAGAATTGTATAAGTAAAGTCTTGGTCTTCCCTAGGCTAACAGACTGTTACACTACGTGACTGTTCCAGACTATCCCTACCTACTCTAGAGTCTAGGTAATCATGAACCAATTCTTCTAACCCATTCAATTAAAGTCTCTTCCCTTGCCTATTTAGGGTCATACCACTCTTCTAAAATCCTTCATTACCTCCTATCCTCAATCATCTTAGTACTCTAAAAACACTTCTGAAAATGACTCCAAGAACCTTTTATGGGAACAATGATCTTCTAGAAGTCATCATTGAGAAACGACCAAATCCAGGAAGTATTAGTCAAAACTTTTTTCTTGGGATTCATTCTCAAAACTGGAATGGGTACCTATCCATGCTAAGAGGATCAATTTATCCTAACATCTTAAAGACCTTTTGGATCAATGCCTCTATTAGCAGCAATGGTCTGACTATCTCTTCTGAAATCTATGGTCTTCCTGTTACACTCAACACCACAAACATTGCTGAAGCTATTGACTGTTCCCCAGGTGGTGTCATACCTAATCATGCATCCATTCGATGCACCTCTGTGCTGAAATGCATCATATTTTTGATGAAGAATCTGCCTTTGAACCCTCAAACCCTGAAAAAATCCTGCCTACAGCAAAAGGATGGTTCAAGTTCATCCTAACACATATTAAACCTCGCGGTATAACTAAGGACTTTCTATATCATGATGATAAGCTCCTCATCATGTGTCTTCTTAGGCCAATACCTATAGATCTTTCCCAAGTAATCTTTGACCATTTTAAAGAGTCAATCATCACGTCAAGAACCATGAACCAATCATTCATTTCGTATGGGAGAGTCTTATCAGAAGTACTCTTCAGAGTAGGAATCGTGCAAAAGATATGCATAGTTCGATGTGGTCTAGATACTGCTCTGGATAGGAAGTTTTGTGAGACCCTTGACAGCAGATGGTTCTCACAAAATTAGACGATTACTTGTAGGCTATGTTATCAGTTGCAATAGCTCATTAAGACCACATATGTAATTACTAACTAATTTAATGAAGTATGTGTTGTCTCTATGCTTACATCTGTGTCTGAGCACTTATTAGACAGATTAGATGAATATTCTTGAAAATAGAAAAACGTATCTCTCTGTTTCCATTCCTAATTAAACAATACCACTCTTACTATGCACTTATTGCGAATCCTTGACTTCTGTCAAGAATTAATTATAAAATTCTATGCGTGATCTCTTGGTCTTTCCAAGATTGGCAATCTGTTAAACTTAGTGCTGGTCTCTTAACCTATTCATAGCTAGCCTAAAATATCTAGGAAATAATGAACCTAACGATAGGAGTCACAAGATTTTATTAACTCTCCCTATTCATTGTCTATTTAAGGCACCATGTTCACTCCCCTATCCACTATTCCAAACCATCTCAGTCAGTGTCTCTCTTTAGTATTTCCTCTAAAATGTCCACCTCTCATCCAAAACCTACTAAAAATGAAATCTCTGAGTTAAGAATCCTAAATGAATTCTCTGTGAACACCAGTTCTCTCAAAGAACTTGGCTTGACAAGAACTTCGTCTGAATTAAAATGTCAAAAATGGGAAGGTTATCTTGAGATGCTTCCAAGTCTCATTTACACAGATCTTGTCAAAGAATTGTGGGAAAATGCTGATGTGTTTTCCAACGTGTACAACCAGCACATCATTCAGTTATCTGTCTCTGGAATTTTCGTAGTAATTAAACCCTCTGTCATTTCACAGGTAATCAAGTGCGATGAAAATGGTGACACCATTGAAGACTACATGGAAAGAAAATTCTTCAATGATCTCATGTACAAGATTCATTATGGAAACGGTCCTTCTAACTGTGCCTCCACACTCATCCCCTCTGCAAAAATCTGGCACAGGATCATGGAAACTAACTTAAAACCTAGAGAAAAATAAACCTCCCTCAAACCATGTTCAATCACTTGCTGGAACAAATCCTCTTGTCTAAAGACAAGTCTTCCTTTAGTATTCCATATGGAAGGGTCATATCTCGTGTTCTTGAGATTTAGGATGTAATCTCTAGATTAGAACACATTGGAGCAATTGAAGAATGGTCACCCATGAATTATGAGGAATTCTCTGGAATTCCCTGAAGGATAATAGGATAGAATTATGATTATTTTGCTCTCTGTTTTGTTACCTTGACTCTTGCATTATGTATTCTCCTCTTGATTATGAACGAAGTTTCCTTTGAATGGCTTTAAGGACTATATAAATATCATTCTCAAAACTATGAAACATTTATTTTACTATTAATGCTTAAATGATAATATCTTTTGAATTTATTATATCAATCTTCATATGCTTAAATGCTCAGATGCTCTAAAAATTTTTGATGATGTCAAAAAGGGGGAGAAATATAATATGATTTTGATTGGAAAGAAAAATCTTAAAACAGAAAGAATGCAACTCAAACAAGTAATCAATCATATAAAATGCATTACTACTAATGATTGTTGTTTGATGTTTATCCGAGGAACTCTGAACAAGTTCACTAGGCATTCTAAGAACAGGTTAAGAAAGAAGACTATGTTAGAAGTTCTTATGAACTGATGGATATATGATAGAAGTTTTACATTTCGTGAACATTGTCGCACCTCTAAAAATCATCGAAGACACGACCCTCGCGCGAAAGGCGTGGAATAGTTCGATAGAGTCGCCACCAAACTTTATTTATCCCAAAAGAGGGAAACAAAAATATCGAGAAAACCTTTAAGGGAGATAGGAACATGGTCTTCGCAACCACATTCTGGGTTTGGGAGTCAGTTACGTGAGAGGAAGGTACGCGCACCCCCTCACGTCTGTTGTACTCAACGGGAACCTCTTAGTTCGAATTGTGATGAGCGTTGGCTAAGCTTGTTTGTTTTCTTCTCAACGATAAATGTGAAATGGTAAGATAAAAGGAAATGATGCTATGGGAAATGGGGTGGTTTTAGGTTAGGGTGCTCACCAAGGATTGGGGCCCTTGTGCTTACGTATGCTCATTCGGACGAGAATGAGAAATCAGAGCAATCGTAGTTCGACTACGGGAAGGGATTGAGGGAATACGGAAGATGGAGGGAAGGTAGCTCGCCAAGATCATTGCAATCTTGTGCCTGCGTATCTTTATTCGGATGAGAATAAAGAATCAGAGCAGTCGTAGTTCGTGGTACACCCACGAAAAGAAGTTAGGGTTTAAATTTTAGGAGACGAAAGATTGAATGACATACAACCCAAGGGGCATGCCTCGAGAGCATTCACTCAAGAATCCAAGGAATGCTAGACTCCAAGAACTCAGTTCTTTCATGAGTTGATTACAAAAATGTTTGATAAGGATTAAGTGTTTTAAGACGAAAAGGTGAATGAATAACAACCCAAGGGGCGTGCCTCGAGAGCCATTCATTCGAAGACCCAAGGAATGCTAGACTCCAAGAATCTCCTCCTTTTGCTAGTTGATTAAGAAAATGGTTTGAAAAAAAGATGATCGAATTGAATGGGTTGCAAAAACACGTGAGGATCGATACTAGTCCCTAAGGGTGCTCCTAGTAACGAAACCTCGAGATGCGCGAGTGTGCGTTTGATGGCGAGGCAAAAGGGGCTCGACTTACGATTGGGCTCGACGACGAATCAAGGATTGGTTTGAAAATGGTTTAATTTAAAAGGTCGAAAGGTTGAATGAATGACAACCCAAGGGACGTGCCTCGAGAGCCATCCATTCGAAGATCTAAGAATTGCTAGACTCCAAGAATCTCCTTCTTTCGAAGTTTGATTGAGAAAATGTTTGGTTGCGTGGTACGAATAGAGTTTTTTTGTATGGAGGCGCGAATATGAGGTTTGATTTGTTAAGTGTTTTAGGGAGAATGACGATTATTCGATAAACGAGACGTTGGTCCCGCAACCAATTAATCGGGGCATTACTGGGATGCTAGATCCCAACGACACCTTTTTCATTCGATTGATTTACGAAATATTGTTTGATGCACAACGAAAGTACATATGGAATGCTAGACTCCAATGGCATTCCTTTGTCCAAATAATTAAGACGGGTATTTTAGAAACGAAAGGTCGAATGATCACAACCCAAAGCGTGCGCCTCAATAGTGGTCACTCAAGAACCCAAGAAGTGCTAGACCTCAAGAATTCAATTCTTTTGGAATTTAGTTATGAAAAATGGTTTGAATAGATGTGTTAAGTGTTTTAATTGGACTAAGTGTTTCGGCGTTTCGATAGTTTTAGTGTGAATTAATTGTTTTTTTAGAAACGAAAGACGAAACAATCACAACCCAAGGCGTGCGCCCCAAGAGCGATTGTTCAAGAACCCAAGAAGTGCTAGACCTCAAGAATTCACTACTTTCGTAATTAATTAAGAAAAAAGTTTGATTAATCGTATTTCTGAAAATAGTAATCAGATTTTGAAAATATATTTTGAAATGGTCCAAGATTTTTGTTTAGACGATTAATTTGGATTGGAAGTCGACCAAAGTTTTTAATTTATGATGGAAGTGAAGCCCATGATCCTTGGGCCCTTTGAACTCGGGCCATGAAGGACCCAGTTCGTCCACTTGATTCATGGGGCAATGCAACCAGTACCCTAGCCATTTGTTTTCTTCAAGTCCAAGACAACTCATCAATGCAGTAGACAAGTGTCATGGGGAAGGAGAGAAATGAGGCACATTGGTCAGCGAAAAGCTTTTATTGAAATGCTGACTCTAAATCAAATGTTAAAAATAACCGAGCATGAAAAACACAATGTCCCTGAACCTCTCTTCTCTACTTATTCTATCCCTTTCCTTTAACCTTACACCAATCATGAAAAACCGATGGAAAACAAAATCACATCTGGGATACTTTATGAAGACCACCATGAACACCGATGGTGTTCATCGACACACAGCCCAGATTCACATACAACCCACATGAAAATTGTCATACGTATGGTTCTAACTCCCAATCTAAGACCAATTTCAATAAGCAATCATCATGTACCCAGATTAACCATAAACCCCAAATTGAAACCCTAAATTAAAACCATTTCAAGTAATAAAATAGCATACAATCATGGAGGCACACAATAAAGGTTCGTACAACCTGGAATCAGCGTAAAAGAGGCTCGCCGGAGCTTTTCAACCCCGACGAGATTCTGGGGATAGCGAAGTTACCTCAGGTATGTGGCCGGTTCTTTTCTCAGCTGCTTTTATTGCTTTTTATGAAAGTTCTTTATGCTCTACTTCTTCTACTTTTCTTTCTCCTTTGTGTACGAGCTTGGTTTGCTTCTGCTTGCTTCTTTTCCTGTATCGTGTCTTCCTTGTACCTTGCTAAAAATGATGCGTTCTGAGAGTGTAGATTTGTGGCTAAGCTCGCCTCGCACAGAGCTCTGATGTGAGCTCTGAGAAGGTTTGGAAACAAAGAGGTTTAGGGTAGGTTGGGGTGGATTTCAGCAGAGTAACGCTAGGTTTTCTGTGGGTGTTATGTTTGAGTGAGTTTGACTAGCTCGATTCAGATGAGTCTCAGTGTGAGACTCAGTGAACCTTAGGTTGTAAGCTTTGTGTGAGGGTATGAGGGATGATTTTAGCAGAGATTCGCTAGGTTTAATTTAGTGTCCTTTGCCAATGATTGGGCGCGTATTTATAGGGGATTTGGGGCTTGGTTGGTACGTGTGATTTAAGGAATTCTCAGAGGAATATCCTCTAATTCGTGTGAGTATGAGCTAGGAATTTGCAATTCCGTTAGAGAGGATCCTCGTAGTGGGATTTTTTGGGACCAAGGCTGATGGTGACTCATTCTATTTGTCTGTCTGTAGTGAATGAGAAATCTTCTAGAATGCATTAGTTTTTCACCTTTTTTTTTTTACCGTGAAAATATGTGATTTCTGCAATTTTACCTCTTTTGGCTTTATGCTGACGTGGTGGTCAAATTACATTATCTCATACTGACTCTTCCTTTGTTTTATCCATAACAGGGAAACGTTGCCACCAATTATTCCTCTTGTTGTGAGCTTTGTTCATCATCTACAATCAGCCATGATCCAAGTAAACATTAGATATTGCCAAGGTGCTGCCAAATTTGATGCGCAAGGGGTCTTTTAGGTTCCTAAGGTATGGCTGACTGCTTAACTTATTCATGGCTATTGTGAAATGTTATTAAAGTTTGATTTATGGTACTATTGTGAATCATGATCACTGCAGGTTTTGTTTGGATTGAATCTTACTCCTTCAAATTCCAGGTTTCAAATCATGGCAATTGGCATAAAAGCCTCTTGGGGACCAAGGTGGATGTTAGAAGATAGCTTGGCACAGCAATGGAGACTTGAGGAATAAGGCCTAGAACTCTTGGACTTTAAGCTCATGGTTATTTGCATATGGCCAGTATGTACGCTATGTGGTTGTGGCTATTTTGTGGATCATGTGAATCATGGCTTATTATTGTGGATGCAGGTTGTATTACGGTTCATGGCTGGTATTGCTGCAATTGTTTCATCTGTAGCTTTATATGAAATGCACTCATGCATATGGTTGATAGGATGCCACTTTGCATGAAAAACTCTTTCTTATATGCTGTCATAAATTTGCTCACACTAACCAAACTTCTTTCTTTTCATATGTATTCCATGCATTTGGTACTTGTATTGAAGAAGAGCTTGAGTGAGGCTTGAAACATGAAGGATTTGATCATGTCATTGATCATACACAGCCATTTCTAATCATCAAAGCAACCATGGTAAGTGAAATTTTAACAACTACCAAGTCCTTCTTAATTAGAAAATGATGTGTTCATCCTAATGCCTTCTGTTCTTTGTAGGATACATTAAAGGAAGTCTTGTTTGCGTCCTACAAACGACATTGTTGTGATTGAGCATACACTTCCAGGAAAAATGGCAACTTTGCCTTGGTGTCAACATTCTTGTTTCTCATTTTCCTTTTGCTTTTATACAGTCTGTGACATTTTAGAACAAGGATGAATGATTTTAGCTCCTGGGTGTATTTTGTTCTTCTTAGGTTTTAAACTTGATGTAATTTGTAAAGGTCGCCTTTTATTGGTCCATATTTGTGATAATGCTTGTTCTAATTTTGAAACGCAACATCCTAGTAATCTATGAATTCAATTGAACTTGTATTCTTATATTTTACCACCTTGAGAAGCACAATAGTTTACAAACTCAAATGGTTCAATTACTATCTTATCATCAATACTTGAATGGTTGCAAATCCTTGGGGCAATCACGTCCTCACTGGGATCTTGGCAGAACACAATAACACATGAACAAGTTTTATCACAATTCTTGTTATGTTCTTTTTATGAAGGATGACATGGTTTTGTATGAATAAAAACTCTATTGGTAGCAAAATTAAGCCTTGGCATTGACTCTCCACTTGTAAACTTTGAAACACACCATCCGTGAATCATCCTTAAACCAAATATCAACCTTCCCATTGAACCAATTTTGAACTTTTCTCTTGAATCTTTATGCACAAAAATACACTTGGACATCAGAGAGCTGCAAATTGGGGTATGGATCTCAACACTCTGCCTAGACCCTAATTGAAGCTCTGAATACACGTCACTTGAATCACTACAGACTTTGACCTTGATCTTGAAACAATACTCTTACCCGACCAGGTTTAGGTCAAAATTAGGCGAACTTCAACACAATCCTGTCTTGATATCCATGCCTGAATTCATCCTTGCAACAAATGTACTTAGGAAATGGAAGCAACATATATTTTTGAATTTTTTGAATAATGGTTAGCGGATGGATGTACAAATGAAAATTATATACAGGTAGGACAAATTTGGGGTATGACAAACATGTGTTTAGAATCAGATCTACCCAGTACTATTCAGAAGTTGAGAACTGCCTGAAAGTCAAAGTTTATCTTGATCTCTGTCTCACTTGGTTCATAAGCTATAAGCTGTCTAAGAATATGAGATTCAGAACTAAGAATCAGAAGAAGAAAACTCTGAAAGTAGTCAAGACAAAGTCTACATCTCAAGATGCTTATTCAGAAGAATTGTGCAAATCAGAAATCAAGAATTATCTGAAGATCCAAAGAACACGTAGTTCTGATGTCTACCAAGAACCAATTAAGAAGAAAATGATTTGGTATCAGACTAAATCAACAAATGGTAATCAGACTCAGTATACATAAAGATTGGTATCAGACTCAGTCTGCAAATATCAATCAGAGCTAAGCTGTGAAATGTTTTCTACACCTTCATTGATATCAATCTTAGCACACTAAGGAAATACCCTTCAAGTGGTATGAAAAGAATTCCTTCAGTTGGAATCAGACACAACATACTCTGGTATAACTCAGTATCAGACTAAGATTAAAACATATGTACCAGTTTCAGAATCAAGCGTTGATTGATCACAATAATTAACCTTCAATTGGTATCTGATAAAAAATCAAGCTTTGATGAACCACTGAGTTGTGACAGTAACAAGGTTCTGAGATGAAGACATGTGTTCAAAGTCAAACTCTGAAAAATTCATGATCCATATTGGTGATTAAAAACTCATATTCCTGAATTAAGATTTTGAAGATCCCAATATCTGACTTATGGAAATTAGGGGGAGACTATCCAAAAGATTCAATTGTAAAATCTAAAATCTTCACAAAGTCTGAAACTCAGGGGGAGTTTCTCAAAAGACAGTGTCTGTCTCTGATGAATAGCGATGCTATGTTATTAGACAAGAACTTTATGTTTGTGCTTAAATGAATCTGCTGAAAAGTAGAAATGCTTCAGATGTCTCTGAAGATTATAAGCTCTGATACGACTACAAAGGAACTCAGTTCTAAAGATCTGAAGATGGAAGTTCTGATGAACTAGTCCAGATGCTAAAGACTCTCTGTTTTCTTATAGACAAGATAGAGAAGTAATCCTTTTCTATTCTTTGTTCTGGCAACTCAAGTTGTTATTCTGTATATCTTTGGATCATATAAGATTCTAGATGATCACAGATAAAACTTTGAGGATAACACATCCAGGGGGAGTTGTTGTTCCAGACTCTGAATATGTTTGTTTGGTGATTACCTTGTATAAAATGTTCAATCAAAATTCTTGGTTTTGTCATCATCAAAAAGGGGGAGATTGTGAGAGCAAGAGTTGTCTCTACAAGTTAATCTATGTTTTGATGATAACAATATGTATTTGAGAAAGAACTATTTTATGTTCTAACGTGTGTTGTGTGCAGATCATAATTACTGAAGATATCAGATCCAACAAAGCATCAACCAGATGAGCGTGATTGATTATATGCGAAGTTACTATGTGTGACACAAAGTCACAAGAAGCAAGAATGCTTCTGTATCTGATCATGATCAGCCAGATCCAAGGATGCCGATATTGTTGTTGCAATGCTCTTGTGGATGCTCTCTGAAAATGGTTAAGATTCTGAAGATAGCGAAGCTTTTGAAGAAGACAATGTTATAGAGAACCAAAGTGCTGAAGACTCTCAAGACTTGAAGTTCTGAAGGCTGAAGGCTCTGAAGACCAAGTGTAGAAAGACTCTGAAGACTTATGCGTTCTGAAGATTACGATTCCAAAGGTCAAGTGCTGAAGACTCTGAAGACAGATTCCTAATGGACGAGTTCTGAAGTTTCGGAAGACTTGAAGTAGTTAAGGATAATGTTCTTAAAGACAAGTGCTGAAGTTCTGAAGACTGATTCCTAAAGGACTTATTCAAAAGACTGAAGACTTGACGTATTAGATATCCTGTTAAGAAGGCTCTACTCACGCTTCAATAAATTACCATCAGAAGCCTCTAAAGTTTGGAAGTCAAATGTCACCATTGTGAACAACTGTACACACTGCCCAAGAAGATATCCCATCACTTCTCCCACAGCAAAAAAGAGATGTGTCAGTACAACTAATTATTACACAACATCTCTTTTCCAACAGCCAAAAATATTTCAAACGGCTATATTTCTACTAGGCTATTTAAAGGAAAGAGTTCTCACTTCTGATGTGTCGATTTCATTGATCATCAATTGGATGTATCATTCATGAATTGACCAAGTCATTGTGTGAAGATAGCAACAACGATGAGTTCTCATTGTAATACTTAAACTATCCAAAGCTATCACCATTTACACATGGCCATTGTTGTTGGAGCTTAAGATCATCTTTCAACACAACAACAACAACAAATTGGTACAGAAGTTGTTGATGAAGAAGACAACATTGAAAACCAGTCAAGTCATCAACCACCTTCTCGTCAGTGCTACATTAAAGATCTGAAGCAAGGAGTTATTACTCAAAGCTTGCTCAACCAATAAGACGAAGAAGAAGAAGATCTACAAGATGTCAACAACTGTAAATCATTATACATCTCTGTAGTTTCTTAGAATAGCAAGGAGCTATTGCTCACATCTTGCTTGAACACTTGTGTGTTCTTTGTACTTAAACTTAGGAGCAATTTGCTTGTTAAGAAGCATCATTGTAATCTCCTGTTAAACTAATTCTTGGTGAATTAGGATTCCTTGAGTGGTCAGTGTGACCGGAGACTCGAGAAGACAATGGCGAGATGTCATTGTGGGAAATCCTGAAATAGGGTAAGTAGCGGTATATTCATTGCGATGAATCCCTGAACGTCTAGCTGTGAAAGCCTAGCAATAGATCTTGCGAGATTGGAACCTACAGGTCAATGTTTATTATATTCATTAAGTTGAATCCCTGAATGGTTCATTGCATGTTAGTCACAGCTGCGGTTGTGCATGTTGTTAGTCACCGGCTGTTGCCCGTGCATCTGTAATCGAGATTGATTATAGTGGATTAAGGCCTTGTGTTCAAGGCAAAATCACCTGAGGAGGGCGGACTGGATTAGCCTTTATGGTGAACCAGGATATATCATGTGTTCTTTACTCTTATGCTTAATGTCTTTGTTTATGTTTCTATATTGAAGATCAGGACCTTACATAAACAAGTCAGAACCTTCCAACTCTGATAAGCTTCCGCTCTGCAAGTTCTGAATGATGTACACAGCGTTCAGACTCTTATTGGTTCTCACGCTCTAAGAATTTCCAAGTTTGAATATAATTTTGCAAGTCAGAGTCTCTCAACGAACTCTGATGTAACGTAAAGTGTCTTATTGACAAGAAGCGAAAAGTTGTTAAAAGAGTAAATACACAATTCAAACCCCCTTTTCTTGTGTCTTTCTCATACCTTTAGAGAAGACGTCATCAACAAAGTATGAAATTGATAAATTCACCAGTGTGAATGATTTCGGTTTGTGGCGCTTGAAGATGCAAGCCCTTCTTATTCAATAGGGTTTGTTAGAAGCATTGAAAGGATCAGAGAATATGGATGATGCCCTATCGGAGAAGGAGAATACAACGATGGTAAAAAAAACCCACAATGCCATTATGTTGAGCCTTGGTGATAAGGTTCTCCGACAGGTTTCAAAGGAGAAAACTGCAGCTAGTGTGTGGACGAAACTTGAAGGTTTATATATGAAAAAATCGTTGGTTAATCGTATCTACCTGAAGCAAGCTTTGTATTCGTTCAAGATGAGTGAAGAAAAAGCCTTGGCTGAGCAGCTGGATATGTTTAACAAGTTTATTCTCGATCTTGAGAATATCGAGGTCAAGATTGATGATGAAGATCAATTGTTATTGTTGTTGTTGTGTTCTTTACCTAAGTCTCATGTTCGCTTCAAAGAAACTCTCTTGTATGGAAGAGACTCGTTGACCTTTGAAGATGTTCAATCTTCCTTGTACTCTATGGATTTGAACGAACGAAAGAATCACAAACCATTTTCTATTGGTGAAGGTTTGACCGTTAAAGGGGAGTTCTTAAAGAAAGATGGTAGGTTTGAGAAGAAGAATGGTAAAGTTCTACATAATTTTTATGGTGGTAATACTCCTACTATTAAGTGTTATCATTGTAAGAAGGAGGGTCATACAAGAAAAGTATGCCCTGATTGATTGAACAATCATGGTGGAAAAGATAATGGTAATGCATCCATTGTGTAAGATGGTTATGAATCATCTAATGTCATGGTGGTTTCAAGCAGTGACTCTAGCAAGGAGGGGATTATGGATTCAGGGTGTACTTGCCACATGAATCCAAATAAAGACGCGTTTGAGGAATTATGTGATCAAGATGGTGGATCAGTGATACTAGGAAATAACACATCTTGCAAAATTGTTGGTATTGGATCTGTGAGATTCAAGCTCCATGATGAGTCAATAAGGCTATTGACAAATGTTAGGTATGTACCTGATCTTAAGAGGAATTTTATTTCTCTTGGTGAATTTGATAAGAAAGGATATGTTTCAAAGGAGAGCAAAGCATCATAAGGGTAACGAAGGGGTTGAAGTAAGTCTAAAGAGGCGTGAAGAAACAAGGCTTGTATACCCTTGAGGCCGAGGTTGTAAGTGGTTTAGCAGATGTGGCATCCATGAAACATGTGTCGAAGACTGAGCTATGGCATAAGAGACTTGGCCATGTCAGTGAAAGAGGCCTGGTCAAATTGTCGAAACAAAATCTGTTGGGTGGTGACAAGGTCGAAAAACTGGAGTTTTATGAACCTTGTGTATTCGGTAAATCCTGTAGAATAAAGTTTAACAAAGGTAAACAAAGAACACATGGATCCTTTGACTACATTCATGCTGATCTTTGGGGGCCTGTAAAGAATCCTTCACACTCAGGTGTAAAGTATTTTCTATACATAGTTGATGATTACTCCAGAAAGTTATGGGTATTCATCCAGAAGACTAAGGATGAAACTTTTGAAAATTTCAAAATTCGGAAGACTCTGGTTGAAAACCAAACTGGCAGGAAGGTCAAGAGGTTAAGGACCGACAATGGTCTTGAATTTTTCAATGAGGCTTTCGACAGCTATTGTTCTGCATATGGTATTGCAAGGAACAAAACTATTGCAGGGACGCCCCAACAAAATGGTTTGACTGAAAGGTTTAATCGAACCATTCTGGAAAGGTTGAGGTACATGGTGGTAAGTGCAGGATTGAAGAAGTTGTTTTGGGCAGAAGCTGCTGCGACAGCAGCATACTTGATAAATAGGTGTCCCTAGACAGCATTGGGAATGAAGACACCTGAAGAAGTTTGGTCGGGACATCCACCTAGTCTCGACAGACTTAGAGTATTTGGCTGTGGTGTATCACAAGTTAAGATGTAGTTTTCAATGAAGCTGAGATGGCTTTCAAGAAAACAGATGACACTGGGTGAAGTTCGAAGATTTATGAAGAAGAGCTGGAACATGAAGAGATTTCTGTTGAGGTGGAGCATAGTGATGCTTAATCGCATAACCTAGAAGAAGTCGAAGAAGAAGTAGAAGCTGCTTCCGAAGATGAGGAGACTGATAATGACTACCTGCTGGCAAGAGATAGATTGAAAAGAGTCATCAAGCCACCTCAGAGACTTGGTTATGCATATCTCATAGCTTATGCCTTAATCTCTGCAAGTGAGGTTCCTGACGAAGAACCTAAAGACTATAAGAAAGTTATGAGAAGTCGAAATAAGACTGGTTGGCTGAAAGCCATGGATGATGAAAAATAGTTTGTTCCCTTGTTAGTGTAGAGTTTATTCCAAGGTGGGGATTTATGGTATTTGGATCGAACTCTAGTGTCGACAAGGGTAGTTTCATTGTTCGACATGATTTGTGAATGCAGGAGTCGAAGTCTGTTCAAGCATGTTATCGAAATATGTTAGCTATGTGTTTAAGTTAGCATGTCGAATTGGGCCTTGCTTGTAAGCCCAATTGTTAAGTTAGCTTGTATCCTAAGTTAGCTTAGTAGTCTATAAATAGACTAGTTCTCTCAGGATATTGAGAGAGGTTAATTATTGGTATTCACTTGTAATCTTTGAAACAATCATACGAATTTTAAAACTCAATATTCACCAACTAACTTAGGGGTCTTCGGATGGAGAGTCCTCTTGAACAGATTGGCCAGTAAAGATCAGCCGTTTAACCGAGGTATTTTGAATTCCACCCATGATTCACCTTGTGTGTTATGTTTCAAACTTGAAGAAAATTTACAGCATTTGTTTATGTCATGTGGAGTGTCCGACAAGTTTAGAAGGCTATTATTCTTAAGTGGCTTGGCCTTGATGTTTTTGGTGGGGAGGATATTGTCTCTAACTTCATGGGGATGTGCTCTCTCTTGGGAAAGAAGGTGAAGAAGAATCGAGAAGGAATTTTCTAGTGGATTGTCCTTTAGGGTATTTGGAAGCAAAGAAATGCAATTCTTTTTTAAGGCGCTCTATGTAATGTGAACAATATGGTTTGGTCTATAAAACATATTAGTCGGAGATGGTCATTAATTGAAGATATGTCTAATTCCAACTTTAATTTCCATGACTTTTGTATAGCTACTACATTATGTTGTTTGACCTAGTTTTAGTTGGTCTAGCATATCTCGTTTTTGTATTTCGGATAAATTCCTCTTATGCTCTATAATGATAATCTCTTACTTACCGAAGAAAAAAAACAACTAACTAACTGAGGGACAAATCTCACCCTCCACAAACAAAGGTCAATTGAACTCAACCCCTAAATATTCGTTGATTTTAAATAACACAACTATTATAAAAGCAACAAATATTAATATATTATAATGAAATCTAACCAAATATTATAGAACTGGAAGCATTTATTATTCAAAACATAATTTTAGAAATATATTATAAAGTACAATTTAGCCAAAAATAAATCTTTTTAATTTTAAATAAAGATGATTATGTCATGAATAGTTTTCTTTTAAGTCACTTAAAAATTAGAATTATGAAATCTAAGCAAATATTGTATAATTAGAAATATTTATTCAAAGTTTAATTTTAAAAATTAAAAATTATATAAATTTTAATATAATAATTCATATTCAATCTCATATTATCACATAAGAATATTATTCTCATGAGAGAGAGAGAGAGAGAGAGAGAGAGAGAGAGAGAGAGAGAGAGAGAGAGAGAGAGAGAGAGAGAGAGAGAGAGAGAGAGGTAAAATACAATGTTATTTAGTTATTGTTTATAACTTTCAATTGTGTATAAATTATAGAAGGTAAATATAATTAAGTTATAGAAATAAACACATGTTTACTATTTATGGTGTTTATATTTTGATGTTGAAATATCACAACGGTTATAAAAGCAACAAATGTTAATATATTTTTATGAGATCTAAGCAAATATTCTATAACTGGAAAAGAAATTATAATTTAAAACTTGATTTTAGAAATATATAATCAAAATAATTTAGTCAAAACAAATAATATCAATAATTTAAAATAGAATTAATTAAGCATGCATATCTTTACTTTAAATTAATAATATAAGATTATGATATTTACACGTCAATGATTACTTAATGGTATAACTTTTTTGTTAGTATATAAAAAACACATCGTTAGTCTGATTTTATTCATATCAAAAACCTTTTTGTTTTATCACATATCGAGTACAAGAAGTCATGGTTTTTTCTTCATCATTTTCTTACCTAACCATCATTTTTCTATTGTTTCATCTTTCATATTTTTCATCCATTAAAGCCCAAAATAATGGGTTAACTGTAAAATTATTTCGAAAAACCTCTTTCAAATATATGCCAGATATTGTACAAGCACCTATACATGCTTATATTGGTCAACATCTCATGGAGGTGCATATTGGAACTCCACCAATAAAAATATTTGGCATTACAGACACAGGAAGTGACCTTATATGGACTAACTGTGTACCTTGTGATGGGTGCTACAAACAAATCAACCCTTTGTTTGATCCTCAAAAATCTTCCTCTTATAGTAATGTCTCATGTGATTCTTCTCACTGTAATGACCTTCACTTACATGAGTGCTCTCCTGAGAACTATTGTAGTTACAACTATGCCTATGCGGATAGTTCAGTTACTCAAGGAGTTCTTGCACAAGAAACAGTTACATTAACATCAAACACAAATAAATCAGTTTCCCTTAAAAATATTCTTATTGGTTGTGGACATAACGATACAGGAACTTTCAATGACCATGAAATGGGTATTATTGGACTTGGAAGAGGACCAATGTCACTCATTTCTCAAATAGGTCCTTTATTTGGAGGCAAAAAGTTTTCACAGTGTTTGGTTCCATTTCACACAGATATTAAAATTGCAAGCAAAATGAGTTTTGGAAAAGGTAGTGAAGTATCAGGGGAAGGTGTGGTTACAACACCTATGGTTATAACACCAAATCCAGTTTCATATTTAGTTACATTGCTAGGTAATTAGTGTGGAAGATACATATTTTCCCTATAATTCTAAAGGGGACGCTTCAAAGGGTAATATGTTGATTGATTCAGGGACGCCGCCAATTTATATGCCTAATGATTTGTATAATAGAGTGGCTAATGAAATTAGAAACAAGATTTCAATGGAACCCATTATAAATGATCCAAGTTTAGGTACTCAACTTTGTTATCGAACGAATATTAATCTTCACGGGCCAAATCTTACATTCCATTTTGAAAATGCAAATGTAGTTTTAACACCAATTCAAACCTTTGTTCCACCTAAAGAAGGTGTTTTCTGCTTGGCAATAAATAACCAAACTGAAGAGGAAGGCATTTATGGTAATTTTGCACAATCAAATTACTTGATTGGGTTTGATATAGAGAAAGAGTTGATTTCTTTCAAGCAAATGGATTGCATCAAACATTAGAGGTCAATCAAATTCAAATCATGTATAAGTATAAGAGTTTTTCTATACTAGATAGTACTTGATCTTGTTTTAATAATGAATTATGGTTTAAAATTAAAGAGAATATATAAAAACTTTTCTACATTTTATGATGTTGAAATGCATCACATTTGTTGTAGTTCGAGTTGAAATACCTTAGAATATATTTATATATATATATATATATATATATATATATATATATATATATATATGTGTGTGTGTGTGTATGTGTGCACGCGCGCATATGTGTGCGTGTGTGTGCGTATATATATCCACTTCAATGATTGCCATTATGCCTTCTCAGGATTGGCCACATACCTTCTTACAAGGTTCATTGCATATGCTATGTTTGGCCTCGTATAAACCGTATCATACGTCAAAGAACCCACTATACTAGCATATGGAATGCTATTCATATAGGCTCTTTCAACTTCAATACTAGGACTTTGATTCGTACTCATCTTGAGTTGAGGATTCGTTAGTGTTACAATAGGCTTTGAAATCGACATACCAAACATGTCGAGAACCTTCAATAGGTATGTATCTTGAGATAAACATAATCTTGGCTGCTTTCTATCTCTCCGGATATCAATCCCAAGAATTCTGGAGGCAGCTCCCAGATCCTTCATGTCGAACTCCTTATCAAGTTCAGCCTTCACCTCATAATATCTTTGACATTGTTGCTTGCTATGAGGATGTCATCCACATAAAGCAACAAAATAACAAGTGAATTTCCAAGTCAAAATCTGAAGTAAACCTATGTGTGTCATAAAATTGTCGAATCTCCTATTCCATTGTCGAGGAGATTGTTTCAAACCATATAACGACCTATTCAACTTGCACACATAATATTCCTTTCCATTTTCGGCATACCCTTAAGGTTGCCTCATCAGGATTGTTTCATCTGGATCACCATACAAGAAGGCGATATTCACATCCATTTGTTCCAGTTCTAGGTTGAACTTTGCCACCATGGCTAACAACATTCTAATGGAATTATGCTTTACAACAGGTGAGAACACATCATTGAAGTTGACATCTTTTTTCTGAGTGATCCCCCTAGCAACCAACCTTTCCTTAAATCGCTTCGACATCACTCCTTAGATTCCTTCCTTAACCATGAAGATCCACTAACAACTTACTAACTTGGCCCCTGCAGGTTTCTCGATCAGCTCCCAAGTATTATTATCATGAAGAGATTTCATCTCATCATCCATGGCTTTTAGCCATTCGGTCTTGTTTCGACTCCTTACAACTTCCTTGTAATCTATAGGTTCTTCATCAAGAACCTCACTTGCAAAGATTAAGGCGAATGCTATGAGATCTGCATAATAAGTCTCTGAGGTTGCTTGATGACTATTCTCAACATGTATCTTTCCAGCAGGTAGTCATTATCAATATCATCATCTTCATCAACAACTTGTGTTTGCTCTTCGACTTCATCTGGGTTATGCAATTCAACATCATTATGCTCCACCTCAATAGGAATCTCTTCCTTTTCCAGCTCTTCTCCAGAGATCTTGGTACTTAAACCAACGTCATCAGTTTTGAAATCCATCCCAGTTTCATTGAAAATTACATCTCTACTTGTGATACACCTCTTGTTACTTGGCTCTAGGCACCACATCCTATAAGCTTTAACTCTTTCTGGGTATCCAAGGAATATACATATCAGAGCTCTAGGTTCGACCTTGTCTTGCCTAATGTGAACATATGATACACAACTAAATACTCTAAGTCTGTCGAGATTAGGTGGATGTCCCGACCAGCCTTCTTCAGTTGTCTTCATCCCTAAGACAGTCGCAGGACACCTATTTATCAGGTATGTTGTAGTCGCAAAAGCCTCGGCTTAAAATACCTTCTTCAATCCTACACTAACCAACATGCATATAACCATGTCTAGAATGGTTTGATTAAACCTTTCATCCAAACCATTTTGTTGGGGAGTACCTGCAGTAGTTATCTGCCTTCCAATACCATATGCAACACAATAGTTGTCGAAAGCCTCATTGCAAAATTCATGATCATTGTCGGTCCTCAACCTCTTGACCTTCCTACCAGTTTTGTTTTCGACCGGAGTCTTTCAACTTTTGAAATTTTCAAAAGTTTCATCCTTATTCTTCTATATGAATACCCATAAATTTCTGGAATAATCATGAACTATGGATATAAAATACTTTTCACCTGAGTGTGAAGGATTCCTTGTAGGCCCATAAAGATCACCATGAATGTAATTAAGGGATCCATGTGTTCTTTGTTTACCTTTGTTAAACTTCACCTTATAGGATTTACCAAATACACAAGGTTCACAAAACTCAAGTTTTTCGACCTTGTCACCACATAGAAGATTTTGTTTCGACAATTCGACCAAGCCTCTTTCAGTGACATGGCTAAGTCACTTGTGCCATAGCTCACTCTTCGACACGAGTTTTGTAGATGTCACGTCTGCTGAACCACTTACAACCTCAGCCTCAAGGGTATACAAGCCTTGTTTCTTCACGCCTCTCAATACTTCTTTTGACCCCTTCATTACCCTTAGGATACTTTGCTCTCTTTTGAACACATATCCTTTATTGTCGAGTTCACCGAGAGAAATCAAATTTCTCTTAAGTTCAGGTACATATATGACATCAGTCAATAGCCTTATTAACTCATCATGGAGCTTGAATTTGACAAATCTAATTTCTGCAATCATGCAAGCTTTGTTGTTTCCCAATAACACTGATTCACCATCTTGGTCACATAATTCCTTAAACACGTCTTTGTTTGGAGGCATGTGCCAAGTACAACTTGAATTCATAATCCACTTTTTGCTAGCCTCGCTTCTTGGAACCACTAGGACATCAGATGATTCATCACCATCTTAGACAATGGTTGCATTACCATTATCCTTTCCACCATGGTTATTCAAAAGTTCAGGGCACATCTTTCTTGTATGACCCTCCTTTTTATAATGATAACACCTAATAGCAGGAGCATTACCACCATAAGAATTCTGTAGAACTTTAGCATTTTTTCTTCTTCTATAACCTATAATCTTTCTTCAAGAATTTCCCCTTAACGGACAAACCTTACCAACAAAAGATGGCTTGTGCTCATTTCGTTCGTTCAAATCCTTAGAGTACAAGGCTGATTAAACTTCTTCAAAGGTCAACGAATCTCTTCCACACAATAGAGTTTCTTTGAAATGAGCATGTGACTTATCTAAAGTACACAACAACAACAACGCTTGATCTTCATCATCTATCTTGACCTCGATATTCTTAAGATCAAGAATCAACTTGTTGAACATATCCAACTGCTCAGCCGAGACTTTGTTTTCACTCAACTTGCATGAATACAAAGCTTTCTTCAGGTAGAGACGATTGACCAAGGATTTGGTCATATACAAACCCTTGAGTTTGCGACACACACCCGATGTCATCTTCTCCTTTGAGACATGCTAGACAACCTTATCACCAATGCTCAATATGATGGCACTGTGGGATTTCTTGATCATTGTCGTCTTCTCCTTCTCTGTTAGGGCAACATCCATCTTCTCTTATCCTTTCAACGCTTCTAACAAATCCTGCTGAACCAATAGGGATTGCATCTTCAAGCGCCACAAACTAAATTCATTCACACCGGTGAATTTCTCAATATCATACTTTGTTGACGATACCTTCGCCTCCATACTCACTGCACCAATTTGTTGTGAAATGATGCCCAAGAAAACAGAGTACGATTGGTTTCTTGATTAACAAGAAAACGACAAAGTCAAGGAAAAGATGAAAAAGAAGAGAAAAAATAATTCAAAGTGGTTAAAAAAATGAATTCTTGATTCATTTACACATTAGGGAACAATGTTTACAATTGAATCTCAACCACACCACTTTCTCCCTCTGATTAGGATTATCAGGGATTGGTGCAGAAGTGATGACTAATATGTTATTTATAAGAAAACTAAACCCTATCTTTCAACTAACAGACTAAAAATTTGGTCCAATAAACTGACCCAATTCAACATGTTAACTTAAACAACAAGCTAACATATTAATCTGCATGCAAGAACAAACTTTGACTACAACATGCACATCTTCAGCTGTTGTCGAACCATGAAACTAACCTTGTCGAGACTAGAGTTTGATCCAAATGCCAATATATATATATATATATATCCTCTATGAGAATGTCATTTTTATGTGAGAACATGAGAATTAATTTAAACCGTTAGATTTTAAAATAAATGGTGGAAATTATGTGTGATTTTTTTTCTCTCTCCTTCATTTTTAAAATAAATGATGGAGGAGAGAGAAAAAAATGACACATAATCTTCACCATCTATTTTAAAATCTAATGGTTCAAATTCATTCTCATGTTATCATATAAAAATAGCATTCTCATAGGATATGTCATATATATATATATATATATATATATATATATATATATATATATATATATATATATATATATATATATATATATATATATATATATATATATATATATATATATATATATATATATATAACTTGAGCAACTGATATATTTAAAATAGTAACAAAAATGCCCTAAGTCAAAAAATTAAATTTTAGGCTTAATTAATCAGTCATAACATAGGCATTACATTAGTTAATTTACGTAGGAGAATCCCAAAACAAACATGTAACTAAAATAAATATATTTTCTAATTATACACTTCAAACCAAACCGTCTTCTCCTTACCCTTGTCTATTGCTCGTTTATATGTAAGAAAAAGAAATTACTTAGTGTGTGAGTTGTAACTCAGGAAATTCGTTGACTAAAACCTTTCATACCTTACACTTTTAATGTTATTACTTGATATCATGTTACACATACTTGGTAATCACTTACAACAATAAACATCATAATGAATAACATGCATAGTACAATATATATATATATATATATATATATATATATATATATATATATATATATATATATATATATATATATATATATATATATATATATATATATATATATATATATATATATATATATATATATATATATATATATATATATATTATTTTCAACCTCAAATTTGCCTATATTAAATGTAAGAGTTTATTCAAGTTTCACTGCGGTAACAAGTTGTATGAGATTTTATCGGATTTTTAAAATTTTGATATGAGTTTTTATTGCTTTTTTTTAAAATTTGGTATGACTTTTTATCAAAATTTTCAAAAATCTAGTAAATTGCAAATAGCTCGGATATTTGTAAACATATAGTGACTTCCCAAATATTTTGAAAGTTTGGTATTCTAAATTTTTAGCCCACCTCTAAAAAATCTGATAGTTTAATACAATATGCTTTCACCACAGATGTTGTATATTTTACTTGCATGTTTTTTTATCTTGTGAAATATTTAATCGACTTTTGGTGTCTCTGGTAATAGTCATTTATTATATGTTTTAATTGACAGATATTTTCCTCTCTGGCGTGTTTCATGGGCACTGTCTATTAGGAGACAACATGGTATTATTGTTGTTACTATTTATTATGATACAACAAATAGACTCAAAGGGAGGAAAGATAAATTGATTATGGATTGTGAGAGAGGAGGAAACTACAAGAACCAAAATTTCTCTAAAATGCACTTTTAGTAGAAAATTTAAAAAATCATTTATGTTGAGATATGTGCCAAGCGGTAGTGGTTGGAATGTAACTGTTAGATGTGGTATTCACAATCATGAATTAGATAAGGATTTAGTGGGTCATGACATATTACGCCGTTTAAAACCTCATGAAAGAAAGCTTTTGAATGAAATGATCAAATACAACATGGCGCTGTGGTACATAGTTTCCGCTTTGAAAGATAGAGATCCTAATAACCTAACGAGTACAACGCATGTGTATAAGGAAAGGTCTACATACCAGTCTACCATCAGAGGTTCATTCATGAAAATTCAACATTTGTTGAAACAAATTCAAGATGAGAAACACATGTCATGGACCAGAAACAAGGAGGAATCAGGTGTTATTATTGATATATTCTAGATACAACCTGAGTCTACGAAGTTATTGAACATGTATCATTTGGTGTTGATTTTTTACTGTACATACAAAACAAACAGGTATCGGCTTCAACTACTTGAGATTGTTGGTGGTACGTCAACGAAGTTGACGTTTTTGGTTGGGTTTGCCTATTTAGAAGATGAAAGGGTGAAAAACTTCACATTAGCACTAGAGAATCTGAAGAAGTTGTTCACATCCAAGAAGTTGCTTCCCGAGGTCATGGTGATGGATCATGAACTTGCCCTAATGAATTCCATGAAAGCTGTGTTTCTATCCTCAATTCATCTGTTGTATATGGTTCATACTTTAAAAAAATGTTAGTATGAAGTGCAAAGAGTATGTCAAATCTAATAGGCAAGAGCATGTTATGGATCTATGGAACAAAGTCATGTAATCAAATAATGCGTTTGAGTTTGAGCAACACTTTCAGCATTTTGAGGTAGTATGTGTTGTTATCCCTTTATTTGTTAAGTATGTGCACCAAGCATGGTTGACACCCTATAAAGAAAATTTTGTTGATGCATGGACTAATCGAGTCACTCATTTAGGGAACACGACAAAAAATAGGTACATCTTTGTGAGTTTGATTTTACTATGCAACTATTTATCGTTTTATTTATTACATATTTTTGTATTACTGTTTTATAGGGTTGATTCTGCTCATTGGAGACTAAAATTTTTTTTTAGTATTAGTCTAGGAGATTTGTTCAGATATTGGGATGCTGTGAACACCATGTTAATGTTGCAAGTAGGTGCAATAAAAAAATTTTCAAAAAGTGTGGCCAACATTGAGCATCAGTATAACACTCTATTTTACTTGATATTACATGGGTTCGTATCAAGATAGTGTATTCTACACATTACAAAGGAGTTGAAAAGGGTAAAATTCATTGGTTCTAAAAAAATTTGCAAGTGGTTGCTTCATTAGGACAACACATGGATTACCTTGTACGTGTGACTATCCGGGTATTCAAATACAAGGTTACTCTGTTCCATTAGAATCCATTCATGTGTTTTGGAAGAAATTACACATTGAAGAGCATGAAGTCACTGAAGAAGAGAGTGAGACACGATTGGACTTAGAAAAATAATGTGAAAAGTTGAAGAGGTATTTCAGTACCTTGGATATCACTGGCCAAAGGGAAATGAAGAAAAAGTTTGAGAGCTAACATATCCATGCACAACTTCCATGTGTCCACCATTAGTGAAGTACAAGCAAAAAAGAGGAGTTAAGAAGAGTAAAAAGGAGGCAAGAGAGTGATGTGCATCATGATCCTTCGCATTGGGAGTATGTTAAGGCCTCATATGGAAACTAGACAACAAAGAGATCATATAGTAAAGCTCCATCAAGTCAATCATCTAGAAAGTCTTGCATACATCTTTACCTATCTCACTTTCCTATTTTCTTACATGACTACATTGAAGATATTATAGATATAGAGCCTGATGGAAATTGTTGTTTCTGTGCTATTGCACCTTAAGTTGGATCGGGTGAACTGTCATGCTTCTTGGTTTAGACATAATTAGATAGTGAATTTTATCTAAACGGTCAATTGTATTCCAAAGTGTTCTATGTCACGATTTCTGAAGTTAGGAATTCGTTGTGAGTATCTAGTTTGAGTGTTCAATATCATGAGAAATGGATGATGATTCCTGACATGGGTTACCCTATTGCTTCTAGATATAGTGTGATATTGGTCTTATTGTCCAGTGACCTTAATAACTAGGGTTGTTCAAAAAATCCATAAAATTGTATAGAACCACAGAACCGAACCGAACAGATGTTAAAAAACCAAACTGTTCTCTTTGGTTTATGAACCGAACCATAGTTTATCAACAATTCAATAACCGAACTGAAATTTATCGAACTGAACCACTACTAACTAACCATATTTATGATATGATTGGTTATGTTATAACTTTGATTCACTGATATTTTCTCCAAATTAAATTTTTAACATTAAAGTTTATTTTAAATATTAAAAGTTAATTTTTAATAGTAATAATATTTAATATTAATTTCTTATATAGGTGATAAGTATGGTAAAAAATAAACTGAACGTAAAATTTTATTGTTCCTTTGCATTTGTGAAATTCTCCATCTTATTGCATGAATAAATCATCATCATATGTTTAGAAAAACATCACAACAATATTGTTCTTTTATATATATATATATATATATATATATATATATATATGATAGATTTTTTATAAAATTGGTTTTAAAAAGTCTAAAATGATTTTTTATTAAAAAAATTCAAAAAATGTAATAGATTTTATTCACCCTAACAAATGGTTCTTTTAAAAATTGGTTATTAATAATTTGACACAATTCAGAATTAAGAACCAATATACCGAACTAATTGTCCGGTTCAGTTTAGTTCTAAACAAATTTAAACGGTTCAATTCGGTTCTTACTATCTTTTGTTATGGTTCGGTTCGGTACACTTTGTTTCTCTTAGTGAACTATACCATGAATAAGGAGATACATTTTTACCTTATACATGAAAAATATCATATGGAAGGGTGCATACATGTGGTTGACACTTGGATTTAGAGAACTATTATACTACTTGAATGATCCGTGTATTTCAATTGACTTCAATTTAAAGTAAAAAGAATTTAAATAAGTTTTGGTAGATGGAGACTTGTATAATAGAGGATACAATTGTATTCTCCTCATGTGCACAATAAATAAGAAACTGTTGTGAAACAAGAAAAAACTGTTGCTTAAGAATATGAGAACGGTTTACACCATGTGGCAAATCGAGGTGTTGCCTTAGGCTTTTGCTACGGTTTTTGTATCAAATGGCAATGTCTTGAAGATAACTGTTGGTTTATATGTTTTAAGAGAACGGTTTACGGAGTTGCCATCAACAACGGTTTCTATCCGTTCTTAGATTAAAATCGTTACAATTGATATATTTTGGGCTAGAGGATATCACAACAGTTTGCCACCATTGCTAATTTTAAAAACGTTCTGATAGGTTATGGGTTTCAAAGCTACAACAACAATTTCTAACGTTGCAACAAATAGTTTAAATATATTATAGGCTATATTATACTAATAAAATGTGGAGTGATTCATTTATTTTATTAAACTTGTGAATAATTATTATTAGACTTAAAAAGCAAGAATCTTAATATAATATGATTCATATAAAAGATATCGAACCCACATAGACCAACAGTAGATCCTATCGTTACCAACTATCGCTATGTAAATCTAAGGCTAATTAGATATTTTTGGATTTTTAGAAAGAAAATAAAACAAGAAATAAAGTTTGGCTTGGGAGAATATTAATAAAAGCGAGACCGGAAAGTGATTTTCAGTCGCACCTCTAGGACTCAATAAATTTTTGGCGTTTGTTTTGATTTTTAAAATATTTTTTTTGGAAGAAAGTATCAACTTAAAAACACTGCTCACTTTCGTGCATCCTGTGTTATGTTTTGAAACCATAAATGCTTTGTTGTCGCTGTCTCAGTTACACTTTCAAAACAATCTTTCAAAACCAATAAATCCAAATTAATCACTAAAGTGTTGCCATTGTTTTTAGAAATTTAATCCAATTTTTACGATCCAGTATGGATCTCACACTGTCGCGTTGTTGACTGGTAAGATATTACTTTACAATGGTGATTTCTGCTTAAAACTAAATGCTCTGAACTTGCGCAAGACTTGGATGCCAAAAATATGACAAAACTACATATTTATACTTTTACAAGTGCTGAAGATGAAGTCCAAACATGTAGAAGTTGTGAGAGAAAAATATGGTGGAATAGGGGAAGACTTGGTAACTTTCTGTTGCATCTTTTTAGGAACCGAAGTGCATGGCGCTGTGGCGGTCGCCACAAGTAAAATATGATGATCATGGCCAACTGACATAGGGTGGCGGACGCCGTGGGCCCTGTGGCGGGCGCCATGGGTCCTTGACCACATCTCTTTACTTCTTCCTCTCTCTCTCTCTCTGGTGGGTCACATGTTATCCTTGTCATGGCTAGCATCATGGCAGCCCCCATGGAGGTCGCCACCAATGTATTTTCTCCGTTTCGTGACGTTTTTGTTCGGTTTCTTCATGTATCGACTTCTACCTGCAAAGTACCTGAAACATATACAAACTACCAGCATAACACTACAAAATGTGGTACAATGACACTAAAACGTATGCAAATCGAGTCAAAATGAATTGTGTTTTAGTGTTATTAAAGATTACATAAAATAACATCTTCAATAGCATTATTCACATTTCTTTGGATGAATTAGTCGTGAACGGTTTCACAAATTATTATTATCGTTGTAAAAATAATCAAATCTTCCATGCCTTCCATTAGCTTCAGCTTCATTCATTTTGAGACTGACATGTGTATTCTGAATTAAAAAATACCATATGGATTAAGGTTTAGCATAAATAACATTATAATATTATTGATACTGGAAGACATCTTTAAAACTTCAATTAAAACTCAATTACTTATTCAAATATATTAAAAGTTGTAACTGATCTAATTAATAACTTACTTGTGTCATCCTCTGCCATTTGTTAATGAATCTGTCCCTTAAAGATTCTATATTGCTACATACATTCATTAAAAGAATAAGCCAAAGAGACATATCTATTGATGAAGTTGTCTTTAAAAGATTCTATATGGTAAGATACAAGCATTAAAAGTTTCAGCCAAGAAGACAAGCATAGAGACTAAGATTGTCACTGAATTGATTAGACACTTCTTAAAAAACTTATTTTTGGAATAAGTTGAACATATATATATATATATATATCTTAATGTACGATTATGAAAAAACCAAAATCAATCTTGTGTATACATACTGCTTTGTGTTTATAACAGAGTTACTATAAAATTTTATTTTTTGTTGTGAAACTGTACAGATAGTTAATGTTTTGAAGGAAGTGGTTCAAGAATTTGTGGTTGTATAGGTTCATCGAGAGTGGTTTTAGATGGTTTTGGATTAGATGGTTCAGGTTCAGATGGTTTATTAAGAGAAGATTATTTTTGTTGAGGGTATAAATGATTCCAAAAGGTTTAATAACAGGAGGTATTTGTGGAGTAGGTTAAAGTGGAGTGATTGAAGATGAAGTGTTAACAACTTGATCAGAAGGCAAAAATGTCTCAGCAATATAAGACATACCAGAAGGTTGATCCTGAGTTGGAGATTCTTCAGCTATCTCAGCGTTCTCAGAACCTTCATTTTCAGCTTCCATTATATTTTCCATAGGCCTTCTTATACTTGTCGAAGTCTTAGCCACCTTTGTTGGAGACTTAAATGTTCCAGAAAGTCCATCACTGACCTTTTTAGATGCTTTCCTTTTCTTTTTGAGAGGAAGTTCAGGAGGATCATCTGGAATTTCATCATACGAATAAGCTACAGGGCTCAATACCTGAGGCTATGCAGTCGTCAATGTAAGATTGTAAGATTTCAAGAGGATCCATTTTGGTAAAAATGGGATAGTCATCAATGGCTATCCTTCTAGAAGATATTGCATCCCTATCTAGAACCTTTGAAGGATCAATAACTTCAAAAATAAAATACATGTTCTTCAACTTCTTCCATTGAAGATCTTTCCAACATGTGTGACTATCTCTTTAGTCATATTCAGCTTCTGTAGAGTTTCAATAAGCTTGCTTTCAACAAGCACATCAGAAATTAGTCTTCTCATGGGAATCCACTTTCTGATTTTAGCGCCACCATTTCTGGTCTGCTTGACCAACTCCCCCATATACTTGAAAAGGATGGAAGGCGGGCTTATCCTTATCTCAAAAGAGATGTAGTACAATATATACTTCTGATTGGTGTTGATGTAGTCAGAAGATTTTCTTGATGGTCTATGATGCACAGATCCCTGAAGAATCCTAAACCACACTCTGATTCTATTGTGCAGATTCTTCACATTAGATGAATTCTTACCATGTTGAAAAATCATAGCTTCAATTTCCTCCAATTTTTCCTTTTTGGAAGGCATATCAAAGCATCACTTGCCAGTTCTATCATGATTAAGAAGCTTGGCAATAGATTTCTCAGTAATGCAGAACTTATGCCACAAAACATACGAAGAGATTTGAAGTGTTGATATAGTAGCATGAATCCAAAATTGCTTAACCAACTCAGGATAAACTGGCCCTTTTGGACGGTTGAAAAACTCTTCACATAGCTGGGTTTTAACGTCTCCGGTGAGGTTGTAACTATTGGCTTTGAGGTTATCAAAATCAATGACCATTTCACACAAAACTTCCAAATCTTCGACCGGAAGAGATAGAGAGATCTCTTGAATACCTTCTTCCTTATATTGTTGTTCTTGTTGTTGTTGTTCTTAAAATTTTTCAGCCGTGGCGAAGAAAAGGGTTTTGGGTTGCAAAGAAACTTAGATGTGAAAGAGAGAAAGTGTAGGATAGAAAGTAGCATACTGTGTGAATAGTGAGTGAAGTGGGTTTATAAATAGGTTTTGCAAAAATGACAAAATCTTGAATAGCGCAAAGGATCTGACCAAGGGAAGGCGTAGAGAGATTTAACCTATTTCTAATAATTATATTCTCCCAATGTGTCACTCAACCGTTAGAGTGTTTCAATATAAGACACTTGTTTTTAATCTGAACCACAAACTTACGTTTGATTGAAAAATGGTTAATATAGCAAACTCTTTAGAATCCAGAAGGCAGAATTTTTTTCAGTAAGGTTCTGATTGGATACTTCTGATACAAGAAACCTTCTTACTTTAGAAGACTCGCTGTTCAAAAACCAGAAATCTCAAAGTCTCATTGAATCATTCTGAGACTTTAAACATTCTGAGATATACGTCTTTTCATCATGGACATAACTCCATTTTAAAATTCTTTAGAATGAAAACAAATCCATCCTCAGCAAGGGGTTTTGTAAAGATATCAGCCCATTTATGGTCTGTATCAATAAATTTAAAATTTAAAATTCCCTTTTGAACATAGTTTCGTATAAAATGATGTTTAATCTCAATATGCTTAGCTTTAGAATGTAAAATGGGATTCTCAGATAAAGATATAGTTGAGGTATTATCACAAAGAATAGGAACATTAATCTCATATATCTGAAAGTCTTCTAGCTGACTTTTCATCTAGAGGATCTAAGTGTTGCATCCAGACGCGGCAATATACTTAACTTTAGCAATTGATAATGAAATTGTTGATTGTTTTTTGCTGGACCATGATATCAAATTGTCTCCAAGAAATTGATAGCTTCTAGAAGTGTTTTTTTCTTTCTAGTCTATCTCCAGCATAATCAGCATCACAGTAACCTACTAGCTTGTACTCTTTTGATTTTCTATAACACAAGCCAAGGTTAGTAGTACCTTTCAGATACTTGAAAATTCTCTTAACAACTATTAAGTGGGACTCTCTAGGATTTGATTGGAAGCGAGCACATAAACAGACACTGAATAAAATGTTAGGTCTATAAGTAGTTAAGCATAAGAGAGAACCTATCATACCTCTGTATACCTTTTTCTCAACCTTATTGCTTACCTCGTCTTTCTCCAGAATACAAGTATGATGCATTGGAGTTTTAGCTGGCTTGCAATCTGACATGTCAAACTTCTTCAGAATCTCTTTGGCATATTTTCTTTGATGGATATATGTTCCTTCTGAACTTTGGTTAATCTGGATACCTGGAAAGAACTTGATTTTTCCCATCAGACTCATCTCAAACTCTGCCTGCATTGACTTATCAAACTTCTTGCACAAGGTAGCATTAGCATAACCAAATATAATATCTGTTGCAGTGAGAATCAAATATCAAGCTATTAATTAACTTGAATTACAAATCATGAAGTTCACCACTGAGCTTTGATTTATCCAAAGGAAAGGGTAAAGATCGAAGAAAACCCCTAAGTGCGCTATGTAACAACAAAGCTAAGAGAATCTAAGGTTTGGGGGTTGGTTATACCTAAGGAAAGTGCTAGCATCCTAAGTATCTGTAGTACTCTACAAGAACCTCTTGTTAGTATTTGTGTTATGTTATTGTTTGCTTGCTAATGAAAAGGTGCTAAGGGAAAAACCTAAGGTATTTACTAAGTATGCTCTCCAAGACATCGCATTTCGTGCCTATGTATCCTGACTAGGATGGAATCAGAGCATTCGTAGTTCACCTCACTAAGGGTGAAGAACTCTTGATTATGGTCAAGGTTCCAAAGGGAGGTAAGTGTCCATAGCAAGACACCTACATAAAGTTAAGAAACTCTAAACCTAAGGCTAGGTTAAGAAGGGAAGGAAAGAGTAAGTATCCATAACCATGACACTTACATAAAGTGCGGCGACTCTAATCCTAAGGCTAGGATAAAGGGAAGGTAAGTGTCCATGGCAAGACACTGACAAAGAGTGTGGCAACTCTAATCCTAAGGCTAGGATGGGAAAGCTAAAGACTCAAACAAGGTATCAAGGGAATGGTAGGCAAGGCTAAGATATCCTAATCATGACGAGAAGTCAACAGAGGGAATCCTTTCCTTTGGAATGATTAAGAAGAGATTTTAGATGCAAAAAGAAAGGACAATCTATGGGAGACTGGATCCTAAATGTTGTCATACAAAGGATTGAGAGCCTAATGTCTATCCTACTCCAAGCTTAATCGAAAATTAAGTTAGACTATGAACCTTAAAGGAGCATGTGAACAAAACACAAGTAAACATTGAAATTCTGGTACCAGATGTGTGATGTTAAGTGCGATGTCACAACAACACACTCTGCAATGGGCAATGCAATAACAATAATAAATCACCACAAAGAATTGTTCACCCAGTTCGGTCTAACTACCTACGTCTGGGGGATACCAAGCCAGGGATGAAATTCACTACTTGTAGAATTAAATTACAGACTCAACAACCCAGTTGACAATCTCCTAATCTTAATTCCTACTAGTGACTTTCTACCTCAGAAACCACTTAGATATGAGAACACTACTCAATCCCTAAAACACTTCAGTGAAATAATTCAAAGATCACACACTTTGAATAACACTACTTGATTCTGCTTCACAGCTTTGATCAAGAACAACTAAAACCAACAATACCAATTCACATTAGAATGGTTTACAAGACATACACGAAGACACAAAACGACACTCAGTCTTTAGCTCTCTTTCTTCGTTACTTTTTCTTCAGTACTGGTGCGCTTTATATAGCTCTTTGAATTGGACTTGGACCTGCTACAATATCTGACCTGATTTGTTATTTAAAACTGAATCTTCAAAACAGATTTTCTCCTAAAATCTTTTCAAATCTTCAACCTTTTAAATCTCCTACAAATTTGCATCAAATCTCTATGCAACAGAGAATATCTATCCCAAGATATTCACATCCAACGAGACTACCTGCTCTCCACAATTCCAGCTAAAACGCAAACCCTAACAACATCACAAAACCTGATGTTATTAATTTTGCAGACCTAATGTCACAACATCACATGTAACATCAGACATCCAACTTCAGCAATTCAAACACTTAACACAGCCCAGTGTTAAGACTCAATGTTGTGACATCACCACCTTGACATCAAACATTGAACAACCTTTATTTTACCAAAATTCCAGCCAACCCAAGAAACTAACAATCTCCCCCTTTGGCTAATTTTGGCTAAAACAATCTCTGCACCTTCAGAGATTTCAGCAGCGGAAAAACTTGAAAACTTCACAAAACTTTGCTTCAACACCATTTTTCAACACTCAACAATGGTGCTCCCCCTCAACACAAGAACCAGCATACCAGCTGTTCAACAGACCAGCACTTACTCCCCCTCAATATCTGCACTTCTGCACTTCAATATTCAGCAATCAGCTACATATTCCTTGACTATAGCAGCATTTGACATATGTACTCTTTGATACTCTTGGCTCTCTTGGCTCTCTTGGCTATTTCTCTCACTTGGCTATTTCTCCCCCTTTTTAGCCATAATTTGACAACCTTCAACCAGAAGCCCTACTAACTACAGTTAGTACTACCCTAGCTCTCATTGTTAGCCTCATAGTTAGCAACCGGGCATAACAAATCATAGAACAAAACTATTTGGTGCAAATACTCGCACAATATTCAAATTACAAACCAAGCACAACAGTGCAGAAACAAAAACAGCAGAAATAAAACTAAAAATAATATCTAAGAAAAACAATAAAAGCTTTAATCATCTAAGCTGAGATCATCATTATCTTCTTCATCTTATTTTGAGCAATCAACATTGTCATTATCAGATTCATCATTCTTATCAGCAACTTCTTTCTTACTTTTTTTCTCTGTCATCTTCAGATTCATAAGTAATCTTTTAAACTTCTTCTTTCTTTCAGTGCTTACTCTGATGGCTTCATCTAGTTCTTTACAGGCTTCCTCCAGTTCAGAGATCATATCAGTCTTGACATGAGTATGATGAGTAGATGTTGAGGCAGATGTCTTGACATGATCAGTTACATGTTTTCCTTCAAACAACTTCTGATGAAAAGACAAGTCAGGCTTCCTTCTACTAACACTATCATACTGGTGAAGAATCCCAGGATGCTGAGACAGAATTATCCCACAAATGAGGGATGGAAATGTAATAGGCAATTTCACTGCTCTTGTTGCAGCATGCTTGATAGTCTGATTATAAATGTAAGAGCTATAATCAATTAGTCTCTTTGTTCCAATGGCATAAACTAATTTGCCCAAACCAACAGAAACAGAGGTCTTGTGGTTTGTAGGAACCCAGTTAACAGCACGTATTCTATGAAGAATAGCATATTTCACACTTAATAAACTTGCTGACAACTTTCCATTTGAGGGCCAAACTTCTACCTGACCAGCTGTGATTTCTTTGCAGATAACATTATTAGAAACTTCTAATTCTCCATAATCTTCCTCACTTCTTCCTAAGTAGGCATTAATCACCTTAGGAGAGAACCAGACACACTTACCCCTAACAGTAACTCTTCTGAAAGTTAGGCTTCTGCTGTCATTAATAGACTCAGGGATATTCACTATAAATTCTCTGACCAGTCTATCATAGTAACTAGTCAATCCTGACACAGTCCTCATGAGACCAGCAAACTTAATTAGATCTACAATTTCAGTAGACTCTAAATCATCTTTAACTAGCTCTCTTTCCAGAGATATCCTTCTTTGGCTCACACAATACCACATGGATGCACTACTGGCACAGTGAAATGAGATGTTATCAGGAACTTGATCAGTAGCTCTGTTCCTCACAGGGTTGATGTCTTGAACATCACACTTTGAATCTGATTCTTCCCTGATTCTCCTCTTTTTGCCAGACATGGCAACTTTGCTCCATGACTTGGGAGAGTCTGCAACTGAAGTCCTCTTCTTATCCTTGACCATATTTTCATTAGGAAGTGACTCCACTCCTTTCCTATCCTCTCTTCCAATGATATCACTATCAGATGAGTCCTCAACCTGATCCTTCCCTTTATAACTGTGACTTTCAACCCTAGGGGAAGATGTTCTGACATCAGTATCTTTAAGATCTTCTTCTTTACTACCACCTTCAGCGTCTTGAATCACAGACAAGGCCAGTCTGTGAAGATTGGTGTCCTCACTTTGAGAGCCCACCTGTTCAGCAGGCATTTGCCTTAAAGGGACAAAAATCCCTTTCACACGTATTCCCTTCTCAAGAATTTTAGTGGCAATCTGCTCCAAATGAATGTCCACATCATACTTCTCCTCAACAGCTTGAGAGGATGATGACCTAGTTTCAGTTTTATTCAACTTGGTTGAAGGTTTAGAATTACCTGAATCTGGGAGTGCCATAGGAATGTGTTCTTTGTCAACATATTCTTTTTTCGATGAAACCCTAGTTCGTTCATGCGCAGGTCTTTGAGAATCAGATTTCTCGGATGGAGAAGACATCATTCCTTTGTAGCAGACGAGGTTTAGAGAAGATTTTTCTATTCTTTTAAGGGAGATGAACAGTTGAGAAGAGAAAGCTTTGATGAATCTTGATATAGAATCAATATGGTAAGGCGCCTGATTTTGAGTACCTCTTAATGACCAATCACTGATTTTCTCCCTCCAAATTAAATTACCTTTTAAAAATTCAAAATGATTCACATTAGAGCTCATTAAACCTGATTGACCTTTCAGCATCCTTTCACACCTAATGTCATAGTCTGATGTTATAACATCAACTTGAATATCATCAGTTGAATTAACTTCAAGAGGTATCCATTGATAGCAGTTATCTTTGGATCTGGCACCCTTCATAACAACCTGATTTCGCTCATCAGCTACTACACATCCATCTTTGGTGTAGTTAACTTTGTAACCTTCATCACATAGCTGACTTATGCTAATCAGATTAGCATTCAAACCTTGGACAAGGATCACACTATCAAGAGTAAGACCATCATGATTCTTCACTCTTCCAACTCCTTCTACTACTCCTTTTTCTCCATTGCCAAACACAACCTTACTTGCATGGCAAGGATTTAACTCCACCAAATGCTCCTTGGATCCAGTCATGTGCTTTGAACATCCACTGTCAAAGTACCATGTATCCATGGCAAAATGTCCATCTGAGGTATGAGCCAATAGACATGTGACCTGAGCTTTAGGAACCCATTGTTTCACCACCTTGGGCCTGACCTCCTTCTGTCTGGGTTGAGGAGCAGAATTTGGATAACCATGAAGCTTGAAGCACGAGGACTGCATATGTCCAAACCTGCCACAATAGAAGCATCTGACCCTGTCATCTCTGAAGTGGTTAAACCTTCTGCCACTTTGATGATGATACTGTTGGTGCTGCCACCCATAATGATGTCTCCTTCTACCATAGTTGGCCTGTCTTCTATGGTGCGGTTGTCTTCTCCTGTACTGATGATGCTGTCTCCTATGGTGATGAGGCTTTCTTCTTCCATAGTAATGAGGCACAGCATTGTTGTATCCATATCCATACCAGTTTCCCTGATGTTGAGACATCTGATGAGACATGTTCTGTTTGAACCTGGCAGCTTGCATGCTCTTGTGATATTGGGGAGGCATATACTGACTAGCTCCTTGGGGCTGCATCTTCCTCTGATGAGGACCATTCTTCTTCTCAACATTCTGAGGCTGTGAATGAGCACCCTTCTCCGGCGTAGGTTCCTGTCTCTTTGTTTGATGTTGAGACATTGGTTGAGACACCTCCTTCTTTGTTCCTGAAGTGCTTGCTTCAGCAACAACCTTTTTCTCAACCATAAATCCTATACCTGACTTATCACCAGCAACCTTTTCTATCTGAAGGATCTTATCAAGTGTGTCTGTACCACTGTTCAGCATCCTAACAGATTTGGTCATATGATCAAGATGAGCTTTGACCAGTGAGACTTCATTTTCCAAATCAGCTTTAGCAGTCTCAAGCTGAGTAATCTGTTTCTTTTGACTCTTGTTTTCTTGACAGATTTCAGCACTCTTCAGACAAAGCTCTTGATAAGTAGAAGCTAGCTCCTGAACAGTTATTTCCCCATCACTAGAATCATCATCAGAAACAACAGTTCATGTTAAAGCTCTGACATGCTTTGCTGACTCACTTTCATTTTCACTATCAGAGTCAGACCAGGAAACTGTCATGCCCTTCTTCTGCTTCTTCAAGAATGTGGGACACTCTTTCTTGACATGTCCATACCCTTCACATTCAAAGCACTGAACTCCTTTATCTTGGGCAGTCTTCTCTTCATCCTTCTCTTTTGACTTGCTGATGTCAGAAGAGATGTTCTTGACATTAGGCCTGGAGTTATTGTTCATCCTCTTGAACACCTTGCTGAACTGCCTTCCCAACATAGCTATGGCCTGAGATAAATCCTCCTGGGATTCAGTATTCTTCCCTTTCTCTTCTTGAGCATTTGAAGTCAAGGCTATACTTTTTGGCTTCTTTTCAGGCTCTTCTTCATTTAACCCAAGCTCAAACGTTTGAAGAGATCCAATGAGCTCATCAACCCTCATCTGGCTGATGTCTTGTGCTTCTTCAATGGCAGTCACCTTCATCTTGTACCTCTTAGGAAGTGACCTAAGAATCTTCCTTACTAGCTTTTCTTCTGACATTTTCTCTCCAAGAGCACTAGATACATTGGCCAGCTCAAGAACACTCATGTGGAAGTCATGAATAGTCTCTTCTTCCTTCATCTTCAGGCTTTCAAACTTAGATGTTAGAAGCTGAAGTCTTGACATCTTAACTCTAGATGTACCTTCATGAGTAGCCTTCAAAATATCCCACGCTTCCTTAGCCACTTCACAGGTATTGATCAACCTGAATATATTCTTATCCACTCCATTGAAAATTGCATTTAGAGCTTTGGAATTACCAAGGGCAAGCTCATCTTCTTCCTTGGTCCATTCTTCTTCAGGCTTCGGCTTTGAGGTGCCCTCTTTATCTTTCCCAGCATCATCTTTTTCAAACACTACAGGTGCTTTCCATTCTTTAATGATAGCCTTCCAAGCCCTGCTGTCCAAGGATTTTAAGAAAGTAATCATCCTTGGCTTCCAATAATCGTAATTCGAGCCATCCAAAATAGGGGGTCTGTTGACAAATCCTCCAACTTCTTTGTCCATCTTTACACCAGAAAGTACCTTCCCTAGATCTCACCCAGAGACAGACAGGATGCCTGCTCTGATACAAATTGAAATTCTGGTACCAGATGTGTGATGTTAAGTGCGATGTCACAACAACACACTCTGCAATGGACAATGCAATAACAGCAATAAATCACCACAAAGAATTGTTCGCCCAGTTCGGTCTAACTACCTAGGTCTGGGGGCTACCAACCCAGGGATGAAATTCACTACTTGTAGAATTAAATTACAGACTCAACAACCCAGTTGACAATCTCCTAATCTTAATTCCTACTAGTGACTTTCTACCTAAGAAACCACTTAGATATGAGAACACTACTCAATCCCTAAAACTCTTCAGTGAAATAATTCAAAGATCACACACTTTGAATAACACTACTTGATTCTGCTTCACAGCTTTGATCAAGAACAACTCAAACCAACAATACCAATTCACACTAGAATGGTTTACAAGACATACACGAAGACACAAAATGACACTCAGTCTTTAGCTCTCTTTCTTCGTTACTTTTTCTTCAGTACTGGTGCACTTTATATAGCTCTTTGAATTGGACTTGGACCTGCTACAATATCTGACCTGATTTGTTATTTAAAACTGAATCTTCAAAACAGATTTTCTCCTAAAATCTTTTCAAATCTTCAACCTTTTAAATCTCCTACAAATTTGCATCAAATCTCTATGCAACAGAGAATATCTATCCCAAGATATTCGCATCCAATGAGACTACCTGCTCTCCACAATTCCAGCTAAAACGCAAACCCTAACAACATCACAAAACCTGATGTTATTAATTCAGCAGACCTAATGTCACAACATCGCATGTAACATCAAACATCCAATTTCAGCAATTCAAACACTTAACACAACCCAGTGTTAAGACTCAATGTTGTGACATCACCACCTTGACATCAAACATTGAACAACCTTTATTTTACCAAAATTCCAGCCAATCCAAGAAACTAACAAACATTACACAATTCAATCACAAAAAACACCAAGTACCAAATAAGACTCAAGTAAAGATATAAACTCATGTCAAAGCATCACAAGTAACAAGTATCATGAAAGCAGACAATCAAGCAGAATCAAGAACAGGCATCAAGCAAATAGTAAGAAATGAAATGATCTAACCAAAAAGATGGCGCATAACAGGTGTTCCCTTCTCTTGGACTGGTGAGCCACTAGAAAGCCAAGAAATAGCCAAACATCAGATGAAAACAAAATATCCTAGCCAAGTCTTCATAAGGATCAAGAACCAATTAGGAGCTTCATGTATCAGATGACTTCAATATCAAAGTATCAACACCTGCACACAAAAAATTTCCCAATACAGACAAAGCAACATAAAAGGTCCAAGGTCTCCAAATCTCAACTCCAAGAGCATAGGGCAAGGGCCCTAGATCTAAGTCCAAAGTCCAAAGCTCGAGACAGTAACCACAGTCCACCAATTAAAAGTTTTGTATGGTTTCGATGATTTTATCATGTTTTTGTGTTTTTGAGTGAGATATGAACAAGATAAGATGACAATATGAATATGATGAACAAATGATAATATGGACAATGATAATAATATGAACAGTTATATATTGACAGAAGAATAGAGTAAGAGTATATTGAACAAAAGTTAAAGTTAGTTTGTTAATCAAATGAATTGGGTCCACTTTAGCACTAAGCACTCGTAGCACGATCTATGTGGAAGATCATGCTATAGGAGGTCGCTCAATCACAATGTTTATGCTAAAACACGATAGAGAAACGATATGTAGATCATTCTCAACGAATCGTGCCACACGAAAAAGAAAAGAAAATGTTCTCGTCTTAATCACAAACTTTTGTTGATTAATTGAAGGTAACCTATCACGATCCCAAAGTATAGGAAATGATCTCAACGATCATTCCTTACAGATTTGAAATAATGAAGGTTAATAATTTTGATAACCAACATCAATGATTCTAAAGACTTCATAAATCTAAATTAAAATAAAGATTCAAGAGAGAAATACAAATGGTCTCTTCTTAACCACGGTTTTTTCGTCGATGAATCGACAATCTACGACTCTTATATGATCATCGACCAAAATAAAAAACAAAATAAAATAGAATCGAAATGAAAATGAATTAAGAAAACCAAGTGAGATTAAAAGAAGTTAAAATAAAAAATATTCAAGGTTAAAATAAAAACCAAAAGGAAAATCCAAAATAAATTGAAGAAAATTGGGGAAAAAAAAGGAAAGGGTGGTGCTGATAAGGATTAAAGGGTGTTAATATAAATCAGGTGAGAATCATATGGGCTCAAAAGCCCATCATCTCACAAAACACGGTTATGAAGGCATGGGTAATTCTACCTGCCACCCCCCAATTAAACCTGGCACCCCCCCCCCCCAATTTTTCATTATTACCATAACATCCCTGATATTATTTACATAAAAAATAACATTTTTTAACCCAAAAAATCACTTTTTTAGAAACTTGAAAACGAAATTTCCGGTAGTACAAAACAAAATTCCCGGTAGTGTTTTCCGAAAATTCTGTAACCCAAAAAAATCGGTAGTACAAATAGTAAATTACCGGTACAAAATACCGGGAATTTTCAAAAAAATCGGTAATAATTACTGGTAATACTGATTTTACCGGTGTAATTTTACAGAACCATTTCGGGTATTTCAAAATTACCGGTATCTATCAAAATGCCGGGAATTTTAAAAGTCCGGTATACCGGGAATTCCCGTTTTGGACGAAATTTCCGGTAACAGGTCTGTGTCATAAAAAATGCTTGCCATTTGTGCTCCCGAACCGTCAAGGTCTTCTACCGACTCGTGTAGCGATTACACTCAGTTCTTCACCACTGACAAAGTATGTATTATACGTAGATGCTTAAAATTTACTATTATTTAGTTTGATTTCATGTTTTGTGTCACTATAAGGTGTTATGTTTTTAAGCGACAGATTTTTGAGAGTAGCTTGGGCGCGGAATATTGGGAAGCAACATGGTATCATAGTTGTGACAATTCGTTCTGATAGTGCAACTGGCCAGCGAGGAAGGAAGGATAAATTGATATTGGGTTGTGAGAGAGGAGGAAATTATAAAAGAAAAAAGTCTGAAAGTAGTCATTCTTTGGAGAAGGATGGTCTTGCAAGTATGAAAGTGAAATGTCCGTTTCGGCTGAGGTCTTCGCCAAGTGGTATTGGTTGGAGGGTGCGCGTTATGTGTGGGTTCCACAATCATAGACTATCTGAAGATTTGTCAGGGCACGACATATTAGGCCGTCTACAACCTCATGAGAGACAGTTTGTGAATAACATGACGAAGTATAACATGCCTCCGAGACACATAATTTCCGCCTTGAAAGACCAAGATCCAGAAAACCTCACGAGTGTTGGGCAAGTATATAAAGCTAGAGCTGCGTACCATGAAAGCAAGAGAGGTTCAATGATAAAAATGCAAATGTTGTTGAGTCTTATTCATAAATAAAAGTACATGTGTTGGACAAGAAATAGGGACGACTCGAATGTTGTTGCTGATATTTTCTGGACACATCCTGATTCAGTGAAGCTGTTGAATATGTTTCACTTGGTGTTGATTTTTTATTGTACATACAAGACCAATAGGTACCAATTACCGTTGCTTGAGATTGTTGGCGTTACGTTTACCAAGTTGACGTTTTCCGTAGGGTTTGCGTATTTGGAACATGAAAGGGAGGAGAATTTCAAATGGGCAATGGAGAAGCTGAAAGAATTGTTCTTTCTGAGAAATTGCTACCAAATATTGTTGTGACTGACAAAGAACTTACCTTGATGAATGCACTTGAAGTTGTGTTTCCTAGTTCAACACACCTGTTATGTGTGTTCCACATTTCCAAAAATGTTAGCATGAAATGTAAGGAATATGTTAAATCAGAAAGACATGAACATGTCATGGAGCTGTGGAACAAAATCATGTATGCTAATAGAGAGAGTGAGTATCTCATACACTTGAAGCACTTTGAGACTGTTTGTGTTGACATACCTTTGTTTGTTAACTATGTGAAAGAAACATGGTTGACACCGTATAAAGAAAGGTTTGTTTCTGCATGGACAAACAAAGTTCCTCACATGGGAAACACAACAACGAACAGGTATACCTGCGTCTTATTTGATTTAATAAAGTCTTATTTGATTTTATAAATTAGCATAATTGATGTTTAATTGTGTTTTTATTATTGCGGTTTAGGGTCGAGTTTGCGCATTGGAGACTCAAAAATATGTTGTCACATAGTCGGGGAAACTTATACCGAAGTTGGGATGCTATTAACACCATGCTGAAGTTGCAGTTAGGCTCAATTAGAGTGTCGTTTGAAAAGAGTATCGTGAACATTGAGCATCGGTATAACACTTCATTCTACACCAACTTGCATGGTTGTGTGTCAAGGCAATGTATATAACACATAGGGAAGGAGCTAGAACGGGTCAAAATTATTGGTATAAACAAAGAAATGTGTGGTTGCTTCATTAGATTAACACATGGTTTACCCTGTGCGTGTCAATTTGCTGGTCTTCAAATACAAGGTCTGTCTATTCCTTTAGAAGAAATTCATGTTTTCTGGAAGAAATTACACATTCAAGAGCATACTGACGGACCAGAGGATAGTGGTTCAAAGATGGATTTAGACGCAGAATGTGAAGATTTGAAGACATATTTCAATTCTTTGGATATGGTAGGTCAGAGGGTGTTAAAGAAGAAAATTAGAGAACTAACTTATGCAGCCACATCTTCTATGCGTCCACTGCCGGTGAAGTACAAGCCGAAGAGAGGAGTTAAGAAGAGCAAAAAGGGTGAAGAGAGTGATGTGCGTCGTGATCCCTCGCAGTGGGAGTATGGTGAGGCCTCGCAGGGGAGTCAGACTACAAAGACATCATGTACAAAACCAACAGGAAGTCAACCTTCTAGTTAACCGTCCAATGTATCTTCTAAGCATAAATACTTGTCTCAGTTTCCTCAGTTCATGCATCCATACATTGACGACATTATTGATGTGGGTGACGATGGAAATTGTGGTTTTCGGGCTATTGCAGCATTACTTGGATGGGGTGAAGAGTCTTGGGCGTTGATTCGGAATCAGTTGGATACTCAAATTTATCAACAACCAAAATTGTTTTCAAAGTTGTTTTATGACACCGTTGATGAGGTTCGACTTTCCTTAAAAGTAACACATTTAGGTGCACAGGGTAGAGAGAAATGGATGTCGATTCCAGATATGGGTTATCCTATTGCGACCCGATACAGCTTGGTTTTTGTCTCCCTGTCAATGACACTGAACCAAACCTTCTTCCCTCTTACCATAGCTCCATCTATGTTTGCAAGAAGGCATAAAATAATTGTTGTTGGATTTGTCAACAACAACCATTGGGTTCAGGTAAAATTAAAACCTGATATTCCTTTGCCTCCCGTCACGTCCCGGTGGAGAGAGAACTGTACTGAAGAGGCAAGAGCCTTGGAAACAGCATATGCAGGACGGATTAGGCACTGGGAGGAAGAAATTAGGAAGTCACAGTAGTTTTAATTTTTTTCGTATGTTGTTATGTATTTTTTTCGTATGATATCATTTTAATTTACCATGTAATCTTGATGATGTTCTTGTTGATGAAACACTATTGGAAACACTAATGGAGATTGCAGGTTTTTTTAATTTTTTTCAGGCTCAGGTCTGATACCGGGAATTTCAGTTTTCATGAAATTCCTGGTATACTGGATATTTCAATTCCCCGGCATTTTTCACTTTTTCTGTTAATTTAAAAATCTGGTACATTTATACCGGTAAATTCGAAATGTCCGGTGAAAGATACCGGCATTTTCAAAATTACCGGTATTACCTAAAAATTCAGGTAAATACATTGAAATTGAAGGAAAAATCCGGTACTGATAAAAAAATCCGGTATGGCACCGGACATTTCAAAAAACTGGGGTTTTCCACAGGAGTAAAACAGACTATTTGCATGTATTGGGGGGGTGCCAGGTTTAATTGGGGGGGTGGCAGGTAGAATTCTCGAAGGCATGGCATAGAGAAGAATAAAATGAATGGGCCATGAGACCCATACAACAAAACCCGGTCCAAGGAACAAAACCAAGACCAACACCCCCAGACTTTTATGACGTTTCAAAAAGGAAAGAACCATGAGAACACGGTCAAGCGAAGATGATAACCATCAAAAGTACAAATTTCTCTAGATAAAGCCATATTTATTGAAGTTGAAGCATACAAGCACACCTTCCATTGAAGGAGCCAAGGAAGAAGATGAAGTTGTAACAGAATTCTGTTACAACAATTAGAAGGAAACAGAAAAAGTGAAAGCAGAGTAAAATTGATTCTCTTATTCAATGTGTAAAATGAATGTGATACAAGGCTTATATACAAGATATCTTAGCAACCAATAAAAACTATACAAGTGGACAATGAATCTAAGATACAAAAGGCTATCCAATAAATGGAGAAGAGTAATAAGCTAAAAATATTGCTGAAACAGATTAAAAACAGCATTCAAAAGTTTTAAAGATAAAACAAAACTGGAAAGTAGAAAGGGAAAATGGAGAAGAAGCTCGAACTACAACACGGGTCAAGCGGAAACAAAGCAATTTAACCCGTCCTTCACTTTGGTGAGAGGAATGTTAGAATGGAAATATAATGATCTTGCCACATTTAAAATATGTTGATGTTTTCTCTCAACCACCCCATTTTGTTGGGGTGTTTCAACACATGTAGTTTGGTGGATTATGCCTTTGGAAAGCAGAAATGAAGATAAAGACATAAACTCAGTTCCATTATCAGATCTAAGGCATTTAAGAGTAGTTTTAAATTGGTTTTCAATGTAAGCTACAAATTGAATTAAACTGTTTTTGGTTTGATCTTTTGTTTTAAGAAATATCACCCAGGTATATCTACTATAATCATCAACTAGAATGAGAAAGTATTTGTGGCCTAACATAGAGATGGTGGAATAAGGGCCCCATACATCAGCATGTAAGATATCAAAAATAGAAACAAAAAGTGATACACTATTTGGAAAAGGTAATTTCCTTTGTTTGCCAAGATGGCATGAATCACAAGGAATATTACTAGATTTACATGGTATGAAAGGAAATGTTTGTGATACAGATTTTATGCCTACATTGGAAATGTGACCTAATCTCAAATGACACAAATTATAAGGATCAGTAGTAGTGGAATTACAAGCTGATGACTTGTTGATAGCATCCAGGACATACAATCCTCTTTGGAGCCTAGCTGTACCAATCATTGCCTGTGAATGATTCTGCAGGATTTTGCAGGTATCAGCCCCAAAATGGACATAACAATCATTATTACTAGTAAGTTTGGCAATGGAAATGAGATTAACATGAAAATTAGGAATGTAAAGGACATTATGAAGGGTTAAAGAGGGTGAAATGACCACATTACCAGACATAGAAGCAGTGAGAGATGATCCATCAGGTAAGTTAACATTGACAGGAATAATATTTTTGTAATCAGTAAAAACATGTATGTCATATGAAATGTGGTCTATTGCTCCAGTATCCAAGATCCAGAGATGAGAAGACTTACCATTGGTATTAGAGGACTGAGAGATCATGGCAAGAGGAGAGGTTGACACATAATGGGCTTGAGAAGGTAGTTTTGATTGTTGGAGCAATTCAAGGATATTGTTGTACTGCTCTTGAGTGAAAACACATGGAGAAGCCTTTGAGTCTTGCTGAGGAGTGTCACACACAACATTGATAGTGGCAGCAGGCTGATTAATGCTGTGAGATAACTGACTTTTGCTCTTGCCATTAAAACCAGGTAGATAGCCATGTTTGATAAAACATGTTTCCACTGTGTGATTGGTCCTACCACAATGTGTACAAACACGATTGTGACCTCTAGTAGAACCTTGATTCTTGCCTTTAAAGGAATTAGATCCAGGTTTGGGATTTGAGTTACCATAGTTAGCTTGAACTTGACAAGCAGCATTCAACTCTTCAGGATTGGAAGAAGCTTGAGCCAATGCAGAAGCTGAGCTATTCAGTTCACGTTCTTGTTGAATGATAAGAGAAAAAGCTTTGTCAAGATCAGGCAAAGGACTCATCATCATTATCTGTGACTTGGAATGGGTGAATTTTTCATTCAAACCTTTGAGAAAATGAATCACTTGGTCTTGAGCACGATACTGTTGTGCAGAAGCAACAGCACCACAAGAACATGGAATTGCGCAAGAGCAAGTTATAATTGGTCTATAATTATCTAGTTCATCCCATAACACCTTCAATTGAGTAAAGTAATTGGATACATCATTGTTACCTTGGTGTAGCTTGTACACGTCTTCTTGTAAATCAAAAATGCGGAAGATATCACTATGTGAAAACCTTATTTGAAGATTCTTCCAAACACCTGCAGCACTGTCAATCCAAAGAACTGATTTGGCAATTGAGTCAGAGATAGAGCGATGAATCCAAGCGAGCACCATCGTGTTGCAGCGAATCCACGGCGCATATAGAGGATCTGAAACCGGTCATTTGTTGAGAGATCCATCAATGAACTTGTCCTTATTCTTAGAGATCAATGCAATGTGCATAGATCTTGCCCAACTATGATAGTTCTTGTCATCAAGAAGAGGAGAAACAAGCACCAAAGCAGGATTTTCGTTTGGATGAAGATAGAACGAATTTGTTGAATTCGTTGAATAATCGAGAAACTGCTGGTATGCCATTGTTAAGAGAAATACAGATCGATAGGGATGCAAGAATGCGTATCAAAAAGCAGAGAAAAAAACGATACCGCGAGAATGCGAAACAATGAGGTGAACAACAATGGCTACCAGAGCTGTATGAGCTCTGATACCATGTTAAGAAATGTGGTTGGGCCTAACTCAACCCTACAAACCGGTTGGTAGAGTGAGAATTACCCCCACTTATAAACACATGTTCATGCCATATATTATCCGATGTGGGACTCTTAACACACCCCCTCACGCTCAGGACTAGACAACTGAAGCGTGGAAATAAATGGTGGGTGGCCCGATAGCGGAAACCATAGAAGGTGGCCCACCAGATCTTAAACGAGGCTCTTGATACCATATTGAAGTTGAAGCATACAAGCACACCTTCCATTGAAGGAGCCAAGGAAGAAGATGAAGTTGTAACATAATTCTGTTACAACAGTTAGAAGGAAACAGAAAAAGTGAAAGCAGAGTAAAATTGATTCTCTTATTCAATGTGTAAAATGAATGTGATACAAGGCTTATATACAAGATATCTTAGCAACCAATAAATACTATACAAGTGGACAATGAATCTAAGATACAAAAGGCTATCCAATAAATGGAGAAGAGTAATAAGCTAAAAATATTGCTGAAACAGATTAAAAACAGCATTCAAAAGTTTTAAAGATAAAACAAAACTGGAAAGTAGAAAGGGAAAATGGAGAAGAAGCTCGAACTACAACACGGGTCAAGCGGAAACAAAGCAATTTAACCCGTCCTTCACTTTGCGCGGTCTGTCACTATTTTCTCGCTCGTTCCGTTTCAGATTTCAGGTTTGAAGGTTTGTGTTTTGTTTCGTTCCATTTTCGTTTCACTCGAACCCTCTCTTCATCTCTGATTCTGCCTTTTGATTTTGGGTTGTGGGTTTGATTTGGATGATTAAGGTTGGTGTATTGGTTTAGGCTTGTGAAGGTTAAAGAAGATGAAGGTTTCGGTTGATTTGAGCAGGAGGGGATATGAAGAAGAAGGTTTTTTGCAAGATTCAGGTTTGTTTTGTCTTTGTCTTCGATTTGGTTTCAATCTGTTCACTCTTCTTCTTCTTCTATTTCTAATTTGTTCCTCTATTTTGGGTTTTGTGGTTGTGATTTGGGGATGAAGATGGTTGAAGGTATGATTTTATTGTTGAGCGTTTGAAATGGAAGGGAGGAGAAGAGGGGATGTGTTTCGGTTGAAGAAGAGTTGAAGGTGTTTTGGTTGTTTTTGTTCCAATGAGGTTAATGTGTGTTGTTGTAATGAAGGGACGAAAGAGGTTCATTAACTAAGTGGCTCCTTCCATAAAGGAATTGGCTAGGCAAAGGAATGTGGCAAGTGGCTTATGCAACATTGTGTTTAGAACTGCAGCTCTTTCCATGAACTATGTGTGTATGGCTAGGACATGTTACTTTGGAATTTGCTTGTTTATTGCATTTGGTTTTCAATGGATAGCCTTGTAATTTGTATCTTACATGACACTTTGACATTGAGTGTGGCTTGACACTTTGTAACTTAAAATGATTGAATCTTTATAATGAATTTAACCCTCATATAAAAATGACACTTGAATTAAAACTTTGATGGAAATTTAAATTTTGTAACTTGAATTTTGGATGGAATTAAGAAAATGAAACTTGAAACTTAAACAATGAACTTAATTTTGAAACTTGATTGAAATTGGAATGAAACATGAATTTAATCACTTGAAAAGAATTTAAATGACGCTGAATTTGAATTGAGGATTTGGATTTGAAACTTTGTAACTTGGATCATGAACTTTGAAAGGGAATTGAATTGGATCGAAACTTGAAAAGAATCTTGAACGTGGAAATTAAAACTTTGTCATGAATTTGGAATTTTGAATCTTGAACTTGAATCCTTGAATTTGGATCAAACCATGAATCAATTCAAAAAGTGAACCACTTAAAACAATTTTGAATAACTAACATTCCTGACTTGATCCAACAAATTGTCCTCGAAACCATATTTCAACATCCTGAACTCTTCATTAAAATCATACCAGAAATGTGTTGAAACTTTGAATCAAATCCATGAGACATAACACCACATTCTGATGCCAACTTGAAATGAACTTGAATTGGACGAAAAGCTTGAATCTTCCTTTGAAAAGAAAGCATGAACCACATAATCAGGATTTGAAGTAACTGCCCGAATGTCTTGACTTTAAATGGCTCTCTCAGCTTGACTTCATCGGATAAACTTAAACTTTGCACAAAACCCTGATCCGGATCCACAAATACAAGTACTTGAATTCAGTCTACACTTGTCCTCAAAATAGCCCATGACACATATGACTTGAGATACTAACTGCACTGCCACTTTACCAAAACCTAATTGAAATTTAACTGGCCCTGATGATTATTCGCCTTAAGACAAACTGCCTTTGCCACAACCTGATAACTTGGTCCAGAAATAAACCACTTGTTCAACCAAGATTAGGTCAAACTTCAACTAAATCTCAAACCACACCGCGCACACCCTTGACCTGATAACCTTGTATGAATCTTGATTCAAACTTGCAAGACCTGAGCCTCGAATAACTTGTGATGAAGCCATATTGCACTGGATTATTGAGGAATGGAGGTCTCTTGAGTGTATCAGTCATTTAAGCCTTTTGAAGCAAACCCTAATCCACAGGAAACAAAACAAAACAAAGCCTGACGAATTGGTTAGCTATGCATGAATGATTGACCTAGAATGATATGCAAAAGATCAAAGAATCTAAGGGTAAAATTTAGGGTATGACAATATCACCCACATAAATTCGAACAACTAGAATATCATTTTCGAATGATTTACATAATAGAGTAGTATCAACCTTTCCTCTGGTAAAATCATTTTCTAAAAGAAAAATGCATAGTCTTTCATACCATGCTCTAGGAGCTTGTTTCAGACCATACAAATATTTCTTAAGTTTGAAAACAAAATCTGGAATTTTGTGATTTTTAAAGCCAGGAGGTTGGTGTACATACTTTTCTTCAGTTATGTAATCATTCAAAAATGCACTCTTAACATCCATTTGATATAATATGATGTTATGATTAACAACAAATGAAATTAAGAGACGAATAGACTCTAACCTTGCAACTGGTGCAAAGGTCTCAGTATAGTCAATTCTCTCTTGCTAACTATAACCTTGTGATACCAGTATGGTCTTGTTCCTTACCACTTCTCCGTTCTCATTCAGATTATTTTTGAAAAACCCATTTTGTCCCAATGATATGAATTCCTTTAGGTCTAGACACAATATTCCTCGTATCATTTTTGGGGAATTGGTTTAATTTTTCTTGCATTGCTAGAATCCACTCAGTTTCTTGAAGTGCTTCATCAACAGATGCAGGTTCTATGAGGTACACCAAACCCAGAAGCGTCTCTTCAGAGGGTTTGAAAGAGGATCTGGTTCTAACTGGTCCAGTTTTATCTCCCAAAGTGAATTCTTCATAATGTGAAGATCTTTGTTTGTTCTTCCTCAAAGGTGTATGAGATTCAACATCTTCTGGTTGAATAGTTCTAGGGTCTTTTACCTCGGATTCTTTAGCTTCGGATTCTTTACCTTCAGAACCTGAATAGGTAATCTCTAGATCTGCAAACTTCTCAACTAGCTTTGAATTTTCAGAGTCAAGACTATCGTCAAATCTAACATGAATTAATTTCTCAATAACTCATGTTTCGATCTTATATACTCTATAACGTTTATAGCGTTCATAGTATCCTAACATTTTACACTTTTGTGCCTTAGACTCAGACTTGTTTAGATTGTCTTTACTATTCAAAATAAAACAGTTACATCCAAAAGGATGGAAATAAGAAATGTTGGGTTTCCTTTTCCTCCACAATTAATAAGGAGTCTTACCCATAATAGGTCTTATAGAGATCCTGTTATGAACATAACACGATGTGTTAACTGCCTCCGCCCTGAAGTGCTTAGCCATATTTTTCTCATTGATCATGGTTCTGACCATTTTTTTCAAAGTCTTATTCTTCCTCTCTACAAATCCATTTTGTTGTGGAGTTTTAGGGTAGGAAAAATCATGGGAAATTCCATTTTCATCAAACAGTTTTTCAAACAGCTTATTTTGAAATTCACCACCAAGATCACTTATGACTTTAACAATTTTAAAGTCTTTCTCGTTTTGCACTTGAGAGCAGAAGGTAGAGAGCACGGAATGTGACTCATCCTTGTGTCTTAAGAATTTAAGCCATGTTTATCTGTTGTATCGTCAACAATGACTAAACCATATTTCTTCCCATTGACAGAAGCAGTTTTCACCAAACCAAAAAGGTTATTATGCAAGAGTTCCAAAGGCTTAAAGATAAAAATAACATTGTTTGCTTTGAAGGAAGTCTTTGAAAACTTGCCTTTCTGAAATGCTTCACAAAGAGAATCGGAAGAGAACTTCAAATTTGGAAGGCCTCTAACTAAATTAAGCTTATTTAGCTGAGAAATTCTTCTCATGCTAACGTGGCCCAATCGTATATGCCAGATTCATTGATTTTCATTAATAGACATGAGATATTTAACATTTTGATTTTTAAGATTAGAAATTCTAATTTTGTAAATGTTATTTTTCCTCTTGCCATTGAAAAGAATTGAGCCATCTTTCTGACTAACAGCTTTACAAGACTTTTTATTAAAGATTATGTCATAGCCATTGTCACTTAATTGAATTATGGACAATAAATTATTCATTAATCGATAAAATAATAAAACATTAGTAATAGAAGGGACATAACCATTACCAGTTGTTCTGGAACTAATAATATTCCCTTTCTGATTACCTCTGAAATCTACGAAGCCACCAGGCTTAAGTTCCAGGTCTTAGAACATATGCCTTTTTCTCTTCATGTGTCGTGAGCAACTAGAGTCCATGTACCATGACCGGTGTTTTAATTATGCTTCTAACGTGGTATGCAAATATATTATCTTGTCCTTAGGTACCCACATCTTTTTGAATCCTTTCTGGTTAGTTCTCTCATAGTTCTTAGCGAACTTAGGTCTTTGTGAAGAATAACCAATTTTTGTATGTGCATAAGAGAAATGGGAATGAAGAGCATTTGGTTTTGCCTTTTGCTTTAAAATAGGATTTTCTTTAGTCACATAATCAACTCCTCTTCTTCCATTTCCGCTAACTCCATAGATCATTGAAGCCATTTTACTTCTATCTATGTTTCTAGCCAGAAATGTCTAAAAAGATTTGTCATATTTCTTTATAACATTTTCAGAATCCATAGAAACTTCTGAAAGAATTTCTTCCTCAAGTTTAGAACTCTTACTTTGAAGGGCAGAGTTTTCATTTTTAAGAATAAAATTTTCTTCATTTAGAGTGGAGAATTCTTTCTTAAGCTTACTATGTGCTTCAGATTCAAATACATGAGCTTGTTTCAGATCCTTGTATTTGTTTTGAAGCTTCTGATACTTTTCCAGAATTTCAAATAAGCAAGATTCTAATTGAGAATGAGATAGATCAGGAAATACCTCTTCAGAGTCTGATTCTGATTTTGATTGTGTCTTATCATCAGATGCTTCTGTGCGCACCATTAGCGCCACGTTTGCTTGCTCTTCCTCAGAGTCATCTCCTAAGGATTTAGAGTCATCCCAGGTAGCCATCACACCTTTCTTCTTCCCATTAAATAATTTCTTCTTTGGTATGTCTTTTCCCAGCCCGGGACATTCAATTTTATAGTGACCTGGCTCCTTGCACTCAAAATAGGTAATGTCTTTGCGAGCACATGATTTCTTCAATCCATATGTAGACTCTAAGCGACCACCTATCATTCTTGATCCTCTAAAATTTCTTTTTCTATTCCTCCAGAGTTGGTTAACTCTTTTGGAAAGAAGAGACAACTCATCTTCTTTTTCATAATCTTCTTCATATTCCTCTTCTTCTTCAGCTTGAAAGGCTTTAGCCTTTTAAGTCTTTCCCATAGATTTCAGAGCCACATATTTGACTTTTATTTGAGGATCATCCTCTTCAAGCTCTATATCGTGACTTCTTAAAGAACATACAAGTTCTTCAAGAGTGGTTTTGTTTAGGTCTTTAGACAGCTTCAACGCAGTTACCAATGGCCTTCATCTCTTGGGTAAGCTTCTAATAATATTTTTAACATGATATGCAGTAGAGTAACCTTTGTCTAGAACCTTCAGTCCTGCAACTAGATTCTGAAACCTTGAGAACATGCTCTCAGTTGTTTCACCATCCTTGATTTTGAAGGCTTCATATTTTTGTATCAAGACAAGCGTCTTGGTTTCTTTCACTTGAGCATTTCCTTTATTAGTCATCTTTAAGGAGTCAAATATAGACTTAGATGTATCTCTATTTTGATCTTCTCATACTTAGAATATTATATAGCATTCAGCAGAATGGTTATAGCTTTATGATGATTTATGTAATCTTTCTTTTATTGGGAGTTTTGCACTATAGTGATCCACATCTTGACCATGAAAGAAACTTTCGATTTTGTCTTTCCAATAGTAAAAAATTTCTCCATCCAAAACTGGGGGTTTTGCACTATAGTGATCTCTGTCGTTGTTAGCAACTAGTGGGGGGACTCCTGCCATTGTGTTTAAAAAATATGGATCTTTATTTGACACGGTGAAGTGTTTGATAAACAATCAATACTAGAACGTGAACTCTGATATCAATTGAAGGTTACAGAAACACAAGAAAGGGGTTTGATTTGGGTTTCTATAATGAAAATATTTTACTACCCAAAACAACAAGAAGAGAACTTTAAATAAAAATAATGAACACAAATATTTTTATCCTGGTTTGCTGTAACGAAGCTATCTCCAGTCCACCCGCCAAGGTGATTTCGCCTTATCACAAGGACTTAATCCACTATAACCAAACTTGATTACAACCACAAAGACAAACTGTCAATGTCTTCTTGAGAAGTTCTGATTATACCCTAGTTTCTCAAGGAGATACAACTCAAAAGTTAAGAAACAAAGTGTGTTACAAAGATGCTTCTATGAAAGCAGATTACACAAATGTATTACAAAGATTTACACACAAAATGTTTTCTATGAAAGTGTATGAACAAAAGTTCCTTGCGTGTCTACTTTTTTTTCTCTCAAAAGTTTCACAATATTGCAATGTTCATGTAGAAGTTCTCATTTTTGTTCCATTCTTCAAAGACTATTTTATATAGGCAATAGAAAGATCTGTTGGAGGGCAAAAATGGAAGTCCATAAGTAGTTGTATCCTTGCATAACAGTTTGTGAAAATGGGAGACAAAATGGTACAATAGTACAGTTTTTTTTCCACGAAATCAGTGTAGTGGAAAGAATATTGATCTTGTACTCTATACTATTTTCTCACGTAAAATTTTTTGATCTTATCTTCTAATATTCAGAGGCTTCAAAAAGAGAGTTGATGAAGCATGCATAGAAGAATCAAAGTTTGTATGCGTGTCTTCAAAACCTAGTCTTCAGAGTCTTAATCCAAAGTCTGGTGACACAATTTATCAAAGTTGTTGAGCACAAGACTTCAGAGCTTGATAACGTCGGAGGCTTCTTTTATCAAAGTCATAAACCAAAGCTTTCTGTATGAGCAATGGTTAGAGGCGTTGAGCAGACTAATCCAGAGCTTGATTATCTTTGTAGAACATACATCGTTTTACTTCTTTAAATCAGAGTGCACTAGGTTCAGAGTCTGATGACGTCACGCGTCACTTTCTCAGAGTTAAGTCTTGTTTCTAGTAGCTGCACACTTAACAAACCCATTAGGGTGCAAAATTTTACTCGAGCCATATAACGTGTTTCTTACGGATAACAACCTAGCATTCACATTATTTCGTTGTTGATCCATGTCATAGAAATTTCACAAAGTTTTATGTTGGTTGCCGAGTGCGTAACACAACCTTCTCCTTTTATCCAGACTTGGGATCGACTATGTATAACAAAGCTAACCTAAGCAGGATTTTGGTCTGAACCTATGCACATAATATAAAGGCTCGAGAAGGAAAATGATCTAGATAATGGAAGGCCTAAATACTCATTAAATCTTAATTCACCGCCTCATTTATGAATTTTATTGGTCTTTTCAAGTACTCAGACAATTTGTAAATAGTCTTTGATCTCTAAAGTTGCTCTCAATTTGTTATTCATAAAATACATTATCTTAATAGGAGATGGTAAGAGCTTGGAGAAATAAAATATAATGCACTTACAAAACTATAACAATCTTGGAGGTAAACTCCAATTCATATCTTCGGCATTTGGTTTTATTGATATTGGTTGTTCCTAAACATAGGATCAATGATAATTGATCTAACATCTTAAACCTAAACTTAAAGAGATATCATTTAATCTATATTAAATGCTTTACTTGATTTATCGTTAGTCAATGCTATAAGAAAAAGATTGCATTTTTAGTACCCGAAGGAGGAAACTTCATAAGAAAATTAAGAGGATTTCTTATCACACCACCCTTGTTTCTTAGACACCATCTGAATTTTCGGTTTTGCCCCCTGATTTCGGATGTGCACATCCGGACGCACCATTTTTTTTAAAAACACTGATGCGTTCTGGAAGTGAACATCCGGAAACATTTCTGATCTGCAGATCCGGAAAACAACATAACTTAATTTTTTTTTTAAAAATCGGTTTTATTGTTTAGTCGCATATGTTAATATATCGTCGCAACTTAATATACATTTGACAACATCAATATATAAAATAAAATGATATATATATATATATATATATATATATATATATATATATATATATATATAAATAATAAACCTCTGTCAAAATACAGTGCATACATCTAATATAAATAGAATACATCAAACAAAAAACTACTGCGTATGGCGAAGGATGTCTTCTGGCTCCCCTGCTCCTTTGCCCCTACCCGCCATCCTAGATCGATGTCTGCGGTACTGAAGTGTCCCCCGAGCATTCGCAATAATCTTATCCACGGCAAGTTTGGCACCAGAGCCCTCAGGGAGGTGACCGCCCGCAATGGCCCACTGCGCTATCTGCTCTATCTGACGACAGCGTGGTAGGACATCCTGAGTGTGGTCCAGCTGAGACTGCCACTCCTCTAATATCTCCTGATGAGCAGGTCTGGGTGGCGATCCCTCAGCAGTGGGCACCATGCATGGGTGTGAGACGATGTAGAACCACACGATGTACCCGGCAGCAACGCTTCAGTCTCTCTCCGCTCTGGTCGCCTGAGCCTCTTCTAGTACCAAGTGGGACTAGAAGTCAGCATATATGTCATCTATCTGCCTGCGGGTCAAGCCTAGAGGAGCATACTCATGAGGCATCTTGGGGATCGTCTGCGTGTAACCGCACTGACGCAAGACGCGCTCCGGCAGGTATCAGGCAGTAACAGTCGAGCTGCATGCCAACCATCCTGAGAACAAACAAACCTCATCGAACGGGCATGTCACACGGTGAGCGGCATATGTGTCATACAAAACGTCCTCAGCAACCATCCGATAAAGATACACTCTGTAGGGGTCCGGCACCTGGTTCCCTCTGAGTAGGATAAATGCAGTAGCACGTGGCATATCCTCAGTGTACCCGTCGACACCCCCTCTACCAGTAATGTTTGGAAAGTGCTGTAAAATCCACGCCTGAAATGAAAAACATAACATGGGTGTCAAACATTATAATGAATATAGAAAGAAAAGAAATGAAAAAATCACTTTGAATATTAGATTGTTACCACGTATAGCGTACAACTGCCTGCCACAGTCTTGGCTGCCCAGCGGCAACCATCAGAGAGCCTGGAATAGGTGTATGCCAGCGCAGCCGCCCCCCAGTTGTACCTGTCGATCTCTGTCTGATCCGAAAGGTACCTGAGGTAGGCGACATCAACATAATAGGCGCTGGTGTCCACAAACACTTGTGTGTCGAGCAAAAACAAGTAGTAGCATCTCAGGGCATGCTGCCTGTGGATCGCCATCTCAGCTGGATCACCTGATGCCCATCCTGCCTTTGCAAGCGCCGCAGTAAATCTGCGTGTCAGAACGGAGAACCGGACGTGTGTGCCACTCAAATGTGTCACCTCCGCAAGTGCCTCCTCTGGGGTAGGCCCATGCTCCTCAATCAGTATCTCCATCGCGTCCTCCTTCGACATCCTACCATGACAAAGAAGGGTACCCATGATCGGTAGATGTACAAGGCACGAGATGTCATCGAGTGTGATCGTGATCTCGCCATACGGTAGATGGAATGAGGATGTCTCAGGGTGCCATCTCTCAACAAAGGCCATCAGCATACCGTGCATGATCTGGGGATACCCAATCTTAGATAGACCTCCAAGACCAGAGGTAGCAAGTGCAGACGTGAACCACTCATCCCCTGGCAGCACCGCAAGAATGTCCATAACCTTGCCCCCATGGTTATAGAACTTCTGTGAATCCTTCTCCTGAAAATTTCCAAATAAAACAATGTTACAAATACACATATTTTCAACGAATACAATTCTATAAATAAACCGAGAAAGGTGACCTGCCCTAGCCAAACATATCTGGCTGTATGCTCAGAGTACCCCACGAGTAGGGACATATTAGACGGTCCCCCGGGGTAACCGCCCAGCTCATCAAAATCGCCATCAGCGTCAACACCCTCATGTGTTGGGTGATCACCCTCTGGAACAGGAACATGAACAAGGAAGAGAGGAGGAGCAGCTGATGGAGCTGGAGTCTCCCTGTAATACCCCAAATTTTGACCACTTAGATTTCCCATCATTGTGAAAATCATCATCACAATATGGATGTACCTTTATGCTTCATTAGTCTCCCCAAAGATGGGTGAGCATCCACTACAATCAAAATTAGGGTTTCAAGCCCTCTCTGAGTGCTTAGACAAAGGATCAATCAAGAAATGACATGATCTTCAACTTGTCTAATCTCTCAAACATCCACAATGGATCAAAAAGGACTCCCACTTCAAGGATTAAGCACAAGGCTGCTCCCTTCTAGGTGGATCAAGTCTCAAGATCGACAGTGTCACCAAATTAGGGTTTTGGTCGACCAGGGCCTCCAGATGGAAATTTTCATCTGGGCACAAGGCAATGATCCAAAACATAACCTAATATACTTCATGGGACCTCATGAACCCATGCATCAAGTCAATTTTTCCTCAGGGGATGCATTCATCAAAAATCAGGAATTAGGGTTTCTTGACCTAATTCACCCCTAAGTTGACTTTTGGGACAAACCATGAGCCAAGACCTCAAGAGATGATTTGAGGGTCTCTAATATACCATATTTATCCATTTGGAACAATGGATTGATCCAAGAAGTTTGAGCAACAAGTCTCAATTTCATCTACACCACAATTAGGGTTTTAAGAGAAAAGTCAACTGTAACTTTGACTTTTGACCTGGACATGCTCCCAAACCCTAATACATGATTGAATATACCCTATGACACCCTTGGAACATGTCCATCAAGTTTGATTTAGGTCAAGGACATGATTTCCTGAAGAATTGCACAGTTTGGAATTCATCTGATAAAAAGTCAACTGTGCACAAAAGTCAACTTTGACTTTTTGAGATTTTTCACCAAAATGGATTTTTAACCCTAAAATGATGTTAATGTATGATTTGAATCATCATTCATCAAGAAAAATCAAGAAAAGTGTGATAACTTGTAAAAGGGGTAACCATAAAACTTAGAAATTTTTCTAAGTTAAAAATAAAGTGGCAAAGGTACCAACTTTGGAGGACCATAACTCCTAAACCACAAGGCCATTTTTTCTCATCCAAAGATGGATTTGTAGCCCTCATTATCACCTACAAAAACTTTAACTACAAGTCATTCCAATTCATTAAGGATTTTGAGTTGTGGAGTGATCAAAGTGGCTGAAAAGTGAAAATGTCACTTTTTTCAACACTTAGTGAAATTTTCACTAAGTCAGGTTCTGCCTCACTTTTTGCCAAATGTAGGGGGATTTTTCACTTGGAATCAAAAGAGATCAAAACCAAACTTGTTCAAACAGTTGTTGTATCATGTAAGAGCTTTCCAAAATGGCCAAGAACATTGCCAAATTCAACTTACACCATGAGATATGACATTGGCAAGTTGCCTTGCTAAAATCTGTCAAGGCAAGGCAGAATTTGCAACTTTGGTCGATTTTCCAAAATCAGCCAAATTCAATTGCTCCTATCCACTTGGACACCTCATAGGATTGAATCTAAAGGGGACAATCACTGAGCCAAGCCTCCAAAGTCCATGGAACAAGAAATAGCATGTTGAACCTAGAATGGCCAAAATAGGGACAAGACTTCAAATTTGGAATGAGGCATTCAATGGAACCATCAAGGTGGCATGGACTGAGCCATTCTCATCTGAAATCAGTCAAGACTTATCCAAGACCAAGGGAACCAAAGCTCTGTGCCCTAACCTCTAGTCAATGGCTAGAGGAGACTTGGATTTTCATTTGCCAACATTGGTCAAACCTACTTACCAGCTGCCATGCACTATTCCTTGCAAAACAAACTTGCTCTACTATAAATAGAGCTCAATTGTGGTCAATTTAAGTACACCAAAGCCATCTAACAGATGCTTTCCTCAAAATCTCTTTCTCTTGGCAAAAATTCCTTTCTTAGCAAGGTAGCTATCAGGTTTTGAGTTTGAGAGCAATTCCAATCAAACCAATCACTCACACACCTCACATACATCACATATGAGCTGATCAAACACTTAGATTACTTCTGAAACATCAATTTCACAAAATCACCAGCTGGTTGCTCAAATTTTCAAACAAGTTGCAGCTGAGGTACCACAAAATGATCCAGCCAATTTCAATCAAGTCCAACCATCCAAACACAATCCATAGGGTATAGGGAAGCTGTTCAGATCATCACAACTCATCTGTAACACCTCTAAATCAAAAATCACTTTGCACTTGCTGTCACGACTTGGAGGTAAGCACATGCTTGGTCATCTCTCAATCTATGCATATTTCCTCGCACAATAATTTGGCCATATGTTCATAATCATGCATGGAATGTTTTCCCTCAATTAATTGCATTGTTTGAATCGTGTATCAAAAATCCTAGCCTTCATGCAGAAATTAGGGTTCTTGAGGTTTCTTCGTGATTTCATGTTTTATGTTTAATTTAAATGAAATTAAAGTACATAGACATGATCGTGAGGTTGAGACGAGCATAATGATATGTGGATTGCATGATATGATTACGTATTCATGGAGATTGGATAGAAAATGCAAATCTGAGAAACCCAGAAAAACGCGCGTGTTCTTGCTTGTGTTCTTGGCGCCTTTTTCACAAATTCAAATATTTGAATTTTGTGATTTTGTTTAATTGATTCAAAAATTAATTTCTCTCTGAGTTTTAATGATTTTGAGTTGATTCTTTTTTTAATAATTCACAAAAATGTTAAAATATTTTATTTTATCAAAAAATCCCAAAAATATTATTTATTTCATATAATTGATATTTTTGTAAAGAATTAATATTTTGATTGTTTTTGGCATTTTAAATATTTTTTCTACATTGATTTTGCAACTTTTAATGCTTTCTAATTATTTTGTAGGTCAATACTTAATTTTTGAAGCATTAATCCAAGATCACAATTTGTTTTCCATGTGTTAAACAATTTTTGATCATTTTAATTGAATTTTTTATTCAATTAAATACATTTTTGAAAACAAATTAGGGTTTTGGATTAATTCAACCTTCATAAATCATTTTCAAACACTTTGGGCCTCTTGAGAGAGTGTAAGACCCATCCCCCCTTGTACAAAAACTTTTTGGGCCTCATTCATTGTATAAGTCCCTCTGTACAAGTAAACGGCGCGATCGTCGCCCGTTTAAAAATAAAAATCATTTGGGCCTCTAATAGAGTGTAAGACCCAATCCTTTTTTGACCAAATCATTTTTGGGCCTCAGTATATTGTATAAGTCCCGATACCGTCAAAAACAAACGGCGCGATCGACGCCTTTTCAAAATAACCCTTGGGCCTCTCCTTGAGCTATAAGACCCATTCAAAACACTTTGGGCCTCTAATAGAGTGTAAGACCCAATCCCCTTTTAACCAAAATCATTTAGGCCTCACTTATTGTATAAGTCCCTATGCGTTAAAAGAAAACCTCGGCGCGATCGCCATTTTTAAACGAAAAATCATTTGGGCCTACCCTCGTGTTATAAGCCCCACTCTTTTCTTTAAACCTTTTTGGGCCTCTTGAGAGAGTGTAAGACCCATCCCTTTGTACAGAAAACCTTTTTGGGCCTCAGTCACTTGTATAAGTCCCTCTGTACAAATTCAACAGTGCGCTCACTGATAAAACCCTGGGCCTCTCCTTGAGCTGTAAGCCCCAGATCTTTCTTTTTCAAAGCACTTTCTCCTTTGATTTTGAATATACTGTTGTTTTCAATCTTTCTTTGTTGAACAACTAACCAAACAGCATGGAAGCACTACAACCGAGTAAGTGGTTATCGCTTTCGTTTAATGCTTTCATATTATAAACTGTATTGTGGGGCTGCTCACTGTAAGTCTCCTTTCATAAACTCATATCTACTGTGTAATAATAGTATAGATATTTCGAGTTTCCCCGGCAACTACGTCTAGAACTAGGTGACGCTGTTTCACTTATTCGTAGAAATAGACGCCTAGATCCCCAATAGGAGCACCAGATACAGTCTTCTCTTCGGCTGTCCTCCTTAGGAATCGTCAAGAAGCTCTACTCCCCAAGATGAATGTATTCTCCGTGAATGGCATCTTTGAGTTTCTTCCCAATTCTCGAACTTTCCTGACTTGATCTATTCCTTGTGGATAGCTTGCCTTGAATGTCTCGGGATTTGGGTACCCACTACGGTCATAATCTTGGACCTTAACTAAGGAACCCTCTATAAAAGCTAGAAGTCGCTGGATAGTAAACCTCGCACGTTTACCAGTGGTTTTTATCTTTAAAAGAGTTATCTCTCCTAATGGAAAGGAGATGATAGACCCACGGGCTTCTTAAAAGCATCGGCCTCCTCTTGGGCATTATTCAAGGACACTACGGCTTCTTAGAAGTATTCACAGCCTCCTCTTAGGCTTCATATAATGATCTCTTCCTCCGGGAATGATAGCCTCCTCTTGGGCTTCGTACAAGGACCTGTCGGCTTCTTAAAAGTTTCCAGCCTCCTCTTGGGCTTCGTACAAATTGTCCCACGACCTCCTAGAGGTATAGGTACAGAACCTAGTCATCTGCATAGAACAGTTCTTTCATAGAGTCTACTACTGTTTCTCAAAGCATAGTACAAAAGATAAAACTCTAGACACGGACAGTCTAACTTCCTTGAGTCTCAAAGACATTCTCAAGCACCCTTCGTTAAATAGGAAGGAAACCCGCAGACTCGGACAGTCTCAATACCCTTTGGATTTCCCGTTTCCTCAAAGAGAAGGAAATATCCCTGATCCTCAAAACAAATCCCTGAGTATAGTGATGCTCATATAAGAACTGATTTTCTCTTTTAGAATCAGTATATTGGATCTGTCACTCAACTGAAACAGTTACAATAGCCTCCATCTCGGGCTTCGTACGAGATACCAAAATTCTCCCCAGTGGAGTCAAACAACCTTTTCGCCTTTCTCTCGGGCTTTGTATGAGACACATAAGAGACTCCCTCGTTGAGTCAATCACCCCTTTCGCCTCCATCTCGGGCTTCATACGAGATACAAAATCACTCTCTTGTTGAGTATAAAAGATTCTCCTGTTGAGTCAACCCTTTTAGCCTCTCTCTCGGGCTTTGTACGGGACACAAAATAGCCTCCTCTTAGGCTTTGTATAATGATTTTCCTAACGGAAAGTAGCCTTCTCTTAGGCTTTGTATAAGAAAACCACTGGTTGATCCAATCAACCTTTTAGCATCAAAGCTGTGCCTCGTTCACAGTACACAAACATCAACAACTCTTTTCCCTTCATCTAATCGCTGTAAGCGGCAAGCCTCTGGATCATTTACATTCATGCCACTGTCCCTCTTTTAGCATGAGAAATTCCTAAGGAAAGATGGCATTGCTCTACACTGAGTTAAAGTCTTCTCCTTCAGGTTAAAACCCTTTCTTCGGAAATTATGGCATTGCTCGGATCCGCGTATCCCAGTTAAAGTAATTCTCATTCTCCCCTCTTTAGAGATGACAAATTCTCTCTAAAGTCGAGGTCTTTTCAGCTTCACGTCTTGGGCTTTGAACAAGACACAAATAGACCTTTCAGCTTCACATCTTGGGCTTTGAACAAGATACAAACTATCCTTTCGCTTCACGTCTTGGGCTTTGAACAAGACACCAAAAACCAATTTCCTCCCATAGAATAGGAGGAACTACGAACGCTCTGATTTCCCTGTTTCGTTAAACGGGAATACGTAGGCATAAGATCGAAAGAAAAGATCTTAGCGAGCACAATCAACAAAAAACCCCAAATCCCATATCTCCATCAATCAAAAGCAGTAATTCAAAAGCATCAGTCCTAACATCCTAATCCTTGTTCCCCGTCAGAAACCCTTTTGCCTAGATTAAAAGAAAGAAAACTGTATTGGCGAAAATACAAATAACCAGTACAAAGGCCCCCCCACATTGATAGCATCCGTAACCTAATAGACCGCTGTTTAAACTCAGTATGCAAGCAGGGTTAATTGGAGACATCTATTTCCCTTCCTTATTCATCTCACAATAGGATAAAAAATGAATCGACTTGTAGTCTAAGCTCGAACCGCAGAGAGCGACCAGCGCTTAAGAACCGCGTCCAAAATCGCTCGCTACACTCCCGACGACGCCTGCGTGCAGGCTGGGACCCTGATGAACTAGCAGTAGAATCCCGACGCCTCTGAGATGTAGAATCGGCTGCTGAAGGGGGAGTGGCTTGTACCTGAGATGTGGAAGTGGCCTGAACCTGTGATGTGGATGGTTGTGGTGTAGGATGTGGTGTAGGATGTCCCTCAGCTGTAAGGGCTACCCTAACTTCCTCTGCACCGGAAGCCTCGGCTGTAGACTGCATCCGCTCACGTCGGACAAATGTGTGTTGAGTTGTCCGTCCATGTATGGTACGTTTGTCTCTGCCAGCCATCTAATTTGCAAAGTATAATAAATAAATTAGATTTTTTTTTAAATAATTAAACAAAAACAAACAAACAAAAAAAATAAAAAAATAATAGTCTTCCGGATGTGCAGATCCGGAAGGACACAGAATTTTTAACGTTGAGTACTTCCGAATGTGCACATCCGGAAACACCCAGAATAATAAACGTTACAATATTTCTGGATCTGCACATCCGGTACGTTTTTTGAAGTTTAAAAATGGCATCCATGGCCACTGTAACATGCAAAAGGGCATTTTAATGCCCTGATCGTCCGTTTGAAGCAGTAAAAAAGACCTACATTATCTCTAACCTATGTTATTCATACAACCTAACAATTTCTACACCTAAATGTCTACTCTAAATCGATTACTCGAAAATAACTCCGAAACTCTAAAATTTGAAAACTTACCGATTAAAATGAGATATGGAGGATTTGGAGTGTCTTGATCGTTGTAGAAGTTGCTCTGCGCCGAACTCGAGTGGAAACAATCGAGATTTGTGGGATTGAAATTTTGAGAGTTTGAGAGAGTTTGAAAAATGGAAAATTGAAGAATGAGGGGGAGGAAGAAGGTCTGTCGCGAACTAATAAGAAATCCTTCCGGAAGTGCACATCAGAATTGCTTCCGGATATGCATATCCGGAACACTTCAGCGTTTTTTAAAAATTTGGTGCGTTCGGATGTGCACATCCGGAATCAGGGGGCAAAAAAATAATTTCACGTGGTGCCTAAGAAACTTGGGTGATGCATTAAGAAACCCTCCAAATTAAAGTAGCATTCGTACTCTGCATATCAAATTACGAGTTTTTTTTCTTGAGATGTCTACAGTGACAACAACTCTTACAACATACAACGACTTTATTCTCGTCATATCACAATAGGGCTTTCTAATAATGAATTATGTTTGATATTAAAACCTAATTGCAATTAAAAGCACTGTAGAAGTTATCTTCCACAAGAGTTTGAAGTTCTTTACTTCCATGCTAAGGACATATATGGTACTAAGAGATAAAAATGACATTTCAATTTATAGTATGTCCGACATAGGTGCATTGAAATGTCTTTTTATCTCTTAGTTTCAGCGTATGTACTTTAGAAATTTTTATCTGACATCCCTAAAATTATATATGATACTATAAAATTTCATAATATCAAAAATATCTCTTTGATTTTTTTTCATTAAATACATATTGAAAATTTTCCTTTTAGAAGAAAAAAATCGATAGGCCATAAAAAAATCTCATTTGCATTTTTATCAATATTTTTAAAAATTTGGATGCATGATAAATTTTACCAATATTTTTTTTAAAAATCTATAAAAAAAATTAAAATAAACAAAAAAAATAAATGAATTATCAAATTTTTAAAAATCTAGAAATGGCAATGTATTTACATATATTTTTTTAAAATACGATTTCCTACATGTATTTTACTGACATTTTTGAAATTGCCGATATATATGTATGTTTTTTAACTTGCAATTTCAAAATTTTCGATAAAAAACATGTAGGATGATGCATTTTTAAAAAATACCAATAAAAGTACATGTAAAAAATTGTATTTTGTTGAACATTTCAAAAATATTGGTAAAAAAACATAGTTTTTGTGAAAAATCCGGTATAAATTTGATGTTGTCGATATAAATGCGTAAATATACTAGAAAAAACACTTGTAAATATTCAATAGAAGTTTCAAAAAACTGTGGTAAAAATCCAAAATTTGCCAAAATCTCAAAAAAAAATGAAAATTTAAATAGTGAAAATTGTTCAAGAGTATTATCGTAAAAGCTTTATCAGAGGAGTTGAAAAAAACAAACAAAGTATAGACCATGTCATCGACCCTGCTGTCTAGCGCAACTAATGGCTCCTACATCTCGTCACGCGCATTGTCCCGCGAGCTCAGTGCTTCGGGCACGCGCGACGCTCCTTCGGGAAAATTCCTGCACCCTCATCGACACAAGAATTGACTCTTAAGTCATTATTCCTCTGCTTCGGATCAACGACTTTGGGGGCTCCTGTTCTGGACTGGGCCAGAGGTTGTCCCACTATCGAGCACGACCCAACCTAACTTCCCGTCAGAGAAGGCCCAATTCAACAACTCACACGGGTAGCACTCACGCGTCTTCCACACGTACTCCCCACGCGGGGACACGTCATCAGCCAACTACCCGCGTTCAAAAGAGCAGATCCTTCACCTTCCAAAGTTCACGGGGCAGTTGACCCAGGACGAAGACCACGTGCTGGTCTTCCCTACGCCACGTAGATCCTGGAAGTTATTCGTAATGGGCCTAATGATCCAACCCAATGCAGATAACCGTTGGCCCAACGCTAGGGGCACGTTATAAATACCCTCTTTCACTAGAGGGTAAAGTATTCTAAATTCTACACTTTTCTGTACTTGCTTTCTCTCTCCCGCTCAAACTTACTTTAGTATCGGAGTGCCTTACAGGTACACCCCCTTCTCTTCTCCACCACCGACAAACTAGGAGCTCACGACGTGTTACTGGCTGTTGATTTCTTTCTGATTTGGTAAGATCACATTACATAGTAGTTACATTCCAAATAGGTAGTTGGTATAGACATGCATTCCCATTTGGTTGGAGTTTAGGACATCAACGAGGTTTTTGCCATTTCTATAACTTGCGCGTTTATCCGAAGATGTATCTCTGAATTTTTTCTGAATTGGTTTGCGAATATGTATCTTCATATTTTCCCTGACTAAATTTTGATGTGATTTTCTAGTTTTATTACAGGTACAATGGTTGAAAATAACCAGGATAGATTGAGGCTCGGTCGTTTGAAAGGGTCAAGGAAAGGTCCACGATGCCACATGTCGATGCTACATCGTTTGAAGGGGAAATGCTGACTTCTCAAGGTCGAGGTTCACAACCATCTACTTCTCGAAGTTTCTTGTCTCAGGCATCCACTTCACAAAGCCATGTGTCCCCTGCTTCTCGAAGTTTCTTGGATTATTAGGAAGAACTCCTTGCTGATGTGGATGCCCTGTAGATAATGGTAGTCAAAATCACGATCCTACTCGTAGGAGCATATGATTTTACGATCTTGTAAATCCCCATCGTGCCAAAGAATGATCATAATCAGTTTTTGGTTGGCGTGGCCGAAATCACCGTGATATCACGTGAAAACTATAGAATTTCCATTTTTGTTGAAAAATACTATTTTTGTTTCAAGCCCCATGAATTCAGGTTCGCGGGTCGGGTTCGCGACTTGGTTCAGAAAAACCCTAAAAACGTTTCTTTTTTTATTAAAATCTAAAATGATTCTTTTTTCCTAGACTATAAAAGAGTATTTGCCTAATAACTAGGAGTAATCAATACCCATCCATCCAATAATTAAGGATTTATTCAACTTCCCAAAATACATCATGATTAGTGTAACTTCCCAAAATACATTTATTCATTCCAATTCTGTCACGTTAAACCCTCTCACATTAAATAGAGTCATTATCTCACTCAATATTTCATTCTCCATCTTCTCTCTCACGTTAAGTTGTTGGTGTTATCACTGATCCCCCTGCAATCGCACCACCACTACGCCAGAAAAACTACCCAAAAATGCTCATGGTAACTAAATTGATATAACATGGAAACATGGCATTGCTGATCCTGATAATCCAAGAAAAATTTAATGCAAGTATTGTAAAAAAAAAAGGTAAGTGGAGGTGTTTACAAGCTAAAGCATCACTTAGATGGAACTCAAAAAGATGTTGAAGCATGTAAGGTTGTCCCAGATGAAATCAAGAGAGAAATATTGCAAGTTTGTTCAAGATTGCAAGAAAATTTGATTAAAAAAAACATAGCAATGGTGGAGGAATCGAAGTCAGAGGTTTGCTAAAAAAGAATGACCAGTAACAACTCTAGAAACATATTTAAGAAAAGGTGTTTCAGCTTATAACCTAGCATTAATGCAGTTCTGAAGAAAGGTTTAAAAGATGATGCATCTCAAGCAATTGCAAGGTTTTTTTTTTACAATAATGCCACACCATTCAATGTAGCAAGGAGTGAGGATTTCACAATCAAGTGTGATATGATTTCAAGACATGGTAATGGATTCAAACCACTATCTTATCATGACATGAAAATTAAGTTGTTAAACTAAAAGTGAAGTTGACACATGAAACATTGGAAGAACATAGAAAGGAATGGAGGAATATTTGTTGCACCATAATGACCGATGGATGAACTGATCGGAAGAGGAGGACAATTTTGAATTTTTTGGTTAATAGTCCAAAAGGGTATTGTATTTTTGAAGCCTGTTGATGCATCAAACATATGGAAAATAGTCGACAAAATCTTTGAAATGATTGATGCTGTTGTTGAAGAGATCAGAGAAGATAATGTCGTTCAGGTCGTGACAGATAATGCGGCAAACTATAAGGCTGCCAGGGAGATGCTGACACAAAAGAGGAACAAATTATATTGGACACCTTGTACTGCACACTTTCTTGATTTGATGCTTGAATATTTGGAGAAGAAGATATTGGTTCATGATGAGACAATTCCAATGGGTAAAAAAATTACAACTTTTATTTATTCAAGAACTTCTCTCATTTCTATTTTGCATCACCACACAAAAAACAAAGATTTGGTGAGGCTATGCGCTACTCAATTTGCCACATATTACCTTACTTTAGGGTGCTTGTATGAGAATAAGAAAGCTTTGATAAGATTGTTCACTTCCAAAGAATAGAATTTGAGCAAATGTGCAAAGTTAAGAGATGGGAAAGCCATTTAAGATGTGGTTTTGGACAAAAAAATTAGAAGAATATTGTTATTTGTTTGAGGGGTGCTTCACCTATCTTTAAAGTGCTTTATTTGGTTGATTTAGATCAAAAACCAACCATGGGATTAATCTATGAGACAATGGACCAAGCAAATGAGGATATTCAAAAGAATTTTAATGGTGTGTTACAAGCCTATTTGGAATATCATTGATGATATATGAGACAAAATTCTACATAGAACACTACATGTTGTAACCTATTATCTCAACCCACAGATGCATTACATTCCTAGATTCAAAGCTAATATTGAGGTTAGAAAAGGTTTAATGGACTGTTTAAGTAAAATGGTGGATGATCATGAAGAACAAGCTAAGATTGAAGTACAAATGCGTGACTTCAAGAAACAATTAGGGTATTTTGGCACATAATTGGCCAAACTAACACTTCAGAAATCTACTCCGACAGATTGGTGGGATTCAGTTGGGTTTGAGTGTCCAGAGCTCCAAAGATTTGCTATCCGTATACTCAGCTTGGCATGCACTTCATCGGGTTGTGAGCGAAAATGGAGTGCTTTTGAGATGGTAAGACTTTAATAATTTATAATTAATTGTAAAAGGCTTTCATATTGCTTATCTTAATTTTTTCATTTATTGTAATCAAGGTCCATACAAAAAGAAGTAATCGCTTGAAACAAAAAATGATGAATGATGTTGTATTGGTCATGGCTAATTCAAGATTGTCCAAAAAAAGAAAGGGAGAAGAACATTTGAGATAGAGTTTGATGACCTTAGATCTGATGATGATTGGCTTATGGATGAAGATGGCGACATTGAAATTTTGGATGAAGACTTTGTTCAAATGAATCAAGAACAAATTCAAGATGATGATATTCTTATTCATGATTTGTAAGATAAACATGACGAAGAGAGAGATGAAAATGAATTTGATGATGACTTTGAAGATGAAAATGAAGATGAAGGAGATAATGGAGAAGACAATGATGATCCATTGAGTGATTATAACCAACTCCAACATGAATTGTTTGGAAATTGAGTGAATTTTCATTAAGTTTTTTTAGAAGTTTTCAATTGTTATTTGCTACTGTTTTGAATGTTGTGTTGTTTTGAATTATTTTGAATTAGTTTCAATGAATATTATCCTATGAAATTTCAGTTTTTTAAAGTAATTTTAGTGTTATTTAAATTTTTTATATTATGTTATGCCATATGCATATTATTAATCTATATGCAAAATATATATGAATTTTTAAATTTGGTAGGATCTTATGATTCGTGTTACGATCCCCCGATTCACGATATAATTACCCCAACCCAATCTTGCGTAGGATCTCGAGTCTAACTACCTTGTTGTAGATAGTTATCCAGAAGGTCCATATGACACCTCCTGCACTTCATCTCTATGGAAACCATGTTACTGGACATGTCTAAGAAGTATAAGTATATTTATTTACTTTTGCATTACATTTATTTTATATTAACTTAATGGCGACTAATGTTGGTATATTTATTTTTACAGGAGCATCCATCGAGATGATGGTTACCTATTTTGGTGCCCAAAGGAGGTAGTTGACACCAAAGGTGCTCATACTATATTTAAATTCTGGGGAGACCTTTATAAAGACCATCTGGAAATGGGTATGGATGGCAACGAAGTTAGATGAAGATGACTTATCTAGAGGGGCTGAATAGATCCCAAGTTAAAAAAATTGCTTTACAAAAACTATTTTCAAAAATCAATAGCTAACGCAAGTGATATGGATCAAATCGTCTAAATCAAACCACTATAAAAAAGCTCGGATATGCGTATATGAAAAACAATAAATGATAATGATAATAAAATCAATAAAAGTTTATCAACAATCGTTTAAATAATATAGCTAAAGGTATAGGCTATTTGCAATTACCAAAATCACAAAAATTGCAATTGAGGCAAATTATCAAACACCTTGAGTGCTATCAATTTTGCTTAGAACTATGTATGGTTTTGTTGAATTTCAAATCAAACCACAATCAAATAGATTGTGATCAACACAAAAAAAAAATCTTGTCCAAAAGGTTTAACCAAGCGTATTGATCGCACAATTGAAGAATTCAATAATTTGCAAACGAAAAATAATATATATATATATATATATAGAGAGAGAGAGAGAGAGAGAGAGAGAGAATACACAAGGATTTATTTAGGTAGTTCCCCATTCGGCCTCACTATGGGTACGTGTGCCCTCAATTCAAACTCGAATTGAGATAATGAAAATTAACCTTACTTTGCAAATGTAGTTTAGAAGAGAAATATAGTAATGCAACCCTACAAATCATATGTTTGATGTTGATTTTAACACTTTCTCTTCCCTTGATTTGAACTTGATCAAGTCTCCCAACAATACCAATTTGATCATTGTCTCACATTATTCCTTTGCAAGAACCCCTGTTCTTCAAAGCCTTCACTCGATCGAATCCAAACTTGCATAATCTTGTCCAAAACCGTCAAATCCCAAATTAAACTTGAAGGAAAACCCCACCTTGGTTTTCTTATTTGAAACCCTCAAAGATCTCAACTGAATTTACAGTTCACCAACCTAAATTAGACATTATCAACTCTAAATCTAGATGGCACCCAAACAATGAATGATTATGTGTACTTTTTTTTGTGTATGCATAGAATGAAGTTTGAAGATGATGAGCACTCTTTGGGACATGTTTCGTTTATGATTTTCTCAAAATCATTGAAAAGATACGATGCATGTATGAAGTGTGTGTGTGTGTATATATATATATATATATATATATATATATATATATATATATATATATATATATATATGTGTGTGTGTATGTGTGTGTGTGTGTGTGACCAAGTAAAAAGCAAAAGGAATGCAAGACATTTAGAAAAATATGCAAAATTTCAAGATTTTTAGTGCATGTGTCGACCTATGTAAGTCATAGGTCGACCTGTAAAGTTTATGTGTCAACCTATATAGTCAGCACATCAAACAGAGGCTATAGGCTTTAAAAATGGGGTACATTAGTTGATCTGAAAAATCATATGTGTCAACCTGTAGAAAAATTTTCCTTCTATGTGTCGACCTATAATGCATATGTGTTGACACATAGTTGTCATTCACATAAAAATTAGTTTTTGATGCATGAAACCTTTTCTTTGATGCATGAACCTTTTCCAACATGTTGTTATGCTTCCTGATGATACGATGCACATTTAGACTTAGAGGATATCGTCCAATATACATAAACGCTAAAGTATCTTAGTTTTGACATCATACAAAATTCATCTAACGGAAAGTTGCACTCACATACTCCCTCTTTTTATGATGGCAAAACTTGAGATGATGTATTTCGTGTCTTCATGAAGGCTCCCCCTGACTGTGCATCATAGCTCATAGCTTGCATATGATTCTCCCCCTTTGATAATATCAAAAAGAGAAAAATCAAGCCATTAGAAGTATCACATAGATACAACGTATCACATATACCATATATCACACATAGGCGTTTGCAAAGAAAGAGTGTGCACTCACATACACTACATATATGAAGATACACCAAGAGAATTTAACATAACATAAATAGAAACACAACATTGCAATATTTTCATCAAAGGTAATACACATAGCAAAATTGTTGTCTCACATTAAACTCGTAGTAACATTGTCAAGACATAAGCTTAAAGCAAAAACAGACCAAAAGAAAAACATAAAATGCATGATGACTTAAACTATTAAATGCATGACACAAAAGTTCCACACGATGTTTGACATAAATGACACAAAGGCTCAACATTTCAGCGTTCTCCACGACCTCTAGGCATTGGCCTCGCTCCATGATGCCAACCTTGTCCATCATTTCCAAAGTGATAATCCAAGAAATCACACATCTCTCGGTAGAATTGAGCATAGTGATGGTGATTCTCATTTTGAGCACCAATCATGTGATTTATCCTGGCAATTGTGGCAGCATGATTAGCGTATAGCTCACTCCACATGGAGACAAGCCTTTAAGTCACATATGAGGCAAAGGCATCAAAGTTTGCATCTTGCGTTGTCATGTGCTCTTGCATGAGACGAAATTGTTCCACTTGAGTTGCCTTTAAAATATCTCGCCTCCGACACTCCTCCTCATAGTGCTCATCTTGCGTAATATGAATATTTTGAAGCATAGCCATAATCAAAGATTGATCTTCATATTCAGCACCAAATATGTTACCTTGACCATCCTCATGATAAACATCTTGAATAAATTCATCACCTTAAAAAACACCATGAGAAGTACCAATAGGTTGATCACCAATCACATGTGGCTCAGCAACTATATCAGCAAACTCAGTAGGGTCATCAAAGTTGTAAATTTTCTTACCATGCTTTCCCATGCGGAAATAATACACCCGACGCTTTTCATCCCAAAAGTATCCCATGTTGGTTAAGGTGCGCTGGGAGAACTCTTGAGCCTGGCCAGGAGATTTAAATAGAAGATTCGGCACCCATATGTTGAAGTAGTTTAGGATTTTAGCAATCATGGAAACGTAACAAAATGAGGTTCCTTTGTTGCATTCCTTGATGGTAAACATTCGGGACACAAAGTAATTTGCCCAATTGATCTGAATCTTGTTCAGAAGAATTAATGTAGACAGGATAAACTTCATCATTGTCAATCCTTGAGTAACCATCATTCTTTGGGCGCAACACATGAGAAATAAGCCAAAGCGAAATACGAGGAACCATTTTTAGGTGGCTGATAGCTAAGGTGTCGTAGCAGTCATCTGGCTGGGGAGCCTTAAGCATCTCATTCAGATGAATGATCCACTTAAAATCTTGATGCATATTGAAATCTATCACCAACGGTTCAACATCAGCACTAACAACGATAATGCCAAACAGATACTTCCATAAATCATCAGTAAAATCATAAACCTTGTTACCTATTATGAACTTGAAAGAAGAGCCACGTCTATCGTGCATCCCGGAGTAGAACACACGAATGAGGTCTTCATTGTAATCTTGTAAGAGCTTCAAGATATAGTTGATTTGTTGATGCTCGGCAAGACAAATAACATCAGGAATGTCCAAATAGCCAGCAACAACAGGTTTCCAAAACATGTTGCTTCATAACAAGACGAGGTTGTCATTTCTCTTCAAATTCCTTAACACAATTAGAAGAAACCAATGAAAGTGGAGTTTCTTAAGCAATGGAGGATGCGGTAACCTTACCCTTTCCCTTGGAATCACCCTTAGTTTTTGCAAGCTTAGGTGCCATTGAGAATTGTTCAAACAAAATCCGCACATTAAGTGTTCGATAGAATGTGTGAATGAGAAGTGAAGATGGTTGTGGGATATATGATTAGCCATAAACCCAAATCAAAGATAAAGATTCTAAAACACACAAAAATGACAATGAACACTAAGAATGAATGGAAATTCGGAGTTTTGGAGATTTGGGTGTGATTTGAAATATGAGGATAATGAGGGTTTTATAGAAGATGAAATATGATTGTTGAATGATGAGATTTAATGAGATTTTGGAAAATGTAAAGTTGAATGAGTTATGTTGGATAAATCCAAGAGGAATGATGGAGGTGTTAATGACACTTTAAAGAGCTACAAGACTCAAGAAGAAATGAGAAGATGTTGAGACAAGTGCATGTATGAGAAATGAAGTGAATGGACCCAAAAATGTCTTATGTGTCGACCTCTTGGAAGCATGTGCCTACCTGAAAAGGTCATGAGTCGCCACATACTGAAACAACTTTGGAAATTTCTAAAAAATTAATTCTATGAGCCGGCCTATGCAAATATGAGTCGACACATACTGAACCAAACTTGAAAAATTCAGAAAATTATTTTCATGTGTCGACCTATATGAAACATGAGTCGACACATGAGGTCCAAAAATTGAAAATTTTGATACATATGATTTTGGTTTAACTATGGAAGACTCAAATTGACACATGTATAACTAGTGTATGAGAGACACATGCAAACACACAAAAGTAAGCTTGAAATATTAAAAGATATAGAATACATGTGAAGATATTAAGATGAGGTCACTATAAACAAATGAAATACACAGTGGTTATCAATTGAATTTTTTGGAAATAAACATTCATAACATGTATCATACACACAATATATCACATACCTTTGAAAAATAAACAGGTAAAAGAAAGAAACTTACTTACAAAGCTAAAATTGAAACGATATTACCTCACCGTAAGAATGACGAAGTGTAACACCCAAAAATTTTCCCTCCTATTTATACCCTCCTTAGTGGCTTATGTTCTCCATTTCATGTACTTTTAGGTCATAAACATTGCATCTGCATCATTAGCTTTCATAAGGCATGGTATCAAGGGTACCACTATCGTTGAATGGGCAAAGTAAAGAGGATAAGATGTGTTTAAATACTCAAGCCACAAAGGCTCATCATACTTCAAGACACCTCATATGGTTCACCATTTCATCAAGAGGTTGAGATGGACAAGAGAATTGAAGAGGATCACACCCTCCTAATTGTTGATCCTCAACTAGGGTTTTGATGTCCATGCTTGGGACACCTTCATGAGCAAGGATCTTGGGTCTTTAACCTCATATCATCACATGAATCATCTTGGTTTAGGGCAATCTACATCATGGTCAAAGGAATTATGGTTTGAAGAATCAGTCAACTTCTCCTGACTTTTGGGGACCAAATTAGGGTTTTGCCTAAAGTCAGTTTATTTCTAATTTTTTGGGCAAGACTTGATTCCATAGTGTTCTATATGTTCTCAAGTATCTAAGATTAGATTATGGGTCATCAATGTCATTCACAGGGGTTTCAAATGGATAGTTGATCGAAAATCAAGAGAATTGGAGATAAAATCAACTGATCAAGGAAAAAGTCAACTCCTGACTTTTGAGGTCAAGATCATGTTCCTCATGACAAACATGGTCCATGGGTGGAATTATATCAACAAATGTCCAAAGAATCAAGAAAAATCAAAAGTTGTGAAAACTTGCCATTTTTGGAAATCAGAGTTTCTTAAGAACTTTCCATTTTGGGAAAGTTTTTCTCAAGTTTCATCCATATTCAATCCCAGATTTGAGCATGATACAAGCCTCATTTGGAAAAAATTTTTCAAATGAAATTTGTAGTATGATCTCTCATCTTTCCAACCATATAAAGAACTCCTAATTTGGATTCATAAATGAAGAGTTATGATCATTTGAAGTTGGTATTATTAAGTTGTCTAATTGAAAAAACTTAGAATTTTTTCTAAGTTTCAAAATTCAGTTTAGTGGTCATGATTTTAAGTCCCGTTTTCACTATGATTTAAGCTCCATTTTCACTTGCTTTCAACATAAAAGATGTAGTATCAAAGGTCCTCTTCAAAATGGTTACAAGAATCACGAGGTTTGGTGTAGAAACTATGGAGAACTATCCTTCCAAAATCAATAAAAATCACCTTCATGAAACATAATATTCATTGTTATGATTCATGTGATTGTCAAAAAATCCAAAGTCATGTTACTCTACCATGCGCATGTAAATGCCAACACCAACATGTCATTTTTCCACTTTTAACCAAGACAAATTCTTCACAAACCATGCACCATATTACCACTTTCCACTTATGCCATGCATGAAAAAAATAGAAACTTAGTAAACAAGTTGTTTCTTTCTCCATACCAGTACATCACCATCACCATCATCCATATCATGCCATGATAATCATCATAAAACACACCAAATAAACTCTACCCATGTACACCATTACAACACATTCTCATTTTCATTTTTCTTAACCTTACTTTAACCATTAACTAACCATGATTAAATCACCCTAACCACCCATATATAAACTCTAAAACCCTAACAAATTCAGTTAGATTCCATTGTTCACAAAACCAGAGCAAAAACTTGAAGAAACTCCATTGACACCAATTTTTCGGGGTTGCGAATCTGCACCATTTTTGGAGATTTCTTCATTCTTTCTTCACTATCTTCATCTCCATAACACAATCTCTCTATTGTATGCATTATTGTTGAGTTAGATTCACCATAAAAGTTCAGTAACTTCAACATCATTTTGGAATTTTGGCAAGATTCAAGGAGGTTAAAGCATTTATTTTGCTCTAGCTGTTTATTAGAAGATTTACACGAAGTATTAGGGTTTCTTGTACGTGAGAAAAGCTTCATCCAGGTTTGTGATTCTTGAAACTTTAACTTCATTTTAGAATTCACATAGGCCTTGGAATCATGTGGATAATGTGTATCTGAAGTCCTCTATGAAAAGGAATTGTGTTTGGATGAAGATTGATTAAAATGTGAGTTTTCAAAGTACGAGTTCATAAATTATCCTCTTTGGATTTTCTTGTGTGTTGGTTTAATGGAGATTTCAATACCATATTCTTGATCTATGTTTCATGCACTTCAATTTGAACTATTATTTTGTGCAAAATGATCAAGAATTGGTTGAGTTAGAGGTGGATAAAGTTTGTTATTTCCACCATGTTGTTGTTGCGCAAGGTAGTATCCATGGAGGGTTCTTGCAATTTGTTGCATGAGTTTTGGGGAAGACGACCACGTGTCGTCCTCCCATTCGTCATGGTTTTTTTTTTTTTGTCTTTTCCTCATTAAATGGAACGTGACCAATTGAGAATGTGGCTTAGCACCTGTAACGTTTTATCCATTCCCATACTGAAAACTAATGTTGAACGAAACAAATAATCAATGCAGCATGTGATAATGTGAGATATTCTGGACCGTATGATCATGATCATACGCATGGAGTAGTAGCATGTGATAAAATGTGAAAAATAATCTGGGCCGTGTGATTTCATCCATGGCTGTGATTTCGCCAACAAATTAATGAGAGGGGTGCCTCTCACGTGACCCTTTCCACCGTCCCCTTGTGTTTTTTTTTTCAGCATTTGGAGCGTTTTTGGCACGCTGGGCCTAAAGACATGTTATACGCACCCTCCACTTTGTGAGCCCATTTGGAATTAAACTAGCAAGTTACTAATATGACACCCCCTCCCAAGTTACTAATATGACACCCCCTCCCATTTTCATGGGGATACCTGAGGGTTTTAATTAATTTTTAGTGAATTTTATTTTCACTTTTGGATGTAATTAGTATTTTTTATTAATTTCTGACTATGATGTGTTCATTTTGAGATATCTTGTAATGCAAGCCATAGAAAGGGACCTTCCTATAATGTTTTGAGCCTAATTTTTGGTGTACAATTAGAAATTGGATGGCTTAACATGTTAATGCTTGGTTGGTTCATTGTCCATGAATGTTGGAATGCTTTAGAATTCCGTCTTTTGAGCCTTGCTTTGTATGATCATCCTTGACATGTGCTTGATATTTACAATTAATTGAATGTTTTTGATGCATGATTTGGATCCAATCTTTTTCATGTGATCACTCACTGGCCTTGACATTACTTGGTTGATTGTTCATAATTTTTGAAGGCCTTTTACTATTTTTCATCAATTTTCCAATATGAACATGCCATATGTAAGAATTCCTAAATCTAGGTTTAGATTGACATTTGTGTGAAGCTTCTTGAGGCCAACTTTGGGATGAGATTTAACACATTCATAAGTGTATTTTGATGCATAATTGAGACATAATTGAATGTTGCATTTGATCATGATTCACATGTTTTGTATGAACTTAATGGAATGCTCGATGCTACCTAATGCTTGCTTTAAAGTCTTGACTTGATCATGTCCTTGTATCACCCTCCATTAGGGATACTTTGTGCACTCTTTCATGTATGTTTTAGCATAATATAGGGCCTGCCCACATGGACTCACATGCCATTTCACATGCATTGAATGATGCTTACTTTTGTGTGTATGAAAACTTGAATGGTGCTTCCACATTGCCTACTTCTTTGACACTACTCACTTGCCATCTTTGCACATTTACTTTGGGGTTCAATTAGAACATATCATAGGTCATTCACTATTGACTTAGATGCTTTGACCTTACATTGCCATGCCATTTCATTCCTTTTACTTGAATGACAAGTAATATGCTTATAGGAAAATGTTTAAGTGATTTGTTTGCCTAACTTGAATGGGCCTTGGAGAGGATATTTGTTGCAAACTTGTGTGAAATTTCAAAATTGATTTCAAGTATTTATACATTTTATTTCACTTCTGACCTTGGTCTTCACATACCAACTTATTAGTTGCTTAATCATGGTTTGATTCATGAACACTTGAAACATGTCTTAGGTACTTTCTTTGCTTAGAATTGCCTAACGTCTTGAATGCTAATTGGTGTAAATCCCATGATGATTTTTTGAATTTTAAAACATCATTTATATGTCATTTACCACTACCTATTGTACTTAGGTACACATTTAACATGATTTGGATTCACTTTCCTTGCTTGTCACTTAACATGATTTTGTGGAATTGTGTGGATGCTAGTTTGACAATTGTTTGTATTGTCTTTAGATATTGGTTTGCCATGATGACATGGGTGATAACATGACATGTTTACACATTGAATAACATGATTCAATTCTGACCTTATGCTTTCATGGATTCCTTTCACACTTTGTTGTTCATCATATGTTCATAATTTTCCAAAACATGCTTAAGATAAGATCTTTGTGCATAACTTGCAAATCATTTGAACATGACCTAAAGTGAATTTCATAGTCAATCATAAATGCTTAAAGCACTCATTTGACATTGTTCATACCTTGTGTGTTGCTTATACATGGATTAGTTCCACTTGTGCTAACTTTGATAAGTTCATTTGGCATTGCTTGTAAGTGATACATGTTTAGGTGATGGTGTAAGATAAAATGTGACACTTTTGCATGCTCCCTTAGGACATTAACATGGATAGGATTTTGGTGTGTTTAGCTACTGCCCCTAGTGCGATCTCATACCTTTAGGACACTTTTAACTTCGGTTGTTGTTGGATATTCATCTTAGTGTAGTCTTAGGACTCTAACATAATCATAATTGCATGTTTGCACACTTTGCTTTCAACTATTCATTAGTTGAGCTTGGCTTGGAGATGGTAAGTTTGTGGTGCTTTACATGGTTTCTTACACTAACATGAATTCTATTTCATCTCACTTCTCCCTTCTCTTTTCTCTTTGGTGATTGTTTAGTCTAATGTTTACTTGTGTGGTTCACATGATCCCTTAGGATTCCTAGCTCCACTTAATTTCTGATTAAGTTGGAGGTAGGAAATACATTAGGTTTAAAATCCATGTATGATAACAAGTAGGATAGTCCCCTAACCCCAATCTTAGGTCTATGATGCATGACAACATTAGAACCTAGTCTCGCTTAGTTATTTTTCTTTGCAACTTTGAGTCTTTCTCTTCTCATCTCAAAACAAGTTCAAAACACATAATAAATACAATGAGTATTGTACGCCATGAGCCTTAAGTACATGGGAAATAGAGAGTAGGGCTTCCTTTCACTTTCCTAGAGTGTTTAGCATGCGTCCCGTCTTGGGTCGATCTGCGACGCATTCGATCCTATGTCATAGACTTTAGTGCAATACAAGTTTCAAACTAACTTAAGCCACTTCTGTCTAAAAAATACGAACAAAGTTCAAATTATTTTATCCTTCGGGAATAACTGGGTTTCAAATCACTTTTAGAAAAGAGCATGTTACTTTTGTTTTGTCGCAAACAGGCATCGACCCTAACTGTCGGACGCGAACTTAACGTCGCTCATAAAAAACACTAAATGACCTTGTAGGTCAAACTATGAGTGCTCTGACTTCCTCTCTCTGGTTATATTGAGGATAAGTAGGCACGAGACGGCAATGTCTTGGTGAGCAACCTTCCCCCCATAATCCTATAGTCTCTGAACTATATTGACTCTGATTTTTCCGTTCCCGAGGGAATACGTAGGCCTAGGACGGCAATGTCCTATCGAGTCACTTTTTCTCTTCTTTCCCCCATTCCGTTTCCAGTTAGCAGTAGGCTTTAGATAACTCACCCTTTGATTAGAACAACAAGCATGGATCCCATCGAGTACGATGGACGCGAGGGGGTGCTAATACTTCCTCTCGCGTAACCAACTCCCGAACCCAGGATATGGTTGTGATGACCATTCCTTTCCCTTTGTTAAGGTTTTCTTTGATCGTTTCCTTCCCCTGCGTCAGGATAAATAACGTTCGGTGGCAACTCTTCTGTTTTTCCGCCGGTTGATTTTCGCAGGTGCGACAGTTGGCGACTCTGCTGGGCACTCTGGTTCTCTAAGCGAGTCAATCCTAGCGCTTGTGTGCTTTTGGTTACTGGGTATTTATCTATGTGTTTTACTCGCTTTATTTATGGCATTGTTGCATGTTTATTGCTTTTATTGCATTTACTTTCTTTACATTTCACTATTGCCATATATTCTGGACTGTGCTGGACTGTTGTTTTTTTATGGGATGGGTGATCTGAGAGATAAGCCCATTACCCAAGTGTTGCTTTTTATCTAGTGCTTTCTTTTTTATATGGTTTTAAGGCAAGGGTGTCACATGCAAGTATACATACTTGATAATGCAGCAAGTGATAAAGTAAAGGTTGAACCCACAGGAAGTGATGAAAGCTTTGAACTATAAGTATTAATTTCTTTGTTTAAGAGAAATTATGAGCAAGGTAACAAAATAATAATAATAATAATAATAATAATAATAATAAATGGCAGGAGCAACACACAATTAACTAAGATAAAGATGATAAATAAAAAGGAGTTAAAATATCAGAGAGAGCAGTTGATGAGCTAAAATTCATTAGTATAGTTATTGCTAAAATTCTTTCATGATGTGAAGTGTCGTGCCTCAAAAGGTCAGAACGTGATCTAGTGGTGTATCTCTACAACATCAAAAACATGCATAACTAGGGCAAGGGAACAAATCTCTAAGCCTCACTTGTAACCCTAAAATACGTATCGTTTTAATTCTAAAATTCTTTATGGTCTCAACTTCTTATCTCTAAGCAAGTTAAATTAAGTGAATATCTCTATCCTACTTTATTAACCACTTTTGTTATGAAATCCACTTGTTTGTTGGATCTCTCTCAACAACAAGGTTTTAACTTTTCCCTAGTTGATCACTCTAAGAATCAAGTGTATAGCATAAAAACACATAATAAAATAAGATACTAAACATCACATCATTTCAACATAAAAACAACTTTTATACTAACTTCATTAAGCTCATCAAACAAGGGTTTAGCTCATAGTGAACTGAGTACAAACTACTAAAGTGAAACTAATAGGAGACATGTTCTTACAAAAACAAGTAAAGAAATGCAACCTAATAATAACTTGGAGATCTCTTACGTTGGGTAAACAACAACAACTCTCTTCAGTCACGACAGCTTTCAGCGAAATGCACAAGACTGGATGAGAAGAGAAGACCCTCTACAATTACTCTAACCCTTAAATGAAAATAAACTAAAACTGAAATAAAAAATGTTTGTTGTGTGTAAAATCTCCCGCTCTACTTTCTTCAATGCGCGAGTCTTCTTTATATAGAGGTGAGCGGGAGTAAGAGTTGCTACTTTCTTGGATCATGGGCTTCTTGATAAAATTAAGGTTAGGCCCATATCAAATCCGAAAGTGGACCAGCTGTCTCTCAAACCTTCCTTTGCAAGTTATCTGGTACATATGGTGGTGGGAGACAAAGTTGCTTTTGCAGACTGCTGTGGCAGAGTGGTGGAGCAGTGCGGACAACTGGTGGCTTGGTGTTGGGCGCTCTTTTGCAGCGTGGTCCCCACCGTACTTCCATTTGTCTTCTAGATTCCTTGATCTTATCCAAATTCTCTTGCTCTATTGCTCTTCAAAATAATGCCATGTGAGCCCTAGTAACTTTTTTCTCCAATCCTCTTGATGAAATAATTGATTAATTTATCAACCATTTCCTTTTCTTCAGCTTCCCATTCTGCTCCAAAATCTGTCTCTCAGGGTCACGCCTTAACTTGCCATCAACTGACTTCATTTTTAGACAAAAACACATTGAAACCCATAAAAGAAGCACCTCGTGTGCTCAAAGCTAAAACATACTGAAATAAGCTAAATTCACATTAAATCACCAAATCCTAAACTAAAATACCACATAAAATGGGTCAAAGTAACACACTAAAATAGTGTTATCACTCCCCCAAACTTGAATGATCACTTGTCCTCAGGTGATGTGACAGTGAATGACTAGGGTAATGAATTTGTAGAACAGCAGTTTCGGTCAGGTTAGAAAGATGAAGTGGCTTTAGATTTGGAGGGGTAATAAAACTATATTAAGTGAAACTTGCTCTGCTTTGCAATTAGTCAAAGTGGTGTCAAGTGCAAGAGAGAACCAACATCTCTTGTCACGACTCTACTCTTCTAAAAAATAAGCCAAAATTTCTCTCTTTTGATCCCTTTTTTATGTACTCTTGTGAGTGGGGTCTCTTCCTTTGGTTTCAGTATGGAATTCTTTTCTGACTCTCAAATGGTATTTTTGACTTTCACAATTGGGACCACACTTTTCCACTTATTTTTGTATTTTTGTTCTTTTTCTTTTTCTCTTTTTTTGGCAAAGTATCCCATCTCAAAAGGATCTCACTTGTGATAAGTCCAACTTAATATTATGATGAGATGCTTGCTGTCCTCCAGTTTCGGGCAAAGGAACTTTATTGTTGGTGGTCTTTGCCACTTTTGCACACTTTTGTAATCATCTCAACCATCATTCGAGTCTTTTTGTCCTTCCCTTTGTGATTCTTAAGGTTTTAACCTTCCTCTTTATTTCCAACAAATCAGTTCTCTTTTTTTTTGTTTTTTTTTTAAGAATTTAAGCTGGTTTGAAAGATTAGTGGTGTCGTGACAGAGAACATCAGCTTCCTCTGCCAAAACTCACTAGCTCAATCACTACACTTTGCTTTGTTCACTTCTCAATAGATTCCTTCCCCTTTTTATTCTCAAGCACACAAATTTGAAATTTGAAATTCCTGACCTTTTGTTTAAACCAAACATTCCCTTGCATATTAACTCTAAACTAAATCATGCAACTAAAGCGACTAAAAATAAAAGAGCTAACAACTAAATAAAACAACTAACAATTGACTGAAAATATCTTGCAGATTAAAAAGCGGATCATAAAGTACTTGGGGCATCAAAACTGCCCCACAAAAGATTCAAACATCCATGGCTCAAAACACGGCCATCCAAAAAATAATCCAAAACATTATCCCAAAAGCAGAAACATGCAACAGCAGTAGACAAAATATCCAAATTGTGTCAATAAAGGGTTAGAATGGTGAATATAGGCTAAGCGTCAGCGTCCTCCCCCACACTTAAAGTAAGGACAGTGTCCTCACTATTTAGTGGAGAGAGAAGGCATGCCACTGCTTGCTTATTTCACCTTACCACATTAGGCCATTAGCCTGGAGCTTTTTCTAGGTGCAGTCACGTCTTGCCATGGGCTGATACCACAAAAACTTAAATGATCCTGCACAAAAATAAAAATAAAAGAGATTGCATAAAGCTGGGCTGCCTCCCAGTTGCGTTATTTTAAGGTCTTATCGCCTGACCAAAACAAGTATCCATTAATCAATAAAATGGAGAGAACCCCTTGTGCTGTGTGAGGTTTCTCCAAAATAAGTCTTGACCCTTTGGCCATTAACCTTGAATCTTTATCCATTTTTCTCATTCAACAACTCTACAGCACCATGGGGGTAAATCTCTTCCAGAATAAAGGGTCCAGACCATCTTGATTTTAATTTTCCAGGAAATAACTTCAGTCTTGAGTTAAAAAGTAGAACTTTTTGGCCTTATACCAATTCCCTCTTCTGACTTCTCCTGTCATGCCACTTCTTGATCTTTTCTTTATACAACTCAGCATTCTCGTATGAGAACAACCTATGTTCATCCAACTCATTCAATTGGAGCATTCTAGCTTGGCCAACATTTTTAAGATTAAAGTTTAGTTGCTTCACAGCCCAAAAAGCCTTATGCTCCAATTCAATGGGTAGGTGACATGCCTTTCCATAGACAAGTTTATAAGGAGACATGTCTAAAGGAGTCTTATAGGCAGTCTTATACACCCATAGTGCTTCGTCAAAGTGCTTGGACTAATCCTTCCTTGTGGGGTTAACCACCTTATTCAAAATTCTCTTGATTTCTCTATTGGAAAGCTCCACTTGCCCACTAGTCTGTGGATGATAAGCTGTAGCAACCTTGTGCTTTATCCCATATTTTTCCATTAAGTTTTCAAAAAGTTTGTTGCAAAAATGGGATCCACCGTCACTGATGATGGCTCTAGGCGTGCCATGTCTTGTTAAGATGTTCTTGAGCAAGAACTTGGTCACCACCTTAGCATCATTGGATGGTGTTGCTACTGCTTCAATCCACTTGGATACATAACCCACAGCTACAAGGATGTAAAGATTTCCGAAGGATGGAGGGAAAGGTCCCATGAAATCAATTCCCCATACATCAAAGATTTCTATTTCAAGAATGTTTGTGAGTGGCATTTCTTGTCTCATGGATACACTCCCAACTCTCTGACATCTATCACACCTTTTGATTAAGTCATGAGCATCCTTAAAAATAGAAGGCTAGAAATAACCTGATTGCAACACTTTTGCTGCAGTTCTGACTCCTCCAAAGTGTCCACCGTAGGGGGCTTTGTGGCAGGCCGACAAGATCTGTCGTGCCTCCTCATAGTCAACGCATCTCCTCAATAACTGATCAGTACACTTCTTGTACAGGTAGGGCTCGTCCCAAAAATAGCTCTTAATAGTTTGGAAGAACCTCTTTCTTTATTGGAAGTTGAATTCTTGTGGTATGACTTTGCTGACCAAGTAGTTAACAATGTCAGCGTACCAAGGAGTCGTGCCATCAGTAATCAACAACAGCTTCTCATTCGGAAAACTTTCTTTAATGTCCCCGCTATTTTGGGGTTGAACTTCTTCAGGTAGCCTTGAGAGATGATCAGCAACTGAGTTTTTAACTCCTTTCTTGTCCCTTATTTCTAGGTCAAACTCCTGTAATAAGAGAACCCATCTTATGAGCCGTGGCTTTGCATCTTTTTTGGCAATCAAAAACTTGATTGCTACATGATCAGTGTACATAATGACTTTAGTTCCTACCAAATAAGGTCTGAACTTATCAAAGGCAAACATTACTTCCAACAACTCATTCTCTGTGGTTGTGTAGTTGATTTGTGCTTCTATCAAAGTCTTGCTTGCATAGTAGATGGTTTGAAAAACTTTGTTGTGCCTTTGGCATAACACAGCACCAATGGAAAAGTCACTGGTGTCACACATTAATTCAAATGGCTTGGACCAATCATGGGTTTTGACTACAGGTGCAGAAATGAGAGCCTCCTTCAAAAGATTGAAAGATTCAAGGCACTCCTTACTGAAGACAAAAGGTGTGTCATGCTGCAGCAGCTGGCCTAGGGGTTTAGTTATTTTTTAGAAATCTTTTATGAACCTCCTATAAAATCCAGCATGCCCCCAAGAAATTCCTAATGCCCTTGATGTTGACTGGTGGGAGTAACTTTTCAATTACCTCTACCTTTGCTTGATCCACCTCTAATCCTTCTTTTGAAATTCTATGACCAAGAACAATCCCTTCTTTTACCATGAAATGGCATTTTTCCCAATTAAGAACCAGGTTGTTCTCTTCACATCTTGCCAGCACCAACTCTAGATTCTTTAGACAATCCTTGAATGACTCTCCAAAAACCGAAAAGTCATCCATGAAGACTTCCATGGAATTCTCTATGATGTCTAAAAAGATAGCCATCATGCAACGTTGGAAGGTGGTTGGTGCATTGCACAGTCTAAACGACATCCTTCTAAAGGCAAAGGTTCCATAAGGGCAAGTGAATGTTATTTTCTCTTGATCTTCCGGGGCTATTGCAATTTGGTTGTTGCCCGAATATCCATCTAAGAAGTAATAGTACTCCTTTCCAGCTAGCTTATCCAACATTTGATCAATGAAAGGCAAAGAGAAGTGATCATTCCTAGTTGCCTTGTTCAGCTTCTTATAATCCATGCAAATCCTCCAACCAGAAATAGTTCTAGTGGGGATAATCTCATTCTTCTCATTGATTATCACTGTCATGCCCCCTTCTTCGGTACACACTGGATGGGACTCACCCACACACTATCAGAGATAGGGTAAATAATTCCTGCATCCAGCCACTTGATAATTTCTTTCTTTACAACCTCCTTCATGATTGGGTTCAGCCTTCTTTGACTTTCAATGCTATTCTTAGCATTTTCTTCCAACAAGATTCTGTGCATGCAAATTGCTGGGTTGATTCCCTTAATGTCAAAAATCTGCCATGCAATTTCCTTCTTGTGTCTCTTCAGTATTGAAATTAGTTGCTCCTTCTGCTCTTCTTGCAGATCTGTAGCAATGATAACTGGTAGCTTCTGTTATGCCTCCAGATATGTATACTGTAAATGCTCTGGCAATTGCTTGAGCTCCAATTCAGGAGGTTCCTCTATGGAAGGTAGCTGCTGCTTGTGAGCAACAGTGGTAGATTCTATCACTTCCACAGATTCTTCCTCTTGCTTCTTCATTGGACCATAAATGATCCCATCTTCTAGTCCTTCATCTTCCAATTTTCCTTGCTAAAATTTCAACACATCACTAGCTTTTAGGAGGTTTTTATGAATTAAACCTTCCCAAATAGATATCATGGAATAGTCAGCTACCTCTTCTTCTAGGTATTGCAAGGCATTGAGTATGTTGAACACTGCGTGCTACCCGTTCTCTCTCATAGTGAGTTCTCCTCTTTCTACATCAATTAAGGTTCTACCCGTTGCTAGGAATGGCCTTCCCAACAAGATGGGTGTTTCCTCATCAGCCTCAAAGTCCATAATAATGAAATCAGCAGGGAAGACAAATTTACCAACCCTTACCAGCACATCTTCTATCTTTCCTTGTTGGTAGCAAATACTTCTATCTGCCAGCTGCAAGGTGACAGTTGTAGGCATGACAGCGCCTATCCCTAGCTTCTTGAAAATGGATAGGGGCATGAGATTAATGCTAGCCCCTAAATCACAAAGTGACTTTTCACAAAAAGTATCTCCAATGGTGCATGGAATAGTGAAACTTCCAGGACCCTTTAGTTTGGGAGGGATTTTGCCTTGAACCAATTGACTACACTCTTGTGTGAGTGCAACCGTAGCAAATTCTCCTACCCCTTTTCTCTTAGTGAGCACATCCTTCATGAACTTTGAGTAGTTTAGCATCTGTTTAATAGCCTCAATCAATGGTATGTTGATGTGAAGCTGCTTTAAGATCTCCATAAACTTCGGAAATTGTTGTTCTTCCTTGGCCTTTTTTATCCTTTGTGGAAAAGGAGGTGGTGGCCTTTCTTGAACACACTTTTGCTTTCTGTTGGATTTAGTAATGACTTCTTGATTCTCTTGAGGAATGAGGTCTGCAATAGGTACATCATCTTTGTGCTTCTGTTGCCCAGATGAAGACGGTTCTTCATCAACTTGATTTCTTGCTCCAGAACTGTCTGGCGTAGACAGATCAGTGCTTGACTCTTTGCTCTTTGTAGGGGCCTCTTTAATTTCTTTACCATTTCTGAGTTTGAGGACTTGGCATGTCTCAACATTCTTCACTCCAGCTTGTGTATTTGGAGTCTCAGTAGAGCTAGGGAGAGTTCCCAAGTTTCTTGAGCTCAAAGCAGTGGCAATTTGCCCTACTTGATTTTCCAAGTTCTTGATACTTACCCCTTGTGATTGAAACTAATTCTTTGCTTCTTGAATAAAGGACTTAAGAAAATTCTCCAGATGGTTGTTTCCTTGATTAACCCCAGTATAGTTAGGGTTAGAAAAACTAAGTGGGACTTATGGTGTTGTTGTTTGTGGCTTCGGTTGACTTTGATTGTTACTCCATGAAAAATTGGGATGGTTGCGCCATCCTGGAGTTGTAAGTGTTGATGTATGGATTATTGTATCTGTTGTTGTTGTTGGGATTGCCAACATAGTTAACAGAAACAGGATTTGCAGAACATTCTTCAAACAAATGTGGTCCTCCACAGTAGACACAGGCAACCTCAGTAGCGTCACTAACCACCTTAATTGGTTCAGGCTTTGTCACTTCATGACTCATCAGATTCTTTATCATCTGGTGGATCTGAGCAACTTGAGCAGCAAGAGTTGTGGTCTCAGTGACTTCATGCACTCTAGCAGGTTTCTTTTGAGTTGAACTTGCAGTGGCCCTAGTGACTGGCCATTGATAAGTGTTGGCAGTAATGCTCTCAATCAACTTGTAACTATCATCATAAGATTTAGACAAAAGAGCTCCACCACTGGATGCATCTAACATATTCCTTGAGGATGGAATTAATCCATTATAAAAAGTCTCAAGTTGTATGCAGATGGGAATTCCATGATGAGGACATTATTTCAACAACTCCTTAAATCTTTCCCATTCATCAAACAACGATTCATCATCTCCTTGCCTAAATGAAGTGATCTCATTTCTCATCTTTGCATTCTTGGAAGGAGGAAAATACTTGGCCAGAAACTTTTCTGCCAAAGCGTTCCATGTAGTAATGGAATTTGGTTCCAAAGAATTAAGCCAGCTCTTGGCTCTATCCCTTAGAGAGTATGGAAATAGCCTTAACCTAATTGTTAGTTCTTGTTATTGGCTAGAATTTTGGTAAAATAATGTTGTCGTTGAAGATGTCATTGTCTGATGTCTTAACATGAGTTCTTAACATTCAGTTTATGTTAAGTTATTTAGGGTTGCAGTTTTGTGTACTGATGTCAAAAACGATGTCTTGACATTGAGTGACAGAACATCAGTTGTTTTGTTTTTAGGGCTGCACGTGTTTTAATTAGTTATTATAAGATCTGATTAAGACATTGCAGGCGAAGATCTTGGATTAGATTCTTTCTGTTGCAATCAGATATGGAGCAGATCTTGTTGTTTTTAGGGCTGAAAGATATGAAAAGATTTGAAGATAAAGTCTGTTTTTAAATTTAAATCAAATCAGATATTTGAAGGAGTCTAAGCCCAAGTCTGAGTTTCTATTTAAAGTAGCCTCAACCCTACTTGGAAGGCACGAATGCAAGAGATTAAAGACTGAGAGTTAAGTGTGTGTTTCGTCTATGTATTATAAGCCATTCATGTTTGAATCGGTGTAATTGTTTTGAGTTGTTAATTGTTCTTGATCAAAGCTTTTAAGCAAGATCAAGTTGTGTTTTGGAAGTGTGACTTCAATACTTTGCAATCTTTGAATTGTATCACTGTGGTGATTTAGGGGGAGTGAGTGGTTTCTCATATCTAAGTGTATCTTAGGTAGAAGTGTCATTGGGTAGTGATTAAGTTAGGAGATTGTCAACTGGGATTGTTGAGTCTGTAATTTAATACTACTAATAGTGAATTTCCTCCCTGGCTTGGTAGCCCCCAGACGTAGGTAGTTAGAGCGAACTGGGTGAATAATTCATTGTGTTGATTGACTGTTTTATTGTCTTGTTCATTTATCAGATTGTGTTGTTGTGACATCACACTTAACATCACACATCTGATACCAGAATTTCAATTGGTATCAGAGCAGGCATCCTGCTCTGCATCTGGTGAGATCTAGGGTTGTTACTTTCTGGTACAATGGACAAGGAGTGTGGTGGATTTGTGAATAGACCCCCTATTCTAGATGGCTCAAATTATGATTATTGGAAACCTCGCATGGTTACCTTTTTGAAGTCCTTGGATAACAGGGCTTGGAAGGCTGTTTTAAAAAAATGGAAACATCCTGTTATTGTTGAAAAAGATGGAACATCAAAGCTGAAACCTGAGGAAGAGTGGACCAAGGAAGAAGATGAACTTGCGCTTGGAAATTCTAAGGCTTTGAATGCCATTTTTAATGGTATTGACAAGAACATCTTTAGGCTGGTCAACACTTGTGAAATGGCTAAGGAAGCTTGGGATGTCTTGAAAACTACTCATGAAGGAACCTCCAAAGTCAAGATGTCAAGACTTCAACTGCTGACAACAAAGTTTGAAAATCTGAAGATGAAAGATGATGAGACCATTCATGATTTTCACATGAATATTGTTGAGCTGTCAAATGCTTCTAGTGCCCTTGGAGAGAAAATGACTGAAGAGAAGTTGGTGAGGAAGATTCTTAGATCCCTTCCCAAGAGATATAAAATAAAGGTGACTGCTATAGAAGAAGCTCAAGACATCAGCAAGATAAGGGTAGATGAGTTAATTGGTTCTCTTCAGACATTTGAATTAGGGATGAATGAGGAATCTGAAAAGAAGACCAAAAGCATAGCATTGGTGTCTAAAGATGAAAGGAAAAAGTGTGGTCCTAAAACTCAGGAGGAGCTTTCAAATGCCATTGTTCTACTGGGAAGACAGTTTAATAAGGTTCTAAAAAGGATAGACAGGAGCTACAAACCTAATGTCAAGAACATCACATCTGACACAAACAGGTCAGGTGATCAGGGGAAGAAATTAAGAGATGAAGAAAATTCCAATGATGACAAAGGAATTCAATGCTATGAGTGTGAAGGTTATGGTCATATCAGAAAAGAATGTCCTACATATCTCAAGAAGCAGAAAAAAGGGGTTATCTGTTTCCTGGTCTGATGAGGATACTGATAGTGAACCTGAAGAAGAATCAGCTAAGCTTGTTAGAGAAATGATGGGGATTTATGAGTCTGAAAATGATTCAAGTGATGATGAGGTTACATATGAAGAGCTTGTTGCCTCATATAGAAAATTGTGCATTAGAAGTGAACAAGTCTGTCTAGAAGGAGAAAACCAAAAGAAAATCATTGTGCAGTTAAAGGCTAAAAAAACTGAGCTAGAAAATGAAGTCAGTATGCTGAACTCTCTACTGGATTTTATGTCAAAAACTGTCAGAATGTTGAATAATGGAACTGATGCTCTAGACAAAATTATTAGCATTGGAAAAACTGCTGGAGACAAAAGTGGTTTGGGATTCGATAATGTATCAGCTTCAAATGATGTTATTACCAGTTTTAAGCCAGTGATGTTAAAACAGATGTTTAAACATCCTGACAGGACTCCCTCTAGGAAGAAATTCAGGCGCTGGAGATGTCATCATTGTCGGTGTTTTGGACACATAAAGGCCTACTGTTATAAGCTTTATGGGTATCCTCAGAAGGCACGTCAGTATACTCCCAGACAGAATTTTCACAAAGGTAATCAGGCCATCAAGTCTAAGAAGCAATGGGTTCCAAAAGGTAAAGTTACCAGCTTAATAGCTCACACTTCTCTTAGAGTTTCTACCAAAGAAGACTGGTACTTTGATAGTGGGTGTTCAAGACACATGACAGGAGTGAAGAATTTGTTGGTGAATGTTAAGCTCCATTCTTCTGGTCATGTAACTTTTGGTGATGGTGTCAAAGGAGAAATCAAGGGTATGGGAAAGCTGAATTGTGCTGGTGCTCCTAGACTGGATGATGTTCTGCTTGTCAAAGGGTTGACAGCAAATTTGATCAGTATTAGCCAACTTTGTGATCAAGGATTCAAAGTAGACTTTACAAAATCTGAGTGCATTGTCACAAATGAGAAAGGAGAAGTCATCATGAAGGGTGTTAGGTCTAAGGATAACTGTTATCTGTGGGTGCAACAAGACTCAAGTCCCTCAACATGTGTTTTTGCTAGAGAAGATGAAGTCAAAGTCTGGCATCAAAAGTTGGGACATCTTCATCTGAAGGGAATGAAGAGAATCATATCCTCAGAAGCTGTCAGAGGAATTCCTAAACTCAAAATTGAAGAAGGAAGAGTCTGTGGAGATTGTCAAATAGGGAAGCAGACCAAGATGTCACATCAGAAGCTTCAACATAACACCACCTCCAAAGTTTTGGAACTTCTTCATATGGACTTGATGGGACCTATGCAGGTAGAAAGTCTAGGTGGGAAGAAGTATGCTTATGTTGTTGTAGATGACTATTCTAGGTACACCTGGGTAAGCTTCATCAAAGACAAAATAGAGGTGTTTTATGTGTTTAAAGATTTATGCCAAAGACTCCAAAGAGAAAAAGAGAGTAATGTCATCAGAATAAGGAGTGATCATGGGAGGGAATTTGAAAATAGCAAGTTTGCTGAATACTGCTCTGCTGAAGGCATCAGTCATGTGTTTTCCTCTCCTATTACCCCTCAGCAAAATGGAGTTGTTGAAAGGAAGAACAGAACTCTCCAAGAATCTGCTAGGGCAATGATTCATGCCAAAAAGCTTCCTTACCATTTTTGGGCTGAAGCCATGAATACTGCTTGCTATATTCACAACAGAGTTACTTTGAGAAGAGGCACTTCAGCTACATTGTATGAACTGTGGAAAGGGAGAAAACCAACTGTGAAGTATTTTCATGTTTTTGGAAGTAAATGTTATATTTTGTCAGATCGTGAACAAAGGAGAAAATTGGATCCTAAAAGTGATGAGGGAATCTTTCTGGGATACTCTACAAATAGCAGAGCTTATAGAGTTTTCAACTCCAGAACCAAGGTTATGATGGAGTCTATGAATGTGGTAATTGATGACAGTGACATGAAGGAAGATGCTGATGTCCTGGATGATGTTGGAACATCGTTTGAAGATGTTACATCAGAAACTGAAGATAGAAGTGTTGCTCCCAGTCCTGTTGATGCTGAGGCTGAACCTGAACAGCCTAATAAAGAACCATCTATTAGAGTGCAAAAGGACCATCCAAAAGAGCTTATCATAGGTGATCCAAAATCAGGGGTTAGCACTAGATCTAGAGGGGTTGTGTCAAATTCTTGTTTTGTGTCCAAAATTGAGCCCAAGAATGTCAAAGAAGCACTGACTGATGAATTCTGGATTAATGCCATGCAAGAAGAGATGAATCAAGTAAAGAGGATTCTGAAGTATGTAAATGGGACTAGTGACTATGGCATGCTTTACAGTCATGGATCAGGCACTGAGTTATGTGGTTATTGTGATGCTGATTGGGCAGGAAGTGCTGATGATAGAAAAAGTACTTCAGGAGGTTGTTTCTTCGTAGGGAATAATCTGATCTCTTGGTTCAGTAAAAAGCAGAACTGTGTGTCTCTTTCTACTGCTGAAGCTGAGTACATAGCAGCAGGGAGTAGTTGTTCTCAACTTGTTTGGATGAAGCAAATGTTAACAAAATACAATGTCAAGCAAGATGTCATGACATTGTACTGTGATAATCTGAGTGCTATCAATATCTCTAAAAACCCAATTCAACATAGCAGGACTAAGCATATTGAGATACGTCATCACTTTATAAGATATTTGGTTGAAGACAAAGTAGTTGTTTTGGAACATGTTGCTACTGAACAGCAATTAGCTTATATTTTTACAAAGTCCTTAGATGCAAATCAATTTGAAAAACTAAGAAGCAAATTAGGAATTTGCATATATGACGATTAAGTGTGCTGGGAGGTGTCTAGTGCAGTTGTGAACTTTATTGCATATGTTTAGTTTAAAGGAAACAGAATTTTATTCAACTGCTGAAAGCATACAAGATTAGATTTTAGTACATCAAAAGCAACAAACAAAGGGTCTAAAGATTATCCCAACCCCCTGAATCAAGAAAAGTTTTCCAATCTTCATCCCATTCATCATCAGAAGCATGAAGTTGCACTAGAGGTTTTTTGATGGTTTTCATCCTTGTCTCTGATGTTTTTCTTGTTCTTGTTGCTCCTGGAGTTGCCCCAGCTGTAGACAGTGTTTTGTTCTTCAACTTCTATGGATGTGGTTTCTTGACCTCTTGCATGTGTTTCTTTCCTGCATCTCTGTTAGACTGACTCATGGTTATTTCCTAGTTCTGTTGTTAGAAGCAAGAAGGCTTGGTTTTTATAATGCATAGAGAGGGCATTGTTTGTATCGCCCGACCAGTCAAAGTTTTGGAACTTGTTCTTTTTGGGAAGCTTGTTATTTGACCTTGTCATAGTAAATGTCAGGACTTTGTGTTTGCTGCTTTGATAGGTTCAAGGTTGTCAATTTGTGGCTAAAAAGGGGGAGAGTTAGCCTAGTGTTGCTGTTTGCTGTTGCCTAGCTTTTTTTTGTGGTTTTAGGTTTGAGGGGGAGTTTGTAGTTGTGCAGCTGTTGGTAGTTGTTGCTGCTGTTTGTGTGGTGAGAATGTTAGTTTGGTTTATCCGCTGCAGGTATCTCTGATGTTGGTTGAGATTGTTTTAGCCAAAATTAGCCAAAGGGGGAGATTGTTAGCTCTTGTTATTGGCTAGAATTTTGGTAAAACAATGTTGTTGTTGAAGATGTCATTGTCTGATGTCTTAACATGAGTTCTTAACATTCAGTTTATGTTAAGTTATTTAGGGTTGCAGTTTTGTGTATTGATGTCAAAAACGATGTCTTGACATTGAGTGACAGAACATCAGTTGTTTTGTTTTTAGGGTTGCACGTGTTTTAATTAGTTATTAGAAGATCTGATTGAGAGATTGCAGGCGAAGATCTTGGATTAGATTCTTGCTGTTGCAATCAGATATGGAGCAGATCTTGCTGTTTTTAGGGCTGAAAGATATGAAAAGATTTGAAGATAAAATATGTTTTTAAATTCAAATCAAATCAGATATTTGAAGGAGTCTAAGCCCAAGTCTGAGTTTCTATTTAAAGCAACCTCAACCCTACTTGGAAGGCACGAATGCAAGAGATTAAAGACTGAGAGTCAAGTGTGTGTTTCGTCTGTGTATTGTAAGCCATTCGTGTTTGAATTGGTGTAATTGTTTTGAGTTGTTAATTGTTCTTGATCAAAGCTTTTAAGCAAGATCAAGTTGTGTTTTGGAAGTGTGACTTCTATACTTTGCAATCTTTGAATTGTATCACTGTGATGATTTAGGGGGAGTGAGTGGTTTCTCATATCTAAGTGTATCTTAGGTAGAAGTGTCATTGGGTAGTGATTAAGTTAGGAGATTATCAACTGGGATTGTTGAGTCTGTAATTTAATACCACTAATAGTGAATTTCCTCCCTGGCTTGGTAGCCCCCAGACGTAGGTAGTTAGACCGAACTGGGTGAAATTCATTGTGTTGATTGACTGTTTTATTGTCTTGTTCATTTAGCAGATTGTGTTGTTGTGACATCACACTTAACATCACACATCTGATACCAGAATTTTACTAAAGGTATCGACAGGCACGTCAAGGATCTTAAAGTTGTCAGCAACAACCAGAAATTGTTTTAAATGCAGATGTGGATCTTCATGGGGAGAGCCTAAATATTGACCAGCAGCTTTCAAAATTTGGAACATCATAGGCTTGAACTCGAACTGTGGTGTTGTGATGGCTGGTCTAACAATGCCTGTATTCATAGCATTAGGATCAAAGATAGCGTAGTCCCTGATGTTGTGCGCTCGGTCATTGGCAATACCAATGATGTCTGGCTCCGCCATGTCTGCCTCTTGTAGTGACTCGTCTGATGATGACGATGAACTTTCTTCGTCCGTGTCCACCTCGTGCACCACTCCTTCAGGTTCAACCACGGTTGAGGTTAAGGAATCTCCAGATATTTGCTGAGAACGTAAAAATCTCCTTCGTGCGTTGAGAATTCTTTCAGGTTCAGGATAACCACTGTAAACTGGTTGTAACGACCTACGCATGCAACAGCTTAAGCATGTCGTGACACCAAATCACAACAAACGTTAAAGACTCAAATATAATCTTTCTTAAACAAAAAAAATACAGTAATTCAAACTTTTATACACTTCCCCGGCAACGGCGCCAAAAACTTGTTGCTTTTTATCTAGTGCTTTCTTTTTTATATGGTTTTAAAGCAAGGGTGTCACATGCAAGTATACATGCTTGATAATGCAACAAGTGATAAAGTAAAGGTCGAACCCACAGGAAGTGATGAAAGCTTTGAACTATAAGTATTAATTTCTTTTGAAAATCCATCTTGTGATGATAACCTCTGGTTATGAGACCGCCTTTGTGTCGGCCTACCTTTGTGTTTGGATCTGAGTCCGCCCACGTGTCAGCTTTCCTTATGAAAATCCATCTTGCGATGGTAACCTCTGGTTATGAGACCGCCTTCGTGTCGTCATACCTTCGTGTTTGGATCTGAGTCCACCCTCGTTTCGGCCTTCCTTCTAAAAATCCATCTTGCGATGGTAACCTCTGGTTAATGAGACCGCCTTCATGTCGGCCTACCTTTGTGTTTGGATCTGAGTCAGCCCTTGTGTCGGCCTTCTTTTTGGAAATCCATCTTGTGATGGTAGCCTCTTACAAAGTTCACCTTCATTGTGTTGCAAGTCCGCCTTTGGCCGACATTCTTCTTAGAAAGTTCACCTTCGTTGTGTTGCGAGTCCGCCTTCGGCCGACATTCTTCTTACAAAGTTCACCTTCATTGTGTTGTGAGTCCGTCTTTGGATGGCATTTGTTTCATTTACTCTTCGGTTATGAGTCCGCCTCCGGCCGGCATTCTTTCCTTCTTAAACCAGTTCAGTGCAAGTCCGCCTTCGGCCAAAATCCCTTTCAATTCCGCTTTCGAGTGGCATCTTTACCTTGAGTCCACCTTCGACTGGCAAACACTTTATAATATATATATCCCTGCAGAGTGCAAATTTTTGGGTTCTTTTGGTATTCAATCTCCGTGTACCTCGAATGTCTGAAAGTCGTTGCTATCGTCCCTTCAGGTCTAAGTCGATTGAATAGGGGCAGCTGTAACACCCCAAAATTTGCCCTCCTATTTATACCCTCATTAGTGGCTTATGATTTCCATTTCATGTACTTTTAGGTCGTAAACATTGCATATGCATTATTAGCTTTCATAACGCATGGTATTAAGGGTACCACTATCGTTGACTGGGAAAAGTAAAGATTATAAGATGTGTTCAAATACTCAAGCCACAAAGGCTCCTCATACTTCAAGACACCTCATATGGTTCACCATTTATCAAGCGGTTGAGATGGACAAGAGAATTGAAGAGAATCACACCCTCTTAACTGTTGATCCTCAACTAGGGTTTTGATGTCCATGCTTGGGACATCTTCATGAGCAAGGATCTTGGGTCTTTAACCTCATCTCATCACACGAATCATCTTAGTTTAGGGCAATCTACATCATGGTAAAAGGAATTATGGTTTAAAGAATCAGTCAACTTCTCCTGACTTTTGGGGACCAAATTAGGGTTTTGCTTAAAGTCACTTTATTTCTGATTTTTTGGGCAAGACTTGATTCCATGGTGTTCTGTGTGTTCTTAAGTATCTAAGATTGGATTATGGTCCATCAATGTCATTCACAGGGGTTTCAAATGGATAGTTGATCGAAAATTAGGAGAATTGTAGATAAAGTCAACTGCTCAAGGAAAAGTCAACTCCTGACTTTTGAGGTCAAGATCATGTTCCTCAAGAAAAACATGGTCCATGGGTGGAATTGGATCAAGAAATTTCCAAAGAATCAAGAAAAATCAAAAGTTGTGAAAACTTGCCATTTTTGGAAATTGGAGTTTCTTAAGAACTTTCCATTTTGGGAATGTTTTTCTCAAGTTTCAGTCATCTTCAAGCCCAGATTTGAGCATGATACAAGCCTCATTTGGAAAAAAAAATTCAAATGAAAGTTGTAGTATGCTCTCTCATCTTTCCAACCATATAAAGAACTCCTCATTTGGATTCATAAATCAAGAGTTATGATCATTTGAAGTTGGTATTATTAAGTTGTCTAATTGAAAAAACTTAGAATTTTTTCTAAGTTTCAAAATTCAGTTTAGTGGTCATGATTTTAAGTCCCATTTTCACTATGATTCAAGCTCCATTTTCACTTGCTTTCAACATGAAAGATGTAGTATCAAAGGTCCTCTTCAAAATGGTTACAAAATCACGAGGTTTGGTGTAGAAACCATGGAGAACTATCCTTCCAAAATCAATAAAAGTCACCTTCATGAAACATAATATTCATTGTTATGGTTCATGTGATTGTCAAAAAATCCAAAGTTATGTTACTCTACCATGCGCATGAAAATGCCAACACCAACATGTCATTTTTCCACTTTTAACCAAGACAAATTCTTCACAAACCATGCACCATATTATCATTTTCCACTTATGCCATACATGAAAAAAATAGAAACTTAGTAAACAAGTTGTTTCTTTCTCCATACCAGTACATCACCATCACCATCATCCATATCATGCCATGATAATAATCATAAAACACACCAAATAAACTCTACCCATGTACATCATTACAACACACTCTCATTTTCATTTTTCTTAACCTCATTTTAACCATTAACTAACCATGATTAAATCACCCTAACCACCCATATATAAACTCTAAAACATTAACAAATTCAGTTAGATTTCATTGTTCATAAAACCAGAGCAAAAACTTGAAGAAACTCCATTGACACCAATTTTTGGGGGTTGCGAATCTGCACCATTTTTGTAGATTTCTTCATTCTTTCTTCACTATCTTCATCTCCATAACACAATGTCTCTACTGTATGCATTATTGTTGAGTTAAATTCACCATAAAAGTGCAGCAACTTCAACATCATTTTGGAATTTTGGCAAGATTCAAGGAGATTATAACATTTATTTTGCTCTAGGTGTTGATTAGAAGATTTGCACGAAGTATTAGGGTTTCTTGTACGTGAGAAAAGCTTCATCTAGGTTTGTGATTCTTGAAACTCTAACTTCATTTTAGAATTCACATAGGCCTTGGAATCATGTGGATAATGTGTATCTGAAGTCCTCTATGAAGAGGCATTGTGTTTGGATGAAGATTGATTAAAATGTGAGTTTTCAAAGTATGAGTTCATAAATTATCCTCTTTGGATTTTATTGTGTGTTGGTTTAATGGAGATTTCAAGGCCATATTCCTGATCTACATTTCGTGCACTTCAATTTGGACTATTATTTTGTACAAAATGATCAAGAATTGGTTGAGTTAGAGGTGGATAAAGTTTGTTATTTCCACCATGTTGTTGCGCAAGGTAGTATCCATGGAGGGTTCTTGCAATTTGTTGCATGATTTTTGGGGAACACGACCATGTGTCATGGTTTGTTTTTTTTTTTTTGTCTTTTGCTCATTAAATGGAACGTGACCAGTTGAGAATGTGGCTTAGCACATGTAACGTTTTATCCATTCCCATGCTGAAAAATAATGTTGAACGAAACAAATAATCAATGTTGCATGTGATAATGTGAGATATTTTGGACCGTATGATCATGATCATATGCATGGAGGAGTAGCATGTGATAAAATGTGAAAAATAATCTAGGCCGTGTGATTTCATCCATGGCTGTGATTTCGCCAACACATTAATGAGAGGGGTGCCTCTCACGTGACCTTTTCCACCGTCCCCTTGTGTTTTTTTTTGTTCAGCATTTAGAGTGTTTTTGGCACGCTGGGCCTAAAGGCATGCTATACGCACCCTCCACTTTGTGAGCCCGTTTGGAATTAAACTAGCAAGTTACTAATATGACACCCCCTCCCCTTTTCTTGTGATTTTTAATTTCTTTTTCTGAATGCGTTTCATAATTATTTTTTAAAAATAATAAAAATTGTTCTAAAATCCTGGAAAAATACATGGGGATACCTGAGGGTTTTAATTAATTTCTTGTGAATTTTATTTTCACTTTTTAGTATATTTAGTATTTTTTATTAATTTCTAACTATGATGTGTTCATTTTGAGTTATCTTGTAATACAAGCCATAGAAAGGGACCTTCCTCTAATGTTTTGAGTCTGATTTTTATTGTGAAATTAGACCTTGGATGTCTTAACATGTTGATGCTTGATTGGTTCATTGTCCATGAATGTTGGAATGCTTTTGAATTCCATCTTTTGAGCCTTGCTTTGTATGATCATCCTTGACATGTGCTTGATATTTGCAATTAATTGAATACTTTTGATGCATGATTTGGATCCAATCTTTTCTAAGTGATCACTCACTGGCCTTGACATGACTTGGTTGATTGTTAATAATTTTCAAAGGCCTTTTGCTATTTTACATCAATTTTCGAATATGAACATGTAATATGTAAGCATGCCTAAAGCTAGGTTTGGATTGACATTTGTGTGAAGCTTCTTGAGGCCAAATTTGGGGATGAGATTTAACACATTCATAAGTGTATTTCGATGCATAATTGAGACATAATTGAATGTTGCATTTGATCATGATTCACATGTTTTGTATGAACTTAATGGAATGCTCGATGCTACCTAATGCTTGCTTTGATGTCTTGACTTGATCATGTCCTTGTATCACCCTCCATTAGGGATACTTTGTGCACTCTTTCATGTATGTTTTAGTATAATATAGGGCCTTCCCACATGGACTCAAATTCCATTTCACATTCCTTGAATGATGCTTACTTTTGTGTGTATGAAAACTTGAATGGTGCTTCCACATTGCCTACTTCTTTGACACCACTCACTTGTCATCTTTGCACAATTGCTTTGGGGTTCAATTAGGACATATCATAGGTCATTCACTACTGACTTAGATGCTTTGACCTTACATTTCCATGCCATTTCATTCCTTTTACTTGAATGACAAGTAATATGCTTATAGGAAAATGTTTAAGTGATTTGTTTGCCTAACTTGAATGGGCTTTGGAGAGGATATTTGTTGCAAACTTGTGTGACATTTCAACATTGATTTCAAGCATTTATACATGTTATTTTACTTCTGACCTTGGTCTTTATATACCAACTTATTGGTTGCTTAATCATGGTTTGATTCATGAACACTTGAAACATGTCTTAGGCACTTTCTTTGCTTAGAATTGCCTAACTTCTTGAATGCTAATTGGTGTGAATCCCATGATGATTTGTTGAAATTTCAAACATCATTTATATGTCATTTACCATTTCCTCTTGTACTTAGGTACACATTTAACATGATTTGGATTCACTTTCCTTGCTTGCCACTTAACATGATTTTGTGGAATTGTATGGATGCAAGTTTGACAATTGTTTGTATTGTCTTTGGATATTGGTTTTCCATGATTACATGAGATAACTTGACATGTTTACACATTGAATAATATGATTCAATTCTGACCTTAGGCTTTCATGGATTCCTTTCACACTTGGTTGTTCATCATATGTTCATAATTGTCCAAAACATGCTTAAGATAAGATCTTTGTGCATAACTTGCAAATCATTTTAACATGACCTAAAGTGAATTTCAAAATCAATCATCAATTCTTCAAGCACTCATTTAACATTGTTCATACCTTGCGTGTTTCTTATACGTGGTTTAGTTCCTCTTGTGCTAACTTTGAGAAGTTCATTTGGCATTGCTTGTAAGTGATACATGTTTAGGTGATGGTGTAAGATAAAACGTGACACTTTTGCATGCTCCCTTAGGACATTAACATGGATAGGATTTGGTGTGTTTAGCTACTTACCCTAGTGGGATCTCATACCTTTAGGACACTTCTAACTTCGGTTGTTGTTGGATATTCATCTTAGTGTAGTCTTAGGACTCTAACATAATCATAATTGCATGTTTGCACACTTTTCTTCCAACTATTCATTAGTTGAGCTTGGCTTGGAGATGGTAAGTTTGTGGTGCTTTACATGGTTGCTTACACTCACATGAATTCTATTTCATCTTACTTCTCCCTTCTCTTTTCTCTTTGGTGATTGTTTAGTCTAATGTTTACTTGTGTGGTTCACATGATCCCTTAGGATACCTAGCTCCACTTAATTTCTGATTAAGTTGGAGGTAGGAGAGACATTAGGTTTGCAATCCATGTATGATATCAAGTAGGATAGTCCCCTAACCTCAATCTTAGGGCCATGATGCATGAAAAACATTAGGACCTAGTCTCCCTTAGTTGTTTTTCTTTGCAACTTTGAGTCTTTCTCTTCTCATCTCAAAACAAGTTCAAAACACATAATAAATACAATGAGTATTGTACGCCATAAGCCTTAAGTACATGGGAAATAGAGAGGGGGGGCTTCATTTCCCATCTTGGGTCGATGTGCGACACATTCGATCCTATGTCATAGACTTTAGTGCAATACAAGTTTCAAACTAACTTAAGCCACTTCTGTCTAAAAAATACGAACAAAGTTCAAATTATTTTATCCTTCGGGATTAACTGGGTTTCAAATCACTTTCAGAAAATAGCATGTTACTTTCGTTTTGTCGTAAACAGGCATCGACCCTAACTGCCGGACGCGAACTTAACGTCGCTCATAAAAAACACTTAATGACCTTGTAGGTCGAACTACGACTGCTCTTACTTCCTCTCTCTGGTTAGATTGAGCATACGTAGGTACGAGACGACAATGTCTTGGCGAGCAACCTTCCCCCTACAATCCTGTAGTCTTCGAACTACGTTGACTCTGATTTTCCCGTTCCTGAAGGAATACGTAGGCCTAGGACGGCGATGTCCTATCGAGTCACTTTTTCTCTTCTTTCCCCCGTTCCGTTTCTAGTTAGCAGTAGGCTTTAGATAACTCACCCTTTGATCAGAATAACAAGCGTGGATCCCATCGAGTACGATGGATGCGAGGGGGTGCTAATACCTTCCTCTCGCGTAACCGACTCCTGAACCCAGGTTATGGTTGCGATGACCATTCCTTTCCCTTTGTTGAGGTTTTCTTCGATTGTTTCCTTTCTATGCGTCGGGATAAATAACGTTCGGTGGCGACTCTTTAGTTTTTCCGCCGGTTGATTATCGCAGGTGCGACACGGAGGATGCACATGCATTCCACAAGGAACTGTCGAACGAAAGTTGGAATAAATGCAAAATGTGCCACAAACCTATTAACATTAATGATCTTACCATATTTCACTTAGACAAAGTATCCAATAGGGTGATTTGTAATGAATCCAAGAAAGTTATTGATTTTATGATCATCCTTTTTTGTTGGACTTTCATTCTTGTCCTTTTAATGATAGATATCTTGCTCCTCCTCAAGTTTCATCGTCTTAGGTTGATCAATCCTTTATTCAATGTCCTTGAGCATGTCTCTTGAAGATACACCTACATCATGAAACGAAATACCTTTTATGACATTTCCTAGATATAAGCATTACAAGTAATCTACACAGTTTTACCAATTAATGAACACTAATTGTTAACTTCCTTGGTCACACACTCATTCTTCCTTGCACAAAGTCAATGAAATAGAGATATGTCACCTGTTATATGTCTTGAGCACCCACAAACGAGATCCCATAATCTCTTCATAGAGCCACTACGCCAAAATTGTATTTTGGCAGCACTACAACTTTTTCCCAGAAGCGTTGCTATAAGTTTCACTAAAAACAAAAAAAAACGAAGGTAAAAAGCGCTGCTATATGGGGGTCCTACAAAAGCGCTTTTGAAAAGCGCTGCTAAAAGGCTAAGGCAGGTGCACTTTAGAAAGCGCTTTATGGAAAGCGCTGCTAAAAGGATACCATCAGCCAACGCTTTTCAAAAGCGCTGCTAAAGGGCTTTCTTACAACACACCTTAGCCAACGCTTTTGGAAAGCGCTTCTAAAGGCCTCTCGTAAACCCCACATTAGAAAGCGCTTTCACCTCAAAAGCGCTGCTAAAGGCCTACCATAAGAAAACGCTTTCTAAAAGCGCTGCCTTAAGTCTTTTAAAATATTAAAATTAAAAATGAAACTGATATCCCTCTAATTTCCATATGACCATTTCTATCACAGAGCCCTAACATTCTTTCTCTCTCACGACGTTCCGTCCTCCACCGTCCTCCGTCCTCTGTTGTGTGCTCATTTCTTCTTCTCCATTGTTGCTTCGTTTCTTCTTCCCATTGTTGCAGCGTTTCTCGCCCTCCGTCCTCTGCCATTGTTGCTTCGTTTGAGGTATGTTTCTCTTCCTTTTTTTATTATTTCTCCATTGTTTGATTGTTTCTCTATTGTTCAATGCGAACTCCCTTTCCTTCCCCATTAATATTTGAATTTAACTTCCTTTCAAACACCGCCAAACTTCACTATGCAAAGTAAAGTTCGCTATGCGAACTATGGTCGTCGCTCCCTCTCGCTTCAAGAGAAGATTGGCCATTTTGGTTATGTTTTGAGTTGTTGTGTCCTCGCCTTTCCTCGCGTTGCGGCCTTCGCTATGCAACACATAGCGATCTTCAAGCGAAACACTTCGCTTTCTCTCGCTTCCGTCACTTCAAGCGAAGTTTGATAAATTTGATTTTGTTTTGTTCTGCTGGATCTCGCTTCCTATCGCATAGCGAAGCTTTTGGTCACGATACGAAAGTTGCAGGGCATGGTTTTTCTCTTTGTTCAACTAGTTTTCTTCATGCCTAATACCTGCAAAACCACACAAATTCACAAGTACCAACCTTTTGGGTCTTTTTTAGTAAATTCTCATACAAAATGCAAAAGAACAAAGTAATTCGTTTGATCTTTGACTAATGATACATTGTATTTTGGATTGTTATCAATTTTCTATAGAGGTTACTTGAGAAGAGTGATATTCGGATCGTTTTCAAGAATCTTACACTTTGAGTCCAGAAGTTACTGACGTCTATACAGGTACTTATAATTAGTTGTTATTTTATGTTTGTTTAGCTTACTTAGTAAAAGCATGGATTGAAAATGGATGTCTTCCAATCGATTGTCAAAAGAATACGAGACTGGGGTATCAGAATTTGTTAAGTTTGCGGTTAAACACACCAAAAACCCCAGTCGAATCACATGTCCTTGCTTAGGTTGCTGTTATGGTCGTCGAATTGACGCAGTTCAGTTGGAATCGCATTTAATGAGGCATGGAATTGATCGAAGTTATACATGTTGGATATTACATGGTGAGAGTAACGAGAATGTTGAACCAGGGGATAATACGACCTATGCTTCAAACGACAGTGGCACAGATACACACGATTGCGATCGAGTCAAAGAGATTGCAGAAGCACTTGAAGAAGATCTTCAGGATTGTCCCAAAATGTTTGAGAGGTTGGTAAGCGATGCAGAGAAACCGTTGTATAAAGGTTGCACTAAATTCACAAGACTACCTGTGGTATTAAAGTTGTACAACTTAAAGGCGGGCAATGGATGGTCGGATAAAAGTTTCACAGAGTTATTAACCCTTATGAAAGACATGCTTCCGGAGGATAATGTTCTTTCCAATCGAACCTATAAGGCCAAAAAAATGTTGTGCTCTATTGGCATGAGTTATGATAAGATACATGCTTGTCCAAATGATTGCATTTTGTTTCGGAATGAATACGCATTGTTAAATGAGTGCCCTAAATGTGGTGTCTCTCGGTATAAGAAAAAAATGTCTCCAGCAAAAGTCTTATGGTATTTTCCTATAATTCCAAGATTTAGACGCATGTTTCATAGTGAAACCGATGCAAAACACTTGACTTGGCATGCAGATGAAAGAATTATAGATGGAAAGTTTCGACACCCGGCAGATTCACCACAGTGGATGAAAATTGATAATGATTATCCTGATTTTCGAGAAGAAACAAGAAACCTTCGCTTGGCATTATCTACTGATGGAATGAACCCACATGTATCTTCAAAGTATCTCACATACCACATGACCTGTGATTATTATGATTTATAACCTACCTTCATGGCTATGTATGAAGCGTAAGTACATGATGTTATCTATGTTAATCTCCGGGCCTAAACAACCAGGAAATGACATAGACGTATACTTGACACCTTTAATCAAAGACTTAAAAATTTTGTGGGAGAACAGTGTGGAGGTTTATGATGGATATAGGAAAGAAAGTTTCAATTTGAGGGCGCTGTTGTTTGGCACAATTAATGATTTTCCAGCATACGGAAATCTATCAGGGTATAGCATTAAAGGTCAATGTGTGTGTCCTATTTGTGAAGAAAACACAGATTGGACGCGTTTGGAATTTTGTCAGAAGAATGTCTTTGTCGGTCATCGGAGATTTTTAAATTCTAATCATCACTACCGTGGATGGAGAAAAGTATTCAATGGAAATCCAGAACAAGGTAGAGCTCCACCTACATTGACAGGTGACCAAATTTTTGAAAAGGTGGAGGATCTGACTACTCAGTTTGGAAATCCTTTTGCACATACGCTTGTCAAACGTGGGTGGAAGAAGAGGTCAATTTTTTTTGAATTGTCATATTGGAAGTCGTTGTATGTAAGACATTTTCTTGATGTTATGCATATTGAAAAAAATGTATTTGAAAGTGTTATTGGTACTTTACTCAATATACAAGGAAAGTCGAAGGATGACCTTAAATCAAGAAAGGACTTGGTAGCGATGGGAATAAGAAATGAATTAGGACCCATGAAGAAAGGAAAACGAACATATCTACCACCAGCTGCTTATACTCTATCTAGAAAGGAGAAAAAGATATTGTGTAAGTTTCTAAGTGATGTTAAAGTTCCAGAAGGATACTCTTCAGATATTAGAAGACTTGTGTCTATGAAAGACCTAAAGTTAAAGAGTTTGAAGACACATGATTGCCATGTTATAATGGAACATTTTCTACCAATAGGTATACGTTCTATTTTGCCAGAAAAAGTAAGAAGCACAATAACTAAATTGTGTTTCTTCTTCAGGTCAATTTGTAGTAAGGTGATCGATCCTGCGATCTTACCAACATTGCAAAAAGAAATAGTCATTACATTGTGTGAGCTTGAAATGTTTTTTCCTCCCTTATTTTTTGACATAATGGTACACCTAGTTGTTCATCTTGTGAAAGAGACACAATTGTGTGGACCAGCTTATATGAGATCGATGTACCCTGCTGAACGGTATATGAAAATATTAAAAGGGTATGTGAAAAATCGAAGTCGACCAGAGGGTTGTATTGTTGAACGATACATTGTTGAAGAAGCGATTGAGTTTTGTACTGAATATTTGTCCAATGTTCAATCCATTGGACTCCCCAAATCTCACATTGTTGAAAAAAAAGAAGGAAAAAATTTAATTGGAAATAAAATTGTGACTGTATCAAGGGCTGAATTGGAGCAAGTCCATTTGTATGTTCTGCACAATGACAATGAGGTTGAGCCGTATGTTGAAATGCACAAGGATTTTCTCCGAGGTTTAAATCCGAATAGAAATGAAAATTAGATAGTACAAGAGCACAATCGAAGTTTCATACCATGGTTTAAGGATCATATTTATTCAAAGTTTTATGTAGATCCCACTTCAATAACAGAAAGGTTGAGATGTTTAGCATATGGTCCAAGTTTGCATGTGTTTTCTTATAGCGCATATGCAATTAATGGATACACATTTTATACCAAAGAACAAGATGATAAAAGTACTATGCAAAATAGTGGTGTCACCTTGGTTGCTAAATCAATGCACATTTCAAGTGTGAAGGACTTAAACCCCAAATATGCAAATGTCATATTTTGGGGTTATCGAGCGCATTTGGGTGTTTGATTATGAGAAGTTTCAGATTCCTATCTTTGGCTGCAAGTGGGTTGAAAATAATAGTGGCATACGAATGGATAAGTCAGGATTTTTGCAAGTGGATCTTAATAGGGTGGGGTACAAAGATGAGCCTTTTATTCTAGCCTCTCAAGCTAGACAAGTGTTTTATGTCACTAATCCGACAAGTACGAAATGGTCTATAGTGCTTTTATCTAACAAAGTAATTGATGATAACATTGGAGATCAATGTGATATTGATATTGATAATGAATTGTATATTATAAGTGATCAAGATGAGAATGTTGGAGCGAATGAATCATATATTAGAAATGATCATAATGAGGGAATTTGGATCAATCCATCCATCCGTGTTGTTAAGAGACAAGTAGATCATCTTCCTACCCGGAAAAGAAAGAGATGTTAATAAAGAGGTAATAGATTTATATGTTTGTCATGTGTTTGTCATTTCATATTTATGGATTATGTATTTGTCATATGTTTTGTCATGTTATGTATTTGTCATTTCATATTTGAGAATAAATCGTGTATTTATGTTCAACTGATTATGGATTATGGACTGTGTATTATGGATTTATATGTTTGTCATGTTATGTATTTGTCATTTCATATTTGAGAATGGATTATGGAATATGGATTATGGATTTATATGTGTTTTTCTCTATTACAGGTCAAATGGCTACTAATGAGGAGAACTCGCACGATACTTCCAAGAATGATGCAAAAGAATCAATTCATGATGCGGAAGGAGATATTTCAAGAGGAATAACAATTATGAAAGGAATAATTCGTGCTAGAGACAAGGGAATAAAATACGACGTTTATTGGAATGAAACGAGTCAACTAATTGAGCCTGATGGCGCAATGTTGACAAGTTACATTGGTGCACTTGTCCGCTCACAAGTTCCTATTAATTGTGACAATTGGAGAAATCCACAGTTGAAACCCGCCAAAGATAAAATATGGAGTGAGATACAGGTACTATATGTGATGTTATTTGTTATTTTTGACGATTATATCTTTAAATTAATTATACTAACACACTTTATGTATATTTTTTTGTAGAGATCTTTTAACATTGGTGACGACCGGCAAAAATATTGTCTTCAATTAGCTGGAAAAAGACTTAGAGGGTTTCGAGCATTTTTAACCAACAAGTTTATTAAGGATGACCAAGGAAACTTTGTTGAAGCGGGACGTCCGAAGAAGTATGCAGACTTGATTGCACCCGAAGAATGGGACACTTTTGTCGCCAAACGAAGAACTCAAAAATTCCACGTAATCTTAATTTAATTTATCATGAACATTGTATTATATTCATGTAGTTATTACATGTGTTCTGATATAACTTAAAATTGTTTATGCAGGTTATGAGTGATATAAATCGTCAAAGATCCTCAAAACCCGCGTATCCATACAAGAAAGGGCGTTTGGGATATGCACGCTTGGAACAAAAAATAGTAAGTATATATAATTGCTATGATATTTTTGTGTTATTATTCATCTTAATACTTGACTTAATGTGTAGCTTGAAGAGGAGAAAAGTGAAGAAACATCTCTTCCGAAGCATGTTTTGTGGAAGGCTGCCCGTGTGGGAAAGGATGGAGTTTTTACTGAAGGTGTTCAACAAGTTTTTGAACAATGTGTAAGTATAACATTATTTGTTTAATTAAATAAAAATTTCTTGTTTATCTAAAATATTTATTCTTAACTCTAATATTGAATTTCAGGAGACTCTATATCAGTCCTTAACTCTCACGGGAGACCAGGATTGCAGGAGCATACTGAGTCGAGTATTAAATGTTCCTGAGTATTCTGGTCACGTGAGGGGTAAGGGATTTGGAGTCACTCCATCTGCCTTGTATAAGCGTCCAAAGACCAAAAATCCTAGCAATAGAGAGGTGATGGAAACGTTGGAAGAGTTGAGAGCTCAAGTTCGTGAACTGCAACAGGATAAAGAAAGATATATGTAGGAAAGGTGCGGTTCAGAATTTAAAGATACTAGTGACAAGGATAGTATCAATTTTCAACAAAAAATTCGGAAGGTAATTATATTTATTAAATTAGCACAATTTTTTATATTGACATATATGCACAATAACAATTTCATATTAATTTTTTTTTGGTTTAGGGCATTTCACCTTGTCAGCTATATTTATCGGCACCGACATATCACATGGTTGGCAAGGGAAAAGTGCATAACACTTCAGGAGATGTACTTCACCATAGACCTCTCCCTGCTGGATTTTTGAAGGTTTCGATTGATATTGCTTTAGAGCGGGAAGCGTTACTATCTATACCTGACGACGTTTCAGATGCAACACTGGTGGGGGACGCAATAGGGTCGTATGTTGCATGGCCGTCAAACCTCATTGTCATAGATGACTCGGTATGTTGAAAACCATTATTAACCTTTTAGTTTTCAAATGTTTTACTTACATATAAGTTATGTTATGCTTACTTTTACGTGCATTTTATTTACATGGTATCGTTAGACTCCTACAAAATCCAAATCAAAAGAGACAGGGATTGTGCGGCAAATCGAATCAGTTGCATCAAAAAAAGAGGTACATTGATATATATGCATTGAAAATGTTGATTCTATGATCTGAATTCAAAAGCTTCATGATTTTATACTTTATGACTTATATGATTTTCATATTCCTACACAAGAGGTGCAACAAGGGAGCAAGAACAAGAAGTCAGAATTAGCCAAGGAAAAAAAAGCTTATATTCCTCGATTTTGGTTGTGCCTTGAAACAATTGTAGGCACAACGGATTTGATGGAAGGTGGTATCCGTGAAATACCAATGGAAAAATGTATTTTTGGGTTTGCCTATTCAGAAACAATTGCTAAAGAAGACTTGGATCAGATATTTAAGCATTCTGAATTAGGCATCGGTGTTATGAATTCATACATCAGGTAATCCATCGATTTTATTTAATTAATTGATCAATTTATTTACTCATTTCAATGAATATTCGAATGTTGATTATGTTTTTATTTCAGGTTCTTGTATGAAAAATTGATGCACCCGCGTCAATTGACAGAAAGATTCTCTTTCTTGTCTCCCAACTATGTCAACGCAAATCTAATCGATCGAACTGCAAATTCGGTGAGAGATCACTTAGTAGATGTATTTATGCCCAACAAAGATACAGAGAAGTTGTATCTTTTACCATATAATACTGGTCATGGGTTAGATTTTCATTCTAACTTCCTTTATTACAATCTTTCGCATTTTCACATTGTGTATAACATTTCCATCTAAACTTTTCTTTTATTTTACAGTGGACACTGGTTGTTGCTGTTGGAATTCAGCCACAACCTATGGTAATTCCTCTTTCAATCTTGTTCTCAAGATCGATAACAACCCACACAATACGCAATGGCAATGAAGAAGATGAAGAACAGACAGCAAGAAAGAAACGAGAGAAGAGAAATATTTGGAGAGAAAAATGTTACCCACGAACTGTGGGATTTCTATTATTGATCACTTGCAAATCTGCAACTGTGATTTTACACAAGCACTGTGATTATCTTCACTACTTGTTATGATTCTGCATATTTTAAAATACAAGGGATACTCCCTATTTATAAATTATGTTTACAAAAGCCCAAAACTATAAAAGCCCAAAATATCTATTTTGGAATTAAATCAAATCTAATATAAATTGTATCTAAATCAAATCTAAAACAAATCTGTGTGAAACAAATATTTCGACACTTCGACTTAGACATTTCGACCTTTCGACTTAGACACTTCGATATTAGGAATTACAATTTAACACACCACCTAATTCATTGTGTCTAAGTTGTCTACGTTTATCATGGCTCTTAGTCTTCTGAAGACTTCGACCTGCACTCCCTTCATCATGATATCTGCAATCTGATTCTCAGTTGTGCAGTGTTCCAAGTTCATCTTCCCTTCTGCTACCTGCTCTCGAAGATAATGAAACCTCATTTCGATGTGCTTGCTTCGACCGTGAGCTATTGGATTCTTTGCCAAGTTGATAGCTGACATGCTATTGATCTTCATGGTAATTACTCAATGACTCTTCCCTTTAATCTCTTCGACCAAGTTCACCATCCAAGTTGCTTGACATGCACAAAGAGAAGCAGCTATATATTCTGCTTCGCATGATGACAATGCCACTACTGGCTCCTTTCTCGAACTCCAAGCAACTGGTGCACCACCTAACATAAACACATATCCAGGTGTGGATTTTCTATCCTCAGCATCACTACACCAGCTAGAGTCGGTGTATCCCACTAACTTGCATTCTTTCCCTTCATCAGCTGCAGGAAACAAAATGCCGTAGTCGAGAGTCCCTTTCAGATACCTAAGTGTCCTCTTCGTCGCTGTTAGGTGTGATACCTTTGGCTTCTGCATGAATCTACTTACCATACCCACATTGTATGCTAAATCAGGCCTTGTGTGACAAAGGTATCTAAGTGACCCAATAAGTCTTCTATATTGGGTTGGGTTGACATCATCTTCATTTGAATCCTTCGACAATTGCAGTCTGGTCTTAGCTAGAGTCAAAGTTGGGTTGCAATCTTGCATCTCAAATCTCTTGAGTATTTTGCCTGCATATCTTCTTTGGTGCATCATCAAACCTCTACTAGTCTTGTAGAATTCGTGCCAATGAAATATGAGAGATTTCCAAAGTCTGACATTTCAAACTTCTCATTTAGGTCATGTTTGAAATCTTCGATCTCTTTCTTGCAACTCCCTGTTATCAACAAATCATCGACATAGAGGCATAGTATAAGCAATTCATTACTGTTTCTCCTTACATACACTCCATGCTCAATCGTACACTTCACAAATTCCTTCTCCCTTAAGAAGCTGTCGATGTTCTTATTCCAAGCTCTTGGAGCTTGCTTAAGTCCATACAGGGCTTTATGCAGCCTATACACCTTTCCTTCTTCGCCTCGTTTCACATACCCAACTGGTTGTGCGACATAAACTTCTTCATCTAAGGGGCCATTAAGGAATGCATACTTCACATCCATCTAACATGTGTGCCAATTATTCGTATTTGCTAGACCAACAACCAACCTGATTGTTTCGATTCTAGCAACAGATGCGAACACTCCATCAAAGTCGATTCCTTCCTTCTGTAGAAATCCTTTCGCCACAAGTCTCGCCTTGTGTCGAGTTACTTCTCCTCTAGGATTCACCTTCACCTTGTAAACCCACTTCACATTAATTGCCTTCTTGCCTTGAGGCAATTCGACAAGTGACCAGGTGTTGTTGACTTCGATGGACTCTAACTCTTTATTCATTGCATTCACCCACTTCAAATCTTACAATGCCTCAGCTGCATTAACTGGTTCGACATATGCGTAGAAAGCATAATGTACCAGCTCACCCTCTTCATCAACCACGTCATCTGATGTAACTACACATTCTTACAACCTTGCAGGCATGTGTCTTGTTTGTCGAGGTCTGCTTGAACCTGCTTCATCTGCAACTGGTTCCTGTCAAACTTCTCTTTCGACTTCAGTGGCTGGTTCTTCACAAGAGATTCTTACTGAATCCTTCTTGGCATTCTCAATCCAATCCCATTCTTTAAGCTCATCTATGATCACGTCCCTGCTGATCACTATCTGCTTATTCACTGGGTCGAACAGCTTGTAACCTCCAGTTGAATGATATCCTATCAAGATCATCTGATTTGACTTGTCATCAAGCTTCCTTCTCAACTGATCTGGCACATGTCTATGTGCTATAGATCTAAACACCTTTAAGTGACTGAGGCTAGGCTTGACACCAGGCTAACACTCTTCTGGTTTGATTCCTTCAAGCGTCTTCGTCGGACATCTGTTCAAAATATATGTTGTTGTCGAAATTGTTTCTCCCCATAATTCTTTGGGTAGATGTTTTCCATTCAACATACTTCTCACCATATTCATGATGGTTCTGTTCTTTCGTTATGCAATTCCATTTTGTTGTGGAGTGTAGGGTGGCACCACCTCATGCACAATCCCTTCTTTTTCACATAATGCATCAAACTCTTTCGACACATACTCTCCACCACCATCTGTCCTCAGAATTTTCAACTTTCAACCACTCTGTCTTTCGACCATGGATTTGAATCCGGAAAATACCTCAATCACATCACCTTTCTTCTTGATGAGGTAAGTCCACAACTTTCGACTGAAATCATCTATAAACGTGACAAAATATTTGTTGCCACCAATCGAATCCACCTGGATTGGACCACATACATCAGAGTATATGACTTCCAGAATTGCCTTCGACTTCCTTCCTGCATCCTTGCTGAAGCTATTCTTGTGTTGTTTCGACTGGACACACTCCTCACAGACTTCACTTGGAATGTTGATTTCTGGTAATCCTGAAACCATATTTCTTCTCTTCAGCTCTCTGATGTCATTGAAGTTAAGATGTCCTAGTCAAAAATGCCATAACCACTCATCTCTGCTGGCTACTGTTGCTAGACACTTGTGCTCCATCACCTTGAGTTCAATCTTGAAGGTCCTATTCTGAGACATTAGAGCCTTCAAGATCAACCTACCACCTGTGTCGAGAACTCTCATCATCTTGTCTTCGACAACTACCTTGTAGTTCTTTTCGACAAGTTGCCCTATACTGAGCAAATTACTCTTCATGTCTGGTATGTACAACACATTGGAAATTGTTGACCTTTTGCCATCTTTCCTCATAATCAGAACATCACCAACACCTTCAGCTGCTAGAGTGTTGTCATTTGCAAACTTCACAGTGTTCTTCGACGAGGGCTTCATGTTGACAAACCAATCTTTCCTTTCAGTCATGTGTGATGAGCATCCTGGGTCCAAGTACCACTGATCTTGGAATATTTCTTCATCTTTTGTTGTGACCATCAACAACGTCTCTTCTTCTTCATGTTTCGCCAGCTTCGCATCAGTTTCTTGATTTCTCTTCTTTTCTGGACAATCACTAACATAGTGACCATACTTCTGACAATTGAAACATTGAATGTGACTTTTGTCTGGCTTTTGACCACCACCTCTTCCTCTACCTGCAGCACCAACTCTTTGGTTGCCTTGGTTCCAGGGTTTCTTCTGAGTCGAATTGTAGCCTCCTCTACCTTTGTTGCCATTCACGTTTCCTTTGCCTTTCCTTTCCTTTTCTGACTGCGCCTGCAAAGCCATATCACTTTTCGACTTTCCTGCAGCTATTTCAGCCATCCTTTGTTCATGATACTCAAGCATCCCTTGAAGCTCTTCCTTCATCAATACTGACAAGTCTTTCGACTCTTCTATGGCAACTACCACGTGGTCGAACTTTGAAGCCAATGACCTCAAGATCTTTGCAACAACTGATCTTGATGTCAACACCTCTCCACATACCTTGATTTGATTCACCAGCTTTTTAACTCTGGTGAAGAAATCTGTAATACTTTCGTTGTCTTCCATCTGAAGCAACTCATAGGTTCTCTTGTGAGTTTGTAACCTCACCTCTTTCACCTTCTCTGTGCCTCCAAACGACTTTTCAAGAATCTCCCATGCTTCCTTCTCTGACTCTGCATCGCTAAATTTTTCAAAGTTATCTTGATCAACACACTGGTGGATTATAAAGAGCGCTTTATAATCTTTCTTCTTCAACTCTTTGTGTGCAGCCTTTTCTTGATTCGTCGCGTTCTCCCCAAGCGGTGTTACTCCTTCCTTCACAAGATCCCAAAGATCTTGATAACAGAAAACCACCTTGATCTGCTTGCACCAATTCTCATAATTATCTTTTTTGAGAATTGGTAGGGTCACCGGAAAGTGCCCATTTGAATGATTCATAGCCATCATGATTTTCCTCCTTGAATCGCAACCGGAGCTCTAGATACCAGATGTTGGAATTCAGCCACAACCTATGGTAATTCCTCTTTCAATCTTGTTCTCAAGATTGATAACAACCCACACAATACGCAATGGCAATGAAGAAGATGAAGAACAGACAGCAAGAAAGAAACGAGAGAAGAGAAATATTTGGAGAGAAAAATGTTACCCACGAACTGTGGGATTTCTATTATTGATCACTTGCAAATCTGCAACTGTGATTTTACACAAGCACTGTGATTATCTTCACTACTTGTTATGATTCTGCATATTTCAAAATACAAGGGATACTCCCTATTTATAAATTTAGGTTTACAAAGGCCCAAAACTATAAAAGCCCAAAATATCTATCTTGGAATTAAATCAAATCTAATCTAAATCGTATCTAAATCAAATCTAAAACAAATCTGTGTGAAACAAATGTTTCGACACACCCTTCGACACTTCGAATTAGACATTTTGACCTTTCGACTTAGACACTTCGACATTAGGAATTACAATTTAACAGTTGCTTGCGATTAATCCGATAAAAGAAATAGTCTATTATCTGGATTCACTAGACGGTGATCAAACAAAATACCCAGAGATGAAGAAGATGATTGATACGTAAGTGATGCGATTGTTCTAAATATGTGTGTATTTATTTATTTATGTGAGATTGTTCTAAATATTCATTTACATTATGATCAATAGAGCCATACAAATATTCCGATCACAACGACAAGCTCGAGTACCAAAGAGAAAAGCAAACAACATTACATGGATAAAAGTGGAGGTATATTTTCACATTTGTTATTATAATAGTGATGCTACTTGATAACACAAGTTAAACTATATATCCTAATACATATGCATACTATTTTTCTATGTGTAGTGTCCTCGGCAGCATAATGGTATAGATTGTGGTTATTTTGTATTGAGATTCATGAAAGAGATTATTCATTTGGACCAAATAGAGATTCCAATCATGGTATTGTTAGCTCCTAATTTCGACGCTACGTGATTTCAGACAATGGCTTAAAAGAAGTTATTCTTTAAAATAATAATGCTAGAAAAAGAAGGCTTCGACTAAGAAGGCCTTCGACCATGTTTGTGCAATGCTTGAGTCAAATGGAAGGATTTCAAGACTTCAAATATTGCTAAGTCCAAGGAGTCAAGTCGACACGGTGGAGTGGATATGGATAATGCGCTGCAATTACAACTGAATAGTGGAGGGAAGTTCCACTATTTAAATTTGAAAAGAGGACAGGTGGCGAAGATCCAGATCGTGAAGACAGGCAAAGTGCCAAGTGGCGTAATCTAGGAATAAAATCATCAAAGGGTGGTTACATTAGAGTATTATAAATAGGTTAGTCTTAGAGTTAGAATAGGGTGAAAAAACCAAATTGTACAAGTAACTCTATATTCACCCAAAGTATCCAGTGTGTCGAGAAACCAGTGAAGTGAGAATGTACGTGATTGTAATCACCATTACCTTTTATTGCAATGCAATTTACTTTGAAGTTTCTATTTTAGATGCTTTACTCTGAAATCTCTTTTCATGAACTTTTACCTTTCAAGTCATTTACCTTACCCAGTCTTTACTTTACAGTTTACATTAAAAGCCTTTATTTTCAAGCATTTACCTTTTCTGCATTTTTATGATCTTTATGCATTTCTTTCCAACATTTAACTTCAGTTTTCTTTATCAAACCTTTTACATTCAGCCCTTTTGCTTTTCTTTGATGTATTGTTCGACTTAGTCATTTCCTTTATCTTTATCGCTTTCCTTTACACTTCAAACACCCCTTTTTATTTATGTGCATTGTCGAAAGGCATCCTTTATCAAATTGCAAAATATTCTAAATACACATACATCACATGTCCTAGGATCAATCTGATCAATCCTGTAAGTTACTAGAACTTTATAGTTTTAGAAGATCAGCGGTTGTTTACCAATTTTCAAGGTAAACAAATTGGCACGCCCAGTGGGACAGTGCTAAACGTGGATTTGGAAGTTTGTAACTTTTAAATAACCGCCAAAAGGAAGTTTTATAACTGTCTTCTTAAGTATTTGTTGTTTCATTGGTCGAGTTTGTGGCAAATTATCGTATGCACCTGAGAAGTGGAAAGGTAGCCAGTTCAAATGAATATAGACCAAAGAGAAGAAACGTGAGGTGAATGGCATCTGGCCAAGGAAATTCAAATCCCAGTTCTACTGGGACCAACTCCAGTTCCTTCGATAGTAGGGTCAACAGTGTTAACCATGGTGACAGAGCCTTCGTCTTCGACAGCCGGACCAGGGGCGACATACGTGAGGCCTTACACTCGGCCAGTCTTAGAGTACATTGGCCCATCAGTGACAAATCCTCAGACTCCGTTAGGAGGAGGTTCGACGTACAGGCAGTTTCCTCCCCCAGGATTTTCACAGTCTTTGCCTAGGAACCCAATCTATGGCATGTCAACGGCAATGATGCAGAATCTGCGTACTACACCCCCAGTATATTCAGAAAATGTGATATCTTCCCCTTTGCAGGAGTCAGGTTCTGGAATTAACATGGGTCGAAACAGCCAGTCCATAGGTTTGGGTTATTCTGCTCAAGGGTCCAACTTAACAAATGAGTTCGCAGCATATTTGAGGCAACAGATGGATGAGAGCAATATGCAAATGGTACATACTTTGTCTCAAACGATGGGAGAAATTTTCCAGCCATTGATCCATAATACTACTCAAACCAATCAAATGATGACAATCTAGATGGCATGAATAACAGAGTTTATGGGAATGCCAGCTCCTGTTCAACACCAAACTCAAGGAGTCGAGACGAGGGAGATTGCTCAACAAATTAACCCAGTGAATCCAGGGTTGGTCGAACCACCTAGGGAGGAGCCTCCTAGAAATCAAATACCAATACTTGAAGAGGAGGAACCAAGGATGGTGCTAGTGAACAGAAATCAAGATGCTGATCGTGTGGTGAATCAGGTTCGACGCAACAATGTAGCGGCAGAGAACAATTTGGCAGCCTTGGTCGAATGAATAATGGCTCGAAATGGCCTGAATATGGGTTTTTCTAGGCCAAACTTTACTTCGCCTATAGTATACTATATACTTCAAGCTGAATTGCCTCCAAGGACAAAAGTACCAAAGTTTACTAAGTTCTCAGGAGATACTACAGAATCTACCGTCGAACATGTGGCGCGCTACCTGATCGAAGCCGGAGAGATTGCAAATGATGAGATTCTAAGGGTAAAGTATTTCCCTAGTTCCCTCACTAAAAATGCATTCACGTGGTTCACTACGTTACCATCTGGTTCGATTTGTAATTGGACCCAGTTGGAACGTTTGTTCCATGAGCAATTTTACATGGGTCAGACGAAGATTAGTTTGAAAGAATTGACTAGTGTGAAACAAAAGTTCAATGAGCCAATAGATGATTACTTGAATAGGTTTCGACTACTCAAGGCTAGATGTTTTACACAAGTGCCTGAGCACGAGCTTGTCGAAATGGCCGCTGGTGGCCTTTATTACTCTATCAGGAAAAAACTGGACACCCAGTATTTAAGGGATATGGCCCAGTTGGCTGACAGAGTTCGACAGCTAGAGCGTCTCAAAGATGAGAAAGCTAGGGTGCATAAGAACAAGAAGGTAGCTTACGTCAAATACCATGAGGACATCAAAGAACTGTATGACGATTCTGTTAGGTTCGACGAAAATGAGATAGATCTTGCTGAACTTAAGTAGGCCCCCCCTTATTCTTGTAAATTATTAGTTCCTTCGAATGGAAAAAACCCTGTCGAAACCGAAAAGAATGATAGGTTCCCAAAGAAAACATACACTTTCGACATCACTAAATGTGACGAAATTTTTTATTTGTTAGTTAAGGATGGTCAAATATTAGTGCCTCCTGGTGCTAAAATACCACCTTTAGAGCAAAGAAAAAAGAGAGGTTTTTGTAAATACCATAATTACTTGGGTCATAAGACGTCTCAATGTTTTATTTTCAGGGATTTGGTGCAGAATGCTATTCAGGAGGGAAGGCTCAAATTTGGGGAGAAGACTAAGACCCAGATGAAGATTGATACCAGCCCCCTTGATGTAGCTGAAGCAAATTATGCAGAGCCTGAGGAGGTCAACATGGTCGAACTGGTTGAATTGTCTGACAGCAGTTCGGGTAGTGTTAGTACCAACGAAGCTCTTGGCAGAAATGCCACGGTGGTGGAGGTTACTGAGGACCTTACCAATGATATTGTGTTTATCAGACAGGATGAAGAGATGGATGGCTATCAGCTGGAGCATTTGATATGTATGGCTGCTGAACATTACTTTAGTACCTCTTCTGAAGTTCAAAGGTTCGACACTGAAACTATAGTCGAGACCCGTGCTGAAGTTGAAGCACCAAAGTTGCAGATAGTGACAAGAGAGATTGCTGATCATTTTAGACAAATGGACGAGGCTGCTGCAGGCCTTGATATTGACTTTTCTAAGATGCGTGTAAAAGATGAAGTTAACGTGAACATGGTCGAAGTTACTGACAAACAGGCCATGGATATTGATGACCAAGAGGACTGCGACAAACTGGCTTATCCCAGAGAGGATGAGACCATCATTGATTTTCTCCACAGGTGACAGGGGAAGAATTCTGAAGTCATGTTGTGCCCTCGATGCAGTGCTATCTTCGACAAAGAAGCTGCTCATGGCCTCCAAGCGGGGAAAGAGGCCAAATCTGGACGTGGGAGGAAAGATGCTCAGAAGCCAGGGCGTTTCGACCCAAGGAAAGCTACTCAGAGACAATATGGTCCAAGGCCACACATTCCAAGGGCCAAGCAAGCTACTTTCAAACCCAGTGGCGAAGTACCAACTGGGAGGTGGGTTAAACTCGTCGAAGCAGCTAGAAAAGGGAAGCAAGGATGGAAAAGTTTTGATGTGGCTAGAGGTTCTTCACTTGAGTATAGGAAAGAATTCAAGTCTTCCAACAAAGCTGCCTATGTGTCTGAGAATTACAAAGGAAAAAATCCCATGTCGAGGTCCTAATGGAGGAGAGAGCAGAGGCGAAGGAAAGCTTTAAGAGAAGCTCAGGCTAGAGACTCGACGGAGACCAGCACTAATGTCCTGCCAGCTAGCAACAAGGGTGTTGGCATGAGAACAACAAACCAGCTGCCGGTGGGTCGAAATTTGTTTACTTCCAAGAAGGAAGCTGAGAAATTTGTGGTCGAAACAGTTGAAGACGATGCGTCGACCCACAACTTTGATTCAGACTCTGATGCTTCTTTGAATATCATTGTCAACGTAGTGTCAGTAATGCCAAGGGAGTATGACAGAGTAACGGAAGTGGAGAATTTGGATGCCAAGGCTGAGGCAGAAATGGCAGCACACCAACCTGTGTGCTATTATGTAATGAACAATGGCTGTGTCGAAGAACAGAATGCTTTCTTTGAGCGACCAACTGAAGCCATGAAGGGACACTTGAAACCTCTGTATATTACAGGGAAAGTAGAGAACATGGCTGTTAACAAGATCTTGGTGGACTGTGGGGCTACTGTCAACTTAATGCCACATTTTCTGCTAAGCAAAATTGGTAAATTCGACACTGATCTTAAACCCCACAACATGGTCCTCTCTAACTATGAAGGGAAGATTGGGACCACTTTAGGTGTTTTACAGGTTGACTTGACTGTGGGTACAGTGACAAGACCCACCTTGTTCATGGTGGTCAAAAGTAAAGCTAACTACAACCTTCTGCTAGGAAGGGAATGGATTCATGGCATTGGGGCAGTACCTTCATCAATGCACCAACGCATAACAATCTGGAGGCCTGATGGAATAGTAGAAAACATTGAGGCTGATCAAGGCTACTTTAAGGTGCCTGTTAATCATGTTGATGGTTCTGAGTTCGACAAAAATTTGGCTCATATTGCGCCTTATACTCCAGCAGAATTCGATTTCTTCCCAGATGATCACGCATTCTGTTCATTGCACTTGCACCCACTGGAGGGGTTTCGATGGGACAGAGAAGTCGTAAGAGAAGAAGGCAATGTCCCATACTATGGGTTTCCTGAGGTTGACCCCACAGGCTGGGGGAGTGAATTCGGTAACAATGACTAAATTCGACGCATTACAAAGAATTTCGGCCTATGTGGCCGAATCCAAGTTACAAACAGCTTTAGAGGCTGCACACAATCACATGGCTGTCGAAGCCAAAACTCAAATTTGTGAAGTAGGCCCTGGTAAGGACTTTGAACCTGAGCCACCTGATGGGCCTCAAATTGAAGACCAAGACCAAAGGCTTGATGCTGTGTATGATGGTGAGCCTTTAGGTTTTGAAAAGGATCCACTGTCAGATAATATTAAAATGCTGGTGCAGGATCCTTTGGAAGAAACTGACTTGGGTGAAGGGGGAGTGAAAAGGCCTACTTATATTAGCGCTAATCTCGACCCACTACTCAAAGTTGAAATAGTCCAATTATTGAGGGAATTCAAGGATTGCTTCGCTTGGGACTATGACGAAATGCCTGGTTTGAGGAGAGAGCTTGTTGAACATAAGTTGCCAATCATACCTGGGAAAAAGCCAGTCAAGCAAAATCCAAGACGGTTTGCCCCAACAATCCTTTCCAATATCAAAGAGGAAATCAAAAGGCTACTTAGGTGCAAGTTCATCCGTACAGCTAGGTATGTCGAATGGCTAGCTAATATTGTATCAGTCATTAAAAAGAACGGTTCTTTAAGGGTTTGTTTAGATTTTAGAGATCTAAATTCTGCAACCCCTAAAGATGAATATTCTATTCCTGTGGCAGAAATGCTGATTGATTCTGCTGCAGGACATGAATATTTGAGATTGTTGGATGGTTATTCTGGTTATAACCAAATATTCATTGCTGAGGAAGATGTCCCAAAAACTGCTTTTCGATGTCCAGGGGCATTAGGTACTTACGAATGGGTAGTGATGCCTTTCGGTCTAAAAAATGTTGGGGCAACTTACCAGAGAGCAATGAATTCGATCTTTCATGATTTTATTGAGACTTTTATGCAAATATATATTGATGATATTGTTGTTAGGTCCTTTTCAGGAAAAGATCATATAAGCCATCTTCGACATTCCTTTGAAAGGATGAGAAAGCATGGTCTGAAAATGAATCCTCTCAAATGTGCTTTTTGTGTGCAGGCAGGGGATTTCTTAGGCTTTGTGGTCCACAAGAAGGGGATCGAAATCAACCAGAATAAAACCAAAGCTATTATGGAAGCAAAAGCGCCATCAACAAAGAAGGAATTGCAGTCTTTCTTGGGCAAAATAAATTTCTTGAGGAGATTTATATGTAACTTAAGTGGGAAAACGCAAGCCTTTTCAATATTGCTTCGAGCTAGCAAGGATGTGTTCGACTGGGGGCAAGATCAACAGGAAGCCTTCGACAAAATCAAAGAGTACCTAAGTCACCCCCTATTCTCTCACCACCTCGTGGAAATAAGTGTATGAGATTGTACATAGATGCGTCAGATAGAACTTTAGGGAGCATGTTAGCTCAAGAGGATGATGATGGCGTCGAAAGAGCCGTTTATTACCTTAGTAGAGTTTTAAATGATGCAGAAACTAGATATAGCATGATTGAAAAATTATGTTTATGTTTGTATTACTCTTGTACCAAATTGAAGCATTATATAAAACCAGTTGATGTGTATGTTTCTTCTTGTTATGACATTATTAAACATATGTTGTCCAAACCTATCTTGCATAGTCGAATTGGAAAATGGGCATTAGCATTAACTGAATATTCTTTAACTTATAAGCCTTTAAAAGCTGTTAAAGGACAAATAGTGGCAGACTTTATAGCTGACCACTTTACAAATGAGACCCCCCTGAACTATCTTGATGTGGAACCTTGGAAGTTATATTTCAACGGGTCAAGCCACAAAGATGGGACAGGCATAGGAGTACTTGTTATTTCTCCTAGTAAAATTCCAACAACACTTAAGTATAAAATTGAAGGTCGTTGTTCTAACAACGAGGCTGAATATGAAGCTTTAATTGCTGGACTTGAAGTATTGTTAGAATTGGGGGGCAACTCACTCGAAATAATGGGTGATTCAGAACTGGTCATAAAACAAGTGACCAAAGAGTACAAGTACATAAAAGAAAATTTGATTATGTACTTTGTAGCTGTGAATCGACTGTTGAAAAAGTTCGACGCAGTTAGTTTTCGACACATCCCTAGACTGGAAAACCAGGTAGCTAATGACTTGGCTCAGATTGCATCAGGGTATAAAGTTTTGAAAGATAAATTACAAGATGCAACCGAAGTCGAAGTCAGAGGAAGGGTGGTGTCAGTAGGATTAGCCCCATCAGATTTGGAAGAAACTAAGCTTGGATATGTTGACGAAGACAATTTCGTAATTCTGGTAGTTGATAGTATAACTGACAAGGATTGGAGGAAACCTATAATGGATTACCTGAAAATCCAATAGCTTCGACAGAAAGGAAAATCAAGTATCAAGCTTTAAGTTATGTCTTGTTGGGTAATGAATTATTCAAAAAGACTCTTGAGGGAGTATTGCTTAAGTGCCTCAGTGAGGCAGAAGCATACTTAGCCTTTTCGACTGTCCATAGTGGGGCATGTGGGGCACATCAGGTAGGCCATAAAATGAAATGGTTGTTGTTTCGACAAGGCATGTATTGACCTACCATGTTAAAAGATTGTATTGAATTTGCTAAGGGTTGTCAGGAATGTCAAGTTCATGCTGGCGTTCAACATGTCCCTGCGAGTGAATTACATTCTATAGTGAAACCTTGGCCTTTTAGAGGATGGGCTTTGGATTTGGTCGGAGAAATTCGACCAGCATCATCTAAAAATCATAAGTACATTTTGGTAGGTATTGATTATTTTACCAAGTGGGTCGAAGCTATCCCATTACCAAATGTTGATCAGGAAGATGTGGTTGAATTTATCCAGAAGCACATCATCTATAGGTTTAGAATCCCAGAGACAATTACAATAGACCAAGGATCAATCTTCACTGGTCGAAAGATGCAAGAGTTTTCTAAAGAAATGGGATTCAAGCTTGTAACCTCCACACCTTATTATGCTCAAGCTAATGGCCAAGTCGAAGCAGCAAATAAAGTAGTTATTGGGTTGATAAAAAAGCATGTGGGGAAAAAGCCAAGAAATTGGCATAGGACATTGGACCAAATACTCTGGGCATGTCGAACGTCCCCTAAAGAGGCAACTAATACTACCCCATTTCGACTGACTTTTGGTCATGATGCAGTTCTGCCTGTGGAGATTTATCTTCAATCAATAAGGATTCAAAGGCATCATGAGATTCCATCTGAGTCTTATTAGAGTATGATGTTTGATGAATTAGTAGACCTAGATGAAGAAAGGCTCCATGCTTTAGAGTTGCTGAAAAGGCAAAAGAAAAGGGTGGAGAAGTCTTATAACAAAAAGGTCAAGATTAAAACCATTTCAACTGGAGATCTAGTGTGGAAAGTGATCTTACCTATGGATCGAAAGACCAGAACTTTGGGGAAGTGGTCTCCTAAGTGGGAAGGTCCTTTTCAAATTATTAAGGCATTTAGTAATAATGCTTATGAGATTCAAGAGATGGAGGGTGATTTAAGAGTCTTAAGGGTAAATGGGAAATATTTGAAAAAATATAAGCCTATTCTACAAGAAATCCATATTAAGACGTAAATTTTATTCAAATTATAAAAGCCAAAATAGGCCATGTGAGGCCAAAATGGCATACAAAAAAAAACAAGTACAATAACATAAAACCCGGGAGAAAGATTATTCATAGTCTCTCCAATCAATAGAGTTGAGGAAGGCAACATAATCTTCGTCAGCTTCATCATCAGAGTTTTGTGCTTTGGAATGTCCTTTCTTGGGTACCTTCATCTTGGTTTCTCTCTTCTTGGCGCGAGATTTTGATCCGGATGAAGTGTCTTTGAGGGCAGTAGTTGTGGCCTCAGCTTTCCTTGTCTCTCCAGCCACCTTCTTGGTCATTGCCTTCTTTGAAGAGGTACTCATACTTGCTATAGTAGGTGCAAGATATCCCAAGAGGGAAGAGGGTTTTATAGAGGCAAGGCTTTGTAAGGATTAGCCAGTCAACAATGGAAATACGTGAAATGACCCTTGGGAATAGACCCTAGGGTTGCGCTATTAATATTCCTTTATGGAATAGAAACTTGTGTCGTTGGAACACTAAGCTTTTAAAAGCTGCGCTATTTTTATGATTTCCAATAAAAGAGGCAGAATACTTTAATTACTCAGTTAGCAAAGTAAAAAATATGTTTTGCAAGTCGAAGAGTTGATAGTAAACAGAAGAATTTAGATAAAGGCCATAGGGCATTAAGATTGTCTGTAAATGGGGCCTTAAAAGGACCATAAAATATGATGAACAAAAGTGGAACTACAAACAAGAAATCATATAACAATCAGAAAGGGAGCTTCGACTTCAACTCGAGGAAGGTGACCTTGTGATTCTGAAGGCGTTTTTCACATAGAGCTTTGGTGAGTTTGGCTGCTGAAAGTTCTTTTTCAAGCGTTTGGGCCTTGTCAAGGAAGTCTATGGTGCGCTTCAGCTCTCTGGCCATTTCAGTATCGTCGAACTCTCCCAGCTCAAGGTTGCGTTTTTTAGCCTTAGAAATCTTGTTTTGCAGCTCTTCAATTTGCTGCTTCCAGTCATCAATATTCTTCTGGTTCGACTCCACTTCTGCCTGCCTTTTCTGTTGTTCAGTCTCTAGACTTTAGACCAAAGCTTCTGATGCATGCGCATCATCCCAAGCTGAAGCTTCCAATCCAGTTGTGATTTCAATGTTGTTTTGGATCTTGGGGAGGGACTTGAAGTCCTCATACATTTGATTCACTAAAGCAGTTAGCTCCAACAGGAATTCAGAAACACCTTGGCTAAGGGTCGAAAGGTCCAGCTTCTGAAGGCTGTCTTTCAGAAAGAGAGAAGCAGTTGGATCTGAAAGTAGTACATTGTGGATGTCTCCCTTGAAGAATTTGTCCTTGATTTTTTGAAGGATAGGACTGGCAAAATCATCTGGAGTTGGACCCCCAGAGCTGGTCGAAGTACTAAGACTAGTGCCTGAAGAACTGTACTTCTTCCCAAGTGTCAATCTGGCATATTCTCGAGGATTTGACCATTTGAGAGTAGCCAGTGGGTCTCCAGCAGGGGATCCTCCAGTAGTTGAAGCGACTATAGGCTTAGGAGTTGGATTGTTGACAGGATCTGCCTCAGCCACAGTCGAAGGGGTGTGATCTTGCTCAATCCTCTCCCTCTCTTCTTCTTGTTCTTTGTCTTCTTCGACTTCCTCCTCTACTGCTTCGGTGGGCCTTTCTTTTGTGTCCATACCAACAGCCTCTGTTTGGTCGAAAGGTTGTTGATGAGAAACATCATCCTCTTCATGATCAGAACCATCGGTCTGGGATTGTTGAGTAGTGGTCCTGGCAGAAGAACTTTGGTTTATTTCATCTGCTACAGGAGGAGGAACTGTAAGAGGGATAGGTTGGTTAATTTCGCTGATTGAGCTATATCCATAACCAAGGTCAGAGGTAGGGTGATAAGTTGGCTCACCTTGGCTATTCAGCAGAGTTGTTGTGAAGCTGAAGGAAGATTGTGGTGGGTTAGAACCACCTACATCAGCCTGAAAAACCACAAGTAAAAGGAATAAGATTGAGAGAAGTCTGAGTAGGGAATCCAAATACTGAATGAAGATAGTACGCATACCTGTACAGCCGCAGCATCAGCACTTGAGTTCGCACTCTCAGGATCGCCAGCAGTCATTTTCGACGCAACCCTGGAGAGTTGTTTCTTGACATCACTACCAGCAGGTGTCTTCTCAAGGATTCTTGTCGCCTTTGAGGGAGATTGGGTGGTAGTTCCAGAAGCTTTGGAAAGCTTCCTTTTCTTCTTAACTACTATCTCCTCAGGGGACTCATCATCAGTATCTGGAGGAACAACTGCTTGAGCACCTTTCTTGCCCTTTTTTGACGGCGTTTGAGGTTTTCGAGCAGCCTGAAAGGTGACGCAGATATTAGAGAATTGGTTACACAAAAAGACTTAGGCAAGGGATATAAAGTACCTTTGTGCCTTCAGTGTCCTTTTTGACCTTGGCAGCACCCTTCGACGAGCTGGTCTTTCTGGCCATGGCTGAAAGATAGCCGATTATTACAAGGTTAATAATTGACTGGTTAGTTAAAAAATCACAAATCAAGGGCCTCAAACCTTCATATATTTCGGATTCGACACGGACATCCTCGACCCCTATATGAAGGTGTCCTTTGAAACTGTCCAGCGTATGTTTAGTCGCAACCACCCGTTGGGCTTTCGATTGAGACTGCTGTCGAAGGAGTTTTAAGTGCTCACCACAAAAAAACTAGTCTAGAAATGGGGGGGGCAAGTGCCACTCCAAAATCAGCGTTAGGCAGTCGAGGGAACTTTGGAGGAAAGAGTTCAAAAGCTACCTTATAACGTTTCTCGACAGGAACGTTTGAAGGGATTTTTAACTGATCCATTTTTTGTAGAAATTTTTCCTTCAAAGTGATAGCAGCCTCACGAACGGTTCGACTAATATCATCTGGTCGATAGACAGTTTCAAAGTACTTCTGAAAGGCTTGAATTTCTTTGACATGAATGAACTTACTCTTCTTGGTCTTCTCCTGCACATCAAGAAAAGCTTGGTCAAGTAAGGAAGAGAAAGCAGCAACATCAAGAAATTGCTCACTGTAGTACTTCGACCACCAGTTATGGAAGGGTTTGGTACACAAGAAGGTGGGCTGAAAAATGCACAGGAGAAAGGGTTACTTTCCTAACGTTCCACCGGTCGAAGGTGATTGCAGCACTTCCTTCATCAAAACTGGCTGTGTGAAGGACCACATGGCCTTTCTTCCTATATAGACACTTGGGGAAGATCTGAGCCAACCCAAATTGTCGAGAGACAAGATTTGGTTGGTAAGCAATTAAGGTTGTCAGGTCTCTCCCAAGATTCAGCCTTTTAACAATAAATCTAGGAATCAAGAAGGCTTCCCAGATCGAAACAGATTCAGCGTCGAGGTTGGTGGATGGATTAGGGAATGGCCTTGTGAACCACTCAGGCCCACACTTTCTCTCAGCAAACGGAGCCATGCTAGGTGTGAACTCATGCCTTTTTACAAACATTATAATATAACTGGAGAAGGCTCTCTTGAGAGTTTCCCCATCATCATTTGGCGTAAGTTTCACCAGGCGGGTACCTTCGACCCTCCTCTCTTTGATTTCAACGGAATCTTCATCGACCTGCCCTTTCCTGGGAAGGCTAGCTTCAAAGGTTGCATTGAGCCATAACTGAAGTAGCCAGAGAGGGCCATTCAAGTGAACAATACCTTGGCTCTCCAAGTCTTTGAGTCGAGCCGCCCCTTCATTGAGAGACTCGTAGAGGTTCACCAGGATTAATCCACTTAGGAAAACTCCTCTATTTTTGTGAAGTTGGTTGGCCAGAGTGAGATACTTCTTGGCCACCTGCAGGGATTTTGAACAAAATACATACCTCGACAGCCAAATGGTCAGAAAGGCAATGTGTTCCTTATCAGTGATTTCTGCAGTATCACGTTTGTGGTGGTTGATAAAGTGGGTATATGTGAGTTTGGAGTCAGAAATCCCTATGGTATCCTCTGCATCAGTATCAGGGTCATAGGAAATACCATCTGGTCGAAGACCTGCAATGGCAGCAAGGTCGAAGAGTGTGGGAGTAACCATCCCACAAGGAAGATGAAAGGTGTAGTGGGTGTTATCCCAAAAATATAGTGATGCTGCCAGCAGGTTCAAACAATAAGGAATGTTGGTTTTCGACAGCATCAGCTGATCATAGATTCCTATGGTTTTCCAGTGATCAGCTTTGACCCTTTCCATTCTGGTCATCCAAAGGTCAAACTCTTTTAAAGGATTGGCAGCTCTTACCAGCCTCGTACCATCATGAAGGTACCTCAGATCCATTTTTGTCAGAGTGGGTGTATTAGGAGAGGTTCCTTCCTCATTAGGGTTGCTTTTTTACCCTAAAGGTCTAGACTTACGGTAAGAAGGAAAGAACTCAGCCATTTTTTCATTGTTGGGTTTTACATCAGCTAGGGGGCCACCTAAAGCATAGGGTTTATCAGAGATAAGGAGAGGGATCATTACCTGGGATTTGTAAATCTTCTTTGTTTCTTCAAGAAGAGGTTCCGGCAAGAACTGCTGGTTCTTTACCACCTTTGGTCCAGGGATGTTTGAAAATGGCGAGAGAGTTTGCTCTAACGAAGTGGTTTTACCCTTTTGGTTTTTCGTTGCTTGGGGAACTGTTTGAGAAGACGCCATTGATAGAGGTTGAAGAGAAAACGAGAGTGTGTTCTGAGTTTTCTTGGGAGTTTAGAGAACAAGAGAAATAAGTTGCAGAAAGTTTGAAAATGCGAAAGTTCGTAAAATTGGGGGAAAAGGGTATTTATAGATGTGTGGAAGACGAGGGGACTGTGAATCCACCGTTAAAATGGATACGATAGTGGGACGCGTGTCCTCTTTGGAGATCGTTGGATGGTGGTGGTTGTGGTCAGACTGTAAATGCTTAATCCCAAGAAAAGTGATGATGAAAACTGTTCACGAATACGGCTGAAAAGACGTTTGGAGATTTGCCATCATGACATGACGTCACAAGCATGTTTGAAAGAAACTGAATAGTTTCTAAATCGTGGGTTGGTCAGTTGAGACCATGTTTTCCATAATCGAATGAGCAGGCGTCGAAAATTATGTTATCAAAAAATGACCTTCCTACCAATACTGGCGAAAGGGCATTTTTGGGGGGCAATTTGTTAGCTCCTAATTTCGACGCTACGTGATTTTAGACAATGGCTTTAAAAGAAGTTATTCTTTAAAATAATAATGCTAGAAAAAGAAGGCTTCGACTAAGAAGGCCTTCGACCATGTTTGTGCAATGCCTGAGTCGAATGGAAGGATTTCAAGACTTCAAATATTGCTAAGTCCAAGGAGTCAAGTCGACACGGTGGAGTGGATATGGATAATGCGCTGCAGTTACAACTGAATAGTGGAGGGAAGTTCCACTATTTGAATTTGAAAAGAGGACAGGTGGCGAAGATCCAGATCGTGAAGACAGGCAAAGTGCCAAGTGGCGTAATCTAGGAATAAAACCGTCAAAGGGTGGTTACATTAGAGTATTATAAATAGGTTAGTCTTAGAGTTAGAATAGGGTGAAAAAACCAAATTGTACAAGTAACTCTATATTCACTCAAAGTATCCAGTGTGTCGAGAAACCAGTGAAGTGAGAATGTACGTGATTGTAATCACCATTACCTTTTATTGCAATGCAATTTACTTTGAAGTTTCTGTTTTAGATGCTTTACTCTGAAATCTCTTTTCATGAACTTTTACCTTTCAAGTCATTTACCTTACCCAGTCTTTACTTTACAGTTTTACATTAAAAGCCTTTATTTTCAAGCATTTACCTTTTCTGCATTTTTATGATCTTTATGCATTTCTTTCCAACATTTAACTTCAGTTTTCTTTATCAAACCTTTTACATTCAGCCCTTTTGCTTTTCTTTGATGTATTGTTCGACTTAGTCATTTCCTTTATCTTTATCGCTTTCCTTTACACTTCAAACACCCCTTTTTATTTATGTGCATTGTCGAAAGGCATCCTTTATCAAATTGCGAAATATTCTAAATACACATACAACACATGTCCTAGGATCAATCTGATCGATCCTGTAAGTTACTAGAACTTTATAGTTTTAGAAGATCAGCGGTTGTTTACCAATTTTCAAGGTAAACAGGTATGGATTTATAAGTTATGATTTATTTTTAGACTTATTATCGAATATTTCATCTAAGTAATTACTTTTAACTAAATCATGCATATTATGTTATATTATGTAGTACTTTGATGAATTCAAGTGTGCCACCTACACGAAAGATAAATTGGAAGAAATAAAGGAGGAATGGTGTCAATACATGGTTGAAATGAGAATTATCTGAGGTATATTATTGTTTTTTTTTTTGTTAGGTTTATGGAAGGTGTTGTATAGTTTTAGAAATTGTTGAATAGTTTTGGAAGTTGATGTATAGGTGATGGAAATGGTGTATAAGGTATAATTGGTGCATGGAATTGGTGTTGTATAGTTTGTATTGAGTTATATATATATATATATATATATATATATATATATATATATATATATATATATATATATATATATATATATATATATATATATATATTTATTTATTTATTTATTTATTTATTTATTTATATATATATATATATATATATATATTTATTTATTTATTTATTTATTTATTTATATATATATATATATATATATATATATATATATATAATGGTTATTACGGTTTATGTGTTGAATTTTAATCGTATACAAGGTCTATTGTTGAATTATAATTGTATACAAGGCCTATGTGTTGAATTATAATGGTATAAAAGACCATGTGCTGAAATAAAGGCTTGTGTTGAATTATACAGGTTTATTATACAGGTTTTGGTATAAAAAAGAGGACTTATGGAAAAAATACATAGTAGACAGCGCTTTAGCAAATAAAACGCTCCAAAATAATTGATTTTTAAAAAAATGCTTTTAAAAAGCACTTTTATAAAAGACAGTGCTTTTTAAAAAAAAACGCTGCCTAAAGGGGGTCATAATGTATACATAAGACATCGCTTTTAAAAGCGCTACTAAAGGAGGCATACGAAAGCGCTTTTCCTTGAAAAATCACTGCTAAAGGGGGTCCTACGAAAGCGATTTTCTTTGAAAAAGCGCTGCTATATTGGGGTCCTGCGAAAGCGTTTTTAAAAGCGTTGCTAAAGGGGGTCATAAGGGGGGCCTAAGACAGCGCTTTTCAAAGGAAAAAAACGTTGGCTTTACCTACAGCAGCACCACCTTTGGTAGCGTTTTTAAGCGCTGCTAAAGGCCAAAAAAAACGCTGCTAAAGGTCTTTTTTGGCATAGTGAGCCAAGACATTTATCCTGCAAAATCAACAAGAAATGCTAGGTACCCAATCTTCATTGGGTCCTTGAGGGTGAGTGAAACCAAGGTTCAGAATTCTCGTTATCACTTGTTTCACAATCACTTTGCTCATTGGTTGAGGACTTTGAACTTGAAGCCTTTATAGCAATAGACTTATTTTTTGCCTCCTTATCCTTACCTTTCTCCTTCTTTATCTTCTTCTCATGCTCTTTCTCGTGTTTTTCCAAGCAAGTGAGTTCTTGCTCATGTTCTTTTAGCTTGTCAAATAAAGTTGTGAGATCAAATGTTTTAAGATCATTCGCTTCTTTGATTACGGTGACCTTAGGTTGCCATTCCCTATTAAGACACCTCAAAACTTTATTAGTAGCAATATCATTGGAAATAGGATTACCTAGAGCCTTCAAACGATTTATGAGATGTTTGAACCTCTTTTGCATGTCGACAATGGTTTCACCATGCTTCATGCGAAATAGTTCAAACTATTGATTTACTGTATTAATCCTAGCTTATTTGACCTCATTAGTTCCCTCATGGCCAACTTCTAATGCGCCCCACATAGCTTTGGCGGTTTCACAATGAGAGACATGATAATATTCATCAAAACCAAGTGTGGATATGAGAATATTTTGTGCCTTCCAATCATGTGACCACAATCTCCTATCATTATCATTCCATTGTGCTTCTGATTTTGGTACGACGAAACCTTCAAAATTGGTCACTCTAATCTGATTAGGACCAATGATGATGGCGTCCCAAACACCCTTATCAACTGAGTTGACATGGATACGCATACAAGCTTTCCAATAGCCACAGTTATCACGAGTAAAGATGGACGCTCTATTGTACTCCCCTTTAGGTTCGGTAGCCATTTTCTAATAAGCAAATATTGAAGCATGGAATTAACCGGGGCTTTTGATACCACTTGTTAGACGAAGGCGACTTATCTAGAGGGGGTGAATAGATCTTAAGTTTAAAAAAATTGCTTTACAAAAACTATTTTCAAAAATCAATGACTAGCGGAAGTGATACAGATTGAATCGTCTAAACCGAATCACTATCGAAAAGCTCGAATATACGTATATGAAAACCAATCAATGATAACGATAAGTGAATCAATCAAAGTTTATCAACAATCGTTTAAATGATATAGTTAAAGGTATAGGCTATTTCCAATGACCAAAATCACAAAAATTGCAATTGAGGCAAATTATCAAACACCTTGTGTGCGATCAATTTTGCTTAGAATCATGTATGGTTTTGTTGATTTGCAAATCCAACCATAATCAAATAGATTGTGATCAACTCAACAAAACCTTGTTCAAAAGGCTATCAAAAGGTTCAACAAATGTATTAACCGCATAATCGAAGAATTCAATAACTTGCAAATGAAAAATAAAAGAGAGAGAGAGAGAGAGAGAGAGAGAGAGAGAGAGAGAGATAGAGAGAGTGTGTGTGTGTGTGTGTGTGTGTGTGTGTGAGAGAGAGAGTACACAAGGATTTGTTTAGGCAGTTTCCCAATCGGTCTCACTATGGGTACGTCTGTCTTCAATCCGAACTCTAAGTTGGGCGAAGCTTGTCTTTGGAAGATAAAATAATTGACAAGAAGCTGCACGCTGCTTATGGTAATTTACTAGCTATGAAGCACAGACACCCCAAATACGACACTGACACCGACACGGCAGCTTCGATAATAATTTGAAAAATTATTAAATTAAAGGTAATTACAAGTGTCGGTGTAGGTGTCGGTGTCCGACACGGACACAGACACGCCATTTTTCAGAGGAATCGGTGCTACATAGTTTACTAGTACTAATACTTTCATAACTCTTTTGTTACACTTCTTAATAATATTTTATCTGAATCATTTTCATGGATGGATCATCTCTCACTTTTCTCGCATTTTCGGATGGAAACCTGAGAAAGACTACACCGAGGATTGGCCACGTGCTTGTGCATATGACATTGGTTTCTACCCATACGACGGTCAGCGCCAGACCTGTCATTTGGACGTCATTTAGTTATACTCTAGATGGTTGGCTTATGGGTCAGGTCTGATGTATATGCATCTACCCAAACGAGTGATGCAGTAATTTGGGTATTTTTGTAGGTTATTCTGAGACACCCCTCAAATCCTGTTCCTCTCATCGTCCACCATAGAGATCTTGATGCCATACTTGAGGATCTCAATAGTCATCTAGTGCCAGAGGACTCTCCCGGTGTGTCAGCTCATGTACAATAGACTTATGCAGATGACTACATCACATGGTTTTATAGGGCATCACATTCAATCATGACATTGGACGCTCTTGGAGGACAACCTAGGTCATCCCATCAGGAGATATTGTAGAATGAGCAGGCTAGGGATGACCACGTCCATGACGTATTGACAGTTTGTCGCCGTATTGTAGACATGGTGAGATCACACATAGAAGTTGGACTTTTTGAAGAAGGCATTCCCTAGTTAGCCCTGGTACAAACCATTATTGGCGAGGCACATAATGTTTTGCAGTACGTGCGGCAAAGGAGAAACTGGGGTTAGACATACCCTGTAGTTTATGTTTGTTTGTATTACTTTTTTGTATTTTCAAAACAAATTATGTATGGTCGGTACATTTTGAATTTATTGAATTAATGTATGAGTTTTGTTTTTAATATATCTATAGTATGATTGAATCAAATTATGACACTCTTTAATGAATTTATGATAAAAGTTGGTCTAAAATGACCTAAATGCTTTAGAGGGTTTACGAAAATTCATCTCCGGATTCACTTCAAAAAATTTATGAATATGCATCTTCGTATCAAATTTTAACAAAACTAGGATATAGAGTTGAATTACAATGGTTGGTGTGATTTTAAATAGAATTAAAAATGCATCTCCTGACAATAATAATTTTTTTTTGGATTTTTAAAAGTGTGGGCGCCTGTGAAGCATGGGTACTCCATTTTAGATAAAGTACCGGTACCGGGTACTTACCGGGTACTGGTACGCGTACGGTACTCGTATGGTACGTACCTATTTTTTATTTATTGTTTTTTAAGTTGGTACTCCAACGGATATATATTGGGTAGATATTAGGTACTCGAACTCAATTTTTTTCTTCTAATGGTATAGTTTTATATTTTTTAATGGGTTTTTCAAGTGCTGATGTAGAGTTTTACCAATGTGTTTCGTTGTAAGATCGGTGGATTTTGAAACCAAATGAATAGTTGATAACTTATGGATCTTTAATCGCTAAATTTTAATCCATTGCATTCAAACTCCTCGCACAACCAAGTTTTTTTATTTTCTGTTGAGAAAAAATGAAATACATATGAATTTATACTCGCATACCCGTACCTTGATTTTTTTTTTAAATGACGTATTCCGTACCAATACCGTACCGGGTACTTGGTACGTACCCGTACCTTTGCAAGTGGGCGCATCCATCAAGTGGGACGAGTATTTTCCTAAAATTAAGGCACACTTTACTATTCCAAGGATTGGCGTAATGAGAGAAGAAATGTTAGTCGAGTAATGTGTATTTGAAGCTTTGAGCAAAATTATAATTTGACGAGTCATTCACGGAGTGATGTTTACTTGAAGCTTTGAGTAACATTATAGTTTGATGAGTCATTCACGGACATGTTTTTCCGTGAATTATATACAGTGTCTATGTTTTACTAGGTTAAAAAACGTCATGAACATTGTATCTCGTGATTTTGGTGAGCTATATTTACTCTTTGCCTGTCATAGGTATGGTTAGGTTGTTCATGGTCATATGAGAAACCGAACCAAACCATAGTTAAAGTTCACTCGAATGGAAGAGAACCATTTCAATTTACTCAAACTAAACTGAATCAAAATTATTTGTTTGGTATTACTGTTTAGAAATTTCAAACCGTACCAAATCGTTAGAATACAATTTTTTTCAAACCGAAATATTTGTTAAAGAACCGAACCACTAAACCATATTTTGAATTTTTTTTTTAATTTAAAACTTGTTTTTAGTATTTTTCATTTATCAGTTTCGGTTCGGTTCAATTTATTTATTATATGGTTCAGTTTTAGAATCGTTAGTACAATATAATTCGGTTCATTAACCAAACATAACGGTTCGGTTATTTTAACTTCAGTTCGACCGTCTGATTCAGTTCACAGTTTTTTTTTAACACCCTAGGTATGGTATACATATATTTGTTGTTTTGGCTTGTATACATATATTTGTTGTTTTGGTTGGTATTTCCAAGTTTTGGTATGGTATCCATTTACTATAACATATATTAGTTGTTATTTTCTGTTACTTTGTAGTGTGTATGACGTTTTCTCAGCTTTTTCAACAAATGTTGTTGCAAGATGGAAATCTTCGAAAGATTCGAATAATATTCTCTGAATCTCGTGTAACAGACAAGAAATTCACTCACATGCAACTATTGTTTACGTCCTGTGACTAACCTACCACTCACATGCTGCAGATGTTTAGTTATATATATATATACGACATATGTAATTTCATATACTTCTCAAATGATCTTATCCCTTGCTAACCTCATGGCTAACATTCTCTGCTTCCATTTATTCTTTTTTGTCCTGTATATGTTCTCATCTCAAACACCAATTGAAGCTTACAGCAAAGGGTTCAGTTTTAAACTAATCCATAAGAACTCACCCAATTCTCCCTTCTATAAATCAGATAAAAAATTTCAAGAAAACAAGTTTCGCTCATTTAACAAAGTTCCGAAGAAATCATTTGTTGAGAAAGGTCCTTATACTAGAGTGACATCTAACAATGGTGACTATCTCATGAAACTCACGCTGGGATCACCACCAGTGGACATGTATGGTTTGGTTGACACAGGTAGTGACCTAGTGTGGGCACAATGCGCACCTTGCAGTCGCTGTTATCGGCAGAAAAGTCCCATGTTTGAGCCTCTAAGGTCCAAAACATACAGTCCTATTCCATGCGATTCAGAGCAGTGTTCAGTCTTTGGCCACTCTTGCTCTCCTCAAAAGCTGTGTGCTTATAGTTATAGTTATGCAGATTCTTCTGTAACAAATGGGGTTCTTGCAAGGGAAACAATCACCTTTAGTTCTACTGACGACAACCCGGTTGTTGTTGGAGACATTATATTTGGGTGTGGACATAGTAACTCGGGAACGTTCAATGAAAATGATATGGGAATAATTGGAATGGGAGGAGGACCTCTGTCACTTGTTTCACAAATTGGCACACTTTATGGGAGAAAAAGATTCTCCCAGTGCCTGGTTCCTTTTCATACAGATACACACAGCTCAGGAACAATCAGTTTTGGTGATGACAGTGATGTTTCAGGTGAAGGAGTAGTTACAACTCCTTTGGTCTCTGAGGAAGGGCAGACTTCTTATTTGGTCACACTCGAAGGCATAAGTGTTGGAGACACATTTGTGACTTTTAATTCTTCTGAAACGCTTTCTAAAGGGAATATAATGATTGATTCAGGTACACCAGCAACATATTTACCACAAGAATTTTACGACCGTCTGGTAGAGGAATTAAAAGTACAGAGTAACCTGATACCGATTGAGGACGACCCGGATTTAGGCACACAACTTTGCTACAGAAGGGAGACAAATTTAGACGGGCCAATTTTGACTGCTCATTTTGAGGGGGCAGATGTGCAATTGATGCCAATACAAACCTTCATTCCACCGAAAGATGGGATATTTTGCTTAGCAATGGCAGGCACTGCTGATGGAGACTATATATTTGGCAATTTTGCTCAATCAAACATTTTGATTGGATTTGATTTAGACAGAAAGACAGTCTCCTTTAAACCCACTGATTGCACCAATCAGTAGAGATGATTTTTAATGTAACATTTAGTGTTAGTGAGATATCACAAATATATAACTGTTCACAAAAAACTATATGTACTTTTATTGCGACTTTACAGAAGGCATATTAGAACCTTGTTTAACTTCTATAGCATGTTCCAATCCCTAGTAAATTTTTCTAAATTGTGAAAAAAAAAAAATTATAAAGGAGAAACTGAGAAGATATATGGAAAAAATTGAATACTCACATCTCGGTGTTAGAAACCTTTTTCTACAGAGAAATTATAAGTTCAAAAAAGATCAATTCAAGGTGAAAAAGAATGCCGCATGGAACTAGCTCTCCACTCAAAAGGCCGAATCATGTGAAAAACGTGAGAGTAATCCTAACATGCTATTTCATAACTGACCTACACAATCAGTAACAGAGCTAAAAGGCCCCTTCCCAGTTCCCACATTGTCCAACTGAGATTTGGAGTATGTCCTTGCCAGATTTGCTTTGCTTGCAACAGAGACGACGTGGCACCTAGGACAACCAAACAGTTGAATCTAGAAATGTCAGCATGATTGAAAACTGGCAATAACACATTAAAAAAAATGTTCAAGAGCTATGAAACATACCAGATGCCAATTCTTGCTCAAAGGCTGTGCCACTACTTCTATCTTTTGCACATTGTGCAGAGGGGGAAATTGAGGAAAACAGAAAAGTTTCCTTTTGAAATCATCTTTATCTTTACTCCGAACATATGAACCCCAAGAAGCATTAACATCTCTTCCAGTATCTTTCAAGAAGAATCGAATGGGCTTTTTACACACAGATTTGTGTGGGTCCCTAGCATCAAAATCAAATTCATTCCTTTGACTAATACCATTCCAAGCAGAATAGGTTCGTTCAGAGCGTTCCAGCTCACGGGGAAAAACAATGTTAGGCCGGACTTCAATAGCATAACCAAGTGACACTGAAAATGTTAGATGCCGGGAATGATCATAACATATTGATCGTTGCAAAAAGCTTTTGGGTTCAGCTCTCATGGCCTTTGTAAAAAGTTTAAGGCTATCCAAAGAGCTCAAACCAGGATAAAAGGGATCAACGGCTTCAACATGATGAATTGACACAAATGGTGCTATTGGGTGAGTGGATAGAAGACCGTGAGCATCACCTTTTATATCCCACTGAAAGATTAAAAGAAAAAAGTGGTGCTGATCAATTTTCAATTACGAGTTCTAAGTGATGAAATGGCTGCATTAAAATCATGTAATACATCTAGCAAATATTTGTTTCCTCTGAAAATAGAAAGAAAATTATCTTTTTTTCAAAATGAAATAAAAGGGGCCTAAGTCCAAAAGGATGGATACCAACAAAGTACCTGGTGAAAACCATGCTCCCGGGTCAGTGGAATGCCAAGTTCAGTGATGCAAGCATGCAGTCTATCATCACTACCATAAAGCCCAGGGTACCTCTCAATGCATTCATCAAGAATCTCATAGAGGGCCTTTGCAAGCGGATAACTTATTGCAATCCCAGCACCACCGTAGGCCATTGAGTGGCTAAAATAGGTATTAGCCGAATGACTCTCTGAAGGACTACCTATGTAAATCATTTCCGAGGAATTATACTTGCTGAGAACGTCAACTAGGTTATTCACATTGAATATGGTATCATCATCACAGAGGACAAACCAATGCACATCTGAGAGACCAAGACGAAAGCTTTCTTTGATAATGCGAGAAATCCGGAGGCCAGAAGGGTGGCCTATAGGGTTAGTGTAGCGGAAATAGGAGATGTCTCCAGAAATCATGGTAGGGGGTAATAACTCATCTCCATGTTCTTCAACCACTTGTTCCTCTAACCACACATGACCACGCATCTCATTGGGACGCCACCATAGTCTGATATATTCCTTCCTTCGTTTCCAAAGTTGAGATGATCCTGCTATGCCAAAAACAATATGTTGAACAGACAAGCCTCCTTGTTCAATAATACTGCTACCATTGTGAAGTTGATCTTTTGTTGTCCCAAATTGGAGAGCAGGAGGTGGTATTACTTTTGAATGGCGAAGAGGAGGGCACTTGTTCCAAGGTAAAATGTGGTGTCTATCTTCCCAGTCCTTTATGCGATGAAAGCAACAGGTAGTTGCATCAGAGAAAACAAGGGAAAGCCAAGCAGTGGTAAACATGAGAAGTGCCGCTATAGCAACAGCCAAACTACCAGTACGAATCTGGCGCCACTGACGACTCCCATGCCTACAAGGAGACAAAGGAGAAAGGCGAGGAGAAAGACGAGAATTCTTGTCTTGGTCACGATAGGATGAAATTATTGTTTTCAATGGTTGAGCCATAATCACCATCACTCCAAATGCATGTCTACCTTCCAGCCACCATATGAGATGTAAAAAGCACAGAGGATCAAACTATATTATATAGAGGAGTAAGAGGAGCAGCAATGGCAACAGACACTCCAGCTAAACTTGTTTTTACCTAACCAAATGTGAAAATAAACAGGAAAATGTTATAATTAATATATAGATATGTTAGAGAGAGAGTAAAGTTTCAAGAAAGTGTCAAACAGTTTACAAAAGACATTAAATCCTCAATTCAGAGTTCAATAGTTCTCTCATTTTTTTTTACCATATTCAAGATCCTTATTCTAAATTAATAAACTCATCCATGTAAACAACTAAATGGAAATAAGTGCATCATTTAGGTTTCATTTGTTTAGCTAGAAAATAATGACTTTAGGGAAGTCTACCCTCCCTCACAAGAAAAAGTGTTCTATTACAAACGTATATAGATTTTTAATTAGAAGGTTTCCCTTGCTATAATTAGCACATCAGATATTTGGCATAAAAGAATGAGAACACTCATTATTCATTGCAAAATAAGAGATGGGTCAGAAATATTGATAACGCGTTGTTAATAGTCACAGCACGAGTTAAACTAGCACCACATATTTTTAACAGTTGCCAAAAATAACTCATACATTAGTACTGCTAGTTCATTCCACATATTTTATCGCATAACATTTCCATGTGTAATTTTTAGTGTTGTCAGTCTCTGTCTTTAATGCATGTATGTCTCTCAATTCATCTCATGTATCCTAAAACACCGAGAATGAAAACATATTTAACCCTAATGACTTGAGTATCAAATAGAAAATGTGGTTAAGCAACAACAATTGGAGATTGCTTTATAACCAATGATGAGTAGCGGTTGCTAAAAGTTCATGCGGTAAGTTCATCCACTGTGGGACTTAAAATTTAACCTTTACACAAACTACATCCAAGTTAATTATCAAAACAGTAAGGCTTCATAGGTAAAGAATCTTCTTTTTTCAATTTCCTCTTTTAATATCTAGTAATATAAATTTAACTAATCATATGATCTTCCAATATAACAAGAAAATACAGTAAAATGAAGCTGCAGCCGTCAAATAACTACTCTGAGCCATTAGAAAGTGTTTGGAAAGTAATTAGATTAAACCAAAAGTTCAATTATTAAAAACATGTTCATCAAGAGAAATAGTTGCAGAATATTAATCAAATTTTTTTTTAAAAAAAAAAAAAGAGGGGGGAAGGCAAGTATTAAAACAGAATTTGTGAAGTGTTCCAGAAGAAGAAAGAGCATAATAACACTGCCACCTAGTTATGCAGCCGCTAACTACTGTTTCATTTAGGGGGGAAAATTCAATTGGAACTTGAACATCCACAAAGCTATACAAAGATTGCTTTACAATCAAAAGTGAAGAAACAAAATTGAAGTGGAACAGGGAATCCTCTTTATCATGAATATCCTACTTTAGAGTAGTCATAACATCCTTAGTTTTTCAGATACTGTTTTATTATTCACACGTACCAATCAATTTAAATACCATCAATCTACTCCTAAGCTAAAAGCACAAAATCAAGGTACTACACAAAGATACAAACTCCCAAATCAGAACCCCAAAATGCAGAAAATCACAAATCGCATATAAACTAGCAAAAAAAATTTTTTTTTTTACATTTGGGTATTTCTTCAAACAGATAGAGAGCATAAAAAAACAGTCTTTAACAGAACAAACCTTATCAAAGGGTATTACAAAAGCGATTCCTTACCTGAAACTAAGAATCCGTGATGAAAACTACGCCGATGATGTTAACTTGATAAGTATTTTTCCAATGAAAATTGAAAACTGCATAGAACAACAAATATAGCAACCCGTTCAATAACTTTGCAAATTTTCAGTTACTATATCTTCATCATCATAATCATCAATTTTGAAAACGGAGATCTGTTTCCAGCAACGGCCAAATGATGCCAGAGTTACAGAAATTTAAAAAATTGTCAAGTGTAAAGTAATCATCACAAAAAGTCAAAAACTGTTACATAATGCATTCATTACTATATTCTAGTATTAATTATTATTAACAAATATTAATCTCTCTATAATCATGCTTTTTATATTAGATTAAATTCAGTGTGTATATTATAATCTCTATAATATTCAAAATAAAATTATACGAACCTTATTTTTGAGTAGAGAAACAAAGGTGGGAAGTTGCAAAAAGTGAGATAAAGAAAATAGATAGAAAAAACATTGGTAGTTAAGGAGGGCTAAGAAATTGAAAATTGACTTTTGGGGAAATATTAATTTGAAAATTGACTTGGTAAAAGTTTGAAATTTGAATTGAAATTTCCTTGGTTTGAATTGTATTAGAGAAAATGAAGGGTTTGAGTAGTACCTTGATGTGTTGTGGGGTTTTCTTGTGGATGATGGATGCAGTTATAGGTATTGTATGAAGAATTTAATTTTGATGGAAGAAGAAAGGTTCAAAGTGGAATTAAAAATGGGATGAGAAATGAAGGGAAAATGAAAAAGCAGGGTCCACTAGAGAAGCAAGTAACCGTTGTTTGTCACTACTCATTGGAACCGATTGAGACAGTTTGACCAATGCAAGCGAAGAAGCCACCGTGGTCATGCTGTTTTAAATTAGTTTCTAAGTTTGAGTAGGGTTATTAATTTTCAAATCAAAATTGAAATTTAACACATAGTTTATCTTTTTAGGATGTTAATATATTAATGGTTATTTATTTGTTAACTTATTATCGATGTGGAAACAAATTGAAATTATTTAGAAAGAAAAAAAAAATTATCTAGAAAATAAAGTCTTATTTAGTAGAAGAGTGATTATTTCAACAGGATGTTTCGTAAAATACGGGTACACTGCATCATTATCACTCATATGTTTTGTTAGATAGTCAGCACAAACATTCCTATTTATAAGAGTATGAAATAGTTGAGCTCGTCATTCCCTATAGATAAATGCTTTAATGTTGTGAAGAATCGCGGCATAGTGATGCCAAATATTAACAGACTCTGAGATAAGCTTGGTATCAGAGTTGAAGTCAAAATAACACACCAGGTCTTTGATGCCAAGTTTCCAGACCATCTGCAATCCATGATATGACGTCATCAGCTCAGTATGAAGGATGTTGGAATAATGAACATTACCCACAAAACAATGAACCCAAACATCATCGGCATTTGGAATCAATCCACCAAAATTCGAGATGCTCAGATTACCGAGGCTACTGCCATCAACATTTAAAATCATATTACTATCTTTGTGTCCATTCCACTTAATTGTTCTTGATGGATGAGACTAATTGTGTTTAGAAAAATATTTAGCTAACAGATTAGCATAATTCATTGTGATGAGTTTCAAGGTATATGAAGATATCACTTCATTCACAAGACACAGATTGTTTCTAGTGTGTCACAACCACCAACAAGCAGTCAAAAAGATAAAGTCATCATTGATGTCATGTCTAATCCAATCATATAAATTATCCCCTTAGAAGAATAAGGGGTCCAATAAGCCAATAGATTTCCAAAAGTGAGTAGCAAATTCATAGTCTCTCAATCAATGTAGAGTCGTCTTAACATCTTGATTGCATCTAGAACAGAGATTCGTTTGGAGCATACCACGATGACACATCATCAATTTCGTAGGAAAGTAATAATGTAAAGTCATCCAAAAAAGAATTTCACCTTCTAAAGAGTAGTAATATGTCACACCTACTTCCAAGAGTTGTTATCTATTGTATTCTGAACAAATTCAAATTTGGTGAGCCAATTATAACCATCCCGAGTAGTATGGATATCATCTAAATTGTCTTTCTATATTAATTGATCAGGCACCAGAGAATTCAAATAAATGGGAAGCGCTTTCAAGCGTCACAAATAACCGGAGGAATATTAGTATATAGTGAATTAAAGTTCTGATTCTCATCTAAGCAAATATCATTCACTCGCATTTCTAGGTCATGTATATCCACATAGAGAACCTGCTCCGCTAATTTCTCGACCCCAGACCAATTTGAAAACCAGAAAGATGAGTTCTCATCCCCCAATCTAAATTCAAAGTCATACTTAAGAGAAAATAGAGCTTTCATAATTGCATTCCAAGCAACTGATCCCTTATTCTTTTTCATATTAAGGAATGTTTCCTCACTGATGCACTTATTCTTCAAAACTTTGACCCATAGGAAATTACAATCTCGGTGGATACCTCAAACCAGCTTACCCAACATAGAAGTATTAGCCTTTCTTGCTTTTCGGATCCCAAGACTACATAGCTTTTTGGGCTTAGTGATTTTATTCCAACCAACGAGATGAACACCAAAATTAGAATTATCTTTCCACAAAAATTTCCTAGTCATCCTATCAATAAATTCACAAGTTGGCAGAGGTAGCCAAGCCGCTTGCATATAATAATTTAGGATGGAGTTCAGGACAGACCTTACCAAAAACAAATGACCAGACTTGTTTAACAATTTATGTTGCCAAAATGCTAACCTCTGGATGATTTTTTCCTATAGGAACTCAAAGTCCTTACGTTGAAGACGACCATAAACCATAGGGAAACCCAAGTACTTCTATAGAGTAAGAGTTTTCTTGATACCTATGTTGGAGACAATTAAATCCATTTTACTCTTATTAGTGGTAGCGGATAAGAACACATTTTATTTAGCAACATTCACTTTTAGGCCATAAAACATGGCAAATCGATTCAAGATATCAGAAATGACCCATACTTGGGAGTTAGAAACCTTCACAAAAAGAAGAACATCATCAGCAAAAAATGATTGCGATAGAGGGAGTCCTTTACTAGATAACCTGACAGGTTTCAAATGGCCTTCATTGTTTGCCCTAATAATTGTCTGCGATAAGAATTCCCTGCAGATAACGAAGAGATAGGGTGAAAGGCGATCACCTTGACGTAAACCTCTAGTTGAAACTAAATTGTGTAGTTGTTTCCCATTCCAAAGAATACCATAGAGGAGCTAGTTACACAGTGCATGGTCAATTTTATAGTAATGGGAGGAAACTCATTTCGCTTCTAACAAAAATCCAAAAAATCCTAAATAACACGATCATAGTCCTTTTCAAAATCTATTTTGAATAACATGTCAGCTTTTTTCTTTTTAGATTTACTCATTAAATGAATTGCTTCTTGGAGGATAATGGCATTATCAGTTGTCCATTTACTAGAAAATAATTAATATGGAAGGTTCCAACTATATGATTTAGATAAGGATGCAATCTGTTAACCATAATCTTCGTAATAAGCTTGTAAATAGTGTTGCACAAGCTAATGGGCCTAACTTTCTTAAAATTTTTGGGACAACCCACCTTAGGATTAATGCAATAAGAGTCTTAGAAAGAGAGAAGTGAAAGCTACTTGTTATAAAAGCATTGGATATAAGTTGGACAACATCATATCTAACTATGTGCCAAAGCTTATTATAGAAAAAACCTTAGAATCCATCAAGGTCAGGCGCCTTGAAAGGGTGCATTTGATTCAACGCATAAGTAACTTCTTCCCTCATCACCTGTTGAGTCAAAGAGTGTTAGGCTTCTTAATTAAGGATCAGAGTCGTAGTTGAGTCACACATGTTAGGGGGAGTGTAGGAGATGTAAGGCAGAAAAGACATTTAAAAAATGTCAGTGTTTCTTCCGTGAGAAGAGTACCATCATTACACCAAACACCATTGGGAAGAAGAAGGCCATGTAATTTATTTCTGTTCCGACTAAATACCGTATTGGTATGAAAAAATTTGTTGTTACGATTTCCCAATTTAATCCTGTTAGTTCTTGTTATTGGCTAGAATTTTGGTAAAACAATGTTGTTGTTAAAGATGTCATATGTCTGATGTCTTAACATGAGTTACTAACATTAAGTTTGTTAGGGTTGCAGTTTTGTGTACTGATGTCAAAAACGATGTCTTGACATTGAGTGACAGAACATCAGTTGTTGTGTTTTTAGGGTTGCGCGTGTTTTAATTAGTTATTAGAAGATCTGATTGAGAGATTGCAGGCGAAGATCTTGGATTAGATTCTTTCTGTTGCAATCAGATATGGAGCAGATCTTGTTGCTGTTTTTAGGGCTGAAAGATATGAAAAGATTTGAAGATAAAATCTATTTTTAAATTCAAATCAAATCAGATATTTGGAGGAGTCCAAGCCCAAGTCTGAGTTTCTATTTAAAGCAGCCACAACCCTACTTGGAAGATACGAAGACTAGAGAGTGTATACTGAGTATCAGTTGTTAGAGTTTTCGTTTATGTTTTGTAAGCCATTCATGCTTGAATTGGTATAGTTTGTTTGAGTTGTAATTGTCCTCTCTAAAGCTTTTAAGCAAGAGAATATTGTTCTTGATCAAAGCTTTTAAGCAAGATCAAGTTGTGAACTTTGTAATCTTTGAGTTGTATCACTGAGGTGATTAAGGGGGAGTGAGTGGTATCTCATATCTAAGAGGTTCTTAGGTAGAAGTGTCATTAGGTAGTGATTAAGTTAGGAGATTGTCAACTGGGATTATTGAGTCTGTAATTTAATACTACTAATAGTGAATTTCCTCCCTGGCTTGGTAGCCCCCAGACGTAGGTAGTTAGACCGAACTGGGTGAACAATTCTCTGTGTTGATTGACTGTTTTATTGTCTTGTTCATTTAGCACATTGTGTTGTTGTGACATCACACTTAACATCACACATCTGATACCAGAATTTCAATTGGTATCAGAGCAGGCATCATGCTCTGCATCTGGGTGAGATCTAGGGCTGTTACTTTCTGGTACAATGGACAAGGAGTATGGTGGATTTGTGAATAGACCCCCTATTCTAGATGGCTCAAATTATGACTATTGGAAACCTCGTATGGTTACATTCTTGAAGTCCTTAGACAGCAGGGCTTGGAAGGCAGTTGTGAAAGAATGGAAACATCCTGTTATTGTGGAAAAAGATGGTAGCTCTAAGCTGAAACCTGAAGAAGAATGGACCAAGGAAGAAGATGAGCTTGCCCTTGGGAATTCTAAAGCCTTAAATGCCATATTCAATGGTATTGACAAGAACATCTTCAGGCTGGTCAACACTTGTGAAGTAGCTAAGGAAGCATGGGATATCTTAAAAACTACTCATGAAGGAACCTCCAAGGTCAAGATGTCAAGACTTCAACTTATGAGAACAAAGTTTGAAAATATGAAGATGAAGGATGATGAGACCATTCATGATTTCCACATGAACATTCTTGAGCTGTCAAATGCTTCTAGTGCCCTAGGAGAGAGGATGATTGAAGAGAAGTTGGTGAGGAAGATTCTTAGATCCCTTCCCAAGAGATATAAAATGAAGGTGACTGTTATAGAAGAAGCTCAAGACATCAGCAAGATAAGGGTAGATGTGTTGATTGGTTCTCTTCAGACATTTGAATTAGGGATGAATGAGGAATCTGAAAAGAAGACCAAAAACATAGCATTGGTGTCTAAAGATGAAAGGAAAGAGTGTGGTCCTAAAACTCAGGAGGAGCTTTCAAATGCCATTGTTCTGCTGGGAAGACAGTTTAATAAGGTTCTAAAAAGGATAGACAGGAGCTACAAACCTAATGTCAAGAACATCACATCTGACACAAACAGGTCAGGTGATCAGGGGAAGAAATCAAGAGATGAAGAAAAGTCCAATGATGACAAAGGAATTCAATGCTATGAGTGTGAAGGTTATGGTCATATCAGAAAATAATGTCCTACATATCTCAAGAAGCAGAAAAAGGGGTTATCTGTTTCCTGGTCTGATGAGGATACTGATAGTGAACCTGAAGAAGAATCAGCTAAGCTTGTTAGAGCAATGATTGGGATTTGTGAGTCTAAAAATGATTCAAGTGATGATGAGGTTACATATGAAGAGCTTGCTGCCTCATATAGAAAATTGTGCATTAGAAGTGAACAAGTCTGTCTAGAAGGAGAAAAGCAAAAGAAAAATCATTGTGCAGTTAAAGGCTGAAAAAACTGAGCTGGAAAATGAAGTCAGTATGCTGAACTCTAAACTGGATTTTATGTCAAAAACTGTCAGAATGTTGAATAATGGGACTGATGCTCTAGACAACATTATTAGCATTGGAAAAACTGCTGGAGACAAAAGTGGTTTGGGATTCGACAATGTATCAGCTTTAAATGATGTTATTACCAGTTTCAAGCCAGTGATGTTAAAACATATGTTTAAACATCCTGACAGGCCTCCCTCTAGGAAGAAATTCAGGCGCTGGAGATGTCATCATTGTGGGCGTTTTGGACACATAAAGGCCTACTGTTATAAGCTTCATGGGTATCCTCAGAAGGCACGTCAGTATACTCCCAGACAGAATTTTCACAAAGGTAATTAGGCCATCAAGTCTAAGAAGCAATGGGTTCCAAAAGGTAAAGTTACCAGCTTAATAGCTCACACTTCTCATAGGGTTTCTACCAAAGAAGACTGGTACTTTGATAGTGGGTGTTCAAGACACATGACAGGAGTGAAGAATTTGTTGGTGGATGTTAAGCTCCATTCTTCTGGTCATGTAACTTTTGGTGATGGTGTCAAAGGAGAAATCAAGGGTATGGGAAAGCTGAATTGTGCTGGTGCTCCTAGACTGGATGATGTTCTGCTTGTTAAAGGGTTGACAGCAAATTTGATCAGTATTAGCCAACTTTGTGATCAAGGATTCAAAGTAGACTTTACAAAATCTGAGTGCATTGTCACAAATGAGAAAGGAGAAATCATCATGAAAGGTGTTAGGTCTAAGGACAACTGTTATCTGTGGGTGCAACAAGACTCAAGTCCCTCAACATGTGTTTTTGCTAGAGAAGATGAAGTCAAAGTCTGGCATCAAAAGTTGGGACATCTTCATCTAAAGGGAATAAAGAGAATCATATCCTCAGAAGCTGTCAGAGGAATTCCTAAACTCAAAATTGAAGAAGGAAGAGTCTGTGGAGATTGTCAAATAGGGAAGCAGACCAAGATGTTACATCAGAAGCTTCAACATAACACCACCTCCAAAGTTTTGGAACTTCTTCATATGGACTTGATGGGACCTATACAGGTAGAAAGTTTAGGTGGGAAGAAGTATGCTTATGTTGTTGTAGATGACTATTCTAGGTACACCTGGGTAAGCTTCATCAAAGACAAAACAGAGGTGTTTGATGTGTTTAAAGATTTATGTCAAAGACTCCAAAGAGAAAAAGAGAGTAATGTCATCAGAATAAGGAGTGATCATGGGAGGGAATTTGAAAATAGCAAGTTTGCTGAATACTGCTCTGTTGAAGGCATCAGTCATGAGTTTTCCTCTCCTATTACCCCTCAGCAAAATGGAGTTGTTGAAAGGAAGAACAGAACTCTCCAAGAATCTGCTAGGGCAATGATTCATGCCAAAAAGCTTCCTTACCATTTCTGGGCTGAAGCCATGAATACTGCTTGCTATATTCACAACAGAGTTACTTTGAGAAGAGGCACTTCAGCTACATTGTATGAACTGTGGAAAGGGAGAAAACCAACTGTGAAGTACTTTCATGTTTTTGGAAGTAAATGTTATATTTTGTCAGATCGTGAACAAAGTAGAAAATTGGATCCTAAAAGTGATGAGGGAATCTTTCTGGGATACTCTACAAATAGCAGAGCTTATATGGTTTTCAACTCCAGAACCAAGGTTATGATGGAGTCTATAAATGTGGTAATTGATGACAGTGGCATGAAGGAAGATACTGATGTCTTGGATGATGTTGGAACATCGTTTGAAGATGTTACATCAGAAACTGAAGATAGAAGTGTTGCTCTCAGTCCTGTTGATGCTGAGGCTGAACCTGAACAACCTAATAAAGAACCATCTATTAGAGTGCAAAAGGACCATCCAAAAGAGCTTATCATAGGTGATCTAAACTCAGGGGTTAGCACTAGATCAAGAGAGGTTGTGTTAAATTCTTGTTTTGTGTCCAAAATTGAGCCCAAGAATGTCAAAGAAGCACTGACTGATGAATTCTGGATTAATGCCATGCATGAAGAGCTGGAACAATTCAAGAGGAATGAAGTGTGGGACCTTGTACCAAGGCCTGATGGAGTTAATATGATAGGCACCAAGTGAATTTACAAGAATAAATCTGATGAACAAGGAGTGGTCACTAGAAACAAGGCCAGATTGGTTGCTCATGGATACACTCAGGTTGAAGGAATTGATTTTGATGAAACCTTTACTCCTGTGGCAAGACTGGAATCTATCAGATTACTCTTAGGTGTGGCTTGTAATCTCAAATTCAAGCTTTTTCATATGGATGTTAAGAGTGCCTTTTTGAATGGGTACTTAAATGAAGAGGTTTATGTAGATCAACCAAAAGGATTTATTGATCCAACATTTTCTAATCATGTTTACAAACTTAGGAAAGCTCTCTATGGTTTGAAGCAAGCACCAAGAGCTTGGTATGACAGGCTTACTGAATTTTTGGCTGTGAATGGTTACAGAAAATGAGGGATTGACAAGACTTTGTTTGTCAAAGATGAAGGAGGAAAACTGATGAGAGCTCAAATATATGTTGATGACATAGTATTTGGTGGGATGTCAGATGCAATGGTTAAACATTTTGTGAAACAGATGCAGTCTGAGTTTGAAATGAGTCTTGTTGGAGAGCTCGGCTATTTTCTGGGTCTACAAGTTAGACAAATGGAAGACTCCATATTCATCTCTCAGAGCAAGTATGCTAAGAACATTGTTAAGAAGTTTGGTCTGGAAAATGCTAATCACAAGAGGACACCTGCTCCTACTCACTTAAAGTTGTCAAAGGATGAACATGGTGTGAGTGTGGATCAAAGTCTATACAGAAACATGATTGGTAGTCTATTGTATCTCACTGCTAGCAGATCTGATATTTCTTTTGCTGTTGGAGTTTGTGCCAGATATCAATCTGAGCCTAAGGTTAGTCACTTGAATCAAGTAAAGAGGATTTTGAAGTATGTAAATGGGACTAGTGAATATGGCATGCTTTACAGTCCTGGATCAGGCTCTGAGTTATGTGGTTATTGTGATGCTGATTGGGCAGGAAGTGCTGATGATAGAAAAAGTACTTCAGGAGGTTGTTTCTTCTTAGGGAATAATCTGATCTCTTGGCTCAGTAAAAAGTAGAACTATGTGTCTCTTTCTACTGCTGAAGCTGAGTACATAGCAGCAGGGAGTAGTTGTTCTCAACTTGTTTGGATGAAGCAAATGTTAACAGAATACAATGTCAAGCAAGATGTCATGACATTGTACTGTGATAATCTGAGTGCTATCAATATCTCTAAAAACCCAATTCAACATAGCAGGACTAAGCATATTGATATACGTCATTACTTTATAAGAGATTTGGTTGAAGACAAAGTAGTTGCTTTAGAACATGTTGCTACTGAACAGCAATTAGCTGATATTTTTACAAAGGCCTTAGATGCAAATCAATTTGAAAAATTAAGAAGCAAATTAGGAATTTGCATATATGAGGATTAAGTGTGCTGAGAGGTGTCTTGTGCAGTTGTGAACTTTATTGCATATGTTTAGTTTAAAGGAAACATAATTTTATTCAACTGCTGAAAGCATACAAGATTAGATTTTAGTACATCAAAAGCAACAAACATATTAAATGTCAACACAAAGCATACAAGAGTAGATTTTATAATGCATAGAGAGGGCATTGTTTGTATCGCCTGACCAGTCAAAGTTTTGGAACTTGTTCTTTTTGGGAAGCTTGTTATTTGACCTTGTCATAGTAAATGTCAGGATTTTGTGTTTGCTGCTTTGATAGGTTCAAGGTTGTCAATTTATGTCTAAAAAGGGGGAGAGTAAGCCTAGTGTTGCTGTTTGCTGTTACCTAGGTTTTTGTTGTGGTTCTAGGTTTGAGGGGGAGTTTTGTGTTGTGCAGCTTTGGAAGTTGTTGTTGTTGTTTGTATTGTTTTTTTTCGCTGCTGGTATCTCTGGTGTAGGCTGAGATTGTTTTAGCCAAAATTAGCCAAAGGGGGAGATTGTTAGTTCTTGTTATTGGCTAGAATTTTGGTAAAACAATGTTGTTGTTGAAGATGCCATATGTCTGATGTCATAACATGAGTTACTAACATTAAGTTTGTTAGGGTTGCAGTTTTGTGTACTGATGTCAAAAACGATGTCTTGACATTGAGTGACAGAACATCAGTTGTTGTGTTTTTAGGGCTGCGCGTGTTTTAATTAGTTATTAGAAGATCTGATTGAGAGATTGCAGGCGAAGATCTTGGATTAGATTCTTTCTGTTGCAATCAGATATGGAGCAGATCTTGTTGCTGTTTTTAGGGCTGAAAGATATGAAAAGATTTGAAGATAAAATCTATTTTTAAATTCAAATCAAATCAGATATTTGGAGGAGTCCAAGCCCAAGTCTGAGTTTCTATTTAAAGCAGCCACAACCCTACTTGGAAGATACGAAGACTAGAGAGTGTATACTGAGTATCAGTTGTTAGAGTTTTCGTTTATGCTTTGTAAGCCATTCATGCTTGAATTGGTATAGTTTGTTTGAGTTATAATTGTCCTCTCTAAAGCTTTTAAGCAAGAGAGTATTGTTCTTGATCAAAGCTTTTAAGCAAGATCAAGTTGTGAACTTTGTAATCTTTGAGCTGTATCACTGAGGTGATTAAGGGGGAGTGAGTGGTATCTCATATCTAAAAGGTTTTTAGGTAGAAGTGTCATTAGGTAGTGATTAAGTTAGGAGATTGTCAACTGGGATTATTGAGTCTGTAATTTAATACTACTAATAGTGAATTTCCTCCCTGGCTTGGTAGCCCCCAGACGTAGGTAGTTAGACCGAACTGGGTGAACAATTCTCTGTGTTGATTGACTGTTTTATTGTCTTGTTCATTTAGCAGATTGTGTTGTTGTGACATCACACTTAACATCACACATCTGATACCAGAATTTCAAATCCAATCATCTATATCCTTTTGATACAAATGAATCTCTTATTGCACCAGGATCTTGTCATACTCCTGTTAGAGATAAACTAGTCTTATCGGAACTATTCTCTTAAAAGAGCGTTGGATACCTCTGTGCCTTTTCTCAATGTTGTGATTTTGTTTGCTGATACTGTAAAAAGTTTCCATATTAAAAATGATAGAATCGTGTTGCACATTTTGGAGAAAAGTTATAATGTCATATGAGGATTTCCCTCAAGCAATCTTGACTATATTAGAGTATTTTAGTTGAGTAATCCAAGCTACCTCAAACCTAAAAGGACACAGACCATTGTCTTGGAGGGTAAGGCTAGGCCTAAGGAGAATGGGGTTGTGATAAGAATGAAATTTACATAACACTTCAACATATACATCAGGGAAAGCCATGTGCCAAGCAATGTCAACCAGGGCCATATCCAGCTTGCGATTGACCATTAGATTACCAGTATGAGACTTTTTCCAAGTGAATTTCCCACCAGTCATGTCTACTTCAACTAGGGGTGGCAATTTAACTCATCCTTAGTGGCCACCCGCAAAATTACCCACAACGGGTAGGATAAAAACCCCGCAAAAATGGGAGCATGAGCTTGGGTAATTACCCACAAAATTAAGCGGGGTATGAGTGCGGGTATGGGCACCTCTGTACCCACTCCGCTCCATACCCGCACAATATATATTCATGTATTTTAATTTATACATATTTATTTTAATTTATATTATTATATAAAAAGATATGTTTATCAATTTTAAAAAGTATATTAATGTTAGACCATTACGTATTTAAAGATTTTTTTTTTTTAAATTAAGGTTTTGAAAAAGTATATTAATGTGAAGGTGAGAAAAATACACAAGAAATGGGGGGTTGAACTGTGTATGCCCAAAAATCTTTTTTCACTAACTATTTTGAAACATCAAATTCTGAACCAAGTTTATAGTCTAATAACAGAGTGAGTAATAGCAGTGAAAAGTTTACTTCCTTTTCTTAATCCTGTTTCAGAACCTAAGGTGTCAAGCTCAGATTCTGATATAAGTAAGAGACTGAATCAGATCAGAGTCTGACTTCAGAGTTTGTTGCACGGTGGAATATAAGTGCAGAAGTGAATAAAGAGACACACAATATATATATATATATATATATATATATATATATATATATATATCGGTTCCTCTCAACTGAGAGTAGTCTAGTCCCTTTGCAGCACAAGAGATTTTAACTATAATCAATGAGATTACAATTGCTTAAGCCAGCAGATCAAGACTTCCTGCTTAAATACATGGTTCAAGACTTCCTTCTCAATCTATCCAAAATGAGACTTCCTGCTCAAGCCCTCAAGCATGATACTTCCTTGCCTATACAACCTATTCAGGACTTCCTGCTCAATCACATTGATCGAGACTTCCTACTTTGCCCGCAAGAATGAGACTTTAATGCTCAGTCACACTGACTGAGACTTCCTGCTCTGCTTGTAAGTATGAGACTTTAATACTCAATCATCAAAAAGATATTTACTCTAAGCATATAGGCTAGAGTCTTCAAATACTCTTAACAGAGGAATCTGGTATTAACCTTGTGTTTATATGTGTGCTTCTTATATAAACAAATACGCAAAGGTATACACTCTTGAGCAGAATATAAATGTTTTGCTCCTGAGTGTAGAAGAATGAAGTTTTCCTTCTTCTTCTCTCCTTGCATATATTTCCTTCTTATTGTGCCTTCCTATTATGTTGATCATATTTACATATTCTTTATTGAGAACATGTGAGAATATGTCTCACTCTACTCTCCACACTCAACCCTTATAGTTATATTTTCTTTTTTAGTGTGTTTCTCTCAGTTGTATTTTCTGTGTAACACACTTTCTCTCAACCCGTTTATGTGAACTGGTATCACATCCTTATGAACACAGTCACATATCCTTCAACTCACATTCATTATCTCTTGAGATATCTCTAGCAGATTTTGAATGTTTCAATCTTCTTCTTTAAATAGATGCTGAGAATAGATCCTTTGAAGATTGAAACTACCCATGGTACAAGTAGTCATTAAAGGTTTTTAGCTAGTGTGCAATAGAGTAAGCTAAAAAGTCAGCTCGCATAAAGACGTTGAGAGGATCAGAGCAGAGTTCAGAACAGTTGGAGAGAGAAGATCCTGGTAACATTACTTTATGTTGATTAGACATAAAGTGGTGTACTATTGTCATGTGATCTTCTTTAGATAACTTCTGACTGAAGGCTTCTTGAAGACGTTTATTGAAGCTTGATTAGATTCATTGTCATCTTTATACTTAGCTTCCTAAATGAGAGGCTTTTTATAGAATTAATTAAAGCATGATTAGAAGATAAAGTATGTCTTCAGAACCTGGTTGGAATGAGACTTCAGAGTCTAGAGTTCACAGGTTCAGAGCTTACCTTCATCAGAGTCTTGATCAGAGCTAGTCTGGATGAACACTTTCAAAGGTTATGACTTAATGTAGAGAAATTCCTTTGAAGCAATACCTTTAGAATTGCTGATGAAGCTTGTTCAAAAGATGAAGAGTCATTCCTTTATAATAGTGTCTACTTGCTTCAAACGATTCCAGTCTTCAAATCTTTGTTGATTTTTGTATTCCAAGTAAGTTTAGGCTCAACATTTGAAAAACTTAAGTTGACTCTTTAGAGTCTAAGATCTTGGTTCTGATCCTTTAGATTCAGAACAACTTTGCTTCAGAATGTCTTTTAATGGTTCTTCTGAGTGATTAACTTGATTTATATCAAGGTTAATGTCTTTTAATCCCGCACACTCGAACAACCATTATTAAACCTCATTGTTCTTTAAATATTTTGTTATCATCAAAACCTTTTAAGGGCATGAACAAACCTTGTTCCAACAATCTCTCCCTTTTTTATGATGACAAACAAATATATTTAAGAACAATGGTTAATGATTTAATTAACACAGTCTAGCATTAGAGTCTGAGGTTTGTAAGTTCCCCCTAAGTTAGATAGTCCATTAAGGTGAGGTTTATAAGACCCCCTTAAGTCCGATAGTCCATTAAGGTGAGTTTTGTAAGGTTCTATTAACTCTTTATCTATGTTTGTTGAATCTTATAAGTTTAATCAATAAACTGACTCTGGGTTTGAGGTTTATAGGCTCCCCTTAGTCTGACAGTTTATTAGGGTAAGGTTTGTAAGTCTTCCCTAAGTCCTATCTTTGTTAATTAAATTTATCATTTAAGCCCGGTAAAATAAATTACTAAAAATATAAATAACTTAGAGTTTATAACTCAGAAGTTGTTTTGTCAGAAACTACTTTGTTCAGGTTTACCTCTCCTTAAATACTCCATGCACTTTCTCCCTCTTTGTCATTATCAAAAATATTTTAAAAGAAAGAGAAAAATAGTAAAACTAAGAAAAATTTTAAAACAGTTTAAATGCACAGAATTTTGAAAGAATTTAAAAACACAAAAGACTTTGAAACAAATAAAAAACGTTAAATGAGTAAAATAGTTAAAAAATACTTTTCAAAAGAATAGGACAATTTAAAACAATTTAAAGTCTTTTAACCAACGAAATTCTTTACTTCTGGTGGTAAATCACTACCATTTCAGTTTCCAAGAAGTAATTATGATCCAGTATGGCATGCTTAATTAGTGATTGGCTTTGAGAATTTCAAAGATCAGAAACTGAAACACGCAAGGTGTTTGATCTTCCAAAATTTTCATTATAAAAACACACGACTTTGCTCAGGACGAATCACAAATCCACATTCACTCATTCATACATTTGGTTCAAGATGAATACAACTTTTGAGCAATCTTCTACTCCCGTTGTTCCAGTGGCTCCTATATTCTTTGCGGAAACTTTTGATCAAGAGGTTAGACCTTCTGAAAAAATTCCTTCAACCTCTCTTCCTCGGACACTGAAACCATATAAGAAGATTAGTAAGAAGAAGAGGCCTAAGAGAAGAAAAAGATTTTGAGAAATGATTCATTTTGATTCTGATGAAGAAGAGTTGGATTTAAATTGGGAAAACTTTTTCCACGCTTGGAAATCTATGGATGATTAGGTTTAATGTTATAAACATCGTTTTGTAATCATTTCTTTAAATTACTGAAGTTCTTTTACCGTTTTAGTTTTCATACCATCCTTTTAATCATAATTATTTTCTTTAATGTCAATTGATTAAGAAGTCCATAATCAAAACAAAATTGTGCGTTTAACTTGATATTTTTTTCATCAGATTCATTTAATACATCCAATTCACCATAGAGATTTGCTTTGGTTATACAATCAGAGGCTAAGAAATAATACATCAAAATACACTAAGAATCAGAACATATAAATCTTAAGCAAAATAAAATTCTAGAAATGCTCTAAGAGCAAGATACAAAAATGGAAAGTAAAAGGAAATTACTACAAAAATAAAATTTAAAAAAAAATATCAAACAAAGGCAGCTTAGAAAGATTGCCTAGGTTTGGTGGAAGAAGAAGAATGATATGAAACTGGATCATGCTTATAAACCAACATGATCTTTATCAGTAACTCTTCATCCTAAGGTGAAATAATATTTCATCCAGAGTTACAACCGTTCCTTGCAGAGAGAAGAGTTCACCCAGAACTCGTTCTGAAGGAATGAAGAGCATATTTCTCTTAAGGATAGAAGTGTTATATTCAGGAGGTTGAAATTTACTTGAGGAAATTTGATTCATACCCCTGAGTGAAGGAGAAGAAAAAGATCATAGTCAGAGGTTCCCAATTCTTCAAGGAAGACTAGCCTTTTATTGATGCTCTCCAGTTGGTTTTTCAAGCCAGGGTTAGGACGGGAACGAGAGAAAAGAGATTTTGAAAAACCATAGAAAGGTAGTACAATTGTGTCAACCTGGCTTGAGAGACAAGAATGAAAAACCTAAACCGAGGGAGATCAGTTTAATTAGGAAATAAAAATGCTTAACTAAGAGAGAAAAAGATTTAAGATAGCTAGATTTTGAAAAGACAAATCACCGAAAAATCTTTTGTAAAACCAACAAGTAAGATAAACAAATACAAAGAAAATAGTAATAGAGGACAAGAGAGAGAGAGAGACCACATAATATCTAGAGGGTAAAATATCACTACTCAATGGGTTTTACACAAACAGCTGTAGAGTATGCATGATAAATTATCAAACCCGTGAATTTTTTAAGTGAGACAAATGTCAAAAATATTTTTCACTTAAATTCTATTTGAGATTTCTCATTCATTTGTTGAGTCTCAGAGTCTGAAACTTTTCAGAAGTCCCTCATTATCAGAAATTGTTCTAGATTTTTTATGAGGCTACTTCTTATTAGTATCAGTATTTGATACTCTTTATCAGGAATAATAACATACTCAAATAGTCATAATATTTATTCAATGGGTATTAATATTCTTTTCATAGGTTTGAAAATTCTCACAAGTAATTTATCTAAACTGGTTATGCACAAACATATCATATACATAGACCAATTTCAGATAACTTATCATACACGTAAGTTGTCTAAAGAATGAGAATGACTGCCATACCTTTGTGCAGACTCTTAACATCCTTTGTTGATTCTTTCTAAAAAGAATCAGTCTTCAAGATTATTTGTTGTTGAAGTAGATTCATGTTCAGCAGAGACCTACAAGTTCAGAAGACTGGAGATAATAACCTTCTTTTCCTTCTTCTCCCATGAGTTAGGATCTAGATCACATGCTTTCCTCTAGTTTTAGGTCGTATATGTCCATCATCCATGCTCCAGAAAAAATGTTCCACCTTTTACCTTAACTTTTGAATCTTTTAGAAATTAGGATCCGCAGGTCTTAGGTTTAGGATTCTTTTCACCTTTTGATATAAGGATCATAGTGTCTGATTTCTTCAGAAACTACTAACTTTGAAGTTTTAGGTTTTAATCCAATCAAAACCTTTTACTTCTCTGTCATTGATTTTGGTGCATTCAGAATCTTGCTACACTCAGTAGCAAATGCACCAAGGTCTTTAAACCTTTTATTAGCATAGCTTCAAGAAGATGGTTTTGAGGTTTTCTCAATGTCAAGGTTTTGGAGTCAAGACATTTTTCATAAAAAAAAACCCACACCATCTCCTTTTCTCTTGCTTACTCTATAGATCATGAAAGCAAGCTAAGTTTTGTTAAAACTCGTTGTCAAGAAATCTTGGAGAGCCATAACTTGCTAATTTAAAGGCTCCTTGGAATCCCTTTTAGCTTGAGTAGCTAGATTTCTTTCCAATGATTAAACAGTTTCTTTGGAAGATTTCAATTCTTCCTTTAAGAAAAACAGGTTGTTTCTTAACAACCTCATTAGATTTTGAGTCACAACCTAATTCGGATTTAGAATCAGAGAGTGTATGAGCCATCAGAACAAGATTGGCTTCTTCAGCTTCTTTGTCTGAATCTCTCCTTTTGTGATCAGGACAATTGTTTCTGGAACTAAAACCTCTGAAGTTAGCACTTCAACACAGGTTCATCACCATTCAGTTCCATTTCAAGGCTCTGAAGGTTACTTATTAACTTTCAAGGTCTAGAGTATTCTGGTATTTAGCCTCCTGAATAATTGTAACCTTGAAGCTGAATCTTGGAGGAAAATTCCTCAAGATCTGTTACCATACCATTACCTTTGATCTTCTATTCAATATTATCTTCAAGAGTGTCCCACAGGTTATCATCACAACCAATGATATGAGTAAACATATGGTCTTAAGCAGATTAAGGTTAAACTTTGTTATCTGCAATAAGCACATTTTCCCCACGAGTCAGTCTTAAGGATTAAAGAATCTTTTCATACTCACAAAGCAAATGACTTAAGGCAGAAAACGTTTCTTGATTTCTTCAACAAGTACACTTGTCCCATAAGTCAACCTTAAAGGTTGAAAATCCTTTCATACTTGCAAAACAATTGACTTAAAGCAGAATCAAGTTTCTTGACCCATAGAAATTTGAAAGAACTCCTTATTTGGTTATTCAAGAGTTCCTTAAAGGTCTTATGCTTATGTTTAAGCACTCAGCATAACACTAGCATGACCTTCTTCAGCTCCTCTTTCCATTCTTTGATCTAATGAAGGAAACTTTATTCATGTTGAAGCTCTTGACTGAGTAGTTTTTCTCATCGAGTCTTTTCTGTTTCACTATTAAGTGACAAAGCACAACCGAGCTTTGATACCAACTGAATGTGAGAAAAAATACACAAGAAAGGGGGTTGAATTGTGTATACCCAAAAATCTATTTTCACTAACTATTCTGAAACATAAGATTCTAAACCAAGTTTAGAGTCTGATAACATAGTGAGTAATGGCAGTGAAAATTTTACCTCCTTTTCTTAACCCCGTTTCAGAACCTAAGGTGTCAAGCTCAGATTCTGATACAAGTAAGAGATTGAATCAGATTAGAGTCTGACTTAAGAGTTTGTTGCACAGTGGAATATAAATGCAAAAGTAAATAAAGAGACACACAATATATACTGGTTTCTCTCAATTGAGAGTATGTCAGTCCCATGGACGTACAAGAGCTTTTAACTATAATCAATCAGATTGCAATTGCTTAAGCCAGCAGCTCAAGACTTTCTGCTTAAACCCACAGTTCAAGACTTCCTGCTCAATCTATCTAAAATGAGACTTCCTGCTCAAGCCCTTAAGCACGAGACTTCCTTTCCTAAATAACTTGTTCATGACTTCCTACTCAATCACACTGATCGAGACTTCCAATTTTTTCATTTTGGGTTGGACCAATTGATTGTCTCAACTCACTGCCAACGTATTTTTCTAAATTTGGGCTGGAACAATCGATTGCACAGCCAACCAATCAATTGTTCCATGTTTTTTTTCTTTCAATTTCCCTGAGTGAACTATCAATTATCCCTAGGAGGCCAATCGATTGGTCTAAGCTGATTTTGCCCAAAAACCCAATTTTTTGTACAACAGGTTTTCTTACTTTCAATCCTCACCCAAACACACCCTAACACCCAAAAGACTTATTTTTGGAATTTAACAACGAATCATACCATCATAATTGTTAACATATACCTCACCTATCTCTTCATCATTAGCAATTTCATCATCAAATTTAACAATAATTTTCATCAACTCATGAACAAAACTCAAGATTCAAGCATTCATCCATGGCAGAAAATTGTAGATACATGATTATGATATTCAAACACTAGTTCAATCATAACATCACATATAGATTCATGATCAATAACCAATTTTCAAAAATTCATCATAAACAATTCATAAGAAGGAAAACCTAGGAACCCTAGTGAGATTAAGGACTTCTCATCACTACCCTGTCATACCCTAAATTTTGACCACTAAGATTTTCCATCATTGTGCAAATCATCATCACAATGTGGATGAACCATCATGCCTCATCAAATGCCTCAAGGGTTGTTGAGCATTCACTACAATCAAAATTAGGGTTTTAAGCCCTCTCAGAGCCTTAGACAAAGGATCAATTAAGGAATGACATGATCTTCAACTTGTCTAACCTCTCAAACATCCACACTAGATCAAAAGGACTCCCACTTCAAGGATTAAGCACAAGGTTGCTCCCTTCTAGGTGGATCAAGTCTCAAGATCGCCAGTATCACCAAATTAGGGTTTTGGTCGACCAGGGCCTCCAGATGAAAAATTTCATCTGGACACAAGCCAAAAATCCAAAACACAACCTAATGTACTCCATGTAACCTCATGGGCCCATTCATCAAGTCAATTTTGCCTCAGGGGATGCATACATCAAAAATCAGGAATTAGGGTTTCTTGACCTAATTCACCCCTAAGTTGACTTTTGGGACAAATCATGAACCAAGACCTCAAGAGAGGATTTAAGGGTCTCTAATAAACTAAATTAATCCATTTGGGACAATGGATTTATCTAAGAAGCTTGAGCAACAAGTCTCAATTCCATCTGCACCACAATTAGGGTTTCGCGAGGAAAGTCAACTGTAACTTTGACTTTTGACCAGGACATGCTCCCAAACCCTAGGACATGCCTCAATATACCCTATGACACCCATGGAACATGTCCATCAAGTTTGATTTAGGTCAAGGACATGATTTCCTGAAGAATTGCACAGTTTGGAATTCATCTGATAAAAAGTCAACTGTGCACAAAAGTCAACTTTGACTTTTTGAGATTTTTCACCAAAATGGATTTTTAACCCTAAAATGATGTTAATGTATGATTTGAATCATCATTCATCAAGAAAAATCAAGAAAAGTGGGATAACTTGTAAAAGGGGTAACCATAAAAACTTAGAAAATTTTCTAAGTTAAAAATAAAGTGACAAGGGTACCAACTTTGAAGGATCATAACTCCTAAACCACAAAGCCATTTTTTCTCATCCAAAGATGGATTTGTAGCCCTCATTACCCTCTACAAAAACTTCAACTAGACCTAAGCCCAATTCATTAAGGATTTTGAGTTATGGAGTGATCAAAATGGATGAAAAATGAAAATGTCACTTTTTCCAACACTTAGTGAAATTTTCACTAAGTCAGAATCGGCCTTCACTTTTTGCCAAATGTAGGGGGATTTTTCACTTGGATTCAAAAGAGATCAAAACTAAATATGTTCAAACAGTTGTTATATCATGTAAGGGCTTTCCAAAATGGCCAAGAACATTGCCAAATTCCATTTGAGTCATGAGATATGACATTGGAAAGTTGCCTTGCTGAAATCTGTCAATGGCAAGGCAGAATTTGCAACTTTGCTCGATTTGCCAAAACAAGCCAAATTCAAATGCTCCTATCCACTTGGACACATCTGAGGATTGAATCTAAAGGGGACAATCACTGAGCCAAGCCTCCAAAGTCCATGGAACAAGAAATAGCATGTTGAACCTAGAATGCCCAAAATAAGGACAAGACTCCAAATTTGGATTGAAGCATTCAATGGAAGCATCAAGGTGGCATGGACTGAGCCATTCTCATCTGAAATCAGTCAAGACTTATCCAAGACCAAGGGAACCACAGCTCTGTGCCCTAACCTCTAGTCAATGGCTAGAGGAGACTTGGATTTTCATTGGACAACATTGGCCAAACCTACTTACCAGTTGCCACTCACTATTCCTTGCAAAACAAACTTGCTCTACTATAAATAGAGCTCAATTGTGATCAGTTTGAGTACACCAAAGCCATCTAATAGATGCTTTCCTCAAAATCTCTTTCTCTTGGCAAAAATGCCTTTCTTAGCAAGGTAGCTATCGGGTTTTGAGTTTGAGGGCTTTTCCAATCAAACCAATCACTCACACACCTCACATACATCATATAGAAGTGATCCAAACACTCACATAACATCTGGAACACTGATTTCACAAAATCACCAGCCAATTGCTCAAGTTCTTGACAGTTTTGCAGTTGAGGTGCCATCTTCAACTCCAAACCATTTCAATCCATTCCAAGCACTCAGACACATCACTTGGTACCTAGGGAAGCTATCCACATCATTGGAACCTAGCTGTAACACTTCCAACACAAATCACGATCACCATCTGCAAGTGGTAAGCATGAGCTCTTCTAACTCTATGATCCATGCAATTTTTGCTGCACAATAATTTGGCCATATGTTCATAATCATGCATGGAATGTTTTCCCTCAATTAATTGCATTGTTTGAATCGTGTATCAAAAATCCTAGCCTTCATGCAGAAATTAGGGTTCTTGAGGATTTTTCATGATTTCTTGTTATATGTTTAATTTAAATGAAATTAATGGACATAGACATGATCGTGAGGTTGAGACGAGCATAATTGTAACGCCCCGATTTATTTAACCGTATTTAATTATTCCATTTATGTGAAATTTTGTGAATTGTGTGATTTATGGTGTTTCATGTTAATGCATCATGTTTGGGCATTGAGAGTTTTGTGGCATAAATGTGTCACATTTTGAACTAACATCCACTGGTGGAAGATTAGTGCAAAAACTGACCAAAAGCATTTCAGGCAGATTTTAAAGGTAACTTCCACTGGTGGAAGATTAGTGCAAAAACTGACCAAAAGCATTTCAGGCAGATTTTAAAGGTAACTTCCACTGGTGGAAGATTAATGCAAAAACTGACCAAAAGCATTTCAGGCAGATTTTAAAGGTAACTTCCACTGGTGGAAGATTAGTGAGTTTTTGGCCTTTTTTTGAATTGTGTAAATTAAATGAGTTTTACCTGTTAATTGGATAATTTCTATGATAGGTAAAATATTTGCAATAAATTATAATTTCTTTTCAACTTTTATTTCCCGAAATATATTTCATCGGTATGTTTATGTTTTATCGCATTTTGAGAGCGTTTGAGAGATATTTGAGCTGAGGGGTATTTTGGTCTTTTTGGGGTTAGATATTTTGATTTGTTATAAAAATAGAAAAGTAGTAAGAAAAGAGAGAAAGAAAGAAGAAGAAGAAAAAGAAAAGGAGAAGAGAAGGAGAAGAGGAAAAAGAAGAAAAAGAGGAAAAACTTGTGGATTTAGAAACCGATTCAACCGACTTTTCAAACGCGAATTAATCGGGTAAGGGTGCGAAACTCGATTATACTATGTTTGTGTATGATTATGTATGTTTGTGTGGAAATTTTGTGGGTTTTTCAAATATAGGTCGAAATGAGAAAAATCGATAGAAACCGATGTTTTCACGGACGAAAGTTGGAATAAATTGCGTAGATGTGTCGAGTAATGTTAGGCCGTGATTGAGTATGCTTGTTTTATCGAATTTGGTTGATTTTGTAAGTTTTTGCATTTTTGGAGAATTGAGGGTTTAAGATTCGGAGTGAAATCGAAAGTCGTAGAATTCACGTTTTATGGTTCCAAATCATCACTATATGTTTGGTATGAATGAGTATGTGTTTGCTTCGAAGAAAATAATTGAATCGGTCGGATTTTCGGACGAAAATGCATGAACCCGTAGGGCTGTTATGCAGAAAATTCTGGTTTTTGCAAAACTTCTAAAATTATAACTGTTGAACCGTAAGTCGGTTTTGACCCCCGTTTGAAGCGTTGGAAAGCTAACGAAATGTTCTTTCTAGGAAAAATGGTTTTGAGGTCTGTACCTAGTTCAATAATAGCAGAAAATTGAAACCGTATCATTGTGTTGATTTTTACCGTCGTGAATGTGTGCGATTGATGTGTTGTCGTGCGGTATGCTTTTGTTATATAACGTATAGCTTGTGTGTTGTTATATAATGTGAATACCTATGATGAAATGTTGTTGGATTGTTGTGGTTGATGGTGAGTAATTCTTGATATGAATGTATATGCTAAAATGCTAATTGTTGTGGTTTGTGGATTAGGATGAAATGCATTGTTTTGGGTTTGTTTGCAATGCATGATTAATGATGATGAGATAATTCATATTGTTGAATTGTGAATGTATGGAATTGATGAGTTGAAATATATGCATGATTATGGTTGCATGTATGTGTGAAGATGCATTTGATTGTCATGAGTTCTTGTATGTCAAGCGTCATGATATGCATCTTGTGATGTCGTGTGCCCATGTGGGGTGTGAGCGACGAATCGATTCCAGAGGGAATCCGCTATAATATTGTGTGCCTTATACAAAGAGGTGTGAGCAATGATTATGGACGATCGTGTGCCTTATACAAAGAGGTGTGAGCGATCGGGTCGTGTGCCTTATGCAAAGAGGTGTGAGCGATCCATAAACGTCGTGTGCCTTAAAAATAAGAGGTGTGAGCGATCTGATCGTATCGTGTGCCTTAAAAATAAGAGGTGTGAGCGATGGGGAACATCGTAGGCCCGACGGGGAGTTACAGTAATGTAACGAGCGATGGTTCCAAGAGTTCCTGAGTGAACTGGTGTTGAGAAATAATGGAGTCGGTACCGCATATGCATTTGCATAAGAGTCGTTGTGTCGGTCTCTTTGCATCTGCATGAATTATGATTGCATTGTTTATATGTGGGAAATCATGATTTGATTGATTATGTGTGAGACATGGTGATATGCAATTGTGATAAATGCATTGTGCATGATTAATATGCAATTGGGAATAGAGTAATTGTATGATTGAGCTTGTGATAGCATTGGTGAAATGACGTGCATTCGTGTTAAATGCATTGAATTATGAATGATATGTTTCGTGTATAAACATATGCATTATGTGTGAATATGTGATTATGTGAATATAATCTGTATATGCTCTATGTGTTGGCATGTGATGGTTGTGGTGAGAATACTTGATATGTGTATTTTTATGTCGATATATATAATTATATGCATTTATATTATAATTGTGTTTCTCACTCTTCTACTATTTTATAATGCTTTATGAGGCATTGCAGATTAGAGTTGCTGAAGGTCTTTTGTGAAGCTTATGTCTTCATTCTTTTGTCGGTCGGCTCTGATATGTGACACCGGGTAGCTAGGGTGGCCGTTTGTGATTATTGTGTATTATGTATATATATCTTTTGGTTTGTGTTTGTATGACCAACTTTTCATGTGATATATATGTTATTCAGTTTTTAGATTTTCCGCTGTTATTCTAAATTCTGAAATGTGGGTGTGAGGAACTGAGTTCCTCTGTTGATTGCTACCCCACTGTTGCATATCTTTATGAGCAGGTGTTGCATGTTTTGTCTCAATTGATGTGACCCCTCGGTCTATGCCATGTTTTTAAATATACTCTGACGAAATTTTGAATTTTCTTTTACTGCTTTATCTATTTGGGGGTATAGATTGGGGGTGTTACATTAAGTGGTATCAGAGCAGGTCGGTCAGTCCGGCCAAGTTGTTGAGTCAGTTTGTGTGACAGTTGAATACTATCGATGTTGGTTGTCCCTTAGTACGTGATATATGTGTGGAGCACTGTCAGTACTTTCTGGTTTTTCTAATCCCTTGTCTTCGGGATTGAGAATGAGATAAGTGGGGGAGAAGCTGGTACTTCTCCAAGTTGCTTCAGGTGTGGAGCGTTGGCTCAGTGTGTTGTGAATTGCAAGATTGTAAGTGCTCTTTGGACATTGTGGTTCCGGGTTCCGGAGGGAATGCGGAGGTAAGGTTTATGTCAACTGAGGATTTGTGCCTTAGGTAGTTTTGTGCAGGATGCAAGGGATGCTATTATAGTTTGGTAAAGGCGGTCTATGCCCCATCACGATTGTCGGCTGTCTATTGACAAATTGAGGAACTGATCACCCTTAATCTCTTGTTGATAGTGGACGGGAATTATGTTGGATGGAATAGACGTGTCTTTCCGGCTTTGATAGTGTGTACAATGAATTGTTTGTAATTAAGGAAGTGCTTACGGATTGTTTTGTTGAGTCGACGAAGATTTTTATATCTGAAGGTGAGGCGGATTAGAGGTTTTGGGATGTTGGTTAAATTGGGAAGTCATTGAGAGAGAATGATTGAGTATTATTAATGGTTGTTCTCAGAAAGTAGAGTGTGAACTCAATTGGGCGAAGGCGAGGATTTGAGGTTTGGATCTGCTAAGTAAGTAGAAGAACTTCTAGGAAATGAGACGCAGATGTCGGTCATGTTTGTGATAATAGTGTTCTGGAAATTGTCAGGAAGTCACAGTGATGGGCCGTCAGTTGGGCATGGTTTTCAGATGTGTTTTTGGATGGAACGTTAAGGTGTTGTCTTAGAGAGCTCCAGTATTGTTAGTAACAAAAAGGAATGATGTTTGAATGGAATAACAAGCAGGATGTGTATAATGGTATTGAGACTATGTAAAGTAAACTTAGAGGTTTGGTGAGTTTTGGAGTTTTTAAAGTTATAGGGCATTAATGGAAATCTTGAGAAAACCCTTAGGTATGGATGTAATATTGGGGAGTTCTTTTTGGTTGGTTGTTGCTACATGTTGGAATTAGTGGAATTGGACGACCAGGAGAAAAAAATTGTGTATGGATTACGGACAGTTGAATAAGGTAACGATTGAGAACAAGTGTCCGTTTTCAGGAATAGATGACTGAAATGGTTTGGTTGAGTTTGAGTGAAAATGCAATTGTTTGGAATGTTGGATAAGAGTGGTGAATTTGTGTGAGTTGAGGCTTTGATCGATTTCAAGTGACTGGTTATGTTTGTTGTCATCGGAATAGGCTGTTATTTACCCGGTTAAGCTTGTATGAGAGTATGGTTAAGGATTCATCGGAAATAGATGTAGTTCCACAATGAGAAGCTCCGAAGTTGGTTAAGGTGATTAGAAGCTTTTTGGACATTAGTTGGTTATTACCGGAGGTTATGGAGGGTTTTTCCAATTTAGCGTTTCTGTTACTTCGGTGGACTTGCAAAGGGTGAGTCGTTTGCTTTGGATGTTCATTGTGAGGAAAGTTAAGAGGGTTAAAGTGGAATTTGTCTACGACTCCAGTTTTGATTCTGCGTGATCCTGATGAATCGTTGTGAGGTTGTGTGATGTGTCTTTGATGAGTTTAGTCAGTGTGTTAATGCAAGAGGGTAAAGTCGTGGCTTATGCTTTACTACCATTGAGGATTCCTAAAAGGATTTATACTATTCGGGATTTGGAATTGGTTGCGGTGGTTTGGTGTTGGAAATTTGGAGGTATTGTCTTTATGGTTCTAAGGTTCGAAGTGTTTGGTAATTGCAAGAGTTTAGAGTACTTGGTGGATCTGAAAGAATAGAGTATGAGACAACGAGGATGGTTAGAATTTATGATGAGTTATGATTGTAGTTGGAATTAGCCTGTTGGTAAAGCTAAGGTTGTGTCTGACGAGTTAAGCCAAAAGTTTTTATGTAAGTCTGTTTTGATGGTCAGAGAATTAGAATGATTTGAGCAGTTCAGAGACTTGTATCTGGTGTGAGAGATAACACAGTAGAGTGTGAAGTTGGATATATTAAAAGTGAATAGTGTTTTTTGGTGAATATGAGAAAGAGTTAGACTTTGGACGTGAGATTGATAGTTTTAATGGTTACGAGTAATCAGAGTGCGCAGCGGAAGTGTGTTGTGGCACGTTTTGTATTTGCGTGTGTGACTTATAAGAATTCATAAGTTGAACATTGGGAACATGTAGGAATGGTAAAACTATTGGACATTTCAGTATGGAAGTGTTAGGCGAAAGGTTTAAAGATTAAACAGGTACTAATATGTAGTTGGGTGTTGGTCGTATGTTCGATTGGTGAATCGTAGCATTGTTGTAATGTTGTTGTATGACAAGGATGTTTGGTATTCTGGTTTTGTAGAGGATGTTTGATCGATGTTGTGTCGTGGAACTTGTGTTCTTGTTGTGTTCTGGTTCAAGAGTGAACCTGTGTGTGTTCGTAACTTGGGTATTCCTTTGAGTCGTGAGTTGGTCGTCAAGTGCATTGTGTGGGCTTTGCATCTTGTCGTTGTTGTGGTCGTTGTCGTGTCGTTGTTGTGGTTGCTGTTAGCAAGGTGGTTTGTCAGTTTGTGGTATTCGTAGTGTGCCTTTGGTTGGCATGTTGGTTTGTTGGTCGGGTGCAAGAGTCGTATCCCGGGTTGTTCGTATCAGTTATTTTCGAGGACGAAAATTTCTAAGTGGGGGAGAGTTGTAACGCCCCGATTTATTTAACCGTATTTAATTATTCCATTTATGTGAAATTTTGTGAATTGTGTGATTTATTGTGTTTCATGTTAATGCATCATGTTTGGGCATTGAGAGTTTTGTGGCATAAATGTGTCACATTTTGAACTAACATCCACTGGTGGAAGATTAGTGCAAAAACTGACCAAAAGCATTTCAGGCAGATTTTAAAGGTAACTTCCACTGGTGGAAAATTAGTGCAAAAACTGACCAAAAGCATTTCAGGCAGATTTTAAAGGTAACTTCCACTGGTGGAAGATTAGTGAGTTTTTGGCCTTTTTTTGAATTGTGTAAATTAAATGAGTTTTACCTGTTAATTGGATAATTTTTATGATAGGTAAAATATTTGCAATAAATTATAATTTCTTTTCAACTTTTATTTCCCGAAATATATTTCATCGGTATGTTTATGTTTTATCGCATTTTGAGAGCGTTTGGGAGATATTTGAGCTGAGAGGTATTTTGGTCTATTTGGGGTTAGATATTTTGATTTGTTATAAAAATAGAAAAGTAGTAAGAAAAGAAAGAAAGAAAGAAGAAGAAGAAAAAGAAAAGGAGAAGAGGAAAAAAAAGAAAAAGAGGAAAAACTTGTGGATTAGGAACCGATTCAACCGACTTTTCAAACGCTAATTAATCGGGTAAGGGTGCGAAACTCGATTATACTATGTTTGTGTATGATTATGTATGTTTGTGTGGAAATTTTGTGGGTTTTTCAAATATAGGTCGAAATGAGAAAAATCGATAGAAACCGATGTTTTCACGGACGAAAGTTGGAATAAATTGCGTAGATGTGTCGAGTAATGTTAGGCCGTGATTGAGTATGCTTGTTTTATCGAATTTGGTTGATTTTGTAAGTTTTTGCATTTTTGGAGAATTGAGGGTTTAAGATTCGGAGTGAAATCGAAAGTCGTAGAATTCACGTTTTATGGTTCCAAATCATCACTATATGTTTGGTATGAATGAGTATGTGTTTGTTTCGAAGAAAATAATTGAATCGGTCGGATTTTCGGACGAAAATGCATGAACCCGTAGGGCTGTCATGCAGAAAATTCTGGTTTTTGCAAAACTTCAAAAATTCATAACTGTTGAACCGTAAGTCGGTTTTGACCCCCGTTCGAAGCGTTGGAAAGCTAACGAAATGTTCTTTCTAGGAAAAATGGTTTTGAGGTCTGTACCTGGTTCAATAATAGCAAAAAATTGAAACCGTATCATTGTGTTGATTTTTACCGTCGTGAATGTGTGCGATTGATGTGTTGTCGTGCGGTATGCTTTTGTTATATAACGTATAGCTTGTGTGTTGTTATATGATGTGAATACCTATGATGAAATATTGTTGGATTATTGTGGTTGATGGTGAGTAATTCTTGATATGAATGTATATGCTAAAATGCTAATTGTTGTGGTTTGTGGATTAGGATGAAATGCATTGTTTTGGGTTTGTTTGCAATGCATGATTAATGATGATGAGATAATTTATATTGTTGAATTGTGAATGTATGGAATTGATGAGTTGAAATATATGCATGATTATGGTTGCATGTATGTGTGAAGATGCATTTGATTGTCATGAGTTCTTGTATGTCAAGCGTCATGATATGCATCTTGTGATGTCGTGTGCCCATGTGGGGTGTGAGCAACGAATCGATTCCAGAGAGAATCTGCTATAATATTGTGTGTCGTATACAAAGAGGTGTGAGCAATGATTATGGACGATCGTGTGCCTTATACAAGGAGGTGTGAGCGATCGGGTCGTGTGCCTTATGCAAAGAGGTGTGAGCGATCCATAAACGTCGTGTGCCTTAAAAATAAGAGGTGTGAGCGATCTGATCGTATAGTGTGCCTTAAAAATAAGTGGTGTGAGCAATGGGGAACATCGTAGGCCCGACGGGGAGTTACAGTAATGTAACGAGCGATGGTTCCAAGAGTTCCTGAGTGAACTGGTGTTGAGAAATAATGGAGTCGGTACCGCATATGCATTTACATAAGAGTCGTTGTGTCGGTCTCTTTGCATCTGCATGAATTATGATTGCATTGTTTATATGTGGGAAATCATGATTTGATTGATTATGTGTGAGACATGGTGATATGCAATTGTGATAAATGCATTGTGCATGATTAATATGCAATTGGGAATGGAGTAATTGTATGATTGAGCTTGTGATAGCATTGGTGAAATGACGTGCATTCGTGTTAAATGCATTGAATTATGAATGATATGTTTCGTGTATAAACATATGCATTATGTGTGAATATGTGATTATGTGAATATAATCTGTATATGCTCTATGTGTTGGCATATGATGGTTGTGGTGAGAATACTTGATGTGTATTTTTATGTCGATATATATAATTATATGCATTTATATTATAATTGTGTTTCTCACCCTTCTACTATTTTATAATGCTCTATGAGGCATTGCAGATTAGAGTTGCTGGAGGTCTTTTGTGAAGCTTATGTCTTCATTCTTTTGTCGGTCGGCTCTGATATGTGACACCGGGTAGCTAGGGTGGCCATTTGTGATTATTGTGTATTATGTATATATATCTTTTGGTTTGTGTTTGTATGACCAACTTTTCATGTGATATATATGTTATTCAGTTTTTAGATTTTCCGCTTTTATTCTAAATTCTGAAATGTGGGTGTGAGGAACTGAGTTCCTCTGTTGATTGCTACCCCACTGTTGCATATCTTTATGAGCAGGTGTTGTATGTTTTGTCTCAATTGATGTGACCCCTCGGTCTAAGCCATGTTTTTAAATATACTCTGACGAAATTTTGAATTTTCTTTTACTGCTTTATCTATTTGGGGGTATAGATTAGGGGTGTTACAATAATGATATGTGGATTGCATGTTATAATCAAGTATTCAGGGAGATTGGATAGAAAATGCAAATCAGCCAAACCCAGAACACACGCGTGTTCTTCAGCTGTTCTTGGCGCCATTTCTTTCAAATTCAAATATTTGAATTTTGTGATTTTTATTTAATTGATTCAAAAATTAATTTCTCTCTGAGTTTTAATGATTTTGAGTTGATTCTTTTTTTAATAATTCACAAAAATGTTAAAATATTTTATTTTATCAAAAAAATCACAAAAATATTATTTATTTCATATAATTATATTTTTGCAAAGAATTAATATTTTAATTGTTTTTGACATTTTAAATATTTTTTCTACATTGATTTTGCAACTTTTAATGTTTTCTAATTATTTTGTAGGTCAATACTTAATTTTTGAAACATTAATCCAAAATCACAATTTGTTTTTCATATGTTAAACAATTTTGATCATTTTTAATTGAATTTTTATTCAATTAAATACATTTTTGAAAACAAATTAGGGTTTTTGGATTAATTCAACCCTCATAAATCATTTTCAAATCACTTTGGGCCTCTTGAGAGAGTGTAAGACCCAACCCACTTGCACATAAATATTTTGGGCCTCATTCGTTGTATAAGTCCCTCTGTACATTTTCAAATAAACGGCACGATCATCGCCTTTTGAAAAATAACCTTGGGCCTCTCCTTGAGCTATAAGACACATTCAAAAACACTTTGGGCCTCTAATAGAGTGTAAGACCCAATCCCCTTTTAACCAAAACATTTTGGGCCTCACTTATTGTATAAGTCCCTTCGCGTTAAAAGAAAACCTCGGCGCGATCGCCATTTTAAACGAAAAATCATCTGGGCCTACCCTCGAGTAGTAAGACCCATCTCTTTTTCTTTAAACTCTTTTGGGCCTCTTGAAAGAGTGTAAGACCCATCCCTTTGTACAGAAAACCTTTTTTGGCCTCAGTCACTTGTATAAGTCCCTCTGTACAAATTCAAACAGTGCGCTCACTGATAAAATTCTGGGCCCCTCCTTGAGCTGTAAGCCCCAAATCTTTCTTTTTCAAAGCACTTTCTCCTTTGATTTTGAATATACTGTTGTTTTCAATCTTTCTTTGTTGAACAACTAACCAAACAGCATGGAAGCTCTATAACCGAGTAAGTGGTTATTGCTTTCATTTACCGCTTTCATATACATATAACTGTATTATGGGGTTGTTTCACTGTAAGTCTTCTTTCATAAACTCATATCGACTGTGTAATAATAGTATAGATATTTAGAGTTTCCCCGGCAACTACGTCTAGCACTAGGTAAAGCCGTTTCAATCACTCTTAAATAGTCAAAACTAGATCCCCATAGGATTACCAGACACAGTCTTCCCTCCTCTTGGGGTTAAACAATATGGAGATATGAAAGGCAGCATTCTCTGTGAACCCTTTCATATACTGTCACTTGTAGAAGGTGTCAAAGAAACTCTATTCCCCAGAGATGATCTCTTCTCCGTGAATTGCATCTCTTGAGTTTCTTCCAAATTCTCGGACTTTCCTGACTTTGATCTATTCTCGGTGAATAACATTGTCTTGAATTTCTCGGGGTTTGGGGACCCACAGGCTTCTTAAAAGCAATTGTCAAGAAACTCTACTCCCCAGAGATGATCTTTTCTCCGTGAATTGCATCTCTTGAGTTTCTTCCAAATTCTCGGACTTTCCTGACTTGATCTATTCCTTGTGAATAGCTTGCCTTGAATTTCTCGGGGTTTGGGGACCCATCGGCTTCTTAAAAGCAATCGGCCTCCTCTAGGACATCGTACAAGGACCCACAGGCATCCTAAAAGCAACCCCGCCTCCTCTTGGGCTTAGTACAAGGACCCTACGGATTCATAGAAGTATTCACAGCCTCCTCTTAGGCTTCGTATAATGATCTCTTCCTCCGGGAATGATAGCCTTCTCTTGGGCCTAGTACAAGGACCGATCGACTTCTTAAAAGTTTCCAGCCTCCTCTTGGGCTTCGTACAAATTGTCCCGACGACCTCCTAGAGGTATAGGAACATAACTTAATCATCTGCATATAACAGTTCTTTCAAAGAGTCTACTACTGTTTCTCAAAGCATAGTACAAAAGATGGAACTCTAGACACGGGCAGTCTAATCTCCTTGAGTCTCAAAGACATTCTCAAGTGACCCCTTCGTTAAATAGGAAGGAAACCCGTAGACTCGGACAGTCTCAATACCCTTCGGATTTACCGCTTCCTTAAAGAACAGGAATAACCCGGATCCTTGAATCAAATCCCTGAGTACAGTGTTGCTCATATAAGAACTGATTTTCTCTTTCAAAATCAGTATACTGGACCTGTCACTTAACTGAGACAACATTTAGCCTCTCTCTCGGGCTTTGTACGAGACACATAAGAGACTCCCTCGTTGAGTCAATCACCCCTTTCACCTCCATCTCGGGCTTTATACGAGATACAAAATGGTTCTTATTGAGCCAAACAAACAACAGCCTCCATCTCGGGCTTCATACGAGATACAAAAAACTCCCTTGTTGAGTCAAATAGCCTCCATCTCGGGCTTTATACGAGATACCAAAAGATTCCATCGTTGAGTCAAAACCTTTTAGCCTCTCTCTCGGCTTTGTACGAGACACATAATAGCCTCCTCTTAGGCTTTGTATAAGAGAACCACTGGTTAATCCAATTAACCTTTTAGCATCAAAGTTGTGCCTCGTTCACAGTACACGAACATCAACAAACTCCTTCCTCTTCATCTAATCGCTGTAAGCGGCAAGCCTCTGGATCATCTACATCCACGCCACTGTCCCTCTTTTAGCATGAGCAATTCCTAAGAAAAGATAACATTGCTCTACACTGAGTTAAAGTCTTCTCCTTCAGGTTAAAACCCCCTATAAAGGAAATTATGGCATTGCCGGATTCACAAATCCTGGTTAAAGTAATTCTCCTTTATAAAACAGTTGTGACATACAATCCCCTCTTTAGAGATGACAAATTCTCTCTAAAGTTGGGACCTTCAGCTTCACATCTTGGGCTTTGAACAAGATATAGATAGACCTTTCAGCTTCACATCTTGGGCTTTGAACAAGATACAAACCACCTTTTCGCTTCACGTCTTGGGCTTTGAACAAGACACCAAAACAACCATTTCCTCCCATAGAATAGGAGGAACTACGAATGCTCTGATTTCCCTGTTTCGGTAAACGGGAATACGTAGGCATAAGATTGAAAGAAAATATCTTAGCGAGCACACTAAACAAAATCCCATACTCCCATGTATCTATCAAAAGCATCACTCCTAACATCCTAATCCTTGTTCCCCGCCAGAAACCTTCTGTCTAGATAAAAACCAGTATTGGCGAAAATACAAATAACCAGTACAAAGCCCCCCCCCCACATTGATAGCATCTGTAACCTAACAGACCGCTGTTTAAACTCAGTATGCAAGCAGGGTTAATTGGAGACATCTATTTCCCTTCCTTCATCAGCTTTAATTGGATAAAAAATGAATCAACCTGTAGTTTTAAGCTCAACCGCAGAGAGCGACCAGCGCTTAAGAACCGTGTCCAAAATCGCTCGCTACAGAAAAATGGCACCCACCGTGGGGCCGGGTCTCTGTTTTTTTTCTTCCTTTTCACCTCTTGTGTGGAAACCACAGATTGGGGCTTCCGCCGGGGAACCCATTTTCTGTCAGGAACTTAGGATTCATAGCTTTAAAGGTCTAGGATGTTTAGGACAAATATATATACTGCTTTTCCTAATTGCTATACATGTTTATTTTTCTGCTAATGGGAATGCGGGTGATGCCGTATGTGGAAAGATTGAGTATACACTTAAGATAAGTGATGGCGACGGGGTCGACCATCAACCTCAGTGGATGCTGACCAACGCAACCCATTCTCTCACCTAGATAATGGGCCGGTTGTTAAGTCTGAGAAGCTGAGGAGCCAAACCCTTTCGTAGTGCGGAAACTATCGAGAATAGTTGTTACGCGATACTACCCTCATTTGAGGCTGGTGATCTATTCTCGGTGAATGGCACTTACTCTAAGATTGCTCTACAACTCGCTGGCGATCCGCTTGTTGTTTTTCTTTCCTGGGAGGAGCTGATGATAATGAGTACAGGTACAAAAATCACCCTAGTATAAACCTTTGGGGATGGGTAGAGCCTTGACTTCATGACAACGACCCTTTGACCCCATGTTTTTTCTATGTTTTTGTGTGCTGCATTCATGCATTCATTTAAAAAACATTAAAAAAAATCTTCTCTTCTAGTCTCTCTGTTTTTTTCAAAATAAACTAAGAATGTGATTGCAAATATCAGAGAAAGGGATTGCACTAATGGATTTTGGTAGAAGGAGAACTCACCAGTATACCTTCAAGGTTCCAAAACTAGAGGATTTGAGAGGGGTAGCGAGGATGATCACTAACCCAGAGGCTTTCAGAGCCAAGCACGGAGGTTTGCTACCACTGTTAAGAGTCCATGTGATTGAGGGAATCATGGATGTGCTCATTCAGTTTTATGATCCAGTTTATCACTGTTTCACATTCCCGGATTACCAGCTCGCACCAACGCTGGAGGAGTATTCTCATCTGATTGATTTACATATTACAGATCGAGCTCCATTTTCTGGACTGGAAGAAATTCCAAAGAATCAGACCATTGCAAGAGCAATTCATTTGGACGAGTCTGAGGTCAGGACTCACCTAACCACTAAGGGTGGCATCCAAGGTTTTCCAACCCAGTTCTTGACAAAGAAGGCCTTGTATTTTGCCAGTATAGGAAACGTGACTGCTTTTGAAAGCATCTTTGTCTTGCTCATCTACGGGTTATTTTTGTTTCCCAACATTAATAACTTTGTCGATATTAACTCCATTAAGGTTTTTCTCATTGGAAACCCTGTGCCTTACGTTGGTCGCAGAAGATCATGTCTCTTACCAACTGTGACATAGATTGGTGTAATAGGATCTATGATGGAATCAGGATCATTGACCGTTGTGGAAACTTCCCCAACGTACCCCTCATAGGAACTAAAGGAGGAATCAACTACCATCCGGTATTGGTTCGCCGTCAATTTGGATACCCGATGAGACATATCCCACTGGGTGTTCATCTGGAAGGTCTTTTCTTCAAGGAAGGGGAAAACGACAGAGCACTAAAGATGGAAATAGTGCACGCTTGGAAGCACGTTCATAAGAAAAGACGAGAGTCTCTGGGAAAACCAGACTGTGTCTCGGTGGAGCCTTATCTCCATTGGGTACAAACTAGAGCTCTAAAGCTAAAAATGCCTTATCCGTGTCACAGAATTCTTCCGCCGAGGGAATCTGTCATGTACTTCATGACGGAAACTGAAAAGCTTCAGGTTACTCTCAACAAAGTTCAACGGGAGAGAAGGTCTTGGAAGAACAAGTACTGCACCCTCGACGTAGAGTGCATCAAAATACAGCAATTACTGAAAGAAAAAGATGCTCTGATTGAAATTTTGGAGCAACATGTTGTAGATAATCAGGATGACCAAAGGAATTTGCTCGCTCCTTTCACTTGGCAAAGGAATGACAACCCAACAACGGCCCAAGAGCCCCGGTCAAAGAAAAGGAAGATACCAGAATCAGCACCTGATTTCTCTTCAGAGAGGACTCGGGACCCATTAGCTTAGGTTTCTGTTTCTGCACCTTGTAATCTACTGTATTTCCATTTCTGTAATCCTTTGAATTCAATAAAAAGGGGTTTGCCCACTGTTTGATATTTGCAATCTAATTGTCGAAGTTTATTTTAATTAAACCTAAAACAATTAATATAATCATTGCATTCATCATTCTCACATCGCGTATCCTTCTTACCTACGAATCTCACGTTTGTGTCTCGGTTCTAGAGTCAAACTGTCTCATTCGCATAATACCCGGGCCAATCGTCAGAAAAAGATGGATGATCTTGAGGAAGAAAACAGAGAGTTGAAAGAAGAGATCGACGCTCTAAGAGAGGATATGAGAAAGCTTCGTAACGACATGCAAGTCATGGCAGAAGTTCAGCTACAAAGAACTGTGATCTCAGAGATCACCTCAACGCCCATAGTGGAGAAGTATAATCCTAGGTATCAGATGCCGAAAGATCGTCCTTGGGGCATGCCTGTTAACTATATCTCGGAAGGATATGTCCCGCCGATCACTGAAGATCAGGGAATCACAACAGAAGCCGCTGGGCCTGAAGGTTACAAACTTCGGGAAAGCGAAGATGCCAGGGGCATACTGAAGACTTCTGAAGGTTACAAACTTCGGGAGATGCCAAGACTCACTGCCGTAGTCACGGTACCACCCCCTGTGGTGCACACTGTCCCGGAAGGACAGATTCCACAGACACCTTCTGGTAAGAAGGAAACTATGTTTGACAGAATGGAGGAATTCTAGGAACAATTCTTGGAAATGCAGAAGGAACTGTAAGCCATTCGCGGTTAGGATCTATTTGGAAAGGACGCCGCAGATCTCTGCTTGGTCCCAAATGTGAAAGTCTCGCACAAATTTCAAGTGCTCGACTTTGAAAAGTACAAGGGTAACTCTTGCCCTCAAAGCCATCTGGTGATGTACGCTCGGCGAATGTCAGCTCAGACGGAGAATCAGGACCTACTGATTCACTACTTTCAGGATAGTTTAACCGGTGCCGCGTTAAAATGGTACATGGGTTTAAACCATACTACGATCAGCACATTCAGAGATCTTGGTACTGCATTCGTCCAACAATACAAATACAATTTGGATATGGCACCCGGCAGAGATAAACTCAGATCAATGTCGCAAAAGGACAAGGAAACCTTTAGGGAGTATGCTCAAAGGTGGCGTGAAATTGCCGCTCAAATTTGTCCACCTCTTGAGGAAAAAGAGATGACAAAGATCTTCTTAAAGACCTTAAGCTCATTTTACTATGACCGAATGGTTGCCAGTGTGCCCAGTGATTTCACCGAAATGGTCGGCATGGGCGTACGTCTTGAGGAAGCCGTCCGAGAAGGACGTTTGGTAAAAGACACTGGATCGACGAGCGGTACTAAAAAATACGGTAGTGCTCTCCCTAAGAAAAAAGAGCAAGATATTGGGAATATCTCCCTCGGAAAGCAAAGACGACGTTATCAACCGGTAGCAGCTGTGACTCCTGCTATCAACCCTGCGTCTATTCCTACGTATCAACCTCAGGTTGCACGGAGCCAGCCTGATCAACAAAGGACACAACAGTCTCTTCAGCAGGCTCGTCCTCCATATAATAACAACCGTACAACACGGCCGCCAGGATTTGATCCTATACCCGTGACGTACGCCGAACTGTTTCCATTACTACTGGCTAAGGGGCACATTCAGACTAAATCTCCTCTTACAGTACCGGAAAATCCGCATTTTTGGTTTAAGGTGGATCAAACTTGCCCTTATCATCAAGGAAGTTCAGGGCATAACATAGAGACTTGTCTCAATTTCAAGTCCGACGTACAAAAGCTTGTTAGGAGCGGGGTCTTATCCTTCAAGGATTCGAATCCCAACGTTCTCACAAACCCGCTGCCTCAACATGAGAAAGCTGCAGTCAACCTGATTGAGAAAGAATTTAACAATGTCTATCAAATTCACGATGTACTCTTGTTAAAGACCAATCTGGTCAAGATGCATTGTAGACAGAGTGGATATGGCCATGTGCCACCTCATAACTATCATCAGTATGATATCTGCTCTAAAGACAACCAAGGATGTTCTGTGGTGCAATCAGCTCTACAGGAACAAATGGATCCAAGAGCACCGAATTCGTGGAGTTAACATGGTCTACACGAATTCTAACGTCATTTAGAACCACGATATCCGTGCAATGAATGTCAAATTGGTGGCGATGCACTCAAGGTAAAGCCAGTATCATAATCTGCCGCGGCACGATTACAGTTCCTGTCTAATTTGCTCGGTAAACAAATAGGGATGCTCTTTCATACAAGAGGCCCTCCAGTGTCAGATGGATTTTGGATGGATCCAAGACTACCATGATAGGAACTCCTATCAAATCAACATGGTTCAGATCTTTGATATTTGCGTGATGAATACCAACCTGGTAGAGTTACATGCTGAGCAGGTCCGACTCGGATTCTTAATATCACATGACTATCAAAGCTGTAAAGCAGGTTGCGAAAATGATCGAGGTTGTACCCTTGTCCAGGAAACACTTCAGCATTTGTTGAACCATTGGTGGATGCCAATCTACATGGATGAAGATACTCAGCAGATTAGTATCAGTAACAGGAATCCTACCCGGCGTCAAAGTCAGGATGTCCGATCAGGGGAAGCTAACCTAGTGAGGTTACATTGTATTCAAAGTGGGCGTGGCCAGGTGCCACCACACAACTATGACAGTTGTATGTCTGTTCGGAAAGCAACCAAGGATGTTACCTTGTGAGAGCAGCTCTTCAGGGTCATGCGGATCGTGGAGAAATTCGTCCATATCCGGGTTCTGGACCCCTCAACTGGACGCCGAACTACCTTGCCGATCAAGTCGAGGATGTTGTCCCAATCTCTGGTCATCACAGGACCAGGGATGTTTTTGCCATCATCCCTCTACTTGACGAGTCTAAGGTTCCCAACCGGGAACGAATTGAGATTGCTTACGATGGTCAGAAAAATCAGAAGGCTCCTGTAGTCATCTATCTACCAGGACCGCTACCGTATGAATCAGCTAAGGCAATCCCTTACAAATATGGTGCAACAATAATTGAAAATGGAAAGGAAATTCCATTACCCACCGTTGTGAACATTGCAGACATCAGTCGAGTAACACGGAGTGGTAGAATCTTCAACCGAGGGGTTGGGGAAGTTAACAAGGAAAAGGAACTTCAGACAGAAGCTCCCGATCTATCAGTCGGTCAATCCAGTAATCTCGACCTTTCAAAAAATGATGATGAGATGCTGAAGCTCATCCAAAGGAGTGAATATAACATTGTTGATCAGCTGTTACAGACTCCTTCAAAGATTTCGGTATTATCACTGTTACTCAGTTCAGAAGCGCACAGGGAGGCTCTACAGAAAGTCTTGGAGCAGGCCTTTGTGGAACAGGATGTAACAATCAGACAGTTCGATAGTATTGTCTCTAACATCACTTCCTGCAACAACTTGGGATTTAGTGATGAGGAGTTACCCGAAGAGGGTCGCCGTCATAACATGGCGCTCAATATCATAGTTAACTGCCAGGACGATGCTTTAGCCAGTGTACTGGTAGACACAGGGTCAGCCCTGAATGTTATGCCGAAGTCCACTTTGATGCAATTATCATTCAAAGGGCCTCCGATGAGAATCAGCGAGGTCGTCGTCAAAGCATTCGACGGATCTAGAAAAACAGTTATCGGCGAAGTTGATCTTCCCATAACTATTGGTCCTCACACTTTCCAAGTCGCTTTCCAGGTCATGGACATCCGGGCAACATACAGTTGTTTATTAGGAAGACCTTGGATACATCAGGCTGGAGCGGTCACTTCGACCCTCCACCAAAAGCTAAAGTTCATCAAGAACGATAAACTTGTCACGGTTTGTAGGGAACAAGCCTTGCTTGTAAGTAACTTGTCATCATCTACTGGTATAAAACCCGAGGAGGTTATTGGAACTCAGTTCCAAGCATTGTCGGTGAGCAAGGACAATCAATCCCAAGGAGGAACCTCAATTTCCTCATACAAAGATGCTATCAAAGCGGTCGAGAGTACCAATACAACAGGATGGGTGTAGCGAGCGATTTTGGACGCGGTTCTTAAGCGCTGGTCGCTGTCTGCGGTTTGAGCTTAAAACTACAGGTCGATTCATTTTTTATCCTATTGTGAGCTGAATAAGGAAGGGAAATAGATATCTCCAATTAACCCTGCTTTGCATACTGAGTTTAAACAGCGGTCTGTTAGGTTACGAATGCTATCAATGTGGGGGGGCCTTGTACTGGTTATTTGTATTTTCGCCAGTACGGTTTTCTTTCTTTTTACCTGGGCAAAAGGTTTCTGGCGGGGAACAAGGATTAGGATGTTAGGACCGATGCTTTTGAATTACTGCTTTTGATTGATGGAGATATGGGATTTGGGTTTTTTGTTGATTGTGCTCGCTAAGATCTTTTCTTTCGATCTTATGCCTACATATTCCCGTTTACCGAAACAGGGAAATCAGAGCGTTCGTAGTTCCTCCTATTCTATGGGAGGAAATGAGTGTTTTGGTGTCTTGTTCAAAGCCCAAGACGTGAAGCGAAAGGTGATTTGTATCTTGTTCAAAGCCCAAGATGTGAAGCTGAAAGGTCTATTTGTGTCTTGTTCAAAGCCCAAGACGTGAAGCTGAAAGACCTCGGTTTTAGAGAGAATTTGTCATCTCTAAAGAGGGGAGAAGGAGAATTACTTTAACTGGGATACGCGGATCCGAGCAATACCATAATTTCTGAAGAAAGGGTTTTAACCTGAAGGAGAAGACTTTAACTCAGTTTAGAGCAATGCCATCTTTCCTTTGGAATTTCTCATGCTAAAAGAGGGACAGTGGCGTGGATATAGATGATCCAGAGGCTTGCCGCTTACAGCGATTAGATGAAGGGAAAGGAGTTGTTGATGTTTGTGTACTGTGAACGAGGCACAACTTTGATGCTAAAAGGTTGATTGGATCAACCAGTGGTTTTCTTATACAAAGCCTAAGAGGAGGCTAATTTCCGCTAGGAAAATCATTATACAAAGCCTAAGAGGAGGCTATTTTGTGTCTCGTACAAAGCCCGAGAGAGAGGCTAAAAGGTTTTGACCCGACGATGGAGTCTTTCGGTATCTCGTATAAAGCCTGAGATGGAGGCTAAAACGTTGTTTGACTCCGCTGGGGAGGATCTTTGTACAAAGCCCAAGAGAAGGCTAGGGTTACTGTGTCAGTTAAGTGACAGGTCCAGTATACTGATTTTAAAGAGAAAATCAGTTCTTATATGAGCAACATTGTACTCATGGGTTAGATCTGAGGATCGGGGTTGTTTCCTTTTCTTTGAGGAAACTGGAAATCCAAAGGGTATTGAGACTGTCCGAGTCTGCGGGTTTCCTTCCTATTTTTGAAGAGTGCTTGAGAATGTCTTTGAGACTCAAGGAAGTTAGACTGTCCGTGTCTAGAGTTTTGTCTTTTGTACTATGCTGTGAGAAACAGTAGTAGACTCTATGAAAGGACTGTTCTATGCAGATGACTAAGTTTTGTTCCTATACCTCTAGGAGGTCGTCGGGACAATTTGTACGAAGCCCAAGAGGAGGCTGAAAGCTTTTAAGAAGTCGATCGGTCCTTGTACGAAGCCCAAGAGGAGGCGATCATTCCCGGAGGAAGAGATCATTATACGAAGCCTAAGAGGAGGCTGTGAATACTTCTAAGAAGCCGTAGGGTCCTTGTACGAAGCCCAAGAGGAGGCGGGGTTGCTTTTAGGAAGCCTGTGGGTCCTTGTATAATGCCCAAGAGGAGGCCGATGCTTTTAAGAAGCCCGTGGGTCTATCATCTCCTTTCCATTAGGAGAGATAACTCTTTTAAAGATAAAAACCACTGGTAAACGTGCGAGGTTTACTATCCAGCTACTTTTAGCTTTTAAAGAGGGTTCCTTAGTTAAGGTCCAAGATTATGACCGTAGTGGGTACCTAAACCCTGAGACATTCAAGGCAAGCTATCCACAAGGAATAGATCAAGTCAGGAAAGTTCGAGAATTTGGAAGAAATTCAAAGATGCCATTCACGGAGAATACATTCATCTTGGGGAGTAGAGCTTCTTGACGATTCCTAAGGAGGACAGCCGAAGAGAAGACTGTATCTGGTGCTCCTATTGGGGATCTAGGCGTCTATTTCTACGAATAAATGAAACGGCGTCACCTAGTTCTAGACGTAGTTGCCGGGGAAACTCAAAATATCTATACTATTATTACACAGTAGATATGAGTTTATGAAATGAGACTTACAGTGAGCAGCCCCACAATACAGTTTATAATATGAAAGCAGTAAACGAAAGCGATAACCACTTACTCGGTTGGAGTGCTTCCATGCTGTTTGGTTAGTTGTTCAACAAAGAAAGATTGAAAACAACAGTATATTCAAAATCAAAGGAGAAAGTACTTTGAAAAAGAAAGATCTGGGGCTTACAGCTCAAGGAGAGGCCCAGGGTTTTATCAGTGAGCGCACTGTTTGACTTTGTACAGAGGGACTTATACAAGTGACTGGGGCCCAAAAATGGTTTTCTGTACAAAGGGATGGGTCTTACACTCTCTCAAGAGGCCCAAAAAGATTTAAAGGAAAAAGAGTGGGGCTTATAACACGGGGTAGGCCCAAATGATTTTTCGTTTAAAAATGGCGATCGCGCCGAGGTTTTCTTTTAACGCAGAGGGACTTATACAATAAGTGAGGCCCGAAATAGTTTTGGTTAAAAGGGGGTTGGGTCTTACACTCTAATAGAGGCCCAAAGTGTTTTTAATGGGTCTTATAGCTCAAGGAGAGACCCAAGGGTTATTTTGAAAAGGGCGACGATCGCGCCGTTTGTTTTTGACGGTATCGGGACTTATACAATATACTGAGGCCCAAAATGATTTGGTCAAAAAAGGATTGGGTCTTACACTCTATTAGAGGCCCAAAAAGTTTTAAGAAAAAAAATGGGTCTTACTACTCGAGGGTAGGCCCAGGTTTATTTTAAAAAAGGCGACGATCGCGCCGTTTACTTGTACAGAGGGACTTATACAATGAATGAGGCCCAAAAAGTTTTTGTACAATGGGGGATGGGTCTTACACTCTCTCAAGAGGCCCAAAGTGTTTTGAAATGATTTATGAGGGTTGAATTAATCCAAAACCCTAATTTGTTTTCAAAATGTATTTAATTGAATAAAAATTCAATTAAAATGATCAAAAATTGTTTAACACATGGAAAACAAATTGTGATCTTGGATTAATGCTTCAAAAATTAAGTATTGACCTACAAAATAATTAGAAGGCATTAAAAGTTGCAAAATCAATGTAGAAGAAATATTTAAAATGCCAAAAATAATCAAAATATTAATTCTTTACAAAAATATCAATTATATGAAATAAATAATATTTTTGGGATTTTTTATTAAAATAAAATATTTTAACATTTTTGTGAATTATTAAAAAAAGAATCAACTCAAAATCATTAAAACTCAGAGAGAAATTAATTTTTGAATCAATTAAACAAAATCACAAAATTCAAATATTTGAATTTCTAAAAATGGCGCCAAGAACAAGCTGAAGAACACGCGCGTGTTCTTGGTTTCTCAGATTTTCATTTTCTATCCAATCTCCATGAATACGTAATCATATCATGCAATCCACATATCATTATGCTCGTCTCAACCTCACGATCATGTCTATGTACTTTAATTTCATTTAAATTAAACATACAACAAGAAATCACGAAGAGACCTCAAGAACCCTAATTTCTGCATGAAGGCTGGGATTTTTGATACACGATTCAAACAATGCAATTAATTGAGGGAAAACATTCCATGCATGATTATGAACATATGGCCAAATTATTGTGCGAGGAAATATGCATAGATTGAGAGATGACCAAGCATGTGCTTACCTCTAGGCCGTGACAGCAAGTTCAAAGTGATTTTTGATTTGGAGGTGTTACAGATGAGTGGTGATGATCTGAACAGCTTCCCTACACCCTATGGATTGTGTTTGGATGGTTGGACTTGATTGAAATTGGCTAGATCATTTTGTGGTACCTCAGCTGCACTTTGGTTAAAACCTTGAGCAACCAGCTGGTGATTTTGTGAAATTGATGTTTCAGAAGTAATCTAAGTGTTTGATCAGCTCATATGTGATGTATGTGAGGTGTGTGAGTGATTGGTTTGATTGGAATTGCTCTCAAACTCAAAACCCGATAGTGACTTGCCTTAGAAGGCAAAATTGGAGTGAAAGAAGAGATTTTGAGGAAAGCATCTGTTAGATGGCTTTGGTGTACTCAAACTGACCACAATTGAGCTCTATTTATAGTAGAGCAAGTTTGTTTTGGGATCCACAGTGAATGGCAACTGCAGCAGGTGTTTCCTCAATGTTGGCCAATGGAAATGCAAGTCTCCTCTAGCCATTGACTAGAGGTTAGGGCACAGAGCTATGGTCCCCTTGGTCTTGGATAAGTCTTGACTGATTTCAGATGAGAATGGCTCAGTCCATGCCACCTTGATGGTTCCATTGAATGCCTCATTCCAAATTTGAAGTCTTGTCCCTATTTTGGCCATTCTAGGTTCAACATGCTATTTCTTGTTCCATGGACTTTGGAGGCTTGGCTCAGTGATTGTCCCCTTTAGATTCAATCCTCTGAGGTGTCCAAGTGGATAGGAGCAATTGAATTTGGCTGATTTTGGCAAATCGACCAAAGTTGCAAATTCTGCCTTGCCTTGACAGATTTTAGCAAGGCAACTTGCCAATGTCATATCTCATGGTGTAAGTTGAATTTGGCAATGTTCTTGGCCATTTTGGAAAGCTCTTACATGATACAACAACTGTTTGAACAAGTTTGGTTTTGATCTCTTTTGATTCCAAGTGAAAAATCCCCCTACATTTGGCAAAAAGTGAGGCAGAATCTGACTTAGTGAAAATTTCACTAAGTGTTGGAAAAAGTGACATTTTCACTTTTCAGCCACTTTGATCACTCCATAACTCAAAATCCTTAATGAATTGGAATGACTTGTAGTTGAAGATTTTGTAGGTGATAATGAGGGCTACAAATCCATCTTTGGATGAGAAAAAATGGCCTTGTGGTTTAGGAGTTATGGTCCTTCAAAGTTGGTACCCTTGCCACTTTATTTTTAACTTAGAAAAATTTCTAAGTTATATGGTTACCCCTTTTTCAAGTTATCTCACTTTTCTTGATTTTTCTTGATGAATGATGATTCAAATCATACATTAACATCATTTTAGGGTTAAAAATCCATTTTGGTGAAAAATCTCAAAAAGTCAAAGTTGACTTTTGTGCACAGTTGACTTTTTATCAGATGAATTCCAAACTGTGTAATTCTTCAGGAAATCATGTCCTTGACCTAAACCAAACTTTATGGACATGTTCCATGGGTGTCATAGGGTATATTCAATCATGTATTAGGGTTTGGGAGCATGTCTTGGTCAAAAGTCAAAGTTACAGTTGACTTTTCCCTTAAAACCCTAATTGTGGTGCAGATGAAATTGAGACTTGTTGCTCAAGCTTCTTGGATTAATCCATTGTCCCAAATGGATCAATATGGTATATTAGAGACCCTCAAATCATCTCTTGAGGTCTTGGCTCATGATTTGTCCCAAAAGTCAACTTAGGGGTGAATTAGGTCAAGAAACCCTAATTCCTGATTTTTTATGAATGCATCCCTTGAGGTAAAATTGACTTGATGCATGGGTTCATGAGGTTCCATGAAGTATATTAGGTTATGTTTTGGATCAATGGCTTGTTCCCAGATGAAACTTTTCATCTGGAGGCCCTGGGTGATCAAAACCCTAATTTGGTGACACTGGCGATCTTGAGGCTTGATCCACCTAGAAGGGAGCAACCTTGTGCTTAATCCTTGAAGTGGGAGTCCTTTTGATCCTTTGAGGATGTTTGAGAGATTAGACAAGTTGAAAATCAAGTCATTTCTTGATTGAGCCTTTGTCTAAAGCTCAGAGAGGGCTTGAAACCCTAATTTTGATTGTAGTGGATGCTCACCCATCTTTGAGGCATTTGGTGAGGCATGATGGTTCATCCATATTGTGATGATGATTTGCACAATGATGGGAAATCTTAGTGGTCAAAATTTGGGGTATGACAGATGCCCCTATTTAATCTTCTTGGACCCGAAGGTGTGAATGACGAAGGTGTTCGGGCATTTGGGGTGCAAGAGGATTAAATATCGGAATACCCGAAATTTTGATGGTGGTTATGAATGGTAGCTTACGCATTCATCTTATTTAGCTAAGCGATGATGCTTAGAAAAGGTAAACTTCCCCTTGATCCTGGTCTCCTACCAAGGATCTGGTCTTAGTTTCTTTTGTCAACTTCCCCTCGTTCTTGGTTTCCTACCAAGGAACTGGTCTTAGTTTCTGATTTAAACTTCCACTCGATCCTGGTTTCCTACCAAGGAACTGGTCTTAGTTTCTAATTTAAACTTCCCCTCGATCCTGGTTTCCTACCAAGGAACTGGTCTTAGTTTCTGATTTAAACTTCCCCTCGATCCTGGTTTCCTACCAAGGAACTGGTCTTAGTTTCTGATTTAAACTTCCCCTCGATCCTGGTTTCCTACCAAGGAACTGGTCTTAGTTTCTTTTGTCAATAAACTTTACTGACAAGGGACGTTATTCGTAGCGGCTTTCCTTCAAACTTCTCGCCGAATTTTCCTGGGGAGATGCCATTTGAGTGGAAAAAGTTTTGATGTCAGACTTGCTGGGGAACCCATTCGTCTGAATTGTAGAGGTACACAAACTTCTCTGTTTTGGAAATGCCATTTGTCGATTCTACCGGGGAAAGCGAGTCTCTTGAGAGACTGTTTTCGTTTGGGGTTACATCATACTTTTCTCGGGATCTTCCCGGAGAAATGCCATATGATGGGATCCAATTTTGAGGTGCCAATGACCTTCTCATCAGTGGTTTTTCGGAGCAAAACTGGCGTGCTTCCGAATCTCTGATCACGAGGCTTTCTCTGTGGATTTTCCTTAATCCGGGAAAGCAAGGATATCATCTTCAATGGCGAAGAGTGATGTTTATTGAAAGTTTTCTCTGGCTTTTCAGAGGTTCAAGTTATCAAAGTGGTCAAGGACCAACTTCCTTCCAGAATTAAACTGGAAGCGAGGTTGTTCAGACACAATATTTCCTGACGAGGCAAGAACTGACAACTCGATTAAGAGGACTTCTACCACTAGGGGACAAGACCGACTAGAGTGATAGTGATGCAATATGAAATGTGAATGCAAATAAAAAATGCATGATGTATGTATGTATATGCTGACAAAACAGACGCGACATACAGACTAATGGATGAACACAATTGGATACTCGGCCATCGCGGGGCGAAGAAGTACCGTTGATTTAAGATAGCAATTCCACCTTGCTTAGGAGAGATAGTCCCGTTGGGAGCTATGTTGATCGGGCTTAGGAGATGAGAACTCGGCCGAGGATGTCAGATGAAACATGGTCTCTGACATTATTGATCCTTCATTCAGGCGTACTGGTCTAGAAGGAGTACTTTGGTTCTGCACTTTGAAGTTCGCTTACTTCGGGAGAAGCGATTGATGTTCTTCTGATGTTCAACAGTCAAAAGGATTGCCATCTTTAATTTAAAAGCAGAAAAAGTTTAACAAGTAAATTCATTTTTGTTTTATTTCAAGAATCGTTGATTAAGTTTAAACAACGTCGTTCTGTAAAGCTAAAACAAGTAAAAAATTACAAACACAAGCACAAGGGCTCAAATTTTATTGATAAGATGGAGATCAGCCAAACGCGTGATTCCAAAGAGTATATACAAAGTTAGAAAACGGTAATTTACAGGGAAAAGGGCTACGTTGAAACATAACGACCACTATCCTTCTACCAACTTTGAGTTCGGGACATCCTGAGCTTCTGTCGAAGATGACCGTTTGACGGGAGATTTCCTCCGATGGATGATGCAACTGTTGTTGCTGCTGAGGGACTTGCCTCTGTTGAACATAGTTACGTGCCATTATCCCTAACTTTTGCCTGGATTGTACTATGAGACTTCTAATCCATCGGGATGATTTTTTTTCATGTCTCTAACTTTTGCCTGGACCGCCCTTTCGGGTTTTCAATCCACCGAGACGTTTTTTTTTTTTTTTAGTTTTAGGCGAAGTATTTCTTGACTACATCAACATTCGTGGGGTAGGCAAATTCTTCTCCGTCCATGGTTGCAAGTCTCAAGGCGCCGCCTAAGAAAGCTTTCGTGACCACATAGGGGCCATCATAATTTGGGGTCCATTTGCCCCGAGAATCAGTGAGAAATGATTGTATCTTCTTGAGCACGAGGTCTCCTTTTCTGAAGGCACGAGGTCGGACCTTTTTGTCGAACGCCCTTTTCATTCTCTGCTGATACAACTGACTGTGGCATAGTGTCGTGATTCGCTTTTCTTCGATCAGATTTAGTTCGTCGTGTCGACTTTGACACCATTCAGCTTCGGTAAGCTTAGCTTCCATCAATACCCGGATTGATGGGATCTCTACTTCTATGGGGAGCACTGCTTCCATGCCATATACTAGAGAGAAAGGGGTTGCCCCTGTTGAAGTGCGGACAGATGTGCGATAACCATGAAGAGCAAAGGGTAGCATCTCGTGCCAATCTTTGTAGGTTACAACCATCTTTTGAACGATCTTCTTGACGTTCTTGTTAGCCGCTTCTACCGCTCCGTTCATCTTGGGTCGGTAGGGAGATGAGTTATGGTGTTCGATCTTAAACTCTGCACACAACTCTTTCATCATCTTATTGTTCAAGTTAGATCTATTATCAGTAATGACCTCGCTTGGAACACCATAACGGCAAATGATATTGTTTTTGATAAATCGGACCACCACTTGTCGGGTTACATTGGCGAATGACGCTGCTTAGACCCACTTGGTGAAATAGTCAATGGCTACAAGGATGAACCGATGTCCGTTTGAAGCCTTGGGCTCAATCATACCAATCATATCGATTCCCCATATGGAAAAAGGCCACGGGGAAGAAAGAACTTTGAGATGTGATGGCGGTACATGAATTTTGTCGGAGTATATCTGACACTTGTGACACCTCCTCATGTACTTGTAGCAGTCGGATTCCATGGTCAACCAGTAGTACCCTGCTCTCAGAATTTTTCTCACCATCACGTGTCCGTTGGCATGAGTGCCAAAGGATCCTTTAATAATTTCTTTTATGAGCATGTCTGCTTCTGGTCTGTCGACGCATCGGAGCAAGACCATGTCAAAATTTCTCTTATAAAGAGTGTCACCGCTCAGAAAGAAGTTTCCAACCAATCTTCTGAGGGTTTTCCCGTCTTTTCTGAGTGCCCCTGATGGGAACTCTTGTTTCTGAAGGAAGCATTTAATATCGTGATACCAAGGTCTGTCGTCTATGACTGCTTCAATTGTGAAGACATAAGTGGACCGTTCAAGGCGCATGATGTCGATCTTAGGTATGTCATTCCATCGACCTACACTAATCATGGAAGAGAGAGTGGCTAATGCATCAGCCATGTGATTCTCATCACGAGGGATGTGATGAAAGTCGACTCTGTTGAAGAAGGGTAACAACCTTCTTGCATAGTCTTTGTAAGGAATCAATCCTAATTGGTATGTGTTCCAATCTCCTTTTATCTGGTTGATAACCAAGGCTGAATCGCCGTATACGTCCAAGTTTTTGATCCTTAAATCAATCGCTTCTTCGAGACCCATGATACATGCTTCGTATTCGGCCTTGTTGTTCGTACATTTGAACGTAAGTCTGGCAGTGAAAGGGATGTGGGAACCCTGAGGGGTAACAATGATTGCCCCAATTCCGTTTCCATAATGATTGACTGCTCCGTCAAAGATAAGTCCCCACTGGGAACCTGGTTCTGGCCCTTCACTGGGTAGTGGTTCATCATAATCTTTCATCTTTAGTACATGACATCTTCGTCTGGGAAGTCAAACCCGATTGATTCTTGATCGCCAATCGGTTGATGAGCCAAATGATCGGCTAAAATACTTCCTTTAACGGCTTTCTGAGCGTGGTACTCTATGTCATATTCTGATAACAGCATCTGCCAACGGGCAATCCTTCCCGTGAGAGCAGGTTTTTCGAAAACGTACTTGATTGGATCCATTTCGGAGACCAACCAAGTAGTATGACGAATCATGTACTGGCGAAGACGTTTGGATGCCCAAGCCAAAGCGCACCAAGTTTTCTCAAGCATTGTGTACCGAGTCTCGCAGTCGGTGAATTTCTTGCTTAGATAGTAAATGGCAGACTCTTTCCGTTTAGTTTCGTCTTGTTGGCCAAGTACACATCCCATCGAGTCCTCTAGGACTGTGAGGTAAATGATCAGTGGTCTTCCTTCCACTGGAGGTGATAGAATTGGAGGATTCAACAGATATTCCTTGATACTGTCGAAGGCGGTTTGGCAATCATCTGACCAAACGCAATCTTGATTCTTTTTGAGTAATTTGAAAATCGGCGCACACGTCGCGGTCATAAGGAATATGAATCTGGAGATGTAGTTCAAACGTCCCAGGAATCCTCTGACTTGTTTTTCAGTTTTCGGAGAAGGCATTTCTTGAATGGCCTTGACCTTGTCAGGATCAACCTCAATTCCTTTCTGGCTGACGATGAACCCTAGTAGTTTCCCTGAACGGACACCGAAGGTGCACTTGTTGGGATTCAAGCGGAGCTTGAATTTTCTTAGACGTTCGAACAATTTTGACAGATGTTCAACGTGCTCATCCTCTGTTTTTGATTTTGCAATCATATCATCGACATACACTTCGATTTCCTTGTGTATCATGTCATGAAACAGAGTAGTCATGGCCCTTTGATAGGTTGCCCCGGCGTTCTTCAAACCGAATGGCATTACCTTGTAACAAAAGGTACCCCATGGGGTAATGAACGAAGTTTTCTCCATGTCTTTCGGAGCCATTTTGATTTGATTATAGCCCGAGAATCCATCCATGAAGGAGAATACTTTGAATTTTGCTGTGCTGTCAACCAGCATGTCAATGTGTGGTAAAGGAAAGTCGTCCTTTGGACTTGCCTTGTTTAGATCTCTGTAATCAACACACATTCTGACCTTTCCATCCTTTTTAGGAACGGGTACGATGTTGGCTAACCATTGAGGATATTCAGATGTAGCAAGGAAACCCGCGTCAATCTGTTTCTGTACCTCCTCTTTGATTTGGATGGCCATGTCCGAGTGAGTGCGTCTCAACCTTTGTTTTACTGGCGGACATTCCGATCTTAATGGTAAGTGATGTTCCACGATGCTGGTATCCAACCCTGGCATATCCTGATAGGACCAAGCGAATACATCGGGGAATTCTTTGAGAAGCTTTGTCAAACCCTCTCTGGCAGTTGGACTGAGCAGTGCCCCAATCCTGATTTCTTTTCTCTCTTGTTCTGAACCCAAGTTTACTGTTTCCAACGGCTCTTTGTGAGGTTCAATGGACCTTTCCTCTTGTCTGAGTAATCGGGAGATCTCTTCTGGAATTTCGTTGTCATTTTCTTCTTCAGCCTCGAATACCGGGAACTCAAAGTTGGGAGAAGGCATCGGATCGTATGTTTCAACTGGGTTTAAAACAAGCAATCTGCATGACGTGATGATTCGTGTTTAGAAGAGATAGAGAAAATGCAAGTGTGTGCAGTGTATTTATTTTACTGCTTGTTTTTATTTTTGAATGTTTTTTTTTTAGGATTACCATTTTCTGAAAAAGCAAAAAGAGAAAACAGCAATTATGCGGAAATTACAGAACGACGTTATTTTATTAATGAACAAGTTGACTCTTGAAATTACAGCCCTATAAAACAAAACTCTGTCGCTTCGGGCAAAGCGAAGAGGGAAATTTACAGATAACGAGCCCTATCAAAACATCCGTTCCACCTGGGCAGGGTGAAAGGCTTAAAGATGGCAATTACTTTGACTGATGAACGACCTTCGGAACATCGATAGCAACCCACTGGCGGCGAACTCCTCGGTGAATCACAAAGTTTGGCACCTTCCTTGATTTGTCTTCAGAAATGACGCTGATTTCTGGTGGAGCAGGATCGTTGGAATCTGTTTCCCAGGCAGAATTGTCGTAGGAGGATTCCTCAGCTGCATTTTGCATAGCATTTGTGTTCTCAGCTGTATCTCCCCATCCAGTTGGCTGGATATCTTCGAGCCTGATACGAGAGCTTTCGGGAGCGGTGTACTTGACCATAAAGTCGTATTTTCCACTTGGTTGTCCCAGAGTGTCCCAAACTTCTGTGGAACTGGAGGAATCATTCCTCTCGATGACGTTGACCTCGGGAAAAGCATAGTTGATGAATTCAAGTCCTGCAAATGTTGCGAATTCATCGTCATGTTGAATAATTTCCGAATGACCGGAGTGTTGATCCCATGACATGGTGGGGACACAGGTATTCTGTTCAATGACGCTCAGCTGAGTTTCATTGTTCGGCTGCCTCTCTTGCCCCAAGTTTCCTGAGTAAGGCCGCCACATTGGCAGGCCATCCATCGGGCCATAGTAATTGTGGTCAAAGTTGTCTTTCATCAGAGTGTCCTCCTCTAATGAATTTGGCGGAGCACGGCATCCTTCCGGATCACAATCTCCGTAGATCATTTCGACATCTGATCTTGGTATAAATCTCGGACTTTCTGTAGGAAAGCAAAAAGGTATAGGCACCTCTTCCCGAGACATATAACCGTCCTTGTTAAGGTAGGACTTCCATTCTTCATCTGTGTCAGAGGGATCTTCCTCATTGATAGCATGAACTGTCTGAGACACTGGGTGAAGAAAACCTCCACTGTGGAAGAAGTTTTGAAGGGGATGAAGACTTTCATCGTTGGCAACTGTCTGGGTACAGGTTGCAGAAAAACCAAGACCCTTCTTTGTTTTATTGTCAATAGGAACGACAAGCCATCCCCATCCTGTCGTATCGGTACTCTCGACCGCTTTGATAACATCTTTGTATGAAGAAATTGAAGTTCCTTCTTCGAACTGATTGTCCTTGCTCACCGATAGTGCTTGGAACTGAGTTCCATTAACCTCCTCGGGTTCCACACAAGTAGATGATGATAGGTTACTCACAAGCAAGGCTTGTTCCCCACAAACCGTGACAAGTTGATCGTTCTGGACGAACTTTAGCTTTTGGTGGAGGATCGAAGTAACCGCTCCAGCCTGATGTATCCAAGGTCTTCCTAATAAACAACTGTATATTGCCCGGATGTCCATGACCTGGAAAATGATTTTGAAAGTGTGAGGACCAATAGTTATGGGAAGATCAACTTCGCCGATAACTGTTTTTCTGGATCCGTCGAATGCTTTGACGACGACCTCACTGACTCTCATCGGAGGGCCCTTGAATGATAATTGCATCAAAGTGGACTTCGGCATAACATTCAGGGCTGACCCTGTGTCTACCAGTACGTTGGCTAAAGCATCGCCCTGGCAGTTAACTGTAATGTTGAGCGCCATGTTATGACGGCGACCCTCTTCAGGTAATTCTTCATCACTAAATCCCAAATTATTGTAGGAAGTGATGTTAGAGACAATGCTATCGAATTGTCTGACTGTTACATCCTGTTCCACAAAGGCTTGCTCCAAGACTTTCTGTAGAGCCTCTCTGTGTGCTTCTGAACTGAGTAACAGTGATAATACTGAGATCTTTGAATGAGTCTGTAACAGTTGATCAACAATGTTATATTCACTCCTCTGGATGAGCTTTAGCATCTCATCCTTGTCTTTTGAAAAGTCGGGATTACTAGATTGACCGACTGGCGGATCAGGAATTTCTGCCTGAAGTTCCTTTTCTTTGTTGGATTCTCCAACCCCTTGGTTGAAGATTCGACCGCTCCGTGTTACACGACTGATGTCTGTAATATTCACGACGGAGGGTAATGGAATTTCCTTTCCATTCTCGATTATTATTGCACCGTATTTGTAAGGGATTGCCTTAGCTGATTCATACGGTAGTGGCCCTGGTAGATAGATGACTATGGGAACCTTCTGATTTTTCTGACCATCATAAGTAATCTCGATCCGTTCCTGGTTGGGAACTTTAGATTCGTCAAGTAAAGGAATGATGGAAAAAACATCCCTGGTCCTATGATGACCAGAGATTGTGACAACATCCTCAACTTGATCGGCAAGGTAGTTCGGCGTCCAGTTGATGGGTCCAGAACCTGGATATGGACAAATTTCTCCATGATCGACCTGACCCTGAAGAGCTGCTCTCACAAGGTAACACCCTTGGTTACTTTCCGAACAGACGCTACAACTGTCATAGTTGTGTGGAGGCACCTGGCCACGCCCACTTTGAATACAATGTAACCTCACTAGGTTACCTTCCATTAATCGGACATCCTGACTTTGACGACGAGTAGGATTCCTATTATTGATACTAATCTGCTGAGTATCTTCATCCATGTAGATTGGCATCCACTAGTGATTTAACAAGTGCTGAAGTGCCTCCTGGACAAGGGTACAACCTCGATCATTTTTGCAACCCGCTGTACAATTTTGATAGTCATGTGATATTAAGAATCCAAGTCGGACCTGCTCAGCATGTAACTCTACCAGGTTGGTATTCATTACGCGGATATCGAAGATCTGAACCATGTTGATTTGATAGGAGTTCCTATCATGGTAGTCTTGGATCCATCCAAGATCCATCTGACGCTGGAGGGCCTCTTGTATGAAAGAGCATCCCTGTTTGTTTACCGAGCAAATCAGACAGGAACTGTAATCGTGCCGCGGCAGATTATAATACTGGCTTTGCCTTGAGTGCATCGCCACCAAGTTGACATTCATTGCACGGATGTCGTGGTTCTGAATGACGTCGGAATTCGTGTAAACCATGTTAACTTCACGAACTCGGTGCTCTTGGATCCATCCGAGATCCATCTGTTCCTGTAGAGATGATTGCACTACCGAACATCCTTGGTTGTCTTTAGAGCAGATATCATACTGGTGATAGTTATGAGGTGGCACATGGCCATATCCACTCTGTCTACAATGCATCTTGACCAGATTGGTTTTCAACAAGAGTACATCGTGAATTTGATAGACATTGTTAGTCTCTTTCTCAATCAGATTGACTGCAGCTTTCTCATGTTGAGGCAGCGGGTTCGTAAGAACATTAGGATTCGTATCTTTGAAAGATAAGAGCCCGCTCCTAACAAGCTTTTGCACGTCGGATTTGAAATTGAGACAAGTCTCAATGTTATGCCCTGAACCTCCTTGATGATAAGGGCATGTTTGATCTGCCTTAAACCAAAAAGGCGGATTTTCCGGAACTGTAAGAGGAGACTTAGTCTGAATGTGCCCCTTAGCCAGTAGTAACGGAAATAATTCTGCGTACAACATGGGTATAGGATCAAACCCTGATGGTCGTGTTGTACGGTTGTTGTTATATGGAGGACGAGCCTGCTGAAGAGGCTGTTGTGTCCTTTGTTGGTCAGGTTGGCTCTGCGCAACCTGAGGTTGATACATAGGAACAGGCGCGGGGCCGATAGCAGGAGTTACAGCTACTACTGGCTGATAACGTCGCCTTTGCTTTTCGAGAGAGATATTCCCAATATCTTGCTCTTTTTTCTTAGGGAGAGCACTACCATATTTTTTAGTACCGCTCGTCGATCCAGTGCCTTTTACCAAACGTCCTTCTCGGACGGCTTCCTCAAGACGTACACCCATACCGACCATTTCGGTGAAATCACTGGGCGCACTGGCGACCATTCGGCCGTAGTAAAATGAGCTCAAGGTCTTTAAGAAGATCTTTGCCATCTCTTTTTCCTCAAGAGGTGGACAAATTTGAGCGGCAATTTCACGCTACCTTTGAGCATACTCCTTAAAGGTTTCCTTGTCCTTTTGCGACATTGATCTGAGTTGATCTCTGTCGGGTGCCATGTCCAAATTGTACTTATATTGTTGGACGAAGGCAGTACCAAGATCTCTGAATGTACTGATCGTAGTACGGTTTAAACCCATGTACCATTTGAGTGCGGCACCGGTTAAATTATCCTAGAAGTAGTGAATCAGCAGGTCCTGATTCTCCGTCTGAGCTGACATCCGCCGAGCGTACATCACCAGATGGCTCTGAGGGCAAGAGTTACCCTTGTATTTTTCAAAGTCGGGCACTTGGAACTTGTACGGGACTTTCACATTTGGGACCAAGCAGAGGTCTGCGGCGTTCTTTCCAAATAAATCCTGACCGCGAATGGCTTGCAGCTCTTTCTACATTTCCAAGAACTGCTCCTGGAATTCATCCATTCTGTCAAACATAGTTTCCTTCTTACCAGAAGGTGTCTGTGGAATCTGTCCTTCCGGGACAGTGTGCACCACAGGGGGTGGTACCGTGACTACGGCAGTAAGTCTTGGCGCCTCCCGAAGTTTGTAACCTTCAGGAGTCTTCAGTATGCCCCTGGCATCTTCGCTTTCCCGAAGTTTGTAACCTTCAGGCCCAGCGGCTTCTGTTGCGATTCCCTGATCTTCAGTGATCGGCGGAACATATCCTTCCGGGATATAGTTAACAAGCATGCCCCACGGACGATCTTTCGGTATCTGATACCTAGGATCATACTTTTCTATGATGGGCGTTGAGGTGATCTCTGAGATCACAGTTCTTTGTAGCTGAGCTTCTGCCATGGCTTGCATGTTATTACGAAGCTTTCTCATATCCACTCTCAGAGCGTCGATCTCTTCTTTCAACTCTCTGTTTTCTTCCTCAAGATCATCCATCTTTTTCTGACGATTGGCCCGAGTATTATACGAATGAGACAGTTTGACTCTAGAACCGAGACACAAACGTGAGATTCGTAGGTAAGAAGAATACGCGATGTGAGAATGATGAATGCAATGATTATATTAATTGTTGTTTTTGTTTAATCAAAATAAACTTCGACAATTAGATTGCAAATATCAAACAGTGGGGAAACCCCTTTTTATTGATTTCCTAAGGATTACAGAAATGGAAATACAGTAGATTACAAAGTGCAGAAACAGAAACCTAAACTAATGGGTCCCGAGTCCTCTTCTTTGACCGGGGCGCTTGGACCGTTGTCGGGTTGTCATTCCTTTGCCAGGTGAAAGGAGCGAGCAAATTCCTTTGGTCATCTTGATTCTCTACAGCATGCTGCTCCAAAATTTCAATCAGAGCATCTTTCTCTTTTAGTAGTAGCTGTATTTGGATACACTCTACGTCGAGGGTGCGGCACTTGTTCTTCCAAGATCTTCTTTCCTTTTGAACTTTGTTGAGAGTAACCTGAAGCTTTTCAGTTTCCGTCATGAAGTACATGACAGTTTCCCTCGGTGGAAGAATTCCATAACGAGGATAAGGCATCTTTAGCTTGAGAGCTCTAGTTTGTACCCAATGGAGATAAGGCTCCACCGAGACACATTCCGGTTTTCCCAGAGACTCTCGTCCTTTCTTATGAACATGTTTCCAAGCTTGCACTATTTACATCTTTAGTGCTCTGTCATTTTCTCCTTCTTTGAAGAAAAGACCTTCCAGATGAACACCCAGTGGGATGTGTCTCATCGGGTATCCAAATTGACGAAGAACCAATGTTGGATGATAGTTGATTCCTCCTTTAGCTCCTATGAGGGGTACGCTGGGGAAGTTTCCACAACGGTCAATGATTCTGATTCCCTCATAAATCCTATTACACCAATCTATATCGGAATTGGTGAGAGACATGATCTTCTGCGACCAACGTAAGACACTCTTGTAATCCCAAAAAGCAGCAGACTTGGGCAAGTGAGAGATAAACCATTTATAAAGCAGAGGTACACAGCATGTGATCTCCCCTCCGCTGTACAAATTTCCCAAGTGTACAGAATGATACGCATCTGTGAGCAAAGTCGGCACAGGGTTTCCAATGAGAAAAACCTTAATAGCGTTGATATCGACGAAGTTATTGATGTTAGGAAACAAAAATAACGCATATGTGAGCAAGACAAAGATGCTTTCAAAAGCATTCGTGTTCCCTATACTAGCGAAGTACAGGGCTTTCTTTGTCAAGAACTGGGTTGGCAAACCTTGGATGCCACCCTTAGTGGTCAGGTGAGTCCTGACCTCAGACTCGTCCAAATGAATTGCTATTGCAATAGTCTGATTCTTTGGAATTTCTTCCAGTCCAGAAAATGGAGCTCGATCAGTGATATGTAAATCAGTCAGATGAGAATACTCCTTCAGCGTTGGTGATAGCTGGTAATCCGGGAATGTGAAACAATGATAAACCGGATCGTAGAACTGAATGAGCGCGTCCATGATCCCCTTAATCACATGGATTCTTAACAGTGGTAGCAAACCACCGTGCTTGGCTCTGAAAGCCTCTGGGTTAACGATCATCCTCGCTAACTTTCTCAAATCCTCTAGCTTTGGAACCTTGAAGGTATACTGGTGAGTTCTCCTTCTACCGAAATCCATTAATGCAATCTTTTTCTCTGATATTTGCAATCACAGTCTTAGTTTAATTTGAAAAACAGAGAGACTAGAAGAGAAGTTTTTTGAATGTTTTAATGTTTTATTAAATGGATGCATGAATGCAGCACACAAAAACATAGAAAAAACATGGGGTCAAAGGGTCGTTGTCATGAAGTCAAGGCTCTACCCATCCCCAAAGGTGTATACTAGGGTGATTTTTTGTACCTGTACTCATTATCATCAGCTCTTCCCAGGAAAGCAAGACAGCAAGCGGATCGCCAGCGAGTTGTAAAGCAATCTTAGAGTAAGTGCCATTCACCGAGAATAGATCACCAGCCTCAAATGAGGGTAGTATCGCGTAACAACTATTTCCGATAGTTTCCGCACTACGAAAAGGTTTGGCTCCTCAGCTTCTCAGACTTAACAACCGGCCCATTGGCTAGAAGAGTGAATGGGTTGCGTTGGTCAGCCTCCACTGAGGTTGATGGTCGACCCCGTCGCCATCACTTATCTTAAGTGTATACTCATTCTCACCACATGCGGCATCACACGCATTCCCAGTAGCAGAAAAATAAACACGTATAGCAATTAGGAAAAGCAGTATATATATTTGTCCTAATCATCCTAGACTTATAAAGCTATGATTCCTAAGTTCCTGACAGAAAATGGGTTCCCCGGCGGAAGCCTCAATCTGTGGTATTCACACAAGTGAAGAGAAAAAAGGGAAAAAGAAAGACAGGCCCCACGGTGGGCGCCATTTTTTCTGTAGCGAGCGATTTTGGACGCGGTTCTTAAGCGTTGGTCGCTCTCTGCGGTTTGAGCTTAAAACTACAGGTCGATTCATTTTTTATCCTATTGTGAGCTGAATAAGGAAGGGAAATAGATGTCTCCAATTAACCCTGCTTTGCATACTGAGTTTAAACAGCGGTCTGTTAGGTTACGAATGCTATCAATGTGGGGGGGCCTTGTACTGGTTATTTGTATTTTCGCCAGTACGGTTTTCTTTCTTTTTACCTGGGCAGAAGGTTTCTTGCGAGGAACAAGGATTAGGATGTTAGGACTGATGCTTTTGAATTACTGCTTTTGATTGATAGAGATATGGGATTTGGGTTTTTTGTTGATTGTGCTCGCTAAGATCTTTTCTTTCGATCTTATACCTACGTATTCCCGTTTACCGAAACAGGGAAATCAGAGCGTTCGTAGTTCCTCCTATTCTATGGGAGGAAATGAGTGTTTTGGTGTCTTGTTCAAAGCCCAAGACGTGAAGCGAAAGGTGATTTGTATCTTGTTCAAAGCCCAAGATGTGAAGCTGAAAGGTCTATTTGTGTCTTGTTCAAAGCCCAAGACGTGAAGCTGAAAGACCTCGGTTTTAGAGAGAATTTGTCATCTCTAAAGAGGGGAGAATGAGAATTACTTTAACTAGGATACGCGGATCCGAGCAATGCCATAATTTCCGAAGAAAGGGTTTTAACCTGAAGGAGAAGACTTTAACTCAGTTTAGAGCAATGCCATCTTTCCTTAGGAATTTCTCATGCTAAAAGAGGGACAGTGGCGTGGATATAGATGATCCAGAGGCTTGCCGCTTACAGCGATTAGATGAAGGGAAAGGAGTTGTTGATTTTTGTGTACTGTGAACGAGGCACAACTTTGATGCTAAAAGGTTGATTGGATCAACCAGTGGTTTTCTTATACAAAGCCTAAGAGGAGGCTAATTTCCGCTAGGAAAATCATTATACAAAGCCTAAGAGGAGGCTATTTTGTGTCCCGTACAAAGCCCGAGAGAGAGGCTAAAAGGTTTTGACCCGACGATGGAGTCTTTTGGTATCTCGTATAAAGCCCGAGATGGAGGCTAAAACGTTGTTTGACTCCGCTGGGGATGATCTTTGTACAAAGCCCAAGAGAAGGCTAGGGTTACTGTGTCAGTTAAGTGACAGGTCCAGTATATTGATTTTAAAGAGAAAATCAGTTCTTATATGAGCAACACTGTACTCATGGGTTAGATCTGAGGATCGGGGTTGTTTCCTTTTCTTTGAGGAAACTGGAAATCCAAAGGGTATTGAGACTGTCCGAGTCTGCGGGTTTCCTTCCTATTTTTGAAGAGTGCTTGAGAATGTCTTTGAGACTCAAGGAAGTTAGACTGTCCGTGTCTAGAGTTTTATCTTTTGTACTATGCTGTGAGAAACAGTAGTAGACTCTATGAAAGGATTGTTCTATGCAGATGACTAAGTTCTGTTCCTATACCTCTAGGAGGTCGTCGGGACAATTTGTACGAAGCCCAAGAGGAGGCTGGAAGCTTTTAAGAAGCCGATCGGTCCTTGTACGAAGCCCAAGAGGAGGCTATCATTCCCGGAGGAAGAGATCATTATACGAAGCCTAAGAGGAGGCTGTGAATACTTCTAAGAAGCCGTAGGGTCCTTGTACGAAGCCCAAGAGGAGGCGGGGTTGCTTTTAGGAAGCCTGTGGGTCCTTGTATAATGCCCAAGAGGAGGCCGATGCTTTTAAGAAGCCCGTGGGTCTATCATCTCCTTTCCATTAGGAGAGATAACTCTTTTAAAGATAAAAACCACTAGTAAACGTGCGAGGTTTACTATCCAGCGACTTTTAGCTTTTAAAGAGGGTTCCTTAGTTAAGGTCCAAGATTATGACCGTAGTGGGTACCCAAACCCCGAGACATTCAAGGCAAGCTATCCACAAGGAATAGATCAAGTCAGGAAAGTTCGAGAATTTGGAAGAAACTCAAAGATGCCATTCATGGAGAATACATTCATCTTGGGGAGTAGAGCTTCTTGACGATTCCTAAGGAGGACATCCGAAGAGAAGACTGTATCTGGTGCTCCTATTGGGGATCTAGGCGTCTATTTCAACGAATAAATGAAACGGCGTCACCTAGTTCTAGACATAGTTGCCGGGAAAACTCGAAATATCTATATTATTATTACACAGTAGATATGAGTTTATGAAAGGAGACTTACAGTGAGCAGCCCCATAATACAGTTTATAATATGAAAGCAGTAAACGAAAGCGATAACCACTTACTCGGTTGGAGTGCTTCCATGCTGTTTGGTTTGTTGTTCAACAAAGAAAGATTGAAAACAACAGTATATTCAAAATCAAAGGAGAAAGTGCTTTGAAAAAGAAAGATCTGGGGCTTACAGCTCAAGGAGAGGCCCAGGGTTTTATCAGTGAGCGCACTGTTTGACTTTGTACAGAGGGACTTATACAAGTGACTGGGGCCCAAAAATGGTTTTCTGTACAAAGGGATGGGTCTTACACTCTCTCAAGAGGCCCAAAAAGGTTTAAACGAAAAAGAGTGAGGCTTATAACACGGGGTAGGCCCAAATGATTTTTCGTTTAAAAATGGCGATCGCGCCGAGGTTTTCTTTTAACGCAGAGGGACTTATACAATAAGTGAGGCCCGAAATAGTTTTGGTTAAAAGGGGGTTGGGTCTTACACTCTAATAGAGGCCCAAAGTGTTTTTAATGGGTCTTATAGCTCAAGGAGAGACCCAAGGGTTATTTTGAAAAGGGCGACGATCGCGCCGTTTGTTTTTTACGGTATCGGGACTTATACAATATACTGAGGCCCAAAATGATTTGGTCAAAAAAGGATTGGGTCTTACACTCTATTAGAGGCCCAAAAAGTTTTAAGAAAAAGAAATGGGTCTTACTACTCGAGGGTAGGCCCAGGTTTATTTTAAAAAAGGCGACGATCGCGCCGTTTACTTGTACAGAGGGACTTATACAATGAATGAGGCCCAAAAAGTTTTTGTACAATGGGGGATGGGTCTTACACTCTCTCAAGAGGCCCAAAGTGTTTTGAAATGATTTATGAGGGTTGAATTAATCCAAAACCCTAATTTGTTTTCAAAATGTATTTAATTGAATAAAAATTCAATTAAAATGATCAAAAATTATTTAACACATGGAAAACAAATTGTGATCTTGGATTAATGCTTCAAAAATTAAGTATTGACCTACAAAATAATTAGAAGGCATTAAAAGTTGCAAAATCAATGTAGAAGAAATATTTAAAATGCCAAAAACAATCAAAATATTAATTCTTTACAAAAATATCAATTATATGAAATAAATAATATTTTTGGGATTTTTTGTTAAAATAAAATATTTTAACATTTTTGTGAATTATTAAAAAAAGAATCAACTCAAAATCATTAAAACTCAGAGAGAAATTAATTTTTGAATCAATTAAACAAAATCACAAAATTCAAATATTTGAATTTCTAAAAATGGCGCCAAGAACAAGCTGAAGAACACGCGCGTGTTCTTGGTTTCTCAGATTTGCATTTTCTATCCAATCTCCATGAATACGTAATCATATCATGCAATCCACATATCATTATGCTCGTCTCAACCTCACGATCATGTCTATGTACTTTAATTTCATTTAAATTAAACATACAACAAGAAATCACAAAGAGACCTCAAGAACCCTAATTTCTGCATGAAGGCTAGGATTTTTGATACACGATTCAAACAATGCAATTAATTGAGGGAAAACATTCCATGCATGATTATGAACATATGGCCAAATTATTGTGCGAGGAAATATGCATAGATTGAGAGATGACCAAGCATGTGCTTACCTCTAGGCCGTGACAGCAAGTTCAAAGTGATTTTTGATTTGGAGGTGTTACAGATGAGTGGTGATGATCTGAACAGCTTCCCTACACCCTATGGATTGTGTTTGGATGGTTGGACTTGATTGAAATTGGCTGGATCATTTTGTGGTACCTCAGCTGCACTTTGGTTAAAACCTTGAGCAACCAGCTGGTGATTTTGTGAAATTGATGTTTCAGAAGTAATCTAAGTGTTTGATCAGCTCATATGTGATGTATGTGAGGTGTGTGAGTGATTGGTTTGATTGGAATTGCTCTCAAACTCAAAACCCGATAGTGACTTGCCTTAGAAGGCAAAATTGAAGTGAAAGAAGAGATTTTGAGGAAAGCATCTGTTAGATGGCTTTGGTGTACTCAAACTGACCACAATTGAGCTCTATTTATAGTAGAGCAAGTTTGTTTTGAGATCCACAGTGAATGGCAACTGCAGCAGGTGTTTCCTCAATGTTGGCCAATGGAAATGCAAGTCTCCTCTAGCCATTGACTAGAGGTTAGGGCACAGAGCTATGGTCCCCTTGGTCTTGGATAAGTCTTGACTAATTTCAGATGAGAATGACTCAGTCCATGCCACCTTGATGGTTCCATTGAATGCCTCATTCCAAATTTGAAGTCTTGTCCCTATTTTGGCCATTCTAGGTTCAACATGCTATTTCTTGTTCCATGGACTTTGGAGGCTTGGCTCAGTGATTGTCCCCTTTAGATTCAATCCTCTGAGGTGTCCAAGTGGATAGGAGCAATTGAATTTGGCTGATTTTGGCAAATCGACCAAAGTTGCAAATTCTGCCTTGCCTTGACAGATTTTAGCAAGGCAACTTGCCAATGTCATATCTCATGGTGTAAGTTGAATTTGGCAATGTTCTTGGCCATTTTGGAAAGCTCTTACATGATACAACAACTGTTTGAACAAGTTTAGTTTTGATCTCTTTTGATTCCAAGTGAAAAATCCCCCTACATTTGGCAAAAAGTGAGGCAGAATCTGACTTAGTGAAAATTTCACTAAGTGTTGGAAAAAGTGACATTTTCACTTTTCAGCCACTTTGATCACTCCATAACTCAAAATACTTAATGAATTGGAATGACTTGTAGTTGAAGTTTTTGTAGGTGATAATGAGGGCTACAAATCCATCTTTGGATGAGAAAAAATGGCCTTGTGGTTTAGGAGTTATGGTCCTTCAAAGTTGGTACCCTTGCCACTTTATTTTTAACTTAGAAAAATTTCTAAGTTATATGGTTACCCCTTTTTCAAGTTATCTCACTTTTCTTGATTTTTATTGATGAATGATGATTCAAATCATACATTAACATCATTTTAGGGTTAAAAATCCATTTTGGTGAAAAATCTCAAAAAGTCAAAGTTGACTTTTGTGCACAGTTGACTTTTTATCAGATGAATTCCAAACTGTGCAATTCTTCAGGAAATCATGTCCTTGACCTAAACCAAACTTGATGGACATGTTCCATGGGTGTCATAGGGTATATTCAATCATGTATTAGGGTTTGGGAGCATGTCTTGGTCAAAAGTCAAAGTTACAGTTGACTTTTCCCTTAAAACCCTAATTGTGGTGCAGATGAAATTGAGACTTGTTGCTCAAGCTTCTTGGATTAATCCATTGTCCCAAATGGATCAATATGGTATATTAGAGACCCTCAAATCATCTCTTGAGGTCTTGGCTCATGATTTGTCCCAAAAGTCAACTTAGGGGTGAATTAAGTCAAGAAACCCTAATTCCTGATTTTTTATGAATGCATCCCTTGAGGTAAAATTGACTTGATGCATGGGTTAATGAGGTTCCATGAAGTATATTAGGTTATGTTTTGGATCAATGGCTTGTGCCCAGATGAAACTTTTCATCTGGAGGCCCTGGGTGATCAAAACCCTAATTTGGTGACACTGGCGATCTTGAGGCTTGATCCACCTAGAAGGGAGCAACCTTGTGCTTAATCCTTGAAGTGGGAGTCCTTTTGATCCTTTGAGGATGTTTGAGAGATTAGACAAGTTGAAAATCAAGTCATTTCTTGATTGAGCCTTTGTCTAAAGCTCAGAGAGGGCTTGAAACCCTAATTTTGATTGAAGTGGATGCTCACCCATCTTTGAGGCATTTGGTGAGGCATGATGGTTCGTCCATATTGTGATGATGATTTGCACAATGATGGGAAATCTTAGTGGTCAAAATTTGGGGTATGACAATGGGGACAACTTGTCATTCCTACTAGCAATGCAACAAAGAAGGGTCTTGGTTTTTCTGTAACCTATACTCAGACAGCTGCTAAAGATGAAAGTTTTCATCCCCTTCAAAACTTCTTCCATAGTGGAGGTTTTCTTCATCCGGTGTCTCAAGCAGTACATGCTATCAATGAGGAAGATCCCTCTGACACGGATGAAGAATGGAAGTCCTATTTGAATGAGGACGGTTATATGTCTCAGGGAGAGGTGTCTACGCCATTTTGCTATCCCGCACAGAGTCCGAGATTTATACCAAGGTCAGATGTCAAAATGATATATGGAGATTGTGATCCGGAAGGATGCTGTGCTCCGCCAAATTCATTAGAGGAGGATACTCTGATGAAAGACAACTTTGACTACAATTACTATGGCCCAATGGATGGTCTGCCAATGTGGCAGCCTTACCCAGGAAATTTGGGGCAAGAAAGTCAGCCGAACAATGAAAATCAGCTGACCATCATTGAATAGAATACCTGTGTCCCCACCATGTCATGGGATCAACACTCAGGTCATCCTGAAGCTACTCAACATGAAGATGAATTCGCAACGTTTGCAGGACTCAAATTCATCAACTATGCTTTTCCTGAGGTTAACGTCATCGAGAGGGATGACTCATCCAGTTCCAAAGAAGTTTGGGACACCTTGGGACAACCGAGTGGAAAATGTGACTTTATGGTCAAGTACGCCGCTCCCGAAAGCTCTCGTATCAGGCTCGAAGACATCCAGCCAACTGGATGGGGAGATACAGCTGAGAGCACAAATGCTGTGCAAAATGCAACTTAGGAATTCTCCTACGACAATTCTGCCTGGGAAACAGATTCCAATGATCCCGCTCCACCAGAAATCAGCGTTATGTCTGAAGACAAATCAAGGAAGGTGCCAGACTTTGTGATTCACCGAGGAGTTCGCCGCCAATGGGTTGCCGTCGAGGTTCCAAAGGTCGTTCATCAGTCAAAGTAATTGTCATCTTTAACCTTTCACCTGGCCCAGGTGAAACAGATGTTTTAATAGGGCTCGCTTTCTGTAAATTTCCCTCTTCGCTTTGCCCGAAGCGACAGAGTTTTGTTTTATAGGGTTGTAGTTTCAAGGATCGACTTATTCATTAATAAAATAACGTCATTCTATAATTTCCGCATTAATTGCTGTTTTCTCTTTTTGATTTTTCAGAAAATGGTAATCCTAAAAAACAATTCAAATAAAAACAAGCAGTAAAATAAATACACTGCACACACTTGCATTTTCTCTTTCTCTTCTAAACACGAATCATCACGTCATGCAGATTGCTTGTTTTAAACCCAGTTGAAACATACGATCCGATGCCTTCTCCCAACTTTGAGTTCCCGGTATTCGAGGCTGGAGAAGAAAATGACGACAAAATTCCAGAAGAGATCTCCCGATTACTCAGACAAGAGGAAAAGTCCATTGAACCTCACAAAGAACCGTTGGAAATGGTAAACTTAGGTTCAGAGGAAGAAAGAAAAGAGATCAGGATTGGGGCACTGCTCAGTCCAACTGCCAGAGAGGGTTTGATAAAGCTTCTCAAAGAATTCCCCGATGTATTCGCTTGGTCCTATCAGGATATGCCAGGGTTGGATACCAGCATCGTGGAACATCATTTACCATTGAGATCGGAATGTCCGCCAGTAAAGCAGAGGTTAAGACGCACTCACCCGGACATGGCCATCAAAATCAAAGAGGAGGTACAGAAACAGATTAACGCGGGTTTCCTCGCTACGTCTGAATATCCTCAATGGTTAGCCAACATCGTACCTGTTCCAAAAAAGGACAGAAAGGTCAGAATGTGTGTCGACTACCGAGATCTGAACAAGGCAAGTCCAAAGGACGACTTTCCTTTACCACACATTGACATGCTGATAGACAACACAACAAAGTTTAAAATTTTCTCCTTCATGGATGGATTCTCGGGCTATAACCAGATCAAAATGGCGCCGAAAGACATGGAGAAAACTTCGTTCATTACCCCATGGGTACCTTTTGTTACAAGGTAATGCCGTTCGGTTTGAAGAACGCCGGGGCAACCTATCAAAGGGCCATGACTACTCTGTTTCATGACATGATACATAAGGAAATCGAGGTATATGTCGATGATATGATTGCAAAATCAAAAACAGAGAGTGAGCACGTTGAACATCTGTCAAAATTATTCGAACGTCTAAGAAAATTCAAGCTCCGCTTGAATCCCAACAAGTGCACCTTCGGTGTCTGTTCAGGGAAACTACTAGGGTTCATCGTCAGCCAGAAAGGAATTGAGGTTGATCCTGACAAGGTCAAGGCCATTCAAGAAATGCCTTCGCCGAAAACTGAAAAACAAGTCAGAGGATTCTTGGGACGTTTGAACTACATCTCCAGATTCATATTCCTTATGACCACCACATGTGCGCCGATTTTTAAATTACTCAAAAAGAACCAGGATTGCGTTTGGTCAGAAGACTGCCAAACTGCCTTCGACAGTATTAAGGAATACCTATTGAATCCTCTGATTCTATCACCTCCAGTGGAAGGAAGACCACTGGTCATTTACCTCACAGTCCTAGAGGACTCAATGGGATGTGTACTTGGCCAACAAGACGAAACCAAAAGGAAAGAGTCTGCCATTTACTATTTGAGCAAGAAATTCACCGACTGCGAGACTCGGTACACGATGCTTGAGAAAACTTGTTGCGCTTTGGCTTGGGCAGCCAAACGTCTTCGCCAGTACATGATTCATCACACTAATTGGTTGATCTCAGAAATGGATCCAATCAAGTATGTCTTCGGAAAACCTGCTCTTACGGGAAGAATTGCCCGTTGGTAGATGTTGTTATCAGAATATGACATAGAGTACCACACTCAGAAAGCCGTTAAGGGAAGTATTTTAGCCGATCATTTGGCTTATCAACCGATTGACGATCAAGAATCAATCGGGTTTGACTTCCCAGACGAAGATGTCATGTATCTAAAAATGAAAGATTGCGATGAACCGCTACCCAGTGAAGGGCCAGAACCAGGTTCCCAATGGGGACTTATCTTTGACGGAGCAGTTAATCACTATGGAAATGGAATTGGGGCAGTAATTGTTACCCCTCAGGGTACCCACATTCCTTTCACTGCTAGACTTACGTTCAAGTGTACGAACAACGAGGCCGAATACGAAGCTTGTATTATGGGTCTCGAGGAAGCGATTAATTTAAGGATCAAAAACTTGGACGTATATGGCGACTCAGCCTTGGTCATCAATTAGATAAAAGGAGATTGGAACACATACCAATCAGGATTGATTCATTACAAAGACTATGCAAGAAGGTTGTTACCCTTCTTCAACAGAATCGAGTTTCATCACATCCCTCGTGATGAGAATCACATGGCTGATGCATTAGCCACTCTCTCTTCTATGATTAGTGTAGGTCAATGGAATGACATACCTAAGATTGACATGATGCGCCTTGAACGGCCCGCTTACGTCTTCACGATTGAAGCAGTCATAGATGACAGACCTTGGTATCACGATATCAAATGCTTCCTTCAGAAACAAGAGTACCCATCTGGGGCACTCAGAAAAGACAGGAAAACCCTCAGAAGATTGGCTGGAAACTTCTTCCTGAGCGGTGACACTTTCTATAAGAGAAATTTTGACATGGTCTTGCTCCGATGCGTAGACAGGCCAGAAGCAGACATGCTTATGAAAGAAATTCATGAAGGATCCTTTGGCACTCATGCCAACGGACACACAATGGCGAGAAAAATTCTGAGAACACGGTACTATTGGTTGACCATGGAATCCGACTGCTACAAGTACATGAGGAGGTGTCACAAGTGTCAGATATACTCCGACAAAATTCATGTACCGCCATCACGTCTTAAAGTTCTCTCTTCCCCGTGGCCTTTTTCCATATGGGGAATCGACATGATCGGCTTGATCGAACCTAAGGCTTCAAACGGACATCGGTTCATCCTGGTAGCTATTGACTATTTCACCAAGTGGGTCAAAGCAGCGTCGTACGCTAATGTAACCCGACAAGTGGTGGTCCAATTTATCAAAAACAATATCATCTACCGTTATGGTGTTCCAAGCGAGATCATTACTGATAATGGATCTAACTTGAACAATAAGATGATGAAGGAGTTGTGCGCAGAGTTCAAAATCGAACATCATAACTCATCTCCCTACCGACCAAAGATGAACGGAGCGGTAGAAGCGGCTAACAAGAACATCAAGAAGATCGTTCAAAAGATGGTTGTAACTTACAAAGACTGGCACGAGATGCTACCCTTTGCTCTTCACGGTTATCGCACATCTGTTAGCACTTCAACCGGGGCTACCCCTTTCTCTCTAGTCTATGGCATGGAGGCAGTTCTCCCCATAGAAGTAGAGATCCCATCAATCCGAGTACTGATGGAAGCTAAGCTCACCGAAGGTGAATGGTGTCAAAGCCGACACGACGAATTAAACCTGATCGAAGAGAAACGAATCACGGTACTATGTCGCGGTCAGTTGTATCAGCAGAGAATGAAGAAGGCGTTCGACAAAAAGGGTCCGACCTCGTGTCTTCAGAAAAGGGGACCTTGTGCTCAAGAAGATACAATCATTCCTTACTGATTCCCGGGGCAAGTGGACTCCGAATTATGATGGCCCCTATGTGGTCACAAAAGCTTTCTCAGGCGGCGCCTTGAGACTTGCAACCATGGACGGAGAGGAATTTGCCTACCCCACGAATGTTGATGTAGTCAAGAAATACTTCGCCTAAACTAAAAAAAAAAAAAAAAAAAAAAAAAAACGTCTCGGTGGATTGAAAACCCGAGAGGGCGGTCCAGGCAAAAGTTAGAGACATATAAAAAAATCATCCCGATGGATTGGAAACATCATAGTACAATCCAAGCAAAAATTAGGGATAATGGCAAGTAACTATGTTCAACAGAGGCAAGTCCCTCAGCAGCAGCAGTTACATCATCCATCAGAGGAAAACTCCAGTCAAGGTCATCTTCGACAGAAGCTCAGGATGTCCCAAATTCAAAGTTGGTAGAAGGATAGTGGTCGTTATGTTTCAATGTAGCCCTTTTTTCCCTGTAAATTACCATTTTCAAACTTTGTATACATTATTTAGAATCACGCGTTTGGCTGATCTCCATCTTATTAATAAAATTTGAGCCCTTGTGCTTTTGTTTGTAATTCTTATTTGTGTTTAGCTTTACAGAATGGCGTTTTAACATGATTAACGATTCTTGAAATAAAACAAAAATAAATTTACTTGGTAAAAATTTTTCTGCTTTTAAAATAAAGATGGCAATTTCTTTTGACTACTGAACATCAAAAGAACATCAATCGCTTCTCCAGAAGTAAGCAAACTTCAAAGTGCAGAATCAAAGTGCTCCTTCTAACCCAGTACGCCTGAATGAAGGGATCAACTGTGTTAGAGACCTTTTTTCGTCTGACACCCCTCGGCCGAGTTCTTATCTCCTAAGCCTGATCAACGGTATTCCCCGCATGGACTATCTCTCCTAAGCAAGATGGAATTGCTATCTTGAACCAGCGATATCTCTACACGCCCCGCGATGGCCGAGTATCCAGTCATGTTCATCTTTTAGTTTGTGTGTCGCGTCAGTTTTGTCAGCATAGACATACATGCATTATTGATTTACATTCGCATTCATATTGCATCAATATCACTCTAGTCGGTCTTGTCCCCTGGTGATAAAAAGTCCTCTCAATCGAGTTGTCAAGTTTTTTCCTCGTCAGGAAGTACGGCGTCTGAACAATCTCTCTCCTCCAATTTATTTCTGGAATGAAGTTGGCTCCTCGACCACTTTGATAACTTGAACCTCTGAAAGACCAGAGGAACCTTCAGTCAGCATCACTCTTCGCCATTGAAGATGATATCCTTGCTTTCCCGGATTAAAGAAAAATCCCCCAGAGAAAGCCTCCTAAACAGAGATTTGGCAGTACAGCTGCCATTCTCCGAAAAGATCGCTGATGAAAAGGTCATCGGCACCTCAAATTTGGACCGCATCACATAGCATTTCTCCAGGAAGATCCCGAGAAAAATTTGATGTAAGATCCCAAGTGGAAACAGTCTCTCAAGAGACTCGCTTTCCCCCAGTAGAATCGACAAATGGCGTCTCCAAACAGAGAAGTTTGTGCAACTCTACAACTCAGACGACTGGGTTCTCTAGCAAGTCTGACGTCAAAACTTTTTCCGTCAGATGGCATCTCCCCAGGAAAATTCGGCGAGAAGTTTGAGGGAAATCGCTACGAATAGCGTCCCTTGTCAAAAAGTTTATTGACAAAAGAAACTAAGACCAGTTCCTTGGTAGGAAACCAGGATCGAGGGGAAGTTTAAATCAGAAATTGAGACCAGTTCCTTGGTAGGAAACCAGGATCGGGGGGAAGTTTGTTTCCGCAACTAAGACCAGTTCCTTGGCTGAAGACCAGGATCGAGGGGAAGTTTACCTTTTCTAAGCATCATTGCTTAGCAAAAGAAGATGAATGCGTAAGCTACCATTCATAACCACCATCAAAATTTCGGGTATTCCGATATTTAATCCTCTTGCACCCCGAATGCCCGAATACCTTCGTCATTCACACCTTCGGGTCCAAGAAGATTAAATAGGGGCATCTGTCATACCCCAAATTTTGACCACTAAGATTTCCCATCATTGTGCAAATCATCATCACAATGTGGATGAACCATCATGCCTCATCAAATGCCTCAAGGGTTGTTGAGCATTCACTACAATCAAAATTAGGGTTTTAAGCCCTCTCAGAGCCTTAGACAAAGGATCAATCAAGGAATGACATGATCTTCAACTTGTCTAACCTTTCAAACATCCAAAATGGATCAAAAGGACTCCCACTTCAAGGATTAAGCACAAGGTTACTCCCTTCTAGGTGGATCAAGTCTCAAGATCGCCAGTATCACCAAATTAGGGTTTTGGTCGACCAGGGCCTCCAGATGAAAAATTTCATCTGGACACAAGCCAAAGATCCAAAACACAACCTAATGTACTCCATGGAACCTCATGGACCCATTCATCAAGTCAATTTTGCCTCAGGGGATGCATACATCAAAAATAAGGAATTAGGGGTTCTTGACCAAATTCACCCCTAAGTTGACTTTTGGGACAAATCATGAACCAAGACCTCAAGAGAGGATTTGAGGGTCTCTAATAAACTATATTGATCCATTTGGGACAATGGATTGATCTAAGAAGCTCGAGCAACAAGTCTCAATTCCATCTGCACCACAATTAGGGTTTCGCGAGGAAAGTCAACTGTAACTTTGACTTTTGACCAGGACATGCTCCCAAACCCTAGGACATGCCTCAATATACCCTATGACACCCATGGAACATGTCCATCAAGTTTGATTTAGGTCAAGGACATAATTTCCTGAAGAATTGCACAGTTTGGAATTCATCTGATAAAAAGTCAACTGTGCACAAAAGTCAACTTTGACTTTTTGAGATTTTTCACCAAAATGGATTTTTAACCCTAAAATGATGTTAATGTATGATTTGAATCATCATTCATCAATAAAAATCAAGAAAAGTGGGATAACTTGTAAAAGGGGTAACCATAAAAACTTAGAAAATTTTCTAAGTTAAAAATAAAGTGACAAGGGTACCAACTTTGAAGGATCATAACTCCTAAACCACAAAGCCATTTTTTCTCATCCAAAGATGGATTTGTATCCCTCATTACCCTCTACAAAAACTTCAACTAGACCTAAGCCCAATTCATTAAGGATTTTGAGTTATGGAGTGATCAAAATGGCTGAAATATGAAAATGTCACTTTTTCCAACACTTAGTGAAATTTTCACTAAGTCAGAATCTGCCTTCACTTTTTGCCAAATGTAGGGGGATTTTTCACTTGGATTCAAAAGAGATCAAAACTAAATATGATCAAACAGTTGTTATATCATGTAAGGGCTTTCCAAAATGGCCAAGAACATTGCCAAATTCCATTTGAGTCATGAGATATGACATTGGAAAGTTGCCTTGCTGAAATCTGTCAAAGGCAAGGCAGAATTTGCAACTTTGCTCGATTTGCCAAAATCAGCCAAATTCAAATGCTCCTATCCACTTGGACACATCTGAGGATTGAATCTAAAGGGGACAATCACTGAGCCAAGCCTCCAAAGTCCATGGAACAAGAAATAGCATGTTGAACCTAGAATGGCCAAAATAGGGACAAGACTCGAAATTTGGATTGAAGCATTCAATGGAAGCATCAAGGTGGCATGGACTGAGCCATTCTCATCTGAAATCAGTCAAGACTTATCCAAGACCAAGGGAACCACAGCTCTGTGCCCTAACCTCTAGTCAATGGCTAGAGGAGACTTGGATTTCCATTGGACAACATTGGCCAAACCTACTTACCAGTTGCCATTCACTATTCCTTGCAAAACAAACTTGCTCTACTATAAATAGAGCTCAATTGTGATCAGTTTGAGTACACCAAAGCCATCTAACAGATGCTTTCCTCAAAATCTCTTTCTCTTGGCAAAAATGCCTTTCTTAGCAAGGTAACTATCGGGTTTTGAGTTTGAGGGCTTTTCCAATCAAACCAATCACTCACACACCTCACATACATCGTATAGAAGTGATCCAAACACTCACATAACATCTGGAACACTGATTTCACAAAATCACCAGCCAATTGCTCAAGTTCTTGACAGTTTTGCAGTTGAGGTGCCATCTTCAACTCCAAACCATTTCAATCCATTCCAAGCACTCAGACACATCACTTGGTACCTAGGGAAGCTATCCACATCATTGGAACCTAGCTGTAACACCTCCAACACAAATCACGATCACCAGCTGCAAGTAGTAAGCATGAGCTCTTCTAACTCTATGATCCATGCAATTTTTGCTGCACAATAATTTGGCCATATGTTCATAATCATGCATGGAATGTTTTCCCTCAATTAATTGCATTGTTTGAATCTTGTATCAAAAATCCTAGCCTTCATGCAGAAATTAGGGTTCTTGAGGATTTTTCATGATTTCTTGTTATATGTTTAATTTAAATGAAATTAATGGACATAGACATGATCGTGAGGTTGAGACGAGCATAATGATATGTGGATTGCATGTTATAATCAAGTATTCAGGGAGATTGGATAGAAAATGCAAATCAGCCAAACCCAGAACACGCGCGTGTTCTTCGGCTGTTCTTAGCGCCATTTCTTTCAAATTCAAATATTTGAATTTTGTGATTTTTATTTAATTGATTCAAAAATTAATTTCTCTCTGAATTTTAATGATTTTGAGTTGATTCTTTTTTTAATAATTCACAAAAATGTTAAAATATTTTATTTTATCAAAAAATCCCAAAAATATTATTTATTTCATATAATTGATATTTTTGCAAAGAATTAATATTTTAATTGTTTTTGACATTTTAAATATTTTTTCTACATTGATTTTGCAACTTTTAATGCTTTTTAATTATTTTGTAGGTCAATACTTAATTTTTGGAGCATTAATCCAAAATCACAATTTGTTTTTCATATGTTAAACAATTTTGATCATTTTTAATTGAATTTTTATTCAATTAAATACATTTTTGAAAACAAATTAGGGTTTTTGGATTAATTCAACCCTCATAAATCATTTTCAAATCACTTTGGGCCTCTTGAGAGAGTGTAAGACCCAACCCACTTGTACAGAAATATTTTGGGCCTCATTCGTTGTATAAGTCCCTCTGTACATTTTCAAATAAACGGCACGATCATCGCCTTTTGAAAAATAACCTTGGGCCTCTCCTTGAGCTATAAGACCCATTCAAAAACACTTGGGCCTCTAATAGAGTGTAAGACCCAATCCCCTTTTAACCAAAACATTTTGGGCCTCACTTATCGTATATGTCCCTTCGCGTTAAAAGAAAACCTCGGCGCGATCGCCATTTTAAACGAAAAATCATCTGGGCCTACCCTCGAGTAGTAAGACCCATCTCTTTTTCTTTAAACTCTTTTGGGCCTCTTGAAAGAGTGTAAGACCCATCCCTTTGTACAGAAAACCTTTTTTGGCCTCAGTCACTTGTATAAGTCCCTCTGTACAAATTCAAACAGTGCGCTCACTGATAAAACTCTGGGCCCTTCCTTGAGCTATAAGCCCCAAATCTTTCTTTTTCAAAGCACTTTCTCCTTTGATTTTGAATATACTGTTGTTTTCAATCTTTCTTTGTTGAACAACTAACCAAACAACATGGAAGCTCTACAACCGAGTAAGTGGTTATTGCTTTTATTTACCGCTTTCATATACATATAACTGTATTGTGGGGCTGTTTCACTGTAAGTCTTCTTTCATAAACTCATATCGACTGTGTAATAATAGTATAAATATTTAGAGTTTCCCCGACAACTACGTCTAGCACTAGGTAAAGTCGTTTCAATCACTCTTAAATAGTCAAAACTAGGATTACCAGACACAGTCTTCCCTCCTCTTGGGGTTAAACAATATGGAGATATGAAATGCAGCATTCTCTGTGAACCCTTTCATAGACTGTCACTTGTAGAAGTTGTCAAAGAAACTCTATTCCCCAGAGATGATCTCTTCTCCGTGAATTGCATCTCTTGAGTTTCTTCCAAATTCTCGGACTTTCCTGACTTTGATCTATTCTCGGTGAATAGCATTGCCTTGAATTTCTTGGGGTTTGGGGACCCATCGGCTTCTTAAAAGCAATCGGCCTCCTCTTGGCCATCGTACAAGGACCCACAAGCTTCCTAAAAGCAACCCCGCCTCCTCTTGGGCTTAGTACAAGGACCCTACGGCTTCATAGAAGTATTCACAGCCTCCCCTTAGGCTTCGTATAATGATCTCTTCCTCCGGGAATGATAGCCTTCTCTTGGGCTTAGTACAAGGACCGATCGACTTCTTAAAAGTTTCCAGCCTCCTCTTGGGCTTCGTACAAATTGTCCTGACGACCTCCTAGAGGTATAGGAACAGAACTTAATCATCTGCATAGAACAGTTCTTTCAAAGAGTCTACTACTGTTTCTCAAAGCATAGTACAAAAGATGGAACTCTAGACACGGACAGTTGTTGAATGCAGTATAGGGCAAGCAAGCAAAAATATTTATTTCCGGAAGAATTCCCTCCGGGATTTATGTCGTGTCCACAGAGATCGGTTCGAGGGAAAGAATGTCGTTTGACAATCTCTCGCGTTAATGAGTTTGGATTAAATTATGGTTCAAACAAGAAAACATAAAAGTAAATATTAAAACAAAAAGAAATCATTCTTCAGAGAGAAAAACTCGTCCGGCAATGCATATAAATCACTCCTCACAAACTTAAACTTACCGACCAGTTATACTCCACCTACAATACACCTCAATATCACCCAGCATCGCTCACAACACAGGTTATGTCTAACGCAAAGTTGAGAAAACAACCGTGTTACTCTCTTCGTCACTCTCGCGAGCGAAGCCTCGAAACACGGAAGGCATTAAGCTTCGACGCCTATTGAAGATTGTTAGCCCTAAATCTATCTCTAGAATCCAGAAACTAACAGACAATCATCCCTAATCGAAGTTTGCGAAGGTTATGTCTAACGCAACCCAAACCCCGCGCATAAAGCAAAAATCAGAGACAATTACCAATAAAGATTTGTAAAGCAAGTTTTATACAACGCCATGGGCGACAAATATACATGAGTTTGCAGCAAATACATATACAAAACCCAACCATAAAGAAAAACACAAAGAAAAAGAGAAATGAACCAAACATCTCGCGGATTGTCGGAGCCGGTCGACGATCAATCCACCCCGGTTCATCCGTATGCATGCTCCACAGTTGTTTTCTAAGCTCTCCAATGAAAAATGAAGTTTGATGGAAGTGGGATCAAGAAACCCCAAAACCATCCCTAACAAAATGAATGAAAATCTAATATATACAATCAGAATTTCGCAGGTTCGCTAGGCGAACCTTTCATTTGCTAGGCGAATGGCTCAAAAAATGGCACATAAGTGCCTCTGAAATGCTAAACCGCCCTTGCTTTCCTTCGCGGGTTCGCGACGCGAACGTTTTATTCGCCTAGCGAATGCTCGCTAGGACGTTCGCGAAGCGAACTTTGGTCTTTTTCTCCTTTGCAACTTTCTGCCTCTACTCGCTGGGACCTTCGCCAGCCTTCGCTAGGCGAACCTTCGCTATCACACTCGCTAGGCGAACATGACAGAAAAACAGCCCCTTATTTGACCACAACTTCTGAACCGTAGCTTCGATTTACGCACGGTCGAAAGTGCTGGAAAGCTTATTCAATGCTCTTCAAAACAATGGCATAATGGCCTTCATTAGTTACCTACAAAAATGAGATAAAAATAAATTAAACCAAGTAATATTTACACGTTACGCAATATGTACACTAAAACGTAAAGTAAACGTATTTATAAACAAATCGGGTGTTATTCAAACGATATCAACAAAAAGTATCGATAAGTGCAACAAAACATATACACAAAAATAGGTACAATTTGCACTTATCAAACTCTCCCCAACTTACCTAATTGTTTGTCCACAAACAAGAATCAAATAAACTTGAAAATGCGCAAGAAATAACCAAAGAATGACGCATCAACTGGTTTTGAAAAACGGAAACGAATGAATGGTTCAAATGAAAACGGTACACACAAAAAGTAAATACTTACCACTAAACTGCAACAATAACATAGTCACGAAACAAAAGCAAAGTACAAAAGTCATGCCAAAAATTCTAAAACAACACAAGTTCAAATGTGAATCACACCTAGCAAAAACAATCATCGGTAGATGAAAAACACAAAATGAGGTTCTTTCACTCACACAACAATCTTGCAAACAAAAGACTAAATTATGCATACATCCACAAATTCACATTGAAAATACAAAGGCAAGAATCACAAGGGCTTTTCAAGGTTGTAGCGTGGTCGGGTAAACAAACAAGGGGCAATTTCTAAAGGTAATTGAAACAAAAACTTGCCTAAACCTAAGGGAGTGAAAACTCACAAAGATTCACACACAAAATTTCAACCAACTTCTTCCAAAATCCCAAGTGCTACACAACACACAATACTTATTTAGCACAATTATTGCAACTCTTTTTGTTTCCTTTTTCAAGGATTTTTCTTTTTTTCTTTCTTTTTCACTTTTTTTTTCTTTTCTTTGTCATATTTTTCTCTTTTTTTCTTTTCTTTTTCAATCCTCATAGAATTCAACCAATGAGTATACAATCATCCTCTCCCCAACTTGAATTCAACCGCACCATCATGTGAATACTCCCTACTTTCTAAGGCAAGGAAAAAATCCATACAACAACACAAAGTTGAGGTCCAAGAAAAAACAAAATCCATTCAAAAATAAGTGAACTAAATACTCATAGACAAGCATTAAGTTCAAATAGAATCATGGATCAAAAAGCTCAAAGGGGTTACGAATTCTCACACACTCACAAGGTGAATTGACTATTTGGCTAAGGTAGTTGTGCTCAAAATGAAACAATTGCCTTGATCCTTTTCATGCATTCATATAATCAACACAAATAAAAGATTCAACATAATAAAATTCAGTTATAACAAGAATGTTGGTTCTCCGCGCATATATGAACAATGGAAAGCCACCTCACAAAAAGGTTGGGAACTAAAGTGATTCACAATAGAACAAGTATACAAAAGAATGGATGGCATGGAAGTTTGTAAAATGCCTAAGTATCATGAATATGCTAAAGTATAGAAAGCGATAAATACATACCTTAGACGTGTACAAAACTTAACAAAATCATTACCATACATCCGCAAGTTGGAACGAACTAACTTGGAAAATCACCAAAGCATCCTCAAGTAAGTCAATCAAAATCTGTGAGCAAACAACAACCAAAAACATTCGAAAAGAAAAACTATAAAACATGCGTGTTTTACATCGTAAGCTCGACGCCTTTACGGTGCTTAATTAGAAACTTCCTTCATTCATGCCATGGTGATTCTCACCGCGCAACCAAAAGCAAGTGTCCTAACCAAACACTTGAACAAACGTCAAAATGTACAAGTATCAATATAAACAAGTGAAAATATACAACATGTACGATATCTACAAAACTCAAAAACAAAGAAACTATCGCAATGCGATTCAATATCAAAACCAATCCCCGGCAACGGCGCCATTTTGTTGGATGCAGTATAGGGCAAGCAAGCAAAAATATTTATTTTCGGAAGAATTCCCTCCGGGATTTATGTCGTGTCCACAGAGATCGGTTCGAGGGAAAGAATGTCGTTCGACAATCTCTCGCGTTAATGAGTTTGGATTAAATTGTGGTTCAAACAAGAAAACATAAAAGTAAATATTAAAACAAAAAGAAATCATTCTTCAGAGAGAAAAACTCGTCCGACAATGCATATAAATCACTCCTCACAAACTTAAACTTACCGACCAGTTATACTCCACCTACAATACACCTCAATATCACCCAGCATCACTCACAACACAGGTTATGTCTAACGCAAAGTTGAGAAAACAACCGTGTTACTCTCTTCGTCACTCTCGCGAGCGAAGCCTCGAAACACGGAAGGCATTAAGCTTCAACGCCTATTAAATATTGTTAGCCCTAAATCTATCTCTAGAATCCAGAAACTAACAGACAATCATCCCTAATCGAAGTTTGCAAAGGTTATGTCTAACGCAACCCAAACCCCGCGCATAAAGCAAAAATCAGAGACAATTACCAATAAAGATTTGTAAAGCAAGTTTTATACAACGCCATAGGCGATAAATATACATGAGTTTGCAGCAAATACATATACAAAACCCAACCATAAAGAAAAACACAAAGAAAAAGAGAAATGAACCAAACATCTCGCGGATTGTCGGAGCCGGTCGACGATCAATCCACCCCGGTTCATCCGTATGCATGCTCCACAGTTGTTTTCTAAGCTCTCCAATGAAAAATGAAGTTTGATGGAAGTGGGGTCAAGAAACCCCAAAACCATCCCTAACAAAATAAATGAAAATCTAATATATACAATCAGAATTTCACAGGTTCGCTAGGCGAACCTTTCATTCGCTAGGCGAATGGCTCAAAAAATGGCACATAAGTGCCTCTGAAATGCTAAACCGCCCTTGCTTTCCTTCGCGGGTTCGCGACGCGAACGTTTTATTCGCCTAGCGAATGCTCACTAGGACGTTCGTGAAGCGAACTTTGGTCTTTTTCTCCTTTGCAACTTTCTGCCTCTACTCGCTGGGACCTTCGCCAGCCTTCGCTAGGCGAACCTTCGCTATCACACTCGCTAGGCGAACATGACAGAAAAACAGCCCCTTATTTGACCACAACTTCTGAACCGTAGCTTCGATTTACGCACGGTCGAAAGTGCTGGAAAGCTTATTCAATGCTCTTCAAAACAATGGCATAATGGCCTTCATTAGTTACCTATAAAAATGAGATAAAAATCAATTAAACCAAGTAATATTTACACGTTACGCAATATGTACACTAAAACGTAAAGTAAACGTATTTATAAACAAATCGGGTGTTATTCAAACGATATCAACAAAAAGTATCGATAAGTGCAACAAAACATATACACAAAAATAGGTATAATTTGCACTTATCAACAGTCTAATCTCCTTGAGTCTCAAAGACATTCTCAAGTGACCCCTTCGTTAAATAGGAAGGAAACCCGTAGACTTGAACAATCACAATACCCTTCGGATTTCTCGCTTCCTTAAAGAACAGGAATAACCCGGATCCTTGAATCAAATCCCTGAGTACAGTGTTGCTCATATATGAACTGATTTTCTCTTTCAAAATCAGTATACTGGACTTGTCACTTAACTGAGACAACATTTAGCCTCTCTCTCGGGCTTTGTACGAGACACATAAGAGACTCCCTCGTTGAGTCAATCACCCTTTTCGCCTCCATCTCGGGCTTTATACGAGATACAAAAAGGTTCTTATTGAGCCAAACAAACAACAGCCTCCATGTCGGGCTTCATACGAGATACAAAAAACTCCCTTGTTGATTCAAATAGCCTCCATCTCGGGCTTTATACGAGATACCAAAAGATTCTATCGTTGAGTCAAAACCTTTTAGCCTCTCTCTCGGGCTTTGTACGAGACACATAATAGCCTCCTCTTAGGCTTTGTATAAGAGAACCACTGGTTAATCCAATTAATCTTTTAGCATCAAAGTTGTGCCTCGTTCACAGTACACAAACATCAACAAACTCCTTCCTCTTCATCTAATCGCTGTAAGCGGCAAGCCTCTGGATCATCTACATCCACGCCACTGTCCCTCATTTAGCATGAACAATTCCTAAGGAAAGATAGCATTGCTCTACACTGAGTTAAAGTCATCTCCTTCAGGTTAAAACCCCCTATAAAGGAAATTATGGCATTGTCGGATTCACAAATCCTGGTTAAAGTAATTCTCCTTTATAAAATAGTTGTGACATACAACCCCCTCTTTAGAGATGACAAATTCTCTCTAAAGTTGGGACCTTCAGCTTCACATCTTGGGCTTTGAACAAGATACAAATAGACCTTTCAGCTTCACATCTTGGGCTTTGAACAAGATACAAACCACCTTTTCGCTTCACGTCTTGGGCTTTGAACAAGACACCAAAACAACCATTTCCTCCTATTCTATGGGAGGAACTATGAACGCTCTGATTTCCCTGTTTCGGTAAACGGGAATACGTAGGCATAAGATTGAAAGAAAAGATCTTAGCGAGCACACTAAACAAAATCCCATACTCCCATGTATCTATCAAAAGCATCAGTCCTAACATCATAATCCTTGTTCCCCGCCAGAAACCTTCTGTCTAGATAAAAACCAGTATTGGCAAAAATACAAATAACCAGTACAAAGGCCCCCACATTGATAGCATCCGTAACCTAACAGACCGTTGTTTAAACTCAGTATGCAAGCAGGGTTAATTGGAGACATCTATTTCCCTTCCTTCATCAGCTTTAATAGGATAAAAAATGAATCGACCTGTAGTTTTAAGCTCAACCGCAGAGAGCGACCAGCGCTTAAGAACCGCGCCCAAAATCGCTCTCTACATACCCCCATCATGCAATACACCTGATTGGTAGCCTTTTCTCCCCCCTTACCTTGGATTTCCTGCAATGATGATGAATCAAGTAACTTCTATGGCTTCTCCCTTCAAAACCCTAGTTTTTTCTCTCTCCCTTCAAAAGCTCTTTCTCTCCTTTTGCCTATTTTCTCAAATTTCACGTACTGATAAATTCTCCCCAAAAAACCTAGCTTCTCTCCCAACTTTTGAAATATATAGTACCCCTATCACTTTTGCTTGATTATTATTTTTTCCCAAATTAATCTTGGCTTTTCTCCTCCACCCCAAACTCTCCTCAAATCCCACAATTGGCCCAAACTCCTATTTTCTCCAATTTCTTATTTTATCAATAATAAAAATTAAAATTCCAGTTATTATAATTATTTTCTAATTTACTTTACCTTTTCACCACACCCTACTATTTCTACCACACCCTGACAACACATATTCAAATAATTTATTTTAAATCACACTAATGTGACTATAATTAAATAAAATAAATTCAAACAAATAAATTGAATAATTTAATCAAATTTGGGGTGTTACAATAACCAGATACCTGGCCTTAATCTCCTTGGTTTGTTCTTATGCCCCAAAGGTGGTCCTCAATGTGATGTAGCCTTTTACTTGCATTTGCTCCCCTTAGAATCCTACTAGTGATCCCTTGAAAGTTTTTAAGTTATCTAGTTCGAGGTGGATCCTTTCAAACCCGTCCTGGTATCAATGAAGCTTCCTTGTTCTACGAGAACTCTTTTGGGATCCCGGTCATCACACCTAACAGTGATGACCATGAGGTCGTCATTGTGCGGGTGAGTGTCAACTGCATATTTATCTAAGAAGGAAACTTTAGCTTTTGGCATCTTTGGCTCATCTTCCCTCAGCTCTTTGAGGATATCTTTTATATTCAATACATGGCGGACATACCTTTTACGAGCGGAAATAGTCTCTCTGCCCCCAGTGAATCCTTCTGCAATTGTATTGAGCCTATGGAGCACGACCTTGTCGTCATCGTCTTAAGGTGGTTCCTTCCTCTTCTGGATATGGGGCATCCTACATCATCTCGCCCATAGGAGTTGGACCTGCCCGAACCTTGGGAGGGGCCGCCTTTGACATACTTCTTGAGGTGTCCCTCATGGATCAGTTGCTCATTCTCTTTCTTGAGTTTGTAGCAGTCCTCTGTGTGGTGCCCTTTAACTTTGTGGAACTTAAATCATTTTCTTGGATCAAGTTCCATGATGTATGATTTTGGGGCTGAAAGTGCAGAGATATTATGCAAGTGGGATAACCTCTAGCCAGATCTCTTCACGACAAGTGTTCAGGGGCTTGAAGCTCTCTGTCATCTTTCCTAATCACTTGAACATAATTTTGTCCTTAATGGGAGAGATATAGTTATTCTTCCTTTGGTGTTGCAAACCTTCGGGTACTAGAAACATGTTCCTTGACGTCTCGCGCATTTTTCTTGGTGTTGCTCTCCACACGCTTTATGTAGCATTACGTCCTTGTGACCACTTCTACTAACAAAAATGTTGGCTTCTAGGTGAGAGATTCGTTGAAGTGTCCTGCTTTGAGATCATTTTGGAACACCCCTATAAACCTTTCTTGGTTTGGGGGATGACTCTTATGGTAGTCTCATTAACGTGGGCGAGGTATTCCTCAACAACTCTGATAGGCTGTGTCGTATATTAAACAGGCTGGTGTTGGATAATTTATTGTTTCGGCTAGCTGTGAACTGATGTACGAGTTACTTCACTAGTTTTTGATAGTTGGTGATGGAAGCTCGGGGCAAACCCATATACCATTGCAAGGTTTCGTCCCTGGAAGTGGCAAACAATAATTTGTACTTCAGGAAATCAAATCTTGACCCCGCGTTGAATCAACAAAATTGCGTTGGGCTTTAAACAGATGCAAAAAAATGTAAAGGTCGGCACGTTCTTCTTATATTTTCACCAATAGTGAAATACTTTGACGTATGCCAACTCACCAAGTGTAGTTGTGAAGGAGCTAATGCCAATTAATTCAAAACACCCACCTCGAAGTCATTGAAAGGAAGACAAAACCTATCAAAGAAAACAAGCATTCACGAATAGGGATGAAGCTCCAGTCATACTTATGGCATACCCTCTTATTCCCTTCGGGATGAAGCACCACTCAGTCTGAGAAATGACCCACCTCGATGAAGGCATGATTCATACCACCATTGTCGATGAAGGTGGAAACCGTATTCAATGTCTCTTGGTCGACCCAAACAGCTGGGTTGTTTTTTTATCATGTTTCGAGTCCTTAGACGAGAGTTATCCATTTCAAAATCCTACCAATGTATAAATATAAACGAATTTAAGTAGAAGCATGAGGTTGATATAAAAATAAGTTTTGTATCCCTATCAAAGTCATATATGTATCAAAGAAATTTGTAAAGGCCAGAAACCCTAAACATCTTCCATAGTAGATACCACCATCTAATGTCCAACCATCGATGGTGAGTTTCTCCTTCAAAATCTCTTTCTTCATAAACCCTAATGGAGCAAGCAAATGCAAAAGGAGATAAAAAAATTTAGGTGTTACCTAGGCAGAGATGGACTTGAAAGCTTGTTCGTTGAACACTCCTCCAGAAGAGGTGGCATATACTATTTGAAGCAATAAACAACTAAAAGAGGTTGACAGAGATAAAAGAAGTTTTAAACATAGAAGAAAAGTTCTAAAGATCCACAGACAACCAAAATGGAGATGGTAAGTTTAGGGATCTCCATATATCTTACAACAAAGGCAATTGTATGATCCACAATAATAAACATTGGGAAGCTTGAACCTCACCATCAACGATCAAGATCTTAATTCAAATCAGTAGGAATACTTGAATAATATAAGAAGACATCATTGTTGTCAGGCATAGGGCCTCGCGTCAAGATTTCCCTGTTAAATGTTGCTAATGACGATGAAGACATGTAATGTGCCTGTTCCCAAAGTTATTGATGTTCCACCGAAGATCTTCCACTTCTTCCTGTTGGAAGTCAGACTAAAGACTTGCATGAGAAACCCTCATTCTACAAGCATGAACAATGGTTTGGGGGAATTTTGTTTTGGACCGCGGAACAAGTGAGACTTTACCCAAGTTGAGGGCACATGATTCAGACCTTCAACACACTTTTCGATGTTGGATCTGATCGAACGGTCACCCACGTAAGACAATGAATCTCATGGAGACGGTTTCAACTGTCCATCTTATATAAGACAATGAATCCCCCGAGCAATTTCAAGTATTTTGTCATTCACACACTTAAACTACTTTCTCTCTCACTTCTGCTCCGCGTATTAGAAGTTCCCTCCATCGCATCAAATCTCAAATCCATTCGATCTACATTTCATCATGGAACATGAATTAAACTGGTTGAATTTAAAGTTAAAAGGAATTAAAAAAAATACATGGTTCACAAATTCGTGTTTTCACGTTGTAAATCGTGTTAACAAAGCCAAACTTGAGATCGAGTTGAACAACTAGATTTGTAATTTTTTAAATTTTGCAATTTTATGAGACTTGCAATTTTTTAAAATTTGCAATTTCCCGCATGAATTTGGTCTTATAGGCGATTTAAAAAACCCATTAAAATGTATTCTTTTTTGAGGCATACCTTTGTTTGAAACATGGTCATCAATATGAATCTTTATCACAATGATTTGATCCATTTTTTGCTTGAGTTTACATGTCGAATCCACGTAAACAAAACGATATGAGTGAGCAATAGTTACTTTACAATAATATAACAAACATTATGATTCATTCAGAGTTGTCACATATTTTTGAAAATCTTATGTAGATTATGTACAATTTAACTCTGTCAAAATAAATAAAAAATTTATTTAATCACTATGTAATTTAATAAAATATTTTATGAAACTCTATTCAACTATAGTTTAATTTTGAAAATTTTGAGATCATGCGGTAATCCGTTATAGTTGAATATTGAAAATTTTGAGATAATGTGTGGTAATCCGTCTTGCACGCCCACAAAACGGCCCTAAGTCCATTATACTACTTAGTTGTGTATTATTTTTCCCTTCGGGATCAATTGTGAGCTAATCTGAATAGTGAACAAGATAATGGGGTCAACTTCAATGGACAATGCTATCAAGTAATATCACATTTATCTCTGCAAATTATTCATAGATTGAAATTCATTTTGCAGAACATGCTCAATCTCATACATAAAGCTTCAACTTGCACATATACAATAAATGAGTTTGTAAGATACAAACACCAGCTTGCAATAAAATGTATAATAATATCATCACTGAAGACCAAAAACAAGCAAAGCTCCAACAGCACCTAACCCAGCCACGAGTCCAATAATAACTCCGATTGGAGGCAACCCTCCACCACCAATAGCTCTTCCAGTGTTAACATCATATGGAGCAAACCTATTCTTCGGTGCTTGACATTGTGGACAGTTATATGTATCCGGCTGCAATAACATAAATAACGTTCAAATCACAAAAATCATCTGCAAAGTACTACTAAGCATTGCCAGAGACAAACACCAGATACAATACTAACACATGCATTGGTATCATTTCCGTGTTAGACCTCTGACACGTTTTCAATTTGAAGTGTCAGTGTTATATAGATCGAGAAATAAAGTCGGCCGGACTTACCTGGTCATCAAAGGATTTTGGTAAGAAGTATATGTATCCACAGTCAAGGCAAATATGAGTAGCTCTAGCCTGCATGATTTTGATTAACCATTTGAATCATGCAAAGAAAAGGTATAGGCAGGAATGAAAATTATTCCATAATGAAAAATGATTTTTGCCTTTTGTGATTCTGTCAATTTTCTCCCGAAGCGAGGAGGAGCAGGACGCTTTGGAAGCCTTTTAACATCTACATCAGCACCTCTTCATAACAAAAAGAGGAAAATATTCTAAGTGTTGTGCCATTGCAGCGGTTATGTAACTGATAAACAAACTGAACTTAATAACATTTCTGGTACTTTCACTAAGATATTGAAACAATGATTATAGCAAAAGGCAAGAAAATACCTGCTGACAACAAAGTAGACAGAATCAGGCTTAGCTTGGATTGCAGTTTTAGTGAAACCAAGCTTATCTGCTGGCCATAATTCATCTCCAAAGAAACTGCTGGTATAAAGAACTTGGTCACCTGACTTTAACCCTGCTCTTGCTGCATTCCCCCCACCTTCAACAGCCTAAACAAGATAATAATCATCTTCATTTACAAATTGAAATCATTCCCTTCCAACATCATACATGTATCGGTGTCAGACACTAACACATGTCAGACATCAGACACTAACACAGACATCAGACACATCAACTTCATTAACAATTTGAGAAAGTAAAACATATGAATGTAATCACATGTAACATGTATCAGTGTCGGACACTGACTTGTGTTGAAAATCAGACACATGGTTTTAATCTGAAGAGTCGGTGCTATATGAAACCAGATCAATAATTACATTGAATTAATGAGAAAGTGAGCAAGATACTGACAGTTATGACAACACCACCGCCACTCTTTTGGCCTAAAGTGAGACCAAGTGGCTTATCAACTTCAGCCTCAATTGTCTTTGAAGCTCCAGCAGTTTTTGCAGTTATCTCAAGTCTTCTTCTAGCAATGGAGGAAGAGCTGTTTTTGTTGTCACTTAAGAAAGATCCTGAAACACCTCTTTTGGCTTCATGAAGTGAGAGGCCAAGCAAAGAAGTTTTCTGCAAATACACACACATGCAAGAATTAAGAAAATATATCAAAAGACATGATTCTAAATTGTAATTGTAAATCATGCAAAGAGAAGAACAGTACCTGGGATGGAGGAGTGAGTGTCTTGGAAGGTGTGAGATGAGAGTTTTTGATTGTAGGGAAGGTGGCAGAACATGAAGATGAGGTACCTGCAACCATAGATGACATGGTTCCTTCCTCCTGTGGTAGACACAAGCTTGATTGAGTTGGTGTTGGAAGAGAAAATATTTTTATTTTTAGTTTGGAAAAAAGATAATATTTGGCTGGTGGTGGATGGATATGAAGACACCAAAGCACCTTACTTCGTGTTTTGATAAGTTCCTCTAAAGTGAACTACTCATTTAGCCTATGGTTAATTTTCACAACTATATCATATAAATAGAAATATTTAATCATCTTTTCACAACTATAGCAAATAAATAGAAAGATTTAATCATCTTTTGGGAATGGCTTAATGCATCCTAATCCTAAGGATTGATTTTCCACTTTAATGAAAAATCAAAACTACATCTATAATCTAGAAATAAATCTCCGGACACGCCCTAAACACATACAATTTATCTGTTTTTGAGTTACGCTCTAATTATTTGACAAAATTTAATTTGAAAATATATCTCCGTAAATCTTACGAAGATGTATTTTCGAAACCTACTTAAATAGACGCAAATGCATAAATGAAACAAATGCAGAAAAGAAGATAAATTAACATTGATAACATAAAAAACGAAACATTACATAGATAACCGTTAACATAAATCGAACATTACATTTCAACATCAAAATGGGCGTTTCAACATATTCATAATATCTTCGACCGATCTCGCAATTGTCGCATCCAGCTCGATTGAACATTTTGTTTTGTAACTTTAAATGTATTGCACATAACCCTTAAATTTGCATTTGTCTTCAGCTCAAAGTTTCTTAATTGAATCTTCCATTCGTTGTGAATTGTGGGTGAACGGTACTCAAACTTCACAATTCTTTGATTGAGTATTGTGGGAGATTCTCCGATATAAATTCCAGATCTATAAAAGGGTGTACTATGCGAACTTAAATTCAATTGAGGGCTTCACGCCGTTGAAGTAGACATGTGCGACATGCAAAATCATGTTCATTCTGGTGTAATGTGATTTTGTAAAGAATATGATATGAGAGACTCATATTTATACAAATTCTAGGTCAACATGGACCTTAGAATTTTATCATGTACAAGGAGAAATTCCAAAAATGCAATTCCAGAACCACCCTATCATGATCTTACATAAATGCATTTTCTGAACCACCCAACACATAATCAATTTAAAAATCAGTTAGAAACAAAACCTATTATTGAATGGAAAATGGAGACAGATTTTGGAAACTTAAACATATATTGAAATCTTTGAAAATGTATATATTTGACATCATTAATATTAAGACAAAATTACATACAAAACATGTCTAATCACATAAATACATCCTTGAATAAAAACTAAAATGAATCTAAACACGTGTCACCGTTTAAATCTGTATCTATGGGTGGTTACGCCTTTGACTTTTATTTATTTGTTTCTCTTTTAATCTTGCTCAACTTGGTGAATTCTTGCATCCTATCCAAAAAAATGATTCGGCCAAATTTCAGCATCCCGATTTCAAATAAGTTTGAACAAAGTGTTGCATTTTTGAAAGCCATCCAATACACATAATAAGATCATTTAGATTTTGAGTTTGAGCAGTGCGCAGTGGAAAAAAATGTTTCTAAAAAACTATATCTTGTTAGATCAATACACACTCTTTCATATGCACTTGCTTTAAGAATTAAGGTGACCCATTTTAGGGAAGTGCATCCATTTTTCCTCTGGTATTGGTCCACTAATGCAAGGAACAAGAAATTCATGAATTGCGTCACAATTTACTTTTTTTTACTATATAGTTGTGTGTATTATTCTTTATGGCCCTTCAACTCTTTGACAAGATATTGGCAAGCAAATGGATGATCATCATCTGCTTTACCGAGCAAAGTAGAAATAGCTCGAAAACCGCAGTTACTGTCACCCTTAACATTGATGATTCGTTCAATGTATTTGTGCCTTAAAACCAACATCTCATCGATGAATTGGATTTTTGGTAGTGGCTGTGAAGGAGGTAGTTTGCTAAGGTGAGTTCTTTTGAAAGCAATTTTTGAGATTTTGAAGTAGGAGAATCCAGAAAAAAGTTTGTCAACATATTCAAAATAGAAAAAGACCTCATCGTTGAATTGTCACTCGGTGTTGGTTTGACCTTCTTAGGAGCATCTTTTGTTTTTACCGATTGAGGCGGTGGTTTCAAATTTGTGGTATATGGATAAGAAATCTTCCCCATTTGCTCTTTGACTTGGAGTTTCATATTGTCACCGGCTTTCAAAAATATCTTATATCACTTCTCATTCATTCAAGATAGAGATATTTGATTTTCTATCCTTCATCACACTATCATCATCAAACCTAAACCTTTTTCAGTGAGTGTACACCTCATCAATTCGTATTGGGATATTAATTTTCACCTTCTTTATAATTAAACAAGCACATGGAAAACCATATATGTTTTCCTAAGTGTGCAACCACACTTTGAGCTATCGAAACCTACATTCTCAGCTCGTTTAGCTTCGTGAAAAATAAAATTCAGTCTTGCTCGAGATATGTTGCCGACCAACTTAGAATATAGATCTCATTACGTTGATTTTGGATCATTGGGTTCACAGAGTCTCAATCTCTACACAAATCACCCTTAATATTTCCAAATCAATTCTTCATTGTAGCATGGGAAGACTCTACTCCGATAGTTATTGTATTTCTAAGGTCTCGAACCTGATCGGCCCAAGCACAAACAATCTTCTCCTTCATCTGGTTCAGAATTGTACTTTTAACATATTTCAAAAAATCTTGATATTTCTCACTCACCTTCCTGAAATGTATAATATCATCGGCATATAATTCTTTTGTTGAATAAATGATGAGTACAATAGGAAACATGTTGAACACAACTCTATAGAATCAGGATGAACCAAAATATATCTCGAAAGGTTACTCACCCTCACACATTTGGTACTTAGATACATAATTTTTATCATCCAGAAGTTTCAAATTTGTTGCATTTTAGTTTTATCCCCCCTTAACGCCTTGTTGTTAAGGACCCAAATATTATATACTTGTTTGATATTTGAACTATTTCTGGGTCTTTTACGTTTCAAAGTTACAAGTATATTTTGGGGATGCACCATATTCAATGTCATGTTCGAAACAATTTCCCTTTCTTCCGGCATAAAGCGACATGCAATGGGATGGTCAGATAACTTGTCACACGTGTCATGGTTACGCAAACCACAAATTACACTAAATCTACATTTGTTATTTGCCAAAAGATAACCACACAACTTAATGGAACACTCACATTTTCTCGAACAATTGCCATCTCTTTTGAATTTCATGTGAGGAGTTTTATACTTCCCAGTTATTTCGAATCTCGTTGTCACAAATGCAACTCTTCTATCTGAACCATTAACGGACCTTCCGATTACAACACCAAACTCCAATTTGGTTGCCTCAGTGCGAATCCATTAGAACATATGATCACAAAACTCAAACTCTTTTCCATTTGTAAATTGGTTGCCAACATATACCTTTTTCACATCAACAAGTTTGGCATCCGTAGACACAATAGGTTTGGGGTAAAATCATGATGCACCATATATAATGCAAACAATAACAAAAAATATTCAAAAACATATTGAAATGAACACGAAACTATTCCGAAAATGCACTTCCGAAGGAATTGATATAGAATCCTAAAATGCATTTCCGAACGTAGCGTAACTTTTTCAGCTCAAAAACCATATTAATGTGAGCAATGAGGAATGAAATAAATTATCTTTACCTTGAATTCCAACTTGTTTTTCTTTTTTTTTAATGTGATGAAACACAAGAATGACATTTTAGAATGCAAATCTTGATTGAGGCTGGAAGGATTTTTTGTAAGGGTTTTGAGACAAAATGGTAATGGTGTTTGATCATGATGAAGTAGAGCATGTAGAGTTTTGTTTTATTTAAAATCACATATGACGGTTCCGAAAATGTACATCTGGAATTGATTAACATACAAAGGTGATAGGTTTTCAAATTCCCGATTCACAACTCCGACAATGCACTTCTGGATCTGTCACTGAGTTGTTAAATTAGAAATAAATTGATATGATGAGTTTGGAGATGCATCTCCAGAATAAATTCTGAAAAATATTTTGGTTAGGGAGAGTTTCAGTGAGACTTAGGGTGAATCCAAAAATTCATTTCTGAAATCAGAGGGATATTTTTAGATTTTCATAGGATATTTTTCCACCACTTAGGGTCAGATAAGCAATTTTCTTATATTTTTTCACCAGAATCTTATTGAACAAAGGTTGATGACACAATATTCATTGTTGCTGAAAGGTCCAATTCTGCTTCCTAATAGCTTGGGCTCAGAAGTGCAAGCAAGCCAACGGTGAAGATCCAATGGGTTAGTTGAGGATTTTAATAACTGTAATTTCCAAATTACTATCAATCATCTAAACTATTTATTTATATATAATTTTATGGTTCATCATTTTTATTTTTATGTGTTAGTTGATTAAAAGAATAATATGTATTTAATTATTAATTTGTGTCTTAAATATTTTATGTACATATGGATTATTTGAAAAAACCTCCTACATACTCTGAACTAGTTCGACATTACCCTTACAATCATTTCTTGAAAGTGGGAATCTTTCAAATTGGACTGTAGATGTTTCAAAAACAATATGTGACTGGATACTCGAATTCTTCGTTCTTAATGTAAGACGCTGTCTTCTGGAAGATGGGTCCACCTTGCCTTTGCAAAATTCAAACGAAGACACTTAAAACATCTTTTTAATGCATCCTCCCTATTAATTAGGAATTAATCTTTGTCTTTATTGTGAATAATTTATCTTTTTATCCTATAGGATTAGTCATTATGAATTATAATTATCTGTAATTACTGACACGATTATAAATAGTATGAAATATAATAGAGAAACACATCTAGTCAATTTTTCTGACATTGTATCAGAAGATTCGATCAAACCTAAAAAAATCTTGTTATCTTGGTTGAACAGGGACACCCCACTGTTTGCTCTCGTAATCATATTCTTTGTTCATGTTTGTTTAGACATTATTTCTTCAGAAATCAAAACGTTATACCTGTTTGTGATTCTGATTTTTCTTCTTTTTGATTTTCGTTGTTGCATTGTCATCTTTATTATGTGTTTATTGTAATCGATTTTGTGTTTATCGCAATCGTTTCTTGTCCTATTGGTTATGATCGATTTTGTTTTGTTTGGTGATCGATGGTTATTGTTTGATTGACTGCGATTTAATCAATTTCGATGATTGCTGATTGTAGATTATTATTCTATGATCGCAGATTGTTATTCAATAATTGTTTTGGTGATTGGCGTTTTATTGTTCGGTAAAGAGAGATTGTGTTTATAAGTTTGTTGTTCGGTGATACTAGTTATTGTTTGCTGTTTGTTATTATTATTAGTTGTTGTTTGGTGAATGTGTAATGCAACACGAGGAGTAATTTATATTTAAAAACAATTGTTACTTGTAACATGACTTCAGAAAATGAGAATATTTGTTTTTTGTGTCGGTTTTATTGGGAAGAATTATTCGACTTGGGAATTTCAATTAAAAAATTATGTCAAAGGAAAGGGGTTATGAAGTCACCTAAATGTCGTCTCCAAGGCACCAACAGATAATGTTGCATTAGATTACTGGGAAATCAAATATCAAATAATTACTTGGATTCTCAGTACTATTAATCCTAAAATGATCAATAATTTGCACTCATTTTTCACTGCTTTAGAAATGTGAAACCATTTGAAGCGTATTTACAACCAGGACAATGCAGACAAACATTTTCAGTTTGAACTAGAGATAACCAATTACAAATAAGGTAATTTATCTATTCAAGAATATTACTCTGGTTTTTTGAATTTGTGGACAGAACACTCTACTCTTATTCATGTTGATGTTCCTAAGCCTTCTCTCGCGGATGTCCAAGAGGCCTACAACACAAGTAGCTAAGCTCAATTTATTATGAAACTTCGCCCATAATTTGAAGTTGTCAGAGGTGTTTTTTTTAATATAAATCTCGTTCCTTCTTTGGATACATATGTTGGAGAAATAGTAAGAGAGGGATAATGTCTCATTACTAAAGGAGCCAGGTCTCATGAAACTGTCGTTTATGAGCCTTTAGTGGTTGCATATGTTGCTCAGAGTAAAGGTAAAGGTCGTGATATGAGACAGGTTCAATGTTTCTCTTGCAATCAATTTGGACATATTCACTACGCCAAACAAGACCTTAGACAGCGCTTTTTTTGGCCTTAGACAGCGCTTTTAAGCGCTGTCTAAACCCGCGCTGCTAAAGGTTTAGACAGCGCTTTGGGTAATACCAAAAGCACTGTCTAAAGGGGGGTATATTTAATGAAAAGCGCTGTCTATGGTACCATTAGACAACGCTTTTTGACATTTTTTAGGTATACCTTAGACAGCGCTTTTTTTAAAAGCGCTGTCTAAGCCCCACCTTTTTGAACTTTTTTAGGTATGCCTTAGACAGCGCTTTTTGTGAAAGCGCTTTCTAAGCCCCACCTTAGACAGCGCTTTTAGTGTAAAGCGCTGTCTAAGGTATACGAAAATTTTTATATAAATTTTTTTAAACCACAATTTTTACCAGGTTTTTCAACCAGAATTTGACCTGTTTTTCAACCAATTTTTTTCCAGAAAAATACCACAATTTGGAGATTCAAATCAATCCAATTTGGCCTATTTAAATGTACCAATTTACACCAAAATTATATATCCAAAACAATTGGCAATTCAAACCAATATATATATATATATATACACCAATTTATAATTACAAATCATTACATTTTTTTCTACAAATGTACATATTACTTATACTAGTACTTTTGCATCCAACCAAAGCATTGCTTCAAATCTACATAGGTCCTGAAAGAACACAAAGATTGTAATTCAATTAAAAGAATACATCAACAATGTCTATAGTTAGAAAGTTACACGTATTTAAATTCTCATCAATTAAAGTAAGAGTACAATATTAACTATTTCATTATATGAGAGATATGTGTTAAATATTAAAATAACTCATAAGTTAGAAATACATACATCGGATGGCCACTTCTCTGCTAGGATTAATTGCGACCAACAACCAATGTCCACTGTAAGATTAAAAAAGTGTTAGATGGAAACTTTCTACACGACGTCAAAATACAAAAAAACTATAATAGATGAATTTAGAATGAAATAATATATAACATTTTATTATTTTACCTCTTTCACTAACATCTCTTTCTTTTCTTGGTTGGAATATGAATTACTTGTTTCTTAGCAATGCGGACGGATGAATGGATCCAAATTCCCTCGTTATGTTCATTTCTGATATATGACTCATCCGCTATAAGATCCTCATCTTAATCATTTCTATTCAACTCATTCCGTCTAATGCATGACTCATTCTCAACATCAATATCACATTGATCTACACCACTATCATCAACCACTTTGTTAGATAAAAGCACTATAGACCATTTCATAGTCGTCGGGTCAGTGACATAGAACACTTGTTTAGCTTGAGATGCTAGAATAAAAGGCTCATTTTTGTACCCCACCCTATTAAGATCCACTAGTAAAAATCCAGACTTATCCATTCGTATGCCACTACTATTTACCCACTTGCAACCAAAGATTGGAATCTGATACTTCTCGTAATCAAACACCCAAATGTGCTCAATAACTCCAAAATATGACAGATTTGCATATTTGGGGTTTAAGTCCTTCATACTTGATATGTGCATTGCTTCAGCTAGGACGGTGACACCACTATTTTGCATAGTACTTTTATCATCTTGTTCTTTGGTATAAAATGTGTATCCATTAATTGCGTATGCGCTATGAGAATACACATGCAAACTTGGACCATATGTCAAACATCTCAACCTTTCTGTTACTGAAGCAGGATCTGAAGAGCGCTTCGAATAAATATGATCCTTTAACCATTGTATGAAACTTTGATTGTGCTCTCGTACTATCCAATTTTCATTTCTGTTCTGATTTAACCTTCGGAGTGCATCCTTGTGCATCTCAACATATGGCTTAACCTCATTATCATTGTGCAGAACATACAAATGCACTTGATCCCGTTCATCCCTTGATACTGTCACAATTTTATTTCCAATTAATTTTTTACCATCCTTTTTTTCGAAAATATGAGCTTTGGGGAGTCCAATCGATTGAACATTGGACCAATATTCAGTACAAAACTCAACCGCTTCTTCAATAATGTATCGTTCAACAATACACCCCTCTGGTCGACTTCGGCTTTTCACGTACCCTTTTAATATTTTCATATAACGTTCAGCAGGGTACATCCATCTCATATAAGCTGGTCCACACAACTGTGTCTCTTTCACAAGATGAACAACTAGATGTACCATTATGTCAAAAAAAGAGGGAGGAAAATACATTTCAAGCTCACACAAGGTAATAACTATCTCTTTTTGTAGTGTTGGTAAGATATCGGGATCGATTACCTTACTGCAAATTGACCTAAAGAAAAAACACAAATTAGTTATGGCGCTTCTTACTTTCACTGGCAAAATAGAACGTATACCTATTGGTAGAAAGTGTTCCATTATAACATGGCAGTCGTGTGTCTTTAAACTCTTCAACGTGAGGTCTTTCATAGACATAATTCTTCTAACATCTGAAGAGTATCCTTCTGGAACTTTAACTTCACTCAGAAACTTACACAATATTTTCTTCTCCTTTCTAGATAGAGTAAAAGCAGCAGGTGGTAGATATGTTCGTCTTCCTTTCTTCACGGGTGTTAATTCAGTTCTAATCCCCATCGCTACCAAGTCTTTTCTTGCTTTAAGGCCATCCTTAGTCTTTCCTTTTATATTTAGTAACGTACCAATAACACTTTCAAATACATTTTTCTCAATATGCATAACATCGAGAAAATGTCTCACGTACAAAGACTTCCAATATGGCAATTCAAAAATATCGACCTCTTTTTCCACCCACCTTTGACAACCTTATGTGCAAAAGGTTTGCCAAACTGAGTACGCATATCTTTCACCTTTTTAAAAACTTGGTCACCTGACAACATAGGTGGAGCTCTACCTTGTTCGGTGTCTCCATTGAATTCTTGTCTCCACCCACGGTAGTGATGTTTGGCATTTAAGAATCTAAGATGGCCGAGAAAGACATTCTTATGACCAAACTCCAATCGCTTCGAATCTGTTTTATCTTCAAAAATAGGACACGCTTTTTCACCTTTTATGTTGTACCCTGATAGATTCCCGTAAGCTAGAAAATCATTAATTGTGCCAAACAACATCGCCCTCAAATTGAAACTTTCTTTCCTATATCCATTATAAACCTCCACACCGTTCTCCCACAATATCTTTAAATCTTCGATCAAAGGTGTCAAGTATACGTCTATGTCATTCCCTGGTTGTTTAGGCCCAGAGATTAACATAGATAACATCATGTACTTACGCTTCATGCATAGCCACGGAGGTAGGTTATAAATCATAAGAATCACAGGCCATGTGGTATGTGAGATACTTTGAAGACCATGTGGGTTCATTCCATCAGTAGATAATGCCAAGCGAAGGTTTCTTGCTTCTTCTCCAAAGTCAGGATAATCATTATCAATTTTTGACCACTGTGGTGAATCAGCCGGATGTCGCAACTTTCCATCAATAATTCTTTCATCTGCATGCCAAGTCAGGTGTCTTGCATCGGTTTCACTACGAAACATGCGCCTAAATCTCTGAATTATAGGAAAATACCATAAGACCTTGGCTGGAGACAATTTTTTCTTATATCGAGACAAACTGCATTTAGGGCACTCAGTTAACGATGCATATTCGTTTCGAAACAAAACGCAATCGTTTGGACAAGCATGTATCTTATCATAGCTCATGCCAATAGAGCACAACATTTTTTTGGCCTCATAGGTTCAATTGGGAAGAACATTATCCTCCGGTAGCATTTCTCTCAAAAGGGCCAACAACTCTGTGAAACTTTTATCCGACCATCCATTGCCCGCCTTTAAGTTGTACAACTTCAATACCGCAGACAGTCTTGTGAATTTAGTGCAACCTTGATAGAGCGGTTTCTCTGCATCGCTTACCAACCTCTCAAACATTTAGGGACAATCATGAAGATCTTCTTCAACTGCTTCTGCAATCTCTTCGACTCGATCATAATCGTATGTTTCCATGTCTTTGTCATCTGAAGCATAGGTCGTATTACTTTTCCCCTTCGGTTCAACATTCTCGTTAATTTTCTCACCATGATGTATCCAACACTTATAACTTCGATCAATTCCATGCATCAGTAAATGTGATTTCAATCCATCTGCGTCAACCTTACCCACATAACAACAACCCAAGCAAGGACAGTCCATTCGACTGGGGTCTTTAACATGTTGAACAACAAACTTAACGAAATCCAATACCCCATTCTCGTACTCTTTGGACAATCGATCGACATCCATCCATTTTTTATCCATGGTTTTCCTACTTATTAAGGTCAACAAAAACACTATTATATGAGGAATCAAAACATTGAATGAGGAGGAAAGTTATGATAAAACATAGAACATTGAATGAGCTTCTAACAGGGCTTCTAACATAACACAGTTTTCCTACTTATCCATGGTTTTTCCATTAGTAATTAATAGAAATCAAAACCAAAAGGAGGAAAGTTATGACTCAAGGATTTACAATATATTTCTTTACCTAATAAATTGCTTTGAATTTCGGTTCTTTAGAACAACAACCTCAAGGATTTACAATATTAAAATAATGAGCAATATTAACACTAACACTAACACTAACCTAAACTAACCTAAACTAAACTAACACATTATATAGCAATAACAATGTAGAGCAACATTAACACTAACCTAAACTAACCTAAACTACAATAACACTAACCTAAACTAACCTAAACTACAATAACACTAATCTAAACTACTCATATTCTATCAAAAGAACATCATTCTATCAAAAGAACTCCAAAACCTAACAGAACATCATTATATCTAAAGAACTCCAAAAATATGGTAACAAGAACAAAACCTAACAGAAAAATATGAAACTCACTTAAAACCTAACATAAAAAGAAAAACTCTTACCGGAATAGTGGAGCACGGTGGAGTACGGTGGAGGATGGTGGAGGACAACGTAGGAAGGACGACGGCCGGACGGACGACGGCGAGAAAGGACGGACGACGGCGGTGAAAGGACGGACGACGGCGGTGGTTTCAGCTGGTTCGTTCTTGTTCGCAGAAAGAGAGGGAAAGAGGGAAAGAATGAAATGAAAAAGTATAGAATACTGATACCGTTTCAATTTTTATTTTAATTAAAAAGACCTTAGACAGCGCTTTGAATGAAAGCGCTGTCTAAGGTGGGCCTTAGAAAGCGCTGTCTAAGGTGGGCCTTAGAAAGCGCTTTTGAAAGCGCTGTCTCATATGGGCCTTAGACAACGCTTTTGATTTTATTTTTTTTTAATTTATAAGACCTTAGACAGCGCTTTTGAGTAAAGCGCTGTCTAATATTTTCCTTTAATTTTTTTTTTAATTTATAAGACCTTAGAAAGCGCTTTCCTCAAAAGCGCTATCTCAGGTCTTATATATTTTTTTTAATTTATAAGACCTTAGACAGCGCTTTTAAGGAAAGCGCTGTCTAATATTTTTCCTTTAATTTTTTTTTTAATTTATAAGACCTTAGAAAGCGCTTTCCTCAAAAGCGTTGTCTAAGGTCTTATATTTAGACGCGCTTTTATTTTTCTAAGTGAACAGTTTCCGTGTTTTCTAAATTTTTTAACTTATAGCAGCGCTTTTGTAATAAAGCACTGCCTATGTAGTGCTGCCAAAGAGTAATTTTGGCGTAGTGATTTCTCGTAGTTGGAGTAAAAAGTTTTGTTATTATTGTAAGCATCATGGTCATATTATATATAATTATGCCACATATCTTCCGCGATAAACACAATGTTCAGTGCAAGCATTTCAGCAACTATAAGTTCTACAGTTGGTCCTTCTGTTACTAGTGCATCTAATTATGGAGCTCTATATCCTGAAATGATTCAACAAATGGTATTTTCCGCTCTTTCAGCCTTAGATATTCATGGTAAGTCTTTTAATGTTCTTCATCCATGGTTTCTTGATTTTGGTGCATCTAATCACATGACAAGGTTGTAAAACATGACAGGTTCCTTTGAATGCTTGGACAATTTACAACCTTGTCATGGTAATCAGAAAATTCAAATTGTAGATTGTAATACCCTATCTATAACTAATGTTGGTGACATAAACTATGATTTTTGGGATGTACTTGTCTCATCTGGTTTTGCTTCCAATTTATTTTTTGTTAGTCAATTGGTGGATAAAAAATTATAATGTTAATTTTTATCATGCTGGTTGTCTTGTGCAGAAGCAGGTGTCCAGGAAGGTAATCACGAAAAGGGCCTAAAATGGGAAGATTGTTTCCACTCCAGTTTATTTCTAATCATTTATCTCTTGCTTGTAATAACGTTTTGAATTCTTTTGAGGATTGACATAGAAAATTGGGACATCCAAACTCTATTGTTTTGTCTCATTTATGTAAAACTGGTTTGTTGGAAAACAAAAATGTTGTTTCTAATACATATTTTTCATGTTATGTTTGCAAATTGGATAAAAGTAAATCACTTCCTTTTTTGTTTGATGTTCGTCGTACTTCCACTTGTTTTGAGATTATTCATATTAATGTATGGGGATTGTCTCTTGTAGTTTCCCATGCTCAGTATAAATATTTTGTCACATTTATTGATAATTATAGTCGTTTTACTTAGATATTTTTTCTCCATTCTAAATAATAAGTGTTTTCTATGTTTATGAATTCTTTTACATATGTTGAAACTCAATTTCATGTAAGTGTTACAAAAATTTCACTGGCTCTGGTGGTGAGTATATGTCTAATGAGTTTCAGTAATACCTTTAACAAAAATGAATCTTTTCTCAATGATCTTGTATGAATAGCCCTCAACAAAATGGCATGGCAGGACGTAAGAATCGTCATTTACTAGTTGTAACATGCACCTTGCTTTTCCAAGCTTCTGTGTCATCCCAATTTTGGGTGGAGGCTCTTTCGACAACTTTCTTCATGATCAATCGTCATCCTTATACAATTATTGATCTTGATTCTCATTTTTTTGTCTTTTTAAAATTCATCTTGATTATAGTGTTTTCTATACTTTGTGTGTGTGTGTGTGTGTGTGTGTGTGTGTTTTACTCACTTACCTCCATCTGAAAGGCATATGCTTGGAGAGTTGTGTGTGTGTGTGTGTGACATTTTTTGACAATCAATTTATGTTTCCCTGTGTTTCTCCTGCCATGAATGATGTTGTTACTCTTCCTAAGTTTTGTATTATGCCTCAATGTATAACACGTTATAAACTAGGTCATGTATATGTCATAAAACACATACAGTAGGTTCTCACACCCTTTCCCATTGTTGAACCTCCATCTGGTTCTGTACCAATTGAATCACAACATTATGGTCAAATATCTCGAGCACCAAATAAATATTCACTAGACATGTATGACTCCTCACATACTTCTATGACTACCACACTCTCTAGCATATATATTCCTTCATGCTCTTCAAGAGAATTTCACATGGGATATTGTCTCTTGTCCTTCTAACATCACCCATTGGCTGCAAATGGATGTATTTTGTGAAATTGAATTCTTATGGGTCCCTCAACCATTACAAGGCTCGCTTGGTTTCCTTAGGAAACAAGCAGGAATATGGAATTAATTATGATAAGACATTTGCACTGGTTGCCAAAATGATAATTGTTCACACTATAATATCTATTGTTGCTTCTAATGGATGGTCTCTTCATCAAATGGATGTGAATAATGCTTTTCTTCATGGTGACCTGAATGAAGATATTTATATGACACCTCTCTAAGGCATGTTCTCTTATCCAAGGGTGTTTGCAAGCTTAAACGCTCCTTATATGGTTTGGAACTAGCACCTAGAGCATGGTATGAGAAATTTTGATATGTTATACTTAAGTTCTCCTTTACTCATAGTCAATATGATTCCTCACTAGTTATTCATAGCTAATCTATAAGAATTGGCTAACTTCTTATGTATGTTAATGATATGGTTGTTACTGGTTTTGATCATGCTTCCACTCAAAGATTTAAACAGGAGCTACATGCTTCATTTCATGTGAAATATCACTACTACAAAACGCTAAAACAACAACGCCAGGCTTACAACGCATCTTTTTATGCCGTTGTAATAGGTTAAAAATTTCGCGCCCATTTAAAAGCTGAGTCATTTAATGACGGTTGAATGAAACCACCGCAGTAATAAATGAAATGTATCAAGCTTCGATTCCCTGCAACTACATTTTTTCCATTTTTTAGAGTACATTTAGCGTGTGTCAATTAAGTCCATTATTTATAAAATAAATTGTAAATTATTTTACAACGGTTAAGATGAGCAACCGTAGTAATAAATGAAATGTATCAAGCTTCGATTCCCTGCAACTACATTTTTTTCATTTTTTAGAGTACATTTAGCGTGTGTCAATTAAGTCCATTATTTATAAAATAAATTGTAAATTATTTTACAACATTTAAGATGAGCAACCGTAGTAATAAATGAAATGTATCAAGCTTCGATTCCCTGCAACTACATTTTTTCCATTTTTTAGAGTACATTTAGCGTGTGTCAATTAAATCCATTATTTATAAAATAAATTGTAAATTATTTTACAACGGTTAAGATGAGCAACCGTAGTAATAGAGTACATTTCACTTAAGATTCCACTACGGTTTGTTTCTCCACCGAGATTAAAAGGTTTACTGATAAATTAAAACAAAACTTATTATGTATTTCTTTCATAAGACGCCCTAATCGAACAAGTGAGCCAGAGACGCCCTAACCTTTACCCTCTTCGTATTCATTCATTTGGAGCTCAAATATTGCTCAAATAAGGTACTCTTCAACATCTTCATTCCTTTTTTCTTGGTTTATGCTCAAATATATTGACCGTCTTCATTCATTTGCTTCTTCAGCTTCGAAGTAAGGTTCTCTTCAACATCTTCATTCCTTTTTTTTTGGTTTATGCTCAAATATTTACCGTCTTCATCATTCATTTGCTTCTTCAGCTTCGAAGTAAGGTTCTCTTCAACATCTTCATTCCTTCTTTCTTTGTTCATATTGTATATGCTCAAGTCAGAATGAGATGTTTCATATGCTTTACGTTTAGTATTAGAGTACATCTTCATTATTTTTTCTTTGTTCATATTGTATATGCATATGCTTGAGTTTTTGGATTAGATTTTGGTGTGTCATTCACATTATTATACATGTATAAATTTCAGAAGTTGTAATGGATCGTAGTTGGATGAAAGCCAATAGATTAGATCCGGTTTATGAGAACAGAGTTTGTGAATTCCTTGAATACGCTGATAAACATCTTCCCAACAATGATGGTATTTTTTATTGTCCTTGTGTTGTTTGCGCTAATATCAAAAAGGGTACAAAGAAAGAAATACACAATCACCTTTGTTGTGATGGTATATGGATAATAAGGAAAGTCGAGCGTCACAAAGTCAAAGAGTGGAGGAAGATGAATATATGGAAGATTACCTAGAGGATATGTTCCGTGATATTGGGGAATCTTCTTTTATGAATGCTCATATTTATGATAATTTATGTAGTGATAAAGACACCCCTTTATATAAGGGATGCACAGAGTTCACACGATTGTCGGCGGTGTTAAAGTTGTTTAATCTGAAGGCAAAAAATGGATGGTCAGATAAAAGTTTCACGAAATTACTTGAATTGCTACAGTAAATGTTACCAGAAGATAACAAATTGCCGGATCGTTGCTATGAGGCCAAGAAGATATTGTGTCCACTGGGTCTGGAGTATATCAAGATACATGCTTTCCCTAATGATTGCATATTATTCTAGAAAGAGTATGAAGACTTGTTTCAATGTCCGAAATGTGGTGTGTCGCGTTACAAGCAGAAGGTTAGCAATGGTGATGATAATGATCACTATGACAATGTTAGTAGGAAGCATCCTCCTGCTAAAGTGTTATGGTACTTGCCAATACTTTCACGATTAAAGAGACTTTTTGCTAATTCGAATGACGCAAAGAATCTTAGATGGCATGCAGATGAAAGGATTCGTGATGGAAACATTCGCCATGTAGCTGATTCTTTGCAATGGAAGAAAATTGATTCGTTGTTTCCGGATTTTGGAGTCGAGCCAAGAAATCTTAGGCTTGGGCTTGCCACCGATGGAATGAACCCCTTTGGTAATATGAGAACTAATCATACTTCGTGGCCTGTTCTTCTCACTATTTACAACCTATCTCCTTGGTTGTACATGAAGCGCAAGTATATACTGTTAAGTATGATGATTACTGGACCACGACAACCTGGTAATGACATAGATGTTTATCTTAGTCCATTAATTGATGATTTACGACTCTTGTGGGATGAAGGCATTGAAGTTGATGATGCATATTCTGGGGAAAAGTTTAATATGCGTGCAATGTTATTTTGCACAATCAACGACTTTCCGGCTTACGGTAACTTGGCGCGATACAGTGTCAAAGGACATAAAGCGTGTCCTATATGTGAAGATGATACTTGTTATCACCAACTTAAGTTTGGAAAAAAGACCGTTTACCTTGGGCATCAAAAATTTCTAAAACCGGGTCATCCTTATCGTAGATTGCGAAAGGCTTTTAATGGAGAGCAATAGTTTGGTGAGGCTCCTAAACCTTTAACCGGTGATGAAGTTTATCAACGGCAGGAATACATTAATGTAGTCCTTGGGAAGAGAGAAAAAGAAAAGGGTGGGAAGAGAGAAAAAGAAAAAGGTGGGAAGAGAGGAAAAGAAAAAGGGGCAGTTGCGAAAAATATATGGAAAAAGAGGTTCATCTTCTTTGATCTTCCATATTAGTTAAGTCTTGATGTTAGACATTGTCTTGATGTGATGCACGTGGAGAAAAATGTGTGTGATAGTTTGATTAGCACACTTATAAACATTTCGGGCAAGACTAAAGATAGTAAGACTTCCCGTCTTGATTTGGAGAAGATGGGTATACGAAAACAATTGGCTCCAGTAAAGAAAGGAAAAAGAATTTATCTGCCTCCAGCATGTCACACTCTATCTAAAAAGGAAAAGAAGATGTTCTGTGAGTGTTTGCAAGGTATTAAAGTTCCGCAAGGTTACTCATCAAACATCAAGAAACTTGTATCAATGAAAGATCTCAAGTTAATTGGTTTAAAATCTCATGATTGTCATGTATTAATGCAACAACTTCTACCAGTGGCTATCCGTGAGATCCTTCCAAAAAATGTGAGAGTAACTATAACGAGACTGTGTTTATTCTTCAATGCCATATGTAATAAAGTTCTTGATTTCAAAAAATTGGATGAATTATAAGATGAGGCTGCCATAATCTTGTGTCAATTGGAGATGTATTTTCCACCATCATTTTTTGACATTATGGTTCACTTACTTGTTCATCTCGTAAGAGAAATCAGAATTTGTGGTCCAGTTTATTTAAGGTGGATGTATCTAATAGAGTGATATATGAAAATCTTTAAAGGATATACGAAGAATTATCACCGACCAGAAGCTTCGATTGTTGAAAGGTACATCACAGAAGAAGCTGTTGAGTTTTGTACAAACTATTTGTCGGATGCAGATTCTATAGGAATTCCAAAGTCTCATCATGCTGACACAAATGGAAGAGGTATTCAAGGTCTAAATGTTAGTTCAATGGCTCGGGATGTAGTTATTCAATCACATTTCTATATTTTGAATAATATAGATGAGGTTCAACCTTTCATAGATACTCACAAAAGACTTATGAAGAAAAAATATCCCCGAATGAATGACAAGTTGTTGTTGATAGAGCATAACAATAGATTCATGGATTGGTTTAATAAAAGTGTATCTAATGATCCTAGTGCATCCGAGATACTTAGATGGTTGTCGTATGGGCCAAAATTTTGTGTCATTACCTGGAGTGCATACGACATTGGTCATTATACCTTTTATACAAAATCAAAAGATGATCGTAGTACAATGCAAAATAGTGGGGTTATGGTTGAAGCCGAATCGATGTATTTCTCTAGTTCGAAAGATAAGAATCCGGTATTGGCAACTACCGCGTTTTATAGTGTCATTGATGAGATTTGGGAGATTGATTATGTTATTTTCAAAGTGGCTTTATTTAAATGCAAGTGGGTTCCCAATAATAGTAATGGTGTAGACATTGATGACTTAGGATTCACCCGGGTCGACCTTGGCAAGGCATCTTTTAATACAGAACCATTCATCATGGCTTCTCAAGCAAAACAAGTTTTCTATGTTTCCGATCCATCGGACAAATCGGGGAAATGGTCAATCGTTCTCCAAGGAAAATACATTCCTCTTAGTGATGAAAGTCTTGATATTCCGTCCACACCTTCTTACGCAACACAAGTTCCTACCTCATATGATGAAGTTGATGGAGATGTCGTGCATGCTATACGACTCGATCATGAAGAAGGCATATGGGAAAATTAACAAGTACGTAATTTATTATTTATTCATAATATATTAATTGTATGTTATAGTTTAGAAGTATTTTTACTAACAAGTATAATTATTTGAAATCATAGGCATTTTGAGTCCAGACACCAGGCCAGAAGACAAGACACCAAGAGACAAGATACCAATACGCCAAGTTATAATTATGTGAAGTTATGTAATGTGTGTAAACTGTAATATGGTATATGTGATATTTTATTTATGTAGGTTGTTTATTCTGATAAACTGTAAACTGGTATATGTGATATTATGAATATGACACGATTAATATTATTATGAAAACTGTATCACAAAATGTGAATTGTATTTTTCTGTTGTGCTGAGATATGGAGAACAATAATACAGGTAAAAAAATGGCATTAATTATAAAAGCAGGATGATATTTGTTAATTTTGCTGAAACTTTAGCGACGGTTATATTTCCGAACCGTTATAATATCTGGCGCGCTGGCCAGCAAAAAATAAATATCAAAACTGTGCTGCTGGGAATCGAACCGAGGATAATTATATTTATTACAACGGTGTAATGTAAAACCGTTGTGATGGTTAGTGCACTTTCCTCATTATTACAACGCTACACAAGGCCGTCATTGTAAGTATCATATATACAACAACAATCTACATAACAACGCCCTCGCGCGCGTTATTATATGTCATTCCCAACCATTGTTAAATGGGTTTTTCATAGTAGTGTATCTAGGTAAACTGCATTATTTTCTTGCTCTTGAGTTTCATTCTACATCCTAGGGAAACTTTCCACATCAACACAAGTATGCTACATATTTGATTTCTAAGTCTGGTCTCTAATCGACTAATCCGATATATACTCCCCTTGAGGTTAATGTTAAATATCATTATGGTAATGGTGATCATTTGCCTAATCCCTTATAGTATCAACAACTTGAGGGCAATCTTAATTACTTGACTATTACTTGCCCTGACATATCTTTCGTTGTTCAGCAAGTAAGTCAATTCATGCATTCTCCTCTCCATCTTCACATGGTTGCGGTTCATTGTATAATTCGCTACTTGAAGGTAACCTCTCGCCTCATATTATTCTTTCCCATTGGAATTTCATTTCAATTGAGTGCTTATAAAGGTGTTGATTGGGAAGGGTGTCCTGATACTGGTCGATCTGTCACTGGTTGGTGCATATTTCTTGGTTCTTCGTTGACCTCTTGGAAAATTAAGAAGCAACAAAAGTTTCTAAATCTCTTACTGAATCTGAGTATCGTGCCATGTCTGCTGCTTGTTTAGAAATACTTATGATTTTTTGTATTTTGAGTGAACTTGTTTATATTGATAACATAAGTCTCATTCAAATTGTTTCAAATTCTATTTTTCATGAAAACACCAAACATATAGAAGTTGATTGTCATTTAATTTGTGACGCCTATGATGACCAACTAATATCACTTCCTCGTGTTAGTACTCAGTTGTAGGTCACAAATATTCTTACCAAAGTTGTTCTACGCCCATAAAATTAGTTTCTTAATAGAAAATTGACGCTCTTTGACCATCCGATCAATTTAAGGAAGAGTGTTAAAGCCAATTTTTCTGACATGGTATCAGAAGGTTCAATCAAACTTGTGATGTAACACCCTTTTCTACCCCACGAATAAACACGACAAAATATACAATTTATCAGAGTAAAATCAAAAACCACCTCGAAGGGTGCACATTTCTCAATAAATTCAAATTAAACACTTGCTCCGTAAACACGGGTTTTCCTCAAATATACTCAAAAGCCTTCATGTGGCAGTGGAACTCAATAATTCAAAATAAAAAGGCTTTCAACCAAAGCCATCAAAGTTAGCAGCAGAACCACCACAACTACAATAATAAAAAAGGTTTAAAAATAACCCATAGTCGTCAAATATCACAAAACAACAACTCAACAATGGTTCGACTCAACAACCCAACCCGATGTTACACTATCAGAGCAATACCCTCTACATCGACCAAAAGTAAAGTACAACTCCAAAAGTCCTCGAAGGCATCCACAGCTAAACCTGATCACCTGCACGTTACCCACGTGGAGGCAACATTCAAACGGGCAGGGTGAGTAATCACAATTCATTATAATCAATATAAAAATAGGATATGCAAAATGGCGTCATCATCATATACAACATCATCAGGGTCATCATAAAGGAAAACATCAGGAATCACTATATCACAAAATCACGTCAATGCCACATAAAATGCAATGCACAACAAGACTCATGCATGTGGTACCAATCGTCACAAAAAATGGACACTAGGCCATCAACCCTCCACAAGGGAGCATGTCATAAACACCTCAATCCACACAATGGGATTGAAGCCACCACTGGACCGAAGTCCTAACATTGTCACTGGACCGAAGTCCTAACATCATCAATAGACCGAAGTCTAAATGCTATGAATGCATGATGCACAACATCCTAATCATCATCATCAACAAAGTCATTACGTGCATCATCATTCATCAAAATCTCATATTCGTCATATCGTCATTTATTCATCAAAACATCATGCATCATCATCTTATAATCATCAATATAGCTCATGGTAATTCACATCAGTATTTAATCATCAAATATCAGGTATAAACAGTTCATAATCATCAAACCACTAGTGGTAATTCATATCATCACTTAATCATCATACTTCATATATAAACAGCTCATAATCATCAATATACATCACAGTAAATCATATCATCAATTATTCCCTCAAAACATCATGAAATCATCATCTCAATATCATCAATAACATCATGGTTCAGCAATCACAACTTCATAACACCACTAATTCAACAACGACATATATCATACGTATATCGTCACAATTAACCTCAATTCCTCATAGTTTAGACAATTGAAAATACTCCATACTACTCTCTTGGTTTCAATAAAATGTAGTTCATCGTGTTAGCTTTCCAACGCTTCGAACGGTACCTCAATCGGACTTACGGATCAAAAGTTATGATCAAAACCGTATCTGGACCCAAAGTTGCCTGGCTGTGACGGAACTGCATGGCGACCGCCGTAAGCCTTATGGCGCTCGCCGTTTACCTACAGAATGCAGATTTTGCATTTTTCATCGTTGGAGGCCTTCCGGGCCTCCGATTTCGATTCCGTAAAAAGTCTCAGCTTCGTAATTCAAAATCCTACGACTATATAACATTTATAACAACATATGACACTTATTTTAGGGATACAACCATCATATTATCAACAATTTCTACATCTCATTTCATCAACTCTTCCCTATTCATCAAAATCCATCATAAACCCCAAAAATCTATACGATTCCAACCTCAATTCACCCCAAAACACTCCCAAAACATTCCTGAAACATCAAGGAAATAAAGGGCATAAAACCTACGACTATTAGGTTGGTTAATTTCACTATTCTAACTCAAAATACCTAAACCTTCACAAATTCTCAAGATTCCCATAAACCCCATAAATCCCTTTCGCCACAAGGTCGAAACAACATCGACAGGGAAGTCATCCCCAAGGTCTACTTTACCGGTTCAATTCAACATTATTAATCGATTCACAAAAATGCCCTTAAATTCATCAGTTTACCTCAAAACCCATAAACCCTCACAATCCCCTTTTTCTACAAGGTCAAAACAACATCAAAGAAACATTAGCCTCAAAGGCCTAATTTTACCAATTCAATCCAACCCTTCATATTCATCATCAACCCACAAAAACAACACCTAAATCATCAATATAATCATAAACTCACATAAACCTCAAAATCGGCCTTAAACACATCGAATCCCTATACTGAAAACAATAAAAGGTAATACTCCCCATACCTTAGATTGTCGATTCGAAGCTTTCTCTCTGATCCTTCGGAAACCTTCTCGAATTCCTCGCCTCCTCCTTTTTCCTCAGAGCTCTCACCTTCTTCTTTTCACGGTTTACCAAAAAAATGAAATCTATTCTCAAATCCTCCTTTTATATTCACCCTAACCCTTGGGCCTCAAAATTGGGCTTTCTCCATAATACCCTCACTAGTTCTCCTTAATGTCCACTTCGCCCTTAATTTCTCTAATATTATTTTAAATTAATAATAATACTAATATATTCATATTATATACTATTATTTAATTAAAATAACCAAAATTTCACCAAAAATACCGACATCGACATAGACCACCAAAATTCGCCAAAAATTCATAAATATTATATTTAAATAAATTAAATAAATATTCTAATAAATTTGGGGTGTTACAACTCTCCCCCACTTACAGAATTTTCGCCCTCGAAAATTACCTCAAGGAAACAGAGTCGGATACGACTCCCTCATCTGATCTTCACATCTCAAGCCCAACTTTCCTCCTTTTAGGATCATCTTAGCCTTTTTAGGCGTCTTCTTACACCACTTTAGGTCCGAGTACAACACTCTCGTCCGATTCATACCAACACACTGGAGTGCTACACCTCCTTCTACACAAAGCTTCATACAACGTCATCCCAATACTAGCACGAAAACTGTTATTGTAGGTAAACTTGATCGACTGCAAATAACTATCCCATGGTCCTCCTTGGTCCAACACACAAGCTCTCGGCAAATCCTCTAAAGATTGGATAGTCCTCTATGTCTTTCCATCATCTGCGGATGATAGGCAGAACTCAACCTCAACTTAGTACCCAAAGCATCTTGCAAACTCTTCCAAAACTTCGACGTAAATCTAGGGTCTCTATCCGACACAATATTCGACGGTATCACAATTTCCTCAGTATACATCTTAGCTAGCTTCTGCATAGAATGATTAATCTTCATCGGTAAGAATTAGCCGATTTAGTCAATCTATCACCAATCACCCAAATTGAATCATTTCCCCTTAGCAATCCTCAGCAATCCCAACACAAAATCCATAGAAATGCTATCACATTTCCATTCTGGAATATGCAACGGCTGCATCATACCCAAAGGCTTTTTATGCTCAATCTTCAATTTCTGACAAGTCAAACATGCATAAACAAACTCCGCAATATCCTTCTTCATACCCAGCCACCAAAACAACTTTTCAGATCCTGATACATCTTCCTAGCACCGGGATGAATACTCAACCTACTTCAGTCTCCTTCTTCTAGAATGCTCTTCTTAATATCAGGAACATCTGGGACACACACCCTGTCTCTGAACATCATTACGCCATTCTCATCAACCCGGAAGTCACCTCCGTTACCTTGGTTAATCAAAGTCAATTGGTCAACAAACTTTAAATCAGATTGTTGTCCCACTCTGATTTCTTCCAGAATACTACTAGTCAACTTCAACATTCCCAACTTCACACTGTCAGGAGTCGCTTCACATACCAGACTCAAATCTCGAAACAGTTCGATTAATTCCAATTCTCTCACTATAAGCATCGACATATGCAATGACTTTCCGCTTAATGCATCGGCCACTACATTTGCTTTGCTAGGATGATAACTCAATTCAATATCGAAATCCTTCAACAACTCTAACCACCTTCTCTGCCTCATATTCAATTCCTTCTGATTAAATAAGTACTTCAGACTTTTATGATCACTGAACACTTAAAATTTAGAGCCAAACAGATAATGTCTCCAAATCTTTAACACAAACACCACAGCGGCCAATTCAAAGTCATGGGTAGGATAATTCCTCTCATGAACTCGCAATTGTCTCGAAGCATAGGCAACAACTTGTCCATTTTGCTTCAATACTCCACTAAGACCCATCTTCGACGCATTACAATACACCACAAAGGATTCACTCGGATTAGGCAAAATCAACACTAGAGTGGTCGTTAACCTCTTCTTTAATTCCAAAAAACTCACTTCACCAGCTACATCCCACACAAAAGCTTGACCCTTTCGAGTCAACTGAGTCAAAGGTAATACCAACTTAGAAAAACTCCCATAAACTTGCGGTAATAACCCGCCAATCCCAGAAACTCCGTATCTCAGTAGCACACCTCGGCGGCTCCCACTGCCACACCGCATCAATCTTATAAGGATCAACAGCAATTCCCCCACTTGCAATCACATGGCCGAGAAACTCACTTCCTTCAACCAGAACTCACACTTCGATAGCTTCACCTACAACTTCTTCTCTTTCAACACCTGCAACACAATCCTCAAATGCTCAGCATGCTCTCCTTCAAATTTAGAGTCTATCAGAAGATCGTCAATAAAACCCACTACAAACTTATCCAAATACTCAAGAAAATTCCGATTCATATACTCCATGAATACCAGGTACATTAGACACACCAAACGACATCACAGTATACTCATAGTCACCATACCTCGTCCTGAAAGCCGTCTTCGGAATATCATCAGACTTAACACGAATATGATGATAACCAGACCTCAAATCAATCTTGATAAACACACAGGCATCTACTAACTGATCCATCAATTCCTCAATCCTCGAAAGCAGACACTTATTCTAGATCATCACTCTATTCACATGTTTATAATTCGCACACAATCTCATAATACCATCTTTCTTCTTCATTGACATCACAGGGGCACCTCACAGGGAAACACTCGGTCAAACAACTTCTTCTCAAACAATTCTTCCAGCTATTCCTTCAATTCACTTATTCAAAAACATGCATTATGTATGCAAACACCGACATCGAGCTTGCATCGAGTACCAGGTCGATAGCAAGTTACACTCCACACTACAGTGGTAAATCACTGATATCTCATGGGAACACCTCCAAATAGTCACACACCATAGGTAGATCACACACCACCGCATCCCTTATGCCTTCCAATAATCCAACATCATAACACCTTTGCACCATCTTTCACTGACTCACCCACTTGCTTCATAGAACAAACAACTCTCTACCTTCATCGAATTCAGGTGATCGTCAGGAACTACACACCACCGGCATATCACTAGCCGTCACACTGTCTTCTCTCCCTCAAAAAGCAGACATCAACAATACCTGATCGTTCTCCTCAAGATATCCCAACTTGACCGTCAGACAAGAAACTCGAATTCTCCTCATCCTCAAGTCTATTAGTCTGCATCGACTCATCAAAACAATCTGTAAGCACCCGACTTAACTCCAAACAATTTACTGCGCACACTAATCAAGCTCGCAAGACACGTCTATCCCATCCAACATGATCCCATCTATTATCAACAAGAGATTAAGGGTGATCAGTTCCTCAATTTGTCAATAACAACTGATATCATGAGGTGGTACAAACTATCTTTACCAATTATCGCAGCGTCCAACACCACCCTTAGCCATCGCTCCACACTCGAAGCATCTTAGAGAAGCACCATCTTCTCCCCCACTTGTTTCATTCCCAACCTGCAAATAGAAAACAAAACAAGCATCGACAGTGTTTTCACACACATGTCGCACACTACGGAATAAACAACATTAAACAACCTGGCCGGACGGACCGACCTGCTCTGATACCACTAATGTAACACCCTTTTCTACCCCACGAATAAACACGGAAAAATATACAATTTATCAGAGTAAAATCAAAAACCACCTCGAAGGGTGCACATTTCTCAATAAATTCAAATTAAACACTTGCTCCGTAAACACGGGTTTTCCTCAAATATACTCAAAAGCCTTCATATGACAGCGGAACTCAATAATTCAAAATAAAAAGGCTTTCAACCAAAGCCATCAAAGTTAGCAGCAGAACCACCATAACTACAATAATAAAAAAGGTTTCAAAATAACCCATAGTCATCAAATATCACAAAATAACAACTCAACAATGGTTCGACTCAACAACCCAACCCGATGTTACACTATCAAAGCAAGACCCTCTACATCGACCAAAAGTAAAGTACAACTCCAAAAGTCCTCGAAGGCATCCACAGCTAAACCTGATCACCTGCACGTTACCCACGTGGAGGCAACATTCAAACAGGCAGGGTGAGTAATCACAATTCATTATAATCAATATAAAAACAGGATATGCAAAATGGCGTCATCATCATATACAACATCATCAGGGTCATCATAAATGAAAACATCAGGAATCACTCTATCACAAAATCACGTCAATGCCACATAAAATGCAATGCACAACAAGACTCATGCATGTGGTACCAATCGTCATAAAAGATGGACACTAGGCCATCAACCCTCCACAAGGGAGCATGTCATAAACACCTCAATCCACACAATGGGATTGAAGCCACCACTGGCCCGAAGTCCTAACATTGTCACTGGACCGAAGTCCTAACATAATCAATAGACCGAAGTCTAAATGCTATGAATGCATGATGCACAACGTTCTAATCATCATCATCAACAAAGTCATTACGTGCATCATCATTCATCAAAATCTCATATTCGTCATATCGTCATTTATTCATCAAAACATCATGCATCATCATCTTATAATCATCAATATAGCTCATGGTAATTCACGTCAGTATTTAATCATCAAACATCAGGTATAAACAGTTCATAATCATCAAGACACTAGTGGTAATTCATATCATCACTTAATCATCATTCATCATATATAAACAGCTCATAATCATCAATATACATCACAGTAAATCATATCATCAATTATTCCCTCAAAACATCATGAAATCATCATCTCAATATCATCAATAACATCATGGTTCAACAATCACAACTTCATAACACCACTAATTCAACAATGACATCTATCATACGTATATCGTCACAATTAACCTCAATTCCTCATAGTTTAGACAATTGAAAATTACTCCATACTGCTCTCTTGGTTTCACTAAAATGTAGTTCATCGCGTTAGCTTTCCAACGCTTCGTATGGTACCTCAATCGGACTTACGGATCAAAAGTTATGATAAAAACCGTATCTGAACCCAAAGTTGCCTGGCTGTGACGGAACTGCATGGCGACCACCGTAAGCCTTATGGCGCTCGCCGTTTACCTACAGAATGCAGATTTTGCTTTTTTCATCGTTGGAGGCCTTCCGGACCTCCGATTTCGATTCCGTAAAAAGTCTCGGTTTCGTAATTCAAAATCCTACGACTGTATAAAATTTATAACAACATATGACACTTATTTTAGGGATACAACCATCATATTATCAACAATTTCTACATCTCATTTCATCAACTCTCCCCTATTCATCAAAATCCATCATAAACCCCAAAAATCTATACGATTCCAACCTCAATTCACCCCAAAACACTCCCAAAACAGTCCTGAAACATCAAGGCAATAAAAGGCATAAAACCTACGACTATTAGGTTAGTTAATTTCACTATTCTAACTCAAAATACCTAAACCTTCACAAATTCTCAAGATTTCCATAAACCCCATAAATCCCTTTCGCCACAAGGTCGAAACAACATCGACAAGGAAGTCATCCCTAAGGTCTATTTTACCGGTTCAATTCAACATTATTAATCGATTCACAAAAATGCCCTTAAATTTATCAGTTTACCTCAAAACCCATAAACCCCCACAATCCCCTTTTTCTACAAGGTCAAAACAACATCAAAGAAACATTAGCCTCAAAGGCCTAATTTTACCAATTCAATCCAACCCTTCATATTCATCATCAACCCACAAAAACAACACCTAAATCATCAATATAATCATAAACCCACATAAACCTCAAAATCGGCCTTAAACACATCGAATCCCTATATTGAAAACAATGAAAGGTAATACTCCCCATACCTTAGATTGTCGATTCGAAGCTTTCTCTCTGATCCTTCGGAAACCTTCTCGAATTCCTCGCCTCCTCCTTTTTCCTCAGAGCTCTCACCTTCTTCTTTTCACGGTTTACCAAAAAAATGAAATCTTTTCTCAAATCCTCCTTTTATATTCACCCTAACCCTTGGGACTCAAAATTGGGCTTTCTCCATAATACCCTCACTAATTCTCCTTAATGTCCACTTCGCCCTTAATTTCTCTAATATTATTTTGAATTAATAATAATACTAATATATTTATATTATATACTATTATTTAATTAAAATAACCAAAATTTCACCAAAAATACCGACATCGATACAGACCACCAAAATTCACTGAAAATTCATAAATATTATATTTAAATAAATTAAATAAATATTCTAATAAATTTGGGGTGTTACATGTGAAATCTTGTTATCTTGGTTGGACAGCGACACCCCACTCGTTCGCTCTCGTAATCATGTTCTTTGTTCGTGTTCATTTCAACATCGTTTCTTCGAAAATCAAAATCGTGTAGCTGTTTGTGATTCTTATTTTTCATCTTTGTGATTTTCATTGCTACACTGGAATCTTAATTCTGCATTTATCGTAATCGGTTTTGTGTTTATCACAATCGATTCTTTTCCTATTCGTTGTGATCGATTCTGTTTCATTTGGTGATCATTGATTATCATTTGATTGGCTTTGATTTAATTTGTTTCGGTGATTGGTGATTACAAATTATTATTTCATGATCACATATTGTTGTTCGATAATTGTTTTGGTGATTGGTGTTTTGTTGTTTGGTAAAGGGATATTGTGTTTATCAATTTGTTGTTCGGTGATACTAGTTGTTGTTTGGTGCTTGTTATTGTTATTGGATGTTGTTTAGTGCACGTGCAGTGCAAAGAGAGGATTAGTTTACATTAAAAAAATTTACTTGTAGCATGACTTCATAAAATGAGAAAAAACGTTTTTGCGTCGGTTTTATTGGTAAAAATTATTCGACTTGGGAATTTCAATTCAAAAATTATGTCAAAGGAAAGGGATTATAGAGTCACCTAAATGCTGTCTCCAAGGAACCAACAGATAATGTTGCATTAGATAAGTGGAAAATCAAATATGCTCAAATATCCTCAGTATTATTGATCCTCCAATGATCTATAATTTTCACTCATTTTCCACTGCTCAAGAAATGTGGAACTATTTGAAGCGTATTTATAACTAGGACAATGCAGGCAAGCATTTTCAATTTGAGCTAGAGACAGACAATTACAAACAAGGTAATTTATCTATTCAAGAATATTATTATGGTTTTCTGAATCGGTGGAAAGAACACTCCACTCTTATTCATGCTGATGTTCCCAAGACTTCTCAAGGAGTCATATCTTATGAAGTTGTCATTTCTGAGCCTGTGGCGGTTGTATATGTTGTTCAGAGTAAAGGTAAAGGTCGTGATATGAGACAAGTTCAATGTTTCTCTTGCAAAAAATTTGGACATATGTCTCGTGGTTGCAGCAAAAAGTTCTGTAATTATTGTAAGCAACATGGTCATATTATATCTTATTTTCCCACATGTCCTCCACGACCAACACAACGTTCGGTGCTAGCATTTCATGCAAATACAAATTCTACAGTTGGTCATTCCATTACTAGTGCATGTAATGGTGGAACTCTATAGTCTGAAATGATTCAACAAATGGTACTTTCAGCTTTTTCAGCCTTAGGAATTTCAGGGTAAGTCTTCTAAGGTTCTTCATCTATGGTTTCTTGATTCTGATGCATCTAATCACATAACGGGTTCCTCTGAATACTTACACAAGTTACAATCTTATCATGGTAATTAGAAAATTCAAATTACTGATGGTAATACCCTATCAATAACTAATGTTGGTGACATAAACTCTGATTTTCAGGATGTACTTGTCTCAAATGGTTTTGCTTCCAATTTATTGTTTGTTGGTCAATTGATGGATAAAAACAATAATATTAATTTTTCTCACTCTAGTTGTCTTGCGCAAGAGCATGTGTCAGGGAAGGTGATCGCGAAAGGGACCTAATGTGGAAAACTGATATAAAGAGAACTATAGATATAATTTCTCAGGTTACAAAGCTAGGAAAAATGTTACCATCCATAGTAATTTCCCTTCTTCTTCACCCAGGGTATCTGTGTTATTATTCCATATATCTATGTTAAAAAGGTGGTTGACCTTGGCCTATTGGGACACCATGTTTTGATGGAGGAGTGTATTCCTTATGTAGCTAATTTGATGGCTCTAAACTCTAGAATATTTAATGTAGATGGGTGAATTTCTTCAACAAAATATTTTATTTAGACAGATCTTGCCAAAGTCTAACGAGAGGCTAATGCTCGGGACGTTAAAGTTAAAAGCTTAAAAAACTATTATTGATTATAAAAGAGAGAAAATTTGTTATGCCTTCGGTCTGTAGAGTGATCTTGCCAAGGTACAATAAATACTTGAGACATGTTAGAAAGAGATTGAATATTTGAAGAATCATGTCCGCTTATTAACTGTTGAGAAAATGATTTATGGGGTGTCCTCTTTCTAAGGAAAAGAAAATTGTTGAGAACCCAATTTGAGGCTTAAAGATAAGTTCAAATTCAACAAGGTGGAATGAGATTTTCTGACTTGAGAAAATGATAAGCTAATAAATGATTACCATAATGTTATAACTGTTAGTTTGTTGTTTAAAGTTTCCAAAATGCTATAGCCCAAATTTTTCTCTAGAGTCCAAGACTCGAATTTGAGACTGGTCACATTGACTGTTACAAGGATTTAAAAGGTGAGAGGCTTGCTTGAAGAAACTTGTTTTCCACAGAGTCGTGGTATGTACCCAATTTTTGTTTTACATTAATCACTATTTTGGGCCATCCATATCTCTTTCCATCCTACCACTTTGATGTAAAACACTCCGAGTCAAAATGTATCAACCAATAACTCTGTTACGCTTCTAAAATTTTCTCCTAGATACTGGATTATCATATACCATGCTGCAGAAGATTCATGCCTCAAGCATATTCAACGGTCCTCCATATTCCACGCTTGAAAGATAGTGATGCATTTATTTCTCTTCCATATATATAGGAAATGACGCCAATTCAAGTAACAAGTTTAAAACACAATTTGAATACTCTTTACTTATTCACATACTGAATTAAGCGTCAGAGTGCTAACCATGCAGGTACACCCCCACTTTGTTGTATCGGACGCTCAACTCTGTTGCATCTTTTGCAACTCTCTATATTTCTAGTTCAAAAAAAAACGGTGACGCCGTCTATGGGAACGAATTTTGATTCACACGTTCTCATGACTTTGTACCTCCGTGTGCAAATTTCGAATGTAAATTTCTCTTTGAGGCCTGAATGAAGATCCAGGAAATCATGCACAAAATTTAGTTAAGATCGACCGATTTGAATCTCACAACCTTTCGTTGTCTATCAATTTTCCTAATCTTTAATCCTCTGTATATCTAACTTCTTTAATCTCTGGAAATGACAAGATCTGGAGTTACTCATTCTCCCATCGTGCGCAAAGTCGCTCTAGCCACTGCTAGTGTGGCAATGACACCTGGAAATCAGCGAAACAGAACTCACATCCCTCCAGGTGAGACAAATATTGAATTCAAGGTTCCTCTATATGCAGATCTAATCCTCCCTCCCCCACGAACGATAACTGTTCAGACGTCGCAACTTGGAGTTCCGACTCCCCTACTCGCTGAGCAACCTGAGATGCAACACAATTTTATTATTCTCGAAGTGAACCTAAGAGCTCAAAAGCAATCAAAGAAAGATTACTTCACATAAAAGAAAGCCTTTATCATGCTCAACCCTGGGAAAACTGAACACAAGAAGTCATATCTAGGAAGGACCACCCCATCCTCCTAGAACCATCTACGGCAAAGGGAAGCAAAGTCCAGAAATCAAAATACCGCTCGAGGGGCGGGAAACATAGTTCTCCACCCGAAGTCCGAATGGAGACCGAGGCAGTCATGCTCCATCCCCGGACCTTAGCGAACACCAGTCGGTTAAGGTGAAACCTAAGCATCCCCTGTGCTCCCAGATCCTAGAAAGCAGGATCCCAAAATCGATGCAAAAACCTCCCAAATTGAGGAAGTATGATGGAAAAGGATACCTCGATGAGCATCTCCAACTCTTCAATGAAATGCTTAATTATTACAGTGCTGACGATACTTCCAAGTGCAAATTACTAGCATTAACATTGATTAGACCGACCAGTCTATGGTTTAATGGCCTCCCCGATGGTTTCATTTAATCATGGGCAGACTTCTGCGACCGCCTCACTACCCATTTTATCACCCGGAAAAGGAAACCAACCACTATAGCAACCTTTAGCAGTATCACGCAAGGGGTAAAAGAGAGTCTAAAATTGTATATTGATCAGTTCACTTAGGTCACGGTAGAGGCAAAAGGATCTAAAGAAGCCCTCCAGTGTTGGGTCTTTGAGAATGGGCTTCTTCGCGACCATCATTTCCACACCAAGCTGAGAAAGAAAAAGGTAAAAACAACACAAGAAATGTTAAATTTGGCTCAAACTTATATCATGGTGGAATAGAAATTAAATACTCGTTTCGACAACCCAATATCTACCACTATGTGAGTTCCGAATGCTAGGCGGAAAGGTGTAAGAATAAGATTTGGTTCTACATCTGGCCTTTAAGTTTTGATGATAACTGCACATGTTATCTAAGAGAACAATTATGTATGATATGGTTTCTGTCTAGTGTGTGGCTATTGTCAATATGATTCTGACTCTGATAAGAAGGCGTGTGACGTCATCAGACTCTGTTATCAACACTCTGGAAGAAAACATAGGTGTATAGAACATAAAGTCAAGATTCATGAATGTTTCTAATACAACGGTTCTAATGAACGTTAGTTCTGGACATTCTAATTGAGACTTTATGAGAAAGGCCTATAAGGCTTTCTAATGTGATGCGCTTCTAATGTTATAAATTCTGAAGATTCTGAAGACGTGGTTCAGGTGAACACAGCTCTGAAAATTCTGAAGACACAATGTATGAAGATCAAGTTCTGAAGAGTTTCTAAAGACAAGGTTCTGATTGAACGAAGTGCTGAAGACTCTGAAGACAAGAACGTGCTTAATGAAATCTGAAGACTCTGAAGACAAGGTTCTGAAGGAACAGGTTCTGAAGACTCTGAAGATAATGCTTCTAAGAAACCAAGTGCTAAAGATTCTCAAGATATTTCTGCTGAACGGAGATCTAGAATTTTGAAGATTGTGGTTCTGAAGACTACACAAAGAATGTCTCTTCTACAACACGCTTCATCAAGTTAATATGAAGCCTCTAAAGATGCTAGAAGACTGAAGATTAGAATGGTTTTGAGCTAAATATAATAGTACTAAAACTCTGTGACCTCTACCTTGATAGGGTGGCGCAAGGACAACATTTTGTACAGTGATGTTGACCATTCCTTCATGTGAACCTTAGGATATTGTTGTTGGAATATGTTTCCAAGAATACCCCTCAACGGATCTATTCTCTCCTGCTCTATAAATTGAAGACTTGGAAGCTTAAACAAATGTTGCTCGTTGCTTGAAGCAGCCGTTGATTGTAAGAAAAAGAGAGATGGATAAAAAGTTGGTTGGTTGCTGTTCATACTAAAGGATTATTATTCAACACAGCAAACAATTAACATGTAGCAAGCAAATATGAAGCTGTTACTACAAAGTGTGCGCAAATGATGATCATGCTAACACCATATGAAACTACTCAAGTAAGACATCAATAAGTGAAACATAGTAGCTTAAGAAATGAGTATACAAAATGTTGCAAGCTGAAGCTTGAATGAAGAATGCTTAATGAAGAAGAAGTTAAAGCAAAGTGCTGAAGAATGTAAAACGATGCAACATGCTAAAGCCATGTGAAACTTGTCAAGTGAAACATCAATAAGTGAAGTATAGTAACTTAGTTGATCTTGATAGTTAAGCTAGAAGAATCATTACCTACTCAAGATAGGAGTACATCAGAAAGAAGCTTAAAGCTCATGATAAAAAGTCGTAGTGCTCAATAAGAAAGCTTTTAAGCAATACAGAGCTAGTGTTCTTTATAATTTCTTAGAGATTTATTCTTTAGATAGTTTTGTATTAGAAAGAAAGGAGTTGTTGCTCATATCTTGCTAGAAACACTTAGGTGTTATTGTACTTCATTTGTGTAATCAACTTGTAAGAAGCATATATAGTGCACAAGAAAATCCTTGCAAAAGGTAATGTTTCTTGAGCGGTCGAGTGATGAACAAAATGCTTGAGAAGACTAAGCGTGTTTCTAACAGCTTAGTGGATGTTGTTCCTTGAGTGGTCGAGTAAAGACCATGATGTTGGAGAGGGCCAGGTCATTGTTGAACGACTTGGAGGATGATTCCTTGAAAGTCGGGTGAAAGTCAGGATTCTCAAGAAGGGAATGAAAGGTATCCATTGTGGTTGTAATTATTTTGATGATTAGTGGATTAAGTCCTTTTGATAAGGCGAAATCACCTTGAGGGGTGGACTGTAGTAACTTCGTTAACAGTGAACCAGGATAAAAATAATCGTGTTCATTTATTTTTATTTACATGTTAACGCCATTAGTTTAAATTCTGCAAATGGGGACGAAATGTGAAACCCAATTCAAACCCCCCCCTTTCTTGTGTTTCTCAACCTTCAATTGGTATCAGAGCCTGGTTCTGTTATTGATGTTTATCAAACATTTAAGTGTGTCAGATAAAGATCCAAACGAGCATTGAGAAATGCTCTAGTCAATCTCCTCTACCATCTACAGTTTTAGTCTCATACAATGATGAAAAGATTGAGTACTGAAATGACAAACCAGAAAGGTTCATTTTGGATTGTATCATTGATTCTTAGAGTTGGTCGCTATTGATAATATAATCTTCTCTTATGGCGCTTGCAAGAAGAATGAAAGCAAGATGAATAATCAACTGGTAAAAGGATAATAGACTCATCAGATAATTAGAAGAATCTGATGAATGTTATTCTTAGAATATGTTAGTTGAAAGCTACGTATCTCATCAAGGTGATGCCTAGACAAAGCTTAAGAAGAATGATCTAGAAGAGATCAACAAGAATCATCAGAAAGTAAGAAATATTGTTTGTTGAAGGTTAATTCTTTCTGAGTATGGGATGTTTTCAACAAACAGACTTGGTCTACCATTGACTTTCTCAGTATTGCTCGTTAGGAACTCTTTCATTTAAAGAAGAGAAAATGCTTGAGTCATGATTTTGAAGCATTAACACTTCAAGATGAAATATGTTGAAGATGTTAGAAATTTTGTTATCAAGATTTTAAATCATGACTGCAGAATTTAAGATTCTGAGTGATGATTTCTTCGTCAGGATTCTGGAACAAGATAATCAGAAGCTTGCTATTTAAATAGAAGCTTATGGCAACTGATCAAGCCTGCAGAAGATCATCGGAGTTGGTTATCAAGATTCTGACTGTCTGCACAGAATGAAGACATCTACTCTAATTCTAGAAAGCTTCATGGATTTCTGAAGTGATCAGAAAGGAAAATTATCAAGTTGTCAGAAGTTTGGAAGAACAACACATACAAGATTAAATTTTCTAAGTTCTTGACGTATGTGTGTTCATGAAGAGAAATGGCTTGACATAAGACAAGTAAGTCATGTTAGCTTGATAAAGGCATCTTAGTTGAACAAGCTTAAGATTGTCAAAATGTCTTCCATAATTTCTTTTCAGAAGCTCTTGATACACAAATGTATCCTTCTGTATTCCCTACTTTTTGGACTCATGTGACTGAGTGAAAGTATGAACTTAAGAAGCTATATGGTGAAAAGAATATTCAGGTGTTCTAGTTCTTCACTATCAGATACAGATGATTAGAGATAGAACAAGCTTGGAAAATAAATGGCTTAAATCATGATATATGAGAAATCATCATGACAAAACATTTCTAGGAAGCAGCTAGCATGTTTATTCATAACAGAATATGATTTGAATCTATTCTGATGCATATTGGTTAGATTACTCTGAATATCCAAAGGCTACTGAAGTTTCTTCATCAGAAATCAAATCAATGTCAGATTTGATAATGAGCTTGGAAGTCAGAAACTGAAGCTCATTGGAAGAATGCAAAGCTGGAAACTATCTTCTCTAAATGAAGTTATTGATGAAAATCAGAATGAAGAAATCAGAAGATGCTTAATCAGAAGCCATCACAGTTCGTACTCCTAGGAAAGGAAAGAACAGAAGGTATCACTTTCTGATGAACTAATTTTGGATGAATAGGCTCAGCCAGTAAAAACAAGATTATCATTCAAACCAAATATGTCTTGGTTTGATGATCATAATGATCTCTGCATCTGGTGAAGATCAGCATCAGTTCAAATGATTGAATTTTGATGATGCAAGAAGATTCCAACAAGTTTCTTTAGCACATAATTGTTCAGAAGTATATGTTTAAGCTGAGAAACTATTGGCTTTCTGGAAATAAGCCTTCTTGAAAGATAAAAGTTACTTGGTTCTTCTCCAACGATCAAGATGAAACAAACATCAGGAGAGATGTTTTCATCCGTCAGAATGGATGCTCATAAAGATGATCTTGCCTCTGCATAAAGTTCAAGATTCTTATGAAGATTGCAGAAGAAAGAAGACAAATGATGGAAGGAGAAAATGATTCTAGTGGTCCAAACTAGAAGCATTAAACTACAGAAGCTCACGCGAGATGATTCTAAAGAAGCCTCCGCATCAGTAGTTGGGATTCTACAAGAGTATTGAAATAGAAAATTAATTCTTCAATATATCTTGAGTGTTAAAGACCATGCAAACGGTTGAGATCTTTGTAACCGTTGGGAGCTAAAAAGTTAACACTCTCAACACATTGCCAGGTATGTGAAGAGGTTATACCTCGTTTTAAGACATTTGTTCTTTTGCAATCCATGCTCAGTAATTATTACCCTAAATGACTAGACGTGTCTTGGGATTATATGCTAAAACTGATTTTACATTCATCTATGTCTAATTGTTTCCTTTTCTTAGTATTCATAATCATCAAAATTCTCTTTATTTATATTCACACCACATCACATCACACATCTACTCCACATCGTGTCACACTTTTATTTGTCAAGCCTTTTTGTTCTTTCAACCCTAAATCGTGTGTGCCTTCATTCTCTTCAAATGGAAACCTACATGACTGTGGACCAAAAATTGGTTCTCCAAAAACAACGATTGGAAAATCACCTGAACGATGATCCAAAAGTAAAATTGGCTCTAGCAATTGAACTTATATCTGTTATCTCTAAATATAATGTATATTTCAGAGATCTCACTGCACATGGTTTTGACTTCTCTAAAACGCTTGATATTCAAGGATGGAATACATACTTTGATCTTCTTATAGGACCAACCTATCCAGAACTGGTCAAGGAATTCTGGGAAAACGCCTATGTTATGAATAACACTATGGTGTGCTCAAATATCAAAGGTCATGATATAAATATTCAGTTGGATGACATTGCTAAACTTCCCTCTCATGACAACACTGGACTTCAATGCCACAACAAAAGGGAAGATATGCTGAGCAACATACTAAGTTTTTCTGAGCAGATTCGAATGATCACTCCTACCATATTCAAAGATGGTAAGGATTCCAACTTAACCTCAAAACTGTATGATAATCTAAAAGTCTGGCTCTATATCATCTATGGCAGCATTTATCATTCACCGAGGGAAAATCCAACAAAATTTGATCTTGATCTAAAGTACATGTTATTCTATCTAGCCAAAAGAAAGAAGATCAATCTACCAACATTTTTCTTCAACTATTTACGTGAATCTATCAATCGTTCAAAGAAAATATTACCAAACCAAAGAACCTGGATTCCTTATGGAAGGCTAATCTCTGCTCTTCTCACTGATAAAAATATCATAGAATTGATAAACCCTCCAGTAGCACCAGAAATTAAAAACGAAAAATACTTTCACACCAAAGATTTGGTGGAATTGGGATTAGCCAGAACATTTGCAGTGCGTAATCGAGACACAGACCCAAGCAGAAAAAGGAAGAAAGAAGTTGGTGAAAACAGTTCGACCAAGGAGAAAGAAGTGAGTGAAGAGGTTGTCATTGAAAAGGACTCTGCAGAAACCTTCTTGAATCAAGCAACTTAATCTGATGAGCCACATTCCTCTGAAGCAAATCTGTTTTCTCAAGTATTGAAAACTTTAATGGATGTGCAAAAAGAACAGAAGATACTCAAAGTAAGAATTGATGAGTGAGAAGAAGTCAACAAGAGTATTTTGGATATGGTCACCCAGCTGTATCAAAGAATATTTTCAACCCCTAAACCTTAGGCACTATAGGATACTTTTTTACTTTATGTTCTATTTTTTTTCAATCTGATGAATGATTTTTTTTTTTTGCATACCATTATTGTTTCTCATTGTTATATTGAGTATTAATAAAATTCCTTTTTCTGTCATTATGTTCGTCTTCATATTTCTTTGACAATTTCTTTTCTATACCTTTTTTATTTGTGACAAAGGGGGGGGGGGGGGGGGGGGGGGGGGAAGTGATATATGATTTTGATATGCCTAATCTAAGAATCTCATCTCGAGAAAGTGATATATGATTTTGATATCTAATCTAAAGAACCTCATCCCAAATATAATTGAATATGTTTTACTTTTAACTATATGTTTGAGAATTGATCAGGAACTTCGCAAAAGTTCATTGTATGTTAGAACAGGATATTAGAAGACAGAAGACATGGTGGGGCAAGGCGGGTTTAAGCATTACCAGCTCTGCCCACACTTCTCTACATCAGCCTTGCCCCCAATAAGGAACGAGTTTCTCCGCCCTGCCCCGCATCCACTTGCAAAAAACTGTACAAAACAATTTAAATGCATATGTTTTCCATAGTAACTAAAGTCAATAATTAAATTAAATATTTGATCATTTTAACAATAATAATACTTGGTTATTTTTATTTATTCTATATTTTTAAAAAATGAATAATTATTCTAACAAATTTGCTATCTTAAGATTAAGAAAAATAAATCGGTGGTAAAATTATTAAAAATAAATATACTTTAATAAATTTAATAGGTCGGGGTAGGGCTGGGTGGGTGTGGGGAGGGTGCTAGCATTATCCCCTCCCGTAATTAAAAACAAGGTTTTTCTTGCACCCGCTCCCAATTTAAACGGTTTTTTCTGATTAGATTCAAAGTAAGGCGGCCGAATTTGGCCGGGCATATTTTTTTTTGCCTACACGTAATAAAAAAAATAGGGAGACTACTCAATTTTGAGAAAATCCATTTTTCAATAACTATAGTCGCACTCGTAACAAGTGCATAAAATTTTCATTAACACCTCTTATTGTCCATACAACTAACTAACATATAAAGTAAAATCAAAATAGAACAAATAAAACAATCACTCTCTAGAGGGTGTCAGATAAATATTATAGAAATTTAAGGATAGTTCATGTATAATGGCCCATAATGAAATGGTTTTTTTTTTTCAAAAGAGGCGCTATGGTAACTAATTGTCCTTTTGAATTTTCAAAACATAGAGACCCTTGCAATTAAAAAAACAAAAAGAGGCAAGCTACATAGAGGCAGGCACCGTATTAGCTTTTTTTTTTTCCTTCCCTTTGTTCAAAGCAAATTAATAACAGTTATTTTATAATAATTGTTTAAAAATAAATAGTATTTCCATAAGAAGAAAAAAGAAATAAAATTATTGTAGTTTTATTTTGCTTCTTTCATAAGCACCTTTTTGGCTTTCTTAAAAAGCCACACAAAAAGTTATTTTCATTCGTATGGCCATACAAAAATACATTTTATTTTATTATTTTAAAATTAATATGTATTAGAGAATATTTTACCTTTTTTACTCAAATTTAAATATTTGCCAAATACTAGTTTCTTATCACGATTTTCAATGGAGTAAATAATTAATTAAATTCAAAATTTATTTTAAATGGATTTGGGCACCTCTATTTCTCTATTATTTCTGCATTAGAAATAATTTTTAAAAATTAAATTAATTAATTTTTTAAACCATAATATTTTTCAAAATCTAATAAATATTAACAGCAATAATAAAGTTTTATCTTATCAAATCTTTCGTCATAATATTCTATTTAAGATCATCATTCTATCCAAATCCTTAAATTTGAGATATTTCTTAATATTTTCTTGTATAGTTTTTCAAGGTTTTCTTTTACCTTTAGTTATTTGACTTATTTTCATTTAATATATTCTTATTACCACAAAATATACAAGTGTTCTCTTTACATACCCTAATCACCTACGTTTATTTTCCATCATATTTTCTATTGGATGCAAGTGTATGTGATTAAGTCTCACATCTTCTATGAATGGGCAGAATATTAGATTTATAAGAAATGTGACTCATACTCTCATCATCTTTAGGTTTTTGGTGGATATGTGGTGTTAATGTCTCTTGGTAACGTTTAGTCTATTGACACTTCTAGCGCTCACTGGACTCCCTAACAAGTGGTAGCATAGCCATGGTTCGGCTTAGTGGGAAAGCGAGATCTAAATCTGATGTTGAATCCTGTTATAGGATGTGGAGACTCACACTTGTGAGGGAGATTGTTTGATGCAAGTGTGGTGGTTAAGTTCCACATCACCTATGAATGAGTGAAATGTTGAATTTTTAATATATATATATATATATATATATAGAGAGAGAGAGAGAGAGAGAGAGAGAGAGAGAGAAAAGAATATGCACTGACTGTGTAAAATATTTTTACACTGTCAACCAATCACGGACGTGTATCCCGCCAAGTCACACGTTTAATTTTAAAATATTAATATGACATGGCAGAATGTTATAATTCTATTGGATGATGGTGTAAAACTAATTTACACTGACAGTGCACTACCTTTAATCTCATATATATATATATATATATATATATATATATATATATATATATATATGACTCATATACCTGATGTCTTAAGGTTTTAAATGGAGATGTGACGTTTTCCTATCTTGTGGTCCTGGAGTATTGAACATCTATTGTTTCTCCCGATTTTTCTTAACTTCTCAACACTTTCTACTATAGGTGTTAACCCAACACTGTCTCTAATATTGTCATTTCTAATCTTATTATGTCTAATCTTACCACACATCCAACGCAACATCTTCATCCTTGTTTCACTTACTTTATTCTCATGTTGATTTTTAACTGCCCAACATTATGTCTCATACAACATCGCAGGTCTTACTACAATGTGATAAAATTTTCCCTGCAACTTTAGTGGTACCTTTATGTCACATCAAATCCCTAAAGTCTTCCTTCATTTCAACCACCCAACTTGAATTCAATGGTTTAGATCCCTTTGTATTTCTCCATATTTTGTATTACGGACTCAAGATGTTTAAACTGCATGACTTGTGGGATGATATAGTTTCTAATTTCACGTCTAAGTTAGAAACTCTTATTCTTTTGTTGAACTTACATTTCATATACTACGTCTTACTTTTGTTCAGGCAAAAGCCATATGTTTCTGAATCTTGTATCTAACCTCTCATTTTAATTCTCCTCCGACTCTCCAAGTAAGATTGTATCATGTGCAAAAAAAAAACATGCATCTCAGTGTTAGTTCTTAAATCTGTTTTGTAAGTACACCCAAAATTAAAGTAAAAAGATAGAAGATTATGATTGAACCTTGATGCAAACCGATAGTAATAAGGAAATAGTCTATTTTTCCATCTTATGTTTGCACACTAGCTAATACCCCTTCATACATATCTTGGATTATGCAAACATATGCAATCCTAATTGCTTTCTTTTCTAAGACTTTCCACAAAATATATTTAGATACTCTAACACATTTCTTCTTCAAGTCAATAAAAATTAAGTGTAAACCTTGTTGGTTTATCCGATACTGATCCATCACACGTCGTAGTAAATAGTTTGTTTTCATGATCGACCTCTCAGACATTAAACCAAATTGATTCTCAGTGAATTGAGTCTCTTTTCTTAATCTTCGTTCAATCACTTTTTCTCATAACTTCATGGCATGACTCGTAAGTTTAACCCTCTTATAATTTGCACAATTTTGTATATGCTCTTTGTTTTTATATATTGGAACTAAAGTTCTTCTTCTTCATTCATCCGAAATTTGTTTTAACCTCATAATTTTATTAAAGAGCTTGGTGAATCACTCAATATTTCATCTCCAAAAAACTTCACATTTCAATTTGTATGTTGTATGGCTCAATCGACGTGCTATTACTTATTATTTTCAACTCTTGTTTTACCTCTTGTTTTTTATACGACGGTAGTAATAAATATTAACATACATAGAAAAATAATAAAAAATTTTTGAAAAAATTTCAAACATACATTTTAAATATTTCAAATATTTTAAATAATATAATATAAACTAAAATATCAATTTATTAACCAAGCCGTTAATATTCTAAGTTTTCGTTAGGATGAATTCGAGAACGAGTCGATATAGATATCAGTGTCTTTCAAAATTTAGAAATCGATAAAAATCCAAATTCAATCCTAATAGATTTTTCTCATCAATCTCATACGAGCTTCAACAAGTATTCTTCTATTTTCATGCCTAATTATATTTTCTTAAAACAAAACAAAAATGTTGTTATTATATTAATTATATTTTGCATCTCTTTTCTAAAAAGGGATCTATTCGTACTCATACAAAGAGAATACTAAGCACAAACATATCTTTCATGTTATCTAAAAGCTATTCTTACTCAAAAATGATATTTGAACGCTTAAAATATGTGTTTTAAAAGATCATTTGTTATTTTGAGGTATATTGGTGTATTTTTCATATTTGTGAAAGTGCAATAAGATCAAAATATAAGAGAGAAACGGATACATTGGCATATGATGTCAAATACGATATTTAAAATTGAATGTTGAATTTTTATTTAGGGTTATAATGGTGAGAGCTGTGAGGGGATTGACTGTAGTTAGAATGGGAGTTGTCTCTGTTGCATTTTTAGAGTTCTCAAAATAAAAAAGATGAAGTGCTTCCTTTCTCTCTTCTTGCTTTATTTTTATAAAAATACACACATATTTGTTTCAATCATTGATTTCACTAATTTTATATTTATCAACTTAGTCCCTTGAGCCAGCCATACCATTGATTTAATTTATACAAGCTAGGTGTTAAATAAACTTAGAAATTAACGATTTGAGTAAAAATTAAAGATTTAATTTATAGTTTGTTTCTAAACCTGCCTCCAATGCCATCTCTGCCCTTAAAAAGATTTATAGAGATGTATTTGGTATAAAAAAAATGGTATTTTTGGTGTAATTTATATTTAATAAAAATTATATTTTTGTGACAATATAAAATCAATCTCATAAACTAAATAAAATAAATATAGAGAATGAATCTAAATAAAGCATAATGAGGTACCATACATTGCTATATATAGAGGAAGGAGAGACCCAAAAAAATTGTTCTTGAAACAATTAATTAGTAACAAACCCCTTTCATATATAGTGGATTGTTGTTTATAATCAACCAAGAAATGGAAATGGGTGGTGCTTTCAATGTTGATCCCATTCCACTTCTTACTCCTTACAAGATGGGAAATTTCAATCTATCTCACAGGTATATATATATATATGTATCTACCTTCAATTTCAATGCTGGATTTTTCTCACAATTCCTATAATTTTCAGAGTTGTATTGGCACCATTAACTAGACAGAGATTCTACAAGAATGCTCCTCAACCGCATACTAGTCTATATTACTCTCAAAGAACTTCTCAAGGAGGTTTTCTCATTGCTGAATCTACTGGTGTCTCTGAAACATCTCTAGGGTACACCTTCATGCTTTTACTTTCTCTTTCCTTCAACTAAAACTCACATCAGAATCTCAATTTATAAACGAAGCACGATGTTTTGATGCAAAACTTTGATATTTTGAACTTTTTATCATAAGATTAAATTTTTTCTAAGAACAAAAAATACATAACTCAAAATATGAACCGATATCAAATTCAACTATCACAAATTGGATGGGTGAACATATTAATAACTGCGAATTTATCATTTTAAAAGGTTCAAAGTTTTCTTATGAGTGAGATTTAAAAAATATTCAAAAATTAGGACAGGAGGGAGTGATATAAAAAAATTATTCACTTTTAAAAATTTTATATTAGTATGGAGTTTCTACTCTCTCACAAATTGAATAAATTCGGTACAATTGAATTTGTAATTAATAATATAGGATTATTTTTGTGAATTAAAATAGGTTTTGTTTGGACGGGTTAATTATAAATTTTAAAATAATTTAAAAATTTTAATAATTCAAATGTTTTAACTGAATTTATTTTATTTTTAAATTGTTTGGACAAGTTAATTTATTTTATTTTAATTTAAAAATATTTAGGTCATTTTTATAAATTTTAAGATTTATGAAATACATTTAAATTTTAAAAATAGGAACTAATTTACAATTCTAAAAAATTGTAAGGATGAAGTTATTAAAAAATTGAAATTTATTAAGAATTAATTTGAAAGCTTACTTAAGAAAAAGAATTCATTTTAAAATATTTAAAAATTTCAGAGGTTCCATTGAAGTTTTCAAAAGTACAGAAATCAATTTGTAATTTTTGGAAATTTATGGTCAAATTAAAATTTTAAGAAAAATATGAAAATCTATTTTATAAAACTTTAAAAAATAATAATAATCAATTTGACATTGACATTCTCCAAATGAAAAGAAGAATTTCAAACTCCTTATTATTATATATCATTTAGATTTTTTTTTTAATTTAATTTAAATAAAATACTTCTATAGGCTACTAAGAGCGTAATGATCTCTGAGTAGTAGTAAATGTGTATGACTTAAGGATTTGTCTATCTGCTTGAGGGGGTAATATCTTTATAGAGGTTTTAGGACATAGAGTTATCTCGGAAAAGGCCACTACCCACTCAGTCAAATGATGGATAGTTGAATCTCTATTTTCAAGGGTGATGGGGTCAGCAACGACTCTGACTTTGTCTTCATCCAAAACACGTCTCATCCCACGTTTATTGCCTTCTAGGCGCGAGGAATACTTAAGGGCGAGGCGATACCTCCCTTCGGGCGACCTCATGTTGTCGCCTTCTTCTAGGGCGGTCTCAAGGCATCGCCCTAGGCAAGACTTTTTCCTAATATAACACAACATAGTCCCTCAAGCACGAGACCTTCGACAAAAGGCAAAATGTTTTTTTACTTACGATTAATGGGAGTATCCCAAGAACTGGTGTTTCCCCTTGCGAGGTTTTAGTTGACCTTATAAGTCCATGCTCATCTGGACATGATAATGCGTAGCTTAGGTGATGGGATGACAACTCCCTCAGGAAAGGCATTCAGCTTATCAGGCAAGACTTCCATTGAGCCCTCTAGCAAGACTGGAAATCAAGTCTCTGAGGCTTCACATAGGTTTCTCCTCTTAGGCGTGATATATTGGAAATAATCCCGCACGAGGAGACACTAAGTCCCTCAGGCGACAGAATGCATACCCAACTGATGAGACATTGAGTCCCTCAGACGAGGCGTTTAGCCTTTTAGGCGGGACGTTCATCGAGCCCTCTAGCAAGACTAAAAATCAAGTATTCGGGGCTTAACATAGGTTTCCCCTCTAAGGCGTGATATACTGGAAATAATCATGCCCGAGGAAACACTAAATCCCTCAGGCGAGGTGTTGCATAACCCGACTAATGAGACGCTGAGTCCCTCAGACGACGCGGCTGGGCTTTCACGCGGGACTTCTATCGAGCCCTTTAGTAAGACTTAAAATCAAGTCTCTGGGGCTTGAAATAAGTCATGCCTCTTAGGTGTGATATCTTGGGAATAATCTCGCCTGATGAGGCATTAAGTGCCTCGGGTGAGGTAATGTATAGCCCGACTGATGAAACGTTGAGTCCATTGGACAAAGCATTTTGTCTTTCAGGCGGGACTTTCGTCGAGCCCTCTAAAAAGACTGAAAAATCAAGTCTTCGGGCCTTGACATAGGTCACACCTCTTAGGCGTGTGTCGTTGGAAGAAATTCCTCCCGAGGGGACACTAAGTCCCTTATGCAAGTATATTCTTGTTAACATGGTCCAGAAGGCGATGAAGATCCTTCGACAAAGCTTCAGCATAATGTATATCACCTCAATAAGCGGCAAGGATCTTCGCTATGAAGTCCATCTATGTGTATTGCCTCGAGGGGCGACAAATATCTTCTTTATAAAGTCCAACTATGTGTATTTTCTCAAAGGCCTGTAAGAATCTTCGCTATAAAGTCCAACTATGTGTATCGCCTCGAGGGGCGTTAACGATATTTGCTGTGAAGTCCATCTATGTGTATTGTCTTGAGGGACGACAAGGATCTTTGCTATGAAGTCCAACTATGTGTATTGCCTCAAAGGGCGACAAAGATCTTTGCTATGAAGTCCTTCTATGTGTATTGCCTCGAAGGGCGGCAAGGATGTTCGATTTGAAGTCTATCTATGTGTATTACCTCGAGGGGCGGCAAGGATCTTCGCTATGAAGTTCAGCTATGTGTATTGCTTTGAGGGGCGACAATGATCTTTGCTACGAAGTCCGACTATGTGTATTGCTTTGAGGGCCAACAATGATCTTGGTTATGAAGTCCAACTATGTGTATTGCCTCGAGGGGAGACAGGGATCTTTGCTATGAAGTCAAGTTATGCGTATTTGTTCGAGGGAAGGCAAAGATCATTGCTATCAAGTCTGACTATGTGTATTTCCTTGAGGGGCGGAAATGATTTTCGCTATGAATTTCATCTATGTGTATTGCCTCGAGGGGAGATTAGGATCTTCGCTATGAAGTCTAGCTATATGTATTCCCTCAAAGGGTGACAAGGAAATTAGATATGAACTCCAACTATGTGTATTACCTCAAGGGATGACAAGGATCTTCGCTATGAAATCCAGCATAAAAGACATTTTAAAGAGGGAGCATCCTTGGTGGAAAAAAGCACTTGAATGTTTGTTCAAAATTACCCGTGCGTAATGTTTACTAGAGAGTTAAAAATAATTCTAACTATAATAGTATCGGAGATGAAAGGCATTCCAAGTTCTGGGTAGAAGTGGTCCTTCAAGCTCCAGCAACTTGTACGCTCCATGAGGGAGTTTTTGGTATATGTGATATGGTCATTTCCAGTTAGGTTGCAACTTTCCCTTTTGTGTTGGTATGACTACCTCTTTTAGCACTAGGTCTCCCTCCTGCATCTCCCTTGGCTTTACCTTTGAGTTGTATCTTCTTGTGGTCATGTGCTTGGCAGCAGACTCTCGAATATGGGCAGTTTCTCGTAGCACGTCTATTAGGTCCATTTCACACTTTAAACCTATCTCATTTTCTTCTTCGTTGAAATGGGTTCCTCGCCATGATGATGTCTCGATCTTGACGGGAAACATCGCGTTTGCACTATAAACCATGGAAAATAGAGTTTCTTTGGTAGTGGATTTGTAGCGTGGTGTAGTACTACCATATTATCTCATGGAGTAATTCCATCCATAGACCTTTGGTGTTATCCGGTTTCTTCTTAAGTCCTTTGAGGATTACCTTGTTCACTGATTCATCCTGACCTTTGTCTTGGGGGTGTACTACGAATACAAATTTTGTCTGCACGCCCAATTCTTTACAGGAGTCTGTGACCACAGTGCTGGAGAATTGGGTCCCATTGTCCGGGACAATGGTGTTAGGAAGGTTGTATCATCACATAATCCTCTTCCAATAAAAATGCCGCACTATTTCTACCATGATCTTAGCCATTGCATCCGCCTTTATCCATTTGGTGAAGTAGTCTACTCCCACTATCAGGAATTTCAATTGACTTGGTGCCAGGGAAAGGTCTAGGATATCCATGCCCCATTGGTAGAATGGTCAGGACGAGGTCATTGATTGGAGAAGCTCTACTGAAGAGTGGTGAAGGTTGGCATGCCTCTAGAATTGATCACACTTTTTGGCGAAGGCGGTGATATCTTTCATTAGCATGGGACAATAAATCTTAATTGCTTGTGAGTGAGAGCCTTTCCGCCGATGTGAAATTTTTAGGCTCCCTTATGAACTTCTATGAGTACTAAGGCGATATCTTCCTAGCCTAGGCATTTCAACATGGGAGCATCCTTCCCCATTATGTAAATTTTTCCTAAAGTAGATTGTACTTGGCAGCTTTTCTTATGGTCCTCCTGACTTCTCCCTCATCTGACAAAAAATTATCGAACTGTAGGTAGTGTAGTACGGGCGACATCCAACTAGACTCGGGGATGAGTTCAAGGAGTATGTTTCCTCTACCTCGATGTTGGGGAGGCGAGGGTTTCTTTTATGACTGTCCTATTAAAACCTATGACCTTCGAGGTGGCTAGTATGGACAAGAGATCTGCCCTGAAGTTATGTTCTCGGGAGACATGTTCTACTTTAAAAAAGAGGAAACGTGACGATAGATTATGTACCTTCTGTAGATATTTTATCAGGTTGGGCTCCTTGGCCTGATATTATCTCGAGGTATGGTTGGCTACTAGTTGAGAGTATTTTTGGCTTTTAATATAGTGGCTCCCATTTCTAGGGCGAGGATCATAGCAATGATAAGAGCCTTGTAGTCTGCTTGATTGTTGTTGGCGGTGAACTCGAACTTCAACTTCTTCTGAATAACTATGTCTCGCGAACCCTCGAGCATTATTCCAGCACCGCTTCCCTATACGTTGGAGGCGTCATCCAAAAATCACGGCCGCTCTGAAGGGGGCTCTTCGTCAATGGGCGAGCTGAGTTCAGCTACAAAGTTGGCCCGGGCTTGAGATTTGATGCCCCATCTTGGAATGTACTGGATGTCGTGTTCCGAGATCTCTATTGACTAGGATACCATCCTTCCTGCCAGGTCTGGCTTCTTCGTTACTTACCAGGCAAGGTAATTGGTTTTTACCAGGATGGTGTGCCCCTAGAAGTATGACATGAGTTATCTTTTCGAAGTAACAACGGCTAACGCCAGCTTCTCAATATTCTGGTAGTGTGTCTCAGCGCCCTTGAACACTTCACTGGAATAGTTCACAAGTCTTTCTGCCTTTTCGATTTCTTAGACAAGGACCAAGCTCATCGCTCGCTCGGTGACGGAGGGGTAGAGGAATAAAGGAGAATCCTCATTCGGGCGAGTGAGAATCAAGGGTAATGTGAGGAATTATTTGACCTTGGTGAAAGCTTTTTCACACTCGGAAGTCCATTAGAACTTCTCCTGTTTCCTCGTGGCGCCGAAGAAAATAAAAGCTTTGTCACCCGTACAAGAGAGGAAACGGGATAGGGCAGCAAGGTGTCCCGTGAGTTATTTCCCTTCCTTCACGTTAGTGGGTCTCCTAAAACCAATGACCGCCTGACACTAGTCCAGATTAGATTCAATCCCTCTTCTAGTCAGCATAAAACCCAGAAACTTCTCTGCCTGAACTCTGAAAGAGCACTTGGCGGGGTTTAGGTGCATGTCATATCTCCTTACTGATTGTAAGATGCCCTTCAGATCACCAGTGTGACAATGCCCCTCGTCGTTTTGAAAATCATGTCGTCGATATATACCTCTAGATTTCGCCTAATATGATGGGCAAAGACTGCGTCCATGAGTCTCTGGTAGGTGGTGTCAGTGTTTTTTAGGCCGAATGGAATGGCATTGTAATAGTATTTATCGTGGTTCAACATGAAGACGTTTTTAGGCGCATCCAAGGGATCCATTCGGATCTGGCTGTATCCCGAGCAGGCATCCATGAAACTTAACATACGGTAGCATGACGATCCGTTGATTAGATGGTCATTGTTTGGCAACAGATATGGATCCTTAGGGAAAACAACGTTCAGATATGTGAATTCCACGCACATGCGTTATTTATTGTTGGTCTTTCGTACCAGGACTATGATGGCTAGCCAAGTGTGGTACTTAATTTTTGTTATGAATCCGGCATTGCATAGATTTTCTACCTCTTCATCAATGACGACCCTCTTTTCCTCGCCTACCTTTTATTTCCTTTGCATAACTGGCTTGACGGATGAATGGATGGCCATGCGATGGTTCACGACTTTAGTGTCAATACTTGGCATGTCTAAGGGGGCTCAGGCGAATAGGTCGACGTTTCTTCGGATTCGAACTACTAGCTCCTATTCCCCCTGCAAACAAGGAGGTGCTTATCTTTGTGACTTGGTGAACGTGAGGACCTACTTGGACTTCTTGAACTCTTCTATGGACGTGAGTCTCTATGCCTCCGCACCCAATTTGGAATCTCAACCGTCAAAGTCAGCATTTAGAACTTCGGTAGGATGGGAATCAACCAATGTGCGCTCTTTTTTTGCTATCTCTAGGCTGCTCAGATAACATTTGTGAGTTATTTATTGATCCCCCTGATGGTGCTCACTCTGACATCTAGGAGCGGATATTTCAAGGTTAAGTATCATATGGACACGACTGTCCCTAGGGCGTTTATGGTCGGGCATTCCAGGATGATGTTGTAAGGAGACATGGTGCCTACGATGAGGTAGTTGTCGCAGATGGTTTTTAAGGTCACGTAGCCCATTATTTGTACTTGTTCACCCGATAATCCTGTTAGAGAGCCAATGAACCTCTGAATGCTGTCTTGAATCATTTGTAACTTCTGGAAGGCATTCCAGACCAAGACATCGGTTGAGCTTCCCGAGTCTATCAAGAAGCGCATGATATCCCAGTCGCCATGTTGAACGGTGATTACCAAAGTATCATTGTCGTGAGGGTTGATGCCTATGACATCCTCTTCATAGAAAACGATGTTGGCCCCTGTTATTCCTATAGTGTTTTTAGGGAAGTCGGGGGATATGACGTTCGTTGTGTACACCTGCTTCGTGTATCTTTGTCGGGCGGCCCTGGAGAGGCCCCTCCTAGAAATACCTTCGGCAATGGTGTTGGCTACGTGGTGTATGATCCTGTTAGTCATCTCCAAAAAGAGGGGAAATGATAGAGTTAGAGTGAAAGACATGGTCTAAGTTAATTTTACCGGACACCACGGTGGATGCCACTGTAGTAGTTAAAAAGTACATGGTGTGTGTGTTCCCTCTACAAGGGCAAGGGGACTCAAACGTCTTTGTAGATGTATTACAATTTAGGTAGTGAGGGTTTTATCATGGCGGCGAGAAAATCTGTATGGTGGTTATTATGGATATTTAAGGGAACAGCTCACGCGAGGTGAGAGACCCTATTAGTGGCTAGCGCTAGTGGGTTGCAGGTGGGCGATTAGGTTGATGGTGTGTTAAGGCTACTAGGAGCATAATACTCTTTGAGTAGTAGTAAATGTGTATGACTTGAGGACCCGTCTATCCCCTTTAGGGGGTAATGTATTTATAGATGCTTTAGGACCTAAGGTTACCTCATAAAAGGCCACTGCCCACTAGTAAAATGATAGACAGTTAAATTCCTAATTTCGAGAGTGATGGGTTCACCAACGACTATGACTTTGTATTTATCCAAAATACATTTTATCCCACGCTTATTTTCCTCTAAGGATGAGGAAGACTTAAGGGTGAGGCTATACCTCCCTTCAGGCGATCTCATGTCGTCGCCTTCTCCCAGGGCAATCCCAAGACATCGCCCTATGTAAAACTTTTTGCGAATATAACACTACAAAAGTATAAAAAAATTGATTATTTTTATAAACTATTAGTTCAAAATGCTTTTATTCTTTATAGAGACTAAAAACATCTTATTTTCATAAAATATTAGTTCTAAAAATTGATTAAACTTTTGTAACTTAAATATACAAATGATTTCTATAAATATCATTTTTTATTTTAGTCTCATTTTGTAAATATATAAATTGTTTTTAATCTTTATTGTTTTATTTTCGTCATTTGTATAAAAATAATTATATTAAAATTGATTGATGTGATGTATAGAGTATTTAATTATAACAGAGATCAAATTTAATCATACTAAAATTTGTCAAAACTAAAACAAACATTAAAAAGATCAAAAATAAAAAATGACGAATTTGCAAAAGATTATAAATTTTTGTTACATAGTTTTTAACCCCAAAAAATTGAGAGATCAAACCAAAAAAATTGATATTACTAAATATATATTTATATGATTATTTATGATGTGATTGAAGGTATCCAAACACACCAGGCATTTGGAGAAAAGATCAAGTGGAAACTTGGAAACCCATTGTGGATGCTGTTCATGACAAAGATGGTATTTTCTTTTGTCAGATTTGGCATTGTGGAAGGGCTTCAAATTCAGGTATTCATTTCATTTCATGGACTTTGTTTGTTCCTCGTCATCATATCAAAATAGCTATGAACTCATTTTTATTTGCATTTATGTCAAATAAATTTTAATATGGTTTAGATCAATTGAGTATTGTGCAAGAAATGAAGTCTTGAACATAGTTTGTGTTTATGCATATCAATTTATACCCAGAATCTTATATAATATTTTTTGAACAGGTTATCAATCAAATGGTCAGGGACCAATTTCTTCTACTAACAAGTCACTCAAACCACAAACTCGAAGCAATGGCATTGATATTGCAAAGTTCACGCCACCAAGACGGCTAAACACTGATGAAATCCCTCGTATCGTCAATGATTTTAGACTTGCTGCAAGGAATGCTATTCAAGCTGGTAACTCTTTCTCTGGTTTTTTAAGTACAGAATTGTTCAATCATAATACAATGTTTTTGAAAACTAGAATGTTTATAAATTGTAGGTTTTGACGGGGTTGAGATCCATGGAGCTCACGGCTACCTAATTGAGCAGTTTATGAAAGATAAAGTGAATGACCGAACTGATAAGTACGGTGGAACCATTGAGAATCGCTGTCGATTCGCTTTGGAAATCGTTGAAGCTGTTGTGAATGAGATTGGTGCGGAAAGAGTTGGAATCAGATTATCGCCTTTCGCAGAATACGGAGAATGTGGAGACTCAAATCCTGAATTATTAGGACTTTATATGGTTAATGCCCTCAACAAATTCAATATTCTTTACTGTCACATGGTGGAACCAAGAATGAAAACTATTACTGGAAAAGTCGAATGTCCTCGAAGCCTGTTGCCAATGAGAAAGGCCTTCAATGGTACTTTTATAGTCGCGGGAGGGTACTCGCGACAAGACGGGAACGATGCTATAGCTGAAAATAGAACAGATCTTGTTGCTTATGGTCGTTTGTTCATAGCTAATCCAGATTTGCCGAAGAGATTCGCGCTTAATGCGCCTCTCAGTCAGTATGATCGGGAGACGTTCTATACATCTGATCCGGTTCTTGGTTATACAGATTATCCATTTCTTGGTTAAACTTTAGTTTTGGTCATTAGTTAAGATATTGAATTTTGGAGTGTTCTATATGCTTTGGAGTTTATGAGTTTCTCCAAGTCTTGAATTGCAGCTTTTATTGTATTTGAGGATATGGAATTCTGATATGTTTCAATTTCCTCTAAATTTCTTTGAGAAAATTTCATCATTCTCTATGGCATTATTTTCCATGTTATCAATTTATGCATCTATAATACGCAAATGAAAAACATGTTTTTCCAACTTGATGTGTGAGCGCACGTGCGTATGCATGTAACCGCGCGTGTGTGTATACGTGCGCGTGAGCCTATGTGTGCATGCGTGTGTTTAGTTATCGGTTCACAATTCTCAAACTTATAAAACATGGCATGCAGCTTTCTTTTCACACTAACGAGGAATAAAAGTTCTACAATGAGAATACCATTAGGGAAGACCAAAAGCCTTCTTTCCTCATGACATCACATTCTGAAATTCTCCTTCCTGGTGCACATGCTGGTTAATCCATGGTTTTGAATTGCAGTAGTAGATGTGGATGTTGTGATTTTGATTGAGAAGAGTTTAAAATACACTCTTAAAACCACTTGATGTTGAGATTTTATAGAAGCAAGTGTCTGGTGCAGTTGCGGAGAATACCCCATCAGTAGTACTATTGTCACAATTTAAAATCATATCTAAATATATCTAATTATCAAAGATTGCAGATGACTGTCTGGATCAAGTAAACTTAAATGGCGAGATTCGTGTCTTTATACAAATGTCAATAGAATTAGAGTTTAACTTAACTCATTCTTACAAAACCGACTTGTAACCCGATTTGTAAGGTGAGAGAGATGTCAATATACCTTTTGTGAGCTCTATTTTTACCCAATATGAATCTTATGTTTTTCTTAATAGACTCTTAACCTATGGGTTTTTGGTATGTATGTTTGGCTTATGTTATGTTTAAACTACTTATGAATTTTGTTTTGTTTCATTGATTAAACAAACTTCCACTAAATAAATTCTTTTAATATATAATAAACACATTTGAATTGAAATAAAATAAACAATTTCGACATAACATAAACATAGTAGAAAAAGGGTGAAAAAATAAGTTGAACGACCCAATTGATTAATCAACAAATTTTTACAAGCACTATTCCATGCAGGTTGGTGGGTGTGATTTGTGTCTTCTTTTTTCTGAAGCAAAGATATACATTATCCCATGGCTAATAGATACCAATGCAAAAGTGTGCTCATTGACAACTTATATGTGAATGGTTGCTCGAAATTATTTTACGGAGCTCTTTGGAAAAATCCCAGCTTGCGGGAACGAGTTCTCCATTCTTTGAGGCCAACCATCTCTTGGGGGATAATGAGCTATTGATAAGTGCATCTCTACTTACCAATCAACTTTGTTTTTGTTCTTGATCATGTTATGGCATCTCTTGATTTGATGCATTATATGAAGTCAAAAACTAGATGCAAGATTGTCAAGGTGGCTCTTAAACTTGACCTCAACAAACCTATGATAGACTTGATTGGAGTATCCTAAAGATGTTTTCAAAACTATGGGATTCATTCAAAATTGGATAATGACTTGTGTAAAACTTGATTGGCGACAAAGTGCGACCTAGTTTTGCTAAGACAAGGAAACCTCGTGTCTCCGTATTTATTTATTCTTTGTTCTTAAGGCAAAGGCTACGAGGAGATTCACAACATCAAAATTTGTAAGAATGCTTTGATTACTTTCCATCTTCATTTTGCTGATGACTTCTTATTCTTTAGAGATGATGAGAATGAAACAAATATGTTGAAAAACATTCTTGCCACTTATGAAAAAGTCTTTGGGCAGGGCATCATTCTTCCAAGATTAGAATTCTTCTGTAGTAGAAATGTGTGTAATGTCAAGGCAGTAGTAATTAATATTCTATGTCTATCAAGTTCTGGCATCAAGCAAGTACTTGGCCTACCTTTAATGACGGGAAAAGATAGAAAAACAACATTAAATTTATAAAAGATGTCCAAAAAAGATCCTAGAGCGAAAATCCTGTTGTTTGAAGTTGTTCAGGATGATAGTCTTATAGAAATTTGAAAAGAATGACAATTTTTCTATTTGTAGAAGGGTGCAAGGATTCCGTTAAAAGCTTATATGGTGTCCAAGTCCAACTAAGTGTTGTCTCTGTAATGGAGTGATTAAAGACGACAACATTTAATCTTTGTAGTGTCGTAAGAGTGTGTGTTGTGTGCTAAGAGAAAGTGGAACTATAGCTTGTCATCTAACAAGCACCGAGTGACTTCATTCCTTTTGCAATAATCAAAACCAAGACTATTTGTGATCATTTGGAAGTATAAGAACAGCTACATTCACAACTGAAGTCAAAACCCCCACCTCAGAAAGTTGATGTCACATTTGATATGAGGAAGTGAAATTTGTATTAGCTCGTATCCAGTGGTTTTTTTCCTATCACAGAGGTCTTCTTTCAACTCAAATGTGACATCAACTTTAATGGCACGAGTTACTCATCGTGTATTGGCATGAGTGTATTGGCACGAGTTACTCATCGTGTATTGGCATGAGTGACCCGGACGTTTGTTGATTCACTTAAGTCGCTATGAGATTTAACGAGGTTGCTCATTGTGTCTGAGATTTGTTGGATTGGAAGGGTCTTCTGTTACAACAAATTCTCACTCTCACTTTAAGTCGCTATGAGGTTTACGAGCTGCGCTCATTGTGTATTCATTCACGTTATGAGGTTTAGGGTTGCTCATGACACCACTGAGATTTGTTGGATTGGAAGTAAGTCTGTTACAAATTCTCACTATACGCCAAGCAAGTGGCACCAGTTTACTTGATGCTGTCTAAATATACTAGGTTATCTCTGATTCTGAATTGAAAGGCAGTACAAATAAATTTATCTATTTTCAGAACTAATGGAGTGTTATTCCTTTTTTTTACCATAAGGGTATCAGAAGATGAGAAAATGAGATACTGCAAGAAGAAATATAAAAAAATAACTAAGCAAGAAGACCGCGATATACGTGGTTCGTCACGAGTGGTGTGTGACTACGTCCACGGGAAAATGAAGTGTTGTTTTCCACTATAATACCAAGATTTACAATAGAAAGAAATCTCCTAAAATCAAATCCCTTTTGCTCTATCTACACATTCCCTCAATGTACATAGTATTCTTTTGATATGCACATTGCTTTTACATATCTACATACAGTGGAGTATATGTGTTCAATCAGAAAAATAAATTGGCAGTTTTCAAACTGTAATGTCGCTGCTTATCGAATACGATTCAGATGTGAAAATGGCTCTCTAGCTTTTGGTGCAGCTTTGGCAACTACTTCTGGAGTGCCAAAAGCATTCCAAAACCTCAATGTTTCATCCGCAGCAGCTGTTGCCACTGTGCAACCATCTGGGCTCTGTGCCATATAAAGAACTCTTGAAGTGTGACCATTCAGCTCTGCCATCTTCACCATGGAAGGATATTTCCAAAGTGTTAGCTGATTCTGTGTAAAACCATGAGAGCTGAGTAACTCCCTTTCATTCTTGTTCCACAATAGGGAACATACCTGAGACCCAGTGTCAACTGAATTCAAGCATGCACCTGTATGTGTATTCCAAAACTTGATGCTTCTGTCGCCACTGCCTCCACCGGTAGCTAGCAAATTCCCTTGGAAAGGACACCAAGCAAGTGCCTTTACTGCAGATGTATGATCTTCAAGCCTGTGAAGCCACTGTGTTGGGGAAGCAGATGATGCTGTACCTCTGTCCCAGATATAAAGTAAATTATCATTTCCTCCACTGGCTAATTGTTGACCTGAAGCTGACCATTTCAACCCACAAACTTCTTGTTCATGCCCTCTGTATGTATCAACAATGGGTGATCTAACTCGTACATCATTGTTTAGAATTCTACCATCCATTCCTCCAGTTGTGAGTATGTGATTGTTCCATGCCAATGACCCGACTCGCTGCCTATGTCCACCTCTCAATGTTCTCAACTGCAAAAACATACACCGCAACATTAGTAAATTAACTTGTGTAGGAAAAGGATTAACAATAGTTCATAGAATGGTGTATATTTTGAAGGATACCATACCTGCTTATCGGACGCTGTATCCCATAGCTGCACTTCAGAGTTGTTCAAACCAACAGCAATATGACGCCCATCAGGAGCCCAACTCACAGATGTGACAGGGCCGTCTTCATCTTCGACAGTCATGAGTTCTGAAGTGGAACCGTTTGATGCATCCCACAAATACACTGTGTTTCCAAGTGCTATTGCAAGAACATTAGCACTTCCCCAATCCAATAAATTGAGGTAATAGTCATCCACAAGGTCTGGTGCATCTAATGTCCTCTCAGAAGTCTGAGAAATCAACAAATCAATTAGCACAAATTGTGATTCACACTATACAAATTAGGTGACTAAACCCCAAACAATTACGAATTAAGAAAGCAACTCAGATTCACAGAATTTAAAAAACACATTAACAAGGAATTAAGAAAGCAACTCTAATTCACAGAATTTAAAAAACCCATCTTCAAAAAAGTTTCAAATCCGACTTTTGCTGTTTCTGTTATTCTTTCAACCAAATTGACAAGGATAAAATACATGAAATACCAATCAGATTTCAGTAATGCACCTGAGGAATAACTCGCTTAGGCTTGGCGGTTTTATCTTGTTGATGATTTGATGAAGTAATGTCATGAGGAATCAAATCAACTGGCGTAGGTGGCTTGTTCTTGAAAGCTAGTATTCTGGTTCTGTTCATGTTTAAGGATTCTGCAAGTTGCTTCCTGTAAGCTTCTCTAGAAGGGGAGCAAGCAACTGGATTTTCCTTACCTTTAGCCCCTTCTGTCAACATGTAGTGGGCATAATCGAAATCCATCGCTGATCTATTCGGTATGAATCTGTCCAACTGGTGACAAACAAATCGAAGATTAGAGTGTTACTACTTGGTTGTATAAACAAGTTCAAAAAAAAAAAATTGGTACAAAGTATAATTTCAAAATCCATTCACAATTCAAAACCCCCAATTTATATTTAAAGATTAGAGAGATACTATTTTACAAACAGATTAAAAAAATAAAGTATTGGTATATAGTATAATTTCAAAACCCATTCAATATTTCAAATATTCCCAGATACTACTAATCCAATTAGTGGCAAAAAAATTAAAATATTGTTATACACTGAAACCCTAATAAAATGAAAGATTTGCAAAATAGAAAAATGTTCATACATTCTCTCGGGAACTTTTTCTCTGAAGAAATTGTTCTTGAAGAGGACAGCGTGATCGGGACTTGATTGCTGGGGAACTCAAAGATCCTGCATCCATAGTTAGAGGAAAAAGAAACAATGCACAAAATTCAACAACACAAGAAAATGAAATGAAAATGAAATTCAATCGGTGAAATGAAATTAGGAATCGAAAATGAAACCCTGCAAAACAAACAAAAATTAGACAAATTGAAAATCAAATTGAAACGATTATGATAGCGATTGGGTGATGCTGATTAGGATCAGAGAGAGATAGAGATAGAAAGAGAGATTTGAATGATGTGAGAGAGGAGTGAGAGATTATATATAGCAGAGAGTGTGAGAGAGGAAATGGGAATTAGGGTTTGGGGCAAAGTTGATTTGAGATGCGGCAACGGCTATTTTTCTTTGATATTATCGATATAGCCGTTATAATTGTCTGACCGTAATGTCCTTTTTCTCTTCATTAGGGAAATCATTATTTTTTTGGATCCAAATTAAACTATTGAATTGGTAGTTTTTACTTTTTTTTTTCAGATTTTTTTATGCTTATTTGTCATTTTTAAATATTTGTTGAAAAAATATATCTATACCTTATATAAAGGGATCTATATCTATATATAAAAAGAAAATATGATTTTGGTGTAGCTTTTTTTCTTTCAAATATACTTCTTTTAATTTTTATTTTAATTCTTAATTTCTCTTTCTAACAAATGGTGGTTATGTGACGATTTATTAACTGTTATAACATTATTTATTACTGTCAGTTTATAAATAATAAATAATAAAGTGAAAATTAAATAAAAATAAAAATAAATTTTATATTTTATGCGCGTGAGTATTATAAAAAGCGGACAGACGGGCACGGATCCGTGCCCGTTTGGACGCTAGTAAATAGGTAATATGAATTAATAAATAGTTAAGAACTTTATAAAAAAATATAAAATTGATAAAAATTTATTGATTTTAATTGTAAGTGCGTATAACTTTTAAAGAGATTAACTGGAAATTAATATATTATAATTAAATTATTTTAATAGTCTCTCTTCACACGTTTCTCTCTCATTTTACCTTCTTATGTGTTAAAATAATTAATTTTAATTGGATGATTCACATTAACGGCGTATTCTAATTAATCTTTTTAAATATCTATAATTTAAGGTTAAGTCTAGGGTGAGGATTCAATTAAGTCCCTCACCGACGAAACCCCAAACGATAACATAGAGATTAAATGAATGATTTAGATTTAATATAAGTAAAATGAGAGCATGTAAAATCAATTGCAGACAATTATTTTACACACGTATTACAGTATTCTTACTTTTCGTAAGAAATTTTTTTTCTTAACAGTTTGTTTCATTCTAATTCACAGCTTCATCATCTTCGCTATTTTTTATCGGTAGTTTAAAAAAAAACTTTGTCCCAAAAGATGCAACGAGCAAAAAAGAAACAAGGTTCTTACTTCTACGTAATTTCCTCTCCATCGTTTATCAATTTTTCCCTCTCTCTCAAGTTTTCTCAATCCCTAACTCGTAATAACATTTTTTTTAAAGAAGAAAGATATTGATAATTCTTTTTCTCTTTCCCGTCGACTATATCACCGCCTACAATCACATACCATAATATGTCGATGATTTGCACATTCCAAAACTAATTTTTCATCATGAACACAATCACCATCATTCGCAACCGCGTTATAAATTCTGCACGAAGAATCCTCATTGCTTCTAACAATCCATCTTTTTTTTTCTTTCTCCACTACATCACCATGCCAATGATTTTCCACCACCAGGTTTCAATCTTCACCACACCAAATATCCCACCCTTTCGAATACTAAGTTTTCGCCACGATTCAGTTAGTGCTCATAATATAAATGTTTCAACTATTGCAAGAGCTGGATTCAAACTACAAAATTTATCAACTTTCGTTGAGACACGTGGCGTTGACAATAGTTTCGAGAGGATTTACATTCAGAGTGGTATGAATGTGAAGCCATTCATGGTGGAAAGTGTTCATAAGGGTGAAGAGAAGAAGAGTCTCTTGTGGAAAAACAAGCTTGGAAGTTGTTGAAGGATGCTATTGTGACTTATTGTGGAAATCCTGCAAGGACAGTGGCTACAAATGATCCAGGTGATAAATTGCCTTTGAATTATGATCAAGTTTTTATTAGGGATTTTATTCCTTCAACTCTTGCTTTCTTGCTTAAAGGAGATGATGAGATTGTCAAAAACTTTCTTCTTCATACCTTGCAGTTGCAAGTAATATATATATATATATATACACACACACCCTTTTAGAGGCACCTGATGGTTCAATTCAATCATTGCTTTATAATGGTCTTTTTGTTCGAATTGACTTATTTGATGTTATCTGGTAACATTAGTGTTCTGGAGTGGGCTTGTGTCTGACCCATCGTCGAGCACAGCCCAATCCAGTTCTACATCGAAGACAGACCAGAGTCCTGGCCCAACCCGTTGGGGCCAGTAGAGAACAAGTTCCCCACGTGCTTATCACTCAGGGATACGTCACCAACTGAACTCGCACACCTCGCTGAACCATTTTGTTCTTCGTAATAGGCAAGTCCATCCACTATCCAAGGAGTGTAGAGCGGTTGACCCAGAACGATGAGCACGAGCTATTCATCCCTACTCTCACGTAGAAATCCTAGTAGTCATCTGTTGTGGGCCTAAACACTCAGCCCATAACGGAGACCATTGGCCAAGCACTGAGGGCTCACTATAAAAAACCTCCTCTGCAGGAGGGCCAGGTATTCTATTCTTTAATCCTTTCTTACTTACCTCTTCACCTAAACTAACTTAAGCATCGGAGTGCTTGCAGGTACAACCCCCATTTGTCAATCGTTCAAGGTCGTGGACGTGTTGTTGGCCACTCACTTATTCTGATCAGTTGTTTGGATCAGTGGCGCCGTCTGTGTGAAATTATTTTCCTCGTCTTTTCTTTCCCTAAAACCAAAAAGATCAAAACAAAAAAACCTCAAAAATCAATCATGGCCGGTTAACATGATGACAACAATGGCGCTCATGAAATCGTCCTCTCTCTTGTCCATAACGTTGGTAACGACAATGATATGCCACTTTTGGAGGAAGGAACTCCAACGAGGAGAGACGAGCACACCACCTCCCCCTCTTCCGACGAAACGGCCGACAACGTCGTCCAATACTTCGAAACTCGCAAAGCCCAAAAAGCTCTGAGGAAGACACTTGAGAAATTTCAACCGATTCTGGTGCCACCCAACGTCGACCCGACTATGGTGGCCCTATTCGCGGCACTTAACCAGACCAACGTGTTGATCTACCAGCAAAATGAAAGGATCGGAGCATTATAGAGGAACTGACGTCCACGCTCTCCCCCACGGAGACACTGACGGTATGGGTCCCGAAGCCCGTCGCCGCGATGACCAGGCCGTCGCCCGCAGTTAGAGAGGCCGTAGCCTTTGAAGCGCAACCGTACTCCTCCCCGCGAGGATCGGCACTCCCCGAGTGCCAAGAAAAGCAAAGCCAGTGGACGACCAGATAATTATCGTTTGCCTCTGCACAAATCAAAGGGCTGACTAATGGACTCGCTACAACGACAACCCTCGACGAGAGAAGTACAACTTTTCTCCACCGCACTTACCGTTTTGGAGTGACGAAGACGACCCTCGCGGGCCACTATAATGACAATCATGGATGCTCCAATTCCTGTCGGGCTGGAAAAACCACTGAACTTGGGAACATACGATAGAGCAATGGATCTTGACGAACACATCGAAAACATTGATGCTCTGCTCGATTATCGCGGTGTCAGAGGCGTCATCAAATGCAGGTTGCTCCCTACTAATTTAAGGAAGGGTGCCATGACGTGGTACAGGAGCCTCGCTGATGAATCCATCACATCCTAGAGAGACCTAGGGAAGCAGTTTTTGAGGCACTTCACCGCTTCTTGTCGTCATCCAAAGTCTGAGGCGACGCTCGAAGAAATCATGCAAGGGAAAGACGAATCCCTCCAAGCCTACATCGAGAGGTTTAATCAGGAAGTCGTCCAGGTCTCCACGACCGATGACATGAAGAAGTATTTGCTCGAGCGGGGATTGCGCCCCCGCAACGACTTTGCTAAAGTTGTCGGCATTGAAAGGCCTGCATCACTGAACACCCTCCTCCTCAGGGCACATGCCTATATTCAGTACAAGGAGAAAGAAGCTCCTAACAATGCTCGAGATTCACGGCACCAGGAAAATGCCAGAGTTTCGAGGCACGATGACCACCTAGCACCTCGCAGAGGAGGGGAAAAGGAAAGAAGATAACCCCCGCGAGTCTCGGGACCACAAAGGAACTGCTTACCGTTTCGCCAAATACACACCGTTGATTGCTTCTCGCAAGCGTATTTTTTCTGAGTGCGCTAATTCAGAATTTCGCCAAGGTGGAGTCCATTTTCCCAGGTAAACACCTCTTAAGCCTACCGCGGACAAGTCCATGTACTGTCGTTTCCACAAGAGCCACTGGCACGTTACTGAAGAGTGCATCCACCTCAAGGATGTGATTGAGATCCTCATTAGGGACGGGCACCTGAAGCAATACACCAAGAGAATAGAGGCTTCTCGGCAAGATGCACGGGAAGCGAAGAAGGTCGAGGAGGAAAAGCCACCCACTGACGATGTCAACCTGCAGATCATCATGTCCATCTCCAGCCTTTAGGACTTCTACGTACCCGACGAGGCTGGAAAACCCCCCTCTACTTTGCAACACACAGCACCTGGGAGACCTTCCCCTCCGCCATGGTCATATATGGTGAGGGATTCAACAAACTCATCGTAGGCTCAGTAAAAAGGAAATTTGAGCAACTCATCGATGCAAGCTTGGGCCAAAATTATACCCTCGATAATTGTCGGGGAAGCTCAGTTCCTATCACGTTTTACCGCGAGGAGCTCCCCGGTGGATCCCCCAACTTCAACATCCATTTGCTCGTGAGAGCACGAATGGTGAACTTTGGAGTTCAACGCATACTGGTCGACCAGGGAAGCTCAGTCGACATCATGTACTCTCAGTTGTTCCTGACTTTGCAGCTCGAAGAAACACATTTGACACCCTACGTGGGCTCTGACTTGCAAGGCTTCAACAGCGCGACCACAAAGCCATGGGGCTACGTTGAACTGATTGTCATTGTCGGAGCGGTCGAGACCGCTAAATCGGTCAAAGTCCAATTCCTGGTAATAAATTGTCCTTCTCTGTACCAGTGCCTCTTGGGAAGGCCAACTCTGTCTAAACTAGTCGCCGTGCCATCCACCGTTCATTTGAAAATGAACTATTACACGGCCAAGGGGCCCGTCACCACTCTTCACGAGGACATAGAAGCTGCGAGGAGATGATTTAAAGCGGCCTCGAATGGGAAGAACTCCATCAATGTGTCGCCCATAACTGCCAGCAAGTCGGCGCGACCTAGCGGCTTGGAGGAGTCAAAACCAATGCCTCATGTCGACTTGGTCTACCTAGACAGTTGTTTCACCAAAGATGACTTAAAGGAGGAAAATAAGAAAGAAAGAGAAGCCCGCATAACAGAAGAAAAATCCTTAACACCAGATAACAACGAGGAGCTTACCCATCCTAGGCACCCCATTCCAGATGGCGAGTTCAAAGTTATCCTCCTCGGCAACGACCCAAACAAAGGGGTGAAAATTGGAACTGGTCTCCCCGGCCTCACAAGGAAGTAGCTAAAAGCCTTCTTAAGAGAGAATGCTGACCTGTTTGCGTGGAGCGCAACTGAGATGCCCGGACTGGACCCCGAAGTGGCCTGCCACCAGCTGACCATTGACCATGCCGCTAGGGCGTAGTGCAACGTAGGCGTAGGTAGTCTCCCGAGAAAGTGGAGGCAGCTGAAAATGCTGTAAAAGACCTCCTAGAGGCAAATATTATTTAAGAACCCCAGTACACAACCTGGCTTTCAAACGTTGTACTTGAGAAAAAAACTAATGGAAAATGGAGTAGGATGTGTGTTGATTATACAAATCTCAACAGGGCTTGCCCTAAAGACGTTTACCCTTTACCTAACATAGATAGACTAGTTGATAATTCTGTTAGATTTAAATTATTGTCTTTTATGGATGCATATTCAGGGTACAATCAGATCCCCATGGCAAAGGGCGACAAAAAATACATGACCTTCATGACCGAGTCGGGCAATTACTACTACATCGTAATGCCATTCGGCTTGAAAAATGACGCCACCACATACTAGCGAATGATAAACAAAGTCTTCTGAGGTGAGATTGGAGACATGCTTGAAGTCTACATGGACGACATGATCGTAAAATCCTAAGAGGGATCCGACCATACGCTCCACCTAAAAAGAGTCTTCGACCAGGCGAGGAGATGCAAGATGAGGTTCAATCCGGAGAAGTAAACCTTCAGCGTTCGAGCAGATAAGTTCCTCAGCTTCTATATAACAGAACAAGGAATCGAAGAAAACCACGACAAATGCAGGGCCTTCTCCGAATTCTCAACACCAAACTCGAAGAAATCAATTCAATCCCTAAACGGGATGCTCACCTCGTTATCCCGCTTCGTAGCAAAATCTGCCCAGCATGCACTTCTCCTTTTCAAACTTCTTCGCAAGGAAACAACATTCGAATGGACAAAGGAGTGAGAACAAGCCCTTCTCCACCTCAAACGATCTCTTTCGCAACCACCGAACCTCTCACGACCAGGCAACGGGGAGACTCTCTACCTTTACCTCGCTGTCGTAGCTGAGCCCGTCAGCGCGACTCTCATTCGCGAGATCCCAAGGGGAAAAAACCCATATATTTCACTAGCAAGGCCCAGAAATCAGATACCATCAAATCGAAAGGGTAGCACTGGCCCTCATCAATGCGGCAAGAAGATTGAGACACTACTTCCTAGCTCACACGGTCGTGGTGCAAACTGACCAACCCATAAAGCAGCTGCTCAGCCGTCCCGACATGGTTGGAAGAATGCTCAAATGGTCACTGGAACTCTCTGAATTCGACATCCGGTATGAGAGTAGAAAGACCCTTAAAGCTCAAGTATTAGCCGACTTCGTGGCAGAGATGGCCGCTCCTACCTCCCCGACAAATAGAGCCCATAAGTGGACCTTCTTCGTTGACGGAGCATCCAGATCGACAGGAAGCGGACCAGGCATCATCCATGAAAATGTGGAGGGAATCCTGGTCAAAGTTTCCCTTACCCTATCCTTCTCAACCTCGAATAACTAGGTAGAGTACGAAGCCTTCCTTGCAGGGTTGCGCTTAGCTGAAGACTTGGGAGCTAAAGAGGTAAAAATCTTCATTGATTCCCAGCCCGTCGCCTCTCAAGTACTGGGAGAATATCAAGCCAAGAACGAAAATCTCTCTAAGTACTTAGCTCTGGTTCGAGAAAGAATAACAAAATTTAATTTTGCTGAAGTAAAACATGTCTCTCACAGGCACAACACCCGAGCAGATATCCTATCAAAACTCGCGAGCACAAAGAAGAAGGATGAAAACAAGTCAGTAATCCAAGAGATACTTTCTTACCAGAGCATCGAAAAACCCTCCACAACCCTCGACGTAAACGCCATCAACGCAACGACTGCTGGATGACCCCGATATACAACTACCTCGCAGTAGGAGAATTGTCTCCGACCAGAAAGAGGCTTATGTGACCAAGAGCAGAGCTTGTGCCTACGTCTTAGTTGAGGAAAAGTTGTACAGACAGGGATTCTCCATTCTTTTCCTCAAGTGTGTCGACGAATCCAAGGTCGCCCACATCCTACACGAAATCCACGAAGGAATCAACGCCTAACACCTCGGAGGAAGATCCCTCCCCCGGACGGCCCTACGAGCAGGATACTACTGGCCCACCATGCAATACGACACAAAAGAACATGTTAAGAAATGTGATAAATGTCAACGCCATGGAGACATGCACTTGGCACCACCCCACGAGCTTAAAATCCTTTTGTCCCCTTGGCTCTTCGTGTAACACGCTTTTCTACCCCCAAATAATGTTGCAACAGAAACAACTCAAATATCAGAGTAAAGCATAAAAATTCCCTTGAAGGGTGCACATTTCTCATTTAATTCAAAATAACACAATTGCCCTATAAACAAAGGGTCTTCCTCAATTGATTAAATCAAAAACCTTCACATGGCAACGGAACTCAAAACTTCTAATTAAAAAGGTTTTCATCAAAACATCATAATAATCTAAATAAAACCACATCATCGAACAACAACAAAATAAGGAAAACAGCATAGTTCGACTCCACGGACCCCAACCCGATGTTACACTATCAGAGCAAGACCCTCTAAGTCGACCAAAAGCAAATAAACTTTAAGTCCTCGAAAGCGTCCAAAGCTAAACATGATCACCTGCACGTTACTCACGTAGAGGCAACATTCAAATAGGCAGGGTGAGTAATCACAATTCAATATAATCATATAAAGAAAAGACATTAACAATGCAATAGTTGTTTTCTCAAACACTACACCGACTCACCCAAAACATCACACAAAACACCACATCACCAATATCACTCATATGCAATCATGCCATGCCACCAAGAATGAAATGCAACCTCATAAAAATGCATGTGGTACCAAATCGTCATAATAATGGACACTAGGCCATCAACCCTCCAAAGATCCCCGTCAATAGGATCGATTCCGGAATTGGAACCAAGCACGTCATAATTACTTCATATCCGCACAATGGGAATGAAGCGTCGTCACAGAGTATGCATATGAATGAATGATACACAACATCACAAATCATCATCAATTAAACATCATATTGTGCATCATCATTCATCAATCCTCATATACGCCATATCATCACATACTCATCAAATAATCATCCAAACATCATCGTCAATTCATCAATACACACATCAAGATAGTCATATAAAATCATCAATATACTCGTGGTACTCCACCTCGTCATTTTATCATCTACATCACACATAACATCTAATAATCATCAATAACATCATTTCCATCCCTAAATAATCATCATATAACACTTCAACACATAGCAGCGGTTTACAGCAACATCACAACATTAATGTAATATAAAACAAATAATTCCCCTGAATTTTAAGTCAATAAAATCATGTTTTTCAGCTCTAGGTCGCGCTAAGCGCGCCCCACCCGCGCTAAGCGCGCTGCTCACTGCCTCGAGGAGGCGAAATTTTCCCAGACCGCGCTAAGCACGCTAGACTATGTTAAGCGGGCTCTGCGATTTCTGCAGAAAAACCCTGCGATAACAGCATTAATCCCTCTGCGATTTCCTACCCTTAAACTGGTTTTTAACATCAATTTACCACGGATTATGACCTTATAACATATATCTACCACATATACGACAACAACAATCATCACATATCAAATCATCAAGGTCCATCATCCCTAACCTACAATTCCTAGGTTTTCCCTCAAAACCCCCAATTGCCCACTAACACTTAATCGTTATATCAAAATATTGCAAGGTGATACTCCTCATACCTTAGAGTTTGATTCTTTCGATTTCTCTTGAAAATTCGACGGAATTCTTCTATGCCCTAGCCTCCCTCTCACTTGTTCTTCAGAGCACCTTTTCCTCTTCCTCAAGAAAAATACGAATAATGAGTTCCTTTCACTATTCTCTCTTAAAATACCCCTAAATGTGCTCTTCCCATCTTACCCCCACTAATTCTCCTCAAATGTCCACTTTGCCCTTAATTCCTCAAATATTATTTAATTTAAATAATAATACATCATATTCCATAACATATGCTATTATTTAATTAAATAACCCAAAACTTCACAAAATCACTGACGCCCACACAAATCACCGAAATTCACGAATATAATATTTAAATAAATTAATTAAATATTCTACGAAATTTGGGGCGTTACAACTCTCCCCCACTTAAAGAATTTTCGCCCTCGAAAATTACCTCAAGGGAATAAAGTCGGATACGACTCCCTCATCTGATCTTCACGTTCCCAAGTCCAACTTTCACCAGCTGGTCCACCCCATAACACTTTCACTAAAGTTATGTCTTTACCCCACACTTGCTTCGTCTCTCGACCATCAACACGCACCGGCAATGCTTCCACAGTCAGATTATCCTTCATTTGTACATCATCCATCTGAATCACATGCGACGAATCCGGAATGTACTTCCTCAATTGAGACACATGGACCACGTCATGAAAATTCGCAAGTGACGGTGGTAAAGCAATTCGATAGGCTACCTCTCCTATCCTCTGCAATATCTGATATGGACCAATAAAACATGGAGTGAGCTTCCTAGACTTCAAAGCTTGACCCACACCAGTCACTGGCGTCACTCTCAGAAACACGTGATCCCCCTCTTAGAATTAAAGTGTTTTCCTCCTCTTATCATGGTAACTCTTCTAACGACTCTGTGAAGCTTTCATTCTTTCTTGGATCTTCTTAATTTTCTCGGTCGTCTCTTGCACAATTTCAGGTCCGAGTACAACACTCTCGCCCAACTCATACTAACACAACAGAGTCCTACACCTTCTCCCATACAAAGCTTCATAATGCGCCATTCCAATACTAGCATGAAAACTATTATTGTACGTGAACTCAATCAATGGCAAATGGCTATCCCACGATCCTCCATGATCCAACACACAAGCCCTCAGTAAATCTTCTAAAGATTGGATAGTCCTTTCTGTTTGACCGTCCGTCTACGGATGGTAGGCAGAACTCATCCTCAACTTAGTACCCAAGGCATCTTGCAAACTCTTCCAAAACCTCGATGTAAACCTCAGATCTCTATCCGACACAATACTCGAAGGTATCCCATGTAACTTCACAATTTTAGTAATATATATCTTGGCTATCTTCTGCATGGAATGATTAATCCTCATCAGCAAGAAATGAGCCAACTTAGTTAATTTATCCACGATCACCCAAATTGAATCATTTCCCTTGGCAGTCTTCGGCAATCCCACTACAAAATCCATGGAAATATATCCCATTTCCATTCTGGAATCCTCAACGGCTGCATCATACCTAAAGGCTTCTGATGTTCAACCTTCAACTTCTGGCAAGTCAAACACGCATAAACAAACTCTGCAACATCCCTCTTCATACCCGTCCACCAAAACAACTTCTTCAGATCCTGGTACATCTTCGTAGCACGGGGATGAATGCTTAACCTACTTCAATGTCCTTCTTCAAGAATGCTCTTTTTAATATATGGGACATCTGGGACACACACCCTGTCTCTGAACATCATTACACCATTCTCGCCAATTCAGAAATCTCCTTCGTTACCTTGGTTGATTAAAGTCAATTGGTCAACCAACTTTAAATCAGATTGCTATCCCACTCTGATTTCTTCCAGAATACTACTAGTCAACTTCAACATTCCCAACTTCACACTGTCAGGAGTCACTTCACACACTAGACTCATATCTCTGAATTGCTCAATTAGTTCCAACTTTTTCAACATAAGCATCGACATATGCAATGACTTTCTGCTCAACGCATCGGCCACTACATTTGCTTTGCCCAGATGATAACTCAAATCGAAATCGAAATCCTTCAACAGTTCTAACCACATTCTCTGCCTCATATTCAATTCCTTCTGATCAAATGAGTACTTCAGACTCTTATGATCACTGAACACCTTAAATTTAGAGCCAAACAAATAATGTCTCCAAATCTTCATCACAAACACCACAGCATCCAATTCCAAGTCATGTGTAGGATAATTCCTCTCATGAACTCGCAATTGTCTCGAAGCGTAGGCAACCACTTATCAATTCTGCATCAATACTCCACCAAGACCCATCTTCGACGCATCACAATACACCACAAAAGATTCGCTCGGATTAGGCAAGATCAACACCGGAGCAGTCGTCAACTTCTTCTTTAATTCCACAAAACTCTCTTCACAAGCTACATCCCACACAAAAGCTTGACCTTTCGAGTCAACTGAGTCAAAGATAATGCTAACTTAGAAAAGCCTTCAATAAACTTGCGGCAATAACCCGCTAACCCCAGAAAACTCAGTATCTCAGTAGCAGACTTCGGAGTCTCCCACTGTAACACGACATCAATATTAGAAGGATCAACAGCAACACCACCACTTGAAATCACATGGCCAAGGAAAATCACTTCCTTCAACTAGAATTCACACTTCGACAGCTTTGCATACAACTTCTTCTCTTTCAACACTTGCAACACAGTCCTCAAATGCTCAGCATGCTCTTCTTCGGATCTAGAATATATCAAGATATCATCGATAAACACCACCTCAAACTTATCCAAATACTCATGGAAAATTCGATTCATGTACTCCATGAACATACCAGGTGCATTAGATACACCAAACGGCATCACAGTGTATTCATAGTGTCCATATCTCGTTCTGAAAGCCGTCTTCAGAATATCATCAGGCTTAACTCGGATCTGATGATAACCCGACCTCAAATCTATCTTGTTGAACACACAGGCACCTACTAGATGATCCATCAAATCGTCGATTCTCGGTAGCGGATACTTATTCTTGATAGTCACTTTATTCAGTTGCCGATAATCAACACACAACCTCATACTTCCATCTTTCTTCTTTACCAGCAGCACAGAGCACCCCATGGAGAAACACTTGGTCGAACAAATCGCTTCTCAAGTAATTCTTCCAACTGTTTCTTCAATTCACTTAACTCAGAAGCTGACATCCGGTAAGGAGCCATCGACACTGGACTCGTACCTGGTATTAAGTCCACTGCAAACTCTACTTCACGCTCATGAGGCAAATCACTGATGTCATCTGGAAATACATCTGGGAATTCATAGACAACTGGCAACTCCACGCTTGCAGCCTCACGATCAATGTACAACGATGCAAACATCGCAAACACCAAAGCTTCGTCTTCTTGAAGTTCCCCTACTTGCTTAGCAGACAAGAATATCAAATCTCGGTTGTCATCAATTTCAGGAAACTCTACAACCTTGGTATAACAATTAATGTGAACACGGTTGAACTCTAACCAGTTCATCCCAAATATCACATCGATCTGGTGCAAGGGTATGCACACCAAATCCATCACGAAACTCTTCTCAAAAATCGTCACCGGACATCTTAAACACACAAGGGTAGTAGTAACATAACCATTAGTTGGAGTTTCTATTACCATATTACTATTCATATCAGATAACTTCAAACCCAATCTATTAGCACATTCAAGCGAGATAAAAGAATGAGTAGCACCAGTATCAATAATAGCAACTAACTCGATATTATTAATAAAACTAGCACCTCGGATCAGGTTGTCCTTCTCTGGAACTTCTGCACCACTCAAGGCAAACACACGGCCACTGGTCTGGGCAGCAGTAGCAGTCTTCTTCGGCTTCTGACATTGAGTACTGATATGACCTTTCTCTCCATAATTGAAACAGGTCGGACCTTCATCTTTGCAGTCAATAGCCTTATGCCTCTTCTTACCACATCGATAGCACCTCACTACATTGTTGGCACACGCATCAGCACGGTGACCCTGCTCACCACACTTATGACACTTTCCAGAAGCGGGAGCTGCTCCTCCACTTGTCTTTTTCCCCTCTAAAGCCTTCTGTTTTCCTTTGTCCGCTGAAGTTGTAAAGGCTTACCCATATACTGCCCTTTCTTCTCACTCAGCTACTTGTAGTGAGCAGTTTTGTTCTTGTCAACCAACTCAGCATACCTGTGGATCTGCTGATACCCAATACCCTGCTTAATCTCTGGTCTCGGCCCATTCTCAAACTTGAGACACTTAGACATCTCAGCATCAGCACGATTGTAGTGCGGACAAAACTTCACCAACTTCTCAAACTTTGCGGCATACTCTGCCACAGTCATATCTCCTTGCTTCAGCTCAAGGAATTCCACTTCTCCCTTGCCACGAGCATCCTCTGGGAAATACTTGCCCAAAAACTCCTGCTAAACACATCCCAAGTTATCACAGTGCCAACATCAGTAAGCCTCTGACGGGTGTTATCCCACCAGTCCTCAGCCTCTTCTTCCAGCATATGCATTCCGAACTGAACCTATTGCTCATCAGAACACCCCATCACCCGGAAGATCTTCTCGATCGCCTTCAGCCACTTGTGTGCACTTGCTGGATCATGCGTACCCATAAAAGTCAGTGGATTATTCCTCTGGAACTTCCCCAAAGCACGAAACTCATCAGGAGCTCCACCATTTGGATTCAGCTGCGCCACCACATTAGCAACCGATTCCAACGCATCAGCAATTGCACGATCATTTCTTTCAGCCATCTTGTACACCACCAACAAGGTTAGAAGAACTAAAACATCGACAGTGTGCACACACTCGTCGACTGACAGGGACAGACATCAAGTAAAAACCTGGCCGGACGGACCGACCTGCTTTGATACCACTAATGTAACACCCTTTTCTACCCCCAAATAATGTTGCAACAGAAACAACTCAAATATCAGAGTAAAGCATAAAAATTCCCTTGAAGGGTGCACATTTCTCATTTAGTTCAAAATAACACAATTGCCCTATAAACAAAGGGTCTTCCTCAATTGATTAAATCAAAAACCTTCACATGGCAGCGGAACTCAAAACTTCTAATTAAAAAGGTTTTCATCAAAACATCATAATAATCTAAATAAAACCACATCATCGAACAACAAAAAAATAAGGAAAACAACATAGTTCGACTTAACGGACCCCAACCCGATGTTACACTATCAGAGCAAGACCCTCTAAGTCGACCAAAAGCAAATAAACTTCAAGTCCTCGAAAGCGTCCAAAGCTAAACCTGATCACCTGCACGTTACCCACGTGGAGCAACATTCAAACAGGCAGGGTGAGTAATCACAATTCAATATATTCATATAAAGAAAATACATTAACAAGGCAACAATTGTTTTCTCAAACACTACACTGACTCACCCAAAACATCACACAAAACACCACATCACCAATATCACTCATATGCAATCATGTCATGCCACCAAGAATGAAATGCAACCTCATAAAAATGCATATGGTACCAAATCGTCATAATAATGGACACTAGGCCATCAACCCTCCAAAGATCCCCGTCAATAGGATCGATTCCGAAATTGGAACCGGAGCATGTCATAATTATTTCATATCCGCACAATGGGAATGAAGCATCGTCACAGAGTATGCATATGAATGAATGATACAAAACATCACAAATCATCATCAATTAAACATCATATTGTGCATCATCATTCATCAATCCTCATATATGTCATATCATCACATACTCATCAAATAATCATCCAAACATCATTGTCAATTCATCAATACACACATCAAGATAGTCATATAAAATCATCAATATACTCATGGTACTCCACCTCGTCATTTTATCATCCACATCACACATAACATCTAATAATCATCAATAACATCATTTCCATCCCTAAATAATCATCATATAACACTTCAACACATAGCAGCGGTTTACAGCAACATCATAACATTAATGTAATATAAAACAAATAATTTCCCTGAATTTTAAGTCAATAAAAATCATGTTTTTCAGCTCCAAGTCGCGCTAAGCGTGCCCCACCCGCGCTAAGCGCGCTGCTCACTGCCTCGAGGAGGCAAAATTTTCCCAGATCGCGCTAAGCACGCTAGACCGCGCTAAGCGGGCTCTGCGATTTCTACAGAAAAACCCTGCGATAACAGCACTAATCCCTCTGTGATTTCCTACCCTTAAACTGGTTTTTAACATCAATTTACCACGAATTATGACCTTATAACATATATCTACCACATATACGACAACAACAACAATCATCACATATCAAATCATCAAGGTTCATCATCCCTAACCTACAATTCCTAGGTTTTCCCTCAAAACCCCCAATTGCCCACTAACACTTAATCGTTATATCAAAATATTGCAAGGTGATACTCCTCATACCTTAGAGTTTGATTCTTTCGATTTCTCTTGAAAATTCGACGGAATTCTTCTATGCCCTAGCCTCCCTCTCACTTGTTCTTCAGAGCACCTTTTCCTCTTCCTCAAGAAAAATACGAATAATGAGTTCCTTTCACCATTCTCTCTTAAAATACCCCTAAATATGCTCTTCCCATCTTAACCCCACTAATTCTCCTCAAATGTCCACTTCTCCCTTAATTCCTCTAATATTATTTAATTTAAATAATAATACATTATATTCGATAACTTATGTTATTATTTAATTAAATAACCCAAAACTTCACAAAATCACCGACGCCCGCACAAATCACCGAAATTCACGAATATAATATTTAAATAAATTAATTAAATATTCTACGAAATTTGGGGTGTTACACTTCGCCTGGTGGGGAATGGACATCCTCGGGCCGTTCACCACAGGGTCAAACTAGAACATGTACCTGATAGTCGACATTGATTATTTCACAAAATGGATAGAGGGGAAGCCCTCGCCAAAATCACAACACACAATATACTCTATTTCTATAAGAGAATCTTACTTGCCCGATTCAGCATACCACAAGCACTCGTCACCGAGAACGGGACGCAATTCACCTACAAAAATTTCCAAGAATTCGTCGCCAAACTGGGCACCAAAAAACATTTCACATGTGTTGAGCACCCACATATATGAAATGAGGCATACTACCTCGAAAACTTGCATGGGAAAGAGCTTGCTCGACCATAGAATGCCAAGAAACTGAAACAATATTACAATTAGGCATGACAGACGGTGTATCCCATTCAGCGATGACAGGGTACGTCCTGACCACAGAGGTGTGCTTGGGTAAAAGCACAACGTCCCAGATTTAAACAAAAAGGCAAGTTTCCACTGTTTGACGAGCAGATTCTTGGCTCGACGGGGAAACCTCATCCGAGCTCCGTCGTCGTCGTACCATTAAGGCAGAACACCCAGCTCACGATGAGAGGTTCACGACGCAGAGCTAAGATCCCGATCGAGATCTTTCCATCGCTATCAGTACGGAACCCAACTCTGGTCACTCGGCGAGTTCCCTACACTGTCGAGCAATAACATTGTCAAGCAAGACCCGCAAATACTTAGCAAAAATAATTTCCAAATAAACATCTCGTTACAAGCAAGCAAAGACATACACGAGCATATAAAAAAAGTAAAGCGTGATTAAAATAACGACCACGAAGGCCAATGATGTCATAATATTACAACAAAAAAAGAGGAAACACCCACTATCCAAATTTTACAAATCACGGCGCGCAGGCCAGAACAAATACAAATAAAACATACAAATCAAACATTGTGCTCCCCCTCATTAGTTAGCTTTTCCTCTTCCTCATCATCGTTAACGGGATGGTAGGGAGGAACGACTATCTGACCATCAACCACCTTGGACATGAACCTAGTCCTCTCAGTGGCGAGCTCGACTCCGGAGTTCACAATTCGGAGCTGAGTCACTGCATTTTCAAAGCTCATCTCGACAGCATCCACACAATATGGCTCGAGACTTCTGATCTGGGAAACCAGCTCCGCACGGGTCAGCAAGGCCTTCAGGCCGTCATCCTCGTCCACGACGGGGGGCCGCTGCAGCTTCCAAAGCAGAAATCTTGTCCTCGAAGCTCTTCTTCTCGGTAACGTGCTCGGGCCTCAAGGCGGTCATGTCCGCATTTAAATTTGCCAATTCCTCTTTCTTTTCGTACAACTCAGTTAGAATCTCACCCTGGATCCTATACTTTTCCTTGTAGTCATCAAAAGCGGTCTCCAGCCTGAGCACCTCTACTTCGAGCTTTGCATTTGTTGTCGGTTGCTTCTCTAGCTCATCAACAAAGCAGGTCTTCTCGTCATTAAGGACCAGGGCCACCTCCAGAACCCTCAACAAAGAGGTCGTATCCTGAGCCGATACTTTTCTTTTGCTTGCTGCGCCGAGGCCTAGAATGGCCGAAGAATCCGTCAGAGGCACGACAAGAGAAAGGCCCCCTCAAAGAACCCCGTGTTGGAATAACAAGGGAGCAGCGTGAACTTGTCCTCAACGACCTCCCCCGTCAGATCTATATCCGTGGCATCCTCTGTGCGATGCCTTTTTTTAGTCGGGTTGTCCTGTTGAGGGGAAGACTGATCGCACCCTTGTGAAGAAGAAGAACCGAGGCCGAAGTCTCAGTGGGACTGGTTCAGGAGTTGGACAATCATATTTTTATAGCTCTTTTTTCCGCCCTTTCCTGCACCCCCTTTGTTCATTGCCATCTTGATCACACGATCCTGAAGGTTGGCCATTTTATTTGCGACAAATGACGGGCACAGGTTAATATACCATGAAATTACAAGCATACAAACAAATTAAAAGGAAAAACAACTACCTAAAAACAATCTAGCATCCTCGACAGTATTACACTCGAGGAGCTCTTTAGTGTGAATAATGTTATTTAAATTATTATTATTATTTTAAATAAAAGGAGGAGCTAAGTAGTAAAATTGCGTGAATAAGTGAGGACAATATTGGAAAATCATATTAAGGGTCTTAGGGGTAAGAATGACTTAAAGGAAAAAGAGAGAGTGAGAAGTCATTTTTGATACGATCAGTTGGGCGAAAAACTCTGAAGAAAAGGGAGAAGAAGTTAGGGCTCAGAGAGGTTTCGGAAGAACTCAAAGAGGAGGAATCAGAAGCAATTTTCTAAGGTATGGGGAGAAATCTTTTATTATTATAATTGATATAAGTGTAGAAACATGTAGGTAGTGGGTTTTCCTGGAAAATTAACGAGTTCATGACGGAAATTGGGGTTTTAGGATGTATTAGATGTTAGGGAAGAAACTTATCTTGATGTATCGTTGTTGTTGTGTTGTTTCTGTGATGAATTGTGAGTATTTTAGATTGTTAGGTACTGGAATCGCAGACCTTTGGGGTATGAGTGGGTGTAGAATCGTAACTGAGAAGTTCCAGGTTCGCACTTTTTTGCTAGGCGAAAGTCCCGTCTCGCCGAGCGAAGCGAATTCGCCCCAAGCTCGCCGGGCGAAAATGGAAGCGAAAGAAGGGTGAATTATGGGTGCTCCTGAATTTTGTACAGAAGAAGGGGATTCGCCCCTGCTTCACCGGGTGAAACCCAGGCGAGCAGGAGCAGTGGCTTTATTTTTTTTTTCTTTTTTTTGCTCTGTGCTACCTTACGCCTTATTGTCTGTAGGCCTTAGGTAATTGAGTTGATGTGTATTGATGAGTAATGCGTGATGATTTGTGATGAATTATGATGATTTTTTGATGCATGATAATGATGTAATGCCATGATGTTTTGATTTTTGTGAATGGTGATGCAATTTGACGATTTTGTGACAATGACGATTATGACGTTTGCATCATGCATTCATAGCATTTAGGACTTCGGTCCAGTGACGATTTTAGGACTTCGGTCCAGTGGTGGCTTCAATCCCATTGTGTGGATTGGGGTGTATGACGTGCTCCAGTTCTTGTGTAGAATCGATCCTATTAGTTGGGATCTTTGGAGGGTGATGGCCCAATGTCCATCAACATGACGAATTGGTACCACATGCATGAGTCTATGTTGTGCATTTCATATTATGTGGCATTGCATATTTGTGAATGATTGATGTTATTGATGACATGATTTTTTTAAAGGATGTATGATGATGATGACGCACGATGATGATGTGGTTTTATTATGATGAATGCTACCTTACTATGTCTTATCTTATATCTTGTATAATAGTTTATGATTACTCACCCTGGTTGTTTGAATGTTGCCTCCACGTGGGTAACGTGCAGGTGATCAGGAATAGCTCTTTGGTGCGTGAATAACTGACTTGAAGTATTCTTTTTGGTTTATAGTGGTCGAGTAGAGGGTCTTGCTCTGATATATAACATCGAGTCGGGACGTTTGAGTCGAACCATTGTGTTCTTTCGACCGCTGAATGGCAATCGAAACCCTAGCTCTTTGAAGGCGTACTCGTACATGGCAAAATGGTTCCCTGAGAAACATGAGCAGGTATGTCCTCCTGATCAGTCTTATAAACTTCCCAGTTCTTCGGAGCCCCCGGAAACCCCGCGCATTCCTCGACGATTATAAATGCGCTCTCTGGGAAGTCAGCGAAGCACGGGGCTTCTTCTCAGGGTTCTGGACCGACCTAAGCCAAGTCAGGATCACGGATTGTGTCGACCAGGTGAATACCCTCGGCAGCTACGAACCATAGAAACATGAAATGCAGAGGAGCAATAGTGAATTTGAGGATCAAATCAAATCCACCCTTCCACTGCAAATCAAGTGAAAGCGCGAGGAAAGGCACGAGGACGCTGCCCTCGATCAAAGACCTTATTCAACAGCAGGCAAGGAAATCGCGAGGATCTTCTCTTCAACGGAGGCATTAGTCGATGCACTAAGAAAACCGCGGGGAAAAGCCCTCTCAACACAGAGCTTCATCAGAAAACTCATGAGCTCCACCGACGCGAGTCTTATTCACTGCCTTAACGGTGGCGCCTAAGTGGTTTTCAGAAGAAATAATTCGCAAAGTATTAACTTTCCTACTCAAAAACGCTATTCTAGCATAGAAACCTCAACAACCGGCATTTGGAAATTGCCAAACCACCTCCAAACACCAACACCCACTGGAACAAAACATAGAGAGAATGCAAATCTACATTCTAGAACTAACATGTAAGCTAGAAGAAGAAGGAAACTTACTTGGTTTAAGAAATAGACGGAGGTTGATGACGGAGACGACAACAAACAAAGGCGGCGACACTCACCAATTCAGAGGAAAATTGGAGAGAAGGAGAATGCGAACTTTGTAAGTGATCCTTCAATCTTCCTATTTATAAGCCAGCTCCACTGCATGGGAAAGCGTGGCACCGTTTGGGAAAACGTGTTGTCGTTCCGGCTCATTATTGCCCCTACTCATAGGCCATAATTACACATTTAATAGTCGTGACACATGGCTCGAGGGGACGAGGCATTTGTCTTTTCGAGTCCCATCAGTCTTCCGGACTCCAAGACGTCGAGCACCTCTTGTTGAACACAAGCAAAAAAAATTCGCATTCCTGCATGAGCATGTCCTTGATGGAAAAATTTCGCATTCCTTCACGAGCGTAGCCTCAGAGGAAAGCTTGAAGCAAATGTATGGGAATCATGATAATTCGCGAGCAGAGCCAAATGCTCAACGCGGGCGTAAGTTAAACTCTCGAGCGCAGTTTATACACGACGTGTCATCCTCGTAACCAAAACCCAATGAGTTACGAGCAAAACATCATCCTCGTAGGCGCAAACTCATGAACAAGAGACACCCATGGCGAGCATCATCTACGGTAACGCGAGCTCGTAATCACGAGCCCGAATGAATTCCCCCATCATACATAGTCCCTTATTCCTTCTCGACATGCGAACTAACTATAAGTCATTGATCCTATGCCTAGGAGCAACGACTTGAGGGGCTCCTGTTTTGAACTGGGCCTGTGGCTAACTCATTGTAGAGCACAACCCAATCCAGTTCCACGTCGAGGACGGCCTAGAGTGCTGACCCAACCCGTTGGGGCCAGTAGAGAACACGTCCCCACGTGCTTCTCTCTCGAGGACACGTCACCAATTGAACCCGCACACCTCGTAGAACCATTATGCCCTTTGTAACAGGCAAGTTCATCCACTATCCAGAGAGTGTGGAGCGGTTGACCCAGGACGATGAGCACGAGCTGCTCATCCTTATTTTCACGTGTGAATCCTGGCAGTCATCCGTTGTGGGCCTGAACACTCGGCCCATAACGGAGACCATTAGCTAAGCTCTGGGGCCTCACTATAAAAACCCTCCTCTGCAGGAGGGTCAAATATTATATTCTTTAACCCTTTCTTACTTACCTCTTCACCTGAATTAACTTAAGCATAAGAGTGCCTGTAGGTACAACCCCCCTTCATCAACCGTTTTAGACCGCGAACATGTTGCTGGCCACTCACTTATTCTGATCAGCTGTTTGGATCAATTAGCAATTGTGAGACTATTTGGATTAGTTAGTGAAAGCAGCTTATGACATGTATATATACTGATTTTAGCTTATATGCATAAGCTCTGCAGCTTGACTTTATTTTATTTTTTGCTAGCTTATGAGTTAAGACTTACATGATAAGTGATTATGCTACAAATGCTTAATAAAGTTGTTTATCCAAATAAGTTGAATGTCTAAAATTGGTAGGTTGGTCATCAGGGTCATCATAAGCTTTTGGAGGACCTGTGTAGGTTAGTCACAATTCAACCTCGACAAAACAACAAGGGGGCCCTATTTAGCCATGGTTAAGTTGTGAAAAATCTACTATGAGACACCATTTAGCCACAATTTAGTCATGGAAAATTTTAGGCCCTATTTTGTACCCCCACCTTGCACAACTTTAAAGATGGCATGTTGGTCATTAATTGAATTGAATGCATACGTAATTATTTTTTTCTACTGTCTGTGTAATGTCATTAAACTTTTCTTGGGTTTACGTTCTTCACTATTATTTATTCATCCCAGCTATTTAATCAAGAGTTAGCTGGGGATATTGGTTATCAGTGGTAAATCTGATGGCTAAATGCTAAAAATACTAAAAAAAAAGTGTGTATAGTATGATGATTAAGTGATAATTCATCCAAAAGAAAGAGTTGTTATGCTTGATCATAAATGTTTAAAACTTGTGTTGTAGATGTTAAATGTTGTTCCTCAAAATAGCCTGTGTTGTTTTAATTTGTCTGTTCTGATTTGGCAATAATGGAATGTTGTATATAGGTGACTTTGCCTCTTCACTTGTTAATTTTTTAGCCAACCATGAATGAGTTTCTTTTTTGAATATTTGTTGAGGTGTTATTTTTTTCTTCTGTGCAAATTATAGCATCAGGTACTGGGTTAACAAAGATTGGCATGGATAGATCTAACATCAATGCACGAACAGTTAAGGTTACTAACAATACTCCAGTTTGTTAAACACAATCCTAACATACAAATGAACATGTAACCTAGTAAAATGAAAACAATAAGAGAATTTAGAATTATAATTGACATAACATAAAGGGAAAAAGATGGACCTGCAATACTCTTTGAATATGAGCAGTACAACGATACGTTGACAGAAGGTCATGGTGAATGTTGATTATACAAATCAAATACCTGACTTCGAACATTTTGTGGTAAGCTTTCATTTTCAAAACTTATGAATTTCAAGCCTCACCCTTTTCTATATCTTATCTAAACTTACGTGCAACAGGAAAGATAATCCAAATCAAATCAACAATCAATTTAATAAAATAAAATTTCATTTATTAAGTACATGAGTAGTTCATACTACAATTGCATGTATAACCAAACAAACATATCAAATGTTATCAAATAGAAAAAGTACAATTGAAAAACGTAAGTATCATCAAATAATGAACAAAAACATCGTCCATGAAACAAAATGGTTTAATAAAAACAAACAAAAAAAGATGGATTGTGAGCTAATAGCCAGCGAAAGAGTTCTACAAATTTCTTGAATCATCTTGCATGACCAATTTAAACATTCCTGTCAAGAATTAAAAGAAGACAATATCAATAAATCACATCGCAATTGCATATGTTACCAAATAATTACTATAACTAAGTTACCTTACAGGGTGCATCCGTTTTCACACTTATTTCACAAATGCACTTTTAGACTTCAGTTAAGATCGTTATGTAGCTGCAAGAACCATATATAATTATAACAATGGGTTATATATATATATATATATATATATATATATATATATATATATATATATATATATATATATATAATGATAACATTAAATAACAAAATTAAAGAAATTGCTTACATAGTCATCATTGAATTCAATGTTGTGATAGTCTCTGTGTGACGAATGTTTTGTGTTAGCATGATGTCGAGGTACTGAACATGTTTGCTTATTATGCCTGAATTTTCCGCAAGTAGAACATTGAGTCCGCTTCCTTTTTTTCTAACGTGATGAAGATTCTCTAGTGCATCCTTTAGTTCTAGCTACAACTGGATCCTTCAATGTCTCATGGATAGTTTCACTTGAATTTGTGGCTCCACCGTCATGTAAGCCCCTTTTTTCTTCCATTTTTTGGATATCAGCAGCAGCATGTTGCATATGGTTATTGAAATCATCATCACTCTCGCTTACTAATTTGCTCAAACGCATATATTAAAACATAAGAGCACAATATCTCAATGACTTGTGTGAATCCCAGTATTTTGGAAAATGCTTATTTGTGCTACATATTTCTTCCTTCGCGTTCTTTGTCCATCGATCAGCCACTAGAGTCTTTAGCAATTTTGCGACATCTAAAAAAATCAATAGTGCAATATTATGCTCACACGGGTGGCCAAATGATTCCATCTTCTTGCAAGAACATTTAAACACGTCATCATCATGATAGAATGATACATTCCACTCCCTTTTTTATGCTTGGTACTTACAAATTATGTATATAAAACATGTATAAGTTTGATTGCATGTTGCCACTACCATCTCTACGGACCGTGCAAGAATATCACGAAACATGAAGAATATTTACCTTGTAAATAACTTCCCAGCGCAATGCTCCATGCTTTAAAATCTTGTTTGTAGCACAGGATCACCATAATTTGATGCAAAGTCAGCTTCGACTTCCTTATAATGCATGTAATTAAGGCACCGATAAAAATGTAATAAAAATTTAGTTAAATTATATCGTGAGTTAAGAAACTTCCTCATTTCTGAATGTAACCCCTCACACTGAGAGGTAGTTCTGAACCCAGCAAAAAAATTATGCGTATATGAGTTGTAGCCAACATCTTTCTCCTCGCATACAGTTCAGTAACCCACCTGTTGTCTTGCAACCCAAATGTGTCAATCTTGTCAGCCCACTTACGTCAAAACTCACCCGGGCATAGTCACCCAACATGCATTTCCTAAACCGACTAACAAATTCAGGAACTCCAATGTTAGACGCTGCATTATGAATTAGATGCCAAGCACGCAACCTATGATAAGCATTCAGAAACACACTTAGTATAGCTTTCTTCATTGCAAAATCGCCATCACTAATGACAGATATAGGCAACTTACCTGACATTACTTCCAAAATTTGTTCAAGAACCCACACATATATTTCTTCTTTTTCATTTACAACAATAGCACTGCCAAATATAATATTATGATTATGGTTATTAACTCCAGAAAACACCATTAAGGGGCAATGGTATTTGTTCGTCCCGTATGTTGCATCAAATGCCAACACATCACCAAAAAATTTGAAGACATTGACAAAGGTCTTTAAAAACATAAAAAATGTCTGATTTTTCCTTGATAAAGTTCACCCAAGTAAATCTTTAAAAATCATCAACTACCACATAGATATACATTTTTCCACCAAGACTTTCAACCTGCATTAGCCCCATTAAGTCCATATGAAGAAGTTCTAGAACTTTGGAAGTAGCATGATGTTGTGACTTCGGGTGTGACATATTGGTTTGCTTCCCAATTTGACACTCACCACAAACTTTTCCCTCCTCAATTCTGAACTTGGGTAGACCTCTAATAGCTTCTTCAAACATAATCTTATTCATACCTTTGAGATTCAGATGTCCAAGCTTCTGGTGCCATAACTTGACTTCATCTTCCTTGGACATTAAACACGAGGAAGAGTAGGTATTTTCTTGTGGTACCCACAAATAGCAATTATATTTTATACCTTGATCGCATAACTAACTAATACTGATCAGATTTGCAATCAATCCTTTCACAAGAAGAACATCATCCAGTATAAAAAGTCTAGTAGATGTTAATTTTTCTACTCCCTTAATTTCACTTTTAGCTCCATCACCAAACGTGACAAAACTAGTGGAATAAGAGTTAATGTCCCCAAATACTTCTTGGCCCTAGTCATATGTCTAGAACATCCACTGTCAAAGTACCTGTCTTCTCTAGATGAAGCTCTAAAGGAAGTGTGGGCTATAAGACCAACATTAACCACCCTAGGTTTCCACTCCTTTTTAGTTTTAATCATCACATGATTAGTCTTAGGTTGCTTGGGATGTCTAGGATAACCATACAGTCTGTAACATAAAGGTTTGATGTGACCATATTTACCATAATAATGACACTTCCACAACAAGAACTTGGCTTTAGTTTGAGTTTCCTGATGTCTGGCAGGATGTCAAAACATTTGGTCGGACATTGTACATTCAAATTTCCTTTCAGTAAAAATAAATTTTGTTACAGGAGTGTTTCCTTCTTTATTTTGAGATTGGTAATTAAAACTTATACATGTTAAGTTTCTAGCCTCTTTTCCAACTTGAAATTTTCATCTAACATATCAGACCCATTGTTCAACATTCTCACTGATTTGGTCATGTTTTCAAGTTTAGAATTCAATAGGGTTACCTCATCTCGAATACCAGAGATAATAGATAAAAGATTCTCTTTTTTAGCCTGTAGTTGAACTATGATTCCCTTATGATTTTCTCCTATCTTACACACCTCTTCACTTATGACACAAAGTTCCTTGTAGGAAACAGCTAATTCTTCATAAGAGACATCCTTATCAGATGAATCTTCATCAAATTCACATCTGCCAATGAGGTCTGTAACATGCTTAGCAGTTTCAATATCAAGCTCACTTTCAAAATCATCATCAGACTAAAAAACAAACTTACCCTTCTTTTGATTCTTGAGGTACGTGGAGCATTTTGATCTAATGTGACCAAAACCCTCACATTCATGACACTGAATACCTTTTCCTTGATTGAGCTTCTCCTCTGTTCTTGCTTTTCTCTGAAAATCATTGTTCTTATTGATGTCGAATGACATGTTCTTGACATCTGGTATTGACTTCCTATCCATACTCTTCAGCACCTTCTTGAATTGCCTCCCAAGAAGCACAATAGCATTATAAATTCCTTCATCAGTCTCCATGTCACATTGAACCTCTTCATTATTAGTGTTGGAGATAAAAATTATGCTCCTGTTTTTCTTTTCAGATCTTTCATTGATAGCCAATTCAATGGTTTGAAGTGACCCAACAAGCTCCTCCACTTTCATGTTGCTGATGTCTTGGGCTTCTTCAATCGTTGTAACCTTCATGTCAAACTTCTTAGTCAACAACCTGAGAATCTTTCTAACCAGCTTCTCCTCTGACATCTTCTCTCCCAAGGCACTAGATGTATTGGAAATATCAAGAATATTCAAGCGAAGAATAATGAATGGACTCGTCATCTTTCATCCCGAGATTCTGAAATTCGGTGGTGAGAAGTTGAAGTCTTGATATCTTTACTTTTGATGTGCCTTCATGAGTGGTTCTATGGATTTCTCATGCATCTTTGGCCACGGTAAAGGTACTTATTTACCTGAATATATTCTGGTAAACCTCATCGAACAAGGCGTTCAAAGCTTTGGAGTTTCCAAGAGCAAGATCATCTTCTTCCTTAGACTAGTCCTATTCCGGCTTCAATTCAGTTGTGTCCTTCCCATCTTTGCCCTTCATAATAGGGTGTTGCCAACCTTTGATAACCGCTTTCCAGGTTTTTCTATCCATAGATTTTAGAAAAGCCACCATACGCTCCTTCCAATAAACATAGTTGGTGACATCCAAAATAGGTGGTCTGTTGACAAATCCTCATTCCTTGTCCATAGTACCAAAAAGTATCTTCCCTGAAGCTCACCCAAAACAGAAGAGGGTGTCTGCTCTGATGCTAATTAAAATTCTGGCTCGTAGTGGACAGATGTCGTATACGATGTATCGCTCCCGGGATTTTCATCCAGGTACAAACGCGAAAGTGGCGCGTAAACAGAGTCGCCAACAATGTGTATTTATCCCAAGAGAGGGAAAGGAAACACTGCGTAAACCCGAGGGAAGGGAAAAGCATGGTCTCGCGACCAAGAGAAACGGGTAAGGGAGTCAGTTACGCGAGGGGAAGGTATTAGCAACCCCACGCATCCATCGTACTCGATGGGATCCACGCTTGTTGTCTCGATCAAAGAGTGTCGTCATCTGGAGTTCCACTGCTACTGGAAAGAAGAAGGAACGGGAACGGAGAAGAGCGAAGAAACGGGGGAGAAAAGAAAAAGAAGCGACTCGATATGACATCGACGTCTTACGCCTACGTATTCCCTCGTGTAATGGGAAAGTCAGAGTCAACGTAGTTTGGACACGAACTAAAAGGGGGGAAGTTGCTCGCCAAGACATTGCCGTCTCGTGCCTACGTATCCTCAATCTAACCAGAAGGAGGAAATTAGAGCAGTCGCAGTTCGATCTAACAAGGTCTTAGTGTTTTTTATGAGCGACGTTAAGTTCGCGTCCGGCAGTTAGGGTCGATGCCTGTTTGCGACAAGACGGAAGTAACGTGCCCTTTTCTGAAAATGGTTTTAAACTTAACAATCCCGAAGGATGAAAAAGGTTTTGAATTTGTTTTGTGTTTTTTAGACAGAAATGGATTGAAGTTAGTTTGTAACTCATATTGCACCAAAGTCTACCATGCGGGAACGAGTGAGTCGCATGGTTGCCCCCAAATGGGACGTATGCTACACACTCTAAAAGAGGAGGGGAGACCCCCCGTTCTTCATTTCCTACACTTAAGGCTCGAGTGCAATATACATTATATTTATTAAGTGTTTTAGAATTGTTATGAGATGAGAAGAGGAGACTCAAGGAAAAGAAAACACCACGGGGAATTCTATCCTAATGTTGTCATGCAAAGATGGCCCTAAGGTTGAGTTAAGAGGGGAAACATCTACCTAATGTTAGCATGCATAGTTGAAAGCCTAATGTCTACCCTACCCCAAGCTTAATCAAAGATTAAGTTGGACTAGGAACCCTAAGGGAGCAAGCAAAAGCAAGGCAAAAACCAAAGTGATAAATAAAAAACAGCGGCTACAACAGCACTCCAGCACCTGCACAGCGGTAAAGACCAGCATACAAACAAGACAGCTTTTAACAGCGCACATATTCAGCACAAAATAGGGGTAAAAGGCAGCAGGCAGCAAGTGTATGCAATAGACAGCACACACACAAATCAAAACAGCAACTGTAAAAAAACAGGGCAGCATGCAATCGAAAACGATTCAAACATGGCATAACGAGCAAGCATCAAGCATCACACACTCCTTGATCAATCATGATTACAATCACACCACACACCATGGTAAACAATTCTTGGAAACAATCATGAAAGAATGCACAATATCAAGCACATGAACAAGTCAAAACAAGTATGCATCTCATGAAATTAAATGCAAGCAAACATGTACAACACACCAACTCCAGCAACACTGACAATAATTCACAATTAACATGCTCAAGGGGTGTGTGCAAAGTGTTCATCACATCAAGAAAATGTCAATGCAAACATGAACATCCATCGATGAAAACCGAGAATCACGTGTCGAAGAATCGTGTTCATGCAATGGTGTGAGGTGAAACAACGCAAGAATAGTCCACAAATCATCAATACATTAATCCATGAAGTTTAGACATGCAAAGGATCTCAAACAACAAGAGAAAGCAAGAAAATCACAGTATGTCCCAGAGTAAGTGGTTAACGCATGGTGAGTAACCGGTTACTTAGTTCAAAATCAGCCAGATTGCGCAAAAATACAAAGGAGTAACCGGTTAACGCATGGTGAGTAACCGGTTACTCTGGGACAGCAGTAAAAAAACCTGTTTCAAAAGCAATTTTCAGCAACAAATCACTTCTCCAAACATCCAAATGATCATGTAATCAAGTAATCACGAAATTCACATCAAACAACAGCAGTCAAACACCAATTGAATCCAATAATCATCAACATCAAGAATCAAATTCAAGCAAAATGGATCCAAATCAAAAATCACCAAAGATCTACATCGAATAAGTTATAAATAAGTTAAATCAAGTGTAGATCTAAGGAAAACCAACCTACAAAGCTGAGATTTGCTTTGGTAAGTGTTGTTAACAAAAATTGATGAATCCAAGCAAGAAATCCAAGATCTATGCAAGAAACTTCAAGATCCTAGCAAGAAACTTCAAGATCCAAACAATGTGATGATTTTGCTTCAAGCTTATCCAAAAATCACTTCCAAGAACTTAAATCCAGCAGCAAAACAGTAGCAAATTCAAGATTCTTTCAATAATTGATGAATGGATGAAGGTTTAGTTCCAAGCAGTGTTTTAAAAACCGGACCGGACCGGCCGGTCAGACCGGTTGGACCGGGAACCGGCCAGGTAACCGGCCGGGTTCACTTGCTTGATCGGCCATGCCTTTGAACTGGTGGGAACCGGTGTGAACCGGTGCGAACCGGGAAAACTGAGAAAACCGGCGATTTTCGAAAACCGGCGGTTCAACTGCTTATTTTTTTTTAAAAAAAATTAATTTTTTTTTTAAAATTTTTTTTAAAATTTTTTTTTACTCAAATACATAAGAACTTTTCTCCAAGAATAATAGTGATCACTCATTTGATTCAAGTGATACACAAATTAAGTTTCGTAATATCCACAAAACTATTTTTACTATTTTGTATTTATATTGATTGAAAAACCATCATACAAATATTTGTATAGAAATTTAAGAACACAGATTAAAAAACTAAATATAATATAATTTTAGACTTAACTGATTTCCATTATATATATAGACTTGGAAAATTTATTATTTAGAATAATGTTAATATTTGTATTATTTTAATTATTAACATTAAAACTGATTTTCTATTAACATTAAAACTATGAATTTAAATTAAACTCTGTTTAAAATTTACAATTAGACTCTGTTTAAAATTTAAATTTAAATTATGAACCTGTGAATTTATGATATGATATTTTCAAAAAATTTAAGTGCTAGTTATATTTTTTAGAGACTGAATCATCCGGTTCGACCGGTTTTACCGGTTTTATACCTATTATAATGACAGGTTTATTCAACCGAGTTATCTGATTTAATCCGGTTTAATCCGGTTTGGTCATGCGGTTTGGTCATGCGGTTCGACCAATGACCCTGTGGTTCGACCGATAAACCAGTGACTCAGTACCCTCACCGGTTTGATGACCGGTCCGGTTTTTAAAACATTGGTTCCAAGATCAACAAATTTCAATGCAAAATTTATTGAACTTTTATGAAGGAACTTTGAGTGAGGGTTTTGAAATGAGAGAAAAGTTGAGAAAAAATTGGAGTGAAAAGTGTAGAGAATTCAAAAAATGGATCAAAGTTCTGTGAGGTTTGGAATGAATTGATTTAAATAGAAGCTAGGTTAGGAATTCAAATGTGGTTTGGAGTGTGGGTTAATGGGTGGAGTGGAGATTAGGAATGGAATCTGGAAAAAAGAGTGGAAAATTAGAGTGGAAAGTGATGGAGGGAATTTGAATTTTGGGTGGAAAATGATGAAAATGAATCAATTCTAGATCCTTCCCACACATGCACAAGCCAAGCACATGATGCAAATTTAATTTTTCAAATTGTGCTAAGAGTAACCGGTTAACGTGTGGTGAGTAACTGGTTACTCAGTTCAAATTTGCTGAGGATGCGCAGAAAAACAAGCGAGTAACCGGTTAACGCGTGGTGAGTAACCGGTTACTCAGTTTAAATTTTGAATTTTGATGCCTTTTGGAGGGAAAATTGGAAAAGTAACTTCTGGCAATTGTTTTGAACCCGATAAGCCTCTGAAACTCAAAACTTGATATTGCTACTGAATAACACTTGAAATGAAACATAAATTCTTGCTGACACCTCAGGATATCCTGCTGAAAATAATTGTCTGGTGCTGAATCACTGATAAAAAATGACTGCTGGAGCTTATGATTATCAAATCATCTAATGAGCAAAATAAATGCTCAAAAGACACTGAAAGCTATCTGCTTGGCTCTGAACACTATTGAAAATCTAACTGGAACTGATGACGCTATGAGCTGCTGGAAAACACCTTGATCTCATGCCCAAAAGAAACATGCAAATGCAAAAATGACAATGCAAAATGAGATGAAACATAAGCTAGTTAGAACTAGAACAAGAGGGCAAATTTTGGGGTGCTACACGACGTCACGACACCAGAATGTCGAATGCGATGTCAAGACGTTGTGACAATATAATTAACAATGAACATTTTAAATAAATTTTCCAGAAGTAAATAACACAAGGAAGTTGTTAACCCAATTCGGTGCAACATCACCTACATTTGGGGGCTACCAATCCAGGAAGGAAATCCACTATAATAATATTAGTTTGAAGCTCTTATGTAAACAACCTTTGGTATACAATCTTCGCACCTAATCATTACCCGTGCAATTTCTATCTAAGACACTCTTAGATAAGAGACCCCTAGCACCCCCAACCATACAACAGTGATGATAAAGCAAATAATTAAACAAGAAGACACACTTCAAGAAATAGAATTCACTCTTGCTTAAAAGCTTATGAGTAATTCACAATTACAATTCTACTAAAACAGTCCAACTCTAGTATCAATATGATACAAGAGTGACTCACAAATAACAATGAATAACCAAAAACCTAAAGAACTTTCACAAAAATACGGTTGCCTCCTTTCACTTTAGGTTTAGATTCTTCTTATAAATAGCCTTCAAAAAATTATGGACTTGATGAGCAAACCAGACAAAATTAAATAGCATATCCATAATATTCTGGAAAATAATATATTATTAAGTGCAGATTCATAATATATTATTTCCTAAAGTTCAGATCCAAAACAATTCTTCTGCGGAAATAAATCAAATCAAATCTCATGTTTCCTTAAATGATATGTCATCCTTTCTTAGGAAACATTGCAAAGAATTCGTGAAACAAATCTTCAAAGAATCTTTACTAATAAAACCAAATCTTCTAAAACGCTAAACAATATCAGCTTCAGTACGGCACCAACATGTCACAACATATGGTACAACATCTCGCTAGAATACTTGTTTTACAAAATGCAGCTAATCATAAAGCAAAAAACCTAACAAGAAGAAACAAAATAAGACGTATAAAATCGTAATTGGAGAGTGTACAGGTCGTCGGTATGTCATACCCTAAATTTTGATCGGGCGTTTTTATTTTTTCTCATTTCATCTGTTATATTTTTATACTGTGTCGTCTGCATACAATATCATATATTTTCTTCATTAATATTTTTTGAATTATCAGCCGGATTTAACGTATAAAATTTTCATGTATTTTTGGTCAAACTGAAAAGTCAACTGACGCAGAAAGTCAAAGTTTGACTTTTTGGTCAACATTGAGCTTCACAAGCCATTACTCAAGAAAATATGATGGATGATTTAATTTGATCAAATTTAAATCAAGAAATCATGCAAAATTGCAAAATTGATCAAATTGAAGGAAACTTAGAAAAATTTTCTAAGTTAAAATCATGTTCAAGTGCATAACTTTTCAAGGTTGTAACTATTGATCCAAGCATCCATTGATTTTGCTTAAGGGCTACTTTTAAAGAGGGTATTTGATACTTCAACATTATAGAAGGAATCAACTCAAAATATCATAAGGATTGAAAGATATAAGTGATTAAAGTTTGGAATTATTAATGTTCAATGTCTGGTGTTCTGACATTGCATATATGACACCACTAATATTTTTCCAGCAAGAATGTCCCAACTTCAAGGATGTTTTTCTCCATGATCCAAGCTGATTCAAGCCAAACCTTGAACATCAAAGTTGAAGTACGTTATCTCAGCTTTCCAGAAAGTTGTAGAACGTCCTTGTAGCATACTCGAGCAAGAAGTTATGGATTTTACAACAAGGCTTGCTGCAGCTGATTTTTAAGACATGTTTCAGGACAGATTTGCACATTTCTTGTGCCACATGAATTTCCAAGCCTTGTCATCACTTTGGATACCTCTGAGGATCAAATCTAAAGGGGACAATCACTGAGCCAAGCCTCTAAAGTCCTTGGAACAAGAAGTAGCAAGCTATTCCTAAAAATCCCTAAAAGAGGGATAAGACTCCAATTTTGGATTGGAGCATTCAATGGAAGCATCAAGGTGGCATGGACTGACACATTTGCAACTGAATTCAGTCAAGATTCCTCCAACAAGTAGGGAACCAAAGCTCTGTGCTCTAACCTCTAGTCAATGTGTAACACCCCTTCTATACCCCGTACAAAATCGTAATAAAAAAAATAATCTTATAATAAAACATCAGAGCAAAGATTAAGTCATTTAGATATAAACAAAGATGTCACATCAACGTGAACTAAAAACAACCTGCTCATAAAGATATATAACACCTGGATAGTTTTTATAAACAAAGGAACTCCGTTCCAAAATATCAGCATTCAGTTACAGAATTAAAGCGGAACATCCATAACTGATGTCATCACAAAATATAAGTATGTCATATACATATTCATACAAGGCCACTATATACAAGCTAAAAGGAACATCTACACTCTAACCCCGACTACCCGTGTTACATATCAGAGCCGACGGAACGACAAAAAGACGAAGACACTAATCTTCGCAAAAGACCTCCAGCGTCTAATCTGCAATGCCATTACAGCATTAAACCACAGCAGAAGGGTGAGAAACAGGATTATAATATAAATGCATATCATTATATAACACTTAGCAAAATATGCACAATTATTCTCACCACACAAATACGATACTTGTAAACAACACAAGACATATTAAACCCATTTCACACATCAATCACATAAGCATATACATTAACACAATGCATAACAAATCCTTCTCAAAATTCAACACATAAACATACATGTAATGAATTATGCAAATGCACAGAGACCGACACAACGACTCTACGCATGCGGTACCAATCCAACCTTGTAATTCATTAGTCCCCCAGGAACTCTTGGAATCATCGCTCGTTACATAGAGTAACTCCCCGTCGGGCCTACGATGTTCCCCGTCGCTATAAACCATTATTTCAGGGCGTACGGCGTTTATGGATTGCTTTAGTCCACTATTTCAAGGCGCACAATCCGATTGCCATAGTCCACTATTTCAGGGCGCACAATCATTTGTGATTAATCGCTTCTACCATTATTTCAGGGCGTAAGACGATAAAACTGATTCATTTATGAATCTTCCAATGCAAGAATGCATATCATGATACTTGACACATTAATGACTCATGCCAACATCAAATGCTCATGCATTAACAATAATCATGTATTTCAAGTACATATAAAGTAATGCACACAATTGCCCAAAATGGCCACAAACACCAATATACCATTCCACCACATCAAATTCCCATCAAAGAATCATCACACAAGCCATCTCATAACATATCATAATATGTCTTACAATATTGAAAAATAACTCAAAATTCCATTATTCGGTTTTCTGAAAAAGTCGGCTAAAAGTTGGCCAAAAATAATATTTTCTATCATCATCAAAAAGTACTCATCGACAGCTTCGATTCGGTATAAATAACTCTTAAATACGATAAACGGTTAACAAGATATGAATATTTCGAAATAACGTAAAAACATAAACCGGACGCCTGACACTACAAAACGGTTCGTAAAAACTGTACCGATTGGACCAAGTTCAGACCCCAAAACTATTTTTCCTAGGAAGAACATCTCGTTAGCTTTCCAACGCATCAAACCACGCCTCAAACCGAATCACAGATCAAAAGTTATGCAGAAAACAAAATTACACGAACAACACTGTTCGCTGGGCGAATCTCCCTCGCGAGCATTCACTAGCTGCTTCGCTAGGCGAACATCCCTCGCGAGCATTCGCTAGCTCCTTCGCTAGGCGAATGTTCCAGCAAACCAACTGTTAGATAAAAACAGACACTAAGTTCGCTAGGCGAACCCCCTGGCGAACCAAGGCAGCAACTACCAACATTTAAAACACCCAAACTTCGCTAGGCGAACACTCTAGCGAACCTTCGCTCACGCCTTCGCTAGGCGAATACCCGTAGCGAACCTTCGCTACCCTTCGCTGAATGGTTCGCTAGGCGAACCTGCGAAAACTCAGAATCCTTCAGCGCTGTTGAAAACCCAAAAATGATATTTTCCAACCCAAACCATTTCCAAATCAACATATTTCAATCAGAACCTATTCTAATCATGTCAACAAGCAAACTACCACCTTTACATCGATTTCCAACCGTTAAACCATCGATTCTACTCAATTATCGTTTTCGACCTAAAAGTAAAAAAAACATGGAAAGCAAGAGAATCATCCAAACTCATTCATACATAATCATATACAAGCATAGTATAATCGAGTTTCGCACCCTTACCCGATTTAATCGTGTTCTAGAAAGTCGGGAGATTGATTTCTTCCTTCACAAGTTTTTCCCCTCTTTTCTTCTTTCTCTTCTCTTTTTCTCTTCTCTCTTTTTCTTCTCTTTTCTAAACTTATACTAACTATTTTCTTTTATATTTTCTTAACTTAAAAATTCTAAACATTTCTAATAAATATCTAAACTAACTATTATTAACTAACACTATTAATTATGAAATATGTCAAATACCCTCTATTCCAATTTTCCCCGCAAACTCTCAAAAACGGTAAAAATACACAATGTGCAAAAAAAATAACATATAATCACACCAATTAGCAATTAACATAAATATTGCTCAATTAAAAATAAAGACTCGACCAATTAACACCAAAAAGCACGGGAAAAGGAAATATAAAAAAAACGGACAGTTACAACTCTCCCCCACTTGAGAAATTTTCGTCCTCGAAAATATTACCTGATCCAAACAACTCCGGATACGACTCCCGCATCCGACTTTCCAATTCCCAAGTCAAATTACCCTCAGCAGCGCCTCCCCACGCCACTTTCACAAGTGCAATCTCCTTGCCTCTTAACCTTTTCAACTCGCGATCTAAAATCCTCACCGGTAAAACCTCAACCGTAAGATTATCTCTTACCTCAACCTCATCCATCGGAATCACATGAGACGGATCTGGAACATACTTCCGTAGCTGTGAAACATGGAAAACATCATGTAGATTCGAAAGATTCGGTGGCAATGTTATCCTGTAAGCCACTGCACCAACTCTTTCGGATATCTGATATGGACCAATAAAACGTGAAGTAAGCTTCCTCGACTTCAACGCACGTCCAACACCAGTCACCGGCGAAACCCTCAAAAACACATGATTTTCCTCTTGAAATTCCAGATCCCTCTTCCTCTTATCATGGTAACTCTTTTGCCTACTTTGAGAAGCTTTCATCTTCTCCCGAATAAGTTTTACCTTCTCCGTCGTTTGTTGAACTAACTCAGGTCCAACTACTGCACTTTCACCAGATTCATGCCAACACAAAGGTGTTCGACATCTTCTTCCATAAAGCGCCTCAAAAGGTGCCATTCCGATACTAGAATGGAAACTGTTATTATACGTAAACTCGATCAATGAAAGAAAACTGTCCCAAACTCTACCTTGCTCAAGAACACAAGATCTCAGTAAATCTTCCAATGACTGAATTGTTCTCTCCGTCTGACCATCAGTCTGCGGATGATAAGTAGAACTCAATCTCAGCTTAGAACCTAACGCCTTTTGCAAACTTTCCCAAAATCTGGAAGTAAACCTCGGATCACGATCAGAAACAATACTCAACGGGACGCCATGCAACTTCACAATCCCATGGATATAAATCTCAGCCAAACGCTCCATAGAATAACTGATATCAATCGGAATGAAATGCGCCGATTTAGTCAGCCTATCAACGATCACCCAAATAGCATTATGCCCACTCGGAGAATTAGGCAAACCCGTCACAAAATCCTTCGATATACTATCCCATTTCCACTCCGAAATATCCAACGGTTGCATTAATCCTGCAGGCCTCTGATGTTCCACTTTCGACTTCTGACAAGTCAAACACACATAAACAAACTGAGCCACATCTCGTTTCAAACCAGACCACCAAAATATTTTCTTCAAATCTTGGTACATCTTATTAGCACCAGGATGTATACTCATACTACTCCGGTGTCCTTCCTCAAGAATCATCTTTTTCAACTCTGCATCATCCGGTATACAAATTCTACCACGGAATCTCAAAATACCCTGATCATCCACTTTAAAGTCACCGTTCACTTCTTGATTTCCAACTAGCAACAAATCAACAAGTTTCAAGTCTAACTTCTGTTTCTCTATAACAGACAACAGAAAATCATTAGTGATCTTTAACATACCAAGCTTCACACTCTCATGTGAAAGCTCACATACCAAACTCAAGTCTCGAAATTGCTCCAATAGTTCCCACTCTTTCACCATCAAAGCAGATATACTCAAAGATTTCCGACTCAAAGCATCAGCTACCACATTAGCCTTACCAAGATGGTAATTCAAGCTAAAGTCATAGTCCTTCAGAAGTTCCAACCATCTCCGTTGCCTCATATTTAACTCTTTCTGATCAAACAAGTATTTTAAACTTTTATGATCACTAAAGACTTCGAATCTAGCACCATAGAGATAATGCCTCCAAATCTTTAATACAAAAACCATCGCAGCTAATTCCAAATCATGAGTAGGATAATTCTTCTCATGAACTCATAACTGCCTCGAAGCATAAGCAACCATCTTACCGTCTTGCATCAAAACACCACCTAAACCAATCATAGACGCATCACAATACACCACGAACGATTCACTAGGATTCGGTAAGATCAAAATCGGAGGTGTAGTCAATCTCTTCTTCAGCTCGTTGAAACTTTCTTCACATTGAATATCCCAAATAAATGCCTTACCCTTACAAGTCAGTTGAGTCAATGGAAGTGCCAACTTGGAAAAACCTTCGATAAACCTCCGGTAATATCCAGCTAAACCCAGAAAACTTTGAATTTCAGGAACAGATCTAGGAGCCTCCCATTGTAGAACTGCCTCTACTTTGGATGGATCCACAGCAATACCATTACCTGAAATCACATGCCCCAGAAAACTCACTTCTGACAACCAGAACTCACACTTGGAAAGTTTGGCATAAAGTTTCTTCTCCTTTAGAATCTGCAACACAATACGCAAATGCTCCGCATGTTCCTCCTGTGACTTAGAATAAACCAAAATGTCATCAATAAAAACAACAATAAAATGATCTAAATGCTCATGGAATATACGATTCATATACTCCATAAACACACCCGGCGCATTAGAAACCCCGAACGGCATCACAGAAAACTCGTAATGTCCGTATCGTGTCCTAAAGGCCGTCTTCTGAATATCCTCCTCTTTAACCCGAATCTGATGGTATCCTGACCTCAAATCAATCTTACTAAACACACTTGCACCCACTAGTTGATCCATCAAGTCATCGATCCTTGGAAGTGGATACTTGTTCTTAATCGTCACTTTATTCAACTGCCGATAATCGATACACAAACGCATACTTTCATCTTTCTTTTTGACCAACAAAACAGGAGCACCCCAAGGTGATACACTAGGCCTTACAAACCTCTTTTCCAACAATTCATTCAATTGTCTTTTCAACTCCACCAACTCAGATGCTGACATCCGATATGGTGCCATAGATACAGGTCTAGTACCAGGAACTAGGTCTATAGAAAACTCCACTTCTCTTTCTGGCGGCACATCTGAAAAATCATCCGGGAACACCTCCTGAAAATCACACACAATAGGAAAACTTCTAATTGCAACTTGACTCTTCACAGACAACGATGCAAACAATCCAAACAACTGAGCTTCCTCCGCCAAAAGTTTCTTCAACTCTTTGGTAGATAAGAAACCAGATTCCCTTTCTTCTTCAAGAGAAGGAAATCTCACCCGCTTAAGATAACAATCAAGATGAACACGATTGAACTCTAACCAGTTCATTCCCAAAATCACATCCAAACCCTTCAATGGCAAACATACCAAGTCCATCACAAAATCTCTACCAAAAATTGTCAAAGGACAACTTAAACAAACGAAAGAAGTAGTTACCGACCCCGAAGCTGGAGTATCGATAAGCATCTCTCCACCCATCTTAGACAACACCAAATTCAAACGTTTTGCACAATCAATCAAAATAAACGAATGAGTCGCTCCAGTATCAATAATAGCAATTAAAAGATTACTATTAATAAGACATGTACCTCTGATCAGGCGATCTGCATTAGTAGTCTGAGCTCCCGCCAATGCAAATACTTTCCCTCTAGGTTGAGCTTGCTTCGGTTTCGTGCACCTCGTACTAACATGACCAACTTCCCCACAATTATAACATGTAACCCCATTCTTCCTCCTACAATCAGCAGCCACATGACCCTTCAAACCACAATTAGCACACTTATCCACATTATTCATATTCCTCTTACATTCCGATATACGATGACCTAAACCACCACAATTGTAACATTTCACAGCAGAATTCATTCCTCCACCACTAGGCTTCCTATCAAAAGTAAACTTCTATTTCCCTTTATCAACAGGGGTAGCATAAGGCCTACCTCTGAACTGCCCCTTTCCTTTCTTATCATTCAGATTCTTGTAATGAGTAGCACGCGCTTTGCTATCCTCATCAAAAAATCGACTCTTGTTCACCAACACTGAAAACTGTCTTATCTCCTGATAACCGATACCTTGCTTGATTTCTGGCCTCAAGCCATTCACAAATTTCAGACACTTAGACTTCTCCGAACCAGCCTATTATAATTGGGACAAAACTTCACCAGTTCCTCAAACTTAGCAGCATAATCTGCAACAGAGGAATTATCCTGCTTCAGTTCAAGAAATTCAATTTCCTTTTTACCTCTCTCATCTTCCGGAAAATACTTTTCAAGAAAAGCATCTTTGAACACAGCCCATGTAACCACTATCTCACCCTCCTCAAACCTCTGAGAAGCATTCGCCCACCAGTCTTCAGCTTCCTTTTCCAACACATGAGTACCAAACTGCACCTTCTGATCCTCAGAACACCTAATGAAACGGAAGATCTTCTCAATCTTCTTCAGCCAAATCTGTGCTCCCTCAGGATCATGAGTACCCTTGAAGCTCGGTGGATTATTCTTCTGAAACTTATCCATACTACACGATTCCTCGTCCGCCGCAGCATTGGGTAAATTCTGCATCGCTTGCGCCATAGCTTGCATGGCCGCAGTCATAGCTGCATCACGTCTTCCCGCCATAATCTGAACATTCCCAATGATAGCAAATTATGGTTAAACAACCACTCAACAGAGTTCAACAGTCCAACAACGACACAAAGACACGGTCGGACAGACCAAACAGACACTGGCTCTGATACCACTTAATGTAACACCCCTTCTATACCCCGTACAAAATCGTAATAAAAAAAAAAAAATCTTATAATAAAACATCAGAGCAAAGATTAAGTCATTTAGATATAAACAGAGATGTCACATCAACGTGAACTAAAAACAACCTGCTCATAAAGATATATAACACCTGGATAGTTTTTATAAACAAAGGAACTCCGTTCCAAAATATCAGCATTCAGTTACAGAATTAAAGCGGAACATCCATAACTGATGTCATCACAAAATATAAGTATGTCATATACATATTCATACAAGGCCACTATATACAAGCTAAAAGGAACATCTACACTCTAACCCCGACTACCCGTGTTACATATCAGAGCCGACGGAACGACAAAAAGACGAAGACACTAATCTTCGCAAAAGACCTCCAGCGTCTAATCTGCAATGCCATTACAGCATTAAACCACAGCAGAAGGGTGAGAAACAGGATTATAATATAAATGCATATCATTATATAACACTTAGCAAAATATGCACAATTATTCTCACCACACAAATACGATACTTGTAAACAACACAAGACATATTAAACCCATTTCACACATCAATCACATAAGCATATACATTAACACAATGCATAACAAATCCTTCTCAAAATTCAACACATAAACATACATGTAATGAATTATGCAAATGCACAGAGACCGACACAACGACTCTACGCATGCGGTACCAATCCAACCTTGTAATTCATTAGTCCCCCAGGAACTCTTGGAATCATCGCTCGTTACATAGAGTAACTCCCCGTCGGGCCTACGATGTTCCCCGTCGCTATAAACCATTATTTCAGGGCGTACGGCGTTTATGGATTGCTTTAGTCCACTATTTCAAGGCGCACAATCCGATTGCCATAGTCCACTATTTCAGGGCGCACAATCATTTGTGATTAATCGCTTCTACCATTATTTCAGGGCGTAAGACGATAAAACTGATTCATTTATGAATCTTCCAATGCAAGAATGCATATCATGATACTTGACACATTAATGACTCATGCCAACATCAAATGCTCATGCATTAACAATAATCATGTATTTCAAGTACATATAAAGTAATGCACACAATTGCCCAAAATGGCCACAAACACCAATATACCATTCCACCACATCAAATTCCCATCAAAGAATCATCACACAAGCCATCTCATAACATATCATAATATGTCTTACAATATTGAAAAATAACTCAAAATTCCATTATTCGGTTTTCCGAAAAAGTCGGCTAAAAGTCGGCCAAAAATAATATTTTCTATCATCATCAAAAAGTACTCATCGACAGCTTCGATTCGGTATAAAGAACTCTTAAATACGATAAACGGTTAACAAGATATGAATATTTCGAAATAACGTAAAAACATAAACCGGACGCCTGACACTACGAAACGATTCGTAAAAATTGTACCGATTGGACCAAGTTCAGACCCCAAAACTATTTTTCCTAGGAAGAACATCTCGTTAGCTTTCCAACGCATCAAACCACGCCTCAAACCGAATCACATATCAAAAGTTATGCAGAAAACAAAATTACACGAACAACACTGTTCGCTGGGCGAATCTCCCTCGCGAGCATTCGCTAGCTGCTTCGCTAGGCGAACATCCCTCGCGAGCATTCGCTAGCTCCTTCGCTAGGCGAATGTTCCAGCGAACCAACTGTTAGATGAAAACAGACACTAAGTTCGCTAGGCGAACCCCCTGGCGAACCAAGGCAGCAACTACCAACATTTAAAACACCCAAACTTCGCTAGGCGAACACTCTAGCGAACCTTCGCTCACGCCTTCGCTAGGCGAATACCCGTAGTGAACCTTCGCTACCCTTCGCTGAATGGTTCGCTAGGCGAACCTGCGAAAACTCAGAATCCTTTAGCGCTGTTGAAAACCCAAAAATGATATTTTCCAACCCAAACCATTTCCAAATCAACATATTTCAATCAGAACCTATTCTAATCATGTCAACAAGCAAACTACCACCTTTACATCGATTTCCAACCGTTAAACCATCGATTCTACTCAATTATCGTTTTCGACCTAAAAGTAAAAAAAACATGGAAAGCAAGAGAATCATCCAAACTCATTCATACATAATCATATACAAGCATAGTATAATCGAGTTTCGCACCCTTACCTGATTTAATCGTGTTCTAGAAAGTCGGGAGATTGATTTCTTCCTTCACAAGTTTTTCCCCTCTTTTCTTCTTTCTCTTCTCTTTTCCTCTTCTCTCTTTTTCTTCTCTTTTCTAAACTTATACTAACTATTTTCTTTTATATTTTCTTAACTTAAAAATTCTAAACATTTCTAATAAATAGCTAAACTAACTATTATTAACTAACACTATTAATTATGAAATATGTCAAATACCCTCTATTTCAATTTTCCCCGCAAACTCTCAAAAACGGTAAAAATACACAATGTGCAAAAAAAATAACATATAATCACACCAATTAGCAATTAACATAAATATTGCTCAATTAAAAATAAAGACTCGACCAATTAACACCAAAAAGCACGGGAAAAGGAAATATAAAAAAAACGGACCGTTACAAAATGGCTAGAGGAGACTTGGATTTTCATTGGCCAACATTGGCCAAACCTCTGCTGCAGCCACCATTCACTATTGCTACGAAAACAAACTTGCTCTACTATAAATAGAGCTCATTTGTGCTCAGTTTGAGTACACCAAAGCCATCAAACAGATGTTTTCCTCAAAATCTCTTCTTTCACCTCAAATTTGCCTTCCAAAGCAAGTAATTCCGAGTTTTTGAGTTAGAGAGCAATTCCACTCAAACTAATCACACACACACCTCATATATATCATATGTAAGCTGTGCAAACTATCACAAGTGACCTGTAATCACAAAATCACAAAGTCACTTCTTAAAACCTCAAAATATCACTTTTTTGCATTTTTCAAGCCATGTCTTGATTCAGTCACTTTCCAAACCAGATAAAACCTCAAACACACTCCAAATATCATCCTTGAACTATCCCAAATGGTTCCCAACATCTGGAACACCATTTGAGGGAGTTGCTATTTTGGTCACTTTTAACCCCTTTTGCAAGAAAGGGACAGTTTGTGTTTTTGCAGGTACCAGCTGATTCCAACCATCCTAAAAGCTTCTAAGAGGTCATTTGAGGGTGTCCAAAGCATCAAATCATTTCTGGAACAAAGCACTTGGTAGGTTGCACAAAATCCCCAAAAAAAGAGGTAAAATTCATAACTTGAATTCTTTGAATCATGCTTTCCTTTGATGTCCACATACATGCATCATATTGAACAATTCTTGAAGCAAAAATGTAGTCCTTAATGTGTATGTTATGATCCTCCTACTGTTTGCACTTTAACATGTTTATATGTGGAGTTTATGTTGTTTTAAACTTAAGGTGCAGATCTGGTTTTTTGCTTTATGTGGTCTGTACATTAAGTTTCAATATGCATGAGTAATACCAATGGATTACTTGCGAAAAATTGGTCAAGATAGGCTCTTCCGGATCTTAATTTCGTTAAAAATTGAGAGAGGTATGAATGTTTGAAGTTTGATAAGCAAAGATGTTTAAACTTACGGTACAGATCTTGTTTTTTACCTTGTGTATGCTGTACATTAAGTTTCAGTATGTATAAGTGACACCATTGGATTCCTTGCGAAAAATTGGTCAAGATAGGCTCTTCCGGATCTTAATTCCGTTAAAAATTGAGAGAGTTATGAATGTCTGAAGTTTGATGAAAAGATGTAGAAAATCAAGGTGCAGTTCTGGTTTTTGTTTGATGTCGAATGTGATGTTGTGACATGGCCCTTTTCTCTTATATTCAAAACTCATGAGTGATGTTGTGACATCACATTCCTCTTTTTCTTAGTTTATCTTCAAAACTCAACCAATTCTTTTACATAGCAAAAATCATCATTTTCCAATTCTGTTTTACACACTTCTTATTCATACTCCATAATATTTTAATCCACCAAAAAATCACAAAAAATATTATTATTTGATATATTTTTAATATATTCAAAAATATTGTTTTAAATTGTTTTAAATGATTTTAAAATGATTTCTTTTTCTTGAATTTTAAAGCCAAAATGATTTTAAATATTCATGTGGATAAAATACTTTTTCATAAACCTTAATCCTTGTTTATAACATGATTATTGATTTTATTTGATATTTTTATCATTTTTTACTTGATTTCTCTTTGAAAAATACCTTTAAAAAATGAAATTAGGATTTCTTTGATTTTCACCTTAACAAATCTTTTTCAAACACTCTGGGCCTCTTGAGAGAGTGTAAGACCCATCCCTTTGTACAGAAAACCTTTTGTGGGCCTCAGTCACTTGTATAAGTCCCTCTGTACAAATTCAACAGTGCGCTCACTGATAAAACCCTGGGCCTCTCCTTGAGCTGTAAGCGCCAAACCTTTCTTTTTCAAAGCACTTTCTCCTTTGATTTTGAATATACTGTTGTTTTCAATCTTTCTTTATTGAACAACTAACCAAACAGCATGGAAGCTCTACAACCGAGTAAGTGGTTATCGCTTTCATTTACTGCTTTCATATACATATAACTGTATTGTGGGGCTGTTTCATTGTAAGTCTTCTTTCATAAACTCATATCAACTGTGTAATAATAGTATAGATATTTAGAGCTTCCCCGGCAACTACGTCTAGAACTAGGTGACGCCGTTTCGTTTATTCGAGAAATAGACAACTAGATCCCCAATAGGATCGCCAGATACAGTCTTCTCTTCGGCTGTCCTCATTAAGAATTGTCAAGGAACTCTACTCCCCAAGATGAATGTATTCTCCGTGAATGGCATCTTTGAGTTTCTTCAAAATTCTCAAACTTTCCTGACTTTGATCTATTCTCGGTGAATAGCATTGCCTTGAATTTCTCGGGGTTTGGGGACCCACGGGCTTCTTAAAAGCATCGGCCTCCTCTTGGGCATCGTACAAGGACCCACAGGCTTCCTAAAAACAACCCGCCTCCTCTTGGGCTTAGTATAAGGACCCGCCGGCTTCTTAGAAGTATTCATAGCCTCCTCTTAGGCTTCGTATAATGATCTCTTCCTCCGGGAATGATAGCCTCCTCTTGGGCTTAGTACAAGAACTCGTCGGCTTCTTAAAAGCTTCTAGCCTCCTCTTGGGCTTCGTACAAATTGTCCCGACGACCTCCTAGAGGTATAAGAATAGAACTTAGTCATCTTCATAGAACAGTCCTTTCATAGAGTCTACTACTGTTTCTCAAAGCATAGTACAAAAGATGAAACTCTAGACTTGGACAGTCTAATTCCCTTGAGTCTCAAAGACATTCTCAAGTCCCTTTCAAAACCAGGAGATGAAACCCGTAGACTCGGACAGTCTCAATACCCTTTGGACTTCCCAGTTCCTTAAAGAACAGGAAATAACCCTGATCCTCAAATCCAGTCCCTGAGTGCAAACATTACTCATATAAGAACTGATTTTCTCTTTAAATCAGTATATCGGATCTGTCACTCAACTGAAACAGTAACCATCAGCCTCCTCTTGGGATTTGTACAAGATACCAAAAAGACTCTCTTGTTGAACTCCTTTCAGCCTCCATCTCGGGCTTCGTACGAGTTACAAAAAGGTTCTTATTGAGCCAAACAAAATTTTAGCCTCTCTCTCGGGCTTCGTACGAGACACGCATAAAAGCACTCTCTTGTCGAGTCAACCCTTTTAGCCTCTCTCTCGGGCTTCGTACGAGACACACAAAAATTCCCTCTTGTTGGGCCAATAGCCTCCTCTTAGGCTTTGTATAAGAAATCCCCGGTTTAGTCAAATCAACCTTTCAGCATCAAAATATGCTTTGCTCACAGCATACAAACATCAACAACTCCTCTTTGGAGATGACAAAACCCCTCTCAATTAGGACACCTTTAGCTTCACGTCTTGGGCTTTGAACAAGACACCAAAACACCATTTCCTCCCATAGAATAGGAGGAACTACGATCGCTCTGATTTCCCTGTTTCGGTAAACGGGAATACGTAGGCATAAGATTGAAAGAAAAATCTTAGCGAGCACACCATATCAAAAACCTCAGGTCCCATACTCTCACATACTCATCAAAAAATCCACATTTAGCACCTGTACACATTAGTCAAGAAAAGCAAATCAGTATCCTAACCAAAATCCTCCCTAACAGACAAAACATTCCCTCCTTAAACAAAATAAGCCTAAGAAAGACCCCTTATCTCAGGTAGCATCTGTAAACCAACAGTAATATGTTTAATCTCAGTATGCAAGCAGGGTTAATTGGAGACATCTATTTCCTTTCCTTAATCAGCTCACAATAGGATAAAAAATGAATCGAACTGCAGCCCAACGGTGTGACTCGCAACCACAAAAACCGCGCTATAGAAAAATGGCGACTCTGCTGGGGACATTGTTATCACTAGGATCTTAGGTCGAATCCATTAAAGTTGGGAAGGTGCCACAAAATGCTGACTCCGCCGGGGAGCCATTTTTGTCATGAACATAGGATTCATAGCTCTTTAAAGTCTAGGACATCAGGACAAATATATATACTGCTTTTCCTAATTGCTATACATGTTTATTTTTCTGCTAATGGGAATGCGTGTGATGCCGCATGTGGAAAGATTGAGTATACACTTAAGATAAGTGATGGCGATGAGGTCGACCATCAACCTCAGTGGAGGCTGACCAATGCAACCCATTCTCTCACCTAGACAATGGGCCGATTGTGATGTCTGAGAAGCTAAGAAGCCAAACCCTTTTGTAGTGTGGAAACTATCGAAAATAGTTGTTACGCGATACTACCCTCATTTGAGGCTGGTGATCTATTCTCGGTGAATGGCACTTACTCTAAGATGGCACTACAACTCGCTGGCGATCCGCTTGTTGTTTTGCTTTCCTGGGAGGAGCTGATGATAATGAGTACAGGTACAAAAATCACCTTAGTATAAACCTTTGGGGATGGGTAGAGCCTTGACTTCATGACACCGAACCTTTGACCCCATGTTTTTTCTATGTTTTTGTGTGCTGCATCCATGCATTGCATTTGCATCCCTTGCATATTTCATACATACGTCCCGGTCATCGTCAAGTCATTCCAACCTTCTTTCTTTCAGCCATCTGTAAGTCGTCAAACTGATTCCTCATCACCGATACGGGACTAGAGCTAACGTCAGGTGCAAAATGTCAGAACAAGAAGTGCACAATGCAGAGATTAGGATGGAAATAGACGATCTGAAGTCAAGCATGACTAATTTAACGGAAATGCTTTAGGTCATAATTGCCAGAGGAGATCCACCTCAGAGGACCGTCTTCCAAGAAATCACGAGTGCTGCTGTTGAGCCTCTGCCTATTCAGATGCCACCATCTACATGGCCGGAATTTGGATTGCCTCACAACTTCATTCCACAACAGGTCACTACCACTTTGGTCGGGCAAGCTCCAAGACCAGAGTTTCAAATCCCTATTGTCTCAGAACCCAGACCTCTGGTACGGACTGCCAAAATTCCCTTTGAGAATCCTAACTTTGATTACAATGCTAGTGCTCAAAGTGAGGACAATGTGGACATTGAGCCTGAAGAAGCCAACGAACAATATCAAACTTTGGAGAAAAGACTCAGAGCTGTAGAAGGAAATGACTTCTTCAACGTTGATGCAGACAACATGTGTCTTGTGTCTAACCTTGTCATGCCAGCCAAATTTAAGATCCCTGAGTTTATAAAGTACAAAGGCGACTCTTGACCAAAGGCTCATTTGGTTATGTACTTTAGTAAGATGGCTGCCTACACCAAAAACCAGAAGTTGCTCATCCACTGCTTTCAGGATAGCTTAAGTGAAGCTTCACTCAAGTGGTACATGAGCCTTGAACGAAGCAACGTTCATTGCTTGCAGGATCTTATCAATGTTTTCATAAATCAGTACAAGTACAACATGGACATGACTCCAGACCGTCGTCAAATCCAGAACACGACTCAGAACGAGAAAGAATCTTTCAAAGAGTATGCTCAACGCTGGAGAGAGTTAGCTTCTCAGGTCGAACCCCCTTTGGCTGAAAAGGAGCTTACCGGAATATTCTTAGACACTTTGTCTCCCATCTTTTGGGAAAAGATGATTGGCAGTGTTTCATCAAACTTTACAGACTTGGTCATCATTGGCCAGAGACTTGAAGAGGGTATCAAGAATGGGAAAGTCTCTAAAACCGCTGAATCTTCTAACGCTGTAAAGAAACCCTAAGGGAACTTCCAAAAGAAGAAGGAAGATCAGACTAATTCTATCTTGGTTGAGGATAGGAAACCTCATTACAGACCTCAGCAGCCTAATCAAGCTCATATTACTGTTATCACTCCTCTGTTGGCTGCTCGACCAACTCAAGCTCCTCAATGTCCGGCTGTTGGACAAAACCAGAACTACAATAGGACTCACTTTGATCCTATTCCTATGACGTACACTGAACTGTACCCTATTTTGGTTCAGAAAGGAGCGATTACTACTAAGGCAGCACCTCTTCCTCCAAATCCACTTCCACCTGGATTCAGATCTGACCTTCATTGTGCATTCCATGAAGGAGCTGCGGGTCACAATTTAGAAAGATGTTATGCACTAAAGGCTAGAGTGCGGGATCTGATCAGAGACAACCTCCTCAGCTTTCGTGACACAAGTCCTAATGTCCAGCGCAATCCTCTGCCTGAACACAAGAACTGAAACTTTAATCAACTTCAACTCAGTTACTTCCCAAAGACAGGACAGCTCATCCTTGTGTTTGATTAGTCACTGACCTTGTTTCTGTCTATTTTGCATTTTCCTTGTTTGTATCATAGTTGCTTTCAGCTTGTTTATCTTTAAATGTCAGTTTTAATGAAATGAGCATGTACAGTATTTTGACTCAAATCATCTGTCTATTTACACCTTTATGCTTTCTCTTTCAAAAACTTTCAAAAAAACAAAAACAAAAACATTCAAAAATAAAAACTTTAAAAAAAATGCACCTCTTTTTCAAATTTTTTACTATGCAAATATTTGTGGGAGGAGGATGAAAACATAATACCCATCATTGCTGTCGGTATGCTTTCGAATAAAAAACTTTGCTGAGGATGTAAGGCATTTTTTTCAATTCCCAAACACTGGAGATATAAGGAAGATAATCCCTCGTTAACCCCTTTGAGCCTTGAAGTAGGAGTTTCTTTCTTTATAAAAAAACCCGCAATTTTAACCCGAGGCAGGGTAGTTCTCAGTTTAATTTGGGTTGTGTATTCAAGTTCGAAAGTTTACATACAACAAGCTGATACTGAAAGCGTCATTCAAATCAAAAGCCAGTGATGGTCTGTCGTAATCATCAAATCTTGCAGACACTTTCTTTCTAAAAAGAAATCAAAAAGATAAAGCCCGCTAAGTAAAAAAAAAACTTAGGCAAAAACTAGGGCATCCCGCTGACTATAAATTTCAAAAAAAATAGGTCAGGCAAAAATTAGGGATAATACAGAGAAGAGGTCCTTAAATCCTCGATCTTCAAAAAATCCACAAAGACAAAAAACAACTAAATGTTGTAAAGAAGTGGTAGCTGCTGTCTCAAGACTTCTGGACCATCGTCATCACTATCATCAGTACAAATCTGACACTTTTGGAACCTGAATGCACAATTTAAGTTTAACTGAGCATAGGACTGGAGATCATCACGAAGGGGGTGGGCACCAAATAAACTTTGAGCCTTTATCTTTCTTTCATAAACCATGAACCAGGCCACGCTATAACCCTCAAAAGACCTAATTGAAGTAGGGTTATTTTGAGAGCATACTACAGCAAGGTTGCGTAAACTGACTCCAAAAATCATTTTTCTGCAAATCATTTGTTTTAGTATCATACCTCTGTTTTACTTCTCATTCAAAATGTTTTAAACCACCGTATTTTTAACCGGTAATCCATATTACTGTATTTTTTCTAAACAATGATTTTGTTTTCAAAATTTTGTATGAACTTTGCATTAAATTTGCCATGTTTAAGTAAACATTTTTTATTGCAACTAGCTTTCCTTTCAAGGAATTTTCAAAACAGTTTAGAAACTTGGTCAGTGATCCTATCAGGGGCAAGTTCTTTCCATAGCCTGTTAAGAATCAGTTCAAGATTTGTTCAGTGCAAGTCCTTCTCAGAATTGATTTATTCAGAAAAACTTTCAAGACTCATTACTGGGGCAAGCCTCCCTAGTATACAGTATACAATTATTATCATTCAAGCTGAAGCAATGATCAGTTCATCTACAACAGTCAGCAAGTCTGGGGCAATTTATTTGGAAAAAATCCCCAAGCTAGCTATCCAGCCTTCCTCCAAGGATTATAAACTTGATACAGTTTATCAGTATGAGAAAGAGGTGTTTAACAAACCGCATTTTCAATCCCTAAGCAATGGCAGTGATCTCCGTGTTGAGGAATCAGTTTTGTCTGTCACTCCCCAAAAGAGTATAAACTTGTTGATTTTCACTCTCCAAAAGAGTATAAACTTGTTGGTTGTCACTCCCCAAAAGAGTATAAACTTGTTGATTTCCACTCCTCAAAGAGTCTAAACTTGTTGACAGCATTTTCATTTGCATTACATACATTTAATCATACATCATAACATTTTCATATACTATGCATTCAAGAGTGTTTTAATCCTCATTTGCATTCATCAGTGATCGTGTTATTATCAAAATCTTACCTTTCTACAAAGTCCAACTTATCTGGCACCTATACTTTTATGTCTTATCTGATGTTCTTCCAAATATAACTCTGTGTCTACCCGATGTTCTTCCGGATGTATCTTTTGGTTTTGAAGTTTTTCCAAAACCTGTTCTGATGCTTTTCCAGAATGTTTCTCTGTGTTTATATCCGATGTTCTTCCGGATATGTCTGCCTGCTCTGATGCTTTTCCAGAACATTTCTCCGTGTTTACCCGATGTTCTTCCGGATGTATCTTTTGGTTTTGAAGTTTTTCCAAAACCCGTTCTGATGTTTTTTCAGAACTTTCTTTGTTTCTATCCGATGCTCTTCCGGATATGTCTCTTTTATTCTGATGCTCTTCCAGAAACTCCTTACATGTCTCTCTGATGCTCTCCCAGATATGACTTTCCTCATCTGATGCTCTTCCAGATGTAACTTTTATTCTTATGTACTTATCTAATGCTTTTCCGGATATGTCCATCATTCGGCCATTTAACGATTTTCTAAATGTTTCGGATTTACCTTCAAAAGTTATTTCAATGCATATTCAACGCTTTTCTGGATGTCATTAGTATATCTTCAAGTTTGATCAACAACTCGGTCCATTGCTTTTCTGGATGCCTTCGAGTTTGCTTCTCTTTCATTGCTTTTTTAGATGTTACATATATATTTTCCAGAGTGTGTTACTTCTTTCGCATCTGATGTTTTTCCGGATGTATGTATCTTTGTTCCAGGGTTTATCCCTCTCTTTCCAAAGATCGCTGGATACCATTGTCGCGTCGGCAAATTTCCACAATATCTTATATCCCAAGAAAATTCTGTTGGTCTGTCTCCTGTGGTATCATTCCCCACAGTGTTCAAAGGTCTTTCATTCATCACCTATAAATTCATCTGCATTCACGGTCAAATTTTAGGTACTCTGATATTTAATCCTCTTATACCTCGAATGTCTAAAACTCTTTTCTATTCATACCTCCAGGTCTAAGAAGATTAAATAAAGGCATCTGTCATACCCTAAATTTTGACCGGGCGTTTTTATTTTTTCTCATTTCATCTGTTATATTTTTATACTGTGTCGTCTGCATACAATATCATATATTTTCTTCATGAATATTTTTTGAATTATCAGCCGGATTTAACGTATAAAATTTTCATGTATTTTTGGTCAAACTGAAAAGTCAACTGACGCAGAAAGTCAAAGTTTGACTTTTTGGTCAACATTGAGCTTCACAAGCCATTACTCAAGAAAATATGATGGATGATTTAATTTGATCAAATTTAAATCAAGAAATCATGCAAAATTGCAAAATTGATCAAATTGAAGGAAACTTAGAAAATTTTTCTAAGTTAAAATCATGTTCAAGTGCACAACTTTTCAAGGTTGTAACTATTGATCCAAGCATCCATTGATTTTGCTTAAGGGCTACTTTTAAAGAGGGTATATGATACTTCAACATTGTAGAAGGAATCAACTCAAAATATCATAAGGATTGAAAGATATAAGTGATTAAAGTTTGGAATTAATAATGTTCAATGTCTGGTGTTCTGACATTGCATATATGACACCACTAATATTTTTCCAGCAAGAATGTCCCAACTTCAAGGATGTTTTTCTCCATGATCCAAGTTGATTCAAGCCAAACCTTGAACATCAAAGTTGAAGTATGTTATCTCAGCTTTCCAGAAAGTTGTAGAACGTCCTTGTAGCATACTCGAGCAAGAAGTTATGGATTTTACAACAAGGCTTGCTGCAGCTGATTTTTAAGACATGTTTCAGGACAGATTTGTACATTTCTTGTGCCACACGAATTTCCAAGCCTTGTCATCACTTTGGACACCGCTGAGGATCAAATCTAAAGGGGACAATCACTGAGCCAAGCCTCTAAAGTCCTTGAAACAAGAAGTAACATGCTATTCCTAAAAATCCCTAAAAGAGGGATAAGACTCTAATTTTGGATTGGAGCATTCAATGGAAGCATCAAGGTGGCATGGACTGACACATTTGCAACTGAATTCAGTCAAGATTCCTCCAACAAGTAGGGAACCAAAGCTCTATGCTCTAACCTCTAGTCAATGGCTAGAGGAGACTTGGATTTTCATTGGCCAACATTGGCCAAACCTCTGCTGCAGCCACCATTCACTATTGCTGCGAAAAAAAACTTGCTCTACTATAAATAGAGCTCATTTGTGCTCAGTTTGAGTACACCAAAGCCATCAAACAGATGTTTTCCTCAAAATCTCTTCTTTCACCTCAAATTTGCCTTCCAAAGCAAGTAATTCTGAGTTTTTGAGTTAGAGAGCAATTCCACTCAAATTAATCACACACACACCTCATATATATCATATGTAAGCTGTGCAAACTATCACAAGTGACCTGTAATCACAAAATCACAAAGTCACTTCTCAAAACCTCAAAATATCACTTTTTTGCATTTTTCAAGCCATGTCTTGATTCAGTCACTTTCCAAACCAGATAAAATCTCAAACACACTCCAAATATCATCCTTGAACTATCCCAAATGGTTCCCAACATCTGGAACACCATTTGAGGGAGTTGCTATTTTGGTCACTTTTAACCCCTTTTGCAAGAAAGGGACAGTTTGTGTTTTTGCAGGTACCAGCTGATTCCAACCATCCTAAAAGCTTCTAAGAGGTCATTTGAGGGTGTCCAAAGCATCAAATCATTTTTGGAACAAAGCACTTGGTAGGTTGCACAAAATCCCCAAAAAAAGAGGTAAAATTCATAACTTGAATTCTTTGAATCATGTTTTCCTTTGATGTCCACATACATGCATCATATTGAACAATTCTTGAAGCAAAAATGTAGTCTTTAATGTGTATGTTATGATCCTCCTACTGTTTGCACTTTAACATGTTTATATGTGGAGTTTATGTTGTTTTAAACTTAAGGTGCAGATTTGGTATTTTGCTTTGTGTGGTCTGTACATTAAGTTTCAATATGCATGAGTAATACCATTGGATTCCTTGCAAAAAATCGGTCAAGATAGGCTCTTCCGGATCTTAATTTCGTTAAAAATTGAGAGAGTTATGAATGTTTGAAGTTTGATAAGCAAAGATGTTTAAACTTACGGTACAGATCTGGTTTTTTTACCTTGTGTATGTCGTACATTAAGTTTCAGTATGTATAAGTGACACCATTGGATTCCTTGCGAAAAATTGGTTAAGATGGGCTCTTCCGGATCTTAATTCCATTAAAAATTAAGAGAGTTATGAATGTTTGAAGTTTGATGAAAAGATGTAGAAAATCAAGGTGCAGTTTTGGTTTTGGTTTGATGTCGAATTTGATGTTGTGACATGACCCTTTTCTCTTATATTCAAATTTCATGAGTGATGTTGTGACATCACATTCCTCTTTTTCTTAGTTTATCTTCAAAACTCAACCAATTCTTTTACATAGCAAAAATCATCATTTTCCAATTCTGTTTTACACACTTCTTATTCATACTCCATAATATTTTAATCCACCAAAAAATCACAAAAAATATTATTATTTGATATATTTTTAATATATTCAAAAATATTGTTTTAAATTGTTTTAAATGTTTTTAAAATGATTTCTTTTTCTTGAATTTTAAAACCAAAATGATTTTAAATATTCATGTGGATAAAATACTTTTTCATAAACCTTAATCCTTGTTTATAACATGATTATTGATTTTATTTGATATTTTTATCATTTTTTACTTGATTTCTCTTTGAAAAATACCTTTAAAAAATGAAATTAGGATTTCTTTGATTTTCACCTTAACAAATCTTTTTCAAACACTCTGGGCCTCTTGAGAGAGTGTAAGACCCATCCCTTTGTACAGAAAACCTTTTGTGGGCCTCAGTCACTTGTATAAGTCCCTCTGTACAAATTCAACAGTGCGCTCACTGATAAAACCCTGGGTCTCTCCTTGAGCTGTAAGCGCCAAACCTTTCTTTTTCAAAGCACTTTCTCCTTTGATTTTGAATATATTGTTGTTTTCAATCTTTCTTTGTTGAACAACTAACCAAACAGCATGGAAGCTCTACAACCGAGTAAGTGGTTATCGCTTTCATTTATTGCTTTCATATACATATAACTGCATTGTGGGGCTGTTTCACTGTAAGTCTTCTTTCATAAACTCATATCAACTGTGTAATAATAGTATAGATATTTAGAGTTTCCCCGACAACTACGTCTAGAACTAGGTGACGCCGTTTCGTTTATTCGTAGAAATAGACAACTAGATCCCCAATAGGATCGCCAGATACAGTCTTCTCTTCGGCTGTCCTCATTAAGAATTGTCAAGGAACTCTACTCCCCAAGATGAATGTATTCTCCGTGAATGGCATCTTTGAGTTTCTTCCAAATTCTCGAACTTTCCTGACTTTGATCTATTCTCGGTGAATAGCATTGCCTTGAATTTCTCGGGGTTTAGGGACCCACGGGCTTCTTAAAAGCATCGGCCTCCTCTTGGGCATCGTACAAGGACCCACAGGCTTCCTAAAAACAACCCCGCCTCCTCTTGGGCTTAGTACAAGGACCCACCGGCTTCTTAGAAGTATTCATAGCCTCCTCTTAGGCTTTGTATAATGATCTCTTCCTCCGGGAATGATAGCCTCCTCTTGGGCTTAGTATAAGGACCCGTCGGCTTCTTAAAAGCTTCTAGCCTCCTCTTGGGCTTCGTAGAAATTGTCCCGACGACCTCCTAGAGGTATAAGAACAGAACTTAGTCATCTTCATAGAACAGTCCTTTCATAGAGTCTACTACTATTTCTCAAAGCATAGTACAAAAGATGAAACTCTAGACTTGGACAGTCTAATTCCCTTGAGTCTCAAAGACATTCTCAAGTCCCTTTCAAAACCAGGAGATGAAACCCGTAGACTCGGACAGTCTCAATACCCTTTGGACTTCCCAGTTCCTTAAAGAACAGGAAATAACCCTGATCCTAAAATCCAGTCCCTGAGTGCAAACATTACTCATATAAGAACTGATTTTCTCTTTAAATCAGTATATCGGATCTGTCACTCAACTGAAACAGTAACCATCAACCTCCTCTTGGGCTTTGTACAAGATACCAAAAAGACTCTCTTGTTGAACTCCTTTCAGCCTCCATCTCGGGCTTCGTACGAGATACAAAAAGGTTCTTATTGAGCCAAACAAAATTTTATCCTCTCTCTCGGGCTTCGTACGAGACATACATAAAAGCACTCTCTTGTCTAGTCAACCCTTTTAGCCTCTCTCTCGGGCTTCGTACGAGACACACAAAAACTCCCTCTTGTTGGGCCAATAGCCTCCTCTTAGGCTTTGTATAAGAAATCCCCGATTGAGTCAAATCAACCTTTTAGCATCAAAATATGCTTTGCTCACAGCATACAAACATCAACAACTCCTCTTTGGAGATGACAAAACCCCTCTCAATTAGGACACCTTTAGCTTCACGTCTTGGGCTTTGAACAAGACACCAAAACACCATTTCCTCCCATAGAATAGGAGGAACTACGATCGCTCTGATTTCCCTGTTTCGGTAAACGGGAATACGTAGGCATAAGATTGAAAGAAAAATCTTAGCGAGCACACCATATCAAAAACCTCAGGTCCCATACTCTCACATACTCATCAAAAAATCCACATTTAGCACCTGTACACATTAGTCAAGAAAAGCAAATCAGTATCCTAACCAAAATCCTCCCTAACAGACAAAACATTCCCTCCTTAAACAAAATAAGCCTAGGAAAGACCCCCTATCTCAGGTAGCATCTGTAAACCAACAGTAATATGTTTAATCTCAGTATGCAAGCAGGGTTAATTGGAGACATCTATTTCCCTTCCTTAATCAGCTCACAATAGGATAAAAAATGAATCGAACTGCAGCCCAACGGTGTGACTCGCAACCACAAAAACCGCGCTACACGGTAAAAAATGTAAAATTAGAAAGAAATTAGAAACAAAACAAGATGCATAAAATCGTAACTGGATAGTGCACAGGTTGCTCGAAAAAATGTACAATCGGAAAGAAAAGAAGAAACAAAACAAGACACATAAAATCGTAACTGAAGAGTGCACAAGTCATCGGAGAAAAATTTAAAAGCTATATATACAAACCTGAATTGATTTTCACAAAACCCTCACTCTGAAATGTTGATTAGTGACTGAAATCATCGGTGAAACCGAAAATGATCAGAGAAGAAAGCGACTAAGAGCCTCTGACGTTGACGATCTTGAAAGAATTGAAAGCTGCGGGTTAGGGATTGAGAAAGTTTGAGAGAAAGGGAAAAAATCAATGAACGATGGAAAGAAAATTACGTAGAAGTAAGAACCATGTTTCTTTGTTGCACGTTGCTGCTTTTGGGACGAATGATTCTTTTAACTACCGATGAAAAAGAACTAAGATGATAAAGCTATAAATTAGAATGAAACAAACTGTTAAAGAATTTCTTTTTTACAAAAAGTAAGAATATTGCAATACTTGTATAAAATAAATTACCTGCAATTGATTTTACATGTTCTCGTTTTAATTATATTAAATCTAAATCATCCAGAAGGTGAACCACAAAACTTGTACATCTTATACAGTTGCTCCACCTGTGTAAAAAATCACGGGGACTTCAAATAACCAGAAAATGTCATTATTACAAAAACAAAATTCTCAAACCATGTAAGAGATGTTAAACTAAACATAAGATCTGCCTATTATATCTCTAATGAAACATAATTGGAGATGTGTTTTCTAAAATATAGAAATCCTATAGATAATTAAGAGAACATAGCTTCCTATACATCAGTACATCATCATTTCATCGAGTTATCATCACAGCTCCTCGAAATCCTTACAGATGCAGGAACTGATTATCCTTCTAATTATGAGGGTGCTTCATTTGATTTTCCATTAAGCCACAACTAAATAATACAACCAAACTATGACTTAATAGCACTAAGCTTAGATAAAATGTTTTAAAGAAGTAACAGTGATAATTAGAAATAGTTTGAAGAACTTTTATTGTGTACAGTTCTTTCGTTAAGAAAAATCTAGTTAAGCTTCACCACTTGATTTTCCCTCTAATTTTCAATGAAACCTCTTTTTGACAAGACCCCTATAATAAACTTAGGTCTTAGATCCTTTTCACCCATTATTTTTTTTTAGTAAATAGTTTCACACTTGATAAGATAAGGCTTGAAAATGTGTTTATAAGTAGTGGCCAGTATCACCTTACAAGTCAGTTCTGCAAGTTTTGAATTAGGCCCAACACAAATTCTAAGACGGTATAAGTGCCCAAACACAAATATGTATATTAAACAACATGAGCAAGTGCCTAAACCAAGGGAACAAATGTTGCAGCAAAAAGAAATTGTTCACTGAGTAGTTAAAACAGAGCAATTATCCACACTGATCAGAGAGACTAGAAGTAACAAGCAATTACAAACTCTTCAATTACTGGATTTTTTATTTTTTGTATTTATTCTACTTTTGGTAATAAATTTTAAAGCTCGACACAGGTTTAGGCAGTTGTGTAAGTTGTAAAATAGAAAGTTTATTGAAGTAACACAATAAGAGTTTGCACAGATTGAGAGGTAATGTAAGTTCTATAAATCAAAACAAGACATATTAAATTATCACCTCCGTACGACCAGGCATAATTGGCTTCCCGTGCAAAGCTCAAATTATTTCAACGAGAACAAAAGTTTTTTATTTACATTGATGAGATGACATTCTTACTAAGCTAGCAATGAAAACAATGAAACAAAAATGAATAAATTGTTATAATGTAATAACTTATTTGTGAAACCAATTGACACACACTCTAAGCTATTAAAGTATGGAAAGAACTTCACAGATTCAAGAATCACAAAGAATATTTGGGAAACAAAATTAGAAAAATCCCAAGAAGATGAAAACTGAAAAAGGAAATCAAAGAAAAGTGAAATCAAGGAAATCAAAGGCATAAAAAATACCAGAAAGAAAATGACCTAACAAGATTAACTTCATGTGATGCAAGCATATAATCAATCAATGAAAAATTTGAAGTAGTGAAAACTCACCAATGCCAGAAACTTGAAGAAGTGAAATCGAAAATGAGAATTTTGTTTAGATTAATAATCACTTCAAGTGGCGTCGATGGGGAGATACTTTGTGCGAAGTGGATTTGACAGCGGCGAAGTGAATAAGTAATGAAGAACAGGGACATGAAACTTCAAACTGAACATGAAACCTAAAGCAGGAGAAAAAAAGTGGTGAAGAAAGAGAAACTGAATTAATTTTAAAGAAAAATCAATTCTAATTTATTTTAAAATCTTACGAAAAGTAAGAAAATACTGTAAATTACTTTTGAAAATAAATTACATGTGAGTGGTCTTATCTGTTCTCACTCTTTATTATATTAACTATGAAACATTCATTTAATCTTATGGTTATTTTTTTAGGTTTCACCGGTGAGGGACTTAGTTGAGCCCTCACCTTAGATTTTACCATAATTTAATATATAAAAAAAATAGAATATGCACTAACAGTATAAAATAATTTTTGTTGTCAACCAATAAATGACATGTATCCCAAAAAATCATGAATGTATTTTTAAAATACTAATATGACATGGAGAATTGGTAGTTTCTTATTGGATCCGTGTAAGTATATTTTACGCCGTTAGTTCATATTCATTAAACTTATTTTTAAAAACACATTAAAAAATTTAATATAGTTGTCAAAAAATATATTTCAAGAAACTTTAAAATTATAATTGTATTTCTCACCATTGCAAATGCAAAACATGATATAATATCTTAAATGTGGTCATTCTTATTTAGAAAAAAAAAATAACTAATTTAATATTAAAATAAAAATACTTATAAAACATGATAATTATTTTGTGCTAAGTTGTTCACAAGATCCATAGAAAAAGACGTAAGATTGAATCTTGAGTGTTAACCTTACAGGTCAATCCCCTCCCCACCACATCAGTAAGACATAACTTTGTTACTTCACTTTCATTTATAGTTCCTAAACAAACAGGGGCACCGTCTGTGGGAATCAACTTCTGATTCTCGCTAATTTAACAAAAAAACACAATTTCTTAATCAAAGATCCATATCTATCTTTCTTAAAGTTCCAACTTCCTCCTCCAACAAATTTATCATTAGATTCATCAAGTATGGTGACATCCAAAGTCACTAGATCTGTCGTTCCACGGTAGGCTGCTGTTACATCCACTGAAGTCGTTAGAGTTTCAACTCTTCCTCTTTCTTCTCCTCCTCTTCTTGTAAAAGAAGATTCAATTTTCATGGCATTTCCTTCTAAACCTACACATCAAGATTTCGCTCCTCCAAGAATCGAACAAGGAACATTTTAGGCTCTTTTGTCCTTCAGATCCACACAGCAATCTCACCAAGGCAAAACATCGCATTGAACTCCTCATCTACCCGTTATAGTTGGGCAAGAAATGCTCCCAAGCCTCTAGCTGTTGTAGGTAAATCTCAGAGAATAGGGAGCCACTAACTTTCTAAACAACGTATATAATCTTGTGCACCAACGAAATTCATAATTTCTAGCTGAGAGAATTCTCAAGATTGAAGAGAATCTTCAGTATGCTTCACCAAGAGATAATATTGTATGAGAGATACATTAGAGTCAGTTCTCACTGGCATAATTACACCATGGAGAGAAGTCCTAAAGTCACCGGCTTACAATCGATACCAAGGACGAAACAACAAGCATACTCCTCCTGAGGTCTGCCACCCTTATCATTCACTGGTAAATATCCCTGAAGAATGGAAATATATGACATGTACACTCTAGCTCCATAATAAAAAAGAACTCGATGTTTGTCTACATCCTCGATAGTGAGATCTAGAGGTATTTGGAGAAGCCTATGAAGTTATAGATCTATGACAGGACTAGAGATCTTGATGAGCTTATTGAGCATGTATACAATGAGCTAGTCTACTATCACACCCAAGGGCGGTGAAATGTAAGCTCTTTGAAATAACCATGATCAGTGTAACACCCCGATTTTTAACAGCGAGATTGTATATTTTTTTTTTTGAATGCCATACATAATATTGACAACTGTCTCTCCAGGAAAAATAATAAAAATGATTAATCAGGGTACGAGCTTTCGATCTAAGTCTTTTCCATACATAGGACCAGCGTAATGCCCACTAGTATAAATATTTGTCCATACACATAAAAATAAGCACTCAGCTTTAACAATAACAACAACAACAACATGGACAACCTCAAAACATGACCCTAAGCTGATCTTGAATTCCTAGCCCCAAGACATGGCATCTTACAAGCCTTCACGACACCTGGATACCTTAACTATCACAACTTCTAAACCTGGGTGGTCGTTAGCCACATCATAATAATAGTAGAGGGTCACAATCTAAAAACAGCATATATGGAAGAATACACACATGCTAGCAGAACATGATATACATAACAACATGAATGAGATGACAATAGGATATGTAACAATCACCACATTAATTTAACACACCAATGCAATGCACATAAATCCTAAATGCAGACCTATATGAATTTGGTGGTCCCAATTCGTCGGGTACCCTCACCATGCATGAATCCCAGAATTTAACCTCTCCGCAGAGAGTCGTGATACCCCCCTTGGGTCCTCACTAACCGTGCTGCCTCGCAGACACAAAAGTGCTGCCCTTGCAGACACCCGGTGTTGCCTCCCTCGCATTCACCTGACTCAACTTGATCTCAAAGGATCGATGACGGCTCAGTCACATCACCTGGTGCAGTAGAATTCCCTTCGGGATTAGGTGATGATTCAGAACCCATCACCCTGGCCCATTCGGCGCCAACTACCTACACGCAACTATGGTATGCATGAACCCACACATGCAAATGCAACAGTTTATATAAACACAATATGTATAATCACAATTCACACTTTAGTTCGTATATCTATCACAGATCATATGAACAATTCTCGGTACCAACAGGTGGCTCAGACACACCTCGTGTTGTCCTCCTCGACATACACATCAACCGCAATTCATATATTTATCACAAATCATATGAATAATTCTCATTACCAACAGGTGGCTCAGACACACCTCGTGTTGTCCTCCTCGACATACACATCAACAGCAAAACATATATTTATCACAAATCATATGAATGCACATCACCAGTTTAGCATCATAGCATAAACACATATCCCCAACCGGGCACACAATCATGAATATAACCACACAACCTCAACTGGCACACAATCGTTCAAACATCCCTATAAGGGCACACAGTCATGAATACAAACACACATGCATTCAATCACATATAATATCGTTAGAAAGTGCCCTTACCTGAGCAAGCTTCCAACCCAAACAACTTACGCTACGTAAGATCGATTTGTCTCTCACGATGAAATCTCGTACCCGATTCACACTTTCAACCTTATAAAATTCACAAAGGACTTAAGTTAAAACCAACTCAGATACATCTACAATAAGGCTGGGTCTTGATCGCTAACCTAAACAATTAGGGCTTTAGGTTTTCACTCCCCGATTACTAACCTAATCGCTCTATAGAAAAACCCACACAATTTAAATTCATTTATTTTGAACAACAATTTGAATTCCAAAAATCTAGGATTCACGCCATTAGGCCACCCACAGTACATCATATAACAGCTTACTGGCTCCACGTTATATAACAAAAGCACAACACACAGTAAAACACCGACCGCACACACTTTACGTGATAAAACCCAACACTTTTTCAAAACCACAAAAACTAAAATCATCTCTTGCCCTCCAAACCATTTTTAATAGAAAGAACATCACGTTAGCTTTCCAACGCTTCGAACGGGGATCAAAACCGACTTACGGATCAAAAGATATGAATTTTTGAAGTTTTCGCCGAAAACCCCCCTTTTGCCTTGAAAACCTACGGGTTTTGGCCTTTCCACCCGAAAATCCGACCGATTCAATTATTTTCTTCGAAATAACCACATACTCGTACTCACCTAACATATAGCTGTGAATTAGAACCATTATACACGATTTCTACGACGTCCGTTTTCGATTCAATTCTTAAAACCCTCATTTCTCAAAAATGTCCAAAGTTACGAAATCACCCGAATTCCATCTTACAAGTTTCAATAATCACGGCCTAACATTCCTCGACTAAACTACGCAATTTATTTCAAATTTCATCCGTGAAAACATCAATTTCTATCGATTTTACCAATTTTGCTCAAATATGTAAAACCTAACATTTTCTAACCAAAACCAACCTAACAAACACCTACATATACATATACTATCGTAGGATAATCGAGTTTAGTAAACTTACCTGATTTAATCGAAGATCCGGCTCCGATTCGGATGTTTTCCCCATTTTTTCCTCTTTTCTCTCTTTCTCCTCTCTTCTCCTTTCTTTCCTCTTCTTTTCTTTCCTTTTACTTTCTTTCTCTCTAATCTCTCTATATATATAATCTAAATTTTCCACTTAATCCCCATCATATCCTTTTCTAAAATATCTAATCCGCAAGATTACCGTTTTACCCTTTCGCCTAAATATCTCCTAAACGCTCTCAAAACGCGATCAAAAGAAAACATCGATGAAAAAAAAGATATATTATAAAATAAAAGTCAAGAATAAAATTACAATATACCCGCCAAAAATATCTAATGGATATAATAATAATATCTCAACAAAATATCTAATGGATTTAATAATAATATCTCAACCAAAAAATCTAAAAGATCTTATCTTAAAAACATATAATAATAGTATAACCCAAAAATATCTAGATATTTAATGTCTCACACTTAAAAAAATGTTCTGACTCAGACGAGTCGTAACTCGCTCACGAACAACTTTTTATGAAAACCGAAAAATTTCACCGTCGCATTTTAATTAAAACCACCCAAAATTTTCGAATAAATTTTATTCCGAATAAATTTTTGTTCCTTAACTCAGAAAGATATATTGAGATTAAATTCTCAATATCGGCGATATATAAAACTCCCATTTAAATTTTGACGACAATCGGAGTCCGTGAAAATTTAAACGACGGGTATAATTTGCCCGTTTTCCCAAAAATCGGCAGAAACACATTTTTGAAATTTCGAAAACATAGAAACATTCGGAATCCAATATAACTACCGTGCCAATAGAAAAAGTCTGATTGAATTAAAAAGAAACCACGTGGATCAATCCAGACCACAACCGAACACCCTAGAAATATCGGGTATATTCTGCTCGCTACTCCAAATTTAGTAGAAAAACATATTAAAATGATAAAACATCATAATATCATACGGACTAAAATACACGGATCTTACATTACTACCCACCAAAAAGGAGTTTCGTCCTCGAAACTCGAGGTAAATGTAACAACTTACCAATTTATCACTAACACACTCACCAGGACGACCGCGCACCTATTGCAACCCTCTACAAAGTCACAGTGACTCGGACTCTGGACGCAACGCTAAAACCACACACTATCTAAGCCGGCAAGAATCATTCATTCCATTCAACACAATCTTGTCTACTATCAACAACAGATTAAGGATGATCAGTCCCTCAATTTGTCAATAGGTAGGCGACGACCATGATGGTGGAATAAACCATCGTTACCAGCTACAATAGTGTTCTCCTCATCTTGTTCTCAATTTTATGCAAGACACAAGGGTCCAATAATCACTTCGATGTTTCCTAAATGTTTCCTCCAAATTCCTGTTACTTCACTCTCCAAAGTGAGACACAATTTCCCCAAAACAAGTTACGGTTTCTCTCACGCTCCCTTAGCTCAGAACAACCATTGAGTATCCTCCAAAACAGTAACAGCTAATACCCGAGTACAAATTCAACCTATTTCACTCCAACGAAGTAGTCATCTAAGTAGAGAACTCCACATTTTCCCCAATGTCCATAAATCCTTAATTATTCCTTTAATCTCATAATGGTGATGATCCGTATATGTTCAGATTCAAACTTCATTCCAAATTACAATCTTAATATTTCCATCCCAACGTCCGGTTGGTGATTGAAACTTCCCTAAATTTTCTTACACGTGCCCACTATGCCATCTACAAAACACACAAACCCTTTACCCCAGACTTAAACTATTGGATCACACTCTAACATAACTACCTCAGTTCCAAGTCATTACTTAGTTTACTCTCGCATGCCTTAACCTTAAATGCTCCTCATCGTTAGCTATCCCCATTTGACATCCCACGTCTTTCGTATCATCCTACATCAGCTTCCAGAAATCCATTTTGTTTCCTTTTCTCTTACCCTCAAATTCCTTCTTCCTCAAAGAGCTCATCAATCAAACCATTTTTTATTGTTCCCCTATCTCATCTTCTATTGTCAAACTGTTCTCGATGTCAACCTCTGATGTCCAATAATTTCTCAGTGCCTATTTTCCATTATGCTTCTCTAGTCTTCATTATAACAAGTACAACGAATCCAAGCCTTACTAGTCTCCGCCAAACATTTCCACTTCATCCTTGATTCGTCCAAATAGGCAAATGTTTAATCCTCTCTACTTTCGAATATACCCAATGCACCTTAGGTGACCTAATCTAGTTGTACCTTCAACTCTTAAGCATACATTTACCATTACTTTTTCCGGTTCATGGGCGAGGTCATTTCTTGCACGAATTCTAAATCGCCCTAATCCACATCTCTAACCGTTCCTCTCACACTTTGTCTTGACACCTATTTCCCAAACCCAATCTTTTCACTCCACTTATTCGTTCATCAACAACATAAGGTACTTAGCCTTGTCCAGACTTCCCATGTCTCATGTGGAATCTCCAACAGGCTTTTCACTTAGTAACTCCATCCTCCTAATTCTGAATATAACCACCCATCTAGTCACTAATACACTACTTATTAACCTTGTGATATCAAAATTTCCAACCGCAGGATTATTCTCTTACCACTTATACCGCTTCTTAAATATCAACTTTACGTCCGAGCGCAACCCCATCATCTATAGCATACACTCTTGAGGAAATGCTTAGTATCCTTCCCATTTCCATTTGGGCCACATCCTTGGTAGTCCTTCCTAAGCAACGAGGTAGTCAACCTTCTTATTAAAAAATTTGTGTTACCTGAGCACTTTCTTGCTTGCATACCACCTTATTCTTCCTTTGTAACCACCTTTACGATACTGCAACTCCAAAGTCCCTTATACTAGATCCTCTTATAACATCTAGGAGTTTCCAACTTCAAAAAAAAAATCTTAGCAACCAACCGCCTATAGTCGTTTCCCAACCTACCATGACCTCTATCTTGTCAACTTCAACCCACATCTTTACTCTCCTTCACCCAATCTAAATATCCTTGTTCCAAATAAATGTTCGTCCTATCCAACCTACTCTTTGTTGTCCTATCTATCTTCAATTGCTTATGACCATCCAATGGTCATAATATCCTTTTATAACACAACCCAATCCTCTTTCGCATAAGTTCTTGCTAAACATCAGGACACATCCATTCACTCCTCAGTTTCTTATTCAATCCTAGCTTTTTCTAAGGTATCAACCAACATTATCACCCTACGATCTAACACTCTACAAGAATCATCCTTCCAAAACAGACATATCTTACTCCTCCATCTAGTCACTGAGCACTTACCTCAAATCTTAACGCTTGACTTTTAAAGAGCAACTACCCAATCAAAATTCCTTTGCAAACTTTTCTTTATTCTCAGGTTCGATCCCTAAATCCAAATCTAACTTTGATCTTCACGAAATCCATATACTTGTTACACCATATAACTCCATTCATTAATTTTTCATACATGGCTCTGTGTCCTTCCAGATATTAACTTTCAGCGTCTTATCACTCTTCTAACAACCCATTGTCTACCCGCGGTATGATATTTCTAGCAAAACCATGTCCCCCATACTTGAATTGCTTTAGCACTTCTCTACTCTACTCATATGATTACTTAGATCCATGGTACTATCTTCTACCTTTTCCTCCTATAAACCGTAATACTCATTCTCTCCCAACCTCCTACTTCTAATTTTTGAAGACAACTCCACTGATGGTCACTTCTACTAAAACTTATCCATGTGATACTTGGTTTCCTTCCTTTAACATCACATGATTCATCCTTACGGTATTTAGTCACCTATCTAACCTAGCTTAAGAAACCAAATTAAACCCTCAAGCACCTACCAATCATATAACCTTCCTCCAACTTTCCCAGGTTTCGGCCACTTTCAACGTGTAACCCGCTTTCTTCCTAGAGAAGGTGTCCCATTAATCTCCATGTATAGTAATTGTCTCCAAACGACATCTATAACTGCTCTTTAATTCCAAATAAATATTACCTTCTTCATAGTCCATAAACTTCATCTCATCTCATTCGGAACTCACCGGAATGAACATCCAATCATTTTTCTCTCAAAAGGTCCTCCAAATCAAGTCCTTACTTACAATCCTGTGAAACCTTGACTTCCACTCATCCCTACTCAACACCTCGGAGTGATAAGAACAAACAAAACCTCTCATCCATAACATTACTGCAGAAAACCTTATAGTTCTTACTCGATTCAATCTCACCACCTCTAGCTCACTACCTCTAAAGAAAACAGAGACATATGTCGACCAACGTCGACAAATGCTCAAGGGGTTTAACTAAGCTTCGTACTGAAGTATTATGGGAGACCTCAACTTCAGTTAAGAAATAAACGATTACCTAAACACATAACCTGCTGGACTCAAAACACAAACCACATAACACATAGGACTCCACACATTTACTCCCACTAAACCCGACACTTGATCATCTTAGGACACCCGACTCACAACCCCATGAAAATCTTAGACCAAAGCTCTGATACCACAATGTAACACCCCGATTTTTAACAGCGAGAGTGTATATTTTTTTTTTTGAATGCCATACATAATATTGACAACTGTCTCTCCAGGAAAAATAATAAAAATGATTAATCAGAGTACGAGCTTTCGATCTAAGTCTTTTCCATACATAGGACCAGTGTAATGCCCACTAGTATAAATATTTGTCCATACACATAAAAATAAGCACTCAGCTTTAACAATAACAACAACAACAACAACAACACGGACAACCTCAAAACATGACCCTAAGCTGATCTTGAATTCCAAGCCCCAAGACATCGCATCTTACAAGCCTTCACGACACCTGGATACCTTAACTATCACAACTTCTAAACCTGGGTGGTCGTTAGCCACATCATAATAATAGTAGAGGGTCACAATCTAAAAACAGCATATATGGAAGAATACACACATGCCAGCAGAACATGATATACATAACAACATGAATGAGATGACAATAGGATATGTAACAATCACCACATTAATTTAACACACCAATGCAATGCACATAAATCCTAAATGCAGGCCTATATGAATTTGGTGGTCCCAATTCGTCGGGTGCCCTCACCATGCATGAATCCCGAAATTTAACCTCTCCGCAGAGAGTCGTGATACCCCCCTTGGGTCCTCACTAACCGTGCTGCCTCGCAGACACAAAAGTGATGCCCTTGCAGACACCCAGTGTTGCCTCCCTCGCATTCACCTGACTCAATTTGATCTCAAAGGATCGATGACGGCTCAGTCACATCACCTGGTGCAGTAGAATTCCCTTCGGGATTAGGTGATGATTCAGAACCCATCACCCTGGCCCATTCGGCACCAACTACCTACACGCAACTATGGTATGCATGAACCCACACATGCAAATGCAACAGTTTATATAAACACAATATGTATAATCATAATTCACACTTCAGTTCGTATATCTATCACAGATCATATGAACAATTCTCGGTACCAACAGGTGGCTCAGACACACCTCGTGTTGTCCTCCTCGACATACACATCAACCGCAATTCATATATTTATCACAAATCATATGAATAATTCTCATTACCAACAGGTGGCTCAGACACACCTCGTGTTGTCCTCCTCGACATACACATCAACAGCAAAACATATATTTATCACAAATCATATGAATGCACATCACCAGTTTAGCATCATAGCATAAACACATATCCCCAACCGGGCACACAATCATGAATATAACCACACAACCTCAACTGGCACACAATCGTTCAAACATCCCTATAAGGGCACACAGTCATGAATACAAACACACATGCATTCAATCACATATAATATCGTTAGAAAGTGCCCTTACCTGAGCAAGCTTCCAACCCAAACAACTTACGCTACGTAAGATCGATTTGTCTCTCACGATGAAATCTCGTACCCGATTCACACTTTTAACCTTATAAAATACACAAAGGACTTAAGTTAAAACCAACTCAGATACATCTACAATAAGGCTGGGTCTTGATCGCTAACCTAAACAATTAGGGCTTTAGGTTTTCACTCCCCGATTACTAACCTAATCGCTCTATAGAAAAACCCACACAATTTAAATTCATTTATTTTGAACAACAATTTGAATTCCAAAAATCTAGGATTCACGCCATTAGGCCACCCACAGTACATCATATAACAGCTCACTGGCTCCACGTTATATAACAAAAGCACAACACACAGTAAAACACCGACCGCACACACTTTACGTGATAAAACCCAACACTTTTTCAAAACCACAAAAACTAAAATCATCTCTTGCCCTCCAAACCATTTTTAATAGAAAGAACATCACGTTAGCTTTCCAACGCTTCGAACGGGGATCAAAACCGACTTACGGATCAAAAGATATGAATTTTTGAAGTTTTCGCCGAAAACCCCCCTTTTGCCTTGAAAACCTACGGGTTTTGGCCTTTCCACCCGAAAATCCGACCGATTCAATTATTTTCTTCGAAATAACCACATACTCGTACTCACCTAACATATAGCAGTGAATTAGAACCATTATACACGATTTCTACGACGTCCGTTTTCGATTCAATTCTTAAAACCCTCATTTCTCAAAAATGTCCAAAGTTACGAAATCACCCGAATTCCATCTTACAAGTTTCAATAATCACGGTCTAACATTCCTCGACTAAACTACGCAATTTATTTCAAATTTCATCCGTGAAAACATCGATTTCTATCGATTTTACCAATTTTGCTCAAATATGTAAAACCTAACATTTTCTAACCAAAACCAACCTAACAAACACCTACATATACATATACTATCGTAGGATAATCGAGTTTAGTAAACTTACCCGATTTAATCGAAGATCCGGCTCCGATTCGGATGTTTTCCCCATTTTTTCCTCTTTTCTCTCTTTCTCCTCTCTTCTCCTTTCTTTCCTCTTCTTTTCTTTCCTTTTACTTTCTTTCTCTCTAATCTCTCTATATATATAATCTAAATTTTCCACTTAATCCCCATCATATCCTTTTCTAAAATATCTAATCCGCAAGATTACCGTTTTACCCTTTCGCCTAAATATCTCCTAAACGCTCTCAAAACGCGATCAAAAGAAAACATCGATGAAAAAAAAGATATATTATAAAATAAAAGTCAAGAATAAAATTACAATATACCCGCCAAAAATATCTAATGGATATAATAATAATATCTCAACAAAATATCTAATGGATTTAATAATAATATCTCAACCAAAAAATCTAAAAGATCTTATCTTAAAAACATATAATAATAGTATAACCCAAAAATATCTAGATATTTAATGTCTCACACTTAAAAAAATGTTCTGACTCAGACGAGTCGTAACTCGCTCACGAACAACTTTTTATGAAAACCGAAAAATTTCACCGTCGCATTTTAATTAAAACCACCCAAAATTTTCGAATAAATTTTATTCCGAATAAATTTTTGTTCCTTAACTCAGAAAGATATATTGAGATTAAATTCTCAATATCGGCGATATATAAAACTCCCATTTAAATTTTGACGACAATCGGAGTTCGTGAAAATTTAAACGACGGGTATAATTTGCCCGTTTTCCCAAAAATCGGCAGAAACACATTTTTGAAATTTCGAAAACATAGAAACATTCGGAATCCAATATAACTACCGTGTCAATAGAAAAAGTCTGATTGAATTAAAAAGAAACCACGTGGATCAATCCAGACCACAACCGAACACCCTAGAAATATCGGGTATATTCTGCTCGCTACTCCAAATTTAGTAGAAAAACATATTAAAATGATAAAACATCATAATATCATACGGACTAAAATACACGGGTCTTACATTACTACCCACCAAAAAGGAGTTTCGTCCTCGAAACTCGAGGTAAATGTAACAACTTATCAATTTATCACTAACACACTCACCAGGACGACCGCGCACCTATTGCAACCCTCTACAAAGTCACAGTGACTCGGACTCTGGACGCAACGCTAAAACCGCACACTATCTAAGCCGGCAAGAATCATTCATTCCATTCAACACAATCTTGTCTACTATCAACAACAGATTAAGGATGATCAGTCCCTCAATTTGTCAATAGGTAGGCGACGACCATGATGGTGGAATAAACCATCGTTACCAGCTACAATAGTGTTCTCCTCATCTTGTTCTCAATTTTATGCAAGACACAAGGGTCCAATAATCACTTCGATGTTTCCTAAATGTTTCCTCCAAATTCCGGTTACTTCACTCTCCAAAGTGAGACACAATTTCCCCAAAACAAGTTACGGTTTCTCTCACGCTCCCTTAGCTCGGAACAACCATTGAGTATCCTCCAAAACAGTAACATCTAATACCCGAGTACAAATTCAACCTATTTCACTCCAACGAAGTAGTCATCTAAGTAGAGAACTCCACATTTTCCCCAATGTCCATAAATCCTTAATTATTCCTTTAATCTCATAATGGTGATGATCCGTATATGTTCAGATTCAAACTTCATTCCAAATTACAATCTTAATATTTCCATCCCAACGCCCGGTTGGTGATTGAAACTTCCCTAAATTTTCTTTCACGTGCCCACTATGCCATCTACAAAACACACAAACCCTTTACCCCGGACTTAAACTATTGGATCACACTCTAACATAACTACCTCAGTTCCAAGTCATTACTTAGTTTACTCTCGCATGCCTTAACCTTAAATGCTCCTCATCGTTAGCTATCCCCATTTGACATCCCACGTCTTTCGTATCATCCTACATCAGCTTCCAGAAATCCATTTTGTTTCCTTTTCTCTTACCCTCAAATTCCTTCTTCCTCAAAGAGCTCATCAATCAAACCATTTTTTATTGTTCCCCTATCTCATCTTCTATTGTCAAACTGTTCTCGATGTCAACCTCTGATGTCCAATAATTTCTCAGTGCCTATTTTCCATTATGCTTCTTTAGTCTTCATTATAACAAGTACAACGAATCCAAGCCTTACTAGTCTCCGCCAAACATTTCCACTTCATCCTTGATTCGTCCAAATAGGCAAATGTTTAATCCTCTCTACTTCCGAATATACCCAATGCACCTTAGGTGACCTAATCTAGTTGTACCTTCAACTCTTAAGCATACATTTACCATTACTTTTTCCGGTTCATGGGCGAGGTCATTTCTTGCACGAATTCTAAATCGCCCTAATCCACATCTCTAACCGTTCCTCTCACACTTTGTCTTGACACCTATTTCCCAAACCCAATCTTTTCACTCCACTTATTCGTTCATCAACAACATAAGGTACTTAGCCTTGTCCAGACTTCCCATGTCTCATGTGGAATCTCCAACAGGCTTTTCACTTAGTAACTCCATCCTCCTAATTCTGAATATAACCACCCATCTAGTCACTAATACACTACTTATTAACCTTGTGATATCAAAATTTCCAACCGCAGGATTATTCTCTTACCACTTATACCGCTTCTTAAATATCAACTTTACGTCCGAGCGCAACCCCATCATCTATAGCATACACTCTTGAGGAAATGCTTAGTATCCTTCCCATTTCCATTTGGGCCACATCCTTGGTAGTCCTTCCTAAGCAACGAGGTAGTCAACCTTCTTATTAAAAAATCTGTGTTACCTGAGCACTTTCTTGCTTGCATACCACCTTATTCTTCCTTTGTAACCACCTTTACGATACTGCAACTCCAAAGTCCCTTATACTAGATCCTCTTATAACATCTAGGAGTTTCCAACTTCAAAAAAAAAAATCTTAGCAACCAAACGCCTATAGTCGTTTCCCAACCTACCATGACCTCTATCTTGTCAACTTCAACCCACATCTTTACTCTCCCTCACCCAATCTAAATATCCTTGTTCCAAATCAATGTTCGTCCTATCCAACCTACTCTTTGTTGTCCTATCTATCTTCAATTGCTTATGACCATCCAATGGTCATAATATCCTTTTATAACACAACCCAATCCTCTTTCGCATAAGTTCTTGCTAAACATCAGGACACATCCATTCACTCCTCAGTTTCTTATTCAATCCTAGCTTTTTCTAAGGTATCAACCAACATTATCACCCGACGATCTAACACTCTACAAGAATCATCCTTCCAAAACAGACATATCTTACTCCTCCATCTAGTCACTGAGCACTTACCTCAAATCTTAACGCTTGACTTTTAAAGAGCAACTACCCAATCAAAATTCCTTTGCTAACTTTTCTTTATTCTCAGGTGCGATCCCTAAATCCAAATCTAACTTTGATCTTCACGAAATCCATATACTTGTTACACCATATAACTCCATTCATTAATTTTTCATACATGGCTCTGTGTCCTTCCAGATATTAACTTTCAGCGTCTTATCACTCTTCTAACAACCCATTGTCTACCCGCGGTATGATATTTCTAGCAAAACCATGTCCCCCATACTTGAATTGCTTTAGCACTTCTCTACTCTACTCATATGATTACTTAGATCCATGGTACTATCTTCTACCTTTTCCTCCTATAAACCGTAATACTCATTCTCTCCCAACCTCCTACTTCTAATTTTGGAAGACAACTCCACTGATGGTCACTTCTACTAAAACTTATCCATGTGATACTTGGTTTCCTTCCTTTAACATCACATGATTCATCCTTACGGTATTTAGTCACCTATCTAACCTAGCTTAAGAAACCAAATTAAACCCTCAAGCACCTACCAATCATATAACCTTCCTCCAACTTTCCTAGGTTTCGGCCACTTTCAACGTGTAACCCGCTTTCTTCCTAGAGAAGGTGTCCCATTAATCTCCATGTATAGTAATTGTCTCCAAACGACATCTATAACTGCTCTTTGATTCCAAATAAATATTACCTTCTTCATAGTCCATAAACTTCATCTCATCTCATTCGGAACTCACCGGAATGAACATCCAATCATTTTTCTCTCAAAAGGTCCTCCAAATCAAGTCCTTACTTACAATCCTGTGAAACCTTGACTTCCACTCATCCCTACTCAACACCTCGGAGTGATAAGAACAAACAAAACCTCTCATCCATAACATTACTGCAGAAAACCTTATAGTTCTTACTCGATTCAATCTCACCACCTCTAGCTCACTACCTCTAAAGAAAACAGAGACATATGTCGACCAACGTCGACAAATGCTCAAGGGGTTTAACTAAGCTTCTTACTGAAGTATTATGGGAGACCTCAACTTCAGTTAAGAAACAAACGATTACCTAAACACATAACCTGCTGGACTCAAAACACAAACCACATAACACATAGGACTCCACACATTTACTCCCACTAAACCCGACACTTGGTCAGCTTAGGACACCCGACTCACAACCCCATGAAAATCTTAGACCAAAGCTCTGATACCACAATGTAACACCCCAATTTTTAATAGCGAGAGTGTATATATTTTTTATTGAATGCCATACATAATATTGACAACTGTCTCTCCAGTAAAAATAATAAAAATGATTAATCAGAGTACGAGCTTTCGATCTAAGTCTTTTCCATACATAGGACCAGCGTAATGGCCACTAGTATAAATATTTGTCCATACACATAAAAATAAGCACTCAGCTTTAACAATAACAACAACAACAACATCGACAACCTCAAAACATGACCCTAAGCTGATCTTGAATTCCAAGCCCCAAGACATCGCATCTTACAAGCCTTCACGACACCTGGATACCTTAACTAGCACAACTTCTAAACCTGGGTGGTCGTTAGCCACATCATAATAATAGTAGAGGGTCACAATCTAAAAACAGCATATATGGAAGAATACACACATGCCAGCAGAACATGATATACATAACAACATGAATGAGATGACAATAGGATATGTAACAATCACCACATTAATTTAACACACCAATGCAATGCACATAAATCCTAAATGCAGGCCTATATGAATTTGGTGGTCCCAATTCGTCGGGTACCCTCACCATGCATGAATCCCGGAATTTAACCTCTCCTCAGAGAGTCGTGATACCCCCCTTGGGTCATCACTAACCTTGCTGCCTCGCAGACACAAAAGTGATGCCCTTGCAGACACCCGGTGTTGCCTCCCTCGCATTCACCTGACTCAATTTGATCTCAAAGGATCGATGACGGCTCAGTCACATCACCTGGTGCAGTAGAATTCCCTTCGGGATTAGGTGATGATTCAGAACCCATCACCCTGGCCCATTCGGCGCCAACTACCTACACGCAACTATGGTATGCATGAACCCACACATGCAAATGCAACAGTTTATATAAACACAATATGTATAATCATAATTCACACTTCAGTTCCTATATCTATCACATATCATATGAACAATTCTCGGTACCAACAGGTGGCTCAGACACACCTCGTGTTGTCCTCCTCGACATACACATCAACCGCAATTCATATATTTATCACAAATCATATGAATAATTCTCATTACCAACAGGTGGCTCAGACACACCTCGTGTTGTCCTCCTCGACATACACATCAACAGCAAAACATATATTTATCACAAATCATATGAATGCACATCACCAGTTTAGCATCATAGCATAAACACATATCCCCAACCGGGCACACAATCATGAATATAACCACACAACCTCAACTGGCACACAATCGTTCAAACATCCCTATAAGGGCACACAGTCATGAATACAAACACACATGCATTCAATCACATATAATATCGTTAGAAAGTGCCCTTACCTGAGCAAGCTTCCAACCCAAACAACTTACGCTACGTAAGATCGATTTGTCTCTCACGGTGAAATCTCGTACCCGATTCAAACTTTCAACCTTATAAAATACACAAAGGACTTAAGTTAAAACCAACTCAGATACATCTACAATAAGGCTGGGTCTTGATCGCTAACCTAAACAATTATGGCTTTAGGTTTTCACTCCCTGATTACTAACCTAATCGCTCTATAGAAAAACCCACACAATTTAAATTCATTTATTTTGAACAACAATTTGAATTCCAAAAATCTAGGATTCACGCCATTAGGTCACCCACAGTACATCATATAACAGCTCACTGGCTCCACGTTATATAACAAAAGCACAACACACAGTAAAACACCGACCGCACACACTTTACGTGATAAAACCCAACACTTTTTCAAAACCACAAAAACTAAAATCATCTCTTGCCCTCCAAACCATTTTTAATAGAAAGAACATCCCGTTAGCTTTCCAACGTTTCGAACGGGGATCAAAACCGACTTACGGATCAAAAGATATGAATTTTTGAAGTTTTCGCCGAAAACCCCCCTTTTGCCTTGAAAACCTACGGGTTTTGGCCTTTCCACCCGAAAATCCGACCGATTCAATTATTTTCTTCGAAATAACCACATACTCGTACTCACCTAACATATAGCAGTGAATTAGAACCATTAAACACGATTTCTACGACGTTCGTTTTCGATTCAATTCTTAAAACCCTCATTTCTCAAAAATGTCCAAAGTTACGAAATCACCTGAATTCAATCTTACAAGTTTCAATAATCACGGCCTAACATTCCTCGACTAAACTACGCAATTTATTTCGAATTTCATCCGTGAAAACATCGATTTCTATCGATTTTACCAATTTTGCTCAAATATGTAAAACCTAACATTTTCTAACCAAAACCAACCTAACAAACACCTACATATACATATACTATCGTAGGATAATCGAGTTTAGTAAACTTACCCAATTTAATCGAAGATCCGGCTCCGATTCGGATGTTTTCCCCATTTTTCCCTCTTTTCTCTCTTTCTCCTCTCTTCTCCTTTCTTTCCTCTTCTTTTCTTTCCTTTTACTTTCTTTCTCTCTAATCTCTCTATATATATAATCTAAACTTTCCACTTAATCCCCATCATATCCTTTTCTAAAATATCTAATCCGCAAGATTACCGTTTTACCCTTTCGCCTAAATATCTCATAAACGCTCTCAAAACGCGATCAAAAGAAAACATCGATGAAAAAAAAGATATATTATAAAATAAAAGTCAAGAATAAAATTACAATATACCCGCCAAAAATATCTAATGGATATAATAATAATATCTCAACAAAATATCTAATGGATTTAATAATAATATCTCAACCAAAAAATCTAAAAGATCTTATCTTAAAAACATATAATAATAGTATAACCAAAAAATATCTAGATATTTAATGTCTCACACTTAAAAAAATGTTCTGACTCAGACGAGTCGTAACTCGCTCACGAACAACTTTTTATGAAAACCGAAAAATTTCACCGTCGCATTTTAATTAAAACCACCCAAAATTTTCGAATAAATTTTATTCCGAATAAATTTTTGTTCCTTAACTCAGAAAGATATATTGAGATTAAATTCTCAATATCGGCGATATATAAAACTCCCATTTAAATTTTGACGACAATCGGAGTCCGTGAAAATTTAAACGACGGGTATAATTTGCCCGTTTTCCCAAAAATCGGCAGAAACACATTTTTGAAATTTCGAAAACATAGAAACATTCGGAATCCAATATAACTACCGTGCCAATAGAAAAAGTCTGATTGAATTAAAAAGAAACCACGTGGATCAATCCAGACCACAACCGAACACCCTATAAATATCGGGTATAATCTGCTCGCTACTCCAATTTAGTAGAAAAACAGATTAAAATGATAAAACATCATAATATCATACGGACTAAAATATACGGGTCTTATAATCGGAGTCGCAATAACGTGGTTCAAAACCCTACTAGACGATAGCACAAATTCGTGGAAAGACCTGTGTGATGCCTGATAAGTGTAAAATGTACCTATTTTGGTATATAAGTTTTGTTGTACTTATCGTTACTTTGTGTTAATATTGGTTGAATAAACCCCACTTTATGTATAAATACGATTACTTTACATTTTCGTGTGTATTTTGCATTTTCTCATATATATATCATTGAGTTTAATTGATTTTTTCTCATTTTTGTAGGTATTTAAGTAGTGGGATTTTGCCATTGTTGTATAGAGCATTGAATAAGCTTTCCAACGCTTCGAACCGGGCGAAAAACGGAATTACGGTTCAATAGTTATGAAGAAAACAAGCCAGGATTTTCAAGCATACTAGGAGCGCGCTGAGCGCGCTCCTAGCCCACGGAAGGAGCAAATTCCAGCGAGTAGCGCGCTCAGCGCACTCCGAGCCCGCTTAGCGCGCTTTTAAGGCGGTTTAACAATTTTTGAGGGCGCGCTTAGCGCGGTCTGCGACTTTGACAGTCCATAAATAGTGGAAAAACAGATTTTTTTAGGGGATGATTTTGGGTATTTTTTGCTCCCACTCCATCAAACTTCATTTCTTCATTGGATTTACTTAGAAAACATCATGGAAGCTTGCATTTGGATGATCCGGGTGGATTTCTCATCGATCGGCTCTGACAATTCGTGAAGTGTTTGATTCATTTCTGATTTTCTTCATGTCTTTCTTCTTTGTGGGGTTTGTATATGTTTTTACTTTGATCTTATGTACATTTGTCGCTCATGGCGTTATATTTAATTTGCTTTACAAATCTCTGTTGGTGATTGTTCTTGATTTTTGCTTAAATGCTCGGGGTTTGGGTCGTGTTAGAGATAAACGTCACAAACTTCAATTAAGGATAATCATTTGTTAGTTTCTGGATGCTAGAGATAGATTTAGGGCTAACAATCCGTATGGGTGTCGGAACTTAAATGTCTTCCGTATTTCGAGGCTTCGTGCGCGAGAGTAACGAAGAGAGTGATACGGTTGTTTCTCAGCTCGGTGTGTCAGAGATGAACACTATTGTGAGCGATACCGGGTGATATTGAGGAGTATTGTAAGTTGAGTGCAACTGGTCAATAAGTTTAAGTCTGTGACGAGTGAAATATATACATGCTTGATAAGTCTTTTCTCTCTGATGAATGAATTTTCTTATGTTCTTATTTACTTTTCCGCATTTACGCTTTAAACCATTTAAACTCAAACTCATTAACAATTAAATTGTCGAATGGCAGTTCAGTAGCACCGATCTCTGTGGACACAATAATTCCCAGAAAAATACTTCCAAAACTTTTGTTTCTTGCCCGATACCGCTACCAACAAAATGGCGCCGTTGCCGGGGATTGGTGTTTTTATTGGATCGCATTGCGATAGTTTCTTTGTTTTTGAGTTTTGTAGATATCGTATATATTGTCTATTTTCACTTGTTGATATTGATACTTGTATATGTTTACCATATTTGTGAATTTTACATGTTTTGCATACTTGTAAATTGAGTGTATATGTTTGTTTCTCTTCACGTTTGCTAAGTGTTTAGTTAGGTTTCATCGTCGGTGAGCGCTAACCGTGTAAAGAGGCAACTTGGAAAAGTATGTATAAATAATAGGCGTCGAACTTATGACGTAAAACAAGCATGTTTTATTGTTGTTAGTTTCTAATGTTTTTTTTCTCCCATTCTTTTAGTATGTTTATGGTAGTTCGTGTTAAGGTGTTAAGTTTTGTTTTCCTCAAGCTTGTCGTGTTTAACTTGAGGAAGTTTGTATGTGTAAATATTGTATGTTTTGTAATTGAGTTGTGTAGGTGTTAAGTGGAGGCCTACACCAGAACCTTGTTGTTGTACTGGTTTTTCTGGTTCTGGTGTAGCGCGCTTAGCGCGCCCTGCTGTGTTGAGCCAGTGAATTCTTTTAATTGTTCACTTGGTTCCCCCTTCTTCCCACTTCCACCAAGGCCTTATATATTAGTAATTATTAGTAATTTTTCTAATTCTTTTGTTGATTGTTTGGACTCAAATTTTAGCCCGATAGCTTGAAGTCGCATTCGGTGATTTTCCGATTTTGAGTGTTTCAACTTGCGAATGCGTGGTAATAATAGTGTTTAAAGTTTTGTACACGTTAAAGGTATGTGTTTATCGCTTTCTAGACTTTAGCATATTCATGATACTTAGGCTTTTTACAACTTATATGTCATTCATTCTTTTATATACTTGTTCGTATGTGAATCACTTTAGTTCCCACCCTTTTTGCGAGGAAGCCTTCCATTGTTCATATATGCTCAGAGTACCAATATTCTTGTTTTAACTGGATTTTATTATGCTTAATCTTTTGTTTGTGTTGATTATTTGAAAGAATGAAAAGGATTAAGGCACTTGTTTCATTTTGAGCACAACTACCTTAGCCAAATAGTCAATTCACCTTGTGAGTGTGTGATCGTTTGTAAACCCTTTGAGCCTTTGGTCATTATCCATGTTGTTTGAGTTTGATTCTTGTCTATGAGTTTCAAATTCATTTTTTGTGTGGATCTTGATTGTTGTTGTTTTTTTCTTGAACCCTCAACTTTGTGTTGTTGTATGAATTTTTACCTTGCCTTAGAAAGTAGGGAGTATTCACATGATGATGTGGTTGAATTCAAGTAGGGGAGAGCAATGTTTGCTCACTTATGTTGTTGGTTGCTATGAGGTTGAAAAAGAAAAGAAAAAAGAGAAAAATAAGAAAAAGAAAAGAAAAGAAAATAAAAGAAAAAGAAAGAAAAAAAAATTGAAAAAGCTTTGAGAAAGAAAAACAAAAAGAGTAGAATAATGTTGTGCTAATAAGTTCTATGTGTTTGGTGTAACACTTGGGATTTTGGAAGAAGTTTGATTGAAATTTTGTGTTTGAACTTTTGTGAGTTGATCACTCCCTTAGGTTTAGGCAAGTTTTTGTTTCGATTAGCTTTAGGAATTACCCCTTGTTTGTTCACCCGACCACATTACAGCCCTGAAAGTCCTTTTGATTCTTGCTTTTGTGTTTTCAGCATGATTTTTGGATGAGTGCATAATTTAGTCTTTTGTTTGCAAGATTGTTGTGTGAGTGAAAAATCTCTCATTTTGTGTTTTTCATCTACCGATGATTTTTTTTGCTAGGTGTGATTCACGTTTGAACTTGTGTTGTTTTAGAATGTTTGGCATGACTTTTGTATTTAGCATTTGTTTCGTGATTATCTTATCATTGAAGTTTAGTGGTAAGTATTTACTTTGTGTGTACCATTTTCGATTGAACCATTGCATTTGTTTTTGTTTGTAAAAACTTGTTGTTGCGTGATTTCTTGGATTTCGCTTTTGTTCCTTTAGTTTGTTAGCTTTGTTTGAGGACAAACAATTATGTAAGTTGGAGAGAGTTTGATAAGTGCAAAATGTACCTATTTTTGTATATAAGTTTTGTTGCACTTATCGTTACTTTGTGTTAATATTGGTTGAATAAACCCCACTTTATGTGTAAATACGATTGCTTTACGTTTTCGTGTGTATTTTACATTTTCTCGTATATATCATTGAGTTTAATTGATTTTTTCTCATTTTTGTAGGTATTTAAGCAGTGGGATTTTGCCATTGTTGTATAGAGCATTGAATAAGCTTTCCAACGCTTCGAACCGGGCGAAAAACATAATTACGGTTCAAGAGTTATGAAGAAAACAAGCCAGGATTTTCAAGCATGCTAGGAGCGCGCTCCTAGCCCACGGAAGGAGAAAATCCAGCGAGTAGCGCGCTCAGCGCGCTCCAACCCCGCTCAGCGCGCTTTTAAGGCGGTTTAACAATTTTTTAGGGCGCGCTTAGCGCCCATAGCGCGCTTAGCGCGGTCTGCGACTTTGACAGTCCATAAATAGTGGAAAAACATATTTTTTTAGGGGATGGTTTGGGTATTTTTTGCTCCCACTCCATCAAACTTCATTTCTTCATTGTATTTGCTTAGAAAACATCATGGAAGCTTGCATTTAGATGATCCGGGGTGGATTTCTCATCGATCGGCTCTGACAATCCGTGAAGTGTTTGGTTCATTTCTGATTTTCTTCATGTCTTTCTTCTTTGTTGGGTTTGTATATGTTTTTACGTTGATCTTATGTACATTTGTCGCCCATGGCGTTATATTTAATTTGCTTTATAAATCTCTGTTGGTGATTGTTCTTGATTTTTGCTTAAATGCTCGGGGTTTGGGTCGTGTTAGAGATAAACGTCACAAACTTCGATTAAGGATAATTATCTGTTAGTTTCTAAATGCTAGAGATAGATTTAGGGCTAACAATCCGTATGGGTGTCGGAACTTAAATGCCTTCCGTATTTCGAGGCTTCGTGCGCGAGAGTGACGAAGAGAGTGATACGGTTGTTTCTCAGCTCAGTGTGTGAGAGATGAACACTATTGTGAGCGATACCGGGTGATATTGAGGAGTATTGTAAGTTTAGTGCAACTGGTTGATAAATTTAAGTCTGTGACGAGTGGAATATATACATGCTTGATAAGTCTTTTCTCTCTGATGAATGAATTTTCTTATGTTCTTATTTACTTTTCCGCATTTACGCTTTAAACCATTTAAACCCAAACTCATTAACAATTAAATTGTCGAATGGCAGTTCAGTAGCACCGATCTCTGTGGACACGATAATTCCCGGAAAAATACTTCCAAAACTTTTGTTGCTTGTCCTATACCGCTACCAACAATGCCTTCACCTACCAATTTAGTGCCAAAAAGCGGCAACCCACAACCATTTCCATGCTCAACGGGGTTACTTTTTGAAATAAGGAAACCATGCGTGAGTACATTGACTGCTTCACAAAAGTGGTAGTAGCAGCGGGGACATTGGTGATGTGCTAAAATGTTGGATGTTCAAAAAGGGCTTGAGACTGGACTATATGTTTTGGGAAAAGATTGGGCTCACTGGAGTCTATAATTTGATGGATTTGTTGAATATGGCCCAACCCTATATCAATCATGAATAAGAGCTCTTATATGAAGAGAGAGATATAAAGGTCGAGAGCAGAGAACTCCAAATACAGTCGGGCACCAGAAAGGGATAAAGACCATCGTAAAGAAGACGGAGATCGCAGATCCCAATCTAGGTTCAACGCTTACAATCCCATGAACACTTCAATATAGAAAATCTAGAAAAAATGTGGAAAGAGTAAGTTCAAGGAAGTCAGGATTAGGAATCCCTACCCAATTAATGAATCATTGAGGATGGATAAGTTTAAATACTCCCATTTCCATACGAGTTACGACCAATATACGAATAAATGCATCATCTGAAGGATGTGATAGAAAAGTTAATCAAGAAGGGACAACTTACTAAGTACACTTAGGATGGTCACCAGATAGAAAGCAAGGACATTAAGAGAGGGCATAAGAGCCGATAATATTCACCAAATAATAAACATTCCCCTTGAAGAGAAAACTCGTCCCCCAAGAAAGCTATTGAAGTTGTCGGTGGGGCCAAAGGGGGAAAATACACTAGCAGTGAAGAAGAGGAAGATTGGAAAGGACAACGCGAATACATTACATATATTAGTGGTGGTCTTCAAGGGAAAAAATAGGGGGGAGCTTTGACTGGGGAACCAAAAAGACATATCCTTGGATTATGGGATAGTGAAAATGTAGGAGGGATCCCGAAAAAGATATTTCCTCTTGTCATAACGGCTACCATAACCAATTTTAATGTTTATAGGATCCTCATCAACAGCAGAAGCTCTTGCGACATCATGTATGCAAAGCTTTTTGAAAATTTATAGCTGAAGAATGAAAATATGTGGCCTTATGAAGAATCTGAGTTGCAGACTTTCAATGGCACAATAGCCTACCCCTAGGGATATATCATTTGATGGTCATCCTGGGAGAGGAAAAAGATACCAAGACACTGGACCTGCAAATTTTGGTGGTTCCCTATAAAATTGTGTGTAACGTATTTTATGTAGGCATTGGCCAACAACTTTAGACGATGTGGCTTCCTTGGTCGGTATCAAGATGAAGTATCACAACGTCCACGATGAGCCATTGACAATATATGATGACTAATCTTGGCAAGGATACATAAGGCTCTACAACATGACCAAAAGAAGGATAAGGGAAAGACTATAGAGATCAACGTAACCTACATCGTCATGGAGTTAAGAAATATGAAAATTGAATGCTCAGCCAGTAAAGCAAATTATTTTGATCAAAAAGTTGTAAGTGAAGACTATGGATGAAAGTTAAAGTTTGCTACCACGTGCCTAACTAATGCCTCGATGACTAATAAGTAGTGGTTATGCCGCTAGGGTACATTTATTTTACTACATATGTAAAATGTACATCCTACTGTGATGTATGATTTTCTTCCAGCAAAGAATAAATAAGTCTTCACTAAACACTATTTTCATTATGATCATAAAAGGTAGCAACGAATCAGAGGTGTTGTCACAAACACCACCCATATATAACTAAATAAATCAAACCCACACTACAAATAACCCAGGGATGTTGCCACAAACACCACATGCATATGACTATAGCAATCATAGTCCCACAATGCTAAATTACAAATAACGATAATAGACCACAAAGTGGAAGTTAAGGACTAACCCCTTCTCGGTAGCTAGCAACTTTAGAGGTAGAGGTGGGTCCTTGTTATATCAACCTCGAACCAGGTTCCCACCTATAGGTAGGGAAGAGGAATCGACCTTTGGCTGCACACGATCCTTAGAGACGTCCAACAAAACTTCGAGCACAACCTCGAAGAACAAGTTATCTCTTAGAGAAACGAACTGGAGACTTAACACAATGCCAAGAAAACAAGTAAAAAATAATGGTAAGCAGCAAAAATTGAAATGTATAGTGCTAATCAAAAACCATAAATTTTACTTACTCATTAAAGGGAGGGGGAAATGGAGAAAATGACTATGTATCTGACTCGTCCATAGCAGATATGGCTACCCCGTTCACTATTTCCTAGTCATTCAGAACTAGCTCTCGTGAAACATGTAACGTAGGATAAAAATGATCCACTTGTTCCAATGCATTCTCGAAAGAGACATGCACGATAAAGTAACCATCTTCCACTGACTTTACATACTTCTAAGCTAAGGAGATATTTTCAATATGCATCTTCGAAATGTCTTCCTCAGTCTTCTTCTAACCATCTCAGGACTCTCTCTCTCAAAGATTCCTACATCTCCTAGAATGTCTTATGGGAAAAATCTAATGTCATGTTTGTTGGACATGTGAATTCCCATACAAGAGTGGTGAATTGTGTGGTCCCAAAAAACATGGTTTTGAAAAACTTTGTGGATTAAAATAAGAGTTTAAAAATATTTTGAAAACGATTGATTATTAAGCAGCAGAAAATAAATTATGGAATGTAAATTGTAGAAAATAAAGAGTTAAGGGAAAGAGATGAGCACCAAGAGTTATAGAAGTTTAGTCAACCAAGAAAATGACTTACTCTTCTACCTAAGAATTGATCTTGAAAGTATCCAATAAACTTTGAGAGCTTTTAGTAGGTAAAACTCATAAACCCCTTATACAAGGAAAATTGGTTGACTTCTAACATAAACACTAAGATTTGAGATTTTGCAATTGAGTCTTCTCTTCCAAATGGTAGATTGAAGCGGTTAGTCCTCCTTCCATAAATAATAGATCGAAGCAGTTAGTCCTCCTTCCAAAAATAATAGATCGAAGCGGTTAATATTCTTTCTACAAGAATGTTGGAACAATTGGTCTTCAAACTTCTAAACCCACTTTGTAAGCATTTACCACATGATGAGTTCACGAACCTTAAATCTTGGTTTTGCGCGGGATAACTGGTAACATGGGAGATTTTAATATCGGGATAATCTCGAACCATATCCAAGCTTTTATCACAGACTAAGCTTTAACCTAACATTGGTTTTACCACATGTTAAATAAAAACCTAGAACATTTTACCACGAACCTATCTCGAACCTATTAAGTTTTTATCACAGACTGAGCTTGAATCTAAATAGTGGTTTGATCACACAATCCCCAAACCAAAGCTTTTACGGGTTTAGCTTCTAACCCAAATAAATCCCTAGATGGATAATATTCAACTAAGGTGTATATAAAATATTCCCTTGGTAAATTTACAATTCTACCCTTCCAAAATTATAAAATATCCTCGCTCCAAAAAGGACTTTCTCAAATAAGCACTTCGTCTAAATAATAGTGAGAGAAAGTTAAAAAAAAATTTAGAGAGAGTGTGATAAGTGTCAAAACACGATTCTGGATGAAATTAAATGAGGAAAGGGACCTATATTTATAGCCTAGAGGTTACCTAAAAAAGAAAATGGCTTTTAAGACAATCTAACTAATTAGAGCCTAATTATATTTGAAACTTCAATGGTAAACAATATCAATTTTTAAAAGGAAATAAAAGATACCTATATGTTGTACATCATTAAGGTGTTTTTGTAATCGCGTCATTCCAAACATGGCCAGGTCTGTTAGAGACTTCCCTTTGTTGGTCCAAGATACCATCTGATAAGAAGGATCACGTTTCATTCCAAACATGACCAGGTATGTTTATAGTCCCTGAAAATAGCATTACGATGAATAATTTCCTTAAAAAACGTCCACATCCCCACCGACTTGCATCTCTAATAGCTCCAATGTATTCCCTGTCATCCTCCAGGAAACCCATTGCAAAGCATGCATCTCGAAAAGAGTCGTATAGTACCTCACCCACCTTACGGATCTCTTCATAACTCGTTAGGCCTTTGACAATGGTGAGCATCATCCTAAGATAAAACAGTTCTCCCGTTGTAAGAGGAACCCAAATCAAACGGCCAAATACACAAATTTGCTCACAAACTGAGCATATGTTAAATGTCGCGCCTCCAGGCATTGGAAATTTGCAATCAACAATGATGTGAACATAGATTCGGTGACGCTTGCCTTTTCCAAAATATTTTCCATCCTTTTGAAATCCGTGTAATAGACAGGTTTCTCACCTGTTAGATGGTAAAACATGCATTCTACTGCAGGCTTGCATCCGTGGATGTTGTAAGAAAAAATACGCCAACAGGCCTCACTTGGGGAAACGTACCTACAGTCAAGATATTCCTTAATCTCATCAATAAATTTTGGATCACCAGATGATGCTTTTGCTGCAGGTACAACAACGGCTGTTATTCGGTCGTATCCCTTGTGAATGTATTTGAAAAGGTACTTGATAGAGGTACTCTGATTACACCATTCCATGTTGATGTGTGCTTCGTATTTAAGGAGCAGTCTTGGGTTATACGGAACGACGTGCCTGTTGTCCAACGAAATTTCCAATTTTACTATTGTATGCGTATTAGATCTCCGTTTGTATACGGGATAGCCTTCGCTGTCAACTATAGTTTCTTTGTTGAATTTCTTTGGGAAATACTTGGAGCATCGATTATTCTTCATGCAAGGGGAATTAAGCCTGGCTAAACCGCAAGGGCCGTGCATCATGTGTGATTTTACCAGTTGATACAATTTTGGATGCTGAACAAGACTTGGAATTTCTGCCGATATAATATTGTCAATGTCCGACGGTGTTGGATACTTACTTTGAGGATGCAGGAATATTAGAATGTGTGTGTGGGGCAATCCCCTTTTTTGGAATTCAATTGTATACATGACTGCATAACATAAACATAAAAACTTAGTCGAAATAGGAAGTACATCTCAATATGAAAGGCAGTGTTGAAGAAAAATTACTTACATGCCAGCACTTTACCGAGGACATGACGTTTTGTTAGGTCTATCATTAGTTCGTTGAATTTGATTTTGAAAACCTTTGAAACAATATCCGGTCTGTCATGTGGTTTAAGATTGTCTTTGGAGATGAGGCGTGTTATCTCTGGCCAGTTTGGATTGCACATAAATGTTATAAATAAATCAGGGAAGCCAATTGCACTGGAGATAGCCATGCCGTCAAAGTACAGCTGATCCATGTAACACTTCCCTCCTACAAACGACGACGGCAATACAACTCTTCTTCCGGCTTTGTCCGATGAGCCTTGCTGGGAATGACCACAGACGTCAGTAAGCGTGTTATACTTTCCGACACGTAGTTTAGATTGGTTTTTCCTTAACCAATTCAGACGCTCCGTTTCCATCATGGTGTAGCCATCCACCAAAATTTGTTGGAAAAGTCTTCTAGAATGCAGAAGGGTTTTTGCCTCTGATGATCTTTCGTGCAAACAGAAACAGAGCCAATCTTCGATTGTTTACCGGTTTTGTTTCGTAACAACCTTTTGGCGTATAAATTTGTGGAGAATGTTGGGCCTGTAACCGTCTTCACCGTAAGGAAAAATCATCCGGTACTGATACGCCAAGTAACTTGTGTGGAATTCATCAATCCAATGTAGCTGATCATCACGTTGTTGTACTATGATGTCTCTTTTAGACGTGGAATCTATATCCCTGACTATCAGAGCTGCCACTTTAGACACGGTGGAATAGTTATACACGCGACCGTCTGTGGATCTGTCAGACATAAGCCTTAACTTGAGATCTTGAAAATTAGTATTCCTCAACATGTCCCTTGCCATGCGGAAACCTTTAGCATGAGGGTTATTCTCATCTAACATGATTTTCAGAGTATTCACTATAGCCTTGTCAATGTGTTTATTGTCCCTGCAAAAAAGCGTGTAAATGTGAATACACATAAAGAAATTTAACGGAATACGTGGAATAGTAGGAACAAAGGATAAGCAGGTTACTTGAAATATTCCATTCTGTTTTCAATTTCGTTGTCAGTGTCGTGGATATACAATTGTGTATACTTTGGCGGTTGTCCTAACTTAGGCAGCATTGCCCCAATTCGGTGGCAAGTCTAACCATGAAACCTGAGATTAGGTGGTCCCCGTCCTCCTGCCATATTGGGCGTATCAAATTTCATTCCAGGGGATGTGAACGAAAACATAGCGTTATATGTCCAAATGTTGGTTTGGTAATTTTTTGCATGCTGCCCGGAACGATCAAACAAAAGTTTTTGTAATTGAGGCGGAGGCAGCTGAAGCAGAGGAAGTACAATTTTCCCCCCTTGCAACAAAGTGTGAACTTAGGAACAGTTAAGTGTCGTGTCCTGCAAGTTAGTTCTTGATACCACATATGGGCAAGGCAATTATCGCATTCCCATACGGGGTCCCCAATGTCGTAATAGACTGTTTACGAAGGAAACAAAATAAGTTATGTGTGAACGACATTAATGCATAAATGGTTTCACAAACTGACACAAGTATTGTAATGTTGGTATGAGTAACGAAGACAACGGAACGAAGTGTTTACCTTGATCGTAAGAAGAGCCCAGTGGGACAGAATTAACAATGTCGTCATCGTCGGAGCTATTTTCAAAATCATCCCCTGCGTCGGAGTTCACGGAGTCTTCGGTATCGGATGTAGAACCTGTCATGAAGTTGGAAGGGATAGAAGGCTGCAGTCCTTGAAAAATATAATCTGCAGTTTGCGCAGACCTTCGTGATGGTGGAATTATACTGGTTGTGGCAGGAGTTGTGACAGCATTGAACACGTTCATAAGGTTGACTCCTTGATGCAGTGGAATTCTTGGTCGTTTGGAAGTGGTTCCTTTGCAGTGATGACAATCAGATGGTTTAGTATGGAGTGTGGTCGACATGGTGTTAAATGTTGGTGTAGGCTGTTGTGCGCGATTGGATGAGCCTGGGGTGAAAGTAGGTGATGACGTACCATTTGGGTGGACATTCTCCTTGTTGGAAAGCTGTGTGGTGTTTCTTTTGCTTAGTAGACATAACTTTCTTTTTTTCCTTGCAGCCACCGCATCTTGAGCAGTGTTGTTACATATAGAATCAACCATTTCAACCGTTTTGAATGTTGCCAATAGTAGAGATTATGAGGTTTATATAATTTGTAGTTCAAACTGTTAGTATCATGTTGATGTCAAATAGAAACAACATGATGAGAATTATCAGGTAGTTTTAGCAGTCGTACTCTTGAGCAAGTGTGGTTACTGGTTTGGATAAGTAAAACCACCATTAAGGGGGCTATTTAGTATGTTGGGACGGTTTAAAAAGAAAGATGTTATAGTATGAGTTGAGGATTATGTATGGGTGTGTAGTGTAACAGTGTAATATGGATAGGATCCCAATGTACCTCTCACAATCGTATGTGATAGTTAAATAACAGGTTAAATATTAGTTTGTAAGCTGGCAAAAGATTAAAGCAATATAATTATAGAAATGAAATTGGTGTAATTTGAAAAAATGAAACCACAAAAATGAGTATGGAACAGTATTGGAAAGAGAAAATCATGATTATAAAATGTAGGAACTATAAAGTAATGTTAAAAAATGTTGCTGATGTGGTGTGTTATGCATTTGAAGTAGTTGTAAATGGGAGTTGGTAGGAAGGGGGTCAACTCCTACCTATAGTAACAATAAATGGAAGGGGGCCCACGATAAACACAACCACATAAGTGGGAGCAACATGGTGTTTACGTTTTTCAATTTCACAACCAAAGCATAGTTAATGAGAAAACTAAATTATTGAAACATTTGTTGTGTTGTTAAAATGTTGGGCAGGAAAGGTAATTTCAAGTTGTGCATGATGCAGTAGTCTGAACTAATGAAAAGTAAAAGACAGAGGTACATGGACAACCAAAAGTGTTGCAAAAACCATAGACAAAATATAACTATTTTTGATAATGCGGTGATATTGGATACATCATTCGATAGTTAATACATTATCCATTGTAAGGAACCCAAGAAAAATGGATTGTCTACTGAATCTACACCATCTCAAAATAACAGACTTATAGTATACAAAATGATGGCTTTTGTTTACAAAACTACAGACACGGACTCTAATTAGATAAACTTGAAGTTGGGGAATTGACTGTAATTATATTAACTTGCAGTCCTGGAAACTTCACTTCTCCAATTTGATCAACTTCTTTATTTTGGTGGATGATAGATCACCCTTTTCCAAGTTGCATGAGGCAGCACCAGTAGTTGAATGAAATTTAGCTACCTGTTTCGAGGCGGTAACTGGTGTGACTTCTACTGGGGTATGACTTGAGGTAACGTCAACCTCATGATAATCATAGGTTAAGGCATGAATAAAATATTTGGAAAGTAAATATGAAAAGTAATAACGATATGTATAGTATAACAAAATGGTTTGTAACGTTACAGCTACTAATTCCCAAGTATCCAAAGGAGTGGCGTCATCAAAGCTTTCACAAATCTACAAAGAAGTTAAACACTAAAAAAACCAGCAGATATAAACATAAATGAACCCGACTTAATTGTTGACTCATGTTTAAAATACTTGCAGGACCGCGTCGTTGACAGGAGCTGAAGGTTGTGGCTACGCAAGAAATGGAAAAAGCATAAGGCAGGTTCATGTACCATTAACAGCAATGCAGAAGTGATGGAAACAAATATTAGATTTGATACCTTAGTTGGAGCAAGTGACGCCTCAAGCTGTTTCGTAACTTTGTCATCCTTATATATAGAAACAACTGACACATTAGCCCAGGATGGCTGCCATTTTACTTTGAATGACAAATTCAAACCAACCAACGCATCATGTGCTAAGGGATACTCAAGTGGGTCAATCACCCCATCCTAATTGAAACGGGGAACGCAATTTAAAACTATCAGGACATTGCAACATATTATCACATGTAACATAGTCGTGCGATAGTCTCACCTGAAGCATGTTGTTGCGCATCTGTTCTACAGATAGTTCCAACAGTTGTGTGCATTCTCGGTCCCATAATACAAAATTGGCACGGCAGCCATCGCTGATTACTTCGATCATTACCTTATACTTATACATCATAGTACATTAGGTTCATATTCCCCGGTAAAAAAACATAAGACAAAAATGAAAAATGTAAACAGGTAATGACCTGAAAATCTGGACTTCAGTATTATGGCCAGAACCACATACGTAAGGTGGTTTATCCCCCTTTCCAACCCTTGGACATTCATGGCATGCCTGGTAATACCACCCCCTTGAGATACCTTAAGCTTGTCGGTGGTTGCAACGGTGACACATTGTGTGATCTGTAATGAAAGTAGGTGTATTACATTCTCAAAAGGAAGCTGTCATTAAAGAATGTTATGTAACTTCATTAGTACTTACATCCTTAAGTTGAACAATTTGGTCCAGTGGTAGTACGACAGCCTTATACATGAATTTGTCGTAAGTTGTTATTTGAGAACTTGATGAACTCTAAGACCAATTATGCGACTGTGATGTTAAACTTTGACATGAGACCGAACTGGCTTCCATTCTTGGTATTCTAAGGTGAAATTGAAGTTAAACATAAAAAATAATGGGTCAGAAATGTAATACTAAACGTACTTAGTAATGCAAGGAAATTGTAATACATTCAGTGATGCAGGACCTTTTTAAGAAATCTGCGATGTCGGGTGAGTCATCATTAATGTGCATCTTCGTTACGTTGAAAGTGTTTGAAACAGCCAAAGGATACTTCCCTAGAAAGTGTGTTAACAGCATGTGATAAGTGTATAGAAGAAACAACAATGCAAGAGCAAATCATTTTGAAGGAGATGGAGTAAGTTTACCTTCCTCTTTGACTTTAGCAAATTGGAGAATGATGATGGTTGGGGCAGACATGTCCTTCCTCAGTATGCAGTAGTCATGGAACTGCACTACATACCCTTCTCAGAGAGTACAGTGCATAGTATTATTTCTACAGACACGTGAAACCAATAAGTAGGGAATATCATAACATTTAACCATTTAGTACATCAATATGTTATAGTATTGCAGACATACCCCAAGTCCTTCAAAACCAAGTTAATTTCCTGTTTTTTGCTCCCACTTTGTAGTTGGGTGTATCCAATCTCCGTAACCATCCCGATTACGTCTACAACATTGAACAAACCAAATCAAATTGTAAGATCCCGATAAATCTAAAAAGGTTTCATGTAATGTAATTTGAATGTGTATGAAATACATTTATGTCTACATACCTATTAACACATCCTTTTTCCACTTGCCACAAATGATATCTGCAAAAGGCTTGAATTTCAGGTTCTTTGACGGTATGACATGCTTATTCTTGCCGGTGACGGAAGTGCCGCCAGTAAAGACCAACAAAAACTTGTGTTCGGATGGTTTGAACAACAAGTCATTCACCAACACTTGAAAATTAGCAATGGTGTAAGTGTTATCCACAGTCAGCACATCATCAAAGAGTTGTTTATACATGGTAGGGACTTTGACGTGAATATTTGTTCCCTGCAAGGTTCATATTCGCCATTGTTAAACTTGATTTCATAAAAATACTAAACGTAGAAACATCCTCCAAGTAATGAAACTTACGATCAAATGTAACATTAAACTTGACACATACAAACAAAGGGAAACATGAAACATGAAACACACAAAAAAAGGGGAAAAAATCCAAAACAGTAACGTGGATTGCAATTTCAACTAAAGTCAGAACAACTTTCATCTTAAAATGTTGCTTACGTGATTAACTCATGACAATAGAGACACTAAAAGCAATAACAGGTTACAAAGGAAACGCATATCTTACCTCATTATCAACAGCAATCATCTCAAAGTGTTGCTTATTCTTTGATAGAACACTCCATTTATGATGAATTCTGACAGCTATCTTCCACAGCTCTTTACTATTGTTGATGTCCTTCACCATTGTAAACGGCCTTGCCATTGGAAGTTGTTGGAGTTCACTGAAGCTTGCGTTTTGTGAGTGGGTTTTGTTTTATGAAAGAGAAATGTAATGTGATGCAATGAAAATGTTCAAAGATATGGTGTATTTTTCCCTTGACAGATTTTGTGTAAAGTTGTTTTTTATTTGCTTTCAAGACGCTTAAGTACAACAGGGTCTGCACACCTGCTACGCAGCCCTCGGAAACAGTTCCAAAACCAATGGCTCAACTTTATGGAAGTCCAAACCAATGCCCTTGCTATGTAATGTAATTTGGTTTTTTTTCCAACTGTTTCAACTTGGTTGCACCAATAGGTTGTGTTTTACAGCTACATACCGTAACTTTTTCATCCAAATATTGTTTGGTATATAACAAATCAGGCTTTTAGTTCAAAATAGTTGGTTTTGGACGTTAATTGCCCCTAATTAAGTGATGTGGAGGCAATTAAGCAATGGTTGGGGTGGATTTTCTAGAACAAATGATGTTCTTATATTATAGATATTTGAGTAATAGTCATTTCTCCTTATATCCCACGAAATTTGGACTTGGAAAAATGAAAAATAAGTAGATAAAGCAGTCATTAGTTGTACTATATATTAATTAAATCATAGGTGTAAGCCTAAGAAGTTGGGTTTAAAAAGTCCAAATGGAAAAGAAATAACGCTACATGAGTTGTACTATATATTAATTAAATGTTGAACACCATTACACTTAGTGTAAAACATGTATTGTGAACCATTATTGGTTGCTTATATGACAGATATTTGCATCAGTATCAAAAAGGTCATAATGATATTATGACTCACTTTGAATTGGTATGACAGAAGCAATGTCAAAAATAGTTGAATGCATTTTTGAAACTTAATTCCTTTAGCGATTTAAATGACATAGTGCCACAGTTGAACCCACGAGCATATAATTGCCAAGTTTATTACGTGTTAGAATTAGAACACCAATATATACATGTTAGTGTTACCTATTAGTATCCATGAATTGGTATGACAATATCCATGAAATGTTAACAAAACAATAACATAAATGACATTGTAAGAGTTTTTAAAGGTGCAACATGGTATTAATAGACCTTCAAACTCAGAAAGCTGTAACATGGACATAGTATCAGCTTGTGAACAAACTCATTTAACATGTATTTTGCAAAAAAGTGATTAACAAACTTCAGCTAGGGATGCAAAAAATAAAAAATAAACAAAGTTAGTTACCGAACTTAATCGATCGATTTCAAATAAAAATCTGAACCCTAGAATTATAAACTATTGATGTAGCAGAAAAAGTGCCAACCTAGGGATGCAGAAGATAGTGTAGCATAAATAAAGACAAAAACAAACACACAAACACCTTAGAAAAAAAATTAATGTGTTACATAGTGTTCCTAAAGTGTTCGACCAACATATTGTGAGTATGTGGTACATAATCCAAGACACCGAACAACGATCGAGAAAAATCTATAGAACAAAGATCCATCAAAATTTAGTAAAAACTAAGAATCTAAAGGAGGAGAAAAAAAGATGAGAAACGAAATAAAAACATGTAGTTATACAAAATCAAACCCTAAAACTTAATAATTTCCACCACTATGAGATGAACAAACAGATATGCGATCATTGCAACTTCACCATCTCACACGACTATGATTTCTTCTTCTTTGAGATCTGCATATCTCTAGTATTGAAGGAAAAAGAATGGGGAAAAGGAGGAGATATAAAATAAAATAGAAGAATATGGTAGAAAGAGGAAGAGAAAGGGGGGGAAATGGATTCAGAGAAGAAAGAGAGTCAGGAGTTTCTCTTTTCAAGAACATTGATTTGAAATTTAATTGAAAAGAGGGGGAAAATGGATAGTAGTTGAAACAATGCCATGTGTAATGTAATGAGATATGGAGAAGGGATTTAACCGGTAAATTTGTTGATTATAGATTAGCTCTTTTAGTAGTGTAAATTATGAAAACATAAAGGTAAATTAGAAAGTGCATACAATTGAATTATAACGCGTTGATAGTAGATGGGATCGTGAAGATGATATATATATATATATATATATATATATATATATATATATATATATATATATATATATATATATATATATCAAAACAAGTTCAACTACTTCAACAACATTTGTCACAAAATAATTGTTAAGAATACAAAAGCCAATCCAAAAGTCGATCCCAAATAACACAATTAAGCAATTTTTATTGTGACCTTTGGATCTTTATTAAATGTTATAGATTAAAATCAATCAAAACATAGTCTTATGGTATAAGCTAATATATTGGATTAGATTAAAACTATGCATAAAATCCATTTCCCTTTCACTTTTTTCGAATAATTTGTAAAATATTCCTTTCATTACAAACTTTTTCTTAACAAGAACCTCACTCCACTCTTCAAAATGTCCCTCACCTCTGTATTATCTTCATTATTTTCATATATATCATTAATGTTATAAATTTCATATTCCATTTCTAGAATAACACCTTTTAATGATATAAATATATGAAACCATTATTACTTGTTCCAACATAAAACCATATCGACTAACATTTGTGAAGAAAAATCTGGAAAAGCAAAGTTATCTAGAAAAATCAAAGGAAAATCCAAAGAAAATACATCTACTATGCCAAAGAAGGGATTAGACAGCGCTTTTTTGGGCTTAGACAGCGCTTAAAAGCGCTGCCTATTCGACCGCTGCTATAAGTAAAGACAGCGCTTTAGTTAATGATAAAGCGCTGCTAAATGTCTGCTTTAGCCAGCGCTTTTACTTTGAAAGCGCAATCTGTTTGTCACTTTAGCCAGCGCTTTTTATTTAAAGCGCTGTCTAATCCCCACTTCAGACAGCGCTTTTTTCTTTGAAGCGCTGTCTAATGTCCACGAAATTTTTTATATATAAAACTTAAAAAAGCGCTGTCTGATATATACAATAAATATTTACCAGATTATCACCATATTTTGCACCAGGTTTTCACCACATTTTGCACCAGAATATGCATTTAGAATTTGCACCAAATTTTCATAAATTAGAGCTTCAATACAATAAATATGTACCAAATTTGTCTATTTATATACACATCTTTAATCCAATAATTTATATATACAAAAAATTGATGATATTCAAGCTAAAAAACAACAACAATTCATATATCTTGTTAGCTACAAAAAATCTGATATTCAAGCTAAAAAACAACAACAATGAACTTGTTAGCTCTATCTTCTACATCCGCACATATAACCTGAAACAAAACAACAACAACATTAGACAAAATATAGAAGAAAACAAAGAAGGCGTTGTTCTTATCTGATATTCAAGCTGCAAACATTGCTAAATTTGATATTCAAGCTGCAAGCATTGCCAAAAATGTCAACAAATGATCATTGCCAAGTGCCTATGAAAATCAGTATATGATTCCAACCTTCTATGGACAAGATATCAATCAATATTTGGCAGCACCAACACAATTTATGATTCCAACCTTCTATAACAAACAACAACAACATTGCAACACAATTTAATATACTAATGACGACATATTCATCAAAACTCAAACTTATATATACTCAAAATTCTCATCAATGAAAGAAAGACAATATACCTTATAAAACTCTCAGCTCAATAATGAATTGACACCATTCCTCCTTAAGTTCATCCAATTGATCTTTTGAGTAATGAACACATTTGAATTCATCAAAGTACTACATAATAATATAACATAGTATGATTTAGCTAAAACTATTTAATTATATGAGACATATGTGGTAAATATTAAAATAATTCCTAAGTTAGAAATCCATACCTTGGATGGAATATCTATTCGATCCAAAAGAAGAGTTTCTTTCATAAACCTCAACATGAAATATCCGCAATCTATTCCATTGCGCTGACGAGGACACTACACATGGAAAGAAAATACGGATATATATCAGGATATACCCCTTAACTAGTTTTATCAAGTATCATTAATAATATAATCAAAATTGTGAAAATATACCTCCACTCTAATCCATGTAATGTTGTTGGCTTTGCTCTTTGGAACTTGAATATCTCTTTGTGATCGAAAAACTTGTATAACGCTAATAAAATATAAACGAATATTTAGAACATGTCACATAAATAAATAAATATACACACGAATTTTTAGAACAATCTCACTTACGTATCAATCAACTTCTTCATATCTGGTGGGGAGCGGTTTATGGTGAAGCATTTCTCCCAAAGTGTTATGCATTTTTCCCTTGCCAACCATCCGATAAGTCGGTGACGATAAATAGAGTTGACAACGGGAAATGCCCTAAAACCAATAATAAATATGACATTGTTAATGTGTATATATGTCAATTAAATAAATTAAGCTAATTTAATTTCATAATAATATATATAATTACCTCGGGAATATTCGGTTGAAAATTACAATTGATACTATCTTTCTCACTAGTATCTTTAAAAGCTGAAGCTTGATCTCTTTCTTTTTTATCTCTTTCTTTTTCCTTTTTCAATTCACGAACTTCAGATTCTAATGCTTCCAACTTTGCCTGCAGTTCTTTATTGCTAGCCGTTTTTTTCTTTGGTTCTTTCAAGGATGTTGGAGTGATCCCATATCCCTTACCCCTCACACGACCAGAATACTCACGAACATCTAATGCTCGACTAAGTAGCCTCCTGCAATCATTGTCTTCATCTGGAGATATAGACTGAGATAGCTGCTCCTGAAATTCATATGAATATCAAAAATTTGACTTAATTATATGTTAATAAACGTTTGATTTAATTCAAGCAATAATGTTATACTTACACATCTTCTCGTTGTCGATTTATGTCACTTACACTCTCAAATTCTGGGGTTTTTCGTTTGGATTTAAAAGTTTCCCATTCATGAGGTGTAATCAAATCTACATATTTTTGTGGAAGCTCTGCATCAATAAATTTTTTATTCGCATCCTTAAGATACTTGTTTGATAAAAAAGATCTAAACCATCTATGTATTTTTCCGGCTAATCCGAGTATATAATCTTTTCTGGTATCATCAATGTTGAAAGACCTCTACGAAAATCATACACAGAGTGCGTTAGTATAAGTAATTTAAATACATAATCAACATTAAAAACAAATAACATCACATATGGTACCTGTATCTCAATCCATATTTTGTCTTTAGCGTCTTTCAACAATTTGTTTCTCCAATCATCACAAGTAATTGGAACTTCTCTCCTTGTAACTGAACCAAGATAACTTGTCAACGTTGAACCGTTAGTCTCAATTAGTTGGTTATCTTGACTCCAATGCACATCATGTTTTATGCCTCGATCTCTATCACGAATGAGTCGCTTCATAATTGTAATTCCTCGTCTAATTTCCCTTTCCACTGCATTACCGGTCTCATCTCCATCATGAATAGAATCATCATGTGGATGATCCTCGTTACTAGCCATCTAACCTGTAATAAGAGATTGTAATAGTTACATTTCATTTACAAAATAATGCAATATCACAATATTCTCACAATTCTATTATCTATTGGCAGTTCGTTGTTAATTAGTATTACACAAACAAATGGGTCTCACATTCTGAATTCCAAAATGGGTCTCACATTCTGAATTCCTGTACACTATGCTTCTAAAAGTATTACAAAATGCTTCTAAAAGTAGTCACATTACACAAACAAATGGGTCTCACATTCTGAATTCCTGTACACTAAGCACATTATGCATCAAACTGTAATGAGGATAATGAAAAACATTTTAGCAAATAAAGCAACAGCAAGTAAGTTAATAGTGACTACAAGTTTCTTTTTTCTTGAGTAAATATAATTTTGTATATTTCTTTCAGGTTATGTATCATGCAAAGGATTTAGCTCTGATATGTAGTGTGGGATGCCTTGCCTCTTACTCTTTTTTTTCCTTCTAAAAAGAATAAGCTTTTCACTCATCGATTGTAGTTAGATTCCTTACAAGAAATGAGAGACAGTTTCAATAAGACATTTGCAACAACATTCTTACTTTTTCCAACATAAACCACACTATTATTTGTTGAACATAATGCAACGATGAATAATGGATAAGGGTCTGTATGATAAATTAAAGGACTACAAATGTTTCCGAAATACAATTCTAAAAGAATCCGGAAACCTTAAGTGAAGATAGTACAACAAAGATCAACCACAGCAGCATGAAAAATGCACATGTAATCCATGCCCAAAGCTCTGCACCAACTAAATTTCAAACTTCCTAGGAACCAACTAAATTAAGAATATATTTTTCTTGAGTAAATTTTTTTCGCTATGTGAACTAACCTTGGAATGGAAGATGCAAAGTGAGAGAGATATCCGTGAAAAAGCTTCGTCTGATTGTGGAGAAGCTTCGTCTGATTGTAGAGAAGCCTCGCCGGAGAGGACGGAGGTGCGTGGTGCGTGAGAGGACGGAGGACGGAGATTTTTTCTGGGTTTAGGGTTTTTCGCGAGAGAAGAGAAACAGTTATGAGAAGAGAAAGAATGAATAGAATATGTTTTTTAATTTTAATTTTAAATGACTTTAGACAGCGCTTTTGTGAAGCGCTGTCTAATGAGTGCTTTTAGCAGCGCATTCGCTTTGTAGTTGGGCCTTTACCTGCGCTTTAAGTAAAGCGCTGTCTAAGGTGGGCCTTTTAGCAGCGCTTTTACACAATTTCGTACATACTTTCCGTGTTTTATTTTTTATTTAACTTATAGCAGCGCTTTTGGAAAAAAGCGCTGTCTAAGGTGCGTGCCTAAAATCATTTTTGGCGTAGTGATCCTTAGGCGTTTGAGGAGTAGATGGAATTGTAAAATTTGAATTAAATAAAGGTAGACGCACACCATTATACATTGAAAACAAGGACCACATGTGACATCATTCAAACCACATCACTAAATCCTTCACCTGGGAATTAAAATTCATCACTATAAAAAAAAATTTAGAAATAACATAGTAGACCTATAAACCCATAATGAATGTAATATTTTATCGTAGTCCCCACGCCTAACAACATTCTAAATCAGATAAGACCATAGAAAAATATAGACATTATTTGTCATAAATTGTTGGAATTCAACCACAACCTATCGGAATTCCTCTTCAATCTTGATCTCAAGATTGTTAACAAACCTACAAACACGCAATGGCAATGAAAAGGATGAGAAAGAACAGCAAGAAAGAAACGAAAGAAGAAATATTTGGAAGAGAGAATGAACAAATTCTGCAGAGAACTCTCTGCCCACCACTGTGGAAATTCTGTTATTTTACTTGCTAACTGCAACTATGAATACAAGCTTTAATTCTAAGCTTATTGTTGTTACAAAATACAAGGGTTTCTCCCTATTTATAGATTTAGGTTAACTTGCACCCCAAGCCAAGACCCAAAATATCTATTTTGGAACTAAATCAAATCTAATCTAAATCATATCTAAATCAAATCTAAAACAAATCTGTGTGAAACAACTGTTTCGACGCTTCTTCGACCCTTCGACACTTAGACACTTCGACACTATGAAAAACAATTTAACACACCACCTAATTCATTGTGTCTAAGCTGTCTACATTCATCATGGCTCTTAGTCTTCTGAAGGCTTCGACCTACATTCCATTCGTCATGATATCTGCAATCTGATTCTCAGTTCTGCAGTGTTCCAAATTCATCTTCCCTTCTGTTACCTTCTCTCGAAGATAATGGAACCTTATTTCGATGTGCTTGCTTCGACCGTGTGCTATTGGATTCTTTGCCAAGTTGATAGCTGACATGCTGTCAATCTTCGTGGTAATTGCTTTGCATCAGTTTCTTGATTTTTCTTCTTTTCTGGACAATCACTAACATAATGACCATACTTCTGACAATTGAAACATTGAATGTGACTTTTGTCCGGCTTTCGACCACCACCTATTCCTTTACCCGCAACACCACCTCTTTGGTTGCCTTGGTTCCATGGTTTTTTCTGATTGTTGTAGCCTCCTCTACCTTTATTGCCATTCATGCTTCCTTTGCCACTCTTTTCCTTTTCTGACTGCGCCTGGAAAGCCATATCACTCTTCAACTTTCCTGCAGCTCTTTCAGCCATCCTTTGTTCATGAGACTCAAGCGTCCCTTAAAGCTCTTCCTTCGTCAATACTGACAAGTCTTTCGACTCTTCTATGGCTACTACCATGTGGTCAAACTTTGGAGCCAACGACCCTAAGATCTTTGCAACAACTGATCTTGATGTCAACACCTTTCCACATACCTTGATTTGATTCACCAGCTTTGTAACTCTGGAGAAGAAATCTGTTATACTTTCGTTGTCTTCCATCTGAAGTAACTCATAGGTTCTCTTGTGAGTTTGTAACCTCACCTCTTTCACCTTCTCTGCGCCTCCAAACGACTTTTCAAGAATCTCCCATGCTTCCTTCGCTGACTCTACATCACTAACTTTTTCAAAGTTATATGGATCAACACACTGATGGATTTTAAAGAGGGCTTTATAATCTTTCTTCTTCAACTCTTTGTGTGCAGCCTTTTCTTGATCCGTCGCGTTCTCCGCAAACGGTGTTACTCCTTCCTTCACAAGATCCCAAAGATCTTGATAACAGAAAACTACCTTGATCTGCTTGCACCAATTCTCATAATTCTCTTTCTTGAGAATCAGAAGACTCGCCGGAAAGTGCCCGTTCGGATAGTTCATCGCCATCACGATTTTCCTTCCTTGAATCGCAACCGGGGCTCTAGATACCAGATGTTGGAATTCAACCACAACCTATGGGAATTCCTCTTCAATCTTGATCTCAAGATTGTTAACAAACCCACAAACACGCAATGGCAATGAAAAGGATGAGAAAGAACAGCAAGAAAGAAATGAAAGAAGAAATATATGGAGGAGAGAATGAACAAATTCTGCAGAGAACTCTCTGCCCACAACTGTGGAAATTCTGTTATTTCACTTGCTAACTACAACTGTGAATACAAGCTTTAATTCTAAGCTTCTTGTTGTTACAAAATACAAGGGTTTCTCCCTATTTATAGATTTAGGTTAGCTTGCACCCCAAGCCAAAGCCCAAAACAATAAAAGCCCAAAATATCTATTTTGGAACTAAATCAAATCTAATCTAAATCATATCAAAATCAAATCTAAAACAAATCTGTGTGAAACAACTGTTTCGACTAGGGGTGGCAAAACGGACCGAGGCCCGCCGGGCCGGGCCGCCACCCGCCAAAAAATGGCGGGCTGGGCATGGATTTTGGGCCCGCCTACCCATTTCGCCTGCCCTGTCAAAACAAAAAACCCCGCAGGCGAAATACATAATGGGGCGGGGTTGGCCCGCCAGGCCGTTAAAAAAAATAAAAAATAATACTTATATTAGAAAATGCCCATGGCCCATTTGGAAAGAAAAAAAATTATATGGCCCAATATTTGTTTTAAATTATTATTATTTATGGAAGTCTTTAGTTTTAATTTAAATTTTTATATTATATTAGTTTTAGTTTAGCTTGTCATGATATTATTATATTAGTTTTAATTGTTTTAATATAATTTGGTAACATGTATGGAGAGTTGGTGTGTTTACCTTTGGAACAAGTCGAATTATTCTACTGCATTTTTGAAAAGGTAGCATGTATACTCATAGCAGGGTAATAAAATTAGTGTTGAATTATGTGGTTAGGGTGAACATTAATGTTAGTTACTGCTGTATTTCTAATTTGCTATATTAATCTAATTTGCTACTTTATCATTATTTGCTAATTTGCTATATTAATCTAATTTGGTAACATGTACGAAGAGTTGGTGTGTTAACCTTTGAAATGTAAAAAAACAAAGCATTTTAATTTATTTAAAAAAGAAGGCGGGTCGGCCCGCCGCCCGCCAACCCGCCACCTTGGCGGGGCGGGCTTGAATTTCATGCCCGTTTCACCTGGCGGGCATGCCCGTCCCGTTCTTTTTTTTGGCGGGCTTTTGGTGGGGCGGGGCGGCCCGTTTTGACACCCCTAGTTTCGACACACCCTTCGACACTTCTTCGACACTTCGACACTAGGAATTACAATTTAACACAAATAACACAATGCATTTTTAAAAACAACATTTTGTGTTCTTACATTATAAAATAAGTATGAGTTCAACAATTATATATATATATATATATATATATAGTTCATATCCTATGAGAATGTCATTTTTATGTGAGAACGTGAGAATGAATCTAAATCAATAGATTTTAAAATAAATGGTGGAGATTTTACGTGATTTTTGTTTTTCTCTCCCCTCCATTATTAAAATAAATGATGTATGAGAGAGAAAAAAAAGTGACACATAATCTTCACCATTTATTTTAAAATTTAATGGTTCAGATTAATTCTCATATTCTCACATAAAAATGACATTCTCATATGATACATACCCATATATAGTTCATATCCTATGATAATGTCATTTTTATGTGAGAACATGAGAATGAATCTAAATTAATAGATTTTAAAATAAATGGTGGAGATTTTATGTGGTTTTTGCTTTTCTCTCTCCTCCATTATTAAAATAAATGATGGATGAGAGAGAAAAAAAAGTGACACATAAGAATTTTTTACCCATATAACCATGTTTAAGTATAACATATTCCAATATACCCAGCTTTTCTTCAAATTTTCCAATCTACCCATGTTTAAAAAAAACGTGTGTTTATAGGGGGGCGCCATCAGGTTTGACTCCCCCATGTAAAATTGTCAGATGTCGCTGTTGCAAAGGGGGTCTTGATATATGTTTATAGGAGAGCGCCATTCCTTTTGGAGTCACCATTTATATTTAAAGGGGGGCGTCATTCCTTTTGGAGTCACCCTTTAAATATAAAGGGGGGCGCCATACCCCATGGAGTCCCCCTTTTAATTAATTTATTTTTTTATAATATATTATATATTAATTTTTTATGAAATATTAATTTATTTGATACAACTCTTGTATAAATAGATGGCACTCTTGGACATTCATTCACAACAAAATTGTCTTTGTATCTTAAAATTTTAGCAGATTCAATCATGTATCTCAGAAGATACGATCATGTTATTTTTTCAAGAACGAAGCCGCCGATAAGGATGTTGTTCTGGAATATCCAAAGCTTAGAGCAACTACGAAGGAATTTGAATCGATGGTTAGAAGGAGACATTGCAGATGGTGAACGAATTAGAAGTATTGAAAGACAAGTTTCTTACTTCTCGATCGAAGATGGAAATATTCGACGTGAGTGGCTACGAATTAGAAATGACAACGACGTTAGGTCTATGATGTTTGGGACTGATGATATTGTTTTGATTGTTGTAATTTCTTAGGTCTATGATGTTTCTTAATTTTTGTAACCAGTAGTTGTTATAAATATTAAATTCAAATGTTACAACTTTTCTAATGACAAAAGTAAATCTATCTAGAACTTGTTCCAACATTTGGACAATTTTTCCGTGTATGCCCGGGTAGACAACATATTCCACACAGTCTTTCCATTTTCTCATATGTGTCCATTTCAGTTCTAATTCGTGTGCTTTTGGGGCGACCCTTTTTGTTTCTTCTCGTGTCTTCATTGTGGTAAATTGTGTCCCCATGATAGGTTGGCCAATAGTCCTCACTAGCTACCACTGGAAAGTTGTTACTGTAGATACCGAATAAGTTCATAACCTTGTAAACTTCTGATAGCTGCAAGAACGGATCATGACGAGCACTAGAACATGCCGCAATGACATGTGAATAAGGCATACGGAGCGCTTGAAACTTTCCGCAGTCGCACCAATATTTATGAATTTCCACCCTGTATTGTCCCATTGGCCGACCCTCATTGTGATCCTTTGTCTCTTCAATAATGAAGCTATAATCGTGACGGTCAAACGATGTAACTCGATGTGAGGTCGCTTTATCAGTTTCGTCCTTCATAAATGTCATGCAGCTTTCGCTGAATAACTGCCCTGATTCCAAAACAGCGCTCCATTTTTTTCCTTTTGTTGCAAATAGTGACCCCAACCTGTAATAGGTTGCTCTAACTAACGCAGTGATGGGTAGGTTTCTAGTTCCCTTGAAAATGTTGTTCAGGGATTCTACAAGGTTGGTGGTCATGTGACCCCATCGACATCCTCCATCAAATGCCCTTGTCCACTTCTCCACCGGAATGTTGTCCACCCAGCTTAATGCTTATGTGTTTGACAATTTTATTTCTTCGCGGTAATACCTGAATGATGGTTAGTTTAATGCATACCTCGCGTTCACGAATTTCTTCTTGAGGGTTTTGTCTTTAAATTCCTGCATAAAATTCTGCGACATGTGTCTTATACAATAAACATGGACAGAATGAGGATTATGCCAACCATTTGCAGGATTATTATAAGCGCTGACAATAGAGGCGTGCCTGTCGGAAATCAGACATAAGTTGGGTTGCGGGGCTACATGTGTTCTGAGAATTTTGAGGAAGAAACTCCAAGCCTCACCTGTCTCACCTTCTACCAGAGCAAATGCAATTGGAAATATATTATTATTTCCGTCTTGTGCTACCGCCATCAGCAATGTTCCTTTGTATTTTCCATACAACCATGTGCCGTCCACTTGAATAACAGGTTTGCAGAAAGCAAAACCTTTGATGCACGGTTGGAATGCCCAGAAGAGGCGAGAGAATATCCTACAGCCATCCACACATGTTCCATCAGGAGTGTATGCTGGAAGCGGTTCCAATATTACAACCGTACCAGGAACATATTTTTGAAGTGCTAGCAAATACTGTGGAAGTTGATTGTAAGACTTTTCCCAATTCCCATATACATGTTCAACCGCTTTAATTCTTGCAATCCAAGATTTTCGGTAGGATGGAGTATAGTTGAACCGTGAAACGACATGAGAGATAATCGTGCACACCTTCACAGATGGATCTACTCCCACAAGGTGCAAAATCTCTTGGCAAATTAATTGGGAGCTTAGTTTACCATGATCTTGCCGATTAATATTGGTTGTACAAGTGTGGGGTGGATCAATTGAACCTATCTCCCAACAACCACTTCTCTTTAGATAGGACGCTGCTAACCGAAACTTACAAAGTTTGTTTCGACAAACAACGAAATATCAATTTGAGTCATTGCGGTTTACCTCAAAATCAACAAAATTTTCCATGTGAAACCTTATTATAGCTTGCATGCACTCTGCTTTTGTGCGGTACTGGTTCCCCACTTTCAAGACACCTTTGAACCGTATTTGAGGCGCGCGGGTTTTGGAGAGGTAATAGACATAAAAAGTTGGTCATTAGATTCGAAGTTCATTTTAGCGCTACAAGAAAGGTGGCGACCCGAGACACATACATTTCATCTACCGATAGGTGAATGTACCGTGACACTCGAAGACACGTACATGCTCTTGGGTCTACCTATTGATGGCAAGGCGGTAATGGGTGACACCAATATTGTTGGTAATGTGGTAGAAGAACTTTTAGGGGTTGCCCCTGACGACAAACAGGTAAGGGGCCAAAAATGATTAATGTCATGGCTCAAGAGCAATTATAGCGCAATAACGTTAACAGATGACTCTCCAGAAATATTCAAAGAAATAAAAACAAGAATTTATTTGATGCTATTATTCAGTTTATTTTTATTTTCGGATGCAAGTGGTAATGCTGTGCATCCTATGTACTTACCGTTATTAAGCGACATCGACAAAATAAAAACTTATAGTTGGGGGTCTGCAACACTCGCCCACCTATATAAGTCTCTATGTAACAACGCATTTGCCGGTTCGGGTAATTTTACTGGATGTGTTGTTCTTCTGCAAGCTTGGGGTTGGTCAAGAATGACCAACTTAGCGCCTGTCAGCACCAATAATTTCGGTTTTCCATACGCTACAAGGTAATGTTCTAAACCAATTCTTTAAATATCTATTTTCTGTTTTTTAATTTAATCTATTACTAAAAAATGTTGCCTTTTCAAAATATAGGTGGTCTGCACTAGGGATGAATTACGACAAATGTCCCCATTACGGCATCACCCAGTACCGAAATCTTCTAGATCATTTGGGTGAACATGATGTATTATCACTAACCTATCTATTAATGGTTATAGTCACATTTAATATTAACACATTATTTAAAATATACTAAATATTTTTTTTCCTCCTACAGTTTATTTGGCAGGCATATCTTGGTCTAGAGGTCATCCATGAAGCTAACGAACACCACTCTGTTGTGTGGACTGCAAAGGTACCGATTATCCACTTCACAACAGTTGAAATACACAACAGTGATCGTGTCAAGCTTCAGTTTGGAATGCTACAAGATATTCCCGGTCCCCCAAAATGCGTCGACGACAGATGGCACACAAGCATCCTCTCTTACCTGTGGCACTATAAGCCATGGAAAACATATGCAAAACATGAGTGCTGTGAATGGAAGCTTCGCAGGCATTTTGTTTTGAACGGAAATGTTTTGCCATATGAGAGCAAACCGTCTGTCCAGTACATGACTTGGTATATGTCAGTTTCCATTGGTTTATTTTCCCATCCTAGATATCTTGTTGACCCACGCCAGCAAGCCACATCATCACGAACTCAACAGCGGACCGATTAACCAAGCCAACATCCAACCCAACCCCCACTCACACAACCACAATTCCATGAAAACACCCCTTACCAATCCACCCCATTTCAACATGGTTATACTCAGTCCCCATACCAACAAAACCCACCACAATATCAATCATACTCCTATGACACTACAACCCAGATTAATACGGAGTATCAAACACCCAACCAAACCTTACCCACCCAGACATTTAACCCTTGACCGCTTATGACCAAGCAGGCTATCGTCCTGACATATCATCCAGCCAACCACCCCAACAAAATTATACAGGCATGGGAAACACCTTTAATCTGGACGACTTACCTAATATTGACTCGTCTGCACGGTCACTATTTCTTCAGATGACGGACGAAAACCCATTAACAACATCCGCACCTGTGGACCCGCCGCCGCCGCCACTGCGAAGAGAACGAAGACACGTACGTACACGAGGATGTGGTACGGGCGGAAATTTGCCTCGACCTCGTAGACAAAATTAATGTACTGTGTTTCGCCTTTTGTCTATGTAATTTGTATTTATTAAAAAGAAATATTTATAATGAGTAATAATTATTAAAATTATTAAATATTATTTATGAATTATTATTATTTATGTATTAATGTTTAATGTTAATTTATTTGAAAAATGTTTAAAAAAATCCGTTCACAATGGGGGCTCCAGGGGGTATGGCGCCTCCCTTTAAAATCCAAGGGGGTAGCCATTACCAATGGCGCCTCCCTTTCAAATTCAATAGGGTAGCCATTTCTAATGGCGCCCCCATGCAATGTCTTTTTTTTTTTAAACATGGGTATATTGGTATTAATGGTGAAAACATGGGTATAATGGAATTATATACTTGGAAACATGGTTATTTAGGTAAAAAATTCAACACATAATCTCCACCATTTATTTTAAAATTTAATGGTTCAGATTAATTCTCATATTCTCACATTATTCTCATGTAATACGTACTATATATATATATATATATATATATATATATATATATATATATATATATATATATATATATATATATATATATATATTGTGATTTTTAAGATTTACGTGCGTGCATAAATCTAACAAAGTAAAAAAAATATCTAAAATTATACTTAAGTTTTTTTAGATTACAAATAAATTGAACCATTTATTTTATTAAAGAACAAAAGCCAATCCATTTTTTCATCAGACATATTTATTTCCGTCTTTTCTCTTTCAAATTATAAATAGTTTTATAAAAATAAAATTTTAAATTATAATTTATTTATCATTCTATTAAAACATTAATGTTTATTTTCTATCCTACTCCTTATTACACCGTTCCTAATATAAGACGAAGTTTTTTAATTAATTAAATAATTAATATATTTCAATCTTGTAAAAAAATAATACTATTAGAAGTAATATAAATGACTATATTATTTAGAGTTTAAAGATAGTGCACTGTCAGTGTAAAGAAATATTACACAGACATTCAATCAAATTATTTTAAAGTGTTAAATCATAACAATATTTTAAAAATAAAAGTGTGATGTGACGGGATACACGTCTGTCATTGATTGACAATGTAAAAATATTTTACACTGTCGGAGTATATTCATTTTTCTCTATTATTTATTAAATAAATTTAAAAAATAATTTATTTATATTACCGTTCAAATAAAATATTTATTATTTTTTAAAAAAACTTAATGTTGTTAATAAAAATAATTTTATAATTTTATAATTTATGTTATATATATATATATATACATATATATATATATATATATATATATATATATATATATATAAAATTAATTAATTTTTTTAATTTGTATGAAACGATGAAAAACTATGGGCGAGAGTTGCTTGATTCCTATGCCCATAGTAGCCCTTACCTTAGTAATTTACAAGTAGGATAGTTACAAAGTACGTAACTCTATTCATTGACACCTAGAAACTATCGTGGCCACCTCATCCACATAAACATAATTAATCAATAATAATAGGCCAAATTCAATCGAAATTCCAAGTTAGGTGCTTCTAGAATATTCATCTTCTGTATCCGATTTTTTTACTGTTCATCAAAATTGAAAAACCCTAAAAATGAAAATTTCCCAAATCTGAATGGATTTCTGTGCCCTAATCTATATCTCATCGATCATCCACTATCAACAGGATCTCCTTTCTTTGCCGGAGGCGGCTGAGCCACCGTATCATTTCATCGCCTTAGCTTAAAAAAGAGCGAAAATCTGGGGAAGCCAAAGAAAGTGAAGAGGAGAGGGGAAGAGATGGAGGGTTTAGCTCCTGAGGATTGCGTCGTAGGATCCATTGTATGGGTGCGAAGAAGGAATGGTTCTTGGTGGCCGGGTCAAATACTGTGCTCTGAGGACCACTCCGTCTCTCATCTGACCTCGCCTCGTTCCGGAACTCCCGTTAAGCTCCTTGGAAGAGAAGATGCCAGCGTGTAAGTGACTTTGCATCCATTCTGTTTACTAGTTTTTCTCAAAGTCAGGTTTTTGTTCTTTGTTGCTACCTGTAGTTAAATTCATGTTTTTTAGATTGTTTTGTGTTTAATTTAGCAACTTGGAATCACGTTAACAGAAAGCTTTTCTGCAGAGTAGATATTTTGTGTGATAAAATTAAGAAGGCTTGTTGTTTGGGTATATTCAATGAATTGATTGTGTCGTCGGCGGCAGCTATTTGTAATGTTTTTATTGATTTGCACTTGTTTGTGTTGATATGTTTTTAAAACAGAGATTGGTATAATTTGGAGAAATCCAAGCGTGTGAAGCCGTTCCGATGCGGTGAATTTGATGCATGCATTGAAAGGGCGGAGTCTGCCCAGGGTATGCCGTTGAAGAAAAGAGAGAAGTATGCACGCAGGGAAGATGCTATTCTCCATGCTCTCGAACTCGAGAAGCAAATAGTGAAGAAACAAGATAAGTTAGGTATTGCTTCTGATTAAACCAATTTATGATCATATAATACTATAAACTGTAAAGAAGGGCTTAGTTACACATCTTCAGAAACTTTAAGAAATTAGTAGGGGAAAACGGGGAAAACATAATTGCACGCAACATGGCATGGCAATATATTGGAAAAGAGACTTGCAGGACTCTGTAGGGTCTAATTTGACTTCTGACAGCTCTTGTCTTCGTATGATCCAATTTTTTTTCAAAAACTTATAGTTGAACAAATGATGTTCTTTACATGGGAATTACAATCCAAGCTAATCGAAAAATTCTGTCTTGGATTGAAGAAAATTTAGATGAGTAATTGAGTGAAAAATATTTAACAAAGTGGTGCTTGTATTGAATTTTAAACTGGTAACAATTTGGCAATTGGCATGTCTTATAACCGGCTGTGTTTTGTTTTTAGGTACTGGGCAAACAGGCGCAGCATTCCGAGCGAAGAGGAGCAGATGTGTGTATTTGCCAGCTGAGTCCAGTGATTCTCTGGATTACAATGAAGCTCTAACCCATGTTCCCGTATCATCTTCCCAACTTGGAGGGGAGTATCTATATGGAAGTCCATTTGCTGAGGAGAGTGAATCTGCTTTTCTGAATGATGTTGAATCAGACTCTTCTGAAACTGCTTCTATTAATTCTGAATCAGATTCTTCTGAAACAGAACTAGACAATGACGAAGAAATGATTATATATTCAGGTTTGTCTTCTAGTATACTTCTGCTATCCTTAGGCTTTTATCTTAACAAAATGATATTATGATCAAATGGTCACAACTTGAAAAAGAAAAAGATTCGTATTCTCCCAATATCTGTTTATTTGCAGCTGTTTACTTCCTTCACACTAATATATTTCTTTGCTGAAACTCGTGTTAGTTTTCCTTTTTGTACTATTGCACAGGTATTGATAATAAATTATATATGTGAAAATTATAATTCTTATTCGTCATTCTATACATTCTCACACTATTCATCATTTCTTTTCTTTAAAAAAATTGTAAATTTGAGCAGTGACTGTATCATTGCAAATTGCTTACAATTGGCAGAGCACAATATGAAAATTCCTGCCAATGCCCTGCCCACAATACCTCCCTCCCCTCTTTCTATTTCACCTCTTCTGATGAAATAAACAAATGATTTTGCAATATTTATTGTCAAGGTGTTAAAATTAATATTAGAAATGTGTCCTAGATTGGCCAATGTACCCTAAAAAATAGTGTTTTGGGATTTTTTTGTTCCTTTGGAAAATACTTTTTACATTACATACGTGATCAGCCCCTGAAGAAAAAGTGCCGGGGGGCTAAATTAAATGTGCTGTACGGATGTTATTTGCTAAGGCCTAAAGACATTAGTCTGAGAACAGAGGAAACTGAGATATAGAGGTGTAATTGTGACCATCATGTATCTTTTACTTTTAACTAGACAGGATGCATATCAAACCCATTTATGATTATTTCTAGTTTCTGCTGTGTGTTGTCAACTATAAAATTTTAAAGAAATGGTTGACAAATGTTACAGGTGGACTTGCAACAGGATATTATATATTAATCTGTCCATTTTTCAAATGTTACACGTGGACTCGTGGATGATGGTTGCATGCTTCTTGTGACATCATGTAGTGATACTTCAACAATATTTTCTAGTCAATGTAGGATAGGCTGTTTACCAATTTTTTTATTAGAGGTTAAAATAAGGATAGTTGTATGCAATGAAAATTTTAGGTAACAAAGTTGTGAAGATTCTCTGTTTTTTTCCCCTTCAAATTTCTTTTAAGAAAATGGCTTTTTTCATTCCATTATTGTTTTCTGTTGAGACGGAACCTTTATGATAAAAAATAAGTACGTAGCTGGAGGATCAAGAGTACTCCTAGAAAACATAGGCTCACTTAACATTCCAGACAATTTGAAAATCATAGAGACACTGCTTTAAAAAACTTGACGTGATTTATAATGGAGTGTGCTTTAAAGTTACCCAATTCTATAATTTATATGGTTTGAATTCATACACGGTTTCCTTTATAACTTGTAATTGAATTGAACATAAATTTGTCGCTATGAATTTATATTTGTGAGTCCATTTTAAATCCATATGGCAGTGATCTAATCCTCATTTTGACCATTATTTAAATTTTAGAATGTCTTACCTTCTGGGTTCGCATTGCTCTTGGTGGACATTTCTGTTTTTAACTTGTTCTTTGAGTTTTGTGTTAAACTGTTTAGTTTTAATCCTATATCACATCATTTTTCTTTCTTCTGATGTAACTTTATAACTGCAGAAACTGGGCATGATGCCGAGGAACTAGAAAGCACTAGCAGCGAGGAGGCTGATGAGTTAGCGTTTTCCAGTGACATGCCTCACCTCTACCCGCGGGAACCTAGACCGTGTAATGAAGCTGTATCCAAATGGCAATTGAAAGGAAAGAGGAATAACCGAAACCTTGTAAAAAGGTCTGCTGTTGCTTCTGAAAGGAGAGGGGCTGTTTTATATGGAGCAGATGTTGAAGGACAGAGACGGCATTTAAATCACCAGAGGTCGGGGGTTAATTATCCTTCCTACAGAAATGATTACAGTGATGCTCCCGATGATACTGATCAAATGTTTGGATCAGAAGATGAATACTCTCCAACTCCTAGAGCAGTTGCAAAAGGTCAAAATAAAAATTTTCGCGGTGTTGATTGGGATGAATGGCCATGGGAGGATCAGCCTGCTTTGAAAGGATATTCGGCTCCATTATATAGCGATCATTATCAGTATGATGGGATGAAGAGGTCAGTGCTGGTAGATGTAGACTTAAAGGTTCAAACAAGTTACAAGAAAGAGCCCGTCCCTATTGTTTCTATTACGAGTAAGTTAAACGGGAGGTCTATAATTGGACGCCCAATCCAAATTGAATCCCTCAAAGATGGCTCAACTGACAATCTATTTTCTGCAATTGACGACTACAGTAATGACTGGATTGGCTATGAGGGAAGTAGTGTACTTCCACCAGCTTGGAGGACTGCGAGGAGAACAGCTAACTTCCGTGTCCCTCGTCCCCATATACAGTCATCAAATGTCGACGAAGACTTCTCCATCGAACAAGAAAGGAATATTGAATATAAGAGATTAAACAGTGGAAATTCCAGTCATAATGCAAACCACTGGAAGAAGAATAACCTTAACGGTGTTGGGCCCTCAATTGACAAGAAGTCCTTTAAAAAGAGTGCGAAAAAAGCGAGCTTGTCATCTAGTCAGAAAACCAGAACCCTTTCCTCTTTATCTATTGAAGATAATCTTAGCAGAAAACAATCACTTACCAGAAGCTTTTATCAAATAGATAAGTTGAGTAAACCAGAAGTCTCCGGGATCACTACTGTAGCTTGCATACCAGTTAAATTAGTATTTAGTAGATTACTTGAGAAAATTAATAGGCCACCTTTAAAGGTGTCGACAAATGTGGATGCGTTGAATACCGGTGTGGAGAGAAAATCGTAGGTTACATGTACATTGTTATAAATTAGAATAATAATCTTGCAGTGGTGACACAACAAGTTGGTTTTCTTATTTCCAACTGAATACAAATTTTATTTAATTTTTTCTTGGTATTTTGAGGATGAGTTTGATGTATAGACCCCAATTCATTCTGTAGATAGATGAACAGAAGATACATGAAGTCATTTTGCTCCCTTGTAGTACAAAATTATTGCATGTTGTTTTTTCTGAGGTAATGTCTTGTGCAAAAAGCATTATTGTTGGACACTAAATGCTGCTTCTATTTAACTATTGATAGCTATTGCAGTATTGTATCTTGTTTTTGTGCTGATTAAATTTTGGCGGTTCTCAATCCACTATGCCATAATGCGAGGTTTTTAGAAGTGTTTTTTGGGTGATCCAGTTATGTATTTTGACATATTTGAATATAGTAGATTGAGATACTATCCAAAGTATATTGCAGGATCTCAAATTTGTGGGATTGGTAACACTGGATCGGATGAAGGATTCATATCACCAATGATATCACTTACAAACAAAACTGTGCAAAAAACAGCTGATCACTAAAATGCATCATTAGTTGAAAAGTGGTTCTTTTTGAGTGAAAGTTTAATATCGAGGCTTAAGTATATCTAATCTAATCCGAAAGAAGAATGTGCATATGGACTGAACCATGAATTTGAATTCTTTTTATATTTGTATTATCTTTATATTTGTATTATCTTTCTCCTCTCTGTATCTCTATTTTCTAACCACATTCTTTTGAATTCTCTTTATATCTGTATTATCTTTCTCCTCTCTGTATCTCTATTTTCTAACAACATTCTCTTTCACAAATACTTATCTTATGTACTGAAGAGAGGCCATTAGAGGGGAGGCATTTTCATTATAACAATTGAGATTTATTTTATTAAGTGGTGTCGGTTACATGAATCAACTTTTGTCATAATGTTTTACTCAAAGTCATGTTTCTATTCAAATCGTTAATCTAGATATTTTTTCAATAATTTTTATAGGTTTTTTTCTACATGTCCAAACTATCCAAGTTTTCTAATACTATTTCAATTTTATATTTGTTACAACTTGGAATCACAAGGTTGTCTTTTATATTTGTTGCAACTTGAAATCACAAGATTGTATTTTATATTTGTTAGAGAGATGGGGGAGGGGGGAGAGCAGCAAAATGAGATATAACTATCAAAACAGAAGAAAAAAAATTAAAAACTTTCGAATGTAACTGGTTGCACTATTATGCAAACCAGAGCTACATTCAACTATTGAGTCAGTTTATGGAAAAAATACTACAGGTGTAACTAGTTGACATATTATGGCAATCGGTTGCACTTAACTACTGTAAGTTCTGTTTGACAAAATACAAAGGGGTGTAACCGGTTACACTTGTCAACCGGTTACATGCGCGTGAATTAGTTTTTTCTCTTAACACACCACCTTAATTCATGTGCTCTAAGTCTTTCATGACCATTAGCTTCTTCAATCTCTTGAACACTTCACTTATGACTCATTTGGTCAGTAAATCGGCAATTTGGTCTTCATTTCTACAATACCCCAACCTTAATCTTCCTTCAATAATAAGTTCTCTCAAGTAGTGAAATCTCATCTCAATATGTTTGCTTCTCCTATGTGTAATGAGGTTCTTAGCAAGGTTTATGGCAGAAAAGTTATCAACGATGATCGTTATAACGTCATCCTCTCGCTGCACTGTTCCTTCAACAAATTCTCAACCACACAGTTTGGCACACATACAACGAAGCTGCAATGTACTCAGCCTCACAAGATGAGAGCGTCACTACCGGTTCCTTTTTTCAAACACCGAGAAATTGGTGTTTTTTTGAACATAAAGATGTATTCGACTGTAGATTTTCTATCATCTTCATCTCCGCACCAATTGGAATTGGTAAATTCAAGTAAATTGTATTTTCTGCAATTGTACATTAATTCTGCAACCAACTGAACCTTTGACGTATAGTAGAATCCTCTTGACAGCTGCAAGAGACACACCTTCGGTCTCTCCATGAATTCTCTCACAATACCGACACTCAACACCAAATTCAGCGCGTGTTGCACAAATAACGCAGTGTCCAATCAGCCTCTAATACTGAGTTGGATTAAAGTCTTTCTCATCCTCATTCTTTGACAACTGCAGCCTCGGTTCAGACGGGGTAATGACATTATTACAATGCTACATTTTAAACTTCTTCAAAATCTCAATCGCATACCTTCTTTGGTGCATGAACAGTTCCTTCTTGGACTTTTAAAACTCAATGCCAAGGAAGTATGTCATGAAGTCCAATCCGCTCATCTCAAACTCCTTCATAAGTTCACACTTAAACTAAGAAATGCATCCTTCATCGTTGTCTGTAATCAACAAATCGTCTACATAGAGACGTAGGATTATCAAACCTTCATTTGCATCCTTCTCCACATACACGCCATGATCGGATACCACTTCTTGAAGTCTGTCTCCTTTAAGAAATCATATATCCTCTTGTTCCAAGCTCTTGGAGCTTCTTTCAAATCGTACAACGCTTTCTTTGATTTGTAGAACTTTGACTCTTGGTTTTTCATAACAAAACCAGAGGGCTATTATACATAAACCTTTTCTTCAAGCGGTTCGTTCAAAAACACAAATTTGACGTCCATTAGATAAAGGATCAATTGTTGTTGTTTGCAATTCCAATAATCAATCAGATGATTTCAATTCTAGCCACCAGTGCAAATACCTCTTCAAAGTCTATGTCTTCACTTTCCGAAAATTCCGTTGCAACTTATCGAGCCTTGTGTTTGATTATTTCACCCTTGGGATTTTCCTTCACTTTGTACACCCATCTTACACCAATTAACTTTTTTACTTCCGGTAGATCAACTAGCTCCCAAGACTTGTTCTTCTTAATCGATTCTAACTCCTCATTCATAGCATAAATCCATTTTGGATCACTTAAACCCTCCTTCATTTTAACGGGTTCATATTTGTTCATAAGCCCAAAATGGACGAAATCACCATTATCATTGATTTCGTTATCTTGGAACATCTCACAATCTTGGTGTTTTGCAGAAAAATCTGTTTGTCTTGTTGATCTCCTCACATTATCTTCTAATTGAGCTTCAACGGGGGATGGTTCTGCCTTCCACCACTACAGGAATAAACTTTTCACTAGTGTAATCGATTGACATGTTATAACAACTGATTGCACTCTGCTGCAACTGCTTAATTTCGTCAAAAATGGTGTCTATGCTGATCACGATTCTTCTGTTTTGTGCATCATATAACTTGTAACCACCGATAGAGTAATACCTTACAAGTATCATTCGTTCTCCTTTGTCGTCAAACTTCTTTCTAAGTTTATCCAGAATATGTCTATATCTCATCGAGCCAAACACTCTCAAGTGTCTCATGTTCGATTTCAATTCGGACCAAGATATTTCCAGTGTGATCTTCTCAAACTTCTTTGTTGGACAACTATTCAACAAATATGTATTTGTGGACAACACTTCTCCCTATAACTCTTTCGATAAGTTTTTCCCTTTCTACATGTTTCTCACCATGTTCATGATCGATCTATTCTTCCCAAAATCATTCGAGAACTTTGATTTTGTGACTGCTCTACCTTTCAACCATGGACTTAAACTTCTTAAACACTTCAAGTACCTCATCCTTTCTCTTGATTAGGCACGTTCATCATTTTCTACTATGATCATCAATGAACGTGATAAAATATCTATTGCCACCAATAAAATCAACTTGCATCGGTCCACACATATTGAAATAAACCACCCCAAGATGACACTTGGTTCTACATCCTGCACCCTTGCAGAATTTTCCCTTATGTTACTTCACTTGCATACATTTTTCACAAATTTTAGTCGGTATATTGATCAATGACTGTTTGATAACCATCTTGTTCCTTTGCAAGGCGTTGATATCTATACAGTTGAGATGCCCAACCCTACAATTCCATAACCACTCTTCTCTACTAGTTGCTCTAGCAAGACATCTATGCTCTATAACCTTCATCTCAACTTTAAAAGTTCTATTGGGAGCCATATGAGCCTTTAGGATCTAAGCTTTGGTTGTGTCTGTAACGCATAACTTCTCCTCCATATGAATCTTGTAATGCTTCTCAAGTAATTGGCCACCACTTATAAGATTACACTTAATTCTAGGAATATAAAACACATCATTTATCAAAGAATATCTACCATCCCTTCTCTCAATCGATACATCACCTATCTATTCTGCCGCTAGAGTGGTATTATTCTTGAACTTAACCTTGTTCTTTAAGGCACAATTTATTGTAACAAACCAAAATTTTCTTCCCGTCTTATGCATTGAACAACCAGAATTCAAATACCATTGATCGTTGCACTGCACTACTTATTTCAAAGTCACTATTGCATTTTCTTTAACATGTAACCAATTGGCATAAAACTACAACTGATTGCACTTTAGTTCTACAATGTTTTTTTAATTGTTGTTGTTGGTGTCTTGCAACCTGTTTCTACTGCATTCTCCTTCTGTGATCATGACCAATAGTGTGTTCTCACCATCAAACTCTTGTCTTGCAACTCTAGCTTTATCTTCTTGAGGTTCCTTCTTATTGTTATTTCACTCTCTTGCAAAATTACCAAGCTTTTGACAATTATAACACTGCACACTGCTCTTGTCAACCATTCTTTTTCCTCCTCTATCTCTTACATTGCCTCCTCTAGAGTTGTTTGATCTAGTAGCCCTATTGCGAGTGTTTTCACCCTTTTGGAAAATTGAATTCTTGGAATTTTAGGACTCTCTTCCTCTAAAATTCTGAAAGTTCCCTTTACCTTTATTCATGAGCCACTTTTCCTTCACCTTCTTGTCTCTCTCATTAAAATAGGATTGCAAAGAGATCTCTGTCTTTGGCTTATCAACATTCCTTTCCTCTATTCTCTGCTCATGCACTTCTAGAGAGATACGCAACTCCTATTTCCTCATCAATGCAAGATCTTTCGATTCCTCAATCTCAACCACTACATTGTCATATTTTGACATCAAAGAATGTAAGATTTTTGCGACAACATAATGCTCCGTGATTGTTTCTCCACATGTCTTTACTTGGTTTACCAACTGAGTAATTCTCATCGTAAAATCGTTGATGATCTCCTTCTTCTCCATTTGAATCAACTTAACTTGTCTTTTGTGAGTTTGTAACCTCACAACCTTTGCCTTGTCAGCTCCTGCATACGACTTCTCCAAGATTTCCCATGCTTACTTCGATGATTCGCAAACACCAACTTTTTCAAAATTATCCGCATGAACACATTAATGGATAAAAAATAATGCCTTGTAATCTTTCATATTCTCCTCCTTATGCTTAGACCGTTGTGCATCTATTGCATCTTCTGCAAGTGTAGTTACCCCATTTTTTTATCACTTCAAGAACATCTTGATAGCCAAATAACACCCTCATTTAATTGCACCACTTGTTGTAATTCTTCACTTTGGGAATTGGGAGATTTGTATGGGTTCGTTCATTAGAAACAAATGTCATTTTCTCATACTAGGTGTTTGATGGATCGAACCGGGATCTTGATGCCAAATGTTAGAACTTGAAACCACAAGGTTGGTGAATAATTGAGTGTGGAGAGGGAGAGAGTGATAGAGTAATTAAAGGTGAAAATTTATTGGCATTAATCATTAATGAACTACCCAAAAGTGTATTTATACAACAAAAAATGAGATACAATTATCAAAACATAAAAAACTAAAAACTCCCAGATGTAACCGGTTGCACAATTATGCCAATCGGTTACATTCGGCTAGTGAGCTAGTTTTTGGGGAAAATACTACAGGTGTAACCAGTTGACATATTTGATCGCGACTCAGCGTATTGGTCGGATTACTGCTGCAAGTATACAACTTATCGCGTAGTTTTAAAAGATTGACGAACCCACAGGGACTAAAAATCAACCTAGAGTGATCGATTATTGCGGTGTAAAGCTAAGGCTAGATTTGGCAGTGAAAGAAATTTGGTTTTTAACGGGATTTGAAAAACAACAATAAGGACGAGACCGAAGAATGATTTCCGTGCTCCTTGGGGACTCCGTAAAATTCGGGTGTTAACAAAGGTTTTGAAGTTGATCTGTAGGAAATACCGGTTTAAAGGCTCGGTCTCATGCTCTCGCGGTATTAACCAAGCCACGCCTAGTGACCCCAAGATTTTGCTCTCGCTCACTCGGTAATTAAAAGGCGCGCTTTGAAAACTAACATAACCTAAATGAGGTCCTAAAGCGCTATCGCTGCATTTAGTCTCAATGTTCGATGCCTACTATCGGGCGATTACCTCAAACTCTCGCTCTATTGGACACGCCTTGGTGCGTTTCTCACTCTTGTGACAAAACGCTGGTAAACAACCTCTCGCTCTCACGACAAGGCTGCTTAAATTCAGATTAGACACCAAAACCAGAATTTTGAAAACAAAAGTTGAACACCGATGACTCTACAGAGTCCCGTCGGAACGACGGTCCTTAATCTACGGACTCATGCAAATCTACTCAGACATATTTAACCCTAATACTAACACAATATCATTGCTGAATTTTAAGGCAAACATGTTGATTAATTTAGATAATGTTCAGACTTATGATTTATTAGTAAAACAGGTTGTATTGCATACAAGTACAGTTAAATAATGCAGTAAAATAAATAGAATGTAAATAACCTAAAATGCGAAGAAAATATACGAAAAGTAAATCTTCTATTAATTGCAATTGATCCAAGTGTACATCATCAACACAGAAAAGAAAATACAGCAGTTGTATCAATCACTCGATATGAGTGACCGATCCTTTGGAAAGTAATGTAAGTGGGTAGGCTAACGAAAATTCTGCAGCGCTTCCGCGGGGTTCTTGGATCTCTAAATGCAGACCTCTGATGGTCTATTTATAGAAAGAAACTGGCTCCAAGAACAAAATTTTGAATTTGAAGTTTAACTTACAAACTGCCAGAACTGCCTCTGAAAAACTGCTCCCGCGCACAATGGCGACCGCCGTAGGCATAATGGCGAACGCCATTCAGTTGAACTTGAATTTTCCTCCTTTTTTGCTATGGCGAGCGCCATTCCTTTTGCATTGGGGATATGGCGAGCGCCATTCAGTTCAGGCTGGGGCATAATCATGCATTTCCTTCACTTTTTCTTCTCTTTTGGCTCAGTTCTTGTTCTTTCCTTCTATAGGGCTGATATAGGACATGTCAAGGAAAAATGAAAGAAAACATAAGTAAATAATGCATAAAACGATAACGACTCGATAAAAATACAATTAAACATGCACAAATTAAATCGAAATAAATGATACAAAATCCAGTCATCAAACTCCCCCACACTAAGACTTTTGCTTGTCCTCAAGCAAACTCCCAATGTAATAAAATAGTAAGCATGATGTTCGACTCTTAGGCACGACAAAAACAATCTAAGCACAAGGTTGCTAGGCTAAAGTAAAACGGATAAGTACTGGATAGTGAAAACAAGGATACCGTAACGACACGACTCCACAAAAGCGGACGAATACTACCTTCCTATGCAATACTAATTCAAGTCATGACATTATAACTAGACCTATATCCTTCATCTTATTTCACCTCTTTTTCATTCTCGTGCAATCACATTAAGCCCGTTATCCTTTGTATTTACATGGTAAGCGAACCTGTTAGTGTTTCATGATCTCTTATTCAACATAATTTTTTTTTCTTTTTCGCACATTATGCTTTCTTTTGCTTATGAATTTCAAGAGTCCGAACCTTTAGGCTAAATGGTCGGGTGAGGACCACCTAACTTAGCGGGAACACGTCTTTCATTTGTTTTTTCTATAAAAATCACATTATTCAAATTTTTGAGATCAACACATATTTGCATCGGTTCATCACTTAGTTCGTACACAAGGATGGTGCTGACTGCTAGTATAAACTAATAAAGAGGCTACTTCTAAGAAACTAGGCATAAGGTCATGGCATAATGTCTATTTAAACCGATATCACATACTTAGGGAATCTAAGGTGTAGGAACGATACTGATATTTTCAAAACTTTCCCAAGTCCGCCTACCTAGCCTAAATCAAGGAATGAAACAACCTATACTATATGTGTCATGCCATTGAGTCAAAACAAAAATTTTGAAATTGGGGTCAAATAAGGGAGTTATTAGACACAGGAAAAACGTAAAGTAAAAACGACTCAAACGTGCATATGACTCGATAAGGAAAATGAACTAAACTAGAAGGCAAGGAATAAATAAAAGTAATAAACGGCTCCTCCCCCACACTTAAACTAGACATTGTCCTCAATGTCTTAGCCTAAGGTGAAAGAAAGAGCGATAAAACCTGGATATGTCAATGATAGCGAGCACTGCCTCCACGAGAATGCCTATCCTGCTTGAAGGTTGGGTTGTCCTGGGGCACATGCTGGACACAGTCTGCAATACGGTTCACTTCTCTGCGCAATCCCGCCATCTCGGAGACAACATATTTCAAATCCATCTGAGTTATCTCCATAAACTCATATTGCCTCCTCTGCATATCCTGCATCTACACATCACGCACGACCTCTCTCTCTCTGCTGCTTAGGCTCTGACAGAACTTCATCCAATGATGAATGAATACCTGCAAAATCAGAAAATGGTGTGGTGTGTGCTTGGGTGCTAGACCCAGGTATGTCAGTGGTATGGCTATGGGTACGGGGCTGCTCAGAATGCTGCCTGATGACGTCACGGTAGTGCCACTAGTGCAGGAAAGACTTTTTACATCGGGCTAAAAGCACATTTTACATCGGGTCTGGGTCCGATGTAAAGCCAAGCGATGTAGTAAATCAAAGATATTTTACATCGGTCCATAGTCCGATGTGAAAAATATATCTACTACATCGATTGACAGTTTAGTCGGATATGAAATATGGATTTAATTTTTTTTATTTAAAATAAATGGATATTTTACATCGCTTGGCTTCCAGAACCGATGTAAAATGTATGTTTTTTACATCAGTTGACTTCCAGAACCGATGTAAAATGTATGTTTTTACATCGGATGACTTCCAGAACCGATGTAAAATGTATGTTTTTACAATGTGATTTGGAGTATATGACCTCCAAACTTCCCCTACTTCACTATCTCTTTCTCTGCTCAACATTTATACCATCTACAGAAAATGATAAATTAGCATAAGCATTTCCTATAGAGTTGTGGTTTATGGATAAAATAAGGGGAATAGATATAATAAATACTTTGAATATGATAATGTGGTAATATCAGCATTAATAACATGATACAAAAACACTAAATACTAAATCATATTCATCGAAACAAAGACACTTAATCTTGAGAGATAATTGAAGATACTGTAATATTAGAAACTAAATTATAGTTGTTTATTCATAGTTATTTCTTTCCAAATAAGAGAAATGTCAAGAAGTTTCCAGAGAATTTCAACTGTCTAGAACATAAATGATAGTTGTTAATTTATAGATTTCAAACCAGTGTGTTACATTTGCATCCATATATAATAAATGATTATAGACATAGAACAAGCTTTGTCGCGCCAATACTGAGTCAATAAGCTCGATAGCCAGACAAATTCACTTTATGCTTCATTTTAGACACTTCACACCAAATCTTTTGGATGTTTAGCTGACACTGGCAAATGTTACTATTGTCTTAAATAATTTATTAGATAACAGAAATAACTATGAAAATAACAATGGTTTTTAAAAGATACTTAACACATGGTTGTCCAAGGATCTTCCTTGTAAGGACTCAGTTAATGTTGATTATATCACCATCCTGCAAATAAAAGAATGTATCAAGAACTTTTCACCCAAGATATATAATTATTATAAAAGCTCAGAGTCATGAGGAAGGACCTCAGGCGAATGGGAATCTGGTATTCCATGGCAACCTACACTGCTAAGCCTAGCTAGATACTGAAACTTAAACCCGATCCAGATATCAACAAAGAACACAGCATATCGACCGAAGAAGAAATGAACATTCCAAATCAGCACGAACGAAATGGTAGCTACTGGTAGCTAGGGGTGGAAATAGGCTGGGTCGAGCTAGGCTTTGCCAAGCCTAAGCCTGGCCTGCCAAAAAAACTGAAGCCTAAGCCTGGCCTGTAGCCTGTCATAGGCTTATTTTTAGGCCTGAGTCTGGCCTTTTCTACGGCCTGGTTAGCCTGTTAGCCTACATAAAAGCCTATTATTTAGAAATATGTAAATACGCAATTAAAATAATGTTCAGATAGACTAACAAACTAAAAAATCAATGAGACTAAAAGTTTGTTTGCATTGACTTATTTTAACATACATATTAGCATAATTTTTGTGAGACTATTTGTTTAAGATAACTTATGAAAACAACTTATAACATTGTTCATAAGGTGTTTTTATCTTATTTTCATAAGTTCTCAAATATAACCAATTTTTATTTATATATTTTAACTCAAAGTAAAAACATAACATAAGATAATAAAAAAATTATTCATATTTATTTAAATAGGCCGGCCTGTTAGGCTTAAAAGCCTTTTTTCATGGCCTGAGGCCTAGCCTTTTTAACTAAATAGGCTTATAAAAAAGCCTAGGCCTTTTCTATTTAAAAAAATAGCTTGGCCTGGCCTGAGCCTGTGTAGGCTAGCCTGTAGGCCCCTGTTATCGGCCTGGCCTACTTCCACCCCTACTGGTAGCATGATTGGCCATAACTGTCCATATGATTATCATCACTGCATAAGTATGTGCACTTTACAAGTCTCCACAAGCCATTATTAGGCACACTGTCATGTTCTCTTTTAATTCCACATTTGGTTCTTAAAAGAAAAGTTAAGATAGTTTAAGATAACATCAAGATATTGTAAGTTATTTTCATTTAATCTAAAAACACGCACCAGTTATTACCGACCAAAACTAGAATCACTGGATTATGCAATATTCTATTCTAGAAATTTAAAATGTCTACACAAAATACAAATGCTGAATTCAAGTAACATATTTACTGAGAACAACTACCATTGCAGAAACAGGAAGCCAACCTCCATGTTGCTGTTGTGCAAGATCCAATAGAGGGATCACAGCAGATTGCTTATAGTTGGATGAATGGTGAGATAAAATCTCCTTCACCTGTAATTAGCACATATTAAAATCAGCCGAAGTTTAATCTTAAAAACACCAACTGGAACTAAATAGGATCATATACACGGTGCCAAAACTGAACTAAGAATCCAAAACTCGTAGAAGCATTGCATATATTCATAAATTCTACACTATCTTGGGCAATATTCCCTACTCCAATTAGAAGCTTTAACGCAATATGTCAAACTCGGTTAATAAATTCAACAAACTTAAGAGCAAACCTAATCAAGCAAAAGCTTAATGAGCTTAATAATAACTACATATTGATAATGTATCGTTTATATTGAGGATACTGGATACCCACAATCCAAGTTTGAAATTTTAGAATTGATTAACAATGAAACATTACCTTTTCTTTGTTGGCATTGTTGAATTCCCAAGGAAGATTGGGGTTGTTATCCGGAGAGTCAAGGTGCTGCAGCCAAACTCAAAAATTAATGGAATCAACCATCGCAACCATGAAAAGGAAAAGCATTAACATAAGATAAATGAGACTTACATAGTTGAGAACGGTTGAGAAAACCCTCGCTGGCTGTGAAAAGGGGAAAAGGAACAAAATTGAAAATTGAAAACAGGAAGATGAAATTGAATTGTGAGATTGAGGGAGATTGAGAAGAAAACCTGACGGAAAATCTGACTGGTCTCGTTGAGACGATTCGCGGCTAAGCGTGCCAACATTTTGGGAGAAGCGAGAAGAAACCAAACCACCGATCGGAGAGAAGACTATGAGAGAGAGAGTTTACCGTATTAAAGGCCCCTTCAGACTATGTTAGAGAAGAAGAAGAAGGTCGTTGTGGATTAGGGATCAAAGAGTTTACCATATTCAAGGCGCCTCTGGATTTCTTGTCATCTTCGTCTTCAAGCTTCTCAATATTGACTGGAGCAATTCACCGCTCCGAAGGTTGGTTCGTTTCTTCCAAAATCTCCAGTTTCGCATTGTCGCTTATTACCAATTGATTGTATGGATGCTGAGACAATATATACCTAACCTTCTGGACTCGGACTTCGCGTAATCATCCTTTAATTTTTGTTATAGCTACCTAGGGTTTCTGAGTAGATTGAAGATTTAGGTTGATTAGTGAGAAATTGAATAAAGTTATGGAGAAATCTGAAACAACGAAGAGGATACAAGTTCAACGACATGATTTTTATATGGTTTGGCCGACGTAGCCGCCACCGTGAGGCGTGCCGGCGCGGCAACGTAAGGTCACTTTTCCGGTGAGGAAACCCATCTTCTGCTTCTGCTACGGTGATGGAGACGAAGATGAAGATTTGACTAGGGTTTTAGTGAGGCGTGAAGAAACAAAAAGAAATGATATTTAGGTTTGTAAGTGAAAATTGACTTTTTCACATCGGTTGCTTCTAAGTATGATGTAAAGGTCCATGTTTCACATTGGGTTTAAATCAAGTACCGATGTGAAATCCTTTATAACAAAATTTCATATTATTTACAAAACTGCCACCTTGTTATTTTTTTTATCAGAAGACTTAATAATATCAGTGCAAAGTCATACCCGATGTAAAATCCTTTATAACAAAACTTTATATTATTTACGAAACTACCACCGCATTATTTTTCACATAAGTGAAAATAAATGTTTGATGTAAAATCCTTATATTAAATATTTTTCACTTCAAATTATTATGTAACCTGATGTAAAATGCTTTGACAAATATTTTTTACATCAAATATCTTGAAACCTGATGTAAAATCATTTAACCAAATGTCTTATTTTTAGTAGTGTGCCTCTCATCGCTCTCTGCCTCTAAATCACGGGCTCCTAGATCAAATAGCCAATTAGTGCTCTGACGCACATTTATACGCTCAGAATTTGGCAAAGAAAAACCTCGGAACTCATGTGTACGGACCATAAAGTGATACTTGTTACGATGCAAACTCTTGACAAGTCGCACATTACGGCAGAAGTCAATGTCAGCATAGAGACAAGGTAGACTCTCTTCGTTTTCTAAGTCGGCTTCTAAACCTAAAGAGATAGCAATGGCAGTAATGATACCGCCTATGCAGATGGAACCGCCGGCTCTTTTCGCTACACTAATAAAATAGGCTAGGAGGAACGATGTAGGATTCACACAGGTTTGGAAAAGAGCACAGTGAATAAAGAATAGGTCCTTAGAATTCACGTTCCCTGGGTTTTCTCTTCCAAAAATGGTGGAGGCGAGGGTACGATGGAAGTAACGAATAGCGGGGTTATGGATGGTCATGGCTTTCAAGCCCTCCCATTTGGCGGTTCTTGTGTTAGTTATTTGATGCCAGAATTGGAAGGCTCCTTCCTCCCAGTCACTGTCCAAGGGTGCTTTAGTTGCAAGACCCTCACAGGTAGGAAAACCAAAATATTCAGCTATCTGCTCATGAGTTAGCGAATAGTCTACGTTAAACATTATGAAATAAATGGTTCCGGTGGTGCGGTTTATATCATGGACATAGCGGGCTGAACTAAGAAATTCATAAGTAAGCCTAACGGAAGAGGGATTAAACATGGAGCAGAAACGAGTCATACCTAAGTTCCTGAGCATCCACGAGACACTATCATAAAGACCTAAGGTGCAAAGAGTTTTCGGTTCTGGATATCTTGTGGCATAGACTGGCCTTTTGGATACTCGGAGAAAGTTCGAACGCATGGTGGCTCCAATTATTCCTCGGGGAACTCAATGCCCATGTAATCTATCTCTTGGTTGGCTTCCATAGTTGTTTCTTAGGAGGATGGTGCTTGTGACTATTTTCTGAAATGGGTAGAGAATGGAAAGTGGGTTTTGAGAGAAAGATGGTTGGTAATGTGTGGTTTAGTGTGTTTAAATAGGGATTAAATGGATGAATATGGATGGTTAGAATTTAATTAGGGATAATGAGAGGTTTACTAGGTGCTTAGGGAGTCTAGGGAACATGCAAACCGCTTTGAATGGGGAGAAGAGGAGGCAAAAATGTGTCTTAGAGGAAAAACAGCGCGTTCTGCCTGTTTAAAGGAATGGCGAGCGCCTTATGCATAATGGCAAGCGCCGTTCTCTTCAGACACGAATTTTGTGTCCTTGTCTCTCACAGAATACAGAGTTTTGGAATGTTTTTGGGTTTTTCTTATTTCATGGGCAAAACACAAAATGCTAAATATTAAAAACACTTAAAGGAAAGAAAACTTGCATTAAACGAAATAGTAGTGCATTACATTTACACGTCGGCATTCTGACGGTATACGATGGAATGGAAATTAACAGTACAAACGATACAAGAAAAGGAAACACTATACATGTAAACAAACTATCCTAAGAAAAACCGGGAAATAGGTGCGGCTAATAGATCATCCATGATGTTGTCTAAGGGAGTAGACAATTTGGAACATATGATTCAACTCCTCATGTACAACATCCATAAGTCCAATGAAGTCGACTCGGAGAGAGGAAATCTCATCTCGGAAGGAATCCACTTCAGACTGGAGGGCATTAATGACAGCAGCTACATTCAAAGGTGGTATATCAGGATTGGTTTCAGAACCTTGAGTGGTCGTGGCAGACGTAATGGTATCTCAGTTCTCGTAAGCCTGAGGAGAGTCGGGTGGAGTCAGAAACTCATTGACGACCTCCAAGTCATAGAGCCAATTATCCTTATTGTGCACACTTGTCTTTTCATGGTTGGGTAAGGTGAAAGTATGAACTACAACATTATCGATAAGCAATTCAAATTCAACCGAGCCAAGATTAGCAATTATGCCTCTGTTGAAACAAAAACTAATGTCCATTGGGCGAACGCCACCGAAAGCAAATGAACGGTTCAGATGGTACCTCATTCCAATTGCATCAGCAATCATAGTCACCAGCCCACTTATTAAGATTGGTTCAAAGGAATCACGAGAAATACGACTGAAATTAGCAAGCAAATACGGGGCTGCATTGACGGGTTTGCCTTGAGATGCACAGAGCATGATATACAGCTCATCCCTCGACACAGATGTAACATTCTCTTCTTTGCCAAAAAAGGTGTGAGCAAGAACCTTATGGAAATGTCTCCATCTAGGATTGTGGATGCTTTCAGAAAATATAGCATCAGGTTCGGCACTACCGTTTCTGGCTATGGTACCCCAGAAATGTTGAAGATCATAGCTAGTGAAGGCATCAGCAGGGGTTTTGGTCACAACATCGGGTTCATTAGGAAAACCCAATAATTCAACAAGCTCATGGTGGGTGAATTTGTACTTGTTTCCAAATAACCTGAAGGTAGCCAATCCACGGCCAAATCCAAAACTACGGGTGACATCATAGTAAAGGGAGCTAAGAAACTCCAAAGTCAGGTTACAGTAAGTGCTAAATCTCTTCTCTAAAGCAAAGTGAGACCATCCTATTTGGCTCAGAAGGAAAACAACACTGTCTCAGATGCTAAGGGTTTGCATAGCCGAGTCGTCAGGGTAGATAGACAGACCAAAGTCTCTTTGAGACAAAGCCTCAAACTGACGTCTCTGGACATCGTTCCTGAAAACAACGGCATGATTCTCAAATGTCTGCGTGGTTGCTGGCCAAAGGTTTCCTAGAGAAAGGTTATCCTGAAAAATTGAAAAAATATTACAATATTAGGGGAATAATACTATTAGCTACGCGTTAGTAAGATAAAAATAGTAATAATAATCATAATACTGATAATGATAGCAACAATAATGAGATGCAACAAACATTAATGCATATGGTATAAACTTTGTACTAAACATGCATGCAGCGTCCTAAAACTAACAAAGTAAAATAAAAACTAAAGATCGTGGTTTAGCTCCCACGGGGCGCTTTGTTTAATTTCGGAAGCTCGACATTAGAACTGAAAAGGGCGTCATTTGTCGGGAAGAGCGGGAAGCTCTTCCAACTTGTAATTGTTGATGAATTCCTTGTTTTCTACTAAGTGGTAGTGCTTGAGTCTTTGGCCGTTCACAAAGAACGTCTCGTTCGACTTTCCTCTAATTTTAATTGCTCCAATTTATAGGACTTTTATAACTTCGAAAGGACTAGACCATCTAGAACGTAATTTTCTGGGAAAGAGTTTAAGCCTAGAGTTAAAGAGAAGAACTATGTCTCCTTCGTTAAACTCCTTCTTTGTTATCCTTTTATCATGTCACTTCTTGGTTCTTTCTTTGTAGATTTTGGCATTTTCATAGGCATTAAGTCTTAGTTCTTCTAGTTCATGGATATCAAGAATCCTTTTCTCGCATGTTGCCTTATAATTCATATTCATGGTCTTAATGGCCCAATAAGCTTTATGCTCAAGTTCCACAGGCAGATGGCATGATTTTTCATAAACTAGTTTATATGGTGTGGTTCCTATAGGGGTCTTGTAGGCTGTTCGGTAAGCCCACAGAGCTTCATGAAGTTTAGTAGACCAATCCTTCCTAGAAGTTGCAACGGTTTTCTCTAAAATTTGCTTAATCTCCCTATTTGACACCTCGACTTGTCCACTAGTTTGAGGGTGATAGGGTGTTGCTACTCGGTGTCGTACTTCGTATTTAAGCAATAGTTTCCCGAAAACATTCGAAATGAAATGGGAACCGCCATCACTAATGACAATTCTTGGTACACCGAATTTGGGAAAGATTATGTTCTTGAAAAGTTTTACCACCACTCGTGCATCATTTGTAGGAAAAGCTATCGCCTCAATCCATTTTGATACGTAATCAATTGCGACGAGTATGGATTTGTTTCCAAAGGAGGATGGAAAAGGCCCCATGAAATCAATGCCCCATACATCAAAGACTTCAACTTCTAAAATTCCTTTTTGCGGCATCTCATCACGTCTAGAAACGTTTCCAGTGCGTTAGCACCGGTCACAGTTCATAACGACAATGTGAACGTCCTTCCAAAGGTTTGGCCAAAAGAGAGATTGTAATATCTTTGCGCATGTTTTTGATGTACTGGAATGTCCTTCATATGGTGCAGCATGGGATTGGGATATGACATCCTCTACTTCCGATTCAGGGACACATCGACGAAATATTCCATCGGTGTCTCTCTTGAATAATAGGGGTTCATCCCAATAGTATTGTTTAAGGTCATGGAAAAATTTCTTCTTTTGTTTGTATGTTAGATCTGGTGGAAGTACCCTTGCTTCTAGGTAGTTGACAAAATCAGCATACCATGGCAATGTGGTTTTAGTATAGATTGCTTCTACTACTTCATTTGTTTCTACATCGTTGAATAACAAGGAACATTTTACAGTTTTGCTTTCCCTTTCCAACTGGACTACTAGTCTGTCGTAAGGAAAATCATCGTTTATAGGCACTCCTTCAGACTTTAGATCCTTAATCCTAGAGAGATGATCTGCTACCACATTTTATGTACCTTTCTTATCTTTAATCTCCAAATCGAATTCTTGCAGAAGCAAGATCCATCTCAAGAGTCTTGGTTTGGCATACTTCTTAGCCAACAGGTACCTAATAGCGGCGTGGTCGGTATAGATAATGATTTTCGCTCCTACTAGATAGGAACGAAATTTATCTAAGGCGAATACAACAGCCAGGAGTTCATTTTCTGTGGTTGCATAGTTCATTTGTGCGTTGTCCAAGGTCCTACTTGCGTAGTAGATGGCATGAAGCCTTTTATCCTTTCTTTGTCCTAAGACAGCGCCCACAGCGTAGTCTCTAGCGTCGCACATTATTTCAAATGGTAAACTTCAATCAGGTGGTTGCATAATCGGTGCTGTAATAAGAGCGTTCTTCAGATGTTCAAATGCTTTCAAGCATTCTTCATCAAATATGAATTCAGCTTCTTTCATCAGTAGTCCAGTCAAAGGTTTTGTAATCTTAGAGAAGTCTTTAATGAATCGTCGATAAAACCGACATGTCCTAAAAAGCTTCGTACTTCTCTAACTGTTTTTGGTGGTTGAAGGTTTTCTATGATTTCTATCTTAGCTTTGTCTACTTCAATACCTCTATCGGATACTACATGTCCAAGAACTATACCTTGTCGCACCATAAAATGACATTTCTCCCAATTTAGCACAAGGTTCACTTTGACGCATCGTTCAAGTACCATCTCAAGGTTTGACAGACAGTGTTCGAAACTTCCCCCATATACAGAGAAATCGTCCATAAAGACTTCCATTATGTCGTCTATGAAATCTGCAAAGATCGACATCATACATCTCTGAAATGTTGCGGGAGCATTACACAGTCCAAATGGCATTCGACGATAGGCAAATGTACCATAGGGGCAGGTAAATGTGGTCTTTTCTTGGTCATCGGGATGGATAGGTATTTGGAAAAATCCTGAGTATCCGTCTAAGCAACAAAAATATGAATGTTTGGCTAGCCGTTCAAGCATTTGGTCTATGAAGGGTAAAGGAAAATGATCTTTTCTAGTAGCTTTATTCAGCTTTCTATAGTCTATGCACATCCTCCATCCAGTTTGAGTTCGTTTGGCTACGGACTCGCCTTTTTCGTTAATTACAACCGTAACACCACCCTTCTTTCGTACAACATGCACTGGGCTAACCTATTTGCTGTCATATATCAGATATATGATTCCTGCTTCCAATAGTTTTTGCACTTCTCTCTTGACTACATTTCTTAGGACAGGGTTCAATCGTCTTTGATGTTCTCTGGATGTCTTACAGTCTTCCTCCATCATGATGCGATGCATACATATAGAGGGACTTATCCCTTTTAGACCGGAGATGTTATATCCAAGGGCTGTGGGATATTTCCTCAAGACTTCCAATAGCTTCTCGGTTTCTATTTTTCCTAAATCAGCATTAACTATTACGGGTTTTTCAAGTTCAGTGTCTAGGAATTCATATCTTAGATCTTTGGGTAATGTTTTAAGTTCTACAGATGGTTTCTTTGGGCAAGGCATTGGATCAGGTGTGAGTGCTAGGCATTCTCTTAGACTGCCATCTTCATATGGCTCACGCCAGTTATTATCTTTGAATATTGGAGGGGCTGGAATCTTTAGTACTTCTGTGTACCTTGTCAGTTCCTTCTCCATTTCTCTGACGCATTCGTCAATAACGTCTAGAAAACAACATGAATCGTCTAAAGTAGGGGCCTTTAGGAATTGGGCTAAGATGAATTTGACTTTTTCTTCCCCTACTTCGAAGGTTAACTTTCCTTTCTTCACATCTATTATAGCTCCAGCTGTCGCTAAGAACGGTCTACCTAAGATGATTGGTATATTAGAATCTTCCTTAATGTCCATTATCACGAAATCTGTCGGAATATAAAACTGACCTATGCGAACTGGCACGTTTTCTAGCATACCCACTGGATACTTCACAGAACGGTCTGCTAGTTGTAGAGACATCTCCGTTGGCCTCAAGTCTCTTAAGTCATTTCTTACATGTGGATAGGGGCATTAGGCTAACACTGGCTCCTAAGTCACATAACGCTTTGTCTATGACATTCTTTCTGATTACACAAGGTATGGAAAAGCTAGCTGGATCTTTTAGTTTAGGAGGCATGTTATTTTGAAGTATTGTGCTACACTCAGCGGTGAGCATAACGGTTTCGTTATCTTCTAACTTTTTCGTATTTGATATGATCTCTTTAAGGAATTTGGCATATGAGGGCATCTGCGTAATAGATTTTGTAAAAGGTATTGTTATATTCAGTTGCTTTAGAAGCTCTACGAATTTCTTAAACTGTCATTCGTTTTTGGATTTAGCTAGCCTTTGGGGATAAGGCACAGGTGGTTTGTATGGTGGCGGAGGCACATAGGGTGTTTCTTTCTCTGCAGCCTTTCCGCTTTCACCTTCCTTCTCCGTGTTATGCTCTCTTGTTTTCTCAGTTCCCTTTGGTAAATTTTGGTGCATGGCTGAAATTTGGAGTCTCGGGTCAACGGGTCCATCATATTCTGTTCCGCTTCGCAAAGTAATAGCGTTCGCATGACCTTTTGGGTTTGGTTGTGGTTGGCCAGGAAATGTTCCAGCGGGGGCTACATTAGTTGATTGTTGTTGGCTGTAATACCCCAAAATTTGCTCTCCCTTTTTTGCATCATAGCATAGCATTATCATTTACAATATCATATCCATCTCATTAGCATTGCATTGCATTTAACATAGAAAAATGAAACATAGCATTCCTCTTACCATCAAGGCATGTGATCAGGTGGAAGGTGGACAATCAAGGGATCATTCAAAGCACAAAAAGGGCAATCAAGTTGCCTCCAGGCAAGCCAAGAGTCTCTCATGTCTCATACCATCTCAATTGATCATCCACAATCTCAAGGAAGTGAGATCCAATGGGAGATTGAAGTAATACATACTTCAACATGCAAGAGGTTCAAAAACTGGAAGAAAAACCCTCAAAAGAGATAGCTCATTGATCCAAAATCATCCTCAAATGGTATATCCCATCATCCTTTAAGAGGATACACAACATACTCTGAGGAATTTGAAATTGAAGACTGCACATTTTTCTCCTAGGAGGTGGGCACCAAAACTAGGGTTTCCCATTAAATCAGAGAATCTTTGATTTTTTGGACAAAACTTGATGTCATGGTATTCTACATGTTCTTAAGTGTATGTGTATGGAGAATTGCCTCTCAATTGGTTTTAGAAGTGGTTCAATTGGAAGAAAGATCAAAAATCAGGGAAATTGGGGCCAGGTCAAATAATCAGAGGAAAAAGTCAACTCTTGACTTTTTGTGGTCAAATTCATAAAATTCATGTTATATGTGACCAATGTGCAATATTTGATCAAGAAACTCTAAAGGAATCATAAAAAAATCAAGAGGTGGAAAGTTGCCATTTTTGGATGAAGAAGGGTTACTAAAAATAGCAAGTTTTGGGCCATTTTGCATCAGAGTTTGAACCAAGTCCATTTAAAATTGAAGCACAAAATGAAAATTCCACTAGGCCACAACAAAAGGTCTTGCTTTAAGCTTCAAATCCATGTGTAGAACATCTCCATTGGATAAAAATTGAGTGAGATATGATTGATCAAAGTTTGAGTAAAGTAGGTTCAAAACTAGGTCATGACCAAGATTTTCAGGGCACCCGCGCAGTCATTTTCTCAAACACATGGTGGGCCAAATGTTTAGATCAATTACTCATGGTTAGAGGCCTCAAATGAAAAATCTTTCAACATGAAAGTTGTTCCTCTACGTGAGATCTTTAAGATTGGTGTTCATGTTTTTTTCATTTGATCAAAGGTCAAGAAGTTATGTTGAGTCCAATGTGCTTTGATCATGCTGAAAACTTAGGTGCCATGTTACCTTGTCAACCAACCTTCGCCACGCCCCCATAACCAGTTCTCAAACTTGTGTATTCCAAGTCATTTTTCAACCTCTTCCAAGCCTTATTTCAATTCATTTTTCATACCAAGCATGTCCTCTTACATCTCCTCTTTCAAATGAATCCAAAAACTCACCAAACCAATCATTGAGTAGAGAGGAAAACATCATCAAATCGCCATATCTCCACTGTTCTCAACTGTCACAAAAAATCAGAAACAAAACCAATGTTGTTGATGTTGTTGTTACAAGATTGCACGTGCATTATTCATACCAGCTATCCATTGCCTTTTTAAACCAAACACATTTCATACACACCATAGCACGTGCCTCATTATGCATGAAAGTAGAAATAACAAGCTTGCTGAACAAGTTTTGTGATACAACAACCTTTCCATTCAATTCATTTCCACCTCCACCATAGTTTACCATGAGTTGCCATCACCATACTACTGCTCTCCCTAACTAACTTGACTCAGTTAGTTAGGGATGACTCACTTAACTCAACCATGACTCAGCTGACTCACTCATGTTAACTATGGTTAGCTCACACTATAAATAAAAACCTCACTCTCAAACTTCATCTCTAACTTCATTTTTCACACATTCACTTCAGAAACTTTCTCTTCTTCTCTCTCAATCTCACCATTTCAACTGATTCTCGAGTTTCACTTTGTTCCTTTTCAATTCAACACTCTCTCTGATTCTCTCTCAATTTCATCACATTGCAACTGGTTTTGAAGTTTGGTTCCATTTTCTTTCCACTGAATCATCATCAATCACTGCATCTAAGCCTTTATTTGGCCAAAAGTAGCTCAAAGAGGAAGCAGGATCTCTGGTTTTCTGAAGAACATCTCAAGGTCTCAAATCTTCAGGTACGAATTTCCACCATTATAGAGCTGATGTGAAGATGTTTTCAGGTTCTTGAAGCTTCTTATAAGCTCAAGAACTTGTCTGGCTAGTTGATAGGCCTTTAGAGGCATAGTTGAAAAGTTAGGGCAAATTTTCCTCTGTTCGATTCTCTCATTTCATGAACTTTTTGTGTGTTTTATCACCGGATCCGTGTTCTCCTTTACTTCCTCTTCATTTTGGTATATCATTTGTGGAATTCTGGAAAATTTGAGGTTGCAGACGGTGGTGATTAGCCGGAGAAGATGACCGGAAGTCATCTCCGGCCGGTGGTTTCAGATGCTAGGGTTTGTGTTCGTTTTAATCGTGGCCCTTGGTTTTTCATCATCGTGTGGTTAAGAGTGTGCCAGCACATTAAAATGCACATGCACCTCACGTGTCTTATTTCTGAATTCAATTAATCAATGTGTGGTGCAGTGCATGGTAGTGTGCGTGGACATTCATGTGTGTGCGTTAGATTCAACTACTTTGACTATTATGCTGACTTGACTTGATCCAATGGCGTGAATTGATTGACTTTTGTTGACTGAGAGTGCATGCTAGTTGTTATGGATAGCGCGTGTGTGGACCAGGCTCTGAATTGATATTTGCACCCTATGTTTTTCAAGCCCAATGAGTTTGAACTGATGGATTGCTATGCTTGCACCCCCTTTCTTTATTTCCATTTCATTTTATTTTCCATTTTTTCTACACGTTTGCTTTCTAACTTTTTAAAATATCAAACTTCATCATAAAATTCAACAAAAATTCATGAGCATCATTAAAACATTTAGAAAATTTTTCATGATTTTATTTATTGATTTTATGACCTTTTTGCCCCTGTTCTATAATTTTCTTTGATTTTCTTTTGTGTGCATTCTTAATGTGGTACATGATTTTGTTTAATTTTGTTCTTAATCATTAAAAATTGTTTTGATGTTCTTCTTTTTGTAGTGAGTCATTAACATCTTGAATTAGGTTAAGTGATTTTTATTTGATTTTTTAGATCATGTATGGCATGTTTTGATGTTCATCTTTGCATTACTTTGCATGTGCATCCAATATGACCTAAATACATTGTTTGATATCATTTTGCCTTGGTTTCTTGCATGCTACTTTGATATGAGACTTATCTCTGATTTGTGAACTTCAATACCATGATTCCATAATTTTCATGAGACCATTTAATTTTTTGTTTAATGCATAACCTTTGAAGCATAATAACATGTCATATCATCTCAATCTTTGTGCATGTTTACATGGTTGCTTTTGTGCATACTTGCATGATCATTTGCCTACTTTGTGATATATTCATTTGACATTATAGGTCATTAGTACATATTACATGTCATCCTTGCATGTTGACTTTCATTTAAACATGGTACACCTTTAACATGTTGTGTTTGTACTTGTGTTTTCTTTTGAACTCCCATTTCAATTCTACTTCTTCCATCACTTCTTAAATGTTTTGATGTGCTTCATAAATACTTGTGAGATGCTTGTGAATCATTTTTCATTTCATTTCAATTCTGATCCTTGGATTACATGTTCCATTTATGCATGTTTCTTCTATTTCTTTTCATCTTTCATTCTCCCTTTTCTTATGGTAGCATGTTCTAATGTCATGGGTGATGTTTGTTGCCTATCCACTTGGACTTGCATGATAATGATCATTTGTTTTCCATGTGATGTACATTCTGGTTGTAACCAATTTCTCATCTACTTCTTTTGAGTTTTATGGTGCATTAAAAGTTCTTTTATTTCTTATACTTCTTATACATGTTTACTAACCATGTAGGGGCTTTGGTAAGTTGCAATTGAGTGTGGATAAGGAATCCACATTCAAACTTCTTTCCTCTCATCTCTTTTACAATTCCATCTTGTGTTTTGTTAAGCACTTGTGTGCTTTCTTTGAATAACTCATCACTTTCCCTTTTTGAATTACAATTCATCTTCTACTTTAGAAGTGAATTGTTTAATTCATTCTTTCTTTAGACTTTAGGTTTAAACCTCACAAACCATTAGGACCACTCCCTTTAATTTTTCAATTAGGATTGAGTCTTAGTTCATATAGATTTTACCTTTGCTCCTCTTTCTTGAGTCTTTCATCTTCTCATCTCAAAGAAAATTCAAAATATCTAATAAAGGTAGGCACTTATTGCATTTAGGCCTTTCATATAAAGAAAAGATTATAAAGGGGTCTTCTCTTATAATCTTAGAATGTGTAGCATATAGCCCATCTTGGGTCAATGTGTTAAACATTTGATCTTGTATGAGGGACTTAAATGCAATACTTGTTGAAGGTGTCAATAAATAAGAAAAACACTTCTTCATTTCCTAATCAACAAAAATACTTAATAAACACAAGTATGCTAGTGTGTCTGAACCTTAACAATTGGAACTAAGTGTGGGGGTCTTCTTCACTCTTAGTGTGCTTTCTTACCCATTCCATCTTGGAATGTGAGAATGTACACATTCCAATGACTAAGATTCAGATACACTATCATATGCAAACAAAATGGAAAAAACTCTTAAAAGACAAAAAACAAACAATAACGTCTTTCCTTCGGGAATTCTTTCCTCATCTCCTTCGCTCATTCCTTAAGGATGCGTCATTTTCGTTCTACTGCAAACAGGTAACGCCTAAGTCTCCCTACAGCGAGCTGCAACACCTAAACTGCCAGGACGCGAACGTTGACGTATTCCACTAAAAAACACAAACAACTTTCCCTAGTGAGGGGAACTACGTCGCTCTGATTCTCATGTTCCTGATGAGATACGTAGGCAGTGGGGTAGGGCCCATGCGAGCACTTCTTTTATTTTCCCTACATTTGTTTCTCTTTCCTTTTCCATTCTTTCTCCTTTCTTTTTTCCAGTTCTTTTCCAGTATTTTTTTTCCTACACCCATTGATCGGAACAGCAAGCGTGGATTTCATCGGGTACGATGGACGTGAGGGGGTGCTAATACCTTCCTCTCATGTAACCGACTCCCTTACTCATTCTCTTGGTCGCAAGACCATGCTTTTTCCTTCCTTCAGGTTTATGCGGTGTTTCCTTTCCCTCTCTTGGGATAAATACACATTGCTGGCGACTCTGTTTGGTGCCACTTTCGCGTTTGTACTAGGATGAAAATCCCGGGAGCGACAGCTGGCGACTCTGCTGGGGAATGGTTGACCTATTGCTGGTCCATCCTAAGCGAGTCATTCCTAGCGCTTGTTTGCTTTTCTTTCATTGGGTGTTTACTATTATCTTGTATTTGCTGTTTACTGTACCATATTTACAGCATGTTAGCATTTACATTTCATATATTATACTGTGTTGCGCTGTTCTGTCTGTTTGGCGGGATGGGATTTCTGAGAGATGAGCTCAGTACACAGGCTTGAGTACACACTTAGATTTAGAGTGGAGAGTAGTGGGACCCACATGCCATCTGTGTACGTGGATAATCACGAAATTCACAGCTAGACGAGGCTATCTTGGGACCCATCATGGCGTGCGCATCTTGCGTATTCCAGGATGTCGATCTAGAGAGCTGTCGACTCTAGTGACCGATCATGAGGACCTTAGTGGAAACACCTCTCTTTAGCGGTGACAGTGGCAGACCACATTCTGTGGCAAACCCACTCGCACCCGAGAGCCCACTTTGGTACTTGCATAGGATGACCTTTATTTTCTAAGGCGAGTCAGTGGACGACCTCTTTGATTGGCATAGCATTGTATCCTACGGGCTGAATGTGCTATCGCTTCTCAAACCTCCGAAGCTTACAAGCCTTATTTTCTAGGAACCACATGTGAGTATGGGTGGGATGTTTACAGGTTTGCAGGTAACCCAGCTTCCTACATACCGTACTTGTGATTCTATGATTATTACAGACAGTGTATCCTATGACAGTGGTTTGAGTATTCGTCTCAGATATATTGCCAGATTCAGTACAGAGACACAGTGCACACAGTTCAACACAGACACCGACACCTGGATACCTGATCACATGCCTTTTGCATTTGCATAATCATATCATAACATGGTTATGTTTGTCATTTTCAGGTACTTACCATATTGTCTGATTCCAATCATGAGTTCCCAAGATGCTGAGGTTAAAAGGAAGAATAATGTGTCATACAAATTCCCTGATCCTAAGCTGGGTGTATTGAACAAGATGATAGGTATGGCTGGTTCTGATGTTCTCAGCACTTTTCAGAAGGAGTACGGAGAGCTGATTAAGATGGTCTGTGCATTCACAAAGTACGAGAAGGATGGGTTGCATACCTTCTTACAGTTCTATGAGCCATCAATGAGATGTTTCCTATTCCCTGACTACATTCTGATGCCCACTCTGGAGGAATTCTCATTTATTTTGGGAATTCCAATCACGTCTGCTATACCGTATTTTTCTGAAGGTGCTATTGCCCCTGAAGTAATCGCTGCTGTCCTGCATCTGGACTTGTTTGTTGTGAAAAGTGGCCTAAGCAGGCTCAAAGAAGATGAAGGATTTCACTTGGAGTTCCTTTTTCGACAAGCTCAGGAAGCTGCCAAGGCTAACAATTGGACTACTTACAATGCTGTGTTAGCTCTTTGTATCTATGGCTTGGTGCTTTTCCCCGGTCAGCCTGATTTTGTTGATATGCAGGCATTGAAAGTGTTTGTCTCGAAGAATCCGATTCCTACCCTGCTAGGGGATTTTTATCACTCCGTACACTATAAAAATGAGAAGGCAAGAGGGAGTTTGGTTAGCTGTTGCACCCAATTGTTATGCCATTGGCTCTTCAAACATTTACCCCGGACTGATGCGTTCGTAGAAACTGCTGAGACAATGAAGTGGTCCAAGAGACTGATAGGTTTGACTGCCAATAATATTATTTGGTTTGATCCCAAATTACTGACGATAGAGCTTACTGTCAAATGTGGAAGTTTTCCTAATGTGCCTCTACTCGGAAGAAGAGGTGGGATTAATTACAACCCATTGTTGGCAGTTAGACAATTTGGTTATGCCTCGAGACATCCTCCTGCTGATGAAGAGATTAGCGCTTCTCTATTTTTCGTAGGGACCAAGAACGAAAGAGTGCCGGAAGTAATAAATGCTTGGAAATTTAGGCAAAGAGAGGGAAAATTGACTTTCGGCAAAGGAGACTGCAGATCATACCCTGACTACGATGCCTGGGTTGAGATGAAGGTCAAAAAGCTGTTGTTACCCTTTTCCCGAGAAGTTCTCTTATGTCCAGGTCAACATTCCATGGTACCGGCCAAGGAGCACGAGAAATTGAAGAAAATGGTTAGAGATCTGCAGATAGAGAACTCTGGAATGAGCAGATGTCTTCAGAAAGCTCTAGCTGACAACAAAGAGTTGGAAAAGAGAGCGTTGAAAGCAGAAAAAACCCTGGCGGACAAAGAAGAAGATTTCGATGAGAGAGCTCGATATTTCCGGAAGCTTACCTTGGGAGCCGATGATACTAGTCAGGCTCATAAGGCTACGAAGCAGGCGCTGGCCCGAAGCAAGGATTCGTTAGCTAAAATCCGTCAAGCTTGGGATGAGGTCAGAATTGAGAACTCCGAATTGCAGGCCCAGCTAAAAGATAAAGACGAAGAGCTGAAGAAAGCGCACGTGGAAAGAAGAAAGTATCGAGAAGATCTTGGCAAAAGTCAAGAACAAGTGAGAAATGCTGAAGGTAAGCTGAAAATCACCAACAAGGAGCTTGAAGATGTCACAGCAGAGCTGAAATTGGTTAAAATTCAAGCTGGAATCAAGAGGCGCAAAGGAGCCAATGAAGATGAAGCCTTGCTGATGCACGTGGGGTCATTAGAGGATGCATTGGAAAAAAGGGACGCAGTGATTAAAGAGCTGATTGAGAAGTCGCATCATCAGCGTACCCGCATCCTGTTTGAGGAGATTAAGTATTCCAGCCAGAAGCTGAAGGATGTAGAGCTGTCGGATTAGTGATTTTTGTCATTTCTTTGTAATTTGTAATGGTTACCATCAGGATTGTTGATGGATCCATTTGACTGCCTGTTTTTATTTTGTTGCTGAAACTACGACAAACGTGCTTGAGAGGTTTTGGGAATTTGTATGAAATGGGTTACTTCTGTTCACAATTTTTGATCTTCAGATTTAGGTGTTGTGATATCTGCACACTAGCACACTACAAAATCACTATTTCTGGTCTTCAGACATCCGTGATCGATGTATATGAATATCTCTTCATGATAAAACTCAGTAATCATGACTCCTGGTCTTCAGGAATTCTTGGTTACGATTGGAATCAGGATATGAAAAGCATTTTGAAATGACAAACATAACTTTGCATTTGCATTCGCATATCATTTTTTGCATTGCAGGTTTTCCTTTTGCAGGCTCCTGCTAACCTTTATTTGGTTTTCAGGCACAATAGCTGATATCCCAGTTCATCGATATTCTACCCGACGCAATCAAGCAAGAGTAATGGAGCAAGTTCAGACAGAGTTAGCCGACTTGAGGGGAAGGATGGAACAGTTCATGAACCTCATGCAGGGGATTGCTCAAGGTCAGTAAGAGCTAAGGATCGGTCAAGAAAACATGAGGATTGGACAAGAAGCTATGAGAACCACTATCCAGAGGCTGGAAACTGAAATCCCAAATCGCAATGTGCGCACTCCTCCTGTTGGCACAATCCCTGCTGGTGGGGCACATCTGGGCTTTGATAACAATGAGGATGGTCAGGAGGACCAGTTCACTGCATTCAACAATGACATGGGTTTCTACAATGACGACTGGAAGTATGAAGGGCTGGATGAAAGACTCAAGGCTATTGAGAGCCAAAATCCTCTTGGAATTGATGTAGAAGACATGGGTCTCGTGCAGGGTGTGCGAATTCCTCCCAAGTTCAAGCTTCATGCTTTGGATAAGTACAACGGCAGTACATGTCCCAAAACACATTTGCAAGCTTACAATCGCAAGATTGCTGCTTACACTGATGACCAGAAACTCTGGATGTATTTTTTCCAGGATAGCCTGTCAGGCGCATCCTTGGAATGGTATGTCAAGCTGGACGGGGTTCGTATAAAGAGTTGGAAAGATTTGTGTGCTGCATTTCTGAAGCAATATCAATATAATTTGGATATGGCACCCAATCGTACTCAGTTGCAGAGTATGACTCAGGATCCTAAGGAAGGCTTTAAGCAATACGCCCAGAGATGGAGGGAATTAGCTGCTCGAGTTCAACCACCTCTGGGTGATCGCGAGATGGCTGATATGTTCATGAGCACGCTCCAAGGGTCGTATCTGGATAGATTGGCTGCATGTCCTTCCACAGGGTTTGCCGACATTGTTATTGCTGGAGAACGAGTAGAAAGTCTGTTGAAGTTGGGTAAGATTCAAGACGCCAGTGGGGCTGGTACTTCAAGTTCAAAGAAACCCTTTGCTAATGGACCCAGGAAGAGAGAAGGGGAGTCCAGCGCTATGTATATAAGAGGGGGCAGAGGCAGGACTCATCCCTATCATCAAGTGGATGCTGTAACCATTCCGGTTCCAGCTGGACAACAAGCTCCCAATCAGCAAGGTAGACCCCGATTTCAGAATAATAGACCAAGGGACCGTAAGTTTGATCCTTTGCCTATGTCGTATGCTGCTTTGTTACCACAATTGCTCAAAGAGAAATTGGTTGAACTCCGGACTATGAGGCCGCTAGATGCTGGGAAATTACCTCAGGGTTATGATGCTAGTGCTCGGTGTAAATTTCATTCTGGCGCGCAAGGTCACACAATAGAAAAGTGCTGGGCTTTTCAACACATAGTTCAGGACTTGATTGACGCGAAAGCTATTAATTTCTCCAGGCCGCCGAGTGTTCGTGACAATCCAATGCCTAATCATGGAGGCGCGAGCACGAATGCTATTTCTGATGGTGAGAAATTGAATCTGATCACCGACATTAACTTGGTAAAGACTCCGTTGTTGACCGTAAAAGAACGTTTGTTAAAGGGACAAGTATTTCCTAGGTGTGGTTCTGATTGTGAGGGCTGTGCGAAACAGGTTAATGGCTACAGTAAATTGAACGTTGGATTGCAGGATCTTATGGATGAAGGAAGTCTTCAGTTTGATAAAGTAGAGAAAGAACAGGATGTTTCTGCCGTTACCATTTACTATAATCCAGTCGAGATACAGGTGCCTGTTGCAGAGCCTGTTGCTATCATCGTGCCCGAGAGGCCGAGACCAGTTACGATTATAGTTCCTGAATCGGCTGCTTATGTGTCTAATAGGGCAGTTCCGTGGCAGTATGGAACTGATACTCGTCAAGGAGGAAGTCGGCAGAAGGCAGAGGCCGTTGGTACTAGCATTGAGAATGTCAGTGGACCAAGTGGTTTCACCAGGAGCGGTCGACTGTTTGCTCCCCAGACTCTAAGGAATGATAAAGAGGCTGAAGCCGCTGCAAGAGCGAAAGGAAAACAGGTTGTTGATGACAAGGTGCCTGCTCAGGAAGAGGACCCTAAAGTCAATTTTGATAATGATGTTGAGGAATTTATGAGGGTTATCAAAAAGAGTGATTACAAGATCATTGATCAACTTAATCAGACACCCTCTAAAATTTCGATATTATCCCTGTTAATGAGTTCAGATGCACATCGGGCTGCCTTGTTGAAAGTTCTGAATATGGCATACGTTCCCCAAGAGATTACAGTGAATCAGTTGGAGGGGGTAATTTCTAATGTGAATGTGAGCCACGGGTTGGGATTTACGAACAGGGATTTGACACCAGATGGACGTAACCACAACAAAGCACTGCACATCACACTTGAATGCAAAGGAGCAGTTTTGTCGCATGTGCTGGTTGACACTGGTTCTTCCTTAAATGTGTTACCCAAAAAGGCCCTGATGAAAATCGAAGTAGATGGATTGGTTCTGAGACCCAGCGATCTGATTGTGAGAGCTTTCGATGGATCCCAAAGATCGGTGTTTGGGGAGGTTGAATTACCAATACAGGTTGGTCCACAGATATTCAAGACGACCTTTCATGTTATGGACATTCAGCCTGCTTATAGCTGTTTGTTGGGCCGACCGTGGATTCACGCAGCAGGCGCAGTTACCTCCACACTTCATCAGAAGCTCAAGTATGTGTTCGAGGGTCAAGTGGTTACTGTTTGCGGCGAGGAAGATATATTCGTGAGTCATTTATCCACTTTTAAATATGTGGAAATGGATGGAGAGATTCATGAAACATTGTGCCAATCTTTTGATCCCTGAATGTCAATAACTTACCAGAATCTACTTCAGCAGCGGTGGTGTCGAATGTGCCAGGTGGGCCGAGTGCATCAATTGCGTCGTACAAGCAGGCCAGAGAAGTGGTCGAAAGCGGGAATGCCCAAGGCTGGGGCAAAGCTATAGATGTGTTCGTGAAAGAAGATAAGTTTGGCATTGGATACCAGCCGGGCCGGACGCCAGTTCCCCGATTCCGTGGGCCAATCAACTTCAACAGTGGAGGAATTATCAATCCCAACCAGTCCTGCTCAGCAATAGAAGATGGCGCTGAAAGCTCAGATTATCTGGACAGATGGGTATATGCACTAGCTCCAGGCGAGGCATTGCAAAATTGGTCTAGCGAAGAAATCGTTCATGTTGTTCACCATGCAGAGTAACAATTCTTGTCTTTCATAATGCATGAAATCCCACACTCTGCCCAAGGTGTGAGGATCCATTTGTAGGGCCACCATATTTTCTCATATAATGTTCAAATATCAATAAAAGGACGTTTTTGTTTACAAATTTGTGTTCCTTTACTCTTTCTTTATTTTTATTTTTGCACAAAGAAAATTAAAAATGATAATGCACTTTCTTTTCTTTTGTTTTCAAGCAAAAATAATCTAAAATAAAGCATAAACCCAATCATGCAGACTGGATTCTGTGGATTTCTCTGAAAATGATTCTGTTATGCCCACGTATGATTTCGACAATCCGATCTATCAAGCTGAGGAAGAAAGTGATGAAGACTATGAACTCCCGGAAGAGTTGGCTAGGTTGTTGAAACAGGAAGGGAAGACCATTCAGCCTCATCAGGAAGCTCTTGAGATCATCAATATTGGGTCAGAGGAAAGCAAGAAAGAGATCAAGATTGGTGCGAGTCTGCGGGCTGATATAAAGCAAGAGCTGATAGTCATGCTACGTGAATATGTTGACATCTTCGCTTAGTCATACCAGGATATGCCAGGTTTAGATACAGACATAGTTGTGCATAGACTACCATTGAAAGAGGACTGCCCACCGGTCAAGCAGAAGCTGCGCAGGACAAAACCCGAAATGGCTTTGAAGATCAAGGAAGAAGTACAGAAACAGTTGGATGCAGGCTTTCTGGCAGTAACCAACTATCCTCCCTGGGTGGCCAATATAGTACCGGTGCCGAAGAAAGATGGCAAAGTTAGAATGTGTGTGGATTACAGAGATCTCAACAGGGCGAGCCCTAAAGACGATTTTCCACTCCCTCATATTGATGTGCTGGTTGATAATACCGCTCAGTTTTCAGTGTTCTCATTTATGGATGGATTCTCCGGGTACAATCAGATAAAGATGGCGCCTGAAGACATGGAGAAGACAACATTCATTACCCCGTGGGGTACCTTCTGTTACAAGGTAATGCCTTTTGGGTTGAAGAACGCAGGGGCAACCTATCAAAGATCAATGGTGACGTTATTCCACGACCTAATTCATAAAGAGATCGAGTGCTATGTGGATGACATGATTGCTAAATCAAAGACAGAAGAGGAACATCTGATCAACTTGAAGAAGTTGTTTGAGAGGCTGAGGAAATTCAGGTTGAGACTGAATCCTAACAAGTGTACTTTCGGCGTGCGGTCCGGAAAATTGCTTGGTTTCATTGTCAGTGAAAAAGGGATAGAGGTTGATCCTGCTAAAGTGAAAGCTATACAAGATATGCCTGTACCAAAGACTGAGAAAGAAGTTCGCGGCTTTCTAGGAAGATTGAACTACATTTCAAGGTTCATATCTCACCTAACTGCCACTTGCGAACCGATGTTCAAAATGCTAAGAAAAGATCAAACGGTCAGGTGGAATGATGATTTTCAAAATGCATTCGATAAAATAAAAAGATATTTGCAGGAACCCCCAATTATGATACCTCCAGTTCAAGGGAGACCACTGATTATGTACTTGACAGTGCTCGAAGGATCCATGGGTTGTGTTCTCGGTCAACACGACGAGACAGGTAAGAAAGAACATGTTATCTACTACCTGAGCAAGAAATTTACAGATTGTGAATCACGTTATTCAATGCTTGAGAAGACATGCTGTGCACTCGCATGGGCCGCCAAGCGATTGAGACAATACATGCTCACACATACAACCCTGTTGATCTCTAAATTGGATCCGGTCAAGTATATTTTTGAGAAACCAGCACTTACAGGCAGAGTTGCAAGGTGGCAGATGGTACTGACAAAGTACAATATTCAATTTACTTCACAAAAGGCAATCAAAGGAAGTATACTGTCAGATTATCTTGCGCAACAGCCTCTTGATGATTACCAGCCCATGAGATTTGATTTCCCTGATGAGGACATCATGTTTCTCAAAGCGAAAGACTGCGAGGAACCACTTCTGGAGGAGGGGCCCGACCCTGAATCCAAATGGAGTTTGATGTTTGATGGGGCAGTTAATATGAATGGGTGCGGAGTTGGTGCATTCCTTATTACGCCAGAGGGTGTTCACATGCCCTTCACTGCCCGAGTAACTTTCGGGTGTACCAACAATGAAGCAGAATACGAAGCTTGCATATTAGGGATCGAGGAAGCTATTGATTTACGAATCAAGACCCTCGATATCTTTGGTGATTCAGCACTGGTAATCAATCAAGTAAAGGGAACTTGGCACACACATCAGCAGAATTTGATTCCGTATAGAGATTATACGAGGAGATTGCTGACATTCTTTACAACCGTCAAGTTATACCATGTTCCCCGAGATGAGAATAAGTTTGCATATGCCTTGGCCACTATCTCTTCGATGATCAAAGTGCATGGTTGGAACTTTGTACCCAGGATTGATGTATCTCGTCTTGATAGGCCTGCTTTTGTGTTTGAGGTTGATGCAGTGTCTGACGATAAGCCTTGGTACCATGACATCAAATGCTTCTTAAAAAATCAAGAATACCCGCCTGGGGCATCTTCCAATGACAAGAAGACATTAAGAAGGCTAGCTGGTAATTTCTTCTTGAACAAAGATGGTGTGCTGTATAAAAGGAATTTTGACACGGTTTTGCTCAGATGTGTGGATAGACACGAGGCAGACCTGTTGATGATTGAAGTGCATGAAGGCTCTTTCGGTACCCATGCCGGAGGACATGCGATGGCTAAGAAATTGTTGAGATTAGGGTATTATTGGCTGACCATGGAGTCAGATTGCTGCAAGTATGCTCGCAAGTGCCACAAATGTCAGATCTATGCAGACAAAGTGCACGTTCCTCCCAATCCGTTGAGTATCATGTCCTCTCCGTGGCCATTTGCAATGTGGGGCATTGATATGATCGGAAAAATTGAGCCTACTGCTTCAAACGGCCATCGTTTCATCCTGGTCGCCATTTATTACTTCACTAAATGGGTTGAAGCAGCATCTTACGCCAATGTCACTAAGCAAGTAGTGGCTCGTTTCTTGAAGCGAGACATCATTTGTCGATATGGAGTGCCCGAAAGAATCATTACTGATAATGGTTCTAATTTGAACAACAAGATGATGGCTGAGCTATGTCGGGACTTCAAGATTGAGCACCACAATTCTTCTCCGTACCGCCCGAAGATGAACGGCGCGGTCGAAGCAGCCAACAAAAATATCAAGAAGATTGTGCAGAAGATGGTTGTCACGTACAAAGATTGGCATGAGATGTTACCACTGGCTTTGCATGGGTATCGAACATCAGTCCGCACGTCCACTGGGGCAACACCATACTCGCTTGTATATGGTATGGAGGCAGTTCTACCGATAGAAGTTGAGATCCCCTCTCTCCGAGTATTGATGGACGTTAAGCTAGATGAGGCTGAATGGGTACGAGCCAGATTTGATCAGCTGAGCCTTATTGAGGAGAAGCGATTAGCAGCGGTATGCCATGGCCAGTTATATCAGCGCAAAATGAAGAGGGCATTCGATCAAAAGGTTCGACCTCAAGTCTACAAAGTCGGGGATGTGGTAATCAAGAGAATACTTCCTCCGAGTACAGATCACTGGGGCAAATGGACTCCTAACTATGAAGGTCCGTTCGTGGTAAAAAAGGTCTTCTCAGGAGGAGCCTTGTTGCTGACAACCATGGATGGTGAAGATTTTTCATCCCCTGTTAATTCAGATGCAGTTAAAAAATACTTCGTATAAAGAGACCCGCTGGATAAAAAAAAAAAAAAAAAGAAGAAGAATCCAGGCAAAAAAGGGCATCCCGGCGAACCAAAAACAAAATAAAGGTTCGGGCAAAAATTAGGGATATAAATGAAAAGAATTGTACACCCGGTAAGTTGAAAACCCGAAAGGGCAACTTAGGCAAAAATGGGTATCCCGGTGGATTGAAAACCTGAAAAGGCGATCCACACAAAAGAGGGATTAAAGCGAATGACTGCAGTCTGAATTAATCTGTACGTTTTCTACTCTTCAGCAAACTGGCAAAATTCCAAAGGAGGAATTGGTCCAATCATGAGCTTCTGAAGGCAAAGATAATCAGGAGAGTTGGAGTATATACTGGCTATAACAGAATCAGAAATCAGTCAGAATCCAATTTTCGCATTATCATTAGGATAGATTTCTTTTCTCAATTTTATGGCAATCACCTCTTTCAGGGGTTTGCTTCTGATTGTAAATTCGCCAATTTTTGGCATTTCATCAATAAAGTTGAATATTCAATCACAAGCTTTTATTTTCATTTTACTGTTTTGTTTGCAAAAACGTCCGATTTTTTATAATAAAACATTACTTTGAAAATATCTTGGTCTTGCAAAAACATGCAAAAAGACAATTAAAATTACGTTGCTTGTTGAACGACCTTGGATGGTGGATTCAAAAGACCACGCAATATCCTGGGGCATGTGCATATTCTTTTTCTGTTACAGGTAATGAGCGCGATCGATCCAAGCAGCATGATCGTAACCACGAGCAGATATTTGCTATGATTTAATACTGTTGTATCTTATTAAGTCGATTCTTCCATTCAAGAGATCCCACCGAGTTTCGTGACGACAACGGTGGTCAAAGATGGATTTCTTCTGTGTTGATAACGGTTATTAATGCAGTGAAGACTCCAGGTTGACAACAAGTGCCAATCCTTCGGTACCTTGCAGACGATGTGAAAGGTATTTCAAGGCAGAGTGTTTGTCTAAGAGTTTGAAAACGCTTGGTTTTCTATAAAATCCTCTTAAGAGACGAAACTTTTAGTGATAACATCCCTTGTGGAGTTCGCTCTTGGCAGGATGTACCAGCAAGTGGTAGTATCATGTCTCCCGCAGGTTTTGGCATGGGAAATTTGTCGAAGAATAATCCCCAGCGGAGTTATTGACCCTCCCAAGCCTGGGGCATGTTATCTCCCCAACAGAAGATGTTCCAGATCTAATATCCCCAGTAGAGTTTGGAGACACTTGGTCTTCTGTAAAATCCTCTTAAAAGGGAATTCCCCAGCACGAGATGCTTTAAAGCAGTTTTCTCCAGCAGAGTGTGTTGTAAACTCATTATTCCCAGCGGAGTCGTCAAAGGGAAAGTTCGCCCAACAGGGGGCATTGTGACATTTACCCTAAGCTCGACAGTCATTTTCCTCAGCAGATTACCGAGGAATTGCTTTGGGTTTCCCTAACAGATCTCTAGGGACTCTTTCTCAGCATGTTGCAACGGATTGTCTTTCAACAAAGATTTGCATATCCCCGGCCGAGCAGCCCTGATCCCCAGCAAGATCGCATCTCCGGTAATGGTACCCCCACAGAGTTCAGCATTGAATCTTGTCTGCTATACTCCCCAGCCGAGTCGCGGTAGGTTCCCCAGCAGGGTTTAAAGAGATCGACAGAATCTCTTCTTCAGCAAGGTGTCAACATATGATATTACCCAGCAAGTGGTGTAATTCTCAACAATGCTCATTTACAATCCAAAGTCCAATTTATTTTTGGCAGGCGTACAGTTTGTTCATGTTATTCCAGCAGGTGGAGTGATCATTTGGCAATTTTAAAGCTTCCCACGACAGTTTGGTAAGCACCAAAATCCAACGACAGTTTGGCAAAGCTTCCAACGATAGTTTGGTAAGCGTTCAAGTCCAAACGACAGTTTGGCAGAGATTCCAACGACAGTTTGGTAACCATTAAAATTCAACGACAGATTGGTAGAAATCCAACACGAATTGGTAAAAGCTGCTAAAGTCCATCTGAAGATGGCAAGTGTGAGATTCCAACGACAGTTTGGTAATCATTAAAATCCAATGACAGATTGGTAGAAATCCAACGCAAATTGGTAAAAGTCCAACGACAGTTTGGCAAAGCTTCCCACGACAGTTTGGTAAGCACTAGAAATCCAACGACAGTTTGGTAGGAACTCCAACGACAGATTGGCAGAGCAGCGGAAGTCCATCGACAGTATGGCAAGCCAGTAGTCGTCTGGCGTCGTTCGAAAAGACAGGGTTGAAAGTCCAACGACGGTTTGGCGAAGCTTCCGACGACAGTTTGGTAAGCGCTAGAAATCCAACGACAGTTTGGTAGAAAGTCCAACGACAGATTGGCAGAGCACCCCAAGTCCATCGACAGTATGGCAAGCCAGTAGTCGTCTGGCGTTGTTCAAAAGACAGATCTCTCCGACAATGTTCATTTGAAGATTCAATCCAACAATCGCATTGGGTTTATATCCCTTTTCTTTTTCATCATCCAGAGCAAATTTTTGGTTATATTTGGTATTCAATCACTATATACCTTGAAAGTCTGAAAGCATTCGCTTTCAGGCATTCAGGTCTACAGTGTTTGAATAGGGGCAGCTGTAATACCCCAAAATTTGCTCTCCCTTTTTTGCATCATAGCATAGCATTATCATTTACAATATCATATCCATCTCATTAGCATTGCATTGCATTTAACATAGAAAAATGAAACATAGCATTCCTCTTACCATCAAGGCATGTGATCAGGTGGAAGGTGGACAATCAAGGGATCATTCAAAGCACAAAAAGGGCAATCAAGTTGCCTCCAGGCAAGCCAAGAGTCTCTCATGTCTCATACCATCTCAATTGATCATCCACAATCTCAAGGAAGTGAGATCCAATGGGAGATTGAAGTAATACATACTTCAACATGCAAGAGGTTCAAAAACTGGAAGAAAAACCCTCAAAAGAGATAGCTCATTGATCCAAAATCATCCTCAAATGGTATATCCCATCATCCTTTAAGAGGATACACAACATACTCTGAGGAATTTGAAATTGAAGACTGCACATTTTTCTCCTAGGAGGTGGGCACCAAAACTAGGGTTTCCCATTAAATCAGAGAATCTTTGATTTTTTGGACAAAACTTGATGTCATGGTATTCTACATGTTCTTAAGTGTATGTGTATGGAGAATTGCCTCTCAATTGGTTTTAGAAGTGGTTCAATTGGAAGAAAGATAAAAAATCAGGGAAATTGGGGCCAGGTCAAATAATCAGAGGAAAAAGTCAACTCTTGACTTTTTGTGGTCAAATTCATAAAATTCATGTTATATGTGACCAATGTGCAAGATTTGATCAAGAAACTCTAAAGGAATCATAAAAAAATCAAGAGGTGGAAAGTTGCCATTTTTGGATGAAGAAGGGTTACTAAAAATAGCAAGTTTTGGGCCATTTTGCATCAGAGTTTGAACCAAGTCCATTTAAAATTGAAGCACCAAATGAAAATTCCACCAGGCCACAACAAAAGGTCTTGCTTTAAGCTTCAAATCCATGTGTAGAACATCTCCATTGGATAAAAATTGAGTGAGATATGATTGATCAAAGTTTGAGTAAAGTAGGTTCAAAACTAGGTCATGACCAAGATTTTCAGGGCACCCGCGCAGTCATTTTCTCAAACACATGGTGGGCCAAATGTTTAGATCAATTACTCATGGTTAGAGGCCTCAAATGAAAAATCTTTCAACATGAAAGTTGTTCCTCTACGTGAGATCTTTAAGATTGGTGTTCATGTTTTTTTCATTTGATCAAAGGTCAAGAAGTTATGTTGAGTCCAATGTGCTTTGATCATGCTGAAAACTTAGGTGCCATGTTACCTTGTCAACCAACCTTCGCCACGCCCCCATAACCAGTTCTCAAACTTGTGTATTCCAAGTCATTTTTCAACCTCTTCCAAGCCTTATTTCAATTCATTTTTCATACCAAGCATGTCCTCTTACATCTCCTCTTTCAAATGAATCCAAAAACTCACCAAACCAATCATTGAGTAGAGAGGAAAACATCATCAAATCGCCATATCTCCACTGTTCTCAACTGTCACAAAAAATCAGAAACAAAACCAATGTTGTTGATGTTGTTGTTACAAGATTGCACGTGCATTATTCATACCAGCTATCCATTGCCTTTTTAAACCAAACACATTTCATACACACCATAGCATGTGCCTCATTATGCATGAAAGTAGAAATAACAAGCTTGCTGAACAAGTTTTGTGATACAACAGCCTTTCCATTCAATTCATTTCCACCTCCACCATAGTTTACCATGAGTTGCCATCACCATACTACTACTCTCCCTAACTAACTTGACTCAGTTAGTTAGGGATGACTCACTTAACTCAACCATGACTCAGCTGACTCACTCATGTTAACTATGGTTAGCTCACACTATAAATAAAAACCTCACTCTCAAACTTCATCTCTAACTTCATTTTTCACACATTCACTTCAGAAACTTTCTCTTCTTCTCTCTCAATCTCACCATTTCAACTGATTCTCGAGTTTCACTTTGTTCCTTTTCAATTCAACACTCTCTCTGATTCTCTCTCAATTTCATCACATTGCAACTGGTTTTGAAGTTTGGTTCCATTTTCTTTCCACTGAATCATCATCAATCACTGCATCTAAGCCTTTATTTGGCCAAAAGTAGCTCAAAGAGGAAGCAGGATCTCTGGTTTTCTGAAGAACATCTCAAGGTCTCAAATCTTCAGGTACGAATTTCCACCATTATAGAGCTGATGTGAAGATGTTTTCAGGTTCTTGAAGCTTCTTATAAGCTCAAGAACTTGTCTGGCTAGTTGATAGGCCTTTAGAGGCATAGTTGAAAAGTTAGGGCAAATTTTCCTCTGTTCGATTCTCTCATTTCATGAACTTTTTGTGTGTTTTATCACCGGATCCGTGTTCTCCTTTACTTCCTCTTCATTTTGGTATATCATTTATGGAATTCTGGAAAATTTGAGGTTGCAGACGGTGGTGATTAGCCGGAGAAGATGACCGGAAGTCATCTCCGGCCGGTGGTTTCAGATGCTAGGGTTTGTGTTCGTTTTAATCGTGGCCCTTGGTTTTTCATCATCGTGTGGTTAAGAGTGTGCCAACACATTAAAATGCACATGCACCTCACGTGTCTTATTTCTGAATTCAATTAATCAATGTGTGGTGCAGTGCATGGTAGTGTGCGTGGACATTCATGTGTGTGCGTTAGATTCAACTACTTTGACTATTATGCTGACTTGACTTGATCCAATGGCGTGAATTGATTGACTTTTGTTGACTGAGAGTGCATGCTAGTTATTATGGATAGCGCGTGTGTGGACCAGGCTCTGAATTGATATTTGCACCCTATGTTTTTCAAGCCCAATGAGTTTGAACTGATGGATTACTATGCTTGCACCCCCTTTCTTTATTTCCATTTCATTTTATTTTCCATTTTTTCTACACGTTTGCTTTCTAACTTTTTAAAATATCAAACTTCATCATAAAATTCAACAAAAATTCATGAGCATCATTAAAACATTTAGAAAATTTTTCATGATTTTATTTCTTGATTTTATGACCTTTTTGCCCCTGTTCTATAATTTTCTTTGATTTTCTTTTGTGTGCATTCTTAATGTGGTACATGATTTTGTTTAATTTTGTTCTTGATCATTAAAAATTGTTTTGATGTTCTTCTTTTTGTAGTGAGTCATTAACATCTTGAATTAGGTTAAGTGATTTTTATTTGATTTTTTAGATCATGTATGGCATGTTTTGATGTTCATCTTTGCATTACTTTGCATGTGCATCCAATATGACCTAAATACATTGTTTGATATCATTTTGCCTTGGTTTCTTGCATGCTACTTTGATATGAGACTTATCTCTGATTTGTGAACTTCAATACCATGATTCCATAATTTTCATGAGACCATTTAATTTTTTGTTTAATGCATAACCTTTGAAGCATAATAACATGTCATATCATCTCAATCTTTGTGCATGTTTACATGGTTGCTTTTGTGCATACTTGCATGATCATTTGCCTACTTTGTGATATATTCATTTGACATTATAGGTCATTAGTACATATTACATGTCATCCTTGCATGTTGACTTTCATTTAAACATGGTACACCTTTAACATGTTGTGTTTGTACTTGTGTTTTCTTTTGAACTCCCATTTCAATTCTACTTCTTCCATCACTTCTTAAATGTTTTGATGTGCTTCATAAATACTTGTGAGATGCTTGTGAATCATTTTTCATTTCATTTCAATTCTGATCCTTGGATTACATGTTCCATTTATGCATGTTTCTTCTATTTCTTTTCATCTTTCATTCTCCCTTTTCTTATGGTAGCATGTTCTAATGTCATGGGTGATGTTTGTTGCCTATCCACTTGGACTTGCATGATAATGATCATTTGTTTTCCATGTGATGTACATTCTGGTTGTAACCAATTTCTCATCTACTTCTTTTGAGTTTTATGGTGCATTAAAAGTTCTTTTATTTCTTATACTTCTTATACATGTTTACTAACCATGTAGGGGCTTTGGTAAGTTGCAATTGAGTGTGGATAAGGAATCCACATTCAAACTTCTTTCCTCTCATCTCTTTTACAATTCCATCTTGTGTTTTGTTAAGCACTTATGTGCTTTCTTTGAATAACTCATCACTTTCCCTTTTTGAATTACAATTCATCTTCTACTTTAGAAGTGAATTGTTTAATTCATTCTTTCTTTAGACTTTAGGTTTAAACCTCACAAACCATTAGGACCACTCCCTTTAATTTTTCAATTAGGATTGAGTCTTAGTTCATATAGATTTTACCTTTGCTCCTCTTTCTTGAGTCTTTCATCTTCTCATCTCAAAGAAAATTCAAAATATCTAATAAAGGTAGACACTTATTGCATTTAGGCCTTTCATATAAAGAAAAGATTATAAAGGGGTCTTCTCTTATAATCTTAGAATGTGTAGCATATAGCCCATCTTGGGTCAATGTGTTAAACATTTGATCTTGTATGAGGGACTTAAATGCAATACTTGTTGAAGGTGTCAATAAATAAGAAAAACACTTCTTCATTTCCTAATCAACAAAAATACTTAATAAACACAAGTATGCTAGTGTGTCTGAACCTTAACAATTGGAACTAAGTGTGGGGGTCTTCTTCACTCTTAGTGTGCTTTCTTACCCATTCCATCTTGGAATGTGAGAATGTACACATTCCAATGACTAAGATTCAGATACACTATCATATGCAAACAAAATGGAAAAAACTCTTAAAAGACAAAAAACAAACAATAACGTCTTTCCTTCGGGAATTCTTTCCTCATCTCCTTCGCTCATTCCTTAAGGATGCGTCATTTTCGTTCTACCGCAAACAGGTAACGCCTAAGTCTCCCTACAGCGAGCTGCAACACCTAAACTTCCAGGACGCGAACGTTGACGTATTCCACTAAAAAACACAAATAACTTTCCCTAGTGAGGGGAACTACGTCGCTCTGATTCTCATGTTCCCGATGAGATACGTAGGCAGTGGGGTAGGGCCCATGCGAGCACTTCTTTTATTTTCCCTACATTTGTTTCTCTTTCCTTTTCCATTCTTTCTCCTTTCTTTTTTCCAGTTCTTTTCCAGTATTTTTTTTCCTACACCCTTTGATCGGAACAGCAAGCGTGGATTCCATCGGGTACGATGGACGTGAGGGGGTGCTAATACCTTCCTCTCGCGTAACCGACTCCCTTACCCATTCTCTTGGTCGCAAGACCATGCTTTTTCCTTCCTTCAGGTTTATGCGGTGTTTCCTTTCCCTCTCTTGGGATAAATACACATTGCTGGCGACTCTGTTTGGTGCCACTTTCGCGTTTGTACTAGGATGAAAATCCCGGGAGCGACATTGGGCTACTTGAGTGATTTGAGTTTCTAACATTTTGTTATGAGTAGCCATAGCATCAAGCTTGCTTGACAATTGTTTCATCAATTCACTCGTGTGAGCATTTTGATTCGCGAAATCTCTGTTTTGCTGAGCTTGAGCATTCATAAAGTTTTCCATCATGATTTCCAGATTTGACTTTTTAGGTAGAGCTTTCTTAAATCCAGGTGGAATAGCAGGTGCGGGGTTTGGTGGATTCAAAGCATTGTTATTTTTATATGAAAAGTTCGGGTGATTTCTCCAGCCAGGATTGTAAGTGTTTGAATATGGGTTCCCTTGAGTGTAGTTCACTTGGTCGGTAGGTGTACTAGCCAACACTTGACATTCAGCGTTTGTATGCCCTGGGTTTCCGCATATTTCACAATTTGGCGTCACCGCAGCTACAGTAGCTGCTGGTGGTGCTATTGCTAAACTTTCGATCTTTTGAGCAAGCGCGTCCACTTTAGCATTGACTCGGTTTATACCGTTAACTTCGTGCATTCCTCCTTTCGGAGTTGGTTTCTCTACACCAGCGCGTTCACCTCCCCATTGGAAATGGTTTTGATCCATAGTCTCTATGAGTTCATAAGCTTCTGCATACGATTTATCCATTAGAGCACCGCCTGCGGCAGCGCACAGATTCATTTTGGTATTGTACAACAGCCCGCTGTAAAAGGTATGTATTATCATCCATTCTTCAAGTCCATGGTGTGGTCATAACCTCAACATGTCCTTGTATCTCTCCTAAGCATCGAATAGAGATTCGTTATCTTTTTGCTTAAATCCGTTAATTTGGCCTCTCAGCATAGTTTTCTTGCTTGGTGGGAAATATCTAGCTAAGAAGACTTTCTTCAACTCATTCCATGTCGTGACTGAGTGGGATGGTAGAGACTGGAGCCAAGCTCTAGCTCTATCCCTTAATGAGAATGGAAAAAGTCTTAGTCTAATTGCTTCTTGACTGACTCCATTGGCTTTTACGGTGTCTGCATATTGCACGAATATCGATAAGTGAAGGTTCGGGTCATTCGTAGCATTACCTGAGAATTGGTTTTGTTGAACTGCTGAAATTAGCGAAGGTTTCAGCTCGAAACCATTACGATTAATAGTCGGGGCAGCAATGTTGTTATGTGGTTCTTCTTGTGATGGAACAACATAATACTTTAGAGGTCGGTTTCTCGGTCCTTCGGCCATGTTTTGTTTTGGTTCTGATTCGGTTTCCGAATTTGAGTAGGGAATAAGAGGATCTTGGATGTTATATCTAAGAAGGAATTCCTTAATTTGGCGTCTCAGAAGTATGTAACGTTCAATTTCGTAGATTGCTTGCTCCAACTCTTCGCCTTGTGAGCGAGTGTTTGGCATACAATTGACAAATCAAAAAGGAAAATTAAAAAGTTGCCTTAGTCTATACTGTGCAACAAAAGTATCACAATATTGCTAAATAGTCCCCGACAACGGCGCCAAAAACTTGATCGCGACTCAACGTATTGGTAGGATTACTGCTGCAAGTATACAGCTTATCGCGTAGTTTTAAAAGATTGTCGAACCCACAGGGACTAAAAATCAACCTAGAGTGATCGATTATTGCGGTGTAAAGCTAAGGCTAGATTTGGCGGTGAAAGAAATTTGGTTTTTAACGGGATTTGAAAAACAACAATAAGGACGAGACCGAAGAATGATTTACGTGCTCCTTGGGGACTCCGTAAAATCCGGGTGTTAACAAAGGTTTCGAAGTTGATCCGTAGGAAATACCGGTTTAAAGGCTCGATCTCACACTCTCGCGGTATTAACCAAGCCACGCCTAGTGACTCCAAGATTTTGCTCTTGCTCGCTCGGTAAGCTTTGAAAACTAACATAACCTAAATGAGGCCCAAAAGCGCTCTCGCTGCATTTAGGCTCAATGTCTGATGCCTACTATCCGGCGATTACCTCAAACTCTCGCTCTATTGGACACTCCTTGGTGCGTTTCTCACTCTCGTGACAAAACGCTGGTAAAGAACCTCTCGGTCTCACAACAAGGCTACCTAAATTCAGATTAGACACCAAAACCAAAATTTTGAAAACAAAAGTTGAACACCGATGGCTCTACAGAGTCCCGTCGGAACGACGGTCCTCAATCTACGGACTCATGCAAATCTACTCAGACATATTTAACCCTAATACTAACACAGTATCATTGCTGAATTTTAAGGCAAACATGTTGATTAATTTAGATAAAGTTCAGACTTATGATTTATAAGTAAAACAGGTTGTATTGCATACAAGTACAATTAAATAATGCAGTAAAATAAACAAAATGTAAATAACCTGAAATGCGAAAAAAATAAACGAAAAGTAAATCTTCTATTAATTGCAATCGATCCAAGTGTACATCAGCAACACATAAAAGAAAATACAGCAGTTGTATCAATCCCTCGATGTGAGCGATCGATACTTTGGAAATTAATGTAAGTGGGTAGGCTAACGAAAATTCTGCAGCACCTCCGTGGGGTTCTTGGATCTCTAAATGCAGACCTCTGATGGTCTATTTATAGAAAGAAACTGGCTCCAAGAACAAAATTTTGAATTTGAAGTTTAACTTGCAAACTGCCAGAACTACCTCTGGAAAACTGCTCCCGCGCACAATGGCGACCACCGTAGGCATAATGGCGAATGCCATTCAGTTGAACTTGAATTTCCCTCCTTTTTTGCTATGGCGAGCGCCATTCCTTTTGCACTGGGGATATGGCGAGCGCCATTCAGTTCAGGCTGGGGCAGAATCATGCATTTCCTTCACTTTTTCTTCTCTTTTGACTCAATTCTTGTTCTTTCCTTCTATAGGGCTGATATAGGACCTGCCCAGGGAAAATGAAAGAAAACATAAGTAAATAATGCATAAAACGATAACGACTCGATAAAAATACAATTAAACATGCACAAATTAAATCGAAATAAATGATACAAAATCCAGTCATCAATATTGTGTCAATTGGTTTCACTTAGCTATTGTAAATTCTGTTTGACAAAATACAAAGGGGGTGTAACCGATTATACTTATATGTCAACCAGTTACATGCATGTGAATTAGTTTTTTTTTTCTTAACAATATTGTCTTGCTTTACAATACATTCAACACAATATCCTCTTTAATGCTACACTTACTTCATCCTTGTGTTGATTCCTAAACATTTAACATTCTATCTAGTACATCATTGCAAGTCTTACTACAATTTGATATATTTTTTTCTTCAGTTTGAGAGGTACTTTTGTATCACATAGTTTCATTAAGCCCTCGTCCATTTCAGCCAACGAGTTTGAATTCGATGATTTATATTTCATTTCATTTTGTTTGTATTATGGATCCAACATATTTAAGCCGCATGATTTGTGGGATGATAGAATCTTCAACTTTCATTTAGGTTAGAAACATTCTCCTTTGTTGAACTTACATTTCATAAACTTTGCTTTATTTTTGTTTATGTGAAAGTCATGTGTTTCTAAAATTTGTCTTCGAGTCTCAAATCTCTCATTTAAATTGTTTTTCGACTCTCCAAGTAAGACTATATCACCTGTAAAAACATATATCTCGGTAAAAGTTTTTGGATGTGTTTTTTGAAGACATTCAAAATTAAAGGAAAAAGATAGAGAGTTAAAGGTTGAATTTGTTGGAGAATTTCCAAAATAGACATTGGAAAAATTATATTGTATGACTGGTTAAAAGATAATTAATGTACAAATGATCATTGGTGAAAGAATGCCATCGTAGTTGTAATTGTTTATGGTAATCTTAATGTTTTAGGTTTAAATCTTTAGTGGGAGCAATTTTATGTTTTTATTTGTTTTATTATGGACAATATAAAAATATGATAGCAAAAATATGCACTTGTCTAGATTCAAACCAAGGACACTATACCCAAGAGACACACATAAATTAAGACTTTAACCACTAAACCAATGTATTGTTTTGGAAAAAATATGAACGTAATAATATATATGAGGTGCAAATATCCAATGATTCAAAAGATGTTTCCTTTCACCAAGTGACACCAATTTTGCTATAAATAGAAATATCATTCTAATTGAAAATACATGTTTCAAGAGTCAAAATATATATCTAAGCCATTCCTTTATTTTTCTAGTGTACGAGAATAAATTAGGGAATTTTATTCTATAAAATATCGTTGATCGATATGCTTAATGTGAATGTGTGATTCATGTTAAGGTTTCTAAAGTATCTTGAAAGAGATTCGATGGATTATCCATTTATATTCAATTTATCTAAATTGGCGGGGGCGAATCGAACGTAAAGCTTAGTATAAACACACGCTTTGAAATTTATTTTGTGCAACTTTCATCGTACTGTTTTCCATCTTCTTCTTGTTCATATTTCGGAGCAGACCCTTAACACAAGTTCTAATACAATCCTGATGCAAGTATATTGTAATGGATAAATCATGTTGCAATAAAAGGAGTCATTAAAATTATTAACATGAATTTACTCGATAAAACAAGATTTGAATCCTCTTATGTAGTTATGTTAGATGTATCATGAGAGTTATATTGATGATTTCTTTTTTGTACAACAAAAACTTATGTGAGTTGGGCTTCAAAGACTCGTCAGGATTAAAGTCAGGTCTCAAGGCTCAATGTATTTATAGATCACCCATTAAAGAAATTTTTAAATTAGCAGCTGAAGTTGAATCCACAAACTCTCGGTAAGTTAATTTATATGTTAAAAATAATGTTCTATTTAAAATATACCAATTACATACTTTATTTTTTTGCATGGAAACAAATTGATCTTTCTATTGTCTGTGTTTTAATCGATTGATTGTCTTGTTAGAATTGTTAGAATTCATAAAACATTTAATTTTAAATAAAAAATATAATAATAAAATTCAACAAATTTAGATATCAAGAAATTTTCAAAAATTTCATAAATAATGCACTTCCTAATTTTCACAACATTATATTAAATTTTGATTTGAGCTTTAATATTTGATGAAAAGAGAACAAATACTTTAAATATTTTTATTAAGGTAAGGAAAAGATAGATCAACTTTCAAGAATTTATAGTCTAATCTAAACTCATTCAAATTAGATCCGAATTTTTTTTAATAGAAAAATTTTAGATTTTTTTATAAATTTATTTAGCTAAAAATGTTAGGCCTAAGGCCATATATTTTTTAAAATTTTATCAGGTCGACTTATTTAAATACAAGAATAATTTTATTATTATTAATACTACCTTTTGTCTTATTTATAAGAATAAATTTATGTTTTAGCTTCGTTTAATAACTAATGTATTTAGTCTATATTTTATCCAAATACATTATTTATTAAATAAATCTAAAAAATAAACTTTTTTTTTATAAATAGAATAAGGGGAATAATATTTTATATTTTAAATTAAAATATAAAAATAAAACTTAATTACCTTAACAAACTTATGAAAATAGATTGACAATTCCTTACTACAATATTATAAATTGTTTTCATACATTTTCTTAAGGAATTAATTGAAATGCACTGACAGTGTAAAAAGATTTTACACTGTCAGTTAATTATAACCGTTGGATGTAAAGAGGAGTTTGACTTTTAATTTAATAATCTGTAAAATAACTCAAACGGATGATGGTGATGTATTGACAGTGTAAAACTTTTTACACTGTCAGTGCATAGTAATTAAACTATTTTCTTAAACAAATAATCTTTCAAAATTTATCTAATTATAAGTTAATGCAAACAAATTTTTAGTATAATTTATTTTTTAGTTTTTTAATCTATATAAACATTAATTAAATTATTTATTTATATATGTTCAAATAAAAATGGCTTTTAAATAGACTAATAAACTAATTAGACATTTAAAAATACCAAACTCAAATCTAAAAATAAGCATATGACATACTACATACTAGACTTAGGCTTTAATATTTGATAATTGTTTATCACACCCTAAATGATGGAAACAAATTCTAAGGAATTTCAAAAAATGTCTTTTAGAATTCGGAAGTGTATTTTCAAAAACACATTTTTCACACTAAAACACGTACTAAATGAGACTAACCCCATTTTTTCTTATAAATTTAGTTCGAAAATTTATTTTCGAATTGAGATTAAAGGTAGTGCACTGTCAGTATAAACTAGTTTTACACCATCATCCAATAGAATTATAACATTCTGCCATGTCATATTAGTATTTTAAAATTAAACGTGTGACTTGGCGGAATACACGTCCGTGATTAATTGACAGTGTAAAAATATTTTACACTGTCAGTGCATATTCTTTTTTCTCTTTCGAATTCACCATATAAACATTTACATTAAGTTTATACATAATTTATATGTAAATGAGTCGCATCTTCACTTTGTAAAAAAAAAATTGAAATAAATTCAAAAGTATATTTTCAAAAATACTTTCAAAATGAGTCGCTGCTTCCTATCCCTTTATATGTCTGTCTTAGTTTTGTTTCTTCATCTTATTTTTTCAATGCCTTCTTTGAAAGACCAAATAAAGAAGAACAATTTTATTGAAAAATCATAATCTTGTAATTCATTCATAGTGATGATACCTTTCCTTGATATCAAACTTTAGTTACCTTTTTAAAAAAAATTTCTTATAATTTTATATTAATAATTGTGCACAAATGAGATTTATGATTTTGACATGCTATTAAGTTTATCGAGATTACAATTTTTACTTTTGATGTTACAAGGCTTCTCCTCTCTTTAGACTATCGTTATTATCTACGAAACAAATATATAAAATAATAAAGAAATTGTGATTTTAAATGCCTTAGGAAATATACTTTTAAATATATTTTGAAAATAAATTTTGTTTTATTTATTGACAAAAATTAAGGTGTGATTCATTTATATATAAATTTGTATTTGAAAATGTGCCTAAAGATGAAATTCCAAATTTCAGAGATAGTTATGATTTTTCTTTAAGATAGAAAAATAGTATTTAGAGTGCAAAGCAATCTCCAAATAGTTTTAATAATAACTTTAATAGATTAGAAAATGACAAAATATAACTCATTAAGTTTTCTTAAATAGTTTAAAGGATTCAATTTTATTTTTTTCTTAAATATAAAACTCATTAAGTTTTTTAAATCATATTTATAAAATTTAAAAGTTTTCGGTCCAATTTAAAATTAGAAAAATAAAAATTTACCTGCAATTTTAAATTTTAAAGAGACTAAATTATAAATTTATAAGCAACTTATTTCCAATATTTTGAAAATAAATTTGAAGTTCATCAAAATTCCAGGAGACTGTAAGGAAAAGTTGGGAATTACCTCTGACTGGTAGACTTATGTTTGTTGTTTGGAAGAAATTGCTAAGACTTAACCTATCATCAAGAAACTGAGTAAACCTATAACAGCAGTGAACCAGCATATTGCAAAAGCTAGGGAGGAACTACTGACGGCACAAACAGTCTTTAATAGATGACAGGATGAATCCAACTAATATTGCAAATGTGAAACAGTGGGTTGATGAGTTGATTAAATGGCAAGATATTGAATTCAAGGTGTCGAGACAAAAAGTAAAAATTGAGTGGTTGAGACAATGTGATGGGAACAACAGATATTTTCATGCATCCATTAAGATGAGGCAGAAATCTAAAAGTATGAAGTATATTCAAAGAGAGGATGGTTCTTATGCAAATACCCAACAAGAATTGGAAACTGAAGTACTAGCTTTCTACAGGGACCTCATGGGGAAAACTGCTAATGAAATTGAAGGCATAGACACTCAAGCCATGAGAGAAAGAGCACAACTGAATGCAACTCAGAGAGAGTTTCTTACGCAACCTATTGCAGAAGATGAAATAGTTACAACCCTAAAAGACATTGGAAATGATAAATCGCCCGGAATTGATAGATATGGAGCACTGTTCTATAACGAAACCTGACAGATAATAAAAACAGATGTGGTGAAAGCTGTCCAGGATTTTTTTGACAAGGGTAGAATGTACAAGGCTGTGAATTGCTCCATAGTGACTTTGATTCCAAAACACAATGATGCAACAAGAATCAAGGACTACCGGCCAATTGCTTGTTGTAGCACATTATACAAAATTATTTCAAAAATCTTGACAAATAGAATGACTAAGGTACTGAATACTATAGTGGGACGAAATCAAGCTGCTTTTGTGAAAGGACGAAATATCCACAATCAGATCTTCCTCACTTATGAACTGGTCAAGGGTTATGAAAGGAAGGGATGGGCTCCAAGATGCTTGATGCAAATGGATATTCAAAAGGTATACGATACAGTTGATTGGAGTGCATTGGAAGCTATACTAAATGAAGTTAGTTTTCCCCGTAAATTCACCAAATGGATAATGATTGCAGTTTCATCGGTATCTTATAGATTCAATGTAAATGGACATCACACCGACGCGATGGAGGCAAGAAGAGGACAGCGACAAGGTGATCCTATATCACCCTTGTTATTTGTCATTGTTATGAAATGCTTGAATAGATACCTCTATAAGATGCAAAAGGACAGCAACTTCAACTATCATCCTAAATGTGAAATGTTAAAGATTACCAATTTATGTTTCGCAGATGATCTGCTGTTGTTTTCCCGTGGCGATGAATGGTCTGCCAAAATGATGATGAATACATTCGCAAAGTTCTCAAAAGCAACAGACCTAAAAGTGAACCCCCAAAAATGCAGAATGTATCGTGCTGGAATGGATACTGAGACTAAAGAGAGGCTCATTCAAGTTACTGAATTCCAGGAAAGCCAACTTCCTTTTAAGTATCTAGGTGTGCCGGTGACGGGCAAGAAACTCCATATCCATCATTATATGCCTCTAGTGGATCGTATTGTCAGAAAAATCAAACACTAGAGCACGCGAATGCTCACATATGCAGGAAGAGTGCAACTGATAAAAAGCGTGATGTTTCCAACACTAACTATTGGTTACAATGTTTCCCTTTTCCCAAGAGTGTCATTCACAAGATAGAATCCATTTGCCGCATCTTCTTATGGACAGGTGATTTCGAGGGTAGTCGCAAAGCACCTGTAGCTTAGAAAACGGTATGCAGTCCTAAAAACCAAGGAGGTTTGAATATAATTGATATTTATACCTGGAATAAGACGAACCTGATAAGACTGTTATGGAATTTAAGTGGAAAATCTGATTCCTTATGGGTTAGATGGATTCAAGCCTATTATTTGAAAAACAAGCATCAGATGGATGTGGAACCAAAACCCACATATACATGGATCATAAAGTCCATTCTAAAGCAGAGAGTTGAAGTTAGGCAGAAGGTTGAATTGGAAGAAATTATGAAATGGGAAAAATTCAATATGAACAAAGCATACTACATCCTACAGCAATGTGATCAAAAGGTTGAATGAAGAAGTTTAATTTTCGGTAACATTGCCAGACCCTGATCGAGCTTTATCATGTGGCTTGCCTGCCATGGTAAGCTATCCACTAAGGATAAACTTTTTAATTTTGGAATGATTGACAATAAAAAATGTTATTTTTGCTATGAGGAATAATCAATAAACGATATATTTTTTTATTGCCAAACTACGAAAAACATCTGGGCAGAGGTACTTAGATGGATTCAGGTTCACCATATACCTGAACCCTGGAGTCGTGAACTTACATGGCTGATACAACAAACAAAAGAAAAAAGTGCTAGTGCTGCCCTACTCAAGATGGCCGGTACAAAGACCATTTACGAACTTTGGAATCTGAGGAACCAGAAGATTTTTGGGAACGAAGTGGATACCACGGTTATATGAAATAGAATTATAGACATAATAGTTTATAGAGGCTGGACTAATAAGAATCTTAGAAAATATATAGCTACACTAATAATAGAAGGGTGATAGGATAGCTATTAATTCTCTTGGTGTCTTCCATAGGTTTTTATGATTTTCTAGTAGCTGGATCTTAAAGGATCGCTTGTACGCAACGTTTGTTTTGATTTTAATCAAAGTCTCCTTAATTTAAAAAAAATAAGACTATTTTGTAATTTAAAAAAAAAATTAATAATAAACAATTTATCTTTCATATTATATAAAATAAATAATCAATTTCAAATTATTTATTTGTCAGTATAATTTGAAATTTCTTAAATTTAGGAGGAAAAATATAGTTCATAAATTTTCATATCCTAACAATTGTTTAACTTTTTTTTTTATCAAAACAAATTAATTTTGGTGGAATTATTCTAAATTTCTTTAAAAACAAATTACTTTGTTTCGTAAGATAAGATAAAAAAAGTCATTTTGTTTTAACTTTTTAAAAAATAATAATTTTTATAGTGTTATATTTTTGGTTTAAAAACATTATTAAAAAACTTTTCATAAAAATTTTAAACGAAAATTTGATTTAAATAATTATTTTTAAAATGTTATGTTACGTGTTTAAGTGATTATCAAAAGTTTTAAAAATGATTTAATTTTGAAGAAATTTCAAACACGGTTTTATAAAAATCATTTTAAAAATATAACTTTTATTTATATCTATGTTATAAGATATCAAAATTAATATTTTAATTTATAAAAACTGAATTAAAAAAAAATTATAATATTTTAAAAATATTTTTTAAAAATCCATTTTAAAAAATAAAATATTTTTTTTAAAGGTAAAACAAAGACTTTGGGGATTTACTAGGGTTTATATGAGTTGCACATAAACACAATTCAATATTCTCAGTTCAATTCAATTACAGAGAAAGTGCGAAAAACAGAAACAAAAGCTTCAAACAAACCATGGAGTCGTTGGAACAAGGTAACAACGCAAGCACTGTCACTGTTATTGTCACAACCCCAAACCAAGAAAAACCAAAACCTAAACGATTCATCAAAAGCCAAATCCCAGATTCAATCCTCAACGACCCTCTTCTCAACGCCGCAATCTCAATTCTTCCCTCAAACTACAATTTCGAAGTTCACAAATGCGTTTGGCGCGTCCTCTCCACCGGCGCTAAGCGCGTCGCACTTCAATTCCCTGAAGGTCTTCTCATGTACTCTCTCATCCTCTCCGATATCTTCACCAAATTCGCCAACGTCTCTCACTGTTACGTCCTCGGCGATGTGACCTACGGTGCTTGTTGCATCGACGATTTCTCAGCTCTCGCTCTTGGTGCTGATCTTCTTATCCATTACGGTCATAGTTGTTTGGTACCGATTGATTCGACTACAATCCCTTGTCTGTATGTTTTTGTAGATATTAAGATTGATGTTGATCATTTGGTTGATACTGTTAGGTTGAATTTAGGGTTTCTCGGTAAAAGTATAATTCTTGCTGGGACGATTCAGTTTGCGTCTGGGATTCGGGCGGTGAAGCCTGAATTGGAGAAATTAGGGTTTAGGGTTTTGATTCCGCAGTCGAAGCCGTTGTCTGCTGGCGAGGTTCTTGGATGCACTGCGCCGAAAGTGGGGAAGAAGATGTTGGAGGGTTTTGAGGAGAGTGTTTTGGTGTTTGTTTCGGATGGAAGGTTTCATCTTGAAGCGTTTATGATAGCGAATCCGGGGGTTAAGGCTTTTAGATATGATCCTTATGTGGGGAAGTTGTTTTTGGAGGAATATGATCATGTGGGTATGAAGGGGTCGAGGAAAAATGCGATTTTGAAAGCGGGGGAGGCGAGGAATTGGGGTGTTGTTTTAGGGACTTTGGGTAGGCAAGGGAATCCTAAGATTTTGGAGAGATTGGAAAAGAAAATGAGTGACAAAGGGTTTGATTATACTGTGGTTTTGATGTCGGAGTTAAGTCCCACAAGGATCGCTTTGTTTGAGGATTCTGTGGATGCTTGGATTCAGATTGCTTGTCCTAGACTCTCTATTGATTGGGGAGAGGCTTTTCTTAAACCGGTTCTTACTCCTTTCGAGGCTGAGATAGCACTGGGATTGATACCTGGTTGGTGGGAGAAAACTCAGGTGCTAAAACAGGGTTGTGAAGATGTTACGGGTTGCAATAAAAGCGATTGTTGCTCTAACTCGAGCTGCGGAGATTCAAAGGAGACCAATGATTTTGGTGGAGATTATCCCATGGATTATTATGCTCAAGATGGAGGAGATTGGAATTCCTCTTATGTGAAAAAGTCTAGTCGTCCTGCTAGAAAAATTTCTGTAACTTCTGTTGCTAACAGTGTTATTTCTCAATAGTATTAAATTGGCCTAGTTCTTATTGTAATACATGTATTGTTTTGCTCCAAACAATAGATTCAATAGCTAGTTGTTTTGTTATTAGCTTAGCCATTTTTGACAAGTAGACAATGTTGCTTATTCTTTGTTGATAATATATTCTGCTATAAAGGATAAGGAAGCCGTTTTAAGTCACAATAGTCGAGCACGTGTCGCATTCATGCAAACCATCCTCACGAACTTGTTTCTGTAACCGTGCTTGTCAGCAAAAGAACTAAGGTACAGAATACATAAATTCATCCTTTTGTTTCTGCATTTAACTAGTGCTTTGTTTTTGCATATCTGGTACTCATTTCTGGCTTTGTTTTTGCCTATTTTCTGCCGCTTATGTGCTGCATTAGCTTGAGAACTATTCCAGAAATTAGATTTGCCATTTTTTGTTGGTGTTATTGTTGTTTTGGTAGCTTCCAACATGCATTACTGTTTACGAAGAGAGTGTGGTTGGTCTGTACTATAGTTTACTGAAACAAAGTGTTGAGAATCTTGCTCTATATTGCTTTACTTTGGTGCTACTTGTGCTTTAGCTTAACATCTTTTATTGAGTAATCAAATATTGGCAGGTGCATTCCGAGAATTATCCTTGGGTAGGTCTCGGCGGCAAGGTATGTCCATATAATGAGGTGGAGTAGTTAGGATGGAAGTTTGGTCTGAGTACCCTCCATTAGTTTTAAGAGGTTGGATGCCAATGAAGTATTTCCCCCTAGTATGCAGAAGTTCAGTTGTGTGTGGTTGGCAGTAGGACCTTGGCAAAATCAGTTAAATAGATGATCTCTTTACCTGGTTCATGTGTTTTTGTTTGGTGTATGCAAGTGTTAGGACAGTTGGTGGTGAGTATAAGCCTAAGCACATCAGCTGGCATGTAGTTAGTTTTGTTCCCGTCCGATCTCTGGGGCTGTCATTGTGCTGGTGCTCTCAGATGCAGTAGGGAGGGATATAAGAAGCTGGATCAGTTTGTTAATAGGCATTTGTTGGAGTCTTGGGGTATTTTTGTGTTGGTGTCTGGTATTCCTGAGTTCTTCATCAGATAAGTTTCCTGGCGGGATCGTGTTCAGGCAAGGTGATCGGAGCCTCAGATTTGTATCCAGTGCAGCTCTTTTGTTAGATTGGAGCCAATCGCCTAGGATTTGGGGAGCATGTGGAAAGCAGAAAATCTATTAATTCGAAAAAAGGTCACCGTTCTTGATAAGGTCTCAGAAGAGGCTTGACTAGGAGTTTAGATCAGGTGTAAGTTGGCTTTTGCAATTCAAATTCTCGCTAATGGTGCCCAAGTTGGAATCCGATAGCTAAAGCAGGAATCAACCGATGGCATTGAATTCAAATTCTTTCTGAGCTTCAAATGATTTGCTGCTGTAGTATGGAGAATATGAGTAGACTTCTATATGGGATGTCTTGTGTATCTGGTTTGCTAGGTGTAGCTATTAATTCATAGAATGATAGTTGCTGGTGGGGTTGGCTGGGAGTTCGTTTGGAGCCTTACATCAAGCCTGAAGTATTCCAATTTAGTTGTATGTGGCAGGAGTCATGTTCCTTCAGTATGCCTTAGTACATATGCTAAGCATCATATCATCTTGGTAGTGATCTGTTCGAGGTATATGCGCTTTCTCTGATTGTTGTTCTTGTAGTAGGATCTTGTCACCAGTATATGCCTAAGTGATATTTCCCATTGCTTCTTGTGAGCTGGTGGTGGTCTGCAGTTTTTATAGATCTTATCGGTGGTGAGGTTGTCGGTTACCGCATTAGCAGATTATCATTTTTGCATGTTCTGACTTGGTGGCTGGATTAGGGTGTGCTGTGTTTTGTTATGCTTCTTGCTTTGGGTCTTCAACATTCGTTTCAGGCCGTTTGAGCAAGTGTAGGAGTTCTGCGTGGGTGTAGCTTGTGTTCTGCTGTGCATGATTTTTTATAAGAGGATGTTGGCATGTTTAGGTTTTGATAGTGTTATTTCCATTAATTGTGGGATTCAGAGGTAGCCTTGTTTTTATTCCGGTTAATTCCGGTAGTTTTGCTCAGTGCAATTTCTTTGTAGCATTGTCACAGGGTGTTATGTTAGTTGGGTGATATTCTTGTAGGATTCTTTTGCCTGTTAGCTTTAGGTGGTTTTTTAGCATGCCGTCTGTTAGGTGGTTCCTTTGTAATCTGATATGGACATCATTGTACTTTTACTTTTGGCATATCTTATGCCTTGTGATTAAATAAACTTTTGCTTGTTCAAAAAAAAAATACTGGCAGTTGCATTAAAAGATAACGGGCTATACTGTTTTTGCATGCTGTTAATTATTCTTTATATTATGTAAATTTATATATTGTTTGTTTCTATGCAGAGATAACATCTCAAGAACGTGTCAACCTTGATGATGAAGACATGTCTTGAATGTGTACAATATGAGCCACCAGGAGCAGCTACAATATGAGCTGCTTGAGGAATGAAATAATTATTTGGATGGATTAAAATTATCATTTTATATAAATTAAATGTTATCTTTATAATATAATTTTGTCTTTTATGTGAGACACCTTTTTTATGTAAAGAAATTTAGGTAAGTATGATTTTTTAATACATCCTATATATTACTAGATCTGATCCTATATATTACTAGAGTGCATTGTAAAAAGTCAAAAATATCTTCAGAATTTAAAGATGTATCTTTTAATGTATTTTATGCACGCACAATTTACTTGTTTTTGAGGTACACTTCAAATTTCCGATTTAAATTATTCTATAAATGTATTTTATGATTTAAATTATTCTATAAATGTATTTTCGAATGTCTCTGAAAATACTTTTTCGTAATTATAGTTAGTTAATCAATTAAAACAGTAGAATATGTGAAGTTATATATCAACCCATTTCATATTCTTCAAACAAAGCAATCAGGTCACAAAAGCCTTTAAAATTGCATCTGAAACTTCAAAGTTATGGCCAGTTTAAAAGAATAAATTCTAACGTGTAAAAATAGACATGTTAGTTTAATAAGTTGTTACTTTCAGCGACAATTTTCTAGTATAAAGTGCAAGACAAGTTTATTATATTTCTATAAGACGACTAACCCTTTTAGTAGAGGGCACGACTTGCCTTGCTAGAATCAAAATATAAACAAATTGTGATTAACTTAATATTTGTATTTTAGTGTTTAAATTGATTAAGTAACCATAGGATACATGTTTTTGTGAGTTTCGAAAATATATTTTCAAAGGCATTTCTAAAACGTATTTTCGGAATAAATTAAGTCATAAAATTGGAGTGTGGTTCAAAAACGAATGAGTCGTATGTGCACGGGGTGCGTCTGGAGATACATCTTCGAAATCTGAGGGATATTTTCGATTTTCCACCCATAGGATGAGATAAGAAATTTCCTACAAATTATCCATTAAAATCGATGAGGAAAGTTTAGCTCAGGTTTTAACGACATGAGTCAATTTCTTATTAGTTTTCGTTGGCATTTCATGCATTTTCTAACACTTGTAATTGAGATTGATGAAAATTGAATTTGGAAAAATTGAAAAGTGAAATTTGATATGACATTTATTAGTTATACATATATTAATTAATAAATTGACTCTTGCTTGACAAAATAGAAGTAAATTTTTTAATCATTTGCAATCCTCAAAAGCACATAATCTTAATCAACACTAAGATGATTATTATCGGGGTGGTTGACTTACTAAAATGTAAGTAGATTATTATTAAAGTTGTTAATTTGTTGAAATGCAAGTAGATGGTTAAGACGTTGAAGGAAGCTGATTGTCGGTGGTATATGAGTCTCATGAGGTTCTTAGTGTCAAATTACCAAGATCTTATAAGAAAGATAACCCACCATTTTTCTACCAGCATTATGTATTCTCATAATGTAGTTGTCCAAACTTTGGAAGGAAACGACCAGAAACTGAAGGTTGTTGGTCCTTGTATTTCTCACATGCTCTAGTGTAACCATAAGCGCAATGTATTTCCATGGGGCGGGTCACCGTGTCGTTAAGGCTGGTAAGTTGAACCCCTCATAAGGCTATAACTTCTCTTTCTTTAGGCTGAGTTTTTCAAAGAGCTCAACATATATAATATCACAAGAACTGTCGTTGTCTATTAAGACTCAAGTTACATCTCAATTGGCCATGGTGATCGTTGTCACTAAAGGGGTATAATTTGAGATTCCTCCCACTTTGTCACTGTTTAGAAAATCAAAGGTAGATCTTTGAAGCTTTATGGTAGAAGTTTATCCCTCTTCATTACTGACAACCATTAGTTCAGCAATTCGTCTTTTAATTGTACCCTTTGAGGGATTGTTTGGCGGCGGTATGCCACACGTAAAGGAGGAAATGTTTTGGAGCTTTCCCCCTCGGCCCCCTTCCTCTTTGGTATTGCTCCCCTTCTTCTCCCTGTACTCGGCTAAGGCTTCAATGGCTTTCTTAAGGAATGACTTCTCCCTTCGAGGGAACCGTTTTCGTCTAGATGGCTCCCCACCCCTGACTTTTCTTCGTTCCTTTCCTCTGCCATCTTTATGGGCATACACAGATAAATAACCTCTCTTAATCAATTCTTCGATTGAATTCTTCAACTAAAAGTAACCGTTCGTGTTGTGGCTATGACACTTGTAAAAACACAAATATTTGGATATGTCTGTCCTTTGAGATTCCTAATCCCTCTTTCTTTAAAATCAATGTTGGCACACTCCTGCCACATCTTCTCCCCTGAAGTATTTAGATGAGTATAAAATTTAGTCTTTGACCAGGATCCTCGATCCACTTTTTTAGGAAGTGGCCGAGCTCTGGTAGTAGCGACACTGCAGTTGCTTTTGAAAATCAAGTGTTTCTTGATGTTGTCGTAGTCTTAAGAAGCCGATATCATATTCTCTGAAAAAGAGATTGATGATTCGAAGGACGAACATCAGAGATTTGAATCTTCAATGGATGAAATTGTAGCTCTTTGTAAAAATTTGCGGGAATCAAAGACCGATTCTCATAGACGACACCATTGTTTTATGAGAACCATAATTATTGGTGAAACTACAGAGTTGACATAAGGAACAATGCTTTGGACTTCTAGTACGGTATCGTAAGGTGTAGCTGTAAGGTTAACACTCTGATGCCTAAGTTAGTGAGAATATCAAAAGTGATGCAAAGTGAAAAATGGATTTGAATTGCTTGAAAATGGTGCGCTTCCTCTCTTATATAACGGGGGTGGTTAATAGTGCCCATGTGGGACGTGTCATGTTGTGCAGCAGACCATCTGATCAATTTAGACGGTGTATGATGCATAAGAGTTCAGAATCCACTATCCTCGTTGATAGTGACGGTTCACCTGCTCTGCGCGTATGTATCCTTAACATTCACTTGCGAGTTTTATATATTGAACCTTATGGGTGGCCTAAAACATTTCTTAATCCTGTTAATTAAGTAACCACGTGGGGGCGGCGTAACCTTGCTAGGGTTTTAGAGTTATGAATTTTTCCTTCCTCCTCTTGTCTCGTAAGTTTATTTATTTTTTAATATAATAATATCATAATTTTTGCAATACAATTGTAAAAAAAATATATTTAAGAGGCTGATCCTTAACACACCTTTATGCTAATAAAAAGAGTAAAGTAAAATTGTGACTCGAACATCTAAGTTGGTCAGTCTTACTTCACTTTTGGATGGACTTAAAGAGGGTGATAACTCGTTTTATCATATTTAAGACACCCTTATTTTACTATATAAGTTTTAAAATATTATTTTCGTATATAATATTAATCATGATATTTAAAAGAAAACTGACACTAATATTTTATGGGAGATTTATCAAAATTAAAAATTAGTTTTTCGTTTTAAAAAGTGTTAACATGTTAATAGTATATATATATATATATATATATATATATATATGATCGTATCTGGATCAGACAGTTGGATAGTGGCCAACAGCGTCGTGAAACCTTCAGCTCCGGTGATGGTGAGACGGGGAGGGGGGTGTACCTGCAAAGTACTCCGACGCTTAAGTCAGGAAAGGTCAGAGAAAAGCAAGTACAGAAAATAGGTGTGTGAGTTTAGAATGTGAAGTAACCTGACCCTCTCAAGTGAGAGGGTATTTATAGAGAGCCCCCAGCGCGGGGCCAACGGTTACTTGCACTGAGCTGGATTGCAAGGCCCAATCCAAGTAACTGTCAGGGGTTACGTCGCGTAGTGAAGACCAGCACGTGGTCTTCTCCCTGGGGTAACGGTCCCGAAATCTCCGGAAGTAGGGCAGACCGAATCCTTCGGAGGTGGGAGGTTACAGTAGGACGTGTCCTCGCGGGGAGACTCATGGGTGTCGAGGAGAACCGAGACCTGCAAGACTTGGTGCCTCTGCTCGATGGGTTCAGGTGTATGTGTGTTCGACCCTACTGATGGCCGTTACGTGCTCGACGTGGACAATTTACCTAGGCCTTGTTGGGTCAGCCGGGGTCGTGCGGGTTGGGCCTGCCCGTGTGAAGGGCAGGTGCGGGCTGGCCCAGTCCAAAACAATATATATATAATAAATTAAAATTAAATGTGGTTTTTGTGAGCGGTTAATATTCTGACAATATTTGAAAACTAAATATGATAGTTGACATAAATATCCAAAAACAAGAATAAAAACTATAATAAATAAATAGACAACAAATATACAAATTGAGTTCTTAAAGAATATATCAATTAGAAAAAAATAAAATAATATTTATACCTATATATAAAGAGGATATGTGTTTTTGGGCTGACCTATTTCTTTTCCAAATTTACTCTTATAAAATTCACATTATTCCAAATTTATCCATATGTAACTCCATAATTCTCTCAACATTTAGTTTTAATTATAATCATTAATTATTTAATTATTTTGTAACTACGTTGTTTTTTTACTAGATTCAAATTTCAAAATAAATGTTGTAGTTAATTCTTATGGGCAGTATGGTGATGGCAAGACGGTTTGCTTTTCTTTTCTTTCGTTTACACAATTTCTTTTCACAAATTTGCTCTCTGCTAAAAAAATTCAATAACCGTTTTTTCTTAATGGAACCTCTTGAACATTCTTTTCTCTTCCTATTTCTTTAATTTCTTTAAAATAAATGTAAGTTATTAAAGACAAATGCAATTTGTACGAAGAAATTGAGCAGTTTTGATTTTGAATTAAGAACAATTTATTTATATTTGTCATTAAAACCATTTAGAAACAATTGTCAAATTTAAAAAATAATATCTCCTCTATAATAACTCTCCTACTTCTATATTTTTCCTTTCTTTCTTTTTCTTTTTTTATTTCTGAAAAAATTACCTATTACACCTTTGTGATGACGTTCATACGGCAACAAATATTTAAGGTATTAATTCATCAATTTTTTTTGGAATAAATTGTCAACTTTTGTTTCGCAATACTTACGAAATTGTTAAAAAAAATTAGGTATAAACATGTTTTAATATATATTTATGGAGCAGTTACAAAAATGTTGAGAGGGATAATTCTATTTTTTTCATAACTTTTCCCTAACATTTTTATAACTTCCATAAAACTACATAAAACCATAACATTTTTAATGTAGCTTATTTATTTCCTAATTACTTAATGCAATTAATGCGCTGAAAACGAAAAAGGAGAAAATAAAAATTGAACAAAGAGAGAAACTAATGAGAGAACAAGAGAAATTGGAAGAAGAGGAAAGAGTGAGAGAGGAGAGAAGTGGACAGAAAGTAATGGAATTGTTTTTATTCATTTGTTAATTTTTTAGTCATATTTTTTTCTTTTCACTCTTCTTAACTTATGTCCTTTATTTTATTTGTTCTCTTTATTTTATTTAGAACAAATGATTCATAGATGATATCATGAAATAAGAAAAACATAAAGTGCATATCAATGATTTTTTTCCATCTTTTATGTTGCTTTACCCCTTTATTTTTTGAGCGAATCTCTTAAATTTAATCTCTTTTTGCTATTATCAATTCTTTAGTTGTCATTTATTGCTATAAAGTTTTAGTTTATGATTTAAGATTGAGAATGATGTCATAAAAATTTAGAGAAAACATTATATAATGTTTCAAGGGTTGTTGCACGGTATTCTCTCAATGCATTAAAAATCTATGATAAATGTATAAACACGAAACAAATGCTCATAGAACTTAACCAACATGAAAATATATATATCTTTTTATATACATAGAGCATGAATACATTTTTTTGAAAAAGCTTTGTTTATTAGTTAATTTAAATGGTTTGTTTATTAGTTAAAGATATAAGATTAATATTTTTCAATATTTATGTATGATACTTACAATATAAAAAAATATCAAAAATCATAATGTTTTTCATGTCAATATTTCTCTTTTTTTATTTAATAAAATTTAAAATCACAATTTAAAAATAAAATTTCAGTTTATATTTTGTCGCGTCTGCATATTAAAAAAGCGGACAAATTGACACAAAATTGAATGTCATAAAGTTTATACAAAGAATGTCCGTTTATATTTTGACACTTGTGCGTATATAAAAAAAGTGGGCAAATAGGCACGTGAGTGTCCGTTTGAACGCTAGTACTGATAATGATAATGTAAATTAATTTATACAGTTAACCAATAAAGATTATATATCTCATAAAATTAAATTTAAATTTTAAATTATTCGTTTGACATAACACATGTACAAAATATTTTAAACTTTATCCATTAAATATGAAACTTTATTATTAAATTTTAAATATCATCATACAATATAAATTCAAAAGCATATAAAGAGCACAATTAAATCATTTATTGATATAATTTTGAAAAGTAATTTATAATTGTGCCAAGTTGGTTTAAATTTATAATTACTCTTTGTAACAAATATATTTGTTATCTCAAAAGATGTTTTTTTTTCTAGAGAATACTCTTTTCACTTTACATGTGCATATCACATTTTTGAAAATCCAAAATTGTCTTTTAGATAGTCAGATATGTATCTTTGGACGCACTCAAATCACAACCAAAATGCGTTATTTTGAGACTCATCACATTTTTGACCAAATATTGGTTCGGAGATGCATCTCCGTATGAGTATTTTGTGAATTCGGATGTGCATCTCCGAAATGTCCCATGAAAGTTTTTGAGAACGTGGTAAATACAAAAGAGGATTTATTTCGGAGATGAATCTCATGAAACCTCCCTGAATCATATCAAAACAACACCATTGTCCAAAAATTCAATTTTTTTGAGACCAATTTATATTAACTTATATTAACGTAAAATCAAAGTAAAATTCAGTTATATTAAAGTTAAAGGAGGGTGAAATTCATACACAAATACAAAAAGTCAAGATAATTCATACATAAATACAAAAAGTCAAGATAATTCATACATAACATTTGTCTGAAAATACATCGAAAATACCCAAAAAAATAAAACATCCCAATATAAACTATTGGGTGTGTCTAACCGTCTATTTCCTCCGCCGCCTGTACAACACGATATTCCATAACTCGGAAACCATGCGCTCCACTAGGGACAACCGGGGACTGCCATTCACAAAGAGTCCCGACTCTATGGCTGCTCTACCCATCTCCCCAACACGCCGACATACCGCTGTCACGCTATCTGTCTCCTTATCCCGAACCTCAAGTACCTCATGATTAGCTGACCTAGGTGATTCTCCAGGAGCGTCTGATGTCATGATAAAGTGTGACACCCTATAGAACCATGTCACGTAACCCTCAACACAAGCCCATTGTACAGAAGCTGGCTCCCGATGATATTCCTCTAATACTAGGTCACTATCAAAATCATTCAGTATCGTCTGTAGGTTTCTGCGGGGGACGGTGGGAGGAGCAGACTCATGGAGAGGTCTCGGAATAATCTGCAAGTAGCCAAACTGGCGTATCACTCACTCATGCAAATATGGATACATAAGAGATAATCCACATCCCAGCCATCCAGAAGGAAATGACGTCAAGCTGACGTGTCAGGCGGTGACCCTTGTATGGGCAAAAGCAAACCTCATTTGTTACCATACGGTCAAGAGAAACTCTGAATGGCTCGACTGCACCATCCCCTATGTACAAAAAAAAAGTGGTTGCACGAGGCCAGTCCTCCGTGTAATTAGTTGCAACTTTCCACTTGGTGATGCGAGGGAAGTGAGAGATGTTCCATCCCTAAAAATGATGCAGATACAATATTAATAACAAGTGTAACAAATGAATTATGAAAATATTAGTAACAAGAAATTACCGTAAGCACTGTGCAACACCCCGTCAACTGTTTTGTCTTTCAAAGACAACTCTCGCTCAGTTTCGAGTAGAGGTAAATCCAAAAAGGTGGACCCCCCAGTTGTACTCGTGAATCATAGTCAGGTCTGTGAAGTACTTGAGGTATACCACATCGACATATGTTACACTTTTGTCCACAAACATGGACGTGCCAACCAAGAACAATAAGTAACACCTCAATGCGTAAAGCCGGTGGTACTCAACCTGCACATCATCGCTTACGACATCGGTAGCCCCCATTCACATGATCATCATAAAGATTTTCCAAAAAACTAAATTATGGATGAGTACCTCTAGTGCGAGCTTCCTCCCCCGACGCTCTACCAGGACCATCCCCTAACAGGGTGACCATCAGATCGACTCTTTCCTCTCGCCCGATCCTCTCGTAATCCAATAATTTCCCTCTAATGGAAAGATGCATGAGGCATGAGGCGTCATCCAAAGTGATGGTCATCTCGCCTATAAATAGGTGGAAAGATGACGTCTCTGAGTGTCACATATCTGCAAAAGCCGCATGCATGCCGTGGTTTATGGTCAAGTATGTAGATGAACATAAACCGGCAAAATTGGAATAGTGGATAACATCACTGAACCAATGATCAGTGGGATGTGGCAACACCAGTATCTTCATATCGTTGTTAAAAAATTTCAAACAATCAAGCTCCTAAAAAAATAAAACATAATAAGTATGGATATAATTAGTTGACAACATATGTATTGCAAAAGAAAAGAAATATACCACTTAAATTCAAACATGCTTAACAATATGCTCTGCATAATTATAAAGTAAGGAGGTGTCATATGGCCCTCTTGGATAACTCTCTAATGCGGCATCCTGGTCGGCTTCCTCTTGGGCTTCAGGGTCAACAGAGGTCTCAGGATCCTCAGGTTCTGCTGCATCATATGCCTGAGATGCCTCTACGAGAACAAGACGGTCGGGCATGCAGAGTAGATGCAACATCAAATGAGTTATAAGTAACTCGTGACCTCGTGGTCCTCGATGCGCCTCTCTTGCGTCGTGCGGCGCATTTTCGGACACATGCCTAAGTCTAATCCGACAAGTGTTTTCTTCAGTCATTGCACTTGCGTTATAAAACATAGACAAAGTATTAACATGTTTGGAGAAATTCACAAAATGTCCCAAGCTTTTGACTGGGTCCAATTCAGAGATGCATTGTTGAAAACAATGCAGAGCAAATACGAAGATGCATCTTCAGACAAAACTGCGATTTTGCTCCCATGGCAGCAACCTATTTTCTGCCCTAACAGTTCCAAAAAACCCATTGCATGTTGTTCTAACCTACCAAGTTCGTTTACATTACTACCTAAGGTGCCTAAAACGACTAATGTACCCTAAAAAACTAACTACAAATCAAAACACAAAAATAAAATAAAATTTGAAAAACTTACCAAAATGGAATTGATTTATGAAAAGGAGATGTTTCAATGTTATTAGATGATGAAAAGGAGGAGAAAGAGCTCAACTGATGCTTCAATGCAATGAAGAGATGCTTTATTGATTGGGAGAGGGAGAGATGACATGATCTTTTTTTAGAGCTTTTTAGAAAATGAAAAAGGAGGAAGAGGGAAGAGTTCTGGCATGGGTTACGAAAGAAAAGCGTCTAGAGATGCATCTCCGAACCACCAACATGTTTTTGAATAAATGGTATTTACGAAAATGCATCTTCATACACAATTTTAATACATATGAAAAGTACATTTCTAAACTAAATTTTAACATAAAATTGTGTTTCTTCAATTTGGTCTAAATAAATGGTGAAAACAAGTGCGTCTATAGATCGAAAATACACCTCCAAACATTAAAAATGATATTTTTACAATGATGTGATAATATGACAAGAGCGTTCACCATTTTTAATCATGTGAAAATACTCTAATTATACATAAAAATTGAATTTGACTCCATGTAATGTGGTGATTTACATATATTGATATGATAATATATGTGCAAAAATACTAAAGTGAAAATTTAATTCATTAAAAAAAGAGATTAATTGCTATGCACTGACAGTGTAAAAAATTTTACACTGTTAATTTATCACCATCATCCGTTTGTATGATCTTATAAATTTTTAAAATAAAACTCAAATCACTTTTAACATCTAATCACTAAAAATCTGGTTTAAACCCTACACTCTTCTGTCCCGCGCAGCCCCTTCTCTCTCTCCGCCGTTCATCTTTCTCTGCTTCTGTTTCGCCGCCATAAGACACTTGATATTGTAAGTTTAATCTCTCTGTTCGTTCTTCATCCCTCAATTACGGTTCCAAAATCGATTTTATCAAATTCGTTCTACCGTCATGATAATTGATTTCTAATAAATTGATTCTGCTTAAAATTGTTTCAGATTAAGAATTTTAAAAGGGCATTAAAATTAGAGTGATTTATGTATAAATGCAGTAACGTAAAAGTTACATGAAATTTCAGTATACATAGTTACAATTTTGCTTCCGAGGTTGCGCAGGTGATTCATAAACAACATGATTAGGGTTGTGTTTCAAGTTGAAATTCAGCTGTTTAGACTATTGAGCGAGTTTTTTTATATTTTTGATATGAAGGCAAGTAGCAATGGCTTCTGATTCAAGAAAACGTACATTGGAGGCTTTGGAGAGAAGAATTCAAACCGAACATATTCTAGAAGAAAACAAAAACCAAAAGACGAGAGTTGAACATGTCAAATCAAATAACAAAAAGCATCAAATTGAACATGTAAAATCACATATTCTTGCACCTTCTACTCCTAATGATTCTTCCTCCCATGCTTCTCGTCCATCATCAGATCCGCCCAACAAAGGTAGTTCAACTTTCTTTTGTTTGTGTTTTTGGTATATAGTAGAACGATTTGCCCAAAGATTTTTATTTTTCTTTAGTACCATGCATACTTGGGAGGTTTTTTGATATACAACTTAATTAGAGACTTATTCAGTATTTGTAATAAATAAGCTTATGTATAAATGATTCCACTGTAAACTGATAAGTTTTTGTTTTCCTTTTTAGCGAATTTCAGTCTTTTTGGTCGTGCCATTTCGCAAGGTAATGTACTTTCTATGTAACACTAAGAGTCTTTCTTCTTTCGTTTCTTCATCTTGATGTTTGAAGGTTTTGAATGGATAAATGACTTAACTATTGATATGCAGACAATGAAGATGGTCCGGAATATGCTCAACTTTCTGTGACTATAGATGAGAATCTGCTCACAACTAATCGGGAGGTACTTTATTTTCAGCATTTCATGATCAACTTCTCTAAAAAATAATTAATGGAATGAGTAATTCATTGATCACAAAAGCAACCCTTTAACCTATTTACGAATCATGAACATGGAAAGCTGCATTCAAGGTTCTGTCAGTGTAAAGGTCTTAGCTCCCAATCTAACCGAAATGTTATAGTTTCTTTATCTTCAATTTGAAAGATGTATATTTTACCATAACTAAAAAAATTGTTGAATTTCTTTATCTTTTGATGTCAAAGATTGCATTGTTCTTGTTTGTTCTATATTTCTAATTTGACTTATATTCTGCAGTCTTCTTTTGAAAGAGGATGTTCAGTTTCAGGAATATTGCATGAACTTCTTAAGAAGGGAGATGCAGCCCAAAAGTATATGCAAGGATCTAGAAGTATGAAAATCGACAACTGGATTCTTCTTGATAATTATGTACAAGGCCGTGCACTTTCTTCATCTTCTCAGACTAGAGCTTTGCAAATTCATTCAAAACGTTCTAAGAAGCACTTGTCCATGAAACAACATAAAAAACACGGATCATTCAATCTTCCTCGAGAGTTCCATAAGTAAGTTTAAAGTCCCTAAACTTCTATTCTTGATGAATATGTTGAGCCTTACCATTGTTGCTATATCCCTGCAGTCTGTAGTAGTGTATTGTTGTGAGTAATTTTCATTTCCTCTTTCATTAGGGAGCTCTTTGATTCAAGCTATGAACAAATGATATTCTTTTTATTCCCTAATCACCATTCATTTTGATTACAGATTTGATATTTTCAAGCCAATGCATGAAATGTGGAAAGACTATATAATGCTGTTGCTTAAATCCACTGGGTATTGTTTTTGTATATTTGCTCTTGATGAATTTTACTGCTTTTTATCTTGAGATTTTCTACCACTTTTCGTCTCATGGATTTTATGACAACAAACCTGTTTAATGTTCCAGGAAAAATCAATTGGCTCAATGTCTCCTTGGTGCAGATCTACACGGTGCAATTATTTTAGGTTCGTGCATACTCTTTTTCTTTTTTGCTTTTGGATGAGTTGTAAACATCTACACAAGAAAATGCTAAACCATTCTCTATATTTTGCTAACGTATTACTATATATCACAAGGAAATTATCTTGCCATTGATTAGATGTTAATTATTTCCCTACATGTATTTATGTTGTGATGTATAAGTATTTCATATTCATTGAAAGTTGTGTTAAAATTGTTACTGCTGCTATACTCGAACCGGTAAAGCCTATTTTTAATCATCTTAGAAAGTGTTGGTGATGTCGTGTAGTATTTCACACTATGCCCATTTATGTTTTGTAGTTGTGGAGTGTAAACTAACCCATTTTACTGGAACCGGCGGCATTATGATTCGTGAAACTGCAGAAGCTTTTGGAATAATTACTGAAAATAATAAATTCCGAGGTAAATCTTTATCTATTTAAAAGTAGAACAGTAGGATCTGTTCTGGCATTATCAGAGTTGTTCTCCCTGTATCTCAAGTATTAATGCTTATATGAATATACACAGTTGTTTGTGTTTGCTTTTCTGGAATGTTACCAGTGATTTCTGTGCAAATGTGATAATTAATTAACTATTAGGAGTTTGCACTTCCATTTTGAAAGTTTAGCAAAACTTGAACCGTGATTGTTTTTGAATTTTTGTTAGATTAAAGAGACTAATAGAAAACAGTCAATTTGTTCAGTTATTTTTAAAATTGAATTTGTTGTTAACAAATAAAAATACAACTTATAAGTTTGAAAATTTTCTGTTTTGCTTAACTTCAAATGTATTCTATGACAACCCGATATAATATTCGTTCTTATGAAATGCAATTTGGCTGAGATTCTTGTTCGGCATTGTTAGATTATCCCTTTTAAGTTATATATCTGTTGTCTATAGAAACTAGATGTGCTATATATAATAGATTTTGTAAAATCTGAATTTGTTTTAGAGATTAAGGGCCCGTTTGTTTTGTTTTTTTTTTAAAAATGATTTCTATAGTATAACATAATTTTGTGGAAATTTTTTTTACAAAATAACTTTTCATAAAAGCTTCAAATGAAAATTTGGTTTGAATAGTTATTCTTAAAATCTTATTTTAGGTATTTCATCATTTTATCGAAATTTTTTTTGGATATCAAAATTTCAAAAAATCATTTAATTTTAAAGCTATTTCAAATAGCTTTTCATAAAAATTATTTTTGAAATAAATTTTTTGAAAAAATTGTGATTACTAAAAATAAATAAATAGATTTCAACTGTCTTGTGCCGAGAGTTGTAAATAAGTTTGTCTGTGACTGCTACAGTATTGTGGATGAGTTGATTAAGAATTAGGAACCTTGAGCATCTCAAATTAGATGAGATTTTGATGATTTATTTGCTATGGTATCTATCTTCTATAATGTGTCCATTTCAAACTTTGATTTGTTAATTGCAGTTGTTCCGAAGAAGGGTTCTGTATTTAGACTCCAAGTTGATTGCTGGAAAGTCACACTACATGGAGATAAACTTGATTCAAGAAAAGTTGGATTATGATATTAGTAATAATCCATCCTTTAGGCATTCGTTTCTTGATTATTCTAAGAATTTTATGATGATTACTTACAATTATACTCAACAGAATATTTATGTAAAGCAATTTTTATCATTTTATTTATTTTTAAAATGTAGATGCTCTGACAAATTCTTAATCCAGTAAAATACAGTAATGACCATCCACAAGGAATAGTGGTAATGTGTAACGAGTGAACCACCAAATTACTGGTATCTAATTTTGTAAGATGATGACATTTAAATTTGAAATTATGAATATTTCAGAAAATATGTCGACTCTGTTAATTGTCAATTGCCTATATATTTAATTGATTACCATCAATTTAGTCATTAAAAACACTATTATTGTCTCAATTGAGTTTTGTTTTGGACTAGGAAAAGAGCCAATAAATTTAACTAATTGCCATCAATTTAGTCATTGACAACATTATATTAACATTAAACTGTCTATTGAGTTTTGTTTCTGACCCGAGAGCCAATACGCCTAAAATGAGGAAGTTGTAAGCTTTTTTTAGTCCATATCCATTCCATTTGTTTATCCTCCATTTATTCAAATTTCTTTAATAGATTTTTGTCACGTAAAATTTAATGATTTGAACGGTCAAGATTAAAAACTAAAAAAATATTTTAATTAAATATAGACCATTGAAATCCTTTAATGTTTTTTACCATAGATTTTAATATTTTTAACCATGTATCCTGTTTTTAATCTGGACCATTGAAATTCTTTAATGTCACATCGCAAAGATATGTTAAATAAAATGGATTAAATGGAGGATAAGAAAATGGAACAGATCCAAACTCCTTTTTTTTTTGTCATGGATTCAAACTCGAAACTCTGCAAAGAGTGTCTCTAACTACTACCGTTTGTTGGTTTATAAGAGGACTGTGTAACTTATTATACAATTTCCAATCTTCATTTTAGTAAATAATTACATGTTAAATTAAAAGGAAGTATGTATAAATACTAGCATATTATTGGGATTACATTACATTTTAAATTTGTAAAACGGTACAGCATTCTATCAAGAAACCCAACCCTTTATAAAACGGTACACCATTCTATCAAGAATCCCAGCCCTCAATTTTTTGAAATCTGCACATTTCTGCCGTGTCTAATTTAGCTGCATTCAACCTATGAACATTATTTACATCATCACTTTTTTAATCGCGAACAAATGTTTTAGATTCTTACTTCAAGAACATCGCCATCTTTGAGTTTTGTATTAGGTAATACTAAATGTCCGTTGATCAAAACTAGCTTCCCCTCCAAACCAGTCCTTTGTGCAGCATCAACAGCACTGCTACCAGCTTTTAACCTCATAATTTCACCATGAGGCCAACATATAATTACCACTTCACCAAGGTTAAGAGGACCCCGAGCATCATCAAACTTTGCATCATGCTTTGCTTGGCTGATACTAACTTCAGACCGCAATTGCTCTTCCCAGGAAAGCATTGTTCTCAAAAGATGCACCTAAAAGATTAATATATAGAATAAGTGAAACATTCATCAACATTTTTTAAACCGGGGATATTAAATGTCAACTTTCAATTTGCACGGCAGCAGAGAGAAACTGTTCATTTATATCTACATTCTAGCTAATTATGCATAGTGATATTAGACAACCCGAATTCTACCATCACGGTTGCATTTACACTTTAAAACTTTCTAATCATTACCAAAAACATAAATAGTGAATGCATAATACTAATATAGTTTGATGTTGGAAGGTCAAACTTTGGCCTACTTGGTCTAGAACTCTGGCCAATATAAGAGAGAAGAAGGATGAGAATAAAGATATTCTCATGATTCAACTATAACCAGTAACATAGGATTATTCTCATGATTCGACTATAACCAGTAACATAGGATGGAATTACGAATTTAATTGCCAATTTTATAATCTAACAATACAATAAACAGATGAGGGCAATGATGAGCAAATTTCATTCGGAGAATGTGCGTAGGAAACATAAGTTGGTAAGCTAAAAACCTTATTATTGATGTTAGCATCTACAGAAGTTGATGGAATCAATTCAAACTTTGACTGGGATGCAATACTATCTACTTGCTTGCCCTCAAAAACAGCAGATACAACAGCCCAGTATTCAGATTCTTCTTGCTCGGTAAAATTGATAAGTTGAATAAATGTTGGCAGCAGGCGCCCAAATTGGTCTTGCTGCAAAAGATGCAAATAATTATATATATGAACTTCTTTAGTAAAGCAGTCCAATTATTTACAAATTCAGATCTAAGAAAAAGCAAATCAGTAACTAAAAAAAACATTCAACGTTATTTATCATTCACTGTTTATTATAAAGTTAATTTTGATTCATTGCCGAAACAAATAGTTTTTACACTATTAGTTTGTGAACCAAAGATATTCTGTGACGTCACTTACGGGTTTAATAAATATACAAATGAATTTCATTTGACATGCCAAAAAAAATGTCCATTACTGAGAAGTAGAGAGCAAGAAAATCTATAAGTCAAATCAATACGATGAATTTAAGGTTAAATAATCAACTTTAAGCCATAAAAAATTGACTCAGCAAAAGGCAGTCTAAAATATATTTTGTTTGTAGTAACTACTAAGCAGCACGCACATTTCTAACACAACTTTGATTAATTGAACTAGAATAAGGACAGCGGGGACAAATGTGCATAACTAAACAAGGAAAATAAAATTAAAGCTTTACAGTGTAAGTATGCCACTGTCTTTTAATTGCAGGGTAACGAAAATAATGAAAAAAGGGAAGAGTGCAATTTTAAAATGCTTTACTACTCGGAAAAACATACCTTGTGATACATACCATCTTGACATAGCATGTACTTCTCTAGACAAGTACACCAATCCCCATGTCCTGGTTCAAACCACCATTCATCAGACACCTGAAGCAAGTCACCAGTAAGTAAATTGACAAGGTGATGTAAAATAAAATAAAATAAAAAAGAAATGATGACACAACAGAAGAGACTGTACTGGTGTCCTAGAGGACAACGCAGCATGTAGGAAGCTTATTGGTAAACTTAACTACCCCATAACGATCCATTCTAATTACTGCCTTCTCAGTAAGTGTAATTGTTTCAGTGTCCACAAACCATTCATCACGAGCAATCTATATTTGAAATCAATATCAACAATTGTTTAAGCTAATCAGCAAACCTTTTTGTATAGCCGTGCATAAACTTCCCATCGCTTATTCTGGAAAAAAGATCTTCTGTCAGCTACTGCTTCAGAAGCTGCTAGCCCAAAGCTTACAGCAACTAGCAATTCTCTTTCTTCATTTTCTACACTGAAAAAGGTAACAAAGAAGAGCTACGGTCAATGTGGATAGCTTTATAACATAACATTCATTAGAAATGGAAGTGTAGTATACCCGATGATAACAGCAGCAAGTAGGTGACTTCCTTCTACTCTAAGGACTGGATGTCCAGCCTTCAGTGACTTGTACTCGTTCAATAAAATATCTGAAGAATTTTCCTCTTCTATACCTTTGCTAAAATAGGAGGATGCATCTGTTACCGGTGTATCCATTCCATCTACGGATGAAAAAGGATTTCCATTTTCTTTATAAAGCCAATGTGCAGCAAGTCCATGTTCAGCATTATCATGCATCCTCTGGTAAGCCGAACGATAACTGGAAATTAGCAACTAAACTACAAACAAAGCAATCTCTGAAGCATGTGAGGAAGAATCTAGCACCTGTGTTCTTATTTGTACTTCTAAAGGTGAGTTATCAGGACCTTCGACTGCAGTGTGCAAGGACTGCAATTTTAGCAAGTTAAGACAGAAATAAGCATTATCCTAAGATTCAAATAACAAAATAATCATTTTAAATTTATTTCATTAAAAACAGAAAGTCTAACCTGATAGCCACTAGGCTTGGGATTAAGGATGTAGTCATCAAATTCACCATCTATCGGTGTCCAAAGCCTATACGGTAAAATATACATAATAGTATGACTGAATATTTGTAACCAACGATAGGGTACACCTGAAGTAAATAAGATATACAGATCTAAACTTCCACTATAGACTGAGGACAATTATGAGCACACATATTTATACCACATAACAGACAGTCCAAAGTATGTGAAAAGGAAAAAAATAATGGAAAATATAAAAGAAAATATTTGGAGTTGGTACGTTTTTTTTCCTTATTTTCTTTCTTAGAAGGCTTTCTTCTATAGAGTTATTCCCTTAAAATTAGAAAAAGTTCTACCAATACGTAACACTGCAAAAAGGCAAATTAATTTTAAATCTATATCTTCATACAAATTATTGTATGGAATGTTATTTGTGTATAGGTTATATGATTGATAGATAACTAAAACTTGACCTTCTTTTACCTGTGTACAATGTCAAGAAGATTATAGCAACACTGAACTGCAGGTCCGTGTAAAGTTCCATTTTTGTCTCCTACAACTACTCTTAATGCACGTGCATCATATACTTTTCCGATGCTTGTATCCTTTCGTTTCATCCGTACAACATGCAACCATGACTTTGACCATTATTTTAGTTTACACTGTGAAGTTAACAAAAATTGAGACCAGTTGTGCCAACATTACAGCCAGTTGTACACAATTATTTTATTAATGTAGTAATAGTAAAATAGACATTAAAACTAATAATCAGAAATGCAGCATCATTAGTCTCTTCCAGGCACTCATTGCTTTCATTAAGCTTTCAGTTTCAGATGAGAAAAACAATTCTGAAGTAAATTGGTCAAGCAGTTGCATTAGGATGTGTCAAATCTGTGCCAAAGAGTAATTTGGTTCAATGTTTTTATCATGTTCACCAACACAAGAACATATAAACAAGAACAAACACCAAAATCCTAGATACTATTGTTTGTGTGTTTTGAGGAAGGGAGGAGCCATGGATCGACATTGCCCACCAGTAAATCCCCAATCCTTCCTACAATATTTCTTGCTCCATAGTAAATAAATAATTAGTGTGATTAACTAAGTCGGCACTAATTTACAAATTCGTGGACTAATTAAATGGGAGCCATGAACTTAACTTTTCTTTTTGTCCTAGGTCTTTTACAAAGCTTCTCATATATGCATCAATTTCACTTACATTACGTTTTCTTCAAACTCACTTGGATAATCATAATTAACTCTTTAAATAATGTCATGGTTCTACATAATTATATAGCGAGAATAGCTAAAACACAATGGACATAACTCTTAATTCAAATGTCAATAAGTGAATTTGCTGATACCTTACTGTATATACTATACAGGCTTTTTAGTCGGCTTGATAATGTAACTTCCATTCCTGGAACATAACTGCAAATACAAAAGGAAACTTTTGAAAACTACAAAATTGATTAGACCATAGTATTATAGCAGTCAGCACATAAATCCTGCTACATAAAATACAAAGCATTAGGTAAAGCAGGCATGTGCTTTGGACAATATCAGAATGTAGAAGTGATAGTGATAATGGGCACAAGAACATACGAAGCCGACAGAACCAATTCTCGCTCAAGGGCTTCCTCACAAATTACCAATGATGCCAAAGCTAGTCCAGCATCCTGGACAACCTTTGGTATTGTGCATGTTTCCAGATTATTAGCAATACTATAGAGAAAGTTAGCTCGTTTTCTCCGATCCAACAGTACATCAAATGGGACTACAGCTTCCAACAGATCCTGAAAACAAGGTGACATAATCAGAATGAATAAAATTGTTCTCACCCTTTCACAGGACTTGTTGAAGCAATGAAGATAGAATACTGCCTCAGTTATCAATCATTAGAGTCTGACATCAAGAAAAAGGCTTATGAAAGCGTCACTTCAGATAGGAGATAGCCAGATAACATTATCATTGTAATGTTTTGTAACTATAAAATACTTGCAACTAATCTATGCAAATAATTTATAATTAATAAAATCTAAAGTGTGGGATATGTGATTGACACACCACATAAAACTCTCTTTAGTGGCCACATTAATGCTATACTATATTTGGCATAGTACACTTTATGGTTGTCAGTTACATTTCTTTTGAGATCTCATAACTACCTTACCTTAGGTCTCACTTTAACTGTTATCAATAATAATGTTCGTTACAATATTTACATACTGTTAATGTTTTCATTTAGCATTTTTATTTAGTTGGTCATATTCACGGTGGTCATGTGATGTCAACACTTATCCATTTAGTTTTATGTGCTGAGTTGGTGAGTGTGTAGTGGCCCTGGTAAGTTGTTAAAATATTCTCCTTATTGTTCGGGCTCATGCCTATATCACGACCAAGGGTCTAATGAAGGAGCTAACACATTTCGGAAACTAATTCTTCTTCTCTCTTAACTCAGAATGTTTTCTCTGAAATTAATCACTCATTTGCACCAGAACTTATTCATCCATTAAGTTCTCAGCTACCGAGTACTGTGTTTTACCGGAATTCTCCCTAAATAACCAAATTCCTGCCTCAATGTAACTCCACCATCAAGAAGAATGGCTCTATATGACCAAAAGATAAGATACAAACTAGAGTGGCTTATCAAACCATGGCCTTTTGTAGCAGGGAAATCCAGAATGTAATACCGAAAGGCAGAAATTATTAGTATTATCTTTAGAATTTTCAACAACAATTGGAGAAGAAACTAAGTTCATGGAAGAGTGGAATGCAATGCAACTCAACTTCTCAATAATGGAGATTTACGCTCCAAGTTGAACAGCAATATTCAGCATGGATATTATTGCATGCTGCTGAAACTTTAAAATTGTGTATCAGATGGGGAAAACACACCCTCTTCTCCCTTCCCCTGGTTTCCCTTTCCCTCTGCCCCATACCTATTTCGCTTGAAAGTTCAGCTAACCATATTCTGAACTTCATTGAGCACAAACAAAAAACAAAATACAAAACAAACAAACAAACAAGAATATTGCTCTTCGATGCTATATAGTCAGGCACAACAGAAAGCATTTAGGTATGAGTACCAGCCTGAACCAAAAAGCAACTACCTATGGAAACATTAAATATCATTTAATAAAATCTCTTGATCATGCATACAAACAAGTAGAATGAAATCTACACTTACAAATTCTTACCTTCATACTACAGACACCCTCATTGAATGTCAAAGATTTATTGTGGAAAGAAGTTGAACTTTTCTCATCCAAAGGTATCAAGCTGCCTTTCACGTATAATCTTCTCGAGTTTCCTGTTCTAGCCGAATGGCTCCACATGGAAGCCAGATCTGCTCGCATGTTTTGAAATATTTGAGGCTGAAATAAGGTACGAATTACAAGTGGTGATAAGTTATAATATTGCAAAAATCATGATATCTCAATGGTATTATTAGATTGCTGTTCCTATCCAGAAGCATGACTGAATTTTCACAACTTCTGATGATCATTCTCTTTTAAGTTAACCACAAGAAGATAAAATATTTCGGCTCAAAAAAAAAAAAAATATATATATATATATATATAAAAACTATTCATCAACTAGAACTACTTTTTTTTCTGCGGAGCTATACCTAGTACTCGTTTTTAAATAAAGAAAAGGAGCTAATAACTGTTTTCCTAAAGGATGATTAAAAGTTTCATAAAAAAAATAATTTAAGCACTTTCATTTTTGAACAATATGTTCTTTTGGGTGCTTCTCATTGATGCATCTCATACAAACCCTTTAACGGGTGGCTAGATGTTCACAGTGAGTGGGGACCTTCGTCTGTCAGCTTTATTCTGTGTCTTGTTATAAATAAATCAGTTTAATTGATGACTCTCAAGTTGCAAGAAACATTAAAATTATTATTAGACCTGTAGAACAGCAAAACATAGATCTTCAAGTTCAGCTTTCAATGCCCACAGACCCAATTTTGAAGCAAGTGAACACCAAATAATTAATGTCTCCTCTGCAACAGCTTGAGCCTTATGTAATGGTAGAGCATAACTGCAAAAAAGTAAATATTCTCACCCAATAAAACGACCTATGTGGCATACTTATAAATTCTAAAATATTTATCCAAAAAAGTTGAACACATTGTATGGCTTAAGGCCAATGATTCGAACTAGCTTCTATTATAAGGAAGTCATCTTTATGTCATCTTGAAAGAATGACAAGTCTGAGGTGAATGAGAAAAAACGGGTAAAACAAAAAGACAATAATTGGGAATAAACGTAAAAAGCATAGAAGCTCGGAACTGGTACATTGTTCTCATGTTGTGAAGACGATCAGCAAGCTTGATGAGCACAGCACGTGGATCATCAATCATTCCCAAAAGCATGACTCGTAAATTACTTGCCTAGTAGATTAAAAATGAAACACATCAGAAAACTTTCTGATACCAATTCCACTTCCCAATAAACTTACGTTCTACAAAATTAAAAAGGCACACAGTTTCAATAATATCTTTACCAACCAGCAGACGCATTATAATGGCAGATACAAAAACTTGTCAAATCAAACTTTTTGTAGAAGATTAGTTTCATAAAATAAAACATCGTGAATTCCAGGAGTGTTTGTGCAACGATGAATGCCTAGTTTTGTAATCCGAACGAAGTGAGTTTGAATCCGCATTGGGGGAATAATTATATTCTCCCTCCCTTGTCTAAAATTATATATTTTTAATAAAAGTAAAACAGCTTACATAAAATATTGATCCAATCTCAAATTTCTACAAGAAAAGTACCAAATATCCATTATATTAATAGATGACAATAGGATACACTTTTCACTTGGCATTTTGATATTAATCTTTGCAGTGTTCAAACCTATGGTGGGTAGGTGCAACTCTCATTATATTTGGTTATTGATCATTAACATAACACCAAAGTATACCTAGAGCCCAAATAGCTAACTGCTATATGTGTCAAATGCAGGTTCTGTACCTCTTCTTGGCCGAGGACAGCCTGGTTCACATTTACCCTTCGATGTCTGCGTAACAGCTGCAAAAGATAATGTAGTTATTATGTAATAGGCTAATAAAAGAAAACAGTGATACTCATCAAAGTTGTTGAGAGTTTTGAAATGCAGGCCTCTAATATATAGATATTAGATGAAACAGTATAATACATGGCATCAGTATATTCTTAAGATATTGCACTATAGTTATGTTAGGATGTTTGGGGAATCTTAAAAGCTGGAAAATCTCCACCATCAGTGAAAAACCCACAATACAGAGCTTGATATCAAATCTTGAATTCAAACATTAAGTCAACCAGTATATAGTTTTTTTTTTTTTTTTTTTTTTTTTTAATTTTATGGTCCTGACTTAATCCATTATAAACAAGTGTAGAACTTCATCTCTGACATTTGAATCTTCAAGATTCTCCCCTTCAAATGTGAGCTCCAAAACTAGTATGCTCTCCAAATCGCAATGATCTTCATGCATCCAATTCTTTAAACCAAAATGGAATAATGTGTTGGCATTATGTCTTGACACAAAACCTTTAAGCAATAAGTATGTCACCATTTTCAGTTATACCAAACTTATTTTTACCCAACATATGCAACTTCTCACACTTGAATTTCTAACAATACATGCACTAATTATAAAGCGGAATTTCTCACAATTATCTTATAGACTCGTTTAATCATCTTCAAAGTCATGATTTCTATACAAGCAATCCGTGTTTACACAAGATTTTTAAAGTGAGTTAACTCAATTTTGATCCCTAGAGTCATAAGCTCTTGTGAATTTATGTGTTAATCGTAGAGTTTGACAACCATGATGTAAAGCCCCACTCCAATGATACCTGATTTATATAACTCAGCTTAGAAACACTGGTTACCAACTCGGCCACATCATTCCCAAACTCTGTCTCAATGTCATGTAGACTTTGGCAAGTGTCATCAACTACGTCATGTAAAATACCAGCCACAATTGTTTCAACAGCCTGCAACGCAATGTCAAGATCTCAAACAAATGAACAATAAAATGAAACATGTTTATTTAGGTATACTAGTATAGCCTCTCAAAACATAATAAGGTATAGTATTATATAAGAACAAAATAACAATGCCTTTTCCTAGAAGTAGAGTTGGTTACATGAATCACTTAATGCCATAAGTTCTTGTCATGCATTGGATCCAACTATAGATAATTCATTTTTAAATTGCTCTTAATGATTTGACCAATAGTTTTCCTTGGTCTGCCTCCATTTCTAGTAATTGGACTATCTTTCATTTGGTAAATTCTCCTCAACAGTCCTTCAATAGGTCTTCTAGAGTCTAGACATGCCCAAATCATCTAAAATGGCACTCTACACCTTTTGCTATACTAATTGTGTTTCTAATTCTGCTTTTCTTGTGTAACCACTGTCCATCAAAGCGTTCTTGTCAGTGACACAGCTTACTTTCATGCTGGATTTTTACTGCCTGAATTCAGTTTTAAACCCTGTTGTAGGTGTTATTGTTAAGTAACAAAATTTTCTTTAATGTAAGTGATAGTTTTCCATTGCAGATCACATGTGAAGCATTCTTCTATTTTTATCCACACTGCTTGGAACTTATGATTGACATCTCCCTCTACATTGAATTACTTTGTATGATGGACCCAAGATACTTAAAATGTGTGATTTGAGACATTGTTGTTTCCAAAATTTTATCTACGTTCGTGTCTCTCCATTCCATATATTTTGTTCTACTTCTACTTAAGCGGAAACCATGAGTTTCAAAGGCTTATTTCCATATCTCGAGCTTTTCATTTATTTCTTCTCTCAGTTTCTCCAACTAAGATCTATGTCATTTGCAAATTTTTGGCACCATCTCTTGGACGTATTCAATAAGTACGCCTACAACAAAGATATACAGATAGAGGCTAAAGGCTAAAGCCGACCCTTAATGTATATCTATAGTTACCTGGAAACTTCAATATTTCCACCTAGCTTTCTCACACTAATATATCAAATATTTGCACTACATACATTGTGTTTGATAACTAATATATCAAAGTAAAAGTTATGCACATATTAGGTTAAATGACATTGGTATGTATCAATTTAATTGATAATGTTATGTTAAGTTGAATATTACTATTTCAATAATGTGATTCTTCATAATTGTCGTGACATTATAAGAGATGACCGCATACAGATGTTTGTGTAATTTTAAGGTGTGAGCACAAGTTTATTAAATGGCATGTATTCGGAAAATTCATTTGATGCATCATGGTATGCATTATGCAGAGTACGTTGAAGGGGGAAAAAAGACGAAAAAATTTCCAAGTGGTTGGAAATTTTGAAAGCAGTATTATGTCATTAAGCGCCAAAGGAAAAACAAATCAGAGAACGTACTCGTTTACCACTTGATGGAACCAACGCAGCCAAAATTCTTCCTGTATGAATACAATGTGTTAAATAAGGATCTCCTGTCTTCCGCATTTGGCCACCGTGTGCCTTCCTTGCAAAAGCTATAGCCTTCTGTACCTGCCTTCACACATAGCATAAGGTATTTTAATGATTCAACAAGAAAGTGTACACGTCATCACAACGCAAATCAGGATATTAAACCTTTGCATCATTAAATATAGGATAGCCAGCAACATCTACTCCATCCAGCATAATGGTGCCTGCATGTTATTAATTCCCTTCTATTAATATTAGGAATCAGAGTAAAGAGCTTGTAAATGAGTAAAACTCAAGAGGTTTCATTATGAATAAAATGCAGAAAACGGAGTCATACAATCAAGCTTATCAAACTCAGGGAGTCTAGGTAAACTCGTGTAACCTCCGTACACTCGAGTTTGTTTAAATTACAATGGTTAAACACATTATTAACAAGCAATGGTTAAACACATTATTAACAAGCAGTTGTTGTGAATTTGTGATTATAATTCCAAACTATTGTAACAAACTAATCCTACTCACAATTAACATTATTAATGAGCCAATGATAGCAACCTGACAATTTTTAACACATGCAATGAAAGAACTACAGATTATACACTCAATCAATCTCAGCTTCATTTGATTTAACTTGAGGTTCATAGAAATCAAATCGCTGAAGAAAAAACTATAATAAGCGATTCTTTCATTTAGAATCATAAATTGAAAGTGAACTCTCTCCCGAATCGACTAGAAAGTGAACACCGAACAGATAGAGAAGAATGAACAGAAAAACAAGCAGCAGAACAGAACCTGGTTGTTGATCGGGTTTTGGCCACAAGAAATCAACCTTAGTAGAAAGACAAGCACCGGAAGCAATAGCAACGGCAGTAACAGCGACCTGATTGATAGCGGAATAAACGGCGCCGTGAGCTGAGGCGGCCTTGGCGGCAGCGGCGATTACATTCGCCGACGATTGAATAGCGATTTGGTCGAGCAAACATCGAAATCGAGAACGGTGAGGTTTCAATTTCAAGTGCCGAAATCTTCGAAGAAATGGTGACGCTTTTAGATGAAGTAACGTTGTAGAGCGTTCGCACGAGAGCAAGTTCGTTCTCATGCTCATTCTCATGCTCATGGTGATGCCGTTAGTAATCAGTGAGTGATGAAATACGGTTATTTTCCCGGGAAAATGTGTGTGAGAGAGAGAAAATGAGTGGTTGGAAAATGGAGAAGAGAAAGTACCCAAAGAAAGAAGAAGAAAAAAGGAATCTATAGTGGCGGGTGTTGATTTTCTCATTGAAATCTCATTATTTTGTCGCTTAGTGCATTCATTATCACTTGATTTCTGACCGCTCTTCTATTTGATGGATAGAACACCTCCACGATGACATCAGCGAGAGCTATCATTACTGTAAACTAGAGTCTGCCCGTCTATCCGCACATAAGAAAAAATTTAAATGATATTTTTTTATTTAATATTAATTTTAAATAAAAGTTATTTAAAAAATTAACTAGAAGTTAATAATAAGAAGTTATGAATCATTTTAATGAAAGTTATGGTGTAAGTTATACGTTAAGGATCTGATTGGTTGGGGGATTTGGAGGGGAGAGAATATTTTAAAATAGATATGTTTGATTTAATTTTTTATGACGGGAGCATTTTTTCATTCCCCAAATTGGGAGTTTTCCGAGGAGGAGAGAGAAGTTATGATAAAATTTGTTTTTATTATATTGATAAAATTACCTTCAATTTTTTTATTAAAATTTTAATTTGTCTTTATAAATATTATACGTTAATTTATGTCACCTTATTCGAATTCTTTCATATTTTTTAATGACAACTCCATTATTTTTAGCATTATGATTCAATTTTTTTTCATGTGTTTTATTCTATTCATTTTTATTTATTATTTTGTTTGTAATAACTTAATTGTTTTATAAGTTGTTGTGTTGTATTACATATCAATATATACATGTAGTATGAGTTATATATTATGTAAAATTTAATTTTATAAATATTTTATAAGATTAGATGGATCATTAAGATGAGAAAATGGTTCATATGATCATATAATGTGATTTTATGGTGTTTATCAATATTTTATTTTCATCTTAAGATATTTTAGAGTATTTTAAATATTAAATATTTTTGTTTGATTATCTATGTTGTTTATGAATTTAAATTTTTTTTTGGTGAATATCATTTTTTTTTATTTATCATGAGAGTTGTAATATTTTAAGGGTAAAAATGTAAATTAGTTTTAAAACTCCTCCCCTCCCCTTGTGAATCAAACATATATTTGATTAACATATTCCTTCCATTCCCATCAGAACATTTTCTCCCAAGGACCAACTCTCTACCCAAACATTTTCTGCTTCTGAAGCTGAACATGTAACTTCTGTCTAACCATAAATTACCCCTCATCCCAAAACACCTTAACCATCACCTATACCCTCACCTCAACATTCAACTCCTGCATCACCTCAAAGAGAACCTACCTTTGTTTAGATTCAACCTGAGAATTCCACTTGTATCTGGACCTCAAAGTGAAATTGAACAAATTGTTTAGGATTTATCTTTGGTTCAGATTACTTCAAATTGTGGTATTGAGTCTGAACATATTCCCTTTGATTATCTTCATTGTGAAATAACCATTAACCTACATGTCCAGTTAAATCAATCCTCTGAACCCGGACCCTCTCAAATAACTCATCTATCACTCTCACTGACTATCCAAACAATCTGGTAGTAATAAAAAATGTCTTAGTGGATGATATTCAGACTCTGGTCCTTGAGAAGTCCTTTATTATAACATACTCTTCTAAATGGTATTCTATTCAGACTTTTGTTGTTGCAACCATTCAGAATCTGAAAGAAGCAACTTCTAAGTTATCATATTCTAGGCACGATGCTTTGGAGAAGAATCTGAATTCAGTTGCTTCATCACAACAAATCTTGGCTGATAAGTATAAGGGAATGGATGACAGAATGAGGTCTATGGATGTCAGACAATATTTTATGTGTGCAGATCTTTGAGCCATTTTGAATTTATTGAAGAAACCTTAGTTTTAGGCCTCTAGAACCTTTATTTTGTTTTATTTTTTTAGGTCTTTTGAACCATGTTCTTTTATGCATATTCTCTATATGCTTTTTGTGTTCTTGTTCATTCAAGTTAATCTTGGCCTATCTGTCTTGTGATTGATCATGAATGCTTATGTTTTATTAGGCTATATTTATCTAGGAACTATTTGTTTTGTTTCTTATAAAAGTCTGATATACTATTTGCATAGTTAATTTTTTATTTATTTAAATTTTGATGTGCAAATGCATTAAGTGAAATATCAAATAATCTAGTCAAAATCAATGCAAACTCAAAAGAAAAAATTCATTAATAAGAATGTTTACATAGTTCTTGATTGTATTATTTTGTCTAAATCAGAACTATAACCCCTTGCTGTTATTGAATCTTCATAATCAGGCACCCTCTCCTCAATATCCTTGTCGGAATCATAAAAATGCGTTCTCTTTGGCACCCTTCTTTTCTTCTTCTTCTTCTTCTTCTATTTCTTATTGTTCTTCTTTCGTCGTCTCACCCGTAATATGAGGGCAATGTGCCTTAATACTTAGTCTTTATTTTAATGATGTAAAAACGTGTACTAGCTTGTACTGTGTAATTTGGGCGATATCATCGCGTTATAGCCTGCATTCATACTTCACAATGCACAAATATCCCAAAATCACGTGTCTATACATATAGGAAGAGTCTCATATATTTCTCGTGTATGTTTGATCATGTTGGGAGTCATAAGAATGCATAAACATAACCTAGGTGGAACAAACTATGATCAAAAAAGTCATTTTTGGGAGTTTAAGGTGTTTGAGTCGACTCAAACCCTGTTCTGGTTGACTCATGAAAACTAATTTTCAGTCATTTGTTCTCAGGTGTGCTCGCGTCAACCCTTAGGTCGACTCATATTGTTAACCTTTGTATCTGAATTTTTTCAGCAACCTTCCATCGACGCATGGACCATGTTTTGGCCGACGCATAACTTCAATATTTGCACAGTTTTGCTCTCGGGTCTGCTCAGGTCGACCCCCTTTATTCTATGGTCGACCGTTCGCTAAATACATGTCATTTTTCTTATCTTTCTCATTTCAAATTGTTGTTATTTTTTGTTAGTTGGCCATGGGATCATATATATACATTGTACCTCATCATTTTACCAATAACAAGAAAAAGTGAAAGATATACACTGAATTTTTCTCTCATCATCTTCATCCTCATTCTTGCATTTTCTCAACAATTACACATAATAATTTTTGTTGATCTCTTGCATCATTGAGGTGATGACGTCCAAACGTAGGATTGTGTATCTAGTTTGGGGTGAGTTTTCAGTGGGGTTTTTTCTTGAATAAAACCGTCAGGGTTTTGTCCTCCAAGATCATGTGGATTTTGGGGTTTTTGGACAAATCTTTGCTTCATAGATTCAGCCGAGCGAAGGTGATTGAAGAACGGTGGGTTCGTTCAATCTAGTAGCGATAATCGGAGGATTGTGCAAGAAAGATTTGGGTTCGAACTGTGTGTGATTGAAATCAGCCGAGCGAAGGTGATTAAAGATCGGTGGGTTTATTCAATCTAGTAGCGGTAAACAGAGGTTTATTCAACATGTTCGAGGCACTTGATTTGACTTGAATCAATGGGAGAGAAGGCATAGTATCAACATCAATAAGTATTCTTGAGTGTGTGGTGACTAGGGCTTCTCTTGTAAAAACATTTGCAATAAGATAATACATATATCAATTCTAGTTTTAGAATTGGGGGCAGACGTACCCGAAGCGAGGACGAAAGGGGAACTGCCTAAACAAATTCAGTGTTGTTCTCTCTTTCCCTATCGCGTTAATTTTTAAACTGTTTACGTTTGTGCAAAATCAATTGATCGATAAAATTTTGTTATAGTGTAGTGCTGAAAATCTGGTTTGGAAACTCATTACAATCACTTTGATTGTAATTGGAAAATTATGCACTACATTTACATAGAAATTAACACTTGGGGTGTTTTGCACACCAAGTGTTCGATAAATTGATCGCTAACAAACTGTTTGTGAAATTGTCAATTTTGGTTTACTTTTTATTAGTCATCGGAAATTGCACAAAATTAAGTGAATTTAAGTGTATTGATTAATACTCAAATTAGTGATTCGAAATCTCATTGAGCTTGTTATTCAGTTTGGCTTGTCGCATATCCGATCTTTTCGATAGCAGTTCGTTTAGACGACATGGTTCCTCGGCCGCTTCCGCAAACATTTTAAAAACAAAGTTTTAAGCGCCGACTCTGTTTAAAAAGTAGTAATCTATTCAACCCCCCCCCCTTTAGATCAATTGCCATCATCTAACATGCTTCCCTTGCGATAACAGACCTAGTCGGCTGGAACTTCTGTGGGCATGGTGATAGTCACCGTCTTGCTTGAAGAAAAGTAGTTTTGAATAAAAAGATGAGAAATGTGATTCTGATGGTCTATTTTTATAGAAGATGTTAAGTGTCTTGAACATTGCAATGGGAAGATGGAACATCCGAGCTTTTATTGCTTACAATGACGACTTCTGATGGTTGATATTATTGAATAACGCGTGACATCTTAAGAAACGTAGAAAAACAATTTAACCATTTTAGTCGTTTCTCAATATTGGGAATTGTAAAAGGTGTTCATACTATGCTTTTATCAGAATTAATCCTTCGCATACATTTGTTTGCCTTATTAAATGTTTTGTCTTCTCCTATGCTGACATGTTTAGATTTTTTTTTTTATGACAAAAGGGGGATAAAATGGAAATATTTAAGAAGCTTAAAAGTATTTTTTTTAATGCTCTTTAATTTACATGAACCCTGATTATTCATTATCATGGGTAAATGCTTTCATCTAAACATATTATTTTTAAATGAGAAACTTAATTAACTTAGACAAGACTTAAAGGGAGATGAGGACTCCATTAGTCGTGATCGCAATCCATCTCCACTGTCAAGGCATGAGAAGTGGAAGATGGATCGAGTAAGACCAAATGGAGAGTACACCTCAGATGCGCCAAGAGCAGTTGCTGAGAAAATTGTAAGTATGATTTGTTGTGCGTATGTTATGTGTTATTTAAATGATGTGGTATTTACAATATTAATATTATCATGCATATGCTGTGTAGGATGTGTTGGTTGAGGAGGCCCGTGGAGGCTCATTTGTTCCAGAACCACGACATGATATACTAGTCGAGGCTATTGGAATAGATGAGCATGGTGGGCACGTTCGTGGTGTTGGAGAATGCGTCGCCCTGAGATTATTCTTTGGTCCAACTAAAAGAGCGTCGAAAACACTGAATTACAAGAGCAAAGAAAAAATCTTGCGGTTGTTGAGAAGGAGTTAGAAGAACATATGAAGATGTTAGAAGCCGAGCGGGAAAATCGAAATAAAGACATAGAAAAGTTAGAATAGTTATATGCGGTTAGTGTTTTATCTGAAATGCTAGTGTTTTATATGAAATGTATGATATATTGTGTTTAATCTGAAAAGTCAGAAAAAATATAAATGTGTTTGTTATGTATTATGTGTAAAATGAATGTTATGTCGCAGAGAATAAGTGGATCCTCACCACAACGTACGAATGAAATAATGATAATGTTGATGATCAAGTTACTCAAACACATGTTGTACGTCATGCTAGCACTAAAGGAAGCAATTGTTCAGCCGCCCTCGCTAAAGAGGTCAATGAGTTATTGGATCCTTCCGCAAATGAAATCGCCACGTTATACATTTTGGTTGCAAAAAACGATGACCTGTATTCTCTTCTTCTAGAGCATTGTCCGTCGGTAGAGCTCTTCTATTCTTATCCTAGTGACATACAAGATTTTTTCTATGGAAAACATTGGTTGGACGTAGGGATATTACAAGTTTGATGCACGTAAGTATATATTTGAACATGCATGTCATTATTTATAGTACATTACCATTTTTGTATTTTCTTACTTATTTTTTTAATTTTGTTTAACCATTTAGGTACATTCGTCGTGTATGTATAAAGTTAAATAAATAGAATATTTATGCCATCTTGGATCCGTATAGTATTCGATGGGCAAATACTAAGCCAAAAGAGATTGAGTCTTACATTTCGGAACGGTTAAGTCTAGGGGGAAAAGAATGTCACTCAACACAATTTCTCAATGCGTAAGTAATTTTGAAATTGTGGTTATTCTTTTATAATTAGTTTTGTTTTAGAAAATACTAATTATATATATGCTCGTGTTTATTCAGTGATCATTGGCAATTGATCATCATATCGCTGAAGACAAATACGATAACGACATTGTGTTCTTTACATAAACCACTCGAACATCAAATAAGACAAATTATTAATAAGCAAGTTTATGTTTATGCGAAACTTTTTAGTAATATATATTTTCTTTGATTTTGCAATTGGTTTAATTGGTTTAACCTGTAAAATATTTTTAATGTACAGTGTTGTGCAGCGACACAATATGTTGAACAATATTGGGATCATGTATATATTATATATGTAATGAATTATTTACAATGCGCTTATGGGTTCCTCAATAATGAGGTTAATCTGGTATATTTTATGCAGACATTTAACGACGAAACATCATTCTCATGCAAAGACTTTTTAGACATTCGTAAACGTTGGGTGTATATGTTCAATGCGATTAAATGTCCTCAAACATGATATATATATATATATATATATATATATATATATATATATATATATATATATATATTATGTTTGATGTACATTTGAGTTTGAGTGCTGTAAATAATATTTTTGATTTGATGAAATAAATAAGTATTTGAGTTAGAGTGTTTTAATATACATCATCATTGTTGTTTCTGTTCTGTTACACTTTAAAAAATACATGTTATAAAATGGAACATAATACAAAAATATATCTTCAATTGCTTTTTTTGATATCCTAATCAAAGTTTGTACTTATAAAAATAAATATAACAAAAAATTAGCAAACAAAAATAAATAAAAAATAAAGAAAATAAGAAATGCATTTTGTAATTATTTAAAGTTCGTACCTACAAAAATAAATAGAACAAAAAATTAACAAATAAAAAGAAATTAAGAAATGAAGAAGAATAAAAAAAATGGCAAATTACATTAGCAATAAAAAAAGAAAAAACGAAAATGAAAATAAGAACATGTTCTTTAACAAAATATTCACCAATTAAATACATTTTTGTGATGATTCAATACATACCTAAAATGAGAGGGTAGAAGGAGAGAAAAAAAATAGAATGAGTTAATGTTGATTCGTAGAAAGAACAACATAAAATATGAATTAATGAATTAAAAATTAGCAAATAAAAAGAAATTAAGAAATAAAGAAAGTAAAAATTAAAAAAATGACAAATCACATTAATATTAATGAGATTGGCACAATTTTATAAAATTGAATAATAAAAAAAATAGAAATAATGAAGGCATAAAAGAAATAAAAATAAGAATAAAGTTAAAATAAAATTGCAAAAAGAGGAAGAAAAATAGAATGAGTTAGAGATGAATTATAGAAAGAATGAGCAAGATAAAATATGAATTAGTGAATTGGTGATGATAGGAGAAATAACTTAAATAATATGAGTTGGTGATGAATTGTAGGAAGAATGAGCAACATAAAATGGAGAACGTGTGTGAATTGGTTGGCTAGGTCACTTAGGTATGAGGAACTAGGCAACCAATAGTGAGTTGTGGTTACTCTTACTAATAATAGGCAGTTAGATAGAAGTTTCTTTTAATTGAGTTAGTTTTTGGTTTTTTAATTAGGTAGTTAATTAATATAATATAATTCATCATTATTATTATTAATAAAAATAAAATAGTTAGTAAATGAATTAATAGAAGGAGAGTTTTGGCGGGAGTGTTTGTGGAAGAACTTCTAGAATTATAATTTAGTATAATATCTTGAAAAATAAAATAAAATAAATTTCTCAAAATGTTTTAGTACATTTTTCTTTGACGAAAATTGGTTTGATTTTTTTGGATTAAAGTGTTAATGGTCTAGCTTTCAAATGATAAATAAATTTAATATCAAAGCTTGACAATGAATTAGTTTTCTATTCAAATTTTTATTTTCAATTTAAGATGAAACATGATTAATAAATAACTAGTGGGATACCCGTGCTTCCGCACGGATACCGATCGTGGAGACAAATTGTCGATCAGAAAGAAATAAAAAAAAAACACAATACAAAAAATTAATTGCAATTTTTAATGTATGAGTTTGTTACGAAATAAGGTTGATTTAAGAAATGTTTTATACCTATAAATAAGTGTATGCAACGTAAAGTGGTAAAATAAAATTTTGCCAACGAAAAATTAATTGTAACAGAATAAATATAAGCCGTTTTCATTTAATTCAATTAGTTAATGGATATGGTGGCGCGGGTCACTCGTGAACACGGTTTTGGGTGAAATATGATTTTAGACGCGCATTTGTTTGCAAACTGCCATAAAAATTGAAAATAGAAAAAAGAAAAAAAAACTTTTGAATTATAGCAAAATTAAGTTGAAATAGTAATGAATGTAAAAGATGAAAGTTAAACAAAAATATCAAGAATAATATGATTAAAATTAAAAACTATTGAAACTTGTATTAGATAAATTATCGTTTTAGTTTTTTTTACAAATAAGATATTATTTTATAAGAGAGAATCCAGTTTTAAAATATCTAATCAATATTTTTTAATAAGTTTTCTTAATCTATTTCACATAATTGAAAAAATGATCGATAAATTTCTATTATTCAATATCTGGATCAGTGGTAAAGTTGTTCCCGTTTATAAGAATAAAATTTTTTTTCGTATATAAAAATATTTTAATCAACGGTGTGTTTTGTCCCGTATATAAATATTAATTTTGTTTTGACACTATTTATAAAAATATTTGAATCAATAGTAAAGTTGTTCCCGTATATAATAATATTTGAATCAAAATATTATTTTTGTTTTGACAATATTTATAAAAATATTTAAATCAATGGTAACATTGTTCCCGTTTATAATAATAGTATTTTCTCCTCTATATAATTATATTTTAATCAACAATATATTTTTTCCGTATATAAATATTAATTTTGTTTGACACTATTTATAAAAATATTTTAATCAACACTAAATTTTTTCCCGCATATAAAAATATTTTATCAGTAAAGTTGTTCTAGTTATCTTATAATCCTATGTTGCATGGTTGTACAAAGCACATTAATCTTAAACTACGTTTTTTCAAAGAACAATTTGTGCCCAAGAAAATGACCATTCAATATTTCCCTGCAACACATCTGATTGCAAACACATTAACCAAGTCTTTGAATAATATTGTCTTTATATATGAAAAACAAACTCAAAGTCACTCTTGAGTCACTTTGATCTTGTGGGAGAGTAATAGAAAATTAAATTAAACTTTCACTTGGATGTAACTTCCAGTTTAAATTAGTAACTAATTTTATTACTCAATTGTAATTTGTTAAAGTTGTTAGAATTAGTTACAAAACACTATATAAGCTCATATTCTTCCATTATAAAATGGAACATTCACCTAGTTTGTATTTCAAGTTTTGGAATAATAAAATTTGAGTTTCATTTCTACTCCTATATAAAATATAATCTACTCTTATTTATTTATTATATTTAGAAATTCTTCTTCTCTATAGATAATTTTTTGTATCGTGATTTATGAATTCAATTACAAATATTAATAGAGTTCGAGTTAATCAAGAATATAAAAGATAACAAAAACTTAAAGAAATAAGGAGAAAGAGAGATAAATAACAGAATTTGATATTATTAGTACAAAGAGAATAATGACATTTTCTCAATTGTCAAACCGTTTATAAAACATATGAATGAATCACCCAAAACTTTAGGCCTCTATTTATACTACTCTAGGTATACCAAGATTAATTTATAACACATTCTTTAAGCTATCTAACATGGAAGTTTGATTAATAATAAATAAACGACATAGAATGCATGGTTCGTTCTTGACTCTTAATCATGTCTCAGCCTTTTCCAACTAATGTCTAAAATCCACTAAATATTTCATGAAATAAAAAAGGCTTTATTATTTTATTATTTATTATTGATCGTGAAGGCTGGATTAGATCCTGTAGAATTGGGTCGTCAAGTGCGTCAGAGATGCTGGTCGTATGGAGAGGAGGGGGGTGTACCTGCAAGGTACTCCGACGCTCAAGTAAGAAAGGGTCAGAGAAAAGGGGCAAGTACAAAGTATGAGTTCTTAGGGTGAATATTGGATACCTGACCCTCTCAAGTGAGAGGGTTTATATAGAGCCCCCAGCACGTGGCCAACGGTCCTATTTTCGGGGCGAAATAACCGTTTTCCCCAAAGAATAGGTAACTACCCAAACTAGCCGTTATGTCGGGCAGGGTGTCCCAAACTAGCCGTTATGTCGGGCACAGGCGTGGTTCCGGGCACCTGCCCACAGCTGTTCGGGGAGCAATGGAGCCGTGCGTAACGGGCAGTAATTTCGGGGAGGAATGTTGCATTCCTTGCCCGGTTGGAGGGGCAGAAAGGTAACTTTTTCCCCTCTGTGGGTCCGACTTAGGCAATTTGTGGCGCTCTGGAGCAGAAGCAGATTGAGTCATGTCTAACCATTGGTCCAGTCCAGAACAGGAGCCCCCCAAGTCGTTGCTCCCGAGCATGAGAGTAATGACTTAATGGTCAGACAGAATTGGAAACGTTGGGACGCCATGTGTGCCTAGAGCTCCGTGTAGCAGTTAATAACAATGATGGCTAGTGGATAGCCATCATGGCCTACGAGCGCGTGTTCGCACGTGCCCCTTTGTATAAAAAGGGGAAATCGTTCCATTTGAGACTTTTTGCTCTGATTTATCTCCGTTTTCTTCAGCATTCTTGCTCGTAACCGCCGTCTGCCTACTCCGACCACCTCTTCAAGCTTCGAGCAGCTACTTTCGTCTACTTAAATCAAGTAAGTTTTCTGATCCTTTGCTTGTTTTACTCTCTTTTGTTGTCAATGGTAGGTTGCATGTGGTTAGGGCTAGGTTTAGAGGACGAAATGGGTAAGTTTCCGGCGATTATTGGTGGTGGACGGTGGTTATGCCATTTTTCTACCTCTGACATGTCGCCGGAGTTAGTAGTATGTTCTAGCGAGGAGGGCGGTTCACGGCGTCGCCGCGATAGCTATGCATGTGTGACCGCCGTGTCTGTTCATCTGATGAGTTTTTCGGTAGGACATTCCCAGATTCCGGTGAAGCTTTGGGATTTTCGGCGAAGCTTCGATCGGAAACTGGGTATGGGTGCGGGGAAGCTCCTCGCTCGGGGATGATTAGTTACGAGCGTCTCCTCGCGGGGAGGTTTCAGCTTTTCCTTTGATGTTAGGGCTTAGGCCGGGGACGTTGTCCTCAGCCCTTTGCGCGCCCTTTCACTTGACTTAGCGGTGGAAGGGTGGATTTGATTTGTTGTCGAATTCACTTTCTTCTCTGTTTTTCAGGTGATTGTAATGGCGACGGGGCCAGATGGAGAAGTTATCATAGATACGTCCGAGGAAGAAACAGGCTCCGAGGATAATAGTAGCTCGACGGCCACGAGTTCGACGGCTTCGAGTTCCCCCAGCGATGTTGGGGAGGAAGAGGAGGTGGACGACATGGACGAGGACGTCGTCGTGGACTCCGCCGAGGAGTGGGAGGTGGCAGAACCCGCTGAGCACGTGTCCTCTTTTGCGAAGTATTTGGGGGACGTTTTTACGGAGGTTGGACCGGAGGGAGAGTGGAAGGTGCACTTCCCTTCCGTGGATGAGCGGGTCTGGACGAACTTCGGGGACCGTTTCACGATGTATGAATACACCTTTAAGGAGTTGGGCCTGAGGTTGTCGTTCACTGATTTTCAGCAGTCAGTGTTCGTGCATTTGAAACTGGCTCCCACGCAACTGCATCCTAACTCGTTGGCCTTCATCCGGGCGTTCGAGCTGGTATGCGAGCATCTCTCCATAGGGGTTACTCTCCATTTTTTTTTCACTGTCTTCCATCTTGAAAGGCAGTTATCGGGGAGACAGTACGGTTGGGTGTATTTGAAGTAGCCCCGCAAGTTGTTTAAGCCCTTCTCGGAGTCAATACGGACGTTCAATGAGCGTTATTATGTTGTCGAGCCCCTGTCCGAAACCGCCCAGGACAGTACATATGTCTAGGAGATTGAGGTGGATGAGGACGGGAACGACCTGCGCCACGAGGATGGGAAGTTTATTGGGTGGAGAATCTATAAGCTCCCCATCCATTGGGCGCCCGATCATTTCGCCAAGAAGCCCAGTGACTATGTTCTTCAACCAAGCGAGCTACGCGGGCAGGATGCCGTGGCGTACGAGGTGCTGGTGAAGTGGGTAAACTCCTTCCGGCTTGCTGAGTGCTGGACGAGCAAGGGTAATCCGGTCTTCGAGGAGGACGGGAGTCAGAGGGTTGAGCTTCGATTTATTAACATTAAGGCACTGCTGGAGTGCAAGACTCTCGAGGATGCCGAGAAGCTGCTTGGTAGTCGTAGTTATTTAGATTTTGTTCGTGTCATTTCTTTTCCTCGTATCTAACATGCTCGTATTTTGTTTGTGCAGGTGAGATGCCTCAGGCCCACGACAGGGTTGTGAGGAATGCTCTTGCGAGGAACAAAGCTAGGGTAGTCCCTCCGAAGTCTCGGTTTGCTGGTGCCCGTGCTCCTTCTCCCGTGCAGTCTGCTGCGGGGACCTCTTCTTCTCCTACTCTTGCTCCCCGGGGGTCTCCTCTTCCTTTGACCAGTCGATCTAAGCGGCCAAGGTTTAATGACGCTGTGGAACTTACTCGGGCGTTGGAGAAGGGGAAGTTCGAGCTTCCTCCTTGTATCCATGATCAGAAGTTCTTCGAGGGGAACTCTCTGATTGTGCCTCGGGCGGAGTCTCTGTGCTTGGAAAGTATGGATCTCCCGAGCAAGAGGGCGTTGGTGGCTCAGGACGCTTCTGCCTTGGTCAGGATGTTGGAGATGGTAGCCGTTTACGCCGAAGGGGACTCGGCAACTGAAGCCGAACTTACTGCTGCCCGTGCTACCATGGCGTCCCTCAAGGAAGAAGCTAAGGGTGCCGCGATGCTCGGAAGAAAGCTGAGGAGGAGGTAGCTCGGTTAAAGAAGGAGAACTCCACGCTGACGGCAGAGAAGAAGTCTGCCGAGGAGCTGGTCCAGCGGCTGAGGGCGGCCAGTGCCACGGGTGACGATGAGCCGGAAGATGTGAAGGAATTAAATACAAGAACCGAGCTGGTTGCCCGTTTGCTGACAGCCGAAGATGATGGTATTGTCGTCGCGGAGGAGTCTTTCAGAAACGCCGTGGCTCAACTGCGGGTGGTGAATCCCGAGCTTGACTTTTTTGACGAGGGTACCCACTATCTGGCGCACGTTGAGGATGGCCGGATCGTTATGCACGATGCTCTCCTTGAAGGGAATACCGAGGATCAGCCCGCGGAAGACCAGGGGCCCCAGTCCGAGCCTGCCGAGCACGTGGAAGAGTGAGGAGTTTGTGTTTTTGATGTTGTAATTTGTCCGGCCTGCGTGCCGTGTAACCGTTGTAATTTATTTCTTGGGGGGCGTGGCCCCCGTTTGATGTAACCCAGTATAATCGTGGTCCTTGTGGCCACTTATCATGTTAAGTTATTATATGTTCGATTCTGTTATCTGCATGAATTTACTTGCTTTTATTTTTTGCTAAGTGTTGTACTCATGCTCGTTGTGAATGTATGTCCGCCCGTGATAGGGGGTATTTGACTTGTGCGAATAATTTGGGGGGATTGCTCGTTGTAGATGTGTTCGGCAGTGAGGGGTACTGGTCGAACGGCCGGGGAATATCCTGGCAGGGATGTAGTTAGGCCATTAGGCATTTTTGATGTGTCATTACCAAACAAAACACTTGTATGGTATTATTCTAGATACATATTATACAGGGCGTTACAGTTGGTATCAGAACAGGTCGTGTCCTCGACCTAGCCTTGAAACATCATAAGTAAATCTATTCCTGCCTCTTAAGTGTGTCTTGCCATCATGAAACTTAATATCATACTATCTAGTGTTGGGCCTGATCAACCTAATACTATGTATGTGATAGGTAGAATCATGGTTGAGTAACCACGAGGATTCCAAAGTGTTGTCGAAACTTGTGCTGTGAGAGTAGGCTCAAGCCAAGAGTTAGTAGTGAGGAGCTGTGGTCAGCTCAGTTGAGGTTTTAGTAGAAGTTGTGTTTTAGGCAACATGGAATTGAAGAGTGGTGTGTTGTTCAAACTAATCCTTTGGATGAGTAGAGTCTCAAGGTTAAGGGTCTCTATTGGACGATTGGTTAAGGTATTGAGAGATATGTAAAATCGCTAGTGGAGATGGGTTGACCACTAGTATGGATAAGGATTTCAAGTAATCTCATTCCGTGAAAAAGAAAAGTTGTTTTGTGGAATGTGTGACGTAAGGTCCGGAAGTGAGATAAATTTTGGTGCTTCAGTTTCTAAGGTCATTATGGTATCTTGAATGGACGAGAGTACCTTAAGGAATGTGTTCGGAACAATATCTTCCAATTGGTTAAAAGTGGAGATTTAAGGACGTTCGACCTTTATGGGAACCTAAAGTAGTAGAGAAGTGGGTGAAAGAACACAAGGATGTGTTTACATGCTTCAAGTGAATCAAGTATGTGTTGGACGAAGAGTGGGTGATGATTTGCGTATATTCAGTTATGTAGAGAGATTAAGTTCGAGATATTACATCAGGATTTCTGTATTCGGTGATAGACCAATTTGGAATTTGGAAATGTTAAATTACCCAAGGAACCGTATAAGGTATTGTGTCAGAGGAAGTTGAGCTTCATTTAGTAATAGAAAGTATAGTGATACATACCGGAAGGAGTGTGTGTTACGGAATAGAGTAAGTATCTTGAATTTAAGGAAATTTTAGTAAGATGGTTTTATACTTGGACCTACGAGGATTACAAAGGAAAGCGGCCTCGATGGTATGTTAAGAGGAAATGTAAACCATGGAACGATTTATACCGGAAGGGTTTGGTAATTACTTGATGAGGATTGTCGGTTACGAATCTTCCATTAAGTAATTTGGTAAGTGGAATGTACAATAGATAGTGAAGGGCAAGAAATCCCGGTTAATGTGTACGAAGTGGTGGAAAGGTTCTTCAAGAGGATGCATTGCCCCGATTTATTTTCAAGTATAGAGAAACTTCTGTAATTGTGAATAGTCGGAATATTAGGAATCTACCTTTTGTTGGACTAAGAACGTTGTTGTCTTAATTCTCTCCAAGGAAATTCAAGTGAGAGAATAAGGTGGTATGCTTGATATGAGATGTCCATCAATTTTGGTGGCATCGTATAATGGTTGTGTGTTGGGTTTTGCTTATGGACGAATCAAGTATGAGTTGTGGCTCAAACCTTAGAATGTCGTCATTTTGACTTCCCGCAAGTGTAGTTGTTTAAGCAGAGAGGAACTATCCCGCTGAAGCTTTGTAGTGTGACCTCGTCAGAATTTGGAATTTTGCCTTGTCACTTGGTTGGAGTGTGTCGTCTGAATGCTTTAACTTGTTCTATATTACCTTGAGTGGAATCATGGTTGGTGAATTGTTGTATAAGTTAAAGAGGCCGTGAGTTGAGAATGATATCGGGGGTTCGAGCAAGCCGGATTGATGGTTTTGAATAGGGATGGTTTTTGAATTAAAAGAAATTGGGTTTTCAGCTTTTGCAACAGTGTTAACAGTTTAACACGTACGAGAATGGTGGTTTAAGCTGAATTTTGAGGAGTTAACCGATTAACCTCAGACGGGTAATCGATTAACATGTGTGCAAATTGTGAAATCCCTTGGGAACCATCATCTTTGTTTTGTTACCTTATGTTGCTCCGAGTGGAGAATATTGTGCGAATGTAAACAGGATTGTAAGTGAATGAAAGACGGATTTGTGTTTTGGAATCGTGACTTCTAGAAAGGTGTTGCGTAATTGACCAATTGTTCAAACGACGAGAGGGTTGACTTTTGGGGAACTAATCTTGTGAAATTGTGTTGAGTGTGAGAAAGTCTTAGTCGCATTGTTATCATTACTGTTGAAAACCTTAAGGATGAAGTTAAAGAATATTTCTGAAGTATTTGATCTCGCAAGGAAATATTTCGGTGTGTATTCATGGTGTTGGATTTAGGCTCCGTGAGAGTGGTACCAGTGTCTGCAGTTGTGTTTCTACCACGAGGGTGAAATTTGAAAGTTATCTTTCCAGAACGAGTAAGAATTGAACGTTCCGAAGTTGAGCATATAACTTGGACCGTATGTGGAACGGAATGATTAAGAGAAATGGATTCAATTGAGAAGCCTGGCATGTCCTTTGAGGGTGTGTGTACGTGTAGAGTGTTGTATGTTGATTGGTGAGTAGTATGGAAACTCACAATTTCGCTTTGAATGGTTTAAGTTTTGATAAGTGGTGACTCGCATAGGATTGAAGTTTTTTGATGGTGTTACATGTGATTGATTAAGATCTAGAATCAACCAGAAACCTTGAGTGAGTCGAAACCCGTAAGAATAATCGATTTGGAATGTGGTAACCAGAACCGGAAGTTGTTAAGCTATTTTGGACGAATTGTTTCGAGTTAGACCGGATTCGGAGTTATATATGTTATAATTGTAGTAGTGTAACTCCCGTGCCTTTATCGTTTGGAGAGTGTTGGACAGATGTTATAATATTGTGTGTCGACGAGGAAATTGTTCTACCTTAGGACGTCCGTAAGTTTCTTGTACCGTGGGTTAGTAGGACCCCAGTGGATAAGTGTGTTACCTTTGGCGTGATACGAAAGAGATGAAATATCAGATTTAATGAGTACAGTGTACAACATCAGGCCAGATAGAACTGGTAAAAGAAGTCGTTTGACTAATTATGAAGTGGTTTTGGACGTTAAAAGATTTATGAAAGGATAGTTGTCAGTAATTGTATAAAGGAAAGGAATCACCGAATTACCTCAGGAGGATTTGTTGAGTGTTTGTTATCCTGAATCAAGATAAGATATTACGGTTTGGTTTGTGACTCAGTAGACGAATGTAGAATGGTGTATTTCTTCCAAAGGTAAGATATGACCAAGTGTTTTGTATGGGACAACAGATGAATTTTTGGGAAAAGCAAGTTGAAAGTTAACCCAATATTGGAATAAGAATATGACTAAGGACGTGAAGTCTGATAATTTTGAAAACAAGGATCTTTTTGGTCAGTGAAGTCAAGTTGGAATCGGATTAGGTCAGGAATTTTAACAGGGGTAAAGATTAAGTGTGGATCTAAGCCAAGGGTACAAGTTGCGGTTATTGTTGAGTGGAGGAAATTCGGGGGTGAATTTCATTTTAAGAGGGGGAGAGTGTAATACCCCATATTATTTAAATGTTCAATTGGAGATCAGATGAGTATCTCTGTGCTCTATCTTTGGATAATTGGATTAATGGAATCCTCTAAGTACTTTAAGTATTATCAATTGGGATCAATAGAGCAACTGATGAACTCTGAAGAGATCAATTATTTTAATTTAAGAAAGGATTTTAAGGTAACTCTAATAATTGATCAATTGGTGTTAAATGATAAAATATCAATTGGAGATATTTTACTCTATGGGATTATATTATATAATATTGGTATTATATATATATATATATATATATATATATATATATGTTATAAGAAAGAGAAAGAAAAAGTTGGTAAGAAGAAGAAAAGAAGAAAGTGGGAGAAAGAAGAGAAAGAGGAAGAGAAGAGAAGAGGGAAAGAGAGGAAAAGCTCAAGGAAGAAGAAGAAGCCATGGATCACTATCATCTTCTTCAACCTCCTCTTCGATTACCAGGTGGGTTCTAGATAGAGACTTTAGAGTATAATTTCTTGAGGTTTTAGAGTTAGGTTGGATTTTGGGAAAAATGGATGTTTTTGCAAAATCAAAGAATCTAACGGTTGAAGTGTGTTATAAATTGAGTAGCATGATCAAAATATGTGTAGAATCATCTATTGATAATTGTTATGAAGTTTGGATTGGTTTGAATTGGTTGAAAATTTTAGGGTTTTGTGTAGAAACTATGTATTAATGTTGGAAATCATGTTTATTGAAGTTTGTTGGATAAACCAAGATAGAACCATGATATTATGCCTCTATTGGTTGTTGAGGATGAATTTGTAGGTTGGAAGTTGCTGTCAAAGGGTTTATTTTTCTGCATAACGCAGAGCGCGCTTAGCGCGGGTATGCCCGCTTAGTGCGGTTTGGAGAATTTTCACCCCTTCCAGGCAGCGAGGAGCGCGCTTAGCGCGGGTGGGGCCCGCTTAGTGCGACTTGGAGCAAAATAAACTATTTCTTTAAAAATCCATAACTTTTGATCCGTAACTCGGATTGAAGAGTTCTTGGTACCGTTGGAGAGCTATGACAATCCTCTAGGGGTATGATGTGGGATTATTTATTTAGTGGAAAATGAATGAAACAATGTTTGTAGGATATGTTGAAATTCCATATCTTTTGGATCGTAAATCTGATCGAGGCATGGTTATAGCCAATGCAAAGCTGTGAAAATATCCTGCGGGATAAGAGTGAGTAATATTGTTTTGATACCCGATTAAATGAATCGGAGGGAACCTAAGGGTTAGGTAACTTGTGATGGAATTATTATATGTGTTTCAATTATACAAATTGTGATATGCCATGTGTAATTAATTGTTGTTAAATATGATCGAGAGATTATGTATACTTAAAATGAATTAGAAAGAGTGAGGAAACTTTACCCCAAAGCAAATGGCATAGTTAAGATTGTTATAATTCTAGGTTGTGAATAGAATTGTGATAGAAACTTTGGATGGCGACGCTCGTGCATTCATTGACGAGTTCTGGCCTAGAGATGTAACTAGGTCTTGGTAAAGGTTTAAAGGGCAATGCTTATGCATCGATACTAGAAGAGTGTCTTTGATAAGTAGTTGTCAGTGGAGGATTGTAATTCCTCCGGTTCGTGATGTTTTCCCTTAATAAATATTCGTGACCTGTGTTTAATCTCGTTGAGCGGGATGGCCGGGGAAGGTATTTATTAAGTATGTTTTCCCTTAATAAATATTAGTGACCCGTGTTTAATCTCGTTGAGCGGGATGGCCGGGGAAAGTATTTATTAGGTTTGTGTCCCTTAATAAATATTAGTGACCCGTGTTTAATCTTTTGGTGTGGGATGGCCGAGGAAAGTATTATTATGAAGGTAACCGTGACTCGTGTTTAATCTCCTTGTGCGGGATGACCGGGGAAAGTTACTAAGTGGTTGGTACCGTGACCTGTGTTTAATCTTTTGGTGTGGGATGGCCGGGGAAAATACCAATTGCAGATAAATACCGTGACCCGTGTTTAATCTCTTTGAGTGGGATGGTCGGGGAAAATATTTATTGTAGATAAATACCGTTATCCGTGTTTAATCTCTTTGAGTGGGATGGCCGGGGAAAGTATTTATTGTAGATAAATACCGTGACCCGTGTTTTTTCTCTTTGAGTGGGATGGCCGGGGAAAGTATTTATTGTAGATAACCGTGACCCGTGTTTAATCTCTTTAAGCGGGATGGTCGGGGAAAGATTCCTTAACTAGTTTGTCGTTTTGGTGTATTGTGCGTTTGTTTCTATAGTCAGAGATTGTGAACTCAAGGTCTTGTCCCTTCCCCTCGACTTGAGTTAGGCTAAGATAGAACCTTGTAAAGTCGAGAGAATCTATAAGATAGGGAACTCACTGAGATTTGATGTATCTCACCCCACTATTGTTGATTATTTTCAGGAGGTATTTGCAGGTATGATTTACAAGGGGAGCTATGCTTGGATGTTTCAAAAGAAGCTTAGTTGAGCTTATTCCGCTGTGTATTATTTTTCTTGTATAAAGAGAAATATTGTATATTGATCTTAGATTTTATATTTTTGGCTAGTTTCCATGTCTTGTGCCATATATTGTAATTGTGTTTTAGGAACGGACAAGTATGTGAATTAGGCCATTAGGCACTTTTGATGTGTCAGTACCAAACAAAACACTTGTATGGTATTATTCTAGATACATATTATACAGGGCGTTACATCTTGGATCATTATGGATCATGGAGAAAAATTACCTCAAAGTTGGAAAAAAAATGAAAACAGATTCTGTCTCAAAATTTCACTAAGTGTCAAAGTGGACATCTCATGAAACCCTAACTTCATGGCTTAATAACTCAAACTCTATGCACTTTTTGGGAATCCACCCTCAGTGACAAAGTTATAGTATGTAATGAGGGCTTTCATTCGAGCTTTGGATAGGAGAAAATGGTTGCTTGGACCACAAGTTATGGTCTTGTAAAGTTGGGTAAAAATCATCTTTTTTCCATACTTGGTGAAATTTTAAGTTTCTTAAGATTACCCCTTTTGCAAGTAACCTCACTTTTCTTGATTTTTCTTGATTGATGATGATCCAAACCATAAGTTAACATTTTTTTTTACTTAAAGAAGCCATGTTTGTCAAAAAATCTCAAAAGTCAAACTTGGTTTTGGTCACAGTTGACTTTTTATTAGATGAATTTCAAGCTTTGTGATTCTTTATGAAATCAAGTCCTTGGGCTAAATCAAACCTAATGGATGGATTTCATAGTTGTTTTAGAGTGTCTTGAATCATGTCCCAAGGTTTAAGATCATGTCTTGGTCAAAAGTCAAAGATATAGTTGACTTTTTCCAGAAACCCTAGTTTGTGGTCCAGATGAATTTGAATCCTTGCATTGCTTGTGAAACAAGTTCTTTGAATCAATTCAATCTTGTGAATGAATCAATATGAAGTATTTGAAACCCTTAAAGCATCTCTCGAGGTCTTGGCTCATGCTTTGATCCAAAAGTCAACTTAAGTTTGAATTAGGTCAAGAAACCCTAATTCCTGATTTTTGTTGAATGCATCCCCTGAGGCTATTTTGAACTCATGATTGGATCCATAAGATCCTTTTGTGCTTCTTGAATCATATTTTAAAGTATTGGAATCGTGTATTCCCGAAGAGTGTGTTTGTATACTCCTCCCCAAAGGCGTTAAAGAAGACTTTTTCTACTTCTATGCTGGGGTTCTTGAGGATTTTAATATACAAATACCCTTTTCTGATTTTGAAGCAGATGTGTTAAAAGCTGTGAACATAGCTCCCTCTCAACTTCGTCCCAACAGATAGGGTTTCATAAAGACTTTCGAACGAGTTTGTGAGGTTTTAGATATCACCCCCACAGTTGGTCTATTTTTATCTTTCTTTGAAGTGAAGGGTGTCGATAATTGTAGTTGGATACAAATCAGTGGGATTCCCAGGCAAAGTTTCCTCCATGCATATACTTCTAATTATAAGAATTATAATAATCGATTCCTAAGGGTAAAGAGTGGGCCGAGGTGTCCACAAGTGTTGTATGCTCTGGATAGCCAGCCTCGCTTTCCCTTTTATTGGGCTGAGAATCCACTGCCGATCACTGATTTCAACTGTGAGAAACTAAGTGAATTGGAAACTCAATCTTTGATTGTTCTTGATTCTTTCCGTATGATGAAGGTTAGGGAGTTGTTACCTTTAAGTGACGAGAACTACTCGCCGTCCTGGGTAATTGCTTGCCTATTATTCGTCCATACCTTTAATTATTCTCGTTCTAACGTTTACGACTTTATCTGCAGATATAATGAATAAATTGTCAGTGGCTGAACAGAAGAAATTAATGCTGGAGGCTCATGCTGCTCGGAGAGGATCCAGAGGAGTTGCTTCTTCTAAGTCGGATATGGGCGGGTTGGAGATCCGACAACCAAAACGGACCCGGGGTACTAGTGCAAAGGCGACCCAGAGTAAGAATGAACCTCAGCTTTCTGCTCCTTCATCCCAGGAAGAAACTTCGCAAGATGCTCCCAAGAGGTTAATAACCCTCATGACTGATGAAGTCTGTCAGGCCGACATGGAGATCAATTCTCTTATGCGAGTTCTTGGGGAGAATGTTGCATCCGGGGAGTTCAAATTCTGGTCCAACAACTTTGACGGGCTTAGGTTTCTGTACGACCACCTTAACGCCACTGAGGACGTTAACAAAGTGAAATCTATTGGTCGGCAGAAGATTACACAAAACATAAGCTCCTACCTTATGCGATGTGTTGTTCTCGCCAGGGGTCTATTTAAATCTAGCGATGATTCTGAGGCGGAGAAGCTTAAGCTGAAAGAAGAGGTTACCCGGCTACAAGAAGCTCTCAAGGTTCAATCAGAAAAGCTTTCCGGTTTAGAGAAAAACCTAGCTGACGAGAAAAAGAGCAAAGAGACTCTTGAATCTGAACATAAGTCGGCTTTGTCCAAGGTTGTTGAGGAGTTGAGGCAAGTCAAAGTCTCTCACCAAGAGCTTTTAGTTTCCAACACCGAGCTCACTGAGTCTCTTAAGAAGGCTCAGATTGAAGTCCTCTCCGATGGCGACGAGGCCTTTGACAGGGCAAAGGAGCAAGTTTCGTGCCTCCATCCCGGGCTGGATATGTTCGAAGTTTATTACTTCAAGGTGGTGCAGGATGGCCGCCTTATAGATCTGGACAAGCTTGAAAAGAACAATCCGGAGAAAACTCCTGCTCCTGTCAAAGGCGGGAATGTGACCCCAAATAATGCTGGCGCTAATGGTACCTCGATTGTTGAATGATTTTGAAATTCTACTTGTATTAGTTAGTCATCCTTCTAGATGCATTTTTTATGTATTTTGGCGAGGGAGTGTGGTGTTGTCCCCCTTTATGCTTATGAATTTTTAGCCTTCGGGCTTTGTAATGTACGATTTTTGGCCCTTCTCAGGCTTTTTCGGTTACGTCATTTATGTTTATCGTGTTTATTTCTTTGCAAAATAATCCCGTACATATATCCAACCCCTCAGGCACTAAGTTAGATTAACTTAAGGTGTCCGATTATAGATTGTCAGGTATTATTTTTAATTTGCTTGTGCTTGATTTCCGAGACTTTTCAGATATTCTACCGTGAAGCTATTTATTAAGGAGCATTTAGCTATCTTGTGTGTATAGTCTTCACACTTTTGAGAGTCTTGGACTCTTGTAGGCTTAGGTGTCGATTATGGTATGAACTCGGGTGTCTTTTCAACAAAGATTTGCTTCTTTCTTATTATCCTTTGTCAGTTTGCCATGTATGACTTTTTTACTTACAAGCCCCAAGTATCTTTTGACGTGTTTTGGGCTTGGATGTTTCATCATTTTTATATTTAATTGTCCGACCTGTGTGCACGGAGCTAGTAGACATGTTTGTTCAACCCGTGTACGCGGAGTGTTTGTGGGCGCCCTATGTATGCGGAGCAAGTCAACACATTTGTAGGAGTTTAATCAACCCGTTCATGGGCGACCTATGTACGCGGAGCAAGTCGACACGTTTATAGGAGTTTAATCAACCCGTTCATGGGCGACCTATGTACGCGGAGCAAGTCGACACGTTTATAGGAGTTTAATCAACCCGTTCATGGGCGACCTATGTACGCGGAGCAAGTCGACACGTTTATAGGAGTTTAATCAACCCGTTCATGGGCAACCTATGTACGTGGAGCAAGTCAACACGTTTATAGGAGTTTAATCAACCCGTTCATGGGCGACCTATGTACGCGGAGCAAGTCGACACATTTATAGGAGTTTTAATCAACCCGTTCATGGGCGACCTATGTATGCGGAGCAAGTCGACACGTTTATAAGAGTTTAATCAACCCATTCATGGGCGACCTATGTACGTTGTTGCGGTGAGAATCGGATGTCAAGCTATTAATTAACTTGAATCACAAAACATGAAATTCACCACCGAGCTTTGATTTATCCAAAGGAAAGGGTAAAGAACGAAAACCCTAATAAGAGAATCTAAGTTCGGGGGTTGGTTACGCCTAGGGAAGGTATTAGCATCCTAAACGTCTGTAGTACTCTACAGGAACCTCTTGTTAGTATTTGTGTTATGCTAATGTTGATTGCTAAGGGAAAAGTGCTAAGGTATATACACTAAGTTTGCTCGCCAAGACATCGCATCTCGTGCCTACGTATCCTGACGGGAATGGAATCAGAGCATTCGTAGTTCCCCTCAATGGGGGTGAGGAACTCTTAACAGTGGTCAAGATTCCAAGGAAAAGTAGGGTGAAAAGCTTAAAAGCAAAGCTTGTGAGGATTGATTGTTTAGGAGAAGAGATTAATGGCTATCTCTTGGAAAAGGTTTGTGAAGGGTTAGACCGTCTTGAAGGAGAAGAGATTAATGGCTATCTCTTGTGAAGGTTTAAAGAAAGGTTTAAGAGTTATAAGAGATTAATGGCTATCTCTTGGGAAGGCTAGGTTAAAAGGGAAATGAAGTGTTCACGAAAATTAGGGGCTGACTGCAAGACGCATACGGGGAGTGCGGTGACTCCAAACCTAAGGCTAGGTTGAAAGGGTAATGAGCTATCTATGACCTTGCGGTCAATAGAGAGATTTTCCTTTGGAAGGAGGGGAAAATAACAACTTGTAAATAAGAGTTGAAGGGGATTGAAGTTAAAGAAATAGTATGAGTTCAAAGATTCCAAGACAGTAAACATTAACCGAAATGGAATTTCAAGCATGAACATGGTAAGCATGGATTAGCACATGAGTACGGTAGAGATAACATTTTGAAAGTTTTGAAATCGGAAACATGTTAAGCCATGAAAATTAGCAACAGAAATCAATGCATACAAACAACAGAAATGATTTAGTTCAAGTCAAGAAACCACAAACAATATTTACATGCCGACTGAAAAGTTCTAAAATTTACAGAAATCGGTTGGTGATTTTTTTATAAAAAGGAAACAGTGAACCGAATATAGCGCAAAGTATATTTTTGTTATTTTGTTGTTTTAGAAAGAAAATAAAATATTATATGAAGTGCAATGAAAATAAAAAACTAAGTTAAAAATTAAATTGCCATGAAACAGATAAATAATAGTATTATGGCAAATGCTTGGGGGCCAGTGCCACCAAACTTGTGACAGGCGCCATGTATATATAACATGGCAGGCGCCATGTACTTGTGGCCTGCGCCACAATACTCCTCTCCTTTATTATTATTTTTTTGTTCTCCTTTATTTCATTTGTTATTTTTTTTTGTTTTAATAAAACCAAAGAATCTAAACAAGTTCATAACATAACAAAATAAATCAGGCATTATGATTATTATTTACAATACATTTTCCAGAATAATATTTAACATGCTAATGAACTTGATAAACAATAATCATGGTATTTTGAAAAAGGAATAATTAAAGGAAGGTGTGAATGTTACCTAGTGGAGACGGTCCATTGCCTCTTCACAAATTCGTAAAAGAAACGACAGACTTTTTTCTCAGAGTGCCAGAATAAGTGAGGGAGAAAGAGAGTATTCAATCTCTATTTTTTTGGGTTGAATACTGGTGTCCTTTTGAAGTGGGGAGTGGGTCTCAATTTATAGGAAAAGTGAAGGTATGGCCTGATTTTTCATATTGTCAAATTTACCCTTTTCCAAGCTTCTCGTGCAAGCTGGCTGAGATTTGAAAAATCTTCATTTATCATAATAGTAGGTGGTGTATGTGTGCTGATAAGACTGAAGCCATAACTTTTCTAAAAAGTCTTTTTTTCTTCATGATGAATTACACCACTTGCATTATTTTAATTAAAACCAAATTTTATTTTATTTTTGTGTGGCAAGTGCCACCCTTTCACATGGCAGGCGCCATGTTTATCTCTCCTCATGGTGGCAGGCGCCACACTTGGTTTTCTTTTTTTTTTCTTTTCTTTTCTTTCTTTTTTTTTTTCTTTTCTTTCTTTTCTTCTTTTTTCTTTTCTTTCTTTTCTTCTTTTTTTCTTTCTTTTCCAAATAAATCAAATTCAAATAATATTTCACAAATGCCTTAAATGCCTTGGTGGTTACTCATGTTCCCACTTCATTTCGGTCCAAGAAACATTAAAGTCGGAAGCTCGACTTTTTCGTGAAATTCTGGTATCAGATGTGTGATGTTAAGTGTGATGTCACAACAACACACTCTGCTAAATGAACAAGGTAAAAGCAACAGTAAATAACACAAAGAATTGTTCACCCAGTTCGGTCTAACTACTTACGTCTGGCGGCTACCAAGCCAGGGAGGAAAATCACTATCAGTAGTATCAAATTACAGACTCAACAATCCCAGTTGACATCTACCTAATTTAATCACTACCCAATGACAATTCTACCTAAGAAACCACTTAGGTATGAGAAACCACTCACTCCCTAATTCACCACAGTGATACAATCCAATGATTACACACTAATCACCCAACTTGATTCTGCTTAACAGCTTTGATCAAGGACAACACACTCTTGCTTAAAAGCTCTAGAGTGAATACAGTTACAACTCAAAATAGTAACACCAATTCACACACGAATGGTTTACAAAACACACACGAAGACACAAATGACACTCAGTCCATAACTCTCTTTCTTCGTTATTTTCCAATAAGGGTTAAGGCTGCTTTTATACCCTTCTGACTTGGGCTTGGATCTCTTCCAAAAATATCTGATATTAAAACAAATTTGATCTTCAAATCTTTTTAAAATCTCTCCAAATCAGCCCTAATGTTGGTTACAGAATCTGCTCTATAATCTGCAAATATATCTGATTGGAAATCTCTTCTCCAAGAAATTCGTATTCAATCACTCTAACAGATCTCCTCAAAACTTACTAACACGCGCAGCCCTAAAACATCACAATCTGATGTTCTGATGTTCTGGTATAGTGATGTCAAGACATCACTTATAACATCAGCATATAAAACTTCTAACCCTGCATCAACTAATGTTAGGAACCAATGTTATGACATCAGACATATGACATCAACCTTGTTCAACTTTGTTTTACCAAAATTCCAGCCAATACAAGAACTAACAATCTCCCCCTTTGGCTAATTTTGGCTAAAACAATCTCTGCTAACATCAAAGAACCCAGCAGCAGATAAAAATTTCAAAAAAAACTTCAACCCAGCAGCAATCACTTAACAAGCTGCACAAAGCCAAACTCAAGCTGCACAAAGCCAAACTCCCCCTCAAGGCAAGAACCAGCATACCAGTTGTTCAATCATGCACACTCCCCCTCAAACCTAGAGCCACACCAGACAACTAGGCAACACATAGGCTAACATACCTTCTCCCCCTTTTTAGCCACAATTTGACAACATCAAACACAAATATCTGACATCCATTAAGACATGGTCAAAAGCAAGCTTCCCAAGGAACACAATATCCCAAAAACTTTGACTGGTCAGGCGATACAACCTATGGATTCTTATAGTATTATAAAGTCCATGCCTTCCTCCTTCAAACAGCACCAGACACCACACTAGAATGAGTCAGTCAAATAAAGATGCATGAAAGCAACATAAGCATGAGGACAATAAGCCAGATCCTCTGAAGACCAAGAACACAACAAGGAAAGTCGCTGGAACTTCTTCAGGAGCAACAAGAACAAGAAAACCATCAGAGACAAAAACCATCAAGAAACCTCCAGTGCAACTCCATGCTTCTGATGATGAATGGGATGAAGATTGGAAAACTTTTCTTGATGCAGGGGGTTGGGATAATCTTTAGATCATATAAAAATTGCTTTTGATGTACCAACATCCAATCTTGTATGCTTTCAGCAGTTGAATAAAATGTTGTTTTCATTAAACATATGCAAAATCACAACTGCACAAATACTCCTTCCAGCACACCTAATCCTCATAAATGCAAATTCCCAGTTTGCTTCTTAAACTTTCAAATTGATTTGCATCTAAGGCTTTAGTAAAAATGTCAGCTAGTTGTTTATCTGTAGCAACATGTTCCAAGGCAACTACTTTATCCTCTACCAAATCTCTTATAAAATGATGCCTTATATCAATATGCTTAGTTCTGCTATGTTGAATAGGATTCTTAGAGATATTTATAACACTCAAATTATCACAGTACAATGTCATGACATCTTGCTTGACATTGTATTCTGTTAACATCTGTTTCATCCAAACAAGTTGAGAACAACTACTCCCTGCTGCTATGTACTCAGCTTCAGTAGTAGAAAGAGACACACAGTTCTGCTTTTTACTAAGCCATGATATTAGATTATTCCCTAAGAAGAAGCACCCTCCTGAAGTACTTTTTCTATCATCAGCACTCCCTGCCCAATCAGCATCACAAAAACCACATAACTCAGTGCCTGATCCATGACTGTAAAGCATTCCATAGTCACTAGTCCCATTCACATATTTCAGAATCCTCTTCACTTGATTCAAGTGACTAACTTTAGGCTCAGCTTGATATCTGGCACAAACTCCAACAGCAAAAGAAATATCAGGTCTGCTAGCTGTGAGATATAATAGACTTCCAATCATGCTTCTGTATACACTTTGATCCACACTAACACCATGTTCATCCTTGGACAACTTTAAATGAGTAGGAGCAGGTGTCCTCTTGTGATTAGCATTCTCTAGACCAAATTTCTTCACTATGTTCTTTGCATACTTGCTCTGAGAAATGAATATGGAGTCCTCTATTTGTCTAACTTGTAGACCAAGAAAATAGTTGAGCTCTCCAACAAGACTCATTTCAAACTCAGACTGCATCTGTTCCACAAAATGTTTCACCATTGCATCTGACATCCCACCAAATACTATGTCATCAACATAGATTTGAGCTATCATCAGTTTTCCTTCTTCCTCTTTAACAAACAAGGTCTTGTCAATCCCTCTTTTTCTGTAGCCATTCACAACCAGGAATTCAGTAAGCCTTTCATACCAAGCTCTTGGTGCTTGCTTCAAACCATACAGAGCTTTTCTTAATTTGTACACATGGCCAGGAAATGTTGGATCAATAAATCCTTTTGGTTGATCAACATACACCTCTTCATTTAAGTAACCATTCAAGAAGGCACTCTTAACATCCATCTGAAAAAGCTTGAATTTGAAATTACAAGCCACCCCCAAGAGTAATCTGATAGATTCCAGTCTTGCCACAGGAGCAAAGGTTTCATCATAATCAATTCCTTCAACCTGAGTGTATCCCTGAGCAACTAATCTGGCCTTGTTTCTGGTGACCACTCCTTGTTCATCAGATTTATTCTTGTAAATCCACTTGGTGCCAATCACATTAACTCCATCAGGCCTTGGTACAAGATCCCACACTTCATTCCTTTTGAATTGTTCCATCTCTTCATGCATGGCATTAATCCAAAACTCATCAGTCAAGGCTTCTTTGACATTCTTGGGCTCAATTTTAGAAACAAAGCAAGAATTTGACACAACCTCTCTTGATCTAGTGTTAACCCCTGACTTAGGATCACCTATGATAAGCTCCCTGGGATGGTCCTTTAGCACTCTAATAGATGGTTCTTTATTAGATTATTCAGGTTCAGGCTCAGCATCACCATGACTAGGAGACCCACTTCTGTCTTTAGTTTCTTCTGTGACTTCTTCAACTGATGTTTCAACATCATCCAGGACATCAGCATCTTCCTGCTTATCAGTGTCATCAATCACCACATTTACAGACTCCATCATAACCTTTGTTCTGGAGTTAAAAACCCTGTAAGCTCTACTATTTATAGAGTATCCTAGAAAGATTCCCTCATCACTTTTAGGATCCAATTTTCTCCTCTGTTCACGATCTAGAAATATGTAACATTTGCTTCCAAAAACATGAAAGTACTTCACATTTGGCTTTCTTCCTTTCCATAGTTCATACAGAGTAGCTGAAGTGCCCCTTCTCAAGGTAACTCTGTTGTGAATATAGCAAGCAGTGTTCATAGCTTTAGCTCAGAAATGGTAAGGAAACTTTTTGGCATGAATCATTGCCCTAGCAGACTCTTGAATAGTTCTATTCTTCCTTTCAACAACTCCATTTTGCTGAGGAATGATTGGAGAAGAGAACTCATGACTTATGCCTTCAGCAGAACAATATTCAGCAAACTTGCTATTTTCAAACTCTCTTCCATGATCACTCCTTATTCTAATAACATTACTCTCCTTTTCCCTTTGGAGTCTTTGACAAAGATCTTTAAAAACATCAAACACCTTTGATTTGTCTTTAATGAAGCTCACCCAGGTGTACCTAGAATAGTCATCTGCAACAACATAAGCATACTTCTTCCCTCTTAGACTTTCTACCTGCATAGGTCCCATCAAGTCCATATGAAGGAGTTCCAAAACTTTGGAGGTGGTGTTGTGTTGAAGCTTCTGATGTGACATCTTGGTCTGCTTCCCTATTTGACAATCTCCACAAACTCTTCCCTCTTCAATATTGAGTTTAGGAATTCCTCTGACAGCTTCTGAGGATATTATTCTCTTCATTCCCTTCAGATGAAGATGTCCCAACTTTTGATGTCAAATCTTGACTTCATCATCTCTAGCAAACACACATGTTGAGGTACTTGAGTCTTGTTGCAGCCATAGATAACAATTGTCCTTAGACCTAACCCCCTTCATGATGACTTCTCCTTTCTCATTTGTGACATTGCACTCAGTTTTTGTAAAGTCTACTTTGAATCCTTGATCACAAAGTTGACTAATACTTATCAAATTTGCTGTCAACCCTTTGACAAGTAGAACATCATCCAGTCTAGGAGCACCAGCACAATTCAGCTTTCCCATCCCCTTGATTTCTCCTTTAACACCATCACCAAATGTAACATGACCTGAAGACTGAAGCTTAACATCTACCAACAAATTTTTAACTCCTGTCATGTGTCTTGAACACCCACTATCAAAGTACCAGTCTTCTTTGGTAGAAACCCTAAGAGAAGTGTGAGCTATTAAGCTGGTAACTTTACCTTTTAGAACCCATTGCTTCTTAGAATTTAAGGCCTGATTACCTATGGGAAACTTCTGTGTGGGAGTATACTGATGTGCCTTCTGAGGATACCCATGTAGCTTATAACAGTAGGCCTTTATGTGTCCAAAACGCCCACAGTGATGACATCTCCAGCGCCTGAATTTCTTCCTAGAAGGAATCCTGTCAGGATGTTTAAACATCTGTTTTAACATCACTGGTTTGGAACTGGTAATAACATCATCAGATGCTGCAACATTGTTGAACCCCAAACCACTTTTGTCTCCAGCAATTTTCCCAATACTAAGAATGTTGTCTAGAGCATCAGTGCCATTGTTCAACATTCTGACAGTTTTGGTCATAGAATCCAATTTAGAGTTAAGCATACTGACTTCATTTTCAAGTTCAGTCTTTTCAGCCTCTAACTGCACTATGGTTTTCTTCAGTTTCTCTCCTTCAAGACACACTTGTTCACTTCTCAGGCACAGTTCTTTGTACGAGGCAGCAAGCTCTTCATAAGTAACCTCATCATCACACGAATCATCATCTGACTCACAAACCCCAATCATAGCTCTAACAAGCTTAGCTGATTCATCTTCAGATTCACTTTCACTATCAGACCAGGATGCAGATAACCCCTTTTTCTGCTTTTTGAGATAAGTGGGACATTCCTTCTTGACATGACCATACCCTTCACACTCATAGCATTGAACTCCCTTGTCATTATTGGCCTTTTCTTCATCTCTAGTTTTCTTCCCTTGATCTCCTGATCTGTTGGTGTCAGGTGTGATGTTCTTGACATTAGGATTATAACTCCTATTTATCCTCTTCATAACCTTATTAAACTGTCTTCCCAGCAAGACAATGGCCTGGGATAACTCCTCCTGAGACTCAACACCCTTCTTTTTCTTAGAATCTTCAGAACTAGATACCAACGCTATACTTTTGGTTTTCTTTTCAGGTTCCTCTTCCATTCCTAATTCAAAGGTTTGAAGAGAACCTATCAACTCATCAACCCTCATCTTGCTGATGTCTTGGGCTTCTTCTATAGCTGTCACCTTCATTTTTATATCTCTTGGGAAGAGATCTAAGAATTTTCCTCACTAGCTTCTCTCCAGTCATCCTCTCTCCTAGGGAACTAGAAGCATTTGACAGCTCAAGGATGTTTATGTGGAAATCATGGATAGTTTCATCCTCCTTCATCTTAAGATTTTCAAACTTTGTTGTCAAAAGTTGAAGTCTTGACATCTTGACTTTAGAGGTCCCTTCATGAGTAGTCTTCAAGATATCCCAGGCTTCCTTAGCTACTTCACAAGTGTTGATCAACCTGAAGATGTTCTTATCAACACCATTGAATATGGCATTCAAGGCTTTAGAATTCCCAAGGGCAAGCTCATCTTCTTCCTTGGTCCATTCTTCTTCAGGTTTCAGTTTTGAGCTACCCTCTACTTCCTTTCCATTCTCATCCTTTTCCACAGTAACAAGATGTTTCCATTCTTTCACAATAGCCTTCCAAGCCCTGCTGTCTAAAGACTCCAAGAAGGTAACCATCCTTGGTTTCCAATAGTCATAATTAGAGCCATCTAGAATAGGGGGTCTATTCACAAATCCACCAGTCTCCTTGTCCATTATACCAGAAAGTATCAGCCCTAGATCTCACCCAGATGCAGAGCAGGATGCCTGCTCTGATACCAATTGAAATTCTGGTATCAGATGTGTGAAGTTAAGTGTGATGTCACAATAACACACTCTGCTAAATGAACAAGGTAAAAGCAACAGTAAATAACACAAAGAATTGTTCACCCAGTTCGGTCTAACTACCTACGTCTGGGGGCTACCAAGCCAGGGAGGAAAATCACTATCAGTAGTATCAAATTACAGACTCAACAATCCCAGTTGACATCTACCTAATTTAATCACTACCCAATGACAATTCTACCTAAGAAACCACTTAGGTATGAGAAACCACTCACTCCCTAATTCACCACAGTGATACAATCCAATGATTACACACTAATCACCCAACTTGATTCTGCTTAACAGCTTTGATCAAGGACAACACACTCTTGCTTAAAAGCTCTAGAGTGAATACAATTACAACTCAAAATAGTAACACCAATTCACACACGAATGGTTTACAAAACACACACGAAGACACAAATGACACTCAGTCTATAGCTCTCTTTCTTCGTTATTTTCCAATAAGGGTTGTGGCTGCTTTTATACCCTTCTGACTTGGGCTTGGATCTCTTCCAAAAATATCTGATATTAAAACAAATTTGATCTTCAAATCTTTTTAAAATCTCTCCAAATCAACCCTAATGTTGGTTACAGAATCTGCTCCATAATCTGCAAATATATCTGATTGGAAATCTCTTCTCCAAGAAATTCGCATCCAATCACTATAACAGATCTCCTCAAAACTTACTAACACGCGCAACCCTAAAAGATCACAATCTGATGTTCTGATGTTCTGGTATAGTGATGTCAAGACATCACTTATAACATCAGCATATAAAACTTCCAACCCTGCAACAGCTAATGTTAGGAACCAATGTTATGACATCAACCTTGTTCAACTTTGTTTTACCAAAATTCCAGCCAATACAAGAACTAACATTTCGGTCAAAACTTTGATTTCTTTCAGGAATTCTAATGGATGATCTTTGAAGATGTATATTGCCACATGGAGTCATGTCCCAGGGCTTGAGAACAACTCTTAATCAAAATCAAAGGTCATGATTGTCTTGTCATTACAAAACCCTAGTTAGAGGCAGGGGAACTTGTGGCTCAAAGCACTTGGTGATGAGAACCAGTCACACTTGAATTCTTGTTGAGTAAGACCTCTAGGATGTAGGTGAGCTCACATGGTTGCAATTGGAGCCTTCTCTTCTTTAGGAGACTTTGTTCTCCTCTTGGTATAAGTCCTGGCTTTTCACAGAAGAAACAAACTTGCAAAATGAAATGGTTAGTTAACAATTCATAGGTGAATGAAACCTAAATGTAAGTGCAAAATGTTATGAAATCTAAGGGGTAAAATTTGGGGTACAACAGTTGCCCCTATTTAAATAGCTTTACCGGATGGCATGAGGAATGGAAATCCTCGGGGCATCAAGGTGAAAGGTGTTTAAATATATCAAACCGAAAATTTTGCCCTTAGATGAAATGCAAATGCTAAGGACAAGCAACAAACATGCAAATACTGACATGCCATGAGCTTCTAGTATGGTGATATGATGTCAGGATAGATGCAAAGGTGCAGACAGACCAGACACCAGAGATAAAGAGCAAACCACCACAAAAAGCTTACTGGGAAAGGATGAAGGTTAGTATCCATGAGGAAAACTCATTGGGGATACTGACTAACCAACATAAGAGACTCAATGGGGAGACTCTGAGGAAACACTGGGGAAAATAAAAGCACACTCTTTACTGGGCATGGAACCAGAAAGAAGACATGATCTCTTCTGGGGATCAATTTAAAATAAAAGGATAAACATCAACAAAAGATTTTTTGGAATTTTCTTATACTGAAGAGTTCAAACGGGATCTTCAATAAAAGCCAGAAAAGATAGAGAAATATGCATCCGTAAAAACATCAGATGGCAAAAGAAACCAGACATCCAATAATGGCTTTGAATGAAAGGTACCTGTAACACCCCACTTCTACCCATCGAATATTTAATAAAATCAGAGTAATAAAATTCAGCATAAACAGGATGTCACATTGTCAACTTTAAACATCACCTCAATCACATAATACACAGATACATAACACTTTAAAATAATAGGAGACACCATCAACATCAACTTTTTGTCTTTAACATCAAATAACTTCATTAATCAAGCAGCGGAATTCTGACTTCAATTTAAAAGAGCAACATCTTCGTCCAAATCAAATTAACTTCACATAACAAAGGTTTAATGAAATCAACATAAAATTCAGGAACGGAACAAAACAATAACAACTGCAAATAGCGTTCATTTCCCCCGAGTGTTACGTATCAGAGCGACGACACCGACTCGAACTAATGAAGGTAAACAACCTTCACTCTGGTTTACCTGCAGGATGGCGTATAAACCATCACCAACCACAGAAGGGGTGAGATATCAAACCATATAATCGGATATATGATAAATAATATATTAGATCAGATTATAAAATCACCACTTCACAACATTTTAGGCAACATAAATCAACAACACAACGACAACGTCTCAATCAACATAAATCAACAACATAACAACCTTGAGATCGATATTAATCCACAACGCAATAACAACTTAAAAATCACATTCAATTAACAACACAACAACAACGATGCAACATGAAATGCGACTCAAAATGCACATGCATGTGGTACCATTGGAGCAGAACTCCCAGCTTAAAAATTTGTCAATTAATATTGACGTCAACAAGGCATAAGCCTTCTGCTTAATATTTTGCCAATCCAGGCCAGCTTAATATGTTATGCCATGTGACCCAACATGAACATCATAATAACAACACTGATAAGTACATCTATCAGCACAACAACAAATCAGCATTGGCCATAGGCCTACAACTTAAATTCTTGCCAGTAATTGGAGGCGATTCAACATATTCCACAACTTTATACTTCTCAACAACCAGGATCACAACAACTAGAATTTATAATGCACCCACTAAAAGGTACTAAAATCAATCATTTCATTATCCGGTAATTTTCGACTGAAAATCAGTTAATTAATTCCATTATCAATTTATCTGCCAGCCCTACGAAATTATATAACAACTTCTCAAATTAAAATGGAACAGACCAATCAAAACCATGGCAAATAGAATCCTCATAACATAAACAGAAAGAAAACACACAGCAGACCATGTGACGCTCATCACCATTCCTTGGCCCTCGTCACCAAGTGTGACGGTCGTAATGGTCGAGTGACGGTCGTCACCTGCATACAACTTGCGTGACGGTCGCCACGTACCTGTCACGGTCGCCACAACCCAACATCCCTTCGTCTCAGAATTTCGTTCTAGTTCTCCCACAGTCCCAATTCATCCAACATAGTGAAACGGAAACACAACAGAAAATATACCTTAAAGCAACATAGACTAATTCTTCACATCCAATTCATCAACCTCTCCTTGAATTTCATATTAGTTCCAAATTTACTCATTAGTGCAACAGAAACACAAAGTAATTATACCTTAAAACAACATAACTAATCTTCTTACGTACAATTCATCAACAGAAAAGTGATTCAATATTCACGACAACATTTTCAATACAGACAGAGGAAAATTCTACAATCCAACCCCACATATTATTCATCAATTACCCCATTATAGAGTCAGAACCCCACCCTTACCTTAGATTAAAGGTTACTCTGAATTTCCGGTCAGAATCTTGCTCTAGCCGCCTCTCCGAAGTCTCTCTCAAACCCCTGCTCCACTTTCTGTAACTTCCACGTTTCTCTTTTCTTCACAGAACCCTCGTTTCCTCTTCCTATTTCTAACTGTCACTCTTTCTTTTAATTCCTATTTTGATAACTAACACCCATTATAAAATAATACTATAATCTTATTGGGCTTACGTTCTTACACCCCCTTTTCTACTACTTCCAACCAAATAAATAGGCCCAATTAATATAGCCTAGTATTATTCTATTTTCTACCACCTAATTCAATAAAACAACTCCACAACAATTAACACAACTGAAATTGATATCTCACAACTTCAACAATTAAAACGGGAAATATTCAAAACTATTTAATTAAATAAATAATTAAATAATTGGGCGTTACAGTACCAATCACAATATCTAATAATGGCTTTAGATAAAAGTGAACCAAGTAAGGATCCAAGAAAGTATTGGACAAACAGACACCAGACATTCAATAATGGCTTTGAATGAAAGGTACGATCACAATATCTGAGAATGGCATCAGATGAAAGTGAGCAAACAAGGGTAATCCAAGAAGGCATTGGATAAAAGGACACCAGACATTCAATAATGGCTTTGAACGAAAGGTACAAATCACAATATCTAATAATGGCTTTAGATGAATGTGAACAGAGACTACATTCAAGAATGACATTGAATGCAAAGAAACCAGTTATCCAATAATGGCTTTGAACGAAAGGTACAAATCGCAATATCTAATAATGGCTTTACATGAATGTGAATAGAGACTACATTCAAGAATGGCATTGAATGCAAAGAAACCAGTCATCCAATAATGGCTTTGAACGAAAGGTACAAATCACAATATCTAATAATGCCTTTAGATGAATGTGAACATAGACTATATTCAGGAATGGCATTGAATGTAAAGAAACCAATCATCCAATAATGGCTTTGAATGAAAGGTATAACTAATAATATCTAATAATGGCTTTAGATGAAAGTGAACAAAGACTCGATCTGAAAAACATCAGAAAGAGAGACACATCCAGAAAGGCATCAGATGGTAGAGAAACCGGACATCCAATAATGGCTTTGAATGAAAGGTATAACTCACAATATCTAATAATGGCTTTAGATAAAAGTTAACAAAGACTCGATCTGAAAAATATCAGAAAGAGACACATCCGGAAAGGCATCAGATGGTAGAGAAACCAGACATCCAATAATAGCTTTGAATGAAAGGTATAACTCACAATATCTAATAATGGATTTAGATAAAAGTGAACAAAGACTCGATCTGAAAAACATCAGAAAGAGAGACACGTCCAGAAAGGCATCAGATGGTAGAGAAACCGGACATCCAATAATGGCTTTGAATGAAAGGTATAAATCACAATACCTAATAATGGCTTCAAATAAAAGTGAACAAAGACTCGATCTGGAAAAACATCAGAAAGAGAGACACATCCGGAAAGGTATCAGATGGTAGAGAAACCGGACATCCAATAATGGATTTGAATGAAAGGTATAAATCACAATATCTAATAATGGCTTCAAATAAAAGTGAACAAAGACTCGATCTGGAAAAACATCAGAAAGAGAGACACATCCGGAAAGGCATCAGATGGTAGAGAAACCAGACATCCAATAATGGCTTTGAATGAAAGGTATAACTCACAATATCTAATAATGTCTTTAGATAAAAGTGAACAAATACTCGATCTAGAAAAACATCAGAAAGAGAGACACATCTGAAAAGGCATCAGATGGTAAAAGAAATGTCGTTCCGGAAAAGCATCAGAATAACGAAGCGAATTATCTGGGAAAACATCATATAAGTTTTGGAAAAACATCAGAACAAAAGACTCAATCTGGAAAAACATCAGAAAGAGAGACACATTCGGAAAAGCATCAGATGATAAAAGCAACGTCGTTCCGGAAAAGCATCAGAATTACGAAGCGAAATATCTGGGAAAACATCAGATAAGTTCTGGAAGAACATCAGAACAAAAGACTCAATCTGGAAAAACATCAGAAAGAGAGACACATCCGGAAAAACATCAGATGGTAAAAGCAATGTCATTTCGGAAAAGCACCAGAATAACGAAGCGAAATATCTGGTAAAACATCAGATAAGTTCTGGAAGAACATCAAAACAAAAGACTCAATCTGGAAAAACAACAGAGAGAGACAAGTAAACGACATCCAAGAATTGCATTGGATGAAAAGAGGAACAAACATATCCGGAAAAAACGATCGGATAAGAAAGGTCATATCTGGAAGAACGTCAGATAGACACTACAATATCTGTTTGGTAGGTGCCAAGTGAGTTGGATTTTGACCACAAGGTAAAACGTGGATAACAACACGACCTCGGGAGAAATGCAAATGAGAATGAAACACTCATGACATGCATATGGTATATGAATCATGTTATGATATATGGTCAAATGCAAATGCGATGCAGATGCTGACGACACAGCTCGACTCTTTTGGTGAGAAGATACGACTGGAAGATTGATTCCTCAACACGGAGATCACTGCCATTCTTCTTGGGGACTAAAGATGCTACCACTGAACACATCTCTGCCACACTGGTAAACTGTATCAAGTGATGCTCTTTGTAGGAAAGATAGAAAGTTGCATGGGGTCTCTTCAAGTAAACTGCCCCAGATTAGCCGACTGTTGTAGATGAACTGATCATTGCTTCAGTTTATCTGAGTCTGTAACTGACTGTTTTGCTGTACACGGGGAAAACTTGCCCCAGTATGAGCCTTGAAAATGATTGTTTTACTGGGAAAGCTTACCCCAGTATGTGTTTTGAAAAATATTCTGGATAAACCAATTCTGAGAAGGACTTGCCCCTGAACAACAAATCTTGAACTAATTCTTCAACAAGATTTGGAAAGAACTTGCCCCTAATAGGATCACTGACCAAGTTTCTTAATTATTTGAAAATTCCTTGAGAGGAAAGCTAGTTTGCAAGCAAAAAATGTTCATACAAACGTGGTAAATGCAAAGTTCATGCCACTTTTGAAATCAATCATTTTTTAAAGAGGCAAAGTATATGAGTCATTAGTCAGAACACGGTGGTTCAAGACATTAAAGTGAAAAGTTTAAGCAAAAGGTGTGATGTCAAAACAGATGATCCGCAAAGATCTTTTGGAGTCAGTTTATGCAACCTCGCTGTAGTATGCTTTCAAAACAACCTTGCTTCAGTTAGGTCTTTTGAGGGTTGTAACGGGGCCTGGTTCATGGTTTAAGAAACAAAGGATAAAGGCTCAAAGTTTATTTGTGACCCACCCAATCTACGTGATGAACTTCAGTCTTATGCTCAGTTAACTCAGATTATGCAATCAGGTTCCAACAGAAGAGGAATCACACTGATGATGGTAACAAAGATGGTTCAGAAGTTAAGGGAATTTGAAATGGAAGTCACTGCTTCTTTACAAAATGTTTGCCATTGAGGAATTTCATGATGAAAATTTAAAGGTTTCCTCTTTTTGGGTTGTCATACAAACTTTTTTTTTTAAGGCAAGGTCATGAGCTTCCCATTTGTCTCGGCTCATTCTTTGAGTAAGGATTTCTTGACGATTCTTCTTCATTTATCACTCTAGGAACAACTTGTACTACATTCATTCATTTAATTTGGAGGAATTGAAAGGTTGTGAACACCTGGCTTAATGATTACGGCGAACCATCATTGGCGTTTGACTTGAAAGACATCTTCGACACTTGCTTGCTGTGTGCGAAGGAAAGTTTGTGAACTTTTGTTGAAAGGCGTCTTTCATGAAACTCTTGTATTTGAATGCACAATCCAGTTAACTGAGAACTACCCTGCCCCAGGTTAAAATTACAGGTTTTTATTTGTAAAGAAAAGAAACTCCTACTTCAAGGCTCGAAGGGGTTAAAGAGGGGTTATCTTCCTTATGTATACAGTGTTTGGGGATTGAAACAATGCCTTACATCGTCAGCAAAGTTTTGATTTGAAAGCATACTAACAGCAATTTGGGATATAACGTTTTCATCATCCTCCCTCCAATATTTGCAAAATCAAAAATAAAGTGGAAACGTGATAAAATATTTTGCAAAAGAAAGCATAAAGATGCAAATAGTGGACAAAATGAATTGAATCAAAAGTTGCAATGCTCATTTCATTAATCACGAAAGTACAAACATAATTTAAAGGCAAACAACCATTACAAAATAAGGAATATGCAAACAACCAGAAACAAGGCCTAGTGACTAATCAAACACAAGGATGAGTTGTCCTGTCTTTAAGAAGTAGCTGGGCTGAAGTCGACTGAAGCTTCACTTAGCGTGCCCTGGCAGAGGATTTTTCTGAACATTTGGATTGTCTTTAAAGGAGAGGATTTTGTTTCTCATCAGCTCTTGTACCTTAGCCTTTGAAATTCTGGTACCAGACGTGTGATGTTAAGGTGCGATGTCACAACAACACACTCTGCACAATGGACAGCAATAACAGTAAATAAATCAACACAATGATTTGTTCACCCAGTTCGGTCTAACTACCTACGTCTGGGGGCTACCAAGCCAGGGATGAATTTAACTACTTGTAGAATTAAATTACAGACTCAACAACCCAGTTGACAATCTCCTAATCTTAATTCCTACTAGTGACTTTCTACCTAAGAAACCACTTAGATATGAGAACACTACTCAATCCCTAAAACCACTCAAAGAACAACCTCTTTGAGAACCCTTGATTCTGCTTCATAGCTTTGATCAAGTAATACAACTCTCTTTGCTTCACAGCTTTAGAGAGGACAGAATACGACACAACAATTCACCCTAGAATTCTAGTTATACACCTTGTACAAAATACTCAAGACACTCAGCCTCTGCTCTTGATCTTCTCCCCGTATTTCTGTACCTTTTCCTTTGGTCTTGTGCGCTTTATATAGCTCCTTGAATTGGGCTTGGACTTGTCACAATATTTGATCAGATTTGTTAATTAAAACTGAATCTTCAAAACAGATTTTATCCCCAAAATCTTTTTAAATCTTCAACCTTTTAATTCTCCAACAGACCTGCAATCAAATCTCCCATGTAACAGAAAATATCTATCCCAAGATATTCTCATCCAATGAGTCAACCACTCTCCACAATTCCAGCTAACACGCGTGCCCTAATAACATGTCCTGCTGTTATTAATTCTGCAGGTCTAATGTCACAACATCACCTGTGTGACATCAGACATCCAACTTCAGCACTTAACTACTTAACACAGCCCAGTGTTAAGACTTCAATGTTGTGACATCAAGCCCATGACATCAAACATTGTTTACCTTCACAACTTAGTACAGTCCAGTACTAAGACCCAATGTTGCAACATCAACACCATGACTTCAACATTGAACACCTAGTTATTTTACCAAAATTCCAGCCAATCCAGGAACTATCAGCCTTCAAGGCAAAGCAACCTTCCAAGTTATGGCCCACACCACCTTGATGGTATTCACAATGAAGATCAGCCCTATAGCCGGCTGGAAGAGGATTTGGAGGAGGAGCGAAGGCCTTGTGGTAATCAAACCTTGTTAAACCATACCAGGATAAAGCTCAATGTATGTCATGGGAATAGTATCAAATTAATTCCTATTACGGTACTGGTTCATCCTGCAGTTGGACGTTGGGAAGCTTGAGCTGGTCGTGGAGCAGTAACCACGGGAGTGACAGCAGCAACAGTAGGGTGAATAACATACTGAGGCTGGGGACGAGGCCTTCTCACTTCAACCATTACAGCGTTAGTCTGATCTTCCCTTTTCCTCTGAAAGTTCCCATAAGATTTCTTCGCACCATTGGAAGATTCAACAGCTTTTGACATTTTTCCTTTCTTAAGACCTTCCTCGAGTCTTTGGCCGATAGTAACCAAATCAGTGAAGTTGGAGGAAACACTTCCAATCATCTTCTCCCAATAGAATGGAGACAAGGTATCCATGAACATTCCAGTCAATTCCTTCTCAGCCAAAGGAGGTTCAACTTGGGAAGCCAACTCTCTCCAGCGCTAAGCATACTCCTTAAAAGATTCCTTCTCATGCTGAGTCATGTTTTGCAGCTGGCGGCGATCAGGAGCCATGTCAAGGTTATACTTATACTGCTTCATGAAGGCATTTACAAGATCTTGGAAGCAGTGAATGGAGTTTTGTTCGAGACCCATATACCATTTGAGTGATGCTCCACTCAAACTATCTTGAAAACAGTGGATAAGCAGCTTCTGATTTTTGGTGTAAGCAGTCATCTTGCGGAGATACATGACCAAATGAGCCCATGGACAAGAATGGCCCTTGTACTTCATAAATTCTGGATTTTTGAACTTAGCAGGCATAACAAGATCAGATATTAAGCACATGTTGTCTGCATCCACATTAAAGAAGTCATTACGCTCAACGGCTTTAAGTCTTTTGTCAAAGGTCTGAAACTGGACAACTTCAGGTTCAACAAAGTCTTCAGGCTCTTCACCCTGAGCACTGGCAGCATTGTACTCAAAGAGGGGATTCTCAAAGGAAGCTTGAATAGTCTGTGGAACAGCATGGACTGTAGGTCTGGGCTCGGCAAAAACAGGAGCTTGAAATACATGCATAGTAGTCTGACCAACCATAGCAGTAGATACAATCGGTGGAGAATAGTTGTGTGGCAAACCAAACTCGGGCCAAGTTGAAGGTGGCATTTGAACCGGTGGAGGATTAGCACTTGAAACTTCCTGGATGACACTTCTTTGGGGAGGTTCTCCTCTAGCAATCAAAACTTGAAGCATCTCAGTGAGTTTAGTCATGCTCGACTTAAGGTCATTAATTTCTATTCGGACCTCAGCATTGTGTGCCTCTTGCTCTGACATTCTTCGTCTGTAGTTAGCTCTAGTTCGGTATCGGTGTCGAGGAATCATCTTGACGAATCACAGGTGACACTAGAAGATAGAGACCACTGGAAATGAGTTATTGGACAAACATATGCATGCAATAAAACATGCAAAGATGCAAATGATATGCAATGCGATGCAAACAGGATGCAAAACACATGCAACAGGATCAAGGGTTCGAGATCACAACATGGAGTCTGGGTAAAGAACCAATCACAGGGTGTGTACTAGGGTTCTTGTATCTGTAAAACAGGGTTCTAAGAAGTTCCCAGAGTCGACAACCCATTTTTCGGATATTATCGATTTCTCGAATGACTCGGTAGTCAATAATATTCTCAAGAGAGTCTCGTCTGAGTGTAGTATCGCGTGACAACCATTTCAGAAATAGACTCCCTCATGGTCACGGCACTACGTCCTAAATGGCCAAGTGGGGTTAAAGGTAACTACGGTTCTTAGTATCGATGGCACCTATGTCGAGAGTAGCACGTTTTCACGAATAAACTCGTTCAACATGACTAGACTCTCAAGAGGGCCTCACTGAGTGATGGTGTCTCAAGTTAAATTTTTCAGGAATCGACTCGCACAAAGCTTCCTTGAATATACCATCGTCCTATCATAAGTGTACGCTCAAGTCCGGGTTAGGACTTATCCTCACCACTCAAAGTAACAACCCTGCACACATAAAAACCCAAGCACAACAGATATATAAAATATACAAGTATACAAGAAAGCAAACCTATAAATAACATAAATACAAACAAGGTGGGCTTAACCCTCTCAGGGTCTCCCTAGTGAAGTCGCCATTTTCTGTTGCGGTGAGAATCAGATATCAAGCTATTAATTAACTTGAATCACAAAACATGAAATTCACCACTGAGCTTTGATTTATCCAAAGGAAAGGTAAAGAACGAAAACCCTAATAAGAGAATCTAGGTTCGGGGGTTGGTTACGCCTAGGGAAGGTATTAGCATCCTAAATGTCTGTAGTACTCTACAGGAACCTCTTGTTAGTATTTGTGTTATGCTAATGTTGCTTGCTAAGGTAAAAGTGCTAAGGTAGGGCCCTAGGGGTATATACACTAAGTTTGCTCGCCAAGACATCGCATCTCGTGCCTACGTATCCTGACGGGAATAGAATCAGAGCATTCGTAGTTCCCCTCAATGGGGGTGAGGAACTCTTGACTGTGGTCAAGGTTCCAAGGGAAAGTAGGGCGAAAAGCTTGAAACCAAAGCTTGTGAGGATTGATTGTTTAGGAGAAGAGATTAATGGCTATCTCTTGGAAAAGGTTTGTGAAGGGTTAGACCGTCTTGAAGGAGAAGAGATTAATGGCTATCTCTTGTGAAGGTTTAAAGAAAGGTTTAAGAGTTATAAGAGATTAATGGCTATCTCTTGGGAAGGCTAGGTTAAAAGGGAAATAAAGTGTTCACGGAAAGTAGGGTTTGACTGCAAGACGCATACGGGGAGTGCGGTGACTCGAAACCTTAGGCTAGGTTGAAAGGGTAATGAGCTATCTATGACCTTGCGGTCAATAGAGAGACTTTCTTTTGGAAGGAGGGAAAAATAACAACTTGTAAATAAGAGTTAAAGGGGATTGAAGTTAAAGAAACAGTACGAGTTCAAAGATTCCAAGACAGTAAACATTAACCGAAATGGAATTTCAAGCATGAACATGGTAAGCATGGATTAACACATGCGTACGGCAGAGATAACATTTTGAAAGTTTTGAAATCGAAAACATGTTAAGCCATGAAAATTAGCAACAGAAATCAATGCATACAAACAACAGAAATGATTTAGTTCAAGTCAATAAACCACAAACAATATTTACATGCCGACTGAAAAGTTCTAAAATTTACAGAAACCGGTCGGTGATTTTTTTATAAAAAGGAAACAGTGAACCGAATATAACGCAAAGTATATTTTTGTTATTTTGTTGTTTTAGAAAGAAAATAAAATATTATATGAAGTGCAATGAAAATAAAAAACTAAGTTAAAAATTAAATTTCCATGAAACAGATAAATAATAGTATTATGGCAGATGCTTGGTGGCCAGTGCCACCACACTTGTGGCAGACGCCATGTATATATAACATGGTAGGCGCCATGTATATATAACATGGCAGACGCCATGTACTTATGGCCTGTTACCTAGTGGAGACAGTCCACTGCCTCTTCACAAATTCATAAAAGAAACAACGAACTTTTTTCTCAGAGTGCCAAAATAAGTGAGGGAGAAAGAGAGTATTCAGTCTCTATTTTTTTTGGGTGAATACTGGTGTCCTTTTGAAGTGGGAGTGGGTCTCTATTTATAGGAAAAATGAAGGTATGGCCTGATTTTTCATATTGTCAAATTTACCCTTTTCCAAGCTTCTCGTGCAAGTTGGCTGAGATTTGAAAAATCTTCATTTATCAGAATAGTAGGTGGCGTATGTGTGCTGATAAGACTGGAGCCATAACTTTTCTGAAAAGTCTTTTTTTCTTCATGATGAATTACACCACTTGCATTATTTTAATTAAAACCAAATTTTATTTTATTTTTGTGTGGCAAGTGCCACCCTTTCACATGGAAGGCGCCATGTTTATCTCTCCTCATGGTGGCAGGCGCCACAAACTAAGTGTGGCAGGCGCCACACTTGGTTTTCCTTTTTTTCCTTTTCTTTTCTTTCTTCTTTTTTCTTTTCGTTCTTTTCTTCTTTTTTCTTTTCTTTCTTTTCTTCTTTTTTTTCTTTCTTTTCCAAATAAACCAAATTCAAATAATATTTCACAAATGCCTTAAATGCCTTGGTGGTTACTCATGTTCCCACTTCATTTCGGTCCACAAAACATTAAAGTCGGAAGCTCGACTTTTTCAGTCAAAACTCTGATTTCTTTCAGGAATTCTAATGGATGGCCTTTGAGGATGTATATTACCACATGGAGTCATGTCTCAGGACTTGAGAATAACTCTTGATCAAAATCAAAGGTCATGATTGTCTTTTCATTACAAAACCCTAGTTGGAGGCAGGGGAACTTGTGGCTCAAAGCACTTGGTGATGAGAACCAGTCACACTTCAATTCTTATTGAGTAAGACCTCTAGGATGTAGGTGAGCTCACATGGTTGTAATTAGAGCCTTCTCTTCTTTAGGAGACTTTGTTCTCCTCTTGGTATAAGTCCTGGCTTTTCACAGAAGAAACAAACTTGCAAAATGAAATGGTTAGTTAACAATGCATAGGTGAATGAAACCTAAATGTAAGTGCAAAATGTTATGACATCTAAGGGGTAAAATTTGGGGTACAACATACGCGGATCAAGTCGACACGTTTATAGGAGTTTTCTGAGTTATAACTCATCATCTCCAGCCGAATACCTATAAACAAGACTGTTAGTTCTTGGATTGGCTGGAATTTTGGTAAAACAAAGTATGTTCAATGTTGATGTCAAGGTGGTGATGTTGCAACATTGAGTCTTAACACTGGGCTGTGTTAAGTGTTTAAATTGCTGAAGTTTGGATGTCTGATGTCACATGCGATGTTGTGACATTAGATCTGCAGAATTAATAACATCAGGTTTTGTAATGTTGTTAGGGTTTGCATGTTAGCTGGAATTGTGGAGAGCAGCTGTCTCATTGGATGCGAATATCTTGGGTTAGATATTCTTCGCTGCATAGGAGATCTGGTGCAGATTTGTAGGAGATTTAAAAGGTTGAAGATTTGAAAAGATTTGAGGAGAAAATCTGTTTTGAATATTCAGTTTTAAATAACAAATCAAGTCAGATATTGTAGCAATCCAAGCCCAATTCAGGTGGCTATATAAAGCGCACAAGACCAAAGGAAAAGGTACAGAAATACAGAGAGAAGATCAAGAGCGATAGGCTGAGTGTCTTGAGTATATTGTACGAGTTTTGTATACACCTTTCTAGGTTGAATTGGTGAGTCATTTTCTGTTCTCTCTTAGAAGCTGTGAAGTAATAGAGAGTTATTACTTGATCAAAGCTGTGAAGCAAGATCAAGGTTGCTCAAAGAGGGTGTTCCTTGAGTATTGTTTTTAGGGATTGAGTAGCGTTCTCATATCTAAGTGGTTTCTTAGGTAGAAAGTCACTAGTAGGAATTAAGTTTAGGAGATTGTCAACTGGGTTGTTGAGTCTGTAAATTAATTCTACAAGTAGTGAATTTCATCCCTGGCTTGGTAGCCCCCAGACGTAGGTAGTTAGACCGAACTGGGTGAACAATTTGGTGTGTTATTCTGCTGTTTATTTTGTCCATTGTGCAGAGTGTGTTGTTGTGACATCGCACCTTAACATCACACGTATGATACCAGAATTTCAATTGGTATCAGAGCAGGCATCCTGTCTGTCTCTGGGTGAGATCTAGGGAAGTTACTTTCTTGTGTAAAGATGGACAAAGAAGTTGGAGGATTCGTCAACAGACCCCCTATTTTGGATGGATCCAATTATGACTATTGGAAGCTAAGGATGACTACTTTCTTAAAATTCTTGGACAGCAGGGCATGGAAGGCCATTATTAAAGAGTGGAAAACACCTGTAGTGTGTGAGAAAGATGATGATGGCAAAGATAAAGAATGCACCTCAAAGCCAAAGCCTGAAGAAGAATGGACCAAGGAAGAAGATGAGCTTGCCCTTGGTAATTCCAAAGCTCTAAATGCAATCTTCAATGGAGTGGATAAGAATATTTTCAGGTTAATCAATACCTGTGAAGTTGCCAGGGAAGCGTGGGATATTTTGAAGGCCACTCATGAAGGTATATCTAGAGTTAAAATGTCAAGACTTCAGATTCTAACATCAAAATTTGAAAGCCTGAAGATGAAGGAAGATGAGACTATTCATGACTTCCACATGAATGTTCTGGAGCTGGCTAATGCATCCAGTGCTCTTGGTGAAAAAATGTCAGATGAAAAGCTTGTAAGGAAGATCCTTAGGTCCCTTCCTAAGAAGTATAAGATGAAGGTAACTGCCATTGAAGAATCACAAGACATCAGCAAGATGAGAGTTGATGAGCTCATTAGATCTCTTCAAACTTTTGAGCTTGGGTTGAATGAGGAAGAACCAGAAAAGAAGCCAAAGAGTATAGCCTTGGTGTCAAATGATCAAGAAGAAAAAGGAAATAGTTCTGAATCCTAGGAGGATATATCTCAGGCCATAGTTATGTTGGGAAGACAGTTCAACAAAGTGTTCAAGAGGATGAACAATAACTCCAGGCCTAATGTCAAGAACATATCTTCTGACATCAGCAAGTCAAAAGAGAAGGATGAAGAGAAAAATGCCCAAGATAAAGGAGTTCGGTGCTTTGAGTGTGAAGGGTATGGGCATGTCAAGAAAGAGTGTCCCACCTTCTTGAAAAAGCAGAAGAAGGGTATGACAGTTTCCTGGTCTGACTCTGATAGTGAAGGTGAAGGTGAGTCAGCAAAGCATGTTAGAGCTTTGACAGGAACTGTTGTCTCTGATGATGATTCTAGTGATGGAGAAATAACCTTTGAGGAACTAGCTTCTACTTTCAAGAGCCTTGCCTAAAGAGTGCTGAAATCTGTCAAGAAAACAAGAGTCAAAAGGAACAGATTGCTCAGCTTGAGACTGCTAAAGCTGATTTGGAAAACGAAGTCTCACTGGTCAAAGCTCATCTTGATCAGATGACAAAATCCATTAGGATGATGAACAGTGGTACAACTACTCTTGATAAGATTCTTCAGTCAGAGAAAGCTGCTGGAGATAAATCAGGTATAGGATATGTGGCAAGCACTTCAGGAACAAAGAAGGAGGTGTCTCAACCATTGTCTCAACATCAACCTAAGAGACAGGGTCCTACACCAAAGAAGGTTGTTCAGCCTCAGAATGTTGAGAAAAAGAATGGTCCCCATCAGAGGAAGATGCAGCTTCGAGGAGCTAGTCAGTATATGCCTCCCCAATATCACAAGAGCATGCAAGCTACAAGGTTCAAACAGAACATGTCTCATCCGATGTCTCAACATCAGGAAAACTGGTATGGATATGGATACAACAATGTTGTGCCTCATCACTATGGAAGAAGGAAGCCTCATCACCATAGAAGACAACATCCTCAGTACAGAAGAAGACAATCCAACTATGGAAGAAGGAGACAACATTATGGGTGGCAGCCACAACATTATCATCAAAGTGGCAAAAGATTTAACCACTTTAGAGATGATAGAGTAAAATGCTTCTATTGTGGCAGGGTTGGACATATGCATTCCTCATGCTTCAAGCTCCATGGTTATCTAAATTATGTTCCTCAAACCAGACAGAAGGAGGTCAGACCCAAAGTTGCTAAACAATGGGTTCCTAAAGCTCAGGTCACGTGTCTATTGGCTCATACCTCAGATGGACATGTTTCCATGGATGCATGGTACTTTGACAGTGGATGTTCAATGCACATGACTGGATCAAAGGAGCAGTTGGTGGAGTTCAATCCTTGCCATGCAAATAAGGTTGTGTTTGGCAATGGAGAAAAAAGAGTAGTAGAAGGAAGTGGAAGAGTGGGAATCTTGATGGTCTTACTCTTGATAGTGTGATCCTTGTCCAAGATTTGAAGGCTAATCTGATTAGCATAAGTCAGTTATGTGATGAAGGTTACAAAGTTAACTACACCAAAGATGAGTGTGTGGTATCTGGTGAGCATAATCAAGTTGTTATGAAGGGTGCTAGAACCAAAGATAACTGCTATCAGTGGATTTCCCTTGAAGTTAATTCAACTAATGATGTTCAAGTTGATGTTATAACATCAGACTATAACATCAGGATGCTGAAAGGTCACTCAGAGTTAATGAGTTCTGATGTGAATTCTTTTAAATTTTTAAAAGGAAAGTCTTTATGGAGGGAGAAAATTAGTGATTGGTCTTTAAGAAATACACAAAATCTGGCGCCTTACCTCAGACCCTCATTTCCTATTATAGCAAAATCACAATCCATCAAAACTCATATCTCCCGTCTGTTCGTCTCCTTCAACAAGAAGAATCATCTCAACCTATACTGCCTCAAAGGAACCATGTCAAAACAGACATCTTCTCCATCAAAAAGTTCATCGTGGAATAAAGCTAGGGTTTCTACAGATGAGTACTCTGAAGACGAAGCTCTGAATATACAACCCATCTCTGTAATGCTCCCAAAGTCAGGTAAACCTAGACCTTCTAAACTTGCTTCTAAAAGGGCCGCAACTACCTTTAAAGACACTGAAACAAAGAAGCTTGTTACTAGTATCCTATTTAGTGATAAATCAACACCTAGGTCATCCACGTCTCAAACTGTGGTAGAAAAGTTTGATGTTGACAAGAGTATGGGTAATCTGGCTACCAAAATACTGGACAAAGGTATACCTGTGAAAGGAATTTCTATACCATTGAATCAGATGTCGGCAGAAAATGTAGACATGCAAGGAGTTGAGTCTGATCTTCATAGACTTGCTATGTCTGTCATTGAAGATTCTGAAATAGGAGGGGAAGAAGATGATGTGCATGAGGACATTAATGTTAGAACTACTCCTGGAGAAGAAAAGAATGAGGACATGATCAATGTGGTTGATTTATCTGATAATGAAGTCATTGGAAATGTTGTTCCAAGTATTGCCAAGAGACTAAAGACAAGGAAAGGAAAGACTGGTGAATCCTCTCCAAAGAAGTCTACTGAAGGCAAGAAGAAAACTGCTGTTGGTCCCACAAAACCTTGGAGCAAGGTTGTTACATCCTCCAAAAAGAGAAAGATTAGAGAAGAATCTGAATCTGAGGATGATGTTGAGGAAGATGTCCATGACATCACACCAGTCAGAAAGACCATTTTAAAAAGAATCTCTGATAGGGTCCCTGAAGTGCCAGTGGACAACATATCCTTTCATTATGCTAGCAGTGCTCCCTTGTGGAAATTTGTATGCCAAAGGAGATTAGCTCTGGAAAGGGAGCTTGGAAAGGATGTTTTGGAGATGAAAGAAATTATGGACCTCATTCATGCTGCTGGACTGTTGAAGACTGTGACCAGATTTTCTAAGTGCTATAGTGGACTTGTTAAGGAATTGGTTGTCAACATCCCCATAGACATTTCTGACAATAGAAGTGTGAACTACATGAAGGTGTTTGTTAGGGGTCAGTGTATTGACTTCTCTCCTAGTACCATCAATAAGTATCTGGGAAGAGATGAACAAGAGGGGTGTGAGCTGGAAGTGACTGATAATGAAGTGTGTAGAGAAATCACTGCCGCTCAAGTAAAGGTGTGGCCACTGAAAAATAAATTGACAGCTAGCAAACTCAGTATCAAGTATGCTATTTTACACAGAATTGGTGCTGCTAACTGGGTACCTACTAATCACAAAACCACCATAACTGTGGGATTAGGAAGGTTCATTTATGTTGTTGGGAAAAAGGTCAAGTTCAACTATGGAAGCTATATATTTGATCAAGTTGTGAAGCATGGTGCCACTAATGCTATCAAGATGCCTATATCATTCCCTTCCCTTATCTGTGGAATGATCTTAGATCAACATCCTGGAATCTTAACGAGTACAGAGGTAGCATGTAAGAGGGAGTCAACTTTATCTTTGCATCCCAAACTGTTTGCTGGGAATCTTGTTCCAGACATTGTTATAACATCAAGTTCTGGAGTTAAGAAGGCCAGTACAAAATCTGAGTTGATTGAAGAACTGAAGGCAACCTGCAAGGATCTTGATATGGTTATCAGTACTAGCACTGTTAGGAAAATGAAGATTGAGCAGATGATCAAAGACTTGGAACAGGGAGAAGATAATGTGAATGGCGATACTGAGGATTCCGGGTCAGATGAAGGTGATGAAGATGCTGATGGTACCAGCTCGGATGAAGACTAACTTCCATCTGCTGTTATTAGATAGTAGTTTAGTTTTTTTTTTGTTTTGCACTTGCTATGCCGGTTATGTAATTTGAATTTTGTGCTGTTATATGCACCTTTTATGTTTTTCTATTCTATGATTTATTTTGCCTGGTTGCAAACTGTGAGGCTAACAATGAGAGCTAGGGTGTACTAACTGTAGTTAACAGGGCTTCTGATTGAAGATTGTCTAATTGTGGCTAAAAAGGGGGAGAAGTAGCCAAAGAAAGACAGTTGCTAAGTACAAATGTCAAATGTTGTCAAAAGAGTTGTTGTGCTATAGTAGTGCAGATATTAAGGGGGAGAAATTGACAGTTGCTATGCTGGCTTTTGCATTGTTGGGGAGTGCTCATTGCTGTTAATGTTGATATATGTGCAGCTGGTTTTAGATTGTAGCTGTTTTGTTGCTGCAGCATAGTGAAGTTTTTATGTATTGAAGATGCTGCTGCTGCTTCTTGGAGGTTCAAAATCATTAAAGTTTTTCCGCTGCTGAAGTCTCTGAAGGTGCAGAGATTGTTTTAGCCAAAATTAGTCAAAGGGGGAGATTGTTAGTTCTTGGATTGGCTGGAATTTTGGTAAAACAAAGTATGTTCAATGTTGATGTCAAGGTGGTGATGTTGCAACATTGAGTCTTAACATTGGGCTGTGTTAAGTGTTTAAATTGCTGAAGTTTGGATGTCTGATGTCACATGCGATGTTGTGACATTAGATCTGCAGAATTAATAACATCAGGTTTTGTGATGTTGTTGGGGTTTACGTGTTAGCTGGAATTGTGGAGAGCAGCTGTCTCATTGGATGCGAATATCTTGGGTTAGATATTCTTCGCTGCATAGGAGATCTGGTGCAGATTTGTAGGAGATTTAAAAGGTTGAAGATTTGAAAAGATTTGAGGAGAAAATCTGTTTTGAATATTCAGTTTTAAATAACAAATCAAGTCAGATATTGTAGCAGTTCAAGCCCAATTCAGGTGGCTATATAAAGCGCACAAGACCAAAGGAAAAGGTACAGAAATACAGAGAGAAGATCAAGAGCGATAGGCTGAGTGTCTTGAGTATATTGTACGAGTTTTGTATACACCTTTCTAGGTTGAATTGGTGAGTCATTTTCTGTCCTCTCTTAGAAGCTGTGAAGTAATAGAGAGTTATTACTTGATCAAAGCTGTGAAGCAAGATCAAGGTTGCTCAAAGAGGGTGTTCCTTGAGTATTGTTTTTAGGGATTGAGTAGCGTTCTCATATCTAAGTGGTTTCTTAGGTAGAAAGTCACTAGTAGGAATTAAGTTTAGGAGATTGTCAACTGGGTTGTTGAGTCTGTAAATTAATTCTACAATTAGTGAATTTCATCCCTGGCTTGGTAGCCCCCAGACGTAGGTAGTTAGACCGAACTGGGTGAATAATTTGGTGTGTTATTTTGCTGTTTATTTTGTCCATTGTGCAGAGTGTGTTATTGTGACATCGCACCTTAACATCACACGTCTGATACCAGAATTTCAAAGACATAATAATTTTTTAAGTCCAGGTGCCTCGTTAAAATCCCTTGCCCTTGCAAGGGAAAAGAGTGCAACCCGGATCCTTAGTTATTATTGAATTACATAATATTTAGCTGAAATATAGCCTAAGATTGGATACATTCTATATCCTAGGTATTTCTACTCCTTATAATGTTTGTATGCTCCACTGTTTAGCTTTCAAAGTACCCTGAATGGGCCTTTCCAATTGGGGGCGACCTTTCCCTTATTTTTTGGGTCTGTGATTTTCTTCAAGACCAGGTCGCCTTCTTGGAACTCCCTCTGTCGGACTTTCAGGTTGTATCTTCTTGCCAATCTCTGTTTTGCAGCAGCTTCTCTAATTTGTGCTGTCTCTCTGACTTCGTCTATCTGGTCAGCCGAGATGTTCAAATTCTCCATGTTGGTGATTTCATAAAAATGTTCACGCCTCCAAGTCGGAGTGTTGATTTCCACCGGTATCCTTGCATCAACTCCATATACCATCCTGAAGGGTGTTTCTTGAGTGGTAGAATGTGGTGTTGTGTGGTACGACCACAAGATCTCTGGCAAGTACTCGGCCCATATTCCTTTTGCTTCCTCTAGCTTCATTTTTATTCCGCCTAGGATAACCTTGTTGGCGGCTTCTGCTTAGCCATTGGTTTCTGGGTGTTCTACTGATGTGAACCTGTTTTGTATTCCAAAATCCTTGCAAAAGTCTAGACGGAAGTGCTTGCAAATTGAGCTCCATTATCCGAGACTATGACTCTTGGAAAACCAAACCGGCATATGATGTTCCTCCAATAAAATTTGTGAACCTTCTCGGCAGAGATCCGAGCAACAACCTTGGCTTTCACCCATTTTTTAAAATAATCAACTGCAACAATTAGGAACTTGAGTTGTCCTGAAGTAACTAGAAAGGGCCCTAGGATGTCTGCTCCCCACTAATAGAACGACCATGAGGATGTAATCAGATGGTGCGACTCGGCTGGTAAATGTTTAAATGGAGTGAATACTTGGCACTTTTCACACTTGTTAACATATTCGATACAATCTCGCATCATATGTGGCCAGTAGTACCCGACTCTTAAGATCTTTTCGGATAGTGCCCTCCCACCAATGTGGCTACCACAAGCTCCTTCGTGAACCTCTTTAATTACCAGTTTAATCTCAGACTCTGACATACATCTGAGCATGGGTGTTGACCTACCCATCTTGTACAGCGTGTCCGAGATTATGATGTACCGAGAAGCTATCCTTTTAATCTTCCGGGCTTCATTGACATCTTCAGGTAATACTTCCTGAGTCAAATAACTGATAATGGGTCTCATTCACCCTTGGACATCCTCTATGGTTAATACTTCCTCTGACTGAATGCGGGGTGCTTCGAGAACTTCTTGAATCACGATCTTATTCATTCCTGAATTTTTTGAGCTTGCTAGCCGGGATAGGAGGTCGGCCCGGACATTATCTTCTCTTGGGATATGGGCGACTTCGAATTCTGAGAACGCTTTGGATATTCCTTAGGCTTTCTGAAGGTACTTTATCAGGGAGGTCGGCCTACCACTAAGTGGAGTCAATTTTCACTAACAAGTGTGTTACTCCGACTTCTCTTGCCAATTTCATTCTGACAGTCAAGGCTTCGTACTCTGCCTGGTTGTTGCTAACTTGAAAATTGAAACATAAAGAGTATTCTAATGTTAGATCTCCGGGTCTTTCCAAAATTATTTTGGCTCCGCTTCCCTTGAGATTTAAAGATCCATCTACATAAAGGATACATCTGTTTGAGATTTCTTCTCTAGCCAGTGCACTTAATTCAACCACAAAATCGGTCAGTGTCTGTGACTTAATACTGGTCCTGGGTACAAATTTGATGTCATATTTGGAGAGCTCTACTTCCCACTTGACCATCCGTCCTGCTAATTCGGGCTTTCTCAGTATTTGTTTGATTGGGTAATTCGTCTTTATTGTGATGGGGTGACCTTGAAAATAATGTCTCAGCTTTCGGGCTGTGATGACTACTGCCAGCGCCAAACGTTCAATCTTCTGGTACCTTAGCTCTGCCCCTTCTAGAACTTTGCTGATAAAGTATATGGGTTACTCTCCATCTTCTTCGTCTTGTACTAAAACCGAGCTCGGAGCTTTATCCGTGACCAACAAGTATAAGACTAGAGGTGTGTTCTCTTTGGGCCTTACTAGGATAAGAGGCGAGGATAGAAAATGCTTTACTTCTTGAAAAGCTTCTTCACATGCCTCTTTCCATTCAAACTCCTTAGACTTCCTTATGGCTGCAAAGAAATGTATTGATTTGTCTCCTACACATGATAAAAATTGTGACAATGCAGCTAGCCTCCCTGTCAACTGTTGGACCTCCTTTTTCGTGGTTGGACTTCTCATATCTATTATAGCCTGGCATTTGTTCGGGTTTGTTTTTATTCCCCGGTTGGTGAGCATGAATCCGAGGAACTTCCCGGCTTGCACTCCAAAGGTACACTTGTCCGGGTTCAGTCTCATGTTGTAGCTTCTAATGGATGCAAAGGTTTCAGTTAGATCATTCACATGTGACCGGTTTGCACGTGTCTTGATCACCATGTCATCTTTATAGACCTCTAGATTCCTACCTGTCTGAGTAGCGAACACCTTATCCATTAGCCTCTGGTAAGTAGCCCCAGTATTTTTGAGTCCAAAAGGCATGACCTCATAATAGTATATGCTCTGATAGGTCATGAAAGCAGTTTTTGGTGTGTCTATTGGATTCATGAAGATCTGGTTGTACCCGGAGTATGCATCCATAAAATTGAGCAAACAGAAACCTAATGTAGCGTCTATCAGTCGGTCAATGTTTGGCAGTGGATACGGATCTGTAGGACATGCTTTGTTGAGGCCCGTAAAGTCCACACACATCGTTGTTTCCCAGATTTCTTTTTTACCATCACTACGTTGGATAACCAGGTCGAGTACTTGATTTCCTTAATGAACCCGACCTGTAACAGCTTCTCGACTTCCTCTGCAATTACCTTCCTCTTTTCATCGCCACCCTTTCTTTTCCTTTGGGAAACTGGCTTGATATCTGGATCGATTTCTAAGTGATGGCACATGAAATTGGGATCTATCCTTGGCATGTCTGAAGGCTTCCAGGCAAAAAGGTCCATGTTGTCCTTTAGCGCTTGGACGATCCCTTTCTCCTCTTCGGGGGATAAGTTGACTCTGATGTGTGTAACATGGGACGATAGATGCCCAATCTGGACTTGCTTTATTTCTTTGTTGGGCATTATGTTGTCTTCAACTGAATCATCACGTGGGTCTATGTCGACCAGGTGGACTTTGAGGGAATTCTTGGGATCTGCTTCTCCTGCGGGTTCCTTTCTTTTCAACTTCAAGCTATCCTTATAACACTTTCTCGCCAGCCCCTGGTCGCCTTTGACAATCCCAACCCGACCATCTCCGAGTGGGAATTTCATGGTCAAATATAGAGTTGAAAGTTAAGCTTCCAAGGCGTTGAATGATGGTCGACCTATAATGATGTTATAGGGTGAAGTAGCATTGACTATCAAGTACCTTACTCGGACGGTCTTCGCATTAGCTATGTTACCAAAGGTAGCCGACAATGCTAGATGCCCTATCACCTGAACCTGTTCTCCCGAGAATCCTACTAGACTGCCTTTGAATGGTAGTAACTCGGTCGCATCGAACCCCATTCCTCTGAAAGCATCCCAATATAAGACGTCGACTGAACTTCTGGGGTCTATCAATACCATTTTCACACTCCAGTCTCTTATCTGTACTTGGATAACCATAGGATCATTTTCATGAGCTAGGACCCCTATGGCGTCTTGTTTGGAGAATGTTACAGCATCTAAGTTTCCTTCCGGTTTCTCTGGGGATCTCTGATCGATATGCATAACTGCTCGAGCATATCTCATTCTGCCTGAACTTGTCTCTCCACCACCAGCAAACCCTCCAGATATGGTGTTTAGGGTGTGCCGAGCTGCCTTTGTCTCATGACCCTCTTGGTCATCTGAACTCTTCTTCCGGGATAACTTTTCTCATCCGTCATCATCTCGGCGAGGACTTCTCTTGTTATTTTGTGGTCGAGAATCCTTCACGTATGCCAAGAGATGTCCCCTCTGGATTAGAGCTTCAATTTCTTTTTTCAGCCGCTGACAGTCTTCGGTGTGATGTCCCCGTACACGGTGGTAATTACACCAAGCCTCAGTTTGCCTTCCCATGATTGCGTTGCCTCTTTTGGGACGATGAGGCTCTGGTAATAGATTCATATGGCCAACTTCTTTATGGATATCTCCCCTGCTTGTATTTAGTGGGGTGAGGTCTCTGTCCGGCTCGTATGGTTGTCTGTATGGTCTGGGAGCATGCCGCTCGCGCGCAGCTCCCCGAGGATGCTCCTTCCTCCTATTTGACGCCTCTTCCTTGCTCTTTGTCTTTTCATTGTCGTCTCGGGCTTTTTTCTTTTGATTACTTTCTTCTTCCTTGATGTAACATTCAGCTCGGGTAGTGATCTCGTCCATGCTAATAGTCGGCTTCTGAGCCAGCTGTCACACCCAAAATTTGCCCTACCCATTTCACCTGTATCCTAAGACTCATATGCCTCATATCTAGCATTTACATAATAGCATATCATGCATCCGTGATCATTTATTGGCATTAAGCTCTAAGCAAGGGATCAAAGAGATTCTTGTGATTAGGATTTGCCATACACATGGGGATTCAATTGGACTTTATTCATAAATTAAAGGTTTGTGGGCATCATCAACTTGGTGACTTATGGCACAAATTTTCTTTGGGGATCCTACTTCAATTCCTTTGAGATCAAAGCTTGAGAAACCTTGAAAAACACTAGGATTATGGACACTTGGTGAAAAGATTTTCGTTTGGTTGGATACCTTACTTATTGTACAAGCTACATGTTCATGTGAAAATTCATTCAACTATCTCATGATAAGGCCTAAGGTTGCTTATGAAATAACATGGTGGGAATAACCAAGGTTGTTCAATTGTTGGAAAACGCTTGAGCTGGGCTCATTAGGGTGATATTTCAAGAACTACTTTGGCAAAATATTGTTGAATACAAACCAAAAGTTACACAGTATATTATCAAAAGGAAAGGAAAGATAAGCCATTTAGGAGAAAGGTTGGATATATGAAGTTGTCATTGAATTCAAGAGGAGTACAAAACATTCCATCACGTTCTCATCACAAAATCACGACCAATACCATAATGTCACATTACACAAAGGAAATTACATCAAGACACATTCCTAAACTTAATCCTAATGCTTTAAACCTAATGCTTTACAAGGCTTTGTGACCAAAGTTTTGCTTCACTTTCCTTCAACCATGCCTCCACTTTCTTCAAATGCTTCAACCAACTTCATGCTGCCAGTGGCCAATATATCACCACGATCACGCCTAATCCTTGCTCATGCCTTGGCCTATAAATCTGTTTCACAACTTGACCAAAATAGTTCCACAATTAATACCAAGCAAAACAATTCATCATCACCACAAATACACAACAAAACCAACATGCCAATACCTGCATATTCGTAACAAGAACACGCATCGGTTTCGAAACAAATTCATTAATTTAAGTCCACAAGCCAGCTGCCGTTGGCATCGTTATCAACATGTTACCTGCATCAGCAACAAAACCAACATTCATCAATATCTGGACCAATTAGGGACAGTAAGGTATATTAATGGGTTAGTTCGTAGCAAGTCCAACACACTTAGAAAGGTTCATAACCTGTATAACTTATCACAGTAAGTAGTTTCCAAACCACAAATCAACCAACATCCAGCTCACAAACCAACCACAAAATAACAATCAACAATAACTCTAACCGACCCAAATCAATTATGTGTCACCAACTAACCATTGTCTAACCAGTTGATTTGCTCTTTGGAACTAAACAAAGCTAAACAACCCTACTGCCAGTTAACTCAAGTCCACTCCATCTCTATCTCTAACAGTTAATGTTGTGTCAAGAATTTCCTCCTAAGTCATCTCAATTCTTCACTAACTCAGAAAAAGACAAACTGCAACCTGCAATCATTCTTGTTCATAACCAAATTTAGCATTAAATTCAACAGATAGTAATTAATAATTATTTAACATACAAAGGGATCAATGCTTGGCACCTAATGACAGTCCGTCACAACTCAAAACACAGCAAAATAAATTGACAGTTCAGGTTTTTTTTCAAGCCATTACATTGCAACAACTTTTCAATGAACATTAGACTAGCGTAACACTTCAACATCACCCATAATAGTAGTTTAGCCAACACTTCCAAGCACAACCAACAATTAGAAATGCTAACTGCAACTCTAGTTCCATAACTCGATAACAACTCATAATCATTTAATCATACCAAGGCCTGCACAGGAGCATTAACATCTAAGTTGGTTCATCGATTATCATTCTAACTCATTCAATAAAACTCACTAGTACTAACTTACTGGTTTCAGCCTGTCGTGATTCTAACATAGGTGCCCATTAATTCCTTCCATAATAGACCCAAAGCTATTACATTCACAACTTAACTTCAATCTAATTTCATTCAACAAGCTCTTGTTTATTTTCTAACACTTCATTTTCCATTTACTAACTCATAACTCCTTGACAATACTAACCTGACTAATTCCACAACCAACTTTTTCAGCAGTCCAGAGTCATGCATTCCAATCTGATAATAGATTCCAACTAAAGCAATATGTCACGAATTGAAAGTTGGGTTTACATGAAATACAAAAGAACTTTTTGTCATAACTGATAGCTGATTTGTATCAATTTCCAGGTCTGATTGTAACAAAAAACCCTCACAAAATTGGCTTGATGTGCATAATACTTCGCTAACTATTTCGCTTTTACTCTCACCAACTCAATCCATAATATTAGCTAATTCAATTCACCTAATTACTCAGTTCACTAGTTGGTTAAGTTGAAGCTAACCTCACCCTTTGATCAATACTAACGGTAGAGAATTTAGCAGGAGTTAACCCATAAAATAATTAAGTAATTTTCAAAACCAGTTAACCATTCTTAACTAACTAACTAACCTCCCCATAACCGAAATTCAAACCTCCTCTAACTAACCATAACAGTTTCATAACCAACTAAATAACTAACTAAACTCCTAACTGATTTTTCCCTCAACTGACTTCTCATTCTAACTTCCATCTCACTCACCGAGTCCACCCTAACCGACTGAGTCAGGACAATTAACTCAGTCAGTTACTCATAACAAACTTCTCAACCCATTCTCCCTCTCACTCTATAATAGGGGTGGAAGTAGGCCAGGCCAGGCCAGACTTTTCGTAAATAGGGCCGGCCTATTTTTCAAATTCAAAGCTTAAGCCTGACCTATTATCTATCATAGGCTTTAATTTAGGCCTGGCTTGGCCTATTAGCCTATTTAAAAGCCTATTTCATTGTAAGATTATTCTAAATACACACTTGCTATAAGCTGAAGTAATCAATTAAAAATCCAACCAAATTATTCTCTAAAATCATAAAATTCCAAATTATAACTATTATTTAAATTTAGTTATAAATGTTAAATAATTCTAAATTATAACTATAATTATTATTTAAAATTTAAAAGAAGTATATAGAATAATAACACAAATTATAAATAGAGAAACCGAATCAATTTATTGTAAATACACAAATTGTGACAATTGATTCTTCCAAACCAAATCACACTTGAATTCAAAAAAACACGTTCAAAAATCCAATCTCCTCTATATTAATCAAAAACCACACTTGCACCTGAAAAGCACACGCTCACTTGGAATTTGGAACAGCCTGAGTTCAGAGCAAAACACCAAATGGGACTTTTCCAAACTTGAACTCCCATGACCAAATAATCCTCCCATGACTTGTTAAAAACCATCATTTTAAAAACCAAATTTATTTGGACCAAATCCAATTGTGGTCAAAATTCCACTAGCATCCAAATCTTGAGAAAAGAAAGCCAATTAGAATTAAGCCCATGAACTTTGACAGCACCTTTTCTTAACAACACTGCATCAAGCTGAATACACTCTTCTTTTCACAAATGCCCTTACAAATTTAATATTGTATTATGAGTGTCTAACACCTGAAATTCAAATTAAAAAGAAACCTGTTATAACCTTTACATTTTAGTATAACATGATATAAACAACTTATAACTCCATAAACAATTAATGATATAAACAACTTATAACATGATATAAACAACTTATAACTCCATAAACAATGGAAGATTCAAGGATTTAAAACATACCTGGAGGAGCATAACCACTGTTCTAAGCTTCAATTTTTCATGTAATAAAAAACTAGAGCTTTAAATTCTTGATTCTTGTAATCTGTACCAGAACAGCATGTTAAAATCTTATAGATAACAGTTTGGAAGACAACAAATCCAATAAGTTTGGAAGACAACAAATCCTCCTTATTCAAAGAACAAATCACAAAATCAATCATAAATCAATATAAGCAGCAAAATATTATAAGAAAGAACACATTATGCTTAGAAAAACCTCTCAAACAAGCTCATCATCATGCTTCAATTTAGAGAAATTAGGAAACAAGAACACATAATTGGTTGCTGGAAAATTCATGATTGCATTATCTAGACAAACTAGGAAACAGGAACAAATATAAACATATGTTACAACTTACAATAAACCTAACAAGTTGCAATAACAGTATGATAAATCATTTTAAACAGTATGAACAGTATGATAAATCATTTTAGGAAACTAGAGAAATTAGGAAACAAGCCATCAAAAGTTTCAATAACAGTATGTAAACATCACAATTAGAAGGGATAAAAAATGGATATATGTTTTATGTTACCTGAGAAAAGATGGTGACGGTGAAAGTGTTGGATGACGGCGGCGGCGGAGATACTTGATGTGGAGAGGGGCCTTGAATAACAACCAGCGAGTCGACAGATTGGCGGTAGTGAGACTTGAGAGAGACCTCTCTAGTTTTCTTCTTTGTTTAATGCTAAATGACTGTAAAATTTACTTTCCTATTTAACTCATTGCTTTCCAAATTCCACCTTTTCACAAGACCAATCGTACACTGTATCTACTGTTTGTGTTTAATAAACTCTTCGTTACTAACAATTTCATTAATTATTACTCATTATTTTAAAATTTTATTATTAATCTAAACCTTCCGACTTCATTTTCTTGGAAACTTAACAATTTTATTAATTACTACTTTTTTTTTATGCTTAGAATATTTATATTTAGATATTATCATGTATGTACTATTAAATAGGCCGGCCTATCAGGCCTAATAGGCTTTTTTAAAAGTTCAAGCCTGACCTACTTAAATAAATAGGCTTTTTGAAAAGCCTTAACCTGACCTTTTTATTAAATAGGCCAGGTCAGGTCATAGGCCCCTGTAGGCGGCCTAGCCTACTTCCACCCAAGTGCCGACCATCACCAATCATTGTCGGTAATCACCAATATCCCATCAGTTTTCACCAAGCACATTGCATCATTCCCTCATCATTTCCATCACCTTCTCATCTCCCTCAGTCCCTCATCTCACTTCACCCTCAACCTTACCAACAGTATACGCTCACAATCTTCCATGGTTGAGCAAGCTTCACACTGAAGCTTGGTGCAAACCAGAGCTAGACCTCCTCTCAACCTGCTCGCAACAATAACAACAACAATGCATTATCACTCACCTCGTTGTATCCTCTTATTCGCACACTCGGTGAAGGAGTCTATAGGCGCACAACTTACGGACTACAGAGGAAGAAGAAGAAGATAAAGCTAAAGCAAGGGAAAGAGACTTATCTGAGGACTCCTCGCTGCCTTCATTGTATTCGCCGAAGATTTTCATTCGCACCGTCATTGAGGTAGGTTACTCTCCCTTCACACGTCTTTTCGTTTGGTTTTCCTTCAGCCATTGGTATATCCTCTGAGTTTTAGGGGTGTGCATGGTTCTTAAACCAAACCAAATTGGACCAAATATATGGATCAATTTGGTTTTTAAAACCACTTTGACAAAATTGGTTTATTTTTCTAAAACCGGTTTATGTTTGGATCGGTTTGGTTAATAATCGGTTTGCACCAACAAACCAGTTTTTATTTGGAACAATTTTAAAACCAAATTTTTCTCAAATTTGTTTCAACTAAAACTCAATTTTCAATTCAACAACTTATTATTCACTTCATCCAACTGTTTTATAAATCAATAACCATTCGTCGGCAATGAATCCTTGAATCTCGACCGAAACATTTCCTAAAATTACATAGCTCAATAAAAATGAATAGAAATAATAAGTAATAATTATGAAACAAAACTACTAAGAAATAGGAAAAAAAAATTAATTTTCAATCAAGAAAAACAAAATTGAGTAATTCCAGAAGCAAAGTTTTAATACAAGTTATACTTCAACAGTTGGAAAAACAAAATGAATAGAATTTAATTTGAAAATTCATTTTGTCACTTATGACCATGAAACAAGACAAAGCAAATAATACACTATGTTTGAAAAGTGGATTAACCATTTATGTATTGATTTTCAAAAGTGGATACTGATTTTTTATGGTTTTAGTAAAATGGATCTGGACTAGTTTTTAAACCAAATAATATGGTCTTTTAAAATCGGTGCACCATATTTTTAAAATTGGTTCTTGTAAACCAATTTTTTTGCACACCCCTACTGAGCTTAGAATGCCTCGCGCGCGAGATCTCCGTTGTCTCCATTCGCCGTCGCACTTAAGGTTTACTTCAAACCCAGATTGCGTTGCCATGGCTTGGATCTAGGGTTATTTAGTTAGGGATTAGTGTAGAGACGGAGGAGAAGGTCTTGTTAGACGGCTTGATTTGTGAATAGGAAGTCCGCCGCCGTCGGAGGCGATTTCCAGTGCAGTGGACAAGTAGGTTTCAATCGCGTCGTACCGTTATTTGAGAAAGAGAATGAGATGAGACGGAGTGTGAGAGAGAGAGAAGAGACTTTTTCTGAATGTGGAAAATGAATTATTCTTTGCTGAACCCTTGCTAATTCCCTTGGGTTTCTTGGACGCGGGCCCAAGCCCTCATTTCTTTCCATACCCGGGTTTCCACAATGCACCCCTGGTCTGGGAGTGATGAAATTAATGGGCTTACCCTAAGCCCAATGTGAAATTTCATTTTCTGCATCACCAGTTTCACTTTTCTGGCCCTGTCCAGAATTAAATTACCTTTAATTGATTAATTGTCCTAATTGAGTGTTAATAATAATTATTTCGTGGTAGCCATTTTAAGTGAATTAGTTTTTTTCATGATTATCATTGTTGATTAAACATAGTGCCTTGTTGATTGAAATCATGATTAATGTTGATTAAATTTGAATATTATTCGTTTTGTTCGCGAGCCTTCAAGTAAGGAAAATCATGTAGATCTTGATTAGTCAAATTGGTTGAATGTTACCATGTTCATGTGCTGATTAAATTCTTGGATGGTGAATTTTGTGACTTAGATTGTAAATCCTGATTTAGTGAGCATGTCATCTGATTAATTAGGTTTTGTGAGCTCCTCTTGATATCATGTTCATGATTGATGATCTTGTTTGAATATCACGTGATTGCTTGTGTCAACTTCCCGATTTAATTATATACGAATACTTGTTTCCATGCATAGCACCTTTTCATTATTACTACATTTTAACCTTTCTGATTTGTTTTGTGAGGTATTCACATGAGCTATATCTACATTGGACATTTGGACATTTATTGACTGTGCATTATCATTGTACCCTGCTTTAGATTAGGGTTTTCTCTCCCCTTGGTGGGCTTCTCATACATCTCTCTCCCCGATTACAATGTAATAGTTTAGGACCTTTACTTTCTTATATACGTTTGTTGCTTTGCATGCTAATAGGTTTGAAAAGATAAAATCGAAAACGTTTAGAAAACAATTTCAAAATAAAAAGACAAATAAAAACTCGATCCAACATCGAGTCACTTTTCAAACTAATAAAATGAATTGCTCAATCCTCTATCACCTTAGGGTTTCCTTCCATCTCCTCTACCAACTCCATTCCATTCCATTTAAACCCAGCAAACCTTGTATGTATTCTACCCTTGTAAGTCGATTGCCTTGCACATCGCCATCAACCTACCTTGATTCAATCCTCCATCCTTTCCATATCATCTTCATCCTCTTCCATCCAGAAAAAGCATTTAGACCAAACCCAGAGTTTAATCATGTTCTTTTAGGGTGAACGTAGGTGGTTGGGATACTATTGTCCCCTCAACCTCGAGTATCTGATTGTAGGCCGTACTTAGCCTATGGTTGGATACTCTTCCCCCTCTAAGTACCTATGATTAAACTCGATAAAACCAATAACTTGCACCACTCCTTTGCCTTAGGGCATCACTCTAAAACACACCAAAAAAGGCACCCTACCTCCATTCTACCATAATACAAACAACGCTTAACTGCTAGAACGCAACCGTTAATATCGCCCACAAAAACAACAAACCTTCTCTCACCCATGTGCGATCGAGACCAACAACTTGTGGTCCCACAAACTACGGACGCTCTAATTCTTCATTTCACAATGGAGATACGTAGGCACAAGGGCCCAAATCCTTGGTGAGCAACCCCCACCAATTCACCCGTAGTCCTCCGAACTACGATGACTCTGACTTTCCCATTGCACGAGGGAATACGTAGGCATAGGATTGCGAAATCATATCGAGTCCTCTTTTATTTAAACCCCTCCATTTCTCTTTAGCAAGTAAACCTTAGATAACGATACCCATTCACGCGTAGACTACCTAGATGGTTCCCATTGAGTACGATGGATGTGAGGGGTGTTAACACCTTCCCCTTGCATAACCGACTTCCGAACCCATATCTTGGTCGCGAGACCACCTTTTTTCCCGAGGTTTTCTCGATGTTTTCCTTTCCCCCCTGATGGGATAAATAAAGTTCGATGGCGACTTCTCTGCATTTTTCGCGTAGCGACACCAACGACTCGTTGAATTGCCCAACTCGTAATCCATGCTGAAAAGCCCACACAAACAGTTCCTGGTTTGGATGAGATACTTTTAGGGTTTCCTCATTGAATCGAACCAGGTACTCACATAGCGATTCTGACTGTTTCTGTCGAACACTGAACAATGCGGTCGTGGACACCTTTCGACATTTGCTTGCCGAGAAGTGTTGTACTAACTTTTTAGTTAAGTCCTGGTAGCTTACGATAGAGAGCCGAGGAAGGCTCATGTACCATCTTAGAGCTACATCCTTTAAGGTTCCAGCAATGAGTTTGCACTTCAGTGAGTCCGAAAGGGCAACTATGGCCATCTGATTGTTGATGGCAATGACATGTTCTTGAGGATCTGTATTCCCATCATAAGAGGTTAATGACGGTACTTTGAAGTTTTTTGGGACGTGGTCGTCCCAAATCTCTTGAGAGAGAGGCTGAGGCTCGAGAACCTCCTACTCACAGTCACCGTCAGCCTGAATTTGTTGCTGCAGAACTTGTATGTTGTCTTGCAGCGTCTCATTCTGCTGTCACATGGTCTCCATGATGGCTAGCTGTTGAGCCATGTCTAGAGGATCCCCTTCAGAGGATATGTTGCTAGTGTAAGGTGTGGTCTGGGAGAATTTTACCTATGCCCCACGGTGGGCGCCAAATGTTCTAGCCAAAAATGGTTAGATTACCAAAAGTGCTAGTCTCCTCTCTTAGGGCAGAGAAGACTACGTTGTCTATATTGTGTAAGTATCTTTGGGGATTTGAGACCTATACAGGTGTTGTATATTGTCTAAAGATGAATGTGTCTTGCTTAACCCTCATGTGGGAGCCCCTTTTATAGACTTCTTCTATCTTCATTTAAGTTTTGCCATTAAGAGAAACCTTTTGCCCTTCTGACGTTGCATGACCATCATTGCCATAACTCCTCTTCATGAATGCATACTTTGAATACAGGATAACGTCTGCATTGATGCGCCGCCGCCGTTACAACTGTTAGAGTGACACTTGTTGAGCTCATGACCGGCGTCGGTGCCGGGTTGGTGGGGTATAGTACCCGGGCTTGTAAGAATTCGGCTGATGGGAGTCGGGCTCCTTGACCGGTTCGAGTTGTGTATGATGCTTGTCTAGCTCTTTACATTGTACGATCTTTCCTGCTACCATAGTCTAGTTCGTGTTTACTCTTATCCGACTACACAACTCGACATCAAATATATTTGGCATGTACATATATAATCCAAAACAGAAACTAAATTCAATTCACATGACTTCAATCATTGGTAGCAGTTAAGCCTTCAAAGTAAGAAAACCATATAAAACATTCAAGCCTAACAGTCCTTCTCAATCTATACCACACAAGAATGCCATGCCAGTTCATTGCGAGAAAGACTCAAACATTAACCATTTCCTAACTCACTTGTTTCCAATAAACTTTTCAGCATGGTTTTGTTTTCTTCACTTGTTTATACAACAATTCAATCACAAGTTATAATTGTTACCACAAACCTGCAATGGAATAAAACACTCCAAGCACCCTAACCTTTTCAACTAATTTAAGAGGCTACCACAAATGACATCAGTTGGCATCACATAACATTTAGACCACCCCATTTCCAATTAACCTAATGTAACACCCCAAAACTTGCGCTTTTGTTTATATACTAATTGGCTTATGTTTCTTTTCATTTCTTGCATTTGCATTGTGCATAGCATTGGTTCTTAGCATGGGATCAAGGTATTTGGCCCATATTCTCAAGTCTCAAGCTTCAACGTGACTCATGGGGTTCATCATATCTTCTTAAGGTCAAGCATGGCAAAGGATTTCAAGTGGATCTCTCCCTCCTAACCAGAGGGACCAATTAGGGTTTGTGAATCAAAAGGACTTCTTGAAGGGCTTTGTATGTTCAAGCATGATGCTATGAGGTCTATATGCTTACAAGTGTTCATGGATAGAGACTTGGCTAGTGGTTCATGGTGAAGAGTGTTCAAGGTTTCAATTGCTTGTGAAGTAAGCAAAAGTCAACTGTAAAGGAGAAAGTCAACTGTGTAATTTTGAGGTTCTTTTCATGGTTTTCAAGGTCTCACATCCTCATATGATCTTCAATTGTCAAGATTCATGCCATTCATCAAGAATCAAGAGTTTGTGCAATTGGAAAATGACCTATAATGAGAACTTTCCATTTTTGGCAATTTTTCCATCACATTCAACTTGGATTTTCATCATCAAGGAAGCTTCAAATGAATTTTCCTCAAACATGAAAGTTGAAGATCTTTCTCTCCCATGCAAGGTGCATTTCATGGATTTCTTATATGTCAAATTTTCCACCATTTGTATTTTCACTCAAAAGGACTTGTAATGTTCCCAATTGCTTCATGTCTCATTACAACATCAAAATACAAGTCAAGAGGATCATTTTTGGCCTTTGAATCAATTCATTCCATGACTTATTTCTCACTTATTTCACATTATGCAAAATTGCAAATGGATTCAAATCTCATGAACCAAGTCATTGCAAGGCCCAAATTCAATTCAGAGGTGATCAACAAGTAAATTGGAGGTGAATCATGCTGATTACAAGGACCTAACACGTGTGGTTTAGTGGATACAACTCAAAATGCATTTTTGCAAATTCATCCAAATCTCATTAACCAAGGTTCTAATCACTTGTTAATCCTAATCAGTGGAATAATCAAGAGTATATAAGCTTACTCATACCCTCACAGCTAGGTCAGAGACTCTCATTTGCTCAGTTTTGATTTTTTGCTCTCACACTTCATCTCTTCGAAACTCACTCTCCTTGGAGTTTCTTTGAGATTTCTCTTCACATTCTTGATCAGTGAAGAGAATAGAGCAAGAATCAACCACTGATTGGAGCTCATACTGAGGATTTCATCAAGTTCAGTTCAAGAGGATTCAAGTTCAAACCTCAAGATCTAGCGCGATTTCAAGCTTTAGTTGCATTTATTTTGCAACTAGAGGTTCCAAGGAGTAGATCTGCAATTTTTGGAGGGATTTATTGGAGGATTTCAAGCTCTTCAAGGTTCAGGTTGGTGTTGATTTCATACTCATAGAACTTGAATTTTAGATGTGCATAATGATCTGTGAACTTCACTGAGCATGATGATCTATTTTAAATTGATTTTGGACGTGTAACATGTTCGTAATGTGGATTTAAAGTTTTAGATCTAAAATTGTTTTCATTCGATTTGCATTGTGTGCTTGTTATCTGATGAAATGGATTGGATATTTGAGTTCCTTGTGAAAATCTGGTTGAAATGGTGTATTCATGTTTGTTTTCTGGACATTTGTATGAAGCTCCACCGTGGGAGTCGTCGGAGAAGACGACCGGAGCCCTAGCTCCGGCGTCTGGTTTTAATCACAGGCGAACCAAGGTTTTGGAGGTGGAAGATGAAATCTCCACCGTTCGTGTTTGAATCCAATGGTCATTGTTGTGCCACCTCATTTATTTCTTTGATTCTGATTGGATTTGATTTTAACATGCGTGTGTGTTGGACCATGGTTATTACTATGTTCATCATTTCCTGGCCTTTGATCTGAATTAATATTTGATTGTTTGATTTAATCTGGTGCGTTGTTGTGATCATGTGGACATTGTGATGCCAGCGAATTAAAAAAGGCATGTGCTGCTCACGTGGGATCCTATGGTGTCTGTGTAATTGTGTGTGCGCGTGTATGTATTAGTTATGGTGTGCTCTTAATCTGAACCATTTATCGTGATTACATTTTATTTGGATTGACTGATGATGAGCGTGAGATTGATCTATTGGTGGATATTGAATCTGAATGTTGACTGGGTTCCATTGTTTTCCTTTGACTTTCGCTGGTGGATTGATTGTTTGGGCCTTGCTGATTGCACCCCTCCTTTGGGCCTGTTATTATTTTCCAACGTGCCATGCTTGCTATCTGAACCCCCCTTGTTTATTTTTTTTTTATTGTTATTATTTGTTGCATTTGCATTTTAATTTTTAAAATCATTTTTATGCATTCAAAAATCCTGGAAAAAATCATGAAGCTTGTTTTGAGTTTTATAAAATTTTGTCAAATTTTATTTTCTTTTTTTATTTTATTTTATGCCTCTGATTTAATTAATTGTTTAATTTCTTTGTGGTTTGTCCCATTTGTGCACACTTGACCTTGTAGAATTTATTGCTCATCCTCTATACATGATCTGCATCTCATTCTTTTTGCATTTGTTAGATGACATATTAAAGTGCATAAAAACATTTTGTTTTATTTTTAAAACTCTTTCATATTGCATTTTGGTCCATCTCTTTTACATTTTGAATCATGTTTCCTATGTGGTCTTTGCCTAATTGTTTGAGGTGCTTAACATGTGAATTTTTGTGAGATATTTTGGCATGTGATTAGTATCTGACTTAGGTCATTTGTGTTCTGATTTCACAATTGTTGAATGTCATATGATACATGTTTGCTTATTTGTGCTTAAGTGACTTATGTATGATCATCTCTTGACATCTCTTTACACAAGTTGATTTGCCATGCTAAATTGATTGGGTTACTTTGTGATTCTTTGAATGAGCTTTTGATATGATGTTTACCCCTGGTTGAGGTCCTTTGAGACTTAATTTTGCACTTTGTGGATCTTGTTTGGTGTTGCCTAAGTGTTGGAACTTTGAGCTTACTATTGTGGACTTTCTTTAGTGCATATTGTTCCATGTTTTGATCTTCTCTTGCATATGTGAATTGTTGATGATAATATGATCTTGGTTCTGACCTTCTCTCATATTCATCTTATTTTGTTCATTTCATTTTGATATGAAGTCCATATATGCTTAATTGTGCATTTCATACAAGTATGCTTGCATCCTTTCATGATTATCTTTGCATGCTTACTTGAATTGTTTTGCATTGATCTTTTAAACATGTTTGTTGATTTGAGTTGGACATTTATGGTATGATGTGCTTACTGCCATTTATTGTATCTCATCTTTTCCTTCTCATTCTTCTTCTCTTTCACTCTTTTCCTCCCATGGATCTCAAGACTTGTTTAAGTCTTGGATTCTCTCCCTTTAGAGCTACCTAGTCCAACTTAATTTTTTATTAAGCTTGGAGTAGGATTAGCATTAGGTTTTAGGTAGTTGTTCCTCCTAAGTCTCACTAACCATAGGACATCCATGCATGATAACATTAGGACTCTTAGTTTCCCCTTAGAGTTTCCTTTGTGTCGTCGCTCTTCTCATCTCAAAACTTCTTGAAAACACTTAATAGAGATAAAATGTATTACGCACGAGCCTTAAGCGCGGGGAATGAGAAATGAGGGGCTTCCTCTCATCTTTCTAGAGTGCTTAGCGGGCGTCCTGTCTTGGGACGATTCGTTAAGTATTCGTCCCTGTGCCCTAGACTTTGGTGCAATGCAAGTTACAATAACTGTAAAAAACACTTCTTGCTAAAAAACTTCAAACAAACACTAACGTTTTTCCTTCGGGAATTCTTTTCTCATCTCACTCACTCTCAACGTACGAACGTGCTTCTTCTCGTTCTCTCGCAAGACGGTAACGCCTAAGTCTCCATACAGCGAGCTGCAACACCTGAGCTAGAATGTAAGGCGTTCTCTAAAAAACACAATCCACCCCTAGTGAGGGGAACTACGTCGCTCTGATTCTCATGCTCCCGATGAGATATGTAGGCAGTGGGGTAGGGCCCATGCGAGCACTTCTTTTATTTTCCCTATATTTGTTCCTTCGTTTCTTTCCGTTCTCGTTTTTTTTCCTTTCTAGTAGCAGCTGAGCTCCAGACGACGACACCCTTTGATCGAGACAAGCAAGCGTGGATCCCATCGGGTACGATGGACGCGTGGGGTTGCTAACACCTTCCTCACGCGTAACCGACTCCCGAACCCTGTTCTCTTGGTCGCAAGACCATGCTCTATCCTTTCCCCTCAGGTTTACGCAGTGTTTCCTTTCCCTCTCTTGGGATAAATATACATTGTTGGCGACTCTGTTTTCCGCGTCACTCTCGCGTTTGTACCGTTGGATGCGAATCTTTCGGGAGCGACACCTAAGCATCTAACAAATCCAGACATAACAGTGTAAACATTTCCAATGGGCAATAACAATTCAAGTTAGTACAAGTTCTTCACCAATAACTCATAACACAAGTTCAACATCATTCAATGACATTCACCAATTAACCTCCTACTAACATAACTAAACAGCCATCCAATACCTCAACGCACCTGTATAACTATCCTTGCTTTGTAACAATTCAAAAATGAATCAGTTTAAATGGACCTACTAACCATTAGCTGGTTCTATAACATAAAAGCTAGATATTTCCAAACTAGGTTCACAAACGCATTGACACCATTTCGCAACTCCACAACAGCATAACTAATATCTTTCATAACAGTCCCTAACTTAGTGCTAATATCATTCACTATTCTAACTAGACCAATTCATTGACTAACCCTTCAATTCTAAGTGTCATGACCTAAACTAAATACTAACAGTCTGTTAAAAAAACCCACTAACAGTTCAGTTCAACATGACTTCCCTTCCAAACTCAAGTTGTGCTGCTAACTTTAATTGAAAACTAATTTTAATCCATGTTATAGGCAAAACATCACAATGCAACAATAACGGCACGACGACTCAGTTCAATTAACTCTCCTAGCATAGTTCATAGCAACACAAACACTTTCCGTAATATGAGCATCACAGTTCAAACAAGTTTAAACGTTTCAAACCTAACCTAACCAAGTTGCAGCATATCCCTGCAACAGCACAAGCTACCAAAGTCAGAGTTATAACCACTTCTAACTGATTTTTCAACTAACATAACAACCTAACTAACCACTTCTACCTTCCCTAACTGTCATAACAATTTTTCCAACTAACAACTATTGATCATAACCAACTCTACACTAATCCCAGGGCTAACCAATCCCCAACTAACTGCCAGCAACTATAACAAACTCCTACCTAACTGAATCAATTCCAGCCTAGCACTAACCAACTGTTCTAACTAACTACCATTGAAATTCTAACCCCACTTGACCTCCTATAAAGCTTGATCCTTCTCATAATTCATTTTCGGGGACATATTATTTCCTTCACACTTCCTCACTCTCTCTGCTCTAATTTTATCATCCTTCACTAACAATTATCATTGCATTTTACAACTTCTCCAAACTCACTCTCATCTTCAACCATTTTCACCTCCTTCATTCTTCACACTCATACTCACCTCTCACATTAAATCTCCCTCACTCTCTCACACTTCATCAACTCAATCAATTCACAAACCTCACGAAAAATACTCAAGAAATCTCACAAACCCTCTGCCTCACAACCTCTATGCTATATAGAAGAACACAACAGCAACAACAACACAAGTAGGTGAATGACACAGAGGTAGTGAAGATTGCAGAAGAAGAGAATTGAGGAAAAAAGAAGATAGAATCTTTACCTGTGAAGTTGCCAACATCGTCGAAACCGCGCCGAATTTGGTACATACTCGGCAACTTTCACTTAAATTATTGAAGCAATTCACTTCTGAGCGTATTATCCACCATCCCTTGACCTCAAGTGTGCAATACTTGTCGAGATTAGCCTTAAACCGTGAATCCTCCGTATCTAAGCTTTGATGTAGTCCTACATTGTTGTGAATGCGCAAACCAGGCTATTGAAATTCGAATCGAGAGTGAGGTTTTGTTTTGGTGAAATGCTCGCGCAAAGTCCTTTTAGCCATGAGAATATTCGTCTAGATCGACGGATTTACGGTGAGGAAATTCTGGCGAGTATGTAGATAGTTGGAATAGAGGAGTACGAACCCACTACGATTACGTTTACAGGTTGATGAATCCAAGTGTAGGGGAACAGATTTGTGAGTTCTTCATGCGAATGTGTGAGACTATCGTATGAATCCGTGAGTATCATGGTGATTCTTTGTGAGTATCATGGTCAATGGGGGATTCTTGAGTGTTCATAGTGTGAAAGAGGTTAGAATGAAATGGATGGAAACACCCCTTTTCTTGATTTGACCGGGTTTGGGCTTCTGAATGCCCTTAGGCCCACGCACACCACCATTACAAATATTACTCACACTCTTTATTACAGTGAAACCCCCTGGCCCATTATTTCATTTCTTTTGATTTTCTTTGCATTTTCTAATCTTTTATTGTGATTTTATTTCTCCTTTTCACCGTTTTGATTTTATATTTTTTGCCATGAAAATTAGATTTAAAGTGCATGTGATTGTTGATTAATTTCCACTTAGAAATTAACATGATTAGGTTGTTAATGGCATTAAAATTGTCTTGAATAAATTGGATTAAAATGGTTAATTAGGTGGTTTTACCTTTAATCTTTGTATGAAATGGCATGATTCATTACGTTGGCTTGAGGATTATGGTTTAGTTGATTTTAGTCCAATATTTCAATATGATCGATAATTGTGTAATCATTTTTGGTGATCAAATATCCATGTCCATCTTTGTTCTCCTTGTTATATGATTTTAGCCATCTTGGTACATGTTTGGTATTGATCTTTCATTGTCGTTTTCCATTCATCATCTTGCTAACATTTCTAATTTGTTTTGTGAGGTAACTTGAGGACTTCTCACATTTGGACATTTAGAACTTTAATCATGTCATTGTACTTTTATGATTCCTCCATTCATTTACTTTTATGCTTTAAATTAGGTTTCCCCCCTTGGTGGGTTTCTCATACTTCCCTCTCCCTACTTACAATGTAATAGCGTAGAAAATTTTATTTATCGCTTTATGTTTCATATGCTTGATTGCTTGCATGCTTGTTAAAAAGATAAAAACGAAGCGCTTAGGAAACGATTTCAAAATAAAGATAAAAATAAAACTCGATCCAATGTCGAGTCATTTTCAAACTTATTAATTTGATTTTTTCTTCCATCTCACCTTAGGGTTTCCTACATATTTCGCCTACCCCTATCCAAATATTCCATTACACCACAAGCAAACCTTGCATGTATTTCACCCTTGTAAGTCGATTGCGTTGCGCATCACCATCAACCTACCCTACTTTATTTACCACCCTTTCAATTTATTCCACTTCCTTCACCATCATTCATTCCTCATTAAGATTAAAACCTTGGTCTTTGTACCAAGTGCATTTTCAAAACTTCTTTTTTCTCAATAAACTTGGATGGTTGTGGAGTGGTTAGAAGAAGGCCTTATCCTATCCCGAGTGTCTGACACTACCTTTAGGGTTCACTGTCTAAAAACACTTACCATCCAAAGCAAAATATATCTTAAATAAAATGAGTAAGGTCCTCCTTGTATTGAACTAAAAAGAGAGGATTGAGTGAAGACTTCTTCCTCTTCGAGTATTGAGATGCTCACTTTAGAGTGTGTGGTCTCGATACTCGTCTTTCAATACGAAGACGTGACTATACTCGTCACACATTTTCTCCAAACAAATCTTTTGAGATAAAGAATTGGGTACTACCCGAAGAGGTTCCTATCCGAGGACTTATTTCACCCCTAAAAACAACATCACCAATCAAATGTGACATCTTTCCTCTAGGGCGCAAATCATAACTTTTGGTAAAAGGGCGTGTTATTTCCATTCTACCGCAACACAGGCTAAAGCATAAGTCTCCTTACGTTCGAGCGGAAAAACTTATTGCTAGGATGTGAACATTAACATCGCTCATTAAAAACAACAAGCCCATAATCATCTGGTTCCACAAACTACGGACGCTCTGATTCTTCATTTCTGTCCAAATGAAGATACGTAGGCACAAAGGCCCTAATCCTTGGCGAGCTACCTTCTTTCCATCATCGGTTCCGAACTACAGAGCTCTGATTTCCTCATTGCACTATGACAGTACGTAGGCACGAGGGCCCCAATCCTCCGTGAGCACGCTAATTTAAACACATTTTTTTCTCTTTAATAAAGCATTCATAAAAAGCATGATACCTTAGCAACATCCTTACACATAAGACAAACGAATGGTTCCCATCGAGTACGATGGATGTGAAGGGTGCTAATACCTTCCCTTTGCATAACCGGATTCCGAACCCATCTCTTGGTTGCGAGACCATCTTGTCCTTCCTCTTGGAGTTTTCTCGATGTTTTCCCTTCCCTTTGGGATAAATAAAGTTCGATGGTGACTCTGTGATTTTTCGCGTAGCGACAAGAGTCAACTAGGGTTTGGTTTTGTAAGGCTCAAGGATGGAAACGTGACCTCTTCAGTCCGCACTACCTTTTGGTAGATACCTAGTTACTCAAAAGGTGCTATGGACAATGCTATTATTCAATGGACAAAGCTTCTGACCAGATGCAAGTCTCCAACGTATCTTTAGGCATTCTTCTTCACTAAGTTTGTTGCCGTTAAAACCTCCAATGACTCTTTTTCGTATCTCAATAAAAGGAAGCTGAAGACTCAAAGGAAGCTTACAACATCACAACAAATAGAAAGATCTTAGCATATCACTGAGCTGTTTTTGTAACTATTATAGCATAAGATCTTAAGATTTCTCATCTTAGATTTATCTTAGAAATCTTAGAAAGTTTGTAAACCTTTGTGATTGTTACACAACTATTATACTTCTGATTATGTATCAAAGTATAGTAGTTATCTTGTCTACTAAACTGTTTGTTTAAAGTAGAAGAAGTCTCTCGCCTACTATCGCAGCGCAAAAAATACTCGAGCGCATCACACTCTCGATGATACAACAGAGTCGCCACCGAACTTATTTATTCCAAATGGAAAGGGAAAATATCAATAAAACCCTAGGGAAAAAGAAACAGGTACGAGAGTCGATTATGCGAGAGGAAGGTATTAACATTTCCCACATATGTTGTACTCAACGAGAACCGTTTTGATTGTTCTTTGCTCGAATGAGTGTTATTATCTAAAGGTTACTTGCGATTTATTTTAATTAAAGGGAAAAATAAGTTTTTAATTAAGTTTTAGGGAACAATTATAATCGTATCCTAGAAGTGTGGCGACGTTAGATGATTTGATCTTTGTTCAGATGCTCCAAGCTTTTAGTCTGTCTGCTAAGGAATGGATTATAACAGTTCTTTTATGAAAAGAAAGAAAGTTGTTTTGAAAAAGGTTTGAGTGATAAAAGGAAAAGAAAGAGTTTCTTGAATAAGAAAATAAAGAGAACTTGTTTGAATTGTAATAGGGTTTGAACATAAAAGAGTTGTGAAATGATGAAGGTATTGTTTGGATGTTATGGAAGTATTGCTTGGATTACTAATGGTGTTGTTGGATCCATATAGTAGGTGTATATGAACCAACGAGGTGTGTGGCGTTAACTAATAGATGGTATGACCTATGCAGAATTGTAGGATTTTTCCTATATCAGGAGATCAAGACCTACAAGAAGGTTTTACCTAAGCACGAAGCTTATAGGGCAGAAATGAGGTTGTCTAAGCACGAAGCTTTTAGGGCATGACTGATTAGCCTAAGCACGGAGCTCATAGGGAATGCATGAGTTTCCATAGCATGGAGCTCCATAGGGAAAAATAAAAGAAAAGAGTATGCTCGAGCCTGGAGCTCGCAGGGAAATACACGAGGGTTGCCATAGCACGGAGCTCCATAAGGCAACGCATAAAGATTGCCAGAGCACAAAGCTTTATCGGGCAATGCATGAAAGATTTCCAGAGCACGGAGCTCTACAGGGCAATGCATGAAACAAGTATTGGTTCAGAGATGAATGCTTAACCATGAAGTGATTAACCCAAAGAATGTATGGAAGTCCAAAGGATGCAATGTTTGGTCCAAAGAGACAAGGTATTGTTGATGAAGATTATTGTAGTATTGTTTGTGGTGAAGAAGACTTGAAAGTTATTTGATTTGAATTACATTAAAGTATATGAATGGAGATGAATACTTTGAAAAACTAGGTCAGGCGTCCCGTATCCAAAGATATTTAGAATGAGGATAAAAATACTCCCTCTCATTCCTTCTCCACTACTCAAGGCTCGTGGCGTGCAATTTTCATCATAACTGGCAAGTGTTGAAAGAGGAATATTTCTTTTTGTGCTTGAAGGAAACTCAGCAGTGATCAAAACCTTGATGTCCAAAGTCTTCAGAGTCTTGAGTGGAGTCTTGAGTTGACTCGAGTGTGAAGTCTTGACTTAAGTGATTTAGTGCAGTGCAAAAATCTAATTCACTCAAATGATCAACGGGCTTATGATCATTTAAATGAATAGGAATCCTAAGGGGAGCGTGCAATTATTCATGAGAAACCACACAAAAGGTCTAATATCAAAGTAATTAATTGATCAAGAATGATTTTGATCAACTAATCAAGGGGATGAACATGCTGAAAATTACATATCAAGCATGTGGAATTATGAAAAAAATAACAAGGCATGGAATTTAAAATAATCAAGGTTAGACATAATCTTTAATATGCCATAAAATGAAATTAGAAGAAAGGAATTAGCAATTAAATTTAACTAAAAGGTAATCTTAATTATTTGAAATTAGAAATTAAATTCTAACAAAATTAATCCAAATAAAAAAATTAATTCTAATGAATCATATATTTAAAATGTGTATTTAAATGTGTTAGGAAAAAATATTTAAAGAAAAATAAGCAATAATTAATCAAAAAGAAAAATACCGGTGCAAGGGGTGTAAAATAAAAAATAGGGTGCAATTATCACATAGTGCGCAGGTCCAAGCAAAATAGAAGCCCAAGGTCATGTGAATTTAGTTTCAGCAGTGAGGGCGTGGTTTATTAAAGAGGTATTGGAAGTGAATGGAAGGTCCAACAGGCGCAAGAAAGAATCCCAAAAGCTGGTCAACAACAAAAAAATGGCGGTCAGCCAAAAAGAAAAAGTCAATGCGGAGGCATGCAGATGGTCGTTGGATGAAGCAACGTTTGATCTAACGGTGATGAATAAGACTGGGCGTTGCACCCATGTTATATGGAATCTGTCCATTTTGTCACGTAGTGCTGTTTGTCTCACATGCCCATGCAGAGCCAGTCAGGACGCGCCATGCGGCATGGTTCAGTAAAGGAAAAAAAGAAAAAATGTCAAGAAACGTGTCAGCATACTGTGACTTCTGCATTTATTCATTATTGTTCTTCAATTGTTGATACATCTTGAAATTAATCCACTAAAATTCTCAAATCAAATAAACAATAGGCAAATTATATATCACCGGACTCAATTTTTTTTGCAAGGAATCCAAATATACGATCAAATTTTACAAATGAGCTCCGAATTTTGAAGAATCGGGCGAAAAAGTGAAGAAAAAAGTGTATAAAGAATCGATCAATTTGCAATCGTTATAATGATTTATGGAAAAATAATCACATATTCAAAATCAAGACAAAAAATCACTTCTAATAATATATTCACATGTTATTAATAGTTAAGAATTAAAAAATTACTATTTTCAAGTTTATGTGTTTCATGCTAAAATGAGTGATTATTCTAATAAGCTATTGTGGGGAAACAAGTGTGAGTTGTGTGGAGAAACAAGTGTGAGTTCTAAGTCTCACATTGCTTAGAAAAGTGAAGGTTGAGCACTTTATAATTAAGAGGACCCATACATCTATCACCTTAAGGATTTGGGTGAATATGTGGTGTCTCTCTCACTTATTTGGGCGAGTTTTGACCTTTAGGTGAGTGTTTGACCCAATGTCTATGCTCTTCCCCTCATGATTACCCATCAGTGGTATCAGAGCCGTGGTTCGAGTAAGGGACTGACTCCTTGTATCGAAAGTCTTTCTGACATGATGGGCAGACAGCGTGTTTCGTTAAAGTGCCCATGACAAGATAAAGGGTGTCTCTCAATGGCGGTACAAGCATGTGGATTAAAGAGCTTCTGCTTGAGAGGGAATTTATTGGATAGACTCACACTTGAGGGGGAGATTATTGGGAAACAAGTGTGAGTTGTGTGGAGAAACAAGTGTGAGTTCTAAGTCCCACATTGCTTAGAAAAGTGAAAGTTGAACACTTTATAAGTAATAAGACCCATACAGCTATCACCTTAAGGTTTTGGGTGAATATGTGGTGTTTCTCTCACTTATTTGGGTGAGTCTTTGACCTTTAGGTGAGTGTTTGACCTAATGTGTATGTTCTCCCCCTCATGATGACCCATCAACTATTTCACAACAGTAGCTTAAATTAATCAACAAGCAAACATCCAATAATTTATGGCAAGGGTATGGAAGAGATGAAGGATTATCTACGGAGTGGAAGTTTGCTCTGGTTAGTATTGAAAATCGGAGCGTCGAAGTGAAATATGAAAAAATTCAAGAATAAGCTCCTTTAATCCCATTAAATTCCAAGCTTGATGATTATTTTTTATGATGGATGAACATAGAAAATGAATCTTGAATATAGAATATTGATGAATAAGCTTGAATTGATGAACTTTGGATGATGATTGTTGATGAATCTTGATGAACTTTAGATGATGATTGTTGATAATAATGTAGAAATTGTTGATGGATGATTTGTTGAAGTTGGATTGTGGCTAAGTTCCACCATTTTAGAACTTCAATGTGAATTTCTAAATGATGACGAATATGAACTTTGGTGATGGTGAGGGAGAAGATGAATTAAGAAAGATATTGAGACAGAATTTGTGAAGAACAAATGGTGGAAATATAATGGCTAATTGTGAACTTTCTAAGTTAGGTTACTTCCCCCCAAAATTGTGAGAAATAACATGTTTATATAGACTTTGTAAATGAATAATCACCCTTGGGTTGTGATCCAAGTAAGAGGTTTATCAATGGTGGAAAATTAATTTAGGCCTTAGTTGCAGATCACCAATTTAAACCCTTGGATTAATTGTTAAGAATGGTTAGGATTGAATGAAAAAAATGGAAGTTGGGATTTGTGTTTGTTTGGAAGTTTTGTGTTAGTTTGGTGGTTATGGTAGTTAAGAGTTAATTGGGTAATTGAATGATTGTGAGGAATGAGGTAGTTAGAGACCAATGATGTTTGAGTTTAGAAAAAATACCAAGTTGGAATGTAAGGAAAATGGTCACTAGTAATTAACTTGAATTTGAATGCTTTTGCCTTGATTTTTCTACCACTTTTGGCTTGAATTTTTAGTGAATCATCCCATGATTTTTAGTGCTTTTGGGAAGTGATATTGTGTTGAAAATAATCACTTTTTAATGATGTAAACTCATGGAAATTCTAAAATTTTAGGATTGAAACAATGTTGGAAAGTGTTGAAAAATAAGCCATGGAAGTGAAGCTTGATGGAAGATAAAATTTGTCGAAAGTTTGCACTTGACATAATTGTGACACAAGTTATTTGTGATGAATGATGTACAATAGGTCTAGGAAAATTCAGGAGTCAAAACCGAGTCAATTGTCGACAGTTAACCAAAAGTAAACGACTGGCCAAAAAGTCAATTGTTTGACCAAAAATTCAACTGTACCCAAAATATGTAATTTTTTTACCCTTTTTCCTTGTAATCCATTCTTTTGATTTGTATCTCGAGAAACATGCATTGTACCATGAATGTCCAGTAAGTGAATGAAATCTTCCTTTTATTCTAACTTTGCCCTTTTCTTCGAATCCAAGCAAACTTCCGAATTAAGTGACAATCATTCCAATCTCCCTGCTGACCATGAATCTTAAATAAAGAGATGATCTACACCACAAGTAATATGGAAAATAAATCTAAATAATTACCAAATAATATCCACCTCGAAAGTCCACTTAAACTAAATGAATCCATTATTGTCGAACCTTTTACAATATGCAAATGTCGATAAATGACTTAAATTCATGATCAAATAGACAAATGCATGTAAATGAACAAAACCATAAGTCATACGAATTGAACGAGGAGGTAAGGAAAATTTTGGGGTATGACACCTGCGTGCTTGAACGAGGAGGTAGGGAAAATTTTGGGGTATAACACCTGCGTGCTTGAGCAAGGAAGTCTTAAACTAAGGGTTTAAGCAGGAAGTCTCATTCAGAGTTGATTGAGCAAGGAAGTCTTGAACCAGAGGGTTTAAGTAGGAAGTCTTGAGCAATGGCTTAAGCAAAGAAGTCTCATTCAGAGTTGATTGAGCAGGAAGTTTTGAGCAATGGCTTAAGCATTTGTAATCTCATTGGTTATAGTGAAAAGCTCTTATTGAGGCAAGGGGACTGGACTACTCTCATTTAGGAGATGAACCAAGATAACTTTTGTGTGTTGATTGCATTTACTTCTAAACTTTATTTTCCATTACTATACTTTCTGTTAAGAGACTCTGAACGTGGTTCAGACCCTGAACTTCTGAGTTCAGAAATGAAACGATTTTTTAATCACACAATTCAACCCCCTTCTTGTGTATTTTTATCACCTTTATATGAGGTAGCTAAAACACATATTTGAGGTGTCTCATACACGTATGAGGCGTATCGGGGGAAAGCCATATGCGTATGGGGGAAAACCATACACGTATGGGCATAAACACACACTTTTTCGGATTTGATACGCGTATGAGAAAGTTCATACGCGTATGGGATAAAAATTCATAATTAGTCTTTGGTGTCATGATTAAACTTGTATCCCTTGATGTTAGATTTCATTTGTCGTCGATCCTACATCATTCCGAGTTACGACACTCTAGATATGATCAAAATACCACACGCCTATCATGATGTGAAGCATATTGAAAAATAGACTTTGTGAATCTTTATGAAAATTCATCGCATTCCTTTTCTGATAATTTCTTTAACTTCCTCCAACCTATAAAACACGTCAAACTTTCCAAAAAGATAAAAAATACCATGAATAATTAAAACATAAACAAATACGAAAATTAAAGAAGCTGACATATAAATCATTCAATCTTTATGGAAAATGCAAATAAATTGCAAATTTTCACTGATAATAACTATAGGGATTGATCACATGGTTCCGTTAGATGCGTACAAGTTTAATATAAATGTATTCAATAAAATTGATAAACATACATGTGTATAATAATAAAAATAAAAATATATAAATAAATATAGTGATTAGTGCGATATAGGGCGGATTGGGTACTATGGTACCCGTATCCGTGCCCATACCTGTACCTTTTTATGGATTTTTACCCCATCCGTTGTGGGTAATTTTTACATATACCTATGAAGATGAGTTAAATTCCCATCCTTAATATGTTTCATATTCGGTGGCAAAACAACAAATTGTGCATTAATCAATTTTGAAAAGTACCCCCTCTGTTCTTTTTTTAAATGTCATTTTTTTTATTTTTTACACATATCAAGAAAGTTAATCAATATTGTTACTTTTTATACAATAATTCTCCTTTTACCTTAATACCCTTGATTATTTATTCCATTCATTTTACTTTGTCTCTCTGTAATAACTATCTATGAGTAATTTTGACAAAACTGCATTTAAAAACAACAAAAAAATTATCAAAAAAATGACACTTCAAAAGAAATGGAGGACGTATAAAGTTATCTACATTAAAGTATACTGTTGGTTTCATATGCATTGACAAAATATAATATATTGTGCATTAAACCAGTTTTAAAAATCAAACAGACCCTTTGACCTTCTAAGTCAGAAAATGGTAGAGTGTTTGGTTGCAGAATATGGAAGAGTAGAAATCACAGCGTTAAAAATTATAATATAAAACAACTTCTATTATTTCAATAACAATTTTATTGATTTATTTCAAAACAAAACCAATGGAGGTTAACAACTTATCTGATTAATTATTTTTATCCTTAGATTGCTTTTTGCTTAATATACTTATTTGATTAGATTAGTTAAGAGTATTCGTATTAGTCTTAACATAAACTTTTTATAACAATATGTCGTTGTGAAATTTGTTAATGCTGTAATGCTCATGGATTATTGTAGAAATACAATTATTTGATGTTGAAGTTGATCATATTTGAAAAAATTCATACTCTCTCCAAAACTGTATTTCAATTTCCAACCTCAATAAATTTCAATTTGGCACTGAAATATTTTAAGAAACAAAACTCTGGTTCCCTCTAAGTTATGGAAAGTTCAAAATTTGAGATTTTTGAGCTTTTTAAAAATTAGTCGTCTATATGTGCGATGCACAGATATGTTCTATTTAATTTTCTAAAATTATCTTTTCTTAATTAAAATTTATAAATAAATTCTTTGTACAGGATAAATACTATAGTGAAATCTAATATAATTTAATATACAATTGAAATTTTAAGTCAATGATGTATGTTTTAATTTTTAATTATAAAATATAAAGTTCAAATATCCTATGAATACTTGTTAAATGATCATTATAGCTTAAAACTCTAAAAAAATTAATAGATTAATATAGGTAAGAAATTGAGTTTAAATATACATATTTTTGTGGTGATAGTAGCTATTAGAATGGAAATGGAAAACCTGCAATAAGTTAAAGGTGAAATAAGAAGAAAATAAATAATACATGGTGAAATAAGAAAAAAAAATAGAATATACAAAGATAAAATACAAATTTAAAAAATCATTTACATGCGACAACAAATACTTCAATTAATCTTTTAGTCCGACAATTATCACAATACAATCTATTCGACAATTTATTTATCAATAAAATATATTGTGATTAATCAAAGTTTGTACCTATAAAAATAAATATAACAAAAAATTAACAAACAAAAATAAATTAAAAAATAAAGAAAATAAAAAATACATTTTGTTATTATTTAAAGTTCGTACAACAAAATATTAGCAAACTAAAACAAATTAAGAAATGAAGAAGAATCGAAAAACGGCAAATCACATTAGCAATAAATAAATAAAAATAAGAAAACATTAAAATGAAAATAAGAACATATTCTTTTAACTTCTTTGACAAAATGTTTACCAATTAAATACATTTTTGTGATGATTCACTATATACCTAAAATGAGAGAGTAGAAAGAGAGAAAAAAAATAGAATAGGTTAATGATGATTCGTAGAAAGAACAACATAAAATATGAATTAATGAATTAAAAATTAGTAAATAAAAAGAAATTAAGAAATAAAGAAAATAAGAGTTAAAAAATGACAAATCACATTAATTTTAATGAGATTGGCACAATTTTATAACAATGAATAATAAAAAATAGAAATAATGAAGGCAAACAAGAAATAAAAATAAGAAGAAAGTTAAAATGAAATTGTAGAAAGAGGGAGAAAAATAGAATGAGTTAGTGATGAATTGTAGAAAGAATGAGCAAGATAAAATATGAATTAGTGAATTAGTGATGATAAGACTCTTAAGAGAAATAACTTAAATAATATGACTTGGTGATGAATTGTAGAAAGAATGAACAACATAAAATGGGGAACGTGTGTAAATTGGTTGGTTAGGTCACTTAGGTATGAGGAACCAGTTAGGCAACCAATAGTGAGTTGTGGTTATGAGTAGGTAGTCAGAGAGAAATTTCTTTTAAATGAGTTAGTGTTTGGTTTTTCTATTAGTTAGTTGATTAATAGTATAATATAATTCATCATTATTATTATTATTAATAAAAATAAAATAATTAGTAAATGAATTAATAGAAGGAGTTTTGGCGGGTTTTTAATGAGCTAGTGTTTGGTTTTTCTATTAGTTAGTTAATTAATATAATATAATTCATCATTATTATTATTAATAAAAATGAAATAATTAATAAATGAATTAATAGACGGAGAGTTTTGGCGGGAGTGTTTGTGGAATAACTTCTAGAATTATAATTTAGTATAATATCTAAAAATAAAATAAAATAAGTTTCTCAAAATGTTTTAGTAATTTTTTCTTTGACGGAAATTTGTTTGATTTTTTTGGATTAAAGTGTTAATGATCTAGCTTTCAAATGATAAATAAATTTAATATCAAAGCTTGACAATGAATTAGTTTTCTATCCCAATTTTTATTTTCAATTTAAGATGAAATATGATTAATAAATAATTAGTTTAATGTTAAGATCAATTCGTGCTCATTAGTTTGGACAGAAAGCTTCGTTAAAAAATGTGCACAAAATCTTTCATCCATTTATTTTAAGGAGAAGGTTTTATAATATCTTCTATTTAGTGTAATATTTTGAGAATTTGTCTTGTCATCCTTCTGTCATATCTGAAACACCCACATATTTTTATAATGACTAAAATATCCTTCTTATTTTTTTTTAAATTGACATTTTGTTAAAATTTATATTTTTAAATGAGTTGGAAAAAATAATTTTTTTTGGTAGTTATAGTTAAAATATCCAATACGAAAAACATGATTTTTGGAGAAAATTTTACAATTTAACCAAATTAAAAAAAAAACAGTATGAGTTTTTATCTTTTTTTTTAAATAAAAAGACTCGATATTTTATGAAAAACTCTTTCGTTTTTACCAGGTTTTTCAAAATTTATGGTACATTGATACTGAAGATTCTTCAAAATCTGGTATTTTGTGGAAAAACTTTATTTGCATATCGATTTTTTTAGAAAAACCGATAAACAACACAAAATACCGACTTTTTCATAAATTTTGGTATACATGATTTTTTGTCTGCTATAAAAAATCTGATAGGTTAGAATACTTCCATTGTGTGGTCTTGTTCATGATGATTTATTTGCAGATTCATCTACATATTTTACTTGCATGTTTTATGTTTAACATGCTTAAAAATTGTGTAGGTATTCAATATTTATTAATCATTGATAGTTTAGTATTTATATGTTATATATGACAGATATTTCCCTCCCAATCTAACGTGTTAGCATAAGCACAATTCATTGGTAGAAAACATGGTATTATTGTTGTTATTGTTCGCTATGATACCACAAATGAGATTAGAGGGAAAAAAATTAATTATGAGTTGTGCGAGAGGAGAAAACTACAAGAAGAAGAAATTCTCTGAAGGCTCGCAAGGCTGTTATAGTATGAAAGTTAAATGTCCATTTATGCTGAGATCTGTGTCAAGTGGTAGCAGTTGGTAGGTGATGGTTAGGTGTAAATTTCACAATCATGAACTAGCTACCAATTTAAATGGTCATGACATATTAGGCCCTTTAAAAGATGATGAAAGACAGTTTGTGAACCGCATGACAAAATACCATATAACTCTCAAGTACATAGGTTCTGGATTGAAAGATAACGATCCAGAAAACCTCACGAGCATTACCCAGGTGTACAAGGCAAGATATACATACAATACAAGCAAGAAAGGTCCGTTAACTGAAATGCAACATCTTCCGAGTCTTATTCATCAAGAGAAATACATGTACTGGACCAAAATCAGAGATGATTCAAACATTGTTGCTGATATCTTTTGGTCACATCCTGATTCTGTGAAGCTGTTGAACATGTTTCATTTCGTGTTGATTTTATATTGTACACATAAAATGAACATACACTGGTCAGCTGCCATTATTAGATATTGTTGGTGTTACATCACCAAAGTTGACGTTTTCAGTTGGATTTTCCTATTTGGAACATGAAAGGAGGAAAACTTCACATGGGCACTGGAAGAGCTGAAAGAGTTGCTTGCTTCCAAGAAGTTTCTATCGAATGTTTTTGTGACATACAGGGAACTGACGTTGATGGATGTTATGGAAGTTGTGCTCCCAAACTCCACTTATTTGTTAAGTGTGTTCAATATTTCTAAAAATGTGAAAATGAAGTGTAACGAGTATGTTGAAGCTAATAGGAGAGAGCAGTTATGGATCTATGGAGCAACATCATGTATTCGAATACAGAGTTTGAGTTTATGGAACACTTGATGCATTTTGGGTAGAATGTGCTGATATTCCTTTATTTGTCCAGTATGTGAACAAAACACGGTTGACACGCTATAAAGAAAGGTTTGTTGATGTATGGACTAACAGAGTCACTCATTTAGAAAACACTACAATGAACAGGTATATCGATTGATTGTATTACATTACTAATTATCAAACATCTTTTTCTATTTATGTTGATCATATTTCTATTTATGGCCTTCTGGATTAAGTTCAAAGGGGGATCTACTTGTATTAAATTGCCCCCACAGAAAAACAAAGCTTTTTTTTTTAAATAATACTATTAATTTTCTTCTAGCCCCATTAAATTAATTAAGATCGGTCTTTTTTTTTTAATATTTTGTTGAGTATCTTTCCTAAATTTAATATACTTTTTTTTTAATTTTTTTTAAATCTAATAAATTACTTTTTCCATCTCTCTCCCACTACCCCCTACAATATTTAGAATTTAAAGATATTACTTCAATACCAATTAATATTTGTTTACATGTGCATTCATTCAAATTTTAATTATGTATGTTTTCATTTTTCTCTCTCCTCAATTATAACAAATTTTTAGATATGAGTTTTTTAATTTTGTGTTTTATTTAAAATTAGGTATTAAATAGTATTCAACTAATTTTCATGAATTATTAATTAAATTAAAAAGAAAATTTAAGAGAACATGTGGGATATATCTCAAAGACACATATGATGTGAAATAGAAGTTTGGTTACATTTATTTTTACACATGCCTAATAAATTAGTAATTAATTTTTCTAACAATCATTTTCTTTATCGTATTTCAAGTACTCTCAAATTGTCTTAGAGTTTGTACGTAGAAATACTCTGGATATTTTAGTTTATACTCGAGTTTGCACAAGACCGATAAAAATTCAAATGAATAGAAGATGAAATATGAAATTTTGTGTGAAGAAGATAAATTTTTGGTAATGTATTTTTCTGAATTCAAAATACTCAATTTATAGGTCAAAGTGGTGTTATTTCTCAAGGTTGCAACCTTTGATGAAACACACACTTTCAGCAACATTTTTATCAAATGTTGCAGTGTTTCGCCTACAACAACACTTTTACCAAATGTTGTACTACTGTTTTGCATTCTGCAACACTTCACGAAGTGTTGTCTGTTTTCAAATTCAAAATGCAAATTGTCTGCTAATAAATGTTACCTATTTTTTAATTAAAAACTTAACTTTCACTTACATATTTTCTTGTCATTTTTAAACACACTCAAGATTATTAATTGTTAATAATTTACGATACTAAATACATATACTTTATATTTTTTAAAAAACACATACTTAAATTATTTTTATTTAGAATCTATAGGTAAAAAAGTTCGTAAACCAATTTATAATATTTATAAATATAGTTATTTTGTGTTAGGATTATGTCATAATGACATAATGATATCATGTTTTATATATTTATATTTACAAAATCTAGAAATGGAAAAAGAGTGACATTTTTATAGTGTTGACGATAAAAAAAAAAGTGAATATTTTAAAAATATTAAAATGCATAGAGAATAATCATTTAAAAAAAAAACTAATTCATTGTCAAATAGAGGGCAATTATAATTTATAAAGGTTTTTATGTATTTTAAATTTGTTTTTCCCTTTATTATGTACTTTTGTAAAAATTTAAAATTTAAAAATTATTTTTTAGCCCCCATGAACCTAAATTCTTAGATCTGTCATTGGTTAAGTCTACTTATTAGAGACTAAAAGTATGTTGACCAATAGCATGGAAGATCTATGCAGAAATCGGGATGTTGTGAACACCGTGCTGAAGTTATAATTAGGTTAAATTAGAGTATCATTTCAAAAAAATATTTCCATTGAATATCAGTATAACCCTCCATTTTACTCCTGATTGCACAACTTCGTTTCAAGGCAGTGTATACAGCACGTTGGAAAAGAGATGGAAATGGTAAAATTTGTTGGTTCTAACAAAGTTACATGTGGTTGCTTCATAAGAACAACACACAAGTTAACCTGTGTGTGTCAACTTGTCGGGCTTCAAATACAAGGTAAGCATATTCCATTAGAATCAATTCATGTATTTTGAAAGAAATTACACATTTAAGAGCATGAGGTCACTCAAGAAAATAGTGGGACAATTTTAGATTTAGAAGAAGAGTGTGAAAAGTTGAAGAGGTATTTTAGTACATTGGATATTGTAGGCCAGAGGGCGATAAAGAAAAAGTACAAGAACTAGCACATTCATCCATAACTTTCATGTGTCCACAACCAGTGAAGTACAAGCCAAAAAAGGGAATTAAGAAAAGTAAAATGGGCCAAGAGAGTGATGTGCATTATGATCCTTCACAATGGGACTATGCTGAGGGCTCGCACGGAAATCAAATTACGAAGAGATCATGTACAAAACTAACTGGAAGTCAATTGTTTATCAATTCTTCGAGACATCTTTACTTGTATTAGTTTCATGTTTTCTTACATAAGTACATTGATGACATTGTTAATGTGGGTAAAGCTGGAAATGATGGTTTTGGTGCTATTGCAGGTTTACTTGGATGGTCTATGAAGTTAGGAGTTCTTTACGAGTATTTGACTTGGGTGTGTTGTGTCGTGAGAAATGGATGATGATTCCTGATATGGGTTATCCCATTGCTTCTAAATATAGTGTGATATTGGTCACGTTGTCCTATAACCTTAACATGACATTATTCCCACTTGTGGTATATCCATCTATGTTTACGAGTAGACGTAAGCTTATGGAAGTTGGTTTTGTTGACAACAGTCATTGAGTTCAGATGAAGTTGAAACTAGATTGTCTATTGTCTCCCATCACTGACTGTTGGAGAAAGAACTATAGCAAACGTGCAAGGGCGTGAGAAACATTATATGTGAGATGTATAAGACACTAGAAAAAAGAAGTTAGGAAGTCAAAATAAATTTGTTTTGTATTGATATTTTATTATATTTTCCATTATATATATATATATATATATATATATATATATATATATATATATATATATATATATATATATATATATATAAGTTTTGTAGTGTTATATTTTTATTGGGCCCCAGTAAAGGGTATCTTAAGTAAAAGCAAAGAAGGTTACCAATGGGGCAAGGGGCAAGGCGCCCAACAAAGCCATCGACTGCCCGAATGGGGCTAAGAAGTCGTCCGAAAAGGGTCGCTAGATATTTAAAGGCGGGTCTCCATTGTCCACTCGCTCATTAAACATGGGTGATAACATGGACCCACAATGACTAACTAATGAAGGGTCAGTCAAAGGGAAAATCACTCCGCCCATAATCCAATGAGACCAAGTTCTCTCATGAACATATTTCTTAGTTACGAAGCTAGTGTAAACCACTAACTGGATCTCTAGTCCAAGTTCAAGAGGCCCCTATAAATACCTTTCACCTAATGGGAGATTGTGAGAGACTCTCATATCATATTCACTCAATACTGCTCCGAGAGAACTTTGCTCCCAGTAGTTCTAACACCGACAATTTAATCGTCCTCCGGCAACCTAGAAGCGTCTGCCGCCAGCAGGGTCACTCACCTCACGTGAGTTGGTCCCTTAAATAGCCTAAAAAACTATTGTACATGGCTACTCGCCACCGTGAGCTAGCCCTCATCCCATTCGTGTAATATACCTACTATGGCCTTTGGGTCTCCCTGCCCTTGCAGGGGGAACACGCACATACCTTGTACTTTTTTAGACAGTGTAAGTTTAATGACCTACTCCTAATCTTAACCCTCTATTTTTTTAATCGAACATTTTTAAGTGATCATTTATATAAAAAAAGTTTCCAAAAATAATTAGATTAAATGATCAAATAAAACCGTTAGGTTAAATAAAAATAAAGGGTTAATTGTTATAATGTCAAAAAATTAATTTAAAAAAATAATAATTTTTTTTAAACTTCCCACTATCTATCAGTTTTTTCGAAAATCGAGAAAAATTGCTCCTTAGTGGATTTTTCAAATCTGTCATGTCATATAGTTTATCGGTTATTTTAAAAAATTTGATAATTTAGATAGAATTTTCCCAAATTTTTTGGATTTTTATCGAATATTTTTAAATAACTTGTATTTCTTCAACAAATTGAAAATATTCGTTAGGAAATTGAAAATCTCCGGTATTTCTTCAACTAACATCAAAGTATTCAATATTGTTTGAAAAAATCTGACATTATGGGTAACATTTTGAAAAACAGGAAATTTTTGTCAAGGGCACAACGGTAAAAGCACATGTTATGTGGAGGTGCTTGTGTGACTTAAAGGTGTGAAAAACACAAGAAACGGGGGTTTGAATTGGTTTTTCAAAATAAAATTGTATCTTTTATGAAAACTTGTTTTTATAAGACTCTTACGTTTATCAATAAAAACCTTTCTGAATCACAACACAATGACACGTTATGTTTATACTAGTTCACTTGAGAAACACTCAAGTTAGTCTAGTCCACTCGCCAAGATGATTTTGCCTCTCTCAACGAGGTCTTAATCCACTATCCAATCAAAACAGTACAATGCACTAGGCAAAACGCTGGTGACTAACACAACCTCTAAAACTCTCAAGTTTTAAACTTCTCAAGTCATACAACCTCACAGGTCTTACTCAAGGAACAACCTCTAAGACTACACGTCCTAGACTTCTCAAGAAATACAACCACACGGTCATTCTCAAGGAACACAAACCTAAGTTTGAATAAATTTTGTTTACAGACAAGTGCTTCTATGCAAGCTGATAATGTAAACAATTTAAGACCAGAATGACTTAAGAAAAATTTCAGATGGAAAGAATATTGCAGTAGCGTTCGTGTATTTCTTTCTTCAAGTCTTTTGCTTCCTTTTATATCCGAGTAGAAAGAGTCGTTGAAATGTAATCATGATAGCTTAACTAGGCTAGCGGCTAGAAGCGTGAGGACAGATAAAAACTTTTGTGTGTTGCGTGTCCTGTTATTGTCAGAATATCCTTGATTGTATCGTTGCACTGTTACCAAGATATTTTCGCTTTTGTATTGAGGTACAGATGTACTAAGTAGCTTTGTCTTCTTGGTTTCTCAACTCCAGAGGCTTTTTACGAGCATGAGTAAGAAGGGAAAACATCGCTCGGTTCTTGAGATTATCAAGTCTTCGAATCTTCAGAGCAGCGTCTTCAGAGTCTTCAGCACTTGGTCTTCAGAACCTTGTTCGCATGGTGCGTCGTCTTCATATCTTCAGAGGCTTCTGATAGTATTTGGTTGAAGCATGAGTAGAGACTTGATTTAGGTCTTCAGAACCTTGATCAGAGAGCTTTAAGTTTTTAGCATCTGGACTTCGTTCGATCAGAACCTATGTCTTCAGATCTTCTGAACTCGTTCTCTTTTCCTTTTATATCAGAGTCTTGAGAGCTTCATATTATCTTAAAATGAGTTCTGCTTTTCAAGAGTGTAGGTGGAGTATTTTCCTTTAAGAATTGTGTTCGCGCTAATTTACGGAAGCATAACCTGTTTGTTAAGTTCTCACAAATAACAAACATTAGTTGTACAAAATTGTTCATACACAAATACTCATTTGATATCATCAAAACTTAGAGATAAAGTTGCATAACCAAATCTAGTTCTCACAATCTCCCCCTTTTTTATGATGACAAAACTATGTATTTTGATGACACAATTTTGATATATATAAGATGCAGGGAAAATAATAGATTCTAAAGATAGCTTATCCTTCATATGAAGTGCTCCCCCTGAGTCTTAGACTTTATGAATTTCTGTGCTTGGGCTCCCCCTGACTTTAATAAGTCATGAGATCCTAGTCTTTTCAGCAGAGTTCTGATTTTCTTAATGAACCTTGATTTGGATCAGAATTCCTGAACAAGAAAAACACTTTAATAGAAATAGCAGTTTATCTGTTAGCATATAAACAACGTTGTTTTTCAGAGATTGACTATGGAATCAAAATATCACATTCATATTACTTCTCCCCCTTTTTGTCATTGATCAAAAAGATTAGGTGCAAGGGTGAAAAACAAAGATCTAAAGTGTTAAGGATAACATAGACATAAGAATTAGGTGCTTCCAGAGGACATCTTGTCCCATATTTTCTGAAGCATGCCCTGAAGATTAGCATTGATAGTCTTTTGTTCCTCAAAGCTTTCTCTGAACTTTTGTTGTTCTTGTCTGATTTCTCTAATTGCGTCTTCCAAATGCTTTACAACAGGATCAGATGTAGAAACAACTATAGCAGCATGCTTGGCCTTTTCCATGGCTTCAGCTTCTTGTGTTATTCTGGCTTCTTCAGCAGCCTTTTCTGCAAGTAGTCTTGCTTCCTTAGCAGCCTTTTCTTCAACTTCTTTCTGCTTTGCAGCCAAGAACTTAAGTATCCTGATCCGTTCTTCAGCTTCCGCTCTCTCTTTTGCCCGTTGAATTCCACCAGTGATGGTTGCATCTGAGAAGCTTACAATTCTTGCAAGCTCACAGCCCAACCATTTCTGGAAGTTTTGACAAGATCTTTCAAGTTCCAGAGGCTTGGTACTTGTGTTAAGGTCTTTTCTCAAGTTAGCAAACTTGTTTAATGCCTTTTCACTGAATTGACCTATGCTTTCTTCAAAAGATTTTGGAGGTGGTACATTATAGATAACCAAAGCAAGGTCAGGTTTGACAGGATTTGTTTTAGGTGATGTTTGCTGAGATGCATCGATCTCAGTAGAAGTATGTTCACTGATTTGTTGATTAGCAGGAGATGTCACTTCTAGAGTGTCTGAAACCATGAGAGGTTCAGAATATGGGGATGAAGGATCCGAGTGTTGAATCAAGGATTCAGCAACAGTGCTCTGATAAAATATGTAAGACATTAATGAGACAGGCATGTCTGATTGGATGATTGAGGTGGTTGTTGATGGAGTGTATGTACTGATTGATGGAATAGAAATTGTTTTATTTACAGGAATAGAGATTGGTGATGATGGCATTGAAAGAGATGGAAGGTCGAAACTGATTTGTGGATGTGAAGTGGAGATGGAGATAGTTTGTTTTGAAGATGGGTTAGAAACTGATTCAGATGGAGCAGAAACAGACTTACTGGTTTTCTTTAATGTAGAGGTTAGAGCAGTAGTTTTGAAGATTTTTGATTTGTCATTCTTCTTCCTTTTCTGGGGCTCAGAAATAACAGTAGCTTGCTTCCTTTTTCTTCTGGAGGATTCTGCAAGAGTTAGTTCAGGATCAGATTCATCCACCTTTTTAGTTTGCTTTTCCTCTTCTTTGTTAAGTTCAACTTCTTCATCCTTGACTTCATATACATCATATCCTCGTGCTTTCAGTGTATCTATAGATGCAGTAATTTCTTCAATGAGGTCGCTTCTATAATAGGCAGGATAATCTGGTACAGCTATCCTGCATTTGAATAAGTCCTCAGAGATAGAAAAAGGTTTCACTCTTACTTTATTAATTATTCTCATATGCTTGAGTGTTTTGGCGTTGACTGACTCTCCAAGTGTTGCAGTCAGATCTTCTGAGTGTTGAACTTCTGTAACCAGAGTGTCCACTATACCGCTTTCAAAAAAAATGTCTGAAAGCATTCTTCCAAAAGGTATATACTTAGGTGTATCACTTTTTGGTTTTCCTGTTGTTCTTGTCTTCTTTACCATATCTCTCAAATGGTAAAATAAGATGGAGGGTAAGCACATTCTTTCCTTGGTGAGCAAGTAATATAGCATATACTTCTGATTTGCATTGAAGTAATCTGCAGCATATGATGAAGGTCTTGGATTGATGCAACCAAGAATGATTTTGTGCCAGATTTTCAGATTTACATGCAGATCTTCTCTCTTGTACTCTGTTTTATTTGGTTGATGGTTGGTGAAAATAGTTGGGTTGATTACCTTTTTCACAAATGGAGATCTATTTTCCCTTCCATAAACCCTCTTGTTCTTTAGAAAAACCAGTTTGTAGAGCTCAGCAATTGATTTCTCGGTGATGACAATTTTTCTTCCCAAGACATAAGAGACAACGTGGAGTTTGTCACAAACAGCTTGTCTCCAAAAATCTTTTACGAGTGCTTCAAAAACTGGACCTTTAAGCCTATCAAAGAAGTTATTCCAGCCTTGAGTTTCCACATCATTGATCAGATTAAATCCATTTTCAGCAAGATTTTTGAAATCTACATGTAGTTCCTTGAGTACAAGTAGATTCTCAAGAGTGCAGGTAACTGTGGCTTCTCTTTGAGTTACATGATCTTTATCTATCTTAGAAGACCGCGAAGAAGAGAGGGTAATTATCGCAGTGGCTGTAGACATTGTTGAAGTAGTGGACGACACTACTGACGAGGATGATGACCCTTTCGAGGGATTTAAAGACGCTTCTGTTTCTTTGAAGAAATTGACAGTTTCTTGTTGAATGTGATTCATCAGATGGTAGTTAAGATCAGAGAGGATTGAAGACAGGGATTGAGTTTGTTCGAGGGAGAAAGAGTGCTTAGGGTTTCCGTTTGAGTGAGAGTGGGAATATGAATGGTTTTTGAAATTTTAAGAGATAGACACCGTACATGGGATAAGTGAATAAATGCAATAAAGTTTTGAGTCAATCCCAAGAAAATTGATGTTCGTTTGATTTGAATAGATATAGTGAATTTGATATAATCTAATCACATGCAAAAATTATTTTCTATTTAAATGACACGTCAGAACTGTTTTTAAAAGAAAAATTTATCAGAACTGAGACACATCTCACAAAAGTGATTCTGATGATTTAAATAAATATTTGTTTCTTCTGACTTAAACACATTGGGTTCTGAAATAATTTCATTCCGAACAGTACTCCATTTTTAGATGTTCTAAGATAATTTGAAATCTATCTTCAGCTAAGGGTTTTGTAAAAATATCAGCCCATTGATGGTCTATATCAATGAATTTTAAGCATAAGGTTCCCTTCTGAACATAGTCTTTGATAAAATGGTGTTTTATTTCAATGTGTTTAGCCCTAAAATGTAAAATTGGATTTTTACTTAAACAAATAGCAGCAGTATTATCACAGAAGATAGGGATGTTACTCTCATATATCTGATAGTCTTCCAGCTGATTTTTCATCCAAAGCATTTGTGTACTGCATAGAGAAGCGAATATGTATTCAGCTTCTGCTGTAGAGAGAGCAATTGTAGATTGCCTCTTACTTGACCATGAGATTAGATTGTTCCCTAGGAACTGACAGTTTCCAGATGTGCTCTTTCTTTCCAATCTGTCTCCAGCATAATCTGCATCACAGTAACTAGAAAGAATATACTCTGATGTTTTCTCATACATCAAGCCAAGGTTAGTTGTTCCTTTCAGATACCTTAAAATTTGTTTAACAACAGTTAAATGAGATTCTCTTGGATCTGATTGGAATCTATCACATAAATGCACACTGAATAATATATCAGGTCTAGAAGTAGTTAGATATAAGAGAGAGCCTATCATACCACGATAGAGCTTCTGACAAACCTTAACTTCTGTTTCTTCTTTTCTCATGACACATGTTGGATGCATTGGTGTTTTAGCTGTATTACAATCCATCATGTTGAATTTCCTCAGAAGTTCTTTTGTGTACTTACTTTAATGAATGTAAGTGGCTTCTGGTTTCTGATCTATTTGAATTCCCAGGAAGAACTTTAACTCACCCATCAGACTTTTGAAAATTCTTCACATAAAGAGAAGTTAGAAGAACCGAAAATAATATCATCAACATAGATTTGAACTATAAGAATATCATTCTTAAATGTCTTACAAAAGAGAGTTGTGTCAACCTTTCCTCTAGTGAAATTGTTTTCTAAAACAAATTTGCTCAATCTGTCATACCAAGCACTGGGAGCTTACTTTAAGCCATAGAGTGACTTTTTGAGTTTAAAAACAAAATCTGATTTTTCTGAATTTTCAAAACCAGGAGGTTGTTTGACATAGACTTCTTCTGATATATAACCATTTAAAAATGCACTCTTAACATCCATCTGATATAGGGTGATGTTATGGTTTACTGAGAATGAAATTAGTAACCGTATTGCTTCAAGTCTGGCAACTGGAGCAAAGGTTTCGTTGTAATCAATTCCTTTTTGTTGACGGTATCCTTGAGCAACAAGTCGTGCCTTGTTTCTGACAACTTCTCCCTTCTCATTCAGCTTGTTCCTGAATACCCACTTGGTTCCAATAACATGAGCATTCTTAGGTTTTAGAATTAGATCCCAAACATCATTCTTTGAGAATTGATTCGGTTCTTCTTCCATAGCCAGAACCCAGTCCTTGTCCATAAGAGCTTCTTCAACTGTAGCTGGTTCGATCAACGACACCAGTCCCAAGAGTGTTTCTTCTGATGGTCTGAAAGCTGATCTGGTTTTGATTTGAGCATCCTTGCTACCCAAAATTAGTTCACCAGGGAGAGATGTAGACATTCTTCTTTTCTTTTGCTGTGGAGTATTCAGAGTTACGTCAGAGGTATCTGGCGTAGGATCTTGCTGGTCTTTGACTTCATCTGCCTTTTCTTTAGGTTCTGAGAAGCTAATTTCCAATCCTGCAAGTTTTTCAGCTAGCTCTGACTTTTCAGGGTCAGGCTCCACAATCCGTGATTCTGTGTTGTAAACTCTGTAGCCTTTTGAGCGTTCAGAGTATCCTAACAGCAGACACTTCTGTGCTTTGGAGTCAAACTTGCTAAGATTCTCTTTAGTGTTAAGCATATAACAAGTACATCCAAACGAATGAAAGTAAGAAACATTGGGAATTTTATTCTTCCACAATTCATAGGGAGTTTTATTCAAGATAGGTCTAATAGAGATTCTATTTTGAATATAACATGCTGTGTTAATTGCTTCTGCCCAAAAATGCTTAGCCATGTCAGTTTCTTGGATCATGGTGCGAGCCATTTCTTGTAAAGTTCTGTTCTTTCTTTCTACAACTCCATTTTGTTGTGGAGTTCTAGGACAAGAAAAATCATGGAACATCCCATGTGAATCAAAAAGGTTTTCAAAGTCTTTTTTTTCAAATTCTCCACCATGATCACTTCTGACTTTGATGATTTTGCAATTTTTCTCATTTTGAACTTGAGTGCAGAAGGAAGCAAACACATAATGTGACTCATCCTTGTGTTTTAAGAATTTCACCCATGTCCAACGACTGTAATCATCAATGATGACTAGTCCGTATTTCTTACCATTGATAGAGGCAGTTTTCACTGGTCCAAAAAGATCAATGTGAAGAAGTTCTAACGGTCTGGAGGTGGAAACAATATTCTTTGCTTTAAAAGAGGTTTTTGAAAACTTGCCTTTCTGACATGCTTCACAAAGAGCATCTGAAAAGTACTTCAGATTTGGCAAGCCTCTAACAAGTCCAAGCTTGTTCAGCTGAGAAATTCTTCTCAAGCTAACATGACCAAGACGTCTATGCCAGACCCATTGCTCTTCATTTACAGAAAGAAGACATTTTACATTTTAATGTTTTAAATCGGATAATTTAATTTTTTAAGTATTGTTCTTCCTCTTTCCGTTTAACAGGACATATCCATCCTTTTGACTTATAACTTTACAGGATGTCTGATTAAAAATAACGTCATAACCATTGTCACTAAGTTGACTAATTGACAATAGATTATGCATTAGACCTTCAACTAGTAGAAAATTATTAATAGATGGAAGCTTACCATTTCCAATAGTTCCGGAGCCAATAATTCTTCCTTTCTGATTTCCTCCGAAACTAACGACACCTCTGGGTTTAAGTTTCAGATCTTGGAACATATGCCTTTCTCCCGTCATGTGTCGCGAGCATCCACTGTCCAGGTACCATGACTGGTGTTTCAATGGTGCCATTAAGGATGTCTGCAACATAAATTATCTTATTCTTAGGTACCCATTTTGTGGGTCCTTTCACATTAGCTTTTCTAGAGGTTCTGACACCTTTGGACTTCCTTATATTGGAATAATAGTGTGGAATTTGTGCATAGTGTTTAAGTTTGGAAGTTTTCTTTAGTGTCTGTGGTTGTGTAGTGATAGATTTTGAACCTTTATGTTCAGAAGATTTCAAGATAGTGCCAGAGGGCATAAAATGTTTGGACAGAGGTATTATCTTGATACTCTTAGTCTCATCATATGGATGTGATGGTCCTGAATATCCTAGACCTCTGTTACCATTTCTGCTGACTCCATAGATTATTGAAGCCATTTTGCTTCTGTCTATGCTCTTAACGAGAAAGTGTTGAAAAGCTTTATCATACTTGGTTACTTCATTAGTATTGGTTATGTTAGAGGTGATTTCTTCTTCTAACCTAGTGATTTTACTTTTTAATGTTGTATTTGATTTTTCTAGAGAAAGTAGTTTTTCATTTAATTCAAAGATGGTTTGTTTGATTTCAGTAAGATCTTCTGAAGGAACCACAAGAGTCCTTTTCAGAGTTTTGTGTTTTCTTCGAAGAGTTTGATATCTTTCCATAAGTTCATATAATCCTATTTCAAGTTCAGAGCGAGACAGGGAAGAAAGTACCTCTCTTTCGTCGTCAGAATCTGAAGGTTCTCCTTCTGATAGAGCATCAGTAGTTTTATCCATGAATGCTATGTTAGCACGTTCTCCATCAGAATCATCTTCGGACTCTGAATCATCCCAAGTTGCCATAAGACCCTTTTTAGTTTTCTTGGGTATTTCATCTTTCTTAACCTTTGGACAGTCATTTTTGATATATCCAGGTTCCTTGCATTCAAAGCACGTAACATCTCTTCTATAGGTTCTCCTTTGACCATATGTAGACTTAGATATTCTTTTTGGTCCTCTGAACTTATTTCTTTTGTATTTCCATAGTTGACTGATTTTTCTTGATATGAGAGATATGTCATCTTCGTCTGATTCTTCTTCAGATTCTTCCACTTCCTCCTCTGCTTGATACGCCTTTTTCTTTTCAGATTTAGCTTTTAGAGCAATGGATTTGCTTTTTTTTAGGGTTCATCTTCTTGGAGCTCTATTTCATGACTTCTTAAAGAACTGATTAGTTCCTCAAGACTTATACTGTTCAGATCCTTTGTTAGTCTCAAGGCAGTCACAATTGATCTCCATTTGACAGGAAGACTTCTGATAATTTTCTTGACATGATCAGCAGTAGAGTAGCCTTTGTCCAGAATTCTGAGTCCTGCAACAAGCATCTGAAATCTTGAGAACATGGTTTCCACAGATTCATCATCTTCCATCTTGAAGACCTCATATTTTTTAATTAATGCAAGAGCCTTCGTTTCCTTGACTTGAGCATTGCCTTCGTGAGTCATACGAAGAGAGTCAAAGATGGACATTATAGTTTCTTTGTTTGTAATTTTCTCATATTCTGTATAAGAAATTGCGTTTAACAGAATCGTTTTTGCTCTGTGATGATTTTTGTAAGTTTTCTTCTGCGCATCTGTAAATGCACTTCTATCAATCTTTTTGCCTGCAGAATGTATAGGGTGATTGTAGCCATCAACTACCAGATCCCATAGATCTAGGTCAAACGACAAAAAGTAACTTTCAATTCTATCTTTCTAATAGTCAAAATTTTCTCCATCAAAGATAGGAGGTTTTGCACTATAAGAATCTCTTTCATTTACAATAACACTTGTCTCAGTATTTGGTATAGATATTGTTTTTCACACTTGGATCGGTACTGAACACTGTTAAGTGTTTGATAAAATTCAACCTTTTTATCACCTCAGAACCGGAGCTCTGATGCCAAATGAAGGTGTGAAAACACAAGAAAGGGGGGTTTGAATTGGTTTTTCAAAATAAAATTGTATCTTTTATGAAAACTTGTTTTTATAAGACTCTTACGTTTATCAATAAAAACCTTTCTGAATCACAACACAATGACACGTTATGTTTATACTAGTTCACTTGAGAAACACTCAAGTTAGTCTAGTCCACCTGCCAAGGTGATTTTGCCTCTCTCAACGAGGTCTTAATCCACTATCCAATCAAAACAGTACAATGCACTAGCCAAAACGCTGGGGACTAACACAACCTCTAAAACTCTCAAGTTTTAGACTTCTCAAGTAATACAACCTCACAGGTCTTACTCAAGGAACAACCTCTAAGACTACACGTCCTAGACTTCTCAAGAAATACAACCACACGGTCTTTCTCAAGGAACACAAACCAAAGTTTGAATAAATTTCGTTTACAGATAAATGCTTCTATGCATGCTGATAATGTAAACAAGTTACGACCAAAATGACTTAAGAAATATTTCAGATGGAAAGAATATTGCAGTAGCGTTCATGTATCTCGTTCTTCAAGTCTTTTGCTTCCTTTTATAGTCGAGTAGAAAGAGTCATTGAAATGTAATCATGATAGCTTAACTAGGCTGGCGGCTAGAAGCGTGAGGACAGATAAAAACTTTTGCATGCTGCGTGTCCTATTATTGTTAGAATATCTTTGATTGTATCATTGCACTGTTACTAAGATATTTTTGCTTTTGTATTGAGGTACAGATGTACTAAGTAGCTTTGTCTTCTTGGCTTCTCAACTTCAGAGGCTTTTTACGAGCATGAGTTAGAAGGGAAAACATCGCTCGGTTCTTGAGATTATCAAGTCTTTGAATCTTCAGAGTCTTCAGCACTTGGTCTTCAGAACCTTGTTTGCATGGTGCGTCGTCTTCATATCTTCAGAGGCTTCTGATAGTATTTGGTTGAAGCATGAGTAGAGACTTGATTTAGGTCTTCAGAACCTTGATCAGAGAGCTTTAAGTTTTCAGCATCTGGACTTCGTTCGATCAGAACCTATGTCTTTAGATCTTCAGAACTCGTTCTCTTTTCCTTTTATATCAGAGTCTTGAGAGCTTCATATTATCTTAAAATGAGTTTTGCTTTTCAAGAGTGTAGGCAGAGTATTTTCCTTTAAGCATTGTGCTCGCGCCAATTTACGGAAGCATAACCTGTTTGTTAAGTTCTCACAAATAACAAACATTAGTTGTACAAAATTGTTCATACACAAATACTCATTTGATATCATCAAAACTTAGAGATAAAGTTGCATAACCAAATCTCGTTCTCACAATAATCACAAAGGATCAAGCGCTTACCACTAGGCCAAAAGCAATTGCTGATAGTCAGGACACAACTATATTTCCTTATAGTAAACCCCAAGGGGCCTACTTGAGTAGGGCGCTCGTGGGTGGGATGTTAAGCCCATCGAATCCCTTAGGGAGACGCTGAATTAAATAATCCAAACAATCCCCCCCCTCTGTGTCAGCCGGGGGGATTCGAACCCATGGCCTTGGCTCTGATACCACACAAAGGATCAAGCGCTTACCACTAGGCCAAAAGTAATTGTTGATAGTCAGGGCGCAACTATATTTCATTATAGTGAACCCCAAGGGGCCTACTTGAGTAGGGCGCTCATGAGTGGGATGTTAAGCCCATCGAATCCCTTAAGGAGACGCTGAATTAAATAATCCAAACATGACTGGGGTGGCAGTATAAATTCTCGAATATTCCATGTGATGGAAGCATTAACATAACATACATTCACCATATTTCATCTCCTATAAAGTAATTTTTCTCTTTTGCCCCATATAGGACCTTCCTCACCATACAATTATAGTGGTAGCTTTTTAAACAAATTACCAATTGAATTTCCAAACCTTGGAGGAAGAGCATTTAATTTCTTATCAAGCTTAATTTTTGAATCATATACAATTTTAGGACCTCATACTCTTATAAACTGCAACCATTGAGGCTCTTTCACAACATCTCTTAAATACTCAGTAGCAACTATCTCGTAATGAACACTCGAATCCTAATTCCAATCCCAAGTTTCAAATATCCTTGAATATATATTCCAAGATGAGGGTACCTTGCATGTACATTTTTCGATGAGTACACGATATTTTTATTGCCATCAATATACTCTTACTCATGTGCATATAGGTTGGATATTTCTTCTGTCCACAACGATCTCTTTTTAGTCCTAACTTCTCAAAGTGTTATGTGTATATAATGTAAGACGAGTTTCCCCCATCGATGAAGATCCTGAATACATCAAAATTTGACATTTTTTCCGTTATCACTAAGGGAAAAATATCCTTCGAAAATCTTCTTACCTTTTCGCTATTTTGGAAACAAAGGACTGACCTTTATGGCTTTGCGTCAAAAGTTGTTCCTTCTTCTTTGGTGATTGCCATTAACTAAAAAATTCTCCTCTTCATAGTACTTTGGATAATTTTTTTTCCTATGGGAATACCCTAGATAATGGAAGCGATGTAGTGTTGTTTATCCTTTTGATCTTTTTTCCTTCGTTGTTGTTGTCTTTCTTCCACTTGTACCCATTTACGATCTTGATAGTCTTCTTAGGGGAATTCTTCTTTGGTCAAGAATATTATTTCTAATTTACATATTCATATTGTTCTAAATGGACTGTAATACCCCATATCATCAAAATGCTCAATTGGATATCAGATGAGTGTCTATGTGCTCTATCTCTGATCAATTGGAATAATGGAATTCTTTAAGTATTGACATTGGAATCAATAGAGCAACTAATGAACTCTGAAGAGATCAATTATTTAACATAAGAGACAAATCATTATTTATTAGTCCAAGAGAGGATTTTAAGGTAACTCTAATAACTGATCAATTGGTGTTAGATGACAAAATATCAATTGGAGATATTTTACTCTATTGGATTTATATTATATAATAAGTGATATATATATATATATATATATATATATATATATATATATATATATATATATATATATATATATATATATATAAGAAATAGAAAGAAGAGAAAGAAATAGTAAGAGAAAGATGAGAATAGGAGAAAGAGAGAAAAAGGGAAAATAGAAGAGAAGAAGAAGTTCATGGAAGAAGAAGAGAAAGCTTGGATCATTGTTCATCATCTTCTTCAACCTCCTCTTCAATTATCAGGTGGGTTTTAGTTACAGACTTAAGTTCTAGAAATTGGAGTTGTTTAGAACTTAGGTTAGAAATTGAGAAAATGAATAATTTGTGTGAAATCAGTGTTTCTAACGGATAAAACGTGAAATAAACCGCATAATATAGTCGGGTTATATGTAGAAATAATCGGTGATACTTGTTGTTAAGTTCCAACATGTTTTGGTTGAGATTGGTTTGAGTTTGCACCATTAAAAATAGATTTTTATGCTTCTGGTTCAGTGGTAACCGGTTACTCACTTTGAGGTAACCGGTTACATGCAGGAAAAATTGAGGTCTTACGTGAAAAATGAACTAAGTAACCGGTTACTCATTTTGAGGTAACCGGTTACCAAAATGTGCCTATAACTCTCATTTTGATTCTGTTTTGAATAGTGGAACTTGAGTATCTGGTTACTCATTTTGAGGTAACCGGTTACTACTGTTGTGATTCTGAAAAATGTTTAGAAAATTCATAACTTTTGAACCGTAATTCCGATCGAAGCATTCTTGGTATCGTTGGAAAGCTATGACGGTCCTCTACCCAATAAAAAGTGAAAATATTGAGTATGATGTGGGATTAATTATTTAGTGGTAATTGAATGAAAATAATGTTTATGTGATATGTTGTGATAAATGTTTTACTTATGCAAATTGTGTCATACCATGTCTAACTAATTATTGTTAAGTATGATTGAGAGAATATGCATACTTAAAATGAATTAGGAAGAGTGAGGAAACTTTACCCCAAAACCAAATGGCATAGTTTAAGGTTGTGACCTAGTTGTGACTAGGATTGTGATAGAAACTCTAGATGGCGATGCTCGTGCATTCGATGTATAGATGTGCATCCTTGACGAGTAATGGTCTAGAGTAGATAACCTAGATAATGATGCTCGTGCATTTGATGTAGAAAGGTGCATCCTTGATGAGTAATGATCTAGGAAAGAGTGAAACACTAGTATGGAACATGTGTGACCCTTGTGTTTTTTAGAAAAGGCTAATGGGCCTTAAGGCGAATGTGGCCTTGTGATTGTCGAATACAATCATGTTTATGTGTGAGATCACGTAATCATAACTGGTCCCCTTGAGTTGTCGTTTCATGAGCTTAGGGATCCTCTGGAATATACGCATGATTACTTGGCAGGTTTGATTCCCGCGTGTAGTACAAATGGAGCCTATATGGTAAAGAGACTTGTGACGGTTTATGGCCCATGTGAAGTGACGGTTCATAACGGTTAATGGCCCGTAGAACCCGAATTCATTTCGTATGTCAAGTAAGTTACAAGGATCTATAACTCGGGTCGACTTCTAGACGTAAAAGCGGACGGGAAAAGGGGATGCCTTGGTAAGGTTATCGATTAGTGATATTTTGAGTTGGTGAGCTCATGAACATGTTTCTATATAGTGTGAGATTGTGAACTCAAGGTAATTTCCCTTCCCCTTGACTTGAGTTAGGATTTGGCTAAAACCCTGTAAAGCTGGGAGAATCCATAAGATAGGGAACTCACTGAGATTAATATCTCACCCCTTTATCGTTATTTGCAGGTTTGATTTACGAGTGGAGTTATGCTTAGATGTTTCAAGAGAAGCTTAGCTTTAGTTTTCCGCTGTCTAATTTGTTGTATACAATGGAGGATATTGTATATTGATCTTAGATTTTTGTTTTGGCTAGTTTCCATATCTTGTACCATAGATAAGTGTTTATGTTTTTAGAATGGTCAAGTATGTGAATTACGTGATTAGACACTTTTGATGGTGTCAGTACCAAATAAAATGCCAGTATAGTATTATTCTAGGTATATATTATACAGGGCATTACATGGACTTTCTTCTAGTATCAGCCTTCTTTCTGACCTCGGTCTCGAGTGTACCCAGTGTGTCATCCCTTTTCAACCAGCTCCTCAATTGTATCCTTTAGGTGGACACACTCATTAGTATCATGGTCGTGAATTTTGGGTAAAAAAGCAATTTTATTTGTTTGTCCTGGTTTACTCCCTAACTAGATAGAGGTTCCTAATCTCGACTTATTTAAACTTAGCATTCATGCATTACCACCATATTTTCTCCCTTTATGTGTTTAAAAATGTATGCGGATAATATAGACTGATTCCTTGCTTCCCGTCATCTCTATGACTTTTATTATCATTTTCTATAACCCAACATTTCCTTGGGTTTCTCGCTCCCTGGGTATTTTCTCCAACTAGGATATCTTCTTAATAATTGATGTAAGGTTGAGTCATATTCAACAAGTCATTTAAACTGTAAGCTCCTACCCTAGTTTTTCTCTTAAGATGCAGTATACTCTCAATCCATTTTTGAAGATCCAACACTTTATTCTATTATCTCAACTTCCTGCCTTTACCGCTACCTCAGTAAACCTCTGAATTTACTTACAAAGGTTTTCTTTCTTCTTTTGCATGATCCTGTTGAGTACACCTATGGTATTAGGCTACCGCTTCTGAGTTATGAACAAAATAGTGAACAAATTTCATAGTTCTTTCCATGAGTTTATACTCTAGTATGTGTGGGGTTTTAAGTAAGTCATGGCATCTCCCTTGAGGGTTAACACAAAGAGCTTAAATTTCACGGCTTCTTGGGCATGGTAATAAGCAAGCCTATTATCGACATGCTCGACGTGATCATCAAGATCCTCAATGACGTCTTAACTTTCTATCTTTGGGGTTTCTCAAGGAACTGTAAGATCTTGTTCCACTCGGAGATTGCCTCATTTATGTCGTACCTTTCCTTTTTTCTGAGAGAGGTTTACTTGTAAACAATGGGGCCGACGAATCCCTGATAGAGTATGGTTGTCCCTTTTCCCATTGTAATAGGGGGAGGGAGTCTGATGTCTTCTACTTCGGTTACAACTTGGTGAATTGGGAACCACTCCATGTGGTGAGGTCGCATTAATTGAATCTAATTATGGTATTATTCCATGGTTGCCACGTGATGCCGCCTTGTGCATTGTGTAACGCCCGGTATTTAATTAATTATTTAATTAAATATTTTCGAAATATTTTTGAATCATTTGTTGGAATCGTTGGAGTTGTGATATGTCGAGAAATGCTGTGAATAAGCTGATATTTAATTAATTAAGTTGGTTAAGATGGAGAAATAATATTAGCAATAATATTGATAAAGAAATTATAATAGAAATGAGTTTATTGGTTGGGTTTAATATTTGGTTGCAGGAAGGAAAAGTGGGGGGTGTGAAAGTGAAGCCCAATAGATTAAATAAAGGTATTATTATTATTATTTGGTTATGAGAAAGAAAGAAAATAGGTTATCAGTAAAAAGAAAAGAAAAGGGTTTGTAAAGAAAAAGAAAGAGGCAGGCTGTACGTAAGAGAAAGAGAATAAGGAGAAGTGACAATAAGTGGAAATTAAGAGAAAGAGGGAAGTAGAAGTTACAACACAGAGGTTACGAAAGAGAGGAGCAAGGGTTTGGAATCGGAACACGGAGAGGCTGCGAGAACGGGAACTCAATCGGAGATTTAGAGCGACCTTCAATCCAAGGTAAGGGTGGGGTTCTGACTTTATAGTGGGGTATTTGATGAATGATATGTGGGGATTGGGTTGTAGAATTACTCTGTTTGTGTTTTTGATTTTTTGTAATTGATACTGAAATTGGTTGTTGTGATTGAGTTAGTCGTATAAAAATGAATCTATGTTGATTGAGTATGAATTCTGTATGTTGTTGTTGTACTGTGATGGTTGGACCTTTTTCTGTGATTGAAACGGAGGAGCAGAATATGGAATTAAGGAGAACTGGAATGAAATGCACTGAGACGAAGGAAACTGGGAATTGGGGGTGTGACGACCGTGATAGAGAGCGTGACGAGCGTCACGCAGGTCGTGTGCGAGTGACGAGCGTCACACGGGCCTGCTGTGTAATTGTTTCTGTTTCCGTTTCTGTTCATTTCTATCCGCTATGGCTTCACTTGGTCTGTTCCATTTAAGTTAGTTGAGAGGGATGGTATATATAACTGTTTGGCAGAGATGAATTTAATAAGTTGCATAATTGGCTTCATTAATTACAGTAGTCTCCCTTTTGATTAATTTAATTAATTCAACAGATAATTAGTAGTATTAATATTGGTAGCAGAGAATTATAAATAGTATATGAATGATACAGTGACCAGTGCCAATAGTTATTAAGTGAATAACAGAACTAGTAATATGGGCATAAAACAATAGTGACTGAATTATATGTTTTTGGTTGTAAGGCAGTATTAATTTAACAGAGGACTAATAAGAATAGTAGCTCGGAGTAGAAATATTAGAATTTAACCGATAATTAAGTAACCGGTTTTAGTCGAAGACTGTCCGAATAATTATGCGATTTATTTGTAGCTTATTTTGGTTGATTTGTTGGGTTGTGTACCTTGCTGAAAAATATGAATTTGCAGGTGGTGTTGAATTGTGAGGCCTACGACCAATGTTGTTTTGTTGTTGATTAGTTGCTGTTAATTATTGATGCTGATATGTTGTTGCTGTTGATGATGCGAAGTTGCAGGATATTCGTTGTTGTTGAATTGCCTCTATTAATTGGCAAATATTAAGTTGTAGGCCGATGACCAAAGTTGAAATTGTTGTTAAGTTGCAGTTGTGTTATTATTGTGTTGTTGTTGAATAAGTTGATGCTGTAGTTGTTGTCGCATGCATAGCATAGCATACCAAGTTGGCCTGGATTGGCAAAATTATTAAGTTGGCTTGGATTGGCAAAAAGTTGAAAGTTGAAGGCTTATGCCTTGTTTAATGCCTCTATTACTTGGAAATTCATAAGTTGGGAGTTCTGCTCCGTTTTTAAGTTGGGAGTTCTGCTACAATGGTACCACATGCATGTGCATTGTATGAGTCACATTCTAAGCTGCATATTCCAATGTTTTGATGATATATTCGTGGTTATTATGTTGTTGACTTGTTGTGACAGGTACTGTCTGAAATCTATGAAAATGTTGTTATAACCTGTTGAGGGTTTTGTTGTTATATTTGTGGTTTGAAAGTTGTTATATTAAGTTGGTTAAATTGCTGTGATATTAAGTTGATGACTTTGTTGTGATATTATGCTGATGATTGGTTGTGTTAATTGTTGTTATAAGCTGTAAAGTGGTAATTTTATATGATCTAAATTCTAATATATTATTTATCATACATCTTATTATATTGTTAGATATCTCACCCTTTCTGCTGATATTTCCCCTACCATGGGAAATGGGCAGGTACTCAAGAATAGCAGTGGCAGTTCGGGATAGTTTTTGGAGTCTTTATGTTGCTTTATTGCAAGTCAAGAGGGTCTTGCTCTGATACGTAACACTCGGGGGATGAACGATCGTTGTTTTATAGTTGTTATATTTCAGTTGTTGGATTATAAGTTGATGTCATTGAATACTTGTCACGTCGCAGTTATTTTCAGATGAACAAAAGATGTTATGTCATTTTAGTTGAAAAGTATGATTCCGCTATTTAGTTAATAAAAGTTGTTTTATTTTAAAGACTAATTTTGTTGTTATCGGTTTATCCGAGTTAAAGTGTTATGTATCTGGTTAACATGCGATAATATGAAGTCGTTTTTAAGTTGAAAGTGTTGCATCTCATTTGTATGTTGAAATTTTGAAACTCTGATTTTATAATTATCTGCCGGCTAGAAATGGGGTGTTACATTAGTGGTATCAGAGCAAGTTGGTCTGTCCGGCCAAGTTGTCTAATGTTGTTTATCCCTTAGTATGCGACAAGTGTGTGGAACACTGTCGGTACTTGTTTGTTTTCCTAATCGATGGTATGCAGGAGTAGGTTTGAAGATAAGTGGGGAAGAATACTTGCTTTTCGGATGTGTTTCGGTTGTAAGATGTTGGCTCGGTATGTTGCTGATGGCGACAGTGCAAGTATTATTGAAGTATGTTGTTTCCCGAATCCGGAGGAGACATGGATTCAAGATTTTGTTGTTAATCAAGTTGGAGCGTCTTGAGAAAAGATGATTAGACGTTGTTGATGTTTACTTCTCAAAGGATGAGGAGCAATGTAACGGTTGTTGATATACGAGTAGAGAGAAAACCCCTGATGTTTCTGAAGGTGATTGTTAAGTAACAAGGATAATTTTTAGAAGATGGAATTTAGAAATTTGCGATGTGTCAGCGTTGCTGTTGGACTGTGAAGTTGTCGGTTTGAGTAGCCCTTGCGTAAGATGTCGATGTTTGAACAGTGATGGAGTAACAGATTGCTGTAGACCGTGTCATGGGATCCTTGCGAGTGATTGAAAAAAAAAGTTGCAAAAGTTGTTGGAATGTTTGAATCGCGAGTCAGAGTCGAAAATGCGAGAAGATGAGTATGAATTCAAGAATGATAAGTGTTTGTACTGGTACGAAGAAATTATGTTCCGATGTTATCGTAAGGCGTGTATAAGTATGTCGTTGCATGACGTCGGTGTTCGCATTTTCGGATAACTTTGGAAATTCATATCTTGTGTTCCGATTATCGGATTGATGTCCCGTTTGAGCCTATGGGGAGATAAAAATATATTCTATCCTATGAAAGTGTTTTCAAATACGGTAGATGCATTCCTATATAGAGGGACTCTAAAGTCGGTTACGGAACTAGAGGCTTTTTGGGCATAAATGGTTATTATCGCAGTTGTTTGAGACAAGGTCAAGCGTAATGTGTTGTTGGCAAATAAGTGGAGAAATGAGATGTTCGACATTAAAAAGGATGTGAAAGTATTGGCGAAGCGTATATAGATTCAACTTATGATGATTAACAATGATTAGAATAAAGATGTCCTTTTAAAGGAAGATGCTTTTAAGAGGAATTAGAGTCGTGTTTATGATGCCAAGGTAGTGGCATGTGTAAAAGAAGAATTGGAGAGGTTCTATCACCAAAGCGGTGTGGAACGGCATTGTTGAGATTTCAATTGGAACGAGACGACGTGTAATGTACTGGTATAGTAGTAATTCTTGAGTCAGAAAATACTTAACCTTCGTGTGAGGCTAAGTGAGTGTAACGTGGACCGTGTAATGTGTTGGGCGTTGGTGTCTCATCGACAAGATCGAATGAGAGGGAAATTGTGGGAGTATTTGTAAACCTCATTGGAAATCATTGGATTATGGTGCTTTAGGTGACTTATATACAAGTTCTAAAGGAAACTATTATAGTTTCGTAACGAGGGCGTATACTCCATTATGGTTGTCGGCTATCTATTGACAAATTGAGGAACTGATCACCCTTAATCTCTTGTTGATTGTAGACGAGATCGTGTTGGATGGTATAGACTTGTATTGCTATCTTAATAGTGTGTAAATTGATTGATGTTATATCTCGAGGATAGTCGCTCACCAGTTGGTGTGGATTAATAGGGGAGTGGCTAGGAAAGAGTTGAGACGTATTGAACAATTTGGAGTAGCGGGTTTATTTGCGAGCTAACGTTGCAAGGTGAAAGATTGAGAGTATTAAGTGAACGACGATTTTATGGTGGATGTTAAAGAAAGTCCGAGACTAGATTGAAGCTTGTAAGCCATATAGTTGACGGAAATTTTAATAAGGACGGTGACTTAAGATGGATGATCAGAGTTGCGCAGCTGAAGCGTGATATGGCGCATTTGTTATGCGTGTACGACTCGTTAGAAGTGAAGGACTAAATATCAGAAGCCTAAGGGAATGATAAGTCTTGATCTACATGTTTGACTGGGTGGATTGTTGATATAAGGGTGAGTAATACTGCATGGTATGACGAATTTGATTATGTTGGCTAGGTTGATGTCACTATAAGAGTGATACGACGATATGAATAAGTTGTTGACAGTTTGTTGATGAGTGACATACGCATATATGAGAATGAGATTGCGGATGTGTTGTAGTGTTGAGAATGCTGATAAGATGGTAATGTGACTATGTATATCCAGGTATAAGTGTGTATGGATGTGGCTACTTAGATGTTGATATGTCAAGATATTATCGAATGGTTGATAAGTTATTGACGACTATGTCGCGAAGATGTTGAATGATTAGCATGTGTGTATTGGATTGAAATCATGTTGAGTTGTTGTTATGTCGGAAATGTAGGGATCGAAGTGTTGCCAAACGCGACTTGAGGGTCAGAGAGTTGGATGCGAAGGTTGCGTTAAAAGTGGTAGTATCGGTAGATTTTCGAGGACGAAAATATTCTAAGTGGGGGAGAGTTGTAACGCCCGGTATTTAATTAAATATTTTCTAAATATTTTCGAATCATTTGTTGGAATTATTGGAGTTGTGATATGTCGAGAAATGTTGTGAATAAGCTGATATTTAATTAATTAAGTTGGTTAAGATGGAGAAATAATATTAGCAATAATATTGATAAATAAATTATAATAAAAATGAGTTTATTGGTTGGGTTTAATATTTGGTTGCAGGAAGGAAAAGTGGGGGGGTATGAAAGTGAAGCCCAATAGATTAAATAAAGGTATTATTATTATTATTATTTGGTTATGAGAAAGAAAGAAAATAGGTTATCAGTAAAAACAAAAGAAAAGGGTTTGTAAAGAAAAAGAAAGAGGCAGGTTGTACGTAAGAGAAAGAGAATAAGGAGAAGTGACAGTAAGTGGAAATTAAGAGAAAGAGGGAAGTAGCAGTTACAACACAGAGGTTACGAAAGAGAGGAGCAAGGGTTTGGAATCGGAACACGGAGAGGCTGTGAGAACGGGAACCCAATCGGAGATTTAGAGCGACCTTCAATCCAAGGTAAGGGTGGGGTTCTGACTCTATAGTGGGGTATTTGATGAATGATATGTGGGGATTGGGTTGTAGAATTACTCTGTTTGTGTTTTTGATTTTTTGTAATTGATACTGAAATTGGTTGTTGTGATTGAATTAGTCGTATAAAAATGAATCTATGTTGATTGAGTATGATTTCTGTATGTTGTTGTTGTACTGTGATGGTTGGACCTTTTTCTGTAATTGAAACGGAGGAGCAGAATATGGAATTAAGGAGAACTGGAATGAAATGCACTGAGACGAAGGAAACTGGGAATTGGGGGTGTGACGACCGTGATAGAGAGCGGACGAGCGTCACGCAGGTCGTGTGCGAGTGACGACCGTCACTTATGTGTTACGACCGTCACGCATTGTGACGAGGGCCAGGAAGTTGTGACGAGCGTCACACGGTCCTGCTGTGTAATTGTTTCTGTTTCCGTTTCTGTTCATTTCTGTCCGCTATAGCTTCACTTGGTCTGTTCCATTTAAGTTAGTTGAGAGGGATGGTATATATAAATGTTTGGCAGAGATGAATTTAATAAGTTGCAGAATTGGCTTCATTAATTACAGTAGTCTCCCTTTTGATTAATTTAATTAATTCAACAGATAATTAGTAGTATTATTATTGCTAGCAGAGAATTATAAATAGTAGATGAATGATACAGTGACCAGTGCCAATAGTTATTAAGTGAATAACATAACTAGTAATATGGGTATAAAACAATAGTGACTGAATTATATGCTTTTGGTTGTAAGGCAGTATTAATTTAACAGAGGACTAATAAGAATAGTAGCTCGGAGTAGAAATATTAGAATTTAGCCGATAATTAAGTAACCGGTTTTAGTCGAAGACTGTCCGAATAATTATACGATTTATTTGTAGCTTATTTTGGTTGATTTGTTGGGTTGTGTACCTTGCTGAAAAATATGAATTTGCAGGTGGGGTTGAATTATGAGGCCTACGGCCAATGTTGTTTTATTGTTGATTAATTGTTGTTAATTATTGATGCTTATATGTTGTTGCTGTTGATGATGCGAAGTTGCAGGATATTCGTTGTTGTTGAATTGCCTCTATTAATTGACAAATATTAAGTTGTAGGCCGGTGGCCAAAGTTGAAATTGTTGTTAAGTTGCAGTTGTGTTGTTGTTGTGTTGTTGTTGAATAAGTTGATGTTGTAGTTGTTGTCGCATGCATAGCATAGCATACCAAGTTGGCCTGGATTTGCAAAATTATTAAGTTGGCTTGGATTGGAAAAAAGTTGAAAGTTGAAGGCTTATGCCTTGTTTGATGCCTCTATTATTTGGCAATTCCTAAGTTGGGAGTTTTGATCCGTTTTTAAGTTGGGAGTTCTGCTCCAATGGTACCACATGCATGTGCATTGTATGAGTCACATTCTAAGCTGCATATTCCAGTGTTGTGATGATATATTCGTGGTTATTATGTTGTTGACTTGTTGTGACAGGTACTGTCTAAAAGCTATGAAAATGTTTTTATAACCTGTTGAGGGTTTTGTTGTTATATTTGTGGTTTGAAAGTTGTTATATTAAGTTGGTTAAATTGCCGTGATATTAAGTTGATGACTTTGTTGTGATATTATGCTGATGATTGGTTGTGCTAATTGTTGTTATAAGCTGTAAAGTGGTAATTTTATATGATCTAAATTCTAATATATTATTTATCATACATCTTATTATATTGTTAGATATCTCACCCTTTCTGCTGATATTTCCCCTACCATGGGAAATGGGCAGGTACTCAAGAATAGCAGTGGCAGTTCGGGATAGTTTTTGGAGTCCTTATGTTGCTTTATTGCAAGTCAAGAGGGTCTTGCTCTGATACGTAACACTCGGGGGGATGAACGATCGTTGTTTTATAGTTGTTATATTTCAGTTGTTGGATTATAAGTTGATGTCATTGAATACTTGTCATGTCGCAGTTGTTTTCAGATGAACAAAAGATGTTATGTCATTTGAGTTGAAAAGTATGATTCCGCTATTTAGTTAATAAAAGTTGTTTTATTTTAAAGACTAATTTTGTTGTTATCGGTTCATCCGAGTTAAAGTGTTATGTATCTGGTTAACATGTGATAATATGAAGTCATTTTTAAGTTGAAAGTGTAGCATCTCATTTGTATGTTGAAATTTTGAAACTCTGATTTTATAATATTATCCGTCTGGTAGAAATGGGGTGTTACATTAGTGGTATCAGAGCAAGTTGGTCTGTCCGGCCAAGTTGTCTAATGTTGTTTATCCCTTAGTACGCGACAAGTTTGTGGAACACTGTCGGTACTTGTTTGTTTTCCTAATCGATGGTATGCAGGAGTAGGTTTGAAGATAAGTGGGGAAGAATATTTACTTTTCGGATGTGTTTCGGTTGTAAGATGTTGGCTCGGTATACTGCTGATGGCGACAGTGCAAGTATTGTTGAAGTATGTTGTTTCCCGAATCCGGAGGAGACATGGATTCAAGATTTTGTTGTTAATCAAGTTGGAGCGTCTTGAGAAAAGATTATTAGACGTTGTTGATGTTTACTTCTCGAAGGATGAGGAGCAATGTAACGGTTGTTGATATACGAGTAGAGAGAAAACCCCTGATGTTTCTGAAGGCGATTGTTAAGTAACAAGGATAATTTTTAGAAGATGGAATTTAGAAAGTTGCGATGTGTCAGCGTTGCTGTTGGACTGTGAAGTTGTCGGTTTGAGTAGCCCTTGCGTAAGATGTCGACGTTTGAACAGTGATGGAGTAACAGATTGCTGTAGACTGTGTCATGGGATCCTTGCGAGTGATTGAAAAAAAAGTTGTAAAAGTTGTTGGAATGTTTGAATCGCGAGTCAGAGTCGAAAATGCGAGAAGATTAGTACGATTTCAAGAATGATAAGTGTTGGTACTGGTACGAAGAAATTCTGTTCCGATGTTATCGTAAGGCATGTATAAGTATGTCGTTGCATGACGTCGGTGTTCGCATTTTCGGATAACTTTGGAAATTCATATCTTGTGTTCCGAGTATCGGATTGATGTCCCGTTTGAACCTATGGGGAGATAAAAATATATTTTATCCTATGAAAGTGTTTTCAAATACGGTAGATGTATTCCTATATAGAGGGACTCTAAAGTCAGTTACGGAACTAGATGCTTTTTGGGCATAAATGGTTGTTATCGCAGTTGTTTGAGATAAGTTCAAGCGTAATGTGTTGTTGGCAAATAAGTGGAGAAATGAGATGTTCGACATTAAAAAGGATGTGAAAGTATTGGCGAAGCGCATATAGATTCAGCTTATGATGATTAATAATGATTAGAATGAAGATGTCCTTTTAAAGGAAGATGCTTTTAAGAGGAATTAGAGTCGTGTTTATGATGCCAAGGTAGTGGCATGTGTAAAAGAACAATTGGAGAGGTTGTATCACCAAAGCGGTGTGGAACGACATTGTTGAGATTTCAATTGGAATGAGACGACGTGTAATGTACTGGTATAGTAGTAATTCTTGAGTCAGAGAATACTTAACCTTCGTGTGAGGCTAAGTGAGTGTAACGTGGACCGTGTAATGTGTTGGGCGTTGGTGTCTCATCGACAAGATCGAATGAGAGGGAAATTGTGGGAGTATTTGTAAACCTCATTGGATATCATTGGATTATGGTGCTTTAGGTGACTTGTGTACAAGTTCTAAAGGAAACTATTATAGTTTGGTAACGAGGGCGTATACTCCATTATGGTTGTCGGCTATCTATTGACAAATTGAGGAACTGATCACCCTTAATCTCTTGTTGATAGTAGACGAGATCGTGTTGGATGGTATAAACTTGTCTTGCTATCTTAATAGTGTGTAAATTGATTGATGTTATATCGTGAGGATAGTCGCTCACCAGTTGGTGTGGATTAATAGGGGAGTGGCTAGGAAAGAGTTGAGACGTATTGAACAATTTGGAGTAGCGGGTTTATTTGCGAGCTAACGTCGCAAGGTGAAAGATTGAGAATATTAAGTGAACGACGATTTTATGGTGGATGTTAAAGAAAGTCCGAGACTTGATTGAAACTTGTAAGCCATATAGTTGACGGAAATTTTAATAAGGACGGTGACTTAAGATGGATGATCAGAGTTGCGCAGCTGAAGCGTGATGTGGCGCATTTGTTATGCGTGTACGACTCGTTAGAAGTGAAGGACTAAATATCAGAAGCCTAAGGGAATGATAAGTCTTGATCTACATGTTTGACTGGGTGGATTGTTGATATAAGGGTGAGTAATACTGCATGGTATGACGAAGTTGATTATGTTGTCTAGGTTGATGTCACTATAAGAGTGATACGACGATATGAATAAGTTGTTGACAGTTTGTTGATGAGTGACATACGCATATATGAGAATGAGATTGCGGATGTGTTGTAGTGTTGAGAATGCTGATAAGATGGTAATATGACTATGTATATCCAGATATAAGTGTGTATGGATGTGGCTACTTTGATGTTGATATGTCAAGATATTATCGAATGGTTGATAAGTTATTGACGACTATGTCGCGAAGATGTTGAATGATTAGCATGTGTGTATTGGATTGAAACCATGTTGAGTTGTTGTTATGTCGGAAAAGTAGGGATCGAAGTGTTGCCAAACCCGACTTAAGGGTCAGAGAGTTGGATGCGAAGGTTGCGTTAAAAGTGGTAGTATCGGTAGATTTTCGAGGACGAAAATATTCTAAGTGGGGGAGAGTTGTAACGCCCGGTATTTAATTAAATATTTTCTAAATATTTTCGAATCATTTGTTGGAATTATTGGAGTTGTGATATGTCGAGAAATGCTGTGAATAAGCTGATATTTAATTAATTAAGTTGGTTAAGACGGAGAAATAATATTAGCAATAATATTGATAAAGAAATTAAAATAAAAATGAGTTTATTGGTTGGGTTTAATATTTGGTTGCAGGAAGGAAAAGTGGGGGGGGGGGGGGGGGGGGGGGGGTGTGTGAAAGTGAAGCCCAATAGATTAAATAAAGGTATTATTATTATTATTATTATTATTATTTGGTTATGAGAAAGAAAGAAAATAGGTTATCAGTAAAAAGAAAAGAAAAGGGTTTGTAAAGAAAAAGAAAGAGGCAGGCTGTACGTAAGAGAAAGAGAATAAGGAGAAGTGACAGTAAGTGGAAATTAAGAGAAAGAGGGAAGTAGCAGTTACAACACAGAGGTTACGAAAGAGAGGAGCAAGGGTTTGGAATCGGAACACGGAGAGGCTGCGAGAACGGGAACCCAATCGGAGATTTAAAGCGACCTTCAATCCAAGGTAAGGGTAGGGTTCTGACTCTATAGTGGGGTATTTGATGAATGATATGTGGGGATTGGGTTGTAGAATTACTCTGTTTGTGTTTTTGATTTTTTGTAATTGATACTGAAATTGGTTGTTGTGATTGAGTTAGTCGTATAAAAATGAATCTATGTTGATTGAGCATGAACTCTGTATGTTGCTGTTGTACTGTGATGGTTGGACCTTTTTCTGTGATTGAAACGGAGGAGCAGAATATGGAATTAAGGAGAACTGGAATGAAATGCACTGAGACGAAGAAAACTGGGAATTGGGGGTGTGACGACCGTGATAGAGAGCATGACGAGCGTCACGCAGGTCGTGTGCGAGTGACGACCGCCACTCATGTGTTACGACCGTCACGCATTGTGACGAGGGCCAGGAAGTTGTGACGAGCGTCACACGGGCCTGCTGTGTAATTGTTTTTGTTTTCGTTTTTGTTCATTTCTGTCCGCTATGGCTTCACTTGGTATGTTCCAATTAAGTTAGTTGAGAGGGATGGTATATATAACTGTTTGGCAGAGATGAATTTAATAAGTTGCAGAATTGGTTTCATTAATTACAGTAGTCTCCCTTTTGATTAATTTAATTAATTCAACAGATAATTAGTAGTATTATTATTGGTAGCAGAGAATTATAAATAGTATATGAATGATACAGTGACCAGTGCCAATAGTTATTAAGTGAATAACAGAACTAGTAATATGGGTATAAAACAATAATGACTGAATTATATGTTTTTGGTTGTAAGGCAGTATTAATTTAACAGAGGACTAATAAGAATAGTAGCTCGGAGTAGAAATATTAGAATTTAGCCGATAATTAAGTAACCGGTTTTAGTCGAAGAATGTCCGAATAATTATGCGATTTATTTGTAGCTTATTTTGGTTGATTTGTTGGGTTGTGTACCTTGCTGGAAAATATGAATTTGCAGGTGGTGTTGAATTGTGAGGCTTACGACCAATGTTGTTTTGTTGTTGATTAGTTGCTGTTAATTATTGATGCTGATATGTTGTTGCTGTTGATGATGCGAAGTTGCAGGATATTCGTTGTTATTGAATTGCCTCTATTAATTGGCAAATATTAAGTTGTAGGCCGATGGCCAAAGTTGAAATTGTTGTTAAGTTGCAGTTGTGTTGTTGTTGTGTTGTTGTTGAATAAGTTGATGCTGTAGTTGTTGTCGCATGCATAGCATAGCATACCAAGTTGGCCTGGATTGACAAAATTATTAAGTTGGTCTGGATTGGCAAAAAGTTGAAAGTTGAAGGCTTATGCCTTGTTTGATGCCTCTATTACTTGGCAATTCCTAAGTTGGGAGTTCTGCTCCGTTTTTAAGTTGGGAGTTCTGCTCCAATGGTACCACATGCATGTGCATTGTATGAGTCACATTCTAAGCTGCATATTCCTGTGTTGTGATGATATATTCGTGGTTATTATGTTGTTGACTTGTTGTGACAGGTACTGTCTGAAAGCTATGAAAATGTTGTTATAACCTGTTGAGGGTTTTGTTGTTATATTTGTGGTTTGAAAGTTGTTATATTAAGTTGGTTAAATTGCCGTGATATTAAGTTGATGACTTTGTTGTGATATTATGCTGATGATTGGTTGTGCTAATTGTTGTTATAAGCTGTAAAGTGGTAATTTTATATGATCTAAATTCTAATATATTATTTATCATACATCTTATTATATTGTTAGATATATCACCCTTTCTGTTGATATTTCCCCTACCATGGGAAATGGGCAGGTACTCAAGAATAGCAGTGACAGTTCGGGATAGTTTTTGGAGTCCTTATGTTGCTTTATTGCAAGTCGAGAGGGTCTTGCTCTGATACGTAACACTCGGGGGGATGAACGATCGTTGTTTTATAGTTGTTATATTTCAGTTGTTGGATTATAAGTTAATGTCATTGAATACTTGTCATGTCGCAGTTGTTTTCAGATGAACAAAAGATGTTATGTCATTTGAGTTGAAAAGTATGATTCCGCTATTTAGTTAATAAAAGTTGTTTTATTTTAAAGACTAATTTTGTTGTTATCGGTTCATCCGAGTTAAAGTGTTATGTATCTAGTTAACATGCGATAATATGAAGTCATTTTTAAGTTGAAAGTGTAGCATCTCATTTGTATGTTGAAATTTTGAAACTTTGATTTTATAATTATCCGTCGGGTAGAAATGGGGTGTTACACATTGCGTCAACTCCTAGAGGAGCACATTGCAAATTCTTTTCAATTCAAAGTATCCTATTAGTTAGGGTTTGAGAATCTTGTGTGGTGTACCAGGTTATAGACATTATTTAGTATCTCGGTTGCGCCTTACATGCCTAGGTTGACTTGAATTTGTTGAATGTTCAAGAGCATCTAATGTCCAGGCATTAACGATTGTGAAAGAGGTTGTTGTGAAGGCTGACCTTGACAAAACTGTTGGGTAGGTTCAAAGATCGCTAAGGCTTAGAAAGTTCCCTAATTATTTCTTGGAGGAGCAATAACTTCTTGCACATGAGCAAACAAAGAGGTCACTAGGACTGGATCCTCTTCTAGTGGAGGTGGAGGTGGAGGTGGAGTTTTGTTAGTTTCAACGAGTGCATCTGCGACTTAACCTGGGCGACAGATCTAATAATTTTTTAAGTTACCATGAACTATATAGTTCATTATTTGATTTGTTTGAGGAAGAGATAAATGTCTTGAGAGAAGAAGATCAGTCATATATCTTTGGTGAAGAGATTATGGTTTTCATAACGAAAATATGAAAATCAAGAGTCATTTTTTATATTAATATAAATGCTTTTAATTTGTCTAGGACCTACCATTGCGCATACATTGAAATTGAAATTTTTTATATTAAAATTAAACACGAGGATTTAAATAACAATAAATAATAAAGCATTGACCTAAATATGATAGGATTTGGAATTTGTTTATTTTTCCACGTTCATAATGCTGATTTTTAAAGATAAAAATAAACAAACAAAAAACAAAGACGAAATTACAAATCTATTTATGAAACAAGACAAAAAAAGAAATAACGAGAAGGAAACTTGCGGGAAAGTAATAAAGGTGAAAAGAAAAAACGAGAAGCAACAGTGAGTGAATAATTAATTAACACGCAACCATGTCGATAGAGTGCTGACAAAGAGAGAAGATCCCTCTTCAATTCTTCACTTGAAAACGATGCTTCTTTCTTAATTTTTGAAAATTAGACTATTTCATTCGTTCACGATGACGATACCAAGAACTCTGATCAATCTCAAGAACCAATTTCTATCACTTGTTTATTTTATTCTCAATATGCTTCGCTCCAAATTCAACTGGTTTTTACCTTCCAAACCCCACGCCGATCATCTTCTTCGTGCTTTTTCTCTTCCCACTCCTCTTCCCCAATGGCCCATAGGTAAAAACACTCACATCACATGTTTTACTTTTTAATTTATGTCTCTAATTATTGTTTGTATGTCGTGATAACTTTACTAATTTCAGGAGAGGGTTTTGCTTCTGGAATTGTGAACCTTGGTGAAATTGAAGTATCTAAGGTTACCGAGTTTGACTGTGTTTGGAACGGCAATGTGATTGTGGAGCCAAGTAAAGCTGTTGCGTTCTATAAACCACTGGGAATTCCAGATGGGTTTCACATCCTTGGTCACTATTGCCAACCTAGCTACAAGCCTTTATGGGGTTTTGTACTTGTTGCTAAACAAGTCGAAAATTCCTCATATAACATTTGCAACCAGAAAAAGTTACCGGCTTTAACGAACCCTATTGATTATACTCTAGTATGGTGTACTGATTCAGGAAGAAAGAAAATTGCTATGCCTGTTGATTCTGCTTACTTTTGGCTACCTCAACCTCCTGAAGGTTATAAGGCTCTTGGTTACTTAGTTTCTAACAGCCATGACAAGCCTGATTTAGATGAAATCAGTTGCGTTCGTGTTGACCTAACCGATAAATGTGAACCTTACTGCACATTACTTGATGCTGGATCTATAAACCCCCAGTTTCCGTTTTGGGTTTGGAACTTGAGACCCTGTGACCGCGGCATGTTAGGGACAGGAGTTTCAGTGGGGACTTTTTTCTGCAGTAGTTGTTGTTTGAATAAGGGAGACGAGTTACCTGTTGTGTGCTTGAAGAATTTGAATCCGACGCTACCGGCAATGCCACGGATTGATCAAATACATGCACTTATAGAGCATTATGGTCCTACTGTTTTCTTTCATCGTGATGAAGTTTATCTGCCTTCTTCTGTTGATTGGTTTTTCAGGAATGGAGCCCTTTTGTATCGAAAGGGTGTGTCTAAAGGCGAGGCTATTGATGAAGGTGGATCAAATTTGCCAGGTGGAGAAACAAATGATGGAGAATTTTGGATAGATTTGCCAAATGATGATATCAGAAAGGAGTTTATCAAACACGGGGACTTGGAAAGTGCTAAGCTTTATGTTCACGTGAAGCCAGCATTTGGCGGAACATTCACAGACATTGTTATGTGGATTTTCTGTCCTTTCAATGGACCCTCTACTCTGAAATTTGGAATTACAAACATGGCTTTTAGCAAAGTTGGTGCACATGTAGGTGATTGGGAGCATTTCACACTTAGAATATGCAATTTCAGTGGAGAGCTTTGGAGTATATATTTCTCACAGCACAGTGGTGGTAAATGGGTTGATGCACATGAGTTAGAGTATATTGATGGCAATAAAGCTATTGTGTACTCGTCGAAAAACGGACATGCTAGTTACCCTCATCCAGGAACATATATTCAAGGATCTTCAAAACTTGGGATTGGAATTAGGAATGACGCGAGTCGTAGTAGTCTGCGTGTGGATTCGAGTGTTCGTTATGAGGTTGTTGCAGCTGAGTATTTAGGAGATGCTGTGAAAGAGCCTCAATGGTTGCAGTATATGAGAGTGTGGGGTCCTAAAATTGTGTATGATTCAAAAACTGAGCTTGATAAAAAATTAAATGCTCTTCCTCTGAGGTTTGGGAATTCTTTTGGTAATTTGTTTAAAAAGCTTCCACTGGAACTGTATGGTGAGGAAGGTCCTACAGGGCCAAAAGAGAAAAATTACTGGATAGGTGATGAAAGATGGTGAATTCATGTATGTTAATGCTTCCATCACAGAGATTATTCAAATAAGCAATTCTTTTTGCTTATAGTGTTGTAATTGTATGGCTAGCTACTTGTGTACATTCTGTTCATATATAGAGTGAAAAAGGTTCTGTGATTGAGTTTAGTTTTGAAAAGTCAAAGAAATGAAGAAAAAATTAAATTTGCTCTCATTGAGAGTTGAACTCAAGACCTCCCGCTTACTAAACGGGTGCTCTAACCAACTGAGCTATGAGAGCTTGTTGCTTGAGTTCCTCAAATTACATTTTTAGTAATTTTATATTTCTGCCTCAATTGAATGAAATTACTTAGCATAGAAGCACATTGTATAATTTTCTCCTTAAAGGATGAAAAATTTTGTACACATTTTCTTAAGTTATATTATTACTCTGAAAACACACTTTACCATGTTTCATTATTCTTAACATGGTGATAGAAATTATTCTTAACATTACATTAATTGTTTTATAACCATGTTCCATTTCAAAAATAAAAAATGGTGATAGAAGACTAATTTATTGTCAAACTTTGATATTAAATGACTATTTAATCTATTCATCATTCGAAAGCTAAATCAGTAACAATCTAATCCAAAAAACTCAAACCTAATTTTGTTTTTAAAAAATACTAAAATGTTTTGAGAAACATACGTATCAAAATTTTCAACCGTTAACCACCAAAACATTAAATAATTGCATGTTTATAATCATCAATATGATCATAGAGCATTTTAATGTTTAGCATATCGTAATAAATTATAAATCCCTTTCATCATTTCTTATAAGCTAAGAAAATATAATTAATTTAGTTTAAAATAGAAATAATTAATTTATTAATAAAATTATTCTTAATTTATAAAATAAAAAATAAATTTTTAAAAAATTAGAATAATATAATACAATATTAAAGAGCACGATAAATTTTTGTTTTAGTATTTCATTAAAATTGCAAAATTTATAAGGTACATTATATTTCAAAACGATATTTTCTTATAAAATGACTTTTAATTTGAAGTGCTGGTAGTACAAATTATGCCCACAATTTCCCTAATTATGACATCTTTAGCTGTAATGTAACAAGCCACAATCATCCTCATCCCAAAATATTGGTGCACCAACTATTTCTTAGCCCTGCACTATATTTCACTGTTCATCATTTTTTACACCTAAATCGTATTTCACTGTTCACTAATATAATGAACAGTAAAATATTATAATATTAAATATATTATTTTAAAAAAATATTAAAAAATATTACTTTTATATTTGAATTAAATAATACTAATATAAAATTGTGTTATTAACCAACTTATAATTTTATTAACCAACTTTTTATATTATATTAACCAACTTTGTTTTCCTACTAAAAATTATTTTTACATCTGGATGATTATTAACCAAGTTCATAACTTCATTAACCAACTGTTTACATTGTATTAACCAACTTTTTACATTGTATTAACCAACTTTATTTTACTAGTAAAAATTATTTTTAATATCTGAACCTTTATTAACCAACTTCATCACTATATTAACCAAGGTTTTACATTTCATTAATCAAATTTGATTTACTATTAAAAATCATTGTGAACTCATTAATCAAATTTGATTTACTATTAAAAATCATTGTTCACAGATACTGTTCATAGACACTGTTCGCGTACTGTTCACATCACAATTCATGTACGGTTTTACTGTTCACAGTATTTGTGAACAGTGCATACGGTGTAGTGTAGGAAATGGTGTAAAGATAGCATACCTGTGAATTATTTAAACTAATTCTACTTTTAGCTTAAAAAACTACACTAGGGAATAGAAATGTTATTCTTACACCATTTCCTACACCTACACCGTATTTCACTGTTCAAATAACACAATGGGGACTAAAACTTATTGGCACCTCTGAATTATTATCTTGAAAATAAAAAATAGTTAAAATATCATTCACATCTTATTTGTACCATCTTAGATTACTTTGCTTAAAATGTAATCAAAATGAAAAGTTTCATAGTATATATTAATCCAATCAATAAATGGGTTGGTCAATTCTTTCCATAAGGACCAATTGAGTAAAAAATGGTTTTCCACAAGAGGGAACAACATTAGAGATCAAAAGATTATACTTCTGGTGTGAGGTTCTTTTCATGGCACCTATTCTTTGAAGAGGTTAGACAATAGCATTAGGATACAATCACAGAGAAGGTAGTAATCCTTCTGTTTTAGTATTCTTGACAGCTCCTATTCTGTGAGGAGGCCACACAACATGAGTAACCCTTCCTCGAACTAGACCCAAGGGAACCTGCAAACAAAATTGTTGACCAAACTATTACAGGTTTCAAAGAAAAATCACATGCCATCGCATTCGTACCACCCACATTACAGCATTAACAAATTCCACAACAGGGCATCAATAGAAAATTTCTGGTAAGCCTAACATTGTAGTACTTACTCCTAACTACAATAACGACTATGTGCTGTTTATGAAAATTAATTTAAAATAACAATTTTAGCGAATGAGTGACATATTAATAGGCTGATATTAAGCTTTGACTAGGTGGGCCAAATGATAGGACTATTGGGTAGTTTTGGACAATATGAAAGATGTGGAATGAAAATTACTAAAATGATCCACTGATGAAACTATTGTGAACATCATTGTGCTTAAATACATTACGCAATGCAATTTAAGGATACAAAATTAACCAAAAAAACTTTTAGCCCCCATTGCTTTTGCTTTGAAATAAGTCAACAAAACTGTTATTGAAATAATAGAAGCTACACTAGTCATGTTTTGCATTGTAATTCTTATGAGCTATGATTTCTAATTTTCTAGTGCTAATGCAAAGAAATGATGAGGTTTTTCATAATTCAATACTAAAATGGTTTTTAATAAAGACTTAGTTTTCTTGCTTCAATTTGCATATCTTAACATTGTCATGCTAGAAACTCAAAGAGGCAATAACAACTTACAGATCCATATGATTTTGAATCCATGCTAGAAGATGCATTGTCTCCCTCAACCCAACAATGTCCTTCCGGAATCCTCAGTACATCATTGTTATGACGAGTAACAAACCACTCGTTCGGTAAAGCAAGTATTCTCTTTATGTGTGTCTCCTTGTAATTTAATGGTGAACTACAAAAGTTTCAGGTTGTGTCACGTCATTAACAACAAACAGTAACTCAGGTTTCAATTATAAATTCAGATAAAACAAATTTTATCTTTTTTGTTAGTTCAATATCATAAACTAGAACATGATTATACAAACCATATGTCATTAATTTCTATAACCAAATCAGATATATAGAGTAGATAACACAATGAACCATCCAATCTCAATAGCTTCTAAACAAACACAATATTAATCCAAATACATGTCTTCCATTGTTAAAATAATATGAAGGTTCATAGTGGCTAGTTCACTTAGTTCTACCATTACCTGTTGAACTAATTAAACTAAATTCCAGCGATTTGGCTTATTTGAGCAAGTAGTACGCATTAATGAGACTGTTTGGGAGAACTTATAGAAAAAGCTTATGAAATGTCTAAAGTTGGTTTCAATTTTTTTCTCATAAGCTCTCAAAGATAGCTTATGAAAACAACTCATAACTTATCTAAAAACAACCTGAATTTATTTTAACTTTGTCATAAAAATAGCTTATACAATAAGCACGTATACGATTACATGAAAAAGGATGACGAACGACATTATTACCGGAAGATAACGACGTCACCATGTGAAAACTTGTACTTCTGAAGGCAAAATCTCTCAACCAAGACATAGTCATCTGCCATATACAATCAATGATCAAACCTCAATTAAATGAAGTAAAATCCTATAAAAGCGTTTATGAAGAAATGTATCAGAAAAAAACCTGTAAAAGAATCAGATTTAGGGTTAAAAGTGGGAGACATGGAGCCACCACGAACCGGAACAACGGTCACATAACGATCGGATACAGTGACAGTAATGAGACCAATTGTGACGAATTTTTTAGTAAAATTCCATAGAGAGTTTATTGTTCCCATGTATGTATGTCAAATGTAGACCATCTGAACCAAACCAAAGCAAGATGAAAATGGTGAATGAAAGTATAATGAAGAAACGGAAAAATGAAAATTGAAATGAAAATTACACAGTGCCGGAAGCAAAAATTGTGGCAAACAAGATTGATGGAATGGAAGATCCGCCTGACGGCGGCGACTGGGCTCTTTCTTATTCGATGGTGGGAGCTGTTGATGTTTCTTTTAGGGTTTTACTTTTTTTTTTTTTACTCTTGTACATTTTTTAATTGAGTTCTTTTTCACTCTCTAAACCTTTTTCACATCTCATCTTTAATTCTATATATCAGTTCATTTATGTTAAATGTCATATAAATTTTAAGAGTTTAAAGGTAGTGCACTGTCGGGGTAAAAAAATATTATACAGACATTCAATCAGATTATTTTAAAGTGTCAAATCATAACAGTATTTTAAAAATAAAAGTATGATGTGGCGGGATACACGTCTGTCATTGGTTGACAATGTAAAAATATTTTACACTTTCGGTGTATATTTCTTTTTCTCAAACTTTAATTTAAATTATTATTATTCAGTATATGATTGAACAAATAATTTTAATAAAATTTGTGTAAATTTGTGATCACTTAGAATTGAGGATGAAAATTTGTGTTATCTTATGTTGTACAATTCTCCTTTTTATAGTAAGAACAGAATTTTTTATAGACAATTAAACTATTTAATCAGTAAATAATTACATAATGCACAATAATGCAGAACCTTCGTGTTTAAATGACAATCAAATATATGCAAAATTATTAGTTTAAATATCATCGAATTTGTTAATTAGAAAATTATGGCATTGACGTGTCATGAATTTTATAAGTATCAGTAAGTTGAACATATGCAGAGACATGAAACAAATCGATAATTATGCAATCATACGTTTCTCTGGTTTAATGACAATTGGCTTCTATGTTCTCCGTTCTTTCTTGGTATATGAGATTTGTTGTAATTTGCATGACACTTGAATTATAAGCGCGCAACGAAGTTTGTTTTGTTTGTGAATAACCAAGTTCTTAAAGAAGAGCATGTAACCAAAAAATCTTAGAGCATGTTGTAGACATGGGCCGATATTTTGTTTCAATAGAAGATTTGAAACTGATATTCTTATTTCTTGCATTTCCATAAGATAAAGGCAACTCCTAAAAAACATACATCAACCAGTAATAGACTTCTCAATCAGCGCCGATGTATGCTTGAAGTTGTATTGATGCACTTGTAGAAAAGAAAATACCTTGTTTGGAAGTGGTTAGTAAATATCTAATGATCCATTGTATTGCCTAAACATGCAAGTGTCTAGGATTTTGCATAAGTTTATTAACCGTGTGAACAACAAATTAGATATCGAGTATTGTGATAATTAGTTAGATAAGACATCTAATCAACTTTCGTTAAAAAGATGGATTTGTATGAGTTCTCCATCATCCCTCTATAGCTTTACATTAACTTCCATAACAGTATCATGTGGAATTGCATCACGGAGATCGACTGGTTAAATTAGATCTTGAGTATGTTTGTGATGAGTGACAAAGATAAATTTTTGTTGGAAGTTTACTTCTAATCCCAAGAAATATGTAAGTTGTCCAAGATCTTTCATGTGGAAAGTTGTATACAACAATTGTTTGATTTTAGTGACACTCTATTGATTTGAGCCAGTAATGATAGCGTCGTCCATATAAAGAATAAGTATCGCAATTCCTTTTGAGATTTTTTATAGAAATGCATATGGATTATAGCTATTTCGGATAAAGGAGAAGTCAAACAGTGTTATTCTAAACTTTTCAAACCACACTTTTGGTGTCAGTTTTAGTCCATACAAATAACAATTTAGTTTGCAAACATTATTAGGTAACAAGGGCATATTAATAGAAAGTTTGAAGTAGACATCTTCTTTAAGGTCACATGGAGAAAGACAATTTAACATGTAGCTGATAAATTTGTCTGATTTTCCTCTAGTGCCAAAAGTTCGGCTTATGTAGCATCCTGCTAACATTTATGCTTTATAATCTGTTTATATGAAGAAGGAATAGGAATAAATGCTAAAGTTGTTGTGAAAGATAATGGATTAGAAAAATCATACTTCTTAGGTGGTTTACAAAAGAAGAGTATTGCGACGCAATGAGGCTAGTTTTTACTGAAATGTAAGATCAACAACCAGAGAATGATCGAAAAGTGGTGATAGTACAGTTAGAAGTCTTTAGTAGACCAGGAAAGGTTGATGTGTTTGTTCTTCTACAAAAATGTTAGAAAATAATGGCAAAACACATTTTTTTTATTAAAGAATGAGTGTCTTTATTAGTAGAAAAAAAATATGTATTCTCTTAAAATATGACATTTCTATAAACTTGAATCCTAGGGAATGTAGGATCATAACATAAGAAACCTCTTTAATGAGATGAGTATCCAAGAAAAACACATTTAAAAGATTGAGATGTGAGTTTGGTGTAATCTTGTAGTAAAAGAAAAACATAACAAACACAATCAAAAGTGTGAAGGGTCAAATAATTAGGGGCCTTATAAAAGAACTATAAAAAAAGAGAATAAAAACTGTGAAGGGTGAAATAGTTGGTGGCTTACCAAAAAACAAGAAAAGAGAAACTTTAAATGACATCGATACCCCTTATAATTTTAAAATAAACACTAACATCCCAGTTGGTCTATTAAATTAGTATCGACACTCCCTCTAATTTTTAATGACAATTGAAAATTATATGTATAGATAAGATTTATCTACAATTTTTAGCTTATCACTAAAAGATTCTATTGGTATAGGGAAACTTATGAGAGGTTAGTGCATATTTTAAAATTAGAGAGGGTGTCTGTGTCATTTTAACAAATTTCAAGAGAGGTGAATGTATTTTCACTTATTTTTTTATGTCTTGTGATTAACCTACCACTCACATGCTGCAGTTATATATTACAAGAATTTTACTACAATCTCTTGTAAAGAAAATAAAAGTATAAAGTAACCTGATATCGATTGAGGACAACCAGGATTTAGGCACACAACTTGTTAGGAAATTAGGCAAAACTTTCCCATATTGTCAAATTTATGAAAGAGCAAAATAACGCGAAAACACACTAAAACTAATATAAAGTGAAATATATAAAATGTTTAATAACATACCAACCAATCTCTCACAAAACCCATAACTCAAAATTGTGTTGGACGCGTAAGACACGCTACTACTTGTTGGCTCTAAATTGTGTTGTTATATTGTTTTACTTTTGGCTTCATTTATAGGGAGCATGGAGGCTAAGCTTCGTTGCTTTCTATTCCTAAAATTATGCTTCTCCATTTAAAGTTTTGTGGTATTTTAAAAAAGATAGAAAGCTAACAATTCATTATTTCTAGAATTTTTCAATAATCTGCTACTTGAAGATTTATTTCAATATATCTTCACACCCCAATCAATGCAACAATCTTCTCTGGTCTTTTATTTTAGCAGACCAACTTTAGTTTGTCAATGGTAACCACCTTTTTAACATGTTTGATGGGTTTTTGCTTCCTGCAATATTCCTCAGTGTTAGCACCCCATCTCTCAAGTAAGGACCCGGTGAAGTGGTAACGCATATCCATGTGTTTTGTCTTAGAGTGAAATGTTGAATTCTTTGCCAAATGTATTGCACTTTGACTGTTAGTATGCAAAACACTTTTCTCCAAGATGAATCCCAACTTTATTAGCAATCATTGAAGCCCTAATAACTCTTTACTAGCTTCTATTATAGCCACATACTTAGCTTTTGTAGTGGATAAAATAACAATCTTCTAAATCTGTGATATCCAACTGCAGATTATAGTACAAACAGTAAAAATGTAACCGGTGGTACTTCTTCGATGATTAACTTCACCTCTGAAGTATGCATCTATGTAGTCTTGTAATTTTAACTCTCCTTTCCCAAAGTAGAGACACTTCTTTATGGTTCCTTGTAGATAAATCAAAATCTACTTGATTGTTTCTCAATGTTATTTTCATGGATTCGCCATAAACCTGCTTAGAACTCTCCTTGCATGGCCAATGTCTGGCCTAGTACACACCATTGCATACATCAAATTTCATATGGCTGAAGCATATGGAATCTTAGCCATGAATTTTCTCTTCCTCCGTCTACGGGGACTAGTCCTTGGATAAGCGAAAATGACTGGCCAATAGTGTGCTTATCGGTTTGACCTTTTTCATTTTGAATCTTTTCAAATCATAGTTGATGTACTCTACCTGAAATAACTGTAAAATTTCTCTTTGCTTATCTCTCGTGATTTGTATTCCAATAATCTTCTTTGTTGAACCCAAATCCTTCATGTCAAATTAGAAAAATGATATAACTGGATAAATATCTCTTGAAGAAACAATAATGGTTGAATTTTCACTTTTGGAAACCTTCCTTGTCCATAAAGCTTTCAAACTTTCTATGCCATTGTCTTGGAGCTTGTTTCAAACCATACAAGCTCTTCTTTAATCTGCACACCATATTATGTTTTCTACCTTCAGGTTGGTGAATGTAGATCTCCTTATCTAAGTCTTCGTGAAGAAACACGATATTCACATACTCAAGGTAGAGCTCTTTGATGGCTACAATACTTTGGACAAACCTAATAATATTGAGCTCCATACCCCATGGTTGAATTTCTTCCTCTTGCCTCTGTATGTAATACTGAAAGGATGATGATTCACCCAACTCTCTCTGTAGGATCTCTTCACTGAGAACTAGATCACGAACACCATCAAATTTCATCTTTGTACTTCCCAACGAGCTACTAACAGTCGCGGCATTAACACTTAACTTATCTGATAAGGAAGACAAAAGTATCAATGGTCGTGCCTCATCGTCAAACTCAATTCCAACTTAATTAAATTGTGTTGTGATAATATTGAGTTTATTAATATGTTGCACAATTGATGTGTCTTTTGTCATCCAAAGTATAAATAAATGTTTCATTAAATAAACTTTATTTGATGTTGAAGGCTTTTCATACATGCTAGAAAAAGTCTTCATAAGACCAAGAATTATCTTCTCCTCTGCAATGTTAAAAGCAACATTTTGAGATAACGGCAATTGGATAACACCAAGTGTTTATCTATCGAGAATGATCCACTCATCTTCCTTCATCGAATCTGTCTTATTTTCCATGAGAGGTTATTGTAGCTTTTTCTGATACAGATAATCTTCAATTTGCATCTTCAAAAAGTTAAAGTCTGCACCATCAAACTTTTCTATTTTCATTTTTCTTTTGTCATCTGCAATTACTCCCACTTAAATCTGACTTTCTCATAATTGTCTCTGAAAATTTCTTCGAATCACCGTGCTTTAGAACAAATTTGTAAAAAATTGATAACGTCGACCAAATTTTACAAGGAAGACAAATGAACCCCATGAAGCATTAACATCTCTTCCAGTATTTTTCAAGAATAACCAAATGGATTTTTTACACACATATTTGTGCGGGTCCTTAGCATCAAAATCAAATTCATTCCTTTGACTAATATCATTCAAAGCAAAATAGGTTCCTTCAGAGTAGGGGTGTGCAAAAATGTGGTTAACAAAACTATATTACTAAACTGAATTGCATTGCACCATAAAAAAACCGAACCACTTATATGATTAATGAACTGAACCATTTAATTCAAACAATTCTAATTCAGTTTTAAAACCGGTTCATAACCAATTTTTTTTTATAAACTGCTTTAATTATATAAATAAGTTTTTGAAAAACTATTGAGAGTAGAAAAAAATTGAAAATAATAAAAAAAAACAATTTTCCCCAAATTTAGAAAAGGATTAATAGTCATTTACCCCCCCTGCAATATAGGTGACTTTTGATTTACCCCCATTTAAAAAAATAATTTTGAATTATCACCCTGAAATTTTAAAATTCTAAGTCTTTTGCCCCTAGGTAGAAAAATTACCCCCTTGTAAAATATATATATTTTTATTTACCCCCCTGGTTTTTACACGCTTAGGGGGGTACCCCAAAATTTCAGGGGGGTAATCCAAAATTATTTTTTTAAAGGGGGGGTAAATCAAAACTCGCCAATATTGCAGAGGGGTAAATGATTATTAATCTTTAAAAAAAATGAATTTTTGTTTATCTTAAAATTTTGTTTCGAAAAATAAAAAAAAAAAGTTTATTTTTTTTATTTAGGATTTTTTTCCGAAAAATAACAAAAATTTAATCATGTGGAATGTATTTCTTTAATCAATTGAGAATATAAAGGTTTGGGTATGATTATTTTGGCTACCACATGCTCAACAAAATTAATTTCTTATATAAAAAACTTTCAAGTGCTTGTTGTATTTTGGAGCGTATTAATTTCTTTGGTTTAAATGCACTTTTGGTCCCTCTACTTTGGACTTTTTATACTATTAGTCCTCCTATTACTAAACCTGCGATTTTGGTCCCTTAAGTTAGATGCACTTTACATTTTTGTGGTCTCCCTCCACTTTTGCAGACGTGACATTGATGATTGGGATTAAAAAATTATTTTTAATTACATATTATTGGTGACTAAGATATTTTAATATTTAATAATATTTTTAATTAATTTAATATTTTTTATTAGAGAATTAATAGTTTAAATTATTATTTAATTAATTAAAATTTTGAAGGAACATATATCTAACTCATTGGTGAAAGTATTTAGGGCCTGTAGCACATTTTGTAGCAACATATATCTGACTTCCAAAAGCCCACTTCCATCCCAACTTATTTAAGTGATAGCTCATACTTGATCAAGCTTTATAAACCCTTGAATTATAATAGAAATAAACAATGTGAGACTCAATACTGCTACTGCAATTAAGAAAAAGGACAAGATCATTGCTCTCTCCCGCACGTTTTGTTGATGTGCTCAGACCATAAAAACATTCACTCACTAATTCTTTTTTCCATTATTTTCTGGTCATTCTTCATCCTTTACTCAATCACATTTAAACCTGTATTTACTTTCAGGTTTTTCAATCACATTTAAATCTTCATCCTTTTATAATACACCCATGCAAATATTTTTCAAGTGAAATGTCTACACCTTCTGTACCCAAACTCAAACTTACACTTTTAGGGTCTCTTTGATACAAGAAAATGTATATTTTAATTAGAAGTTACAAAAGTGTCACCTTAGTAAATGTTATCTGCTCTAGCAGCTGCAAGAGAGGACATTTTCCCTCTCCATCATTTCATGTTCAAGTAAAAACTACCCCATCATTTACAACACAATACCATAACCTTTCCTTGAAAAAAACCTCACCACCACCATTAACAACCTTAGAAAACAATCATCATCTTCTTCTACACAACGACCAATCACCTTTCTCATACTTTTTCTTTGTATGTCTCGAAGACTTCATCTTTCTTAATTGCTCCATTTCTTTTAATAATGGGTCTCCATCATGGGACATTTGGATTGGCTCGTTTTTAGCTTGAATAGGATCACTTTTCATACATTCTGCTTTGTATATGATAATGTGGTAATATTATTAGCAAGAAAATGCATTGATGTTCATGTTCATTAGAAGGATTTTAAGTTACATTTATGGTACACTATCTTAAGAAAATTAATTCCTCAAACTGTGTTTGAAGACAAATGAAGTTCATTATATATGCCAATGTTGTTCATTATTCTTCCTAAGTTTTATGGCAAAATGATACTTATTCTTAGTGTGAGAAGACAGTGTTCTGCTATGCATTTGAAAGAGTTTTGATTTTGGATGTATAACAAAGTCCCACATCGTTTTTTCAACAAATAAAACTAATACTTATAAAGAGCATTCACACATGGCATGTTGAATCATGAATATTGGCTACTTTAGATTAGATAAATGGGCTTAGGCCAAATAAATCTATTTTAGAATTTATAATTTATAGTAATTAACTTCTAAATAAATTTCTTAAAATTATTAAAAAAAAAAACACATTAATTAAAAGAAATATTAATAAAATAAATTATCATTAATTAAAATATATAATTAATTTAATTAAAAAGTATTAATAAATAAATAATCTAGTCATCAATGCCATGTCATTAAAAGTAAATTTTTAATCTTAATCATCACTGCCACCTATGCAAAAATGGAGGGGGACCAACAAAATGCAAAGCACACCAAACTAAAGGGACCAAAAACACAAGTTTTGTAATAGGGGGACTAATAGTGTAAAATGTCCAAACTAGGAGGACCAAAAGTGCATTTAAGCCAATTTCTTTTTATCAAGTTGCAGTTAGTGATTTACTATCTAAAGTGGGTATAGTTGTTCTGTATAAGCTGCTGTGAATTTTGTGTTGCAATTTGATTTTAAAGGAATGATAAAAAGTTAAATAATTAAAGACTAGGGAGAATCGAAATCGTACTCAATGAATATTTCAGAACAGATCAATAACCATAAAAATTTGCAAAATGAATATGGATATAAATTTTAGTAATTATTCGTTAAAATAAATTGACATGAGTTACGAGTAATTTAGTAACCAATCTATCATATATATATATATATATATATATATATAATCGTACCTGGATCAGACAGGATTTGGTGGCCAGCAACGTCTTGTGGACTTCAGCTCCGGTGAGGTTGAAAGACGTGGGGGGGGGGGGGGTATCTGCAAGGTACTCTGACGCTCAAGTAAGGCAAAGGTCACAAGTAAAAGCAAGTACAGAAGAGGTTAGAGTGTATGAGAGTGTGTAACCTGACCCTCTCAAGTGAGAGGGTGTTTATAGAGAGTCCCCCAGCGCGGGGCCAACGGTTACTTGCATTGGGCTGGATTGCCAGGCCCAATCCAAGTAACTGCTAGGGCTTACGTGGCATAGTGAAGACCAGCACGTGGTCTTCGCCCTGGGGTAACCGTTCCTAGATCTCCGGAATTAGGGCAGACCGATTCCATCGGGAGTGGGTGGTTACATGAGAACGTGTTCTCGCGGGGAGGAGTCTTGCGTGTCGGGGAGAGACGTGTCCTCACGGGGAGGACTCTTATGCCCAAAAGGAGATGGTTCCTCGTGGGGAGGAGCACCTGAGGGTCGAGGAGGAGCGAGCTCGGAGAGGCTTAGCGCCCTGCCCGGTGCTCTATGTCGTGCGCGTGCTCGACCATGTTGAGGAGGCATGTGCCCGATATTGGTCGTGCTAAGAGGCCTTTGTTGGGCCATCCCAGGACGTGTGAGTTGGGCCTGCTCGATTGAGGGGCAGACCTCGGCCCAGTCCAGAATAGGAGCCCCCCAAGTCGTTGCTCTGAGGTGTCAGGGTAATGACTTTAGGGTCAGCACTATGTCGAGGACGTGTCCAATCGGGGAAGGAACCCTAAACGAGGAACAGTTGGTAAACCGGGCAGAAACAAATAGATCTGCCCGCGCTAAACTGGCCGCGGATGGGCGATGTCGCGGGGATACGAGGAGTATGAACCGAGGTGAATGAAAAGACGTGTTGGGGAATGAAAAGATGTGCCTAGGGAAGTGTGTGCCACGTGTCACACCTCATCATTGCCTAGGGCGGCTACGCTAGGGTAGCGTAATCGATTGCCTAGGAAATCCTCGAGTCTCGTGAGGAGCCTATAAAAGGGCTCGAGTTCGTGTCAGTTGCACGTTTCCACCTTTTTCGCTCCCCTCTTCTTTCTATCTCCGTCGCTGCTCCACCGTCGTTCACCGCCGTACGTCGCCGTATCTTCTGCTCCGGTCAGGCTTCTACCACCGTTCCAAGTAAGTTTCTGATATCTTTCTTTTCCGTTTTGCTTTCCGTTTGTGGTTTTCTGGTGAACTGATGAAGTTCCCGATAATCCCTTGAGAGTTCCGGCCGGGAACGGCGGGACGTTCCTAGGGTTCCGGTAGGATTGACGGAGGCTTGGGATGAATATCCCGAGGACTTGATGAATACCCCGAGGACATGCGATGAATGTCACGGGGAAGTGAGATGAGAGGATTGGAGACCCGAAGAAGGGACGGGGTAACGGCCTCGGGCAGTTCGCCGTGTCCCCGAACATTTTCTTTGCTCTCGCTGCCCTTTCACTTGATTGGCGGTGGAAGGGTGGATTTGGTCGCGGCCAACGAATTCACCTATTTCCTCTATTTTTCAGGTAAAAAATGACCGTGAGGGTTCCGAGGATTCTCCAGATAGACACTGAACCCGACGTGGATGGACCCGCTCAGATCCCTGGGGAGGAGCTCGTGTGTCCGGCCGCCGAATGGGCCGGCGAGGAGCCTCTGCGCATAAAGTCACGTTTCGCTGCCGACGACACGGACGCTTTCGCCTTCGTCGAGAACGTCCCTGAGGGCGAAGAGGCGAAGTGGACGGTTTTCAGCCTCGGGCACACCACCGCATCTGCTCGAATTACCGTGGGTTAAGGTTCCCCATGTATGAGTTTGCCTTTAAAGAGGCCGGTATTCGTCTCCCCTTCAACAGCTTTCAATTGGGGGTTTTCAACCGTCTGCACTTGGCACCGTACCAGCTTCACCCTAATGCGCTTCCCTTCATGCTGGCATTTGAGATCGTGTGTGACCACTACGCCAAAAATGATTTTAGGCAGCGCACCTTAGACAGCGCTTTTTTCCAAAAGCGCTGCTATAAGTTAAATAAAAAATAAAACACGGAAAGTATGTACGAAATTGTGTAAAAGTGCTGCTAAAAGGCCCGCCTTAGACAACGCTATTCAAAAGCGCTGCTAAAAGACCTACCTTAGACAACACTTTTCAAAAGCGCTGCTAAAAGTCCCACTTAGACAGCGCTTCTCAAAAGCGCTGTTAAAGGCCCATGTACGAAGCACTGCTAAAGGCCCATATTAGAAAGCGCTTTACTCAAAGCGCAGCTAAAGGCCCAATTAGAAAGCGAAAACGCTGCTAAAAGCACTTATTAGACAGCGCTTCACAAAAGCGCTGGCTAAAGTCGTTTAAAATTAAAATTAAAAAACAGATTCTATTCATTCTTTCTATTCTCAGAACTATTTCTCTTCTCTCGCGAAAAACCCTAAACCCAGAAAAAATCTTCTCTTCTTCTCTCACGCACCTCCGTCCTCTCCATTCCTTCATAAACCCAAAAAAACCCACAATCAGAGGAAGAAGATAGAGTTGCAATCTTTTAACTGAAGCTTTTTCACGGTATACTTTTTCTTTGTTTTCATTATCAATCACAGGTAATCACCACTTAACTATTTGTTTTTGTTTTGAAAATATTGTCTTATTATCCTATTTATTTTGTTATACTTCTAATTCAGTTTTCCTGGTTTTATCATATATCTACTGTCTGTCCAATTTAGTTTTGGAGCTTTGCATCATTTACCGAAAAGGGCCGAGGTATGCATTTCTTCTTCATCCTTATAGCGTGACTTGAAGTACCTGGGACCCAATCTATTAAATTTTTAATTATGACACTTGAGGATGATGTTGATTTTGTCCCTGCTATTGTCACATGTTTAGTAGTTTTAATTAACAGTTTTTCTATTGGGGTGAAATTTAGTAAATATTTTAATGGGTTGTTCAATATCTTTCATTAGTCAATTCAAAAGGGAGGTAGGGTTCTGTGTTTGTTTAGGAACTGTAACGTTCCCCATCCTGGGTTCCACAATCAAAGGAACTGTAACGTTCCCCATTTTCTGACTCTGTTGATGTTGTTGTTCTGAACTCTATGTTTTTTGTTTGTTTAAAGTTTAATTCCGATTTGTTCTGTTCTGTTGATTGTGGAAAGAAAACAAAACGAAATAGTAGAACTCAATAAGAGTGTCGACTAATTCAGTGTTTCAGTAAAAATGTTTATGAGTTTTCGTTGGAATTTTAACTATTACAATCTCTTATTACAGGTTAGATGGCTAGTAACGAGGATCACCCACATGATGATTTTATTCATGATGGAGATGAGACCGGTAATGCAGTGGAAAGGGAAATTAGAAGAGGAATAACAATTATGAAGAGACTCATTCGTGATAAAGATCGAGGCATAAAACATGATGTGCATTGGAGTCTAGATAACCAACTAATTGAGGCTAACGGTTCAACGTTGACAAGTTATATTGGTTCAGTTGCAAGGAGAGAAGTTCCAATTACTTGTGATGATTGGAGAAACAAAGCGTTGAAAGACGCTAAAGACAAAATATGGATTGAGATACAGGTACCATATGTGATGTTATTTGTTTTTAATGACGATTATGTATTTAAATTACTTATACTAACGCACTCTGTGTATGATTTTCGTAGAGGTATTTCAACATTGATGATACCAGAAAATATTATATACTCGGATTGGTCGGAAAAATACATAGAGGGTTTAGATCTTTTTTATCAAACAAGTTTCTTAAGGATGCGGATAAAAAATTTATTGATGCAGAGCTTCCACAGAAATATGCAGATTTGATTACACCTCATGAATGGAAAACTTTTAAATCCAAATGAAAAACCCCAGAATTTGAGAGTGTAAGTGACATAAATCAGCAACGAGCATCAAGTCCCGTGTATCCATACAAAAAAGGGCGTATGGGATATGCACGCTTACAACAATCTATAGTAAGTATCTATAAATTGCAATGATATACTTGTTCATCATGAGTTATTTTTTATCATGTTATTTGGCTTAATGTGTAGTTAACAAAGGAGAAAAGTTCTGAAACATCTCTTCCGGAACATGTTTTGTGGAAGGAAGCCCGTGTGGGTAAGGATGGAGTTGTTAAAGAAGATGTTCAACAAATTTTTGAGAAATGTGTAAGTATAACATTATTGCTTGAATTAAATCAAAAGTTTATTAACATATAATTAAGTCAAATTTTCGATATTCATATGAATTTCAGGAGACTCTATCTCAGTCTATATCTCCAGATGAAGACAATGAATGCAGGAGCCTACTTAGTCGAGCATTAGATGTTCGTGAGTATTCTGGTCGTGTGAGGGGTAAGGGATATGGGATCACTCCAACATCCTTGAAAAAACCAAAGAAAAAAATGGCTAGCAATAAAGAACTGGAGGAAAAGTTGGAAGCATTACAATCTGAAGTTCGTGAATTGAAAAAGGAAAAAGAAAGAGATCAAGCTTCAGCTTTTAAAGATACTAGTGAGAAAGATAGTATCAATTGTAATTTTCAACCGAATATTCCCGAGGTAATTATATATATTATTATGAAATTAAATTAGCTTAATTTATTTAATTGACATATATAAACATTAACAATGTCATATTTATTATTGGTTTTAGGGCATTTCCCGTTGTCAACTCTATTTATCGTCACCGACTTATCGGATGGTTGGCAAGGGAAAAGTGCATAACACTTTGGGAGAAATGTTTCACCATAAACCGCTCCCCACTGGATTTTTGAAAGTATCGATTGATATTTTTTTAGAGGGGGATGCCTTATTACCACTACCTGACGATGTTTCGGATGCAACATTGTTGGGAGATGCAATAGGATCATTTGTTGCATGGTCGTCAAGCCTCATTTGCCTAGATGATAAGGTAAGCTTAAAACCATTATGAACCTTTGGGTATTCAAATTTTTTACGGAAATTTTACGTACATTTTTTTGACATGGTAATGTTAGACTCCAACAAAATCCAAATCAAATGATAAGGGGATTATGCGGCAAACTGAGTCAATTGCATCGAGAAAAGAGGTACAACACAATTATATGATATTTATGCATGGAAAATATTAATTAGTGATCTTATACTTCACCTAACTAATTATATGATATTTAGATTCAGGCTAAAGAGATTGAACAAGTCAGTAGGGGTAAGATGCCTGAAATTAGCAACATTCCCACACAAACAAAGGGTGTTGCTAAGTAGACCGCGGCTAGAAAAGTACCTACTTCTCAGTATAGGTCGCGCCTTCAGACATGTTTACTTATAACAGATATTCCGGATGGTGGTACTCGGCTTATACCTATGGAGGAAGGTATTTTTGGTTTTGAATATTCGGAAACAATTGGTAGAGAGGATATGGAGCAAGTTTTTAAACATTTGGAAATAGGCATCGGTGTTGTCGATACATACATTAGGTATACTCCGATCAACTTTGTTTAATTAATTAAACAATTTATGTACTCATTTCAAATGAATAGTCTAATATGTTAATGATGTTTTTATTTAAGGTTTCTGTATGACAAATTGATGCGCCCGCGTGGATTGGAACAAAGATTCGTTTTCTTATCTCCCATGACTATCAACTCATGGTTAATCCTACAGAAACCAGATGAAGTCATACAATATGTACTCGGTTTATTTATGGCCAGCAAAGATACAGAAAAGTTATTCTTTTTACCATATAATACTGGCAACGGGTTAGATTTTCATTCTAACTTCATCTATTATAATTTTTTGTTTTTTGAAGTTGTGTAGAAAGTTTCCATCTAACCTTTGTTTAATCTTACAGTGGACATTGGTTGTTGGTGGCAATTAATCCGATAAGAGAAATTGTATATTATCTGGATTCTTTACACAATGATCAAGCAACATACCCAGATATGAAGAAGTTGATTGATACGTAAGTGAGATTGTTCTAAATATTCGTGTGTATATTTATTTATTTATGTGACATGTTCTAAATATTCGTTTATATTTTATTAGCGTTATACAAGTTTTTCGATCACAAAGAGATATTCAAGTTCCAAAGAGCAAAGCCAACAACATTACATGGATTAGAGTGGAGGTATATTTTCATAATTTTGATTATATTAGTGATGATACTTGATAAAACTAGTTAAGGGGTATATCCTGATATATATCTGTATTTTCTTTCCATATGTAGTGTCCTCGTCAGCGCAATGGAATAGATTGCGGATATTTCATGTTGAGGTTTATGAAAGAAACTCTTCTTTTGGATCGAATATATATTCCATCCAAGGTATGGATTTCTAACTTAGGAATTATTTTAATATTTACCACATGTCTCATATAATTAAATAGTTTTAGCTAAATCATACTATGTTATATTATTATGTAGTACTTTGATGAATTCAAATGTGCTCATTACTCAAAAAATCAAATGGATGAACTTAAGGAGGAATGGTGTCAATTCATTATTGAGCTGAGAGTTTTATAAGGTATATTGTCTTTCATTAGTATATTGAGAATTTTGAGTATATATAAGTTTGAGTTTTGATGAGATAATATGTCATCATTAGTATCTTAAATTGTGTTGCAATGTTGTTGTTGTTTGTTATAGAAGGTTGGAATCATAAATTGTGTTGGTGCTACCAAATATTGATTGATATCTTGGACATAGAAGGTTGGAATCATATACTGATTTTCATAGACACTTGGTAATATTCAATAACTCATGATCATTTGTTGACATTTTTGGCAATGCTTGCAGCTTGAATATCAGATTTGGCAATGCTTGCAGCTTGAATATCAGATAAGAACAATGCCTTCTTTGTTTTCTTCTATATTTTGTCTAATGTTGTTGTTGTTTTGTTTCAGGTTATATATGCAGATGTAGAAGATAGAGCTAACAAGTTCATTGTTGTTGTTTTTTAGCTTGAATATCAGATTTTTTGTAGCTAACAAGATATATGAATTGTTGTTGTTTTTTAGCTTGAATATCATCAATTTTTGTATATCTAAATTATTGGATTAAAGATGTATATATAAATAGACAAATTTGGTGCATATTTATTGGATTGAAGCTCTAATTTATGAAAATTTGGTGCAAATTCTAAATGCATATTCTGGTGCAAAATGTGGTGAAAACCTGGTGCAAAATATGGTGATAATCTGGTAAATATTTATTGTATATATCAAACAACGCTTTTTTTAAGTTTTATATATAAAAAATTTCGTGGACATTAGACAGCGCTTCAAAGAAAAAAGCGCTGCCTGAAGTGGGGATTAGACAGCGCTTTAAATAAAAAGCGCTGCTTAAAGTAGAGAATAGACAACGCTTTTAAAGAAAAACGCTGTCCAAAGCAATGCCTAAAGATAACCAAAAGCGCTTTCTAAAGTCAAAGCGTTGCCTAAAGGGGTTCTTTAGACAGCGCTTTTACAGACAAAGCGCTGGCTAAAGTGAAAAACAGAAAGCGCTATCAAAGTAAAAGCGTTGCTTCAAGCTGACATTTAGCAGCACTTTCTCATTAACTAAAGCGTTGTCTTTACTTATAGCAGCGCCTGAATAGGCAGCGCTTTTAAGCGCTGTCTAAGCAAAAAAAAAAGCGCTGTTTAAGCCCTTCTTTGGCATAGTGGACTATCTCAAGATCGGGACCACCCTCACGCTCTTTTTCCGCGTCTTCCACCTCCAACGTTCAACAGACCATGGGCGACATAGTTGGGTCTCCTTCAAACAGCCGAGGAAGCTGTTCAAGGCGTACTCGGATTCGATTAGGAATTTCAAGGATAGGTTCTACTATGTCATGCCCGCGACGCACGAGACTGTGGGTACGCTCTACGACATCGTGACCGACAGTTCCGGGGAGGAGAGGTTCGTGTCCAAGTGTCCCCTGGAGTGGGAGAATGCGCACTTCGCGCTCGGTATGGAGGACTACCTCGTGAAGCCTGGCGAGCTGTCGGAGGAGGACAAAGGAGCGTACGCCATGCTGGCCACGTATGTTACCGATTTTAACCGGGCAGAGTGCGTTGGTAGGGATGGAAGATACCTCCTCGACTCTCGAGGAAGGGTTGTGACCGCGGCCCGTTACATAAACACCTGGGGTCTCCTTGAGTGCAAGTCTCCCGATGAAGCCAAGAGGTTCTTAGGTAGAAGCTCCTTGTCCTGTTCGGGCATCCATTTAGTTTTGTTTCTTTGTGCTAACTTTCTCCATGTTTTCCCTTGCAGCTCAAATGTCGAGCACCACTGAGCGCATCATGAAGTTGGTCGCTGAACGGGCACCTAAGCGAACCAAGAGCCGCGTTCGAGAAGTTATTCAGACTGCGGCGTTGGCTGGGACGACGAGTGGCTCCGCCTCTCCATAGTGTATCCAGTCTCCCCCTCCGGAGGGCACCCCTACCAAGAAAGCGAGGACCGAGGGACCTGTCATCGTGGATCTCGTGGACCCTGCCTCACCGGAGAAGTTTCTGATGCCCGCCTGTCACCTTCAGCGGAATTTCTTCGGGGGAAGCCCCCCTGTCATTGCTGAGGCCGAGGTGAAGGCAATTCTGGGAATGGACGGTACGGCCAGGAGAGAGGCACTTGTCGAAGACTGTCGCGGTGAAAATTAGATACCATAGTTATTAATGAACTAGGATCACATTTATTTCGACACCGACTTTGATTTATCCAAAGGAAAGGTTCAAGGTTAAAAACCTAAAGGGGGAGATCTAAGGTTCGGGGGTTGGTTACGCCTAGGGAAGGTGTTAGCATCCTAAACGTCCGTAGTACTCTACGGGAACCTCTCGTTTTATTATGTTATTTATATTTCGCTTGCTAAGGGTACTATGCTAAAGGTTGAGAACCCTAGGGGTTAGTATCTAAGTATACTCGATAAGGCATCGCACCTTACGCCTACGTATCCTCGGGTGTAGAATCAGAGTATGCGTAGTTCTAAGAAGAGGAACTCCTTGACGGGGTCAAGGTTCCAAGAGGGAAGTAAGATTTTGGGCAAAACCTTACATAGAGTACGGTGACTCTAAAGTTGTAGGATGGTCCAAGAGGGGTAAGTTTGTAAATGTTCATGGAGGACATTTACTCGGAGTATAAAAACTCTGATCCTAAAGCTAAGGTTTTTAAGTGTCTACAACGAGACATGGAGTATGAAAACTCCGGATTTAAGGCCAAGGGATCTAAGAGTTAGTCTTATGACAGTTTAGTCAACATTAGCGACCTTCCTTTAGATTTAAAGGGGGATATAACCGATATAAATAATTTAGAAGTTAATAGCAAATTAAGATATAATTCATGCAATCATATTATAAAAATAATGAGCATAAGATCATGATTGACTTCAACATGTAAGGCAAACAAATAGCATTCAAACAAGACATTCAAATCATGCATCACATATGTATTTGCGGAATCAATGAGATTTAGGCATGCATTTAGAAAATTAGAGATGAATACGGCATAAGAGGTTATGAGTTTATTATAATTAGGAAAAGAACATGATATAAATCAAAGGATTATTACTTATTGTTATCTTTTAAATTGAAACGATGATGACTTTATATTAAAAGCTTATTAACAAAAGGAATTTGCGCTTGACAATTTATTATGAAAATTATATTTTTGATGATATATTTATAAAAAAACTAAGTTGTTATTAAAAGTTATTTTATAAAAGGCAAATTAAGAAACCATATTATTAAGTTATTATAACAAAAACAAGTTATCTTATTCTTAACAACAAAATATTTTACTTTTAATAAATTATATTTTATTATTTGTTTTTTTTTAACGAACTAAAAATATATTTATCTTTTAACAAGTTAACCTTTATTTTATAACAAAACAAAAAAAGATTATGTTTTAAAAAAGAAGCCGATTATGTTTTATTTAAAAAAAAGATTAACGTTTACTTTTAAAAAAACAGATTAAATGATTACTTTAAAAAAGATTAAATGATTTAGAGAAAAAAAGAGAAAGAAAGGCCACCAGCGAGGGTGCACGATAGGGTTCGTGGGGGCGCATGCACAGTATCAGAACAATATCTTAAAAACCAAAAAAAGGCAAAACAGAAACAGTTTTTCTCTCTCGTTCGTACCCACCCTCACTCGTTCATCTTTCTCAAAATCAAACCAGCGAAGAAAAAAACTCTCTGAAACCCTAACGGCGCAACATGCATAATCGACAGAGGTAAACAGCAAGACAACAAATTTCATAAGCGTAATGGCAAATTAACATGGATGCGGAAAAAGAAAGGTAAAAGGGATTTAGGATTACCTATCGGAGACCCTCCGATGGGGCTTTCAACGGCGGCGCGTGGCGGTTTGAACTAGCCTTCGTGTTCCAGGTGATATCCTTCTTTATATGCGCTTTGGTATATGCTTATTGCGTGCTTCTGAGTTCTTTGGGCGATGATGAATGCTCTTGGTGTTCTGAGCCTCGATCGTATTGTTTAGAATGCGTGGGATTCTCGTTGTTTTTCCGTCAATTTTTCTTCTGTGTGTTCTGCCAAGAACTTGTCCCTTTTTATAGGCCGATGATGAATTAGGGAACTTGAAAATCTTGAATGCTGATTGATAATGTGTTAAATGATTTGATCTGATTTGGTTGGATTTAGAAGGTTTTTGAAATATTTGAATGGCCTGATACGATCTGATTGTGATTTGAATTCTTCGGATGCCCTGTTGCTGACTGTTTTCCAACGTATCTTTAGTGAATGGTTTTGGAAAGTTTTGAATTGTTTTGGGTAATTTGATACGATTTGATCTGAAATATTTGAAAAGGAAATCTCAGTTTTGGGTTCGATCTCTTGCAATCAAATGATTTGAAAACTTAGATTAATCCCAATTGGAAAGAATTGAAGTTGGCGGCGTCTTTACGATGTTGCCCTCAATTCTTAAATTTGAAGATAGTGAAATCTCTCTGATTCCAAAAATATCTCTGAGGCCAAACTTTTTAAGATTTTGAAAGAATAAATGTTGGGAAATTGGTTTTGGAAGTGTAATTATGAGGGTTTTGGAAATTGGTGATTGATGATGGCGATTTGGTGTGAATCCTATTGTTCTAATATTGGAATCACGTGGGATTCTATAACTTCACATTCCTTACTAAGCACATGTTGTAGGTTTGTAGGATTTCATAATTTGTGTTGTTCTTGTAGTGTCATATGTTTCAAAATATTCACATTTGTTTGAACTCAATTCGCAGGGCGTGGCCGCAACACTGGCATTATCATTTCTCGTAGTGTCTTGAGACACCGAGGGCGGAGAAGATATCTGCGAACATTCAACCGACAAATTGTGATGGAAAAACTAACCTGGTGGCCATGGAAGCTCAGTAGCAGGAGCTATATTTCTAGTAGGTATTGATTGATAGATATGTTCCCTGATTGATTTAAGGCACCATGGGCTTCCCTGAAGCCTTCTGATATTAAAGCACAGAACTGAGTCGTTAGCATCACTTGGCGCGTAGGGCGAGCACAATAGCAGCTAGACGACCTTCGACAACTTCGTTGTTTTAATCTGTGGCAGCAGCGAGCTGCTTCCTACTTGTGTCGTTATTCAGACGAGTTACTTGCAAAGAGGATGGCTTAAAATATCATTGCAGCCACCAAGTGCACCACAGAGAGCATAATCATGACATTGTCCTTTTTGTTGTGGCCGGAATAAATTCCATCGTTGAGTATTTTTCAGCCAAGTATGTTGCTTGATCCGTCCGGATGCATCCAGCGAGATATAACATAATCGTTGTACAAATAGTATGTAAAGTAGCTCTTGTTAGCATTATTCTCAAAAGTGAATTTGTAGATGTAGTTGGCCCAAACCAGATACCTGTCCATTCCAAGAATCATTTGTCTAGTACTATTGAGTTCTATTCCAAAGTATCAAGTACAAACCGGTTTCATTAGGATCTAGTTCAAACCATTTGTTGAATCATCACTGTTCTTCTACGAAGCAAGATAATGAGGCCTCTTAATTATCTTGTCGAGTTTAATTTTGCCATCAGGAAACCAAGTGTCTGATGAAAGATCAAAACGTTGCCAAAGAGCTTCAGGTGCTGATGCATTAGGCTTATTACTTAATATAAGATTTCCAATATCTAAAAGGACAGCAAAATATAGAATTTGAACTAGTAGAATTCAAATCTGTTGACCGAACTATAGTTTGAGACTAATACCATCAGAAATAAATAAACTTGGAAGCACTTGTTAGAATTGGATTGTCTTTATTTGCTACCCAAGCATATGTCCCTAAAGATATCTTTTGGTACCACATGCCTATGTAGTTCTTCACAATTTTGAGCTTTCTTGAAGTATTAATTTGAATTTGAATCTTGTGAATAATTTTAACTCTTGTACATTTGGAACCTTGAAATGAAATTTGCAATGAAAATGACTTGAGCTTAGCACGTTAGCATGTGAAGTCCAACTTGAAATTTAAAATGTGGAAAAAGTGTTGGAATTTTGAATGAATCTTGATTTTGAATTTGGAATTGATTTGAACACTTTGAAAAAATTATGAAACTCTTAACAGCGGCCAAACTTCTTCAAAGAATAACGCGCCCGAGACCTCTTGAAATATCACATCGCTACCAGATTTGATATAGCATGAACTGTGTCATAATACATTTAGCCCAACAAACTCAAGTTTGATATTAATGCCGCGTCTTCAAGAACAAACATATAAAGATTCCACAAAAAACTCGTCTTTGACTTTTTGTGAGGTATGGCCATAAAATCCATCCGAACAAAGTCTTGCTCCAAGAATAGCCCATGAATGAGAAAGAATTCTAGAAGTGGAGCCCAGATCAAAGTAGAAACCACGGGACCACTTTGAGTCAGGCGCAACTGGTCATGCTCTGAAATGCTTAACTTGGAAAATGAATACTACCTCCACTTGAAAATACTGCATCTGCATAAACTAGTTAGTCACACTAAACATGCACACAAATACCGTATGACCTAAGGATGCTATGCAAAAGAAAAGGGATCTTAGGGTCAAAAATTAGGGTGCATCAGATGCCCCTATTTAAGTTTCTTCTATCCGGAGATAGGGAGATTGAAATCTTCGTCTCGACGAGATAGGAGAGACTTAAATACAAACATGCTCAAATTTTTGGCCATAAGATGCCGCGAAATGCACATGATATGGTATGAAACGATACGAAATGCAAGACAAGGATTCTGTGAGGGATAATGTCACAGGGGATGACTGATGCTGAAACACAGTTAAAGAAATGGAAAATCCGACGAGGGACGACTCAGCGAGACAAGACACCACGGGGAAAGATCTAACTCCACTGAGGGGAATGGGACTACCAACTAACAATCACAAGGCAGCTTAAACATAAGGCAAAAACCTGAAAAGAGGGATAACTTACTACCAATAGCTGGTAGCTTAAGCAAAGGTATCCAGTTGCAATAAAAGGGCGTGTATTACCTACTATCCCACACGATAGCCTAAGCAGAGGTAATAAATTGGGGAAGACGGATCACCTACTGCCAACTTGTGGCAGCCTGAGCAAAGACGTCCGACCAAAAAAAGTGTGTCACCTACTATCAAACGTATGATAGCCTAAGCCAGGTAAACACAAGAAGGAAAGATGACCTACTACCACCACGGTAGCCTAAGCGAGGCATCTGACCCAAAATACAGACGTATTACCTACTATCACACGATAGCCTAAGCAGAGGTAATAGATTGAAGAAGAAGGATCACCTACTGCCAACTTATGGCAGCCTGAGCAAAGGCGTCCGACCAAAAGGTGTGTCACCTACTATCACGCATATGATAGCCTAAGCTAGGTAACCACAAAAGGAAAGATGACCTACTACCACCACGGTAGCCTAAGCGAGGCATCTGACCAAAGAAGGGTGTGTTACCTACTATCAAGCATGTGATAGCCTAAGCCAGGTAGACACGAGAAGGAAAGATGACCTACTACCACCACGGTAGCCTAAGCGAGGCATCTGACCCAAAACACAGACGTATTACCTACTATCCCACGATAGCCTAAGCGGAGGTAACAGACTGGAGTAAGCTTCAACGATCGAGATGATGATTCAGCTTCTTTACATGTTCTGCTTAGGAATTGTATATACTTTCTCATACCTCGAGGTTGTATGTCACGGGAAAGTCTTGAAAATAAGTGTTGTAAGGTTGTTTGCCTCAAACAAGGTCTTGAATTTGCCACGCTCCTCGAAGAGATATCATCTGGTGGGAGTAACTTGGACAGTGGATTCACTGGAGATAGCCATTGTAGGGCGATATTGCTGTAGTTGAAATTTAAGTGAAGTAAATAGAATTCTTGCAACGGGAGTTCTCAAATAAAGAGAATGCCTTGATAACTTCGTTGGGGATAGACAAACTGTCCTGAGGAGACTGCCATTTGTCGTAGAAATCTTGATAACCAAACTGCTCAAATAAAAAGCTGCTACATGTTGTCTGGGTGTAAATCCCTTGAAATGTAGTAATCATTGTTGGAGAAATAATTCCTATCTTCCATAGAGATCTTCAAGCAAACTCTTCTTTGGGTGACAGAGTGCAAAATAAATGCACGCTTAGTCCATATTCAACGTCTCAGAGACATCCAAAATTTGTGATTGTCAGGGACCAAAGTTCAATCCAGGAAGTAACTGGAGAGAAACGGTCAAACAAGGACTCCATCCATTGAGAATTGAACTCAACGGGTTTATCTTTATCCAAAAATGGAAAAGAAAACTAAAGCAACCATCTTCCACGAGGATCGAGCTCAGTGGGGAATTAGAAAGGGTGTGCTCTTTCTACCTATGGCTGACGACTCTACTTGGAGGGAGCAGACAAACCCAGTCACTTGGGGATAACCGCGGCCAAAGTGACAGAACAAAACAAACAACACAAAATGCAAGATGCAAAATGCCACATGCCATGAATCTACATGCAAGGATGCCATGCCATGCTTATGCTTATGCTGACAAAACAACAACGAGAAGCAAACGGGAGACGAAAACAAGCAACTCGATACGAATACTCGGCCAATCTCGGCAAGGTAGAAGCACCACTGGGGATGAACGGAAAGCCATAAATGGAACCAAATCCTGCTTCAAAGCTTCAAACTTTCTCTGGGGAAAAGAGAGCACTCCACTTGGGGATGAACATCGTGATTTCACTTAGGATTGTCAAGATGGATTCACTGGGAACAAATCAATCTTATGATTGAAAAATACTTCATGGGGATATCCGTTGAGAACTGAAGCAATCTGAATAAGAGTTGTAGCTGGACAAAATGAACATCCACTTCCTTGGGGAAATTTCGGTCATTCAGATGAAATCTCGAGGGGATGAAATAAACATCCGTCTTCACTGGTGAAGATTGAGATAGTCTAATGAGGAGTGAAATAAACACTCGCTTCGTTGGGGGAGGTCGAAACCGAAGAAGTTCACCGGGGATAGTCGTGATTACCTGGAGTGAAACTTACTGGGGAGTTGCCACATTACCTGGGATAAATACCTCTTGAGCCATGGCTTATGGAGACTGTCAAAATCCCTTTTAGAGTCCATAAATCAAAGTAATCCGCCCACGAGACAATTTGAAATTTATTTTTCAAGATAAAACAATTTGCCAATAAATGATAAAAATCGCAACTTTATTTCATAAAATGGTGATCAGCAAATTGCGTGATTCCATATGTTATTACAATGTCGGAAAGTGGTAATAAAAGAAATTACATCAAAAACAAAACAATGCTATTTCTTAAATGAACTTGAGTTCCCCGTGTTCTAGGCCTCTTGAAGGTCTCGACTTTAATTGTTGTAGTAAGCTTCGACGAACCGAACTGAGCCAACTTCTCTTTGCCTCTAAGTGTAGTACTTCTTGATTGCATCCATGTTCACAGGACGAGTGATCTCTTCTCCATCCATGGTGGCTAACATCACAGCACCTCCCGAAAAGACTTTCTTGACGACATATGGGCCATCATAGTTAGGAGCCCATTTTCCCCTAGAATCAGTAAGGAAATACTGAATCTTCTTAAGCACAAGGTCTCCCTCTTTGATCTCGCGAGGTCGAACCTTCTTATCAAAAGCCTTCTTCATCTTCTGCTGGTATAGTTGTCTGCGACATAAGGCCGTCAACCTCTTTTCTTCAATCAGATTTAACTGATCATATCTGCTTTGACACCATTCAGTCTCTGAGAGCTTTGCTTCCATCAGGACTCTCATAGAAGGGATCTCAACTTCTACTGGGAGCACAACTTCCGTACCATAAACAAGCGAAAAAGGTGTCGCCCCTGTTGATGTGCGCACTGAGGTACGATATCCGTGTAGAGCGAACGAGAGCATCTCGTGCCAGTCCTTATAAGTGACCACCATTTTCTGAATAATCTTCTTTATATTATTGTTTGCCGCTTTGACCGCTCCATTCATCTTTGGTCGATACGGAGAAGAGTTGTGATGCTCAATCTTGAATTCCTCACACAATTCCTTCATCATCTTGTTATTCAGATTTGACTCATTATCAGTGATGATTTTACTCGGAACACCGTATCTGCAGATAAGCTGGTTCCTGATGAACCTGACGACCACCTGTCTAGTAACATTTGCATATGAAGCGGCTTCAACCCATTTGGTGAAGTAATTAATCGCGACCAAGATAAAGCGGTGTCCATTAGACGCTTTCAGTTCTATCATACCGATCATATCGATGCCCCACATGGAGAAAGGCCATGGCGACAAGATGACATTCAGGAGAGTCGGTGGTACATGAATCTTATCAGCGTAGATTTGACACTTGTGGCACTTCTTGGCAAATTTGTAACAATAAGCTTCCATTGTTATCCAATAATAGCCTGCTCTCAGGAGTTTCTTTGCCATAGCATGCCCGTTAGCATCGGTACCAAAAGATCCTTCATGATTTTCAGTCATTAACATATCCGCTTCTCGCTTGTCAACACACCTCAGCAGGACCATGTCGAAATTCCTCTTGTAAAGCACATCATTGTTCAAGAAAAAGTTGCCAGCCAGTCTTCTCAAAGTTTTCTTATCTTTGTTAAATGCCCCAGGCGGGTATTCTTGCTTTCGGAGAAAGAACTCAATATCATAGTACCAGGGTTTTTTATCAATAACTTCTTCTACTGAGAACACATAAGCATGCCTATCAAGGCGCATAACATTAATCTTAGGACAGTCGTTCTAGCGGTTCACCACAATCATAGAAGCCAGGGTCGCCAAAGCATCTGCCATCCTGTTCTCGGTACGAGGAATGTGATGGAACTCGACTCTATTGAAGAAAGGAAGTAGTCTCCTTGCATAATCTCTGTATGGAACCAAATTGTCTTGTTGGGTCATCCATTCTCCCGTGATTTGGTATATTACTACAGCATAATCGCCGTATACATCCAAGTTCGTGATTCTCAAATCCATCGCCTCTTCAAGGCCCATGATGCATGCTTCATACTCGGCCTTATTATTCGTACATGGAAAAGTCAATCTTGAAGTGAAAGGGATATGAGATCCATGAGGAGTCACAATAATTGCCCCGATCCCTTTACCGTAGTTGTTGACAACACCGTCAAAAATCAAACCCCACTGAGAATCCGGTTCAGGCCCTTCATCTGGTAATGGTTCTTCACAATCCTTCATTTTTAAATACATCACATTCTCATCAGGGAACTCATCCTCCACAGACTGATGATCTTCAATGGGTTGATGAGCTAGGTGATCCGCTAGAACACTTCCTTTAATTGCCTTCTGAGTGTGGTACTCGATATCGTATTCGGATAACAACATCTGCCATCTGGCAATCCTTCCCGTCAGAGCTGGTTTCTCAAAATGTACTTAATTGGATCCATCTTAGAGATCAACCAAGTGGTATGATTTAGCATGTATTGGCGCAAACGTCGAGCTGCCCATGCTAAGGCGCAACAAGTCTTCTCTAGCATTGAATATCTGGATTCACAATCGGTGAACTTCTTACTGAGGTAATAAATGGCATGGTCTTGCTTTCCTGACTCATCCTGTTGACCAAGCACACATCCCATGGAATCTTCTAAAACTGTCAGATACATGATCAAAGGTCTGCCCCTAACCAGAGGAATCAAAATAGGAGGATCCAAGAGATACATTTTAATACTATCAAATGCTTTATGACATTGTTCAGTCCAAACATAACCTTGTTCTTTTCTGAGAAGCTTGAAGATGGGTCCACAGGTGGCAGTCATATTAGAGATAAACCGAGAGATGTAGTTCAAACGCGCCAGGAAACCTCTGACCTGTTTTTCCGTAGTCGGAGCTGGCATTTCTCGTATAGCTTTAACCTTGTCCAGATCCACTTCAATTCCCTTCTGGATGACAATGAAACCTAGCAGTTTTCCTGAGCGGACACCAAATGTGCACTTGTTAGGGTTCAAACAGAGCTGATACTTCCTCAAACGTTGAAACAACTTCAACAGATGTTCGACATGGTCTTCTTCAGTCTTGGACTTGGCTATCATGTCATCTACGTAAACTTCAATCTCTTTATGCATCATATCATGGAAAAGAGTAGTCATAGCCTTCTGATATGTTACGCCAGCATTCTTCAAACCAAACGGCATAACTCTGTAACAAAATGTGCCCCAGGGTGTGATGAATGATGTCTTTTCCATGTCTTCGGGAGCCATCTTGATTTGATTGTAACCTGAAAATCCGTCCATAAAAGAGAAAATCTTATACTTTGCAGTGCTATCCACCAGCATGTCAATATGAGGCAGAGGGAAATCATCCTTCAGACTAGCTTTGTTCAAATCTCTGTAGTCGACACACATGCGAACTTTACCATCTTTCTTCGGCACAGGCACGATATTGGCTAGCCACTGCGGATACTCAGATGTAACGAGAAAACCTGCATCAATCTGCTTCTGTACCTCTTCTTTAATCTTCAGGGCCATATCAGGACGAGTCCTTCTGAGCTTCTGCTTGACCGGCGGACATTCTGGCTTCAAAGGTAAACGATGTTCCACTATAGCAGTGTCAAGACCAGGCATATCTTGGTAAGACCAAGCGAACACATCAACATATTCCTTAAGTAATTCAATCAACCTTTCTTTCACACTAGACATGAGTAAAGCTCCAATCTTCACCTCTTTACGGGATTCTTCTGTACCCAAATTAATAACCTCTACTGGCTCTTTATGAGGCTGAATGGCTTTATCTTCATTCTCAAGTAACCGAGATATTTCCTCAGGGATCTCTTCTTCCTCTTCTTCGGCTTCGAACACAGGAAATTCAAAGTTCGGAGAAGGCATTGGGTCATTGTTTTTTATGTTCAAATCGTGCAATAATCTGCACATGTGATGTGATTTTATTTTAGATTTTGCAAGTGAAAGTGTGTGTACAAGCGTGCAAAGTGATTAAAATTGTGATTACCATTTTCCTTAAAGTAATAATAAACGGAAACAAAAGATAGGAAAGCAAAATGATAATTTATTGATGATAGCAAATTTCAAACAAAAGCCCCAACACAAAATCACCTTCGCCTTGGGCAAAGCAAAGGGAATTATGAAAAGTAAAGCCCACACACAAATGCTAATGCCTTGGGCAGAGCGAATAACTAAGACAAATGAAACAACAAAATAATTACTTTGATAAAGGGATCACAACAGGAACATTAACAACACTCCAATTTCGAGCCATTGCCCCATGCGTCACAAAATTAGGCTGATCCTCGACAAACTCATCTTCAAGAATGGCACTGGCTTCATATTCAAGTCCGCGGATTTCTGGTGGAGGAGGAAAGAAAGGAATGAAAGCATCTTCAGAATCATTCTCCACAACACTTACCTCTGGCGAATGGATAGTCCCTCCACTGTGAAACACATTCTTGATAGGGAGAATAATCATATTTCCTGTTGGATTTTTCTCGAGATTGTTACCTTTGAAACCCATACCCTTCTTGTTCTTATTTTCGGGCAACTCCAGCACCTGCCCCCACTTCCCTTGAGGGCCACTTTCTACAACCTTTAGCGCATCCTTAAAAGATGTCATAGTAACTCCGTTACTCTTGGCGTTGTTGTCAACGATCGAGAGAGCTTGAAATTGAGTCCCCACATCTTCTTCTGCCTCGACATAAGAAAAGGAAGAGAGTTGGCTCACCACTAAAGCTCTTTCTCCGCAAACTGTGACTAACTGTCCATCACAAACATACTTCAACTTCTGGTGTAGGGTAGATGTAACCGCTCCAGCCTCATGTATCCATGGCCTGCCTAATAAACAGCTGTAGGCGGCATGAATGTCCATGACCTGAAACGTGATCTGAAAAACACTGAGCCCAATAGTCATGGGTAAATCCACTTCTCCAATCACGGTCTTCCTTGAACCATCAAAAGCTTTGACAATAACACCGCTCGGCCTCATTGGTGGTCCCTGATAAGTCAACCTTGCAAGAGTTGTCCTTCGCATCACATTCAATGAAGAACCAGTATCAACCAAAACTCCAGATAATATGTCATTCATGCAGTTTATGGAAATGTGCAGAGCCAAATTATGCTTCCTTCCTTCTTCAGGTAACTCCTCTTCGCAGAATCCCAGATTGTTGCACGCAGTAATGTTACCCACTATTCCACTAAACTGCTCTATAGTTGCATCATGGTCGATGTATGCCTGCTCCAGTACTCCCTGCAATGCCTTCCTATGGGCCTCGGAGCTCATCAACAGTTGTAACACAGATATTTTGGATGGTGTTTGTAGCAGCTGATCCACCACCTTGTATTCACTTCTCTTAATCATTTTTAGAACCTCATCAGATTTTCTATAGAATCATTACCACTGGACTGCCCCAAAGTTGTATTCTTTACAAACGGCTGTTCCAAAGAGACCTCTTTAGCTTTTGGTGCAGAGAAAACTCGACCACTCCTTGTAACTTGACTAACATCAGCAATGTTGACTACGGATGACAAATTAGGCAATGGCACCTCCTTACCATTTTCAAACATAGTGGCGTTATACCTGTAGGGAATAGCCTTGCTGGAAGCATAAGGGACTGGTCCAGGTACATTAATAACCAGAGGATTAGCAACAGTCTTCCGGCTATCATAAGTAAACTCAATTCGTTCCAGATCTTTGATGTGGGGAACTATCACAAATACCTCTTCATCCTCATCTGTAAGACACTCTTGGATCATGTTCACATTGGCCGCTCCGTGCTGCGGTAAAGGATTATTCTGCACATTTGGATTTGAATCTTTGAAAGTCAGGATTCCACTCTTGACTAATCTCTGAACGTCGGCTTTCAATCCATAACAGTTCTCAATATTATGGCCTGGCGCACCCTGATGATACGGACAAAACTGATCAGCTCTATACCAATAAGGAAGGTCCTTAGGTACTGCTGGTGGGGACTTAGTCTGGATATGGCCCTTTTGCAACAACGCTGGAAAGAGTTCTGCGTATAACATAGGGATCGGATCAAAATTTGGTTTCCTGACCACACGACCGGGGCTGTTAAACGGTTGTCGGGCTTGTTGAGGTGACGGCTGATTTTGTTGACGATATTGTTGTTGTGGTGAAGCAGGTGGAGTTTGAGGTGATGGTTGATAAGGTTGTGCAAACTGTGGTTGGTAAGCTGGAGCATTGATAACTGGGGTCACAGCAGCGACCTGCGGGTGTTGGTGATATCTTCCTTTCGACCGTCCTTGGTGCACAACACTTACTTCTTGTTCTTTCTTTTTCCCAAAATTACTTCCATACTTCTTGGCATTGCTGGGAGCGCTTCCTTCTCTCACCAATCTCCCTTCACGGACGCCTTCCTCCAAACGCATTCCCATGTTCACCATCTCAGTAAAATCACTAGGGGCGCTTGCTACCATTCTCTCATAGAAAAACGGGCTCAGTGTTTTCAGGAAAATTCTAGCCATCTCCTTCTCCTCCAGAGGTGGAGTAACTTGAGCAGCTAGTTCCCGCCAACGCTGGGTGTATTCCTTAAAATTCTCTCTTTCTTTCTGGGCCATGGCTCTCAGCTGGTCTCTATCTGGTGCCATGTCGACATTATATTTATATTGCTTGATAAAAAGCTCATAGAGGTCATTAAAACTGCGGACCTTTGAACTATCTAGCCCCATGTACCACTTGAGGGCTGCGCCAGTCAAACTGTCCTGGAAGTAATGTATCAATAGGGGATCATTGTCCTTATGAGCAGACATTTTTCGAGCATACATAACTATGTGACTATGTGGGCAAGAATTTCCTTTATACTTCTCCAAATCAGGGAGCTTGAACTTTGGAGGAATCTTAACATTAGGAACCAAGCATAACTTAGAGGCACTCTTTCCGAACAGCTCTTTCCCACGAAGGGCCTTGATTTCTTTCTTCATTTCTAGAAACTGGTCCTGGAAATCATCCATTCGCTCTTCCATTCCAACACTCTCACTAGGTTCAGCATGAAACACAGGTTCTTCCAGATGAAAAGGAGTAGCATTCACCACAGGTGGTGGCGCAGTCATTACAGCAGTTGTGGCAATAACTTGAGACACAGGTGGGTGGTATCCAGCTGGGGTAAAGTTAGGAGGCATACCCCACGGATAACCAGGAGGCATAGAATACTGAACTTCATTTGTAGTGGGCACCACTGGGATCGGTGCTGATATTATCTCAGAGATAACAGTGTTGTGTGATGTCGTACCATGTGATGGCTGATTTTGAGCAGCCATCAAAGCTTCCATCATCCCATTAATCTTCTCTAGACTTTCTTTCAGTGTAGAAACCTCTTCCCGAAGTGCTCTGTTTTCCTGCTCGAGTTGATCCATTATTTTCTTGCGACCGGCTCGAGTATTATATCGATGACTCAGCTTGTCCTCTGAAAGGAGACGCGGATAAGAACCTGGAATGTAAAGGAATGCAAATGCAAACTGCAAATGATGCTTATGATGCAACATGCACTTCAAGGAACTCAAAGCGTATTTTAAACATCGTAATTGGAAATTTATTTTATTTAAAATTTAAACTTTCATAACAACGATACACCTTCAGGGCTTTATTACAATAAACAAAGCGAAATACAAAAAGGGAACTAGGGCTTCGATCCACTGGATGATGCTCCCTTTCTTTCACTGAGTTCTTCCATCAACTTGTCAATCCTTTCCTGCAATGTGTACTTGTCAAGTGTCAGCTTCTCCACTTCTACTTTCAGTCTTGAAACTTCATCTGATTCCACTACAGGAGGCTTAGGCCGAGGATACGGCATCGTCAGAACGAGGGCTCGTTTGCGTGACCACTCCAGGCAAGATTCTGTAACTGTGCAATTAGGGTTTGTTGTCGCAGTCATCCCTTGTTTGTTGATACGACGCCAAGCAGGCATAATCTGAGTCCTTAGCTGAAGGTCTTCTCCCTCATAGAGGAAAATCCTTTTTAGGTTCTCTGGATCAGGTATTTCATTCATCGGATGTCCAAGCTGGCGACGGGCGAGAACAGGGTTGTAACTGGTGCATCCTTTTGTGCTAAGAAGAGGCACATTGGAAAAATCTCCACAACTGTGAATCATGGGAATTCCTCCGTACATTGGATCATGCCAAACAACATTCGAGTGAGTGAGAGCCATGAGTTTAACGGGCCATTCAGAAACATCTTTCACATCCCAAAAGGCTGCGGACCTCGGTAGGTGCGAAATAAACCACCTATAGAGGATAACAGTGCAGCAAACAATCTGGCCTTCTCCTTTCAGAATCTTTGAGTGAATCGAATGGTATGCATCAGCCAACAGTGTTGGAACAGAGTTCTTGAGCATGAAGATCCTGATCGCGTGGACATCGATGAAATCCTCAACATTTGGAAACAAGAATAAACCATAAACCAACAATGCGAAAAGATTCTCGAAAGCCCTGGTACTTCCTTTGTCGGAGAATTCTCGAGCTTTCTCGAATAAGAACTGAGCAGGCAAGCCGTCGATTCCCCCTCTGAACGTCATGTGAGTCTGGATCTCTAACAGCTTGATGCGAGTCACTCTTGCAATGTCTTCCTGACTGGGTCTTCCTTCTCCACCGTAGAAAGGGGGTGAGTCTTTGACAGGGATTCCCAATAAAGCGGAATACTCCTCCAATGTGGGCATCAATTGGAAATCTTGAAAGATGAAGCAGTGGTAGATTACATGGTAGAGTTGAACCAGCATCTCCAATAGACCAGCAGCTACTTGTACCTGCAATAAAGAGAGAATCTGCCCATGCTTTGCAGCGAAAGCCTCTGGATCCTTTATCCGACCTCCTAGTTCCCTTAATTGTCCCACATTAAAGACCCTGAAGGTGTATGGCAAAGTTCCTTTCCTTCCAAAATCCATTTTACGATATCTAAAAACAACAATTTTGAGTTCTTTGAAGGAAAACAAAGGAAAGAAAGAATGCGATCGAGATGATATGCAAAAGTTTCACGGAACTTGACTATTTATAACCATTATGGGATATCAGGAAAAAAACGCATTTTATTAATCATAAAAAGTTGGTTACAAAAATTAATGTCTGGAATATCGAAAGACGAAACTGCTAATTAAATAAAATTCATTACAATGATTCAGCACACTTTTCAAAAACCATAACGGAGTAGTTAAATAAAAACTAAGAAAGATCTAAGGAGATTGTCCTAAAAGCCTTGTCTTGAGCTTCTTGTTTTCCTCTTCTATCTTCTTGTTTTCCTCTTCTATCTTGCTCTTCTCCAAGATAAGCTTGTCGACCATTAACTTCCAAGGTGTTGATTGAGGTTTAGGATGAGGTAACTCTTCTTGTGCTTTCCTTTTTTTGAATGAAGTGAATTCTTCCTCTTTCGCCTTGAGTTGCTGTTGAAGTTCGGCATTCTCTTCCAAAGCTATGTGGTACTTGTTTTTCCAAGCCTCTTCCATTTGTTGAGATTTTTCTAAAGAAATTTTCAACTTGTCAGCATCAGATGTAAAGTATAAGACCGGTTTTTCTTTTAGAACCATTGGATCTTGACGACGATAAGGCATCTTCAACTCAACGGCCCTTCTTCGAACCCATTGGAGATAAGGTTCCAGAGAGACACAATCAGGCTTCCCTAAATTATGCAAATCCTTCTTAATCTTCTGATCCCAAGCATTTATAACTTGTTCCCTTAAATCCTTGCTCAATTTTTCGTCTTTGAAATAAATGTTTTCTACTTGGGCGCTGTCAGGCTTGTCTCTTAGAGGGAACCCTAGTTGTCTTCGCGCCAAAACTGAATTGTAGCTGATTAACCCTTCAATGCTGAGGAGGAGTACATTACCAAAATTTCCACAGCTGTCTATAATAACCACTTTATCGGGTAAGTGATTATTCCAGTCGATGTCGGAATGAGTGAGAGACATTATCTTTTGTGACCACCACCCCTTCTTGGGATTCCAAAAGTCACGCGTTTTAGGGAGGTGCGAAATAAACCACCTGTACAACAGAGGAACACAACAAGTAATCATTCCCTTTCCACGAGCATTCCTCGTATGAACGGAATAATAAGCTTCAGCTAATAAGGTCGGAACCGGATTCTTCTTCAGGAAAATTTTAATGGCGTTGAGGTCCACGAAATTTTTGAAACTTGGGAATAAAAGAACACCATAGATGAGTAGGGCGAAAACCGCTTCGAAAGCCTCCTTATTTTGATGGTCAAAATAATATCGGGCTTTGGTGACCAAAAAATCTGCAGTAAAACCGGAAGTTTTCCCTTTTGCAATCATATTAGCTTTAATGTCAGCTACATCCAAATGTGTATGCTTAGCGATTTCCTCTTCATCAGGTTTATTTGTGAAGACAGGAAAGGGATAATTGTCTCGAATAGGTAACCCAATTATCTGAGAGTACTCTTCAAGTGTAGGTACAAGTTGGTAATCTGGAAAGGTGAAGCAGTGATACAGTGGATCATAAAACTGGAGCAAGGTAGAAAGTAGCCCTTGATCAACATTTGTATTCATCATATAAAAAAAGTCTTCCATGCTTTCTTCGAAAATTCTCTTCATTTGTTATCAAAGCTCCCAACCTCTTTAGATCATCCAAGTCAGGAATTTGAAAAGTGTACTTCTTGGTATTCCTTCTTTCGGTATCCATAGTATCCCTATAAAGTTTATAAATATAGTCAAGTCCCATGAATCTTTATGACATGATGCTTATGAATGTATGCAACACAAAGCACACTCAAGCAAAACAAATAAGCAAAGAGTCATAGGTTTGAAAGGTCATAGCATGGAGTCAAGGTCTACCCATCCCATAGGAGTGTACTATAGTTTCAGATGTACCTGCCGAACGGGTTCTACAAAGTTCCCAGAGTCGACAATCCATCTTTCGGATATTATCGATTTTCCAGATCACTTGGTAGTCAATAATATTCTCAAGAGAATCTCGTCTGAGTGTAGTATCGCGTAGCAACTATCGCGGAAATAGACTCCCGCATAGTCCCCGCACTAACTAATAGGCCAAGTTGGGTTAAAGGTAACTACGGTCCCCAGTCCCGAGGGCCTTTAGATCGAAACCATACCGTCTTCACGAATGAACTCGTTGGACAAATATTTTATTCAAGAGGGCCTAGACTGAGTGGTGAAGTCTCAATTTACTTTTTCAGGAATCGACTCCCTCAAAGCATCATTGAAGTCTCACCGTTTTCCTATCTTAATGTCACTTTAGTCCGGGTGTAGGACTTTGTCTCACCACACTAAGTTCCCAAACCTGCACAAAAAAGAAAACCAAGCAAGCAAATAATAATAATAACATAAATAAACAAGTTAGGGGAAACCCTCAATAATAAAAGAATAATAATATTCCCCAGTGAAGTCGCCATTTCTGTCGCGGTGAAAATTAGATACCATAGTTATTAATGAACTAGGATCACATTTATTTCGACACCGACTTTGATTTATCCAAAGGAAAGGTTCAAGGTCAAAAACCTTAAGGGGGAGATCTAAGGTTCGGGGGTTGGTTACGCCTAGGGAAGGTGTTAGCATCCTAAACGTCTGTAGTACTCTACGGGAACCTCTCGTTTTATTATGTTATTTATATTTCGCTTGCTAAGGGTACTATGCTAAAGGTTGAGAACCCTAGGGGTTAGTATCTAAGTATACTCGATAAGGCATCGCACCTTACGCCTACGTATCCTCGGGTGTAGAATCAGAGTATGCGTAGTTCTAAGAAGAGGAACTCCTTGACGGGGTCAAGGTTCCAAGAGGGAAGTAAGATTTTGGGCAAAACCTTACATAGAGTACGGTGACTCTAAAGTTGTAGGATGGTCCAAGAGGGGTAGGTTTGTAAATGTTCATGGAGGACATTTACTCGGAGTATAAAAACTCCGATCCTAAAGCTAAGGTTTTTAAGTGTCTACAATGAGACATGGAGTATGAAAACTCCGGATTTAAGGCCAAGGGATCTAAGAGTTAGTCTTATGACAGTTTAGTCAACATTAGCGACCTTCCTTTGGATTTAAAGGGGGATATAACCGATATAAATAATTTAGAAGTTAATAGCAAATTAAGATATAATTCATGCAATCATATTATAAAAATAATGAGCATAAGATCATGATTGACTTCAACATGTAAGGCAAACAAATAGCATTCAAACAAGACATTCAAATCATGCATCACATATGTATTTGCGGAATCAACGAGATTTAGGCATGCATTTAGAAAATTAGAGATGAATACGGCATAAGAGGTTATGAGTTTATTATAATTAGGAAAAGAACATGATATAAATCAAAGGATTATTACTTATTGTTATCTTTTAAATTGAAACGATGATGACCTTATATTAAAAGCTTATTAACAAAAGGAATTTGCGCTTGACAATTTATTATGAAAATTATATTTTTGATGATATATTTATAAAAAAACTAAGTTGTTATTAAAAGTTATTTTATAAAAGGCAAATTAAGAAACCATATTATTAAGTTATTATAACAAAAACAAGTTATCTTATTCTTAACAACAAAATATTTTACTTTTAATAAATTATATTTTACTATTTGTTTTTTTTAACGAACTAAAAATATATTTATCTTTTAACAAGTTAACCTTTATTTTATAACAAAACAAAAAAAAGATTATGTTTTAAAAAAGAAGCCGATTATGTTTTATTTAAAAAAAGATTAACGTTTACTTTTAAAAAAACAGATTAAGTGATTACTTTAAAAAAGATTAATTGATTTAGAGAAAAAAGAGAAAGAAAGGCCACCAGCGAGGGTGCACGATAGGGTTCGTGGGGGCGCATGCACAGTATCAGAACAATATCTTAAAAACCAAAAAAAGGCAAAATAGAAACAGTTTTTCTCTCTCGTTCGTACCCACCCTCACTCGTTCATCTTTCTCAAAATCAAACCAGCGAAGAAAAAAACTCTCTGAAACCCTATCGGCGCAACATGCATAATCGACAGAGGTAAACAGCAAGACAACAAATTTCATAAGCGTAATGGAAAATTAACATGGATGCGGGAAAAGAAAGGTAAAAGGGATTTAGGATTACCTATCGGAGAGCCTCCGATGGGGCTTTCAACGGCGGCGCGTGGCAGTTTGAACTAGCCTTCGTGTTCTAGGTGATATCCTTCTTTATCTGCGCTTTGGTATATGCTTATTGCGTGCTTCTGAGTTCTTTGGGCGATGATGAACGCTCTTGGTGTTCTGAGCCTCGATCGTATTATTTAGAATGCGTGGGATTCTCGTTGTTTTTCCGTCAATTTTTCTTCTGTGTGCTCTGCCAAGAACTTGTCCCTTTTTATAGGCCGATGATGAATTAGGAAACTTGAAAATCTTGAATGTTGATTGATAATGTGTTAAATGATTTGATCTGATTTGGTTGGATTTAGAAGGTTTTTGAAATATTTGAATGGCCTGATACGATCTGATTGTGATTTGAATTCTTCTGATGCCCTGTTGCTGACTGTTTTCCAACGTGTCTTTAGTGAATGGTTTTGGAAAGTTTTGAATTGTTTTGGGTAATTTGATACGATTTGATCTGAAATATTTGAAAAGGAAATCTCAGTTTTGGGTGCGATCTCTTGCAATCAAATGATTTGAAAACTTAGATTAATCCCAATTGGAAAGAATTGAAGTTGGCGGCGTCTTTACGATGTTGCCCTCAATTCTTAAATTTGAAGATAGTGAAATCTCTTTGATTCCAAAAATATCTCTGAGGCCAAACTTTTTAAAATTTTGAAAGAATAAATGTTGGGAAATTGGTTTTGGAAGTGTAATTATGAGGGTTTTGGAAATTGGTGATTGATGATGGCGATTTGGTGTGAATCCTATTGTTCTAATATTGGAATCACGTGGGATTCTATAACTTCACATTCCTTACTAAGCAATCCTGTTGTAAATATCAGTAGGAAATGATTCACAACACAGTCTGCATTTTTATGTTTTCCAAAACCATCAACTTCTGATGTCATGTAGTTCTTTTGCAGGATTAGCAATCAAATGACGGATTGAAACCGGATAGTCCGTAGTGGAGGTTAATTCTTTATGGTTTCCTAATAGTTCCCTAAAGAACTCTTGACTCCGGGGCCTGATTAAGAGTAGAGATTTGGCAACATCAGTGTTGCTTGGCCCATAAGCACCATCTGTAGAAGTATCTTTGAGATTTCATGCTTTTTGAATTTTGTCGACCTTGCGGGATTGTTTTGATCTTTTATGATGATGATTAGTTGTGTTTGCCGGGCTTGGGCTTAGATGTGATGCTTGTTGTTAGTTGTTTATGCCGTTACATCACTGAAATTGCTCCATGATTGAACTGGTGCGGCTCGTTGAATTTTAAAAATAATATGCACATGCTGTAGGTTTGTAGGATTTCATAATTTGTGTTGTTCTTGTAGTGTCATATGTTTCAAAATATTCACATTTGTTTGAACTCAATTCGCAGGGCGTGGCCGCAACACTGACATTATCATTTCTCGTAGTGTCTTGAGACACCGAGGGCGGAGAAGATATCTGCGAACATTCAACCGACAAATTGTGATGGAAAAACTAACCTGGTGGCCATGGAAACTCAGTAGCAGGAGCTATATTTCTAGTAGGTATTGATTGATGGATATGTACCCTGATTGATTTAAGGCACCATGGGCTTCCCTGAAGCCTTCTGATATTAAAGCACGGAACTGAGTCGTTAGCATCACTTGGCGCGTAGGGCGAGCACAATAGCAGCTAGACGACCTTCGACAACAACGTTGTTTTAATCTGTGGCAGCAACGAGCTGCTTCCTACTTGTGTCGTTATTCAGACGAGTTACTTGCAAAGAGGATGGCTTAAAATATCATTGCAGCCACCAAGTGCACCACAGAGAGCATAATCATGACATTGTCCTTTTTGTTGTGGCAAGAATAAATTCCATCATTGAGTATTTTCCAGCCAAGTATGTTGCTTGATCCGTCCGGATGCATCCAGCGAGATATAACATAATCGTTGTACAAATAGTATGTAAAGTAGCTCTTGTTAGCATTATTCTCAAAAGTGAATTTGTAGATGTAGTTGGCCCAAATCGGATACCTGTCCATTCAAAGAATCATTTGTCTAGTACTATTGAGTTCTATTCCAAAGTATCAAGTACAAACCGGTTTCATTAGGATCTAGTTCAAACCATTTGTTGAATCATCACTGTTCTTCTACGAAGCAAGATAATGAGGCCTCTTAATTATCTTGTCGAGTTTAATTTTGCCATCAGGAAACCAAGTGTCTGATGAAAGATCAAAACGTTGCCAAAGAGCTTCAGGTGCTGATGCATTAAGCTTATTACTTAATATAAGATTTCCAATATCTAAAAGGACAACAACATATAGAATTTGAACTAGTAGAATTCAAATCTGTTGACCGAACTATAGTTTGAGACTAATACCATCAGAAATAAATAAACTTGGAAGCACTTGTTAGAACTGGATTGTCTTTATTTGCTACCCAAGCATATGTCCCTAAAGATATCTTTTGGTACCACATGCCTATGTAGTTCTTCACAATTTTGAGCTTTCTTGAAGTATTAATTTGAATTTGAATCTTGTGAATAATTTTAACTCTTGTACACTTTGGAACCTTGAAATGAAATTTGCAATGAAAATGACTTGAGCTTAGCACGTTAGCATGTGAAGTCCAACTTGAAATTTAAAATGTGGAAAAAGTGTTAGAATTTTGAATGAATCTTGATTTTGAATTTGGAATTGATTTGAACACTTTGAAAAAATTATGAAACTCTTAACAGCGACCAAACTTCTTCAAAGAATAACGCGCCCGAGACCTCTTGAAATATCACATCGCTACCAGATTTGATATAGCATGAACTGTGTCATAATACATTTAGCCCAACAAACTCAAGTTTGATATTAATGCCGCGTCTTCAAGAACAAACATATAAAGATTCCACAAAAAACTCGTCTTTGACTTTTTGTGAGGTATGGCCATAAAATCCATCCGAACAAAGTCTTGCTCCAAGAATAGCCCATGAATGAGAAAGAATTCTAGAAGTGGAGCCCAGATCAAAGTAGAAACCACATGACCACTTTGAGTCAGGCGCAACTGGTCATGCTCTGAAATGCTTAACTTGGAAAATAAATACTACCTCCACTTGAAAATACTGCATCTGCATAAACTAGTTAGTCACACTAAACATGCACACAAATACCATATGACCTAAGGATGCTATGCAAAAGAAAAGGGATCTTAGGGTCAAAAATTAGGGTGCGACAAAGACCTTGCGGCTATGATGCGAGTCTTTGAGACTACCCTGATTTTGAACGAGGAGACCCCCTCTGCCTCCGAGTTACAGAAGCTGAAGGACGAATGCACTACCCTCAAGAGGGAGAAGGACGAGGTCGTGGCTGATCTGCAAAAGTCCCAGGCCAAATGCGAGGACTGTGCCAACGTCCTCCGCGAACTGAATGGGGCCAAGGCTGCACTGAAGGCGACTCAAGAGGAGCGTGATCGCTTTCGGACCAGGATTGGAGAATTGGAAGCTGTTGTCCGTCCTGCAGAGGACGTATCCGCCGCAGAGAAAAATCTCGCCGATCGCACAGCCTTGGTCGCCAAGATTCGGGAACTTCAACAAGATAGTCTGGAGGCCCTCGAGATAGGCTTTAAGAATGCAGTGGAGCAGGTCGATGCCGAGAATCAAGGTGTTCAGCTTGCGCTCGACAGAATCAGACCGTTCCTTCGTGAGGTCGATGGCAAGTTGGACCTGCCAGAGGAGGAGGATGAGGAAGATGGAAGCCGGGTCGAGGATGAGATCGCTGTTTAGTTCCTTCGCTTGTTTAGCCTGCGTGCCACTACTTTTTTGGTCTTTTGCTTTTGGCCTGCGTGCCATTTGTGATGACTTTTTGCCCGGTCTGCGAGCCAAAGGCCTTTTGATACTTTGTATGTAATACCTGTACACCGGGCTTCTGCCCGATTAATGCATTTTTGTTTATCTGCTCGTGTGCTGTTTGTATGTTTCCAATTGTGTGTGATGTTATTGCATTTGCTCTGCTTTGTTTGTTTTTGTCCAAGTAATAGAGATCTCTATACTTTATCTGTTTTTGTCTAAGTAAAAAATACTTTGGGGATTTGCTCGACTTTGATAGTCCCTGACCGCATGGAGAGCTGGCCGGGTGGTCGGAGACATATTCCGACCTTCAACGAGGCTAAGAGCTCGGTCGAGGTCTTAGCTTCGTGGCGTGAACTTCCCATCGCGAGATGGGTGTTCTGCCTAATCGGTACAATGACGGCGGAGCTCGATCGAGGTATCCTCGTCGGATCAAAAGTCCTCGCGCACATACAATGTGGCCTTTGATCATCGTGTTTTGTATAGGGGTGTCGCGCTCGTACCCTAGTGCGTCCCCGTAATCGCGGTGCTAGTGTGTCGCGGGCAGTGTTCAACTGTAGTACTGTTTGAGCTTCTTAGCGTTCCATGGTCGAGCAAGTTCTTCCCCGTGCAGATTTTCGAGGAAGTAGGCTCCTGTCCCCATTTTAGCGCGGACGCGGTACAGGCCCTCCCAGTTCGCTGCGAGTTTGCCCTCTCGCAAGTCTTTCTGGTTCCTTCGTAGGACGAGGGTGCCCACCTGAAAATCATGTTTGATAACTTTGTCGTTATAACGTAGTGTTATTTTCTGTTTTAGTGAATCTTCTCAGAGAGAAGCGCCTGAACGTGTCTCCTCGACGAAATCGAGTTCTTCCCTCAGGGCTTTGTTGTTCGCGTCCCCGTCGAGGGGGGCTTCTGTCCTCCTCGAGGGTTCCCTGATTTCCACGGGGATCACCGCTTCTGTTCCGTAGGTCAGACGAAAGGGGGTCTCCCCGGTCGTGGAATGTGGGGTCGTTCGGTAGGCCCAGAGGACGCTGTGCAGCTCCTCGACCCACCGTTGTTTGGCGTCGCCTAATCGACGTTTCAATCCTCGGAGGACTACTCTGTTCGCCGTCTCAGCCTGTCCGTTGGTGACGAAGTCTTGGAAGTTCCTGTCGGTGAACTGTGTTCCGTTGTCGGTGACAATAGCTTGAGGCATGCCGAATCGGGAGAGGATGTTTCTTTTGTAAAAATGCAGTATGTTGAAGGATGTGATTTTGGCCAATGCTTCCGCCTTGATCCACTTCGTGAAGTAGTCCACCCCGACGATGAGGTATTTGTTTTGATATGATCCTATGAAGAAGGGTCCAAGGATGTCCATTCCCCACCACGCAAACGACCACGGGGCGGACAACATTTTGAGCTCGCTAGGAGGAGCGAGGTGCATGTCCCCGTGTGGCTGGCATCTATCGCACTTCTTGACGTGTTCCTTGGCGTCCTGTTGCATGGTGGGCCAGTAATACCTTGCTTGAAGCGCCTTACGGGCTAACGATCGCCCGCAGAGGTGTTGTGCATTGATTCCCTCGTGGATTTCCTGGAGGATGTCGTGGACCTTGGTCTCCTCGACGCACCTGAGGAGGGGGATAGAAAACCCTCGCCGGTATAGCTTGTCCTCGACTATCGTGTATGAGCATGCCCGCCGCTTGACCATTCCTGCTTCTTTGGGATCTTCGGGCAGTTTGCCCTTCGTGAGGTACTCGTATACAGGGGTCATCCAGCAATTGCTGTCACCAATGGCATTTATGTCCGCCACCGGAGCGGGTTTGTCGATGCTCGGGCGGGAAATCACTTCTTGTATGACGGATTTGTTCCCGTCTTTCTTCTTTGTGCTTGCCAATTTGGACAAGACATCTGCTCGGGTATTGTGCTCGCAGGGGATGTGAGTTACTTCCGCGGAGGTGAACTTTTTCATCTTTTCTTTCACCGAGGTCAAGTATTCGATGAGGTTGTAGTTCTTGGCCTGGTACTCTCCTCAGACTTGCGAGGCCACGAGCTGGGAGTCGGTGAAGATTTTGACCTCCTTGGCGCCGAGGTCCTCGGCCAGCCGAAGTCCGGCGAGGAAAGCCTCGTACTCCGCTTGGTTGTTCGACATCGGGAAGGATAGTTCGAGGGATACCTCGATCAGGATGCCTTCCTCGTTTTCGAGGATGATGCCCGCCCCGCTTCCCTTCGGGCTGGATGCCCTGTCGACATAGATCGTCCATTTTTGGGATCCGTTGGTCGAAGGTTTCGGGACGGTCATCTCTGCCACAAAATCGGTCAATACCTGAGCCTTCAGGGCTTTCCTTCCCTCGTATTGGATGTCAAACTCGACGAGTTCGAGCAACCACCTGAGCATCGTCCCCGCCATATCCGGTCGTCCAAGGAGTTGCCTTATAGGCAGTTCGGTCCTTACGATGACAGTGTGGGCAAGGAATTATTGGCGTAGCCTCCTGGCCGCGGTGACGAGGGCCAGGGAGACTTTCTCTATCTGCTGATACCTGAGCTTGGCACCTTGGAGGGCTTTGCTCGTGAAGTAAATTGGTTTCTGCCCGTCCGGGGTTTCCCGAATGAGGACGGCGCTGACTGCTTCACTCGTAATTGCGAGATACCAGAAAAGTGTCTCCCCGCTCTCAGGCCGTGAGAGGACCGGGGGTTGCGATAGGACTTTTTTTAGGTGGAGGAGCGCCTGCTCGCATTCTTCGCTCCATTCAAACGTCGCTTTTTGTCGAAGAAGTTTGAAAAATGGGAGTGCGTACTGCGCAGACTTGGCGACGAAGCGGGAGAGGGCGGTGAGCATCTCGTTCAATGATTGTATTGACTTCTTTGAGTCCAGAGTAGGGATCTCGGAAAAAGCTCTACACTTGTCGGGGTTGGCTTCGATTCCTCGCTCTGTGAGGTAGAAGCTGAGGAACTTACCTGCCCGAACGCCGAAGGTGCATTTGTCGGGGTTGAACCTCATGCGGCATCTCCTCGCTGTGTCGAACACCTTCTTGAGGTGCGAGGCGTGGTCGACTTCTTCCGCGGACTTGACGATCATGTCGTCCATTTAGACCTCGAGCATGTCGCCGATTTCAGCCCGGAAAAACTTGTTCATCATCCGTTGGTAGGTCGCACTGGCGTTCTTCAGGCCGAAGGGCATTACGTTGTAGTAGTAATTGCCCGACTCGGTCATGAAATCCGTGTACTGTTTGTTGACCTTATCCATGGGAATTTGTTGTATCCTGAGTAGGCATCCATGAAGGATAATAGTTTGTAACCTGCAGAATTGTCGACCAGCTGGTCGATGTTAGGCAAAGGATAACAGTATTTCGGGCAAGCCCGGTTAAGATCAGTATAATCAACACACATCCTCCATTTTCCATTATTCTTTTTGACGAGTACAACGTTGGACAGCCAGGTTGTGTACCTGGCCTCCGAAATAAAATTCGCCTCTAGGAGGTCTTTTACAGGTTTTTCAGCAGCCTCCGCTTTTTCGGGGGACTGCTTACGCCTACGTTGAGCTATGGCCCTAGCGACCGGGTATACTACGAGCTGATGGCAAGCCACCTCGGGGTCAAGGCCAGGCATCTCGGAGGCGCTCCATGTGAACAGATCAGCGTTCTCCCGTAGACATGTCTTCAGCTGCTCCTTCGCCAGGTTGGGGATCCCGGTGCCAATCTTCACGTTACGGTCTGGATCGTCCCCGAGGGCCACGAGCTCAAAGTCTCCGTCTGGGATGGGGCGCGTTGGGTGGAGAGGTCGCCCGTTGTTTTCCGCCTGGAGGTCGAGGTCTTCTGCTCCGTCTTCATCGGGTTCGCCCAGGAACCTGCTGTCGAGTTCGACCGCGTTGACGCGCGGGAGATGTATCTGTTCGAAGTCCGGGGGTGTCTTTGCTACGGTCTTGGGTTTGGTGTCGATGGAACTCATGCCTTTGATGGCAGCATCGAAGCACCTCCTGGCTGCGTCTATGTCCTCGTGCATCGTAACTACCCGTCCCCTGGCCGTGTAGTACTTCAATTTGAGGTGGACCGTTGATGGCACCACTGTAAGTTTGGCTAGGGTGGTCCTCCCGAGGATGCAGTTGTAGAGGGATGGACATTCGACCACCAGGAAGTGGGTCTTCACCTGTCGGGAAGTGTCTTCGGCCACGAATGTGAACATCAGCTCAACGTAACCCCATGGTCTGGTGGTGGTTCCGTTGAATCCCTGCAGATCTGAACCGATGTACGGGGTCAGGTGTCTCTCGTCGAGCTGGAGATTCCCGAACAGATGGGCATACATGATGTCGACCGAACTTCCCTGGTCGACGAGGATCCTTCGAACGTCAAAATTCGCCATCTGGGCCCTGACCAGGAGGGGGATAGTGGCGTTGGGCGCTCCGCCGGGGAGTTCTTTGAGGTAGAAGGTGATAGGGTTTAATTTCCCTTGCACCTTCTCGAGAGTGGTTGTCTTCGCCGAAGTTGTGGACTCCAGTTCGTCAAATTTCCGCTTGATGGATCAGACAGACAACTTCTCGTAACCACCCCCGGAGATGAACATCACCTTGGGGAAGCTTTCCCAGGTGCTACGGGCAGCGATGGGGTCCTCGTGGGGGAAGTTCGCCCACATGTTGCGAATTGCTTCTTGGCCCTCAATGCCTTCGGGGACAAAGAAGTCTTCGGGTTGAGTGACGCTGAGGGCGACCTGAACCCGACTCTCGTCGGGATGAGGTGTCGTCTCCTCGATGTTCTGGGCTTCCTGGGAGCTGGGACGAGGAGTATCATTCTTCTGGGCGTATTTCTTTAAGTGCCTTTCCTTGATCAGGATCTCAATTGCATCTTTGAGATGGATGCAGTCTTCTGTGACATGTCCGTGGCTCCGGTGGAACCTGCAGGACTTCGACTTGTCCGTGTTTGATTTGGGGGTAGTCGGCTTCGGAAAGCGGACGCCTCCTTTCAGAAATTCTGAGTTATGGTACTCAGAGAGGATTCGCGCGCGGGGAGCGTTGAGCGGGGTGTATTCCGTGAACCGACCAGCTGGTCCGTGCGGTTCACGAGGATCACGGGTGCAATTTTCTTTCTTTCTTTCTCCTCCTTGTCGGGGAGGAGAGTCTTCATCTTTGTTGTCGCGGGGGCCTTCCTTGCGTCTCGACTCAAGGGCGATCTGCGCTGCCTCCGACTCCTCGAGCTCGATGTACGATTGAGCTCGTTGGAGGAGGTCCTCTAGACGGCGGGGTTTGCGGAGGCCCGCGGACTTGGCAAAATCAGATCCAAAACGTAGTCCATGGATGATTAAATACTTCTTCATGTCGTCGGTCATATGAACCTTGACAACTTCCCTGTTGAATCTCTCAATGTAGTTCCGGAGAGATTCGTTCTTCCCCTGGAAGATGCTTTCTAGGGCAGCCTCCATCTTCGGGTGTCGATGAGACGCAGTAAAGTGTTTGGTGAAGCGTTGTCTAAGTTGCTTCCATGATGTGATCGACCCGGGTGCCAGACCCTTGTACCAAGTCATGGCGCCCTTTCGCAAGGTGGTGGGGAAAAGCCTGCACTTAATGGCTCCCCTGACATTTCTAAAGTCGAGCATGGCTTCAAAACTTTCGACGTGATCGTCGGGGTTGGCCAGGCCGTCGTAGGTCCCCAGTGGCGGGGGTTTCTCCATGCCCGCAGGAATTGGGGCGTTCATGATCTTCCATGACAGAGGGGTCCTCTGGTCGTCGTCGTCGCTTCCAGTCGGGGACCTCGAAGGGGATCGATGATGCTGTGGAGGGGAATTCCTCGAACGGTTCCTCAGTGGTTTTGGACTTCTTGGTAGTTGAGAAGGGCCTGGGTTCCTTCCGAGGCGGGGAACGATGGCGCTTCTAGGAGATCACCGACTGGAGGCGTTCAAGGCGTGGCCGACGGCCCTCGCGCACCGGTGAGGGGGTTCGAGATTCTTTGAAAGGAGTCCTTCGCGGGGAAGGAGAGCGGTGAGGTGAGGGTGGATGACGATGTCTTTGCGGGGAAGATCGCTGTGTCCTCCCTCGCTCTAGTGCTTCAATTCTGGTATTCTGGTGTGCGATCAGCTGATTGGTCTGATTGATCAAGGCAAATAGGGCCACGGTGCTCGAATCTGCATTGGGCGGAGGCGCAACAGGCTGAAAGATGGCTTGCCGGTCGTCTTGGCGGGCGGCGTCGTAAGCCGTGTCTTGGGAGTCCGGGGAGACTGTCTGCCCGTCTCTTACGTCGCCTTCATCGACGTTGAGGGTAGCAGCGTCCTCTCGGTGATTTCCGTTATCGAGTTGCGCGAGGACGGTGTCCATAGCTTTGTTAGCAGACGGGTTGTTGGCCATGCTGGTGATGAACGAGAGGATTGCTTTGGTTTATCGAGGGAAAAATGGGGAAGCAAAGGGTTCCCACAGACGGCGCCACTGATCGTACCTGGATCAGACAGTATTTGGTGGCCAGCAACGTCTTGTGGACTTCAGCTCCGGTGAGGTTGAAAGACGGCCGCGGGGGGGGGGGAGGGGTTGTACCTGCAAGGTACTCCGACGCTCAAGTAAGGCAAAGGTCACAAGTAAAAGCAAGTACAGAAGAGGTTAGAGTGTGTAACCTGACCCTCTCAAGTGAGAGGGTATTTATAGAGAGCCCCCAGTGCGGGGCCAACAGTTACTTGCATTGGGCAGGATTGCCAGGCCCAATCCAAGTAACTGTCGGGGCTTACGTGGCGTAGTGAAGACCAGCACGTGGTCTTCGCCCTGGGGTAACCGTTCCTAGATCTCCGGAATTATGGCAGACCGATTCCATCGGGAGTGGGTGGTTACATGAGAACGTGTCCTCGCGGGGAGGAGTCTTGCGTGTCGGGGAGAGACGTGTCCTCGCGGGGAGGACTCTTATGCCCAGAAGGAGATGGTTCCTCGTGGGGAGGAGCACCTGAGGGTCGAGGAGGAGCGAGCCCGGAGAGGCTTAGCGCCCTGCCCGATGCTCTATGCCGTGCGCGTGCCCGACCATGTTGAGGAGGCATGTGCCGGACATTGGTCGTGCTAAGAGGCCTTTGTTGGGCCATCCCAGGACGTGTGGGTTGGGCCTGCTCGATTGAGGGACAGACCTCGGCCCAGTCCAGAACAATATATATATATATATATATATCAACTTACTCTAAAAGAAAGTTTTTTTAATTTATTCTAAAAATTAATTCTTTTAACATTTTTTTTAGCAAATTAAAAAAATTGGTTTTAGAAAAGTTCAAATTATAAAATTGGTTTATAATTGCAAACTGATTATAAACTAGTTTATAAATACAAATTGGTCATAAACTAGTTTTAAACTGAATTAAAATTATTTTAACAATTAATTGCATTTTTATTAAAATGATTATTATAAACTGAATTAAATCATAAATATGATTTGGTTCAATACAGTTCATGAACCACGAACATCTTTACTCTAGAGTATTCAAGATCACGGGAAAAAACAATGTAAGGTTAGACATTGGCATAACCAAGTGACACCGAATGGTTTTATTGAACATTGCAAAAAGTTTTTAGGTTCAACTCTCATGACCTTTGTAAAAAGTTCCAGGTTATCCAAAGCGCTCAAACACCTTTTAATAAAAAAGTTAAATTGTTGCTCATTTTATTTTTATTTGAAATTGTTTGATTTTATTTAATAGCAGAATTTGATACGAATTGTAACAAAATTTCTTTTAAAAATATATTACCTACAAATTTTTCTGTCAATTTTGAAATGGATATATGTTATACTTTTTTACTAAATTTTTAATTATCCTTGTCAAACAGTTTAAAATATTACAATTTTGTAAATCAAACAGTTTAAAAGATTACAATTTTGTAAATCAAACGTGATTACAATTTTGTAAATCAAACGATGACAATTGTCAAGCAGTTTAACAGGTTACAACTTCATAAATCAAACAGGTGACACCTTCATAAATCAATTAAAGTTTTAATTGAAAATGCTAGACATTATTAAATCAAGAAAGCAAGGGACTTGATCTCTGCAAGTTATGATCTTTAAAACTTGAAGACTTAAAGTTATAAAAGTGTGAAAGGTCGTTTGATCATGCACTTTTTCTACTCTTGATCGGTTTATTGTAAAAGGAACAAGATTAACTTTTGAGACACTAAAGAAGTGCGTGCACACAAAGTTTTTCAAAGTTCTTTTCTCTTTTATCTTATCATATCTTTACTATTAATGAATTACATTAGACAATTCCCTTTTCAGTTGACATGTTTATCACATAGAGAACAAAGACTCTGCACGCAATTGCGAAGTCGATTGCAGTAAAAGTTTCCTACATTCTACTGCATTCTTGAATGAAAATGAACAATTGAAAAGATGAGGTTTATATTGAAGAGTATTCAGCAGCCTTTTTCTCCTTCAGAGTTGAAGCCAACCAGTCTAAGCCCTCAAAAAGGCCATCTCCCTTAAGGCCACAAGTTCCTTGTATGTGCCATTTTCTATTCCTTAGTTCAAACAGACCTAGTCCTTCACAAACTTCCGTCGGCGTCATCGCTCCTTTCTACAAAAAGACAAGAAGAAAATTTTGATAATCATTGTCATGAGTCATGACTTAAGCACTAAGCAAAACTAAAAAAAAAAAAAAAAAAAAAAAAAAACCAGAAATAAAAAAAACAAAGATTTACCAAGTCCTGTTTGTTTGCAAACACCAATATGATATTGTTAATCATCGTAGGCTCATTTATGGTTGTCTGCAAGTAATCGGCGAATCAATTCAGTTATCAACAATAAGCGCGCACACACACACATAATATAATCCTATACTGAAATTTGATTTTATCACCTGAAATTCTTGCTTTGCTTGATCGATTCTCTCACGATCCGTGCTATCAACAACATAAATCTGCATAAAGGCGCATAATAATGTAGGTGAAAGAAGGAATATTTCACTAAACTTCAAGCATAGCGCAAATTTTCTTTTCAGTGAGAAAAGAAACATAAAAGCAAGGAAATTGATTCTTACCAGACAATCATTGTTGTTAAAATAGTGTTTCCAAAGTGGCCTTAATTTATATTAGTCCTTGGCCTCCAGCATCCCAAACTGTAAAATCAACATTCTTATATTCGACTTTCTCCACATTGAAACCTGCAAGGCAAAATAAATTTTTAACCCTACAGAAACAACATATAGAGAGTTAAATATGAAGATAATTATAAAACAAGACCTACCAACAGTGGGAATTGTGGTTACAACTTTTCCAATTTGAAGCTTATAGAGTATAGTTGTTTTGCCAGCGTTGTCAAGACCAACCATCTCAATCTGTGATTAGAAGCAGATCAATATAAGTGAGTAAGCAATCAAGAAAACAAATAAATTTCATAGAAAAAGTAGTTGATAGTAGAGTTGATACCCGTATCTGAGAGTTTCCAAACAAGGTGTCAAAGAGCTTCCGAAAAGCTTGACCCATGTCTGTATCTGTATCTGCAACCAACCACTCAGGAATTTGCAATTTGTGCTAAGAATCAGAAACAGACAGAGGAATTCGAAGTTTGAAGTTTGAATTTCAACAAACAACAATACCAAATTGGAACTGGTGATGTATCTTCTTACTTTCTTTAATAATTGCTTCCTTCTAAGAAGGGTGATCCTAATAATATATTACAGAAATCACATGGTCCAACCATTGACTTGTTCAAAATATTACACACTTTGTTTATTTGCCCGCCAAGTCAACATGGCATGTTTGGTTGAGATAAAATTCCAGAACCAGTTTTAGTTCAATAGTTTTGGTTGTTGGAATTAGTTTGAACCTTGTTCCCTTCTTAATTCCTTTTACCACATCAAAATAACTTAATTAGCTCCATGTTTTCTCTCCAACGGGCTAGTTTCAATTTGCTAGCTTATTTTTACCATGATATCAAACTACTTCATTTCAATAAAAAAAAATTAAGAGGAATAGAGTGGAATAGTCTCCATCAATCTGTCAGAATTGCAAACCAGATTGTTACATGCACCTCTACATTTAGTTTAGTCTTACGCAATTTGGATCGGTAGCGGATGCAATCACAACAACATCATCTTCCGAAATTGCATTGGTAGTTTTTTTTCCTTCATATGCAACAACAGCTACAACAAGAGCTAATGAAGCATATCACAAAGCTCAACTATGTTCTTCAATCTTCACAAGAGCTAATGAAGCATATCACAAAGCTCAACTATGTTCTTCAATCTTCACAGTAACAGATTAACATAAGCAAACATGAGTCACTAGGCTAAAACGAGATCCACAATCAATGAACAAAAGCAATCAGTATTAGCAATCTCCATTTGAACCTAAATGCAATGAAAGAAGGACTTGGATCTATCTTCCAATCATTGTAGCAGTAGCAATAGTTTTCCAACTCCGGGACTTTCAATGACCAGGATAACAAGCACTTAAGCATTCTAATCTTTGAGATGCAATCGATCAAAGACAACAACACATAAGCCAGGATCCTCAAGCGGAGAATCTTCTGAATCATCTACACTTAACCACCAAAGAAAGACTATAGAAACCATGTTGGAGAACAAAATAAGAACTTCCAACTACGAAATTGAAGAGCAAGAATCAAAGAATAGGGATCAATTGTGGTTTAATAGAGATCAAAGAAAAAGAGAACGGTGAAATTGAGACTTAGAGGTGAGAAAATTGGATTTTCTTGAGAAGATGCAACGAAAAATTCCCTTGAGCTGGATACCAAATTTGCTCTTATACCATGTTATGAAACATATCATCGATGGAAAAGGCAGAGAAAAAAGCTTGAAACTCTTGTGTATTAATGATAGTGAAAATATTACATATGAGAAAGTTAAGTACAATTGACTGCCCAAGCCTATGTATAGGCATTAACTAACTAGTAACAAACACCAACTAATAACTAACCCACTATATCTCCAATACTAGATACACAAATTCCAACTTCATGTATATATATCATGATATCATGATTGGAAGTGTTGTGGTCTAGTATATTTACATAACCTGGGTTAATATTAAAACTTTTCCTGCGCTCTACAACATTCTTGAATGAAACTAGCTAAACTCTACACATTCTTTCGTCAATCACGCGGAGCATAATACCTGCAATATACAATAATTCACATGACGTCATGAAATGATACACAAAAATGTGAACAAAAGAAAGTATCGTTCAAACCTTGACAATTAGAAGGACGAGGTTCCTTCAGCTTTTATCGCCTTCAGAGTCGAAGCCAACCAGTCCAAGCCCTCATAAAGGCCATCTCCCTTGAGGGCACAGGTGCCTTGTATGTGCCATTTCCTATTCTTTAGATCAAAGAGACCTAGTCCTTCACATACTTCCATTGGCGTCATCGCTCCTCTCTACAAAAGATGAAAAAAATATATAAAACTGTTATGATCAGACTTGAGCACAAACCAAAACTTAAATTGTTGGAGGAGAGTATTTTAATGAAGAAAACAAAAAGTCGGCTAGTAGTATAGGATATTAGTGATTACTTAATGCATACGAAAAAACAGCAGGACGAACGGTCAGAGAGATAACTACAATGTCAGCTCATGCAGTAGAAAGAACAGAAATGAAAAAAAGTAACAATGACTTACCAGGTCCTGTTTATTTGCAAACACCAATATGACACTATTAAGCATAAAAGGGTCATTTATGATTGCCTGCAAGTAATCAATGAATCAAATTAGAATTTGCTTAAAACAATACACTCGGCATGTTATGATCACATATAATATGATAGTGAAATTTTACATTACAACCTGAAACTCCAGTTTTGCTTGACCTATTCTCTCACGATCGAGGCTATCAATAACATAAATCTGCATAAATGCACACATCTTTACATAAAATCACAATTCTTTGCAGGCCTATTAGACATATTAGCGATGATGGAAGAAGGAAATTTTCACGAAACTGCCAATAAATCACAATTTTCCTTTTCAATGACCAAGCGACACGAAAGCAAGGATGTTGATTCTTACCAGACCATCGGTGTTGTTAAAATAATGTCTCCAAAGTGGCCTTAATTTCTCTTGCCCTCCAACATCCCAAACTGTAAAAACAACATTCTTATACTGAATTTTCTCCACATTGAAACCTGAAAGCCAAATAAAATTTATAAGCATACAAAAACAACACATAGACCCACCTAAGAAAACGGCATTCTTAACAAGGGGTTTAGGGTTCTAAATTCTAACCCTAAAAAGTATACAATCTAAAAGAGTTAATTATGAGGATTATTGTTATAAAATAAACCAGAATCACAATCACTGACCAATTGTGGGAACAGTAGATAAAACTTCTCCAATGTGAAGTTTGTAGAGTATAGTAGTTTTTCCAGCAGCATCAAGACCAAGCATCACAACCTGTCACAAACAAGAAGATCAAGCAATTTAACTAAGCAAGAAAATTTCACAGAGCAGAAGAAGAAGAAGAAGAAGAAGGTACCCGCATCTCAGAGTTGCCAAAGAAGGTGTCAAAGAGCTTCCGAAAAACTTGACCCATGGAAGCTTTCTATTTCGAGTCTGTATTTTGCAATTTGTGTTGAGAGAGAGAGAGAGAGAGAGAGAGAGAGAGAGAGAATTTCAAGAAAAAACAACACCCGACGGAATAGGGTAGCGTTGCCTCTTTATTTCTCGTTGCTTTCTTTCTTTTTTCTAAGAACTTTCTTTTTATGTTTCGCCAACAGCATATTCACTTTTTAGTACAAAAAGTTTGTAAACACAAAGAAACAGACTTGATAATGGAAATGACAATTTTAGACATGCAATTAGGGTGTGGCGTGGCCAATTGGTCGGGTTCGGTCGGTTTCGGGCCAAAAACTTAAATCCGACGTAAATCACGGTTTTAGTTTTATGATCCAATTTTGACCGATTAAATTTCGGTTTTTGTCGGATTCGGTTAAGTCGGTTTGTCGATTAAGTCGGATCGGTTTAGTCGGTTTAATATTTATTAGAACAATTCTATAAAAATGATTATTTTTTAAATTTATTATAAAAAATACCAAATTTTTAGAATAGAACAATATTTTTTATTATTAAAAGAAAAACTATTATTATGTGATAATATTTTCAATATTATTTGACATTAATTTTGATTAGGGTTAATACCCCTTTTGGACCCTGCCATATAGGCCAAATCCCAAAAACAACCCTGTAAAAAAAAAAACACAGATTCCATCCCTGCCATTTGTAGATTCCCTCGTTTTGCCCCCTGAGTGGATTTGGTCAACCATATTGATGACATGGCGCTGCTTAGTTGGAATTTTATTTATTTTTTATTTATTTAATTACACGCGTGGCATTTTTATTAATATTTTAATATTTAATATTTTTTTATTTTATTTTTTTTATTTTTTTTAATTTTTTTTTAATTTTTTTTATTTTTTTTTTAATTTTTTTTATTATTTTTTAATTTTTTTATTTTTTTATTTAATTTTTTTTTTTAATTTTTTTAATTTTATTTTAATTTTTTGTTTTATTTTGTTTTATTTTTTTTATTTGTTTTTATTATAATTTTTTTAATTTTATTCTTTTTTTTTATTTTTTTTCGTTTTTATTTATATATTTTATATATATATATATATATATATATATATATATATATATATATATATATATATATATATTTTTTTTTTTTTTTTTTTTTTTTTTCGTTTTTGGACCTAATTTTTATTTTTAATTCTATTTTAAACAAATTGTTCTTTTAAAACTTAGTTTCATTATACTAATCCATTTATTTCAATTTATTACCATACTAATCCATTTATTCTCATACTAATTTCAATTCAACAATACTTATGAGTGATTTATTACCATTATAACTTCACTCATCAACCATCTTTATAACCTCTCTCCACTTCTTTTTTTTTCGTTACAATATTGTTTCATTTCTTCTCCATTGTTTTCAATACTCATCAACCATCCAAAACTCAATACAAAGCATACTCACAGCACAACAATACCACACACCCTAATAAACAAGAATCTCAAGCTCTCATCACTCTCCACATCCTCATGAAAATGGTAACTTGCTACTGCCATGTTCACACCATAAGTTGGTAACTTACTATATCATTATCCTTTGGTATGAACAATTTTTTGTACAAAGAACATATGAATGTGCATGTAAGGGGAGGATAAGGATGTTGTATCTCAAAACAGTTATATGATTGACAAGTAACATATATAAGTACATATGAATGTAATGTAAGGTAATAGCAGACTGTGTGTGTGCCCTATTATCTCGTCGGTAATAGCAGGCTGTGTGTGTGCCCTATTATCGCGTCGGTAATAGCAACCCTAACTGGGAAGTGACCTGGTGGTGCGCGCGTTCGATGGTTCTAAGAGGTCCGTTTTTGGAGAAATTGTATTGCCGATCAAAGTTGGTCCTGAAATTTTTGAAGCCACTTTCTATATCATGGACATTCAGCCTGCCTATAGTTGTTTATTGGATAGTCTGTGGATCCATGGTGCTGGGGCAGTGACGTCCACTCCAAGAGTGATCAGTCAGCCTGAGGTGGTTAATCAACCCGAGGTGGTAAATCAGCCAGAAGTTTCAATGTCTTCTTTCAAAGATGCACGCGCTGTAGTTGAAGTTGGTGATTCCCAGAAGTGGGGCCAAGTCATTAATGTTCAGGTGAAGCAGAATACTTATGGACTGGGATATAAGCCACCCCGACGAGCTCAAGAGCCTCTTAAGTTTTATGGTCCAGTCCAGTTCACAAGTGTTGGTGTCTTCTTTAATCGGGTTAATGCCATTGATGATGAGGGGGATAGTGATTGCGACATGGATGAGTGGATCTGCCCCTGCACTCCCGGTAAAAGTCTATGCAATTGGTCGTCTGAGAAAGTCATCCAAGTGACCCATCAAGAGTAATTGCCTTTGTTTTTTGTTTGTGTAAAATCCTACGTTCTGCCCAAGACGTAGTGATGTTTGTCTGTAGGACTTTGATGTTTTTGTTTGCTTACTTTATCATCAATAAATGACGTTTTCACATTCAAATGTTTGTCTGTAAGGATAATGATATAGTAAGTTACCAACATTATCCTTATTGGTATATAACCCGATTAAAGAAGACACCAGCACTTGTGAACTGGACTGGACCATAAAACTTAAGAGGCTCTTGAGCTCGTCGGGGTGGCTTATATCTCAGTCCATAAGTATTCTGCTTCACCTGAACATTAATGACTTGGCCCCACTTCTGGGAATCACCAACTTCAACTACAGCGCGTGCATCTTTGAAAGAAGACATTGAAACTTCTGGCTGATTTACCACCTCGGGTTGATTAACCACCTCAGGCTGACTGATCACTCTTGGAGTGGACGTCACTGCCCCAGCACCATGGATCCACAGACTATCCAATAAACAACTATAGGCAGGCTGAATGTCCATGATATAGAAAGTGGCTTCAAAAATTTCAGGACCAACTTTGATCGGCAATACAATTTCTCCAAAAACAGACCTCTTAGAACCATCGAACGCGCGCACCACCAGGTCACTTCCCAGTTAGGGTTGCTATTACCGACGCGATAATAGGGCACACACACACAGCCTGCTATTACCGACGAGATAATAGGGCACACACACACAGTCTGTTATTACCTTACATTACATTCATATGTACTTATATATGTTACTTGTCAATCATATAACTGTTTTGAGATACAACATCCTTATCCTCCCCTTACATGCACATTCATATGTTCTTTGTACAAAAAATTGTTCATACCAAAGGATAATGATATAGTAAGTTACCAACTTATGGTGTGAACATGGCAGTAGCAAGTTACCATTTTCATGAGGATGTGGAGAGTGATGAGAGCTTGAGATTCTTGTTTATTAGGGTGTGTGGTATTGTTGTGTTGTGAGTATGCTTTGTATTGAGTTTTGGATGGTTGATGAGTATTGAAAACAATGGAGAAGAAATGAAACAATATTGTAACGAAAAAAAAAAAAAAAGTGGAGAGAGGTTATAAAGATGGTTGATGAGTGAAGTTATAATGGTAATAAATCACTCATAAGTATTGTTGAATTGAAATTAGTATGAGAATAAATGGATTAGTATGGTAATAAATTGAAATAAATGGATTAGTATGATGAAACTAATTTTTAAAAGAACAATTTGTTTAAAATAGAATTAAAAATAAAAATTAGGTCCAAAAACGAAAAAAAAAAAAAAAAAAAAAAAAAAAAATATATATATATATATATATATATATATATATATATATATATATATATATATATATATATAAAATATATAAATAAAAACGAAAAAAAATAAAAAAAAAAGAATAAAATTAAAAAAATTATAATAAAAACAAATTAAAAAAATAAAACAAAAAATTAAAATAAAATTAAAAAAATTAAAAAAAAAAATTAAAAAAAAATTAAAAAAATTAAAAAAAATTAAAAAAAATTAAAAAAAAATAAAAAAAAAATAAAAAAAAAATAAAAAAAAAATATTAAATATTAAAATATTAATAAAAATGCCACGCGTGTAATTAAATAAATAAAAAATAAATAAAATTTCAACTAAGCAGCGCCATGTCATCAATATGGTTGACCAAATCCACTCAGGGGCCAAAACGAGGGAATCTACAAATGGCAGGGATGAAATCTGTGTTTTTTTTTTTACAGGGTTGTTTTTGGGATTTGGCCTATATGGCAGGGTCCAAAAGGGGTATTAACCCTTTTGATTATTATCATACTATAAACCATAAATTAAATAATACTCAAAATTTTATATTGCATGTCTTGTATTTTTGAGAGTACACAATGCCATCATTAAATTATAAAAATGATAATATCCTCAAACATTATAAATCTCATTTTTATAGTGAGTCGGTTATATAGTAATAAAAATAAATAAAAAATATATATTAATTATGTTCGGTCGGTTTCGGTTTTCGCCGAGACCAAAATAAGCATCCGAGCCCGACCGAAGCAACCCTATATTATTCAAATTAAGCAACCGAATCAACCCGACATCCGACCCGACCCGACCCATTTGTACAAAAAAGACAATGAATCGGTCGGTTTCAATCGGTCGGTTCAAATTTGTCCACCCCTAGGGCGTGCAAGGTTTCATTTATAAAAATAAAAAATAAAACATTTTCAAATATTAATCACTTATCAACTATCAATCCATTACAATTACATTGTCATTAACTCTCTAAATTGCCCTTTGCCTTTAAAAAAATTACACTACTAAAACGGCTAATCGATAATAAAAAAATGTATCGATTATATCATTTATACTCTCTCAATACACTTCCACGTGACAGCTTTTTATTGGTTTTTTTTTTACTTTCCCGCCAAAATACACTTTTTTTTCACATACTCTCTATCTCTTTCTTTCCACTTCACTTCAATCTCTCTCTCTCTCTCTCTCTCTCTCTCTCTCTCTCTCTCTCTACATCTTCACACATTTTTTCTCTTTGTCTTCAACCTCACTTCGGGAAGCTTCAATCTCAACTCATCAAACATCATTCATTACAAGGTTCTTACTCATCTTTCTTCTATTATTTGTGTTTCTCTTAAAAAATCATTGTTCATCATCGGTGTGAATCAATGTGGTATGTTGTTCATCCATTTCATAAATCACCATTTTTGGTTTTTCTCACTAACGCATTCGTTCATGTTTCTCAGCCAAACGAACCGGTTCATTATGTTTTTCAAAAGGTTCAATGAAAATGTCATTTTTTTTGTTCATTGTGTTACTTGAAGGATTCGTTCATGTTTGTTGAAGGATTCGTTCATATTTCTCACCCAACCAAACTAGTTCATTGTGTTTTTTGAAGGATTCAGTGAAAATGTCATTTTATTTGTTCATTGCACGTTACTTGAAGGATTTGTTCATATTTGTGCATATACTTTATTTATGTTTATGATAAATGATTAAATTTGTTGTAACTTACATGGATCTTAAACATGTTTTTCATTTGATTTGTCAAAGTTATTAAAGATTGGATATCAGAAACAACATCTACCAGGAAGGAAATCAGAAACTTTACAAAGTGAATATTAAAGATTGGAGATAGGACCATGTCTGAGCCAAATGATGGGTGTGTTGACATTTCTATTCCTGACGTGTTTCTTATAACTCAGGTTTTTGATCCTATTGAGGCAATAGTTAAAAGTACATATCCCGACCCGATCTCATTCATAACTACCACAATTCCAATTATCTTCAAAGTTGCGCAATTTTGGCTTCAACAATTTAAATAGTCAATGATATCAATTAATACATAACAAACTTTCTTTCAGGTATTGAATATGCTTTTAATTTATTTTTTGCTATTATTATTTCATACCATCTACTTATTTAGTTTTTACAATTGATTACTTGTTTCTATTAGGAGAAGAAAAGGAATACTTCAGTGGTGATTCTATTGATAGATCTGAATTTACTGATTTTAATACATTCGAGCACCCTACTCTTAAATTTCTGAATGCTCTTAAAACATTTGGATTGCCTAACCATTCAATCAAGTTGAAAGTTGGAGCTACTATTATGACGTGTCACAATTTGGATCAATCTGAAGGGTTATACAATGGTACAAGGCTCACAGTAACAAGGCTTGTTAATCATGTAATTGAAGCAAAGATAATTTCTGGAAAAAAATATATTTGTAACATCATTTATATTTCATAAATGTCTTTGTCCCCTTCACAATCACAATGGTCATTTAAATTATTGAGAAGACAATTCTCAACTATTGTTTCTTTTACTATGACAATTAAACAGTCTCAAGGGCAATCTTTAAAGAATGTTGGTTTATATTTGCCAAAAGAGATATTTAGTTATGGTCAATTGTATGTGGCAATTTTCTAGAATTAAGATTAACTAATGTCTTAAAATTTTGATTCATGACAAGGATAAACTACCTAAAATTACTACATCTAATGTTGTATATAAAGAAGTTTTTTCACAATATTTAATAGGTAATTCTTTATATCATCGTTCGCTTAATACATTGTTGATTATGAGTTGTTATTTAATAAGACTATTTTCTTATTTTACAGGTCAATGCATTACGTTAATTTTGAAGATTTCGATTTTATATGTCAATGGTTGGAAGTTGATAACAACTTGTTGCAATATTTTATCATATTTATTTCTTATAATGATCGTTGATGATGCTTATCAATTATACATTATCTTTTATTTAAATAATTTACAATTGTTGAGAAAAACTGATTTTGAATATTTGTTAATATTTATGAACTAATATAAGTTACTAAACTAGTTGTAACTATTAAACTTAGATGAAAAGATTGAAGAAGGGAGAATGCTTTGCTTGTGTTTTCAAAGTAAATTTTTGGTGTCTTTTTACATTAGCCAAAGGTAGTATTTATACTACTAGAAATGCAACTATTACACTAATGTAATCATTGGACTTACTATTTTATCTTTGACAAATTATGTATCTACAATAATTTGTCATTACTATTTAGATATATATTTATAAATAATAATAATAATAATAATAATATAATAATGATAATAATAAATAATAATAATAATAATAATATAACACTCCCCCTTTGAAATATCTATTACGATGCTCCATCGAAATCTTATCAAGGAGAAACTTATGGGAACATATATTGCCTCGTTAAAAACCTTATTAGGAAAAACCCATTGGGATAAAAACCTTAATAAAGGAAAAAGAGTACAACATGATGCTCCCCCTCAACAGAGCACGTATAGCTCTTCTTAAAAGAACTTGAAGTTGACGCATTCCAATATTTTGTACATGCTTCTTGAAAATTAATGTAGGAAGTGCCTTTGTGAAAAGATCAGTCATATTATCACATGAATGAATATATTAAATATTAACTTTTTTGTTTCTTTCAAGTTCTTGTGTGAATGAAAAGAACTTTGGAGGGATATGCTTGGTTCTTTCGCTTTTGATGTAACCTTCTTTCATCTGGGTTACACATGCAACATTGTCTTCATACAAAATTGTTAGATTATTATCAATGGGTAAACTAAATGCTCCTTGGATATGTATAGTTACCGATCGTAACCATCTACATTCTCTACTTGCTTCATGAAGAGTAATTACTTCAGCATGGTTTAAAGAAGTTGCTACAAGTGTTTGCTTTTGTGATCTCCATGATATTGCAGTGTTACCATATGTAAATATATATCCAGTATGTGATTTAGCATTATGTGGATCTAACAAATATCCTGCATCTGCATAACCAAGTAAAACGAGTTATGTATTGTTAGAATAAAACAAACCAAGGTCTGATGTACCTCGAAGATATTGGAATATATACTTTATTCCTTTCCAATGTCTTTTTGTAGGACATGAACTGAATCTTTCTAATAAATTTACTGCAAAAGCTATATCAGGTCTTGTATAGTTAGCAAGGTACATGAATGCCCCAATGACACTGAGGTATGGTACTTCAGAGTCAAGATTTTCTTCATTACCTTCCTTAGGTCTAAATGGATCATTTTTAATGTTAAGTGTTCTACCCATCATTGGAGTACTTAAAGGGTTTGCTTTGTCCATGTTAAACCTTTTCAATACCCTTTTTGTACAATTTGATTGATGTATCAATATACCATTTATAGTATACTCAATTTGTAAACCAAGGCAAAACTTTGTTTTTCCCAAATCTTTCATTTCAAATTCTTTCTTTAAGTAATCGTCTGCTTCCTTTATTTCTCTGTTAGTTCCAATGATATTTAAATCATCAACAAAGACAACAATTATTACAAAATTGGATATTTGTTTTTCTTATTAAAACACAAGGGCAAATAGGATTATTTTCATAGCCTTCTTTAAGCAAATATTCACTTAGCCTATTATACCACATGCGCCCTAATTGTTTTAATTAATCCATACAATGACCTTTGCAACTTAATTGCATATATTTCTCTAGGTTTTGATGTCTCGGGCATTTTAAATCCTTTTGGGATTTTCATGTATATATCAATATCAAGTGATGCATACAAATAAACAGTAACAACATCCATAAGATACATATCAAGATTATTAAATACTGATAAACCAATTAATAACGAAAAGTAATGGTATCCATAACAGGAGAATAAGTTACCTCATAATCGATTTATAGTCTTTGGTAAAAACCTTGTGCAACAAGACGAGCCTTGTATTTGACAATCTCGTTTTTCTCATTTCGTTTTCTTAAAAAGACCCACTTATACCCAACCGGTTTCACATCTTTTGGTATAGTCGTAATGGGGCCAGATACTTTCCGATTTTTAAGAGAATTTAATTCAGTATCTATTGCATCCTTCCAATTTTCCCAATCATGTCTATTTTGACATTCATTCATAGTTCTTGGTTCGGGATCATCATTTTCATTCATAATTTCACATGCAATGGGGAATGAAAATATTTCATCTATATTTATATCTTTTTGGTTCCACAAAGTTCTCGTATCAACATAATTAATTGATATTTCAAGATCATTCTTGTTTTCATTTACATTATCAATGATTTCATTATCATCATCTCGTGCTTCTTCAAGAGCACGTTTTTCAATTGTGGATTTATTATTATCTAGTGTCTTTTCAAGATCACTTTCAATCATATTCACCTTTTCTATCCCTTTTCTTTTTCAGGGATTTTTGTCTTTGGATCCCATAGGTCGGCCACGCTTCAAGTGTGCCTTAGATGTACTTGCTACTTCATTTAGATTTGAAATCTCAATCCGAGTTGGGACATTTATAGTTGGTACGTGTGACTCTGTCACTATTTCCAAATTAATAAAAGAATCTGACAATTGATTTGCTAAATCTTGTAAGTGCACAATTTTCTTTACATTTTCTTCCCATGATTTATTATATGGGTCCAAATGTAATAAATGGGGTACAGACCATGTTATCTCATTTTCTAATTTTTTATTTTCTCCCCCTAGTGTTGAAAATTTTGTTTCGTCAAAATGACAATCAACAAATCTTGCCTGAAAAACATCACCTGTTAAAGGTTTAAGATATCTAATAATAGAATGTGATTCATACCCTACATATATTCTCATCCTCCTTTGAGGTCCCGTCTTTGTTCTATGTGATGGCGATATTGGGACATATACTGCACAACTAAATATCTTTAAATGAGAAATATTTGGTTAGTTACCAATTGCAAGTTGATAAGGTGTATGTTTATGATTAGCACTTGGCCTTAGACGGATGAGTACTCCAACATGTAAAATTGCATGACCCCAAACGGTAACTGGTAGTTTAGTTTTCATAATTAATGGTCTAGCAATATATTGAAGACATTTGATTAAAGACTCGGCTAAACCATTTTGTGTATGCATATGAGGAACATGGTGTTCAACAGTAATTCCAATTGACATGCAATAATTATTAAATGATTCAGATGTAAATTCACTAGCATTGTCAAGTCTAATTTTCTTTATAGTGTAATCCGGAAATTGATCCTTTAGTTTAATTATTTGTGCAAGAAATTTTGCAATTGCCATATCACGACTTGACAGTAAACATACATATGACCATCTACTAGATGCATCAATTAATACCATAAAGTATTTGAATGGTCCTGACGGTGGATGGATAGGTCCTCATATATTTCCTTGAATTCTTTCAAGAAATGTAGGTGATTATGTCTGAATCTTACCTGGTGAATGCTTTGTTATTAGTTTTCCAAGAGAGCAAGCTTCACATGGTTTATCTCCTTTTGTAAGTTTTAAACCTTTTAATGGATGACCGTGGGTACTTTCAACTATTTTACGCATCATTGTTGAACCAGGGTGACCTAAACGATCATGCCATAAAGTTATCGTTTTGGGATATTCTTCTGCTGCTAAATTACGTTCAATTGCATGTATATAAGTATAATGTAATCCAGAAGGCAATTTTGGTAGTTTTTCTAAAGTTTTCTTCTTTCCCAAAACATTAGTAGTAATGTTAATATATTTCATATTACCTTCATTTGTAGTTTCAGTATTATATCCTTGACGATATTTATCATTAAAACTCAACAAATTTCTCTTTGATTTTGGATAGTATAAATCATTATTAATGACAAACTTTGTTCCATTTGATAATATAAACATAGCATTACCTGTTCCTTCAATCAAATCTGCAGGACCTGAGATTGTATTTATTACATCTTTAGTAGGATTTATTTAAGTGAAATGTTTTTTACATTTGAGGATTATGTGGGTAGTTCCACTATCTGAAATGCAAATATCTTCAACATGTTCCATCTCCAACCTTCTTGAAATAGAAATAAGATTAAATAGAAAGTAAATTAACACAACATATTTAATATTATTATTTCAAACATTGGATACACCAAACAACATATAAATACTTAAGTTTGTACATAGTTCAAATATAAAATTAATACAAGCATATCTCACATATTATTCAAAAAGTTTCTTAATCCATTGTTCCTTCAACAAAATCAGCAACCTCAAGACATGTAGTGTCATTTTCAGGTTCAATTTCATTAAAATTTACTTCATTCCCCTTTCCCTCTATAGATGTCTTGTTTCTTTTACACAAATGTTCTAGTGTTCTACACGTCTTAGACCAATGACCTTTCTTTCCACATCTATAGCACAAATCATCATGATTCCTCGAGGGACCCTCTTGGCTATAAGTACCTCTACCTTGATGATACTTGTTAGTTTGGTCATATTTGGGAGATCTATAATTATTCACATAACTCCGTCCACGAACTGGCCACGAAAGTGGTTTCGACCGTGATATTCGCCTTGACTAGGACCCTCGAAACGAGCATAACCTCCATGTTTTTTATTACGATTATAGCCACCACGCCTTTGATTAAATGTTGTGGAATTTATCTCAGGATATGATATTGTTCCTGTGGGACGTGACTGGTGGTTTTTTATAAGAAGCTCATTATTTTGTTCTGCTACTAGAAAGGCTGCAACTAAATCAGAGTACTCAGGAAATTCTCTCATTCTGTATTGTTGTTGCAACAAAACTTGGGATGCATGAAAAGTTGAAAAAGTTTTTTCCATTTTTTCTTCTTTAGTTATAACTATGCCACAAAATTCTATTTGTGCTATAATTTGGTGCATGGTAGAATTATATGCAACAACACTTTTATAATCTTGGAACCTTAATTTGTTCCACTGATCCATTAATGAGGGCAACAAGACTTTCCTCTGATGTCCAAATCTTGCTTTAAGTTTGTCCCACAAAATCTCGGGATCTTTTGCATTTGAATATTTTGTTTGTAAACCATCGTCAAGGTGGTGTTTGATTATTCAATTTACTTTTGATTTTTTCATTGCCATCTCTTCTGGGTCAACAACTGACTTTCCTAAAATCTCTCACATGCAAGATACTCTATTAAGTTGTTATTCCATGTTATGTAGTTGTCCCCGTTTATGTTTAAAATTTTGAAGTGATGCTTAACATTTGACATGATTCTATCTAGAATTCAAAAGAACGTAATCAAAATTTAATACATAAACAAAAATTATATGTCAATTTATTCGATAACAACGATTACAACAACCATGATCATGTTTTAATCAAAAACCTCTATTAATAAACCAAGCTATGACTAGTAATGATAAAACAATAAGTATCATTAATGCTACATAATCTTTACCTAGTTCTTCATGCTTCATAATACCGATGAGGAATAAAATAATGACAAGTAGAGTGATGAACAAAAGAAAACATTTAGTCATTTGAAATATATGGATAAATTTTTTAGAATGATATGAAATTTGTGAAAGAAGTTGAATTATATATATATAAATTTGTAAAACGGCCTTTATAGTTACCGTTAGGGATAAGAAAAGAAAAAGCAAAAAGAAAAAGAAAAAAAAATATCATCAAATCAAATTTAAAGTGTATTAAATATCAATTAGCTATTTCAAGGGTTTAGAGATAATCATAAGATAACATATGGGGTTTTAGACCTCCATTAAATATGAAAATTAGTAATTGCAGATGGGGTTTTAGACCACCATAGAATATAAAAGTTAGTAGCTAAATAAAAAAAGTTAGGAACAAAATACAAAATTTAGGAACTGAATATAAAAGTTAGTAGCTACATATGGGGTTTTTAAACCTCCATTAAATATAAAAGTTAGCAACTGAATATAAAAGTTAGTAATAGAATATAAAAGTTAGTAAGTGCATATGGGGTTTTAAACCTCCATTAAACATAAAAGTTAGTAATTGAATATAAAAGTTAGTAAGTGCATATGGGGTTTTAAACCTCCATTAAATATAAAAGTTACTAACTGAATATAAAAGTTATTAAGTGCATATGTGGTTTTAAACCTCCATTAAATATAAAAGTGAGTAACTGAATATAAAAGTTAGTAACTGCATATGGGGTTTTAAACCTCCACACAAAATATATAAAAGTCGCACTTATTATAAAGCACTTGACAAGTTGCCAGTTTTCTATAACAATGAGGTAAAGTAAAAATAACGATAAAAATCATTCTAGTTATAAATCACTTGACTAATTGTCAGTTTTTTATAACCATGATAAATAATAAAAATTATAGCAATAATGAGATTAAAGAGATAAGTTTAGAAAATATACCTAGTGTAGTAATAACTTTCGATAGAAACGATAATGCTGATAATGTGTTGAGAAAAACCGATTTTGAATATTTGTTAATATTTATGAACTAATATAAGTTACTAAACTAGTTGTAACTATTAAACTTAGATGAAAAGATTGAAGAAGGGAGAATGTTTTACTTGTGCTTTCAAAGTAAATTTTGGTGTCTTTTTACATTAGGCAAATGTAGTATTTATGCTACTAGAAATGCAACTATTACACTAATGTAATAATTGGACTTACTATTTTATCTTTGACAAATTATGTATCTACAATAATTTATCATTACTATTTAGATAGACATTTCTAAATAATAATAATAATAATAATAATAATAATAATAATAATAATAATAATAATAATAATAATAATAATAATAATAATATAACAACAATACCTTAATTTAAGAGAGCCAGTTTGAATACCACTGTGAGAGGAGAAGGAATGGGGGATCTTTAGAGGAAACTTAAGAGGCTTCAACCTATTATTCATAGGAAAAGTAAGAGGTTTGTTAGTATCAAGTCTCAAGTTGAGGATGCTAGATCTAATCAGTCAAGAGCTCAACAGATTCTAGCTCAAGACAGAAACAATGTTGATAAAATCTAGAATGCCAAAAAGTGTATTGAAAATGTCATATTTCTGAGTAGCATTGAGGATAAGCTGCTAAAGCAAAGGGCTAAGGTAGATTGGCTTCAGCAGGGTGACAACAATTCTGCTTGCTTTTATACCAGGCTTAAAACCAAAAGAGCCTCAAACTAAATCCTTTCCTTGATGAACAATTTTGGAGTTGTGTTGAACTCACCTAAAGCAATTGTTGAGGAAGTTTTGAACTTTTATGGTGACTTGGTGGGAAAGTCCTCTTCCAGCATTAGGGGGGATTGACATAGTGGTAATGAGAGAAGGAAAGCGGTTAACTCAGGATCAAAGACAATTTCTGATTTCTCCCATTAGAAATGTGGACATTGATATGGCTTTAAGATGATTAGTGATAACTCTTCCCCAGGAGTATATGGGTATGGATCTAAATTTTTCAAGAGTTTTCGGAGCATCATCAAGCAAGATGTCTATGTTGCTGTGAGAGAATTCTTTGATAAGGGTAAGCTCTATCATGCTTTTAACAAGACGATAATGACTCTGATTCCTAAGAGTGTTAATGCTAAAATGGTAAAAGACTATAAACATATTTCCTGCTGTTCTGTGATATATAAAATTATTGCTAAAATATTTGCTGCTAGAGTTGGTCCGGTGCTGATCAGTATTGTGAATCATAGCCAAGCTGCATTTGTTCCTGGTTATCATCTCCAAGATCATGTCCTCCTTGCTTTTGAGCTTATTAAAGGGTGTAGCTCCAAAAGTGGTCCCCCTAGGTGCACCATTCAGATGGATATTCAGAAAGCGTACGACAGGCGTATTGGAATGCTCTCAGAAGTATCCTGCAGGAGTTAGGATTCCCTCCTAAATTCATTGAATGGGTCATGATTACAGTGGAATCTGTCTCTTACGAGCATTGTATTAATGGGGAGCTAACTAGAGAGCTTAAAGCCAAGACAGTTTTGCATCAGGGTGACCCCTTATCCCCTATGCTCTTTGTTATTGTCATGGAATACTTGCACATGAAGTTTTTAAAACTGGCTTTAAATCCTAACTTTAACCATGATTCTAAATGTGAGAGATTGAATATTGTTCACCTCTACTTTACTGATGATTTGCTGGTTTTTTCTAGAGGAGATGTTGACTCTATGCATTTGGCTATGAAGGTGTTTGAGGAGTTCTCTGTTGCTAACGGTTTAGTGGTGAATCCTCAGAAATGTAGCATTTATTTTGGCAATGTGGACCATGAGGTGAAATCCCAGATTCTGAATTTAACTGGGTTTAGGGAAGGCAATCTTCCCTTTAGGTACTTGGGTATCCCTCTTTCCAGCAAGAAGTTGTTTGTAGCTCAATGCAACAGCTTGGTTGAGAAAATCGTTGGTCGTATTAATCATTGGTCTTATCACCTGTTCAGCTATGCAGGAAGGGTCCTATTAATCAAAAGTACTATCTTTGCTATTGTGAATTTCTGGGTGCAGGTTATCCCTCTCCCTAAAAAAGTGATTAAGCAAGTGGAAGCGTCGTGTCGTTATTTTCTTTGGTCGTGAAAGGGTGAAATAACAAAGAAGGCTCTAATCTCGTGGAAGAAAATTTGCACCAGTAAAAGCCAGGGGGTCTGAATTTGGTAGATCTTGAGGATTGAAAAGTTGTTATTCTCTTGAAGCTATTGTGGAACATCAATAGAAAAAGTGATAGCCTTTGGATCAAATGGATCCATTGCTACTATATGAAAGGTAAAGAGCTAATGAACATTCCAATGAAGAACAGTTAGTCGTGGATTTTTAAATCCATCATGAAACATAGGGAGAAAGTTGAAGGAGACTCTAGATGGTTGAATCTGTCCCTACTAACCATTTTTACCTTCTCATAAAACCTGAAAGAGAAAAGATTAGCTGGCATAAAGTTTGGTTCGACAATCCATGCAGGCCTCGCGCCCTCTTTACCCTATGGTTGGCTTGTAATGACATATTGGCCACTAAAGAGAGAATGAAGAAACTTGGCTTTATTGATAACATTTCCTGCAGTTTCTGTAATGAGGAGGAATCCCTTTCTCATTTGTTGTTTACTTGCAGCAAGGTCTATGAGACTTGGAGACAGGTTTTGCATCTGGACACCATACACTGATCACAAAGTCCACTGTGAGTTTGATGACTCTTCTTTATATTTTGGTTATAAGCGATGGGAAATCTTAGTCGTTAGACGCTTATCTGAGAGGTGTCTACGATAGTATGGATATGTCCAAGGATTCCCATGACCCGTTTCAGATATTCCATCTACGGGCATTGATAGGTGGTTTCAGAGTAACATCATTGACTCTGTTCGTGGCATTAGAGGTCGCGCAATGAGGGTTCAACACAACTCGCAGTGTGAGGATGGTTACTTAGAGTGGTACTTCATTGTATCACACCATCGCATCATCCCACCTGTTGAGCATACAGATGATGTTGCCTCGTCTGATGTTGGGGTACCTGTCGATGACGTGTCACCGCCACCGCCACCTTCAGCCGATGTCGATGACCAGCAACGTTTGCAGATGATTGCAATTATTATAGATAACCTCATGGGTTTGGTAAACTCAGATGGTGAGGTTTTTATTGGATTATCTCGGGCAGCACGCATAGCCCGTGGGAATCTATTTAGACATTATTTTTATTTTTATGTATTATTTGTATATTACGTGTAACATTACTCATATATATGCACAACACTTTTTATAAGATAACATTTTGGATCTTCCATTGATGTAAGATGAACATGATTTAACATTTGACAAAGGATTACATAACTTAAGACAACAATAATAAATAAGAAAACATAAACACTACCAAATGATTCTGGACATTTCATCATCTTAATTATGTCATCGAAAATCTTGAAATCTTCGCATCTAACTCGATTGACCCCTTTATTAGCCCACGGCGAAATAATCTTCACATAACCATCACATCATCATCGGTCTTCAACTCAATAAGGTTGTATTTCTCCCTTCAATTATTATCAATCCAATCTTCACGAAACTCGATCTTTCTCACATTTCTGTTATTCGTATTAGGCAACAATTCATTCAACCTAGATGTCAAGGCTGCGAGAAAAGTAGTGTCATTCGAAAGCCGAAACTCTAAGGAAGGTGCAGCTCCGTTGAAATATACTTTTGCCTTAATCAAAATTTGAGGAAGAGACATTTTAAGAGTTTTTTTTCTCAAATAACAGGTAATCCCTATTTATCATAAAAGTAAACTATCGAAAATTTCACTTTGATTGAAATTTCTAGTAAAACATGATACTTTTTAACAATTGCAAACTCCAAGAGTTTTTAGAAATTCGGGTATATCCAAAATTTTGGTGGTATCGAAAATTTTGAATTGACTGTAAAAAAAAATATATGCAAATGTGATTCAAATTTTTAGCTAAAACACTTCTGAAATTATGTAGAGGTGACATGCACAACTGATAGCAAGTTATATACTCTAGAGATGAGTGGGACTTTTTGATTAAGTTAAAAATTGGAGCGACAATGAATTACCTTTTCAAGAGACTAAAATGGTGAATTTTTCTTTATTTAAATGTTAATCAAATCTTAGTTTAAAAAGGGTAGACGTATTTAAATGTTTCATTAGAGAAATTATTAAAAATTAGAAAGATGTGAAGCACAAACACTTTTACTTAACTTTATTTATTTTGCTCTATTACCCCCTTCATTCACATTTTAATTCACATTTTAGTGTAATTTTGCTCTATTAAAAATTATCTTTCACACACAATTTTGTCTTCCTTTCCATTATTATTAAATCTTTGAATTATGTGAATTATGTGTACTGTCAACGTGTGTTTGTGACTACCTGTAATATAAACATAAAAAATGTTTTGTGACTACCTGTTTATATTTTAATATGTTGGCGTAATAAAAAAAACGGACAAACGGGTACGGGAATGCCCGTTTAGACCCAAGTTATATAAATAAAAAATATTCGTTTATATTTCGACGCCTGCACGTATATGACGTGCCAGTTTGGACGCTAGTCTATATAAATAAAAATGAAGTAAATACATGGTTAGTTACTCAAAAAGTTCTTTTTTTTATTAATTTAACCGTTTGGCAAATATTAGAAGAATAATAACCTAAAAGAACAACCAGCTAATTGGATTGGAATCATTTTTATAACATTAGTTAAAAAGAGTCGGTAAATGTTCAATTAAATTTAGTAAGGGACAGAGAACAGACAACTTAACAAAATATGCCATAAAACACAGAAACTGCAATTATGGTACATTTGTTTTTCTAAAATTAATAAATTGGTGAAAAAACAAAATCAAACCACAAGGGTTTTCTGCACAATCCGCCTCAACATGAAATGCTACCTTGACTAAAGACTAGTATTAGTATCACCCTAAATCAGCAACTGAACAAACTACACTCATCACTCAATAACCTCTGAAATCAAGAATCTCTATTGCAAACGCAGTCCCAACATGAAATATTGGGAAGACTGCATAATGTTACTATATATCAAAGAGGAGAATGTTGCATCTGTTTGAACGAATGCACCTGCAGCAACTAAAGTATAAACACCCTCCTATTTACTCTCCAATGTTGATTATTGCCTTATTAACTATGAGTCCACCATTTCATCTTGCAACTCAATTGGGGCAATAAGCCCTGGAATAGAAAGCATTCTTTGCCGTTCTCTCTCTCTCTGAGCTGCAGCCTCTTCAGCATAAAGATCTTTGTTATCCTGCCATGTAGAGAGAACAAGTTAAAAAAATTTAGGTATGTTCCAATATAATTAACAAGACAATTATATAAGCAAGCCAAAGTAACCAGAGTTATTGTCAGGAGTTTTAATACATGTTACTTCCTCTTTTTTAAATGTTGCTGCCTTTAATGGACAAAGGAGGTAAAAAACATAACTAGAAAAAAGCATTACCTGAGCTGAAAACTCTTTTGACTGTATAAGAAAATCCCGTATGTGAGTTTTGAATGTGGAGAGATCATTTGTGGACTTAAAGAGTCCATTAACGAATTGGGTAACCTGCAAGAATTCTTGAAATTAGTCATCTTCAGGCAAAGGAGGGCTTAAATTTTCATTGTTTCTGCCCAATTACCTCCGCATTAGTCATGTTGGGAAATGATGTGCTTAAAAGTTTTATCGTGAACTCGCGTACAAAATCAGCATTACTTGGGTATGGATATGGATTTGTAGCAGCATCCCATAGAGGCTCAGTCAGGGCACCAGATTCAGCCTGAAATGTACCAAACTCATAATTAAACATTTTCTCACAAGTAAAAGAAAATAAAAGCAGGATTTAGACAGTACCAGACAAAATAAATGTTGAAGCACCAAGACATGCAATTTGAACCCAGGCTTATGAAAAGTGTCTGTCAAGACAGCAAATATCTCTTGTTCAATTGTCAAAAAATATGTCCGATAAAACTGATTGCAGAACTCCGAAGCCTGTTTTTCATACACAAATAGACATTCAACAGGCATCCCAAAAGATATAATATAAATAATATATTAAGAATAAATGAGAGAAGTAGAATCAAGGAGAGGGCGGGAAATCCAAAGCAGGAAAAGCCACATACAATAAAAACGAGAAAATGTGAATTTAAAAATAACATTTGAAAGTTAAGAGGAAGAGTTCTTGAGAAAATATATACGAAGATCACACCTGAAATTTATTCAGCATCTCCAACAACAAGTTGAGCCCAGTTTCAGCAATGTTTCTTTCTGTATGCCGAAATGCCCATATGATTGAATCCATAACAAACTTCAGTTGCTGACATATATTACAAACATCAGGTAGAGATAGCAAATTTTAAAATAGTCATGGCCAACATCAAATGATGACAAATAAATTTACGTGCTATTCGTTTATCATGTTAGAGAAGAGCAAGAAATAGAACCTGACTTGATAAGCAGATCAACGCAGGGAAACAATGAGTAGCTATGGCACGTAGTAAAGAGAAAAATTTTAGCCTATGCTCTGGGTAATCTTCAAAGTTTTTCGTAATCATCTGTGCAATAGAAAAAAAAAAGGATAAATATAGTTCAGTTGATATCCCACTGCAGGAATCCAACAATTTTACACCAATAAGATTTTTCAAAACTGAAAACCAGCACAAGGGCCACTATTAAAATGATTCTCAACTAGATCACTCAAATCTAGCCAAATTACAAACAATTACTTACTTCTAGTGTGCACTGGAAAACAGCTTCAAATATGTGAGGGATGTCTTCAATCATTGAACCTTTATATCTACAATTATGAGTTAGAAATGAGTGACTTATAATTAAAACAGCTAGTATTAGAATACGCTTCCCAGAGATATTTTCGGTAAGGGGTAACCATCAGGAAGTAAGAGAAAAACGAATGTAGTGCCTACGTTAATTATAAATGAAAAAAAAAAATTGGGACAGAAATTTTACATACTTATTTATAATTGTGGCAAAAAGTGACAAAACCTCTGATTCCCTTGCATCTGGTACATTCCTCGCATAATCTCCCAGAACAGGATCCATCATTGGTGGCACAAATTGTTTTCCAATTTGTGGTTGATCTTCAGCCTTATCTAAGAATGTCTCAATCAGTTTAAGTATCTCCCTCTTAACCGAACTGCGTCAAGAAGAACACTTATAGAATTGGTACTAATGTGTGATCCAGTTTGAACAATACTAAACATAATTAACCTTACCGCAGAAGTTTAACATATGAGGTTCTAGATGCATAAGGCCCCCCTTCTGCAATACTTTTTGAGATAAGCTCACTATACATCCTGTTGCAGGGAAAACATACATGGAATTTAATATTCACAAACAAAATATAACCTAACCAAATTATTTACTACTAAAACTAAGTCCCACACCAAAACAATATGAAGACTTAGAAGCAAAAAGAAGATACCTGTACACGTTCAACATGTCCAAAAAGATCAATGTGATTTGGGGCAGGAAAAATGTTCCTAAAGAAGATGCAACACTTGTATTCGTCTGCAATTTGGAAGTGACATCAATAACAAAAGCTTATTGTCATATTAGAAGATAAAACCAAGAAAAACTACAGACCATGGGGATAAAAATAATTAGAGAAGAAATACAAAATTAATCATGTAACCAAAAATGGCAAAAGTTTTGAAAATAGTTGCTTCATGTCATGGTACTTGAGTCTCTACAAAACAGGGACTTTGGTATTATGAGGTGCTCAAGTTCCACATTGAGTAGTAAGGAATGTCTGGTGGAGTATTTAGGTGGCTTGGTCCATCTCCCTTGATAGGTAGCTATTAAGAGAGGGTTCTCAAAGTGGTTGAATACTTATCAATTGGTTTAGGTCTGGTTGACAGTGACTCCAAAAGGGTTACCCACAAATGAGGTGACCGAAAAAATTGAATACATCACAGTTGAGTGCAACCTCCAGTGATTCGTGGCAATATCAGAAACATGTATAACTTATACTTCAAATGGTCTTCAAACATGAAAAATGAAATATATCAAAGAGTATATAGCACAGTCACACTAAAAATAACGACGAAGTTATACCTGCAATATATTAAGCACAGTTCGGATGACATCTTGATCCTTAAGGAAATCAACATTTTGACGTGCCTGTCCAATAATTTCCAGCCATTTCTGCAGAAGATAAACATTATAACACTTGGATTACTACAAATAATGTGGTGTTCATTAACCTAACATTAAAAGGATATTGGTAATAATTATATGTCTACTCTAGAAAAAAAAGAACCCGATACTTATATGTCTACTCTAGAAAAAAAAGAACCCGATACTTATATGTCTACTCTAGAAAAAAAAGAACCCGATACGGAAGTACCATAAATATAACATTATAACACTTGGATTACTACAAATAATGTGGTGTTCATTAACCTAACATTAAAAGGATATTGGTAATAATTATATGTCTACTCTAGAAAGAAAAGAACCTGATACGGAAGTACCATCAACCGCTGAAGATATTCATCTCTCTTCTGTGAATCAGACTCTGCTTGAATCATGCTGCCAACCTACAACAGGATATATGCAATGAAAGTAGTAAGATACAGTATAGTACAAATAATTACAATCAAAGAATTTGAGATAAAAGAGAGAAAGATGGATACAGATTCATAGAAAGTGTGTATTTGATGGGGTTCAAGATCTGCAATTGTAGTTGGAAGGCCGGATAAGAGTTCGGACACAAATGGCTCATTCTCCCCAACCTGAAATAATGACCGCAGTTAGTATGTTTATTTTTAAAAAGTATCAAGAGCTGAATATGTACTTAAGAGACAAACAAAAGTCTCCCTTGGGAGTATAACAAATAAGGAGAAGTAGCCCATTTTACCTGGGTAATTACAAACTTTCGCCTACACTTTTGGACTATTTTCAAAAATGTATCACAGGCCATATCCTGATACAGATACATGAAACAATAACAAAATTAAGCTTAAATAATTCCAGGCAGAAGATGTTTTCAATACATAACAAAATATTTTGAACATCAAAGAATGTCTCAGTTTAAATTATTTAAATATGACACCTACTTCAAGATAACCATGGATTTTTATAATCTAATGCAGTACCACACCATAAGTTAGACTGTATATCAATTTATGACACAGATATATCAATTTAAGACACAGATATATCAATTTAAAAAGAGAAAAAGGCAACTAGACCAACAAGATATTGGAAAATTAATACTGTTTCTTTAAAAGATTTATTATTTGTTTCTTTGAGATGACTTATATAAATTACAAGGCCTGAGAAGTAACAACTCAGAAGCAAACATGAAGAAGTATTCATATTCATAATACTCCCTCCGTTTTATATTATAAGCAAATTTCACTTTTTAGATACATTGAATAATTAATGTATCTGGTCTATATATAGACCAAATACATTAATTATTCAATGTATCTAAAAATTGAAATTTGCTTATAATATGAAACGGAGGGAGTACATTAGAAATAAAAGATGTAATCATGCTTAAAAAATCAAACATGAAAATACAGCATCTCAAATTGAGTCATTTGACAAAAAAAATCACATGACACATATCACTTGAGATAACAGACATGTAGAGACTGGCAAAAAACCTAAAGGAAGAAAATAACAACCTGAACTCCAGGATGTGTTTCATGCATAAACTCAAACAACTTATTCACAACAGTTTTTAGAAACTTCCAATGAGCTCTTAAAAACCGTGGATACTGCCCCACAACATACCTGCCAACAGACAAGACTATATATTATTCAACAAAGAAACAGAAACTTCTACAAGCACATGAAAACAAACAAATCTTACATGATATTACTTGCAATAACAGCTTTGTTATCTTTGCCTTTTGTTATTTCACAAAGATTTAATAAATCACGAATGACCAAAACCAAAAATCTGTTTTCCTGCAACAAAAGCAAGATTTGATCATTTGAGCTCTAGATGCTAAAAACTAAATATTAAATCCAATAAAAGATATACAAGACAAACACTGATATCAAACAAATTTAATCAGAAAAAATATCGGATAAAATTAAGTTTCATGCACACACAAACTAAAGTTCAGTTCTTTCTTCACAGTTTTCTGTTTTTTTTCTTGTGTCATGCTCAGTCTTCTTCCTCCTTTGTTCACATTCTCCTAGTTATTAATCAATGTGTTCGGGTATTTTCTTTTAAACTCAGAATCTTTCCTTTTTCTTTCTACTCTATTCTTGTGATTATCATTGTACTTCACAATCACAGTGATTATGTCTTATAGATTGTTGGTGTTGGTAGATTTAAACTACAACTTCGGGAAAAAACTTCACCAGGAAACAGTGGTTCTACAGGGAAATAATTTTACTATTCCTATATTAATATTTAATATTAACAATTATGAATATCTTAATATTGAGAAAAACAACAATCTAGTGTTGAATATTAATGTGCAGAATCCAATCACCCTACTATCCATACACATAATGACATGGGATTTATAACATGGACTGTCCTGGACATATATTTATATAAAACATTCTTCAGGTTAATACAAGTAACAAAAAACAAGCATAGCAATTGTTCAGCAAGCTCCTATTTTCCGTTACTTCTATTAGAATATTGGTTCTAACATATTATGAGGAATTATAGAATATTCCTAATATGTTAGAAAAACGGATTAGGAATATTCTATAATTCCTCATAATATGTTAAAACCAATATTCTAATAGAAGTAACGGAAAATAGGAGCTTGCTGAACAATTGGTTTATTTGTAATACCTGTTCTTCTACCATGGAACCGGAGATAGATCCTATTGCCCAGCATAATGTGTTCAAAGTGTTCCATGTCAAATCTTTACCACTTAGTTGCTTATTTAATTTTCCAAGCATCTGTACATTACAACACACTAGACCATTACATTAAGGAATGCTATTTACAAAAAGGCACAAATGTAATAATTTCATAACAAGTTATAGGTATCATATAACTCAAAATGAAAACATATTTGTGTAACATTAACTAAATCTCAGTCAAGCTTAATAATTTTACTGTTAAAGAATAACGAGACAATTTCCATCCTAATTTGGCCACTAGATGAAAAAAAAAATAAAAACTAAACAGCTTGTAAACGATATAAATCTCCATATAATAAAATTTAAAATGCATACAAAAAAAGCATCACCGTGACTTTTCATTTCCTTGACAGAACAAGATAAGATCAATTCTTTTTGATTCACATACCTGCTTTTCAGTATCCTGATGATCCAGATGTGCCAAATAAATAAGAGTTTCCCTCATAATCTGTATAATGATTGAACTTGGATTAGTACAAATTGCTTGAGAGAAAGAACCAACAAACCTAATCTATAGAAATATTTACATAGGATAGAGGAAAATAATTCAAATTCAAATGATGTATTACTAATATTATTAAACCTAGAAATGTCTCAAATTTAATTTGTATAAATCATCGCCTACAATACAATATTCAGATAAAAATGGCTTCAAGACTGATTGTATCCATCTATATGTTAATACTAGTCAGATTTAGCCTTACTACCTTGTATTGAACGAGAACATCACTGTCTTTCAAGGTTTCACGGACTATATTCCCATTTTCATCTTCAACTATGAGAACCTCTTCTGGTTTAGCCATACGACAGATCATAAGCATCCTCAACTTAGACATGGGACCAGCATAAAGCTGTCGGCGCTGAAGAGGCTGGCCATCAACCATACCAGGAGGCGTTACTGACACCTGTTAATTCCATTACGAATATAGACCAATGTCATTCTAAGAAAGATGAAAATAGTACATCTGGACCACAAGAGATATTCAGACTAAAATATCTATGTGTTCAGCCAAAATATAATGTTGCAAGATATACTGAAGCTCCTAGAAAACAAAGAAATAAAAAAAAAATACTGCAAAGTTTAGAGTTCCTAGGAACATAATTGAATACCATTTTTACACAATGTAAATCCCAAAATCATGGTTGCTGGTTTAAGACCTACTGATCCAAACTCTATCTAGCAAACTCAACTTACAATAGTAATCAAATTAATTTAAAACAAATCAGAACAGATTGTGTATACAAAACAAACAGTATAGGAAAATTGCAATGGTTTGCTTATATTTTTATTGAATAAATTTATTAAGACAGGGTGAATAGAGTTACAGAGGGATACAAGGATAAGCAATTTTCATTAAAAAGGGGGGAGAAGTAAGCAACAAAAAACAAAACGCATCAGAATATAGTAAACGATGACAGAAATATCTGCCAAGTTACAAGCAAATGATGACGAACAGTGAACATTCAACAAAATAGCAGCATCAACTCTCAATGTTCCATGTGAATATATTGCAACACCAAGTGCACTAATGGAAAGAATCCTATTTTGCTACACATAAGTGTATTGGTTGTGGAAAAGAAATAGTTGGATTCTAACCATCAAGGAACAAAGGTTTGATGCATCATTAGAGAGAGTACCTGAGATCCCATCATGTTTGTGGCCGCTGCAGCAGAATTCTCCAAGCTACGGTTTGGCTGAAAAAGTTCTGACACCAAGATATTCCAATAGTCCAGACAGACCTGGTATTTTTAACAAATAAATGAAATATATGACTAGTGTATATTGGAACAGGAGGAAGATAAATAGGCATGCAAGATGAAGTCATAAAAGGCTATTGGAATGGGGAATGCTTTTAGGGACAAGAGAAAAGAAAGCTCTATCAACATAACTTGAGGAATGAGCACATAAGGTCTGAGTACTCATAAGATTAAAACATGCAGAGCAATGAAACATATATCAACGTTATACCTTGAAAACCTCAGTATCATCCACATATGAGATGTTGACAAGATATTCAAGACCCAATAGTAAAGCAGAGATATTCTCTTGAGTGGATTCCAGAATTCGGATGTGAACCTGCATAAACAGATAAAAATGTTTATAGTGTAACACCCATCAAGCATACAGGAAACCTAATAAGGAAGCAAAGGAGAGAAGGAGGAGGAGCCACACAATATAGAAAAGGAAATTTGGGCACCACGGTATAAGATACAAAATACGGGTCCGTTTTTAAATATGCCAGCACAAGCATTATATAGCTGATACTGCATAAGAACTACTGTAAAGATATATTAGAGAAAACAATAGAAAAGATCATGTATTTGATATTGTGAGTTCTTCATCAAAGAGATTGAGGTACAAATACAATTGCTTATATGCATGCTAATCCTGCACTAACAGCAGTGTTTATCCTACACCCACTGATGACTGGCATGAGACAGTTACAAATCAGTTTAAGCTGATGCCTGGCAGGCAATGAGCCGGCAAGGGACAGTTAAGCAATAATAAAGCTAGTTATGCTCACACATAAGAAAGGTCTAATTCTTTCGTCTGGTTCCATTATGTTTCATTATTATATAATTATATAAGATAAAATCCCAGAAAGACATCAAACAGGGAAAATAAACCCTACCTTGAAAAATAAGGTGAAGAACAGTGCCAAATTCTGTATAAATGCCTAGACAGACGGTGCAAAAAAAAACCAATGTCAGATCACAAATAATTCAGTAAACAAGCTTCTTATTTTCAGAAAATTGCAAAGACTCACTTGTTCCTCACTTGAACCGTGTGCATATGCCTCGGGCATATTTGTAGTAGGAGGGAGTATGGTCTGATGCATTAAACATATTATCATCCCAAAATCAACCACATAATTTACAAATTATTTTATACAATCAAAATAGAACAAAATAGATACATGACTACAATGCTGCATAGACAAAAAGAAAAATGCTAGACCATGTGGAATAAAATGAAAAGCTGTTTAAATTAACTCTACCTGCAACTGAACGATGAAGATGTTATACATCTTAACATACTGTGCATCATAGAAATTCCCAAATTGAAGGGATGCCACCTGTGAATATAAATTATAAAATATGAATAATAGCCTTGAAAGTTAAAAGTAAATGTAAAAGTACTAGGAAAAGGGACCATACCTCAGTTAAACATTGCAACGTCAGGTTTCGATATGCTGGCATTGTGAAAAACTTCAGTAATGTCTCGAGCTGTGATTAACACAAATACCAATAGGTCTCAGATTTGCTCCATGGCAGTGTAATACTGAATTAAACAGACATGTATACCTACCAAAGATGATTCGAATATATAGCCCAGGGGAATCCAGGATAGGAAAGCATGCAATGTAGACAGTGTTGCACATATGAGTTCAGTTCGTTGGGAAACTGACAACACATATAAGCATAACTCGTGTATGAGCTGAAATTCACTGCAAACAACCATGTGTAATTCTTAGCAATGTAAATTCACTATAAAGAGTAAGCGTAGACAAATTACATTAAATAACTGAACTGCTGACAAACTAGAGCATCTAAAGCCAGAACCAGTTAGAGAATCAATAATTAAACCCAACAGTTGGTGTGTTTTCAGCTAAATAAAACCACAATATAGACTTGTACCGGGAAAAGCTAATTTACATATCTATCATTGATAAATCAATAATTACAAAAATCAATGTCCAGCCCACAGCCCATGTGGGCTTCCCTAGGGCCCATTGTTTCCCACCTCAATGGTGGGCCCTCCTTAGAACAAAAACAGTTGCCAAATATCCAAGTTTAAGTAAGGGGAAATGAAATAATACCCAAAAATATCATGTTAGATACAAAAGTTATTAACTGTTACCTATTCAATGATTGCTTAAGCTCTCTAATTTTCTGCTGAGTCATCTCTCCTCTTGAAAAATCAAAAACCTCTTCACTCAAAAGCTGAATGAACATTGCATAATGTTACTTAGTGATTGAAGGAACAAAATTCGACAAAAATAAAGATACATTTACCTTCAATATAGCCATACAATTCTCACAGATAGTTTCAGTAGTTTTAGCTGCTGAAACAAGGTCGGGAATAAAGCTTCGCCATCTTGCTGGCCACTCATGCTTCAAAATCTGCATATATGATATATATTGATCGTTATACAAAATGTTATAGCTTACAAAGTTTTAGATAGATACCAAAACATCAAAAGATAACAAAGAAATGTTGCAAATCTAGATCCTTAAAGACGAAAGAAAAATAAATCCAAATCTCCATATATAACGGAAATAAACTGAAGAAATTATATAACTTTCATCAAGATAGATAAAGCAAATGAGCTGAATAACTGTTTGAGAATAACAGGAACAGATCAGTTTAAATGATAGAAGGGAAATGCAAGGTCAATTTTACCTGAACTAATATAATATTGAGTTTGTTGACATACAACCGCTCTGTTCGAAATGAAACCTCGTTGCCAGAAAGCTGTGCAAGGTAGGTAAATAATGGAATAAAGGATACATTATTATTACAAGCATTAATATAACAAACTAAGTCAAACTAGCTTATGTATGAGCTTCCTCCATGTAAGTGATACCTGTACAATAACATCAGAGATGAAGTTTTTCATTCCATCCCGCTGCTCAACTGGTAATGCATTCCATCTATATTTTATTACACCCTCTAGCACCTATATTTACAAGCATAGGGAAAATATATAATGAGACAGGCGGCTGAGAATAAAATTATGGTATCAAAGTAGAGAACTTGTTGGACATTTAACAATGATTACTTCAGCAGCACTGACAACAATGATGGATGCAGAGGTAAAAAGGAAAAATAAACCATGTAGAGTGAAAATAAGCAAATGAAAACATGATATGTAAGACTAGAAGTTCATAGTTATATCCAACAAAGTAATACATAAATTAGTATTGAAGATAGATCCCACAGCTCATATATGACTTTGACATTTCTCCCTCCATGTCCACCATGGATATTTCATGAGTAGAAAGAAAGAAGAGATGAATCTCAAAGAAGCTGACATTGGTAGAGATAGTGTATCTCCGAAGAGAATAGCATCAAAGACACTTGAGGGATTTTCCAGCAAGTTTACCTTGATTAAGGTCATAACAAAACATGTGCACTTGAAGGCTTAGAGTAGTAGAGAAATATATATATATATGGTGCTGGGTAAAACAAAATGGAACGTAGTACTGGAATCTAGAGTACAGAGGAGAGCAAGAGATTGTTTAAGTAGCAAGTTGTAAGGATCGCATGTCCCAAAAATGAGGAGGTGCATTATTGTGAAAGAGTATGGTACGAGCCGATTTAACTAAGTGATGATTCTTTCTCTCAGCAACATTGTTTTGTTGAGGAGTACGAGCACATGACGTTTGATGAAGGATAACTTGTGAAGTCAAAAAGATTGCAATGACGTAAACAAATATTCACAAGTAATATCACTTCACAGTAAACAAATATTCACAAGTAATATCACTTCACAATAGGATTACTAGTTTGAGCAATATGTGATGTCAATTTGCATTTGTGCATTCAGTTGGAAGTACTTACTATACTTTATGGTAGAAAAGGAGACTTGAACACTAGTGTCAAATGCTTGAATTTGATCAACATTCGCAACTTTGGGTTGCAATTGACTAGCTTTTGTTCGGCATTGTGCCGCAACATGGCCAAAAAAATTCAATAGCTACACCGAGGTCGAATACAACTATTTCCACATCCTCCTCATCTACCACCTCGTTGATAAGAATTTGATGCAAGTGCAATAGAGTCAACTGGTACATTGAGAGAAGCAGGGGCTTGAGCAAAAGCAGAAAGGGGAGATGTAGCAGTTGCCCGCAAACAATGTCATACAAGGGAACAAGAGTGCTACACAGAATTTGGTTGCGAGTAGAATCGAAGTTTAGTGTAAGACCACCAAGTGCCAGAGCCATATAGAAATTTCCCCGTTGTTCAACATGTTTGTCGACATTGAATTAAAAGAATGCAAATTATGTGAATTATGTTTATGGTTTATTTACGATACACAAAAGTTAATACACTAAACATTATCTATACTAATATTAACTTGTAAGCGATATTAAATAAGGAAAATAATCATGATAATCACTAAATTCATATATTCCTAATCAAATAAGGAAACAAAAAATGAAACATGAAGAAATGAGAAAGTTAATATTATGATATAATCTAAGATACTCATGGGATAAGAACAAGATCTGATTAGATAGTTTTCATATAATCCTTAGTCTAAAGCTTGAGTTTACTAAACTTTAAGATTGCTACAAATATATCCTTAGAAAAAGTATATATGATCCAAAGAATATAATTTAAGACGGTAGATTGGTAGGATAAAATTGTTTTCATTAGGACCGTCAAAGGGACAACATGATTCTCAAGGACTGTCATGGGACCAAGCTGATTCTTTGGGACTGCGTGAGTCAGAGCCAGGCTGATTCTATGAGACTGCTACGAGCCAATGCTGATTCTTTAGGATAGTCACATGACCAAGCTACATCTGAGATTAGCACAAGGCTTGGCATAACTTAAGCAAGAAGGGTGGATTCTTGTAGAAATAGTAGTGGGACTCAAATAGTACATACATGTCATGATAGGGACACCGGCCAAAAGAAGACATTGACACACTGTCTGGAAATCAGTGTTTCAATGAGATGCATCATGCATCCAACTGTAGCCGAGATAATAAGGTAAACAGGGACTGATTAATCAAGAAGGCTGGTTTTTTTTTTGAAATGCAGTCACATAAAATGGAAGAATGGTGGTGTAGAATGTACAATATAAAAATTGGGCCAGTGGATTCAAATATATGAGAACTGGGGGACAAAAATAAAAATAAATAACTCAGGATAATAAATGTAATATTTTAAATCTCAATGAGACGTCTAGACACAACACGCCATCGTAAAGACATGAGTCTGCCACTGGTTGTGGTGTTCTTTCTTAATTGGGTTTATTTTATTGCATCTATTGCATGTTAAGGTTTTGCCACCCTTATGAGTTAGTTAATCAATTGAATAGTGACCGTATACAACCGATTGGCAAAGCGGTAAACCAAGTTTAGAATAGTGATCATACACAAGTAATTGGGTAACTGGGTGTCAATTGTTCCATGACCAACCTTAAACTCTTGTTCATCCAATCCGTGACAAGCGTTAAAGTTTGGTCATAATAAACTGAATGATTCCTATCGATCTGATTGCATATTTATAAAAAGGTTAGTCGGCATGATAATTGTCGAGGTTTAAAAAAAGATTCGCAACTAGGATTATGACTGCGGTGAATTGTCAAGGTCTGTCGGTTTTAAGACCTCGCCAATAGCACAATATGACTGCAATTTTCTGCAATATCAAGGACCGCTTTCAATCGCAATTTAAAACCCTGTAATTATTATGTAATATTATGGGAACAATCTAAACTCTTGTATTACTTGGGGTGCATTGGGGTTGTCAAGCATAAAACAACAAATAGGTTAAAAACTAACCTGCAGGGCAAAGAACTTGGTATTAAGATTGTGAGTATTTTGTAAAATATGCATGACTTGAAGCCACATATCTGGATTGTTTTGCAATTCCCGCAAAATCTGGTCAGCGGCAGTTCTCTGCATTATGTAGAATGTATAGAATTGCCATTAACAAAACTTCCTCTGTATTTAAATTAAAGAACAAACAAGAGCACGGAAGCAAAAAATGTGAACAGATATATATAATTTTAACCATCAATCATACTTCCCCAAGTCTTTCTTAATAAAACCATTCAGTGCTTTGAAACAATATCACGCACAAATGTATAATTAGAGGCATCAAAACAAATTCACAGTCAAAAATAAATAATTAAATAAATAAATTCCTAATAGCCGTTGATACACAGAAGAGAAGAGAAATAAACCCTAACTTAAATTTCCGCAACTTTTCCCTACTATCAAAATAGTGATGAAACGAAAACAAGATTTCGGACTGAACCAAACCAAATTGATGAGTGAAGTAAACGAGATAGTTAATGAGTGAAATGGAACAAAATGTTGAGTAAATGCGAAAGTGAAAACGGAGATAAACCTGTTCTTTAGATCCGGTGCCATAGAAGGCGTCGACAGTAGCATCGAGCAAGGGGACGTCAATTGGTTGGGAGAAATCTCTGAGTTTCTCGGCGGCCATGGCGAAGGAAGAGAGTGATAATTCTTAAACCCTAGAAAATGAGCGAGGAAGATGAACGCGATTTGTGGGAGGGAGAAAAACGATAAAGGATGGGAGGGAAGAAGAGAAGGAGGGAGAGAAGGTTTTTTGGAGTTTTTATAGTGAAGAAATAGCTTGAATTTGAAGCAGAGTTTGAATTTTTGGGTAATATTTCTTTGTTTATTAATTTTTTATTTTTTTTATTTTGTTGCCCATTTAAAAGGGTATATTGATGTTGAAACGCTAACGCTATCACAACTCACAAGCCTAAGCGAGCGAGCGCCTCGCTATTTTAATTTTAATTTTAATTTGCTTGTATTTTTTTCTAAATAATTATGTTCTCAACTTAAATTCTAAAATAACCCCAAATTCGTGTTAGTGTTAGATGAATTATACATATAAACATACGAGACGCATGCATATGCATATAGCATTCATACATAAGCGCCAATTAATTTGGCACTAATTAATTTAACACTAATTTGTATTTTGTTAGTTAATTCTGTTTTTTATTAATTTTTTTTATAAAATATTATAATTTGTGCTTATATGGCACCAATTGATAAAATTAGATACAATGAAACTCATTTAAATTTCAAACTTAGTAATAACAATAATAACAAAAACAAAAATAGCAAACCACCAACAACAAATCTTTTGAAACCAAATAAAGGTTATACGAATCACGTGAATTTATCATATAACAAGGAGAGTGATAAGTCTTTTGTTAATTTATCACATAATAAGGAGGGTTTGAACACAAAAGACTTCTCTCTCTCCTTATCATTGAAATTTATGGGGCTTTAAATATGATAAGCATGTGAATTTAAAACCAAATAAAGGTTTTAAATATGAATTTATCTAATGTGATAAGCACGTGAATTTAATATGATACAATGTCAATGTCAATTCACGTTATAAATATATGTTAACGTAAACTTCTCATTGAAATTTACGGGACTTTAAATATGATAAGCACGTGAATTTAAAACCAAATATTCTTAGGAAAGACTTCTTAGGAATAAGTGCGAAGGGTTTGGACACAAAAGACTTCTCTTCCTCTTTATCATTGAAATTTACGTTATTATTGTTATTATTGTTATACGAATCCAATCTTGGTCTTTGTACAAGACAAATAATACTTTCTAGCAGAGTCAAAATCTTTTCAGCCTCAATCTTGGGCTTTGTACAAGACACCTAAAACTTCAGTCGAGTCAGTACAGTCTTTTTTTAGCCTCTATCTTGGGCTTTGTACAAGACAGATAAAGATTTCTTTCCTACCGAGTCAGTCTTCTTTTCAGCCTCAATCTTGAACTTTGTACAACATACATACAAATCCTCCCCAGCGGAGTCAAAATCTCTTTTAGCCTCAATCTTGGGCTTTGTACAAGACAGACAAAATATTTCCCCAGAAAAGTCAAACTTTTAGCCTCCTCTTAGGCTTTGTATAATGATATCCCCCAAAGAGTCAATTTCTTTTAGCCTCAATCTTGGGCTTTGTACAAGACAGATAAACACTCTCATTGAGTCAGTCTTTTCCAGCCTCCTCTTAGGCTTTGTATAAGGACTTCCCCAATGGAGTCAATCAATCTCTTAGCTTCAACCTTGGGCTTTGATCAAGGCACACAAAAATCAACGTCCCCTCAGAGAAAATCAAAATCTCTCTGTAGGAAGACATTTCTCTGTGGTATCACATATCAAAACAGATAACTCAAAACAAACCTTAATCCCAGATAACCGATGTAAGTGGCATACTTGTTGATTCAAATATTCAAGCTCTCGTCCATCTTTTATCCTGGCAAATTCTCTCTTTCATCTAATTGTTGTAAGTGGCAAACCTTTGGATTATTTACATCCATGCCACTGTCACTCTCTTAGCATGAAAGATTCCTAAGGAAAATGACATTGCTCAACACTGAGTTAAAGTTTTCCCCTTCAGGACAAATCCCTCATAAAGGAAATTATGGCATTGATGGATTCACATATCCCAGTATATTTTAATGTATATTCACGTGCTTATCATATTTAAAGCACATAAATTTCAATGTATATTCACGTGTTTATCATATTTTAAGCACGTGAATTTTATATGAACTTATCATATTTTAAAACCAAACCCTTCGCACTTATTCCTGAGAATATTTGTAAATTCACGTAATCTAATGTGAATCTTACTATATAAGAAAATCTAAGGTCTTGGAAATGTCCAAACTACCTCACTCTTACTAATTGCCACATAATCATTTTTGCCTTCTATTTTGTCTTTTCACCACCCTTTTCTAACTACTCTTTACACTAACCACTCTTCACCACTTTTTTACTATATTATAATACTATGATGATGTATTTTACTTTACTACCCCACATCTACTACATACCATTTCAATTGAATGGCCACATTTTTTGACTTTTCACCACCATCCCTTTCCATTTCAACGAACGGACATCATGAGCCATTAGCTTTCCATTTCCTTTCGTCTGGCACAAGTGAAACACACTACCCAATGAAGTGATATCTACATGGCACAGACACTGCGGCTCTGAAGTTTCATTTTGTCTCAGTACAGAGTTGGCTACTTCCTCAACTGTACTCTCCATTTCCATTTGTTCGTCTCTTCCGGCTTCTTCTCCGTCGTCAACAGCTCCTCAATAATGGCTCGACCTTTCGAACCCGTCGCCAATATCAACGACCGTAAAGAGTTGTGGAAGATCGCCGTAAAGGTTCATCACAAATGGACAGTCAAATCTTCAGCAAATGAGCATTTCGAAATGGTGGTTGGCGACACAAACGTGAGTTAGTTTAGTTGTTTCTGTAGTATACATGATAGTTTTACACAAATTGCTCATTCTTGCATTTTTGTCCTTCCCTGCATCTTCATCCGGTTTCTGAACGTCAGGGTTACAAGTTTGGTCATCGTGTTGTTTATGTTGTCTTAAAGCGCATTTATTTATGTCTTGCTTGTGTTGTTCAGGGTGTTGTTTACGTTGTTGTTGATGGTGTTGTTCAGCAACTGAAATTTGTTATTTGACTTTCAACTTCAACCCGTTGCCCATGGTGTTGTTTATGTTGACGTAAATAACCAGTTATTTTCCTGTATTGCATACACTGAAATTAATTTAGACAAATGTTTTTCATTGCAGGGACATAACATTCACGTCGTTGTTCCGACTGTGTTTAAAAAAGCATTTGACTTGGTGTTGTCGGTTAACGTCACCTGCACGATATCAAACTTTCAGGTCCACCCTAATGATTTGCTGTTCAAACCTACTAGCCACAAATATCTCCTCAAGTTCACAGGTGGAACAACCATTGCGGATATTGGCAAGCATAACATTCCTGACAAGATTATCAACTTGACATCCTTTTCTGACATCATTTCTGGCAAATGGCAGACAAATCTTCTCTGCGGTATATAGCTTTTCCTTCATGCTGTTATTTGCTTGTCCTTGTATTTTTCTTACGTTTTCGCGAAACTTCTGTTATTTGTAGATGTTGTTGGTGTTATTGATGAGGTGGGATACTCCCAAACAAAGTCCGGTGGGAAGAAGCCTCAAGTCAACTTGGTGTTGCGTGATTTAAGGTATTTCAATAGCTAACGATAAGGTTTCCTAGGTGGTTGAACGTTTGTTTTCCAACTGACTGCGTTTCTTGAACGTTTACGCGATTTAGTGACCAGACGTTGCTGTGTACCCTCTGGGAGGACTATGCTATCAAGTTCTTTGAATATACAAAACATCAACATGACATTAACTCCCCAACTGTTATTCTTCTGAAGTACGCAAAGATTAAGGAAGAAGGTATTCCCGTGACCCGCGACAGTCTGCTATTTAATATCCCTTACCAATTTTGATGTTGTTTCTTAATTCCATAATATAATATATTCCGTTTTGGTCGTGCAGGAAAGTATCCCCTAGCTGTGACAAACACTTACAACGTGACAGAGTTACATATTAACGACGATTTGCCGGAGATCAAATCGTTTCTGAACAGGTCAACAACTATGGACTTTCTTCCATTGCTATTATCTGCTGTTACTACTTTATAACAGAATTTTTTGGTACAACTTGCCCAAAGGGACTGACTATGGGAGAGCACTCTCCACGGCTAGCAACCAAACACGTGATTCGTCTCATATGTCGTTTGGGTCTCAACAGTCTGCAAGTGAAGCTTTTATAGCAAAATCTGTTCAGTTACCACTCCGAGAAATCATCCAACTGTACCAGGTAACACATGTTGGCAATGATATTCTTACAATTTAACGCAATTCAATACACTTGATACATCTTTGAATCCCATTCAGGTAACTGTATGTGTCACGGTTGCAACAACCGGCAAACTTATCGCTTCGCCAAATGGGTGGTGCTACAGAGCTTGCCACCAATGTCCTCAAGTTGCCAAGGGCTCCATGCCTCCTTTTGTCTGCAGAGATGGCCACCTCACTGAGGCAGAAATATAGAGGTTGACCTTTTATAATCTTTATCGTCCATAGTGTTGTCTAGAAACTTACGTTTGCCATGTCTGAATTTGGTTGCATCTATAGGTATAAAATAGAGGTGTTTGCGGTTCATGAGGGATGGTCGGCAATATTTGTTTTCTGGGATGAAATTGCAGCACAGCTTTTGGCAACATCTGCTGCTGACTTACGAGCCACAATGATTGAGGTGAGTGAAAACTATAATCAACAACATTTCTAACTGTTTCTGTTATCTAACTGAAATTTCATCCGTATTATTGGGTTTAAACGTGATGAATAACAGGCAAGAATCACTGACCTGCTTGAGTTCCCACTAGCTCTTGATAAAATGTTGGGAAAGAAGTTGGCATTCAAGGTGAAGCAGAATCCTCGGTTTAAGAGTTGCTCCGTCATCCACTATCTTGACGATGCGCAGCTGATCAACAAACTTGAAGGACCGCTTGCAATTACTCAGGTTACCATTGTGTAAAATTTCGTATTTTGGCTATCACAAATATTTTGTTCAAATTTTGTTCTAACAGTATTTTACCAATGGCAGGATGACAAGCTCATTCAAGACAGCGACCACTTTGTTGAGGCCTCCTCTAATTCAATGCAGGTAGCTTAATTGTCCTTTATAACGATTCCTTTACGAATGAAACTCTCAATCCATAGGGAAATATCAACTAATGACTCTAACAATATGCCAATGCATTATGATTTACACAGGTTGTGGAGAGTGTTGGTGAGGACGTACCGTTTGTAAAACTAACTCCTCCTACGGTAATCTGTTCTTATATGTCATTCTCAAATTTACAGGGATTATTTACCATGGCCTGCAATTGTAATCCTTTCTGTGTTGTTGTTAAATTCAGGACGGTGAAATCACATCCACCCACGCTCCTGATCCTTCAACCCCTAAGGCGAATGCTAAGCGGATGTCTAACGAACTAGCCGGTGAACCGTCGATCAAAAGTGAACCAGATGGGGACCTTTCGTCCACAAAGGCCAAGAAACTTAACAAGCGGGGTAAAAAACAAGTTTGACCGTCGACCACTGCCGGGACAGTTTACATGTTATTGGACTCTTTTTTGACGTTTCACTTGCCACTCCTACCGTCTGTATTTAATACAACACATTAGTGTATATGTTTTGAAGTTATTTGATCTTTGTTTGATCAAATCACTACAACAATAGGACAAATGAATATATGTTGTAATACATGTTGACCTCTATTGTTAACGTATGTTGTAATATATGTTGTATTAGTTTAATGTGATCTGTTTTGTCATTCAAGATATTTTGATCTGTATTGTTAAGATACTTTGATACAAGCCCCCTAATCTACAACTTCAATGCATTTGTATTATAACATATGAACCATAACGGATAAACATTAGCTAATGTTATACATTTTACTATTAACGAGACAGAAAAGCATTGGCAGCCACCCCTTACTAAGTCATGCCTTTAGCATTATATTTACGACTTCAGTCATTAACTTGCCAATATCAGCACAGGTTTTGTAGATAAACAACAGAAAACCATGTATGTTTTACTAACCATGTTACAATAATATTAAAATATGATCCTACCAACTTTTGTACATTGTCCAGTAGCCAAACACCACCTCTCTCAGTAGGTAGCACTGCAAAGCACTCAAGCACCACCTCTGTCATATGTCAAGTCGCCATTCTTTCCTGCTTCAAGTTAGAAAACAAGTACACACTTAATGATGATTCCTACTTGCCTTCCCAGCATATTAAAATAACAATAAAAAGAACAGTACAGAATTGGCATTAAAATATTACTGGGTTGCTGCATCTATTTGGAGGGGTTTTTAAAATTTCAAATTTTTAGTGGGAAATGAATTGCAACACAAAGCCAGGCCATCATCACCTAAGCTAGGCAAACAACCTGTATTTCTTCTGTCCCTCTGCTCATTAGATTGCTTACGATTTCAGAGTTTCTCCATCAAGGTTAATGGTACCAAATCTTTACTAGGTATTCATTTTGCACATCCAAGTCTTTGCCACAGCCTTCCCATGGATGATGACAGTCATACACCTGCCATTATTGCAGGACAGAAAAGAAAATTATTCTTGAGTAACAGGAGACAACATAATTTGGGTTCCAACAAGGAGAACAATGTTGCTTCACCATCAACACCTTTGCTTCCTAATGCAAAACACTCCCAAACTCAACTTACATCCCCCCACAGTAATGTCGATGATGCAACACACACTGGACCGTCTAATCGGCACAATCTTCCTACTGCTCCTCCGAAGCGTAGACGAATCGATATTAGTTCTGGCATAAATCTATTTCCGATGTTAAATTCTGCCGTGCCTATGTCAGTAACAGGCATTAATTCTCCCTTGGATGCGTCCTCATCAAGCAACACAGGCACTTTTGCATCTACAAGCTATACTTCCCCACCACCCTCATTCATGCCCTGTGACTCCTCGCGGACGGTACTCCGCCAAATCCTGCCTCCTGTCGGAAGTAATGCACATTCACGATGTAATGCTTCTGCTTCTGGCACTCCACAACGCAACGCACCTACACATTCATCTTCTGAGGAAAACTCTGATTCTGATTCTGATCATACGGTTGCAGATTCTTCAGACTCTGACATTGAATCTGGTGTTGAAGATGTCGAAGATCACCTACAAGGTAATTTCTTTACCAATTTAACTAACATAACTTCCATTTGTTTCTTAGTCGTGTATTATGGACATCTAATTGTTACATGCACAGAATACTTCGATATTGGAGCTCCTACTTGGGAATGCCAGCATTGCAAGGCATGTATGTGGTACCAGGAACGTAAATCCAAACATAGACACACAACTGTACCTAAGTTTCACATTTGCTGTAAGTCTGGTAGAGTCGTCCTACCACTGATGCGGCAGCCGCCACCTTTATTAGCTAAGCTCCTTTTTGATGGAAATTCCCCCTGTAGTAAAAACTTCCAGGCCAACATACGAACATACAACGCTATGTTCTCTTTCACTTCTCCTGGTATGAAATTTGACACAGCATCACAGAGAGGGAACGGTCCTCCAACTTTACGACTACACGGTCAGGTGTGTCACCGGATAGGTACTATGCTTCCCGAAATCGGTCAACCTCCGCAATATGCTCAGTTATACATCTTCGATACGGACAATGAGGTTGAAAACATGATGGATTGTTTCAGGTAGCTCAACTCTCTTTTCTCATATGTACAACTAAGTGTCTCGCAATCTCTTTGAACTGAAAATCGTATGTGGACTAATATATGTTCTTGCTGTTTATTGTAGAGACAACAAAAAACTTGACAGGGAATTGGTCAGGGACTTGAAGGTGATGTTGGATGCTGTCAATGTCCATGCCAAAGCGTTTAGAAATGCTAGGGATCTGTTGAAGGATAATTCTTTTCTAGACTTGAAGTTGAAATTGATATCCAGTAGACCCCGCGACGGACGTGTCTATAATATGCCAACTGTTACGGAAGTTGCTGCTCTCATTGTCGGCGATATTGATTCTGCAGAAAAAAGGGACATAATAGTCCACCCACGCGATGGAGGGTTACAACAAATTGATGAATTCCATCCGGCATACCTTGGATACCAATACCCACTCATTTTTGTATATGGCGAAGATGGTTACAGAGATAATATTCTTCACAAATATAGTCACCAAAGACAGGTCACGAACAAAAATCGTCAAACAATCAAGGATTGGTTGTGCTTCCGTCTACATGAGCGCGTCTCCGAACCTAAGACTTTACTTCATTCGCGGCGCCTTTTCCAACAGTTCCTGGTTGACGGTTATACTATGATGGAATCCGAGCGTCTAAACTGGTTGCAGAAAAATCAATCTAAATTAAGGGTCGGTAAATATAGCAACTTACAGCAGGAAAACGCTGCAGGTACTTCTAATCAAAGTACTAAACAGGGCAAGCGTGTTGTTTTGCCTTCGACCTTTGTCGGAAGCAGACGCTACATGGACCAGCTATATTTTGATGGAATGGCGATTTCAAGTAAACTTGGCTTCCCTGACCTGTTTATAACATTTACCTGCAACCCCGCATGGCCTGAAATAAAACGTCTGTTGAATAACAACAATTTAAGTGCTATTGATCGTCCGGATATCGTAGCAAAGGTCTTCAAAATTAAGTTCGACGAACTTTTGCGTGACATAACAAAGAGACATGTCCTAGGACGCGTTTTGGCATGTAAGTCTGGGTTTGGAACTCTGCCTCTATTTTATGTTCACTTATATTGCGTACAACTATTATGCTTATGCTGACTTCTGTGCTATTCCATTCAACAGTTATGTACACCATTGAATTCCAGAAGAGAGGTCTACCTCACGCTCACATACTTATCTTCTTGCATCCGCAGAGTAAATACCCCACCCCCAATGATATTGACTGAATTATTTCCGCCGAGATACCTGACCCAGACATTCATCCTACATTGTACAACTTGGTCAAGTCGCATATGGTGCATGGACCTTGTGGTATGGCTAGGCAATCATCACCGTGTATGAAGAACAGAAAGTGCACAAAATTCTTTCCAAAAAAGTTCATTGAGCATACCATGGTTGATGTTGATGGCTACCCTCTATACAGACGACGATCAACTACGCATGTCATACACAAGAATGGCATCCCTCTGGACAATAGGCATGTCGTCCCGTATAACACAAAACTGCTCTTGAAGTACCAAGCCCATATTAACATGGAATGGTGTAATCAGAGTACTTCAATTAAGTATCTTTTCAAATATATACACAAAGGCCATGATAGAATTACAGCTTCTATTGTACATAGGTCTCATCCTTCCTCGAATAGTGTCGAACCCGTGGACGAAATTCAACAATATCTTGACTGTAGATACGTCTCTCTGTGTGAGGCGAGTTGGAGAATCTTCTCTTACAATATTCATGGCCATAAACCCACAGTGGAACGCATGTTTTTCCATCTTATAGGTGACAAACCTGTCTACTACACCGATCATGACCGGATGGAGAATATATTAGAGAAGGCGAGCATAACGGAGACTATGTTTTCGTCGTGGTTAATTGCCAACCAGACTTACGAAGAAGCCAGAGAATTAACTTATGGTCAGTTCGTCACACGGTTTGTTTACCAAAAAAGAAATAGATTGTGGAAGCCTCGGAAAAAGGGGTATACAATTGGCCGATTAATTTGGGTACCACCGTCTACTGGCGAGTTATTTTATCTACGTATGATGCTGACTGTCGTGAAAGGACCCGCGTGCTATGATGATATTCGCAAGGTCGGCGATAGACAGTGTGATTCCTTTAGAGATGCATGTTTTGCTATGGGTTTCCTCGAAGACGACATGGAATACATTGGAGCCATTAAAGAGGCAAGCGAGTGGGGGTCCGGTCATTTCCTACGCAAGCTTTTCGTTGTTATGCTTATGTCCGGCACCGTCAATCGCCCGGCGTATGTGTGGACACATACATGGCCTTTACTGTCCGACGGTTTGTTGTACCAACAGAGGCTCTTGGTTAATAACACAGGTCAGGTTTTAGATTTCATCCATTTCAATTAGTTTAGCATTTACCTTTCTAATATGGGTTTTAAGTGGCAAAACTTTACAGTAATTTAATTAACTCCATACAACATGGTTAGGTGCTATGCATTCGAATAGTCTGTTCATACTGACCTATGGGGTGCTTTCCATTGACAGAACTAATATTGAATGACCATGAGCTGCAAAATCTCACGTTGCATCACATTGAGACTCTCCTTCAAAAGAATCGAAAAAGCCTCCATGACTTCAAGCCTATACCATACCCCGACAGTTATGTGTTGGAGCAGATGGGGAACCGTCTCATATATGAAGAACGTAGTTACGACATACAAACCATGAAAAACGAATTCCAATCACTACATTCTGCTCTTACAGGTAGTTACCAGGAAACTGAATGCCATTCCTCATTTAATACTTAGGCGTTGCTTTGATCAAATACTTTTCTTATTTGTTTTAGACGAACAGCACGTAATCTATGACAAGATTATGACCGCCGTAACAAATCAGAAAGGTGGAGTTTTTTTCCTGCATGGGTATGGTGGAACCGGGAAAACTTACATGTGGCAGACGATGGCAAGTGCAATTAGATCTAAGCACGACATTTGTTTAACTGTCGCCACCAGCGGAATCGCATCGCTGTTGTTACCGGGTGGGAGAACGACTCACTCAAGATTCAAAATACCCGTCCCTACTTTGTCCAACTCTACTTGTAATATCACTCACAAAGATGAGGCCGCAGAATTACTTCAACAAACAAAACTAATCATTTGGGACGAGGCGCCCATGGCTAACAAATGGTGTTTCGAAGCACTTGACAAAACTTTAAAAGATGTGATGAGTACTGATGGGAACTCGGAAGAACTCTTTGGTGGGAAGGTTGTCGTGTTTGGTGGGGATTTCAGACAGATATTGCCGGTAATACCAAGGGGTGGTCGTTTCGACATTGTACATGCCACAATCAACTCTTCCTACATATGGCATTCGGTACAGGTATTGAACCTAACTAAGAATATGCGTCTTAATTGCGGTCCCACCGAACACGACAGGAAAGAAATGGCGGAATTCTCCGATTGGCTACTTAGAATTGGGGAAGGAAAGGTCGGAGAACCAAATGATGGGACTGCTGAAATTGAGTTCCCGCCTGAGATGCTTATCACCGATTTTGATGATCATATCCTTGCTGTTATAACGAGTACGTATCCTAATTTTCTCGCTAATTATACGGACTTCAACTACCTAAAAAGCAGGGCTATATTGGCATCAACAATAGACATGGTTGACAAGATTAACGATCATGTGTTGCCGATTATGCCAGGTACTCTCACTTTTTATTTGATAAGCTCTTTAACACAATACAGTTGGTGATGCCTTTCTTGATATACGGTGACTCATGTTGAAAATACAGGTGACTTGAGGGATTATTATAACTGTAATACAGTCGATCGATCGGAGATACATGACAGGGATGTTCTAGATGTTCTTACACCGGAGTTTCTCAGCTCATTGAAGACTTCTGGCTTGCCTAACCATCATATCAAACTTAAGGTTGGGGCACCCATTATGTTGATGCGAAACATCGATCAGTCTGAAGGCCTGTGCAATGGTACTCGCCTAATCGTGACCAAAATGGCTACACATGTGCTTGAGGCACGTATCATGGGGGAAAAACACCATGGCAATGTCGTATACATTCCCAGGATGGATATGTCCCCGTCACAGTCTCCTTGGCCTTTCAAACTAAGCCGGAGACAATTTCCCGTCATTGTCTCCTACGCGATGATGATTAACAAATCATAGGGTCAGTCATTGGATTGGGTCGGGCTATATATTCCACGAGACGTTTTTACTCATGGCCAGATTTATGTCGCACTTTCAAGGGTTACAAGCAAAAAGGGTATCAAAGTATTGATACACGATGAAAACAACAACGCCAAATCATGTACTACCAATGTTGTTTACAAGGAGGTTTTCAACAATGTTTAGTTATATGAATTTAACTCCATATGTAACCTTAATATGACGACTTTAACATTGTTGTTTAGGTGTCAGGTTTTTTGTTGCACATTGTGGGATATCCGTAGGTTTTTTTGTTAATTCACATAAGACTACTGTATTTTCACCTTCTGTCTAAACAGTACAGAATTACATTACCTCAAGTCATACCTATTTTGCACTTCTGTATATAAGTATAATACAAAAACATACATTAATTTGTAAAGCATATCAACAGAGAGACAGAAAGTTTTATTATCAAATGCAACCTTACCTGTGTCATATCTTATACACATGACACCCTTTGTTTTCATCAGTTGTATCCAAATGGAAGCGTATGCGGTCTCCACCTTTGAAATTATTTAACACGCAGAATACATCCCAGTCTTTTCCTAACTTGGTGCGGTATGCATCATCGATGTTCAGTATCGACAGCATTTTACAACGTCCGTTGTCCCCATAAAGCAGCAGATCTTCGTAACCGAATTTTTGTAGAATGCCGGCAAAATCTGGTTGTAGCTTCTGAATGTGTATAAAAGATCACCCATTTTATCAGCTATTCAACTAATTTGCAACTATATCACAACTGTTTTCAACATAAAAAACAGAACTCAACTAATTTCGGTGAGATCTCACTCAGTGGTGGGAGCACGACGTCAAAAGCATATATCGATTCGTTATACAGATACCTACTATGGAACCTAGGTAGCTCCTGTTTTGCATGAATCTCTTTAAACCCACATATCCCAAAGTTATTGTCCTCATAGTAGCCGAACCAAACAACGACGTTAACTGGCAGTGAGTAGTAATCTTCAATACCCTTCCACCCATTGATTATAAGTGGTTGAACCTCCCTATTGTTGTATACTAAAGTATGATGAATACCTTGGTTGTTCAGTACTGTCCACGTTTTGCTTAAGTCTCCCCGGTACGCTCGAACGAATACATGCTCGATCTCAGGAAAGGCCTACACACATAACTTTCTTATGATTTAGCTCATGAAATTAATATATAACAGCCTATATTCAGTAAAAAACGCAGACAAAAACCCAAATCACATCTGTTTTACAGCAACATGGTTATACTTACTTGGAAGGATAACTTTGCTATTACAACTGTGTCATTCACCTCTTTATGCAGCAGAGGACCAACCCTTTCCATTGGAACTCTAAGAATTGTTAATTTGAAGTCGTCGTTGCAGGTATGTTGTGGCTATTTTTACTAACCAGTGGATGTTATTTATTGCTTCAACTAATGTTTCCTCTACCCTACCAAAATCACATGTCAACAGTATGGTTAATATTTTATATTTTCTCCTGCAGTGCGCCAGTGCCCATGTGAAGCGAGGGAATAATGTGGTCATTTTAAAGTAATTTCAATTGTTTTACACATGTGTTGTATTTTGTGCTCATTGTGTGGTCTACAAAGCATGCATTAATTCTGTTTTCTCCACATATACAATGTGATTTCCCAACTATGTTATAAATACTTGGCACAATGACTGCTAATAAAAACACAGACCATAATATATTTCCACACTTGGGAAACTGTTGGATGAAGACAGAAACAACAACATGAAATATTAAACTCGACAAACAGAAGCATTCTCAATATTTCCATTGCAGCAGTCAAACATAACATCCTTTTACAGGGTCTTATAAAACAGAACCAAACCATAGCAGCTACATATGCTGCATATTGTTACTGATAAATTTTAAGCAACTATTATAACTCATGACAGACACAAAACAATACTACACCAACTGACAATTTAAACTACACCTAATCAAAACACTGCTTGAACCACACCGCGGCACATTTCAACCCCACTTGATCTGCGGACTCCCAAGCATCACTGTGAGAAAAATCACCGCCTCACATTGCGACGCTTCATAGACACCAATATTTCACTGGCTGGTGGGTGTCTGATGCAGAAATGCAGCACATCTCCATTCTGGATGTCTCGGTCTTTCACAAAGTCGTACCATCCACCGAGGAGATACTTCTTCATTTGTCCACGCCTCATCTTCAATTCACAGTAGTAAGCGCATGACTTATCTGTATCATATAGGTTGATGGAGTCCTGTCGTTTGCGCAGGCACCTCTTGATCACCAGCCGTGGTATTTGCTGTACAACCAATACACCAACGGAAATAACATCAATTCATGCACTAAATCATTACATAACAATAAACATAAAATAGATATTACTTACGTATACATTCGAACGCAAGGCCTTTGCATCTTTCACTACGCGAACCCAATTTTCTTCAAACTCTTCAAAGTAAATGGGTGTAACTTCCCTGCATTTCAGAAAAACCGATATCAATATCCCAAAACCTCCATATGAACCAAACCGTATTGTAACGACACCAATATATCAGTTGCAGGGAAGCTGCCATCGTAAATACTCACTCATTGCTATCAGACGATATACAAATATAGTCCGGCTCTGTTTTCACTTCCACAAAGCCAACCCCAACCTTGCTTTTCCCCTTGACGTCTTTCCCGACTGGTGCGGCTTTTGCCTTACCCTTCCCATTCGAAGGCTGATCATCACCATCGTGTATAACAATGCCCTTCTGTTTCTTCATCCCTTCAGTAGCCAACGCTGTACTGTATTTTCAGAATAACAATAACACATAACTCGTGGATTCCAACGACGACGCTTATGTATGCAATAGTAGAAGTATAACTTAAATGAACGATGTTTAACAAATCTAACCTACCCAACCCTGACATTCTTTCGATTTTACCGTACTCTACAAAAACTAACACCATGCCTTACCATTGACAACTTGTGATCGAAGTCTTACCGTGATCTGCGGTCCGGTTTTGTGTAGGGAGAGACGAAATGAGAACCCATTGTGTCTTTTACCGGCTGCCTCATCGCGACGAACTTCGTTGGAATGCCATCGTTGCTTCGCCTGTGAAGGTTGAAGTGGGCAGCCATTGTGTCTTTCAAAGAATGCTTCATCTCCTTTGCATGCATAAGAACTGTTGCTGCCAAGACCGAGAAGAGACGAATTGAGAAACAAGGGTTGAAGAAATAAGTCTCTCAAGGGCATTTCTGGGTTTTCATGCTTGGTATTAATTTATTTTTGGTTTTATTTTTTTTGTTTTATTTCTATTACTATTTTTTCAAGCAATATATTAAATATGTTATTCTCAATTAAACCTTTTAAATTTTTTAAGTAGGCTTATATACCTTACATTTTTATCTTTATACTTATAATTTAACTTTTTCTCTATCTCAACTTTTGTGATTTAACACTCTTTCATATTACATTTTTTTCCTGCACACTCCTTTAAAACTTGCAAATTTATATTTTTGCATTTCAAAATATATTGGTCCAATTTCATAAGTCCGCCGCGGAACCCGTGCATCCGCACGGGTATCCCACTAGTTTATCATATAACAAGGTTATACTTGTTCCTGAGAAGTCTTTTGTCACACTATGCTTTACGGTGTATAATGACATTGTATCTGTCTTGTACGAATCACGTAAATTTCAAGCTTATCATATTTTGGATTCGTATAACAATAATAACAAAAACAAAAATAACAAACCACCAAGAACAATAATAACAATAATAACCTCTGAGGATATTTTGAATTCATATTCATTGACATTGAAAGTGGTATAATCATGTTTATGATCCAATTTTTGTAGGACCTTACAGGATACTCAACTTCAACGATGTCTTCCTCCCAGCCTTGGAAATTTGAAAGACTTGGAGGATTTGTAAGATCTCTTTCTTTTAGTCTTTTAAGTTTGAAGAAGCATTCCCTGTAGTGGAAATACTTTTTGCCCATGTGAAGGTATTTACTCCTCTTATCAATTTGTTTCTGCCATTACCTATCCTCACCTTTTCATATACTCTAACCCATGGACTGTATCAGTTGTAGACTTCTTCTTTTAAGTGATTTATCATGTTGTTCAGAATAATTGCATTACGATTTTTGTTTCTAAATGCAGACATATCAGCACCAACACAACAAGCAAATTACCATTTGAACTAAAATAGTTACAAATGGAATAATACAAAATCATCATAGTCTATAGTTTCTTTATCATAATAATCCTCATCTTCTTCTTTCAGATAGTTGAGCTCCAATAGTCTGACTGGTCCAATTCCACATTCAATTGAGTACTTGGAAATTATCCTCTACATGTAAGTCAACAAAAATGTTTTTATTTTGTTTTCTCAATTGTTATTTATATCTCATATTTTGTATCCAAATTATTTCTCATGGATACTTCTCATTTCCTTTAATGAGCAATAACATTATACACCGTATTTGCAACTAAATGGTACATTTAACCATCACCACTCATTATTATTTTGCCTCTCAATATTCCAACTTTACAATTTCTAAAGTATTAATGTATTTCCATTTCCAATGTAGGGGGAAGCTGCAGAGTCACAAGTCTCATTATTTAATCATGCCTCCTATTCTCTACAACAGACACCAAACTTCAGAAACACAAAAGTTTTTCGATGGCATCCAATGAAAAACATAATGCTGCAGACCTTACTGATGTCCAGACACCGCCTGACCTGCAACCTTCTCCGGAATTACAACGAGCAAAGGGTCCCCATCATCCTGTCGACGGCCAACTACTTCTACAGGTTTGCCCTATACATTTACTGCTGCATTTGTTAATCACTACAAAATTCTCTGCCATATTGTTTCATTGTGATTAAAAAATATAATGTTTATAACATCAACAGACCCAACAACAACTCGAAGCTGCTGTCCAGAATGAACCCGCTGCTGACAACCAACCATCTACGGAGGTGCAACCACCTACGGATTTCGAGCGCGGTGAACCGCACCAACAGGCTCTCCGGTTTCAACCACATCTGCAGCTCCCCCCGGTACAATTTCGTTTTCCCTGCATGTTTTAGCTCGTTATTATATTGCATCACCTTTGTTGGCTTTGTCAATTCCAAGTAGAAAATACCCTTAGGTTGGGTTACATCAACAACACCCCATTTTATTTTGATGTCACTGTCTGTTTATGTATTCTGTTGATGTTAACACACACAGTCTCCACATGCGGATGAAGTGGGTTATACATTATCCCACAATACATCATGGCATATGTCCTGCCACAGTCGCTTATTTTTCATGTTGACAATTTTGATTAACTGGTTTTCTTCTTAAGGTACGCGACGCTCCTGCACTTCGACAGAGAAGAAAGAGGAAAAGAAAAACGAAATCAGCAAGAAACGTGAGGAAAGTCAAATTTTTGGATTCAGATGAAGACGAAGAACGAGACTACGAACCAGTTGATTCTGATGATGACGATGAGCGGGACTATACCTGGGAGAACTATATGTCTGGAAGGAGTTTTAGATTTAGTGATTAACTATGCAACATCAATTTCGATTCAGTCATTTACTATGTATTGTGTCTTTGCAATCTTTCTTGAAATTAACTTTTTGACTTCTACAACTTGGATTGCTTTATTATATTTACTTTTTACACTGTCTTCTTCAATTTAAATTTACATTGTACTTGGGAGGATCAAACTAATAATTATAACAAATTGCACCACACAAGTAAAATTGTATATCACTTCAATAAAAAAAACACAAATTCTTAAAACATACTTTGTTGATTCAATTATTATTATATAATTCTAATATATAAGTCATCTTAAAACAATTTTAACATGAATATACGGGGTGAATTTCGTTGTTGATGATAACACGAAAATGTATCATATATTTGCCTTGATTTACGACTAATAATTATGTTATTTCAGTCCAAGTGCCGATTATTCCGCAAGTATTCTAGTGTTTTCACAGGTATTTGATTGTCCAAGCTAAAAAGGAGCAAAGTAGAGAAACATGAAGAAAAGAGTAGAAAACAAGAAGAAATGTCAAGAAAAAGAGTAGAAAATGAAAAGTGGTGTGTGTGACGACCGTCACACACTCACCACGACCGTCATGCAATCCAAAAGCGCACCACACTCGTCACACAGTCATCACGACCGTCACGCGCACCAAAGTGGTTATTACGTTCAGCAACGCAGACGTGGACAAAGCAGACCAATGCACACGCACGATCAGCACTTCCTACATTCTCTCAACTTCAGTTTCAACACACTTGAGCCAGTCTCCCGTAGACTTCTCAACCACCAAAGGTTGTGCTCCTATATTTTCTCGAACGTTAAGGCAATGCTTTGGCTATAAATACAGCATGGATTGAAGAGCAAAGAGACACACCATATAGAGAATTTACCCGAATTGCTGCAGAATTATTTTTCCGAATTTTTACTTTCCTTGCATTCCTTGTTTCGTTTCCTATTCCTCGTTTACCATCACTTGAATTAGTGATAGTTTCTCACATTGAGGAGCTATTGCACCATAGTTAGAATTTTGTTTTCAATCTTGCCTTCATCATTCGTTATTCCGATACATCGAGCAAAAGCCTACCGACTTGTGGAGGAATTGCGAGAATCAACTTATTGCAAATTTATCAGGTTTTTATTCATTATCGTAATAATAGCATTATCGTTTTCCATTGCAATGTTTAATTTACTGTTTTGTAATTTATTTTTATGCATGTTTGTTTTAATTAATATGTCTAGCTAAATCCGATTTATCGGTATGTAATTAAGTCAACCGGAATGGATTCGATAATTCTAAGCTAAAACCATAAACAACTTATTTTCTGGCCGCGATTTCTTAATTAAAACTAGACTTTTGTTACGAGAGTAAAAAGGTAGTAAAGGTTAGGATCAAGATCCACGAGAGTGTGAGATTTTAACCGGATAGCTGAAATCGGGCATTGGTTTTAAAAACAGCGAGAGCGCTTTAAAGTTAATTAGACTGTATTAGTTTTCAAAAAGTGTTTTTAAACTCAAATGGGCTAGTGAGAGCAGACATTATGATTTAGGAATATAGTCCGAAGCAAGATCCACGAGAGTGTGAGGTGAGGGCTTTTAAACTGACATTTTCTACAGAAATATAATGTGACTTCTTTTTATACGCTTAAGTCTTATTGAATCCACGATGGTATACTAAGTTATGTACCGATATCCTTATCTCAACTAGTTTATTCCATAAATTTAGATTCCCTTTAGTTTCCCTTTTTGAACTTAAAACCAAAACATCTCCGCCTTAGCTAAACACAGTAACAAACCGTAGCACTAGGTTGATTATCAGGTCTCTGTGGGATCGATATCTTTATTACTACGCGATAGGCTATGCACTTGCAGTTAGTAACCGTTAGACTCAAAAAGTCGCGACCAAGTTTTTGGCGTCGTTGCCGGGGACTTTGATTTAGTCAATAGTACAATCCTTTGTTGCGCAGTATATACTAAGGCAACAAATTTTATTTCCCTTTTTCTTGATTGTATGCCAAGTACTCGCTCACAAAGCGAAGACTTGCAACCACCAATCGCCGAATTAGAGCGCTTCTTACATTTAAGACGCAGAATACTTGAGTATCAACACAAGTATAATATTCCCGATCTTCTCGCTCATACTCCTGAACCAGTCAAAGGACGAAACATGGCTAAAGGACCACAGAACCGTCCTCTTAAGTATTATGCTACCCCATCTGAGAAAGAACCACACAACAGCATTGCTGCCCCCGCTATCAACCGGAACGATTTCGAGTTGAAACCCTCATTGCTGTCAGTCGTACAACAACATCAATTTTCTGGAAACCCTACGGACTATCCAAATGAACATTTGACCAAATTTATGCAGTACGCAGACACAGTGAAGGCAAATGGTGTGACTGCAGACGCGATAAGACTACGTCTTTTTCCTTTCTCATTAAGAGACAGAGCTTGGGCTTGGTTGCAATCCTTGCCATCAAATTTCGTCACTACGTGGGATGAGTTGAAAAAGGTGTTCTTAGCTCGATATTTCCCACCAAGAAAAACAGCTATGCTGAGAGCCCAAATTAATGGATTTCGACAAAAAGATACTGAGTATCTTTATGATGCATGGGAGAGATACAAGGATATGATGAGGATGTGTCTGCATCACGGTCTTGAGGATTGGTTAGTCATCCATACGTTTTACAATGGTCTCTTGTACAATACAAGAATGACAATAGATGCCGCCGCTGGTGGTACACTTATGGATAAACCTTATACCGAAGCCTATCAACTCATCGAAAGCATGGCTCAAAACCATTACCAATGGGGAGGTGAAAGAACGCCAGTGGAGAAAGCTCAAACGAAAGGAGGAATGTACGAAGTTAGTAGTCTTGATCATGTCCACGCTAAGGTAGACGCCCTTGCTCAAAAGATAGACAACTTGACCATAACACCCGCAGCCACCGTGGCTGCCGTAGCTCCAAACTGTGAATTATGCGGAGTACCTGGACATGCTGCCTCCGAATGCCAAATTTTAGCAGGAGTCTCCGCTGATCAAGTGAATTATGCTCAAGGAAACCCATATGCAAATACCTACAATCCTGGTTGGAAGAACCATTCAAACTTTTCGTACAAGAATAATAACGCTTTGTATGCACCTGGACAAGCGCCTACTGTGCCACCAGGATATCAGAAACCTGCTGCTAACATTCCCAACGTTCCTAGGAAGTCAAACCTTGAAATTATGATGGAGAACTTCATTGCTGCACAAGCTCAACAGAACAAGGAGTTCCTTAACCAGAATGTTCACATCGGTGAGCAGATCAAACAATTAGCCAACAAGGCTGACGCTCTAGCCACTCACAACAAACTGTTAGAAACACAAATCTCACAAGTGGCTCAACAACAAGCAGTTACCGCTACCCCAGCTGGGAACCTTCCAGCTCAAACTCAGATTAATCCGAAGGGACATGCAAACGCTATAACACTTCGGAGTGGAACAGAACTAGAAGGACCCACTGACCCAAGAATCGAAAATCCAACCATGTACCAAAATCCTAGTAAGGAGTCTGAAAAGGAAGACGAACCAAAGGAAAACGAGAAGGAAGATAATGGCAAAGAGGCCGAAGAGAAAGAAGAACCGTATGTGCCTCCTCCGCCTTATAAACCACATATCCCGTATCCTCAAAGATTCGCTAAATCTAAAAACATAGGCCAATTTAAGAAACTTGTTGAACTTCTGAAACAACTAAATGTCACAATACCTTTTACAGAAGCAATCACACAAATGCCCTCATGCGCTAAATTCCTAAAAGAAATATTAACTAATAAGAAAAAGCTCGAGGATACTGAAACCGTTATGCTTACTGCAGAGTGTAGCGCAATAATCCAAAACAACATGCCTCCTAAGCTAAAAGATCCTGGTAGTTTCTCTATACCATGTGTGATTGGAAAGTTTGTCATAGACAAAGCTTTGTGCGATTTAGGAGCTAGCATCAGTTTAATGCCCTTATCTATTTGTAAAAGGCTCAACATGGGAGAACTGAGACCAACAAGAATGTCTGTACAACTAGCTGATAGATCAGTGAAATTTCCTCTAGGAATGCTAGAAAACGTTCCAGTACGTATAGGACAATTCTATATTCCTACAGATTTCATAATCATGGACATCCAGGAAGACTCAAACATCCCTATAATTTTAGGAAGACCATTCCTAGCTACTGCCGGAGCCATCATAGATGTGAAAAAAGGAAAACTGACTTTCGAGGTTGGTGAAGAAAAAGTCGAATTCATTCTCTCACAATTTTTCAAAGCACCTGCTATAGAAGATTTGTGCTGTTTCTTAGATATAATTGATGAATGCGTTAAAGAAATGGAAAAACACCAAAAACGTGTTCTGAAGTGCTGAGAATTCCGATGCCACCAATTTTTGAAGATAATAATTGGCGTGGTGAATACCATGATAACAACCTAAGTGAATGTCTCGCACTCACTCCTGACCCTATGCCTTGCCCAAAGAAACCAACTGTAGAACTGAAAATATTACCCAAAGATCTAAGGTACGAATTCCTAGATACAGAACTCGAACGACCAGTCATAGTCAATGCAGACTTAGGACAAATAGAAACCGAGAAATTATTGCGTGTCCTGAGAAAGTACCCGACTGCCTTAGGCTATAACATCTCAGACTTGAAAGGAATAAGTCCCTCTATCTGTATGCATCGCATTATGCTTGAGGAAGACTGTAAAACCTCTAGAGAACATCAAAGGAGAATCAATCCCATTCTGAGTGATGTCGTTAAGAGAGAAGTACAAAAGCTGTTAGAAGCAGGAATCATATACCCAATATCAGATAGTGAATGGGTTAGCCCAGTTCACGTGGTACCCAAGAAAGGAGGTGTTACAGTCATCAATAATGAAAAAGGCGAATCTGTAGCACAACGTACTCAAATCGGATGGAGAATGTGTATCGATTATAGAAAACTAAACAAAGCCACTCGTAAATATCATTTCCCTTTACCATTCATAGATCAAATGCTTGAACGTCTGGCTAAACACTCCCATTTTTGCTATTTAGACGGATATTCAGGATTCTTCCAAATTCCTATCCATCCTGACGACCAAGAAAAGACTACTTTCACATGTCCCTATGGAACTTTTGCCTACCGGCGAATGCCTTTCAGATTATGTAACACACCCGCAGCATTTCAGAGATGCATGATGTACATCTTCTCTGACTTCTTAGATGGTATAATGGAAGTCTTTATGGACGATTTCTCTGTCTGTGGGGAAAGTTTTGAAGGATGTCTATCAAACCTCGAAATGGTGCTCGAACGATGTGTAAAAGTCAACTTAGTGCTGAATTGGGAAAAATGTCATTTCATGGTCCGACAAGGAATCATGCTAGGACATATAGTATCTGACAGAGGAATCGAAGTCGACAAAGCAAAAATAGAAGTAATAGAAAATCTCCAGCCACCTAAAACCATTAGAGAAATAAGAAGTTTCTTAGGACACGCCGATTTTTACCGACGTTTCATTAAAGATTTCTCTAAGATAACCAAACCCCTAACTGAGCTGTTAATGAAAGATGCTGAATTCGTCTTTGATGACAAATGCTTGGACGCATTTCAAACACTCAAGCAAGCTTTAATATCAGCACCCATTATGCAACCCCCAGATTGGAATAAACCATTCGAAATCATGTGCGACGCTAGTGACTATGCTGTAGGTGCAGTCCTAGGACAAAGAAAGGACAGAAAGCTTCACGCAATCTATTATGTCAGTAGAACCTTGGATCATGCACAAATGAACTACGCTACCACAGAAAAGGAACTCTTAGCTGTCGTGTTCCCATTAGATAAATTTCGTTCCTACCTAGTAGGAGCAAAAATAATCATCTACACCGATCACGCCGCAATCAGGTACCTATTAAGCAAGAAGGGCGCCAAACCGAGACTTCTGAGGTGGATTCTACTTCTACAAGAATTCGACTTGGAAATCAAGGACAAGAAAGGCACTGAAAATGTAGTAGCTGACCACCTGTCGAGAATGGAAAACATCCAACCAGACCAAGTACCTATTAATGACGATTTCCCTTATGAAAGACTCTTAGCCCAGTTAGAAAGCAATACAATAGAACAATCCCTGACTTATACTGATGCAGAAACTAATGAAGTGGTAGAATCTATTTACACTAAAATCACGCTGCTATGGTATGCTGACTTTGTCAACTATCTAGCAGCTGGAGTACTACCACCTAATCTAACCTGTCAACAAAAGAAGAAATTCTTCCACGACCTTAAACACTATTATTGGGACGAACCACTTCTCTTCAAGAGGGGCGCCGATGGTATTTTCCGTCGTTGTGTACCCGAAGATGAGGTGGAAGACATAATTTCTCATTGTCATTCCGCGCCCTATGGTGGGCACGCAAGCACTTCAAAGACTTGTGCTAAGATTTTGCAAGCTGGCCTCTTTTGGCCTACTCTATGGAAAGATGTCCATATCGCGGTTATAAATTGCGACCGGTGTCAACGCACTGGTAACGTCTCTAGACGCGATGAAATGCCTCAAAAGGGCATTCTAGAAGTAGAAGTCTTTGACGTGTGGGGAATAGATTTCATGGGACCATTTCCGTCTTCTTTTGGTAACCAGTACATTCTCGTCGTTGTCGATTACGTTTCCAAATGGATCGAGGCTGTAGCTTCTCCTACAAATGACACACGAGTAGTGATAAAGCTCTTTAAGAACATAATCTTTCCTAGATTTGGTGTGCCAAGACTCGTCATTAGTGACGGTGGCTCCCATTTCATATCTAAAATATTCGATAAACTGCTATCAAAATACGGAGTCAAACATCGTGTGGCAACACCATATCATCCACAAACCAGTGGACAAGTCGAGGTTTCAAACAGAGAAATAAAACAGATTTTAGAAAAGACTGTCGCTACCTCTAGGAAGGATTGGTCAACTAAACTTAATGAAGCTTTATGGGCTTACAGAACCGCTTACAAAACCCCATAGGAACCACTCCATTTAAGTTAGTCTATGGAAAATCTTGTCATCTGCCGGTAGAAATAGAGCACAAAGCCTATTGGGCTATTAAAACCCTCAATTTAAATTACGCTGCCGCAGGAGAAAAACGAATCTTAGATTTGCACGAATTAGAAGAACTAAGACTAGATGCTTATGAGAACGCCCGCATATATAAAGAAAGAACCAAGAGATGGCACGATATGCGCTTATCTAGAAAAGAATTTAGTGTGGGAGACGTCGTGCTCCTATTCAATTCAAGACTTAAACTTTTTCCAGGAAAACTTAGATCTAGGTGGTCCGGACCCTTTGAAATTTCTAAAGTTTTTCAAAGTGGAGCGATAGAAATAAAAGGAAGAAATAGTGAACCATTCATAGTAAACGGGCAACGCTTAAAACATTATCATAACATTGCAAACAGAGACTATTTGAATAGTCTAAGACTTTTAGAGCTGCCCGTTCATCCCTATAACTGAACTATCACTAAGCTTTCGTCAGGCTTATGACGTTAAAAACAGCGCTTAGTGGGAGGCAACCCACGAGATTGTTTTCTTTCCTTTTAACTTTCTTTTATTTTCATTTCCTTTTTAAATTTCTTTACATTTTTCTTAAGTCTATTTTTATTTCTTTTTGTTTCCCTTTACCTTCTTAATCTTATTTTCATTACTTTTTCATTTTTATTTATTTTCTTTTCTCAAAAATTTAAAAAATTTATGGAAACTGCTTTGCTGATCTTATAATTACATGCTACAGGATTTTAAAGTCTTTCTACCTTCTCCTTTTCCCTCTGATTTGATTTTCTACACTAATATTCATCATGCAACAAGTAGATTTTATGGAAACTGTGTTTAGAGGTAGAGCTCAGAGAGAGAGAGATTTGAAGTTTTGGCCAAGAAAAGCATGGCAATGACTTTGTATTATGATGGACCTACCATGGACAACCTAGGTATCCACGATAGTGTTTTGTTTTTATTCAGCCAATTGGGTTGAGAGAATGCTGCTACTAGAAAGAGATTTGTTACCTACCGTGAGCTCACACTTGAGTTTCTCAGCTCCCTAGTTTACCTACCTGATCATGGTTTCAGATCTAATAAGGGGCTGATTAGTTTTAGGTTGTTTGGTATTAATTACACTTATAACCGTAGAGACTTAGCTGACTTTTTAGGATTTCCTAGTGGCCCATTTGTCTTTACAACCACCCAATAAGAACTCATGGATGTCGAACTGAATTACTTTTGGGGTAGTCTAACTGGAAATAACCACCCTGAGCCGAATGACATGCATTCTGATGAGATACACAACCCTGCCATTCGCTATTTCCACCACATTCTAGCCCACACCTTATTTGGAAAAGAAGAGAACAATACTTTAGTGTCAAAGGATGAACTATTTATCTTATACTGTGCTTCCCAATGCCGCCATGTGAATGCAGTCACCTTCATGATGGAAACCTTTATTTGCATTGCACAAGAACCTAATACCCCAATCATAATAGGAGGCTTAGTTACTATGATTGCGGACGCCATTGGACTTAGGTACCCGCTTAACAAACTTACACCCTTAGGTATCATTCGTCCTATGAACTTGGAATTCTGTTTTAACCGACACACCATTGGAAACTTAGGACCTGCTCCCTTTGACTACTTAATTGCTAACAAGGTGGTCCACCTGTTCACTTTACCGAACCATGAGCGAACAAGTGTCCATAACTGTAATAATTGGCTCTATGAGTTGAGTGAACTTAAGAACACTCCATTATCACCTCCTGAGACACCACAAGATTATGAGTATTATGATGATATTATCCCTGAAGTTGAAACCGACCCTGAAACCCCTCCGAACTACCATAATTTTACTGAGCCTGACACTAGAGCATATACTGGAATTTTGACAACCATCTTTGGCACTATGGATGAGTTCAAAACTGAGATTGCTGCGGTAAAGGATGAACTCAAGACTATGCGCCTCGATGTCATTAACTTAATAGACATCACAGTGGAGCAGTTTGATCATCTGAACCAAGCTGTAGAGTCTTTGAAGAAGCAACATGGCTAATTCTGTCACAATGCATTTTTCCATTTAATTGTTTTTCTTTTAATGTTTTAGATCCATTTACTTTACCGTCTATTTCTTTTTAATGCCAAGGAACAAGTTTATTTCAATTCAAATTTCAACTTTATTACTCTACTGCAATGTTATTTTGAGTACACTGTTATGAATTTCTAATTTTAAATAAAGTGTTCAATTCGTGTTTATTGCTTGTGGTTGAGTTGATGATATAATATTCCTGCTTATTTTGTTTCAGTCATTTTATATGCATTCTAATGTTTATCTCATATTTTACTGCGATTTATAATTGCCATATCCAATATATATGATATGCCAGATTTTATCTAGTTTCTGTGAGAATAGCAGATTTTGTGAGCATGACGAGCGTAACGCCCTTGTCACGACCGTAACACGGCTTACGACCGTGACGAGTCCGTGATGAACTTCATACTTGTTTTAACGCACTCTTTGTTAATAACAGAGACCCTTTTCTCTTCATCTTCTCTTCTCTTCAATTTCTTTTCAAACAACCCACTATCCTTTCACTCACCTTAACCGTCCCACTCACATTACTCTCCATAAACCCTTCACATTGAATCCTAATTTCTCTCCAACACTTCATATTTCCAAACCCTCTTATTTAAACCTCACGAAACACTCTCATTCTCACAGAACAACTCTTACCCATACCCACTTCCTCCATTAAACCTTTTTCATTTTGCATGCACCATGGCCAGACGCACAAGACAAGCTCCTGACCTTTCCACTGTTACATTCAGAGAGGGAGAAGCCGGAGACCGCCAAAGAGCGAGTTACGTCAGCTTCTATCAACGCTCTTTTCAACCAACGCGGTACGTCCACATTGCCAGCCTTGAAGAGTTGGGCATGCTAGAAGGTGTACGCTGGATGCTCCAAAATGCCGATTTATGGTAACTTTGCACACAAGGGCAGCCTACCTACGAAGCTCTGACTCTGGAATTTCTGAGCTCATTTGCATATGTTACACCTCCGGGAGAAACAAACCAATTTTCTGGTGTAGCTACATTCCGCATGTTTGGCTCTGAGTATTCGGTGAGCCAAACCTGACTCGCCCAAATGCTTGGATTCCATCATGGCGAGAATGTACATTGCCGTTTGCCTAATGATGCCTGGTTCTAGGAAGCTTTCGACCTATGGAATCGACTTACAGGTGTAGCTGCTTCGAGCTGGGACAACCTCAACGCTACTTATATTCATAACCCAGCAATACGGTATTTCCACAGAGTTCTAGGACACACAATCTTCGCGAGGGACAACAACCACAAGGTAAACTCCAAGGAGCTCTTTTTCCTTCGCTGTGTGCTCCATCCTGAACCAATTAATGCATCTCCATTCCTTCTGTCGCACATCCACGCCAACCGTGCTAGAGGTTCTAAACCTTTCTACTTCGGAGGTATAGTAACTTCTATCGCACTCGGCCTTGGTCTGGAAGACAACCTTGCTAATTTACCTTTCATACCACCTGAGTCCCTGGATACTGAGTATTGTCGCTCCTCCCACCTTATTAAAGCAAGGGCAGATGGACGATACCATCCAGTGGTCTGTACCGGTATAATCAGGAGCATCATCATGCCATGCAGAGACCGCATCGACCCTCAAAGACAAGAAAATTGGCTTTTTGATCTCCGTGCTCCTGAGCCTAATGTGGCTGCTCAAGAAAACCAAAATAATGAAGCAGTCGATAAAATGGAGCAAGAGATGGATCAGCCACCTCATGAAAACCCACCACCTCCTACCCAAGATGCCTCAACATCCACCGGACGTCGTCGTCGCGCCACTCCAGAACAAGACCCCGTCACTAATGAAGAAATCTTAAGGGGCATATGGCTACAAAACCAATTGGCTGCCCAAAGAGAGGAACAACAACATAGGCAGCACAATGAGATGATGAGCCTAATGCGACAAATCCAACAGGGGCAAGTCCATCAAGGACAACGAATCGACGGTGTGATAGAAGAGATGGGTGCCCTGACGCTACGCGTACAAAACTTGCATGATTTGGTCTCTTTTTGTAGTTTCTTTCCGCGTTTATATCGAAACATTGAGGATAATGTCCGATATAGTGTGGGAGAGGTACCTTTTATTTTCCCTTATGTATTCCCTTTCCGCATTTCCTTTCGAATAAAGAAGTATTTATATGAAATTTTCGTACATTTCAAAATTTCCCCACTTTATTCAGCTATAACAAAAAAATTTATGATCATTGCACAACTTAACATACCGAAACATAGGCTTTGTTAGGAAATCGAGAAAAATTTAACAAGATTGATACAATCTTGACACCTTAGACCTCTTGCATATGCGAGATCAGTTTCAATACCCATTATACCGATACCCTCAATTTTAGTTCTAAAGTAACCCCAAGTAGTTTATATTAGCAGTCAGCACCCTCTTAAACACAAACCATGTGGAGAGCCGATGAAGATAAGTGTTTGATTCCGAATCATTAAATATCTTTCGTATGCTTCGCTGTTATGAAAAATTGAAAAAATGCACCAAACCTACGGTTGCAAAAGTATTACAAAAGAAAAGAAAGAATCCATTGTTGGTTGGTTCAGAGGAACCTGGTTCTGAACTCGGTAGGGCGAATTACGGTTCGATCCCCCAAAACCTACGATTAGGATATATATAGGGTTACCACACTTGTGTACCAGACCCTGTGCTAAGAAGGATCAAAGTCACTAACCGGCTACTCCACTACGTACGTGTAAAGGCAAAGGGCTTAATGGGATTGCGCTAGAATGAAACCGGGTGAAATAGATACGAGAAACTTTAGGTTGAGCTATAATAGAATGATTAGAACTGACTTGTGTAGAGGGGGGGGGGGGGTCTATGATTATGCTTGTTGCTGTGTCACTAATGTATCCTTATTGTTTTACTTGAGTATCCGTCATCTTAACAAAAATGCCTTACAAGACATTTTCAAAACAAAAGGTATGTCATGTGTGTACGGTTGATAAAACTTGTTTGACATTCTTATTGACTAATTGCTTGAGGACAAGCAAAGATTCAAGTGTAGGGGAGTTTGATAACACGAAAATGTATCATATATTTGCCTTGATTTACGACTAATAATTATGTTATTTCAGTCCAAGTGTCGATTATTCTGCAAGTATTCTAGTGTTTTCACAGGTATTTGATTGTCCAAGCTAAAAAGGAGCAAAGTAGAGAAACATGAAGAAAAGAGTAGAAAATAGGAAGAAATGTCAAGAAAAAGAGCAGAAAATGAAAAGTGGTGTGTGTGACGACTGTCACACACTCACCACGACCGTCATGCAATCCAAAAGCGCACCACGCTCGTCACGCAGTCATCACGACCGTCACGTGCACCAAAGTGGTTATTACGTTCAGCAACGCAGACGTGGACAAAGCAGACAATGCACACGCACGATCAGCACTTCCTACATTCTCTCAACTTCAGTTTCAACTCACTTGAGCCAGTCTCCCGTAGACTTCTCAACCACCAATGGTTGTGCTCCTATATTTTCTCGAACGTTAAGGCAATGCTTTGGCTATAAATACAGCATGGATTGAAGAGCAAAGAGACACACCATATAGAGAATTTACCCGAATTACTGCAGAATTATTTTTCCGAATTTTTACTTTCCTTGCATTCCTTGTTTCGTTTCCTATTCCTCGTTTACCATCACTTGAATTAGTGATAGTTTCTCACATTGAGGAGCTATTACACCATAGTTAGAATTTTGTTTTCAATCTTGCCTTCATCATTCGTTATTCCGATACATCGAGCAAAAGCCTACCGACTTGTGGAGGATTTGCGAGAATCAACTTATTGCAAATTTATCAGGTTTTTATTCATTATCGTAATAATAGCATTATCGTTTTCTATTGCAATGTTTAATTTACTGTTTTGTAATTTATTTTTATGCATGTTTGTTTTAATTAATATGTCTAGCTAAATCCGATTTATCGGTATGTAATTAAGTCAACCGGAATGGATTCGATAATTCTAAGCTAAAACCATAAACAACTTATTTTCTGGCCGCGATTTCTTAATTAAAACTGGACTTTTGTTACGAGAGTAAAAAGGTAGTAAAGGTTAGGATCAAGATCCACGAGAGTGTGAGATTTTAACCGGATAGCTGAAATTGGCCATTGGTTTTAAAAACAGCGAGAGCGCTTTAAAGTTAATTAGACTGTATTAGTTTTCAAAAAGTGTTTTTAAACTCAAATGGGCTAGCGAGAGCAGACATTATGATTTAGGAATATAGTCCGAAGCAAGATCCACGAGAGTGTGAGGTGAGGGCTTTTAAACTGACATTTTCTACAGAAATATAATGTGACTTATTTTTATACGCTTAAGTCTTATTGAATCCACGATGGTATACTAAGTTACGTACCGATATCCTTATCTCAACTAGTTTATTCCATAAATTTAGATTCCCTTTAGTTTCCCTTTTTGAACTTAAAACCAAAACATCTTCGCCTTAGCTAAACACAGTAACAAACCGTAGCACTAGGTTGATTATCAGATCTCTGTGGGATCGATATCTTTATTACTACGCGATAGGCTGTGCACTTGCAGTTAGTAACCGTTAGACTCAGAAAGTCGCGACCAGTTGATTAAAGCCACTAAATTATTATTCCTTTTAAAAATATTAACTTTTTTGTTTCCAATATTTTATTTTATATTTTTATTTCTTTTTTTAATTTGAAAAAATTGTGCGTACCATACCAGTACCCGTGCGAATGCACGGGTATCCCACTAGTTCTAAAATAACCCCAAATTCGTGTTAGTGTTAGATGAATTATACATATAAACATACGAGACGCATGCATATGCATATAACATTCATACATAAGCGCCAATTAATTTGGCACTAATTAATTAAACACTAATTTGTATTTTGTTAGTTAATTCTGTTTTTTATTAACTTTTTTTCATAAAATATTATAATTTGTGCTTATATGGCACCAATTGATAAAATTAGATACAATGAAACTCATTTAAATTTCAAACTTAGTAATAACAATAATAATAAAAACAAAAATAGCAAACCACCAACAACAAATCTTCATCCCTTTTCTATCTAAATTTTAACTCAAATATAACAATAACAAAAACATGTTATACTCAAAATAATTTATAAAGTAGAATTTAATTTTTTTTAATTGAAAGGGTCAAAGGTCCATAGAGAAAAGAAACTTCAAGAACACATCCCTATAGGTGAAACCTCCTACAATATCCTCCATTAACAACTTTTCAATAAAGTTGTGGACAACAAAATAATGATGTATAACCCTATTTAATCTATAATTGGCTTTTGCAAGAGCATCCGCACACCGGTTAGATTCTCTAAACGCGTGTGTGACAAAGGCTTCATCAAACCTACTCAGCAGACTCTCAATTTTCTTAAGCATCTTCAAACCTTCACTTCTCCTAAATCTCTCTTGAGTAATATTCATGACAATTTCAGAAGAATCTGCATTAACTTCTACTTTTCTGAAGCCAAAGTCTAAGACTAACATCAAGCCTTCAAGTAATCCTCATAACTCAGCCATGTAGCTACTACAGATGTCTACATTCTTAGCAAAACCTCCCAACCAACAACCCTTGTCATCTCTAACAATTCCCCCACACCCCGCTGTAACTCCCTCTATGCAAGCATCTTCCACATTTAGTTTCACCATACCTGAGCTAGGAGGAACCCATTTAATAAGCATAACCTTGTTGTTTCTCCTAGCTGCCCTATTATTCATCTTCACTGTTTCCTCATACTCCTTCAACCGAATAGACACTTGCAAGTTATGATTAAAAGTCCTGACAAACTCCTCGATATACTTCTCTTTATTACCCCAGAACCAAAGAGAATGACAAGTCATCGCCCAATAAGAACTTCACCCAACATCCTCCTTAGGACTCCAATTAATATTCAAGCTGGTTCAATCCTCCAACTCCAAATTGAAAATATCATGATGCATATACATTGGCACTTTATTCGCCCAAATTCCAAAGCGCAAGGACATTCACGAAATACATGCAACATAGTTTCATTAACATGCCCACACAATTTACATGCAGCTGCTCCAAGGCCCCTCCTACTCTTGCTCCGGTTGGTTAAAAGCCTGTCATGTTTCAACAACCAAACAAAAGCCATAATCCTCTCAGAAACTTTTAGCCGTCAGATTATTTTCCACTCATGAGCTGCATTGGCATTACCAAGATGCGACATTAAGCTACGAAAATGCCTCACTGACCCAACCTTATGAACCACTCCCTTCATCATGAATTTATCAGTTTCGAGATCACTATTTTGAGGTTGAATGTTATTCACCTTATCCAGAATACCTTGAGGAATCCATTGTTGCAGAATTTGCAAGTTCCAATCCCCACTATCAGACACTAATTCACGCAGCTTGGCCCCTCGAAAACTGTCTGGAATTGTCTACACATGATCACTGATACAAGTTTTAGCCTCTAACTAACTATTTTCCCAAACATCAACACTTCTACCATCACCAATGTGCCATCTACCATGCTTCAACAAATAAGGAATGGAATTATTTATAGCCCTCCGCAAACTGGACCTCGAGTTCTTCCTTGATGGATTATGACTCAAATTCACATCATTATATATACCTCTTAACACTTTGCACCATAAATCCTAAGCACCATTAATTAATTTCCAGGTCAACTTCAGGATGCAAGCATAATTCATGGCTATAAAGTCCCTAAACCTCAAACATCTATGGTCCTTAGGCAATGTAGCAGGGTTCTAATTAACAACACGAATCTTCCTGCTGCTACTAGTATCTCCCCATATAAAATTCTATTAAAGTCTTTGAATCTCCTCTAGACACGACTTAGGGGGAAAATTCATCATCATTGGGTAAATCGGAATAGCCTCTAACACATTTTTGGCTAGGGTAGTTCAACCAGCAAACGACAAGGAATTCGCCTTCCAACTCGAGAGTCTTGCTAATACTTGATCAATAATATATTGGAAATCAGTTTTTACCAAGGTCCTACCACTAAGAGGGACCCATATGTATTTATCAAATTGATTAGTTTCTCTGAACTTAGTGATATGGAGGAACTTATACCTCAAGCTTCGCGTGACATTACTAGAAAAGAGGATGCTAGATTTTTCCTCACTCACTTCCTGCCCTATTAAGCCACATAATTTCTGCAAGGTCTCCATCACACAATGCAATTGATTCTTTTTAGCTTCACCAAACAAAATCAAGTCATCCGCAAACATTATATGGGAAATTCTAGGACCATGAGAACCCTTCTTGACTGTTCTCCACTTCCCACTAACAACTTCTTGCTCAATAAGATGAGAGAGTTTGTATATGCACAACACAAAGAGGTAGGGCAAAATAGGATCCTCTTGACGAATTCCTCGTTAAGGTCGAAAGAATTCACCATGGTTTTCATGCCAATTCACATTTAGCTCAGTGATAGTGATTGTGTGCATGATGATATTGATCAACTCAGCTGATATGCTAGCTTCAATAAGGACTTGCCAAATACATTCCCAACTTATCTTATCATAAGCCTTGGACAAATCTATTTTGACATAAAACATTCCTTTTTTACCTTTCTTTTGGTGAATAATACGCATAACCTCATTGGCAATGGTGATATTTTCATGTATGGATCTACCTATAACAGATTTTGCTTCAAAAGGAAAGACTAGCATGGGTATACAAATATTTAACCTCTCTGCGATAATTTGGTTGATGACCTTCTATAACGAGTTGCATAAAGATATTTGATGAAAATGAGCAACTTGCTGAGGGAATATCTCTTTTTGAAATCAAACAAACACCTGTTTGATTAATAGTAGCTAAGTTTCCTGGTTTGTTCCAAACCCCATGCACAAACTGACAAACATTATGACCAACTATATCCTAGATTTCTGGTAAAACCCCGCAGGGAAACCTTCAATGAAAGCTCTGCTGATTTGAGCAAATTTTTGGGAAAAACAGAATGTCAAAAGATATGTTTAAACATAAAGAAGTATGATGAAAGAATACTGGTCAGAGATGATGTCCTAACAGATGTCTCGACATTTTTATCTGATATTGCAGGATGTTTCTAAATCGGTTGCAAGATTTAAGGAGCAATCAAGACATGGATCAAGGACAAAAGACTGAAGCCCAAGGAAGCAGAAGCCTATAAATAGAAGACTTAGACCTAGGTTTTGATATGCCTCAGTACGCCTTTTGTAACCTTGCTTTCTTGCGTAAGAAACAAGGGTTTAGGGTTTTGAGAGTCGTTGGCTCTCTAGGTTGTAAGTCTCTCTTTGTATCAGTTGATACACTGTGGTAGATATAGGTGTCGCCCAGATCCATAAGCCTTGAGGTATTAGGTTGTGTATTGTTATTGGATGAAGCTTTTAAGCAAATCCGAGTTAGCTTGTTTGTCAAGAAAGCTTGACAGATTTCTGTATTGACAGGGATGATGTAGAAATCACAGTTGGTGATTAAGGGAAGTGAGTGGGGTATCTCATATCAGAGGTTGTAAATATTTGAGTTTAGCCTTGGTAAAGATGTTCATTGGGTAGATGTTATGTATGAAGTTGTAAACGGGGGAGTTTAACTTTGTAACAGTCTACAGATAGTGGAGTCTTCTTCCTGGATTGGTATCCCCCAGATGTAGGTGAGTTGCACCGAACTGGGTTAACAATTGTTGTGTTCTTTATCATTCTGCAGATTTACGTTTTATATTAGAGTTTATGATAAACATGTTGGATCAGATGTCGTGACATCTGTAAGTGTGCAGTTCTGATATTTAAGGTATCAGTCTGCTGTTGCGCCTCTGAGTTTAAATAATTATGTAGCATAATGTCTTGACATGTGTTAGGACATCTGCTATTTGCATAGGCCAGAATTTCAATTGGTATCAGAGCAGGCATCTTGTCTGGTTCTGGATGAGATCTTTGGGAGATACTTTCTGGCGTTTAAATAAGGAGGAGTTTTTGAAGATCAGATCAATCAACTCAGGCATACTCAAGGGTATTAATAGATGAGATGGATGTTCTGGATCGAAGGGAGCAACCTGGAGGTTGTTCATGTTGTTGAGGAGATTCTACAACAACTATAGGAGAAGTGGCTAGTTCTCTTGTTGGTGTGTCTTATAAGACGTTGTAACATCTTATTAGGGCAAGCAGGATCTGTCTCTTGGTGGTTCCGCTGCATGTGTTTCTGATGGAAGGTCTCAATCGTCGGCCTCTATATTTGAAGATATCTGCATTTTTTTATTCCAAAGTCGGGAGCGATGGAGTGAAAGGAGTTGTGGTTAAATATCTGGTATGATGACTTGGTACTTGGAAGCTTGGTTTCTTGGTGCAGTTGAAGTCAGTTGAAGAGGAGAGGAGTTGAGTTTAAGTTTATCAGGTTCTTGCTCTAGGAGTTTTATAAATTATTGGTCGGCTAGGTTGTCAAAGATACTTGAGAATTCTCTCAAGTCCACTCATAAAGGCATCTCAGTCGTGTATCTGGAGTCTTCTAGTTACTCTTCTAACTAGAAGGTGTTTCTTTGAAACATAATCTGAAGAAAGTGGAGGTGATTTATTTTCACCATCTAAAAACAACAAGGAAGGATTCAGCTCTCTTGACCCTAAGAGTGGATCCAATCTGATTAAATAATTGTTGAGGTAAATAAGATTTGTTTAGAGAAAATCTTAGTTACTTGAGTCAAGGGTGGCAGCCTTGGTATCTCAACTTTGCCTTGAAGAAGATACTTGCAAAAAGATTGAATACTTTATAAGTGTTCATGATATGATCTGGTGGAGCTCAGCTACAGCAGTGAAGAAGGGTTATTGTACAAGGATTTAAGATCAATTGCTATTTGTGGAATCCACAAGTATTTAATTGATTATCCTTGAAAGTCAAGATTGCTGATGTTCAATAAGATGTTGGAACATCTCATCATCAGAGTTTGTGCAGAATCATGAGAGGGGTACTGAATACGCTTTAGCATATGTTTTAGTCTTAGGTGGTGACCTAAGAAGTGGCTTCAGTCGGGTGTGGCAGAAGCATGTGTTCTCTGAAGAGTTTCCTGGCATGAAAATAGTCTGGACTTTGATGTTGTTGAAGATGAGGATGAAGACGTCACAATCTTGATGGTTACAGCTTGGATCAGTTTATTTATGATCTAGGTGCTTTGGAGCATGGATCTTACTTTTTTTGTTGAAGGTCAAAGTTAAGTGGCAGTTATCTCTGACTTTCTACAGTCTGGTCTACTAAGGAAAGTGGCATTCTTTGGTATGGCTATGGTGTAACCTTGGACTACTTATTTTCTTAAGATTCAGATGTGGCATGTGTGAAGTCTTTGGAGTTTCAAGTTATCAAAGTTTTCTTGCTTTTCAGAGGTTCAAGTTATCAAAGTGGTCGAGGATCGTCCCCATTCCATAAATAAATTGGCAGAGAGATTATTTAGATGCAACATTTCCTGACGAGGAAAGAACTGACAACTCGATTGATAAGAGGACTTCTATCACTAGGGGATAAGACTGACTAGAGTGATAGTTGTCAATATGAATATGCATGTAAATTAATAATGCATGATGTATGTATGTTTATGCTGACAAAACTGACGCGACATACAGACGAATAGATGAACACGACTGGATACTCGGCCACTGCACGGGATGAAGAAATATCATTTGTTCAAGATAGCAATTCTGCCATGCTTAGGAGAAATAGTCTCTGTCGGGAACAACGTTGGTCGGGCTTAGGAGATAAGAACTTGGTCGGGGTTGTCGGACGAAATATTTGCATCTGACACAGCTGATCCTTCATCCAGGCGTATTGGTTTAAAATGAGTACTTTGATTCTGCACTTTGAAGCTTAATCGCCTTTGGAGAAGCGGTCGATGTTCTTTCAATGCTCAACAGTTAAAAGAAATTGCCATCTTTATTTTAAAAGCAGAAAAAGTTTGACAAGTAAATTCATTTTTGTTTTATTTCAAGAATCGTTAATCATATTAAAATGTCGTTCTGTAAAGCTAAAACAAATAAGAATTGCAAACAAGAGCACTAGGGCTCAAATTTTATTGATAGGATGGAAATCAGCCAATCGCGTGATTCCATAAAGTATTTACAAAGTTAGAAAATGGTAATTTACGGGAAAAGGGCTACATTGAAACATAACGACCACTATCATTCTACCAACTTTGAATTCCGGACATCCTGAGCTTCTGTCGAAGATGACCTCAGTTGGAGTTTTACTGATGGATGACATGACTGCTGCTGAGGGATTTGCCCCTTCGTTGGACGTAGTTACTTGCCCTTAATCCCTAATTTTTTGCCTGGATTGTACTTTGAGATTTCCAATCCAACGAGATGATTTTCCATTATGTCTCTAATTTTTGCTTGGACCGTGTCATACCCCAAATTTTGACCACTAAGATTTCTCATCATTGTGCAAATCATCATCACAATATGGATGTACCTTTATGCCTCATCAATCTCCTCAAGAATTGTTGAGCTTCCCTGAACGCCCCAGTTTTAGTTAGTATTATTTAATTGAGTCGTTTTGATTATTTTATTATTATATTATTTTATTTTTGACTTTTATTTGGAAATATATTATTTTTCATCGAGATTATATTTTATCGCGTTTTGGGAACGTTTGCGAGATATTTGAGTGTAGGGGTATTTTGGTCTTTTGTTTGGGTAGATACTATATTTTTCATATAATAGAAAGAAAAAGAGAGAAAATAGAAAGAAAGAAAAGAGAAGAGAAAGAAGAGAAGAAAGAGAGAAAACTTGGAGAATATAAGAACCGATTCAACCGACTTTTCACACGCGATTTAATCGGGTAAGGGTGTGAAACTCGATTATACTATGTTTGTGTATGATTATGTATGTTTGCGTGGAGGTTTTATTGGTTTTCAATATAGGTCGAAATGAGATAAACGAGTAGAAATCGATGTTTTCGCGGTTGGAAATCGATGTAAATGTTGTAGAATACTTGTTACCATGATTAGATTATGTTCTGATTGCTATGTGTTGGTTTGGAAGTGTTTTGGGGGGAGAAAATATGATTTTGGGTTATGTAACAGCGCTGCTGGGTTTTCTGGTTTTCGCAGGTTCACACTGCGAATCCCCTAGCGAAGGGGAAAGCGAGCATTCGCTGGCTATTCGCACAGCGAAGGCGAGGGCGAGCATTCTCCAAAGACTCGCACTGCGAACTTTGTATTGTTTTGTGTTGTTTCCTCTCTGACTTGGTTCGCTGGGGAACTCGCACTGCGAAGGGGGGAGCGAAGATTCGCTGGATGGTTTGCACTACGAACGTTGGGAATTTTTTAGGCTATTTTCAGTTCTGAATTGGTTCGCTGGGACATTCGCACTACGAATGAGGAAGCGAAGGACTCGCCAGGAGCTTCGCATTGCGAACATGGCAACTTTTCCCAATTTGTTTTCTTTATAACTTTTGATCAGTGAGTCGGTTTGAGGCGCGGTTTGGTGCGTTGGAAAGCTTTTGACATGTTCTTTCTTATGTTATTGGTTTTGAGACTAGTGGCCGATTTAATTATGCCGGGAAGTGGAATGGTGCCGTTTTGTTAACTTGTACCATTGTAAGTGCGTGTAGTTGATGTGTATTATGCAATATGCTGTTGATATGAATGTTGTATGACTCGTGTGCTGTTGTGTGATGGAAATGCATGTGATAAATGTTGTGATGATGGTTTGTGGTCGTATGGCAAATAAATGCATTGTTTTGGGCTTGAATTGCAAAGCATGATTATTGTTGATGAAGATTGTTGCATATATGTGTGCATTTGAATGTCACGAGTCATTGTATGCCAAGCATCATGATATGCATTCTTGTGATGTCGTGTGCCCTAGTGGGTGTGAGCGACGAATCGATTCCAGAGGGAATCCGCTATAACATCGTGAGCCTTATACAAAGAGGACTGAAAGCGATGATTATAGACGATCGTGAGTCTTATACAAAGAGGACCGAAAGCGATCGGATCGTGAGCCTTATACAAAGAGGACCGAAAGCGATCCATAAACGTCGTGAACCTTATACAAAGAGGACCGAAAGCGACGGGGAACATCGTTTGCCCGACGGGGAGTTACACTAAGTAACAAGCGATGATTCCAATAGTTCCTGAGTGAACTAGTGTTGAGAATGATGGATGGATGGTACCGCATGTGCATTACATAGAGTCGTTGTGTCGGTCTCTGTGCATTTATATAAATCATGAATGGATTGATTGTGTGTGGAATCGTGGATGAAATTGATGAGTTAATATATGTATATATGTTGGTGATATTTGTATTGTGCATTGGTTAATATACCTTGGTGATGGATATATGAAATATACTTTGTGTTGTTTTGTGTTTGAATTCTGGTATGAGTTGTGGTGAGAATATTTTATATGTGTATTTTTGGTGTTATACATAATTGTATGCAATTATATTATGATTATGTTTCTCACCCTTCTGCTGTTTTTAATGCTCTATGAGGCATTTCAGATTAGATGCTGGAGGTCTTTTTGTGAAGCTTGGGTCTTCATTATTTTGTCGGTCGGCTCTGATATGTAGCACCGGGTAGTCGGGGAGATCGAGTGTGATTATTTTGTATTATGTATATACATCTTTTGGGATTGTACATGTATGATGTTGTATATGACAGACAAACTCTTTATGTGATATATATATGAGATTCAGTTACAGATTTTCCGCTTTTATTCTGTATCTGAATTATGGGTGTTAGGAACTCAGTTCCTTGTTATGTGCTACCTGAATTGTTGCATATCTATATGAGCAGGTGTATGTGTAATTGTTTTAATTGATGTGACCCCTCAGTCTATGCCGTGAATGTTTTAAATATACTCTGATGAAATTTTGAATTTTATTTATCGCTTTGTTTGTTGGGGGTATAGATTGGGGGTGTTACATTAAGTGGTATCAGAGCCAGTCCGTGTCAGTTTGTGTCAGTCCTTGTTGGTCTTTGTGGTTCGGTGAGCTGTTTGTTTAACCATAGTTGCTGTTATTGGAAATGAACAGAATATGGCTTGTAGGAATGATGCTGCTTTGGCTGCTGCTATGCAAGCTATGGCTCGGGCTGTGTAGGGTGCACCTAATGCTGTGTGTAATGATGAGTTCAGGAAGAACAAACCGCCTATCTTCAAAGGAAGATATGATCTTGATGGTGCTCAGATTTAACTTAAGGAGATTGAAAGAATCTTCCGAGTGATGGATTATGCTGAGGATCAGAAGGTGAGACTGGGTACTCACATGTTACTGGAAGAAGCTGATGATTGGTGGGTTAGTACACCTCATGTGTTGGAAGTTGCAGAGGAAGAGATCACTTGGGTTGTGTTTAGCATTGAGTTTCCGAGGAAGTATTTTCCTGAAGATGTAAGAGGAAAGAATGAAATTGAGTTCTTGGAATTGAAACAAGGTAGTATGTCTGTTGTTGACTATACTGCTAAGTTTGTGGAGCTTGTGCAGTTTTATCCACATTATGCGGAAGCGACTGCGGAGTTTTCTAAGTGTGTGAAGTTTGAGAACCGGTTGCGTCCTGAGATAAAGCAGGCAATTGGTTATCAGAGGATTAGGAGGTTTTCTGATTTGGTGGATTGTTGTAGGATTTATGAGGAGGATAGTAAGGCTCGTTCTACTCACTATAAGAGTGTGAACGAGAGGAAAAGGAAACAGCCATTTCGTAGTGGTCCTTATGTGACACCAGCTGATAAGGGTAAGCAAAAGGGTAATTTTGAGAAAAGGCCAAGTGAAGGAGGTATGTCTAGTCCTCTGAGATGTTATAGGTGTGGCAACCTAGGACATCGTCAGTTCGAATGTAGGAAGGATTTGAGGAAGTGTTCTAATTGTGGAGGTTTAGGACATATCGCGGCTGATTGTGCAAGGAAGAATGTGGTGACGTGTTTCAACTATGGTGAACCTGGTCATATTAGTACAAAGTGTCTGAAATTGAAGAAAGCTCCAACTGGTGGGAAATTTTTTGCATTAGCAAGGACCCAGACTACAAGTGCAGATCGTCTGATCAGAGGTACTTGTTTTATTAAAAGTACGCCTTTAGTTGCTATTATTGATACTGGAGCGACTCATTCGTTTATTTCGTCTGAGTGCGCGAAGCGTTTGAACCTTGTGTTGTCTTTGATGGATGGAGAGATGGTTATTGATACTCCAGCAATGGGGTCAGTAACTACTTCTTTGGTTTGTTTAAGTTGTCCTTTGACCATTTATGGTAAAGATTTTGAGATGGATTTGGTGTGTTTGCCGTTGAAGGGTTTAGATGTGGTTCTGGGTATGAATTGGTTGCAGTTTAATCGGGTTCATATTGATTGGTTTCATAAGTTGGTGAGATTTCCTTCTCTTGAGGAAGACGAGGACTCGAGTTTCTTATCTACCAAAGAGTTGAAGAAACTTTTGGCGGACGAAGCTCAGTTGTTTGGGTTGTTTGCATCGTTGACTGTGGATAGTCAAGTTTCACTTGAGGTGTTTCTTGTTGTGTGTGATTTTCCGGAAGTGTTTCCTGAGGATATTTCGGATGTGCCGCCAGAGAGAGAGAGGTGGTGTTTTCTATAGATCTAGTTCCTGGTACTAGACCTGTGTCAATGGCACCATATCGAATGTCGGCATCTGAGTTGGTTGAGTTAAAGAAGCAATTGAACGAATTATTGGAAAAGAGGTTTGTGAGACCGAGTGTGTCGCCTTGGGGTGCTCCAGTTTTATTGGTGAAAAAGAAATATGGAAGTATGCGATTGTGTATTGATTATCGCCAGTTGAATAAGGTGACGATTAAGAATAAGTATTCGCTTCCGAGAATTGATGATCTGATGGATCAGTTGGTAGGTGTGTGTGTGTTTAGTAAGATTGACTTGAGGTCGGGTTATCATCAGATAAGGGTGAAAGAGGAAGATATTTAGAAGACGACTTTTAGGACACGTTACGGTCATTATGAATATTCTGTGATGCCGTTCGGGGTTTCTAATGCGCCAGGTGTGTTTATAAAGTACATGAATTATATTTTCCACGAGCATTTGGATCGTTTTGTTGTTGTGTTTATTGATGATATCTTAATTTATTCTAAGTCTCGGAGGAGCATACGGAGCATTTGCGCATTGTGTTGCAGGTTTTGAAGGAAAGGAAACTTTTTGCCAAGTTGTCCAAGTGTGAATTCTGGTTGTCGGAAGTGAGTTTTCTTGGTCACGTGATTTCAGGTAACGGTATTGTTGTGGATCCATCTAAAGTAGATGCAGTTCTACAATGGGAGGCTCCGAGATCTGTTACTGAAATTAGAAGCTTTTTGGGTTTAGCCGGATATTATCGAAGGTTTATTGAAGGTTTTTCTAAATTAGCACTTCCATTGACCCAGTTGACTTGTAAAGGTCAAGCTTTCATTTGGGATATTCGGTGTGAGGAAAGTTTTGGTGAGCTGAAGAGAAGATTGACGACAGCTCCGATTTTGATCTTGCCGAATCCTAGTGAACCGTTTGTGGTGTATTGTGATGCGTCTTTGATTGGGCTAGGTGGAGTGTTTATGCAAAAAGGTAAGGTTGTGGCTTATGCTTCGAGGCAATTGAGGGTGCATGAGAAAAATTATCCTACTCATGATCTTGAATTAGCGGCTGTGGTTTTTGTGTTGAAGATTTGGAGGCATTATCTCTACGGTGCAAGGTTTGAAGTCTTTAGTGATCATAAAAGTTTAAAATACTTGTTTGACCAGAAGGAGTTGAATATGAGGCAACGTAGATGGTTGGAATTTTTGAAGGACTACGATTTTGGCTTGAATTACCATCCTGGTAAAGCTAATGTGGTAGCCGATGCGTTGAGCCAGAAATCGTTGCATATGTCCGCTTTGATGGTTAAGGAGTGGGAACTTTTGGAATCGTTTAGAGATTTGAGTTTGGTGTGCGAATTGACGTCTGACAGTGTAAGGCTTGGTATGTTGAAGGTTACTAATGATTTTTTGTTGACGGTAAGCGAGAAACAGAAATTGGATGTGAAATTTGTGGATTTGATGACGGTTGGAGATAAAAGTGAAAATGAGGACTTTAAAGTGGATGATAAAGGTGTTTTGAGGTTCCGAGGTAGAATTTGTATTCCTGATGATTCGGAGTTGAAAAGGATGATTTTGGAGGAAGGACACCGGAGTAATTTGAGTATACGTCCGGGAGCTAATAAGATGTACCAAGATTTGAAGAAGATTTTCTGGTGGTCTGGATTAAAGAGAGATGTGGCTCAGTTTGTGTATTCATGTTTGACGTGTCAGAAGTCGAAGGTAGAACATCTAAAGCCTAGTGGTTTGTTGCAACCGTTGGATATTCCTGAGTGGAAATGGGATAACATTTCTATGGACTTTGTGACAGGGTTGCCGAACACTCAGCGGGGACATAATGCGATTTGGGTGGTTGTGGATAGGCTGACTAAATCGGCGCCTTTCATTCCGATTGACATCAGTTTTTCTTTGGAGAGGTTAGCTGAGATTTATATCAGTGTGATTGTGAAATTGCATGGGGTTCCGTTGAGCATTGTTTCAGATCGAGATCCGAGGTTTACTTCCAGATTTTGGGAAAGTTTACAAAAGGCGTTGGGTTCTAAATTGAGATTGAGTTCGGCTTATCATCCGCAAAAGGATGGACAGACAGAGAGAACGATTCAGTCGTTGGAAGATTTGTTGAGGGCTTGTGTTCTTGAACAAGGTGGTGCATGGGATAGTTATCTTGCGTTGATTGAATTCACGTATAATAACAGTTTCCATTCGAGTATTGGAATGGCACCGTTTGAAGCGTTGTATGGACGAAGATGTCGAACACCGTTGTGTTGGCACGAATCTGGTGAAAGTTCGGTGGTTGGACCGGAGTTAGTGCAACAGACTACAGACAAGGTGAAACTTATTCGTGAGAAAATGAAGGCTTCTCAGAGTAGGCAAAAGAGTTACCATGATCGAAGGAGGAAAAATCTCGAGTTTCAAGAAGGCGATCATGTATTTTTTAGAGTTACGCCGGTGACGGGTGTTGGTCGTGCATTGAAGTCGAAGAAGCTTACTTCTCGGTTTATTGGTCCGTACCAGATATCCGCGAGAGTTGGTGCTGTGGCTTATCGGCTGGCGTTGCCGCCGAGTCTGTCGAATTTGCATGATGTGTTTCATGTTTCACAGCTTCGGAAGTATGTTCCGGATCCGTCACATGTGATTCCGATGGATGAGGTTGAGGTAAGGGAGAACCTTACGGTTGAGGCATTACCAATGAGGATTTTGGATCGCGAGTTGAAGCGGTTAAGGGGCAAGGATATTGCACTGGTGAAAGTAGCGTGGGGAGGCGCTGCTGAGGGCAATTTGACTTGGGAGTTGGAGAGTAGGACGCGGGAGTCGTATCCGGAGTTGTTCGTCTCAGGTAATATTTTCGAGGACGAAAATTTCTAAGTGGGGGAGAGTTGTAATGCCCCAGTTTTAGTTAGTTTTATTTAATTGAGTCGTTTTGATTATTTTATTATTATATTATTTTATTTTTGAATTTTATTTGGAAATATATTATTTTTCATCGAGTTATATTTTATCGCATTTTGGGAACGTTTGCGAGATTTTTGAGTGTAGGGGTATTTTGGTCTTTTGTTTGGGTAAATACTATATTTTTCATATAATAGAAAGAAAAAGAGAGAAAATAGAAAGAAAGAAAAGAGAAGAGAAAGAAGAGAAGAAAGATAGAAAACTTGGAGAATTTAAGAACCGATTCAACCGACTTTTCACACGCGATTTAATCGGGTAAGGGTGCGAAACTCGATTATACTATGTTTGTGTATGATTATGTATGTTTGCGTGGAAGTTTTATTGGTTTTCAATATAGGTCGAAATGAGATAAACGAGTAGAAATCGATGTTTTCGCGGTTGGAAATCGATGTATATGTTGTAGAATACTTGTTACCATGATTAGATTATGTTCTGATTGCTATGTGTTGGTTTGGAAGTGTTTTGGGGGGAGAAAATATGATTTTGGGTTATGTAACAGCGCTGCTGGGTTTTCTGGTTTTCGCAGGTTCGCACTGCGAATCCCCTAGCAAAGGGGAAAGCGAGCATTCGCTGGCTATTCGCATTGCGAAGGTGTGGGCGAGCATTCGCCAGAGACTCGCACTACGAACTTTGTATTGTTTTGTGTTGTTTCCTCTCTGACTTGGTTTGCTGGGGAACTCGCACTGCGAAGGGGGGAGCGAAGATTCGCTGGATGGTTCGCACTGCGAACGTTGGGAATTTTTTAGGCTATTTTCAGTTCTGACTTGGTTCGCTGGGACATTCGCACTATGAATGAGGAAGCGAAGGACTCGCCAGGAGCTTCGCATTGCAAACATGGCAGCTTTTCCCAATTTGTTTTCTTTATAACTTTTGATTCGTGAGTCAGTTTGAGGCGCGGTTTGGTGCGTTGGAAAGCTTTTGACATGTTCTTTCTTATGTTATTGGTTTTGAGACTAGTGGCCGATTTAATTATGTCGGGAAGTGGAATGGTGTCGGTTTGTTAACTTGTACCATTGTAAGTGCGTGTAGTTGATGTGTATTATGCAAAATGTTGTTGATATGAATGTTGTATGACTTGTGTGCTGTTGTGTGATGGAAATGCATGTGATAAATATTGTGATGATGGTTTGTGGCCGTATGGCAAATAAATGCATTGTTTTGGGCTTGAATTGCAAAGCATGATTATTGTTGATGGAGATTGTTGCATATATGTGTGCATTTGAATGTCATGAGTCATTGTATGCCAAGCATCATGATATGCATTCTTGTGATGTCGTGTGCCCTAGTGGGTGTGAGCGAAGAATCGATTCCATAGGGAATCCGCTATAACATCGTGAGCCTTATACAAAGAGGACTGAAAGCGATGATTATAGACGATCGTGAGCCTTATACAAAGAGAACCGAAAGCGATCAGATCGTGAGCCTTATACAAAGAGTACCGAAAGCGACGGGGAACATCGTTTGCCCGCCGGGGAGTTACACTAAGTAACAAGCAATGATTCCAATAGTTCTTGAGTGAACTAGTGTTGAGACTGATGGATGGATGGTACCGCATGTGCATTGCATAGAGTCGTTGTGTCGGTCTCTGTTCATTTGCATAAATGATGAATGGATTGATTGTGTGTGGAATCGTGGATGAAATTGATGAGTTAATATATGTATATATGCTGGTGATATTTGTATTGTGCATTGGTTGATATACCTTGGTGATGGATAGATGAAATATACTTTGTGTTGTTTTGTGTTTGAATTCTGGTATGAGTTGTGGTGAGAATATTTTATATGTGTATTTTTGGTGTTATACATAATTGTATGCAATTATATTATGATTGTGTTTCTCACTCTTCTGCTGTTTTTAATACTCTATGAGGCATTGCAGATTAGATGCTGGAGGTCTTTTTGTGAAGCTTGGGTCTTCATTCTTTTGTCGGCCGGCTCTGATATGTAGCACCAGGTAATCGGGGAGATCGAGTGTGATTATTTTGTATTATGTATATACATCTTTTGGGATTGTACATGTATGATGTTGTATATGACAGACAAACTCTTTATGTGATATATATATGAGATTCAGTTACAGATTTTCCGCTTTTATTCTGTATCTGAGTTATGGGTGTTAGGAACTCAGTTCCTTGTTATGTGCTACCTGAATTGTTGCATATCTATATGAGCAGGTGTATGTGTAATTGTTTCAATTGATGTGACCCCTCAGTCTATGCCGTGAATGTTTTAAATATACTCTGATGAAATTTTGAATTTTATTTATCGCTTTGTTTGTTGGGGGTATAGATTGGGGGTGTTACATTAAGTGGTATCAGAGCCAGTCTGTGTCAGTTTGTGTCAGTCCTTGTTGGTCTTTGTGGTTCGGTGAGCTGTTTGTTTAACCATAGTTGCTGTTATTGGAAATGAACAGAATATGGCTTGTAGGAATGATGCTGCTTTGGCTGCTGCTATGCAAGCTATGGCTCGGGCTGTGCAGGGTGCACCTAATGCTGTGTGAAATGATGAGTTCAGGAAGAACAAACTGCCTATCTTCAAAGGAAGATATGATCCTGATGGTGCTCGGATTTGACTTAAGGAGATTGAAAGAATCTTCCGAGTGATGGATTGTGCTGAGGATCAGAAGGTGAGACTGGGTACTCACATGTTACTGGAAGAAGCTGATGATTGGTGGGTTAGTACACCTCATGTGTTGGAAGTTGCAGAGGAAGAGATCACTTGGGTTGTGTTTAGCATTGAGTTTCCGAGGAAGTATTTTCCTGAAGATGTAAGAGGAAAGAATGAAATTGAGTTCTTGGAATTGAAACAAGGTAGTATGTCTGTTGTTGACTATACTGCTAAGTTTGTGGAGCTTGTGCAGTTTTATCCACATTATGCGGAAGCGACTGCGGAGTTTTCTAAGTGTGTGAAGTTTGAGAACCGGTTGCGTCCTGAGATAAAGCAGGCAATTGGTTATCAGAGGATTAGGAGGTTTTCTGATTTGGTGGATTGTTGTAGGATTTATGAGGAGGATAGTAAGGCTCGTTCTACTCACTATAAGAGTGTGAACGAGAGGAAAAGGAAACAGCCATTTCGTAGTGGTCCTTATGTGACACCAGCTGATAAGGGTAAGCAAAAGGGTAATTTTGAGAAAAGGCCAAGTGAAGGAGGTATGTCTAGTCCTCTGAGATGTTATAGGTGTGGCAACCTAGGACATCGTCAGTTCGAATGTAGGAAGGATTTGAGGAAGTGTTCTAATTGTGGAGGTTTAGGACATATCGCGGCTGATTGTGCAAGGAAGAATGTGGTGACGTGTTTCAACTATGGTGAACCTGGTCATATTAGTACAAAGTGTCCGAAACCGAAGAAAGCTCCAACTGGTGGGATATTTTTTGCATTAGCAAGGACCCAGACTACAAGTGCAGATCGTCTGATCAGAGGTACTTGTTTTATTAAAAGTACGCCTTTAGTTGCTATTATTGATACTGGAGCGACTCATTCGTTTATTTCGTCTGAGTGCGCGAAGCGTTTGAACCTTGTGTTGTCTTTGATGGATGGAGAGATGGTTATTGATACTCCAGCAATGGGGTCAGTAACTACTTCTTTGGTTTGTTTAAGTTGTCCTTTGACCGTTTATGGTAAAGATTTTGAGATGGATTTGGTGTGTTTGCCGTTGAAGGGTTTAGATGTGGTTCTGGGTATGAATTGGTTGCAGTTTAATCGGGTTCATATTGATTGTTATCATAAGTTGGTGAGATTTCCTTCTCTTGAGGAAGACGAAGACTCGAGTTTCTTATCTACCAAAGAGTTGAAGAAACTTTTGGCGGACGAAGCTCAGTTGTTTGGGTTGTTTGCATCGTTGACTGTGGATAGTCAAGTTTCACTTGAGGTGTTTCCTGTTGTGTGTGATTTTCCGGAAGTGTTTCCTGAGGATATTTCGGATGTGCCGCCAGAGAAAGAGAGGTGGAGTTTTCAATAGATCTAGTTCCTGGTACTAGACCTGTGTCGATGGCACCATATCGAATGTTGGCATCTGAGTTGGTTGAGTTAAAGAAGCAATTGAACGAATTATTGGAAAAGAGGTTTGTGAGACCGAGTGTGTCGCCTTGGGGTGCTCCAGTTTTATTGGTGAAAAAGAAATATGGAAGTATGCGATTGTGTATTGATTATCGCCAGTTGAATAAGGTGACGATTAAGAATAAGTATCCGCTTCCGAGAATTGATGATCTGATGGATCAGTTGGTAGGTGTGTGTGTGTTTAGTAAGATTGATTTGAGGTCGGGTTATCATCAAATAAGGGTGAAAGAGGAAGATATTCAGAAGACGGCTTTTAGGACACGTTACGGTCATTATGACTATTCTGTGATGTCGTTCGGGGTTTCTAATGCGCCAGGTGTGTTTATAGAGTACATGAATCGTATTTTCCACGAGCATTTGGATCGTTTTGTTGTTGTGTTTATTGATGATATCTTAATTTATTCTAAGTCTCGGGAGGAGCATACAGAGCATTTACGCATTGTGTTGCAGGTTTTGAAGGAAAGGAAACTTTTTGCCAAGTTGTCCAAGTGTGAATTCTGGTTGTCGGAAGTGAGTTTTCTTGGTCACGTGATTTCAGGTAACGGTATTACTGTGGATCCATCTAAAGTAGATGCAGTTCTACAATGGGAGGCTCCGAGATCTGTTACTGAAATTAGAAGCTTTTTGGGTTTAGCCGGATATTATCGAAGGTTTATTGAAGGTTTTTCTAAATTAGCACTTCCATTGACCCAGTTGACTTGTAAAGGTCAAGCTTTCATTTGGGATATTCGGTGTGAGGAAAGTTTTGGTGAGCTGAAGAGAAGATTGACGACAGCTCCGATTTTGATCTTGCCGAATCCTAGTGAACCGTTTGTGGTGTATTGTGATGCGTCTTTGATTGGGCTAGGTGGAGTGTTGATGCAAAAAGTTAAGGTTGTGGCTTATGCTTCGAGGCAATTGAGGGTGCATGAGAAAAATTATCCTACTCATGATCTTGAATTAGCGGCTGTGGTTTTTGTGTTGAAGATTTGGAGGCATTATCTCTACGGTGCAAGGTTTAAAGTCTTTAGTGATCATAAAAGTTTAAAATACTTGTTTGACCAGAAGGAGTTGAATATGAGGCAATGTAGATGGTTGGAATTTTTGAAGGACTACGATTTTGGCTTGAATTACCATCCTGGTAAAGCTAATGTGGTAGCCGATGCGTTGAGCCAGAAATCGTTGCATATGTCCGCTTTGATGGTTAAGGAGTGGGAACTTTTGGAATCGTTTAGAGATTTGAGTTTGGTGTGCGAATTGACGTCTGACAGTGTAAGGCTTGGTATGTTGAAGGTTACTAATGATTTTTTGTTGACGGTAAGCGAGAAACAGAAATTGGATGTGAAATTTGTGGATTTGACGACGGTTGGAGATAAAAGTGAAAATGAGGACTTTAAAGTGGATGATAAAGGTGTTTTGAGGTTCCGAGGTAGAATTTGTATTCCTGATGATTCGGAGTTGAAAAGGATGATTTTGGAGGAAGGACACCGGAGTAATTTGAGTATACATCCGGGAGCTAATAAGATGTACCAAGATTTGAAGAAGATTTTCTGGTGGTCTGGATTAAAGAGAGATGTGGCTCAGTTTGTGTATTCATGTTTGACGTGTCAGAAGTCGAAGGTAGAACATCTAAAGCCTAGTGGTTTGTTGCAACCGTTGGATATTCCTGAGTGGAAATGGGATAGCATTTCTATGGACTTTGTGACAGGGTTGCCGAACACTCAGCGGGGACATAATGCGATTTGGGTGGTTGTGGATAGGCTGACTAAATCGGCGCCTTTCATTCTGCTTGACATCAGTTTTTCTTTGGAGAGGTTAGCTGAGATTTATATCAGTGTGATTGTGAAATTGCATGGGGTTCCGTTGAGCATTGTTTCAGATCGAGATCCGAGGTTTACTTCTAGATTTTGGGAAAGTTTACAAAAGGTGTTGGGTTCTAAATTGAGATTGAGTTTGGCTTATCATCCGCAAACGGATGGACAGACGGAGAGAACGATTCAGTCGTTGGAAGATTTGTTGAGGGCTTGTGTTCTTGAACAAGGTGGTGCGTGGGATAGTTATCTTGCGTTGATTGAATTCACGTATAATAACAGTTTCCATTCGAGTATTGGAATGGCACCGTTTGAAGCGTTGTATGGGCGAAGATGTCGAACACCGATGTGTTGGCACGAATCTGGTGAAAGTTCGGTGGTTGGACCGGAGTTAGTGCAACAGACTACAGACAAGGTGAAACTTATTCGTGAGAAAATGAAGTCTTCTCAGAGTAGGCAAAAGAGTTACCATGATCGAAGGAGGAAAAATCTCGAGTTTCAAGAAGGCGATCATGTAATTTTTAGAGTTACGCCGGTGACGGGTGTTGGTCGTGCATTGAAGTCGAAGAAGCTTACTTCTCGGTTTATTGGTCCGTACCAGATATCCGCGAGAGTTGGTGCTGTGGCTTATCGGGTGGCGTTGCCGCCGAGTCTGTCGAATTTGCATGATGTGTTTCATGTTTCACAGCTTCAGAAGTATGTTTCGGATCTGTCACATGTGATTCCGATGGATGAGGTTGAGGTAAGGGAGAACCTTACGGTTGAGGCATTACCAGTGAGGATTTTGGATCGCGAGTTGAAGCGGTTAAGGGGCAAGGATATTGCACTGGTGAAAGTAGCGTGGGGAGGCGCTGCTGAGGGCAATTTGACTTGGGAGTTGGAGAGTAGGACGCGAGAGTCGTATCCGGAGTTGTTCGTCTCAGGTAATATTTTCGAGGACGAAAATTTCTAAGTGGGGGAGAGTTGTAATGCCCCAGTTTTAGTTAGTTTTATTTAATTGAGTCGTTTTGATTATTTTATTATTATATTATTTTATTTTTGACTTTTATTTGGAAATATATTATTTTTCATCGAGATTATATTTTATCGCGTTTTGGGAACGTTTGCGAGATATTTGAGTGTAGGGGTATTTTGGTCTTTTGTTTAGGTAGATACTATATTTTTCATATAATAGAAAGAAAAAGAGAGAAAATAGAAAGAAAGAAAAGAGAAGAGAACGAAGAGAAGAAAGATAGAAAACTTGGAGAATTTAAGAACCGATTCAACCGACTTTTCACACGCGATTTAATCGGGTAAGGGTGCAAAACTCGATTATACTATGTTTGTGTATGATTATGTATGTTTGCGTGGAAGTTTTATTGGTTTTCAATATAGGTCGAAATGAGATAAACGAGTAGAAATCGATGTTTTCGCGGTTGGAAATCGATGTAAATGTTGTAGAATACTTGTTACCATGATTAGATTATGTTCTGATTGCTATGTGTTGGTTTGGAAGTGTTTTGGGGGGAGAAAATATGATTTTGGGTTATGTAACAGCGCTGCTGGGTTTTCTGGTTTTCGCAGGTTCGCACTGCGAATCCCCTAGCAAAGGGGAAAGCGAGCATTCGCTGGCTATTCGCACTGAGAAGGTGAGGGCAAGCATTCGCCAGAGACTCCACTACGAACTTTGTATTGTTTTGTGTTGTTTCCTCTCTGACTTGGTTTGCTGGGGAACTCGCACTGCGAAGGGGGGAGCGAAGATTCGCTGGATGGTTCGCATTGCGAACGTTGGGAATTTTTTAGGCTATTTTCAGTTCTGACTTGGTTCGCTGGGACATTCGCACTGTGAATGAGGAAGCGAAGGACTCGCCAGGAGCTTCGCATTGCGAACATGGCAGCTTTTCCCAATTTGTTTTCTTTATAACTTTTGATCCGTGAGTCGGTTTGAGGCGCGGTTTGGTGCGTTGGAAAACTTTTGACATGTTCTTTCTTATGTTATTGGTTTTGAGACTAGTGGCCGGTTTAATTATGTCGGGAAGTGGAATGGTGTCGTTTTGTTAACTTGTACCATTGTAAGTGCGTGTAGTTGATGTGTATTATGCAAAATGTTGTTGATATGAATGTTGTATGACTTGTGTGCTGTTGTGTGATGGAAATGCATGTGATAAATATTGTGATGATGGTTTGTGGCCGTATGGCAAATAAATGCATTGTTTTGGGCTTGAATTGCAAAACATGATTATTGTTGATGGAGATTGTTGCATATATGTGTGCATTTGAATGTCATGAGTCATTGTATGTCAAGCATCATGATATGCATTCTTGTGATGTCGTGTGCCCTAGTGGGTGTGAGCGACGAATCGATTCCAGAGGGAATCCGCTATAACATCGTGAGCCTTATACAAAGAGGACTGAAAGCGATGATTATAGACGATCGTGAGTCTTATACAAAGAGGACCGAAAGCGATCGGATCGTGAGCCTTATACAAAGAGGACCGAAAGCGACGGGGAACATCGTTTGCCCGACGGGGAGTTACACTAAGTAACAAGCAATGATTCCAATAGTTCTTGAGTGAACTAGTGTTGAGACTGATGGATGGATGGTACCGCATGTGCATTGCATAGAGTCGTTGTGTCGGTCTCTGTTCATTTGCATAAATTATGAATGGATTGATTGTGTGTGGAATCGTGGATGAAATTGATGAGTTAATATATGTATATATGCTGGTGATATTTGTATTGTGCATTGGTTGATATACCTTGGTGATGGATATATGAAATATACTTTGTGTTGTTTTGTGTTTGAATTCTGGTATGAGTTGTGGTGAGAATATTTTATATGTGTATTTTTGGTGTTATACATAATTGTATGCAATTATATTATGATTGTGTTTCTCACTCTTCTGCTGTTTTTAATGCTCTATGAGGCATTGCAGATTAGATGCTGGAGGTCTTTTTGTGAAGCTTGGGTCTTCATTCTTTTGTCGGTCGGCTCTGATATGTAGCACCAGGTAATCGGGGAGATCGAGTGTGATTATTTTGTATTATGTATATACATCTTTTGGGATTGTACATGTATGATGTTGTATATGACAGACGAACTCTTTATGTGATATATATATGAGATTCAGTTACAGATTTTCCGCTTTTATTCTGTATCTGAGTTATGGATGTTAGGAACTCAGTTCCTTGTTATGTGCTACTTGAATTGTTGCATATCTATATGAGCAGGTGTATGTGTAATTGTTTCAATTGATGTGACCCCTCAGTCTATGCCGTGAATGTTTTAAATATACTCTGATGAAATTTTGAATTTTATTTATCGCTTTGTTTGTTGGGAGTATAGATTCGGGGTGTTACATTAAGTGGTATCAGAGCCAGTCCGTGTCAGTTTGTGTCAGTCCTTGTTGGTCTTTGTGGTTCGGTGAGCTGTTTGTTTAACCATAGTTGCTGTTATTGGAAATGAACAGAATATGGCTGGTAGGAATGATGTTGCTTTGGCTGCTGCTATGCAAGTTATGGCTCGGGCTGTGCAGGGTGCACCTAATGCTGCGGGTAATGATGAGTTCAGGAAGAACAAACCGCATAGCTTCAAAGGAAGATATGATCCTGATGGTGTTCAGATTTGGCTTAAGGAGATTGAAAGAATCTTCCGAGTGATGGATTGTGCTGAGGATCAGAAGGTGAGACTGGGTACTCACATGTTACTGGAAGAAGCTAATGATTGGTGGGTTAGTACACGTCATGTGTTGGAAGCTGCAGAGGAAGAGATCATTTGGGTTGTGTTTAGCATTGAGTTTCTGAGGAAGTATTTTCCTAAAGATGTAAGAGGAAAGAAGGAAATTGAGTTAATTGAAATAAGGTAGTATGTATGTTTTTGACTATACTGCTAAGTTTGTGGAGCTTGTGCAGTTTTATCCACATTATGCGGAAGCAACTGCGGAGTTTTCTAAGTGTGTGAAGTTTGAGAACGGGTTGCGTCCTGAGATAAAGCAGGAAATTGGTTATCAGAGGATTAGGAGGTTTTCTGATTTGGTGGATTGTTGTAGGATTTATGAGGAGGATAGTAAGGCTCGTTCTACTCACTATAAGAGCGTGAACGAGAGGAAAGGGAAACAGCCGTTTCGTAGTGGTCCTTATGTGACACCAGCTGATAAGGGTAAGCAAATGGGTAATTTTGAGAAAAGGCCATGTGGAGGAGGTATGTCTAGTCCTCTGAGATGTTATAGGTGTGGCGACCTAGGACATCGTCAGTTCGAATGTAGGAAGGATTTGAGGAAGTGTTCTAATTTTGGAGGTTTAGGACATGTCGCGGCTGATTGTGCAAGGAAGAATGTGGTGACGTGTTTCAACTGTGGTGAACCTGGTCATATTAGTACAAAGTGTCTGAAACCGAAGAAAGCTCCAACTGGTGGGAAAGTTTTTGCATTAGCAGGGATCCAGACTACAAGTGCAGATCGTCTGATCAGAGGTACTTGTTTTATTAAAAGTACGCCTTTAGTTGCTATTATTGATACTAGAGCGACTCATTCGTTTATTTCATCTGAGTGCGCGAAGCGTTTGAACCTTGTGTTGTCTTCGATGGATGGAGAGATGGTTATTGATACTCCAGCAATGGGGTCAGTAACTACTTCTTTGGTTTGTTTAAGTTGTCCTTTGACCATTTATGGGAAAGATTTTGAGATGGATTTGGTGTGTTTGCCGTTGGAGGGTTTAGATGTGGTTCTGGGTATGAGTTGGTTGCAGTTTAATCGGGTTCATATTGATTGTTATCATAAGTTGGTGAGATTTCCTTCTCTTGAGGAAGACAAGGACTCGAGTTTCTTATCTACCAAAGAGTTGAAGAAACTTTTGGCGGACGAAGCTAAGTTGTTTGGGTTGTTTGCATCGTTGACTGTGGATAGTCAAGTTTCACTTGAGGTGTTTCCTGTTGTGTGTGATTTTCCGGAAGTGTTTCCTGAGGATATTTCGGATGTGCCTCCAGAGAGAGAGGTGGAGTTTTCTATAGATCTAGTTCCTGGTACTAGACCTGTGTCGATGGCACCATATCGAATGTCGGCATCTGAGTTGGTTGAGTTAAAGAAGCAATTGAACGAATTATTGGAAAAGAGGTTTGTGAGACCGAGTGTGTCGCCTTGGGGTGCTCCAATTTTATTGGTGAAAAAGAAATATAGAAGTATGCGATTGTGTATTGATTATCGCCAGTTGAATAAGGTGACGATTAAGAATAAGTAACCGCTTCCGAGAATTGATGATCTGATGGATCAGTTGGTAGGTGTGTGTGTGTTTAGTAAGATTGACTTGAGGTCGGGTTATCATCAGATAAGGGTGAAAGAGGAAGATATTCAGAAGACGGCTTTTAGGACACGTTACGGTCATTATGAATATTCTGTGATGCCGTTCGGGGTTTCTAATGCGCCAGGTGTGTTTATGGAGTACATGAATCGTATTTTCCACGAGCATTTAGATCATTTTGTTGTTGTGTTTATTAATGATATCTTAATTTATTCTAAGTCTCGGGAGGACCATGCGGAGCATTTGCGCATTATGTTGCAGGTTTTGAAGGAAAGGAAACCTTTTGCCAAGTTGTCCAAGTGTGAATTCTGGTTGTCGGAAGTGAGTTTTCTTGGTCACGTGATTTCAGGTAACGTATTGCTGTGGATCCATCTAAAGTAGATGCAGTTCTACAATGGGAGGCTCCGAGATCTGTTACTGAAATTAAAAGCTTTTTGGGTTTAGCTGGATATTATCGAAGGTTTATTGAAGGTTTTTCTAAATTAGCACTTCCATTAACCCAGTTGACTTGTAAAGGTCAAACGTTCATTTGGGATATTCGGTGTGAGGAACGTTTTAGTGAGCTGAAGAGAAGATTGACGACAACTCCGATTTTGATCTTGCCGAATCCTAGTGAATTGTTTGTGGTGTATTGTGACGCGTCTTTGATTGGGCTAGGTGGAGTGTTGATGCAAGTAGCTAAGGTTGTGCCTTATGCTTCGAGGCAATTGAGTGTGCATGAGAAAAATTATCCTACTCATGATCTTGAATTAGCGGCAGTGGTTTTTGTGTTGAAGATTTGGAGGCATTATCTCTACGGTGCAAGGTTTGAAGTCTTTAGTGATCATAAAAGTTTAAAATACTTGTTTGATCAGAAGGAGTTGAATATGAGGCAACGTAGATGGTTGGAATTTTTGAAGGACTACGATTTTGGCTTGAATTACCATCCTGGTAAAGCTAATGTGGTAGCCGATGCGCTGAGCCGGAAATCGTTGCATATGTCCGCTTTGATGGTTAAGGAGTGGGAACTTTTGGAACCGTTAAGAGATTTGAGTTTGGTGTGCGAATTGACGTCTGACAGTGTAAGGTTTGGTATGTTGAAGGTTACTAATGATTTTCTGTTGACGGTAAGCGAGAAACAGAAATTGGATGTGAAATTTGTGGATTTGATGACGGTTGGAGATAAAAGTGAAAATGAGGACTTTAAAGTGGATGATAAAGGTGTTTTGAGGTTCCGAGGTAGAATTTGTATTCCTGATGATTCGGAGTTGAAAAGGATGATTTTGGAGGAAGGACACCGGAGTAATTTGAGTATACATCCGGGAGCTAATAAGATGTACCAAGATTTGAAGAAGATTTTCTGGTGGTCTGGATTAAAGAGAGATGTGGCTCAGTTTGTGTATTCATGTTTGACATGTCAGAAGTCGAAGGTAGAACATCTGAAGCCTAGTGGTTTGTTGCAACCGTTGGATATTCCTGAGTGGAAATGGGATAACATTTCTATGGACTTTGTGACAGGGTTGCCGAACACTCAGCGGGACATAATGCGATTTGGGTGGTTTCGGATAGGCTGACTAAATCGGCGCCTTTCATTCCGATTGACATCAGTTTTTTTTGGAGAGGTTAGCTGAGATTTATATCAGTGTGATTATGAAATTGCATGGGGTTCCGTTGAGCATTGTTTCAGATCGAGATCTGAGGTTTACTTCCAGATTTTGGGAAAGTTTACAAAAGGCGTTGGGTTCTAAATTGAGATTGAGTTCGGCTTATCATCCGCAAACGGATGGACAGACGGAAAGAACGATTCAGTCGTTGGAAGATTTGTTGCGGGCTTGTGTTCTTAAACAAGGTGGTGCGTGGGATAGTTATCTTGCGTTGATTGAATTCACGTATAATAACAGTTTCCATTTGAGTATTGGAATGGCACCGTTTAAAGCGTTGTATGGGCGAAGATGTCTAACACCGTTGTGTTGGCACGAATCTGGTGAAAGTTCGGTGGTTGGATCGGAGTTAGTGCAACAGACTACAGACAAGGTGAAACTTATTCGTGAGAAAATGAAGGCTTCTCAGAGTAGGAAAAAGAGTTACCATGATCGAAGGAGGAAAAATCTCGAGTTTCAAGAAGGCGATCATGTATTTTTGAGAGTTACGCCGGTGACGGGTGTTGGTCGTGCATTGAAGTCGAAGAAGCTTACTTCTCGGTTTATTGGTCCGTACTAGATATCCGCGAGAGTTGGTCCTGTGGCTTATCGGGTGGCGTTGCCGCCGAGTCTGTCGAATTTGTATGATGTGTTTCATGTTACACAGCTTCGGAAGTATGTTCCGGATCCTTCACATGTGATTCTGATGGATGGGGTTGAGGTAAGGGAGAACCTTACGGTTGAGGCATTACAAGTGAGGATTTTGGATCGCGAGTTGAAGCGGTTAAGGGGCAAGGATATTGCACTAGTGAAAGTAGGGTGGGGAGGTGCTGCTGAGGGAAATTTGACCTGGGAGTTGGAAGGTCGGATGCGGGAGTCGTATCCGGAGTTGTTCGTCTCAGGTAATATTTTCGAGGACGAAAATTTCTAAGTGGGGGAGAGTTGTAACGCCCTAGTTTTAGTTAGTTTTATTTAATTGAGTCGTTTTGATTATTTTATTATTATATTATTTTATTTTTGACTTTTATTTGGAAATATATTATTTTTCATCGAGATTATATTTTATCGCGTTTTGGGAACGTTTGCGAGATATTTGAGTGTAGGGGTATTTTGGTCTTTTGTTTGGGTAGATACTATATTTTTCATATAATAGAAAGAAAAAGAGAGAAAATAGAAAGAAAGAAAAGTGAAGAGAAAGAAGAGAAGAAAGAGAGAAAACTTGGAGAATTTAAGAACCGATTCAACCGACTTTTCACACGCGATTTAATCGGGTAAGGGTGCGAAACTTGATTATACTATGTTTGTGTATGATTATGTATGTTTGCGTGAAAGTTTTATTGGTTTTCAATATAGGTCGAAATGAGATAAACGAGTAGAAATCGATGTTTTCGCGGTTGGAAATCGATGTAAATGTTGTAGAATACTTGTTACCATGATTAGATTATGTTCTGATTGCTATGTGTTGGTTTGGAAGTGTTTTGGGGGGAGAAAATATGATTTTGGGTTATGTAACAGAGCTGCTGGGTTTTCTGGTTTTCGCAGGTTCGCACTGCGAATCCCCTAGCAAAGGGGAAAGCGAGCATTCGCTGGCTATTCGCACTGCGAAGGTGAGGGCGAGCATTCGCCAGAGACTCGCACTGCGAACTTTGTATTGTTTTGTGTTGTTTCCTCTCTGACTTGGTTCGCTGGGGAACTCGCACTGCGAAGGGGGGAGCGAAGATTCGCTGGATGGTTCGCACTGCGAACATTGGGAATTTTTTAGGCTATTTTCAGTTCTAACTTGGTTCGCTGGGACATTCGCACTGCGAATGAGGAAGCGAAGGACCCGCTAGGAGCTTTGCATTGCGAACATGACAGCTTTTCCCAATTTGTTTTCTTTATAACTTTTGATCCGCGAGTCGGTTTGAGGCGCGGTTTGGTGCGTTGGAAAGCTTTTGACATGTTCTTTCTTATGTTTTTGGTTTTGAGACTAGTGGCTGATTTAATTATGCTAGGAAGTGGAATGGTGTCATTTTGTTAACTTGTACCATTGTAAGTGCGTGTAGTTGATGTGTATTATGCAATATGTTGTTGATATGAATGTTTTATGACTTGTGTGCTATTGTGTGATGGAAATGCATGTGATAAATGTTGTGATGATGGTTTGTGGCCGTATGGCAAATAAATGCATTGTTTTGGGCTTGAATTGCAAAGCATGATTATTGTTGATGGAGATTGTTGCATATATGTGTGCATTTGAATGTCATGAGTCATTGTATGCCAAGCATCATGATATGCATTCTTGTGATGTCGTGTGCCCTAGTGGGTGTGAGCGACGAATCGATTCTAGAGGGAATCCGCTATAACATCGTGAGCCTTATACAAAAAGGACTGAAAGCGATGATTATAGACGATCGTGAGCCTTATACAAAGAGGACCGAAAGCGATCAGATCGTAAGCCTTATACAAAGAGGACCGAAAGCGATCCATAAACGTCGTGAGCCTTATACAAAGAGGACCGAAAGTGATGAGGAACATCGTTTGCCTGACGGGGAGTTACACTAAGTAACAAGCGATGATTCCAATAGTTCCTGAGTGAACTAGTGTTGAGAATGATGGATGGATGGTACCGCATATGCATTGCATAGAGTCGTTGTATCGGTCTCTGTGCATTTGCATAAATCATGAATAGATTGATTGTGTGTGGAATCTTGGATGAAATTGATGAGTTAGTATATGTATATATGTTGGTGATATTTGTTTTGTGCACTGGTTGATATACCTTGGTGATGGATATATAAAAGATACTTTGTGTTGTTTTGTGTTTGAATTCTGGTATGAGTTATGGTGAGAATATTTTATATGTGTATTTTTGGTGTTATACATAATTGTATGCAATTATATTATGATTGTGTTTCTCACCCTTATGCTGTTTTTAATGCTCTATGAGGCATTGCAGATTAGATACTAGAGGTCTTTTTGTGAAGCTTGGGTCTTCATTATTTTGTCGGTCGGCTCTGATATGTAGCACCGGGTCGTCGGGGAGATCGAGTGTGATTATTTTGTATTATGTATATACATCTTTTGGGATTGTACATGTATGATGTTGTATATGTCAGACAAACTCTTTATGTGATATATATATGAGATTCAGTTACAGATTTTCCGCTTTTATTCTGTATCTGAATTGTGGGTGTTAGGAACTCAGTTCCTTGTTATGTGCTACCTGAATTGTTGCATATCTATATGAGCAGGTGTATGTGTAATTGTTTCAATTGATGTGACCCCTCAGTCTATGCCGTGAATGTTTTAAATATACTCTGATGAAATTTTGAATTTTATTTATCGCTTTGTTTGTTGGAGGTATAGATTGGGGGTGTTACATTCCCTGCAATCAAGCATTAGGGTTTTAAGCCCTCTTAAAGCCTTAGACAAAATATCAATCAAGAAATGACATGATCTTCAACTTGTCTAACCTCTCTAACACCCATAAAGGATCAAGAGGACTCCCACATCAAGAGTCAAGCACAAGGTTGCAACATTCCAAGTGGATCCAGCCTCAAGATCACCAGTGTCACCAAATTAGGGTTTTGGTCGACTAGGGACTCCAGATGAAAATCTTCCTCTGGGCACAAGCCAATGCTCCAAAGCACAACCCAAGATACTCCAAGGGACCTCATGAACCCAATCATCAAGTCAATTTAGCCTCAGGGGATCCATTTACCAAAAATCAGGAATTAGGGTTTCTTGACCTAATTCACCCCTAAGTTGACTTTTGGGACAAAACATGAGCCAAGACCTCAAGACATGATTTGAGGGTCTCTAATAAACCACATTGATCCATTTTCAACAATGGATTAATCCAAGAAGCTTGACTCACAAGTTTCATTTTCATCAGGACCACAATTAGGGTTTTGAGGAAAAAAGTCAACAGTACCTTTAACTTTTGACCTGGACATGCTCCCAAACCTTGAGACATGATTCAATACACCCTGTGACACCTATGGGACATATCCATTAGGTTTGATTTAGGTCAAGGACTTGATTTTACAAAGGATCGCACAGTTTGGAATTCATCTGATAAAAAGTCAACTGTGCACAAAAGTCAAGTTTGACTTTTTGAGATTTTTCACAATTATGGTTCCTCAACCCTAAAACAATGTTAATATGTGATTTGAATCATCATTCATCAAGAAAAATCAAAGAATGTGGGATAACTTGTAAAAGGGGTAACCATAAAAACTTAGAATTTTTCTAAGTTATGGAACAAAGTGGCTAGGGTACCAATTTCCAAGGATCATAACTTGAGATCCAAGCAACCACTTTGGATGGTCCAAAGCTGGATTTATAGCTCTCATGGCATACTTCAAAAGTGTCAACTACACCTTATTCCAATTCCTTATAGATTTCAAGTTATGATTGGATCAAAATCACTAAAAACATGAAAATGCATCTTTTTCCAACACTTAGAAAAATTCTGCTCAAGGCAGATTTCAAGTGAAACACCAAAACTTGGAGGGCTGTTTCACATAGTTTTAGGCTGAATCAATTCAAGATGTAAACATCAAAGTTGTTGTCCATATTGCCTACAATCCAAGGAACTTATTGGCATGAAACAACTCAGCTTGAGCCAAGAGTTACGGCTGCTGCAAAACACCATGGCAAGGCTGTCATGAAAAAACCAGTTTGCATGTTTTCTTGCTTTACACGATTTTTGAGTCAAAGCCAAGGATCACTATGCCAAGTTCATCCAATATGATCACAATGCATCTGATCCAACCAACACACTTGGACTAAAATGCCAAGAGCTTGTCCTTGAGAATTGATGAGTTTTTGGCATATATGCCCTGAATTCAAAGGGAATTAATGTGGAATAGTGCACTTTCAAGATTCTCACTCTCCTCAGTCAAGTTCTCTGATTAAACAACAATTAAAATGACTGAGGAATGTGGAATCAGTCAATACATAGCTGATCTATTTGGGGCAACTGTTACACCTAGTGCAAGAGGCATTTATGCCAAGCCAAGACCATTGAACCATGTCCTTATCCTCTGAGCTTCAAGAGAACCACTTCAACACAACTCCTCCACTATAAATAGAGGTCCTAACTGATCATTCAAATCACCCCAAAGCAGCCTACAACATTGTTTTCTCTTATTCTCTTCTTAAGTGCCAAATTTATTTGTTCTTGAGCAAGTGCTATCGGGTTTTGAGTTGCAGAGCCAAGCAACTCAAACCATCACTTCTAACACATCACGTATGAAGTATAGAAGCTGTCCAAACACCTAAACCACTTCTGAAACACCTGAATCAAAATCTCAATCTTCAACCTAGCCATTATGCAATTAGGATACCACAACTTGATCCAAAGATTTTCAAAGTGTTCTAAGGCTTGCAATCCACTCCATAACATTCATTGAAGCTGTAGAGGTCATTAAATTACTTCTGGAACACACTTTGTGCAGAGTTCCAATTCTTCCAGCAGCAAAGTAAGCCTCAAACTCTCATAACATGATCCATGCATATTTCCTCGCATGATACTTTTGCCAATTGCTTATCATCATATGTTGAGTGTTTCCCCTAAAAAAATTGACCATAACACTCAAAAACATGTCTGCACGATTGCTTTTGCAAAATTAGAATTCATACACTCATGTTGATGTAACTTGCTACACACTGAAAATAAATTAAATCAAATATTGCCATCATGTTCCTTGTTAAGAAACGCATAAATTTGGTGTTTGAATCGTGTCAAATGGTTGAGAAACGAGTGAGATAGAGAGCTTCACGCATCTAGCCCAAGGAAGAAGATGGCCATGGCGCCATTCTTCAAGTTTTCAAACCAAGTTCTCTATATATTTTTCATTTGCCATCTGTTTAATGAATTGGCATTGTGCACCAGTGGTTGATCAGTTGGTTTATGAGTATTGGCAAGCGAGAGGTCTGGGGTTCGAATCCCCCTCGCCCCAGACCTCTTTTTTTTATCACTTATTCCATTTTTATTATTTTTCATATAATTTTTTAAATGATTTGGAAAATTAATAACTCTCTCAATTTTAATTATTTTTTATTGGTTCTTTTTGCAAAAAATCACAAAAATGTTGAAATATTTTATTCCACAAAAAATCAGATTTATATTATTTATTTAATATAGTTGGTATTTTTGTAAATAAATTCATTTTTATTGTTTTTAAACCTTTTAAAAATGAATATTCATCTTGAAAATCAAAATCAAATGAGTCCTAAATCATCTTGTGATTAAAACCTCATTTTTGAAACCTTAACCAAAAATCACAAGTAGTTTATTTAGAATTATTTGGTATTTTTGTCATTTTATTCATTTTTATTAAAAGGTTTACTTTTAAAAGAAAATGAAATTAGGGTTTCTTTGATTTTCACCCTAACAAATCTTTTTCAAACTCTTTGGGCCTCTAATAGAGTGTAAGACCTAACCCCTTTTGTAAATAAACATTTTTGGGCCTCACATATTGTATAAGTCCCTCTATATATTTTCAAAACAACGGCGCGAACGTCGCCTTTTCAAAATCATCCGGGCATCTCCTTGAGTTGTAAGCCTCATCTCCTGTACAAAAATAAACTTTGGGCTTCTAATAGAGTGTAAGACCCAATCCCCTTTTAAACCATTTTTTGGCCTCAGTGTATTGTATAAGTCCCGATACAGTTTCAGAAACTCCGACGAGATCGTCGTTTTCAAACTATTTTTAACTGGGCCTACCCCCGTGTTGTAAGTCCCATTTCTTTTCTTTAAATAACCTTTGGGCTTCTCTTTGAGTTGTAAGACCCATCCCTTTGTATAGAAAACTTTTTGGGCCTCAATCGTTGTATAAGTCTCGATACGATATTCAAAATAATAGTACAATTACTGTTCAAACGTTGGGCCTCTCCTTGAGTATAAAGCCCAACAATATTTTCAAAATAACTTCCCTTTTGATTAGGTTCAAATATACAGTTGTTATCAAAACTTTCTTTAATTTCTCTGAACAACTAACAATACAGCATGGAGGCTCGCTCACCTGTAAGTTTTAACAGATTTCATTTACTCGCTTTAATATATATAACTGTATTGTGGGAAGCTGCACATGGTTAGTTTTCTTTCATTCTTTTAAATATACGTCAAATATATATAACTGTATTGTGGGAAGCTGCGCATGGTTAGTCTTCTTTCATACCTTTTAAAATACTTGTCATATATCAACTGTATATATACTAGTATAATTATTTAGAGTTTTCGCCAGCAACTAGGTCTAGAACTAGGTAAAGCCATGTTGGCCACTCTTTAAATACAAACAAAACTAAATCCCCATAGGATTTTCAGATACAGTTTTCCCTTCTCTTGGGGTTAAACAATATGGAACAATGAGAAAGGCAGTATTCTCGGTGAAGCTTTTCTCAGACAGTCACCCCTAGAAATTGTTAAAGAAATTCTACTCCCCGGAGTTGATCTATTATCTGTGAATAGCATCTCCTGAGTTTCTTCAAATCACAGAACTTTCACTAAATGATCTATTCTCGGTGAATAGCATTTTTTGAACTTTTCTTGGTTTGGGACCCAAGGGCTTCCTAAAAGTATCCCCGCCTCCTCTTGGGCTTTGTACAAGGACCCTCCGGCTTCTTAGAAGTTCTCATACCTTCTCTTGGGCTTAATACAATGACCCTGATGACCTCTTAAAGGTATAAGACAAAACTTAGTCATCCTTTGCTGGAGCAGTCTTTCCAGTGTCATACCTCAGGCCACTTTAGGGTTGATTCTCATCCCTTAATGCCCTTGCCTCCTCTTGGAGGCATCATACAAAAGATAAAACTCTTCCACACCAATAGACTAGGACAGTCTATCCCCCTTGAGTCTCAAAGACATTCTCAAGTTCCTTACAACTATAGGAAAAAACCCCGGCCATTCTGGATCGATCTCCAGCAGAAACCCAGTCCCTCTCACGAGAGTTCCCCAACCAGGGTCAACACTATCTTAAATCAGAACCTCAAGGTCTCTGATATCTCAACTCTTCTGTAATCCTCAGTAAGAGTTGATTCCCCATTTGGACCTGCCTCGGGATCTCAATTATCCCAGCAAAAGATAGCCTTCTCTTAGGCTTTGTATAAGGACTTTCCCTCAGCAGAAAGCTAGCCTCCTCTTAGGCTTTGTATAATGATCCTTCCTCAGCAAAGTCAGCCTCCTATTGGGCTTTGTACAAATGATTCTCCCTAGCGGAGCTAACCTTTTCAGACTCTTTTGTTGAGTCAATCACTTTTCAGACTCTCTTGTTGAGTCAATCACCTTTTAGACTCTCTTGTTGAGTCAACCACCTTTCTAGACTCTCTTGTTGAGTCAATCACCTTTTAGACTCTCTTGTTGAGTCAATCACCATTTCAGACCCTCTTGTTGAGTCAACCTTTTTTAGCTCAATCTTGGGCTTTGTACAAGACAGATAAAAATACTCTCTCGTTGAGTCAATCTTTATCCAAACTTGGTATAAAGATTTCCCCTAGCAGGAGCTAGCCTCTTCTCAGGTTGTGTAGAATACTTTCTCCAACTTGTCCAGCCTCAATCTTGGGCTTTAAACATGACATAAATTTCCCTCTCCTAAGCTTGGGACAGATATCTTCCCTAGCAGAGTCATTTCTTCCCAGCCTTCTTCTAGGCTTTGAGGAATGATCTTCCCTAAGAAGAGTCAAACTCATTTCAGCCTCAATCTTGGGCTTTGTACAAGATACATAAAAATATCCTCGGCAAAGTCAGTTAAATTTCTCATTTCAACCTCAATTTTGGGCTTTGTACAAGACACATACAAACCTCCCCGGCGGAGTCAAAATCCTTTTAGCCTTAATCTTGGGCTTTGTACAAGACAGACAGAACATTTTCCCCCAGAAAAGTCAAACTTCTAGCCTCCTGTTAGGCTTTGTATAATGATATCCCCACAGAGTTAGTCTGTTTTCTTTTTTTGCCTCAATCTTTGGCTTTGGACAAGACAGATAAAACACTCTCTTGTTGAGTTAGTCACTTCTAGCCTCCTCTTAGGCTTTGTATAAAGAAATCCCCTAGCCGAGTCAATTAACCTTTTAGCATCAACCTTGTGCTTTGATCAAGGCACACAAATATCAACAATCCTTCTTTAGAGATGACAAATTCTCTCTCAGTCATAACTTTTTAGCTTCAATCTTGGGCTTTGAACAAGACACAAATACCATTTTAGCTTCAATCTTGGGCTTTGAACAAGACACCAAAACCTCATTTTCCTCCCTTAGAATAGGAGGAACTACAATTGCTCTGATTTCCTTGTTTCGTTTAAATGGGAATACGTAGGCATAAGATTGTGAAATCTTAGCGAGCATACTAAACAAAAACTTTAGGTCCAGTACCTTCATATCAATCAAAACTTAGGTCTAGTACCTTACCAAAAACATCGGGAAAAACCCGAACATCAACAAAAACTCACTCTCCCTGTCATACTTTCCCAATAAACTTTCCCAACCCATTACCAGATAAACACCATCAATTACAAAGCAAAACCCTAAAGTTAATATCATGTGGATAACCATATATAGGATGGGCAATTGACAACTCCCCATTGTATAACCTGACCCCGACTCCCCGAATCTCTTTAAGCGTTTGTTCAGTTAAACATTCACGTGCAAGGTTAGTTTTAGATAGCTTCCCTTTGCCTTCCAGCTTCATGGGATAAATAAGAAATAAGAAATCAGAAAGTAGCACCCCTCTCTCCTCGAGGAGGAAAACCCAAACTTCAGCGATAAGGTGGTCGCGTCACCGACAAAAATCGCTCGCTACAGACCGCCCTTTCGGGTTTTCAATCCACCGAGACATTTTTTTTATTTAGGCGAAGTATTTCTTGACTACGTCAACATTTATGGGGTAGGCAAATTCCTCTCCATCCATGGTTGCGAGTTTCAAGGCGCCGCCTGAGAAAGATTTCTTGACCACATAGGGGTCGTCATAATTCAAAGTCCATTTTCCCCGGGGGTCAGTGAGAAATGATTGTATTTTCTTGAGCATAAGGTCTCCTTTTCTGAAGACGAGAGGTCGGACCTTTTTGTCAAACGCCTTCTTCATCCTTTGCTGATACAACTGACCATGGCATAGTGTCATTATTCGCTTCTCTTCGATTAGGTTTAGTTCATCATGTCGACTTTGACACCATTCAGCCTATGTTAGCTTGGCTTCCATCAATACCCGGATTGATGAGATCTCTACTTCTATGGGGAGAACTGTTTCCATGCCATATACTAGAGAGAAAAAGGTTGCCCCTGTTGAAGTGCGGATAAATGTACGATAACCGTGAAGAGTAAAGGGTAACATCTTTTGCCAGTCTTTATAGGTTACAACCATCTTTTGAATTATCTTCTTAATGTTCTTGTTAGCCGCTTCTACCGCTCCGTTCATCTTGGGTCGGTAGGGAGATGAGTTATGGTGTTCGATTTTGAACTCAGCACACAACTCTTTCATCATCTTATTGTTCAAGTTGGATCCATTGTCAGTAATGATCTGGCTCGGAACACCATAACGGTAGATGAGACTGTTTTTGATAAAGCGGACCACGACTTATCGGGTTACATTGGCGCATGACGCTGCTTCGACCCACTTGGTGAAGTAGTCAATGGCTACCAGGATGAACCGATGTCCGTTTGAAGCCTTGGGTTCAATCATGCCAATCATGTCGATTCCCCATATGGAGAAAGGCCACGGGGAAGAGAGAACTTTGAGATGCGTTGGCGGCACATGGATATTGTCTGAATATATCTTACACTTGTGACATTTTCTTATGTACTTGTAGCAATCAGATTCCATGGTCAACCAATAGTATCATGCTCTTAGAATTTTTCTCGCCATTGTGTGTCCATTGACATGAGTGCCAAAGGATCCTTCGTGAATTTCTTTCATCAGCATGTTTGCCTCTGGTCTGTCTACGCATCGAAGCAAGACCATGTCGAAATTTATCTTATAGAGTGTATCACCGCTCAGGAAGAAGTTGGTTGCTAGCCTTCTGAGGGTCTTTCTGTCCTTTCTGGATGCCCCAGGTGGGTACTCTTATTTGTGAAGGAAGCATTTGATATCGTGATACCAAGGTTTGTTGTCTATGACTGCTTCAATCGTGAAGATGTAAGCGGGCCGTTCAAGGCGCATTATGTCAATCTTAGGTATGTTATTCCATTGACCCACACTAATCATGGAAGAGAGAGTGGCTAATGCATCAGCCATGTGATTCTCGTCACGAGGGATATGGTGAAACTCAACTCTGTTAAAGAATGGTAACAACCTTCTCGCGTAGTCTTTGTAAGCAATCAGTCCTGATTGGTATGTGTTCCAATCTCTTTTGATCTGATTGATAACCAGGGCTGAGTCGTCATATACATCCAAGTTCTTAATCCTTAAGTCAGTCGCTTCTTCGAGACCCATGATACAAGCTTCGTATTCGACCTCGTTGTTTGTACACTTGAATGTCAATCTGGCAGTGAAAGGAATGTGGGTACCCTGAGGTGTTATAATGATTGCCCCAATTTCGTTTCCATAATGATTGACATCCCCGTCAAAAATTAGTCCCCATTGGGAACCCGGTTCTGGCCCTTCACTGGGTAGCGGTTCATCGCAATCTTTCATTTTCAAGTACATGACATCTTCGTCTGGGAAGTCAAACCCGACTGATTCTTGATCATCAATCAGTTGATGAGCCAAATGATCGGCTAAAATACTTCCTTTGATGGCTTTTTGAGCATGGTACTCGATGTCGTATTCTGATAACAACATCTGCCAACGGGCTATCCTTCCCGTGAGAGCAGATTTTTCAAAGACATACTTGATTAGATCTATTTCGGAGATTAACCAAGTAGTGTGACAAATCATATACTGACGAAGACGTTTGGCTGCCCATGCCAAAGCACAATAAGTTTTCTCAAGCATAGTGTACCGAGTCTCGCAGTCGGTGAATTTCTTGCTCAGATAGTAGATGGCAGACTCATTTCTTTTCGTTTCGTCTTGTTGGCCAAGCACACAACCCATTGAGTCTTCCAAGACTATTAAATAAATGATCAGTGGTCTCCCCTCCACTGGAGGTGACAAGATAAGTGGGTTCAACAGATACTCTTTGATACTGTCGAAGGTGGTTTGACAGTCTTCTGTCCAAACACAGTCCTGATTCTTTTTGAGTAATTTGAAGATTGGCGCACATGTCGCGGTCATGAGGATTATAAATCTGGAAATCTAATTCAAACGTCCCAGAAATCCCCTGAATTATTTTTCAGTCTTTGGAGAAAGCATTTCTCGAATGGCCTTGACCTTGTCAGGATCAACCTCAATTCCTTTCTGGATGACTATGAACCCTAAAAGTTTTCCTGAGCGGACACCAAATGTGCACTTATTGGGATTCAAGCGGAGTTCTTACTTTCTCAACCGCTCGAACAATTTTAGCAGGTGGGTCACATGCTTCTCTTCTGTCTTAGATTTGGCAATCATATCATCGACATACACTTCGATTTCTTTGTGTATCATGTCATGAAACAGAGTAGTCATGGCCCTTTGATAGGTTGCCCCAGCATTCTTCAAACCGAACGACATTACCTTGTAACAAAAGGTGTCCCATGGGGTGATGAACGAAGTTTTCTCCATGTCTTCCGGTGCCATTTTGATTTAATTATAGCCCGAGAATCCATCCATAAAGGAGAATACTTTAAACTTTGTTGTACTGTCAACCAGCATGTCAATGTGCGGTAAGGGAAAGTCATCCTTGGACTGGCCTTGTTCAGATCCCTGTAGTCTACACACATTCGGACCTTTCCGTCCTTTTTCGGAACTGGTACTATATTGGCTAACCATTGAGGATATTGTGATGTGGCAAGGAAACCCGCGTCAATCTGTTTCTGTACTTCCTCTTTGATTTTGATGGCCATGTCTGGATGAGTCCGTCTCAACCTTTGTTTTACCGGCAGACATTCTGATCTTAACGGTAGATGATGTTCCACGATGCTGGTATCCAACCCTGGCATATCCTGATAGGACCAAGCGAATACATCGAGAAATTCTTTGAGAAGCTTTATTAAACTTTCTTTGACAATTGGACTGAGCAGTGCCCCAATCTTGACTTTTTTCTCTCTTCTTCTGAACCCAAGTTAACCGTTTCCAACGGCTCTTTGTGAGGTTCAATGGACCTTTTCTCTTGTCTGAGTAATCGGGAGATCTCTTCTAGAATTTCTTCATCATTTTCTTCTTCAGCCTCAAATACTGGGAATTCAAAGTTGGGAGAAGGCATTGGATCGTATGTTTCAATGGGGTTTAAAACAAGCAATCTGCATGACGTGATGATTTATTTTTTAGAAGAGATAGAGAGAATGCAAGAGTGTGTGCAGTGTAATTTTTTAAAAATGCTTATTTTTATTATTTGAGTTGTTTTTAGGATTACCATTTTCTGAAAAAGCGAAAAGAGAAAACAACAATAAATGCGGAAATTACAGAACAACGTTATTTTATTTATGATTTGGTCGATTCTTGAAACTACAGCCCTATAAAACAAAACTCTGTCGCTTTGGGCGAAGCGAAGAGGTACATTTACAGAAAGTGAGCCCTATCAAAACATCCGTTTCACCTGGGCAAGGTGAAAGGCTAAGATAAAGACGACAATTACTTAGACTTATAAACAACTTTCGGAACGTTTACAGCAACCCATTGGCGGCGAACTCCTCGGTGAATCACAAAGTCTGGTACCTTCTTTCTTGGCTTGTTTTCAGAAATAACGTTGATTTCTGGCGGAGCAGGATCGTTGGAATCTGTCTCCCAGGCAGAGTTGTCGTAGACGAACTCTTCTGTTGTATCTTGCACAGTGTTTACACTCTCAGGGGTATCTTCCCATCCAGTTGGCTGGATGTCCTCGAGTCTGATACGAGAGCTCTCGGGAGCGGTGTACTTGACTAAGAAGTAGAATTTGCCACTTGGTTGTCCTAAGGTGTCCCACACTTCTTTAGAACTGGAGGAGTCATCCCTTTCGATGACGTTGACCTCGGGAAAAGCATAATTAAGGAACTCTTGTCCTACAATCGTTGCAAATTCATTTTCGTACTGGATATTTTCTGAATGCCCTGAGTAATGATCCCATGATTCGGTGGGGACACATGTATTCTTTTCAATGATGCTCAGCTGATATGCATCGTTCAGCTGACTCTTTTGCCCCAAGTCTCCTAGGTACGGCTGCCAGATAGGTCAAAGTTGTTTTTCATTAGAGTGTCCTCCTCTAATAAGTTTGGTGGAGCACGACATCTTTCTGGATCACAATCTCCGTATATCATCTTGACGTCTGACCTTGGTATATATCTCAGACTCTGTGCGGGATAGAAAAATGGCGTAAACACCTCTCCTTGAGATATATAACCGTCCTCGTTGAGATAAGACTTCCATTCTTCATCTGTATCGGAGGAGTCACCCTCGTTGATGGTATGTACTTCTTGAGACACTGGGTGAAGGAAACCTCCACTATGGAAGAAGTTCTGAATGGGATGAAGACTCTCATCGTTAATAGCAGTCTGGGTACAGTTGGAAGAAAAACCAAGACCTTTCTTCATTTTGTTATCAGTAGGAATGAAGAGCTGTCCCCATCATTTTGCATTGTTACTTTTGATTACTTCGAGAGCATCTTTGTACGAGTAAATCGATGTTCCCTTTTTTGATCGATTCTTATTGCTAACCGAAAGTGCTTGGAACTGGGTTCCAACAACCTCCTCTGGTTCCACATATGTGGATGACGATAGGTTACTCACGATCAAGGCTTGCTCTCTGCAGTCTGTGACTAGTTGGTTGTCCTTGACAAACTTCAGTTTCTGGTGAAGCGTCGAAGTGACTGCCCTAGCCTCGTGTATCCAAGGCCTTCCTAACAAACAGCTGTATGCTGCCCGGATGTCCATGACCTGGAAAGTGACTTGGAACGTGTGAGGACCGATAGTTATGGGAAGGTCAACTTCGTCGATAACTATTTTTCGGGATCCGTCAAATGCTTTGACGATGACCTCACTGCCTCTCATCGAAGATCCTTTAAATGATAGTCGCATTAGAGTGGACTTTGGCATCACGTTTAGAGCTGATCCAGTGTCTACCAGTACGCTGGCTAAAGCATCGTCCTGGCAGTTGACTGTAATATTGAGTTCCATATTACGATTTTGGCCCTCTTCTGGCAGTTCCTCATCACTGAATCCAAAGTTGTTGCAGGAAGTGATGTTGGAGATGATGCTATCGAATTGTCTTATTGTTACATCTTGTTCTACAAAGGCCTGCTCTAAGACTTTCTATAGAGCCTCTCTGTGTTCTTCGGAACTGAGTAAAAGAGACATCACAAAGATTCCTGAAGGAGTTTGCAACAGTTGATCAACGATGTTGTACTCACTCTTTTGGATGAGCTTCAGCATCTCATCATTGCTCTTTGAAAGGTCGGGATCACTGGACTGACCGACTGGTTGATTAGGAACTTCTGTTTGAGGCTCCTTGTCTTTGATGGGTTCTCTAACTCCTCGATTGAAGATTCGACCGCTCTGTATTACTCGACTGATGTCTGCAATATTCACGACGGAGGGTAATGGAACTTCTTTTCCATTCTCAATTATTATCGAACCGCACTTGTAAGGGATAGCTTTATCGGACTTGTACGATACTGGTCCTGGCAGATAGATAACTACAAGAGCCTTTGATTTTTTTGACCATCATAGCCGGCCTTAATGGGTTCGAGGTTTAGAATCCTTCCACCATCGAGAGGAACTCTTGATTCATGGAGTAAAGGGATTGTGGTGCACACATCTTTGGCCACTTATCGTTTAGGGATCAAGACAACTTCTTTGCCTAGATTGGGATGATAGTCTGACATTATGTTAATTGAACTAGAGCCTGAACACGGGTGAATCTCTTTGTAGTCCAACTGACTTTGAAGGGCTGCTCGCACGAGGTAGCAACCTTGATTATTCTCTGAGCAAACTCTACAGCGCTCATAGTTGTGTGGTGGCACCCGGCCACGTCCGCCCTGTATGTAGTGTAACCTTACTAGATATGTTTCCATTGATCGAACATCCCGACTTTGATGCCTAGTAGGGTTCCCGTTAATCATGCTGACTTGTTGTGTGTCTTCATCTAGATATATCAGAAACCACCAGTGGTTTAACAAGTTTAAAGTGTCCTTTGAACGAGTGCACATCCTTGGTCACTCTCACGACATACTTTGCAGTTCTGATAATCATGCGAAGTCAGAAAACCGAGCTGAACTTGTGTAGCGTGTAACTCCACCAAGTGGGTATTCATCAAGCGAATATCAAAGATTTGAATCATATTCACTTTATAATGACTTCTATCGTGGTAATCCTGAATCCGTCCAAGATCCATTTGACGCTGGAGGGCCTCTTGAACAAAAAAGCATCCCTGATCGTTTACCGAGCAGACCAGACAGGTTTTGTAATCGTGTCGTGGCAGATTATGATGTTGGCTTTGCCTTGAGTGCATTGCCACCAAGTTGACATTCATCGTACGGATTTTGTGGTTTTGAATGATGTTGGAATTTGTATAAGTCATGTTGACTTCACGAATTCGGTGATCTTGGATCCATCCGAGATCCATCTGCTCTTGTAGAGCTGACTGCACCACATAACACCCTTGATCGTCCTTAGAGCAGGTATCACACTAGTGATAGTTATGAGACGGTACATGACCATATCCACTTTGTCTGCAATGCATCTTGACCAAGTTGGTTTCCAATAAGAGTACATCGTGAATTTGATAGCTGTGTTTAGACTCTTCCTCTATCAAATTTACCGCAACCTTCTCGTGTTGAGGCAACGGGTTTGTCTGAACGTTTGGATTTGTATCCTTGAAGGATAAGACCCCGCTCCTGACAAGCTTCTGCACATCAGATTTGAAACTGAGACAATTTTCTATGTTATGCCCTAGTCCTCCTTGATGGTAAGGGCAAGTTTGTTCCGCTTTGAACCAAAAAGGAGGATTTTCCGGTACTGTAAGAGGAGACCTGGTTTGGACGTGCCCCTTGACCAGTAGTAATGGAAATAGTTCTGCGTACAACATGGGTATAGGGTCAAACCCTGGTGGTTGCATTGTACGGTTGTTGTTGTATTGAGGACGAGCCTGCTGAAGAGGCTGTTGTGTCCTTTGTTGATATTGTTGTTGATTCAGTTGGCTCTGAGCAACCTGAGGTTGGTACGTTAGAGCAGGCTCAAGGTTGATAGCAGGAGTTACAGCTGCTACTGGTTGGTACCGTCGCCTTTGCTTTCCGATAGAGATATTACCAATATCTTGCTCTTTTTTCTTATGGAGAGCACTATCGTATCTTTTGGTACTGCTTGATGGTCCAACGTCTTTTACTAAACGTCCTTCTCGGACTGCTTCTTCTAGATGAACTCCAATGCCTACCATCTCAGTAAAGTCACTGGGCGCACTGGAGACCATTATGTCGTAGTAAAATGAGCTCAAGGTTTTCAAGAAGATCTTTGTCATCTCTTTTTCCTCAAGAGGTGGACAAATATGGGCGGCAATTTCACGCCATCTCTGAGCATATTCCTTAAACGTTTCTTTGTCTTTCTGTTAAATGGATCTGAGTTGATCTCTGTCTGGTGCCATGTCCAGGTTGTACTTGTATTGTTGAACAAAGGCAGCGCCAAAATCTCAGAAAGTGACGATCTTAGTGCGGTTTAAACCCATGTACCATTTGAGTACGGCACCGGTTAAACTATCTTGGAAATAGTGGATCAGTAGCTATTGGTTCTCTTTCTGAGTTGACATCCTCTAAGCGTACATCACCAAATGACTTTGAGGGCAAGAGTTACCCTTGTACTTTTCAAATTCGGGCACTTTGAACTTGTGCGGAATTTTAACATTGGGGACCAAACAAAGGTCTGCGGTGTCCTTTCCAAATAGATCCTGGTCGCGAATGGCTTGCAGTTCCTTCTGCATCTCCAGGAATTGCTCCTGGAATTCCCTCATTCTGTCGTCCATACTTTCGTTTCCACCAGACGGTATCTGTGGAATCTGTCCTTCTGGGACAGTGTGTACTACGGGTGATGGTATAGTCATTACGGCAGTGAGTCTTGGTGCTTCCCTCTCTCGAAGTTTGTAACCTTTAGGAGTTGCTGTCATGCCCCTTGCATCTTCGCTTTCCCAAAGTTTGTAACCTTCAGGCCCAGCGGTTCCTGTTGCAGTTTCCGGATCTTCCGTGATCGGCAGAATATATCCTTTTGGGATATAGTTAATAGGCATGCCCTAGGGATGATCTTTAGGCATGTTATACCGAGGATCATACTTTTCCACTATGGGCGTTGATGTGATCTCTGAGATCACAGTCCTTTGTATCTGAGCTGCGACCAGAGCTTGCATGTCATTGTGAAGTTTCCTCAGATCTTCTTTCAGAGCGCCGAGTTCTTCTCTCAACTCTCTGTTCTCTTCCTTGAGATTATCCATCTTCTTTTGTCGACTGGCCCGAGTATTGTACGAATGAGACAGTTTGACTCTAGAATCGAGACACAAACGTGAGATTCGTAGGTAAGAAGAATGCGTTATGTGAGAATGATGAATGATATGCAATGATTATATTAATTTTTAAATATTTTTTGTTTAATCAAAGTAAACTTCAACAATTGGATTGCAAATATCATACAATGGGAAACCCCGTTTTATTGAATTCAAAGATTGCGGAAATGGAAATACAGTAATTTACACAGTGCTGTAAAAGGAAATGTCTAAACTTATGGATCCTGAGTCCTCTCTGAGGAGGGCTCAGGTGCTGGTTCTGGTACTTTCCTTTTCTTTGACCGGGGCTCTTGAGTCGTTGTCGGGTTTTCATTCCTTTTCCAAGTGAAAGGAGCGAGCAAATTCCTTTGGTCATCTTGATTCTCTACAACATGTTGCTCTAAAATCTCGATCAGAGCATCTTTGTCTTTTAACAGTTGCTATATTTTCTTACCCTCCACATTGAGAATACGGTATTTGTTCTTCCAAGACTTCTTCTCCTGTTGAACTTTGTTGAGAGTAACCTGAAGTTTTTCCGTATCAGACATAAAATAAAGGGCAGACTCTTTCAACGGAAGAACTTCTTGACGAGGGTAAGGCATCCTCAGCTTGAGAGCTCTAGTTTGTACCCAGTGAAGATAAGGTTCCACAGAGACACAATCCGACTTTCCTAGAGACTCTCTTCCTTTCCTGTGAACATGTTTCCAGGCATGCACTATTTCCGTCTTTAGTGCCCTGTCATTTTCTCCTTCCTTGAAGAAAAGACCTTCCAGATGAACATTATGCGGGACATGTCTCATCGGGTATCCAAATTGACGACGAACTAAAACTAGATGATAATTGATTCCTCCTTTAATTCCTATGAGGGGTACTTTAGGGAAATTTCCACAGCGGTCAATGATTCTGATCCCGTCATAAATCCGATTATACCAATCGATGTCAGAGTTGGTAAGAGACATGATTCTCTGCGACCAACGTAAAGCACTCTTGTGATCCCAAAAAGCAGTAGACTTAGGCAAATGGGAAGTAAACCATTTGTATAGCAGGACAACATGTGATCATTCCTCCGCTATACAAATTCCTTAGGTGTACGGAATGATAAGCATCTGCGAGCAAGGTCGGTACAGGGTTTCCAATCAGAAAAATCTTAATGGCATTGATATCAACAAAGTTATCGATGTTGGGAAACAGAAATAATCCGTAGGTGAGCAAAACAAAGACGCTCTCGAAAGCGGTCACGTTCCCTATGCTAGCAAAGTACAGGGCTTTCTGTACCAAAAACTGGGCTGGAAAACCTTGGATTTCACCCTTAGTGGTCATGTGAGTCCTGACTTCTGACTCATCCAAATAAATTGCTCTTGCAATGGTTTGATCCTTTGGAACTTCTTCCAGTCCAGAAAAGGGAGCTTGGTTAGTGATGGGTAAATCAGTCAAGTGAGAGTACTCCTCCAGTGTTGGTGCAAGTTGATAATCCGGGAATGTAAAACATGGATAGACTGGATCGTAGAACTGAATGAGCGTAGCCAGGATTCCTTCAATTACATGGACCCTTAACAGAGACAGCAGTCCTCTGTACTTAGCTCTGAAAGCATCAGGGTTGGTGATCATCCTTGCCAACCCTCTTAAATCCTCTAGTTTTGGAACCTTTAAGGTGTACTTGTGAGTCCTCCTTCTACCAAAATCCATAATGCAATCTTCTTCTTTTTCTGACATTTGCAATCATTGTCTTAGTTTAATTTGAAAAAGAGAGACTAGAAGAGAAAATTTTCTTTGTTTAAAGTTTTTTTAATGAAATGAATGCAGCACACAAAAACATAGAAAAAACATGGGGTCAAAGGTTCAGTGTCATGAAGTCATGGCTCTACCCATCCCCAAAGGTTGTACTGGTGATTTTTTGTACCTGTCCTCAAAATCATTGACCCCTTTTGGGATAACAACAGCAGGCTGGTTCACCCGAGCGTGCTGCAATATCTTAGAGTAATCTCAAATGAGGGTAGTATCACATGACAACTATTTCCGATAGCTTCCGCACTACAAAAATAGTAACATGGTCTCAGCCTACTAAATCCCCAGTTTCACGGACGCCACAATCGAACAATCTGCTTTCAACAACCGAAGTCGTATAGGCATTGAATCCGCAAAGGGTATCTCCACTGATTTGATGGTCGACCGGGGTCTCTTATTTGGGAGTCACTCCTTGTAAGATTACCCGTCTAGTGCCATCACTTATCATAGGTGTCACTCAAACTTTCCAGACGCGGCATCACCCGCAGTCCCATTAGCAGAAAAATAAACACGGATATCAAGTAGGAAAAGCGATATATATATATATATATATTCCTAAAACTAACATCCTAGACCTCTTAAGAGCTATAATCCTAGTCCTAACAAATAAAATGACTCCCCAGCAGAGTCGCCATTTTACTGTAGCGAGCGATTTTTGTCGGTGACGCAACCACCTTATCGATGGGTTTTCCTCACCGTAATGGTAGGAGGGGGTGCTACTTTCTGATTTCTTATTTATCCCATGAAGCTGGAAGGGAAAGGGAAGCTATCTAAAACTAACCTTGCACGCGGATGTTTAACTGAACAAACGCTTAAATGAGATTCAGGGAGTCGGGGTCAGGTTATACAATGGGGAGTTGTCAGTTACCCATCCTATATGTGGTTATCCACAGAATATTAGCTTTAGGTTTCGCTTTATACTTGATGGTGTTTATCCTTTAATGGGTTGGGAAAGTTTCTTGGGAAGTATGAGTGAGTGAGTTTTTGTTGATGTTCAAGTGTTTTTGGTAAGGTACTAGACCTAAGTTTTGATTGATATGAAGGTACTGGACCTAGAGTTTTTGATTAGTATGCTCACTAAGATTTTGCAATCTTATGCCTACGTATTCCCGTTTAAAAGAAACAGAGAAATCAGAGCAATCGTAGTTCCTCCTATTATAAAGGAGGAAAAAGATGTTTTGGTGTCTTGTTCAAAGCCCAAGATTGAAGCTAAAAGATTTTGACTGAGAGAGAATTTGTCATCTCTAAAGAGGGATTGTTGATTTTTTGTGTGCCTTGATCAAAGCCCAAGGTTGAAGTTAAGAGGTTGATTGACTCCACTGGGGGAATCCTTACCCAAAGCCTAAGAGGAGGCTGGATAAGACCGACTCAACAAGAGAGTGTATATATTGGTGTCTTGTACAAAGCCCAAGATTGAGGCAAAAAAGAGACTGAATCTTTGGGGATATCATTATACAAAGCCTAAGAGGAGGCTGGAAGTTTGACTTTTCCATGGAAAATGTTTTATCTATCTTGTACAAAGCCCAATATTGAGGCTCAAAGGGTTTTTGACTCCGTCGAGGAGATTTGTACGTGTCTTGTACAAAGCCTAAGATTGAGGCTGAAATGAGTTTGACTCTGTTTAGGGAATTATTTCTCAAAGCCTAAAGAAGGCTAGGAGGAATTGACTTTGCTGGGGAAGATATTTGTCCCTAGATTGAGGCAAAAAAGGTTGACTCAACAAGAAAGTCTGAACAGGTGAGTTGACTCAACAAGAGAGTCTGAACAGTGATGGACTCAACTAGAGAGTCCGAAAAGGTGATTGACTCAACAAGAGAGTCTGGAAGTTGATTGACTCAACAAGAGAGTCTGAAAAGGTTAAATCCGCTAGGGAGAATCATTGCACAAAGCCTAAGAGGAGGCTACCTGTGCTGAGGAAATGCCATTATACAAAGCCTAAGCGGAGGCTATCTTCTGCTGGGAATTATTGAGATCCATAGGCAGGTCCAAATGGGGAATCAACCCTTGCTGAGGATTACAGAAGAGTTGAGGTATCAGGAACCTTGAGGTTCTGATTTGGGATAATGTTATTCTGATGATAAACTAAACCTGGCTTGGGGATTTTTAGGAGAGAGTCTGGGTTTTAGAACCCATGGATTATAACTCTACTAGAGATTCATCCAGAGTGATCGGGGTTTCTTCCTATGTTTGTAGGGAACTTGAGAATGTCTTTGAGACTCAAGGTTAGACTGTCCGAGTCTACTGGTGTGGAAGAGTTTTATCTTTTGTATGATGCCCAAAAGGAGACAGGTGTTTTAAGGGGTGAGAATCAACCCTAGATTGGTCTGAGGCTTGACACTGGAAATACTGCTCTAGCAAAGGATGACTAAGTTATGTCTTATACCTTTAAGAGGTTGTCAGGGTCCTTGTATTAAGCCTAAGAGAAGGCCTGAGAACTTCAAAGAAGCCGGAGAGTCCTTGTACAAAGCCCAAGAGGAGGCGGGGATGCTTTTAGGAAGCCTGTGGGTCCCAAACCAAGAAAAGTTCAAGAAATGCTATTCACTGATCGCGACTTTGTGTATTGGTTGGATTACTGCTGCAAGTATACAGCTTATCGCGTAGTTTTAAAAGATTATCGAACCCACAGGGACTAATAATCAACCTAGAGTGATCAATTATTGCGGTGCAAAGCTAAGGCTAGATTTGGCTGTAAAAGAAATTTGGTTTTTAACGGGATTTGAAAACAATAATAAAGACGAGACCGGAGAATGATTTCCGTGTTCCTTGGGGACTCCGTAAAATCCGGGTGTTAACAAAGGTTTCGAAGTTGATCTGTAGGAGATACCGGTTTAAAGGCTCGATCTCACGCTCTCGCGGTCTTAACCACGCCACGCCTAATGACCCCAAGATTTTGCTCTCGCTCGCTCGGTAATTAAAAGACGCGCTTTGAAAACTAACATAACCTAAATGAGGCCCTAAAGCGCTCTCGCTGCATTTAGGCTCAATTTCCGGTGCCTACTATCCAGCGATTACCTCAAACTCTCGTTCTATCAGACACGCCTTGGTGCGTTTCTCACTCTCGTTACAAAACGCTGTTAGCCAGTCCCTCGCTCTCACGACAGGACTGCCTAAATTCAGATTAGACACCAAAACCAGAATTTTAAAACCATTAAATTAAATACCGATGGTTCTACAGACTCCCGTCAAAACGACGGTCCTCAATCTACGGACTCGTGCAAATCTACCCAGACATATTTAAACCTAATACTAACGCGTTGACATTTCTGAATTTTAAGGCATACATGTTGATTAATTTTAATAAAGTTCAGACTTACGATTTATTAGTAAAACAAATTATATTGCATACAAGTACAAATAAATAATGCAGTGATATAAACGGAATGTAAATAACCTGAAATGCAAAGAAATTAAACAGAAAGTAAATCTTCTATTAATTGAAATCGATCCAAGTGTACATCAGCAACACAGAATGAAAAGAAAATACAGCAGTTGTATCAATCTCTCGGTGCGAGTGATTGATACTTTGGAAAGTAATTTAAGTAGGTAGGCTAACGAGAATTCTGCAGCGCTTCCGCGGGGTTCTTGGATTCTAAATGCAGACCTCTGATGGTCTATTTATAGGAAGAAGTTGGCTCCAAGAACACATTTTCTAATTTGAACTTTAACTTGCAAAACTGCCATAACTGCCTCTAGAAACTGCTTCCGCGAACCAACGGCGACCGCCGTAGGCATAATGGCGAACGCCATTCAGTTGAATTTGAATTTCCCTCTTTTTTTTTGCTATGGCGAGCGCCATTCCTTTTACACTGGGAAGATGGCGAGCGCCATTCAGTTTAGGCTAGGGCAGAATTGTGCATTTTCTACACTTTTTCTTCTCTTTTAGCTCAGTTCTTGTTCTTTCCTTCTATAGGGCTGATATAGGACCTGTCAAGGGAAAATGAAAGAAAACATAAGTAACTGATGCATAAAACGATAACGATTCGATAAAAATACAATTAGACATGCACGAATTGAATCGAAATAAACGATACGAAATCGACTCATCAAACTCCCCTACACTAAGACTTTTACTTGTCCCCAAGCAAACTCCGAATGTAATAAAACAGTAAGCATGATGTTCGACTCTTAGGCACGAGAAAAACAATCTAAGCACAAGGTTGCTAGGCTAAAGTAAAACGGATAGGTACTGGATAGTGAAAACAAGGATACCGTAACGACACGACTCCACAAAAGCGGACGAATACTCTCTTCCTATGCAATACCAATTCAAATCATGAAATTATAACTAGACCTATATCCTTTATCTTATTTCACCTCTTTTTCATTCGAGCGCAATCACATTAAGCCCGTTATCCATTGTACTTACTTGGTAAGTGAATCTGTTAGTGTATTATGATCTCTTATTCAACAATTTTTTTTCCGCACATTATGCTTTCTTTTGCTTGCGAATTTCAAGAGTCCGAACCTTTAGGCTAGTTATATTTCTAAACATACCTATCTTTGATAGGGCCACAAAGTTTATAGCAATCAGGAAATCCCTGCAGTCTTGCATTCTCTCGGATACTGAGAACTATGTCTTGTTCAGGGTGGAGAATGACCTAAAAATGAATAACTTGGAATTGAGAAAATGCTCGATTTCATAAGTAACTAGTTACCAAATATAATGTACACAACTTTAAGTAATTACCTGGTTGTGAGGTTCCGCCCTTGTCACAACTGTACGGAGAATGTTGTTAACCTTTTGAAATTTTCTGGTGGGATTTTGGGCCGTTATGCCATAGGGCTTCTTGTGGCCATGAAGACGGAAATGGTAAACATAGGAATGCGACTAGAAGACGGAGTCCGGACAGGACGTCTAACCAAAGAAGTTGGATCTTCGAGTGGAACCAAAAAGTATGGAAGTGGGTTCCCCAAGAAGAAAGAACATGACGCCAAACCCTTCACGCGAAATTTGGAAGGAGGAAAGGCGTCCTTGGGGGGAAAATTATTATTATGTTTTCCTACGAGCATACGAAAAAATTAAATAAATTTACCTATGTATACTATCATTATTTTTGAGAAACTAAGTTAGGATATGACTTACACCTAGATTACAGTGTCGATATGCAAATTGTTCAGAATGTCTTATAAGAGAAGCTTCACTCCCTCCATATATACCACCAAAATGTTAGATTTGAAAGAAGAAAATGTCTAAAATGAATTTCATTTTTTATTCTAATTCAAAATTAATTACTCTCATTGTCTTGTATATGTATATATATATATATGGGGAAAATTATTATTATGTTTTCCTACGAGCATACGAAAAAATTAAATAAATTTATTTAATTGATCAGCATGAAGGGATAAACCATGCGTTTTAACTGAAAAACCATGCGTTTTAATTGACAAACCATGCGTTTTAACACAAAAAGTCATTAATTCATCTTCAGTGCTACCTTTTCCTTTTTTTCTTGCAAAACATCTATCTAACAATTAGTAGCAACCACTGAGACACCTCATGTCTTGGTCGTGTTGAGACACCTCAACAAAAATGACTGTGTTAAGAAATTGTGAATACAGTTGTGACAAGGGCGGATCCTCACAACCAGGTAATTACTGAGCTAAAGTTGAAAGAGCAAGAGAATTTGGGTACTTGAATGGGAGAGTAATTTGTATCTGAGGCCAAGAGCCACGAGAACAACCACTGCATTCCCAGCTTGCATATACCTGGATTTAGAAAAGAACCATTGAGTGCCAAGTTATACTTATAATATAAAAGATTACATTTAGTAATATTTCTAAACATACCTCTCTTTGATAGGGCCACAAAGTTTATAGCAATCAGGAAATCCCTGCAGTCTTGCATTCTCTCGGATACTGAGAACTATGTCTTGTTCAGGGTGGAGAATGACCTAAAAATGAATAACTTGGAATTGAGAAAATGCTCGATTTCATAAGTAACTAGTTACCAAATATAATGTACACAACTTTAAGTAATTACCTGGTTGTGAGGTTCCGCCCTTGTCACAACTGTACGGAGAATGTTGTTAACCTTTTGAAACTTTCTGGTGGGATTTTGGGCCGTTATGCCATAGGGCTTCTTGTGGCCATGAAGACGGAAATGGTAAACATGGGAATGCGAATAGAAGACGGAGTCCGGACAGGACATCTAACCAAAGAAGTTGGATCTTCGAGTGGAACCAAAAAGTATGGAAGTGGGTTCCCCAAGAAGAAAGAACATGACGCCAAACCCTTCACGCGAAATTTGGAAGGAGGAAAGGCGTCCTTGGGGGGAAAATTATTATTATGTTTTCCTACGAGCATACGAAAAAATTAAATAAATTTATTTAATTTACCTATGTATACTATCATTATTTTTGAGAAACTAAGTTAGGATATGACTTACACCTAGATTACAGTGTCGATATGTAAATTGTTCAGAATGTCTTATAAGAGAAGCTTCACTCCCTCCATATATACCACCAAAATGTTAGATTTGAAGGAAGAAAATGTCTAAAATGAATTTCATTTTTTATTCTAATTCAAAATTAATTACTCTCATTGTCTTGTATATGTATATATATATATATATATGGGGAAAATTATTATTATGTTTTCCTACGAGCATACGAAAAAATTAAATAAATTTATTTAATTGATCAGCATGAAGGGATAAACCATGCGTTTTAACTGAAAAACCATGCGTTTTAATTGACAAACCATGCGTTTTAACACAAAATGTCATTAATTCATCTTCAGTGCTAACTTTTCCTTTTTTTCTTGCAAAACATCTATCTAACAATTAGTAGCAACCACTGAGACACCTCATGTCTTGGTCGTGTTGATACACCTCAACAAAAATGATCGTGTTAAGAAATTGTGAATACAGTTGTGACAAGGGCGGATCCTCACAACCAGGTAATTACTGAGCTAAAGTTGAAAGAGCAAGAGAATTTAGGTACTTGAATGGGAGAGTAATTTGTATCTGAGGCCAAGAGCCACGAGAACGACCACTGCATTCCCAGCTTGCATATACCTGGATTTAGAAAAGAACCATTGAGTGCCAAGTTATACTTATAATATAAAAGATTACATTTAGTAATATTTCTAAACATACCTCTCTTTGATAGGGCCACAAAGTTTATAGCAATCAGGAAATCCCTGCAGTCTTGCATTCTCTCGGATACTGAGAACTATGTCTTGTTCAGGGTGGAGAATGACCTAAAAATGAATAACTTGGAATTGAGAAAATGCTCGATTTCATAAGTAACTAGTTACCAAATATAATGTACACAACTTTAAGTAATTACCTGGTTGTGAGGTTCCGCCCTTGTCACAACTGTACGGAGAATGTTGTTAACCTTTTGAAACTTTCTGGTGGGTTTTTGGGCCGTTATGCCATAGGGCTTCTTGTGGCCATGAAGACGAAAATGGTAAACATGGGAATGCGACTAGAAGACGGAGTCCGGACAGGACGTCTAACCAAAGAAGTTGGATCTTCGAGTGGAACCAAAAAGTATGGAAGTGGGTTCCCCAAGAAGAAAGAACATGACGCCAAACCCTTCACGCGAAATTTGGAAGGAGGAAAGGCGTCCTTGGGGGGAAAACTATTATTATGTTTTCCTACGAGCATACGAAAAAATTAAATAAATTTATTTAATTTACCTATGTATACTATCATTATTTTTGAGAAAGTAAGTTAGGATATGACTTACACCTAGATTACAGTGTCGATATGCAAATTGTTCAGAATGTCTTATAAGAGAAGCTTCACTCCCTCCATATATACCACCAAAATGTTAGATTTGAAAGAAGAAAATGTCTAAAATGAATTTCATTTTTTATTCTAATTCAAAATTAATTACTCTCATTGTCTTGTATATGTATATATATATATATATATATATATATATATGGGGAAAATTATTATTATGTTTTCCTACGAGCATACGAAAAAATTAAATAAATTTATTTAATTGAACAGCATGAAGGGAAAAACCATGTGATTTAACTGAAAAACCATGCGTTTTATTTGAAAACCCATGCGTTTTAACACAAAAAGTCATTAATTCATCTTCAGTGCTAACTTTTCCTTTTTTTCTTGCAAAACATCTATCTAACAATTAGTAGCAACCACTGAGACACCTCATGTCTTGGTCGTGTTGAGACACCTCAACAAAAATGATCGTGTTAAGAAATTGTGAATACAGTTGTGACAAGGGCGGATCCTCACAACCCGGTAATTACTGAGCTAAAGTTGAAAGAGCAAGAGAATTTGGGTACTTGAATGGGAGAGTAATTTGTATCTGAGGCCAAGAGCCACGAGAACAACCACTGCATTCCCAGCTTGCATATACCTGGATTTAGAAAAGAACCATTGAGTGCCAAGTTATACTTATAATATAAAAGATTACATTTAGTAATATTTCTAAACATACCTCTCTTTGATAGGGCCACAAAGTTTATAGCAATCAGGAAATCCCTGCAGTCTTGCATTCTCTCGGATACTGAGAACCATGTCTTGTTCAGGGTGGAGAATGACCTAAAAATGAATAACTTGGAATTGAGAAAATGCTCGATTTCATAAGTAACTAGTTACCAAATATAATGTACACAACTTTAAGTAATTACCTGGTTGTGAGGTTCCGCCATTGTCACAATTGTACGGAGAATGTTGTTAACCTTTTGAAACTTTCTGGTGGGATTTTGGGCCGTTATGCCATAGGGCTTCTTGTGGCCATGAAGACGGAAATGGTAAACATGGGAATGCGACTAGAAGACGGAGTCCGGACAGGACGTCTAACCAAAGAAGATGGATCTTCGAGTGGAACCAAAAAGTATGGAAGTGGGTTCCCCAAGAAGAAAGAACATGACGCCAAACCCTTCACGCGAAATTTGGAAGAAGGAAAGGCGTCCTTGGGGGGAAAATTATTATTATGTTTTCCTACGAGCATACGAAAAAATTAAATAAATTTACCTATGTATACTATCATTATTTTTGAGAAACTAAGTTAGGATATGACGTACACCTAGATTACAGTGTCGATATGCAAATTGTTCAGAATGTCTTATAAGAGAAGCTTCACTCCCTCCATATATACCACCAAAATGTTAGATTTGAAAGAAGAAAATGTCTAAAATGAATTTCATTTTTTATTCTAATTCAAAATTAATTACTCTCATTGTCTTGTATATGTATATATATATATATATGGGGAAAATTATTATTACGTTTTCCTACGAGCATACGAAAAAATTAAATAAATTTATTTAATTGATCAGCATGAAGGGATAAACCATGCGTTTTAACTGAAAAACCATGCGTTTTAATTGACAAACCATGCGTTTTAACACAAAAAGTCATTAATTCATCTTCAGTGCTACCTTTTCCTTTTTTTCTTGCAAAACATCTATCTAACAATTAGTAGCAACCACTGAGACACCTCATGTCTTGGTCGTGTTGAGACACCTCAACAAAAATGATCGTGTTAAGAAATTGTGAATACAGTTGTGACAAGGGCGGATCCTCACAACCAGGTAATTACTGAGCTAAAGTTGAAAGAGCAAGAGAATTTGGGTACTTGAATGGGAGAGTAATTTGTATCTGAGGCCAAGAGCCACGAGAACAACCACTGCATTCCCAGCTTGCATATACCTGGATTTAGAAAAGAACCATTGAGTGCCAAGTTATACTTATAATATAAAAGATTACATTTAGTAATATTTCTAAACATACCTCTCTTTGATAGGGCCACAAAGTTTATAGCAATCAGGAAATCCCTGCAGTCTTGCATTCTCTCGGATACTGAGAACTATGTCTTGTTCAGGGTGGAGAATGACCTAAAAATGAATAACTTGGAATTGAGAAAATGCTCGATTTCATAAGTAACTAGTTACCAAATATAATGTACACAACTTTAAGTAATTACCTGGTTGTGAGGTTCCGCCCTTGTCACAACTGTACGGAGAATGTTGTTAACCTTTTGAAACTTTCTGGTGGGATTTTGGGCCGTTATGCCATAGGACTTCTTGTGGCCATGAAGACGGAAATGGTAAACATGGGAATGCGACTAGAAGACGGAGTCCGGACAGGACGTCTAACCAAAGAAGTTGGATCTTCGAGTGGAACCAAAAAGTATGGAAGTGGGTTCCCCAAGAAGAAAGAACATGACGCCAAACCCTTCACGCGAAATTTGGACGGAGGAAAGGCGTCCTTGGGGGGGAAATTATTATTATGTTTTCCTACGAGCATACGAAAAAATTAAATAAATTTATTTAATTTACCTATGTATACTATCATTATTTTTGAGAAACTAAGTTAGGATATGACTTACACCTAGATTACAGTGTCTATATGTAAATTGTTCAGAATGTCTTATAAGAGAAGCTTCACTCCCTCCATATATACCACCAAAATGTTAGATTTGAAGGAAGAAAATGTCTAAAATGAATTTCATTTTTTATTCTAATTCAAAATTAATTACTCTCATTGTCTTGTATATGTATATATATATATATATATATGGGGAAAATTATTATTATGTTTTCCTACGAGCATACGAAAAAATTAAATAAATTTATTTAATTGATCAGCATGAAGGGATAAACCATGCGTTTTAACTGAAAAACCATGCGTTTTATTTGACAAACCATGCGTTTTAACACAAAATGTCATTAATTCATCTTCAGTGCTAACTTTTCCTTTTTTTCTTGCAAAACATCTATCTAACAATTAGTAGCAACCACTGAGACACCTCATGTCTTGGTCGTGTTGATACACCTCAACAAAAATGATCGTGTTAAGAAATTGTGAATACAGTTGTGACAAGGGCGGATCCTCACAACCAGGTAATTACTGAGCTAAAGTTGAAAGAGCAAGAGAATTTGGGTACTTGAATGGGAGAGTAATTTGTATCTGAGGCCAAGAGCCACAAGAACAACCACTGCATTCCCAGCTTGCATATACCTGGATTTAGAAAAGAACCATTGAGTGCCAAGTTATACTTATAATATAAAAGATTACATTTAGTAATATTTCTAAACATACCTCTCTTTGATAGGGCCACAAAGTTTATAGCAATCAGGAAATCCCTGCAGTCTTGCATTCTCTCGGATACTGAGAACTATGTCTTGTTCAGGGTGGAGAATGACCTAAAAATGAATAACTTGGAATTGAGAAAATGCTCGATTTCATAAGTAACTAGTTACCAAATATAATGTACACAACTTTAAGTAATTACCTGGTTGTGAGGTTCCGCCCTTGTAACAACTGTACGGAGAATGTTGTTAACCTTTTGAAACTTTCTGGTGGGTTTTTGGGCCGTTATGCCATAGGGCTTCTTGTGGCCATGAAGATGGAAATGGTAAACATGGGAATGCGACTAGAAGACGGAGTCCGGACAGGACGTCTAACCAAAGAAGTTGGATCTTCGAGTGGAACCAAAAATTATGGAAGTGGGTTCCCCAAGAAGAAAGAACATGACGCCAAACCCTTCACGCGAAATTTGGAAGGAGGAAAGGCATCCTTGGGGGGGAAATTATTATTATGTTTTCCTACGAGCATACGAAAAAATTAAATAAATTTATTTAATTTACCTATGTATACTATCATTATTTTTGAGAAACTAAGTTAGGATATGACTTACACCTAGATTACAGTGTCGATATGTAAATTGTTCAGAATGTCTTATAAGAGAAGCTTCACTCCCTCCATATATACCACCAAAATGTTAGATTTGAAGGAAGAAAATGTCTAAAATGAATTTCATTTTTTATTCTAATTCAAAATTAATTACTCTCATTGTCTTGTATATGTATATATATATATATATATGGGGAAAATTATTATTATGTTTTCCTACGAGCATACGAAAAAATTAAATAAATTTATTTAATTGATCAGCATGAAGGGATAAACCATGCGTTTTAACTGAAAAACCATGCGTTTTAATTGACAAACCATGCGTTTTAACACAAAATGTCATTAATTCATCTTCAGTGCTAACTTTTCCTTTTTTTCTTGCAAAACATCTATCTAACAATTAGTAGCAACCACTGAGACACCTCATGTCTTGGTCGTGTTGATACACCTCAACAAAAATGATCGTGTTAAGAAATTGTGAATACAGTTGTGACAAGGGCGGATCCTCACAACCAGGTAATTACTGAGCTAAAGTTGAAAGAGCAAGAGAATTTGGGTACTTGAATGGGAGAGTAATTTGTATCTGAGGCCAAGAGCCACGAGAACAACCACTGCATTCCCAGCTTGCATATACCTGGATTTAGAAAAGAACCATTGAGTGCCAAGTTATACTTATAATATAAAAGATTACATTTAGTAATATTTCTAAACATACCTCTCTTTGATAGGGCCACAAAGTTTATAGCAATCAGGAAATCCCTGCAGTCTTGCATTCTCTCGGATACTGAGAACTATGTCTTGTTCAGGGTGGAGAATGACCTAAAAATGAATAACTTGGAATTGAGAAAATGCTCGATTTCATAAGTAACTAGTTACCAAATATAATGTACACAACTTTAAGTAATTACCTGGTTGTGAGGTTCCGCCCTTGTCACAACTGTACGGAGAATGTTGTTAACCTTTTGAAACTTTCTGGTGGGATTTTGGGCCGTTATGCCATAGGGCTTCTTGTGGCCATTAAGACGGAAATGGTAAACATGGGAATGCGACTAGAAGACGGAGTCCGGACAGGACGTCTAACCAAAGAAGTTGGATCTTCGAGTGGAACCAAAAAGTATGGAAGTGGGTTCCCCAAGAAGAAAGAACATGACGCCAAACCCTTCACGCGAAATTTGGAAGGAGGAAAGGCGTCCTTGGGGGGAAAACTATTATTATGTTTTCCTACGAGCATACGAAAAAATTAAATAAATTTATTTAATTTACCTATGTATACTATCATTATTTTTGAGAAAGTAAGTTAGGATATGACTTACACCTAGATTACAGTGTCGATATGCAAATTGTTCAGAATGTCTTATAAGAGAAGCTTCACTCCCTCCATATATACCACCAAAATGTTAGATTTGAAAGAAGAAAATGTCTAAAATGAATTTCATTTTTTATTCTAATTCAAAATTAATTACTCTCATTGTCTTGTATATGTATATATATATATATATATATATATATATATATATATGGGGAAAATTATTATTATGTTTTCCTACGAGCATACGAAAAAATTAAATAAATTTATTTAATTGACCAGCATGAAGGGAAAAACCATGTGATTTAACTGAAAAACCATGCGTTTTATTTGAAAACCCATGCGTTTTAACACAAAAAGTCATTAATTCATCTTCAGTGCTAACTTTTCCTTTTTTTCTTGCAAAACATCTATCTAACAATTAGTAGCAACCACTGAGACACCTCATGTCTTGGTCGTGTTGAGACACCTCAACAAAAATGATCGTGTTAAGAAATTGTGAATACAGTTGTGACAAGGGCGGATCCTCACAACCAGGTAATTACTGAGCTAAAGTTGAAAGAGCAAGAGAATTTGGGTACTTGAATGGGAGAGTAATTTGTATCTGAGGCCAAGAGCCACGAGAACAACCACTGCATTCCCAGCTTGCATATACCTGGATTTAGAAAAGAACCATTGAGTGCCAAGTTATACTTATAATATAAAAGATTATATTTAGTAATATTTCTAAACATACCTCTCTTTGATAGGGCCACAAAGTTTATAGCAATCAGGAAATCCCTGCAGTCTTGCATTCTCTCGGATACTGAGAACTATGTCTTGTTCAGGGTGGAGAATGACCTAAAAATGAATAACTTGGAATTGAGAAAATGCTCGATTTCATAAGTAACTAGTTACCAAATATAATGTACACAACTTTAAGTAATTACCTGGTTGTGAGGTTCCGCCCTTGTCACAACTGTACGGAGAATGTTGTTAACCTTTTGAAACTTTCTGGTGGGATTTTGGGCCGTTATGCCACAGGGCTTCTTGTGGCCATGAAGACGGAAATGGTAAACATGGGAATGCGACTAGAAGACGGAGTCCGGACAGGACGTCTAACCAAAGAAGTTGGATCTTCGAGTGGAACCAAAAAGTATGGAAGTGGGTTCCCCAAGAAGAAAGAACATGACGCCAAACCCTTCACGCGAAATTTGGAAGGAGGAAAGGCGTCCTTGGGGGGAAAATTATTATTATGTTTTCCTACGAGCATACGAAAAAATTAAATAAATTTATTTAATTTACCTATGTATACTATCATTATTTTTGAGAAACTAAGTTAGGATATGACTTACACCTAGATTACAGTGTCGATATGTAAATTGTTCAGAATGTCTTATAAGAGAAGCTTCACTCCCTCCATATATACCACCAAAATGTTAGATTTGAAGGAAGAAAATGTCTAAAATGAATTTCATTTTTTATTCTAATTCAAAATTAATTACTCTCATTGTCTTGTATATGTATATATATATATATGGGGAAAATTATTATTATGTTTTCCTACGAGCATACGAAAAAATTAAATAAATTTATTTAATTGATCAGCATGAAGGGATAAACCATGCGTTTTAACTGAAAAACCATGCGTTTTAATTGACAAACCATGCGTTTTAACACAAAATGTCATTAATTCATCTTCAGTGCTAACTTTTCCTTTTTTTCTTGCAAAACATCTATCTAACAATTAGTAGCAACCACTGAGACACCTCATGTCTTGGTCGTGTTGATACACCTCAACAAAAATGATCGTGTTAAGAAATTGTGAATACAGTTGTGACAAGGGCTGATCCTCACAACCAGGTAATTACTGAGCTAAAGTTGAAAGAGCAAGAGAATTTGGGTACTTGAATGGGAGAGTAATTTGTATCTGAGGCCAAGAGCCACGAGAACAACCACTGCATTCCCAGCTTGCATATACCTGGATTTAGAAAAGAACCATTGAGTGCCAAGTTATACTTATAATATAAAAGATTACATTTAGTAATATTTCTAAACATACCTCTCTTTGATAGGGCCACAAAGTTTATAGCAATCAGGAAATCTCTGCAGTCTTGCATTCTCTCGGATACTGAGAACTATGTCTTGTTCAGGGTGGAGAATGACCTAAAAATGAATAACTTGGAATTGAGAAAATGCTCGATTTCATAAGTAACTAGTTACCAAATATAATGTACACAACTTTAAGTAATTACCTGGTTGTGAGGTTCCGCCCTTGTCACAATTGTACGGAGAATGTTGTTAACCTTTTGAGACTTTCTGGTGGGTTTTTGGGCCGTTATGCCATAGGGCTTCTTGTGGCCATGAAGACGAAAATGGTAAACATGGGAATGCGACTAGAAGACGGAGTCCGGACAGGACGTCTAACCAAAGAAGTTGGATCTTCGAGTGGAACCCAAAAGTATGGAAGTGGGTTCCCCAAGAAGAAAGAACATGACGCCAAACCCTTCACGCGAAATTTGGAAGGAGGAAAGGCGTCCTTGGGGGGAAAACTATTATTATGTTTTCCTACGAGCATACGAAAAAATTAAATAAATTTATTTAATTTACCTATGTATACTATCATTATTTTTGAGAAAGTAAGTTAGGATATGACTTACACCTAGATTACAGTGTCGATATGCAAATTGTTCAGAATGTCTTATAAGAGAAGCTTCACTCCCTCCATATATACCACCAAAATGTTAGATTTGAAAGAAGAAAATGTCTAAAATGAATTTCATTTTTTATTCTAATTCAAAATTAATTACTCTCATTGTCTTGTATATGTATATATATATATATATATATATATATATATATATATATATATGGGGAAAATTATTATTATGTTTTCCTACGAGCATACGAAAAAATTAAATAAATTTATTTAATTGACCAGCATGAAGGGAAAAACCATGTGATTTAACTGAAAAACCATGCGTTTTATTTGAAAACCCATGCGTTTTAACACAAAAAGTCATTAATTCATCTTCAGTGCTAACTTTTCCTTTTTTTCTTGCAAAACATCTATCTAACAATTAGTAGCAACCACTGAGACACCTCATGTCTTGGTCGTGTTGAGACACCTCAACAAAAATGATCGTGTTAAGAAATTGTGAATACAGTTGTGACAAGGGCGGATCCTCACAACCAGGTAATTACTGAGCTAAAGTTGAAAGAGCAAGAGAATTTGGGTACTTGAATGGGAGAGTAATTTGTATCTGAGGCCAAGAGCCACGAGAACAACCACTGCATTCCCAGCTTGCATATACCTGGATTTAGAAAAGAACCATTGAGTGCCAAGTTATACTTATAATATAAAAGATTATATTTAGTAATATTTCTAAACATACCTCTCTTTGATAGGGCCACAAAGTTTATAGCAATCAGGAAATCCCTGCAGTCTTGCATTCTCTCGGATACTGAGAACTATGTCTTGTTCAGGGTGGAGAATGACCTAAAAATGAATAACTTGGAATTGAGAAAATGCTCGATTTCATAAGTAACTAGTTACCAAATATAATGTACACAACTTTAAGTAATTACCTGGTTGTGAGGTTCCGCCCTTGTCACAACTGTACGGAGAATGTTGTTAACCTTTTGAAACTTTCTGGTGGGATTTTGGGCCGTTATGCCACAGGGCTTCTTGTGGCCATGAAGACGGAAATGGTAAACATGGGAATGCGACTAGAAGACGGAGTCCGGACAGGACGTCTAACCAAAGAAGTTGGATCTTCGAGTGGAACCCAAAAGTATGGAAGTGGGTTCCCCAAGAAGAAAGAACATGACGCCAAACCCTTCACGCGAAATTTGGAAGGAGGAAAGGCGTCCTTGGGGGGAAAACTATTATTATGTTTTCCTACGAGCATACGAAAAAATTAAATAAATTTATTTAATTTACCTATGTATACTATCATTATTTTTGAGAAAGTAAGTTAGGATATGACTTACACCTAGATTACAGTGTCGATATGCAAATTGTTCAGAATGTCTTATAAGAGAAGCTTCACTCCCTCCATATATACCACCAAAATGTTAGATTTGAAAGAAGAAAATGTCTAAAATGAATTTCATTTTTTATTCTAATTCAAAATTAATTACTCTCATTGTCTTGTATATGTATATATATATATATATATATATATATATATATATGGGGAAAATTATTATTATGTTTTCCTACGAGCATACGAAAAAATTAAATAAATTTATTTAATTGACCAGCATGAAGGGAAAAACCATGTGATTTAACTGAAAAACCATGCGTTTTATTTGAAAACCCATGCGTTTTAACACAAAAAGTCATTAATTCATCTTCAGTGCTAACTTTTCCTTTTTTTCTTGCAAAACATCTATCTAACAATTAGTAGCAACCACTGAGACACCTCATGTCTTGGTCGTGTTGAGACACCTCAACAAAAATGATCGTGTTAAGAAATTGTGAATACAGTTGTGACAAGGGCGGATCCTCACAACCAGGTAATTACTGAGCTAAAGTTGAAAGAGCAAGAGAATTTGGGTACTTGAATGGGAGAGTAATTTGTATCTGAGGCCAAGAGCCACGAGAACAACCACTGCATTCCCAGCTTGCATATACCTGGATTTAGAAAAGAACCATTGAGTGCCAAGTTATACTTATAATATAAAAGATTATATTTAGTAATATTTCTAAACATACCTCTCTTTGATAGGGCCACAAAGTTTATAGCAATCAGGAAATCCCTGCAGTCTTGCATTCTCTCGGATACTGAGAACTATGTCTTGTTCAGGGTGGAGAATGACCTAAAAATGAATAACTTGGAATTGAGAAAATGCTCGATTTCATAAGTAACTAGTTACCAAATATAATGTACACAACTTTAAGTAATTACCTGGTTGTGAGGTTCCGCCCTTGTCACAACTGTACGGAGAATGTTGTTAACCTTTTGAAACTTTCTGGTGGGTTTTTGGGCCGTTATGCCATAGGGCTTCTTGTGGCCATGAAGACGAAAATGGTAAACATGGGAATGCGACTAGAAGACGGAGTCCGGACAGGACGTCTAACCAAAGAAGTTGGATCTTCGAGTGGAACCAAAAAGTATGGAAGTGGGTTCCCCAAGAAGAAAGAACATGACGCCAAACCCTTCACGCGAAATTTGGAAGGAGGAAAGGCGTCCTTGGGGGGAAAACTATTATTATGTTTTCCTACGAGCATACGAAAAAATTAAATAAATTTATTTAATTTACCTATGTATACTATCATTATTTTTGAGAAAGTAAGTTAGGATATGACTTACACCTAGATTACAGTGTCGATATGCAAATTGTTCAGAATGTCTTATAAGAGAAGCTTCACTCCCTCCATATATACCACCAAAATGTTAGATTTGAAAGAAGAAAATGTCTAAAATGAATTTCATTTTTTATTCTAATTCAAAATTAATTACTCTCATTGTCTTGTATATGTATATATATATATATATATATATATATATATGGGGAAAATTATTATTATGTTTTCCTACGAGCATACGAAAAAATTAAATAAATTTATTTAATTGAACAGCATGAAGGGAAAAACCATGTGATTTAACTGAAAAACCATGCGTTTTATTTGAAAACCCATGCGTTTTAACACAAAAAGTCATTAATTCATCTTCAGTGCTAACTTTTCCTTTTTTTCTTGCAAAACATCTATCTAACAATTAGTAGCAACCACTGAGACACCTCATGTCTTGGTCGTGTTGAGACACCTCAACAAAAATGATCGTGTTAAGAAATTGTGAATACAGTTGTGACAAGGGCGGATCCTCACAACCCGGTAATTACTGAGCTAAAGTTGAAAGAGCAAGAGAATTTGGGTACTTGAATGGGAGAGTAATTTGTATCTGAGGCCAAGAGCCACGAGAACAACCACTGCATTCCCAGCTTGCATATACCTGGATTTAGAAAAGAACCATTGAGTGCCAAGTTATACTTATAATATAAAAGATTACATTTAGTAATATTTCTAAACATACCTCTCTTTGATAGGGCCACAAAGTTTATAGCAATCAGGAAATCCCTGCAGTCTTGCATTCTCTCGGATACTGAGAACCATGTCTTGTTCAGGGTGGAGAATGACCTAAAAATGAATAACTTGGAATTGAGAAAATGCTCGATTTCATAAGTAACTAGTTACCAAATATAATGTACACAACTTTAAGTAATTACCTGGTTGTGAGGTTCCGCCATTGTTACAATTGTACGGAGAATGTTGTTAACCTTTTGAAACTTTCTGGTGGGATTTTGGGCCGTTATGCCATAGGGCTTCTTGTGGCCATGAAGACGGAAATGGTAAACATGGGAATGCGACTAGAAGACGGAGTCCGGACAGGACGTCTAACCAAAGAAGATGGATCTTCGAGTGGAACCAAAAAGTATGGAAGTGGGTTCCCCAAGAAGAAAGAACATGACGCCAAACCCTTCACGCGAAATTTGGAAGAAGGAAAGGCGTCCTTGGGGGGAAAATTATTATTATGTTTTCCTACGAGCATACGAAAAAATTAAATAAATTTACCTATGTATACTATCATTATTTTTGAGAAACTAAGTTAGGATATGACTTACACCTAGATTACAGTGTCGATATGCAAATTGTTCAGAATGTCTTATAAGAGAAGCTTCACTCCCTCCATATATACCACCAAAATGTTAGATTTGAAAGAAGAAAATGTCTAAAATGAATTTCATTTTTTATTCTAATTCAAAATTAATTACTCTCATTGTCTTGTATATGTATATATATATATATATATGGGGAAAATTATTATTACGTTTTCCTACGAGCATACGAAAAAATTAAATAAATTTATTTAATTGATCAGCATGAAGGGATAAACCATGCGTTTTAACTGAAAAACCATGCGTTTTAATTGACAAACCATGCGTTTTAACACAAAAAGTCATTAATTCATCTTCAGTGCTACCTTTTCCTTTTTTTCTTGCAAAACATCTATCTAACAATTAGTAGCAACCACTGAGACACCTCATGTCTTGGTCGTGTTGAGACACCTCAACAAAAATGATCGTGTTAAGAAATTGTGAATACAGTTGTGACAAGGGCGGATCCTCACAACCAGGTAATTACTGAGCTAAAGTTGAAAGAGCAAGAGAATTTGGGTACTTGAATGGGAGAGTAATTTGTATCTGAGGCCAAGAGCCACGAGAACAACCACTGCATTCCCAGCTTGCATATACCTGGATTTAGAAAAGAACCATTGAGTGCCAAGTTATACTTATAATATAAAAGATTACATTTAGTAATATTTCTAAACATACCTCTCTTTGATAGGGCCACAAAGTTTATAGCAATCAGGAAATCCCTGCAGTCTTGCATTCTCTCGGATACTGAGAACTATGTCTTGTTCAGGGTGGAGAATGACCTAAAAATGAATAACTTGGAATTGAGAAAATGCTCGATTTCATAAGTAACTAGTTACCAAATATAATGTACACAACTTTAAGTAATTACCTGGTTGTGAGGTTCCGCCCTTGTCACAACTGTACGGAGAATGTTGTTAACCTTTTGAAACTTTCTGGTGGGATTTTGGGCCGTTATGCCATAGGACTTCTTGTGGCCATGAAGACGGAAATGGTAAACATGGGAATGCGACTAGAAGACGGAGTCCGGACAGGACGTCTAACCAAAGAAGTTGGATCTTCGAGTGGAACCAAAAAGTATGGAAGTGGGTTCCCCAAGAAGAAAGAACATGACGCCAAACCCTTCACGCGAAATTTGGACGGAGGAAAGGCGTCCTTGGGGGGGAAATTATTATTATGTTTTCCTACGAGCATACGAAAAAATTAAATAAATTTATTTAATTTACCTATGTATACTATCATTATTTTTGAGAAACTAAGTTAGGATATGACTTACACCTAGATTACAGTGTCGATATGTAAATTGTTCAGAATGTCTTATAAGAGAAGCTTCACTCCCTCCATATATACCACCAAAATGTTAGATTTGAAGGAAGAAAATGTCTAAAATGAATTTCATTTTTTATTCTAATTCAAAATTAATTACTCTCATTGTCTTGTATATGTATATATATATATATATATATGGGGAAAATTATTATTATGTTTTCCTACGAGCATACGAAAAAATTAAATAAATTTATTTAATTGATCAGCATGAAGGGATAAACCATGCGTTTTAACTGAAAAACCATGCGTTTTATTTGACAAACCATGCGTTTTAACACAAAATGTCATTAATTCATCTTCAGTGCTAACTTTTCCTTTTTTTCTTGCAAAACATCTATCTAACAATTAGTAGCAACCACTGAGACACCTCATGTCTTGGTCGTGTTGATACACCTCAACAAAAATGATCGTGTTAAGAAATTGTGAATACAGTTGTGACAAGGGCGGATCCTCACAACCAGGTAATTACTGAGCTAAAGTTGAAAGAGCAAGAGAATTTGGGTACTTGAATGGGAGAGTAATTTGTATCTGAGGCCAAGAGCCACAAGAACAACCACTGCATTCCCAGCTTGCATATACCTGGATTTAGAAAAGAACCATTGAGTGCCAAGTTATACTTATAATATAAAAGATTACATTTAGTAATATTTCTAAACATACCTCTCTTTGATAGGGCCACAAAGTTTATAGCAATCAGGAAATCCCTGCAGTCTTGCATTCTCTCGGATACTGAGAACTATGTCTTGTTCAGGGTGGAGAATGACCTAAAAATGAATAACTTGGAATTGAGAAAATGCTCGATTTCATAAGTAACTAGTTACCAAATATAATGTACACAACTTTAAGTAATTACCTGGTTGTGAGGTTCCGCCCTTGTCACAACTGTACGGAGAATGTTGTTAACCTTTTGAAACTTTCTGGTGGGTTTTTGGGCCGTTATGCCATAGGGCTTCTTGTGGCCATGAAGATGGAAATGGTAAACATGGGAATGCGACTAGAAGACGGAGTCCGGACAGGACGTCTAACCAAAGAAGTTGGATCTTCGAGTGGAACCAAAAATTATGGAAGTGGGTTCCCCAAGAAGAAAGAACATGACGCCAAACCCTTCACGCGAAATTTGGAAGGAGGAAAGGCATCCTTGGGGGGGAAATTATTATTATGTTTTCCTACGAGCATACGAAAAAATTAAATAAATTTATTTAATTTACCTATGTATACTATCATTATTTTTGAGAAACTAAGTTAGGATATGACTTACACCTAGATTACAGTGTCGATATGTAAATTGTTCAGAATGTCTTATAAGAGAAGCTTCACTCCCTCCATATATACCACCAAAATGTTAGATTTGAAGGAAGAAAATGTCTAAAATGAATTTCATTTTTTATTCTAATTCAAAATTAATTACTCTCATTGTCTTGTATATGTATATATATATATATATATGGGGAAAATTATTATTATGTTTTCCTACGAGCATACGAAAAAATTAAATAAATTTATTTAATTGATCAGCATGAAGGGATAAACCATGCGTTTTAACTGAAAAACCATGCGTTTTAATTGACAAACCATGCGTTTTAACACAAAATGTCATTAATTCATCTTCAGTGCTAACTTTTCCTTTTTTTCTTGCAAAACATCTATCTAACAATTAGTAGCAACCACTGAGACACCTCATGTCTTGGTCGTGTTGATACACCTCAACAAAAATGATCGTGTTAAGAAATTGTGAATACAGTTGTGACAAGGGCGGATCCTCACAACCAGGTAATTACTGAGCTAAAGTTGAAAGAGCAAGAGAATTTGGGTACTTGAATGGGAGAGTAATTTGTATCTGAGGCCAAGAGCCACGAGAACAACCACTGCATTCCCAGCTTGCATATACCTGGATTTAGAAAAGAACCATTGAGTGCCAAGTTATACTTATAATATAAAAGATTACATTTAGTAATATTTCTAAACATACCTCTCTTTGATAGGGCCACAAAGTTTATAGCAATCAGGAAATCCCTGCAGTCTTGCATTCTCTCGGATACTGAGAACTATGTCTTGTTCAGGGTGGAGAATGACCTAAAAATGAATAACTTGGAATTGAGAAAATGCTCGATTTCATAAGTAACTAGTTACCAAATATAATGTACACAACTTTAAGTAATTACCTGGTTGTGAGGTTCCGCCCTTGTCACAACTGTACGGAGAATGTTGTTAACCTTTTGAAACTTTCTGGTGGGATTTTGGGCCGTTATGCCATAGGGCTTCTTGTGGCCATTAAGACGGAAATGGTAAACATGGGAATGCGACTAGAAGACGGAGTCCGGACAGGACGTCTAACCAAAGAAGTTGGATCTTCGAGTGGAACCAAAAAGTATGGAAGTGGGTTCCCCAAGAAGAAAGAACATGACGCCAAACCCTTCACGCGAAATTTGGAAGGAGGAAAGGCGTCCTTGGGGGGAAAACTATTATTATGTTTTCCTACGAGCATACGAAAAAATTAAATAAATTTATTTAATTTACCTATGTATACTATCATTATTTTTGAGAAAGTAAGTTAGGATATGACTTACACCTAGATTACAGTGTCGATATGCAAATTGTTCAGAATGTCTTATAAGAGAAGCTTCACTCCCTCCATATATACCACCAAAATGTTAGATTTGAAAGAAGAAAATGTCTAAAATGAATTTCATTTTTTATTCTAATTCAAAATTAATTACTCTCATTGTCTTGTATATGTATATATATATATATATATATATATATATATATATATATGGGGAAAATTATTATTATGTTTTCCTACGAGCATACGAAAAAATTAAATAAATTTATTTAATTGACCAGCATGAAGGGAAAAACCATGTGATTTAACTGAAAAACCATGCGTTTTATTTGAAAACCCATGCGTTTTAACACAAAAAGTCATTAATTCATCTTCAGTGCTAACTTTTCCTTTTTTTCTTGCAAAACATCTATCTAACAATTAGTAGCAACCACTGAGACACCTCATGTCTTGGTCGTGTTGAGACACCTCAACAAAAATGATCGTGTTAAGAAATTGTGAATACAGTTGTGACAAGGGCGGATCCTCACAACCAGGTAATTACTGAGCTAAAGTTGAAAGAGCAAGAGAATTTGGGTACTTGAATGGGAGAGTAATTTGTATCTGAGGCCAAGAGCCACGAGAACAACCACTGCATTCCCAGCTTGCATATACCTGGATTTAGAAAAGAACCATTGAGTGCCAAGTTATACTTATAATATAAAAGATTATATTTAGTAATATTTCTAAACATACCTCTCTTTGATAGGGCCACAAAGTTTATAGCAATCAGGAAATCCCTGCAGTCTTGCATTCTCTCGGATACTGAGAACTATGTCTTGTTCAGGGTGGAGAATGACCTAAAAATGAATAACTTGGAATTGAGAAAATGCTCGATTTCATAAGTAACTAGTTACCAAATATAATGTACACAACTTTAAGTAATTACCTGGTTGTGAGGTTCCGCCCTTGTCACAACTGTACGGAGAATGTTGTTAACCTTTTGAAACTTTCTGGTGGGATTTTGGGCCGTTATGCCACAGGGCTTCTTGTGGCCATGAAGACGGAAATGGTAAACATGGGAATGCGACTAGAAGACGGAGTCCGGACAGGACGTCTAACCAAAGAAGTTGGATCTTCGAGTGGAACCAAAAAGTATGGAAGTGGGTTCCCCAAGAAGAAAGAACATGACGCCAAACCCTTCACGCGAAATTTGGAAGGAGGAAAGGCGTCCTTGGGGGGAAAATTATTATTATGTTTTCCTACGAGCATACGAAAAAATTAAATAAATTTATTTAATTTACCTATGTATACTATCATTATTTTTGAGAAACTAAGTTAGGATATGACTTACACCTAGATTACAGTGTCGATATGTAAATTGTTCAGAATGTCTTATAAGAGAAGCTTCACTCCCTCCATATATACCACCAAAATGTTAGATTTGAAGGAAGAAAATGTCTAAAATGAATTTCATTTTTTATTCTAATTCAAAATTAATTACTCTCATTGTCTTGTATATGTATATATATATATATGGGGAAAATTATTATTATGTTTTCCTACGAGCATACGAAAAAATTAAATAAATTTATTTAATTGATCAGCATGAAGGGATAAACCATGCGTTTTAACTGAAAAACCATGCGTTTTAATTGACAAACCATGCGTTTTAACACAAAATGTCATTAATTCATCTTCAGTGCTAACTTTTCCTTTTTTTCTTGCAAAACATCTATCTAACAATTAGTAGCAACCACTGAGACACCTCATGTCTTGGTCGTGTTGATACACCTCAACAAAAATGATCGTGTTAAGAAATTGTGAATACAGTTGTGACAAGGGCTGATCCTCACAACCAGGTAATTACTGAGCTAAAGTTGAAAGAGCAAGAGAATTTGGGTACTTGAATGGGAGAGTAATTTGTATCTGAGGCCAAGAGCCACGAGAACAACCACTGCATTCCCAGCTTGCATATACCTGGATTTAGAAAAGAACCATTGAGTGCCAAGTTATACTTATAATATAAAAGATTACATTTAGTAATATTTCTAAACATACCTCTCTTTGATAGGGCCACAAAGTTTATAGCAATCAGGAAATCTCTGCAGTCTTGCATTCTCTCGGATACTGAGAACTATGTCTTGTTCAGGGTGGAGAATGACCTAAAAATGAATAACTTGGAATTGAGAAAATGCTCGATTTCATAAGTAACTAGTTACCAAATATAATGTACACAACTTTAAGTAATTACCTGGTTGTGAGGTTCCGCCCTTGTCACAATTGTACGGAGAATGTTGTTAACCTTTTGAGACTTTCTGGTGGGTTTTTGGGCCGTTATGCCATAGGGCTTCTTGTGGCCATGAAGACGAAAATGGTAAACATGGGAATGCGACTAGAAGACGGAGTCCGGACAGGACGTCTAACCAAAGAAGTTGGATCTTCGAGTGGAACCCAAAAGTATGGAAGTGGGTTCCCCAAGAAGAAAGAACATGACGCCAAACCCTTCACGCGAAATTTGGAAGGAGGAAAGGCGTCCTTGGGGGGAAAACTATTATTATGTTTTCCTACGAGCATACGAAAAAATTAAATAAATTTATTTAATTTACCTATGTATACTATCATTATTTTTGAGAAAGTAAGTTAGGATATGACTTACACCTAGATTACAGTGTCGATATGCAAATTGTTCAGAATGTCTTATAAGAGAAGCTTCACTCCCTCCATATATACCACCAAAATGTTAGATTTGAAAGAAGAAAATGTCTAAAATGAATTTCATTTTTTATTCTAATTCAAAATTAATTACTCTCATTGTCTTGTATATGTATATATATATATATATATATATATATATATATATATATGGGGAAAATTATTATTATGTTTTCCTACGAGCATACGAAAAAATTAAATAAATTTATTTAATTGACCAGCATGAAGGGAAAAACCATGTGATTTAACTGAAAAACCATGCGTTTTATTTGAAAACCCATGCGTTTTAACACAAAAAGTCATTAATTCATCTTCAGTGCTAACTTTTCCTTTTTTTCTTGCAAAACATCTATCTAACAATTAGTAGCAACCACTGAGACACCTCATGTCTTGGTCGTGTTGAGACACCTCAACAAAAATGATCGTGTTAAGAAATTGTGAATACAGTTGTGACAAGGGCGGATCCTCACAACCAGGTAATTACTGAGCTAAAGTTGAAAGAGCAAGAGAATTTGGGTACTTGAATGGGAGAGTAATTTGTATCTGAGGCCAAGAGCCACGAGAACAACCACTGCATTCCCAGCTTGCATATACCTGGATTTAGAAAAGAACCATTGAGTGCCAAGTTATACTTATAATATAAAAGATTATATTTAGTAATATTTCTAAACATACCTCTCTTTGATAGGGCCACAAAGTTTATAGCAATCAGGAAATCCCTGCAGTCTTGCATTCTCTCGGATACTGAGAACTATGTCTTGTTCAGGGTGGAGAATGACCTAAAAATGAATAACTTGGAATTGAGAAAATGCTCGATTTCATAAGTAACTAGTTACCAAATATAATGTACACAACTTTAAGTAATTACCTGGTTGTGAGGTTCCGCCCTTGTCACAACTGTACGGAGAATGTTGTTAACCTTTTGAAACTTTCTGGTGGGATTTTGGGCCGTTATGCCACAGGGCTTCTTGTGGCCATGAAGACGGAAATGGTAAACATGGGAATGCGACTAGAAGACGGAGTCCGGACAGGACGTCTAACCAAAGAAGTTGGATCTTCGAGTGGAACCAAAAAGTATGGAAGTGGGTTCCCCAAGAAGAAAGAACATGACGCCAAACCCTTCACGCGAAATTTGGAAGGAGGAAAGACGTCCTTGGGGGGAAAATTATTATTATGTTTTCCTACGAGCATACGAAAAAATTAAATAAATTTATTTAATTTACCTATGTATACTATCATTATTTTTGAGAAACTAAGTTAGGATATGACTTACACCTAGATTACAGTGTCGATATGTAAATTGTTCAGAATGTCTTATAAGAGAAGCTTCACTCCCTCCATATATACCACCAAAATGTTAGATTTGAAGGAAGAAAATGTCTAAAATGAATTTCATTTTTTATTCTAATTCAAAATTAATTACTCTCATTGTCTTGTATATGTATATATATATATATGGGGAAAATTATTATTATGTTTTCCTACGAGCATACGAAAAAATTAAATAAATTTATTTAATTGATCAGCATGAAGGGATAAACCATGCGTTTTAACTGAAAAACCATGCGTTTTAATTGACAAACCATGCGTTTTAACACAAAATGTCATTAATTCATCTTCAGTGCTAACTTTTCCTTTTTTTCTTGCAAAACATCTATCTAACAATTAGTAGCAACCACTGAGACACCTCATGTCTTGGTCGTGTTGATACACCTCAACAAAAATGATCGTGTTAAGAAATTGTGAATACAGTTGTGACAAGGGCTGATCCTCACAACCAGGTAATTACTGAGCTAAAGTTGAAAGAGCAAGAGAATTTGGGTACTTGAATGGGAGAGTAATTTGTATCTGAGGCCAAGAGCCACGAGAACAACCACTGCATTCCCAGCTTGCATATACCTGGATTTAGAAAAGAACCATTGAGTGCCAAGTTATACTTATAATATAAAAGATTACATTTAGTAATATTTCTAAACATACCTCTCTTTGATAGGGCCACAAAGTTTATAGCAATCAGGAAATCTCTGCAGTCTTGCATTCTCTCGGATACTGAGAACTATGTCTTGTTCAGGGTGGAGAATGACCTAAAAATGAATAACTTGGAATTGAGAAAATGCTCGATTTCATAAGTAACTAGTTACCAAATATAATGTACACAACTTTAAGTAATTACCTGGTTGTGAGGTTCCGCCCTTGTCACAACTGTACGGAGAATGTTGTTAACCTTTTGAGACTTTCTGGTGGGTTTTTGGGCCGTTATGCCATAGGGCTTCTTGTGGCCATGAAGACGAAAATGGTAAACATGGGAATACGACTAGAAGACGGAGTCCGGACAGGACGTCTAACCAAAGAAGTTGGATCTTCGAGTGGAACCAAAAAGTATGGAAGTGGGTTCCCCAAGAAGAAAGAACATGACGCCAAACCCTTCACGCGAAATTTGGAAGGAGGAAAGGCGTCCTTGGGGGGAAAACTATTATTATGTTTTCCTACGAGCATACGAAAAAATTAAATAAATTTATTTAATTTACCTATGTATACTATCATTATTTTTGAGAAACTAAGTTAGGATATGACTTACACCTAGATTACAGTGTCGATATGCAAATTGTTCAGAATGTCTTATAAGAGGAGCTTCACTCCCTCCATATATACCACCAAAATGTTAGATTTGAAAGAAGAAAATGTCTAAAATGAATTTCATTTTTTATTCTAATTCAAAATTAATTACTCTCATAGTCTTGTTTATGTATATAAATATATATATATATATATATATATATATATATGGGGAAAATTATTATTATGTTTTCCTACGAGCATACGAAAAAATTAAATAAATTTATTTAATTGACCAGCATGAAGGGAAAAACCATGTGATTTAACTGAAAAACCATGCGTTTTATTTGAAAACCCATACGTTTTAACACAAAAAGTCATTAATTCATCTTCAGTGCTAACTTTTCCTTTTTTTCTTGCAAAACATCTATCTAACAATTAGTAGCAACCACTGAGACACCTCATGTCTTGGTCGTGTTGAGACACCTCAACAAAAATGATCGTGTTAAGAAATTGTGAATACAGTTGTGACAAGGGCGGATCCTCACAACCAGGTAATTACTGAGCTAAAGTTGAAAGAGCAAGAGAATTTGGGTACTTGAATGGGAGAGTAATTTGTATCTGAGGCCAAGAGCCACGAGAACAACCACTGCATTCCCAGCTTGCATATACCTGGATTTAGAAAAGAACCATTGAGTGCCAAGTTATACTTATAATATAAAAGATTACATTTAGTAATATTTCTAAACATACCTCTCTTTGATAGGGCCACAAAGTTTATAGCAATCAGGAAATCCCTGCAGTCTTGCATTCTCTCGGATACTGAGAACTATGTCTTGTTCAGGGTGGAGAATGACCTAAAAATGAATAACTTGGAATTGAGAAAATGCTCGATTTCATAAGTAACTAGTTACCAAATATAATGTACACAACTTTAAGTAATTACCTGGTTGTGAGGTTCCGCCCTTATCACAACTGTACGGAGAATGTTGTTAACCTTTTGAAACTTTCTGGTGGGATTTTGGGCCGTTATGCCATAGGACTTCTTGTGGCCATGAAGACGGAAATGGTAAACATGGGAATGCGACTAGAAGACGGAGTCCGGACAGGACGTCTAACCAAAGAAGTTGGATCTTCGAGTGGAACCAAAAAGTATGGAAGTGGGTTCCCCAAGAAGAAAGAACATGACGCCAAACCCTTCACGCGAAATTTGGAAGGAGGAAAGGCGTCCTTGGGGGGGAAATTATTATTATGTTTTCCTACGAGCATACGAAAAAATTAAATAAATTTATTTAATTTACCTATGTATACTATCATTATTTTTGAGAAACTAAGTTAGGATATGACTTACACCTAGATTACAGTGTCGATATGTAAATTGTTCAGAATGTCTTATAAGAGAAGCTTCACTCCCTCCATATATACCACCAAAATGTTAGATTTGAAGGAAGAAAATGTCTAAAATGAATTTCATTTTTTATTCTAATTCAAAATTAATTACTCTCATTGTCTTGTATATGTATATATATATATATATATATGGGGAAAATTATTATTATGTTTTCCTACGAGCATACGAAAAAATTAAATAAATTTATTTAATTGATCAGCATGAAGGGATAAACCATGCGTTTTAACTGAAAAACCATGCGTTTTATTTGACAAACCATGCGTTTTAACACAAAATGTCATTAATTCATCTTCAGTGCTAACTTTTCCTTTTTTTCTTGCAAAACATCTATCTAACAATTAGTAGCAACCACTGAGACACCTCATGTCTTGGTCGTGTTGATACACCTCAACAAAAATGATCGTGTTAAGAAATTGTGAATACAGTTGTGACAAGGGCGGATCCTCACAACCAGGTAATTACTGAGCTAAAGTTGAAAGAGCAAGAGAATTTGGGTACTTGAATGGGAGAGTAATTTGTATCTGAGGCCAAGAGCCACAAGAACAACCACTGCATTCCCAGCTTGCATATACCTGGATTTAGAAAAGAACCATTGAGTGCCAAGTTATACTTATAATATAAAAGATTACATTTAGTAATATTTCTAAACATACCTCTCTTTGATAGGGCCACAAAGTTTATAGCAATCAGGAAATCCCTGCAGTCTTGCATTCTCTCGGATACTGAGAACTATGTCTTGTTCAGGGTGGAGAATGACCTAAAAATGAATAACTTGGAATTGAGAAAATGCTCGATTTCATAAGTAACTAGTTACCAAATATAATGTACACAACTTTAAGTAATTACCTGGTTGTGAGGTTCCGCCCTTGTCACAACTGTACGGAGAATGTTGTTAACCTTTTGAAACTTTCTGGTGGGTTTTTGGGCCGTTATGCCATAGGGCTTCTTGTGGCCATGAAGATGGAAATGGTAAACATGGGAATGCGACTAGAAGACGGAGTCCGGACAGGACGTCTAACCAAAGAAGTTGGATCTTCGAGTGGAACCAAAAATTATGGAAGTGGGTTCCCCAAGAAGAAAGAACATGACGCCAAACCCTTCACGCGAAATTTGGAAGGAGGAAAGGCATCCTTGGGGGGGAAATTATTATTATGTTTTCCTACGAGCATACGAAAAAATTAAATAAATTTATTTAATTTACCTATGTATACTATCATTATTTTTGAGAAACTAAGTTAGGATATGACTTACACCTAGATTACAGTGTCGATATGTAAATTGTTCAGAATGTCTTATAAGAGAAGCTTCACTCCCTCCATATATACCACCAAAATGTTAGATTTGAAGGAAGAAAATGTCTAAAATGAATTTCATTTTTTATTCTAATTCAAAATTAATTACTCTCATTGTCTTGTATATGTATATATATATATATATATGGGGAAAATTATTATTATGTTTTCCTACGAGCATACGAAAAAATTAAATAAATTTATTTAATTGATCAGCATGAAGGGATAAACCATGCGTTTTAACTGAAAAACCATGCGTTTTAATTGACAAACCATGCGTTTTAACACAAAATGTCATTAATTCATCTTCAGTGCTAACTTTTCCTTTTTTTCTTGCAAAACATCTATCTAACAATTAGTAGCAACCACTGAGACACCTCATGTCTTGGTCGTGTTGATACACCTCAACAAAAATGATCGTGTTAAGAAATTGTGAATACAGTTGTGACAAGGGCGGATCCTCACAACCAGGTAATTACTGAGCTAAAGTTGAAAGAGCAAGAGAATTTGGGTACTTGAATGGGAGAGTAATTTGTATCTGAGGCCAAGAGCCACGAGAACAACCACTGCATTCCCAGCTTGCATATACCTGGATTTAGAAAAGAACCATTGAGTGCCAAGTTATACTTATAATATAAAAGATTACATTTAGTAATATTTCTAAACATACCTCTCTTTGATAGGGCCACAAAGTTTATAGCAATCAGGAAATCCCTGCAGTCTTGCATTCTCTCGGATACTGAGAACTATGTCTTGTTCAGGGTGGAGAATGACCTAAAAATGAATAACTTGGAATTGAGAAAATGCTCGATTTCATAAGTAACTAGTTACCAAATATAATGTACACAACTTTAAGTAATTACCTGGTTGTGAGGTTCCGCCCTTGTCACAACTGTACGGAGAATGTTGTTAACCTTTTGAAACTTTCTGGTGGGATTTTGGGCCGTTATGCCATAGGGCTTCTTGTGGCCATTAAGACGGAAATGGTAAACATGGGAATGCGACTAGAAGACGGAGTCCGGACAGGACGTCTAACCAAAGAAGTTGGATCTTCGAGTGGAACCAAAAAGTATGGAAGTGGGTTCCCCAAGAAGAAAGAACATGACGCCAAACCCTTCACGCGAAATTTGGAAGGAGGAAAGGCGTCCTTGGGGGGAAAACTATTATTATGTTTTCCTACGAGCATACGAAAAAATTAAATACATTTATTTAATTTACCTATGTATACTATCATTATTTTTGAGAAAGTAAGTTAGGATATGACTTACACCTAGATTACAGTGTCGATATGCAAATTGTTCAGAATGTCTTATAAGAGAAGCTTCACTCCCTCCATATATACCACCAAAATGTTAGATTTGAAAGAAGAAAATGTCTAAAATGAATTTCATTTTTTATTCTAATTCAAAATTAATTACTCTCATTGTCTTGTATATGTATATATATATATATATATATATATATATATATGGGGAAAATTATTATTATGTTTTCCTACGAGCATACGAAAAAATTAAATAAATTTATTTAATTGACCAGCATGAAGGGAAAAACCATGTGATTTAACTGAAAAACCATGCGTTTTATTTGAAAACCCATGCGTTTTAACACAAAAAGTCATTAATTCATCTTCAGTGCTAACTTTTCCTTTTTTTCTTGCAAAACATCTATCTAACAATTAGTAGCAACCACTGAGACACCTCATGTCTTGGTCGTGTTGAGACACCTCAACAAAAATGATCGTGTTAAGAAATTGTGAATACAGTTGTGACAAGGGCGGATCCTCACAACCAGGTAATTACTGAGCTAAAGTTGAAAGAGCAAGAGAATTTGGGTACTTGAATGGGAGAGTAATTTGTATCTGAGGCCAAGAGCCACGAGAACAACCACTGCATTCCCAGCTTGCATATACCTGGATTTAGAAAAGAACCATTGAGTGCCAAGTTATACTTATAATATAAAAGATTATATTTAGTAATATTTCTAAACATACCTCTCTTTGATAGGGCCACAAAGTTTATAGCAATCAGGAAATCCCTGCAGTCTTGCATTCTCTCGGATACTGAGAACTATGTCTTGTTCAGGGTGGAGAATGACCTAAAAATGAATAACTTGGAATTGAGAAAATGCTCGATTTCATAAGTAACTAGTTACCAAATATAATGTACACAACTTTAAGTAATTACCTGGTTGTGAGGTTCCGCCCTTGTCACAACTGTACGGAGAATGTTGTTAACCTTTTGAAACTTTCTGGTGGGATTTTGGGCCGTTATGCCACAGGGCTTCTTGTGGCCATGAAGACGGAAATGGTAAACATGGGAATGCGACTAGAAGACGGAGTCCGGACAGGACGTCTAACCAAAGAAGTTGGATCTTCGAGTGGAACCAAAAAGTATGGAAGTGGGTTCCCCAAGAAGAAAGAACATGACGCCAAACCCTTCACGCGAAATTTGGAAGGAGGAAAGGCGTCCTTGGGGGGAAAATTATTATTATGTTTTCCTACGAGCATACGAAAAAATTAAATAAATTTATTTAATTTACCTATGTATACTATCATTATTTTTGAGAAACTAAGTTAGGATATGACTTACACCTAGATTACAGTGTCGATATGTAAATTGTTCAGAATGTCTTATAAGAGAAGCTTCACTCCCTCCATATATACCACCAAAATGTTAGATTTGAAGGAAGAAAATGTCTAAAATGAATTTCATTTTTTATTCTAATTCAAAATTAATTACTCTCATTGTCTTGTATATGTATATATATATATATGGGGAAAATTATTATTATGTTTTCCTACGAGCATACGAAAAAATTAAATAAATTTATTTAATTGATCAGCATGAAGGGATAAACCATGCGTTTTAACTGAAAAACCATGCGTTTTAATTGACAAACCATGCGTTTTAACACAAAATGTCATTAATTCATCTTCAGTGCTAACTTTTCCTTTTTTTCTTGCAAAACATCTATCTAACAATTAGTAGCAACCACTGAGACACCTCATGTCTTGGTCGTGTTGATACACCTCAACAAAAATGATCGTGTTAAGAAATTGTGAATACAGTTGTGACAAGGGCTGATCCTCACAACCAGGTAATTACTGAGCTAAAGTTGAAAGAGCAAGAGAATTTGGGTACTTGAATGGGAGAGTAATTTGTATCTGAGGCCAAGAGCCACGAGAACAACCACTGCATTCCCAGCTTGCATATACCTGGATTTAGAAAAGAACCATTGAGTGCCAAGTTATACTTATAATATAAAAGATTACATTTAGTAATATTTCTAAACATACCTCTCTTTGATAGGGCCACAAAGTTTATAGCAATCAGGAAATCTCTGCAGTCTTGCATTCTCTCGGATACTGAGAACTATGTCTTGTTCAGGGTGGAGAATGACCTAAAAATGAATAACTTGGAATTGAGAAAATGCTCGATTTCATAAGTAACTAGTTACCAAATATAATGTACACAACTTTAAGTAATTACCTGGTTGTGAGGTTCCGCCCTTGTCACAACTGTACGGAGAATGTTGTTAACCTTTTGAGACTTTCTGGTGGGTTTTTGGGCCGTTATGCCATAGGGCTTCTTGTGGCCATGAAGACGAAAATGGTAAACATGGGAATGCGACTAGAAGACGGAGTCCGGACAGGACGTCTAACCAAAGAAGTTGGATCTTCGAGTGGAACCCAAAAGTATGGAAGTGGGTTCCCCAAGAAGAAAGAACATGACGCCAAACCCTTCACGCGAAATTTGGAAGGAGGAAAGGCGTCCTTGGGGGGAAAACTATTATTATGTTTTCCTACGAGCATACGAAAAAATTAAATAAATTTATTTAATTTACCTATGTATACTATCATTATTTTTGAGAAAGTAAGTTAGGATATGACTTACACCTAGATTACAGTGTCGATATGCAAATTGTTCAGAATGTCTTATAAGAGAAGCTTCACTCCCTCCATATATACCACCAAAATGTTAGATTTGAAAGAAGAAAATGTCTAAAATGAATTTCATTTTTTATTCTAATTCAAAATTAATTACTCTCATTGTCTTGTATATGTATATATATATATATATATATATATATATATGGGGAAAATTATTATTATGTTTTCCTACGAGCATACGAAAAAATTAAATAAATTTATTTAATTGACCAGCATGAAGGGAAAAACCATGTGATTTAACTGAAAAACCATGCGTTTTATTTGAAAACCCATGCGTTTTAACACAAAAAGTCATTAATTCATCTTCAGTGCTAACTTTTCCTTTTTTTCTTGCAAAACATCTATCTAACAATTAGTAGCAACCACTGAGACACCTCATGTCTTGGTCGTGTTGAGACACCTCAACAAAAATGATCGTGTTAAGAAATTGTGAATACAGTTGTGACAAGGGCGGATCCTCACAACCAGGTAATTACTGAGCTAAAGTTGAAAGAGCAAGAGAATTTGGGTACTTGAATGGGAGAGTAATTTGTATCTGAGGCCAAGAGCCACGAGAACAACCACTGCATTCCCAGCTTGCATATACCTGGATTTAGAAAAGAACCATTGAGTGCCAAGTTATACTTATAATATAAAAGATTATATTTAGTAATATTTCTAAACATACCTCTCTTTGATAGGGCCACAAAGTTTATAGCAATCAGGAAATCCCTGCAGTCTTGCATTCTCTCGGATACTGAGAACTATGTCTTGTTCAGGGTGGAGAATGACCTAAAAATGAATAACTTGGAATTGAGAAAATGCTCGATTTCATAAGTAACTAGTTACCAAATATAATGTACACAACTTTAAGTAATTACCTGGTTGTGAGGTTCCGCCCTTGTCACAACTGTACGGAGAATGTTGTTAACCTTTTGAAACTTTCTGGTGGGATTTTGGGCCGTTATGCCACAGGGCTTCTTGTGGCCATGAAGACGGAAATGGTAAACATGGGAATGCGACTAGAAGACGGAGTCCGGACAGGACGTCTAACCAAAGAAGTTGGATCTTCGAGTGGAACCAAAAAGTATGGAAGTGGGTTCCCCAAGAAGAAAGAACATGACGCCAAACCCTTCACGCGAAATTTGGAAGGAGGAAAGGCGTCCTTGGGGGGAAAATTATTATTATGTTTTCCTACGAGCATACGAAAAAATTAAATAAATTTATTTAATTTACCTATGTATACTATCATTATTTTTGAGAAACTAAGTTAGGATATGACTTACACCTAGATTACAGTGTCGATATGTAAATTGTTCAGAATGTCTTATAAGAGAAGCTTCACTCCCTCCATATATACCACCAAAATGTTAGATTTGAAGGAAGAAAATGTCTAAAATGAATTTCATTTTTTATTCTAATTCAAAATTAATTACTCTCATTGTCTTGTATATGTATATATATATATATGGGGAAAATTATTATTATGTTTTCCTACGAGCATACGAAAAAATTAAATAAATTTATTTAATTGATCAGCATGAAGGGATAAACCATGCGTTTTAACTGAAAAACCATGCGTTTTAATTGACAAACCATGCGTTTTAACACAAAATGTCATTAATTCATCTTCAGTGCTAACTTTTCCTTTTTTTCTTGCAAAACATCTATCTAACAATTAGTAGCAACCACTGAGACACCTCATGTCTTGGTCGTGTTGATACACCTCAACAAAAATGATCGTGTTAAGAAATTGTGAATACAGTTGTGACAAGGGCTGATCCTCACAACCAGGTAATTACTGAGCTAAAGTTGAAAGAGCAAGAGAATTTGGGTACTTGAATGGGAGAGTAATTTGTATCTGAGGCCAAGAGCCACGAGAACAACCACTGCATTCCCAGCTTGCATATACCTGGATTTAGAAAAGAACCATTGAGTGCCAAGTTATACTTATAATATAAAAGATTACATTTAGTAATATTTCTAAACATACCTCTCTTTGATAGGGCCACAAAGTTTATAGCAATCAGGAAATCTCTGCAGTCTTGCATTCTCTCGGATACTGAGAACTATGTCTTGTTCAGGGTGGAGAATGACCTAAAAATGAATAACTTGGAATTGAGAAAATGCTCGATTTCATAAGTAACTAGTTACCAAATATAATGTACACAACTTTAAGTAATTACCTGGTTGTGAGGTTCCGCCCTTGTCACAACTGTACGGAGAATGTTGTTAACCTTTTGAGACTTTCTGGTGGGTTTTTGGGCCGTTATGCCATAGGGCTTCTTGTGGCCATGAAGACGAAAATGGTAAACATGGGAATACGACTAGAAGACGGAGTCCGGACAGGACGTCTAACCAAAGAAGTTGGATCTTCGAGTGGAACCAAAAAGTATGGAAGTGGGTTCCCCAAGAAGAAAGAACATGACGCCAAACCCTTCACGCGAAATTTGGAAGGAGGAAAGGCGTCCTTGGGGGGAAAACTATTATTATGTTTTCCTACGAGCATACGAAAAAATTAAATAAATTTATTTAATTTACCTATGTATACTATCATTATTTTTGAGAAACTAAGTTAGGATATGACTTACACCTAGATTACAGTGTCGATATGCAAATTGTTCAGAATGTCTTATAAGAGGAGCTTCACTCCCTCCATATATACCACCAAAATGTTAGATTTGAAAGAAGAAAATGTCTAAAATGAATTTCATTTTTTATTCTAATTCAAAATTAATTACTCTCATAGTCTTGTTTATGTATATAAATATATATATATATATATATATATATATATATGGGGAAAATTATTATTATGTTTTCCTACGAGCATACGAAAAAATTAAATAAATTTATTTAATTGACCAGCATGAAGGGAAAAACCATGTGATTTAACTGAAAAACCATGCGTTTTATTTGAAAACCCATACGTTTTAACACAAAAAGTCATTAATTCATCTTCAGTGCTAACTTTTCCTTTTTTTCTTGCAAAACATCTATCTAACAATTAGTAGCAACCACTGAGACACCTCATGTCTTGGTCGTGTTGAGACACCTCAACAAAAATGATCGTGTTAAGAAATTGTGAATACAGTTGTGACAAGGGCGGATCCTCACAACCAGGTAATTACTGAGCTAAAGTTGAAAGAGCAAGAGAATTTGGGTACTTGAATGGGAGAGTAATTTGTATCTGAGGCCAAGAGCCACGAGAACAACCACTGCATTCCCAGCTTGCATATACCTGGATTTAGAAAAGAACCATTGAGTGCCAAGTTATACTTATAATATAAAAGATTACATTTAGTAATATTTCTAAACATACCTCTCTTTGATAGGGCCACAAAGTTTATAGCAATCAGGAAATCCCTGCAGTCTTGCATTCTCTCGGATACTGAGAACTATGTCTTGTTCAGGGTGGAGAATGACCTAAAAATGAATAACTTGGAATTGAGAAAATGCTCGATTTCATAAGTAACTAGTTACCAAATATAATGTACACAACTTTAAGTAATTACCTGGTTGTGAGGTTCCGCCCTTATCACAACTGTACGGAGAATGTTGTTAACCTTTTGAAACTTTCTGGTGGGATTTTGGGCCGTTATGCCATAGGGCTTCTTGTGGCCATTAAGACGGAAATGGTAAACATGGGAATGCGACTAGAAGACGGAGTCCGGACAGGACGTCTAACCAAAGAAGTTGGATCTTCGAGTGGAACCAAAAAGTATGGAAGTGGGTTCCCCAAGAAGAAAGAACATGACGCCAAACCCTTCACGCGAAATTTGGAAGGAGGAAAGGCGTCCTTGGGGGGAAAAATATTATTATGTTTTCCTACGAGCATACGAAAAAATTAAATAAATTTATTTAATTTACCTATGTATACTATCATTATTTTTGAGAAACTAAGTTAGGATATGACTTACACCTAGATTACAGTGTCGATAAGCAAATTGTTCAGAATGTCTTATAAGAGAAGCTTCACTCCCTCCATATATACCACCAAAATGTTAGATTTGAAAGAAGAAAATGTCTAAAATGAATTTCATTTTTTATTCTAATTCAAAATTAATTACTCTCATTGTCTTGTATATGTATATATATATATATATATATATATATATGGGGAAAATTATTATTATGTTTTCCTACGAGCATACGAAAAAATTAAATAAATTTATTTAATTGACCAGCATGAAGGGAAAAACCATGTGATTTAACTGAAAAACCATGCGTTTTATTTGAAAACCCATGCGTTTTAACACAAAAAGTCATTAATTCATCTTCAGTGCTAACTTTTCCTTTTTTTCTTGCAAAACATCTATCTAACAATTAGTAGCAACCACTGAGACACCTCATGTCTTGGTTGTGTTGAGACACCTCAACAAAAATGATCGTGTTAAGAAATTGTGAATACAGTTGTGACAAGGGCGGATCCTCACAACCAGGTAATTACTGAGCTAAAGTTGAAAGAGCAAGAGAATTTGGTTACTTGAATGGGAGAGTAATTTGTATCTGAGGCCAAGAGCCACGAGAACAACCACTGCATTCCCAGCTTGCATATACCTGGATTTAGAAAAGAACCATTGAGTGCCAAGTTATACTTATAATATAAAAGATTACATTTAGTAATATTTCTAAACATACCTCTCTTTGATAGGGCCACAAAGTTTATAGCAATCAGGAAATCCCTGCAGTCTTGCATTCTCTCGGATACTGAGAACTATGTCTTGTTCAGGGTGGAGAATGACCTAAAAATGAATAACTTGGAATTGAGAAAATGCTCGATTTCATAAGTAACTAGTTACCAAATATAATGTACACAACTTTAAGTAATTACCTGGTTGTGAGGTTCCGCCCTTGTCACAACTGTATGGAGAATGTTGTTAACCTTTTGAAACTTTCTGGTGGGTTTTTGAGCCGTTATGCCATAGGGCTTCTTATGGCCATGAAGACGGAAATGGTAAACATGGGAATGCGACTAGAAGACGGAGTCCGGACAGGACGTCTAACCAAAGAAGTTGGATCTTCGAGTGGAACCAAAAAGTATGGAAGTGGGTTCCCCAAGAAGAAAGAACATGACGCCAAACCCTTCACGCGAAATTTGGAAGGAGGAAAGGCGTCCTTGGGGGGAAAATTATTATTATGTTTTCCTACGAGCATACGAAAAAATTAAATAAATTTATTTAATTTACCTATGTATACTATCATTATTTTTGAGAAACTAAGTTAGGATATGACTTACACCTAGATTACAGTGTCGATATGCAAATTGTTCAGAATGTCTTATAAGAGAAGCTTCACTCCCTCCATATATACCACCAAAATGTTAGATTTGAAAGAAGAAAATGTCTAAAATGAATTTCATTTTTTATTCTAATTCAAAATTAATTACTCTCATTGTCTTGTATATGTATATATATATATATATATATATGGGGAAAATTATTATTATGTTTTCCTACGAGCATACGAAAAAATTAAATAAATTTATTTAATTGACCAGCATGAAGGGAAAAACCATGTGATTTAACTGAAAAACCATGCGTTTTATTTGAAAACCCATGCGTTTTAACACAAAAAGTCATTAATTCATCTTCAGTGTGAACTTTTCCTTTTTTTCTTGCAAAACATCTATCTAACAATTAGTAGCAACCACTGAGACGCCTCATGTCTTGGTCGTGTTGAGACACCTCAACAAAAATGATCGTGTTAAGAAATTGTGAATACAGTTGTGACAAGGGCGGATCCTCACAACCAGGTAATTACTGAGCTAAAGTTGAAAGAGCAAGAGAATTTGGGTACTTGAATGGGAGAGTAATTTGTATCTGAGGCCAAGAGCCACGAGAACAACCACTGCATTCCCAGCTTGCATATACCTGGATTTAGAAAAGAACCATTGAGTGCCAAGTTATACTTATAATATAAAAGATTACATTTAGTAATATTTCTAAACATACCTCTCTTTGATAGGGCCACAAAGTTTATAGCAATCAGGAAATCCCTGCAGTCTTGCATTCTCTCGGATACTGAGAACTATGTCTTGTTCAGGGTGGAGAATGACCTAAAAATGAATAACTTGGAATTGAGAAAATGCTCGATTTCATAAGTAACTAGTTACCAAATATAATGTACACAACTTTAAGTAATTACCTGGTTGTGAGGTTCCGCCCTTGTCACAACTGTATGGAGAATGTTGTTAACCTTTTGAAACTTTCTGGTGGGTTTTTGGGCCGTTATGCCATAGGGCTTCTTGTGGCCATGAAGACGGAAATGGTAAACATGGGAATGCGACTAGAAGACGGAGTCCGGACAGGACGTCTAACCAAAGAAGTTGGATCTTCGAGTGGAACCAAAAAGTATGGAAGTGGGTTCCCCAAGAAGAAAGAACATGACGCCAAACCCTTCACGCGAAATTTGGAAGGAGGAAAGGCGTCCTTGGGGGGAAAATTATTATTATGTTTTCCTACGAGCATACGAAAAAATTAAATAAATTTATTTAATTTACCTATGTATACTATCATTATTTTTGAGAAACTAAGTTAGGATATGACTTACACCTAGATTACAGTGTCGATATGCAAATTGTTCAGAATGTCTTATAAGAGAAGCTTCACTCCCTCCATATATACCACCAAAATGTTAGATTTGAAAGAAGAAAATGTCTAAAATGAATTTCATTTTTTATTCTAATTCAAAATTAATTACTCTCATTGTCTTGTATATGTATATATATATATATATATATATGGGGAAAATTATTATTATGTTTTCCTACGAGCATACGAAAAAATTAAATAAATTTATTTAATTGACCAGCATGAAGGGAAAAACCATGCGATTTAACTGAAAAACCATGCGTTTTATTTGAAAACCCATGCGTTTTAACACAAAGTCATTAATTCATCTTCAGTGTGAACTTTTCCTTTTTTTCTTGCAAAACATCTATCTAACAATTAGTAGCAACCACTGAGACGCCTCATGTCTTGGTCGTGTTGAGACACCTCAACAAAAATGATCGTGTTAAGAAATTGTGAATACAGTTGTGACAAGGGCGGATCCTCACAACCAGGTAATTACTGAGCTAAAGTTGAAAGAGCAAGAGAATTTGGGTACTTGAATGGGAGAGTAATTTGTATCTGAGGCCAAGAGCCACGAGAACAACCACTGCATTCCCAGCTTGCATATACCTGGATTTAGAAAAGAACCATTGAGTGCCAAGTTATACTTATAATATAAAAGATTACATTTAGTAATATTTCTAAACATACCTCTCTTTGATAGGGCCACAAAGTTTATAGCAATCAGGAAATCCCTGCAGTCTTGCATTCTCTCGGATACTGAGAACTATGTCTTGTTCAGGGTGGAGAATGACCTAAAAATGAATAACTTGGAATTGAGAAAATGCTCGATTTCATAAGTAACTAGTTACCAAATATAATGTACACAACTTTAAGTAATTACCTGGTTGTGAGGTTCCGCCCTTGTCACAACTGTATGGAGAATGTTGTTAACCTTTTGAAACTTTCTGGTGGGTTTTTGGGCCGTTATGCCATAGGGCTTCTTGTGGCCATGAAGACGGAAATGGTAAACATGGGAATGCGACTAGAAGACGGAGTCCGGACAGGACGTCTAACCAAAGAAGTTGGATCTTCGAGTGGAACCAAAAAGTATGGAAGTGGGTTCCCCAAGAAGAAAGAACATGACGCCAAACCCTTCACGCGAAATTTGGAAGGAGGAAAGGCGTCCTTGGGGGGAAAATTATTATTATGTTTTCCTACGAGCATACGAAATAATTAAATAAATTTATTTAATTTACCTATGTATACTATCATTATTTTTGAGAAACTAAGTTAGGATATGACTTACACCTAGATTACAGTGTCGATATGCAAATTGTTCAGAATGTCTTATAAGAGAAGCTTCACTCCCTCCATATATACCACCAAAATGTTAGATTTGAAAGAAGAAAATGTCTAAAATGAATTTCATTTTTTATTCTAATTCAAAATTAATTACTCTCATTGTCTTGTATATGTATATATATATATATATGGGGAAAATTATTATTATGTTTTCCTACGAGCATACGAAAAAATTAAATAAATTTATTTAATTGATCAGCATGAAGGGATAAACCATGTGTTTTAACTGAAAAACCATGCGTTTTAATTGACAAACCATGCGTTTTAACACAAAATGTCATTAATTCATCTTCAATGCTAACTTTTCCTTTTTTTCTTGCAAAACATCTATCTAACAATTAGTAGCAACCACTGAGACACCTCATGTCTTGGTCGTGTTGAGACACCTCAACAAAAATGATCGTGTTAAGAAATTGTGAATACAGTTGTGACAAGGGCGGATCCTCACAACCAGGTAATTACTGAGCTAAAGTTGAAAGAGCAAGAGAATTTGGGTACTTGAATGGGAGAGTAATTTGTATCTGAGGCCAAGAGCCACGAGAACAACCACTGCATTCCCAGCTTGCATATACCTGGATTTAGAAAAGAACCATTGAGTGCCAAGTTATACTTATAATATAAAAGATTACATTTAGTAATATTTCTAAACATACCTCTCTTTGATAGGGCCACAAAGTTTATAGCAATCAGGAAATCCCTGCAGTCTTGCATTCTCTCGGATACTGAGAACTATGCCTTGTTCAGGGTGGAGAATGACCTAAAAATGAATAACTTGGAATTGAGAAAATGCTCGATTTCATAAGTAACTAGTTACCAAATATAATGTACACAACTTTAAGTAATTACCTGGTTGTGAGGTTCCGCCCTTGTCACAACTGTACGGAGAATGTTGTTAACCTTTTGAAACTTTCTGGTGGGATTTTGGGCCGTTATGCCATAGGGCTTCTTGTGGCCATGAAGAAGGAAATGGTAAACATGGGAATGCGACTAGAAGACGGAGTCCGGACAGGACGTCTAACCAAAGAAGTTGGATCTTCGAGTGGAACCAAAAAGTATGGAAGTGGGTTCCCTAAGAAGAAAGAACATGACGCCAAACCCTTCCCGCGAAATTTGGAAGGAGGAAAGGCGTCCTTGGGGGGAAAATTATTATTATGTTTTCCTACGAGCATATGAAAAAATTAAATAAATATATTTAATTTACCTATGTATACTATCATTATTTTTGAGAAACTAAGTTAGGATATGACTTACACCTAGATTACAGTGTCGATATGTAAATTGTTCAGAATGTCTTATAAGAGAAGCTTCACTCCCTCCATATATACCACCAAAATGTTAGATTTGAAGGAAGAAAATGTCTAAAATGAATTTCATTTTTTATTCTAATTCAAAATTAATTACTCTCATTGTCTTGTATATGTATATATATATATGGGGAAAATTATTATTATGTTTTCCTACGAGCATACGAAAAAATTAAATAAATTTATTTAATTGATCAGCATGAAGGGATAAACCATGCGTTTTAACTGAAAAACCATGCATTTTAATTGACAAACCATGCGTTTTAACACAAAATGTCATTAATTCATCTTCAGTGCTAACTTTTCCTTTTTTTCTTGCAAAACATCTATCTAACAATTAGTAGCAACCACTGAGACACCTCATGTCTTGGTCGTGTTGATACACCTCAACAAAAATGATCGCGTTAAGAAATTGTGAATACAGTTGTGACAAGGGCAGATCCTCACAACCAGGTAATTACTGAGCTAAAGTTGAAAGAGCAAGAGAATTTGGGTACTTGAATGGGAGAGTAATTTGTATCTGAGGCCAAGAGCCACGAGAATAACCACTGCATTCCCAGCTTGCATATACCTGGATTTAGAAAAGAACCATTGAGTGCCAAGTTATACTTATAATATAAAAGATTACATTTAGTAATATTTCTAAACATACCTCTCTTTGATAGGGCCACAAAGTTTATAGCAATCAGGAAATCCCTGCAGTCTTGCATTCTCTCGGATACTGAGAACTATGTCTTGTTCAGGGTGGAGAATGACCTAAAAATGAATAACTTGGAATTGAGAAAATGCTCGATTTCATAAGTAACTAGTTACCAAATATAATGTACACAACTTTAAGTAATTACCTGGTTGTGAGGTTCCGCCCTTGTCACAACTGTACGGAGAATGTTGTTAACCTTTTGAAACTTTCTGGTGGGTTTTTGGGCCGTTATGCCATAGGGCTTCTTGTGGCCATGAAGACGGAAATGGTAAACATGGGAATGCGACTAGAAGATGGATTCCGGACAGGACGTCTAACCAAAGAAGTTGGATCTTCGAGTGGAACCAAAATGTATGGAAGTGGGTTCCCCAAGAAGAAAGAACATGACGCCAAACCCTTCACGCGAAATTTGGAAGGAGGAAAGGCGTCCTTGGGGGGAAAATTATTATTATGTTTTCCTACGAGCATACGAAAAAATTAAATAAATTTATTTAATTTACCTATGTATACTATCATTATTTTTGAGAAACTAAGTTAGGATATGACTTACACCTAGATTACAGTGTCGATATGCAAATTGTTCAGAATGTCTTATAAGAGAAGCTTCACTCCCTCCATATATACCACCAAAATGTTAGATTTGAAAGAATAAAATGTCTAAAATGAATTTCATTTTTTATTCTAATTCAAAATTAATTACTCTCATTGTCTTGTATATGTATATATATATATATATGGGGAAAATTATTATTATGTTTTCCTACGAGCATACGAAAAAATTAAATAAATTTATTTAATTGATCAGCATGAAGGGATAAACCATGCGTTTTAACTGAAAAACCATGCGTTTTAATTGACAAACCATGCGTTTTAACACAAAATGTCATTAATTCATCTTCAATGCTAACTTTTCCTTTTTTTCTTGAAAAACATCTATCTAACAATTAGTAGCAACCACTGAGACACCTCATGTCTTGGTCGTGTTGAGACACCTCAACAAAAATGATCGTGTTAAGAAATTGTGAATACAGTTGTGACAAGGGCGGATCCTCACAACCAGGTAATTACTGAGCTAAAGTTGAAAGAGCAAGAGAATTTGGGTACTTGAATGGGAGAGTAATTTGTATCTGAGGCCAAGAGCCACGAGAACAACCACTGCATTCCCAGCTTGCATATACCTGGATTTAGAAAAGAACCATTGAGTGCCAAGTTATACTTATAATATAAAAGATTACATTTAGTAATATTTCTAAACATACCTCTCTTTGATAGGGCCACAAAGTTTATAGCAATCAGGAAATCCCTGCAGTCTTGCATTCTCTCGGATACTGAGAACTATGTCTTGTTCAGGGTGGAGAATGACCTAAAAATGAATAACTTGGAATTGAGAAAATGCTCGATTTCATAAGTAACTAGTTACCAAATATAATGTACACAACTTTAAGTAATTACCTGGTTGTGAGGTTCCGCCCTTGTCACAACTGTACGGAGAATGTTGTTAACCTTTTGAAACTTTCTGGTGGGTTTTTGGGCCGTTATGCCATAGGGCTTCTTGTGGCCATGAAGACGGAAATGGTAAACATGGGAATGCGACTAGAAGATGGATTCCGGACAGGACGTCTAACCAAAGAAGTTGGATCTTCGAGTGGAACCAAAAAGTATGGAAGTGGGTTCCCCAAGAAGAAAGAACATGACGCCAAACCCTTCACGCGAAATTTGGAAGGAGGAAAGGCGTCCTTGGGGGGAAAATTATTATTATGTTTTCCTACGAGCATACGAAAAAATTAAATAAATTTATTTAATTTACCTATGTATACTATCATTATTTTTGAGAAACTAAGTTAGGATATGACTTACACCTAGATTACAGTGTCGATATGCAAATTGTTCAGAATGTCTTATAAGAGAAGCTTCACTCCCTCCATATATACCACCAAAATGTTAGATTTGAAAGAATAAAATGTCTAAAATGAATTTCATTTTTTATTCTAATTCAAAATTAATTACTCTCATTGTCTTGTATATGTATATATATATATATATGGGGAAAATTATTATTATGTTTTCCTACGAGCATACGAAAAAATTAAATAAATTTATTTAATTGATCAGCATGAAGGGATAAACCATGCGTTTTAACTGAAAAACCATGCGTTTTAATTGACAAACCATGCGTTTTAACACAAAATGTCATTAATTCATCTTCAATGCTAACTTTTCCTTTTTTTCTTGAAAAACATCTATCTAACAATTAGTAGCAACCACTGAGACACCTCATGTCTTGGTCGTGTTGAGACACCTCAACAAAAATGATCGTGTTAAGAAATTGTGAATACAGTTGTGACAAGGGCGGATCCTCACAACCAGGTAATTACTAAGCTAAAGTTGAAAGAGCAAGAGAATTTGGGTACTTGAATGGGAGAGTAATTTGTATCTGAGGCCAAGAGCCACGAGAACAACCACTGCATTCCCAGCTTGCATATACCTGGATTTAGAAAAGAACCATTGAGTGCCAAGTTATACTTATAATATAAAAGATTACATTTAGTAATATTTCTAAACATACCTCTCTTTGATAGGGCCACAAAGTTTATAGCAATCAGGAAATCCCTGCAGTCTTGCATTCTCTCGGATACTGAGAACTATGTCTTGTTCAGGGTGGAGAATGACCTAAAAATGAATAACTTGGAATTGAGAAAATGCTCGATTTCATAAGTAACTAGTTACCAAATATAATGTACACAACTTTAAGTAATTACCTGGTTGTGAGGTTCCGCCCTTGTCACAACTGTACGGAGAATGTTGTTAACCTTTTGAAACTTTCTGGTGGGATTTTGGGCCGTTATGCCATAGGGCTTCTTGTGGCCATGAAGACGGAAATGGTAAACATGGGAATGCGACTAGAAGACGGAGTCCGGACAGGACGTCTAACCAAAGAAGTTGGATCTTCGAGTGGAACCAAAAAGTATGGAAGTGGGTTCCCCAAGAAGAAAGAACATGACGCCAAACCCTTCACGCGAAATTTGGAAGGAGGAAAGGCGTCCTTGGGGGGAAAATTATTATTATGTTTTCCTACGAGCATACGAAAAAATTAAATAAATTTATTTAATTTACCTATGTATACTATCATTATTTTTGAGAAACTAAGTTAGGATATGACTTACACCTAGATTACAGTGTCGATATGTAAATTGTTCAGAATGTCTTATAAGAGAAGATTCACTCCCTCCATATATACCACCAAAATGTTAGATTTGAAGGAAGAAAATGTCTAAAATAAATTTCATTTTTTATTCTAATTCAAAATTAATTACTCTCATTGTCTTGTATATGTATATATATATATGGGGAAAATTATTATTATGTTTTCCTACGAGCATACGAAAAAATTAAATAAATTTATTTAATTGATCAGCATGAAGGGATAAACCATGCGTTTTAACTGAAAAACCATGCGTTTTAATTGACAAACCATGCGTTTTAACACAAAATGTCATTAATTCATCTTCAGTGCTAACTTTTCCTTTTTTTCTTGCAAAACATCTATCTAACAATTAGTAGCAACCACTGAGACACCTCATGTCTTGGTCGTGTTGATACACCTCAACAAAAATGATCGTGTTAAGAAATTGTGAATACAGTTGTGACAAGGGCGGATCCTCACAACCAGGTAATTACTGAGCTAAAGTTGAAAGAGCAAGAGAATTTGGGTACTTGAATGGGAGAGTAATTTGTATCTGAGGCCAAGAGCCACGAGAACAACCAATGCATTCCCAGCTTGCATATACCTGGATTTAGAAAAGAACCATTGAGTGCCAAGTTATACTTATAATATAAAAGATTACATTTAGTAATATTTCTAAACATACCTCTCTTTGATAGGGCCACAAAGTTTATAGCAATCAGGAAATCCCTGCAGTCTTGCATTCTCTCGGATACTGAGAACTATGTCTTGTTCAGGGTGGAGAATGACCTAAAAATGAATAACTTGGAATTGAGAAAATGCTCGATTTCATAAGTAACTAGTTACCAAATATAATGTACACAACTTTAAGTAATTACCTGGTTGTGAGGTTCCGCCCTTGTCACAACTGTACGGAGAATGTTGTTAACCTTTTGAAACTTTCTGGTGGGTTTTTGGGCCGTTATGCCATAGGGCTTCTTGTGGCCATGAAGATGGAAATGGTAAACATGGGAATGCGACTAGAAGACGGAGTCCGGACAGGACGTCTAACCAAAGAAGTTGGATCTTCGAGTGGAACCAAAAATTATGGAAGTGGGTTCCCCAAGAAGAAAGAACATGACGCCAAACCCTTCACGCGAAATTTTGAAGGAGGAAAGGCGTCCTTGGGGGGAAAACTATTATTATGTTTTCCTACGAGCATACGAAAAAATTAAATAAATTTATTTAATTTACCTATGTATACTATCATTATTTTTGAGAAAGTAAGTTAGGATATGACTTACACCTAGATTACAATGTCGATATGCAAATTGTTCAGAATGTCTTATAAGAGAAGCTTCACTCCCTCCATATATACCACCAAAATGTTAGATTTGAAAGAAGAAAATGTCTAAAATGAATTTCATTTTTTATTCTAATTCAAAATTAATTACTCTCATTGTCTTGTATATGTATATATATATATATATATATATATATGGGGAAAATTATTATTATGTTTTCCTACGAGCATACGAAAAAATTAAATAAATTTATTTAATTGACCAGCATGAAGGGAAAAACCATGTGATTTAACTGAAAAACCATGCGTTTTATTTGAAAACCCATGCGTTTTAACACAAAAAGTCATTAATTCATCTTCAGTGCTAACTTTTCCTTTTTTTCTTGCAAAACATCTATCTAACAATTAGTAGCAACCACTGAGACACCTCATGTCTTGGTCGTGTTGAGACACCTCAACAAAAATGATCGTGTTAAGAAATTGTGAATACAGTTGTGACAAGGGCGGATCCTCACAACCAGGTAATTACTGAGCTAAAGTTGAAAGAGCAAGAGAATTTGGGTACTTGAATGGGAGAGTAATTTGTATCTGAGGCCAAGAGCCACGAGAACAACCACTGCATTCCCAGCTTGCATATACCTGGATTTAGAAAAGAACCATTGAGTGCCAAGTTATACTTATAATATAAAAGATTACATTTAGTAATATTTCTAAACATACCTCTCTTTGATAGGGCCACAAAGTTTATAGCAATCAGGAAATCCCTGCAGTCTTGCATTCTCTCGGATACTGAGAACTATGTCTTGTTCAGGGTGGAGAATGACCTAAAAATGAATAACTTGGAATTGAGAAAATGCTCGATTTTATAAGTAACTAGTTACCAAATATAATGTACACAACTTTAAGTAATTACCTGGTTGTGAGGTTCCGCCCTTGTCACAACTGTACGGAGAATGTTGTTAACCTTTTGAAACTTTCTGGTGGGATTTTGGACCGTTATGCCATAGGGCTTCTTGTGGCCATTAAGACGGAAATGGTAAACATGGGAATGCGACTAGAAGACGGAGTCCGGACAGGACGTCTAACCAAAGAAGTTGGATCTTCGAGTGGAACCAAAAAGTATGGAAGTGGGTTCCCCAAGAAGAAAGAACATGACGCCAAACCCTTCACGCGAAATTTGGAAGGAGGAAAGGCGTCCTTGGGGGGAAAACTATTATTATGTTTTCCTACGAGCATACAAAAAAATTAAATAAATTTATTTAATTTACCTATGTATACTATCATTATTTTTGAGAAAGTAAGTTAGGATATGACTTACACCTAGATTACAGTGTCGATATGCAAATTGTTCAGAATGTCTTATAAGAGAAGCTTCACTCCCTCCATATATACCACCAAAATGTTAGATTTGAAAGAAGAAAATGTCTAAAATGAATTTCATTTTTTATTCTAATTCAAAATTAATTACTCTCATTGTCTTGTATATGTATATATATATATATATATATATATATATATGGGGAAAATTATTATTATGTTTTCCTACGAGCATACGAAAAAATTAAATAAATTTATTTAATTGACCAGCATGAAGGGAAAAACCATGTGATTTAACTGAAAAACCATGCGTTTTATTTGAAAACCCATGCGTTTTAACACAAAAAGTCATTAATTCATCTTCAGTGCTAACTTTTCCTTTTTTTCTTGCAAAACATCTATCTAACAATTAGTAGCAACCACTGAGACACCTCATGTCTTGGTCGTGTTGAGACACCTCAACAAAAATGATCGTGTTAAGAAATTGTGAATACAGTTGTGACAAGGGCGGATCCTCACAACCAGGTAATTACTGAGCTAAAGTTGAAAGAGCAAGAGAATTTGGGTACTTGAATGGGAGAGTAATTTGTATCTGAGGCCAAGAGCCACGAGAACAACCACTGCATTCCCAGCTTGCATATACCTGGATTTAGAAAAGAACCATTGAGTGCCAAGTTATACTTATAATATAAAAGATTACATTTAGTAATATTTCTAAACATACCTCTCTTTGATAGGGCCACAAAGTTTATAGCAATCAGGAAATCCCTGCAGTCTTGCATTCTCTCGGATACTGAGAACTATGTCTTGTTCAGGGTGGAGAATGACCTAAAAATGAATAACTTGGAATTGAGAAAATGCTCGATTTCATAAGTAACTAGTTACCAAATATAATGTACACAACTTTAAGTAATTACCTGGTTGTGAGGTTCCGCCCTTGTCACAACTGTACGGAGAATGTTGTTAACCTTTTGAAACTTTCTGGTGGGATTTTGGGCCGTTATGCCATAGGGCTTCTTGTGGCCATTAAGACGGAAATGGTAAACATGGGAATGCGACTAGAAGACGGAGTCCGGACAGGACGTCTAACCAAAGAAGTTGGATCTTCGAGTGGAACCAAAAAGTATGGAAGTGGGTTCCCCAAGAAGAAAGAACATGACGCCAAACCCTTCACGCGAAATTTGGAAGGAGGAAAGGCGTCCTTGGGGGGAAAACTATTATTATGTTTTCCTACGAGCATACGAAAAAATTAAATAAATTTATTTAATTTACCTATGTATACTATCATTATTTTTGAGAAAGTAAGTTAGGATATGACTTACACCTAGATTACAGTGTCGATATGCAAATTGTTCAGAATGTCTTATAAGAGAAGCTTCACTCCCTCCATATATACCACCAAAATGTTAGATTTGAAAGAAGAAAATGTCTAAAATGAATTTCATTTTTTATTCTAATTCAAAATTAATTACTCTCATTGTCTTGTATATGTATATATATATATATATGGGGAAAATTATTATTATGTTTTCCTACGAGCATACGAAAAAATTAAATAAATTTATTTAATTGACCAGCATGAAGGGAAAAACCATGTGATTTAACTGAAAAACCATGCGTTTTATTTGAAAACCCATGCGTTTTAACACAAAAAGTCATTAATTCATCTTCAGTGCTAAGTTTTCCTTTTTTTCTTGCAAAACATCTATCTAACAATTAGTAGCAACCACTGAGACACCTCATGTCTTGGTCGTGTTGAGACACCTCAACAAAAATGATCGTGTTAAGAAATTGTGAATACAGTTGTGACAAGGGCGGATCCTCACAACCAGGTAATTACTGAGCTAAAGTTGAAAGAGCAAGAGAATTTGGGTACTTGAATGGGAGAGTAATTTGTATCTGAGGCCAAGAGCCACGAGAACAACCACTGCATTCCCAGCTTGCATATACCTGGATTTAGAAAAGAACCATTGAGTGCCAAGTTATACTTATAATATAAAAGATTACATTTAGTAATATTTCTAAACATACCTCTCTTTGATAGGGCCACAAAGTTTATAGCAATCAGGAAATCCCTGCAGTCTTGCATTCTCTCGGATACTGAGAACTATGTCTTGTTCAGGGTGGAGAATGACCTAAAAATGAATAACTTGGAATTGAGAAAATGCTCGATTTCATAAGTAACTAGTTACCAAATATAATGTACACAACTTTAAGTAATTACCTGGTTGTGAGGTTCCGCCCTTGTCACAACTGTACGGAGAATGTTGTTAACCTTTTGAAACTTTCTGGTGGGTTTTTGGGCCGTTATGCCATAGGGCTTCTTGTGGCCATGAAGACGGAAATGGTAAACATGGGAATGCGACTAGAAGATGGATTCCGGACAGGACGTCTAACCAAAGAAGTTGGATCTTCGAGTGGAACCAAAAAGTATGGAAGTGGGTTCCCCAAGAAGAAAGAACATGACGCCAAACCCTTCACGCGAAATTTGGAAGGAGGAAAGGCGTCCTTGGGGGGAAAATTATTATTATGTTTTCCTACGAGCATACGAAAAAATTAAATAAATTTATTTAATTTACCTATGTATACTATCATTATTTTTGAGAAACTAAGTTAGGATATGACTTACACCTAGATTACAGTGTCGATATGCAAATTGTTCAGAATGTCTTATAAGAGAAGCTTCACTCCCTCCATATATACCACCAAAATGTTAGATTTGAAAGAATAAAATATCTAAAATGAATTTCATTTTTTATTCTAATTCAAAATTAATTACTCTCATTGTCTTGTATATGTATATATATATATATATGGGGAAAATTATTATTATGTTTTCCTACGAGCATACGAAAAAATTAAATAAATTTATTTAATTGATCAGCATGAAGGGATAAACCATGCGTTTTAACTGAAAAACCATGCGTTTTAATTGACAAACCATGCGTTTTAACACAAAATGTCATTAATTCATCTTCAATGCTAACTTTTCCTTTTTTTCTTGAAAAACATCTATCTAACAATTTGTAGCAACCACTGAGACACCTCATGTCTTGGTCGTGTTGAGACACCTCAACAAAAATGATCGTGTTAAGAAATTGTGAATACAGTTGTGACAAGGGCGGATCCTCACAACCAGGTAATTACTGAGCTAAAGTTGAAAGAGCAAGAGAATTTGGGTACTTGAATGGGAGAGTAATTTGTATCTGAGGCCAAGAGCCACGAGAACAACCACTGCATTCCCAGCTTGCATATACCTGGATTTAGAAAAGAACCATTGAGTGCCAAGTTATACTTATAATATAAAAGATTACATTTAGTAATATTTCTAAACATACCTCTCTTTGATAGGGCCACAAAGTTTATAGCAATCAGGAAATCCCTGCAGTCTTGCATTCTCTCGGATACTGAGAACTATGTCTTGTTCAGGGTGGAGAATGACCTAAAAATGAATAACTTGGAATTGAGAAAATGCTCGATTTCATAAGTAACTAGTTACCAAATATAATGTACACAACTTTAAGTAATTACCTGGTTGTGAGGTTCCGCCCTTGTCACAACTGTACGGAGAATGTTGTTAACCTTTTGAAACTTTCTGGTGGGATTTTGGGCCGTTATGCCATAGGGCTTCTTGTGGCCATGAAGACGGAAATGGTAAACATGGGAATGCGACTAGAAGACGGAGTCCGGACAGGACGTCTAACCAAAGAAGTTGGATCTTCGAGTGGAACCAAAAAGTATGGAAGTGGGTTCCCCAAGAAGAAAGAACATGACGCCAAACCCTTCACGCGAAATTTGGAAGGAGGAAAGGCGTCCTTGGGGGGAAAATTATTATTATGTTTTCCTACGAGCATACGAAAAAATTAAATAAATTTATTTAATTTACCTATGTATACTATCATTATTTTTGAGAAACTAAGTTAGGATATGACTTACACCTAGATTACAGTGTCGATATGTAAATTGTTCAGAATGTCTTATAAGAGAAGATTCACTCCCTCCATATATACCACCAAAATGTTAGATTTGAAGGAAGAAAATGTCTAAAATAAATTTCATTTTTTATTCTAATTCAAAATTAATTACTCTCATTGTCTTGTATATGTATATATATATATGGGGAAAATTATTATTATGTTTTCCTACGAGCATACGAAAAAATTAAATAAATTTATTTAATTGATCAGCATGAAGGGATAAACCATGCGTTTTAACTGAAAAACCATGCGTTTTAATTGACAAACCATGCGTTTTAACACAAAATGTCATTAATTCATCTTCAGTGCTAACTTTTCCTTTTTTTCTTGCAAAACATCTATCTAACAATTAGTAGCAACCACTGAGACACCTCATGTCTTGGTCGTGTTGATACACCTCAACAAAAATGATCGTGTTAAGAAATTGTGAATACAGTTGTGACAAGGGCGGATCCTCACAACCAGGTAATTACTGAGCTAAAGTTGAAAGAGCAAGAGAATTTGGGTACTTGAATGGGAGAGTAATTTGTATCTGAGGCCAAGAGCCACGAGAACAACCAATGCATTCCCAGCTTGCATATACCTGGATTTAGAAAAGAACCATTGAGTGCCAAGTTATACTTATAATATAAAAGATTACATTTAGTAATATTTCTAAACATACCTCTCTTTGATAGGGCCACAAAGTTTATAGCAATCAGGAAATCCCTGCAGTCTTGCATTCTCTCGGATACTGAGAACTATGTCTTGTTCAGGGTGGAGAATGACCTAAAAATGAATAACTTGGAATTGAGAAAATGCTCGATTTCATAAGTAACTAGTTACCAAATATAATGTACACAACTTTAAGTAATTACCTGGTTGTGAGGTTCCGCCCTTGTCACAACTGTACGGAGAATGTTGTTAACCTTTTGAAACTTTCTGGTGGGTTTTTGGGCCGTTATGCCATAGGGCTTCTTGTGGCCATGAAGATGGAAATGGTAAACATGGGAATGCGACTAGAAGACGGAGTCCGGACAGGACGTCTAACCAAAGAAGTTGGATCTTCGAGTGGAACCAAAAATTATGGAAGTGGGTTCCCCAAGAAGAAAGAACATGACGCCAAACCCTTCACGCGAAATTTTGAAGGAGGAAAGGCGTCCTTGGGGGGAAAACTATTATTATGTTTTCCTACGAGCATACGAAAAAATTAAATAAATTTATTTAATTTACCTATGTATACTATCATTATTTTTGAGAAAGTAAGTTAGGATATGACTTACACCTAGATTACAGTGTCGATATGCAAATTGTTCAGAATGTCTTATAAGAGAAGCTTCACTCCCTCCATATATACCACCAAAATGTTAGATTTGAAAGAAGAAAATGTCTAAAATGAATTTCATTTTTTATTCTAATTCAAAATTAATTACTCTCATTGTCTTGTATATGTATATATATATATATATATATATATATATATATATATATATATATATATATATATATGGGGAAAATTATTATTATGTTTTCCTACGAGCATACGAAAAAATTAAATAAATTTATTTAATTGACCAGCATGAAGGGAAAAACCATGTGATTTAACTGAAAAACCATGCGTTTTATTTGAAAACCCATGCGTTTTAACACAAAAAGTCATTAATTCATCTTCAGTGCTAACTTTTCCTTTTTTTCTTGCAAAACATCTATCTAACAATTAGTAGCAACCACTGAGACACCTCATGTCTTGGTCGTGTTGAGACACCTCAACAAAAATGATCGTGTTAAGAAATTGTGAATACAGTTGTGACAAGGGCGGATCCTCACAACCAGGTAATTACTGAGCTAAAGTTGAAAGAGCAAGAGAATTTGGGTACTTGAATGGGAGAGTAATTTGTATCTGAGGCCAAGAGCCACGAGAACAACCACTGCATTCCCAGCTTGCATATACCTGGATTTAGAAAAGAACCATTGAGTGCCAAGTTATACTTATAATATAAAAGATTACATTTAGTAATATTTCTAAACATACCTCTCTTTGATAGGGCCACAAAGTTTATAGCAATCAGGAAATCCCTGCAGTCTTGCATCCTCTCGGATACTGAGAACTATGTCTTGTTCAGGGTGGAGAATGACCTAAAAATGAATAACTTGGAATTGAGAAAATGCTCGATTTTATAAGTAACTAGTTACCAAATATAATGTACACAACTTTAAGTAATTACCTGGTTGTGAGGTTCCGCCCTTGTCACAACTGTACGGAGAATGTTGTTAACCTTTTGAAACTTTCTGGTGGGATTTTGGACCGTTATGCCATAGGGCTTCTTGTGGCCATTAAGACGGAAATGGTAAACATGGGAATGCGACTAGAAGACGGAGTCCGGACAGGACGTCTAACCAAAGAAGTTGGATCTTCGAGTGGAACCAAAAAGTATGGAAGTGGGTTCCCCAAGAAGAAAGAACATGACGCCAAACCCTTCACGCGAAATTTGGAAGGAGGAAAGGCGTCCTTGGGGGGAAAACTATTATTATGTTTTCCTACGAGCATACGAAAAAATTAAATAAATTTATTTAATTTACCTATGTATACTATCATTATTTTTGAGAAAGTAAGTTAGGATATGACTTACACCTAGATTACAGTGTCGATATGCAAATTGTTCAGAATGTCTTATAAGAGAAGCTTCACTCCCTCCATATATACCACCAAAATGTTAGATTTGAAAGAAGAAAATGTCTAAAATGAATTTCATTTTTTATTCTAATTCAAAATTAATTACTCTCATTGTCTTGTATATGTATATATATATATATATGGGGAAAATTATTATTATGTTTTCCTACGAGCATACGAAAAAATTAAATAAATTTATTTAATTGACCAGCATGAAGGGAAAAACCATGTGATTTAACTGAAAAACCATGCGTTTTATTTGAAAACCCATGCGTTTTAACACAAAAAGTCATTAATTCATCTTCAGTGCTAACTTTTCCTTTTTTTCTTGCAAAACATCTATCTAACAATTAGTAGCAACCACTGAGACACCTCATGTCTTGGTCGTGTTGAGACACCTCAACAAAAATGATCGTGTTAAGAAATTGTGAATACAGTTGTGACAAGGGCGGATCCTCACAACCAGGTAATTACTGAGCTAAAGTTGAAAGAGCAAGAGAATTTGGGTACTTGAATGGGAGAGTAATTTGTATCTGAGGCCAAGAGCCACGAGAACAACCACTGCATTCCCAGCTTGCATATACCTGGATTTAGAAAAGAACCATTGAGTGCCAAGTTATACTTATAATATAAAAGATTACATTTAGTAATATTTCTAAACATACCTCTCTTTGATAGGGCCACAAAGTTTATAGCAATCAGGAAATCCCTGCAGTCTTGCATTCTCTCGGATACTGAGAACTATGTCTTGTTCAGGGTGGAGAATGACCTAAAAATGAATAACTTGGAATTGAGAAAATGCTCGATTTCATAAGTAACTAGTTACCAAATATAATGTACACAACTTTAAGTAATTACCTGGTTGTGAGGTTCCGCCCTTGTCACAACTGTACGGAGAATGTTGTTAACCTTTTGAAACTTTCTGGTGGGATTTTGGGCCGTTATGCCATAGGGCTTCTTGTGGCCATTAAGACGGAAATGGTAAACATGGGAATGCGACTAGAAGACGGAGTCCGGACAGGACGTCTAACCAAAGAAGTTGGATCTTCGAGTGGAACCAAAAAGTATGGAAGTGGGTTCCCCAAGAAGAAAGAACATGACGCCAAACCCTTCACGCAAAATTTGGAAGGAGGAAAGGCGTCCTTGGGGGGAAAAATATTATTATGTTTTCCTACGAGCATACGAAAAAATTAAATAAATTTATTTAATTTACCTATGTATACTATCATTATTTTTGAGAAACTAAGTTAGGATATGACTTACACCTAGATTACAGTGTCGATATGCAAATTGTTCAGAATGTCTTATAAGAGAAGCTTCACTCCCTCCATATATACCACCAAAATGTTAGATTTGAAAGAAGAAAATGTCTAAAATGAATTTCATTTTTTATTCTAATTCAAAACTAATTACTCTCATTGTCTTGTATATGTATATATATATATATATATATGGGGAAAATTATTATTATGTTTTCCTACGAGCATACGAAAAAATTAAATAAATTTATTTAATTGACCAGCATGAAGGGAAAAACCATGTGATTTAACTGAAAAACCATGCGTTTTATTTGAAAACCCATGCGTTTTAACACAAAAAGTCATTAATTCATCTTCAGTGCTAACTTTTCCTTTTTTTCTTGCAAAACATCTATCTAACAATTAGTAGCAACCACTGAGACACCTCATGTCTTGGTTGTGTTGAGACACCTCAACAAAAATGATCGTGTTAAGAAATTGTGAATACAGTTGTGACAAGGGCGGATCCTCACAACCAGGTAATTACTGAGCTAAAGTTGAAAGAGCAAGAGAATTTGGGTACTTGAATGGGAGAGTAATTTGTATCTGAGGCCAAGAGCCACGAGAACAACCACTGCATTCCCAGCTTGCATATACCTGGATTTAGAAAAGAACCATTGAGTGCCAAGTTATACTTATAATATAAAAGATTACATATAGTAATATTTCTAAACATACCTCTCTTTGATAGGGCCACAAAGTTTATAGCAATCAGGAAATCCCTGCAGTCTTGCATTCTCTCGGATACTGAGAACTATGTCTTGTTCAGGGTGGAGAATGACCTAAAAATGAATAACTTGGAATTGAGAAAATGCTCGATTTCATAAGTAACTAGTTACCAAATATAATGTACACAACTTTAAGTAATTACCTGGTTGTGAGGTTCCGCCCTTGTCACAACTGTATGGAGAATGTTGTTAACCTTTTGAAACTTTCAGGTGGGTTTTTGGGCCGTTATGCCATAAGGCTTCTTGTGGCCATGAAGACGGAAATGGTAAACATGGGAATGCGACTAGAAGACGGAGTCTGGACAGGACGTCTAACCAAAGAAGTTGGATCTTCGAGTGGAACCAAAAAGTATGGAAGTGGGTTCCCCAAAAAGAAAGAACATGACGCCAAACCCTTCACGCGAAATTTGGAAGGAGGAAAGGCGTCCTTGGGGGGAAAATTATTATTATGTTTTCCTACGAGCATACGAAAAAATTAAATAAATTTATTTAATTTACCTATGTATACTATCATTATTTTTGAGAAACTAAGTTAGGATATGACTTACACCTAGATTACAGTGTCGATATGCAAATTGTTCAGAATGTCTTATAAGAGAAGCTTCACTCCCTCCATATATACCACCAAAATGTTAGATTTGAAAGAAGAAAATGTCTAAAATGAATTTCATTTTTTATTCTAATTCAAAATTAATTACTCTCATTGTCTTGTATATGTATATATATATATATGGGGAAAATTATTATTATGTTTTCCTACGAGCATACGTAAAAATTAAATAAATTTATTTAATTGACCAGCATTAAGGGAAAAACCATGTGATTTAACTGAAAAACCATGCGTTTTATTGGAAAACCCATGCGTTTTAACACAAAAAGTCATTAATTCATCTTCAGTGCTAACTTTTTCTTTTTTTCTTGCAAAACATCTATCTAACAAATAGTAGTAACCACTGAGACACCTCATGTCTTGGTCGTGTTGAGACACCTCAACAAAAATGATCGTGTTAAGAAATTGTGAATACAGTTGTGACAAGGGCGGATCCTCACAACCAGGTAATTACTGAGCTAAAGTTGAAAGAGCAAGAGAATTTGGGTACTTGAATGGGAGAGTAATTTGTATCTGAGGCCAAGAGCCACGAGAACAACCACTGCATTCCCAGCTTGCATATACCTGGATTTAGAAAAGAACCATTGAGTGCCAAGTTATACTTATAATATAAAAGATTACATTTAGTAATATTTCTAAACATACCTCTCTTTGATAGCGCCACAAAGTTTATAGCAATCAGGAAATCCCTGCAGTCTTGCATTCTCTCGGATACTGAGAACTATGTCTTGTTCAGGGTGGAGAATGACCTAAAAATGAATAACTTGGAATTGAGAAAATGCTCGATTTCATAAGTAACTAGTTACCAAATATAATGTACACAACTTTAAGTAATTACCTGGTTGTGAGGTTCCGCCCTTGTCACAACTGTATGGAGAATGTTGTTAACCTTTTGAAACTTTCAGGTGGGTTTTTGGGCCGTTATGCCATAAGGCTTCTTGTGGCCATGAAGACGGAAATGGTAAACATGGGAATGCGACTAGAAGACGGAGTCTGGACAGGACGTCTAACCAAAGAAGTTGGATCTTCGAGTGGAACCAAAAAGTATGGAAGTGGGTTCCCCAAGAAGAAAGAACATGACGCCAAACCCGTCACGCGAAATTTGGAAGGAGGAAAGGCGTCCTTGGGGGGAAAATTATTATTATGTTTTCCTACGAGCATACGAAAAAATTAAATAAATTTATTTAATTTACCTATGTATACTATCATTATTTTTGAGAAACTAAGTTAGGATATGACTTACACCTAGATTACAGTGTCGATATGCAAATTGTTCAGAATGTCTTATAAGAGAAGCTTCACTCCCTCCATATATACCACCAAAATGTTAGATTTGAAAGAAGAAAATGTCTAAAATGAATTTCATTTTTTATTCTAATTCAAAATTAATTACTCTCATTGTCTTGTATATGTATATATATATATATGGGGAAAATTATTATTATGTTTTCCTACGAGCATACGTAAAAATTAAATAAATTTATTTAATTGACCAGCATTAAGGGAAAAACCATGTGATTTAACTGAAAAACCATGCGTTTTATTTGAAAACCCATGCGTTTTAACACAAAAAGTCATTAATTCATCTTCAGTGCTAACTTTTTCTTTTTTTCTTGCAAAACATCTATCTAACAAATAGTAGTAACCACTGAGACACCTCATGTCTTGGTCGTGTTGAGACACCTCAACAAAAATGATCGTGTTAAGAAATTGTGAATACAGTTGTGACAAGGGCGGATCCTCACAACCAGGTAATTACTGAGCTAAAGTTGAAAGAGCAAGAGAATTTGGGTACTTGAATGGGAGAGTAATTTGTATCTGAGGCCAAGAGCCACGAGAACAACCACTGCATTCCCAGCTTGCATATACCTGGATTTAGAAAAGAACCATTGAGTGCCAAGTTATACTTATAATATAAAAGATTACATTTAGTAATATTTCTAAACATACCTCTCTTTGATAGGGCCACAAAGTTTATAGCAATCAGGAAATCCCTGCAGTCTTGCATTCTCTCGGATACTGAGAACTATGTCTTGTTCAGGGTGGAGAATGACCTAAAAATGAATAACTTGGAATTGAGAAAATGCTCGATTTCATAAGTAACTAGTTACCAAATATAATGTACACAACTTTAAGTAATTACCTGGTTGTGAGGTTCCGCCCTTGTCACAACTGTATGGAGAATGTTGTTAACCTTTTGAAACTTTCAGGTGGGTTTTTGGGCCGTTATGCCATAAGGCTTCTTGTGGCCATGAAGACGGAAATGGTAAACATGGGAATGCGACTAGAAGACGGAGTCTGGACAGGACGTCTAACCAAAGAAGTTGGATCTTCGAGTGGAACCAAAAAGTATGGAAGTGGGTTCCCCAAGAAGAAAGAACATGACGCCAAACCCTTCACGCGAAATTTGGAAGGAGGAAAGGCGTCCTTGGGGGGAAAATTATTATTATGTTTTCCTACGAGCATACGAAAAAATTAAATAAATTTATTTAATTTACCTATGTATACTATCATTATTTTTGAGAAACTAAGTTAGGATATGACTTACACCTAGATTACAGTGTCGATATGCAAATTGTTCAGAATGTCTTATAAGAGAAGCTTCACTCCCTCCATATATACCACCAAAATGTTAGATTTGAAAGAAGAAAATGTCTAAAATGAATTTCATTTTTTATTCTAATTCAAAATTAATTACTCTCATTGTCTTGTATATGTATATATATATATATGGGGAAAATTATTATTATGTTTTCCTACGAGCATACGTAAAAATTAAATAAATTTATTTAATTGACCAGCATGAAGGGAAAAACCATGTGATTTAACTGAAAAACCATGCGTTTTATTTGAAAACCCATGCGTTTTAACACAAAAAGTCATTAATTCATCTTCAGTGCTAACTTTTTCTTTTTTTCTTGCAAAACATCTATCTAACAAATAGTAGTAACCACTGAGACACCTCATGTCTTGGTCGTGTTGAGACACCTCAACAAAAATGATCGTGTTAAGAAATTGTGAATACAGTTGTGACAAGGGCGGATCCTCACAACCAGGTAATTACTGAGCTAAAGTTGAAAGAGCAAGAGAATTTGGGTACTTGAATGGGAGAGTAATTTGTATCTGAGGCCAAGAGCCACGAGAACAACCACTGCATTCCCAGCTTGCATATACCTGGATTTAGAAAAGAACCATTGAGTGCCAAGTTATACTTATAATATAAAAGATTACATTTAGTAATATTTCTAAACATACCTCTCTTTGATAGGGCCACAAAGTTTATAGCAATCAGGAAATCCCTGCAGTCTTGCATTCTCTCGGATACTGAGAACTATGTCTTGTTCAGGGTGGAGAATGACCTAAAAATGAATAACTTGGAATTGAGAAAATGCTCGATTTCATAAGTAACTAGTTACCAAATATAATGTACACAACTTTAAGTAATTACCTGGTTGTGAGGTTCCGCCCTTGTCACAACTGTATGGAGAATATTGTTAACCTTTTGAAACTTTCTGGTGGGTTTTTGGGCCGTTATGCCATAGGGCTTCTTGTGGCCATGAAGACGGAAATGGTAAACATGGGAATGCGACTAGAAGACGGAGTCCGGACAGGACGTCTAACCAAAGAAGTTGGATCTTCGAGTGGAACCAAAAAGTATGGAAGTGGGTTCCCCAAGAAGAAAGAACATGACGCCAAACCCTTCACGCGAAATTTGGAAGGAGGAAAGGCGTCCTTGGGGGGAAAATTATTATTATGTTTTCCTACGAGCATACGAAAAAATTAAATAAATTTATTTAATTTACCTATGTATACTATCATTATTTTTGAGAAACTAAGTTAGGATATGACTTACACCTAGATTACAGTGTCGATATGTAAATTGTTCAGAATGTCTTATAAGAGAAGCTTCACTCCCTCCATATATACCACCAAAATGTTAGATTTGAAAGAAGAAAATGTCTAAAATGAATTTCATTTTTTATTCAAATTCAAAATTAATTACTCTCATTGTCTTGTATATGTATATATATATGGGGAAAATTATTATTATGTTTTCCTACGAGCATACGAAAAAATTAAATAAATTTATTTAATTGACCAGCATGAAGGGAAAAACCATGTGATTTAACTGAAAAACCATGCGTTTTATTTGAAAACCCATGCGTTTTAACACAAAAAGTCATTAATTCATCTTCAGTGCTAACTTTTCCTTTTTTTCTTGCAAAACATCTATCTAACAATTAGTAGCAACCACTGAGACACCTCATGTCTTGGTCGTGTTGAGACACCTCAACAAAAATGATCGTGTTAAGAAATTGTGAATACAGTTGTGACAAGGGCGGATCCTCACAACCAGGTAATTACTGAGCTAAAGTTGAAAGAGCAAGAGAATTTGGGTACTTGAATGGGAGAGTAATTTGTATCTGAGGCCAAGAGCCACGAGAACAACCACTGCATTCCCAGCTTGCATATACCTGGATTTAGAAAAGAACCATTGAGTGCCAAGTTATACTTATAATATAAAAGATTACATTTAGTAATATTTCTAAACATACCTCTCTTTGATAGGGCCACAAAGTTTATAGCAATCAGGAAATCCCTGCAGTCTTGCATTCTCTCGGATACTGAGAACTATGTCTTGTTCAGGGTGGAGAATGACTTAAAAATGAATAACTTGGAATTGAGAAAATGCTCGATTTCATAAGTAACTAGTTACCAAATATAATGTACACAACTTTAAGTAATTACCTGGTTGTGAGGTTCCGCCCTTGTCACAACTGTATGGAGAATGTTGTTAACCTTTTGAAACTTTCAGGTGGGTTTTTGGGCCGTTATGCCATAAGGCTTCTTGTGGCCATGAAGACGGAAATGGTAAACATGGGAATGCGACTAGAAGACGGAGTCTGGACAGGACGTCTAACCAAAGAAGTTGGATCTTCGAGTGGAACCAAAAAGTATGGAAGTGGGTTCCCCAAGAAGAAAGAACATGACGCCAAACCCTTCACGCGAAATTTGGAAGGAGGAAAGGCGTCCTTGGGGGGAAAATTATTATTATGTTTTCCTACGAGCATACGAAAAAATTAAATAAATTTATTTAATTTACCTATGTATACTATCATTATTTTTGAGAAACTAAGTTAGGATATGACTTACACCTAGATTACAGTGTCGATATGCAAATTGTTCAGAATGTCTTATAAGAGAAGCTTCACTCCCTCCATATATACCACCAAAATGTTAGATTTGAAAGAAGAAAATGTCTAAAATGAATTTCATTTTTTATTCTAATTCAAAATTAATTACTCTCATTGTCTTGTATATGTATATATATATATATGGGGAAAATTATTATTATGTTTTCCTACGAGCATACGTAAAAATTAAATAAATTTATTTAATTGACCAGCATGAAGGGAAAAACCATGTGATTTAACTGAAAAACCATGCGTTTTATTTGAAAACCCATGCGTTTTAACACAAAAAGTCATTAATTCATCTTCAGTGCTAACTTTTTCTTTTTTTCTTGCAAAACATCTATCTAACAAATAGTAGTAACCACTGAGACACCTCATGTCTTGGTCGTGTTGAGACACCTCAACAAAAATGATCGTGTTAAGAAATTGTGAATACAGTTGTGACAAGGGCGGATCCTCACAACCAGGTAATTACTGAGCTAAAGTTGAAAGAGCAAGAGAATTTGGGTACTTGAATGGGAGAGTAATTTGTATCTGAGGCCAAGAGCCACGAGAACAACCACTGCATTCCCAGCTTGCATATACCTGGATTTAGAAAAGAACCATTGAGTGCCAAGTTATACTTATAATATAAAAGATTACATTTAGTAATATTTCTAAACATACCTCTCTTTGATAGGGCCACAAAGTTTATAGCAATCAGGAAATCCCTGCAGTCTTGCATTCTCTCGGATACTGAGAACTATGTCTTGTTCAGGGTGGAGAATGACCTAAAAATGAATAACTTGGAATTGAGAAAATGCTCGATTTCATAAGTAACTAGTTACCAAATATAATGTACACAACTTTAAGTAATTACCTGGTTGTGAGGTTCCGCCCTTGTCACAACTGTATGGAGAATGTTGTTAACCTTTTGAAACTTTCTGGTGGGTTTTTGGGCCGTTATGCCATAGGGCTTCTTGTGGCCATGAAGACGGAAATGGTAAACATGGGAATGCGACTAGAAGACGGAGTCCGGACAGGACGTCTAACCAAAGAAGTTGGATCTTCGAGTGGAACCAAAAAGTATGGAAGTGGGTTCCCCAAGAAGAAAGAACATGACGCCAAACCCTTCACGCGAAATTTGGAAGGAGGAAAGGCGTCCTTGGGGGGAAAATTATTATTATGTTTTCCTACGAGCATACGAAAAAATTAAATAAATTTATTTAATTTACCTATGTATACTATCATTATTTTTGAGAAACTAAGTTAGGATATGACTTACACCTAGATTACAGTGTCGATATGTAAATTGTTCAGAATGTCTTATAAGAGAAGCTTCACTCCCTCCATATATACCACCAAAATGTTAGATTTGAAAGAAGAAAATGTCTAAAATGAATTTCATTTTTTATTCTAATTCAAAATTAATTACTCTCATTGTCTTGTATATGTATATATATATGGGGAAAATTATTATTATGTTTTCCTACGAGCATACGAAAAAATTAAATAAATTTATTTAATTGACCAGCATGAAGGGAAAAACCATGTGATTTAACTGAAAAACCATGCGTTTTATTTGAAAACCCATGCGTTTTAACACAAAAAGTCATTAATTCATCTTCAGTGCTAACTTTTCCTTTTTTTCTTGCAAAACATCTATCTAACAATTAGTAGCAACCACTGAGACACCTCATGTCTTGGTCGTGTTGAGACACCTCAACAAAAATGATCGTGTTAAGAAATTGTGAATACAGTTGTGACAAGGGCGGATCCTCACAACCAGGTAATTACTGAGCTAAAGTTGAAAGAGCAAGAGAATTTGGGTACTTGAATGGGAGAGTAATTTGTATCTGAGGCCAAGAGCCACGAGAACAACCACTGCATTCCCAGCTTGCATATACCTGGATTTAGAAAAGAACCATTGAGTGCCAAGTTATACTTATAATATAAAAGATTACATTTAGTAATATTTCTAAACATACCTCTCTTTGATAGGGCCACAAAGTTTATAGCAATCAGGAAATCCCTGCAGTCTTACATTCTCTCGGATACTGAGAACTATGTCTTGTTCAGGGTGGAGAATGACCTAAAAATGAATAACTTGGAATTGAGAAAATGCTCGATTTCATAAGTAACTAGTTACGAAATATAATGTACACAACTTTAAGTAATTACCTGGTTGTGAGGTTCCGCCCTTGTCACAACTGTATGGAGAATGTTGTTAACCTTTTGAAACTTTCTGGTGGGTTTTTGGGCCGTTATGCCATAGGGCTTCTTGTGGCCATGAAGACGGAAATGGTAAACATGGGAATGCGACTAGAAGATGGAGTCCGGACAGGACGTCTAACCAAAGAAGTTGGATCTTCGAGTGGAACCAAAAAGTATGGAAGTGGGTTCCCCAAGAAGAAAGAACATGACGCCAAACCCTTCACGCGAAATTTGGAAGGAGGAAAGGCGTCCTTGGGGGGAAAATTATTATTATGTTTTCCTACGAGCATACGAAAAAATTAAATAAATTTATTTAATTTACCTATGTATACTATCATTATTGTTGAGAAACTAAGTTAGGATATGACTTACACCAAGATTACAGTGTCGATATGTAAATTGTTCAGAATGTCTTATAAGAGAAGCTTCACTCCCTCCATATATACCACCAAAATGTTAGATTTGAAAGAAGAAAATGTCTAAAATGAATTTCATTTTTTATTCTAATTCAAAATTAATTACTCTCATTGTCTTGTATATGTATATATATATATATGGGGAAAATTATTATTATGTTTTCCTACGAGCATACGAAAAAATTAAATAAATTTATTTAATTGACCAGCATGAAGGGAAAAACCATGCGTTTTAACACAAAAAGTCATTAATTCATCTTCAGTGCTAACTTTTCCTTTTTTTCTTGCAAAACATCTATCTAACAATTAGTAACAACCACTGAGACACCTCATGTCTTGGTCGTGTTGAGACACCTCAACAAAAATGATCGTGTTAAGAAATTGTGAATACAGTTGTGACAAGGGCGGATCCTCACAACCAGGTAATTACTGAGCTAAAGTTGAAAGAGCAAGAGAATTTGGGTACTTGAATGGGAGAGTAATTTGTATCTGAGGCCAAGAGCCACGAGAACAACCACTGCATTCCCAGCTTGCATATACCTGGATTTAGAAAAGAACCATTGAGTGCCAAGTTACACTTATAATATAAAAGATTACATTTAGTAATATTTCTAAACATACCTCTCTTTGATAGGGCCACAAAGTTTATAGCAATCAGGAAATCCCTGCAGTCTTGCATTCTCTCGGATACTGAGAACTATGTCTTGTTCAGGGTGGAGAATGACCTAAAAATGAATAACTTGGAATTGAGAAAATGCTCGATTTCATAAGTAACTAGTTACCAAATATAATGTACACAACTTTAAGTAATTACCTGGTTGTGAGGTTCCGCCCTTGTCACAAATGTATGGAGAATGTTGTTAACCTTTTGAAACTTTCTGGTGGGTTTTTGGGCCGTTATGCCATAGGGGTTGTTGTGGCCATGAAGACGGAAATGGTAAACATGGGAATGCGACTAGAAGACGGAGTCCGGACAGGACGTCTAACCAAAGAAGTTGGATCTTCGAGTGGAACCAAAAAGTATGGAAGTGGGTTCCCCAAGAAGAAAGAACATGACGCCAAACCCTTCACGCGAAATTTGGAAGGAGGAAAGGCGTCCTTGGGGGGAAAATTATTATTATGTTTTCCTACGAGCATACGAAAAAATTAAATAAATTTATTTAATTTACCTATGTATACTATCATTATTGTTGAGAAACTAAGTTAGGATATGACTTACACCAAGATTACAGTGTCGATATGCAAATTGTTCAGAATGTCTTATAAGAGAAGCTTCACTCCCTCCATATATACCACCAAAATGTTAGATTTGAAAGAAGAAAATGTCTAAAATGAATTTCATTTTTTATTCTAATTCAAAATTAATTACTCTCATTGTCTTGTATATGTATATATATATATATATATATATATATATATATATGGGGAAAATTATTATTATGTTTTCCTACGAGCATACGAAAAAATTAAATAAATTTATTTAATTGACCAGCATGAAGGGAAAAACCATGTGATTTAACTGAAAAACCATGCGTTTTATTTGAAAACCCATGCGTTTTAACACAAAAAGTCATTAATTCATCTTCAGTGCTAACTTTTCCTTTTTTTCTTGCAAAACATCTATCTAACAATTAGTAGCAACCACTGAGACACCTCATGTCTTGGTCGTGTTGAGACACCTCAACAAAAATGATCGTGTTAAGAAATTGTGAATACAGTTGTGACAAGGGCGGATCCTCACAACCAGGTAATTACTGAGCTAAAGTTGAAAGAGCAAGAGAATTTGGGTACTTGAATGGGAGAGTAATTTGTATCTGAGGCCAAGAGCCACGAGAACAACCACTGCATTCCCAGCTTGCATATACCTGGATTTAGAAAAGAACCATTGAGTGCCAAGTTATACTTATAATATAAAAGATTACATTTAGTAATATTTCTAAACATACCTCTCTTTGATAGGGCCACAAAGTTTATAGCAATCAGGAAATCCCTGCAGTCTTGCATTCTCTCGGATACTGAGAACTATGTCTTGTTCAGGGTGGAGAATGACCTAAAAATGAATAACTTGGAATTGAGAAAATGCTCGATTTTATAAGTAACTAGTTACCAAATATAATGTACACAACTTTAAGTAATTACCTGGTTGTGAGGTTCCGCCCTTGGCACAACTGTACGGAGAATGTTGTTAACCTTTTGAAACTTTCTGGTGGGATTTTGGACCGTTATGCCATAGGGCTTCTTGTGGCCATTAAGACGGAAATGGTAAACATGGGAATGCAACTAGAAGACGGAGTCCGGACAGGACGTCTAACCAAAGAAGTTGGATCTTCGAGTGGAACCAAAAAGTATGGAAGTGGGTTCCCCAAGAAGAAAGAACATGACGCCAAACCCTTCACGCGAAATTTGGAAGGAGGAAAGGCGTCCTTGGGGGGAAAACTATTATTATGTTTTCCTACGAGCATACAAAAAAATTAAATAAATTTATTTAATTTACCTATGTATACTATCATTATTTTTGAGAAAGTAAGTTAGGATATGACTTACACCTAGATTACAGTGTCGATATGCAAATTGTTCAGAATGTCTTATAAGAGAAGCTTCACTCCCTCCATATATACCACCAAAATGTTAGATTTGAAAGAAGAAAATGTCTAAAATGAATTTCATTTTTTATTCTAATTCAAAATTAATTACTCTCATTGTCTTGTATATGTATATATATATATATATATATATATATATATATATATATATATATATATGGGGAAAATTATTATTATGTTTTCCTACGAGCATACGAAAAAATTAAATAAATTTATTTAATTGACCAGCATGAAGGGAAAAACCATGTGATTTAACTGAAAAACCATGCGTTTTATTTGAAAACCCATGCGTTTTAACACAAAAAGTCATTAATTCATCTTCAGTGCTAACTTTTCCTTTTTTTCTTGCAAAACATCTATCTAACAATTAGTAGCAACCACTGAGACACCTCATGTCTTGGTCGTGTTGAGACACCTCAACAAAAATGACCGTGTTAAGAAATTGTGAATACAGTTGTGACAAGGGCGGATCCTCACAACCAGGTAATTACTGAGCTAAAGTTGAAAGAGCAAGAGAATTTGGGTACTTGAATGGGAGAGTAATTTGTATCTGAGGCCAAGAGCCACGAGAACAACCACTGCATTCCCAGCTTGCATATACCTGGATTTAGAAAAGAACCATTGAGTGCCAAGTTATACTTATAATATAAAAGATTACATTTAGTAATATTTCTAAACATACCTCTCTTTGATAGGGCCACAAAGTTTATAGCAATCAGGAAATCCCTGCAGTCTTGCATTCTCTCGGATACTGAGAACTATGTCTTGTTCAGGGTGGAGAATGACCTAAAAATGAATAACTTGGAATTGAGAAAATGCTCGATTTCATAAGTAACTAGTTACCAAATATAATGTACACAACTTTAAGTAATTACCTGGTTGTGAGGTTCCGCCCTTGTCACAACTGTACGGAGAATGTTGTTAACCTTTTGAAACTTTCTGGTGGGATTTTGGGCCGTTATGCCATAGGGCTTCTTGTGGCCATTAAGACGGAAATGGTAAACATGGGAATGCGACTAGAAGACGGAGTCCGGACAGGACGTCTAACCAAAGAAGTTGGATCTTCGAGTGGAACCAAAAAGTATGGAAGTGGGTTCCCCAAGAAGAAAGAACATGACGCCAAACTCTTCACGCAAAATTTGGAAGGAGGAAAGGCGTCCTTGGGGGGAAAAATATTATTATGTTTTCCTACGAGCATACGAAAAAATTAAATAAATTTATTTAATTTACCTATGTATACTATCATTATTTTTGAGAAACTAAGTTAGGATATGACTTACACCTAGATTACAGTGTCGATATGCAAATTGTTCAGAATGTCTTATAAGAGAAGCTTCACTCCCTCCATATATACCACCAAAATGTTAGATTTGAAAGAAGAAAATGTCTAAAATGAATTTCATTTTTTATTCTAATTCAAAACTAATTACTCTCATTGTCTTGTATATGTATATATATATATATATATATATATATATATATATATATATGGGGAAAATTATTATTATGTTTTCCTACGAGCATACGAAAAAATTAAATAAATTTATTTAATTGACCAGCATGAAGGGAAAAACCATGTGATTTAACTGAAAAACCATGCGTTTTATTTGAAAACCCATGCGTTTTAACACAAAAAGTCATTAATTCATCTTCAGTGCTAACTTTTCCTTTTTTTCTTGCAAAACATCTATCTAACAATTAGTAGCAACCACTGAGACACCTCATGTCTTGGTTGTGTTGAGACACCTCAACAAAAATGATCGTGTTAAGAAATTGTGAATACAGTTGTGACAAGGGCGGATCCTCACAACCAGGTAATTACTGAGCTAAAGTTGAAAGAGCAAGAGAATTTGGGTACTTGAATGGGAGAGTAATTTGTATCTGAGGCCAAGAGCCACGAGAACAACCACTGCATTCCCAGCTTGCATATACCTGGATTTAGAAAAGAACCATTGAGTGCCAAGTTATACTTATAATATAAAAGATTACATATAGTAATATTTCTAAACATACCTCTCTTTGATAGGGCCACAAAGTTTATAGCAATCAGGAAATCCCTGCAGTCTTGCATTCTCTCGGATACTGAGAACTATGTCTTGTTCAGGGTGGAGAATGACCTAAAAATGAATAACTTGGAATTGAGAAAATGCTCGATTTCATAAGTAACTAGTTACCAAATATAATGTACACAACTTTAAGTAATTACCTGGTTGTGAGGTTCCGCCCTTGTCACAACTGTATGGAGAATGTTGTTAACCTTTTGAAACTTTCTGGTGGGTTTTTGGGCCGTTATGCCATAAGGCTTCTTGTGGCCATGAAGACGGAAATGGTAAACATGGGAATGCGACTAGAAGACGGAGTCTGGACAGGACGTCTAACCAAAGAAGTTGGATCTTCGAGTGGAACCAAAAAGTATGGAAGTGGGTTCCCCAAGAAGAAAGAACATGACGCCAAACCCTTCACGCGAAATTTGGAAGGAGGAAAGGCGTCCTTGGGGGGAAAATTATTATTATGTTTTCCTACGAGCATACGAAAAAATTAAATAAATTTATTTAATTTACCTATGTATACTATCATTATTTTTGAGAAACTAAGTTAGGATATGACTTACACCTAGATTACAGTGTCGATATGCAAATTGTTCAGAATGTCTTATAAGAGAAGCTTCACTCCCTCCATATATACCACCAAAATGTTAGATTTGAAAGAAGAAAATGTCTAAAATGAATTTCATTTTTTATTCTAATTCAAAATTAATTACTCTCATTGTCTTGTATATGTATATATATATATATGGGGAAAATTATTATTATGTTTTCCTACGAGCATACGTAAAAATTAAATAAATTTATTTAATTGACCAGCATTAAGGGAAAAACCATGTGATTTAACTGAAAAACCATGCGTTTTATTTGAAAACCCATGCGTTTTAACACAAAAAGTCATTAATTCATCTTCAGTGCTAACTTTTTCTTTTTTTCTTGCAAAACATCTATCTAACAAATAGTAGTAACCACTGAGACACCTCATGTCTTGGTCGTGTTGAGACACCTCAACAAAAATGATCGTGTTAAGAAATTGTGAATACAGTTGTGACAAGGGCGGATCCTCACAACCAGGTAATTACTGAGCTAAAGTTGAAAGAGCAAGAGAATTTGGGTACTTGAATGGGAGAGTAATTTGTATCTGAGGCCAAGAGCCACGAGAACAACCACTGCATTCCCAGCTTGCATATACCTGGATTTAGAAAAGAACCATTGAGTGCCAAGTTATACTTATAATATAAAAGATTACATTTAGTAATATTTCTAAACATACCTCTCTTTGATAGGGCCACAAAGTTTATAGCAATCAGGAAATCCCTGCAGTCTTGCATTCTCTCGGATACTGAGAACTATGTCTTGTTCAGGGTGGAGAATGACCTAAAAATGAATAACTTGGAATTGAGAAAATGCTCGATTTCATAAGTAACTAGTTACCAAATATAATGTACACAACTTTAAGTAATTACCTGGTTGTGAGGTTCCGCCCTTGTCACAACTGTATGGAGAATGTTGTTAACCTTTTGAAACTTTCAGGTGGGTTTTTGGGCCGTTATGCCATAAGGCTTCTTGTGGCCATGAAGACGGAAATGGTAAACATGGGAATGCGACTAGAAGACGGAGTCTGGACAGGACGTCTAACCAAAGAAGTTGGATCTTCGAGTGGAACCAAAAAGTATGGAAGTGGGTTCCCCAAGAAGAAAGAACATGACGCCAAACCCTTCACGCGAAATTTGGAAGGAGGAAAGGCGTCCTTGGGGGGAAAATTATTATTATGTTTTCCTACGAGCATACGAAAAAATTAAATAAATTTATTTAATTTACCTATGTATACTATCATTATTTTTGAGAAACTAAGTTAGGATATGACTTACACCTAGATTACAGTGTCGATATGCAAATTGTTCACAATGTCTTATAAGAGAAGCTTCACTCCCTCCATATATACCACCAAAATGTTAGATTTGAAAGAAGAAAATGTCTAAAATGAATTTCATTTTTTATTCTAATTCAAAATTAATTACTCTCATTGTCTTGTATATGTATATATATATATATGGGGAAAATTATTATTATGTTTTCCTACGAGCATACGTAAAAATTAAATAAATTTATTTAATTGACCAGCATGAAGGGAAAAACCATGTGATTTAACTGAAAAACCATGCGTTTTATTTGAAAACCCATGCGTTTTAACACAAAAAGTCATTAATTCATCTTCAGTGCTAACTTTTTCTTTTTTTCTTGCAAAACATCTATCTAACAAATAGTAGTAACCACTGAGACACCTCATGTCTTGGTCGTGTTGAGACACCTCAACAAAAATGATCGTGTTAAGAAATTGTGAATACAGTTGTGACAAGGGCGGATCCTCACAACCAGGTAATTACTGAGCTAAAGTTGAAAGAGCAAGAGAATTTGGGTACTTGAATGGGAGAGTAATTTGTATCTGAGGCCAAGAGCCACGAGAACAACCACTGCATTCCCAGCTTGCATATACCTGGATTTAGAAAAGAACCATTGAGTGCCAAGTTATACTTATAATATAAAAGATTACATTTAGTAATATTTCTAAACATACCTCTCTTTGATAGGGCCACAAAGTTTATAGCAATCAGGAAATCCCTGCAGTCTTGCATTCTCTCGGATACTGAGAACTATGTCTTGTTCAGGGTGGAGAATGACCTAAAAATGAATAACTTGGAATTGAGAAAATGCTCGATTTCATAAGTAACTAGTTACCAAATATAATGTACACAACTTTAAGTAATTACCTGGTTGTGAGGTTCCGCCCTTGTCACAACTGTATGGAGAATGTTGTTAACCTTTTGAAACTTTCTGGTGGGTTTTTGGGCCGTTATGCCATAGGGCTTCTTGTGGCCATGAAGACGGAAATGGTAAACATGGGAATGCGACTAGAAGACGGAGTCCGGACAGGACGTCTAACCAAAGAAGTTGGATCTTCGAGTGGAACCAAAAAGTATGGAAGTGGGTTCCCCAAGAAGAAAGAACATGACGCCAAACCCTTCACGCGAAATTTGGAAGGAGGAAAGGCGTCCTTGGGGGGAAAATTATTATTATGTTTTCCTACGAGCATACGAAAAAATTAAAAAAATTTATTTAATTTACCTATGTATACTATCATTATTTTTGAGAAACTAAGTTAGGATATGACTTACACCTAGATTACAGTGTCGATATGTAAATTGTTCAGAATGTCTTATAAGAGAAGCTTCACTCCCTCCATATATACCACCAAAATGTTAGATTTGAAAGAAGAAAATGTCTAAAATGAATTTCATTTTTTATTCTAATTCAAAATTAATTACTCTCATTGTCTTGTATATGTATATATATATGGGGAAAATTATTATTATGTTTTCCTACGAGCATACGAAAAAATTAAATAAATTTATTTAATTGACCAGCATGAAGGGAAAAACCATGTGATTTAACTGAAAAACCATGCGTTTTATTTGAAAACCCATGCGTTTTAACACAAAAAGTCATTAATTCATCTTCAGTGCTAACTTTTCCTTTTTTTCTTGCAAAACATCTATCTAACAATTAGTAGCAACCACTGAGACACCTCATGTCTTGGTCGTGTTGAGACACCTCAACAAAAATGATAGTGTTAAGAAATTGTGAATACAGTTGTGACAAGGGCGGATCCTCACAACCAGGTAATTACTGAGCTAAAGTTGAAAGAGCAAGAGAATTTGGGTACTTGAATGGGAGAGTAATTTGTATCTGAGGCCAAGAGCCACGAGAACAACCACTGCATTCCCAGCTTGCATATACCTGGATTTAGAAAAGAACCATTGAGTGCCAAGTTATACTTATAATATAAAAGATTACATTTAGTAATATTTCTAAACATACCTCTCTTTGATAGGGCCACAAAGTTTATAGCAATCAGGAAATCCCTGCAGTCTTACATTCTCTCGGATACTGAGAACTATGTCTTGTTCAGGGTGGAGAATGACCTAAAAATGAATAACTTGGAATTGAGAAAATGCTCGATTTCATAAGTAACTAGTTACCAAATATAATGTACACAACTTTAAGTAATTACCTGGTTGTGAGGTTTCGCCCTTGTCACAACTGTATGGAGAATGTTGTTAACCTTTTGAAACTTTCTGGTGGGTCTTTGGGCCGTTATGCCATAGGGCTTCTTGTGGCCATGAAGACGGAAATGGTAAACATGGGAATGCGACTAGAAGATGGAGTCCGGACAGGACGTCTAACCAAAGAAGTTGGATCTTCGAGTGGAACCAAAAAGTATGGAAGTGGGTTCCCCAAGAAGAAAGAACATGACGCCAAACCCTTCACGCGAAATTTGGAAGGAGGAAAGGCGTCCTTGGGGGGAAAATTATTATTATGTTTTCCTACGAGCATACGAAAAAATTAAATAAATTTATTTAATTTACCTATGTATACTATCATTATTGTTGAGAAACTAAGTTAGGATATGACTTACACCAAGATTACAGTGTCGATATGTAAATTGTTCAGAATGTCTTATAAGAGAAGCTTCACTCCCTCCATATATACCACCAAAATGTTAGATTTGAAAGAAGAAAATGTCTAAAATGAATTTCATTTTTTATTCTAATTCAAAATTAATTACTCTTATTGTCTTGTATATGTATATATATATATATATATATATGGGGAAAATTATTATTATGTTTTCCTACGAGCATACGAAAAAATAAAATAAATTTATTTAATTGACCAGCATGAAGGGAAAAACCATGCGTTTTAACACAAAAAGTCATTAATTCATCTTCAGTGCTAACTTTTCCTTTTTTTCTTGCAAAACATCTATCTAACAATTAGTAACAACCACTGAGACACCTCATGTCTTGGTCGTGTTGAGACACCTCAACAAAAATGATCGTGTTAAGAAATTGTGAATACAGTTGTGACAAGGGCGGATCCTCACAACCAGGTAATTACTGAGCTAAAGTTGAAAGAGCAAGAGAATTTGGGTACTTGAATGGGAGAGTAATTTGTATCTGAGGCCAAGAGCCACGAGAACAACCACTGCATTCCCAGCTTTCATATACCTGGATTTAGAAAAGAACCATTGAGTGCCAAGTTATACTTATAATATAAAAGATTACATTTAGTAATATTTCTAAACATACCTCTCTTTGATAGGGCCACAAAGTTTATAGCAATCAGGAAATCCCTGCAGTCTTGCATTCTCTCGGATACTGAGAACTATGTCTTGTTCAGGGTGGAGAATGACCTAAAAATGAATAACTTGGAATTGAGAAAATGCTCGATTTCATAAGTAACTAGTTACCAAATATAATGTACACAACTTTAAGTAATTACCTGGTTGTGAGGTTCCGCCCTTGTCACAACTGTATGGAGAATGTTGTTAACCTTTTGAAACTTTCTGGTGGGTTTTTGGGCCGTTATGCCATAGGGGTTCTTGTGGCCATGAAGACGGAAATGGTAAACATGGGAATGCGACTAGAAGACGGAGTCCGGACAGGACGTCTAACCAAAGAAGTTGGATCTTCGAGTGGAACCAAAAAGTATGGAAGTGGGTTCCCCAAGAAGAAAGAACATGACGCCAAACCCTTCACGCGAAATTTGGAAGGAGGAAAGGCGTCCTTGGGGGGAAAATTATTATTATGTTTTCCTACGAGCATACGAAAAAATTAAATAAATTTATTTAATTTACCTATGTATACTATCATTATTGTTGAGAAACTAAGTTAGGATATGACTTACACCAAGATTACAGTGTCGATATGTAAATTGTTCAGAATGTCTTATAAGAGAAGCTTCACTCCCTCCATATATACCACCAAAATGTTAGATTTGAAAGAAGAAAATGTCTAAAATGAATTTCATTTTTTATTCTAATTCAAAATTAATTACTCTCATTGTCTTGTATATGTATATATATATATATATATGGGGAAAATTATTATTATGTTTTCCTACGAGCATACGAAAAAATAAAATAAATTTATTTAATTGACCAGCATGAAGGGAAAAACCATGCGTTTTAACACAAAAAGTCATTAATTCATCTTCAGTGCTAACTTTTCCTTTTTTTCTTGCAAAACATCTATCTAACAATTAGTAGCGACCACTGAGACACCTCATGTCTTGGTCGTGTTGAGACACCTCAACAAAAATGATCGTGTTAATAAATTGTGAATACAGTTGTGGCAAGGGCGGATCCTCACAACCAGGTAATTACTGAGCTAAAGTTGAAAGAGCAAGAGAATTTAGGTACTTGAATGGGAGAGTAATTTGTATCTGAGGCCAAGAGCCAGGAGAACAACCACTGCATTCCCAACTTGCATATACCTGGATTTAGAAAAGAACCATTGAGTGCCAAGTTATACTTATAATATAAAAGATTACATTTAGTAATATTTCTAAACATACCTCTCTTTGATAGGGCCACAAAGTTTATAGCAATCAGGAAATCCCCGCAGTCTTGCATTCTCTCGGATACTGAGAACTATGTCTTGTTCAGGGTGGAGAATGACCTAAAAATGAATAACTTGGAATTGAGAAAATGTTCGATTTCATAAGTAACTAGTTACCAAATATAATGTACACAACTTTAAGTAATTACCTGGTTGTGAGGTTCCGCCCTTGTCACAACTATATGGAGAATGTTGTTAACCTTTTGAAACTTTCTGGTGGGTTTTTGGGCCGTTATGCCATAGGGCTTCTTGTGGCCATGAAGACGGAAATGGTAAACATGGGAATGCGACTCACATGGAAGGAGGAAAGGCGTCCTTGGGGGGAAAATTATTATTATGTTTTCCTACGAGCAAACGAAAAAATTAAAAAAATTTATTTAATTTTCCTATGTATACTATCATTATTTTTGAGAAACTAAGTTAGGATATGACTTACACCTAGATTACAGTGTCGATATGCAAATTGTTCAGAATGTCTTATAATAGAAGCTTCACTCCCTCCATATATACCACCAAAATGTTAGATTTGAAAGAAGAAAATGTCTAAAATGAATTTCATTTTTTATTCTAATTCAAAATTAACTACTCTCATTGTCTTGTATATGTATATATATATATATATGGGGAAAATTATTATTATGTTTTCCTACGAGCATACGAAAAAACTAAATAAATTTATTTAATTTACCAGCGTGAAGGGATAAACCATGCGTTTTAAAGGAAAAACCATGCGTTTTAATTGAATAACCATGCGTTTTAACACGAAAAGTCATTAATTCATCTTCAGTGCTATCTTTTCCTTTTTTTCTTGCAAAACATCTATCTAACAATTAGTAGCAACCACTGAGACACCTCATGTCTTGGTCGTGTTGAGACACCTCAACAAAGATGATCGTGTTAAGAAATTGTGAATACAGTTGTGACAAGGGCGGATCCTCACAACCAGGTAATTACTGAGCTAAAGTTGAAAGAGCAAGAGAATTTGGGTACTTGAATGGGAGAGTAATTTGTATCTGAGGCCAAGAGCCACGAGAACAACCACTGCATTCCCAGCTTGCATATACCTGGATTTAGAAAAGAACCATTGAGTGCCAAGTTATACTTATAATATAAAAGATTACATTTAGTAATATTTCTAAACATACCTCTCTTTGATAGGGCCACAAAGTTTATAGCAATCAGGAAATCCCTGCAGTCTTGCATTCTCTCGGATACTGAGAACTATGTCTTGTTCAGTGTGGAGAATGACCTAAAAATGAATAACTTGGAATTGAGAAAATGCTCGATTTCATAAGTAACTAGTTACCAAATATAATGTACACAACTTTAAGTAATTACCTGGTTGTGAGGTTCCGCCCTTGTCACAACTGTATGGAGAATGTTGTTAACCTTTTGAAACTTTCTGGTGGGTTTTTGGGCCGTTATGCCATAGGGCTTCTTGTGGCCATGAAGACGGAAATGGTAAACATGGGAATGCGACTAGAAGACGGAGTCCGGACAAGACGTCTAACCAAAGAAGTTGGATCTTCGAGTGGATCCAAAAAGTATGGAAGTGGGTTCCCCAAGAAGAAAGAACATGACGCCAAACCCTTCACGCGAAATTTGGAAGGAGGAAAGGCGTCCTTGGGGGGAAAATTATTATTATGTTTTCCTACGAGCATACGAAAAAATTAAATAAATTTATTTAATTTACCTATGTATACTATCATTATTTTTGAGAAACTAAGTTAGGATATGACTTACACCTAGATTACAGTGTCGATATGCAAATTGTTCAGAATGTCTTATAAGAGAAGCTTCACTCCCTCCATATATACCACCAAAATGTTAGATTTGAAAGAAGAAAATGTCTAAAATGAATTTCATTTTTTATTCTAATTCACAATTAATTACTCTCATTGTCTTGTATATGTATATATATATATATATATATATGGGGAAAATTATTATTATGTTTTCCTACGAGCATACGAAAAAACTAAATAAATTTATTTAATTTACCAGCGTGAAGGGATAAACCATGCGTTTTCAATGAAAAACCATGCGTTTTAATTGAATAACCATGCGTTTTAACACGAAAAGACATTAATTCATCTTCAGTGCTAACTTTTCCTTTTTTTCTTGCAAAACATCTATCTAACAATTAGTAGCAACCACTGAGACACCTCATGTCTTGGTCGTGTTGAGACACCTCAACAAAAATGATCGTGTTAAGAAATTGTGAATACAGTTGTGACAAGGGCGGAACCTCACAACCAGGTAATTACTTAGCTAAAGTTGAAAGAGCAAGAGAATTTAGGTACTTGAATGGGAGAGTAATTTGTATCTGAGGCCAAGAGCCACGAGAACAACCACTGCATTCCCAACTTGCATATACCTGGATTTAGAAAAGAACCATTGAGTGCCAAGTTATACTTATAATATAAAAGATTACATTTAGTAATATTTCTAAACATACCTCTCTTTGATAGGGCCACAAAGTTTATAGCAATCAGGAAATCCTTGCAGTCTTGCATTCTCTCGGATACTAAGAACTATGTCTTGTTCAGGGTGGAGAATGACCTAAAAATGAAATACTTGGAATTGAGAAAATGCTCGATTTCATAAGTAACTAGTTACCAAATATAATGTACACAACTTTAAGTAATTACCTGGTTGTGTGGTTCCGCCCTTGTCACAACTATATGGAGAATGTTGTTAACCTTTTGAAACTTTCTGGTGGGTTTTTGGGCCGTTATGCCATAGGGCTTCTTGTGGCCATGAAGACGGAAATGGTAAACATGGGAATGCGACTAACATGGAAGGAGGAAAGGCGTCCTTGGGGGGAAAATTATTATTATGTTTTCCTACGAGCATACGAAAAAATTAAATAAATTTATTTAATTTACCTATGTATACTATCATTATTTTTGAGAAACTAAGTTAGGATATGACTTACACCTAGATTACAGTGTCGATATGCAAATTGTTCAGAATGTCTTATAAGAGAAGCCTTACTCCCTCCATATATACCACCAAAATGTTAGATTTGAAAGAAGAAAATGTCTAAAATGAATTTCATTTTTTATTCTAATTCAAAATTAATTACTCTCATTGTCTTGTATATGTATATATATATATATAGGGAAAATTATTATTATGTTTTCCTACGAGCATACGAAAAAACTAAATAAATTTATTTATTTACCAACGTGAAGGGATAAACCATGCGTTTTAAAGGAAAAACCATGCGTTTTAATTGAATAACCATGCGTTTTAACACGAAAAGTCATTAATTCATCTTCAGTGCTAACTTTTCCTTTTTTTCTTGCAAAACATCTATCAAACAATTAGTAGCAACCATTGAGACACCTCATGTGTTGGTCGTGTTGAGACACCTCAATAAAGATGATCGTGTTAAGAAATTGTGAATACAGTTGTGACAAGGGCGGATCCTCACAACCAGGTAACTACTGAGCTAAAGTTGAAAGAGCAAGAGAATTTGGGTACTTGAATGGGAGAGTAATTTGTATCTGAGGCCAAGAGCCACGAGAACAACCACTGCATTCCCAGCTTGCATATACCTGGATTTATAAAAGAACCATTGAGTGCCAAGTTATACTTATAATATAAAAGATTACATTTAGTAATATTTCTAAACATACCTCTCTTTGATAGGGCCACAAAGTTTATAGCAATCAGGAAATCCCTGCAGTCTTGCATTCTCTCGGATACTGAGAACTATGTCTTGTTCAGGGTGGAGAATGACCTAAAAATGAAAAACTTGGAATTGAGAAAATGTTCGATTTCATAAGTAACTAGTTACCAAATATAATGTACACAACTTTAAGTAATTACCTGGTTGTGAGGTTCCGCCCTTGTCACAACTATATGGAGAATGTTGTTAACCTTTTGAAACTTTCTGGTGGGTTTTTGGGCCGTTATGCCATAGGGCTTCTTGTGGCCATGAAGACGGAAATGGTAAACATGGGAATGCGACTAACATGGAAGGAGGAAAGGCGTCCTTGGGGGGAAAATTATTATTATGTTTTCCTACGAGCTTACGAAAAAATTAAATAAATTTATTTAATTTACCTATGTATACTATCATTATTTTTGAGAAACTAAGTTAGGATATGACTTACACCTAGATTACAGTGTCGATATGCAAATTGTTCAAAATGTCTTATAAGAGAAGCTTCACTCCCTCCATATATACCACCAAAATGTTAGATTTGAAAGAAGAAAATGTCTAAAATGAATTTCATTTTTTATTCTAATTCAAAATTAATTACTCTCATTGTCTTGTATATGTATATATATATATATATATATATATATATATATATATATCGGGAAAATTATTATTATGTTTTCCTACGAGCATACGAAAAAACTAAATAAATTTATTTAATTTACCAACGTGAAGGGATAAACCATGCGTTTTAAAGGAAAAAGCATGCGTTTTAATTGAATAACCATGCGTTTTAACACGAAAAGTCATTAATTCATCTTCAGTGCTAACTTTTCCTTTTTTTCTTGCAAAACATCTATCTAACAATTAGTAGCAACCATTGAGACACCTCATGTGTTGGTCGTGTTGAGACACCTCAACAAAGATGATCGTGTTAAGAAATTGTGAATACAGTTGTGACAAGGGCGGATCCTCACAACCAGGTAACTACTGAGCTAAAGTTGAAAGAGCAAGAGAATTTGGGTACTTGAATGGGAGAGTAATTTGTATCTGAGGCCAAGAGCCACGAGAACAACCACTGCATTCCCAGCTTGCATTTACCTGGATTTAGAAAAGAACCATTGAGTGCCAAGTTATACTTATAATATAAAAGATTACATTTAGTAATATTTCTAAACATACCTCTCTTTGATAGGGCCACAAAGTTTATAGCAATCAGGAAATCCCTGCAGTCTTGCATTCTCTCGGATACTGAGAACTATGTCTTGTTCAGGGTGGAGAATGACCTAAAAATGAAAAACTTGGAATTGAGAAGATGTTCGATTTCATAAGTAACTAGTTACCAAATATAATGTACACAACTTTAAGTAATTACCTGGTTGTGAGGTTCCGCCCTTGTCACAACTATATGGAGAATGTTGTTAACCTTTTGAAACTTTCTGGTGGGTTTTTGGGCCGTTATGCCATAGGGCTTCTTGTGGCCATGAAGACGGAAATGGTTAACATGGGAATGCGACTAACATGGAAGGAGGAAAGGCGTCCTTGGGGGGAAAATTATTATTATGTTTTCCTACGAGCTTACGAAAAAATTAAATAAATTTATTTAATTTACCTATGTATACTATCATTATTTTTGAGAAACTAAGTTAGGATATGACTTACACCTAGATTACAGTGTCGATATGCAAATTGTTCAGAATGTCTTATAAGAGAAGCTTCACTCCCTCCATATATACCACCAAAATGTTAGATTTGAAAGAAGAAAATGTCTAAAATGAATTTCATTTTTTATTCTAATTCAAAATTAATTACTCTCATTGTCTTGTATATGTATATATATATATATATATATATATATATATATATATATATATATATAAATATATATATATATATATATCGGGAAAATTATTATTATGTTTTCCTACGAGCATACGAAAAAACTAAATAAATTTATTTAATTTACCAACGTGAAGGGATAAACCATGCGTTTTAAAGGAAAAACCATGCGTTTTAATTGAATAACCATGCGTTTTAACACGAAAAGTCATTAATTCATCTTCAGTGCTAACTTTTCCTTTTTTTCTTGCAAAACATCTATCTAACAATTAGTAGCAACCATTGAGACACCTCATGTGTTGGTCGTGTTGAGACACCTCAACAAAGATGATCGTGTTAAGAAATTGTGAATACAGTTGTGACAAGGGCGGATCCTCACAACCAGGTAACTACTGAGCTAAAGTTGAAAGAGCAAGAGAATTTGGGTACTTGAATGGGAGAGTAATTTGTATCTGAGGCCTAGAGCCACGAGAACAACCACTGCATAACCAGCTTGCATATACCTGGATTTAGAAAAGAACCATTGAGTGCCAAGTTATACTTATAATATAAAAGATTACATTTAGTAATATTTCTAAACATACCTCTCTTTGATAGGGCCACAAAGTTTATAGCAATCAGGAAATCCCTGCAGTCTTGCATTCTCTCGGATACTGAGAACTATGTCTTGTTCAGGGTGGAGAATGACCTAAAAATGAATAACTTGGAATTGAGAAAATGCTCGATTTCATAAGTAACTAGTTACCAAATATAATGTACACAACTTTAAGTAATTACCTGGTTGTGAGGTTCCGCCCTTGTCACAACTGTATGGAGAATGTTGTTAACCTTTTGAAACTTTCTGGTGGGTTTTTGGGCCGTTATGCCATAGGGCTTCTTGTGGCCATGAAGACGGAAATGGTAAACATGGGAATGCGACTAGAAGACGGAGTCCGGACAAGACGTCTAACCAAAGAAGTTGGATCTTCGAGTGGAACCAAAAAGTATGGAAGTGGGTTCCCCAAGAAGAAAGAACATGACGCCAAACCCTTCACGCGAAATTTGGAAGGAGGAAAGGCGTCCTTGGGGGGAAAATTATTATTATGTTTTCCTACGAGCATACAAAAAATTTAAATAAATTTATTTAATTTACCTATGTATACTATCATTATTTTTGAGAAACTAAGTTAGGATATGACTTACACCTAGATTACAGTGTCGATATGCAAATTGTTCAGAATGTCTTATAAGAGAAGCTTCACTCCCTCCATATATACCACCAAAATGTTAGATTTGAAAGAAGAAAATGTCTAAAATGAATTTCATTTTTTATTTTAATTCAAAATTAATTACTCTCATTGTCTTGTATATGTATATATATATATATATATATATATATATATATATATATATATATATATATATATATATAAATATATATATATATATATATATATATATATATATATGGGGAAAATTATTATTATGTTTTCCTACGAGCATACGAAAAAACTAAATAAATTTATTTAATTTACCAGCGTGAAGGGATAAACCATGCGTTTTCAATGAAAAACTATGCGTTTTAATTGAATAACCATGCGTTTTAACACGAAAAGACATTAATTCATCTTCAGTGCTAACTTTTCCTTTTTTTCTAGCAAAACATCTATCTAACAATTAGTAGCAACCACTGAGACACCTCATGTCTTGGTCGTGTTGAGACACCTCAACAAAAATGATCGTGTTAAGAAATTGTGAATACAGTTGTGACAAGGGCGGAACCTCACAACCAGGTAATTACTTAGCTAAAGTTGAAAGAGCAAGAGAATTTGGGTACTTGAATGGGAGAGTAATTTGTATCTGAGGCCAAGAGCCACGAGAACAACCACTGCATTCCCAACTTGCATATACCTGGATTTAGAAAAGAACCATTGAGTGCCAAGTTATACTTATAATATAAAAGATTACATTTATTAATATTTCTAAACATACCTCTCTTTGATAGGGCCACAAAGTTTATAGCAATCAGGAAATCCCTGCAGTCTTGCATTCTCTCGGATACTGAGAACTATGTCTTGTTCAGGGTGGAGAATGACCTAAAAATGAATAACTTGGAATTGAGAAAATGCTCGATTTCATAAGTAACTAGTTACCAAATATAATGTACACAACTTTAAGTAATTACCTGGTTGTGAGGTTCCGCCCTTGTCACAACTGTATGGAGAATGTTGTTAACCTTTTGAAACTTTCTGGTGGGTTTTTGGGCCGTTATGCCATAGGGCTTCTTGTGGCCATGAAGACGGAAATGGTAAACATGGGAATGCGACTAGAAGACGGAGTCCGGACAAGACGTCTAACCAAAGAAGTTGGATCTTCGAGTGGAACCAAAAAGTATGGAAGTGGGTTCCCCAAGAAGAAAGAACATGACGCCAAACCCTTCACGCGAAATTTGGAAGGAGGAAAGGCGTCCTTGGGGGGAAAATTATTATTATGTTTTCCTACGAGCATACAAAAAAATTAAAAAAATTTATTTAATTTACCTATGTATACTATCATTATTTTTGAGAAACTAAGTTAGGATATGACTTACACCTAGATTACAGTGTCGATATGCAAATTGTTCAGAATGTCTTATAAGAGAAGCTTCACTCCCTCCATATATACCACCAAAATGTTAGATTTGAAAGAAGAAAATGTCTAAAATGAATTTCATTTTTTATTCTAATTCAAAATTAATTACTCTCATTGTCTTGTATATGTATATATATATATATATTTATGGGGAAAATTATTATTATGTTTTCCTACGAGCATACGAAAAAACTAAATAAATTTATTTAATTTACCAGCGTGAAGGGATAAACCATGCGTTTTCAATGAAAAACTATGCGTTTTAATTGAATAACCATGCGTTTTAACACGAAAAGACATTAATTCATCTTCAGTGCTAACTTTTCCTTTTTTTTCTAGCAAAACATCTATCTAACAATTAGTAGCAACCACTGAGACACCTCATGTCTTGGTCGTGTTGAGACACCTCAACAAAAATGATATTGTTAAGAAATTGTGAATACAGTTGTGACAAGGGCGGAACCTCACAACCAGGTAATTACTTAGCTAAAGTTGAAAGAGCAAGAGAATTTGGGTACTTGAATGGGAGAGTAATTTGTATCTGAGGCCAAGAGCCACGAGAACAACCACTGCATTCCCAGCTTGCATATACCTGGATTTAGAAAAGAACCATTGAGTGCCAAGTTATACTTATAATATAAAAGATTACATTTAGTAATATTTCTAAACATACCTCTCTTTGATAGGGCCACAAAGTTTATAGCAATCAGGAAATCCCTGCAGTCTTGCATTCTCTCGGATACTGAGAACTATGTCTTGTTCAGGGTGGAGAATGACCTAAAAATGAATAACTTGGAATTGAGAAAATGCTCGATTTCATAAGTAACTAGTTACCAAATATAATGTACACAACTTTAAGTAATTACCTGGTTGTGAGGTTCCGCCCTTGTCACAACTGTATGGAGAATGTTGTTAACCTTTTGAAACTTTCTGGTGGGTTTTTGGGCCGTTATGCCATAGGGCTTCTTGTGGCCATGAAGACGGAAATGGTAAACATGGGAATGCGACTAGAAGACGGAGTCCGGACAAGACGTCTAACCAAAGAAGTTGGATCTTCGAGTGGAACCAAAAAGTATGGAAGTGGGTTCCCCAAGAAGAAAGAACATGACGCCAAACCCTTCACGCGAAATTTGGAAGGAGGAAAGGCGTCCTTGGGGGGAAAATTATTATTATGTTTTCCTACGAGCATACAAAAAAATTAAAAAAATTTATTTAATTTACCTATGTATACTATCATTATTTTTGAGAAACTAAGTTAGGATATGACTTACACCTAGATTACAGTGTCGATATGCAAATTGTTCAGAATGTCTTATAAGAGAAGCTTCACTCCCTCCATATATACCACCAAAATGTTAGATTTGAAAGAAGAAAATGTCTAAAATGAATTTCATTTTTTATTCTAATTCAAAATTAATTACTCTCATTGTCTTGTATATGTATATATATATATATATATATATATATATATATATATATATATAAATATATTTATATATATATATATATATATATATATATATATATATATGGGGAAAATTATTATTATGTTTTCCTACGAGCATACGAAAAAACTAAATAAATTTATTTAATTTACCAGCGTGAAGGGATAAACCATGCGTTTTCAATGAAAAACTATGCGTTTTAATTGAATAACCATGCGTTTTAACACGAAAAGACATTAATTCATCTTCAGTGCTAACTTTTCCTTTTTTTTCTAGCAAAACATCTATCTAACAATTAGTAGCAACCACTGAGACACCTCATGTCTTGGTCGTGTTGAGACACCTCAACAAAAATGATATTGTTAAGAAATTGTGAATACAGTTGTGACAAGGGCGGAACCTCACAACCAGGTAATTACTTAGCTAAAGTTGAAAGAGCAAGAGAATTTGGGTACTTGAATGGGAGAGTAATTTGTATCTGAGGCCAAGAGCCACGAGAACAACCACTGCATTCCCAACTTGCATATACCTGGATTTAGAAAAGAACCATTGAGTGCCAAGTTATACTTATAATATAAAAGATTACATTTATTAATATTTCTAAACATACCTCTCTTTGATAGGGCCACAAAGTTTATAGCAATCAGGAAATCCCTACAGTCTTGCATTCTCTCGGATACTGAGAACTATGTCTTGTTCAAGGTGGAGAATGACCTAAAAATGAATAACTTGGAATTGAGAAAATGCTCGATTTCATAAGTAACTAGTTACCAAATATAATGTACACAACTTTAAGTAATTACCTGGTTGTGAGGTTCCGCCCTTGTCACAACTATATGGAGAATGTTGTCAACCTTTTGAAACTTTCTGGTGGGTTTTTGGGCCGTTATGCCATAGGGCTTCTTGTGGCCATGAAGACGGAAATGGTAAACATGGGAATGCGACTAACATGGAAGGAGGAAAGGCGTCCTTGGGGGGAAAATTATTATTATGTTTTCCTACGAGCATACGAAAAAATTAAAAAAATTTATTTAATTTACCTATGTATACTATCATTATTTTTGAGAAACTAAGTTAGGATATGACTTACACCTAGATTACAGTATCGATATGCAAATTGTTCAGAATGTCTTATAAGAGAAGCTTCACTCCCTCCATATATACCACCAAAATGTTAGATTTGAAAGAAGAAAATGTCTAAAATGAATTTCATTTTTTATTCTAATTCAAAATTAATTACTCTCATTGTCTTGTATATGTATATATATATATATATATATATATATATATATATATATATATATATATATATATGGGGAAAATTATTATTATGTTTTCCTACGAGCATACGAAAAAACTAAATAAATTTATTTAATTTACCAACGTGAAGGGATAAGCCATGCGTTTTAAAGGAAAAACCATGCGTTTTAATTGAATAACCATGCGTTTTAACACGAAAAGTCATTAATTCATCTTCAGTGCTAACTTTTCCTTTTTTTCTTGCAAAACATCTATCTAACAATTAGTAGCAACCATTGAGACACCTCATGTGTTGGTCGTGTTGAGACACCTCAACAAAGATGATCGTGTTAAGAAATTGTGAATACAGTTGTGACAAGGGCGGATCCTCACAACCAGGTAACTACTGAGCTAAAGTTGAAAGAGCAAGAGAATTTGGGTACTTGAATGGGAGAGTAATTTGTATCTGAGGCCAAGAGCCACGAGAACAACCACTGCATTCCCAGCTTGCATATACCTGGATTTAGAAAAGAACCATTGAGTGCCAAGTTATACTTATAATATAAAAGATTACATTTAGTAATATTTCTAAACATACCTCTCTTTGATAGGGCCACAAAGTTTATAGCAATCAGGAAATCCCTGCAGTCTTGCATTCTCTCGGATACTGAGAACTATGTCTTGTTCAGGGTGGAGAATGACCTAAAAATGAAAAACTTGGAATTGAGAAAATGTTCGATTTCATAAGTAACTAGTTACCAAATATAATGTACACAACTTTAAGTAATTACCTGGTTGTGAGGTTCCGCCCTTGTCACAACTATATGGAGAATGTTGTTAACCTTTTGAAACTTTCTGGTGGGTTTTTGGGCCGTTATGCCATAGGGCTTCTTGTGGCCATGAAGACGGAAATGGTAAACATGGGAATGCGACTAACATGGAAGGAGGAAAGGCGTCTTTGGGGGGAAAATTATTATTATGTTTTCCTACGAGCTTACGAAAAAATTAAATAAATTTATTTAATTTACCTATGTATACTATCATTATTTTTGAGAAACTAAGTTAGGATATGACTTACACCTAGATTACAGTGTCGATATGCAAATTGTTCAGAATGTCTTCTAAGAGAAGCTTCACTCCCTCCATATATACCACCAAAATGTTAGATTTGAAAGAAGAAAATGTCTAAAATGAATTTCATTTTTTATTCTAATTCAAAATTAATTACTCTCATTGTCTTGTATATGTATATATATATATATATATATATATATATATATATATATATATATATATATATATATATATATATATATATATGGGGAAAATTATTATTATGTTTTCCTACGAGCATACGAAAAAACTAAATAAATTTATTTAATTTACCAGCGTGAAGGGATAAACCATGCGTTTTAAAGGAAAAACCATGCGTTTTAATTGAATAACCATGCGTTTTAACACGAAAAGTCATTAATTCATCTTCAGTGCTAACTTTTCCTTTTTTTCTTGCAAAACATCTATCTAACAATTAGTAGCAACCACTGAGACACCTCATGTCTTGGTCGTGTTGAGACACCTCAACAAAGATGATCATGTTAAGAAATTGTGAATACAGTTGTGACAAGGGCGGATCCTCACAACCAGGTAATTACTGAGCTAAAGTTGAAAGAGCAAGAGAATTTGGGTACTTGAATGGGAGAGTAATTTGTATCTGAGGCCAAGAGCCACGAGAACAACCACTGCATTCCCAGCTTGCATATACCTGGATTTAGAAAAGAACCATTGAGTGCCAAGTTATACTTATAATATAAAAGATTACATTTAGTAATATTTCTAAACATACCTCTCTTTGATAGGGCCACAAAGTTTATAGCAATCAGGAAATCCCTGCAGTCTTGCATTCTCTCGGATACTGAGAACTATGTCTTGTTCAGGGTGGAGAATGACCTAAAAATGAATAACTTGGAATTGAGAAAATGCTCGATTTCATAAGTAACTAGTTACCAAATATAATGTACACAACTTTAAGTAATTACCTGGTTGTGAGGTTCCGCCCTTGTCACAACTGTATGGAGAATGTTGTTAACCTTTTGAAACTTTCTGGTGGGTTTTTGGGCCGTTATGCCATAGGGCTTCTTGTGGCCATGAAGACGGAAATGGTAAACATGGGAATGCGACTAGAAGACGGAGTCCGGACAAGACGTCTAACCAAAGAAGTTGGATCTTCGAGTGGAACCAAAAAGTATGGAAGTGGGTTCCCCAAGAAGAAAGAACATGACGCCAAACCCTTCACGCGAAATTTGGAAGGAGGAAAGGCGTCCTTGGGGGGAAAATTATTATTATGTTTTCCTACGAGCATACAAAAAAATTAAATAAATTTATTTAATTTACCTATGTATACTATCATTATTTTTGAGAAACTAAGTTAGGATATGACTTACACCTAGATTACAGTGTCGATATGCAAATTGTTCAGAATGTCTTATAAGAGAAGCTTCACTCCCTCCATATATACCACCAAAATGTTAGATTTGAAAGAAGAAAATGTTTAAAATGAATTTCATTTTTTATTCTAATTCAAAATTAATTACTCTCATTGTCTTGTATATGTATATATATATATATATATATATATATATATATATATATATATATATATATATATATATATATATATATATATATATATATATATATATATGGGGAAAATTATTATTATGTTTTCCTACGAGCATACGAAAAAACTAAATAAATTTATTTAATTTACCAGCGTGAAGGGATAAACCATGCGTTTTCAATGAAAAACTATGCGTTTTAATTGAATAACCATGCGTTTTAACACGAAAAGACATTAATTCATCTTCAGTGCTAACTTTTCCTTTTTTTCTAGCAAAACATCTATCTAACAATTAGTAGCAACCACTGAGACACCTCATGTCTTGGTCGTGTTGAGACACCTCAACAAAAATGATCGTGTTAAGAAATTGTGAATACAGTTGTGACAAGGGCGGAACCTCACAACCAGGTAATTACTTAGCTAAAGTTGAAAGAGCAAGAGAATTTGGGTACTTGAATGGGAGAGTAATTTGTATCTGAGGCCAAGAGCCACGAGAACAACCACTGCATTCCCAACTTGCATATACCTGGATTTAGAAAAGAACCATTGAGTGCCAAGTTATACTTATAATATAAAAGATTACATTTATTAATATTTCTAAACATACCTCTCTTTGATTGGGCCACAAAGTTTATAGCAATCAGGAAATCCCTGCAGTCTTGCATTCTCTCGAATACTGAGAACTATGTCTTGTTCAGGGTGGAGAATGACCTAAAAATGAATAACTTGGAATTGAGAAAATGCTCGATTTCATAAGTAACTAGTTACCAAATATAATGTACACAACTTTAAGTAATTACCTGGTTGTGAGGTTCCGCCCTTGTCACAACTGTATGGAGAATGTTGTTAACCTTTTGAAACTTTCTGGTGGGTTTTTGGGCCGTTATGCCATAGGGCTTCTTGTGGCCATGAAGACGGAAATGGTAAACATGGGAATGCGACTAGAAGACGGAGTCCGGACAAGACGTCTAACCAAAGAAGTTGGATCTTCGAGTGGAACCAAAAAGTATGGAAGTGGGTTCCCCAAGAAGAAAGAACATGACGCCAAACCCTTCACGCGAAATTTGGAAGGAGGAAAGGCGTCCTTGGGGGGAAAATTATTATTATGTTTTCCTACGAGCATACAAAAAAATTAAAAAAATTTATTTAATTTACCTATGTATACTATCATTATTTTTGAGAAACTAAGTTAGGATATGACTTACACCTAGATTACAGTGTCGATATGCAAATTGTTCAGAATGTCTTATAAGAGAAGCTTCACTCCCTCCATATATACCACCAAAATGTTAGATTTGAAAGAAGAAAATGTCTAAAATGAATTTCATTTTTTATTCTAATTCAAAATTAATTACTCTCATTGTCTTGTATATGTATATATATATATATATATATATATATATATATATATATATATATATATATATATATATATATATATATATATATACATATATATATGGGGAAAATTATTATTATGTTTTCCTACGAGCATACGAAAAAACTAAATAAATTTATTTAATTTACCAGCGTGAAGGGATAAACCATGCGTTTTCAATGAAAAACTATGCGTTTTAATTGAATAACCATGCGTTTTAACACGAAAAGACATTAATTCATCTTCAGTGCTAACTTTTCCTTTTTTTCTAGCAAAACATCTATCTAACAATTAGTAGCAACCACTGAGACACCTCATGTCTTGGTCGTGTTGAGACACCTCAACAAAAATGATATTGTTAAGAAATTGTGAATACAGTTGTGACAAGGGCGGAACCTCACAACCAGGTAATTACTTAGCTAAAGTTGAAAGAGCAAGAGAATTTGGGTACTTGAATGGGAGAGTAATTTGTATCTGAGGCCAAGAGCCACGAGAACAACCACTGCATTCCCAACTTGCATATACCTGGATTTAGAAAAGAACCATTGAGTGCCAAGTTATACTTATAATATAAAAGATTACATTTATTAATATTTCTAAACATACCTCTCTTTGATAGGGCCACAAAGTTTATAGCAATCAGGAAATCCCTGCAGTCTTGCATTCTCTCGGATACTGAGAACTATGTCTTGTTCAAGGTGGAGAATGACCTAAAAATGAATAACTTGGAATTGAGAAAATGCTCGATTTCATAAGTAACTAGTTACCAAATATAATGTACACAACTTTAAGTAATTACCTGGTTGTGAGGTTCCGCCCTTGTCACAACTATATGGAGAATGTTGTCAACCTTTTGAAACTTTCTGGTGGGTTTTTGGGCCGTTATGCCATAGGGCTTCTTGTGGCCATGAAGACGGAAATGGTAAACATGGGAATGCGACTAACATGGAAGGAGGAAAGGCGTCCTTGGGGGGAAAATTATTATTATGTTTTCCTACGAGCATACGAAAAAATTAAAAAAATTTATTTAATTTACCTATGTATACTATCATTATTTTTGAGAAACTAAGTTAGGATATGACTTACACCTAGATTACAGTATCGATATGCAAATTGTTCAGAATGTCTTATAAGAGAAGCTTCACTCCCTCCATATATACCACCAAAATGTTAGATTTGAAAGAAGAAAATGTCTAAAATGAATTTCATTTTTTATTCTAATTCAAAATTAATTACTCTCATTGTCTTGTATATGTATATATATAAATAAATATATATATATATATATATATATATATATATATATATATATATATATATATATATATATATATATATATGGGGAAAATTATTATTATGTTTTCCTACGAGCATACGAAAAAACTAAATAAATTTATTTAATTTACCAGCGTGAAGGGATAAACCATGCGTTTTAAAGGAAAAACCATGCGTTTTAATTGAATAACCATGCGTTTTAACACGAAAAGTCATTAATTCATCTTCAGTGCTAACTTTTCCTTTTTTTCTTGCAAAACATCTATCTAACAATTAGTAGCAACCACTGAGACACCTCATGTCTTGGTCGTGTTGAGACACCTCAACAAAAATGATCGTGTTAAGAAATTGTGAATACAATTGTGACAAGGGCGGAACCTCACAACCAGGTAATTACTTAGCTAAAGTTGAAAGAGCTAGAGAATTTGGGTACTTGAATGGGAGAGTAATTTGTATCTGAGGCCAAGAGCCACGAGAACAACCACTGCATTCCCAACTTGCATATACCTGGATTTAGAAAAGAACCATTGAGTGCCAAGTTATACTTATAATATAAAAGATTACATTTAGTAATATTTCTAAACATACCTCTCTTTGATAGGGCCACAAAGTTTATAGCAATCAGGAAATCCCTGCAGTCTTGCATTCTCTCGGATACTGAGAACTATGTCTTGTTCAGGGTGGAGAATGACCTAAAAATGAATAACTTGGAACTGAGAAAATGCTCGATTTCATAAGTAACTAGTTACCAAATATAATGTACACAACTTTAAGTAATTACCTGGTTGTGAGGTTCCGCCCTTGTCACAACTATATGGAGAATGTTGTTAACCTTTTGAAACTTTCTGGTGGGTTTTTGGGCCGTTATGCCATAGGGCTTCTTGTGGCCATGAAGACGGAAATGGTAAACATGGGAATGCGACTAACATGGAAGGAGGAAAGGCGTCCTTGGGGGTAAAATTATTATTATGTTTTCCTACGAGCATACGAAAAAATTAAAAAAATTTATTTAATTTACCTATGTATACTATCATTATTTTTGAGAAACTAAGTTAGGATATGACTTACACCTAGATTACAGTATCGATATGCAAATTGTTCAGAATGTCTTATAAGAGAAGCTTCACTCCCTCCATATATACCACCAAAATGTTAGATTTGAAAGAAGAAAATGTCTAAAATGAATTTCATTTTTTATTCTAATTCAAAATTAATTACTCTCATTGTCTTGTATATGTATATATATATATATATATATATATGGGGAAAATTATTATTATGTTTTCCTACGAGCATACGAAAAAACTAAATAAATTTATTTAATTTACCAGCGTGAAGGGATAAACCATGCGTTTTAAAGGAAAAACCATGCGTTTTAATTGAATAACCATGCGTTTTAACACGAAAAGTCATTAATTCATCTTCAGTGCTAACTTTTCCTTTTTTTCTTGCAAAACATCTATCTAACAATTAGTAGCAACCACTGAGACACCTCATGTCTTGGTCGTGTTGAGACACCTCAACAAAAATGATCGTGTTAATAAATTGTGAATACAGTTGTGACAAGGGCGGAACCTCACAACCAGGTAATTACTTAGCTAAAGTTGAAAGAGCAAGAGAATTTGGGTACTTGAATGGGAGAGTAATTTGTATCTGAGGCCAAGAGCCACGAGAACAACCACTGCATTCCCAACTTGCATATACCTGGATTTAGAAAAGAACCATTGAGTGCCAAGTTATACTTATAATATAAAAGATTACATTTAGTAATATTTCTAAACATACCTCTCTTTGATAGGGCCACAAAGTTTATAGCAATCAGGAAATCCCTGCAGTCTTGCATTCTCTCGGATACTGAGAACTATGTCTTGTTCAGGGTGGAGAATGACCTAAAAATGAAAAACTTGGAATTGAGAAAATGTTCGATTTCATAAGTAACTAGTTACCAAATATAATGTACACAACTTTAAGTAATTACCTGGTTGTGAGGTTCCGCCCTTGTCACAACTATATGGAGAATGTTGTTAACCTTTTGAAACTTTCTGGTGGGTTTTTGGGCCGTTATGCCATAGGGCTTCTTGTGGCCATGAAGACGGAAATGGTAAACATGGGAATGCGACTAACATGGAAGGAGGAAAGGCGTCCTTGGGGGGAAAATTATTATTATGTTTTCCTACGAGCATACGAAAAAATTAAATAAATTTATTTAATTTACCTATGTATACTATCATTATTTTTGAGAAACTAAGTTAGGATATGACTTACACCTAGATTACAGTGTCGATATGCAAATTGTTCAGAATGTCTTATAAGAGAAGCTTCACTCCCTCCATATATACCACCAAAATGTTAGATTTGAAAGAAGAAAATGTCTAAAATGAATTTCATTTTTTATTCTAATTCAAAATTAATTACTCTCATTGTCTTGTATATGTATATATATATATATATATATATGGGGAAAATTATTATTATGTTTTCCTACGAGCATACGAAAAAACTAAATAAATTTATTTAATTTACCAGCGTGAAGGGATAAACCATGCGTTTTAAAGGAAAAACCATGCGTTTTAATTGAATAACCATGCGTTTTAACACGAAAAGTCATTAATTCATCTTCAGTGCTAACTTTTCCTTTTTTTCTTGCAAAACATCTATCTAACAATTAGTAGCAACCACTGAGACACCTCATGTCTTGGTCGTGTTGAGACACCTCAACAAAGATGATCGTGTTAAGAAATTGTGAATACAGTTGTGACAAGGGCGGATCCTCACAACCAGGTAATTACTGAGCTAAAGTTGAAAGAGCAAGAGAATTTGGGTACTTGAATGGGAGAGTAATTTGTATCTGAGGCCAAGAGCCACGAGAACAACCACTGCATTCCCAGCTTGCATATACCTGGATTTAGAAAAGAACCATTGAGTGCCAAGTTATACTTATAATATAAAAGATTACATTTAGTAATATTTCTAAACATACCTCTCTTTGATAGGGCCACAAAGTTTATAGCAATCAGGAAATCCCTGCAGTCTTGCATTCTCTCGGATACTGAGAACTATGTCTTGTTCAGGGTGGAGAATGACCTAAAAATGAATAACTTGGAATTGAGAAAATGCTCGATTTCATAAGTAACTAGTTACCAAATATAATGTACACAACTTTAAGTAATTACCTGGTTGTGAGGTTCCGCCCTTGTCACAACTATATGGAGAATGTTGTTAACCTTTTGAAACTTTCTGGTGGGTTTTTGGGCCGTTATGCCATAGGGCTTCTTGTGGCCATGAAGACGGAAATGGTAAACATGGGAATGCGACTAACATGGAAGGAGGAAAGGCGTCCTTGGGGGTAAAATTATTATTATGTTTTCCTACGAGCATACGAAAAAATTAAAAAAATTTATTTAATTTACCTATGTATACTATCATTATTTTTGAGAAACTAAGTTAGGATATGACTTACACCTAGATTACAGTATCGATATGCAAATTGTTCAGAATGTCTTATAAGAGAAGCTTCACTCCCTCCATATATACCACCAAAATGTTAGATTTCAAAGAAGAAAATGTCTAAAATGAATTTCATTTTTTATTCTAATTCAAAATTAATTACTCTCATTGTCTTGTATATGTATATATATATATATATATATATATATATATATATGGGGAAAATTATTATTATGTTTTCCTACGAGCATACGAAAAAACTAAATAAATTTATTTAATTTACCAGCGTGAAGGGATAAACCATGCGTTTTAAAGGAAAAACCATGCGTTTTAATTGAATAACCATGCGTTTTAACACGAAAAGTCATTAATTCATCTTCAGTGCTAACTTTTCCTTTTTTTCTTGCAAAACATCTATCTAACAATTAGTAGCAACCACTGAGACACCTCATGTCTTGGTCGTGTTGAGACACCTCAACAAAAATGATCGTGTTAAGAAATTGTGAATACAGTTGTGACAAGGGCGGAACCTCACAACCAGGTAATTACTTAGCTAAAGTTGAAAGAGCAAGAGAATTTGGGTACTTGAATGGGAGAGTAATTTGTATCTGAGGCCAAGAGCCACGAGAACAACCACTGCATTCCCAACTTGCATATACCTGGATTTAGAAAAGAACCATTGAGTGCCAAGTTATACTTATAATATAAAAGATTACATTTAGTAATATTTCTAAACATACCTCTCTTTGATAGGGCCACAAAGTTTATAGCAATCAGGAAATCCCTGCAGTCTTGCATTCTCTCGGATACTGAGAACTAGGTCTTGTTCAGGGTGGAGAATGACCTAAAAATGAATAACTTGGAATTGAGAAAATGTTCGATTTCATAAGTAACTAGTTACCAAATATAATGTACACAACTTTAAGTAATTACCTGGTTGTGAGGTTCCGCCCTTGTCACAACTATATGGAGAATGTTGTTAACCTTTTGAAACTTTCTGGTGGGTTTTTGGGCCGTTATGCCATAGGGCTTCTTGTGGCCATGAAGACGGAAATGGTAAACATGGGAATGCGACTAACATGGAAGGAGGAAAGGCGTCCTTGGGGGTAAAATTATTATTATGTTTTCCTACGAGCATATGAAAAAATTAAATAAATTTATTTAATTTACCTATGTATACTATCATTATTTTTGAGAAACTAAGTTAGGATATGACTTACACCTAGATTACAGTGTCGATATGCAAATTGTTCAGAATGTCTTATAAGAGAAGCTTCACTCCCTCCATATATACCACCAAAATGTTAGATTTGAAAGAAGAAAATGTCTAAAATGAATTTCATTTTTTATTCTAATTCAAAATTAATTACTCTCATTGTCTTGTATATGTATATATATATATATATATATATATATATATATATATATATATATATATGGGGAAAATTATTATTATGTTTTCCTACGAGCATACGAAAAAACTAAATAAATTTATTTAATTTACCAGCGTGAAGGGATAAACCATGCGTTTTAAAGGAAAAACCATGCGTTTTAATTGAATAACCATGCGTTTTAACACGAAAAGTCATTAATTCATCTTCAGTGCTAACTTTTCCTTTTTTTCTTGCAAAACATCTATCTAACAATTAGTAGCAACCACTGAGACACCTCATGTCTTGGTCGTGTTGAGACACCTCAACAAAGATGATCGTGTTAAGAAATTGTGAATACAGTTGTGACAAGGGCGGATCCTCACAACCAGGTAATTACTGAGCTAAAGTTGAAAGAGCAAGAGAATTTGGGTACTTGAATGGGAGAGTAATTTGTATCTGAGGCCAAGAGCCACGAGAACAACCACTGCATTCCCAGCTTGCATATACCTGGATTTAGAAAAGAACCATTGAGTGCCAAGTTATACTTATAATATAAAAGATTACATTTAGTAATATTTCTAAACATACCTCTCTTTGATAGGGCCACAAAGTTTATAGCAATCAGGAAATCCCTGCAGTCTTGCATTCTCTCGGATACTGAGAACTATGTCTTGTTCAGGGTGGAGAATGACCTAAAAATGAATAACTTGGAATTGAGAAAATGCTCGATTTCATAAGTAACTAGTTACCAAATATAATGTACACAACTTTAAGTAATTACCTGGTTGTGAGGTTCCGCCCTTGTCACAACTGTATGGAGAATGTTGTTAACCTTTTGAAACTTTCTGGTGGGTTTTTGGGTCGTTATGCCATAGGACTTCTTGTGGCCATGAAGACGGAAATGGTAAACATGGGAATGCGACTAGAAGACGGAGTCCGTACAAGACGTCTAACCAAAGAAGTTGGATCTTCGAGTGGAACCAAAAAGTATGGAAGTGGGTTCCCCAAGAAGAAAGAACATGACGCCAAACCCTTCACGCGAAATTTGGAAGGAGGAAAGGCGTCTTTGGGGGGAAAATTATTATTATGTTTTCCTACGAGCATACGAAAAAATTAAAAAAATTTATTTAATTGACCTATGTATACTATCATTATTTTTGAGAAACTAAGTTAGGATATGACTTACACCTAGATTACAGTATCGATATGCAAATTGTTCAGAATGTCTTATAGGAGAAGCTTCACTCCCTCCATATATACCACCAAAATGTTAGATTTGAAAGAAGAAAATGTCTAAAATGAATTTCATTTTTTATTCTAATTCAAAATTAATTACTCTCATTGTCTTATATATATATATATGGGGAAAATTATTATTATGTTTTCCTACGAGCATACGAAAAAACTAAATAAATTTATTTAATTTACCAGCGTGAAGGGATAAACCATGCGTTTTAAAGGAAAAACCATGCGTTTTAATTGAATAACCATGCGTTTTAACACGAAAAGTCATTAATTCATCTTCAGTGCTAAGTTTTCCTTTTTTTCTTGCAAAACATCTATCTAACAATTAGTAGCAACCACTGAGACACCTCATGTCTTGGTTGTGTTGAGACACCTCAACAAAAATGATCGTGTTAAGAAATTGTGAATACAGTTGTGACAAGGGCGGAACCTCACAACCAGGTAATTTGCTTAGCTAAAGTTGAAAGAGCAAGAGAATTTGGGTACTTGAATGGGAGAGTAATTTGTATCTGAGGCCAAGAGCCACGAGAACAACCACTGCATTCCCAACTTGCATATACCTGGATTTAGAAAAGAACCATTGAGTGCCAAGTTATACTTATAATATAAAAGATTACATTTATTAATATTTCTAAACATACCTCTCTTTGATTGGGCCACAAAGTTTATAGCAATCAGGAAATCCCTGCAGTCTTGCATTCTCTCGAATACTGAGAACTATGTCTTGTTCAGGGTGGAGAATGACCTAAAAATGAATAACTTGGAATTGAGAAAATGCTCGATTTCATAAGTAACTAGTTACCAAATATAATGTACACAACTTTAAGTAATTACCTGGTTGTGAGGTTCCGCCCTTGTGACAACTGTATGGAGAATGTTGTTAACCTTTTGAAACTTTCTGGTGGGTTTTTGGGCCGTTATGCCATAGGGCTTCTTGTGGCCATGAAGACGGAAATGGTAAACATGGGAATGCGACTAGAAGACGGAGTCCGGACAAGACGTCTAACCAAAGAAGTTGGATCTTCGAGTGGAACCAAAAAGTATGGAAGTGGGTTCCCCAAGAAGAAAGAACATGACGCCAAACCCTTCACGCGAAATTTGGAAGGAGGAAAGGCGTCCTTGGGGGGAAAATTATTATTATGTTTTCCTACGAGCATACAAAAAAATTAAAAAAATTTATTTAATTTACCTATGTATACTATCATTATTTTTGAGAAACTAAGTTAGGATATGACTTACACCTAGATTACAGTGTCGATATGCAAATTGTTCAGAATGTCTTATAAGAGAAGCTTCACTCCCTCCATATATACCACCAAAATGTTAGATTTGAAAGAAGAAAATGTCTAAAATGAATTTCATTTTTTATTCTAATTCAAAATTAATTACTCTCATTGTCTTGTATATGTATATATATATATATATATATATATATATATATATATATATATATATATATATATATATATATATATATATATATATACATATATATATGGGGAAAATTATTATTATGTTTTCCTACGAGCATACGAAAAAACTAAATAAATTTATTTAATTTACCAGCGTGAAGGGATAAACCATGCGTTTTCAATGAAAAACTATGCGTTTTAATTGAATAACCATGCATTTTAACACGAAAAGACATTAATTCATCTTCAGTGCTAACTTTTCCTTTTTTTCTAGCAAAACATCTATCTAACAATTAGTAGCAACCACTGAGACACCTCATGTCTTGGTCGTGTTGAGACACCTCAACAAAAATGATATTGTTAAGAAATTGTGAATACAGTTGTGACAAGGGCGGAACCTCACAACCAGGTAATTACTTAGCTAAAGTTGAAAGAGCAAGAGAATTTGGGTACTTGAATGGGAGAGTAATTTGTATCTGAGGCCAAGAGCCACGAGAACAACCACTGCATTCCCAACTTGCATATACCTGGATTTAGAAAAGAACCATTGAGTGCCAAGTTATACTTATAATATAAAAGATTACATTTATTAATATTTCTAAACATACCTCTCTTTGATAGGGCCACAAAGTTTATAGCAATCAGGAAATCCCTGCAGTCTTGCATTCTCTCGGATACTGAGAACTATGTCTTGTTCAAGGTGGAGAATGACCTAAAAATGAATAACTTGGAATTGAGAAAATGCTCGATTTCATAAGTAACTAGTTACCAAATATAATGTACACAACTTTAAGTAATTACCTGGTTGTGAGGTTCCGCCCTTGTCACAACTATATGGAGAATGTTGTCAACCTTTTGAAACTTTCTGGTGGGTTTTTGGGCCGTTATGCCATAGGGCTTCTTGTGGCCATGAAGACGGAAATGGTAAACATGGGAATGCGACTAACATGGAAGGAGGAAAGGCGTCCTTGGGGGGAAAATTATTATTATGTTTTCCTACGAGCATACGAAAAAATTAAAAAAATTTATTTAATTTACCTATGTATACTATCATTATTTTTGAGAAACTAAGTTAGGATATGACTTACACCTAGATTACAGTATCGATATGCAAATTGTTCAGAATGTCTTATAAGAGAAGCTTCACTCCCTCCATATATACCACCAAAATGTTAGATTTGAAAGAAGAAAATGTCTAAAATGAATTTCATTTTTTATTCTAATTCAAAATTAATTACTCTCATTGTCTTGTATATGTATATATATAAATATATATATATATATATATATATATATATATATGGGTAAAATTATTATTATGTTTTCCTACGAGCATACGAAAAAACTAAATAAATTTATTTAATTTACCAGCGTGAAGGGATAAACCATGCGTTTTAAAGGAAAAACCATGCGTTTTAATTGAATAACCATGCGTTTTAACACGAAAAGTCATTAATTCATCTTCAGTGCTAACTTTTCCTTTTTTTCTTGCAAAACATCTATCTAACAATTAGTAGCAACCACTGAGACACCTCATGTCTTGGTCGTGTTGAGACACCTCAACAAAAATGATCGTGTTAAGAAATTGTGAATACAATTGTGACAAGGGCGGAACCTCACAACCAGGTAATTACTTAGCTAAAGTTGAAAGAGCTAGAGAATTTGGGTACTTGAATGGGAGAGTAATTTGTATCTGAGGCCAAGAGCCACGAGAACAACCACTGCATTCCCAACTTGCATATACCTGGATTTAGAAAAGAACCATTGAGTGCCAAGTTATACTTATAATATAAAAGATTACATTTAGTAATATTTCTAAACATACCTCTCTTTGATAGGGCCACAAAGTTTATAGCAATCAGGAAATCCCTGCAGTCTTGCATTCTCTCGGATACTGAGAACTATGTCTTGTTCAAGGTGGAGAATGACCTAAAAATGAATAACTTGGAATTGAGAAAATGCTCGATTTCATAAGTAACTAGTTACCAAATATAATGTACACAACTTTAAGTAATTACCTGGTTGTGAGGTTCCGCCCTTGTCACAACTGTATGGAGAATGTTGTTAACCTTTTGAAACTTTCTGGTGGGTTTTTGGGCCGTTATGCCATAGGGCTTCTTGTGGCCATGAAGACGGAAATGGTAAACATGGGAATGCGACTAGAAGACGGAGTCCGGACAAGACGTCTAACCAAAGAAGTTGGATCTTCGAGTGGAACCAAAAAGTATGGAAGTGGGTTCCCCAAGAAGAAAGAACATGACGCCAAACCCTTCACGCGAAATTTGGAAGGAGGAAAGGCGTCCTTGGGGGGAAAATTATTATTATGTTTTCCTACGAGCATACAAAAAAATTAAAAAAATTTATTTAATTTACCTATGTATACTATCATTATTTTTGAGAAACTAAGTTAGGATATGACTTACACCTAGATTAAAGTGTCGATATGCAAATTGTTCAGAATGTCTTATAAGAGAAGCTTCACTCCCTCCATATATACCACCAAAATGTTAGATTTGAAAGAAGAAAATGTCTAAAATGAATTTCATTTTTTATTCTAATTCAAAATTAATTACTCTCATTGTCTTGTATATGTATATATATATATATATATATATATACATATATATATGGGGAAAATTATTATTATGTTTTCCTACGAGCATACGAAAAAACTAAATAAATTTATTTAATTTACCAGCGTGAAGGGATAAACCATGCGTTTTCAATGAAAAACTATGCGTTTTAATTGAATAACCATGCGTTTTAACACGAAAAGACATTAATTCATCTTCAGTGCTAACTTTTCCTTTTTTTCTAGCAAAACATCTATCTAACAATTAGTAGCAACCACTGAGACACCTCATGTCTTGGTCGTGTTGAGACACCTCAACAAAAATGATATTGTTAAGAAATTGTGAATACAGTTGTGACAAGGGCGGAACCTCACAACCAGGTAATTACTTAGCTAAAGTTGAAAGAGCAAGAGAATTTGGGTACTTGAATGGGAGAGTAATTTGTATCTGAGGCCAAGAGCCACGAGAACAACCACTGCATTCCCAACTTGCATATACCTGGATTTAGAAAAAAACCATTGAGTGCCAAGTTATACTTATAATATAAAAGATTACATTTATTAATATTTCTAAACATACCTCTCTTTGATAGGGCCACAAAGTTTATAGCAATCAGGAAATCCCTGCAGTCTTGCATTCTCTCGGATACTGAGAACTATGTCTTGTTCAAGGTGGAGAATAACCTAAAAATGAATAACTTGGAATTGAGAAAATGCTCGATTTCATAAGTAACTAGTTACCAAATATAATGTACACAACTTTAAGTAATTACCTGGTTGTGAGGTTCCGCCCTTGTCACAACTATATGGAGAATGTTGTCAACCTTTTGAAACTTTCTGGTGGGTTTTTGGGCCGTTATGCCATAGGGCTTCTTGTGGCCATGAAGACGGAAATGGTAAACATGGGAATGCGACTAACATGGAAGGAGGAAAGGCGTCCTTGGGGGGAAAATTATTATTATGTTTTCCTACGAGCATACGAAAAAATTAAAAAAATTTATTTAATTTACCTATGTATACTATCATTATTTTTGAGAAACTAAGTTAGGATATGACTTACACCTAGATTACAGTATCGATATGCAAATTGTTCAGAATGTCTTATAAGAGAAGCTTCACTCCCTCCATATATACCACCAAAATGTTAGATTTGAAAGAAGAAAATGTCTAAAATGAATTTCATTTTTTATTCTAATTCAAAATTAATTCCTCTCATTGTCTTGTATATGTATATATATAAATATATATATATATATATATATATGGGGAAAATTATTATTATGTTTTCCTACGAGCATACGAAAAAACTAAATAAATTTATTTAATTTACCAGCGTGAAGGGATAAACCATGCGTTTTAAAGGAAAAACCATGCGTTTTAATTGAATAACCATGCGTTTTAACACGAAAAGTCATTAATTCATCTTCAGTGCTAACTTTTCCTTTTTTTCTTGCAAAACATCTATCTAACAATTAGTAGCAACCACTGAGACACCTCATGTCTTGGTCGTGTTGAGACACCTCAACAAAAATGATCGTGTTAAGAAATTGTGAATACAATTGTGACAAGGGCGGAACCTCACAACCAGGTAATTACTTAGCTAAAGTTGAAAGAGCTAGAGAATTTAGGTACTTGAATGGGAGAGTAATTTGTATCTGAGGCCAAGAGCCACGAGAACAACCACTGCATTCCCAACTTGCATATACCTGGATTTAGAAAAGAACCATTGAGTGCCAAGTTATACTTATAATATAAAAGATTACATTTAGTAATATTTCTAAACATACCTCTCTTTGATAGGGCCACAAAGTTTATAGCAATCAGGAAATCCCTGCAGTCTTGCATTCTCTCGGATACTGTAATACCCCGTAAATTTATAAACGCTCTGGTTAATATTATCATGATCAACTGGGTTCCGGAGTACTCTGAGTAATTATTTGATAAAATAATTGGAGTAAACTGACGAACTCAGAGTCGATTAAATTAATAGTTTTTAACGTTGAGTTTTTATAATTTGATGTATTTGAGCTAATTTTGGACATTTAGTAGTGTTACTAAAAATGATAGTTTCTATACTATCTATTTTCTTTTCTTTTTCCTTGGAAAACCAAACAAAGCTTAAGAGAAAGATAGAAAGAAGGAAAGGAGAGAAAATTTCCAAAAGCTCAAGAATCATCATCAATTCATCTGTTCTTCGTTACTCGTCTCAGTATCAACCTCCTCGTCTAGTAATCCAGGCGGGTTCTAGTTAGACTCTTTAGAGTAGGATTATTTTGAGTTTAGAGTTAGATTAGAAATTGTGAAAATTGAGTCTTTTTGCACAAAATTCGTGAATCTAACTGCTAAATGCAATGCTTGATTATATGTTATACTGGTTGTGATGTTATAACATGTTTTGATGCATTTTGATTGATGAAAATTGGGATTTGGGGTTGATTTTGGATCAACCCGTAGCAGAAAGTTCTGCAGGAACTTCTGCATTTTTTTCTCTGCCCATACGCGTATGGAGCATGTCAATACGCGTATGGAGCTGGTCAATACGCGTACGGCAAGGGCAATACGCGTATGGATGGCCGGGCATTTTGAGCAATACGTGTATCGCTTGGGGCAATACGCGTATGGCTGGGCGAGCTTTTGGGCATACGCGTACGGGGAATGCCAATACGCGTACGGCCAGGAGAGTTACAGAATCCTGCTGTTGTGATTTATTTTCCGATCGATTGTTTACAATGCCGTAACTTTTTGTACGTAACTCGGATTGGAACAATTTTGATATCGTTGGAAAGATAATAAAATGTACTTTCTTATTAAAAGGGTTTTAAGATCGTCGGCCGATTTAATTAAGTCGGGATTTCTGAAATTGTGTCGTTTTATCGACTTTTATCTGTTAATTGTGTATAATTATTATTGACAATATATGCATGTTAAAAGATGGACTAGGCAGGGTGAGGATTATTACAAAACTGTGTTGGAAGTGTGAATTGTTCCATGTGTTGCAACGCTCGTGCATGAAGGCCGAGGCGTGTGCATTCTGTTTATCAATAACCACAGTTGTGCGGTGTAGTTCATGAGACTCGAGCACCTCCTCTGAACGTTATACACAACTACTTGGCAGGTTTGAGTCCCGTGTTAAGTACGATTGGAGCCTACGGGTAAAGAGACTTGAGACGGCGTACGGTCCGTGAGAAGTGACGGATCACGGTGTACGGCCCGTGATCCCGAATCCAATCGTATGCCAAGTAGCTACAAGGATCCATGACTCGGATCGCCTTCTAGACGTAGAAGGGTACGGGAAAAGGGGATACCTTGGTATTGGTTATTGATATGTGAGTTCTTGAGTGTACGGACTCAGAACGTACTTCGGTACTTTGTGAATCCTTGAGTTTACAGGCTCAAGAGGTACTTCGGTACTAGTGTGAGTTTACAGGCTCACCGTGGCGGTTACTTGTGTGTGTGTACTCATGGTCTTTCCCCTTTCCCCTTGGACATGAGTTAGGACTTTGTTAGAACCTTGTAAAGCCGAGAGGACTTTAAGATAGGGAACTCACTGAGATTTGATGTATCTCACCCCACTGTTGTTGTTTACATCACAGGTTCTGCAGGTTTGGCGAAGGGTAAGGACAAGGTTACTTGACTTTCCTTACGGATCGTGGTTTTGTGATGGCATGGCTTCCGCTATGGCGTTATGTTTTGAGATCATTGTTTTGATCTAGTTCTTAGTTTTTATCATTTTGGGAACATCTTGTATATGTAATGCCTTAGACTTTTAGGTGATTTGTATTAGAGGCATTTATGTGTACAATGTGTTAACTAGGAACTTATTATGTTTCAGTACCAAAAGTGAAACTCATGTATAATATATGATTTGAGGCATGTATTGTACATGGTCTTTACAGTTGGTATCAGAGCAGGTCGTATCCTCGACCTAGCCATGAAATAGAATAAGTGTTTCCTTCCGTTTCATATGCGGCGTGTCGCCATGGGTCTTGTCTGTTATATTTATGGTATTGAGTCTGATCAACTTAATCCTATTGATATGGAATTCAGGAACATGGCTGATAGACGCAGAAACAACCGTGGAAGACCAAGGACTACTCCAGCTGGGACAGTTCCACAGGGTGATGAAGGGAATGCCCCGTTGTACCAATTTATGCAGCAGATGCAGCAACAGCAGAATCAGTTCATGCAAGGAATGATGCAACAAATGGCTGATGGTCTGCATCCTCCAGTGGTTGTTCCGGAAGTTACAGGAGGAACCTACAGGGAATTTGTTCGTATGAATCCTCCGGAGTTTCAAGGAGGGCTAGATCCGGTGAAGGCACACGAATGGATAACAGGAATGGAACGGATTTTTCAGATAGTTCATTGCAGTGAGGAGAATAAGGTGGTCTTTGCTTCTCACTGGTTGAAGGGTCCTGCCATGAGGTGGTGGGAGAACGCTTCAGCTTTGATGACAACTCAGGAAGTGCCGAAAGTGTGGGAACAGTTTAAGGTAACCTTTATGGAGAAATATTTTCCGAGTTCTTTAAGGTCTCAAAAGGAGTTTGAGTTCCAACAGTTGAGACAAGGAAATTTATCAGTGGCTTCTTATGCGGAACAATTTGAGATCATGGCTGACTATTCTAGACAGGCCATGTATGCTCCTGATGAGAGGTGGAAGATAGATCAGTTTCTGTTTGGGTTAAGGGCTGAGATTTCACACAGCGTGTCCCAACGAGAATTTGCTACTTATGCTGAGATGTTAAGACAATGTTATGTGGCGGAAAATAGCTTGAAAAAGATACAAATGGAGGTGGATTCGAACAGGGTAACTCAAGGTGACCGTGGAAGGTCGAATCAACAGTTTAGGCAAAGGCAACAGTCTTCCAAAGGGAAGCAAGTACAGGGCTCTAGAACTAGTGCGCCTCCAGTATGTCGCACTTGTGGGAGGAGTCATTTTGGTAGGTGCAAATCGGAAGAAGTACGGTGTTATCAGTGTAACAAGATGGGTCATGTAGCGAGAGATTGTCCTCAGAGTAGGAATCAGGCACAAGGGAAGACTACTGGTCGAGTATATACTCTGGATGCAAGGAAAGCAAAGGGTGATAATTCCTTGATTGCGGGTACGTGTTTTGTTAATGGTCAACCTTGTTTTGTTTTATTTGACTGTGGGGCTACACATTCTTTTGTGTCTTTAAGATGCGTGAAGCGACTTGGGTTGCAAACTATTCCTTTGTTTCCTCCTATGGTGGTTACTACTGCCATGGATGAAATGGTTGAAACACCACTGATGTGTGAAAATTGTGTGTTGTCGGTGAACGAAAGAGTCTTCCAGATTGATCTTATTTGTCTGCCGCTCAAGAAAGTGGATGTTGTTCTGGGAATGGACTGGCTTTCAGCTAATTCGGTTTTTATCGGTTGTGAGGAGAAGCTAATTATTATTCCATCTGCTGAGGCTACTCCGAAAGATGTATTATCAACGATTTTAGAAGGTACGGTGGGAATGGTAAATTTCTTGTTTGAGAAAGAAAAATCTGTTTTAATGGTTCTTACTAAGGAAGGAAGTAGTGAACAACAAGTTCTGAGTATTCCAATAGTGTGTGAATTTCCTGAAGTGTTTCCTGAGGATGTTTCTTCTCTTCCTCCGGAGAGAGAAGTTGAGTTCTCTATTGACCTGATACCGGGAACGGCTCCTATATCCGTTTCTCCGTATCGGATGGCACCGCTTGAATTAAGAGAATTAAAGGACCAATTGGAGGACTTGATGTCTAAGCATTTCGTTAGGCCTAGTGTTTCACCGTGGGGAGCTCCAGTGTTGTTGGTAAAGAAGAAAGATGGGGGAATGCGGTTGTGCATTGATTATCGTAAGTTGAATAAAGTTACCATTAAGAACAAGTATCCCTTACCAAGGATAGACGACTTGTTAGATCAATTAAAAGGAGCCTGTGTGTTCTCAAAGATTGATTTACGGTCGGGTTATCATCAGATTCGAGTGAAGAGTTCCGATGTGCCAAAGACTGCATTTAGGACACGTTACGGTCATTACGAATTCTTAGTGATGCCTTTCGGTGTGACTAATGCTCCAGCTGTTTTCATGGATTACATGAATCGAATATTTCAGGCTTACTTGGACCAATTTGTGGTAATCTTTATTGACGACATTCTTATTTATTCTCGTACTCCACAAGAGCACGGAGAACATCTGAGGATTGTCTTATCGGTCTTGCAAGAGAAGCAATTGTTTGCTAAGTTGAGCAAGTGTGAGTTTTGGATGTCGGAAGTTAATTTTCTTGGACATGTTATATCTGGAGGTGGTGTGGCAGTGGATCCATCGAAAGTAGAAGCAGTGATTAGTTGGGAGAGACCGAGAAATGTTTCAGAAGTTAGAAGTTTCTTGGGATTGGCCGGTTACTATAGAAGGTTTATCAAGGGCTTTTCTCAATTGGCCTTACCAATGACGAAACTTACTCGGAAGGATGTTACTTTTGAATGGGATTCAGGTTGCGAACAAAGTTTTATGCATTTGAAGGAAAGTTTGACGAGTGCTCCAGTATTAATTATTCCTGATCCTAACAACTCTTATGAAGTATTCTGTGATGCTTCTAAGAGGGGATTAGGGGGTGTTCTGATGCAAGGTGGTCAAGTGGTAGCTTATGCTTCTCGACAGTTAAAAGTTCATGAGAAGAATTATCCAACTCATGATTTGGAACTAGCTGCAGTGGTTTTTGCACTGAAGGTGTGGCGTCATTATTTATATGGTGTACGCTTTGAAATGTTCAGTGACCACAAAAGTTTGAAGTATTTGTTTGATCAAAAGGAGTTGAATATGCGACAAAGAAGGTGGATGGAGTACTTAAAGGATTATGACTTAGAATTGAAATATCATCCAGGAAAGGCGAATAAAGTAGCGGATGCTTTAAGTCGGAAAATGGTTCATAGTGCGGAATTGATGATTTTAGAGTATTCATTGTTGGAAAAGTTTAGAGATCTTAATCTCCAGTTGTGTGGACTCCGAATGGTGTGATTATGGGAAATTTGAATGTCAATTCTACCTTGAGAGTTGAGATTCAACAGGCACAATTGTTAGAGGAAGAGTTACAAGAATTGTTACTTCAGCCGGGTTTTATACGAGCGACAGGTGGGATTGTTCTGTTTAATCAAAGGATTTGTGTTCCAAGGGATGAGGCATTGAAAAGGAAGATCTTAGACGAAGCTCATAAAGGTACTTTTACGATACATCCTGGTTCTTCAAAGATGTATCAGGATTTAAAGAAGGATTATTGGTGGCCTGGGATGAAAAAGGATATAGCGGGATATGTGTCAGAATGTGCGGTGTGCCAACAGGTGAAGATTGAACACCAAAGACCGGGCGGTTTGTTACAACCTTTGGATATTCCAGTTTGGAAGTGGGATAGTGTTTCTATGGATTTTGCAGTGGGTTTACCCCGTACCCAAGGTGGGTATGATTCTATTTGGGTGATTGTAGATCGACTAACGAAATCTGCACACTTCTTAGCCGTAAAGACTACTTATAAGGCAAGTCATCTTGCAAGGTTGTTTATTGCTGAGATTGTGAGATTGCATGGTATTCCTTCCAGTATTGTGTCCGATAGAGATCCGAAGTTTACTTCGAGATTTTGGAAAGTGTTCCAACAAGCGATGGGTACGAATTTGTGTTTGAGCACGTCGAATCATCCTCAAACGGATGGTCAGACTGAACGAACAATACAAACGATGGAGGATATGTTAAGAGCTTGTGTGTTAGAGAGTAGAGGGAATTGGAAAGAACTTTTGCCGTTAATTGAGTTTTCCTATAACAATAGTTATCATGCGAGCATCGGTATGACTCCGTATGAAGCATTGTATGGGAGGAAGTGTAGAACACCTTTGTGTTGGGCTGAAATTGGCGAAGATAGAATTTTGGGACCCGAGATTATTCAAGAGACTACGGAAAAGATTCGAATGATCCGCGAGAAGGTTAAACAAGCACAAGATCGTCAAAAGAGTTATGCGGACAATCGTAGGAGACCTTTGGAATTTGAGGAAGGTGACCATGTATTTCTGAAAGTTACTCCGAGATTGAGATTGAAAGGACCGTTTAAGTCGCGTAAGTTAAGTCCGAGATACGTGGGACCGTATCAGATTTTAGAAAGGATTGGTGAAGTTGCTTATCGATTAGCCTTACCACCCTCTCTATCCGAGATGCATGACGTTTTTCACGTATCTCAGCTCCGTAAGTTTATTCCTGATCCTCTTCAGCCAATTCTACCCGAATCAGTGGAAATTGAAGCGGATTTGACTTTTGAACCACAACCGAGTTGTATTGTGGGAAGGGAAACAAAAGTGTTAAGGAACAAAGATATTCCACTTGTTAAGGTGCAATGGGATATGACGCATCCGGGCGATGCTACTTGGGAACTAGAATCGGAAATGCGAGATTCTTATCCACATCTGTTCAGGTAATATTCTAATTCGAGGACGAATTTCTATTTAAGGGGGGGAGGATGTAATACCCCGTAAATTTATAAACGCTCTGGTTAATATTATCATGATCAACTGGGTTCCGGAGTACTCTGAGTAATTATTTGATAAAATAATTGGAGTAAACTGACGAACTCAGAGTCGATTAAATTAATAGTTTTTAACGTTGAGTTTTTATAATTTGATGTATTTGAGCTAATTTTGGACATTTAGTAGTGTTACTAAAAATGATAGTTTCTATACTATCTATTTTCTTTTCTTTTTCCTTGGAAAACCAAACAAAGCTTAAGAGAAAGATAGAAAGAAGGAAAGGAGAGAAAATTTCCAAAAGCTCAAGAATCATCATCAATTCATCTGTTCTTCGTTACTCGTCTCAGTATCAACCTCCTCGTCTAGTAATCCAGGTGGGTTCTAGTTAGACTCTTTAGAGTAGGATTATTTTGAGTTTAGAGTTAGATTAGAAATTGTGAAAATTGAATCTTTTTGCACAAAATTCGTGAATCTAACTGCTAAATGCAATGCTTGATTATATGTTATACTGGTTGTGATGTTATAACATGTTTTGATGCATTTTGATTGATGAAAAATGGGATTTGGGGTTGATTTTGGATCAACCCGTAGCAGAAAATTCTGCAGGAACTTCTGCATTTTTTTCTCTGCCCATACGCGTATGGAGCATGTCAATACGCGTATGGAGCTGGTCAATACGCGTACGGCAAGGGCAATACGCGTATGGATGGCCGGGCATTTTGAGCAATACGTGTATCGCTTGGGGCAATACGCGTATGGCTGGGCGAGCTTTTGGGCATACGCGTACGGGGAATGCCAATACGCGTACGGCCAGGAGAGTTACAGAATCCTGCTGTTGTGATTTATTTTCCGATCGATTGTTTACAATGCCGTAACTTTTTGTACGTAACTCGGATTGGAACAATTTTGATATCGTTGGAAAGATAATAAAATGTACTTTCTTATTAAAAGGGTTTTAAGATCGTCGGCCGATTTAATTAAGTCGGGATTTCTGAAATTGTGTCGTTTTATCGACTTTTATCTGTTAATTGTGTATAATTATTATTGACAATATATGCATGTTAAAAGATGGACTAGGCAGGGTGAGGATTATTACAAAACTGTGTTGGAAGTGTGAATTGTTCCATGTGTTGCAACGCTCGTGCATGAAGGCCGAGGCGTGTGCATTCTGTTTATCAATAACCACAGTTGTGCGGTGTAGTTCATGAGACTCGAGCACCTCCTCTGAACGTTATACACAACTACTTGGCAGGTTTGAGTCCCGTGTTAAGTACGATTGGAGCCTACAGGTAAAGAGACTTGAGACGGCGTACGGTCCGTGAGAAGTGACGGATCACGGTGTACGGCCCGTGATCCCGAATCCAATCGTATGCCAAGTAGCTACAAGGATCCATGACTCGGATCGCCTTCTAGACGTAGAAGGGTACGGGAAAAGGGGATACCTTGGTATTGGTTATTGATATGTGAGTTCTTGAGTGTACGGACTCAGAACGTACTTCGGTACTTTGTGAATCCTTGAGTTTACAGGCTCAAGAGGTACTTCGGTACTAGTGTGAGTTTACAGGCTCACCGTGGCGGTTACTTGTGTGTGTGTACTCATGGTCTTTCCCCTTTCCCCTTGGACATGAGTTAGGACTTTGTTAGAACCTTGTAAAGCCGAGAGGACTTTAAGATAGGGAACTCACTGAGATTTGATGTATCTCACCCCACTGTTGTTGTTTACATCACAGGTTCTGCAGGTTTGGCGAAGGGTAAGGACAAGGTTACTTGACTTTCCTTACGGATCGTGGTTTTGTGATGGCATGGCTTCCGCTATGGCGTTATGTTTTGAGATCATTGTTTTGATCTAGTTCTTAGTTTTTATCATTTTGGGAACATCTTGTATATGTAATGCCTTAGACTTTTAGGTGATTTGTATTAGAGGCATTTATGTGTACAATGTGTTAACTAGGAACTTATTATGTTTCAGTACCAAAAGTGAAACTCATGTATAATATATGATTTGAGGCATGTATTGTACATGGTCTTTACAGATACTGAGAACTATGTCTTGTTCAGGGTGGAGAATGACCTAAAAATGAATAACTTGGAATTGAGAAAATGCTCGATTTTATAAGTAACTAGTTACCAAATATAATGTACACAACTTTAAGTAATTACCTGGTTGTGAGGTTCCGCCCTTGTCACAACTATATGGAGAATGTTGTTAACCTTTTGAAACTTTCTGGTGGGTTTTTGGGCCGTTATGCCATAGGGCTTCTTGTGGCCATGAAGACGGAAATGGTAAACATGGGAATGCGACTAACATGGAAGGAGGAAAGGCGTCCTTGGGGGTAAAATTATTATTATGTTTTCCTACGAGCATACGAAAAAATTAAAAAAATTTATTTAATTTACCTATGTATACTATCATTATTTTTGAGAAACTAAGTTAGGATATGACTTACACCTAGATTACAGTATCGATATGCAAATTGTTCAGAATGTCTTATAAGAGAAGCTTCACTCCCTCCATATATACCACCAAAATGTTAGATTTGAAAGAAGAAAATGTCTAAAATGAATTTCATTTTTTATTCTAATTCAAAATTAATTACTCTCATTGTCTTGTATATGTATATATATATATATATATATATATATATATGGGGAAAATTATTATTATGTTTTCCTACGAGCATACGAAAAAACTAAATAAATTTATTTAATTTACCAGCGTGAAGGGATAAACCATGCGTTTTAAAGGAAAAACCATGCGTTTTAATTGAATAACCATGCGTTTTAACACGAAAAGTCATTAATTCATCTTCAGTGCTAACTTTTCCTTTTTTTCTTGCAAAACATCTATCTAACAATTAGTAGCAACCACTGAGACACCTCATGTCTTGGTCGTGTTGAGACACCTCAACAAAAATGATCGTGTTAAGAAATTGTGAATACAATTGTGACAAGGGCGGAACCTCACAACCAGGTAATTACTTAGCTAAAGTTGAAAGAGCTAGAGAATTTGGGTACTTGAATGGGAGAGTAATTTGTATCTGAGGCCAAGAGCCACGAGAACAACCACTGCATTCCCAACTTGCATATACCTGGATTTAGAAAAGAACCATTGAGTGCCAAGTTATACTTATAATATAAAAGATTACATTTAGTAATATTTCTAAACATACCTCTCTTTGATAGGGCCACAAAGTTTATAGCAATCAGGAAATCCCTGCAGTCTTGCATTCTCTCGGATACTGAGAACTATGTCTTATTCAGGGTGGAGAATGACCTAAAAATGAATAACTTGGAATTGAGAAAATGCTCGATTTCATAAGTAACTAGTTACCAAATATAATGTACACAACTTTAAGTAATTACCTGGTTGTGAGGTTCCGCCCTTGTCACAACTATATGGAGAATGTTGTTAACCTTTTGAAACTTTCTGGTGGGTTTTTGGGCCGTTATGCCATAGGGCTTCTTGTGGCCATGAAGACGGAAATGGTAAACATGGGAATGCGACTAACATGGAAGGAGGAAAGGCGTCCTTGGGGGTAAAATTATTATTATGTTTTCCTACGAGCATACGAAAAAATTAAAAAAATTTATTTAATTTACTTATGTATACTATCATTATTTTTGAGAAACTAAGTTAGGATATGACTTACACCTAGATTACAGTATCGATATGCAAATTGTTCAGAATGTCTTATAAGAGAAGCTTCACTCCCTCCATATATACCACCAAAATGTTAGATTTGAAAGAAGAAAATGTCTAAAATGAATTTCATTTTTTATTCTAATTCAAAATTAATTACTCTCATTGTCTTGTATATGTATATATATATATATATATATATGGGGAAAATTATTATTATGTTTTCCTACGAGCATACGAAAAAACTAAATAAATTTATTTAATTTACCAGCGTGAAGGGATAAACCATGCGTTTTAAAGGAAAAACCATGCGTTTTAATTGAATAACCATGCGTTTTAACACGAAAAGTCATTAATTCATCTTCAGTGCTAACTTTTCCTTTTTTTCTTGCAAAACATCTATCTAACAATTAGTAGCAACCACTGAGACACCTCATGTCTTGGTCGTGTTGAGACACCTCAACAAAAATGATCGTGTTAAGAAATTGTGAATACAGTTGTGACAAGGGCGGAACCTCACAACCAGGTAATTACTTAGCTAAAGTTGAAAGAGCAAGAGAATTTGGGTACTTGAATGGGAGAGTAATTTGTATCTGAGGCCAAGAGCCACGAGAACAACCACTGCATTCCCAACTTGCATATACCTGGATTTAGAAAAGAACCATTGAGTGCCAAGTTATACTTATAATATAAAAGATTACATTTAGTAATATTTCTAAACATACCTCTCTTTGATAGGGCCACAAAGTTTATAGCAATCAGGAAATCCCTGCAGTCTTGCATTCTCTCGGATACTGAGAACTAGGTCTTGTTCAGGGTGGAGAATGACCTAAAAATGAATAACTTGGAATTGAGAAAATGTTCGATTTCATAAGTAACTAGTTACCAAATATAATGTACACAACTTTAAGTAATTACCTGGTTGTGAGGTTCCGCCCTTGTCACAACTATATGGAGAATGTTGTTAACCTTTTGAAACTTTCTGGTGGGTTTTTGGGCCGTTATGCCATAGGGCTTCTTGTGGCCATGAAGACGGAAATGGTAAACATGGGAATGCGACTAACATGGAAGGAGGAAAGGCGTCCTTGGGGGGAAAATTATTATTATGTTTTCCTACGAGCATACGAAAAAATTAAATAAATTTATTTAATTTACCTATGTATACTATCATTATTTTTGAGAAACTAAGTTAGGATATGACTTACACCTAGATTACAGTGTCGATATGCAAATTGTTCAGAATGTCTTATAAGAGAAGCTTCACTCCCTCCATATATACCACCAAAATGTTAGATTTGAAAGAAGAAAATGTCTAAAATGAATTTCATTTTTTATTCTAATTCAAAATTAATTACTCTCATTGTCTTGTATATGTATATATATATATATATATATATATATATATATATATATATATATATATATATATATATGGGGAAAATTATTATTATGTTTTCCTACGAGCATACGAAAAAACTAAATAAATTTATTTAATTTACCAGCGTGAAGGGATAAACCATGCGTTTTAAAGGAAAAACCATGCGTTTTAATTGAATAACCATGCGTTTTAACACGAAAAGTCATTAATTCATCTTCAGTGCTAACTTTTCCTTTTTTTCTTGCAAAACATCTATCTAACAATTAGTAGCAACCACTGAGACACCTCATGTCTTGGTCGTGTTGAGACACCTCAACAAAGATGATCGTGTTAAGAAATTGTGAATACAGTTGTGACAAGGGCGGATCCTCACAACCAGGTAATTACTGAACTAAAGTTGAAAGAGCAAGAGAATTTGGGTACTTGAATGGGAGAGTAATTTGTATCTGAGGCCAAGAGCCACGAGAACAACCACTGCATTCCCAGCTTGCATATACCTGGATTTAGAAAAGAACCATTGAGTGCCAAGTTATACTTATAATATAAAAGATTACATTTAGTAATATTTCTAAACATACCTCTCTTTGATAGGGCCACAAAGTTTATAGCAATCAGGAAATCCCTGCAGTCTTGCATTCTCTCGGATACTGAGAACTATGTCTTGTTCAGGGTGGAGAATGACCTAAAAATGAATAACTTGGAATTGAGAAAATGCTCGATTTCATAAGTAACTAGTTACCAAATATAATGTACACAACTTTAAGTAATTACCTGGTTGTGAGTTTCCGCCCTTGTCACAACTGCATGGAGAATGTTGTTAACCTTTTGAAACTTTCTGGTGGGTTTTTGGGTCGTTATGCCATAGGACTTCTTGTGGCCATGAAGACGGAAATGGTAAACATGGGAATGCGACTAGAAGACGGAGTCCGGACAAGACGTCTAACCAAAGAAGTTGGATCTTCGAGTGGAACCAAAAAGTATGGAAGTGGGTTCCCCAAGAAGAAAGAACATGACGCCAAACCCTTCACGCGAAATTTGGAAGGAGGAAAGGCGTCCTTGGGGGGGAAATTATTATTATGTTTTCCTACGAGCATACGAAAAAATTAAAAAAATTTATTTAATTTACCTATGTATACTATCATTATTTTTGAGAAACTAAGTTAGGATATGACTTACACCTAGATTACAGTATCGATATGCAAATTGTTCAGAATGTCTTATAGGAGAAGCTTCACTCCCTCCATATATACCACCAAAATGTTAGATTTGAAAGAAGAAAATGTCTAAAATGAATTTCATTTTTTATTCTAATTCAAAATTAATTACTCTCATTGTCTTATATATATATATATATATATATATATATATATATATATATGGGGAAAATTATTATTATGTTTTCCTACGAGCATACGAAAAAACTAAATAAATTTATTTAATTTACCAGCTTGAAGGGATAAACCATGCGTTTTAAAGGAAAAACCATGCGTTTTAATTGAATAACCATGCGTTTTAACACGAAAAGTCATTAATTCATCTTCAGTGCTAACTTTTCCTTTTTTTCTTGCAAAACATCTATCTAACAATTAGTAGCAACCACTGAGACACCTCATGTCTTGGTCGTGTTGAGACACCTCAACAAAAATGATCGTGTTAAGAAATTGTGAATACAGTTGTGACAAGGGCGGAACCTCACAACCAGGTAATTACTTAGCTAAAGTTGAAAGAGCAAGAGAATTTGGGTACTTGAATGGGAGAGTAATTTGTATCTGAGGCCAAGAGCCACGAGAACAACCACTGCATTCCCAACTTGCATATACCTGGATTTAGAAAAGAACCATTGAGTGCCAAGTTATACTTATAATATAAAAGATTACATTTAGTAATATTTCTAAACATACCTCTCTTTGATAGGGCCACAAAGTTTATAGCAATCAGGAAATCCCTGCAGTCTTGCATTCTCTCGGATACTGAGAACTAGGTCTTGTTCAAGGTGGAGAATGACCTAAAAATGAATAACTTGGAATTGAGAAAATGCTCGATTTCATAAGTAACTAGTTACCAAATATAATGTACACAACTTTAAGTAATTACCTGGTTGTGGGGTTCCGCCCTTGTCACAACTATATGGAGAATGTTGTTAACCTTTTGAAACTTTCTGGTGGGTTTTTGGGCCGTTATGCCATAGGGCTTCTTGTGGCCATGAAGACGGAAATGGTAAACATGGGAATGCGACTAACATGGAAGGAGGAAAGGCGTCCTTGGGGGTAAAATTATTATTATGTTTTCCTACGAGCATACGAAAAAATTAAAAAAATTTATTTAATTTACCTATGTATACTATCATTATTTTTGAGAAACTAAGTTAGGATATGACTTACACCTAGATTACAGTATCGATATGCAAATTGTTCAGAATGTCTTATAAGAGAAGCTTCACTCCCTCCATATATACCACCAAAATGTTAGATTTGAAAGAAGAAAATGTCTAAAATGAATTTCATTTTTTATTCTAATTCAAAATTAATTACTCTCATTGTCTTGTATATGTATATATATATATATATATATATATATATATGGGGAAAATTATTATTATGTTTTCCTATGAGCATACGAAAAAACTAAATAAATTTATTTAATTTACCAGCGTGAAGGGATAAACCATGCATTTTAAAGGAAAAACCATGCGTTTTAATTGAATAACCATGCGTTTTAACACGAAAAGTCATTAATTCATCTTCAGTGCTAACTTTTCCTTTTTTTCTTGCAAAACATCTATCTAACAATTAGTAGCAACCACTGAGACACCTCATGTCTTGGTCGTGTTGAGACACCTCAACAAAAATGATCTTGTTAAGAAATTGTGAATACAGTTGTGACAAGGGCGGAACCTCACAACCAGGTAATTACTTAGCTAAAGTTGAAAGAGCAAGAGAATTTGGGTACTTGAATGGGAGAGTAATTTGTATCTGAGGCCAAGAGCCACGAGAACAACCACTGCATTCCCAACTTGCATATACCTGGATTTAGAAAAGAACCATTGAGTGCCAAGTTATACTTATAATATAAAAGATTACATTTAGTAATATTTCTAAACATACCTCTCTTTGATAGGGCCACAAAGTTTATAGCAATCAGGAAATCCCTGCAGTCTTGCATTCTCTCGGATACTGAGAACTATGTCTTGTTCAGGGTGGAGAATGACCTAAAAATGAATAACTTGGAATTGAGAAAATGTTCGATTTCATAAGTAACTAGTTACCAAATATAATGTACACAACTTTAAGTAATTACCTGGTTGTGAGGTTCCGCCCTTGTCACAACTATATGGAGAATGTTGTTAACCTTTTGAAACTTTCTGGTGGGTTTTTGGGCCGTTATGCCATAGGACTTCTTGTGGCCATGAAGACGGAAATGGTAAACATGGGAATGCGACTAACATGGAAGGAGGAAAGGCGTCCTTGGGGGTAAAATTATTATTATGTTTTCCTACGAGCATACAAAAAAATTAAAAAAATTTATTTAATTTACCTATGTATACTATCATTATTTTTGAGAAACTAAGTTAGGATATGACTTACACATAGATTACAGTATCGATATGCAAATTGTTCAGAATGTCTTATAAGAGAAGCTTCACTCCCTCCATATATACCACCAAAATGTAAGATTTGAAAGAAGAAAATGTCTAAAATGAATTTCATTTTTTATTCTAATTCAAAATTAATTACTCTCATTGTCTTGTATATGTATATATATATATATATATATATATATATATATATATATATATATATATATATATGGGGAAAATTATTATTATGTTTTCCTACGAGCATACGAAAAAACTAAATAAATTTATTTAATTTACCAGCGTGAAGGGATAAACCATGCGTTTTAAAGGAAAAACCATGCGTTTTAATTGAATAACCATGCGTTTTAACACGAAAAGTCATTAATTCATCTTCAGTGCTAACTTTTCCTTTTTTTCTTGCAAAACATCTATCTAACAATTAGTAGCAACCACTGAGACACCTCATGTCTTGGTCGTGTTGAGACACCTCAACAAAAATGATCGTGTTAAGAAATTGTGAATACAGTTGTGACAAGGGCGGAACCTCACAACCAGGTAATTACTTAGCTAAAGTTGAAAGAGCAAGAGAATTTGGGTACTTGAATGGGAGAGTAATTTGTATCTGAGGCCAAGAGCCACGAGAACAACCACTGCATTCCCAACTTGCATATACCTGGATTTAGAAAAGAACCATTGAGTGCCAAGTTATACTTATAATATAAAAGATTACATTTAGTAATATTTCTAAACATACCTCTCTTTGATAGGGCCACAAAGTTTATAGCAATCAGGAAATCCCTGCAATCTTGCATTCTCTCGGATACTGAGAACTAGGTCTTGTTCAGGGTGGAGAATGACCTAAAAATGAATAACTTGGAATTGAGAAAATGTTCGATTTCATAAGTAACTAGTTACCAAATATAATGTACACAACTTTAAGTAATTACCTGGTTGTGAGATTCCGCCCTTGTCACAACTATATGGAGAATGTTGTTAACCTTTTGAAACTTTCTGGTGGGTTTTTGGGCCGTTATGCCATAGGGCTTCTTGTGGCCATGAAGACGGAAATGTTAAACATGGGAATGCGACTAACATGGAAGGAGGAAAGGCGTCCTTGGGGGGAAAATTATTATTATGTTTTCCTACGAGCATACGAAAAAATTAAATAAATTTATTTAATTTACCTATGTATACTATCATTATTTTTGAGAAACTAAGTTAGGATATGACTTACACCTAGATTACAGTGTCGATATGCAAATTGTTCAGAATGTCTTATAAGAGAAGCTTCACTCCCTCCATATATACCACCAAAATGTTAGATTTGAAAGAAGAAAATGTCTAAAATGAATTTCATTTTTTATTCTAATTCAAAATTAATTACTCTCATTGTCTTGTATATGTATATATATATATATATATATATGGGGAAAATTATTATTATGTTTTCCTACGAGCATACGAAAAAACTAAATAAATTTATTTAATTTACCAGCGTGAAGGGATAAACCATGCGTTTTAAAGGAAAAACCATGCGTTTTAATTGAATAACCATGCGTTTTAACACGAAAAGTCATTAATTCTTCTTCAGTGCTAACTTTTCCTTTTTTTCTTGCAAAACATCTATCTAACAATTAGTAGCAACCACTGAGACACCTCATGTCTTGGTCGTGTTGAGACACCTCAACAAAGATGATCGTGTTAAGAAATTGTGAATACAGTTGTGACAAGGGCGGATCCTCACAACCAGGTAATTACTGAGCTAAAGTTGAAAGAGCAAGAGAATTTGGGTACTTGAATGGGAGAGTAATTTGTATCTGAGGCCAAGAGCCACGAGAACAACCACTGCATTCCCAGCTTGCATATACCTAGATTTAGAAAAGAACCATTGAGTGCCAAGTTATACTTATAATATAAAAGATTACATTTAGTAATATTTCTAAACATACCTCTCTTTGATAGGGCCACAAAGTTTATAGCAATCAGGAAATCCCTGCAGTCTTGCATTCTCTCGGATACTGAGAACTATGTCTTGTTCAGGGTGGAGAATGACCTAAAAATGAATAACTTGGAATTGAGAAAATGCTCGATTTCATAAGTAACTAGTTACCAAATATAATGTACACAACTTTAAGTAATTACCTGGTTGTGAGGTTCCGCCCTTGTCACAACTGTATGGAGAATGTTGTTAACCTATTGAAACTTTCTGGTGGGTTTTTGGGTCGTTATGCCATAGGACTTCTTGTGGCCATGAAGACGGAAATGGTAAACATGGGAATGCGACTAGAAGACGGAGTCCGGACAAGACGTCTAACCGAAGAAGTTGGATCTTCGAGTGGAACCAAAAAGTATGGAAGTGGGTTCCCCAAGAAGAAAGAACATGACGCCAAACCCTTCACGCGAAATTTGGAAGGAGGAAAGGCGTCCTTGGGGGGAAAATTATTATTATGTTTTCCTACGAGCATACGAAAAAATTAAAAAAATTTATTTAATTTACCTATGTATACTATCATTATTTTTGAGAAACTAAGTTAGGATATGACTAACACCTAGATTACAGTATCGATATGCAAATTGTTCAGAATGTCTTATAGGAGAAGCTTCACTCCCTCCATATATACCACCAAAATGTTAGATTTGAAAGAAGAAAATGTCTAAAATGAATTTCATTTTTTATTCTAATTCAAAATTAATTACTCTCATTGTCTTATATATATATATATATATATATATATATATATATATATATATATATATATATATATATATATATATATATGGGGAAAATTATTATTATGTTTTCCTACGAGCATACGAAAAAACTAAATAAATTTATTTAATTTACCAGCGTGAAGGGATAAACCATGCGTTTTAAAGGAAAAACCATGCGTTTTAATTGAATAACCATGCGTTTTAACACGAAAAGTCATTAATTCATCTTCAGTGCTAACTTTTCCTTTTTTTCTTGCAAAACATCTATCTAACAATTAGTAGCAACCACTGAGACACCTCATGTCTTGGTCGTGTTGAGACACCTCAACAAAAATGATCGTGTTAAGAAATTGTGAATACAGTTGTGACAAGGGCGGAACCTCACAACCAGGTAATTACTTAGCTAAAGTTGAAAGAGCAAGAGAATTTGGGTACTTGAATGGGAGAGTAATTTGTATCTGAGGCCAAGAGCCACGAGAACAACCACTGCATTCCCAACTTGCATATACCTGGATTTAGAAAAGAACCATTGAGTGCCAAGTTATACTTATAATATAAAAGATTACATTTAGTAATATTTCTAAACATACCTCTCTTTGATAGGGCCACAAAGTTTATAGCAATCAGGAAATCCCTGCAATCTTGCATTCTCTCGGATACTGAGAACTAGGTCTTGTTCAGGGTGGAGAATGACCTAAAAATGAATAACTTGGAATTGAGATAATGTTCGATTTCATAAGTAACTAGTTACCAAATATAATGTACACAACTTTAAGTAATTACCTGGTTGTGAGGTTCCGCCCTTGTCACAACTATATGGAGAATGTTGTTAACCTTTTGAAACTTTCTGGTGGGTTTTTGGGCCGTTATGCCATAGGGCTTCTTGTGGCCATGAAGACGGAAATGGTAAACATGGGAATGCGACTAACATGGAAGGAGGAAAGGCGTCCTTGGGGGGAAAATTATTATTATGTTTTCCTACGAGCATACGAAAAAATAAAAAAAATTTATTTAATTTACCTATGTATACTATCATTATTTTTGAGAAACTAAGTTAGGATATGACTTACACCTAGATTACAGTATCGATATGCAAATTGTTCAGAATGTCTTATAAGAGAAGCTTCATTCCCTCCATATATACCACCAAAATGTTAGATTTGAAAGAAGAAAATGTCTAAAATGAATTTCATTTTTTATTCTAATTCAAAATTAATTACTCTCATTGTCTTGTATATGTATATATATATATATATATATATATATATATATATATATAGATATATATATATATATATATATATATATATGGGGAAAATTATTATTATGTTTTCCTACGAGCATACGAAAAAACTAAATAAATTTATTTAATTTACCAGCGTGAAGGGATAAACCATGCGTTTTAAAGGAAAAACCATGCGTTTTAATTGAATAACTATGCGTTTTAACACGAAAAGTCATTAATTCATCTTCAGTGCTAACTTTTCCTTTTTTTCTTGCAAAACATCTATCTAACAATTAGTAGCAACCACTGAGACACCTCATGTCTTGGTCGTGTTGAGACACCTCAACAAAGATGATCGTGTTAAGAAATTGTGAATACAGTTGTGACAAGGGCGGATCCTCACAACCAGGTAATTACTGAGCTAAAGTTGAAAGAGCAAGAGAATTTGGGTACTTGAATGGGAGAGTAATTTGTATCTGAGGCCAAGAGCCACGAGAACAACCACTGCATTCCCAACTTGCATATACCTGGATTTAGAAAAGAACCATTGAGTGCCAAGTTATACTTATAATATAAAAGATTACATTTAGTAATATTTCTAAACATACCTCTCTTTGATAGGGCCACAAAGTTTATAGCAATCAGGAAATCCCTGCAGTCTTGCATTCTCTCGGATACTGAGAACTATGTCTTGTTCAGGGTGGAGAATGACCTAAAAATGAATAACTTGGAATTGAGAAAATGCTCGATTTCATAAGTAACTAGTTACCAAATATAATGTACACAACTTTAAGTAATTACCTGGTTGTGAGGTTCCGCCCTTGTCACAACTGTATGGAGAATGTTGTTAACCTTTTGAAACTTTCTGGTGGGTTTTTGGGCCGTTATGCCATAGGGCTTCTTGTGGCCATGAAGACGGAAATGGTAAACATGGGAATGCGACTAGAAGACGGAGTCCGGACAAGACGTCTAACCAAAGAAGTTGGATCTTCGAGTGGAACCAAAAAGTATGGAAGTGGGTTCCCCAAGAAGAAAGAACATGACGCCAAACCCTTCACGCGAAATTTGGAAGGAGATAAGGCGTCCTTGGGGGGGAAATTATTATTATGTTTTCCTACGAGCATACGAAAAAATTAAATAAATTTATTTAATTTACCTATGTATACTATCATTATTTTTGAGAAACTAAGTTAGGATATGACTTACACCTAGATTACAGTGTCGATATGTAAATTGTTCAGAATGTCTTATAAGAGAAGCTTCACTCCCTCCATATATACCACCAAAATGTTAGATTTGAAAGAAGAAAATGTCTAAAATGAATTTCATTTTTTATTCTAATTCAAAATTAATTACTCTCATTGTCTTGTATATGTATATATATATATATATATGGGGAAAAATATTATGTTTTCCTACGAGCATACGAAAAAATTAAATAAATTTATTTAATTGACCAGCATGAAGAGAAAAACCATGCGTTTTAACACAAAAAGTCAATAATTCATCTTCAGTGCTAACTTTTCCTTTTTTTCTTGCAAAACATCTATCTAACAATTAGTAGCAACCACTGAGACACCTCATGTCTTGGTCGTGTTGAGACACCTCAACAAAAATGATCGTGTTAAGAAATTGTGAATACAGTTGTGACAAGGGCGGATCCTCACAATCAGGTAATTACTGAGCTAAAGTTGAAAGAGCAAGAGAATTTAGGTACTTGAATGGGAGAGTAATTTGTATCTGAGGCCAAGAGCCAGGAGAACAACCACTGCATTCCCAACTTGCATATACCTGGATTTAGAAAAGAACCATTGAGTGCCAAGTTATACTTATAATATAAAAGATTACATTTAGTAATATTTCTAAACATACCTCTCTTTGATAGGGCCACAAAGTTTATAGCAATCAGGAAATCCCTGCAGTCTTGCATTCTCTCGGATACTGAGAACTATGTCTTGTTCAGGGTGGAGAATGACCTAAAAATGAATAACTTGGAATTGAGAAAATGCTCGATTTCATAAGTAACTAGTTACCAAATATAATGTACACAACTTTAAGTAATTACCTGGTTGTGAGGTTCCGCCCTTGTCACAACTGTATGGAGAATGTTGTTAACCTTTTGAAACATTCTGGTGGGTTTTTGGGCCGTTATGCCATAGGGCTTCTTGTGGCCATGAAGACGGAAATGGTAAACATGGGAATGCGACTAGAAGACGGAGTCCGGACAAGACGTCTAACCAAAGAAGTTGGATCTTCGAGTGGAACCAAAAAGTATGGAAGTGGGTTCCCCAAGAAGAAAGAACATGACGCCAAACCTTTCACGCGAAATTTGGAAGGAGGAAAGGCGTCCTTGGGGGGAAAATTATTATTATGTTTTCCTACGAGCATACGAAAAAATTAAATAAATTTATTTAATTTACCTATGTATACTATCATTATTTTTGAGAAACTAAGTTAGGATATGACTTACACCTAGATTACAGTGTCGATATGCAAATTGTTCAGAATGTCTTATAAGAGAAGCTTCACTCCCTCCATATATACCACCAAAATGTTAGATTTGAAAGAAGAAAATGTCTAAAATGAATTTCATTTTTTATTCTAATTCAAAATTAATTACTCTCATTGTCTTGTATATGTATATATATATATATATATATATATATATATATATATATGGGGAAAATTATTAATATGTTTTCCTACGAGCATGTGAAAAAACTAAATAAATTTATTTAATTTACCAGCGTGAAGGGATAAACCATGCGTTTTCAATGAAAAACCATGCGTTTTAATTGAATAACCATGCGTTTTAACACGAAAAGACATTAATTCATCTTCAGTGCTAACTTTTCCTTTTTTTCTTGCAAAACATCTATCTAACAATTAGTAGCAACCACTGAGACACCTCATGTCTTGGTCGTGTTGAGACACCTCAACAAAGATGATCGTGTTAAGAAATTGTGAATACAGTTGTGACAAGGGCGAATCCTCACAACCAGGTAATTACTTAGCTAAAGTTGAAAGAGCAAGAGAATTTGGGTACTTGAATGGGAGAGTAATTTGTATCTGAGGCCAAGAGCCACGAGAACAACCACTGCATTCCCAGCTTGCATATACCTGGATTTAGAAAAGAACCATTGAGTGCCAAGTTATACTTATAATATAAAAGATTACATTTAGTAATATTTCTAAACATACCTCTCTTTGATAGGGCCACAAAGTTTATAGCAATCAGGAAATCCCTGCAGTCTTGCATTCTCTCGGATACTGAGAACTATGTCTTGTTCAGGGTGGAGAATGACCTAAAAATGAATAACTTGGAATTGAGAAAATGCTCGATTTCATAAGTAACTAGTTACCAAATATAATGTACACAACTTTAAGTAATTACCTGGTTGTGAGGTTCCGCCCTTGTCACAACTGTATGGAGAATGTTGTTAACCTTTTGAAACTTTCTAGTGTGTTTTTGGGCCGTTATGCCATAGGGCTTCTTGTGGCAATGAAGACGGAAATGGTAAACATGGGAATGCGACTAGAAGACGGAGTCCGGACAGGACGTCTAACCAAAGAAGTTGGATCTTCGAGTGGAACCAAAAAGTATGGAAGTGGGTTCCCCAAGAAGAAAGAACATGACGCCAAACCCTTCACGCGAAATTTGGAAGGAGGAAAGGCGTCCTTGGTGGGAAAATTATTATTATGTTTTCCTACGAGCATACGAAAAAATTAAATAAATTTATTTAATTTACCTATGTATACTATCATTATTTTTGAGAAACTAAGTTAGGATATGACTTACACCTAGATTACAGTATCGATATGCAAATTGTTCAGAATGTCTTATAGGAGAAGCTTCACTCCCTCCATATATACCACCAAAATGTTAGATTTGAAAGAAGAAAATGTCTAAAATGAATTTCATTTTTTATTCTAATTCAAAATTAATTACTCTCATTGTCTTATATATATATATATATATATATATATATATATATATATATATATATATATATATATATATATATATGGGGAAAATTATTATTATGTTTTCCTACGAGCATACAAAAAAATTAAATAAATTTATTTAATTGACCAGCATGAAGGGAAAAACCATGCGTTTTAACACAAAAAGTCATTAATTCATCTTCAGTGCTAACTTTTCCTTTTTTTCTTGCAAAACATCTATCTAACAATTAGTAGCAACCACTGAGACACCTCATGCCTTGGTCGTGTTGAGACACCTCAACAAAAATGATCGTGTTAAGAAATTGTGAATACAGTTGTGACAAGGGCGGATCCTCACAACCAGGTAATTACTGAGCTAAAGTTGAAAGAGCAAGAGAATTTGGGTACTTGAATGGGAGAGTAATTTGTATCTGAGGCCAAGAGCTAGGAGAACAACCACTGCATTCCCAACTTGCATATACCTGGATTTAGAAAAGAACCATTGAGTGCCAAGTTATACTTATAATATAAAAGATTACATTTAGTAATATTTCTAAACATACCTCTCTTTGATAGGGCCACAAAGTTTATAGCAATCAGTTAATCCCTGCAGTCTTGCATTCTCTCGGATACTGAGAACTATGTCTTGTTCAGGGTGGAGAATGACCTAAAAATGAATAACTTGGAATTGAGAAAATGCTCGATTTCATAAGTAACTAGTTACCAAATATAATGTACACAACTTTAAGTAATTACCTGGTTGTGAGGTTCCGCCCTTGTCACAACTGTATGGAGAATGTTGTTAACCTTTTGAAACTTTCTGGTGGGTTTTTGGGCCGTTATGCCATAGGGCTTCTTGTGGCCATGAAGACGGAAATGGTAAACATGGGAATGCGACTAGAAGACGGAGTCCGGACAGGACGTCTAACCAAAGAAGTTGGATCTTTGAGTGGAACCAAAAAGTATGGAAGTGGGTTCCCCAAGAAGAAAGAACATGACGCCAAACCCTTCACGCGAAATTTGGAAGGAGGAAAGGCGTCCTTGGGGGGAAAATTATTATTATGTTTTCCTACGAGCATACGAAAAAATAAAATAAATTTATTTAATTTACCTATGTATACTATCATTATTTTTGAGAAACTAAGTTAGGATATGACTTACACCTAGATTACAGTGTCGATATGCAAATTGTTCAGAATGTCTTATAAGAGAAGCTTCACTCCCTCCATATATACCACCAAAATGTTAGATTTGAAAGAAGAAAATGTCTAAAATGAATTTCATTTTTTATTCTAATTCAAAATTAATTACTCTCATTGTCTTGTATATGTATATATATATATATGGGGAAAATTATTATTATGTTTTCCTACGAGCATACGAAAAAATTAAATAAATTTATTTAATTGACCAGCATGAAGGGAAAAACCATGTGACTTAACTGAAAAACCATGCGTTTTATTTGAAAACCCATGCGTTTTAACACAAAAAGTCATTAATTCATCTTCAGTGCTAACTTTTCCTTTTTTTCTTGCAAAACATCTATCTAACAATTAGTAGCAACCACTGAGACACCTCATGTCTTGGTCGTGTTGAGACACCTCAACAAAAATGATCGTGTTAAGAAATTGTGAATACAGTTGTGACAAGGGCGGATCCTCACAACCAGGTAATTACTGAGCTAAAGTTGAAAGAGCAAGAGAATTTGGGTACTTGAATGGGAGAGTAATTTGTATCTGAGGCCAAGAGCCACGAGAACAACCACTGCATTCCCAGCTTGCATATACCTGGATTTAGAAAAGAACCATTGAGTGCCAAGTTATACTTATAATATAAAAGATTACATTTAGTAATATTTCTAAACATACCTCTCTTTGATAGGGCCACAAAGTTTATAGCAATCAGGAAATCCCTGCAGTCTTGCATTCTCTCGGATACTGAGAACTATGTCTTGTTCAGGGTGGAGAATGACCTAAAAATGAATAACTTGGAATTGAGAAAATGCTCGATTTCATAAGTAACTAGTTACCAAATATAATGTACACAACTTTAAGTAATTACCTGGTTGTGAGGTTCCGCCCTTGTCACAACTGTATGGAGAATGTTGTTAACCTTTTGAAACATTCTGGTGGGTTTTTGGGCCGTTATGCCATAGGGCTTCTTGTGGCCATGAAGACGGAAATGGTAAACATGGGAATGCGACTAGAAGACGGAGTCCGGACAAGACGTCTAACCAAAGAAGTTGGATCTTCGAGTGGAACCAAAAAGTATGGAAGTGGGTTCCCCAAGAAGAAAGAACATGACGCCAAACCTTTCACGCGAAATTTGGAAGGAGGAAAGGCGTCCTTGGGGGGAAAATTATTATTATGTTTTCCTACGAGCATACGAAAAAATTAAATAAATTTATTTAATTTACCTATGTATACTATCATTATTTTTGAGAAACTAAGTTAGGATATGACTTACACCTAGATTACAGTGTCGATATGCAAATTGTTCAGAATGTCTTACAAGAGAAGCTTCACTCCCTCCATATATACCACCAAAATGTTAGATTTGAAAGAAGAAAATGTCTAAAATGAATTTCATTTTTTATTCTAATTCAAAATTAATTACTCTCATTGTCTTGTATATGTATATATATATATATATATATGGGGAAAATTATTAATATGTTTTCCTACGAGCATGTGAAAAAACTAAATAAATTTATTTAATTTACCAGCGTGAAGGGATAAACCATGCGTTTTCAATGAAAAACCATGCGTTTTAATTGAATAACCATGCGTTTTAACACGAAAAGACATTAATTCATCTTCAGTGCTAACGTTTCCTTTTTTTCTTGCAAAACATCTATCTAACAATTAGTAGCAACCACTGAGACACCTCATGTCTTGGTCGTGTTGAGACACCTCAACAAAGATGATCGTGTTAAGAAATTGTGAATACAGTTGTGACAAGGGTGGATCCTCACAACCAGGTAATTACTGAGCTAAAGTTGAAAGAGAAAGAGAATTTGGGTACTTGAATGGGAGAGTAATTTGTATCTGAGGCCAAGAGCCAGGAGAACAAGCACTGCATTCCCAGCTTGCATATACCTGGATTTAGAAAAGAACCATTGAGTGCCAAGTTATACTTATAATGTAAAAGATTACATTTAGTAATATTTCTAAACATACCTCTCTTTGATAGGGCCACAAAGTTTATAGCAATCAGGAAATCCCTGCAGTCTTGCATTCTCTCGGATACTGAGAACTATGGCTTGTTCAGGGTGGAGAATGACCTAAAAATGAATAACTTGGAATTGAGAAAATGCTCGATTTCATAAGTAACTAGTTACCAAATATATTGTACACAACTTTAAGTAATTACCTGGTTGTGAGGTTCCGCCCTTGTCACAACTGTATGGAGAATGTTGTTAACCTTTTGAAACTTTCTGGTGGGTTTTTGGGTCGTTATGCCATAGGGCTTCTTGTGGCCATGAAGACGGAAATGGTAAACATGGGAATGCGACTAGAAGACGGAGTCCGGACAGGACGTCTAACAAAAGAAGTTGGATCTTCGAGTGGAACCAAAAAGTATGGAAGTGGGTTCCCCAAGAAGAAAGAACATAACGCCAAACCCTTCAAGCGAAATTTGGAAGGAGGAAAGGCGTCCTTGGGGGGAAAATTATTATTATGTTTTCCTACGAGCATACGAAAAAATTAAATAAATTTATTTAATTTACCTATGTATACTATCATTATTTTTGAGAAACTAAGTTAGGATATGACTTACACCTAGATTACAGTGTCGATATGCAAATTGTTCAGAATGTCTTATAAGAGAAGCTTCACTCCCTCCATATATACCACCAAAATGTTATATTTGAAAGAAGAAAATGTCTAAAATGAATTTCATTTTTTATTCTAATTCAGAATTAATTACTCTCATTGTCTTGTATATGTATATATATATATATATATATATATATATATATATATGGGGAAAATTATTATTATGTTTTCCTACGAGCATACGAAAAAACTAAATAAATTTATTTAATTTACCAGCGTGAAGGGATAAACCATGCGTTTTAAATGAAAAACCATGCGTTTTAATTGAATAACCGTGCGTTTTAACAAGAAAAGACATTAATTCATCTTCAGTGCTAACTTTTCCTTTTTTTCTTGCAAAACATCTATCTAACAATTAGTAGCAACCACTGAGACACCTCATGTCTTGGTCGTGTTGAGACACCTCGACAAAAATGATCGTGTTAAGAAATTGTGAATACAGTTGTGACAAGGGCGGAACCTCACAACCAGGTAATTACTTAGCTAAAGTTGAAAGAGCAAGAGAATTTGGGTACTTGAATGGGAGAGTAATTTGTATCTGAGGCCAAGAGCCACGAGAACAACCACTGCATTCCAAACTTGCATATACCTGGATTTAGAAAAGAACCATTGAGTGCCAAGTTATACTTATAATATAAAAGATTACATTTAGTAATATTTCTAAACATACCTCTCTTTGATAGGGCCACAAAGTTTATAGCAATCAGGAAATCCCTGCAGTCTTGCATTCTCTCGGATACTGAGAACTATGTCTTGTTCAGGGTGGAGAATGACCTAAAAATGAATAACTTGGAATTGAGAAAATGCTCGATTTCATAAGTAACTAGTTACCAAATATAATGTACACAACTTTAAGTAATTACCTGGTTATGAGGTTCCGCCCTTGTCACAACTGTATGGAAAATGTTGTTAACCTTTTGAAACTTTCTGGTGGGTTTTTGGGCCGTTATGCCATAGGGCTTCTTGTGGCCATGAATACGGAAATGGTAAACATGGGAATGCGACTAACATGGAAGGAGGAAAGGCGTCCTTGGGGGGAAAATTATTATTATGTTTTCCTACGAGCATACGAAAAAATTAAATAAATTTATTTAATTTACCTATGTATACTATCATTATTTTTGAGAAACTAAGTTAGGATATGACTTACACCTAGATTACAGTGTCGATATGTAAATTGTTCAGAATGTCTTATAAGAGAAGCTTCACTCCCTCCATATATACCACCAAAATATTAGATTTGAAAGAAGAAAATGCCTAAAATGAATTTCATTTTATATTCTAATTCAAAATTAATTACTCTCATTGTCTTGTATATGTATATATATATATATATATATATATATATGGGGAAAATTATTATTATGTTTTCCTACGAGCATACGAAAAAATTAAATAAATTTATTTAATTGACCAGCATGAAGCGAAAAACCATCCGTTTTAACACAAAAAGTCATTAATTCATCTTCAGTGCTAACTTTTCCTTTTTTTCTTGCAAAACATCTATCTAACAATTAGTAGCAACCACTGAGACACCTCATATCTTGGTCGTGTTGAGACACCTCAACAAAAATGATCGTGTTAAGAAATTGTGAATACAGTTGTGACATGGGCGGATCCTCACAACCAGGTAATTACTGAGCTAAAGTTGAAAGAGCAAGAGAATTTGGGTACTTGAATGGGAGAGTAATTTGTATCTGAGGCCAAGAGCCAGGAGAACAACCACTGCATTCCCAACTTGCATATACCTGGATTTAGAAAAGAACCATTGAGTGCCAAGTTATACTTATAATATAAAAGATTACATTTAGTAATATTTCTAAACATACCTCTCTTTGATAGGACCACAAAGTTTATAGCAATCAGGAAATCCCTGCAGTCTTGCATTCTCTCGGATACTGAGAACTATGTCTTGTTCAGGGTGTAGAATGACCTAAAAATGAATAACTTGGAATTGAGAAAATGCTCGATTTCATAAGTAACTAGTTACCAAATATAATCTACACAACTTTAAGTAATTACCTGGTTGTGAGGTTCCGCCCTTGTCACAACTGTATGGAGAATGTTGTTAACCTTTTGAAACTTTCTGGTGGGTTTTTGGGCCGTTATGCCATAGGGCTTCTTGTGGCCATGAAGATGGAAATGGTAAACATGGGAATGCGACTAGAAGACGGAGTCCGGACAGGACGTCTAACCAAAGAAGTTGGATCTTCGAGTGGAACCAAAAAGTATGGAAGTGGGTTCCCCAAGAAGAAAGAACATGACGCCAAACCCTTCACGCGAAATTTGGAAGGAGGAAAGGCGTCCTTGGGGGGTAAATTATTATTATGTTTTCCTACGAGCATACGAAAAAATTAAATAAATTTATTTAATTTACCTATGTATACTATCATTATTTTTGAGAAACTAAGTTAGGATATGACTTACACCTAGATTACAGTGTCGATATGCAAATTGTTCAGAATGTCTTATAAGAGAAGCTTCACTCCCTCCATATATACCACCAAAATGTTAGATTTGAAAGAAGAAAATGTCTAAAATGAATTTCATTTTTTATTCTAATTCAAAATTAATTACTCTCATTGTCTTGTATATGTATATATATATATATATGGGGAAAATTATTATTATGTTTTCCTACGAGCATACGAAAAAACTAAATAAATTTATTTAATTTACAAGCGTGAAGTGATAAACCATGCGTTTTAAATGAAAAACCATGCGTTTTAATTTAATAACCATGCGTTTTAACACGAAAAGTCATTAATTCATCTTCATTGCTAACTTTTCCTTTTTTTCTTGCAAAACATCTATCTAACAATTAGTAGCAACCACTGAGACACCTCATGTCTTGGTCGTGTTGAGACACCTCAACAAAAATGATCGTGTTAAGAAATTGTGAATACAGTTGTGACAAGGGCGGAACCTCACAACCAGGTAATTACTTAGCTAAAGTTGAAAGAGCAAGAGAATTTGGGTACTTGAATGGGAGAGTAATTTGTATCTGAGGCCAAGAGCCACGAGAACAACCACTGCATTCCCAACTTGCATATACCTAGATTTAGAAAAGAACCATTGAGTGCCAAGTTATACTTATAATATAAAAGATTACATTTAGTAATATTTCTAAATATACCTCTCTTTGATAGGGCCACAAAGTTTATAGCAATCAGGAAATCCCTGCAGTCTTGCATTCTCTCAGATACTGAGAACTATGTCTTGTTCAGGGTGGAGAATGACCTAAAAATGAATAACTTGGAATTGAGAAAATGCTCGATTTCATAAGTAACTAGTTACCAAATATAATGTACACAACTTTAAGTAATTACCTGGTTGTGAGGTTCCGCCCTTGTCACAACTGTATGGAGAATGTTGTTAACCTTTTGAAACTTTCTGGTGGGTTTTTGGGCCGTTATGCCATAGGGCTTCTTGTGGCCATGAAGACGGAAATGGTAAACATGGGAATGCGACTAGAAGACGGAGTCCGGACAGGACGTCTAACAAAAGAAGTTGGATCTTCGAGTGGAACCAAAAAGTATGGAAGTGGGTTCCCCAAGAAGAAAGAACATGACGCCAAACCCTTCACGCGAAATTTGGAAGGAGGAAAGGCGTCCTTGGGGGGAAAATTATTATTATGTTTTCCTACGAGCATACGAAAAAATTAAATAAATTTATTTAATTTACCTATGTATACTATCATGATTTTTGAGAAACTAAGTTAGGATATGACTTACACCTAGATTACAGTGGCGATATGCAAATTGTTCAGAATGTCTTATAAGAGAAGCTTCACTCCCTCCATATATACCACCAAAATGTTATATTTGAAAGAAGAAAATGTCTAAAATGAATTTCATTTTTTATTCTAATTCAGAATTAATTACTCTCATTGTCTTGTATATGTATATATATATATATATATATATATATATATATATATATATATATATATATATATATATATATATATATATATATATATATATATATATATATATATATATATATATATATATATGGGGAAAATTATTATTATGTTTTCCTACGAGCATACGAAAAAACTAAATAAATTTATTTAATTTACCAGCGTGAAGGGATAAACCATGCGTTTTAAATGAAAAACCATGCGTTTTAATTGAATAACCATGCGTTTTAACAAGAAAAGACATTAATTCATCTTCAGTGCTAACTTTTCCTTTTTTTCTTGCAAAACATCTATCTAACAATTAGTAGCAACCACTGAGACACCTCATGTCTTGGTCGTGTTGAGACACCTCGAAAAAAATGATCGTGTTAAGAAATTGTGAATACAGTTGTGACAAGGGCGGAACCTCACAACCAGGTAATTACTTAGCTAAAGTTGAAAGAGCAAGAGAATTTGGGTACTTGAATGGGAGAGTAATTTGTATCTGAGGCCAAGAGCCACGAGAACAACCACTGCATTCCCAACTTGCATATACCTGGATTTAGAAAAGAACCATTGAGTGCCAAGTTATACTTATAATATAAAAGATTACATTTAGTAATATTTCTAAACATACCTCTCTTTGATAGGGCCACAAAGTTTATAGCAATCAGGAAATCCCTGCAGTCTTGCATTCTCTCGGATACTGAGAACTATGTCTTGTTCAGGTTGGAGAATGACCTAAAAATGAATAACTTGGAATTGAGAAAATGCTCGATTTCATAAGTAACTAGTTACCAAATATAATGTACACAACTTTAAGTAATTACCTGGTTGTGAGGTTCCGCCCTTGTCACAACTGTATGGAGAATGTTGTTAACCTTTTGAAACTTTCTGGTGGGTTTTTGGGCCGTTATGCCATAGGGCTTCATGTGGCCATGAAGACGGAAATGGTAAACATGGGAATGCGACTAACATGGAAGGAGGAAAGGCGTCCTTGGGGGGAAAATTATTATTATGTTTTCCTACGAGCATACGAAAAAATTAAATAAATTTATTTAATTTACCTATGTATACTATCATTATTTTTGAGAAACTAAGTTAGGATATGACTTACACCTAGATTACCGTGTCGATATGTAAATTGTTCAGAATGTCTTATAAGAGAAGCTTCACTCCCTCCATATATACCACCAAAATGTTAGATTTGAAAGAAGAAAATGCCTAAAATGAATTTCATTTTATATTCTAATTCAAAATTAATTACTCTCATTGTCTTGTATATGTATATATATATATATATATATATATATATATATATATATATATATATATATGGGGAAAATTATTATTATGTTTTCCTACGAGCATACGAAAAAATTAAATAAATTTATTTAATTGACCAGCATGAAGGGAAAAACCATGCGTTTTAACACAAAAAGTCATTAATTCATCTTCAGTGCTAACTTTTCCTTTTTTTCTTGCAAAACATCTATCTAACAATTAGTAGCAACCACTGAGACACCTCATGTCTTGGTCGTGTTGAGACACCTCAACAAAAATGATCGTGTTAAGAAATTGTGAATACTGTTGTGACAAGGGCGGATCCTCACAACCAGGTAATTACTGAGCTAAAGTTGAAAGAGCAAGAGAATTTGGGTACTTGAATGGGAAAGTAATTTATATCTGAGGCCAAGAGCCAGGAGAACAACCACTGCATTCCCAACTTGCATATACCTGGATTTAGAAAAGAACCATTGAGTGCCAAGTTATACTTATAATATAAAAGATTACATTTTGTAATATTTCTAAACATACCTCTCTTTGATAGGACCACAAAGTTTATAGCAATCAGGAAATCCCTGCAGTCTTGCATTCTCTCGGATACTGAGAACTATGTCTTGTTCAGGGTGGAGAATGACCTAAAAATGAATAACTTGGAATTGAGAAAATGCTCGATTTCATAAGTAACTAGTTACCAAATATAATCTACACAACTTTAAGTAATTACCTGGTTGTGAGGTTCCGCCCTTGTCACAACTGTATGGAGAATGTTGTTAACCTTTTGAAACTTTCTGGTGGGTTTTTGGGGCGTTATGCCATAGGGCTTCTTGTGGCCATGAAGACGGAAATGGTAAACATGGGAATGCGACTAGAAGACGGAGTCCGGACAGGACGTCTAACCAAAGAAGTTGGATCTTCGAGTGGAACCAAAAAGTATGGAAGTGGGTTCCCCAAGAAGAAAGAACATGACGCCAAACCCTTCACGCGAAATTTGGAAGGAGGAAAGGCGTCCTTGGGGGGAAAATTATTATTATGTTTTCCTACGAGCATACGAAAAAATTAAATAAATTTATTTAATTTACCTATGTATACTATCATTATTTTTGAGAAACTAAGTTAGGATATGACTTAGACCTAGATTACAGTGTCGATATGCAAATTGTTCAGAATGTCTTATAAGAGAAGCTTCACTCCCTCCATATATACCACCAAAATGTTAGATTTGAAAGAAGAAAATGTCTAAAATGAATTTCATTTTTTATTCTAATTCAAAATTAATTACTCTCATTGTCTTGTATATGTATATATATATATATATATATATATATATGGGGAAAATTATTATTATGTTTTCCTACGAGCATACGAAAAAACTAAATAAATTTATTTAATTTACCAGCGTGAAGGGATAAACCATGCGTTTTAAATGAAAAACCATGCGTTTTAATTTAATAACCATGCGTTTTAACACGAAAAGTCATTAATTCATCTTCATTGCTAACTTTTCCTTTTTTTCTTGCAAAACATCTATCTAACAATTAGTAGCAACCACTGAGACACCTCATGTCTTGGTCGTGTTGAGACACCTCAACAAAAATGATCGTGTTAAGAAATTGTGAATACAGTTGTGACAAGGGCGGAACCTCACAACCAGGTAATTACTTAGCTAAAGTTGAAAGAGCAAGAGAATTTGGGTACTTGAATGGGAGAGTAATTTGTATCTGAGGCCAAGAGCCACGCGAACAACCACTGCATTCCCAACATGCATATAGCTGGATTTAGAAAAGAACCATTGAGTGCCAAGTTATACTTATAATATAAAAGATTACATTTAGTAATATTTCTAAACATACCTCTCTTTGATAGGGCCACAAAGTTTATAGCAATCAGGAAATCCCTGCAGTCTTGCATTCTCTCAGATACTGAGAACTATGTCTTGTTCAGGGTGGAGAATGACCTAAAAATGAATAACTTGGAATTGAGAAAATGCTCGATTTCATAAGTAACTAGTTACCAAATATAATGTACACAACTTTAAGTAATTACCTGGTTGTGAGGTTCCGCCCTTGTCACAACTGTATGGAGAATGTTGTTAACCTTTTGAAACTTTCTGGTGGGTTTTTGGGCCGTTATGCCATAGGGCTTCTTGTGGCCATGAAGACGGAAATGGTAAACATGGGAATGCGACTAAAAGACGGAGTCCGGACAGGACGTCTAACCAAAGAAGTTGGATCTTCGAGTGGAACCAAAAAGTATGGAAGTGGGTTCCCCAAGAAGAAAGAACATGACGCCAAACCCTTCACGCGAAATTTGGAAGGAGGAAAGGCGTCCTTGGGGGGAAAATTATTATTATGTTTTCCTACGAGCATACGAAAAAATTAAATAAATTTATTTAATTTACCTATGTATACTATCATTATTTTTGAGAAACTAAGTTAGGATATGACTTACACCTAGATTACAGTGTCGATATGCAAATTGTTCAGAATGTCTTATAAGAGAAGCTTCACTCCCTCCATATATACCACCAAAATGTTAGATTTGAAAGAAGAAAATGTCTAAAATGAATTTCATTTTTTATTCTAATTCAAAATTAATTACTCTCATTGTCTTGTATATGTATATATATATATATATATATATATATATATATATATATATGGGGAAAATTATTATTATGTTTTCCTACGAGCATACGAAAAAACTAAATAAATTTATTTAATTTACCAGCGTGAAGGGATAAACCATGCGTTTTAAATGAAAAACCATGCGTTTTAATTTAATAACCATGCGTTTTAACACGAAAAGTCATTAATTCATCTTCATTTCTAACTTTTCCTTTTTTTCTTGCAAACCATCTATCTAACAATTAGTAACAACCACTGAGACACCTCATGTCTTGGTCGTGTTGAGACACCTCAACAAAAATGATCGTGTTAAGAAATTGTGAATACAGTTGTGACAAGGGCGGAACCTCACAACCAGGTAATTACTTAGCTAAAGTTGAAAGAGCAAGAGAATTTGGGTACTTGAATGGGAGAGTAATTTGTATCTGAGGCCAAGAGCCACGAGAACAACCACTGCATTCCCAACTTGCATATACCTGGATTTAGAAAAGAACCATTGAGTGCCAAGTTATACTTATAATATAAAAGATTACATTTAGTAATATTTCTAAACATACCTCTCTTTGATAGGGCCACAAAGTTTATAGCAATCAGGAAATCCCTGCAGTCTTGCATTCTCTCGGATACTGAGAACTATGTCTTGTTCAGGGTGGAGAATGACCTAAAAATGAATAACTTGGAATTGAGAAAATGCTCGATTTCATAAGTAACTAGTTACCAAATATAATGTACACAACTTTAAGTAATTACCTGGTTGTGAGGTTCTGCCCTTGTCACAACTGTATGGAGAATGTTGTTAACCTTTTGAAACTTTCTGGTGGGTTTTTGGGCCGTTATGCCAAAGGGCTTCTTGTGGCCATGAAGACGGAAATGGTAAACATGGGAATGCGACTAACATGGAAGGAGGAAAGGCGTCCTTGGGGGGAAAATTATTATTATGTTTTCCTACGAGCATACGAAAAAATAAAATAAATTTATTTAATTTACCTATGTATACTATCATTATTTTTGAGAAACTAAGTTAGGATATGACTTACACCTAGATTACAGTGTCGATATGCAAATTGTTCAGAATGTCTTATAAGAGAAGCTTCACTCCCTCCATATATACCACCAAAATGTTAGATTTGAAAGAAGAAAATGTCTAAAATGAATTTCATTTTTTATTCTAATTCAAAATTAATTACTCTCATTGTCTTGTATATGTATATATATATATATATATATATATATATATATATATATATATATATATATATATATGGGGAAAATTATTATTATGTTTTCCTACGAGCATACGAAAAAAACTAAATAAATTTATTTAATTTACCAGCGTGAAGGGATAAATCATGCGTTTTAACTGAAAAACCATGCGTTTTAATTGAATAACCATGCGTTTTAACAGAAAAGTCATTAATTCATCTTCAGTGCTAACTTTTCCTTTTTTTCTTGCAAAACATCTATCTAACAATTAGTAGCAACCACTGAGACACCTCATGTCTTGGTCGTGTTGAGACACCTCAACAAAAATGATCGTGTTAAGAAATTGTGAATACAGTTGTGACAAGGGCGGAACCTCACAACCAGGTAATTACTTAGCTAAAGTTGAAAGAGCAAGAGAATTTGGGTACTTGAATGGGAGAGTAATTTGTATCTGAGGCCAAGAGCCACGAGAACAACCACTGCATTCCCAACTTGCATATACCTGGATTTAGAAAAGAACCATTGAGTGCCAAGTTATACTTATAATATAAAAGATTACATTTAGTAATATTTATAAACATACCTCTCTTTGATAGGGCCACAAAGTTTATAGCAATCAGGAAATCCCTGCATTCTTGCATTCTCTCGGATACTGAGAACTATGTCTTGTTCAGGGTGGAGAATGACCTAAAAATGAATAACTTGGAATTGAGAAAATGCTCGATTTCATAAGTAACTAGTTACCAAATATAATGTACACAACTTTAAGTAATTACATGGTTGTGAGGTTCCGCCCTTGTCACAACTGTATGGAGAATGTTGTTAACCTATTGAAACTTTCTGGTGGGTTTTTGGGCCGTTATGCCATAGGGCTTCTTGTGGCCATGAAGACGGAAATGGTAAACATGGGAATGCGACTAGAAGACGGAGTCCGGACAGGACGTCTAACCAAAGAAGTTGGATCTTCGAGTGGAACCAAAAAGTATGGAAGTGGGTTCCCCAAGAAGAAAGAACATGACGCCAAACCCTTCACGCGAAATTTGGAAGGAGGAAAGGCGTCCTTGGGGGGGAAATTATTATTATGTTTTCCTACGAGCATACGAAAAAATTAAATAAATTTATTTAATTTACCTATGTATACTATCATTATTTTTGAGAAACTAAGTTAGGATATGACTTACACCTAGATTACAGTGTCGATATGCAAATTGTTCAGAATGTCTTATAAGAGAAGCTTCACTCCCTCCATATATACCACCAAAATGTTAGATTTGAAAGAAGAAAATGTCTAAAATGAATTTCATTTTTTATTCTAATTCAAAATTAATTACTCTCATTGTCTTGTATATATATATATATGGGGAAAATTATTATTATGTTTTCCTACGAGCATACGAAAAAATTAAATAAATTTATTTAATTTACTAGCGTGAAGGGATAAATCATGCGTTTTAACTGAAAAACCATGCGTTTTAATTGAATAACCATGCGTTTTAACAGAAAAGTCATTAATTCATCTTCAGTGCTAACTTTTCCTTTTTTTCTTGCAAAACATCTATCTAACAATTAGTAGCAACCACTGAGACACCTCATGTCTTGGTCGTGTTGAGACACCTCAACAAAAATGATCGTGTTAAGAAATTGTGAATACAGTTGTGACAAGGGCGGAACCTCAAAACCAGGTAATTACTTAGCTAAAGTTGAAAGAGCAAGAGAATTTGGGTACTTGAATGGGAGAGTAATTTGTATCTGAGGCCAAGAGCCACGAGAACAACCACTGCATTCCCAACTTGCATATACCTGGATTTAGAAAAGAACCATTGAGTGCCAAGTTATACTTATAATATAAAAGATTACATTTAGTAATATTTCTAAACATACCTCTCTTTGATAGGGCCACAAAGTTTATAGCAATCAGGAAATCCCTGCAGTCTTGCATTCTCTCGGATACTGAGAACTATGTCTTGTTCAGGGTGGAGAATGACCTAAAAATGAATAACTTGGAATTGAGAAAATGCTCGATTTCATAAGTAACTAGTTACCAAATATAATGTACACAACTTTAAGTAATTACCTGGTTGTGAGGTTCTGCCCTTGTCACAACTGTATGGAGAATGTTGTTAACCTTTTGAAACTTTCTGGTGGGTTTTTGGGCCGTTATGCCAAAGGGCTTCTTGTGGCCATGAAGACGGAAATGGTAAACATGGGAATGCGACTAACATGGAAGGAGGAAAGGCGTCCTTGGGGGGAAAATTATTATTATGTTTTCCTACGAGCATACGAAAAAATAAAATAAATTTATTTAATTTACCTATGTATACTATCATTATTTTTGAGAAACTAAGTTAGGATATGACTTACACCTAGATTACAGTGTCGATATGCAAATTGTTCAGAATGTCTTATAAGAGAAGCTTCACTCCCTCCATATATACCACCAAAATGTTAGATTTGAAAGAAGAAAATGTCTAAAATGAATTTCATTTTTTATTCTAATTCAAAATTAATTACTCTCATTGTCTTGTATATGTATATATATATATATATATATATATATATATATATATATATATGGGGAAAATTATTATTATGTTTTCCTACGAGCATACGAAAAAAACTAAATAAATTTATTTAATTTACCAGCGTGAAGGGATAAATCATGCGTTTTAACTGAAAAACCATGCGTTTTAATTGAATAACCATGCGTTTTAACAGAAAAGTCATTAATTCATCTTCAGTGCTAACTTTTCCTTTTTTTCTTGCAAAACATCTATCTAACAATTAGTAGCAACCACTGAGACACCTCATGTCTTGGTCGTGTTGAGACACCTCAACAAAAATGATCGTGTTAAGAAATTGTGAATACAGTTGTGACAAGGGCGGAACCTCACAACCAGGTAATTACTTAGCTAAAGTTGAAAGAGCAAGAGAATTTGGGTACTTGAATGGGAGAGTAATTTGTATCTGAGGCCAAGAGCCACGAGAACAACCACTGCATTCCCAACTTGCATATACCTGGATTTAGAAAAGAACCATTGAGTGCCAAGTTATACTTATAATATAAAAGATTACATTTAGTAATATTTCTAAACATACCTCTCTTTGATAGGGCCACAAAGTTTATAGCAATCAGGAAATCCCTGCAGTCTTGCATTCTCTCGGATACTGAGAACTATGTCTTGTTCAGGGTGGAGAATGACCTAAAAATGAATAACTTGGAATTGAAAAAATGCTCGATTTCATAAGTAACTAGTTACCAAATATAATGTACACAACTTTAAGTAATTACCTGGTTGTGAGGTTCCGCCCTTGTCACAACTGTATGGAGAATGTTGTTAACCTTTTGAAACTTTCTGGTGGGTTTTTGGGCCGTTATGCCATAGGGCTTCTTGTGGCCATGAAGACGGAAATGGTAAACATGGGAATGCGACTAACATGGAAGGAGGAAAGGCGTCCTTGGGGGGAAAATTATTATTATGTTTTCCTACGAGCATACGAAAAAATAAAATAAATTTATTTAATTTACCTATGTATACTATCATTATTTTTGAGAAACTAAGTTAGGATATGACTTACACCTAGATTACAGTGTCGATATGCAAATTGTTCAGAATGTCTTATAAGAGAAGCTTCACTCCCTCCATATATACCACCAAAATGTTAGATTTGAAAGAAGAAAATGTCTAAAATGAATTTCATTTTTTATTCTAATTCAAAATTAATTACTCTCATTGTCTTGTATATGTATATATATATATATATATATATATATATATATATATATATATATATATATATATATATATATATATATATATGGGGAAAATTATTATTATGTTTTCCTACGAGCATACGAAAAAAACTAAATAAATTTATTTAATTTACCAGCGTGAAGGGATAAATCATGCGTTTTAACTGAAAAACCATGCGTTTTAATTGAATAACCATGTGTTTTAACAGAAAAGTCATTAATTCATCTTCAGTGCTAACTTTTCCTTTTTTTCTCTCAAAACATCTATCTAACAATTAGTAGCAACCACTGAGACACCTCATGTCTTGGTCGTGTTGAGACACCTCAACAAAAATGATCGTGTTAAGAAATTGTGAATACAGTTGTGACAAGGGCGGAACCTCAAAACCAGGTAATTACTTAGCTAAAGTTGAAAGAGCAAGAGAATTTGGGTACTTGAATGGGAGAGTAATTTGTATCTGAGGCCAAGAGCCACGAGAACAACCACTGCATTCCCAACTTGCATATACCTGGATTTAGAAAAGAACCATTGAGTGCCAAGTTATACTTATAATATAAAAGATTACATTTAGTAATATTTCTAAACATACCTCTCTTTGATAGGGCCACAAAGTTTATAGCAATCAGGAAATCCCTGCAGTCTTGCATTCTCTCGGATACTGAGAACTATGTCTTGTTCAGGGTGGAGAATGACCTAAAAATGAATAACTTGGAATTGAGAAAATGCTCGATTTCATAAGTAACTAGTTACCAAATATAATGTACACAACTTTAAGTAATTACCTGGTTGTGAGGTTCTGCCCTTGTCACAACTGTATGGAGAATGTTGTTAACCTTTTGAAACTTTCTGGTGGGTTTTTGGGCCGTTATGCCAAAGGGCTTCTTGTGGCCATGAAGACGGAAATGGTAAACATGGGAATGCGACTAACATGGAAGGAGGAAAGGCGTCCTTGGGGGGAAAATTATTATTATGTTTTCCTACGAGCATACGAAAAAATAAAATAAATTTATTTAATTTACCTATGTATACTATCATTATTTTTGAGAAACTAAGTTAGGATATGACTTACACCTAGATTACAGTGTCGATATGCAAATTGTTCAGAATGTCTTATAAGAGAAGCTTCACTCCCTCCATATATACCACCAAAATGTTAGATTTGAAAGAAGAAAATGTCTAAAATGAATTTCATTTTTTATTCTAATTCAAAATTAATTACTCTCATTGTCTTGTATATGTATATATATATATATATATATATATATATATATATATATATATATATATATATATATATGGGGAAAATTATTATTATGTTTTCCTACGACCATACGAAAAAAACTAAATAAATTTATTTAATTTACCAGCGTGAAGGGATAAATCATGCGTTTTAACTGAAAAACCATGCGTTTTAATTGAATAACCATGCGTTTTAACAGAAAAGTCATTAATTCATCTTCAGTGCTAACTTTTCCTTTTTTTCTTGCAAAACATCTATCTAACAATTAGTAGCAACCACTGAGACACCTCATGTCTTGGTCGTGTTGTGACACCTCAACAAAAATGATCGTGTTAAGAAATTGTGAATACAGTTGTGACAAGGGCGGAACCTCACAACCAGGTAATTACTTAGCTAAAGTTGAAAGAGCAAGAGAATTTGGGTACTTGAATGGGAGAGTAATTTGTATCTGAGGCCAAGAGCCACGAGAACAACCACTGCATTCCCAACTTGCATATACCTGGATTTAGAAAAGAACAATTGAGTGCCAAGTTATACTTATAAAATAAAAGATTACATTTAGTAATATTTATAAACATACCTCTCTTTGATAGGGCCACAAAGTTTATAGCAATTAGGAAATCCCTGCATTCTTGCATTCTCTCGGATACTGAGAACTATGTCTTGTTCAGGGTGGAGAATGACCTAAAAATGAATAACTTGGAATTGAGAAAATGCTCGATTTCATAAGTAACTAGTTACCAAATATAATGTACACAACTTTAAGTAATTACATGGTTGTGAGGTTCCGCCCTTGTCACAACTGTATGGAGAATGTTGTTAACCTTTTGAAACTTTCTGGTGGGTTTTTGGGCCGTTATGCCATAGGGCTTCTTGTGGCCATGAAGACGGAAATGGTAAACATGGGAATGCGACTAGAAGACGGAGTCCGGACAGGACGTCTAACCAAAGAAGTTGGATCTTCGAGTGGAACAAAAAAGTATGGAAGTGGGTTCCCCAAGAAGAATGAACATGACGCCAAACCCTTCACGCGAAATTTGGAAGGAGGAAAGGCGTCCTTGGGGGGGAAATTATTATTATGTTTTCCTACGAGCATACGAAAAAATTAAAAAAATTTATTTAATTTACCTATGTATACTATCATTATTTTTGAGAAACTAAGTTAGGATATGACTTACACCTAGATTACAGTGTCGATATGCAAATTGTTCAGAATTTCTTATAAGAGAAGCTTCACTCCCTCCATATATACCACCAAAATGTTAGATTTGAAAGAAGAAAATGTCTAAAATGAATTTCATTTTTTATTCTAATTCAAAATTAATTACTCTCATTGTCTTGTGTATATATATATATATGGGGAAAATTATTAATATGTTTTCCTACGAGCATACGAAAAAATTAAATAAATTTATTTAATTTACCAGCGTGAAGGGATAAATCATGCGTTTTAACTGAAAAACCATGCGTTTTAATTGAATAACCATGCGTTTTATCAGAAAAGTCATTAATTCATCTTCAGTGCTAACTTTTCCTTTTTTTCTTGCAAAACATCTATCTAACAATTAGTAGCAACCACTGAGACACCTCATGTCTTGGTCGTGTTGAGACACCTCAACAAAAATGATCGTGTTAAGAAATTGTGAATACAGTTGTGACAAGGGCGGAACCTCAAAACCAGGTAATTACTTAGCTAAAGTTGAAAGAGCATGAGAATTTGGGTACTTGAATGGGAGAGTAATTTATATCTGAGGCCAAGAGCCACGAGAACAACCACTGCATTCCCAACTTGCATATACCTGGATTTAGAAAAGAACCATTGAGTGCCAAGTTATACTTATAATATAAAAGATTACATTTAGTAATATTTATAAACATACCTCTCTTTGATAGGGCCACAAAGTTTATAGCAATCAGGAAATCCCTGCATTCTTGCATTCTCTCGGATACTGAGAACTATGTCTTGTTCAGGGTGGAGAATGACCTAAAAATGAATAACTTGGAATTGAGAAAATGCTCGATTTCATAAGTAACTAGTTACCAAATATAATGTACACAACTTTAAGTAATTACATGGTTGTGAGGTTCCGCCCTTGTCACAACTGTATGGAGAATGTTGTTAACCTTTTGAAACTTTCTGGTGGGTTTTTGGGCCGTTATGCCATAGGGCTTCTTGTGGCCATGAAGACGGAAATGGTAAACATGGGAATGCGACTAGAAGACGGAGTCCGGACAGGACGTCTAACCAAAGAAGTTGGATCTTCGAGTGGAACCAAAAAGTATGGAAGTGGGTTCCCCAAGAAGAAAGAACATGACGCCAAACCCTTCACGCGAAATTTGGAAGGAGGAAAGGCGTCCTTGGGGGGGAAATTATTATTATGTTTTCCTACGAGCATACGAAAAAATTAAATAAATTTATTTAATTTACCTATGTATACTATCATTATTTTTGAGAAACTAAGTTAGGATATGACTTACACCTAGATTACAGTGTCGATATGCAAATTGTTCAGAATGTCTTATAAGAGAAGCTTCACTCCCTCCATATATACCACCAAAATGTTAGATTTGAAAGAAGAAAATGTCTAAAATGAATTTCATTTTTTATTCTAATTCAAAATTAATTACTCTCATTGTCTTGTATATATATATATATGGGGAAAATTATTATTATGTTTTCCTACGAGCATACGAAAAAATTAAATAAATTTATTTAATTTACTAGCGTGAAGGGATAAATCATGCGTTTTAACTGAAAAACCATGCGTTTTAATTGAATAACCATGCGTTTTAACAGAAAAGTCATTAATTCATCTTCAGTGCTAACTTTTCCTTTTTTTCTTGCAAAACATCTATCTAACAATTAGTAGAAACCACTGAGACACCTCATGTCTTGGTCGTGTTGAGACACCTCAACAAAAATGATCGTGTTAAGAAATTGTGAATACAGTTGTGACAAGGGCGGAACCTCAAAACCAAGTAATTACTTAGCTAAAGTTGAAAGAGCAAGAGAATTTGGGTACTTGAATGGGAGAGTAATTTGTATCTGAGGCCAAGAGCCACGAGAACAACCACTGCATTCCCAACTTGCATATACCTGGATTTAGAAAAGAACCATTGAGTGCCAAGTTATACTTATAATATAAAAGATTACATTTAGTAATATTTCTAAACATACCTCTCTTTGATAGGGCCACAAAGTTTATAGCAATCAGGAAATCCCTGCAGTCTTGCATTCTCTCGGATACTGAGAACTATGTCTTGTTCAGGGTGGAGAATGACCTAAAAATGAATAACTTGGAATTGAGAAAATGCTCGATTTCATAAGTAACTAGTTACCAAATATAATGTACACAACTTTAAGTAATTACCTGGTTGTGAGGTTCTGCCCTTGTCACAACTGTATGGAGAATGTTGTTAACCTTTTGAAACTTTCTGGTGGGTTTTTGGGCCGTTATGCCAAAGGGCTTCTTGTGGCCATGAAGACGGAAATGGTAAACATGGGAATGCGACTAACATGGAAGGAGGAAAGGCGTCCTTGGGGGGAAAATTATTATTATGTTTTCCTACGAGCATACGAAAAAATAAAATAAATTTATTTAATTTACCTATGTATACTATCATTATTTTTGAGAAACTAAGTTAGGATATGACTTACACCTAGATTACAGTGTCGATATGCAAATTGTTCAGAATGTCTTATAAGAGAAGCTTCACTCCCTCCATATATACCACCAAAATGTTAGATTTGAAAGAAGAAAATGTCTAAAATGAATTTCATTTTTTATTCTAATTCAAAATTAATTACTCTCATTGTCTTGTATATGTATATATATATATATATATATATATATATATATATATATATATATATATATATATATATATATATATATATATATATATATATATATATATATATGGGGAAAATTATTATTATGTTTTCCTACGAGCATACGAAAAAAACTAAATAAATTTATTTAATTTACCAGCGTGAAGGGATAAATCATGCGTTTTAACTGAAAAACCATGCGTTTTAATTGAATAACCATGCGTTTTAACAGAAAAGTCATTAATTCATCTTCAGTGCTAACTTTTCCTTTTTTTCTTGCAAAACATCTATCTAACAATTAGTAGCAACCACTGAGACACCTCATGTCTTGGTCGTGTTGAGACACCTCAACAAAAATGATCGTGTTAAGAAATTGTGAAAACAGTTGTGACAAGGGCGGAACCTCACAACCAGGTAATTACTTAGCTAAAGTTGAAAGAGCAAGAGAATTTGGGTACTTGAATGGGAGAGTAATTTGTATCTGAGGCCAAGAGCCACGAGAACAACCACTGCATTCCCAACTTGCATATACCTGGATTTAGAAAAGAACCATTGAGTGCCAAGTTATACTTATAATATAAAAGATTACATTTAGTAATATTTCTAAACATACCTCTCTTTGATAGGGCCACAAAGTTTATAGCAATCAGGAAATCCCTGCAGTCTTGCATTCTCTCGGATACTGAGAACTATGTCTTGTTCAGGGTGGAGAATGACCTAAAAATGAATAACTTGGAATTGAAAAAATGCTCGATTTCATAAGTAACTAGTTACCAAATATAATGTACACAACTTTAAGTAATTACCTGGTTGTGAGGTTCCGCCCTTGTCACAACTGTATGGAGAATGTTGTTAACCTTTTGAAACTTTCTGGTGGGTTTTTGGGCCGTTATGCCATAGGGCTTCTTGTGGCCATGAAGACGGAAATGGTAAACATGGGAATGCGACTAACATGGAAGGAGGAAAGGCGTCCTTGGGGGGAAAATTATTATTATGTTTTCCTACGAGCATACGAAAAAATAAAATAAATTTATTTAATTTACCTATGTATACTATCATTATTTTTGAGAAACTAAGTTAGGATATGACTTACACCTAGATTACAGTGTCGATATGCAAATTGTTCAGAATGTCTTATAAGAGAAGCTTCACTCCCTCCATATATACCACCAAAATGTTAGATTTGAAAGAAGAAAATGTCTAAAATGAATTTCATTTTTTATTCTAATTCAAAATTAATTACTCTCATTGTCTTGTATATGTATATATATATATATATATATATATATATATATATATATATATATATATATATATATATATATATATATATGGGGAAAATTATTATTATGTTTTCCTACGAGCATACGAAAAAAACTAAATAAATTTATTTAATTTACCAGCGTGAAGGGATAAATCATGCGTTTTAACTGAAAAACCATGCGTTTTAATTGAATAACCATGCGTTTTAACAGAAAAGTCATTAATTCATCTTCAGTGCTAACTTTTCCTTTTTTTCTTGCAAAACATCTATCTAACAATTAGTAGCAACCACTGAGACACCTCATGTCTTGGTCGTGTTGTGACACCTCAACAAAAATGATCGTGTTAAGAAATTGTGAATACAGTTGTGACAAGGGCGAAACCTCACAACCAGGTAATTACTTAGCTAAAGTTGAAAGAGCAAGAGAATTTGGGTACTTGAATGGGAGAGTAATTTGTATCTGAGGCCAAGAGCCACGAGAACAACCACTGCATTCCCAACTTGCATATACCTGGATTTAGAAAAGAACCACTGAGTGCCAAGTTATACTTATAATATAAAAGATTACATTTAGTAATATTTATAAACATACCTCTCTTTGATAGGGCCACAAAGTTTATAGCAATCAGGAAATCCCTGCATTCTTGCATTCTCTCGGATACTGAGAACTATGTCTTGTTCAGGGTGGAGAATGACCTAAAAATGAATAACTTGGAATTGAGAAAATGCTCGATTTCATAAGTAACTAGTTACCAAATATAATGTACACAACTTTAAGTAATTACATGGTTGTGAGGTTCCGCCCTTGTCACAACTGTATGGAGAATGTTGTTAACCTTTTGAAACTTTCTGGTGGGTTTTTGGGCCGTTATGCCATAGGGCTTCTTGTGGCCATGAAGACGGAAATGGTAAACATGGGAATGCGACTAGAAGACGGAGTCCGGACAGGACGTCTAACCAAAGAAGTTGGATCTTCGAGTGGAACCAAAAAGTATGGAAGTGGGTTCCCCAAGAAGAAAGAACATGACGCCAAACCCTTCACGCGAAATTTGGAAGGAGGAAAGGCGTCCTTGGGGGGGAAATTATTATTATGTTTTCCTACGAGCATACGAAAAAATTAAAAAAATTTATTTAATTTACCTATGTATACTATCATTATTTTTGAGAAACTAAGTTAGGATATGACTTACACCTAGATTACAGTGTCGATATGCAAATTGTTCAGAATGTCTTATAAGAGAAGCTTCACTCCCTCCATATATACCACCAAAATGTTAGATTTGAAAGAAGAAAATGTCTAAAATGAATTTCATTTTTTATTCTAATTCAAAATTAATTACTCTCATTGTCTTGTATATATATATATATATGGGGAAAATTATTAATATGTTTTCCTACGAGCATACGAAAAAATTAAATAAATTTATTTAATTTACCAGCGTGAAGGGATAAATCATGCGTTTTAACTGAAAAACCATGCGTTTTAATTGAATAACCATGCGTTTTAACAAAAAAGTCATTAATTCATCTTCAGTGCTAACTTTTCCTTTTTTTCTTGCAAAACATCTATCTAACAATTAGTAGCAACCACTGAGACACCTCATGTCTTGGTCGTGTTGAGACACCTCAACAAAAATGATCGTGTTAAGAAATTGTGAATACAGTTGTGACAAGGGCGGAACCTCAAAACCAGGTAATTACTTAGCTAAAGTTGAAAGAGCATGAGAATTTGGGTACTTGAATGGGAGAGTAATTTGTATCTGAGGCCAAGAGCCACGAGAACAACCACTGCATTCCCAACTTGCATATACCTGGATTTAGAAAAGAACCATTGAGTGCCAAGTTATACTTATAATATAAAAGATTACATTTAGTAATATTTATAAACATACCTCTCTTTGATAGGGCCACAAAGTTTATAGCAATAAGGAAATCCCTGCATTCTTGCATTCTCTCGGATACTGAGAACTATGTCTTGTTCAGGGTGGAGAATGACCTAAAAATGAATAACTTGGAATTGAGAAAATGCTCGATTTCATAAGTAACTAGTTACCAAATATAATGTACACAACTTTAAGTAATTACATGGTTGTGAGGTTCCGCCCTTGTCACAACTGTATGGAGAATGTTGTTAACCTTTTGAAACTTTCTGGTGGGTTTTTGGGCCGTTATGCCATAGGGCTTCTTGTGGCCATGAAGACGGAAATGGTAAACATGGGAATGCGACTAGAAGACGGAGTCCGGACAGGACGTCTAACCAAAGAAGTTGGATCTTCGAGTGGAACCAAAAAGTATGGAAGTGGGTTCCCCAAGAAGAAAGAACATGACGCCAAACCCTTCACGCGAAATTTGGAAGGAGGAAAGGCGTCCTTGGGGGGGAAATTATTATTATGTTTTCCTACGAGCATACGAAAAAATTAAATAAATTTATTTAATTTACCTATGTATACTATCATTATTTTTGAGAAACTAAGTTAGGATATGACTTACACCTAGATTACAGTGTCGATATGCAAATTGTTCAGAATGTCTTATAAGAGAAGCTTCACTCCCTCCATATATACCACCAAAATGTTAGATTTGAAAGAAGAAAATGTCTAAAATGAATTTCATTTTTTATTCTAATTCAAAATTAATTACTCTCATTGTCTTGTATATATATATATATGGGGAAAATTATTATTATGTTTTCCTACGAGCATACGAAAAAATTAAATAAATTTATTTAATTTACTAGCGTGAAGGGATAAATCATGCGTTTTAACTGAAAAACCATGCGTTTTAATTGAATAACCATGCGTTTTAACAGAAAAGTCATTAATTCATCTTCAGTGCTAACTTTTCCTTTTTTTCTTGCAAAACATCTATCTAACAATTAGTAGCAACCACTGAGACACCTCATGTCTTGGTCGTGTTGAGACACCTCAACAAAAATGATCGTGTTAAGAAATTGTGAATACAGTTGTGACAAGGGCGGAACCTCAAAACCAGGTAATTACTTAGCTAAAGTTGAAAGAGCAAGAGAATTTGGGTACTTGAATGGGAGAGTAATTTGTATCTGAGGCCAAGAGCCACGAGAACAACCACTGCATTCCCAACTTGCATATACCTGGATTTAGAAAAGAACCATTGAGTGCCAAGTTATACTTATAATATAAAAGATTACATTTAGTAATATTTCTAAACATACCTCTCTTTGATAGGGCCACAAAGTTTATAGCAATCAGGAAATCCCTGCAGTCTTGCATTCTCTCGGATACTGAGAACTATGTCTTGTTCAGGGTGGAGAATGACCTAAAAATGAATAACTTGGAATTGAGAAAATGCTCGATTTCATAAGTAACTAGTTACCAAATATAATGTACACAACTTTAAGTAATTACATGGTTGTGAGGTTCCGCCCTTGTCACAACTGTATGGAGAATGTTGTTAACCTTTTGAAACTTTCTGGTGGGTTTTTGGGCCGTTATGCCATAGGGCTTCTTGTGGCCATGAAGACGAAAATGGTAAACATGGGAATGCGACTAGAAGACAGAGTCCGGACAGGAAGTCTAACCAAAGAAGTTGGATCTTCGAGTGGAACCAAAAAGTATGGAAGTGGGTTCCCCAAGAAGAAAGAACATGACGCCAAACCCTTCAAGCGAAATTTGGAAAGAGGAAAGGCGTCCTTGGGGGGAAAATTATTATTATGTTTTCCTACGAGCATACGAAAAAATTAAATAAATTTATTTAATTTACCTATGTATACTATCATTATTTTTGAGAAACTAAGTTAGGATATGACTTACACCTAGATTACAGTGTCGATATGCAAATTGTTCAGAATGTCTTATAAGAGAAGCTCCACTCCCTCCATATATACCACCAAAATGTTAGATTTGAAAGAAGAAAATGTCTAAAATGAATTTCATTTTTTATTCTAATTCAAAATTAATTACTCTCATTGTCTTATATATATATATATATATATATATATGGGGAAAATTATTATTATGTTTTCCTAAGAAGTTGGATCTTCGAGTGGAACCAAAAACCCAATCAACAATCAGAAAAAAGAAAAAAAGAAAAAGTATGGAGATAATGAAAACCTGTAAAGCTGGTGGTGCGATGGTGGTGGTGCATCAGTGAGGAAGAAGAAGAAACCTAGTTTTGCAATTTTCCAATTTTTCCTTTTTTCACTGAATTGCGCGTTTCTGAACAAACGATGGAACAAATAAATTGTTTGAGAGGAAAACCTATAAATTGTTTAGTTATTTTATAAAACAAATATGTGGGAATGAATCATATTCCCATAAATGGTTGTGTTAGGTAAGTAACTTAATTTCTCAAACATATTTTTAAATTATATTTAATTTAAAATTTATAAGTAAAAAATAAATGAGGTAAAATAATGTGAGAGATGGAAGTTATGTTGTGAAGAGTTTGTAACCATTTCTATTATCTTGTCTCGCACGATCTTCTGCCTACGTATCTCCATTAACCGATGAAAAATCAGAGTGACGTAGTTCCCCTCACTAGGGATGACTTTGCTTTGTTTGTTTTTTTAAGTGGAATACGCCAACGTTCGCGTTCCAGCAGTTTAGGTGTTGCCGCTCAGCGTGGGAGTCTTACGCGTTTACTTGTTTGCGGTAGAACGAAAATGACGCATCCTTTACCAGTGGATTAAGGGAGATGAGAGGAGATGACTCAAAGGTGTAAGAGAAAATAGAAGTTAGTTGTTAGTGTGCTAGGTGATTCATCTCGATCGCACGGGTGCGAGAGGAAAGGGAAGTTAGTTGTTAGTGTGCTCGCCGAGATATCGCATCTTGTGCCTATGTATCCTAAATCTGAAAAGAAAGATGAATCAGAGCATCCGTAGTTCACGCTACTACGGGACACAGGGAACGGTCTCGATCACATGGGTGCGAGAGAAGAGTGAGACTCACAAAGGTCACACAAATAGTCTAAGGGGGAAACTCGGTCTTACAAGTTAGCATGCAATGATGGTCCTAAGGTCAGGATCAAGGGAAGTCTACCTAATGTTGTCATGCATGGATTGCTATCCTAATGTCTCTCCTACCTCCGACTTAATCAAAAATTAAGTGGAACGAGGAATCCTATGGGATAATGTCATCAGACAAGTAAACACAGGAAAAATCAATCACAAAATGAACTGAAAGCAAACGAAAGAATAAATAGTGTTAGTCAACAACAATGTCAAACAATCAAAGTAAAAAGGGGGAAGCTTTAGCCAATGGGTCATATCAACCGAGGCAAACAAGCCAGCTATGAGAAATAGGGGCACTCACCTAACGGTATCGAGAATCGTGGAGAGCAGAGTAAGAAAGGGGAAGATGTGAATCAGATCACATAAGCATCAACATTGGTCAATGCGAGCTATAGACAAGGCGTGGGGGTTTGATTGCTAAACCCTCATTCCACTTGACCGACTCGATAACAAGAGCAGGCGATGTTCAAAGCTTCAATCATGCAATGAGAGCTAAGAACGACTCAACTAGAATAACGGGGGTCGGTTTTGAACCCTAACTTCCGTCGATTGCCTCCTTGGAGGTCTTACAAAGGGGGAATGGGAATGGGATGCCTCATAGAGGTCTTCAGCACAAAATTTAAGCAATCACAATCAGAGCCTCTCTGGAGGAGCTTACAATAAATAAATTGCCTTGCCCACCTAAAGTAGGGACTCCCAGTCATGCATCTCTATTCCTACTTCTCATGGCATTCGAAAGCGGTAAAGTTCGAGGAATATAAAGAGATGAGATGTCCTACCAAATGGATATAGATCCGTAGCAAATCAATGCAAGTAACTACAACGTAAGCACCTGTTAATGTTAATGAATAAACAAGTTAAAAATGAACATTTACAAAGTAAACAAACTATGCCATTCTTGGAGATTTCCTTGAAGCACCTAGCACAAATCAACAAATGAGTTAGAAATCACAAGGGAAAAGCAACAATGAAACAAATAAAGGAACAAGGCCTTAGTTGATAAACACCTTTGGTTAAACCCTATCCATGTTAATGGACCAAAAGAAATCAAACAATTACAAACTATGGCAAAAGCTAAAGTCTACTTCAAAGTTAATCGTAGACTACAAAAGAAAGCCATTACAAGTTAGATGAATTGAATTAAAACGTGAAAATGGATCAAGGTCAGAACGTGCACCCTTCATTGATGCAAGAGAATATCATTGAACTAACATAGAGATAGCGCATGGATGCATTCACGATGAGCAAACAAGTTATGCACACTTGAGTTCACTAAGATGCAACATTTCAAATGCATTTATGCAAAGAACAAATGAGTATGGATGTAGGCAATTAATAAATCTCAAAGTCAGAAATGAAATCAAGTTATGAACACCTAAAACATCCTACACTTTTCAAGAACTTTCAAGTTATCACATGTTTCAATCATTCAAGCAAAACTACCACAAGTTAACTTCAATCAATTCCTAAACTAGTGACTAGCAACACAAGTAAGAAATGAAATCAAGAAGATGTCAATATACGTGAGGCAAGTTTAGGTCAGTAGAGAAGGCAACCACAAGTCATGTTCAAAGCATATAAGTAACGCACACAAATGAAGCTCAAAGAGTTAAGCAAACTAGGCAAGCAAGTGCCACTTCACACCCTAATTCAATCTTAGAAGCCAAAGCAAACTTAATCATGCAAAGACGAGTTATAGGTCAAGTTTGAATGAAAGAAAACATTATAGGTCAGTACTCATTCATCATATTCACAAGTATCAAAAGGGATTGACAATAAGGAGTCTCACAAGCACAAGTAGGATGCCACAAAGTTGATGCAAAAAGATGCCTAAAAAAAACAAGCTTCTATGCATACTATGAACATACAAAGATAACTTGAAATGGATTATAGGCCCTCTCAATTGTGTCACATTCCAAGCATATAAGATCAACATAAGTTTCCAAGTCATGGCATAAATGCCCTCTCATCAAATGTCTAAGAGAACAACATATGAACAAGTATGCTAATCATCAATGGCAACGCATGAGGAGAATTGCTATGAACCTTAAAAAATTTCATGATTTGAAACATAACTAGATGAAGTAAGTGAATAAACACACCAAAAAGATGAGCTCAACAATAAGCTCCCATCATGTTCAAACTACACCAAGTATTTCCTAAACTCTCAATCCTAAGGTATTCAAAGAATCACCTCAAAAGCATACATAAAAATGGCCTAAAAAATCTCAAAAAAATGAACAAAGTCCCTCAATATGTCCTAAGATCATGTACCAAGTCTCATGTAAAATTTCAGCTCACAACCCCTCCTAAAAAATCAGTTATGCTACTAGTAACACAAACTATGATCATAAGAGTATATTTCACAAGAAATTCAAGAAAAAATATTAAACTTCACTAAAATGAAATTAAAAATTGATAAAAATTCATTAACCTCTTCAGGTACACACCTGAATTAATTAAGAATTTTTATCCACCAGAAACTATTTTTAACAACTCAATTTCTAACATGTATTAAAGGAAAAGAACAAAAAATAATAACACAAGCTGGGGGTGCGAACATAGCAGTTTTCCTGTTTTAATATCTATTGGGCCATAAAAATGGGGGTGTGGAAAGTAGTTGGATTAAGCCCAACGCGCATAAGGCCTGAAGGTGCATACCATGACGATCAGTCAATTTAATTGACTCAACATAGACCTCACGATCCAGTCAAGGTCAAAGGCAATTCGATCAAACAGCTTAGGAGCGAAGGAACGTGATACCCCACGCGTACACCGTACACATCATCACTTATTATTCAGAAATAAAACATGTGCTAAATGGAATCAATTTTTTTTCAGTGGCGCATTCCTATTGGCTAACTCAAAAATTCATGAACGAATCAGAATACTACACGCATGCGTTGACCGTTATGACTCAGACGCAGGAGCCCTAGCTCCGGTCGTCTTCTCCGACCAACCTCGCCGGAGCTAATTGCAAACCTAACCAAAAAAGTCACATGAGTACATCATTTTGCGTGGTTTCTCACATAGATTCTGAATCTACCACTAATTTTCACGTATCATGCACATACAAGCCAAATCGAAGCAAACAAAATCAAGATCTAAAAATGAAAATTATGCCATAGCTACATTTTTCTCCAGATATCAGTGCCTACCCTCCATAGGACTTCAAATAATCACTCCTCCATCCTTTTAAGCACTTAATATAGCGTAACTGAAAACTTGAAAGGAAACAACTAACCTTCAATGTAGAACTTCACAGATCCTTCAAGAAACTCTGAGCAAGCTTCCAATCTTCTCCAAACTGCTTCTGAACACGAAATAAACGTGTGTAATCCAATTAATCTTGCGCAAAACTGAAATTGATGAAGATGATTTTGAAACTCGGATTCGGCAGTAAATTCACCACAGTTCCATTCTATTGCATCCAGAAGACCTTGTCAATCATGTAGATGAAGAATCCAAGAAGAATTTGCAGAGAGAACGTTTGTGGAGAGAGATTCGATGAAAAAGAAATCTGAGGTAAAAATGAGAGAGTGAGTGAAAATGGTTGTAACCGAATCTGTTATGGAGGGTTAGAGAGTTTATATATGCAGTTAGAGGGATTTAATCAGGGTTAGAGTGTGGTTAAGACCTTGGTTAGTGAAATCTCAGGAAATGAAGATTATGAGAGTTGTTACATGGTGGCACGGATTGGCTACATATGAGACATATAGTTGTTATCGTGGGCGCAAGGTGGTGAATGGTGATGATATTGATAATGAACTGGTACTAATCAAAGAAAAAAATGACAAGTTTTTATTTCTTTTTTCTTTCATTTGTATGAGGTAATGGTGTCATGCATGGAGTATGGTGTAAGAAATGGCATGGTTTAAAGAGGAAATGTTGCACTGATGAAAACGAGATGCTATGCGCATGAAAAGGTTTTGCTTTGGTGATAATCCAAGTTTGGCATGGTTGAAGCCTTTGAAACATGTTAAAATGGCTTACTTTGGTGAGGTTGAATTTCATCAAAAATGAACCAAATTGGGTGATCTTGGCGTCCACTTCAAGAGTGTATTTGACACTATAATTTTTGTGTTGAAATCAAGTGGATTGAAAGTCTTGGACATGAGAGAAATAGTGTTAAAGTCCTGGGCTCAAAACTGGTTTATGGGACTTAGAAAATTTTCGTTTTTCACCCTTTTTTCAACTTGGAGATTTTGCTTTTGAGTGAGTATAACTCCATGGACATTTGTTCAAATGGCACGATTCTTGGCTCTATGGAGAGACTGAACTTGATATAACAAGATTGATGTTGGAAGGAAATAAATTGGAAGTCTAAATCATGGTTGAATTTGGTTTGGAAGTTAACACATTGTTACTTGAAATTTACTATAAAAAGAAAGTTCTAAAAAGAGACTTTCCAAAAATAGTACTATTTCCACAAATGGCAACCTTCCACTCAATCTTAATTCTTTGATATTTTTTGACATTTATTGACCAAATTTCACCCATTGGACATACTTGACATGATGGGAAAAAATCTCTCTAAAAAACCAGGAGTTGACTTTTTGATTAATCAGCTGATTCTTGATCCTCTGACCACTTGAAAACCTTTTGAATGAAACCAAAGGCCAATACCCTAGCCTTGGAAGCCTGAAGACACATGGAGAATCTTGAGATCCACCAATGACCACAAAATCAGAGATATTTTTCTTTTTCCTCAAAACCTTAATTTGGTCCTCCCCTACTAGGAGGTGATGATTCCTTCCAATTTTTATGAATTCCAATTTTCTGGTGACTTGAAGAACCAAGCATGATGAGTTAAAGTATGGGGAGCCATTTTGCCTTGATTGGTCGAACGTAGCTATTTTCTCTTGCTTTAAATGATCAATGCCCTGGCAATATCTGATTCCATGCCTTGTGGAAGACCAATGATGCATGTATGATTTTTATGACCTAAATGAAATGTAAATGAATGAAGCATGAGCCATTGGTATAAGGTAATAAATAAGAGGGCAAATTTTGAGGTATTACACCCGTTTACAACTTCATGCCTAACATCTACCCAATGAACATCTTTACCAAGGCTAAACTCAAACGTTTACAACCCTGATATGAGATACCCCACTCACTTCCCTTAATCACCAACTGTGATTTCTACATCATCCTTATCAATACAGAAATCTGTCAAGCTTTCTTGACAAACAAGCTAACTTGGATTTGCTTAAAAGCTTCATCCAAGAACAATACACAATCCAATACCTCAAGGCTTATAGATATGTGCGACACCTATATCTACCACAGTGTATCAACTGATACAAAGAGAGACTTACAACCTAGAGAGCCAACGACTCTCAAAACCCTAAACCCTTGTTTCTTGCGCAAGAAAGCAAGGTTACAAAAGGCGTACTAAGGCATATCAAAACCTAGGTCTAAGTTTTCTATTTATAGGCTTCTGCTTCCTTGGGCTTCAGTCTTCTGTTTGCTAATTCCTTGATCCATGCGCATTATCTCTTGGCTGATTTGTTACAGATTTGACACTTTCTAAATCAGTGCAGTACTTCAGGATGTCATGACATCTTCTTCGACATCTTTGTTCAGTCCAGATTTATTCATCTTTATCAATAAAGTGTTTTACCAAAATTTTGTCAAACCAAAGGTGCTTTCAATCTCCCCCTTTTGACAAATTTTGGCTAAAACACTTTTTGGACGTCTCTTCACCCTGAGTGGCGGATATGATTGGAATACTGTGCCCGAGTCTATGTTGGTGTACATGAGGAAGAAGATAACTCTGACTCCCCCTTAACTAGTGAGACGATATTGCCACCGTTGAGGAAAGTAGTAAACCAGGATGAACGAATTTGAAAAGTGTCCAGGCAATAGAAACTTCTAAAGAAGTTAGTAGAAAGATTGAAACCGAAGAACAAAGGATATCCTTTTCAAACACACTCCCCCTCCAGAGATCAGTTGTAGTCTTTGTGAATCTAAGTACTTAAGGCATGTAACTCAGGTCACAAGACACAACTTGATTCTTAACTCAAGTCACAAGACACAAAAGAAACTTACACACAGACATGATGTTATAACATCTTGTCTATCATCCTTGCAGAGCAACTGTAAGAACAACCCATGCATCCCCTGACTCAGTGAACTATACTCCCCCTTTTTAGCCAAAAATTGGCAAAAGAAACCAAGACATTCCCATACCCAACCAACATTTATCCAGACTTGAACAAAAGACATTTTGACCATACCACAATGAATATCCCAATTCTGAAACAAACTGCTCCAAGAACACCCTTAAATAACCAAGAACTTTCCTTCGAATGTAACGATCTATTGAAACTTCAATGCTATTATTACTTTAAGGTTGTAACTTCACCAAAACCCAATGCACACCAGCCAAGAATGCTTTGACTGTTTCTTCTTCAAGAAAACCGTCCAACAATAATGAAAGTAACGATGAGCGTGTTTAGCACGCGTATAATGCAACCTCCACCGTCCAAAAGACCAATTACTCATAGAGCATGTCCTCAACAATGTTCTAACACCATGTCAGACACTGTCCATCAAGAAAACTTCTGTATTGACGAATAACTTCACAGTCTTATGATCACAATCTGCAAAAATAAATAAATTCTCTTAGACTCAACCAATGATTCTTAAGCATCCAATAAGAAACATTCAACTTGCACTGCCAAGCCTCCCACAACTTGCAATAATACAACAATGTCAAGACATCCTCCTTGACATCTCAGCTTGCATGACGCACAAATGCAAACTGGAACTTCAACTGCATCCTTGTAGTAATTCATCTTAGATCAAGGGGCTCCCCCTATCTAAGGTAACCAATGCTCCTCCACATAACACCTAAGCTAATGAATCGAAAACATAAGATGCATCTTCATGTCTTCAAGAGCGCACCCTCAGTTCAACTTACCAGCTGGACACAATCATCAACTCTCTTATTGCTTCCTCTGACAAGAAACAATAATCACTCACACATGATCACCATCATGCTACCCGTGAGGAAATGTATACCAACCATAACAAACTCTTGGCTTGAGATCAAAGTCCCATTGATCCCCCCTCATCCTGCAACCATCTACACACCACACGAACTCCTCTTGAATTCTCATGTATAGACCTCCAACTGCTTGAGGCATAAACCAATTGAATCAGAATGCTTCACATTCCTCAAAGAGATGCACAGATCCCCTTAGTTTGTTATAACGATGTCAGCTATCGTATGCATGCTCCTGAACTTCACAACTACTAAACTGATCCACTACTAGCATGACTTGCAGCCATGGGCAACATCCCCTTCACAAGATTTTCCACTGACCTTACCCATCCAGCAATAGAGATAGACACCCCACAATCCAAGACAGTCATTCCTTATCATTCTCCCGTATGATAACCTGGAATACTTCTGATTTTCTGGTGAATATCCACATCTGAACGCATCAGAATCCAGACCTTCATGCAATCAACCCATGACCCACTCCAGTCTTCCAAAACCTTACATCAGACCTCCAAGACAGTTCTTCTACTCCAACATTCTCCCATTTGACAATGTAGATACTTCTTAGACACGATACAAGTGACCAGTTCCTCATAGACACCACACACCATGGTTCTTGATATGCTCCACCACTAGACTTACTATCAACATAGTAATCCACACTGAAGATCTTCACACAACACTGCGCCACCAGTTTGAACAAAGAAAACTTCAAAAACCCAGAGAGAAATAAACTCTCATCCACCAAAAGAAGGTATGCTTCCATCCTCAACCTAGAACTTCTGCCACAAGCTCCCAGAGAACTAGAACCTCCTTACAGTTTCAACTAACTACTCTTATGTACAAGAGCAATCAGTTTCAAGCATCCTGCTTGAATGCACACAATGAAACCAACCAAATGCCACTTTTTGATTGATCTCAATCTTCTTCAGAACTCCCACAAGATACACTGATCCACTAATGAAAACAGATCTTCAAGTCACACGAACTACTTGCCCCATAGCAAGACATCTTGGATTCACCAAGCCTCTTAGTCATGTAACATCTTCCCATCCACAGCTCTCGCAAACTGCATGAGATATACCTTTTTGAAGCATCCATAACTTCCATTCTCATGTAGATCACCTTATCTTAAGCTGATGTGCCACATCACCAGCTGAGACCTCTGATGTTGAGCTAGATGTCAGAACATTCTGATATGACATCCAACTGTTGAATTCAGCTCCTCCTTTTGCCACTTAGAAAAACCTTATCCCTTCGCATAACAAGAGTTCCATGCTCTCATAAACTTGGTTCAACAACCAAGTTTGAGTAGACAACCTCCATCATGCTTTGAAACTCCAAAGACTTCACACCTGCCACGTCTGAATCTTCAGAAAATAAGTAGTCCAAGATTACACCATAGCTATACCAAAGAATGCCACTTTCCTTAGTAGACCAGACTGTAGAATGTCAGAGATAACTGCCACTTAACTTTGACCTTCAACAAAAAAAGAGCAAGATCCATGCTCCAAAGCACCTAGATCAGAAATAAACTGATATAAGCTGTAACCATCAAGATTATGATGTCTTCATCCTCATCTTCAACAACGTCAAAGTCCAGACTAGTTTCTTGCCAGGAAACTCTCCAGAGAACACATGCTTCTGTCACACCCGACTGAAGCCACTTCTTAAGTCACCACCTAAGACTAAAACAGATGTTAAACCGTATGCAATACCCCTCCCATGATTCTGCACAAACTCTGATGATGAGATGTTCCAACATCTTGTTGAACATCAGCAATCTTGACTTTCAAGGATAATCAATTAAATACTTGTGGATTCCACAAATAGCAATTGATCTTAAATCCTTGTACAATAACCCTTCTTGACTGCTGTAGCTGAGCTCCACCAGATTATGTCATGAAAACTTATAAAGTATTCAATCTTTTTGCAAGTATCTTCTTCAAGGACAATGTTGAGATACCAAGGATGCCACCCTTGACTCAAGTAACTAAGACTTTCTTTGAACAAATCTTATTTACCTCAACAATTCTTCAATCAGATTGGATCCACTCTTAGGGTCAAGAGAGATGAATCCTTCCTTGTTGTTTTTGGATGGTGAAAATAAATCACCTCCACTTTCTTCAGATTGTGTTTCAAAGAAACATCTTCTAGTCAGAAGAGTTATTAGAAGACTCCAGATACACGACATAGATGCCTTTATGAGTGAACTTGAGAGAATTCTCAAGTATCTTTGACAACCTAGCCGACCAATAATTTATCAAACTCCTAGAGCAAGAACCTGATAAACTTAAACTCAACTCCTCTCCTCTTCAACTGACTTCAACTGCACCAAGAAACCAAGCTTCCAAGTACCAAGTCATCATACCAGATATCTAACCACAACTCCTTTCACTCCATTGCTCTTGACTTTGGAATAAAAGAATGTAGATATCTTCACATATAGAGGCCGACGATTGAGACCTTCCACCAACTGTCTTCAGTAACAACTCCAAAATCCCATAATTCTAGAGCTCTTCCATCAGAAACATATGCAGTGGAACCACCAAGAAACAAATCCTGCTTTCCCTAATAAAATGTCACAACATCTTATAAGACACACCAACAAGAGAACTAGCCACTTCTCCTGTAGTTGTTGTAGAATCTCCTCAGCAACATGAACAACCTCCAGGTTGCTCCCTTCGATCCAGAACATCTATCTCATCCATTAATACCCTTGAGTATGTCTGAGTTGATTGATCTAATCTTCAAAACTCCTCCTTGTTTAAATGCCAGAAAGTATCTCTCAAAGATCTTATCCAAAACCAGACAGGATGCCTGCTCTGATACCAATTGAAATTCTGGCCTATGCAGACAACAGATGTCCTAACACTTGTCAAGACATTGTGCTACATAATCATTTAAACTCAGAGGCGCAATAGCAGACTGATACCTTGAATATCAGAAATGTACACTTACGGATGTCACGACATCTGATCCAACATGTTTATCATAAACTCTAACAGAAAACGTAAATCTGCAGAATGATAAAGAACACAGTAATTGTTAACCCAGTTCGATGCAACTCACATACATCTGGGGGATACCAATCCAGGAAGAAGACTCCACTATCTGTAGACTGTTACAAAGTTAAACTCCCCCGTTTACAACTTCATACCTAACATCTACCCAATGAACATCTTTACCAAGGCTAAACTCAAACGTTTACAACCCTGATATGAGATACCCCACTCACTTCCCTTAATTACCAACTGTGATTTCTACATCATCCCTATCAATACAGAAATCTGTCCAGCTTTCTTGACAAACAAGCTAAGTTGGATTTGCTTAAAAGCTTTAGCCAAGAACAATACATAATCCACTACCTCAAGGCTTATGGATCTGTACGACACCTATATCTACCACAGTGTATCAACTGATACAAAGGGAGACTTACAACCTAGAGAGCCAACGACTCTCAAAACCCTAAACCCTTATTTCTTACGCAAGAAAGCAAGGTTACAAAAGGCGTACTAAGACATATATCAAAACCTAGGTCTAAGTATTCTATTTATAGGCTTCTGCTTCCTTGGGCTTCAGTCTTCTATTTGCTAATTCCTTGATCCATGCGCATTATCTCTTGGCTGATTTGTTACAGATTTGACACTTGCTAAATCAGTGCAGTACTTCAGGATGTCATGACATCTTCGACATCTTTGTTCAGTCCAGATTTATTCATCTTTATCAATAATGTGTTTTACCAAAATTTTGTCAAACCAAAGGTGCTCTCAAAGCTAGTTAAAAAGTTTGCAAATATGGAGATCACCTATTCAGGCTCTGAATGTAAGACTTCAGAAGCAAAAGATGCAGAGGCAAAAGATTATGAGACTACTCAACGTGAAGCTGTTGAAGCTCAGACTCCTTTGAGGAAGCACAGACAAAGATCCTCACATTCTGAAGAATTTATTATGGGTGATAAAACTGAACCTGTTAGAACCAGATCCTCATTCAAACCTTATGAAGAGACTCTTATGGGTTTGGTGTCCTTGATAGAGCCTACACCTGTTAATGAAGTCCTTCTGGACACAGAGTGGATTCTGGGGTGACTCTTGAGTCCAATCCTCCCAGGGGAGACACTAAGTTCCTCAGGTGAGAGTTTATATAGTCTAGGGAGTCTAAGTCCATCAGGTAAAATTATATGTAGCCCGACTGATGAGACTATAAGTACAACACCCTAAACCCGAACTCTTAATTATAAAAGAGAAAATCACATTTTAGGATGCTGCTCCAAGAAAACATACATACTTTATTTAGATAAAGTCAACATAAACAAAATCAGAGCATATAACATCCCATTCCCCGATGTTACAAAATCAGAGCAACACCAATCTAATTAAGAAAGATAAAAAAACAAGAAAGAGAGCTACAAAGACATATTCCAACTCACAATAGCGATTACTCCTCATGAGTATCTGTACAACATTTCACAGAGCCATACAAAACAAACAAGAAAGGGGTGAGAATAAATCTTACAAATGTTAGTGGTGAAAATAGACAACAGGATACTAATAATAATTACACAGAACATTTTCACACAATAACAACAACCAAACAATTCTTAATGCAAATGGTAAATGCAACAACTTCTCCTCCAAGTATGCATGTGGTACAAGTTTTTTTTGGAATCATATGTATGCTACTGATTGCCCCTGTCTTCGATTCCTCTCTAAATCGTGTCCCTCTCTAGACATGAAACCGTCATGGTTCATCTCTGAACCCGACCTCACTAGACCGAAGTCCTACCTAACTTCAATATACATGTATGCATGATTATGACACCATAAGCTCAAACAATCATACAATCATCAACATCTAATCTCAAAATTTATACTCAAAATATGTTCCACCCTTGAACCATAATTCGCCAATAACATGCCTCAATGTAATTCCACCGAATTACTCAACTCCAAAAATATAATTAATTTTATATAGTCATATTATAACTCAAAATTTCACAATTTGCAAATAACAAACCTCACTACAATTCCATTGAATTACTAAACTCAAAACATAATATATTTATATGTTGTCTCAAAATAATCCACCATAATCAGCCAATAAACTCAAAAACATCTCAAAAGGGTATATTTTATATTATATACTCTCAACTCCAAAATAATTTGAATAATTTCACAGAGTTCACAAGGGAACTCTAAACACCTCGCCAAATAAACTTGGCAACTCTAGGGTGGCCCTTGAGTACTCAAAGTACTCGAAAGTGTCCCATTGACAACTTTCACGAGTGATAACTCTACTAATCTCCTTAGAGGCTGACAGTTTGACTCAAATAATAATAAAATTGACTCTAAAATAATAATTTTATCTCAACTTATAAAAAAGATTACTGACAACAAAATTGCTTGAATTTCGCCAAACTAACCCTCAAACTCGAAAACCGTCGCCTGCCGGCCATAGTCCGCCGGTACAGCCTTAGCCATACAACCCCAACCATCAACCCTGACCATACAATCATGTCGTACAACCCCATCGTACAACCTGTACTCATTCTTTTTTTTTATTAAAAAAAATCTAATTTTAAGAAAATTCAGATTTTTTGACATTTTTGAAAATACTTAGTTTCTACGCATTGGAAAATAGAACACAATAACAAGATTGCACTATAACAGACAAAATACAATTCTCAAATTCTACAAAAATCCCAAAATACAACTCACAAATTATCAGAAAATCCTAAAAAGGACATCACAACAATCACAGATTCATACGTAATTCCATTGTAATAACAAAAAATATATAGTAAAACATCAACGGGTGACCTTAGGGGTTTTCGTCAAACCCCATTGGTCACCAATAAGGAAAAATGATGTATAATGCGAAATCAGAGATAAGAGGATAAATACCCCCTCACTATCTTGACTGCTTAAGGCCACCCATAAGTAGAATAATTCCCCCTTTAACTCAAAATTTGAAGCTTTGACAAATTTCTTCACGTTGCTCACGCCCAAAGCTTTGTTCCAAAACCCCAATTGCATCATCGATCGCTTTCTCAAATTCTGTTTTTTTTCTCTGTACCCTCAAGTCCACTCACGTTAGTTTAAATAAAATCCTAAAATCCTAATTGGTCTCTACACCCTCACACTCACACTCCTTTTAAAAAATTAACTCTGAGTGCTTCTCAACGGTAGTATTAGTGTATTACTAATAATCTTAATAATTAATAAAATAATCTCAATATATAATAAAATAATCCCAATAATTATTTTATTTTATAAATTTCTATTTTCTAAATAATGTAACACTGATATTCTATTAAATAAAATTTTCACTAAATAATTATTTAATAAAAATCTAATTTACTTAATAATTATAAAATAACTATTTTTATTTTATTCAGCTAATTATTCTAAATATCTTTAATTATTCTAGTAATTAAATTTTATTTATCCGCCCTCAAATACTCTATATTCTCAGTAATTATTACATTACTGAAATAAACCTAAATCCCACAAAACACTAAAATAACTCAAATAATTTAGAATAAATTTGATAAATCAAGCAACACACATAAAAACACTCATATAATTATATAAGATTAGTAACTTAAAGTTGGGGTGTTACAATAAGTCTCTCAGGTGAGGTGTTTTAACCTGTTGGGCATAACTTCCATCTATCCCTCAAGAAATTCGTGTGATCAAGTCTCCCAGGCTTGATATTTGTCGCACCTCTAAAGCGTGATTCTTGGGTATGACCCCGCCCGGGGAGACACTAAGTCCCTCAAGCGAGATTTTAGATAGCATAGGGAGTCAAAGTCCCTCAGAAAAATTATATGTAGCTTGACTAATAAGACTATAAGTCCCTCAGGTGAGGCATTTTAACCTATCGGGCGGGACTTCCATCGAGCCCTCAAGCAAGACTTGTGATTAAGTCTCTTAGGCTAGATATCTGTTGCGTCTCTCAAGTGTGAGTCTTGAGTCTTGTCCTACCTGAGGAGATACTAAACCCCTCAAGGCAGCAAAGATCTTTACCAAGAAGTCCAGTAGTATGATTAACCCATAATGCGTCAAGGATCTTCCTGCTTAAATCTAGTGTATTTGAATTGACTTAAGAGGCGACAAGGATCTTCGTCATGAAGTCCAACATAAAAACATTCCCTTAAGAGGCAAAAAATTTCTTTGCCAGAAAGTCCAACATAAATACATTTCCTTAAGAGGCAGCAAGAATCTTTGCCAGGAAGTCCAATATAAAAACATTGCCTTAAGAGGCAGCGAGGATCTTCACTAGGAAGTCTGGCATAAATACATTGCCTTAATAGGCTGCAAGGATCTTCGCGAGGAATTCCAGCAATATATATTGCCTTGAGACGCGGCAAGGATCTTCCCGTGGAAGTCCAGTAGTATGGTTACTTCAAAGTATCACCAACTCTTCTTAGTATGTGACTCTGCAAAAACTGAAGCAAGATAAAGAGGGGGTGCCTGATTAAAGTCCTACCTACATAGGAGAAAAGTGTGTCACCCCATGATTCAAGACAAACTTAAAGAGCTTTTTAAATAAATTAAAATTGACAGAGACAATAGCTCGCTTTATCCAACAATAATTATTTAAAGCATAAACTTGACTATGTCCAACCATCTTGGTTTTGTCTGCGATCTTGCTTGAGAAATCCACGCTTTTAAGATTAGCTCTATCCGCTCGTATTTTGGTACTCATGGGGCGTTTAAGTACATTTTGCCTCTTTGTGCGCAACTTGTTAGCCTTTTATTTTTTTTTTGTGTGTAATAGCTCATTTATTTATCGAGCATTTATGTTTTGCCACATGCACTTATTCATCGATCATAATCACTAGAACTTTCATGTATAACCATCATCTTAGAACCAATATAGGAATACCTTTTTGGCGAGGAAAAATAGGTGACATGGAAGTGTCTACGATCTTTGAGATGCACACCATCTCAATTGTCGCCCAAGGCAGTATTGCATCCTTATACCTTGTTTTTGCAATTAGCAACAACATTATGTAGGTCGAACTTGAGGTCCAGGTTAGTTTTACCGGACCCTATGGTGGGCACCATTGTATTGGTAAAAAGTATAGGTGTGTGTTCCTCATGCAATGGCAGAGGGACACAAAGGCCTCAATAGGTTTATAACAATTTAGGGGTAGTGAAGGATTTCCCACGACGGTGAGAAGCCCTATACGGTGGTGTTTTGTGGTGGTTTTAGGAGTCCTACTCACGTGAGGTTAGAGACTCTATTGATGGATAATGTGGTTATAGTAAGCGTGTAAATGGTACGATCAGTATGTGTTATGATCTGGCTAAGCGCTATGCTTAGGGTGTAATGAATTTCCCCTTCCTCTCTTGAGGGAGGTGTATTTATAGAGGCTTTTAATTCCTAGGGTTTTCTTGGGAAGGGTCACCGCCCACCCAGTCGATGGTAGACCATTGAATCCCTATTTCCAAGGGGGGTCGTGGGTTAGTTAATGAACTTTACTTCTCTATGCCTTAAGAACGCCTTTTCTCACGTTTCCCATGCTTGGGAAATAAGAAGGTATATGTGGGTGAGGTGATACCTCACCTTTGGGCGATATGTTATCGCCTCTTCTTGGCCATCCTATAAACATCGCCCTAGTGGAGTCCTTTTGCGAATATAACACTACACAATGCAACCTTTATGACTCATCCTTGCCAGGCAAAAATACAAGCTTGCTAGGCGAGCATAGGTGGTTAGAGATTAATACTAGGCTAAGTTACTTCATGTAGAATTAAGGAAACTATCCAAGTGAGGTGACAAACTCGATGGAGGAAGCACGACACTTCTAAGACCCTTTGGTTAAGTAACTTCAGTGAAAAGAAAGGGTTTTCTCGCTTGGCGAACAAAGAGGCTTGCTAGGCGAGATAAGGCGGCCAAAATCCACTTGGAGAAGCTGAACATGACTTATTAGTGAAAAAAAATTCAATTTCGCTAGGTGAGCTAAAGGCACCGTTCGACAAAATCACTAGATCTGAACTCTATAAATATAAACTTTAACCACTTCATTTGAGGTATCATTCAGATATTTTAATAAAATAAAATATATTTCCATTATGTAACAAGAGAGAATTGAGAGAGAGAGAGAGAGATAGAGAGAGAGAGAGAGAGAGAGAGAACCTACGAGAGGTATTGAAGAATCAAAGGTGTAGGTTCTCTCTTTTTCGAGAAATCAGCGTGGATGTTATTCCATCTCTTTTTTCTTGATCATCATTATAAAGTTACTATAAGTTAGAGTAGCTAAATTCTCTTTTGCTGGGGGATTAAATAAAGTTATCTAAACACTCATGTATTCATCTTAATCACAACGTTATATATGTTCTAGCTTTTCATTAATATTGATAATTATCTTTGTTCTTAATGCTTGTTATGAATTAGCCAAGTATAACTTGTTATAATGGTTTTGAACTGATATTGAGAAATAATTTTCGTAACCAGATCAATGATTTTCATCTGTTAGATGCTAAACTCTGAACATATATTTAGGTTTAACATTCACATAAACATAATGCTATTGTATTGGTCAATCGACTGAGAAATCGTCTGTTATGTGATACGATAGATTTCACGTTGTAGTTTAGACAAAAACAATAGACGCAAAGTGATATGTGATAATATTAACTGATGATTATGAATAAATATAACTAATTAAGAGGATGCATGATAATAGGATAATGAAATCTAATCTCTGAAATTTCAATTTCATATGTTAAAATCTTATTTTCATTCATTGTTACTTTAACGTAGTTATCAAACAAACAATCTTTCCAAATCCTTTGGTTAAAACAATAGAAATTCTTGAAGAACTTTTGATTTGCATAAACTCCCGAGACAATAAAAACAAGAATTAAAATGTTTGTGGTCCTCTTAAATATCTCATATTTCACTTTTAGTCCCTGATTTTTTTTCTTCAGAGAATGGTCCTCTTAAAATTTTTCATCCACACTTTTGATACATCCTACAAACTATTGGAATAATATAAGCAAGTGTGAGGAAGTGGGAAAATAGTCCCACATTGGATAGGAATGTGGTGACTTGAACATTTATAAGTGGGAGAACCCACTCACCTATCACCTTAAGGTTTTAAGTGGACAAGTGGTGTGCTCTCACAAAGGTGCCTAGTCCTACACTATGTATTAATGCTCCATAGTAAACTCCCCCCAACAAATGGTATCATGAGCCGTTGGTTCGCAGAACTTTGATCCTCTTCTCACTCTGGTTTTCGACAATCCTCATCTCATACACCTCCAACGAACCAACCAAATCTTCCACTTTTAGGGTTTGAAGATTATTGGATTCTTGAATAGTTACAATAACGTGATAAATTTTTTTACAACTTAGTGACATAATTAGCAATGATTTTAGCGACGTCATTTTTTTAGCGACGATTACTATTTAGAGACTCAATTAGCGTCGATTTTAGCAGGAGTGAATAAAAGTGTGGATGAAAAATTTTAATAGAAGTGAAAACTTTGAAGATTTTTTTTGAAAAATTAAAAATAAAATATGAAATATTTAAGAGGATCATAATCATATTAAACTTTCGAAACAAATATCTACTTTTGTTGTGAATACTATATACCAACAAAAACCCGACCACATGTAGGGCGCAACATAGACTCAAAAACAAATGAAAAAGCATTACCCGCGAGAGTGACATATTCAGGCAAGTTAGAGGTAGATTTTGTATTCCACAATGTTTTGGGAAGAAGGATTAGTTTTGCCTATAAATATTCATTATATATTTCAACTACAACACACAAAATAAAAAAAAAAAAAATCTTTTTCACACAATTCATCCTTTATCTTTCTAATTTACTTCCACTTACATTGCCATAAGTTTTGTTGCTCACAAAAAATCCAACTCTGTAATTAACACTCTTTAAAAGAGGCCTTAAGAAACCTACAACTGAGGGGACATAAATAATTTCTTAGTGAACGAGTTTTCGAAACTAAAAAGTGAATCACTAGAGCATAATCAACCGTCTCCTCAGCTAACTTTCCAGGTCAACAATATATCCTTACTTAATAGCCAAGCAAATTTGAAAGTAGTATATAAAAATAAAATAATCAAGTATCTCACATATGACGACATTATTTTCAAAATAAATAACAACTGTTAGAATGAAATGCTGATCACAATTATATTATTTTAATACGATGGTACATCTTGAGTTCTAAACAAGTTTTTCATGCTTACATAAAAAAAATCAAGAAATACATGAAAATAAATATAATTAAGTTTTTCATGCTTACATAAAAAAAAATCAAGAAATACATGAAAATGAATATAAATAAGTATTTCATATAGCCACACTGCGTAGAACAACGGTCTCAATGGTAAGTCCAGGTCCAAAACCGAATAACACACCCCATTCAAGTCCTTCTCCTGTTGTCTTCAAACCATCTTGCATTGATTTCTTTCTCATTTCATCTAAGATAAACAATACGCACGCACTTGACATATTTCCAAACTCACTAAGTACTTCCCTAGTGGCCCTCATCTTTTCAGGTTTCAAGGCAAGCTTTTGTTCGACTTGATCTAAAATTGCAGGTCCACCTGGGTGTGCAATCCAAAAGATTGAGTTGTAATCAGAAATTCCCAACGGCTGAAAAGCCTCAACCAGTGCCTTATTAATGTTCTTCGAAACAATTCCAGGAACATCTTTAAGAAGGTGAAAAGTTAGCCCCGCTTCACGAAGGTGACCATCAATGGCTCCTTCACTATCAGGTGCAATTGTTTGTGCAGTCCAGACCATCTCAAAAATAGGTTTCTCAATTTCTGGTACAGGGTCAGAACCAACAATAAGTGCCGCTGCTCCATCTCCAAATAGTGCTTGTCCAACAAGACTATCCAAGTGAGTATCACTAGGGCCACGAAATGTGACGGCGGTGACTTCAGAACAGACGACTAGCACACGAGCATTTTTGTTGTTCTCGGCCAAATCCTTAGCCAAACGAAGCACCGTGCCACCTGCAAAGCAACCTTGTTGGTACATCATATACCTTTTCACGTATGGGCGAAGACCTAAGAGTTTGGTGAGTTGGTAATCGGCACCAGGCATGTCCACACCACTTGTGGTACAAAAGATTAAGTGTGTAATCTTTGATTTTGGTTGACCCCATTCTTTTATAGCCTTAACTGCAGCCTCCTTCCCAAGTCTAGGGACCTCTACCACCACCATGTCTTGCCTGGCATCCAAGGAAGGTGCCATGTATTCACAAACACTAGGATTTTCTTTCAAAATTTCTTCAGTTAGATACATGTATCTCCTCTTGATCATAGATTTATCACCTGAAGTGGTTACAAATATATAAGCATTTTATGTAACAATACGAAGACCAATCACATAATGCAAACAATTATGATGTGAAAATTTAATATAAAAAGAGTGACTTATACTTACACATGCGTTGGAATTTCTCCTTGAGTTGGGTCTTGTGTTCACTGTTTGTGATTCTAAAGTAGAAATCAGGATAAGTGCTTTGTTCAACACAATTAGCCGGATTTGCTGTGCCAATAGCCAAGATAGTTGCCGGGCCTTCTGCTCTTTGAGCTTTGCGAATTTCAGAGACAGTGACCATCTTGATATATCAAATAGTTTCTAGGTAGCAAAGATATGATGATATGCTTGTTATAGAAAAGAAAAGGTGTGAAGAGTGTTGTGTTGTGATTAAGATGTTTAAGGTTAGAAGGTTTTTATAGTATGAAGGTGAGTTAGTAGGTAGATGAATGAACATGATGACTTCGCGTGATTCATGTAATATTCTATGGCTGCCTGCCCTGTTTGAACTGACCATGTAAGTGTTTCGTGGAAAATAGCCGAATGAGTTTTTTTTAAGACCATCTTTCTAGTCAAATCTTTTCCTGTTTTTAATAATTACGTATATTATAACCAATCTGGCTTCCAATTTTTCACAATTGAATTAATTCAGTATTTAACATGTGTGGTTAAACTTAGCCACTTACTAATAAATACCAAGTTGCCTAGCCTATAATAAGTTAATTAACTTAGGAGGTGGCTGACTTATGTGCAAGGTTATTGATTGCTTTCTAAACAAGTTTTTCATCACTACGCCAAACAAGACTTTAGACAGCGCTTTTTTAGGCTTTAGACAGCGCTTAAAAGCGCTGCCTAAGCCAGCGCTGGCGTAGGTAAAGACAGCGCTTTTTATTTACGAAAAAGCGCTATCTAAAATATACATTAGAGGGCGCTTTTTCAACAAAAAGCGCTGTCTAAAGGCCCTCTTTAGACAGCGCTTTTTTAAGCGCTGTCTAAAGTATACCTATAATTTTAATTATTAATTTTTCTATACCTTTAGAGGGCGCTTTTTCAATAAAAAGCGCTGTCTAAAGGCCCCCTTTAGACAGCGCTTCTAGAAGCGCTGTCTAATGTATCCCTATAATTTTAGTTATGAATTTTTCTATGCCTTTAGAGGGCGCTTTTCAGGAAAAGCGCTTTCTGTTGTGAACAATAGACAGCGCTTTTTCTAGAAAGCGCTGTCTTTTCTCTACGTATAATTTTAATATTTTTTTAAAAAATCCCATTTTAACCATTTTTTTATGCAGAAACCTGTATAATTCAAGCCATTTCAATAAACCTGTATATTTGACATTTCCATTAACAATTTATAGTATGGTTCATTAACCATTTCCACTAATCCCATAAATCACATAAACCACATAAACCATTTCCATTATAATTCAAGTCATTTACATTAACCATTCACAAAACTATACAATTACATTCCAAAATCACATAAATAACATAAACCATTCACAAAACTATACAATCCCATAAAATAAACCATTCACAAAACTATACATTCACATAATCCCATTATCCTATACCTTATATGACTTTTTTTCCAATAAGGTATTCGCACAATTCCTCCTTAATTTCTTGCAATTTATCCTTCGTGTAATGAGAACACGCGTATTCATCAAAGTACTACATAACAAAACAAAATATGCATGATTTAGTTAAAAATAATAAATTATATGACATATCCGATAAATATTAAAATAACTCCTAAGTTATAAATCCATGCATACCGTAATAGGAATCTCTAATCGATCCATTTGAAGGATTTCTCTCATAAACCTCAAAACGAAATACCTGCAGTCTATGCCATTACGCTGACGAGGGCACTACACATAGACAAACAAATAAGAATTAATATATAGTTATTTTGTGTTTTCAAGTAGCATCACTAATAAGCAACATTGTGAAAATTAATATACCTTCTGAGCTTCATTTTCATCATGTGTCTCGTGTGTGTCGTCATGGTCACTAGCCATTTCACCTGTAAGAAAGAAAAAAATAAAAATTAAATGACAAATATAAAAATCCATAATCCATAATCCATTGAATGATATAAGCTATATATAACATGACAACTAATTAATATTATTAAATGATATAAGCTATAATTTTATAACTAGTACCTTTTTCACTAACGTCTCTTTCTTTTCTTTGTTGGAATATGTTCTACCAGTCTCTTAACAACACGGACGGTTGGATTGATCCAAATACCCTCATTATGACCATTTCTTGTATATGATTCATTCGCTATAATATTTTCATCTTGATCATTTCTAGTAAATGATTCAATATCAACATCAATATCACCTTGATCTCCAATGTTTTCATCAATTACTTTGTTAGATAAAAGCACTATAGACCATTTTGTACTTGTCGGATCAGTGACATAGAACACTTGTTTATCTTGAGAGGCTAGAATAAAAGGCTCATCTTTGTACCCCACCCTATTAAGATCCACTTGCAAAAATTCTGACTTATCCATTCGTACGCCATTATTATTTTCAACCCACTTGCAACGAAATATAGGAATCTGAAACTTCTCATAATCAAACACCCAAATGCGCTCGATAACCCCAAAATATGACAGATTTGCAAATTTGGGGTTTAAATCTTTCACACTTGAAATGTGCATTGCTTCAGCTACCACGGTGACACCACTATTTTGCATAGTACTTTTATCATCTTGTTCTTTGGTATAAAATGTGTATCCATTAATTGCGTATGCACTATAAGAAAACACAACCAAACTTGGACCATATGCTAAACATCTCAACCTTTCTGTTATCGAAGCGGGATCTGAATATAACTTTGAATAAATATGATCCTTAAACCAAGGTATGAAACTTCGATTGTGCTCTCGTACTATCCAATTCTCATTTCTATTCGGATTTAAATCTCGGAGAACATCCTTGTGCATTTCAACATACGGCTCAACCTCATTCTCATTGTGCAGAACATACAAATGCACTTGATCGCATTCGACCCTTGATACTGTCACAACTTCATTTCCAATTGATTGTACATTGGACAGATATTCAGTACAAAACTCAATCGCTTCTTCAACAATGTATCGTTCGGCAATACAACCCTCTGGTAGACTTCGGTTTTTAACATACCCTTTTAATATTTTCATATAACGTTCAGCAGGTTACATCCATCTCATATAAGCCGGTCCACACAATTGTGTCTCTTTCACCAGATGAATAACTAGATGAACCATTATGTCAAAAAATGAGGGAGGAAAAATCATTTCAAGATCACACAAAGTAATTACTATTTCTTTTTGCAATGTTGGTAAGATCGCAGGATCGATCACCTTACTGCAAATTGACTTGAAGAAAAAACACAATTTAGTTATTGCGCTTCTTACTTTTTCTGGAAGAATAGAACGTATACCTATTGGTAGAAAATGTTCCATTATAACATGGCAGTCATGCGTCTTTAAACTCTTTAACTTGAGGTCTTTCATAGACACAAGTCTTCTAATATCTGAAGAGTATCCTTCTGGCACTTTAACTGCACTTAGAAACTTACACAATACCTTTTTCTCTTTTCTAGATAGAGTATAAGCAGCAGGTGGTAGATATGTTCGTGTTCCTTTCTTCATGGGTCCTAATTCATTTCTTATTCCCATCGCTACCAGGTCCTTTCTTGCTTTAAGGCCATCCTTAGACTTTTCTTGTATATTGAGTAACGTACCAATAACACTGTCAAATACATTTTTTTCAATATGCATAACATCGAGAAAATGTCTTACATACAACGACTTCCAATATGGCAGTTCAAAAAAAATTGACCTCTTCTTCCACCCACTCTTGACAAGTGTATGTGCAAAAGGCTTTCCAAACCGAGTACTCACATCTTTCACCTTTTCAAAAATTTGATCACCTGTCAATATAGTTGGAGCTCTACCATGTTCTGCCTCTCCATTGAATGCTTTCACTACGCCAAAATTGATTTTTTGTATCGCCTAATTTAATAGCGTTTTTAAAGAAAGTGCTATTAAAAAGGAAACAAATACATCTATAATAGCACTTTGTAAAAAAACGCTATTATTAAACTTTAGTAAGATAGCACTTTCTTGAAAATGCTATCATAGGATACAGGCAATGTGACTTTGATAGCACTTTGTAAAAAAACACTATTATTAAACTTTACTAAAATAGCACTTTATTGAAAACGCTATCAATAGTCTTTATTAAGATAGCACTTTTAAAAAAAACGCTATTATTTTATTGATCTTTATTAGCATTAATAAAAAAGTGCTATTATATTATAAAATATATAATAAATTATAAAATAAAATAAAACAAAGACGTACACCAAATGTTTTTTACCATTTTGGCGGAATTTTTTGGCGCAGAATTTTTGGAATGTACACCAAAACCTCTCGTCATTCAGATTCATCATCGCCATCAGCCACAAACACATTCTTCTCCCTTCAAACCTAGTTTCGTCGTCGACAGGAAACGCACTCTTCACCATCATTCATCAATTCATCATCGATTCATCACCGGAAAGAAAGAACGAAGAAAACTCATTCTCCGTCGAACTAAGTCCTTCGTCAGCTCGCCCCAGCCATCCCTCTCTTCATTGGTATCTGGTAATCTTTCTTTTCTCAGATTATTTTAACCTAATTTTAACCTAATTTTTTTTAGCTTTGCAATATTTTAGCCTAAGCTTTGCATCATGAATTTTTCAGTCCCTTTTATGTATTTATTCAATTGTAAAATTGAAACCTAGCTGCTATCAATTGATGTCCAAAATGGCTAGTTTATGTAAGACTGTTATTAAAGACAAAGTTAGTTTAGAATGTTGGTTCAATAAGTTCTTAGGCCTTAGTTTGCTCTTGTATGCGTTGGACAATATTGATAATGTTGCGGCTTAGGGGTGAGCTTGTGCCTTCTGGTTTGGTCTACCTCTGCTCTGTTGGCTAGTGTTTGCAGGTCCGACCTGGAGTCTGCCCTGTTAGCATTGTCGGAGGCGTGTTTTGAGTGGTTGTTCTAAGTCATCATTGCGGCGGCGCAACATTGCATGGTAGGGAGAGTCTCTCTGTGTGCATGGTAGGGAAGATTGAAGGTCAGAGTTTATCAAGATACGATGATGATGATGTTGTGCCTTCGAGTGATTTGCAGGTGGCGAAAAAATCTGAAAAAAAGAGGTGACTTCAACAAGTCTTCACCAAAACGCCACTGCACTGAGATTTCCTTGAATGGAAGCTAAATCCCGATTGAAGAATGAAATAGAAGATGAGGTTTCTGGAAATTCTTCAGAATAATCAATCTGAAAAAAGTGATCGGCCAGAAAAACTGAAGAATTGGAGATTGTCGGTTTCGAACCAGATGAATGTTGGTAAAACCTTTGGTGATGACGAAGCTGATGGACGATAAACTGAAGGTAACAATTTTTTATTGAAGATGGAGTGGAAGTGAAGAAGAAGATCAAGTGAAGAAGAAGAATTGAGAATGGTTCAGAAGAAAAGCTACTAGCGGATTCTACTAGTTTTTCCTGTTAGAATGGGGTTAGGAATTGGTAGAAGTTATAGGTGATTATGGAAAAGTGTCACTGAATGAATCTGTTACTGTTAGTGAAAATCAGTTAGGTTTTTCTGCTATGGTTAGTTCTATTATGGAATTTTCTGTTGAACTATTATAACAGTTAGAAATGTTGGTCATTAATAGAGTCTATGCAGCTTTTTTAGCAGTGTTAGCAGCAACTAGTTTTGGGAGTATCGGGGGTGTCTGTTTCCTCGGTTGTTCGGTTTGGTGCTTCTAGCGGGTCTATGGCGTTCTGTGGTGTGTATTTGGTGTACGGTCAGTTGTATTGACAGTTCTTCTGAAAAAAAAATTTTGGTAGAACTTTTTAGGTATCTATTATAACATTAACCAAACCAGTTCCAAGATATAGGATTATCAAATGTCAATGGAAAAAAATTCTCATGAAGCTCCTCATGAAGCATATTCTGCTTGTTGACATGATTGTCCAAGATTATAAATGTCACTAAGTTGTATCTAACAGGACAAAAATGGCGAGGTTCTATCTAAGAGATAGTAAGGGTGGTTTTGTTAAACATCGACCGGCGAAATATTCTTACTATATAAAACAAGAGGATTGGGATAAATTTGTAGCTCAGCGTATGACTGAAAAGTTTCAGGTAATGCTTTGTCATTCTTTTAGAATTTTTGTTTATAATAGTGATGTTCTGATGTTTCTTGTTCAGGGGATACTTTGTCATTCTTTTAAATGTTATGTTCTGATGTTTCTCCTCTTATGATTCTCTGATGATTTGTTGTTGTGGTATTGTTTCCGCTTGTGTATGTGTGGATGTGTATGGTTTTGTATCAAATTTTATTCTCCAAATTTGTGAAAGTGTATAAACCGTGTGTATGGCTCCCAAACTGTGTATATATGTTTGTTCTGTTCTTGTGTTTTTGTACTGCTTATGAGTGATGTCGTGACCTTCTTGCTATGTGATACTCTGATATGCGTGTAACTCCTCTGCAAATCGTGTGGTTTCTGTCTGCTGTGTATGTAAGCTTGAATGACATAATTTCCTTGACTGCTATGAGTATGTGAATCTTGTATATGTTTCTGAACTTTATGAATGTGTGTATCGTTTTATGGTTTTGTTGTATGACAATAATGAAACTCCTATATTTTTTACTGATTTCAAATGATAAATATTGATGTTCAAAATCAAATTTGCTGTTACCATTATTTGATATGAATCCTTGATTGATAATACTGATTTTGTATTGAATGCCGTGGATATTTATTGTTTTCAATTTGGAAATGTTTCAATTTAAATTGAATATGTTTAATCATGTCTTGTGAAGTTTTATATACTGCTTTAGTAGTTTAAGAATGGCTTGTAAACTAAGATGGTGAGTTTGATGCTTGTGTTGTGAAGTTATATTGCATTATCAAATTATTTTTTTAATTCATGCAGAAAGTTAGTACTGAAAACCGGGAAAAAGCGTTAAATCCTCAACATCCCTATAGAAAGTCACGTTTAGGGTGTGCTCGTCTTGAAGCTGATATGGTAAGTATGTGTATAAAACTATTGTACAAGATTACAAATTGTTATTTTTAATTGATATGTTATTTTGTCAAAATGTATATACAGTTAGAAGAGTCGGGAGTTGACGAGATAAACCGTAGTCAAGTGTGGAAGGCTGCCCGGGTCAATAAGGATGGGGTGATTGATAATGAGAATGTTCAAAGAGTTGTGGATCAATGTGTAAGTTGAATGTTAATATTTTGGATCAATGAAAATATTTTGGATCTCGGTTAATCTTAATGAAAATGTTCAAATTGATTTTCTTGTAACAAGCCTTTTATACTTATCGATGTCAGGAGAAGTTAACAGAAGCTCTAACTGAAGAAGAGAGAGAAGATCTTGGTCCTACGGACATATTATTTGAGGCTCTAAATCTCCCAAACTACTCTGGGCATGTTAGGAGTTACCGTTTTGGGGTATGTTCTAGGGACATATTACCACGCCAAATTCGCCCCACACAAATGGACTTTCAAAAATTGTATAGCTTTTGCAACACACTCAAAAGTAGATTGGAGGTGCTAGAGAGAGATAAGTTGGAGAGAGATAAGTTGGATAGAGAGAAGATAGAGACGCAAAAAACCGAAGAAGTGGTTGAGAAAGAACAACCTGAAAAAGTGACACAGAGCTTGAAACAACTTGAAGAAGTGGCAGAGAGGCAACAACTTGAACAAGTGTCAAAAAGCTTGCAACAGCCTGAAAAAAGGACACAGAGGCAAGAGTTAAGTGATAAAGGTTCTTGCAACCCTGGATCATTTGGTAATATTCCCGAGGTAATTGATTTCTTTAAATAATTTGTAGTTAGACATCTTCATATAAATAACAGAAAAATACAGAGTTTGCATTATTTTAGTAGTACATAATCGAATAATTGTTGATAACATCACAATTATGAACATCCTTTCAGCCAGGACCCACATTAGATAGTTACAGAAAGAATGCATGTGGTTTGCTTCATACCTATATGCTAACTGTGTAACATTCTTTTTAGCCTATTAATGAAAATTGTAAGAACGGTGGTTTGCTTCATACCCACATTAGATAGTTACAAAACAGTTGTGATACAGAAAGAATGCATGTGGTTTGCTTCATACCCACATTAGATAGTTCCTTGGTGCTTGCAAGAACGGTGTAACCTATTGTGATACAGAACAATTGTAATGAAAATTGTATTTACCGGCAAATACCTATTGTCTTAAATGGAGACATAAAAGTGGGGACCGTTTGATTTCTAGTCATATGCTATGCTGGCTTACTGAGTTTTGTCCCATGAAACTTTGTTCTTGTTTACTTTATCCTAACAACACAGGGTCCCTTGTCTGCCATTTTATATTTTCAAAAAGTTGCTTAACAAAGGCAATTCGTATATGTTTCTTCAGTAAATTAAAAGCAGTTCATATATGTTTGTTTTGTAAATTCAAAGCAGTTTATATATGTTTCTTTGTAAATAATGATATTAATGTTTTTATTCATATCTCATTGGTTTAGGGTCTCTTTCCTGTTAATATATATTTATCTTCCCCGAGTCGGTGTTTGGTTGCTCGTGGCAAACTATATAACACCAAAGGTAACACAGTGCACGGCATGGCGTTACCACCTGGATATGTCAAGGTTAATATTGAAGTTGCTATTGTGCCAAATGCTCCATTGCCTATATCTGTTGAAGGTGGAGATGTATCGATGGTTTGTCAGGCAATAGGAACAATTGTACCATGGCCAATGAAACTTCTTGAATTTGTTGCTGAATGTGAAAAGGTAAATTACTTGTTATTGCTTTCACTATTTGTTTTATTTTTTGATCACTAACCTTAATTAATATAACTTTTTAGAATCCTGATCAATCCCAAATCCAAGTTAATAATACCCAACAAAGTGTTGATTCTGTTTCGTCACCTAACAAAAGCAACAAAAAATTCAAAATTGAAGAGTCTCCTAGAGTTGGCGGTTCAACCGGTCTTGTAAATTTACCTTTCCTTGATATGTATGTGAAAAAGATGATGACGGTTGGATCATTAATTCAAATAAAAATGGAGGAAAGTATATTTGGTGAGGAGTTTTTAGAGCATCTACGTGTAGAGAGTATAAAAGAGATTCTTGATCACAATTGGTTAAGTGCCTCTATTATCACTGTATTTGCCAGGTATCTCTATTATTACAAATGTTTTTTAATCTGACAAATATATTAATATTTACATTATGATGATAAATATATTAATAGCAATTGTTGTCGTTCATTGCTAGGTATTTGTATGACAAGTTTATTAGTCCAAATGGATTAATAAATAAGTTCTCCTTCATATCCCGACATGTATCACGGGAGGATAATCTAGGAAATGCTATAGCAAAAATACTCTTGAAAGATGAGGAGTACTTCAAGGATAAGATGATTCTTGCACCTTGCAATCTAGGGTGAGATTTCTATTCAAAATATTATTAAATTTACGAGAACAAACTATATTCAATGTTGGGTACAGGAAACATTGGGTGTTACTTGTCATCAATCTTGATGCCGAGGTGATATATTACATGGATCCGTTGAATGGTGAGCCAACTAAACATCAAAATTTAAAAACCAAGTTTGAGAAGTGAGTATAGACTCTTTTAATTTAACATTTATATAAGTATTCTTAGTTATAATAATTACTCATTTGAAGTTAATTTCATTTTGTTAGTGTGTTGCAAATTTATCATGCTAATAGTAATTCTAAAGTGCCTAAAGTCTCCAAGTCAAAGAAAATTTCATGGTAAAAAATTCGGGTATGTCCAAATTAATGTTATTTTTAAACAATTATGTAAAGTAAAAGTAAAATATTTAAATGTTTTTTTGCAGTGTCCCCATCAAATTAATAGCATTGACTGTGGATATTTTGTAATGCGATTTATGAAAGAGGTCATCATAGAAAATGAAATTATGATCCCCGTAAAGGTACGTGATTTTAAATTGTTATTAATTTGTAAATTAATGTAATTTAATTCTAATACAATTGTTGATGTTTTTATATTTGAAGTACTTTCCTGACCACAAATGTCGCACCTACTCTAAGGATAAGTTAATTGAGGTCAAAGAGGATTGGGCTACCTATATGGTGGATGATGTTTTCGGTGAGTTTTTTAAAGCCTACAATATATAGATTATATGATTGTGATTAAATATGTGATATATGATTTTGTGAAAACATATTTTGGTCGTGGTTAAATGCATTTGTAATAATAGAAAAAATATTGATTATGTATTGTACAAATGAAAACTTGCGTATGAAGAATGTAGTAAAATTTTCAAATTCTGAAATTTGTTTTGTCTGGTAGTGTACACAACAGATAGTGGTCCCACTTGGTTTGGTTGGAACAAAAAACTGCCACTGTGAAATTTCTTTGCAAAAAATCTGATACGGTCCCACTTAATTTGGTTTTTTATCCTTTGATTGCAATGACACATGTATTATGCTGTAATGACTTAGTGATAAAACATGTTTGCCTAGAGAAATGTATGCTAGACTGGCCATGAGTTTTGGAAATTGTATGCTGAATTGACATGTTTTTCTTCTTGATTTTGATTTCAAACTTTGCTCTTGATGCACATGTTGAATTTACAAGCTTGATTCAAATTGAGACTTTGGTTTATTGCATGATATTTTGTACTTGGGATGAATGGTTTGTATTGAGAAAATGAATGGATGCTTAGGAAAATGTCATGAGAAATGATGAATATGTTATATCTGAATGCTGCCTTTGAAATGGTGTTGTTTGTACTTCAAGAAATATATGTGAGACTTTGTGATTTTTCTTGGAAAAAAAACTTGGTGTTTGAACATGTGAAATGATGGTTTTGAAACTGAATTTGAAAGATGATTTGTGTGATCTGTATATGAACATGTGAAAATTACAACTTGAGTAAGTGTGAATGTGATGGATTGAATTTGAATGAATTTTAGAATTTGATGGATTGTCCTATGAATTTCATGGAGATGTGGTTTGAATTGAACTTGATTATGAAATTTGAAAACTTTGAATTCTGTTTGGCTTTGTATGGTTTGGAATGTGTTTGGAAAAATGACATAAGGTTGAAATGGAAATATTTTGGATTGTGAATTTGGTTTTGATTGATCTTTGTGAATCTTGTCTTGATTGAAATGATAAATTTGGGACTGTTTGGTTGATGATTTGAATTATTTTTGTTTTTGTTTGAAAAGAAATTTGAAGAGGAATTGAAAGTGAACTTGAGTCATAACATAGAAACTTCATTTGTGATTAAATATGTAGATTGTGATTAAAATTTTTCTTTCAGGTTTTGGTTTTCTGATTATTATTGTACAATACATAATCAATATTTTTTCTATGATACAGGAAAACAAGAAGCAGTTATTTTGCCTAGCTAGCTAGCAAATTGATTATATCTCTGGGTGTAGCAGTGCTTTGGTTCGCGAAGTGGTTACTACTTGATGTTGTTTTATTGTCCTTTTTTTTTTAGATGTTTTTTCTTTAGTTTAGAGAATATGTCTAGCTAAGTGGTTGTACTTTTTGTTTAGAATTTGGTTTGAAGTACTCTTAGCCAAATTAATAACTAGTGGCAAAAGTTTTAGCTTAATTTCATTGAGATCAATGTTGAATATGGTTTGTCAATTTCCATATATATGGTATCACATTTGTTCTCAATTATAGTTGGTTCTATTTCATTTTCAAATATTTTAGTTGGTTAATCATTATTTTTTATGTATTCTAATGTCATAAAATGCAAATGTTATATATATATATATATATACACAAAAAAATATGAATTTGTGTAAAAAAAATAAATAAAAAAAAACTGTGCTACAATAGCGTTTTGAAGAGAGAGTGCTATTAATAAACATACTATAATAGCACTTTTATGCAAAAACGCTATCTAACATGTCCCTTTTTAATAACGCTTTATTTAAAAGTGCTATCAAAATCAAAGCAAAATGTATACTTCTGTAGCGCTTTATAAAAAAATGCTATTAAATAGTGGTACTATAATAGCGCTTTTGAAAAAATGCTATTAATTACCAGTACTATAATAGCGCTTTTAAAGTGCTATAAAAAAAATATTTACAATAGCAGGCTAGTTAATAGCGCTTTTAAGTGCTATCAAAAAGCAAAAAAAACGCTATTAAATAGCTTTTTTGTAGTAGTGTTTTCTCCACCCACGATAGTGATGATTAGAATTTAAGAATCTACGATGACCGAGAAATACATTCTTCTGACCAAACTCCAATCGCGTCCAATATGTTTTATCTTCACAAATAGGACACGCACATTGACCTTTTATGCTATACCCTGATAGATTTCCGTATGCTGGAAAATCATTAATTGTGCCAAACAACATCGCCCTCAAGTTGAAACTTTCTTTCCTATACCCATCATAAACCTCCACACCGTTCTCCCACAAAAACTTTAAATCTTCGATTAAGGGTGCCAAGTATACGTCTATGTCATTCCCTGGTTGTCTAGGCCCAGAAATTAACATAGATAACATCATGTACTTACGCTTCATACATAGCCATGGAGGTAGGTTATAAATCATTATGATCACATGCCAAGTGCTATGTGAGATACTCTGAAGACCGTGTGGGTTCATTCCATCAGTCGATAATGCCAAGCGAAGGTTTCTTGCTTCTTTTCCAAATTCAGGATAATCATCATCAATTTTCATCCACTGTGGTGAATCTGTCGGATGTCTCAACTTTCCATCAATAATTATTTCATCTGCATGCCAAGTCAAGTGTCTTGAATCGGTCTCACTATGAAACATGCGTCTAAATCTCGGAATTATAGGATAATACCATAAGACTTTTGCTGGAGTTAACTTTTCCTTATATCGAGAGACACCGCATTTAGGACACTCATTTAACGATGCATACTCTTTTCGAAACAAAACGCAATCGTTTGGACAGGCATGTATCTTATCATAGCTCATGCCAATAGAGCACAACATCTTTTTGGCCTCATATGTTCGATTGGGAAGAACATTATCGTCTGGAAGCATATCTTTCATAAGGGCCAATAACTCTGTGAAACTTTTATCCGACCATCCATTGCCCGCCTTTAAGTTGTACAACTTTAATACCGCAGACAATCTTGTGAATTTGGTGCAACCATTATATAACGGTTTCTCTGCATCGCTTACCAACCTCTCAAACATTTTGGGACAATCCTTAAGATCTTCTTCAAGTGCTTCTGCAATCTCTTCTACTCGATCAGAATCGTATGTATCTGTGCCATTGTCGTTTGAAGCATAGGTCGTATTATCCCCCGGTTCAACATTCTCGTTAATGTTCTCACCATGCAAATTCCAACATGTATAACTTCTATCAATTCCACTCCTCATTAAATGCGATGCCAACTGAACCGCGTCAACCCGACTCCCAAAACAACAACCCAAGCAAGGACATCTCATTCGACTTGGGTCTTTGGCGTGCGCAATAGTAAACTTAACGAATTCTGATACCCCATTCTCGTACTCTTTCGACAATCGACTTGAAGACATCCATTTCTTATCCATAGTTATACTAATTAAACTAAACAAAAACAAAAATAAAAAATATTTACCTGCAGGGATGTAAACAACTTTTAGACCCATATAGTGTCCAGATAGGTTAGAATTACCAAGACCCCCCTGTACACGTATCATAAAATGAAATATCATTAATTGACCAATTATGAGTCATAACTTGATAAGTGGCAACATGTAATCACAAACAAGCAACATACTTAACAGCAAGCATACTTAAACAAGTAATCATCATATCACAAAGATAATCATCAAAGCAATTATTGAGCAAGATAAACATCTCATGCAAAGACAAATATCATACTTTCTTTGACCATGCAATACAATAACTATCATAACTCCACTTTCATGGCTCTATATATCATAACTCCATCAATACAATAACTATCAATATTACAATAACTATCATACTTTCTTTAATCTAGAATATAGAAACAACAACTAATGAAAATAGAAACAACATGTTCAATATTAGTCATTCAAAACATGTTCAAAAATAAAAGTCTCAAAACTTTATAACTAAGGCCATTACCCATATCAACACTACACACAAAATAAGTCAGAAGTATGCAACTGAATAATACACAAAATGGAAGTATGACGCAGGAACTCCGAACCACCTCAACAACACCTGTACTACGACGACAAAATGGTAGCTAGTGACCAGAATGAAAACAGAACAAAAATCGTACGATGAAAACAAGAATGAAAAGTGTACCTCTTCTTCGTTTCGTCTTCTTCTTCACAAAAGAAATGGCGAATGAACAACGACGGCAATGGCGAACAACGACGGCAATGACGAACAACGACGACAATGGAACGACGACAATGGCGAACAACGACGGAATGGAACGACGACAATGACGAACAACGACGGCAATGGTTTCAGTAGAGAAGAACGATATCGAGGGTTTCAGTAGAGAAGAACGGTCGAGAGAAGAAAATGAAAAGAAATGTCTGAAACTGATTAGAAATTGTTTTATATTTTAATTCATAAATGACTTTAGATGGCGCTTTTAAAAAGCGCTTTCTTAAGTTCCACCTATAACAGCGCTTTTCTCAGAAAGCGCTTTCTAAGGTGGGGAGACTTTAAAACCTATAGCAGCGCTTTTGCAAAAGCGCTGTCTAAAGTGATGCCTATAGCAGCGCTTTACAAAAAGCGCTTTCTAAGGTGACTTTCATTTTGGTCATTTAACAGCGCTTTTAAAAAGCGCTTTCTAAGGTTAACCTTTAGACAGCGCTGTCTAAAGTAATTCCTATAGCAGCGCTTTACAAAAAGCGTTGTGTAAGGTGGCTTCTATTTTGGGAATTTAACAGCGCTTTTAAAAAGCGCTTTCTAAAGGCTGTCTTTTACAGCGCTTTTTTTAAGCGAAATTTTTTAAAGACTTATAGCAGCGCTTTGTCCAAAAAGCGCTGTCTTTTTGGCGTTGTCTTTATTCAATTTTGGCGTAGTGCATGTTTACATAAAAAAAAATCAAGAAATACATGAAAATAAATATAATTAAGTTTTTCATGCTTACATAAAAAAAAAATTCAAGAACTACATGAAAATGAATATAAATAAGTATTTCATATAGCCACACTGCGTAGAACAACGGTCTCATTGGTAAGTCCGGGTCCAAAACCGAATAACACACCCCATTCAAGTCCTTCTCCCGTTGTCTTCAAACCATCTTGCATTGATTTCTTTCTCATTTCATCTAAGATAAACAATACGAGCGCACTTGACATATTTCCAAACTCACTAAGTACTTCCCTAGTGGCCCTCATCTTTTCAGGTTTCAAGGCAAGCTTTCAATATAGTATGAAGGTGAGCAAGTAGGTAGATGAATAAAATGATGACTTCGCGTGATTCATGTAATATTTTATGGCTGCCTGCCTTGTTTGAACTGACCATGTAAGTGTTTCGTGGAAAATAGCCGAATGAGTTTTTCTGAAGACCTTCTTTCTAGGCTTCCAATTTTTCACAATTGAATTAATTCAGTATTTAACATGTGTTGTTAAAATTAGCCACGTAATAATAAATACCAAGTTGCCTAGCCTATAATAAGTTACTTAACGGGAGTCATACGAAGGAGTTTATGGTGGAAAGAGGTTTGAGACAAGGAGACCCGCTTTCTCCGTTTCTCTTTGTTATTGTATCGGAATGATTGAGGGGTACGATTTCCAAATCGGTGGAGAATAAGGATTTTGAGGGTTTTAACTTTAAGGGAGAGTGTTTGGTTGACATTCTTCAATTTGCGGATGATACTTTAATGATTGGAGAAGGTAGTTGAAAGCATATTTGGGCTATAAAATCGATGTTGAAGGGTTTCGAGATTGGGTATTAATTTTCATAAAAGTAAACTTTTTGGAATTAATATTAGCCCTCGATTCATGGAAGTGGCCTCTTTTTTCCTTTCTTGTAGGAGAGAGGATAATCATTTTGTTTTCCTTGGTATCCCTATTGGATTTAATTCAAATGGGATGTCAATTTGGTCGGAGATGATTTCTAAGTTGAATAGGAGGCTAGCTAGTTAGAACAATCGGTTTCTTAGCTTTGGTGGAAGTCTCACTTTGTTAAAATTGGTTCTTTCTAGTTTACCGATTTTCTTGTTCTCTTTCTATAAAGCTCCGAAGAAGGTTGTGAAACTTATAACTAAAATTCAAAGCAATTTTCGTTAGGGAGGGAAGGAGGGGAGTAGAAAGATTTATTGGGTGAGTTGGAAGGATGTTTGCCTTCCTATTGAAAAAAGGGGTCTTGGATTGAGAAGGGTGGATGATTTCAATTTGGCTCTCCTTAATAAGTGGAGATGAAGGACATTAACGGAGTCAAATGCTTTATGGTACAAGATTCTTAAAGTTAGATATGGAGATGTGAATTTGAGAGTAGTAGGTTCCGGGATTGAATGTAGGAGGTTATCACAGTTCTCTTTTTGGTGGAGGGATATCATTGGGTTGGATAAAGGTGTTGCGGAAAATTTATTTGTATCTAATTGTAGGTTTTCTATTGGGAATGGCTACTCTACTTCTTTTTTGTTTGCTTGTTGGTTGGAAGCTATTTGTCTTAAGGATAAATACCCTCGCCTTTTTGAATTGTCTTGTCTTAAAGAGGTGTCGGTTGCTTGCATGGGATGGTGGTGTGGTGAGGATTGGCATTGGGGGGATTTTGGTGTGTCTAATGCTATTGATGAAGCGGTCGTCGATGACTTGCGGTTGTTGTGGGCCGATGTTTAGAATGTTCGGCCTAACTTTAGGGAGCATGATGTGGTTTCTTGGAGGTCTATTCGGTCGGAGGCCTTTACGGTTAGTTCTTTTCACTCTTTTCTTCTTACTCATCGAACCCCTTTTGGTCCTAATAATATTTATGATGAAGCTTTGACGTTGATTTGGAAGATGCATGTCCCTCCTAAAATTAAGGCCTTTGGTTGGAGATGTTTTATAAATAGGATCTAAGGTCTCCCTTAATTTTAGAGGGTGTTGTGATTCGGATAGTGATTTGAGTTGCGTTCTATGTTCACTGGAGGAAGAATCGTTGGATCATTTGTTTCTTCGTTGTAATGTTTCTTTATTGATTTGGAAGGAGGTGGCAGATTGGATCGGTTTTGAGGATTTTGGTGCTAGTAATATTAAAGAGAGTTTCTTGAAATGGAGTTGTTTTTGTAAGAGGAATAAAGTCAAAAAAGGGAGGGAAGGTTGTATTTGGTTGGCTACCGTTTGGTACTTATGGTTGATGAGGAACGGGATTATATTCAGGAATGATACTTGGAATATGTTAGACGCGGTTTGGAACATTAAGTTGTATAGTTGGAGATGGTATTTCATCGGGAAAATTACCGATACCAATTATAGCTTTTATGATTTTATTAGGCTCCCTTTGAATCATTTTCTATAGGCTTAATTGGTTTTGTAATCTTCTTTTTTGGAGAGCTTGGTATCGACTTTCTGTAAGTGGTTTCGAGAACCCATTGTTCTCGGTTTAATGATATTTCTTGCTTATTAAAAAAAACAAACATCTTTAAATATTTCATATGGCGACACTTTGCAAAACAACAATCTCAATCGTAAGTTCTAATCTAAAGCTAAACAACATACCCCACTCATCTCTTTTAGGAAGGGAATCAATGCGCAGACAAGCTTGCTAATGTTGATGTTTCTTTACACAATTTTAATTGGCAGAATGACATTCCTCTAGTGGCTAGACATGTTTTCTATAGGGATATAATTTGATTTCCTAAATTTCATTTTCATTAGTTGAAGGTTTTGCCACAGTCCCTCATTCCTTTGTATCTTTTAGCTCCTTTTATTTATACATCTCATTGATTAAAAAAATAAGTAATAGTTCATGTTGAATTATGAATTCTTATTTTTAGTACATAAGAATAAATAAAATTTGAAAACAATAAATAAAACAAATATATTTAAAGATCTCATATAGTGACACTGTGCAGAATAACACTGTGCAGAATAACACCCCGTTCGAGTCCTTCTCCCATTGTCTTCAATCCATCTTGAGTTGATTTCTTTCTCATTTCATCCAAGATATGGAGTATTCCTTAAGTATTGAAGAAACCTTTTGGAAGGAGAAGTCTAAGGATAAATGGCATTGTGATGGGGATTTGAAGACTAGTTATTTCCATAGATTTGTCAAGATCAAGCAAAAACACTAAGAAAATCTATGTGCTTAAAATTTTTCTTATTGTTACCAATAATCCTAACTTTATTGTTGCACATGTTGTTAATCACTTCATCATTTTTTTTCTTCCATTAATCTTATGCAAGACATCAAGCTTATTGTGGAAACCATCCCTAGCTTGATCTTTGACCAAGTAAATGCTTTGCTCATAACTCCCTCACCTGAAGAGATCACATATGAATACATTGCTATGAACAATCATGGTGCCGTAGATCTTGATGGATTTGGTGCTTACTTCTACCATACCTTTTGGGATATAGTGAGCAAATAAGTCATTGTACCACTCAACTTTTCACTAAAAAATGGATCATCCCCAACATGAATACAAGTACTGTGGTTTTAATCCTAAAATATGAGAATGCCAACACAATCACTCAGTGTAGTGTTATAGCTATGGGAAGCTTCAAATTTAAGATCATTTCCAATATTTTGGTAGACATATTGGCCTCCATCTTCCCTAGCATTATCTTCAAGCACTACTACAAAACGCGCAAACAACAATGTCAGATTTACAACGAATTCATATACACTGTTGTAATAGGTTAAAATTTTCGCGCCTAGTGAGTAGTTGGATTTATAAACAACAATTTAATGTCGGTTGTCTTAAAACACCGTAGTGATAAATGATGTGTAGCAAGTTTCGATTCCTAGCAACTACATTTTTTTTCCATTTTTTAGAGGACATTAAGCGTGTGTCACTTAAGTCCATTATTTAAAAAATAAATTGTAAATAATTTTACAACAGCGAAGTAAACCAACCGTTGTTAGAGGACTTATAAATGTGTGTCACTTAAGTTTATTTTAAAAAAAATTAATTGTAAATGATTTTATAACGGTGAAGTAAACCAACCGTTGTTAGACGACATATTGAAATTCTGGCACAGATATCAGATGTCATACACAGATGTTGAGACACTGATATCCAACACAATGAACAAGACAACAATAATAAGAGTGCAGAAAGTAAAGAACACAACGATATGTTTACCCAGTTCGGATCAACAATCCTACTCTGGGGGCTACCAAGCCAGGGACGAAATCAATATACGATAGTATCAATTCACAGATCATACCGCAACCGCACCCAGTTATAATCTGCTCACTTAATCACTACCCTTCCTATACTTCTACCTAAGACTCACCTAGGTATGAGGCCCTCCTCAAATCCCTCTACAATCACAACCCGTGATTGGTTCCTTTCAGCACAAGTAACAAAACGAAAGTCACACTTTCAAAACACACAATTCTCAATACTTCAAAGCTTATGAGAATTGACACACAAGAAACTCAATGCTTCAAAGCTTATGAGTAACTGACAGAACTTACAACACAAAAACCAGTCCTTATACTGTTGTCAGAATGATACCAGTTAGGCTCACAATTAACACTCGAAAACTCTAACAAAAACACACGTAAGTTCCACACCTAAACTAGGTTTACATCAGCCAATATATAGCAATAAATCTGGACTGGATTGGGCTTCAAATACGCAGCAAAGAAACTTCTCACAAATCTGCAAAATAAACTCCAACAAAATAGGTCTTCAATCTAAAGGTTCCTAATATGTCTCCATAATTAGAAAGCGCTGAAAATCCGAAAACCAACACAAAAACACAACCCAAAAATACTTTGGATGCCACATAGGATAACTAAATATTCACATAATATTCAGTAACAATTAACAGCAACAAAATCTTCCTTTTAAACTGAAATCAGACGCGATGTCCTATGAGCCAGTATGGGACATCTTTATTCGACATGTTGAATGCAGAAAATTAGAACATCTTGCTGCTAGAATAGTTTTAGCAAAATAAATGCCAACCACAAAATCAACGAAATAACACTTATAAATTGTACGGTACTACAATACAACCGGTTTATAAATAAATAAAAAATTGAAAGTTATATAACCACAGTTTTACAATACAACCGCTGTAAATTTTGAAAATTGAATCACGGTTTTTCTTTCTAATCGTGATGAAAAGTGATATGTTTTAGTATATAAGCGAAAGTATCTATCGTTCAATACATCACAACCGTCTCTCTTAAAAGAAAACCCTAACATATTTCACTCTTCTCTCTCATAACATAACCCTAACATACATCTCACTCTTTAAACATACTTCAACCATCAAATACTTCTTCAGATTCGTCTTCACCAATCGTTAACTTGAGATTCGTTCATTAAACTTATGCTTCGATTTCGTTTATGTTTCTTGTTAAAAATGAGTTCTCATTTTTTCATTTGGTGAATGTCCTCATTTTTTCAGATTCGTCTTCACCACCTTAACAAAGCGCATACTTTGGCTATGATACATATGGTTTGTGTAGCTATGAAGAAAAATACAAGAAGTATGAAGCTATAGTGCAAACTTTATTCACCTTGTACTTTTTCTTCATAGCTTCATAAACTAGATGAATTTCATAATTTGTTCGAGATCCACGATTATTTTAAAAAAAATGCATTCTTGAAACATTACATAATATGTTGTGTTATTGTATGTTGTTGTATGTTGTTGTTGTTGTTGATTAATATGTTCTCAATAACTTTTCGTCTTCTTTTTCCCCCCAGTCACTGTTCGTCTTCTTCTCACCTAGTTTCTTCAAGTTTCTATCAAATCCTTAAAATGTCTCAGCAGTCCGGTTGTAGCCATGGAAGCAGATCCTCAAGTCGTTCAAGGTACGTATGCAAGTGTGGTCTCGACGCTCTGTTGATGACGACATGGACCGATTCGAACCCAGACCGCCGTTTCTATGGTTGTGGGATGTATAAGATTCAAGGATAGAAAAAATGCTCTCACTTTACTTGGTTGGATGAGGAGATGGATTCTAGGGAAAAACAAATAATTTATTCACTGGTAAAGAGCTTGAATGAGGAGAAGGAGATGGTTAACACCTACAAAGCCAAGGAGGACGAATTGAAGTTGAAGTTGAAGATCCTGAAGAAACAATTGAAGATTACCTGGATTTTTTTATTTGTAGTGTTCATTGCATTTGTTGTAGCAACAATGACGAAATATGTTATAGTTGATTAGGTTTGTATGTTGACTGACGGTGTAATGGTTGATGTATTGGTTACCTTGGATTCATGTGATGATATTATGGTGTATTGAATATGATACAATTATGTGATATTATGAATATGACACAATTAATATTACTATGATAACTTTATCACAAATGTGAGTTGTAAAAGCGGGATAATATTTGTTAATTCTGCAGAAAATGTAACAACGATTATGTATCATAACCGTTATAATATCTCACGTGCTGTCCAGAAAAAAATAAATATCACAACGGTCTTTTTGAAAACAATTATGATAGGGCGCGCGCTTTCCAGTTTATTACAATGGTTACTGGGTCGTGATTGTAAGTATCATATATACAAGCACACTCTACATAACAACGTCTGAGCCCGCGTGATTATATATCTTTCTCAACCGTTGTTAAATGGGTTTTGTAGTGAATGAACAAAGTGGGCTCATCAAACTTAGATAAATTAAAGATTGCATATGTTTAACTTCTGAGATCACAAAAATCACTCACAAAAAGTATTTTGGGGGCATCCTTTCTTTCAAGGTAGACATCTCTAAATTCTTTAATACGATTGATTGGTCTTTTCTCTTCAAGGTCTTGAAAAGCTTTGGTTTTGACAACACTTTTTACAACTAGTTCAAGATTATCCTTGATCCTACTAAGCTCTCTATACCTATCAATGTTAAAAATAAGGGTTTATTTTCTTGTAGAAGAGGAGTTAGGAAGGGAGACCCCTTATCTCTCCTCTTGTCTTGCATTGCTGAAAATGTTTTGAGTAGAGGGATTACCAACCTCGCCAATGCTGGAAATATCAAGCTTATCAATGCTCATAGAGGATTCAATATTCCAGCTCATTGAATCTATGCAGATGATGTCATGATGTACTACAAATGTACCCTCTCCAACATGCAAGTACTTTCTGATTTATTTGATAAATATGTAAATATTACTTGTCAGCAAATAAATCCTTAAAAATCTACAATTCACTCAGCTTCCATTTCTCACCCTAGATTAGTCCACATCTCAAATCAACTAGGTTTTAACATTGGTAGATTCCCATTCATTTACCTTGGTGTGCCAATTTCAGAGGCAAACCTAGGACTGTAACCTTCAACCTATGGTACACAGAATCAAGGCTAAATTATCAACTTGGAAATTCTCTTTACTCTATATTGTAGGAAGATTGAAACTGGTGAAAAGTGTGTTGCACAATATGTTCATTTACACTATATCTATCTATGCCTGGCTCATATCATTCTAAAAGATCTTGAAAAGCTTTTTAGAAGCTTCATTTGGAGTGACAACCATGAAACTATAAAGTGAGTAACTTGTTCTTGGTTCAAGTTAGATATTCTCATCAAAGATGGTGGCCTAGGTATTCGGTCCCTCATTGCTTTAAATGATGCATCTAGACTAAAATATTGCTGGTATTTCTTCACCTATAAGGATCAACGGGCCTATATGTTTAGACATATAGCTTTCAAAAAGGGGATCATAATCAATCACCACACTAGCGCAAAAACGGTTTTAGACAGCGCTTTTTTAGCCTTTAGACAGCGCTTTAAAGCGCTGTATAAGCCAGCGACGCTATAGGTTTAGACAGCGCTTTTGGTATTACCAAAAGCGCTGTCTAAAGGGGCGTGTATTTAATGAAAAGCGCTGTCTATGGTACCTTTAGACAGCGCTTTTTCACATTATATGGATTACTTTAGACAGCGCTTTCGTCAAAAGCGCTGTCTAAGCCCTACCTTTTTTTGACTTTTTTGGTACACCTTAGACAGCGCTTTCTCCAAAAGCGCTGTCTAAGACCTTCCTTTTTTGACTTTTTTGGTACACCTTAGACAGCGCTTTCTCCAAAAGCGCTGTCTAAGACCTTCCTTTTTTGACTTTTTTAGTACACCTTAGACAGCGCTTTCACCATAAGCGCTGTCTAAGACCTTCCATTTTTGACTTTTTTAGTACACCTTAGACAGCGCTTTCACCATAAGCGCTGTCTAAAGTGGACCTTAGACAGCGCTTTCACCAAAAGCGCTGTCTAAGGTGTACGAAAAATTTTATATAATTTTTTTTTAACCACAATTTTACCAGGTTTTTTCAACCAGAATTTGACCTGTAATTTTCAACCAGCAATTTTTTTCAGAATTGGCAATTCAAACCATTGGCCTTTCTACACCAAAATTATATATCCAAAATTGGCATTTCATACCAATATATATATTTAAAATTACAAACCAAAATTGTATATACACCTATTTATAATTACAAATCATTACATTTTTCTACAAATGCACATTTTACTTATTCACCAAAATTGCATCCAACCAAAGCATTGCTTCCAACCAAAGTTATTGCTTCCAACCAAAGCATTTTTTCTACAATGCACATATTACTTATACACCAAAATTGTATATACACCAAAATTGCATCCAACCAAAACATTGCTTCAATCTACATTATAGGTCCTGAAAACACAAAGATTGTAATTCAAAGTATTAAAATTCAAAGTATATACACCAAAAATTGTAATTCAAAGTATATACACCAAAATTGTAATTCAAAGTTTGTAATTCAAAGTATATACACCAAAATTGCAATTCAAAGTATATACACCAAAATTGTAATTCAAAGTATATACACCAAAATTGCATCCAAAATTGTAATTCAAAGTATATACACCAAAATTGCAATTCAAAGTATATACACCAAAATTGCATCCAACCAAAGCATTACTCCAACCAAAGTTACACATATTAAAATTCTCATCAATTAAAGTAAGAGTATAATATTATACCTTAAGTTTGTAAAATTCCGAGCTCCATAATGTATTGACACCACTCCTCTTTGATTTCATCCAATAGAGCCTTTGTGTAAGTAGCACTCCTGAATTCTTCAAAATACTACATAATAATATAACATATAGTTTGATTTAGTTTTAACTATTTCATTAGACAATATGAGAGATATGTGTTAAAATAACTCATAAGTTAGAAATACATACATCGGGTGGAATCTCCATTCGATCCAACGAAATAGTGTCTCTCATAAATCTCAACATGAAATAGCCGCAATCTATTTGATTGCGTTGCCGAGGACACTACAAATGAAAATAAAATATGGATAAATTCTAAGTTTTATCAAGTAAGCATCACTAATATAATAAAACATGTGATAATTAATATACCTTCACATAATTCCATGTAATGGTGTGGTCGATTCCCCGATGTTCTAGGAATGCTTGTATAGTGCTAATAAAATATAAATGAATATTTAGAACAATTCACATAAATAAATAAATATACACATTTCTATTTAGAACAATTTCACTTACGTGTCAATACAGTCCTTCATATCCGGGTATGTGGTCCAATCATTTCCTAAGGAATCCAGATAATACACTACTCCGCGGATAGGATTGATTGCAACCAACAACCAATGTCCACTGTAAGATTAAACAAGTGTTAGATAGAAACTTTCTACACGAAGTCAAAATACAAAAAAAAATATAATAGATGAATTTAGAATGAAAATCTAACCCAGTATTAAACGGTAAAAAGTACAACTTTTCCGTTTCTTGGTTGTCCATAAAGACGTTGCGTATATACGCATGGACCTCATTTGGTTTCGTCAATATTTCGGTTAAGTTGACAGCGCTGGGGCATAAGAATGCAAATCTTTGCTCCAATCCCCGGGGGCGCATAAAACTGTCATACAGAAACCTGAAATAAAAACATCATTAACATTAGAATATTCAATTGAAAAATAAAGTAAATAAGTTGTTCAATTACCAAAGTAGATCGGATATACCTCAAGTATATATTGACAACAGTGACGCCCAATTCTGTATGTTGGAAAACTTACTCGAAGTCTTCATTACCAACATTCTGGTCAAATTCAAAGCCATACAAATTCAAGTATATAACAAATTTTACCTCTTTCACTAACATCTCTTTCTTTTCTTGGTTGGAATATGAATTACTTGTTTCTTATCAATGCGGACGGATGAATGGATCCAAATTCCCTCGTTATGGTCATTTCTGATATATGACCCATCCGCTATAAGATCCTCATCTTGATCATTTCTATTCAACCCATTCTCAACATCAATATCACATTGATCTACACCGCTATCACATTGATCTACACCGCTATCATCAATCACTTTGTTAGATAGAAGCACTATAGACCATTTCATACTCGTCGGGTCAGTGACATAGAACACTTGTCTAGCTTGCGATGCTAGAATAAAAGGCTCATCTTTGTACCCCACCCTATTAAGATCCACTTGCAAAAATCCAGACTTATCCATTCGTATGCCACTACTATTTACCCACTTGCAACCAAAGATTGGAATCTGAAACTTCTCGTAATCAAACACCCAAATGTGCTCAATAACTCCAAAATATGACAGATTTGCATATTTGGGGTTTAAGTCCTTCATACTTGATATGTGCATTGCTTCAGCTAGGACGGTGACACCACTATTTTGCATAGTACTTTTATCGTCTTGTTCTTTGGTATAAAATGTGTATCCATTAATTGCGTATGCGCTATGAGAATACACATGCAAAGTTGGACCATATGCCAAACATCTCAACCTTTCTGTTACTAAAGCAGGATCTGAAGAGCGCTTCAAATAAATATGATCCTTTAACCATTGTATGAAACTTTGATTGTGCTCTCGTACTATCCAATTTTCATTTCTGTTCTGATTTAACCTTCGGAGTACATCCTTGTGCATCTCAACATATGGCTCAACCTCATTATCATTGTGCAGAACATACAAATGCACTTGATCCCGTTCATCCCTTGATACTGTCACAATTTTATTTCCAATTAATTTTTTACCATCCTTTTTTTCGAAAATATGAGCTTTGGGGAGTCCAATCGATTGAACATTGGACAAATATTCAGTACAAAACTCAACCGCTTCTTCAACAATGTATCGTTCAACAATACACCCCTCTGGTCGACTTCGGCTTTTCACGTACCCTTTTAATATTTTCATATAACGTTCAGCAGGGTACATCCATCTCATATAAGCTGGTCCACACATCTGTGTCTCTTTCACAAGATGAACAACAAGATGTACCATTATGTCAAAAAAAGAGGGAGGAAAATACATTTCAAGCTCACACAAGGTAATAACTATCTGTTTTTGTAGTGTTGGTAAGATATCGGGATCGATTACCTTACTACAAATTGACCTAAAGAAAAAACACAAATTAGTTATGGCGCTTCTTACTTTCACTGGCAAAATAGAACGTATACCTATTGGTAGAAAGTGTTCCATTATAACATGGCAGTCGTGTGTCTTTAAACTCTTCAACGTGAGATCTTTCATAGACACAAGTCTTCTGACATCTGAAGAGTATCCTTCTGGAACTTTAACTTCACTCAGAAACTTACACAATATTTTCTTCTCCTTTCTAGACAGAGTAAAAGCAGCAGGTGGTAGATATGTCCATCTTCCTTTCTTCACGGGTGCTAATTCAGTTCTAATCCCCATCGCTTCCAAGTCTTTTCTTGCTTTAAGGCCATCCTTAGTCTTTCCTTTTATATTGAGTAACGTACCAATAACACTTTCAAATACATTTTTCTCAATATGCATAACATCGAGAAAATGTCTCACGTACAAAGACTTCCAATATGGCAATTCAAAAAATATCGACCTCTTTTTCCACCCACCTTTGACAACCTTATGTGCAAAAGGTTTGCCAAACTCAGTACGCATATCTTTCACCTTTTTAAAAACTTGGTCACCTGACAACATAGGTGGAGCTCTACCTTCTTCGGTGTCTCCATTGAATTCTTGACTCCACCCACGGTAGTGATGTTTGGCATTTAAGAATCTATGATGACCGAGAAAGACATTCTTATGACCAAAGTCCAATCGCTTCGAAACTGTTTTATCTTCACAAATAGGACACGCTTTTTCACCTTTTATGCTGTACCCTGATAGATTCCCGTAAGCTGGAAAATCATTAATTGTGCCAAACAACATCGCCCTCAAATTGAAAATTTCTTTCCTATATCCATCATAAACCTCCACACCGTTCTCCCACAATATCTTTAAATCTTCGATCAAAGATGTCAAGTATACGTCTATGTCATTCCCTGGTTGTTTAGGCCCAGAGATTAACATAGATAACATCATGTACTTACGCTTCATGCATAGCGACGGAGGTAGGTTATAAATCATAAGAATCACAGGCCATGTGGTATGTGAGATACTTTGAAGACCATGCGGGTTCATTCCATCAGTAGATAATGCCAGACGAAGGTTTCTTGCTTCTTCCCCAAAGTCAGGATAATCATTATCAATTTTCGACCACTGTGGTGAATCAGCCGGATGTCGCAACTTTCCATCAATAATTCTTTCATCTGCATGCCAAGTCAGGTGTCTTGCATCGGTTTCACTACGAAACATGCGCCTAAATCTCGGTATTATAGGAAAATACCATAAGACCTTGGCTGGAGACAATTTTTTCTTATATCGAGACAAACCGCATTTAGGGCACTCAGTTAACGATGCATATTCCTTTCGAAACAAAACGCAATCGTTTGGACAAGCATGTATTTTATCATAGCTCATGCCAATAGAGCACAACATTTTTTTGGCCTCATAGGTTCGATTGGGAAGAACATTATCTTCCGGTAGCATTTCTCTCAAAAGGGCCAACAACTCTGTGAAACTTTTATCCGACCATCCATTGCCCGCCTTTAAGTTGTACAACTTCAATACCGCAGACAGTCTTGTGAATTTAGTGCAACCTTGATAGAGCGGTTTCTCTGCATCGCTTACCAACTCTCAAACATTTCGGGACAATCATGAAGATCTTCTACAACTGCTTCTGCAATCTCTTCGACTCGATCACAATCGTATGTTTCCGTGTCTTTGTCATCTGAAGCATAGGTTGTATTACTTTTCCTCATCGGTTCAACATTCTCGTTAATTTTCTCACCATGATGTATCCAACACTTATAACTTCGATCAATTCCATTCATCAGTAAATGCGATTTCAACCCATCTGCGTCAACCCTACCAACATAACAACAACCCAAGCAAGGACATTTTATTCGATTGAGCTCTTCAGCGTCAGCGTGTTGAACAACAAACTTAACGAAATCCAATACCCCATTCTCGTACTCTTTGGACAATCGATCGGCATCCATCCATTTTTTATCCATGGTTTTCCTACTTATTAATCCTAACAGTTAGAAAGAATTTAACATTAGCATAACAAGTCCAAACTAAGAAATTCAAAGCAATTAACTTCATTAACAAAATTGCTTTGAATTTCGGTTCTTTAGAACAACAACCTCAAGAATTTACATTATTAACATTAACACTAACACTAACACTAACACTAACACTAACCTAACACTAACACTAACACTAACCTAAACTAAACTAAACTAAACAAACACATTATATAGCAATAGTTAACAATGTAGAAAAATGTTAACAAGAACAAACTATAATAGATGTTCTAAACTAACACTAACACTAACACTAACACTAACCTAACACTAACACTAACCTAAACTAAACTAAACAAACACATTATATAGCAATAGTTAACAATGTAGAAAAATGTTAACAAGAACAAACTAAACTAACACATTATATTGATTCTATTCCTATATCACCAAAAATGAAGTTAGCACATATTTTATTCTTATATCCAACAACAGTCCAACATTAGCAACAACATTAACAACATTAGCAACATTATCAACATTAGCAACAGTCCAACATTAGCAACAACATAAACAACATTATTATCAACATCAACAACAACATTATTATCAACATCAACAACAACATTATCAACATTATCAGCAACATTATCAACTGAAACTCTGAAACTCTGAAACTTCCAAACTGAAACTCTGAAACGTGTAAAATGTGTAATACTCTGAAACGTGTAAAATGTGTAATACATCAACAACAACATTATTATCAACATCAACAACAACATTATCAACAGCAACATTATCAGCATACCTTATAAAATGTGTAATAATCTGAAACTCTTAAACTTCCAAACTGAGTGACGAAAACGCGAAATGAGAGAGGAACAGACGGTCACGGTGGAGTAAAGGTCGTCGGAGTCGCGAAATGAGGGAGGAACGGTGGACGACGGCGCGGTGGACGACGGCAAGGGTTTAGCTCAGGTTCGCAAGTATCCGTTCGCAACAGGGGAGGGAGAAGAAAGAGCGCAAAACTGAAAATGAAAACTGAGTATATTCATATATTTTAATTTTATTAGACCTTAGACAGCGCTTTTAAACAAAGCGCTTTCTAAGGTGGCCCTTAGACAGCGCTTTAAAAGCGCTTTCTAAGATTGGCCTTAGACAGCGCTTTTGTTTTTATTTTTTTAAATATTTAAGACCTTAGACAGCGTTTTCCTTAAAAGCGCTGTCTAAGGTCTTACATTTTTTTTTTAAATTTAAAAGGCCTTAGACAGCGCTTTTAAGGAAAGCGCTGTCTAATATTTTCCATTAAATTTTTTTAAAAATTTAGAAGGCCTTAGACAGCGCTTTTCACTAAAGCGCTGTCTAAGGTCTTATATTTTTTTGCGCTTTTCCTTTATTAAATTAATAGATTCCGTGTTTTTGACCTATAGCAGCGCTTTTGTAATAAAGCGCTGTCTAAGGTGAGATGTTATAAGTCCTTTTTGTTGTAGTGCCATATGGTGTGGTATCAAATCCAAAGCCAAAATTTTGATTGATAACTCTTGCTGAATTGTTGGCAAAGGGAATTATGTGAAATTTTGAGACCATGACTGATGTCACACTGTACTAAACCAGGTTAATATTTCCCCTGATAGACTCTCTAACCTTTAACACAAGGTTCAAGACTTTGTTGTAGATCAACAACGAATTATTCCTTCAAAACTTCAATTGAAATTCTTTACTCTGATTCCTTTTTTTGCAGTCCATTCTTCTGCCTCAAAGTGACAACTTTCTTCCACGTGTTAGCTATCTTGAAGGAAGCATACCAGTTCTAAAGATTCTCTAATAGCTTCATTATTGGGACAAGCTGGTTTGGCATAATTTAGTGCCACCATCGAAATTTTTAATGGTATGGTGACTACTGCACAATAAGGTCCCCACAGATGAAAATATCATGCTTAGAGGTTGCAACATATCTTCTTTGTGTAACTTATGCTGCAAGAATATTGATAGATGTATTCACTTTTTTTCTCAAATACTCATTTGCTTTGAAAATATGAAACTAGTTAGAATCTATTATGCAAATGAATAACAACTTAACCTCTTTCATGGACGTGTTGAAAACTACCAATAGATGTCGGAATTCTCAGTGTAAGCTCTTGGTTTCTGCAACTATCATTAATATTTTCAACATCATCTAGAACAATCAGAACCAACTAAAAGTTTTATAATACATGTTAAATTGTAATTCCTAGCGTCTAAGTGTCGAAGTCGAAGCCAAGAGTGTCGAAGTCGAAGTACTGAAGCATTGTGTCGAAACAGGTTGTTTCATCACAGATTTGTTTCTAGATTAGATTTGATATGATTTAGATTAGATTTGATATTTTTGGGTCTTTAGTATTTTGGGCCTTTGTAATTCTAAATCTATAAATACCTGTACTTTGTAATAGAATGTAGAAGCAGAACAAGCAGTGAAGATTATCACAGTGCTAGTGTTTTGTATATTCACAGTTGCAAGATTGCAAGTGAAATAAATTTATGAAATCCCACAGTTCGTGGGTAACATTCTCTTCTCCAAATATTTCTCTTCTCTCGTTTTCTTTCTTACTGTTCGTTCTGAATATTGTTCATTGTCATTGGGTAAGTTGTGGGTTGTTGAACAATCTTGAAATCAAGATTGTAGAGGAATCACCATAGTTTGAGGTGAAATTTCAACATTTGGTATTTAGAGCTCCGGTTGCGATTCAAGGGAGAAAATCGTGATGGCTATGAATCATTCAAATGAGCACTTTCCGGCTACCCTACCAATTCTCAAGAAAGATAATTATGAGAATTAGTGCAAGCAGATCAAGGTGGTTTTCTGTTATCAAGATCTTTGGGATCTTGTGAAGGAAGGAGTAACACCGCTCGGGGAGAACACGACAGATCAAGAAAAGGCTGCACACAAAGAGTTGAAGAAGAAAGATTATAAAGCGCTCTTTATAATCCATCAATGTGTTGATCCAGATAACTTTGAAAAAGTTAGTGATGCAGAGTCAGCGAAGGAAGCATGGGAGATTCTTGAAAAGTCGTTTGGAGGCGCAGAGAAGGTGAAAGAGGTGAGGTTACAAACTCACAAGAGAACCTATGAGTTGCTTCAGATGGAAGACAACGAAAGTATTACAGATTTCTTCACTAGAGTTACAAAACTGGTGAATCAAATAAAAGTATGTGGAGAGGTGTTGACATCAAGACCAGTTGTTTCAAAGATCTTGAGGTCATTGGCTCCAAAATTCGACCACGTGGTAGTAGCCATAGAAGAGACGAAAAACTTGTCAGCATTGACAAAAGAAGAGCTTCACGGGACACTTGAGTCTCATGAACAAGGATGGCCGAGAGAGCTGCAGGAAAGTTGAAGAGTGATATGGCTTTGCAGACGCAGTCAGAAAAGGAAAGGAAAGGCAAAGTAAACGTGAACGACAACAAAGGTAGTGGAGGCAATAATTCGACTCAGAAGAAACCTTGGAACCAAGGAAACCAAAGAGATGGTGTTGCAGGTAGAGGAAGAGGTGGTGGTCGAAAGCCAGACAGAAGTCACATTCAATGTTTCAAATGTTAAAAGTATGGTCACTATGTTAGTGATTGTCCAGAAAGGAAGAAAAATCAAGAAACTGATGCAAAGCTGGCGAAACATGAAGAAGAAGAGACGTTGCTGATGGTCACAAGGAAAGATGAAGAAAGATTCCAAGATCAATGGTGCTTGGACTCAGGATGCTCATCACACATGACTGGAAGGAAAGATTGGTTTGTCAACATGAAGCCCTCATCGAAGCACACAATGAAGTTTGCAAATGACAACACTCTAGCAGCTGAAGGTGTTAGTGATGTTCTGATTATGAGGAAAGATGGCAAAAGATCAACAATTTCTAATGTGTTGTACATACCAGGCATGAAGAGTAATTTGCTCAGCATAGGGCAACTTGTTGAAAAGAACTACAAGGTAGTTGTCGAAGACAAGATGGTGAGAGTTCTCGACGCAGGTGGTAGGTTGATCTTGAAGGCTCCAATGTCTCAGAATAGGACCTTCAAGATTGAACTCAAGGTGATGGAGCACAAGTGTAGCAACGACAGCCAGCAGAGATGAGTGGTTATGGCATTTTCGACTAGACCATCTCAACTTCAATGACATCAGAGAGCTGAAGAGAAGAAATATGGTTTCAGGATTACCAGAAATCGACATTCCAAGTGAAGTCTGTAAAGAGTGTCTTCAGTCGAAACAACACAAGAATAGCTTCAGCAAGGATGCAGGAAGGAAGTCGAAGGCAATTCTGGAAGTCATATACTCTGTGTATGTGGTTCAATCCAGGTGGATTCGATTGGTGGCAACATATACTTTGTCACGTTCATAGATGATTACAGTCGAAAGTTGTGGACTTACCTCATCAAGAAGAAAAGTGATGTGATCGAGGTATTTTCCAGATTCAAATCTATGGTCGAAAGACGGAGTGGTCGAAAGCTGAAAATTCTGAGGACAGATGGTGATGGAGAGTATGTGTCGAAAGCGTTCGATGCATTATGTGAAAAAGTAGGGATTGTGCATGAGGTGGTGCCACCCTACATACCACAGCAAAATGGAGTTGCAGAACAAAAGAACAGAACCATCATGAATATGGTGAGAAGTATGTTGAATGGAAAGCATTTACCCAAAGAATTATGGGGAAAAGCGGTTTCGACAGCAACATATATTTTGAACAGATGTCCGACGAAGAAGCTTGAAGGAATCACACCAGAGGAATGTTGGTCTGGTGTCAAGCCTAGCCTCAGCCACCTGAAGGTGTTTGGATCGATAGCACATAGACATGTGCCAGATCAGTTGAGAAGGAAGCTTGATGACAAGTCAAATCAGATGATCTTGATAGGATATCATTCGACTGGAGGTTAAAAGTTGTTCGACCCAGTGAATAAGCAGGTAGTGATGAGCAGGGACGTGATCATAGATGAGCTTAAAGAATGGGATTGGACTGAGAATGCCAAGAAGGATTCAGTGAGAATCTCTTGTGAAGAACCTGCCACTGAAGTCGAAAGAGAAGTTCGACAGGAACCAGTTGCAGATGAAGCAGGTTCAAGCAGACCTTGACGAACAAAACACATGCCTGCAAGGTTGCAAGAATGTGTAGTTACATTAGATGATGTGATCGATGAAGAGGGTGAGCTGGTACATTATACTTTCTACGCAGATGTCGAACCCGTCAATGCAACTATGGTATTGAAAGATTTGAAGTGGGTGAAAGCAATGAATGAAGAGTTAGAGTCCATCGAAGTCAACAACACCTGGTCACTTGTCGAATTGCCTCAAGGCAAGAAGGCAATTGATGTGAAGTGGGTTTACAAAGTGAAAGTGAATCCCAGAGGAGAAGTAACTCGACATAAGGCGAGACTTATGGCGAAAGGATTTCTTCAGAAGGAAGGAATCGACTTCGATGAAGTGTTCGCACCTGTTGCTAGGATCGAAACAATCAGGTTGGTTGTTGGTCTAGCATATATGAACAATTGGCACACATGTCAGATGGACGTGAAGTGTGCATTCCTTAATGGCCCCCTAGATAAAGAAGTTTATGTCGCACAACCAGCTGGGTATGTGAAACGAGGCGAAGAAGGAAAGGTGTACAGCTGCATAAAGCTCTGTATGGACTTAAGCAAGCTCCAAGAGCTTGGAATAAGAAAATCGACAGCTTCTTAAGGGAAAAGGAATTTATGAAGTGTAGACTGAGCATGGAGTGTATGTAAGGAGAAGCAATAATGAGTTGCTTATACTATGCCTCTATGTCGATGATTTGCTGATAACAGGTAGTTGCAAGAAGGAGATCAAAGATTTCAAACATGACCTAAGTGAGGAGTTTGAAATGTCAGACTTGGGAAATCTCTCATATTTCCTTGGCATCGAATTCTACAAGACTAGTAGAGGTTTGATGATGCACCAAAGAAGATATGCAGGCGAAATACTCAAGAGATTTGAGATGCAAGATTGCAACCCAACTTCGACTCCAGCTAAGACCAGACTGCAACTGTCGAAGGATTCAGATGAAGATGATGTCGACCCAACCCAATACAGAAGACTTATTGGGTCACTTAGATACCTTTGTCACACAAGACCTGACTTAGCATACAGTGTGGGTATGGTAAGTAGATTCATGTAGAAGCCAAAGGTATCACACCTAACAGCGACGAAGAGGATACTGAGGTATCCGAAAGGGACTCTCGACTATGGAATTTTGTTTCCTGCAGCTGATGAAGGGAAAGAATGCAAGTTAGTGGGATACACCGACTCTAGCTGATGTAGTGATGCTGAGGATAAAAAATCCACAGTTGGATATGTGTTTATGTTAGGTGGTGCACCAGTTGCTTGAAGTTCGAGAAAGGAGCCAGTAGTGGCATTGTCATGATGTGAAGTAGAATATATAGCTGCTTCTCTTTGTGCATGTCAAGCAACTTGGATGGTGAACTTGGTCGAAGAGATTACAGGGAAGAGTCATGGAGCAATTACCATGAAGATCGACACCATGTCAGCTATCAACTTGGCGAAGAATCCAATAGCTCATGGTCGAAGTAAGCACATCAAAATAAGGTTCCATTATCTTCGAGAGCAGGTAGCAGAAGGGAAGATGAATTTGGAACACTGCAGAACTGAGAATCAGATTGCAGATATCATGACGAAGGGAGTGCAGGTCGAAGCCTTCAAAAGACTAAGAGCCATGATGATTGTAGACAGCTTAGACACATTGAATTAGGTGGTGTGTTAAATTGTAATTCCTAGTCTAAGTGTCGAAGTCGAAGCCAAAAGTGTCGAAGTCGAAGTGCTGAAGCAGTGTGTTGAAACAGGTTGTTTCACCACAGATTTGTTTCTAGATTAGATTTGATATGATTTAGATTAGATTTGATATTTTTGGGCCTTTAGTGTTTTAGGCCTTTGTAATTCTAAATCTATAAATACCTGTACTTTGTAATAGAATGTAGAAGCAGAACAAGCAGTGAAAATTATCACTGTGCTAGTGTTTTGTATATTCACAGTTGCAAGATTGCAAGTGAAATAAATTTCTGAAATCCCACAGTTCGTGGGAAACATTCTCTTCTCCAAATATTTCTCTTCTCTCGTTTTCTTTCTTGCTGTTAATTCTGAATATTATTCATTGTCATTGCGTAAGTTGTGGGTTGTTGAACAATCTTGAAATCAAGATTGTAGAGGAATCACCATAGTTTGAGGTGAAATTCCAACAATACAAAACCAGTTTGGAGTTCTACAATATCTTGGGTTAAGGCTAATGTACATTTCTTTGGAAACCAAACTTATCTTACCTCTGGTCCCTCTATGGCAGACTTCAAAGTCATGAAGGCTTTCAAGGTCCTTATCCATCATCCTAAGGCGCCAAACATTACTAAGATGTTTTGGATTCCTGATATATTTTACTAGGTTAAAGCTAATATAGATGGAGCTTCCCATGGTAATTCTGGCCATGCAGCTTGTGGAAGCGTGTTTAGAAATAATGTTGGGAACCGGTTCTCTTTCCTTTTCCCTTGTTCACATGATTGCCTTTGTGGTGGAGTTAAATGGCATGATGTATTGTACGCTATTGAAACAACCTCCTAAAAAGGTTGGCAAAAGTTTTGGATCCAATGTGAATCTATGCTTGTTTTTCTTTCCTTTTGAAAGCCTCTGGCAATTCCTTAGAGGTTAAGAAACTGGTGGAATGACTTTTTTCTTAGAACAAAAAGTATGAGCTTCCTCATTATTCATGTCTTTTAGGAAGAGAATCAACGCTTCGACAATCTTATTAACGCTGACGTTTCTTTACACAATATTAATTGGCGAAATGAAATGTTTACTATAGGGATATAATTTGGCTTCTTAATTTTTCGTTTTCATTAGTTGAGAGTTTTGCCATAGTCCCCAATTATTTTGTATCTTTTGTCTCCTTTTATTTATACATCTCATTGATTAAAGGGTTAATTATACGATACCCCCTGTCATTAGGCGAGATTTGATTTTGCCCCCCTTAAGTTTTTTTTTATGAACGCCCTCGCATAAAACCAAAAATAAATTTTTACCACACCCTATCCCTTGTTTGGGTGACTGTGTATTCTCCAATTGGCTATGTGGCATTTATCTTGATTACATGGCACAGATGTGGCATTTATCTATTAATTTAATTTTAATTTATTTTCGTATAAATATTATATTCTTAAATTGTTATTTTAAAAATTAAATTTTTTGAGCCAAGATCACACATAAGCCCATAGCTAGCAGCAACTCATTTACTTAGTTTGTTTTAACTCATTTAGACACTTGTGTGTTTAGTATATATACACTTGCATTTTATTTTAAACTTTCAATGTGGGACTTCTTTATATCATTGCAGCCGCAACTCCACAAGGTGCAGCACTTAAGCTTCTGTCAGTCATCCACAACCACCTGCGGATAACAACACATGAAGGAACACACAATCATCAACTACCATCTGTTGCTATGCCGATGGCGTCGATCATTATAAAACGCTGATACAAAGTAGAAATAGCCACTAAATACTTACATATATAAGAGTGAGATACCTCCAATCTAACAATATTGATTTTTATCAAGTTTGTTTGCAGATGAGTTAATTATATTTTACCAATTGGTAATATTAATTTTACTTTGTCTCGTCACCTTGTTCTTTTCATTTTGAATATGTTGGTATATAAGAATTAAGGACTGTTACATTAATCCATGATCTTTGATGGTAATGGCTAGTCGCAGTTGTAACAAAGGCCATGTTTCCCGGAAACGATTCATCCTTGGAAAGTTTGTGGAAACAGTTTTGGTGATATTTGTTCTTGAAAACATTTCATCCTTACAAATTTTGAATTTGGACTAAACTTTGATCTTAACTAATAATTTTTCTTGAAATAATCTTAGCTAAAGAAAAAAGCATATGGAAATATAACAAAATGAACTCACACACACAAACACTAAGGCCTGATTAGATAAATTCTAGAAAGGAAATTAAGCTGAATCTCAATATTCTATAAAATGCCAAGTCATCAGAAAAAAAAATGACAAAAAAGTAGTTTAATTATATATATATATATATATATATATATATATATATATATATATATATATATATATATATATATATATATATATATGTATATGTATATAGATCACATATAAAGAGCAGTATTAAACATTGAAACAAGTGAGAGGAGGGAACATCTAGTTGCAATAAACATACAATAAATTCAGGTCATTTTTATAACACAAATTCATAAAATTCAAATAAGCTAACCATTGGTAAGAAACTTACTTTCAACAGACCCCAACCAAGCTTTCTACGCAAACATTTGCATGAGAGAACCAAGCTTTAAGTATATGATTGTTCACCTCCTATTGTTCATCACGATATCCAGAGCCGTCTCAATTTTTTCGGAGGCTCTGTGTAGATTAATACTAGTTTAATTATGTAAAACAAATTGAGGCCCTATCTAACCACATTTTAACCACTATAAACATTTTATGAGGCCCTATAAAATTACGAGTTAACTTTAACAAATTTGAGGCCCTGTGCGGTAGCCCGCCTTGCACGCCCTCAAAGACGGCCCTGACGATATCTCCAGTGTCCAGCAAGAATGTTATTTTAGATTTGAAATATGTAGCTCATGTTTCAGACTTCAGAACAACCAAGTTTCTAAACCCTTAGTTTCTAAACTATTATTGTTGTTCTTCTAAATTTTTCAATTTTTGAATTAATAACATATGATGTTAGTCCTTAACCTTTTAATTTCAACAAGACCTGCAGTATATGTTCTAAACCAACTTGGCAAGATTAATTTCTAGAGAAGATTCATATCGAACCTAAGCGGAAAAATGCAGGCATTTTCACCATTACTTCGATCCAACAAAGATGGGTTTGACTGGGGGCAAGATCAGCAGGAAGCATTCGACAAGATCAAGGAATACCTGAGTCATCCTCCAATTCTTTCACCGCCTTGTAGGAATAGGAGTATGAGATTGTACATAGCTGCGTCAGATAAAACCTTAGGGAGCATGTTGGCTCAAGAGGATGAGAATGACGTCGAAAAGGCCATTTATTACCTTAGTAGAGTTTTAAATGATGCATAAACTAGGTATAGCATGATAGAAAAATTATGCTTGTGCTTGTATTTTTCTTGTACAAAATTAAAACAATATATAAAGCTAGTTGATGTTTATGTTTCGTCTCATTTTGATGTTATTAAACATATGTTGTCTAAACCTATCTTGCATAGTTGAATTGGTAAATGGGCACTAGCATTAACTGAGTACTCTTTAACGTATAAGCCTCTAAAGGCAGTTAAAGGACAAGTGGTAGCAGACTTTATAGTCGACCACTCCATAAATGAAATCACTTTGAATTACGTCGAATTGGAACCTTGGAAGTTATACTTTGATGGCTCCAACCACAAAGATGGCACATGCGTAGGTGTGCTAATTATTTCTCCTGATAAAATTCCAACAAAATTCAAGTACAGGGTCGAAGGTGTTTGTTCCAACAACGAGGCTGAGTATGAAGCCTTAATAGTTGGACTTGAAATTTTGTTAGAATTGGAGGCAACTCGAGTCGAAATAATGGGAGACTCAGAGTTGGTCATAAAACAAATTACAAAGGAGTACAAATGTGTTAAGGAAAATCTTATCATGTACTTCGTAATAGCCAACAGACTACTGAAGAAATTCGAAATGGTAAGTATTCGACACATACCTCGACTAGAGAATCAAGTGGCCAACGACTTGGCTCAGATTGCTTATGGGTATAAGGTTTAGAAGGAAAATTTACAAGAGGCAATCGAAGCTAGAGGTAAAGTCGTATCTGTTAGATTATGCCCATCAGATCTAGAAGTGACGAAGCTTGGATACGCTGATGAAGAAAATTTTGTGATTTTTGCAATAGACGGCTTGACAGACAAAGATTGGAGGAAGCCTATAGTTAAATACTTGCAGAATCCAACAGCGTCCACATAGCGAAAGGTCAGGTATCAAGCTTTAAGTTATGTCCTTCTAGGTAATGAGTTATTTAAAAAGACCCCTGAGGGAGTCTTACTTGAATGCCTTAGTGAATCAGAGGTGTATCTTGCCCTTTTGACTGTCCATAGTGGGGCATGTGGGGCACATCAAGTAGGCCATAAGATGAAGTGGCTATTGTTTCGACAAGGCATGTATTGGCCTACTATGCTAAAAGATTGCATCGAATTCGCTAAGGGCTGCCAGGAATGTCAAATTCATGTTGGCATACAGCATATCCCTGCAAGTGAGCTACATTCCATAGTCAAACCATGGCCTTTTAGAGGCTGGGCTTTGGACTTAATCGGAGAGATTCAACTTGCATCCTCCAAGAATCAGAGATACATTTTGGTAGGAATTGACTACTTTACAAAGTGGATCGAAGCGATACCATTTCCAAATGTCAATCAAGAAGATGTGATTGAATTCATTAAAAAATACATCATTTATAGGTTTGGAATCCCAGAAACGATCACAAGAGATCAAGGATCAGTCTTTACTGGTTGAAAGATGCAGGAGTATGCTAGAGAGATGAGTTTCAAACTCTTAACCTCTACACCTTATTATGCTCAGGCTAATGGTCAGGTCGAAGCGGCTAATAAAGTGGTGATTGGGTTGATCAAAAAACATGTGGAGAAAATGCCCAGAGATTGGCATAAGACCTTGGATCAGATCCTGTGGGCATGTCGAACTTCTCCCAAAGAGGCAACTAACAGTACTCCATTTCGACTAACCTTTTGTCATGATGCAGTTTTACCTGTTGAGATCTATCTCTAGTCGATAAGGATTCAGAGACATCATGAAATTCCTTCTGAGCGTTATTGGAATATGATGTTAGATGAGTTGGTAGATTTGGACGAAGAAAGACTTAAAGCTTTAGAACTTTTGAAGAGACAAAAGAAAAGAGTAGAAAAGTCTTACAATAAAAAGGTTAAGGGTAAGACCTTTTCGCCTGGAGATTTAGTTTGGAACGTAATTCTGCCTATGTATCGAAAGGTTAGAGCCTTGGGTAAATGGTCCCCAAAATGGGAAGGTCTGTTTCAAATTACGCAAGTATTTTCTAATGGAGCCTATGAAGTGAAAGAATTAAATGAGGATAAAAGAATCTTGAAAGTACATGGCAAGTATTTGAAAAAATATAAACCAGCACTTCAAGAAGTTAAAATTGCTAACGAGTAATTCAACGTAAAAAGGGCAAAGCCAACAATGGTATTCATGAATGCCAAAATGGCTTAAGAATCATTATAAATAAAAGCCTCAAAGGGCTATGGAGCATTATACAAAAAAGAAAAAATTACAAAGAAATTAACAAGCTAAAAGGGGAGATTCTCCTTCATCTTTAAGTACTTCGACTTCTGGAGATCAAGACGCCTTTCACACAAGGCCTTGTCAGAATTTAAATGTGCAACCTCCTTCTCCAGTTGTTGAGCTTTCTCAGCAAAAGTTATGGCATTTTCAAGCTCTTTCGACAAGCCAGAGTCATCAAAGGCAGACAATTCAGCGTTACGTTTTTTGGCCTTTGAGATCTTGGCTCAAATTTTCTTGATCTTTCGCTCCCAGGAAGCAATACTTTCTTCATTGGAGGTGATTTCCTGCTTGTTCTTTTCTTTGGTTTCCTCCAATTCTGCTACCTTATTCTCAGAATCAGTGGCAGCAGTCCAAGCGGCAGCCTCACTTCTAGCTTTGGTTGAAATTGCATTTTCGATTTGGGGCAGGCGTTTCAGGTCTCCATAGACTTGGTCAATTATAGTGCTAAGCTCTAAATTGACGTTGGCAGAATCTGGAGAAATGGCATGGATGTCGACTTGTTGGAGGAGATTTTTCAGAGAGATAGGAGTGACATCATCCATCTGTAAGAGTGTGAAAAGGTCACCCTTAAAGATCTTATTTTTGATCTTCAGAAGGATATTGTCCTCAGCTTTGCTTGAAGGTTGGTCCCCAGAGGTAGTCGAAGCACTAGGAGTTTTGTCAGATGAACTTCCTCGACGGCCAAGAAGGATCTTTATGTATTGTCGAGGGTTGCTAGTCTTCAAGGCATCCAGTTCCTTTTCAGAAAGTCCTTCTCCATACACGGTTGAGGTTGCCTTGCCCTCAGTTGCAGCAGTAGTTGCTGGGGTAGTAGTAGCTTCGACATGGGTTGGCTCATTGATAGGTTCTTTGTCATCCTTATCCTCTTTACCTTTGTCCTCTTCTTCTTCATCTTCGTCCATTTTGTCATCAGCATTTTCATCACTATGGCCATCAAGTTCAGACAGGTGCATTGTCTCATCATCATCTTCTTCCATCTCCTCCTCTCCTTCTGGGTTAGCATTAGCAGCCCCGACAGGTTCGTCTATTGGGGATCCCTCTTCATCGAACAAGGTTGTATCTTCATCCATGGCAGCGGCTCTTGGATTCTCTGTTTTAGGATTCTGCTGATCATCATTGTCCTCATGGTCGAAGCCATCTGTTTGAGACTGCTGGGTAGTAGTCTTTGCTGGCGAAGGGGGAGCTGTTTCAAAGCAAGATTTGTTAATTTCACCTAGTGAACTCATTCCAGAGCCCAAGTCAGAAGTGGGATGGTATGTGGGCTCACCTTGGCTATTCAGGAGAGTGATTGGAGAAGGAGTATTATCCACCGGCGGCTTTGAGCCACTTGCATCAACCTGAATCAAATCAAAGCAAATTAGAACAAAAGGAAACAAGGTAGAGAATTTGAATTTTTAAAGAATAATATGACAAGTTACCTTGACACCTTCAGCATCAGGGCTAGAGTTATTGCTTTCAGCATGATCTGCGGCTGGTTTAGAGGCAGCTCCAGAAGAGGCTTCTGCAACTTTACTCATAGTGGTGGTCTTTTTGGGGACTTTAGCCGTTTTAGGCTCAGATTGGCCATCAGCAGCATCTGTTTCTTGGCTTGGTTTCTTCCTCTTTTTGAGCTTCAAGTCTTCAGGAGGGGATTGGTCCTCATCCTCCGAATCAATGATAATTTGGGCAGTGCCCCTCTTTGATTTCCTTTGAGGTGTCGGAGGTGGTTTGCGAGAAGCCTGAAATAATGAGAAGCATTAGGGGGAGAAAGAATAATCAACGTAAGGAAAAGGTGTGTGATGTACCTTGCTGCCTTCACCTTTGGCTTCGACCAGTTGCTGAGGGGTGTTCTTTTTGGGTACAGTTGCAAAACAAATCAAGTTACAACAAGTCAGTAATGATAAAGTTCAAATAAAAGAACATAAAATCGAAGAACCCAAACCTTCAGGTATTTCGGATTCGATGCGAACATCTTCGATACCGACATGAAGGTGTCCTTTGAAACTGTCTAGCGTATGCTTAGTCAGAACCACCCGCTGAGCCTTGGGTTTCGACTGCTGGCGAAGGATTTTTATAGAATCCCCACAGATGAACCAATCTGGAAATGGAGGGGCAAGAGCCACTCCAAAATCAGCATATGGCAGTCGAGGAGTGTTTGGGGGAAATAATGCGAAAGCCGCTTCATAGCATTTCTCAGGAGGAACGTATGAAGGGAGTTTCAAACTCTCCATTTTCTTTAGAAATTTCTCCTTCAACGTAACTTCGGCTTCACGGACGGTTCGACTAATATCATTCGGTCGATAAACAGTTTCAAAGTGCTTCTGGAAGGCTTGAATCTCTTTAACATGAGTAGATGTACCTTTCTTGATCTTCTCCTGCACATCAACAAAAGCTTGGTCAATCAACTGAGCGAAGCTAGAGACATCAAGGAATTCTGCAGCATAATGCTTCGACCACCAGTCGTGGAACTCTTGGGTGCAAAGATGAGAAGGTTCAAAATAGACAGGAGTTAGGAGCGATCGATGAGCATTCGAGCGAGGTGCGTCGAACTCTCTATGTCATCATAGATAGTGTTGGGAAGGATAACATGGACCTTTTTCTCGTACAGGAACTTGGGTAGAGTCTGAACCAAACCAAATTGTCGAGAGACAAGATTTGGTTGATAGGCCATCAGAGATGTTTGGCCCTTTAGCAGGTTGAGTCGATGAACGATAAGTCGAGGGATCAGGAATGCCTCCCAGACACGCTTCGATTCTTCTTCATGTTTCTTAAACGAGGGAGGAAAGGGCCTGGTAAACCATTCAGGACCATATTTTCTTTCAGCAAAGAGCGTCATCCTTGGTGTGAATTCATAGCGCTTGGCAAACATTTTGAAGAAGCCAGAGAAGGATGCCCTAAGTGTCTGCCCTTCTACGTTTGGGGTTAGCTGCACCAGTCGAATCCATTCGACTCGTCTCTCTTTAATTTCTGCAACCTCTTCGTCCACAGACCCTTTGTTGGGGAGGGTGGCTTCAAAAGTGGCATTAAGACAAAGCTGAGTAACCAAAAGGGTCCTGATAGCAGGAGGTTCCCGTTGCTCTCTTGGTCTTTCAGACGACCAGCACCTTCACTTAAAGACTCGTATAGACTGGCCAATATCATTTCGCTTAGGCAGATGCCTCGATTAAGGTGCAATTGATTGGCTAAGGTTAGATATTTGCTTGCCACTTGCAAAAATTTGGTGCAGAATACACAGCGAGAAAGCCACATAGCCAGAAATGATATGTGCTCTTTGTCTTCGACTGTGTCAGTTTGCTTGTCGTGGTAATGGTTTATGAAATGAGTGTAAGTGTGTTTGGTGGTTACGAATCCTATAGTGTCTAGAGCATCTATTTCGGGGTCATAAACTAGCCTATGTGGTCTTAGCCCTGTGATAGCGGCTATGTCGAAGAGAGTGGGTGTCATCATCCCACAAGGGAGATGAAAAGTATAATGGGTAATATCCCAAAAATACAAAGATGATGCCAGTAAAGTCGGATAGTAAGTAGGACCCGTCTTCGACATCATAATCAAGTCGCAGATTCCTAAACTCTTACAAGTTTCTGCTTTGACTTTCTCTAACTTGGTCAGCCAGTTCAAATAGAGGTCAGAGTCCTTGAAATACGGGGTTGCTCTAAATAGCCTAGACCCGTCATTCAAATCCTTCAAATCTATGTTCTTCAGGGCTACATTGTCATGGGGTTCAGATGCTACCCTAGCTTTGTCTTTCTGCCCTAAAGGTTTGGTTTTGCGATATGACGGAAAGAAATCACTAATGGCTGTATAATTTGTATCTAAAGAAGACAAAGGACCAGATAAAGCTAGCGGTTTCCCAGAAACAGTAACAGGAATCAATACCCGAGTCTCGTAGATATGTCTTTTTTCTTCTTTGAGAGGCACAGGGATGAATTGCTAGTTCTTTACCACTTTGGGCCCATTCAATGTAGCGAATGGAGGAAGTAGTGGCGTGCTCTTTGGCCCTCTGAACTTATGGCTTTTCTTTGGGTCTTGAGTGGTAGCAGTTGAAGATGTCATTGTTGAAAATTTGAAGAAAATTGGTTCGCTGAAGGTAAAGGGTTGAAAGTTTTGGAAGAGAGGAGAAAATGCGTAGTGAATACTTGGGAGTTGGAAAAAATAAAAATAGTTTCTGAAGAAACTATTTATAAAGTGTTTTGAAGACACTAAAAGGTCACTAATCATCATTAAGGAGGTAAAGCTAGTGGAACACGTGTCCTCCCAGGAGGCAAAGTAGGGGCGGTGACAGTTGCTACCTATGTCCACGATCTCCTAGACTCTAGGAGAGGTTATGATGGTTGGGTTTTGATGTGATTTCAGAGGAGACGTTTTAGTCATAATCATAATTAGCTGTGACGTCATAAATTTGATTGAAAAGAAACCGAATAGTTTCTTGAGACGTGGGTTAGTCAGTTTTTGATGGACACTTTTGCATGGTCGAAAGATGGCGTCGAATGGACACTATCAAAAAATGACCTTTCCTCCATTATTGTCGAAAAGGGCATTTTTGGGGGGCAATTTGTTAGCTCATAAATTCGACGCCCACATTAAATTGGAAGTGTTGATTGGAAAGCTAAACTCTTGAAGAGGTTTAAAAGAGCTTTCGACTGGATTGTTGTGAGAGGTTTTAGTCGAAGATGCTCATAAGAGTGAGAGATACTTTTGGGACTTAGAGAATATTTCTAAAAGTTGGGGGAGTCACCTTCGACCGAGAATACTAACGACAACCGACGCTGAGAAATTCAAATTCAAATAAAGGAGGGAGTAGTTACTTGTGTTTCGCTCCTGGACAGACAAGTGGCGCATATTCAAGGGTCAGAAGCATGTAACGCGACACTTGTCATGTGTTGATTGTCTTAGGAAGTTAACAGCAGTTAGTTTTAGTATTATAAATAGGGGTTCTAGCAATAGGATTCGGGGTGTTGTGTTCACTTTGTACAAGTTACTCCAAAGTTACTCAAAGTATCCGTGTGTAGAGAAAAGAGTCTTGTGAGAATGTACGTGATGTAAACATCATTTATCTTTTCAATGCAATTTACTTCAATCGTTCATTAAGAACTTGTCCTTTATTTTTAACGCAAGTTATGTTTCTGCAATTTGTCTTATTTTCATATTTCCGACTTTTACTGCACACCTTTGACCCTTTCTTTTACATTTCCAGCCTTTTAACTTAACATTTTAGAACGTTGTTTAGATTATATTTTCAACAAAACTTTCTTCATGTTCACCGTCGAAGTGCCAGTTCTTTAGAATTCACTTTAGGTTAGTAGTTAGCACATGTCCTAGGATCAATCTGATCGATCCAGTGAGTCACCAAAGTTAGATTTGAAAGATCAGCGGTTGTTTACCAATTTTCACGGTAAACAATACTCCGGTCGCCTAGGTATTCGGTCCCTTATTGCTTTAAATCATGTATCTAGACTAAATTAATGCTGGTATCACCTATAAGGATCAATGGGCCAACATGCTTAGACATAGAGCTTTCAAAAAGGGGATCATAATCAATCACCATATGGTGTGGTATCAAATTCATAGCCAAAATTTTGATTGATAACTCTTGCTGAATTGTTGGCAAAGGAAATTGTGTGAAATTTTGAGAACATGACTGATGTCACACTGTACTAAACCAGGTTCTGAATATTTTCCCTGATAGACTCTCTAACCTTTAACACAAGGTTCAAGACTTTGTTGTAAATCGACAATGGATTATTCCTTCAAAACTTCAATTGAAATTCTTTACTATGATTCCTTTTTTTGTAGTCCATTCTTCTGCCTCAAAGTGACAAAGATGATCAACTTTGTTGGAAACTTTCTTCCTCATGTTAGCTATCTTGAAGGAAGCATACCAGTTCTACAGACTCTTTAATAGCTTCATTATTGGGACAAGCTGGTTTGGCATAATTTAGTGCCACCATCGAAATCTTTAATGGTATGGTGACTATTGCACAATAAGGTCCCCACATATGAAAGTATCATGCTTAGAGGTTGCAACATATCTTCTATGTGTAACTTATGCTGCAAGAATAGTGATAGCTCTATTCACTTTTTTCTCAAATACTCATTTGCTTTGAAAATATGGAACTAGTTAGAATCTATTATGCAAATGAATCTCAACTTAACCTCTTTCATGGACGTGTCTAAAACTACCAATAGAGGTTGGAATCCCCAGTGTAAGCTCCTGGTTTCTATGACTATCATTAATATTTTCAACATTATCTCAAACAATCAGAACAACTACAAGTTTAATTATTCAAAACCAGTTTGTAGTTCTACGATATCTTGGGTTATAGCTAATGTAAATTTCTCTGGAAACTAATCTTATCTTACCTCTGGTCCCTTTATGGCATACTTCAAAGTCCTAAAGGCCTTCAAGGTCCTGATCCATTATCTTAAGGTGCAAAATATTACTAAGATCTTTTGGATTCCTCATATATTTTACTGTGTTAAAGCTCACTCAGATGGAGCTTCACTTGGTAATTCTGGCCATGTGGCTTGTGGAAGCGTGTTTAGAAATAATGTTGGGAATCATCTTGGTTCTTTTTCCTTTTCCCTTGGTCACATGACTGCCTTTGTGGTGGAGTTAAATGGCATGATGTATGCTATTGAAACAACCTCCTAAAAAGGTTGGCAAATGTTTTGGATTCAATGTGATTATATGATTGCTTTGCTTTCCTTTTGAAAGATTTTGGCAGTTCCTTGGGGGTTAAGAAATTGGTGGAATGACTGTGTTCTTAGAACAAGAAGTATGAGCTTCCTCATTATTCATGTCTTTTAGGAAGGGAATCAATGCGCCGACAATCTTGTTAATGCTGACGTTTCTTTGCACGATATTAATTGGCGGAATGAAATGTTTACTATAGGGATATAATTTGGCTTCTTAATTTTCGTTTTCATTAGTTGAGCGTTTTGCCATAGTCCCCAATTATTTTGTATCTTTTATCTCCTTTTATTTATACATCTCATTGATTAAAAAAAGAAATAATAGTTCATGTTGAATTATGAATTTTATTTTCCTTACATAAAAATAAATAAAATTTGAAAACGATAAATAAAACAAAATACTTAAAGATCTCATATAGCGATACTGTGTAGAACAACAGTCTCAATCGTGAGTCCTGGTCCAAAGCCGAACAACACACCCCATTCGAGTCCTTCTCCCGTTGTCTTCAAACCATCTCGAGTTGATTTCTTTCTCATTTCATCCAAGATAAACAGTACACAAGCACTTGACATATTTCCATACTCACTTAGCACTTCCCTGGTGGCCCTCATCTTCTCGGGCTTTAAGGCTAACTTTTGTTCCACTTGATCTAGAATTGCAGGTCCACCTGGGTGTGCAATCCAAAAGATAGAGTTGTAATCAGAAATTCCTAATGGTTTGAAAGCCTCAACCAATGCTTTATCGATGTTCTTTGAAACAATCCCAGGAACATCTTTAAGAAGGTGGAACGTTAGCCCGGCTTCGCGAAGGTGACCATCAATGGCTCCTGCACTATCGGGAGCAATTGTTTGTGCAGTCCAAACCATCTCAAATATAGGCTTCTCAATTTGTGGTATTGGATCAGAACCAACAATAAGTGCTGCTGCTCCATCTCCAAATAATGCTTGTCCAACAAGACTGTCCAAGTGAGTGTCACTGGGGCCACGGAATGTGACGGCAGTAACTTCAGAACAGACTACTAGCACACGAGCATCTTTGTTGTTTTCAGCCAAATCTTTAGCCAAACGAAGTACCGTGCCTCCAGCGAAGCAACCTTGTTGGTACATCATGAATCTTTTGACATATGGGCGAAGTCCTAAGAGTTTGGTGAGTTGGTAATCAGCTCCAGGCATGTCTACACCACTGGTTGTACAAAAGATCAAGTGTGTAATCTTTGATTTTGGTTGACCCCATTCTTTTATAGCCTTCACTGCAGCCTCCTTCCCAAGTCTAGGTACCTCCACGACCACCATGTCTTGCCTAGCATCCAATGAAGGTGCCATGTATTCACAAAGACTTGGATTTTCTTTCAAAATTTCTTCGGTAAGATACATGTATCTCCTCTTGATCATAGATTTATCACCTGAAATAGTTATAAATAAATGAGATTAGTACAACAATATAAAGGGAATAATATTTCTTTTAATGCAAGTAATTTAATATCACAAGTAGCTTCTACGAATAAAACTTACACATGCGTTGGAATTTCTCTTTGAGTACAGTTTTGTGCTCACTGTTAGTGATCTTAAAGTAAAAATCAGGATAAGTGCTTTGTTCAACACAGTTAGCTGGGTTTGCAGTGCCAATGGCCAAGATAGTTGCAGGACCTTCTGCCCTCTGAGCCTTGCGGATTTCAGACACACTAACCATCTTGATATCTTTGGTATGAAATAAAATTAAAGGAATGAAACTTGAGCTTGACTGGTTTATAGAACTTGTTGTTGGAAAGGAAAGGGTTGGAAGAGTGTTGTGGTGGAAAGATGGTTGCAGTGGGAGGATTTTATATGAAAGGAAGAGTGGATATTAGAGGGTAGGAGGATGAACATTATTTCACGTGCTTCACAAAAACACATGTATTGTATTATTCTATGGATGGCAGGCTAGTGTATTCGTCGACGACTTGACTTCGTAGGAGTTTGGTCGTAAATATCAGCACGACTTACACACCCTCTTTAGTGTTAACTTTTGATTTAAGTATTTTATTATTAACAAATGGATAGTATTTTATTGACAAAATTACATATGTGGCCGTTTAATTTGAATCATGATTTTGATTTGGTCTTTTGAAGATTCTTTTAAGAGATTAATTACCATGTACGGGTAGGTGTAAAAAGTTTTACACCATCAATTCTTCTCAAATTTAACGGTATAATTAATTGATAGTATAAAATTCGTATATTTCAATTAAAATTCTCTTTTTAATTTTTAAAAAGTTATAAGATTCAATTTAGTATTTAAAAAAACGCAGAGTGATATTATTTTCAACAAGACTAAGTGTGATTTGAATAATTTATTTGGTTCGTCAAATTTTTGGTTTGAAAGTGGTCGATTATAGGAGAAATTCCGTATTTCAACGTGAATTATTTAGATTTGTGTATGATTTGTGTATGGATCTTTGTCTTGCTTATCTTTGTAGTTGTTGTTGGTAGGAATTTTTTTTTAGATTTTTTATTGTATTGTTTTGGGATTGGACACCTGTAGCGCTCCTTTAATAAAATTGTTGTAATAATAAACCATACTAATAGTGGGCCATGAGGGTGCTTTATGCATTTGACCATTAACTATATTTACCTAATAAATATACATGAAAAATAATAATAATAATAATAATAATAATAATAATAATAATAATAGTGAAAATATTGTAGTTTGATGGGTTTGGTTTAGTTCATTGATGTTGAGATGAATTATCCCATGGTAGTTTGTGAGCCGAGGAATGCAACTTTAGAAGTAGATTTGTAAATATTTGTTTTTATTCTTTTTTTATCATCTGATGTGGGATTTGGATGAATATACTATTTAGATGAATATATTATTTGATCTAACAAATCCTCCCTTTATCTAAAGTCTCACATATCTTTATTTTGTCTTCAACTTCATCTTTAAATCGATCATGTTCTTTTATTCCTAGTTTTGAGGCTCTGAACCTGAAGACTCTTTCTGAGGATGACAGTAAGTGTGTGGAAGTCAGTTTTTCCAAATATGAGATTAAAGCAGCAGTTTGAGGGTGCCAGGGAGATAAGAGCCCGGGGCCTGACGGCTTCTCGTTTGCTTTCTTTCAAAAGTGCTGGGAGATAGTTAAAGACGATGTTTTCAACTTTGTCAATGACTTCTACCACAATCCGGTGTTAACTAAAGCTGGGGTGTCGTCGTTCATTTCCTTGGTTGCGAAAAAGAAGAACCCTCGGGATTTAAGGAGCTATAGACCAATATGCCTTATCATTTGCTATCAAAAGATTTTGTCAAAGCTACTAGCTGGAAGGTTAAAAACTGTTATTAGTTCTCTGGTTTCTGAGGAGCAGACTGCTTTCGTGCAAGGGAGATACGTGTTCGACGGAGTTATTGTGACCAACGAGGTGCTGGATGTGGCAAAAAGGAGTAAATGCAGTTGTATGTTATTTAAGTTGGACTTTGAGCGAGCCTATGACTGCGTGTCTTGAGACTTCCTTATCAGCCTGTTGCGAAAGTTAAAGTTTGGCGAAAGATGGATTCTCTGGATCAAAGCTTTAGTGTGTAGGGGATTCATGTCTGTATTAGTGAATGAGAGTCCTACTAAGGACTTTGCAGTCGAGATTGGTCTTCGTCAGGGAGACCCTTTGTCTCCGTTTCTCTTCATTTTGGTTATGGAAGTTTTAAACTACATGGTAAAGAAAGCAGAGAAAAAAGGTTTGTACCAGGGTTTTAAAGTGACAGATAATGTTACGATAAACATTGCTCAATTTGCAGATGACTCGTTAATGGTAGGAGAAGCCAGTTGCGGTAATCTTTGGTGTATAAAGGAAATTTTGCGTGGATTTGAGCTGCTCACAGGTCTGAAAGTTAACTTCTCAAAAAGCAGGGTTGGTGGTGTTAATTTGGATAATGATTTTCTGTCTGCAGCGTCCGTGTTCCTACACTGTGATACTCTGTGTATTCCGTTTAGTTTTCTCGGTATCAAGGTTGGTGCGAGCCCAAGACGAGTTAATTTCTGGCAAGATGTGGTTGATAAAGTGAGAGGTAGACTGGCGGATTGGAGAGGTAGAAACATGTCGGTTGGAGGAAGATTGGTTTTGATTAACTCCGTGATCAATGCTCCCCCGTTGTATGCGTTCTCGTTTTATAAGGTTCCGTCGAAGGTTTTGAAACAGTTACAGACTATTCAGAGCAACTTTCTTTGGGGCGGATGCCAAAGTAAAAGAAAGATTCATTGGGTAGCGTGGGATTCGGTGTGCCTGCCAACTGATTTGGGAGGCCTTGGAGTTAAAAACCTTGCTAGCTTCAATGCTGCCCTCCTTCTCAAGTGGAAGTGGAGGTTGATTGTGGATGGTAATAGTGTTTGGAAGAGGATGCTTAAGGGCAGGTATGGAGAGAATTTAACTCTTAGTATAAATAGCTATGATGGTGAGAAGGCAAGGAGTAAGGACTCAATTTGGTGGAGGGATTTGGTTGGGATCGGATTTGATGTGGCGTCAAAGAGGAATCATTTTGTTGAAAAGGTCTCGTGCACGCTAGGGAATGGCAGAACAATTTCTTTTTAGCATAGTTCTTAGCTGCTGGAAATCCCGTTGAAACTTAAATTTCCTGGTCTGTTTACTCACGCGAAGCAGCCGCAGGGCTCGGTAGCTGATCACGGAGTTTGGAATGGTGAATTGTGGTCCTGGTCTGTTCTTTTTAGCCATTTTCCAATGAGTTCAGAACTGGATAGTGATAAAATTAAGTTGGTGGAATTGTTGGATGTTGTTGTGCCAATCAGGGAGAAAGATGAAGGATACTCGTGGAATTCTACCTCTGATACTATGTTCCCTCAGCAGGACTCGTGTGGGTTTTCGGTTAGATCTTGTTACGACTGTATTCATTTCCACTCTTTTGTGAACAGGTTGGACGAGGATACTTTGAAAGGCTTAAATAGAATATGGAAACTCAAGGTTCCGCTTAAGGTTAAAGTGATGTTATGGAAAGTTTTGCGGAATCGTATTGCTGTTAAAAGTAACTTGATCAAGAGAAATGTAGGAATCCAGGATGATGATAAGGGGTGTAATAGGTATGGGTAGCTTGTAGAGAGTACTAACCACGTTTTCTTTGAGTGTCCGATAGCGGTTGAGGTCTGGAAGGGAGTCGAAAGATGGATCGGCATACACCCCATATGTAAAGCAAGTTGTTTGGACTCTTTGTTAGATTTTGAGAATTCTGTCTCAACTTTCTCAGGTAGTGGGACTGGTTTGGAGATTTGGGCTGCAGCAGTTTGGTATATCTGGCATGGGAGAAACTGTTTTACATTTGATTCTGTTGAGTTGTCGGTAGTCGATTGTTTGAATTCTATTAAGTATTTTAGTTGGAGATGGTTATCCTTCCTCTTAGGCCCTTTTAAGTTCTCTTTTTATGAATGGTATGTTGTTCCTTTATTGTGTCTCTAGTTTGGACTGGTTTTTGTTGGTCCTTTTGTAAGGGTTTGCACCCCTTGTGCAGTTGGCCTGTTATTTTATATTATTGCCTTTTGAAAAAAAATTATAATTATAATTATAATGATTAGTCACATTTGTAAAATTATTACACTTCAATCTTTTTGTTTTCTTCCTCCCCTGATTTGAATAATTGTTACTCTTCCTTCCTCCCTTGATCAGAACCTTAACTCTGATATAACTTGTTGGGAAAATAACAAAAAAATAAATTTCTACGCACGCAGAATCATACCCACAAAAAAGAAATAGAAGCAAAAGTTTCAACAAAAAACTCATAAAATCATAATTCAACTTGTAAAATTACAAACTCTCTCATACAATTGCAATTTTTAAAGAGAAAATTGCATACCCTCCAAATTAAAATTTTTGAATGGAAAAATTGTAAACTCTCTCTCAATTACAATTTTGGACGTAAAAATTGCAAACTCCTGCTCAATTACAATTTTTGGACGAAAAATTTGCAAATCTTCTTTCTATAACAATTTTTGGACGAAAAATTGCAAACCCCCTCAACAAACTATTCTTGAACGGAAAAATAGAAAACTCTCTCAACAAACTATTTTTGAATTAAAATATATAAAACCTTCTCTAGACACACAATAGTTCAAATCTCCAATGCAGACAAAAGACTAACTACATTTTGTTGTTGTATGCAAAAGTAAAACTAACATCCTCTATGTATATTAACACTCAAATTCTATTCTCTTCCTACTATCCGATGTGGGACTTGGATGAATATACTATTTTATTTAACAAATCCTCTCTTCATCCTAAGTCTCACATATCTTCACTTTGTCTTCAACTTCATCTTCAAAGCGATCATTATAATTATAATTATAATGAATAGTCACATTTGTAAAAGTATTACTCTTCAATATTTTTATCTTCTTCCTTCCCTGACCCGAATAATTATTACTCTTCCTTCCTCCCTCGATCAGAACCTTAGCTCTTATACCAGTTGTTGGGAAAAAACAAAAAAAAAAACGTTTTACGCAGGCGGAAGCTTACTCGAAAAAAAGAAAAATGAGTAAAAATTCCAACAAAAAATTTATAAAATCATAATTCAACTTGTAAAAATACAAACTCTCATACAATTACAATTAAGGAGAAAATTGCAAACCCACAAAATTATAATTTTTTAATGGAAAATTGTTAACCCTGTCATTTACAATTTTTGGATGGAAAAATTACAAATCATTGCTCAATTACAATTTTTGGACGGAAAAATTGCAAACCCTCTTTCAACTACAGTTTTTGGACGAAAAAATTGCAAACTCTCTCAACAAACTATTCTTGAACAGAAAAGTAGAAAACTCTCTTTATAAACTATTTTTGAACGTAAAAATAGAAAACCTTCTCTAGACGCACAACTTACTAATATCCCCAATACATCCAAAAGACTACATTTTATTGTCGTATGCAAAAGTAAATTCTATTTTCTTCCTACTATCCGATGTGAGACTGAGATGAATATACTATTTGACACAACAAATCCTCTCTTCATCCAAAGTCTCACGTATCTTCACTTTGTCTTCAACTTCATCTTTAAAGCGATCATTATAATTATAATTATAATTATTAGACACATTTATTAAATTATTACTCTTCAATCTTTTTGTCTTCTTCCTCTCTTGATTTGAATAATTGTTACTCTTCCTTCCTCCTATGATATGAATGTTAGCTCTGATACCAGTTGTTAGGAAAATAACAAAAAACAAACAAATTTCTCCACACGCGGAAGCATACTCATAAAAAAGAAAAAGAAGCAAAAATTCCAACAAAAATCACAAAATCATAATTCAACTTGTAAAATTACAAACTCTCCCATACAATTACAATTTTTAAGGAGAAAATTGTAAATCCTCCAAATTACAATTTTTGAACGGAAAAATTGTAAACCCTTTCTCAATTACAATTTTTGAACGAAAAAATTACAAACCCTCACTGAATTACAATTTTTGGACGGAAAAATTGCAAACTCTCGCTCAATTACAATTTTTGAACGAAAAAATTGCAAACTCTCTCAACAAATGATTCTTGAACAAAAAATTAGAAAACCCTCTCAACAAACTATTTTTGAACAAAAAATATAAAACCTTCCCTAGAGACACATCTACCAAAATCTCCAATACACCATAAAGACTACATTTTGTTGTTGTATGCAACAGTAAAACTAACTATCGATATTTATATTAATACTCAAAATTTATTCTCTTCCAACTATCCGACGTGGAACTTGGATGAATATACTATTTGACCCAACATATATTGCATTGAATGATGTTGAATTTACACATGACATCTAAAGATTACAAAATCAATACAAATAAATTTTATTATTAAAGTTTTCAAACATAATGTTGTACCCTAAATTTTTACCCTTAGATGTCATCCAGCTTTTGTGCATCTTAGGAACATCTCTGCATTTGTTTGAGCTAACCCATATCTTGTAGTTTGTTTATTTGCGTTCAAATTAGGTCTACCTATCATCGTGAGGCTCCACAAGTTGTTTGAAGCAAGTCAAATCGACAACAGATCTCCAATACCAGAGCTTTGGAATTAGGGTTCTATCCTGAAGGGATCATTAAGTATTGGCTCTATAGAAGTTCAAGATTGTGTGACCCACTTACCATATAATGCCGCCTACATCCAAGAGATATCATTTGACAAAAATCCAAGGTCTATGGGTTCTCAACGAGCGGAATTTGAGCCGCAATCCCACTATATCTCAAAACTAGGGTTTCTGTGACGCTTACCAGCCAACAACCTTGATTTTTCATCAAGATGATCCCCTAAAACCTAATTATCAATGCTATTGGCTTATCAACATCCTCAAGAGTCTCCTAAGACCTTTAGATGGGAAGGAAGAAACAAATTCACAAGGATCGACCTCAGTGCGTTCACAGGCGTAATTAGGGTTCGACTGAAACCCTAATCTTTTGGAATCTTGGATCAATTGAAGTGTTAATGGATTTAATCATCATACATTGTCTCATGAAGTATTAAAAGCATCCACACCAAGTTTCATGAGGTTTCTTGTAAGATAAGTAGGGTTTTTGTCGCGAAAGGCTTCGTATACGGCATTTTCCCCCTAATAGCCCGATTTAAAATAACCATAACTCCTAAACCGTGCACTCAAATTAAGCGACTCAAGGCTCATTGGAAAGCTTTCATCAAGATCTTTAATTCATTCCATATGACTTTTTGCCTAAAAATGCTTGGATTTTGAGTTATGGAGCTTACAAGGCGTTTTGGCCCAACACTTAGAAAATTTTTCAGCCCTTTTCATCACTCCTTTCCTCAACTTTGACACCACTTTTCACCAATTTCCATTTGGATTCAAGTCTCGAGTCTCAAATGAAAGTTGTAGAGCTCGTTGAGAGCTTTCCAACCATATGTGGAATATCTCCATAGGATAAACCATTCTCAAGTTATGGGTCGTCAAAGTAGGGCACTTGAAATTGTCAAATTTCAATGACTTAGAATTTTTTCTAAGTTCTTTTGGCAGTTTTGGGGACACGACTTGTGAGGGATTTTTCTACCAATTCAAGGCATTATTTCAATCACTTTCCAACATCAACATTGAAGTATCATCCAAGAACTTTCATTTGAACCCAAGAGCATTAAAATTGGATCATTAAGTTAGGAAATATCTTGTGAACAATATGGCCATGCGAATTCTGTTTTACACCAAGAACATCATCTTCTAAATTTGAATTTTCTTTCCCCCCTCTCCAAAGGCAATAGTCTGACCTCACCACATCATCCTAACACTCCCCTAGCCCGTGCAAAAAAAGGGAAGAACCCAAGGTATAGCTATAAGTTTTGTCCCAAGCATGCAAAAAGGAGGAAAAAGACAAACTTACTTTCACACGGCTCAAGAATCACAAGCCACGCTTGCAGCCATGCAGGGAACATCCATTTAATGCATCCCAAGCCATGCATCAAACTCACCTATAAAAGGAGGCCGCAACTTCCTCAGAATGGTCGTTCGGGGGGGGACGAAAGAAACACAGAGAATCATCAAGAATCATCAGTAAGAAAAGCAACACAAAATCTCTAAGAGACTTCTATTTCTCTGGGCACGAGTTAAGTTGAGGGAAAAGAGAAATCTGCAGCTAGCTTAGGAACCAGGTAAGTTCCTCAAACTCCTATTTATCACAAGTATCATGCCATGTTGAATCATTATGTTTAGAGATTACATGCTGTTGCAATACTAGTGTGGTCGTGGTATCCATGCATCATATACACATTATCATGAACCTCTGTCTGAATCAGTTTTGGAGGTTCATACCTCTCCATGGTTGCCATAGTGAATATATTTGTTCTGATAAAGTTTGTTTACCCCGTTAACATGGACATACCTGCTTTGAATGTTTATCGTGGTATGGTTGGTTCTAACTCGTACATGCATATGCTGGTCAGTTGTTTATTTCATTTGAGTTCTAACCTTGTCTTGTGAATGTCATCCTGTGGTTCTGGTGTGTTAGCTTGTTCATGATACATGTTATTGTTGAGTTGTTGAGATTTATGATGGTTTTGAATAGAAGCAGAATCTGTTGTGCTAAATTCTCATTTTGAACGACGAATTCTGTTGGCCTTTTTACTCACCATGTCATGCTCACAATGTGTTAATCCTTTGCTGTTCTTTAAACGTTGCATTGCATATTGAAACAGAAAGTATCAGCTTGTCTTCCTAAACTTTTTGTTTGAACCCTGATTTCCATATGCGAACTGCTCATGTTATATTCATTATTTTGCTCAGCTTTCAGTCTCATTGTGTGCTACGTGAAAAATGCTTCAGTTTGATATGTTATCTCATGTTGTTTGATTGAGTTTTGATCGAACATAGATGATTAGAAGTTGAAAACCTTATTTAACAATTGCAAGTGAAACACGAGGATGTTGTTATTCCTGTTTGGTTTTCAGTTTCTATGCATAGCATGATTTGGTTGGTTCCATTCTGTCCTGTTGCGCCCCACATACTACCACAAAGCCTTCATGTGCATGTTTCCATTTCAATTTTTTTTTCATGACTTGTTTTAGCTTTTCTATTAATGCAAGCGTGATTATTACCGGATGAAACAGCCGTCCCAACGGTATAACACTTGCCTCTAAATGCCATGAAACCATTGAGACGGGGGTTCGAATCCCCCTCGCCCCCAGTCTCTGGTTTTAATTTTTTTTTCACATATTTGCTCACTACTGTTCACCTGGGTTGGGCCTTGCGCCTTTTCTTATCCACACCCTCTAATATTCAGGCCCATCAAGCCCTTTTGTTTCTTTTACTAAAAACCAGTTTACTAATATACCCCCCCTGCGTTTGTTTCAATTTTTTTTTCTTTCTAATTTCTAAATCTTTTATTTTTTAACTTCTCATTTATTTTGCTTAATTCAAAAACCCTAAAAGATATTTTTACTTTATAACTTGTCCCTTAATAATTTATTTTTGTATTTTTATATTTTATCGTTAATTAATATGTGTCATGTTCTAATTAATAATTGCTATGTTTTTAATTGTTATTTGGTTATCAATTTGCATTTAATTATTAATTGTTAATCTCTAATTTCAATTATTAATATACATCTTAATTGTGTGGTTAGGTGTTGATTTTAATTATCAATATGTGTTAAATGTTAATTTTTAATTAATTATCACCCTTGAATTAATTATTAACATTTATTCATGAGTATCTTTTATTAATCTTAAAAGGCTATTTCACTAATTGACTTGTTTAATTCTTGAATTAATATATCCATGTCGATTGGCCATATGTTTTACTCTACATGAATATTGCCACGCTCTAAATATCGTCTTTCATTATCGTTCTACATGTTTGTCTTCCTAAAGATTGAAGCATGTTGATTATCACCCCTTAATTATCATTCTACATGTTTGTCTTCCTAAAGATTGAAGCATGTTGATTATCATTCATTTATATCATTCTACGTGTTTGCCTTCATAAAGATTTAAACATGTTAATACCATCCTTAACCATTCTACTTGAGGCATATTCATCCCATTCATCTTGTCGTGAAATATATTGCCATCTTCATGCTTATATTACTCTCATCATATCATCTCATACCAATGTTGTAACTTATATCACTCCTTACCTTATCATCTTATCAGGTATATTTTTATCATATCTTATTGCTATATGTATATTTATTTATCATTGCCTAAACCTTTTCAAAACAATATCAAAATTCTCGATCCAACGTCGAGCCCATTTTCTACCCATATAAGTCGATCGCCTTCGGGCATCGCATTCAACCTTTTGGTCACAAGACACAAGTCTAGCATCACTTTGCTAGCACCATCGCCTAAACAACGTAACTTAACCGCATTAATATCCAAAGGAAAATCCCATGCATGATAACCATGTTATTGTGCATGGTGCATATCATTCGCATTCATAATCGTTTCTTTAAGATAAGTCATGACTCCCACCTTAACCTAAGTAACCTCTTAGGAGAGAACTTTATTTCTTGGCCTCATCAGAGCCAAAGAAATCACAATTAGCTTTAGGAAGAATTCTTCAACTCTTAGTGATATTCATCATAATGAATTTATCACTTCCCCCACTGACTAAACTTCAATATAGGTCCATTACAACTAGATCTAGAGAGTTCTTAAACTCTACAATGAGATTGTACTCATTTCCCCTCTGAATATTGGCCATAGTCAATCATTCAGTAGACGTAGAACTACGCATACTCTGATTCTATTCCCGAGGATACGTAGGCGTAAGGTGCGATGCCTTATCGAGTATACTTAGATACTAACCCCTAGGGTTTTCCAACCTTTAGAATAGAACCTTTAGCAAACAGATAACAAATAACATAATTGAATCAAGAGGTTCCTGTAGAGTACTACAGATATCTAGGATGCTAACACCTTCCCTAGGTATAACCAACCCCCGAACTTAGAATCTTAGTGCATTTGCATTGCATTGTGGGAATTCGGTTTTTTCTCCCTTCCTTTGGATAAATCAAAGACCGGTGGTGACATTAAAAATACGATACAAGTTAATTAATAATTTGTTATCCAATTTTCACCGCGACAGAAATGGCGACTTCACTGGGGAAACTTCTCATAAGAGGGTTCCCCCTAACTTGTTTAATCATGTTATTTGTTATATATACTTGTATTTTTTATGCTTGCTTGGGTTGTCACTTTGAGTGGTGAGGAGTCCTAGACCCGGACATGAGTATAATTATAGGAGATGATATGGTCAAGGGTACTTTGACGGAGTCGATTCCTGAAAAGTCGAATTGAGAAAATCATCGCTCAGTTTAGGTTCTTTTGAACTTAATATTGTTTGAACGAGTACATTCGTGAAAACGATATTAACTTCGACCAAGGACCTTTAAGACTGAGGACCGTAGCACCTTTAACCCAACTTGGCCTTTTAGGACGTAGTGCGGTGACTATGCGGGAGTCCATTTCCAAATAGTTGTCACGCGATACTACACTCAGACGAGATTCTCTTGAGAATATTATTGACTAACCGAGTAATTTGGGAAGTCGATAATATCCGAAAGATGGGTCGTAGACTCTGGGAACTCTTAGAACCCGTTCGGCAGGTACATTCTAAAACCACACCACCCCATGGGATGGGTAGACCTTGACTCCATTCATGCTCCTTTGAACCTAGGACTTTTTGTTTGCTTGTTTGTGTGCCCTTTTGTTTGTGTGTTTGTGCATACATGCATACATAAGCATCATTTTCGTTCAAGTTCGTGGAGTCTGAGTCTTTTATTTACGTCGTAGGGTGCCATGGACAATGAAAGAAGGAACACCGTGAAGTATACTTACAAGAGTTTTGACACAAGTGACCTAAGGAGGTTGGAGACTCTGTTGGTTGATCCAAAAGGATTCGAGCGTAGATATGGGGCGCTTTTGTTTCTATTGAAGGTGAGGGTTGATCAAGGACTTCTCTCCACCCTACTTCAGTTTTATGATCCGGTATATCATTGCTTCACATTCCCTGATTACCAACTGGTGCCTACTCTTGAGGAATATGCATGTCTGACTGAGATACCTATTTTGGATAAGTCCCCTTTTCCCATTTTTGGTAAGGACCCTAAGGAACAAGAGATTGCTAAGGCGACACATTTGGAGTTAGCAGACATACGAGGGAATATGACTACCAAAGGAGGGATTTCTATTTTGCCTATGAAATTTCTGGTGGAGAAAGCTCATCATTATGCCAGGCGTTCTGACATGGCTGCCTTTGAGGTTATATATGCTTTAATGATTTATGGTACCTTTCTGTTCCCCAATCTCAAAGACTATGTGGACCTCAATGCCATCAAGATATTTATGAAGAGGAACCCTGTCCCTACTTTGTTAGCTGAAGCTTATCACGCCATACATTCGAAGCATGCCAAAGGAGGGCAGATCACATGCTGTGTACCCTTATTGTACAAGTGGTTTACTTCGCACTTGCCCAAGGCTAACATTTTTTGGGACCCTAAAAAAGGATGGTGGTCTAAGAAGATCATGGCCCTTACTCATTCTGACGTTGATTGGTATAACCCTCATAGGTACGAGGATGTGGTGATCATTGACAGTTGTGGAAAGTTCGGGAACGTGCCTCTTCTTGGCATACAAGGAATAACCAGTTACAATCCGGTCTTAGCTCGCAGACAGTTTGGTTACCCTTTGAAGGTCAAGCCTCTTGGTATTCGCACAGAAGGATTTTTCTCCAAAGATTACGAAAAGCAAGAGGAATTAAGGAGCAGAATTTTAGAAGCCTGGAGGGACAAACACAAGAAAGATAGGAATGCTTTGGGGAAGCATAACTGTGTCTCCATGGACCCCTACCTACAATGGGTCAGAAGAAGGGCTATTGAACTAAGGATGCCCTATGATCGCCAAGAGCCTATGGTCTTGAATGAAGAACCTGTCTTCATCTTTGCATCTGAGACAGAGGAATTAAAGATCGCCTTAAGGAAAGCTCAGCAGATAGGGAATGCTTGGAAGGATAAGTGTGAGGTGCTTGTGGAAGAGAACGAAGCGCTTCAAAGACAACTAAAGGCAAAAAGTGAGGAAGTTCTCTCTTGCAAAAGGAGGAAGTTACAAGAAGACCCGAGTCCCTCAAACCCTGAGACTACTTCGTGGGAGGCGATAATAGAGGAGCTGGTTCTCGAGAAGTCCCGAATGGAAGAAGAGATTAAGAAGTACAAGCTAAGATTATTGGGGGAATCTCCTTAGGTCTGTTATTAGCCTTTATTTAATTATTAAAACTCTTGTAAGAATATCAACGGTTGTATTGTTTTCCTTACGAAGTTTTAATTCCCGCTTCTTTCACTTGTAACAAATTTTGTATGATTAATGAAATCAGGTCCGTTGGTATTCTGTGACGATTACAAATACTCAAAATTCCACGAACTTTTGCATCTCATTGCATTTGCATTCTCATTCTCATTCACTTCAAAGAACTCAAAGTTTGCTGTTTTTAGATATCGCAAAATGGATCATGGAAGGAAAGGAACGGTACCATACACCTTCAGGGTTTTTGATGTGGAACAGTTGAGGGAACTAGGAGGTCGGATAAGGGATCCAGATGCCTTCGCCGCAAAGCACGGACATATGCTCTCTTTATTGCAGGTACAAGTAGCTGAGGGTTTATTAGAGACATTGGCTCAACTCTACCATGTGATCTACCACTGTTTCATCTTCCAAGATTTCCAGTTGATGCCCACTTTGGAAGAGTATTCCGCCTTATTAGGGATACCCGTCAAAGATTCACCCCCGTTCTACGGTGGAGAAGGAAGACCCAGTCAAGAAGACATCGCGAGAGTGACTCGCATCAAGCTGATAGAGATCCAGACACACATGAGGTGCAGAAGAGGGGTCGACGGCTTGCCTGCTCCATTCTTATTTAAGAAAGCTCAAGAGTTCGCCGACCAAGAAAAAACTAGGGCTTTCGAGAATCTTTTCGCGCTACTGGTCTATGGTCTATTTTTGTTTCCGAATGTTGAGAATTTCGTCGACGTTCATGCAATCAGGATCTTCATGCTCAAGAACCCGGTACCAACGTTATTGGCCGATGCATACCACTCGATCCATTCAAGGATCCTGAAAGGAGAAGGTCAGATCGTATGCTGCACTGCTATCCTCTATAGGTGGTTTATTTCGCACCTACCAAAGACCATGGCCTTCTGGGATGTGAGGGATGGCTCAGAATGGCCTGTTAAACTCATGGACCTGACCCACTCAGATGTTGTTTGGTATGATCCGATATACGGAGGGATTCCCATGATTCACAGTTGCGGAGATTTTTCCAACGTGCCTCTTCTTGGCACGAAAGGGTGCACCAGTTACAACCCTGTTCTCGCTCGTCGCCAGCTTGGACATCCGATGAACGAGATACCAGATCCGGAGAACTTGAAAAGAATTTTCCTCTATGAAGGAGAAGACCCCCAGCTGAAGATGCAAATTCTATTCGCCTGGCGTCAAATCAACAGACAAGGAATGACTGCAACAACAAACCCTGACTGCACGGTTACAGAATCTTACCTAGAGTGGTCACGCAAACGAGCCCTCGCTCTGACGATGCCATATCCTCGGCCCAAGCCTCCTGTAATAGAATCAGATGAAGTTTCAAGACTAAAGGTAGAAGTGGAGAAGCTGACACTGGACAAGTACATATTGCAGGAAAGGATTGACAAGTTGATGGAGGAACTCAGCGAAAGGAAAGGAGCATCATCCAGCGGATCAAAGCCCTAGTTCCTCTTTGTTGTATTTTGTTGTACTGAAAGCCCTGAGGGTGTACCGCTTGTAAACAAGTTTTAAAATTTTAATAAAAACAAGTTTCCAATTGCGATATTTAACTACACTTTCGAGCTCCTTGAAGTGAACGTTGCATCATGTTGCATCATACGCATCATTTCGCATCACATCTGCATTTTCGCATATACATGTGCATTCCTTCGGTGTCTCATTATCCTTTTATCTTCTTCAGTTGTCGTCATTGAACCACCACCCTGAGTGCCCTGCACCGTTACAACCTTGAAGAGAAAGGATGTCTGAAAATTGCGAGAATCTGGATCAGGTTAACAACGAGCTCGCTGAATTAAGAGTAGGAATGGGGCAGATCATGGAAGCCTTGAGTATCATACGAGCAACGATGGACACACAAGCCACTGTGGTCTCAGAAATCGTCACTACGACTGTTGTGCCACCGGTTACACCTGTCGTAAATCCCACTCTGGGAATGCCATTCGAGTTCATGCGAGCCACAGCCCCTCAATCCACGCAACAAGCGGTACCATTGCTCAGTGAGAATCAACAAGCTATTCCGACTTATGTTCCGCCTGTGGTACAGACCCAATTCCAACCTGTTTTCCAGAACCAGCAGTATTTTGATGGTATGTCTGTAGAAGAGGGTGACAGTAACGAGAAGTTGAGAGCCAACATGGAGGTGATGCAAAGAAAGCTGAAGGCTATGGAAGGAGACAACGTTTTCAGTTCTGACCTTAAAGATATGTGTCTAGTCACTGATCTAGTGATTCCACCGAAATTCAAGTTACCAAGTTTTGAATTGTATTCTGGTACCACGTGTCCTAAGGCACACCTGGTCATGTATCTCCGAAGAATGGTGGCTTATATGGATAATGATAAGTTAATGATCCATTGTTTCCTAGACAGCCTGAAGGGCGCTGCCGCAAAGTGGTATTTAAGCTTAGACCAGTCTCAGATCAAGTGTTTCCAGGATGTTATGGACGTGTTCATAAAGCATTATAAGTATAATTTGGATTTAGCTCCTGATCGTAGACAGCTATTGACCATGACTCAGAAGAACACAGAGTCGTTTAAAGAATATGCTCAAAGATGGAGAGAGACTGCATCACAAGTTGAACCGCCATTGACTGAAAAGGAATTAGCTGATTGGTTTGTAGATACTGTAAGACCAGAATTCTATGAGAAGATGATCAGTAATATCGGCGCTAATTTCTCTGATATCATTGCAATTGGTATGAAGGTGGAGGCAGGTCTGAAAAGTGGAAAGGTAGCCAGCTCACCGAACAGTTCTACTAGCACCGGTCTCAAGAAGTCTCCGGGTAACTTCCATAAGAAGAAGGAAGGCGAGACTAACGCTATTTTGACAGGAAAGAGGCAAAATCCTAGTTGGAAACGATCTCTATTCCAACCACAACCGAGTCCCGGCTTTCCTCAGCAGCCAATCTATCCCACACAGTTTGCACAACAACCATACGTGGCGTCTGTTACGCCCACTTTTAATCGTCAGATAATGCAGCAAGTTCCTGCTTCCCAGTCACCAAATCAGCAACAGTGGACGAAGAACCAGAATCAGAATTACCAGCAACAACGGCGGCCAGTGCCACAGCAAAATACCCCGCCAAGAAGACAAGCAGTAACACCAAATTTTCCGCCCATACCAATGACGTACACGGCATTGTATCCTTCGCTGGTGGAGCAAGGATTAATCGTTACTAGGCCATTGGGGCCACTATCTGAAAAAGCTATGCAGTTCTACAATCCTAACGCATCATGTGCTTTCCATCAAGGAGGAGTAGGCCACGATTTAGAAGGGTGTTTGGCGCTAAAGAATCTAGTAAAGAGTCTGATGGAGAAAAATATCTTGTCTTTCGCTAACAACCAGCCAAATGTGAAAAACAACCCCTTGCCAACACATGGGTCAGCCAATGCCATCGAAGATGAGAATGGTGAAGTACTAGTCTCAGATGTAACAAAGATTAAGACTCCCTTGAAGATGTTTCATGCTAAGCTATTCAGCGCCGGTTTGGTCAAAGATTGCCACGATGTTTGTAAAAAGTGTGACAGTAATAATGAAGGGTGTCAGTTGGTTCGAAATGATATCCAACAATTGATCGACGAAGGTTTCTTACAGGTTTTTAGAAAGGAAGGCAAGGTAGCAGTGATTGAACCAGTGTTTAATTTACCAAAGCGGATGCCAGCGCTTGAAGAAGAGTACATATCAGTAGTCCCTGTGTTCAACAATCCAGGGGCAGCTACCGTGAGCCCTGTGTTCAATAATCCGGGGGTAAATACCGTGAGTCCGGTATTCAGACAACCAGTTCCAAGATTTAACAGGTCTGAAACTGTTTCTCTTGATAATCATACAAGGAGGAATAATCTCCCAAGACCAGTCCCGTTCAGATTCAGGGGAACCAAAGCAGTACCGTGGGTCTACGAAGGCAGTGCAAGTGGAAAGTGGAAGGAGGAAACGATCCCAAGGAAAGAGGTGGGGGTCATTATAGAAGAAGCGGTCCCAAGGAAAGAGGTGGGGGCTGATGAAAAGAGCGTGTCTAATATAGCGGGAACAGGAAGAATGATGAGGAGTGGAAGGATTCTCCCCCCTATTAACAAAGAAACGTCAGATAAAGAGAATGAGGTGCGTGTACCCACCAGCGACAAAAGTAAAGAAGTAATCTCCAAGGAGGACGATGAAGAATTTCTCAAGATAATAAAGAGAAGTGACTACAGGGTTGTGGATCAGCTTCACCAGACCCCGTCCAAAATTTCTATTTTATCCCTATTGATTAATTCACCAGTCCACCGGTCAGCACTACAGAAAGTACTGGCTCAGGCTCATGTGGCCCAGGACATTACCGCCGGACAGTTCGATCATGTTATCTCTAACATTACTGCTTGCAATACGCTCAGCTTCAGCGATGAAGAATTAACCCAATCAGGTCGGAACCACAATCTCGCCCTGCATATATCAATGAAGTGTCAGGAGGACACATTGGCCAGAGTTCTTGTGGATACAGGATCCTCTCTAAATGTCCTACCGAAGAGGGCCCTCGACAAGCTAGCATACAAAGGAGGGATCATGAGACCCACGTCGTTAATTGTCAAAGCTTTTGATGGCTCAAGAAGATCCGTGATGGGGGAAATTGAGCTGCCAGTTTTGATTGGACCCCAGGAATTCAATGTTTTGTTTCAGGTTTTGGACATTAACCCTGCCTATAGCTGCCTACTGGGAAGACCCTGGATCCACGAGGCAGGCGCTGTTACTTCAACCTTACACCAAAAAATGAAATTTGTGGCCGATGACAAGCTGGTCATCATCCATGGGGAAGAAGACTTAATGGTTAGTAACTTGTCGTCTTTCCGTTATATTGAGGCTGACGAAGATGCATTGGAAACTTCTTTTCAAGCCCTGGAAATAGCCAACGCAGTTACGGTTGACAATGAGGAGAGAGTGGTACCAGAATATCCATCTTTTGCTTCGTATAAGAGTATTCAGTCCGCCCTTCAAGACGGTGTGCCCGCAGGTTGGGGTGAAGTGATTGAGGTCGAGAAGAGAGTCAGACACCAAGGGTTGGGTTACAGACCAACTCTAGAAGAAGAGGCTGCTTCAGGTTCAAGAGAAAGAAGAATGAAGATAATGACCGTACAGGAGACATTTATCAGCGGTGGCCATCAAGTCCACGCAATCATAGGAAGCACGGAAGAAGACGAAGATATTGATCGTTTGATTCTTCGCCAAGAAGGCGCATTATGCAACTGGGAGTCCATTGAGATCCCAATTTTGTACCCGGAACCAGAGTAACTTGTCTAGATTTGTTGTTTTCATCTCCCTAGTCTTGCCCAAAGCTAGTGGATTGTTTTGTACGGGCCTCCGTTTTCAAACTTTAAATCAATGAAATGACTCTTTTGCTAAAATTTGTTGTTTTGCTTTATTGCATTCTATTTCTAAAAATGGCAATCTTTTCAAACAAAAGCATCTCCATCCCGCATGTTCTTGAATTATTGCGCTTTTAATAATATAAGTCATTCTACTATGCAGAATGAATCATAAACCTCTTGTATTCAATGACCCTGATCTTACCATTGACTTCGACTCCCCCGTCTATCAAGCTAAGGAGGAGGAAGATTATGAAGTGTCCGAGGATCTAGCAGATATGTGTGATTACCAGTATGCAGACCTCCAGCCTCATGAAGAGCAGGTGGACGTCATCAATCTTGGCACCGAGGAAGAGAAGAAAGAAGTTAAGATTGGGGCATCCCTGAAGCCAGAAATTAGACAGCGGCTGATTTCACTCCTTGAAGAGTATGTGGATGTGTTTGCTTGGTCCTACCAAGATATGCCTGGTTTAGATACAGATATTGTGGTTCACAAGCTACCGCTTAAGCCTGAGTGCCCACCAGTGAAACAAAAGCTTCGCAGAAGTCATCCAGACATGGCCCTCAAAATTCGAGACGAAGTCAAGAGACAGTTGGATGCCGGTTTCCTAGCAGTTTCCAAATACCCAGAGTGGGTAGCTAATATTGTTCCAGTTATGAAGAAGAATGGAAAGGTGCGGATGTGCGTGGATTATAGGGATCTTAACAAAGCTAGTCCCAAGGATGATTTTCCTCTACCACATATCGACACATTAGTAGACAACACGGCCCGTTTCGCCATGTTCTCATTTATGGACGGTTTTTCAGGCTACAATCAGATCAAAATGGATCCATCTGATATGGATAAAACCACTTTCATTACCCCGTGGGGTACTTATTGTTATAAGGTCATGCCTTTTGGACTAAAGAATGCTGGGGCAACTTACCAAAGGGCTATGGTAACCTTGTTCCACGACATGATCCACAAAGAGATAGAAGTGTATGTGGACGATATGATAGCCAAATCTCGAAATGAGGAAGAACATGTAGAACATCTGCTAAGGTTGTTCAAGAGGCTTCGAAAGTATCAGTTGAGGTTAAACCCTGCAAAATGTACTTTTGGAGTTAGGTCAGGGAAGTTATTGGGTTTCATTGTTAGCCAGAAAGGCATTGAAGTGGGTCCCGATAAAGTGCGAGCTATTCAAGAAATGCCAGCTCCGCGAACAGAGTCTCAAGTCAGAGGATTTTTGGGCCGTCTGAATTACATCTCCCGGTTCATCTCCAATATGACTCCGATATGTGCTCCCATCTTCAAACTACTCCGCAAGAATCAGCCGGTAGAATGGAATACTGAATGTCAGCAAGCTTTTGAGAAGATCAAGAGTTATCTCCAAGAACCACCTATCCTGATCCCTCCAGTACCTGGGAGGCCGCTCTTTATGTATCTAACTGTTTTGGAAGAATCCATGGGTTGCGTTTTGGGACAGCACGACGAGACTGGCCGAAAGGAGCATGCAATCTATTATCTGAGCAAGAAGTTCACAGACAGTGAAAGCCGTTACTCAATGCTTGAAAAGACTTGTTGCGCTCTGGCTTGGGCCGCCAAACGCCTGAGACAGTACCTAATTTGTCATACCACCTTGTTGATTTCCAAAATGGACCCGATAAAGTACATTTTTGAGAAACCTGCTCAAACGGGTAGACTTGCCCGTTGGCACATGTTATTGTCCGAATATGATATTCAATATGTCACTCAAAAGGCTATTAAAGGAAGTGTTCTTTCAGAATATCTTGCTGATCAACCAGTTGAAGACAACGAACCACTCAAATTTGATTTCCCTGATGAGGACATTATGGCAGTGAAAGATGGTGAAGAGTCAAGTTCTGAAGATGATCCCAGGGCCGAATACAGGTGGAAGATGATGTTCGATGGTTCGTCCAATTACAAGGGGCATGGAGTAGGTGTTGTTATGATTAATCCGGAAGGTGGCTACACCCCTTTTACAGCTAGATTGGATTTCGGATGTACGAATAATATTGCTGAATATGAGGCATGTATCCTGGGACTAGAAGCTGCGATCGATCTTGGAATTTGTTTTCTCGAAGTTATGGGTGACTCTGCTTTAGTTATTTATCAAATTAGAGGTGAATGGGAGACAAAAGATGAGAAGCTTATCCCCTACCAGGCGTATGCTTTGGAATTGATTGAGCATTTTGATGAGATTACTTTCCGCCATGTGCCACGTACTGAGAATCACGTGGCTGATGCTTTAGCAACGCTGGCTTCAATGTGGCAAGTCAGATTTATCAATGAGGATCCGGTTATCAGTATTGGGAGAAGGGCTGAACCTGCCTACTGCCAGGCCATTGAAGAAGAATCAGATGGCAAACCCTGGTTTCATGACATTTTGAACTTCCTGAAGAATCAAGAATATCCGGCCAACGCCTCCGCTCTTGATAAGAAAACTCTGCGAAGGTTGTCAGCTAAATTCTTCATCAGCAACGGTGTACTATACAAAAGGAATCATGATATGGTGTTGCTAAGATGTGTCGACAAGAGAGAAGCAGGCTTGCTGATCCACGATATTCATGAGGGAGCCTTCGGCACCCATGCCAATGGACACGCCATGGTTAAAAAGATCTTGAGAGCTGGATACTATTGGTTAACTATGGAGACTGATTGCATCCAGTATGCTAGGAAATGCCATAAATGTCAAATTTACGCAGACAAAATGCATGTTCCCCCTACTTTGCTAAATGTGCTATCATCGCCCTGGCCATTCTCTATGTGGGGCATTGATATGATTGGGGCGATTGAGCCTAAAGCATCCAATGGGCATCGATTCATTTTGGTGGCTATAGATTACTTTACCAAATGGGTGGAAGCCGCCTCTTATGCGAATGTAACTAAACAAGTAGTTGCTCGTTTCATCAAGAACAACATCATTTGTCGTTATGGGATTCCAAGCAAAATCATAACCGACAACGGGACCAACTTGAATAACAAAACCATGAAGGAATTGTGCGATAACTTCAAGATTGAGCACCATAACTCTTCACCATATCGACCGAAGATGAACGGAGCAGTTGAAGCCGCGAACAAGAATATTAAGAAAATTATTCAGAAGATGGTCAAAACATACAAGGATTGGCAGGAGATGTTGCCATATGCGCTACACGGATATAGAACGTCCGTCAGAACATCAACAGGGGCAACCCCTTTTTCGCTGGTATATGGAATGGATGCTGTCCTCCCTATAGAAGTTGAGATACCTTCTCTGAGGATATTAATGGAAACAAAGCTTGACGAAGCTGAATGGATTCAAGAGAGATACGATCAGTTGAATCTAATTGATGAGAAGCGCCTGACAGCTATGTGTCATGGTCAGTTGTACCAGAAGAAGATGAAGAGAGCATTTGATAAAAAGGTCCGCACTCGGGAATTCCGAGTAGGCGAATTGGTACTTAAGAAGATTCTGCAATCACAAAGAGACGCCCGTGGAAAATGGGCACCTAATTATGAAGGTCCCTACATAGTTAAGACAGTGTTTTCAGGAGGGTCATTACTTCTTACAACTATGGACGGTGAACAGCTTGCGCATCCTGCGAATGCTGATTCGGTGCGGAAGTATTATGCTTAAGACTAGGACGCCTCTGTAACATCCAAGAATCCCCAGAGAACCTCAAGTTTTGCTACAACAGAAATCCTTAGTCATTAGGGGTCATTGGTCATTGAATACAATATAACCTTTTGCTAAACTGCCATTTCGATGCATCTGTAATATCTCATGGGACTATGCTATTTGGCAAGTCACCAGTTTTCAATGAATATCATTTATATGATCATCTTCTTATCGTCTTTATTTTTGCAAATTTTGCCATTTTCACTTGATTTTTGAAAACGGAAATATTGCAATTGCTAAGAAAACACAAAGATAAACTAAGTTTTACTCTGGATCTTCTACGAATCAAGCTGGTGTAAGGAGATTTAGCAGTATTGCATTTTTGGCATGGATTCGCCACCTCCAGTGGAAAGAAGATCGCCTTGGCTATCCTTGACGTTGGGTTTCAGGGTGTTGGCTTGTGTTATCCTTTCTCCTTTCCTGTTTTGCGTCGTTCGCGTTGTTCCTAGCATATAGCTAAGCATGTGCATCATCCTTTAGCATCTTTGCATCCTTTGTGCTCTGTTTTGCTGGTGATCTTTTGTTGTGCTTATCTTTATTCCCCTAGTGGAGTAAGGATATTCCCGGTTTTCTTTGCGTCGTGCTTGTTCGGTCTTAACCTCTGCGCGCCAAATTCGAATCTTTAAAATCTTTTTTTTCCGTTCCCCAAGAGGTTTAACTTTAAAGGATTTTATAGTTGTTCTCGTTTGAATCGTGTCAAACTTGAACTTGGACTATGTTTGAATCGCGCCAAACGTTGTCTTAATTTGGACTTTGTTTGAAGCGTGTCAAACACTGTCTTATGTGTTCTTGTTTGAATCGTGTCAAACTTGAACTTGGACTATGTTTGAATCGTGTCAAGCATTGTCTTATTTGGACTTTGTTTGAAGCGTGTCAAACACTGTCTTATGTGTTCTTGTTTGAATCGTGTCAAACTTGAACTTGTTCTCGTTTGAATCGTGTCAAACTTGAACTTGGACTATGTTTGAATCGTGTCAAGCATTGTCTTCTTACAAACTTTGTTCTTGTTTGAATCGCGTCAAACTTGAGCTTGGACTATGTTTGAATCGTGTCAAGCATTGTCTTCTTACAAACTTTGTTCTTGTTTGAATCGCGTCAAACTTGAGCTTGGACTTTGTTTGAATCGTGTCAAGCATTGTCTTCTAAAAAAAAAAAAAAAAAAAAAAACTTGTTCTTGTTTGAATCGTGTCAAACCTGAACAGAGTCCTTGTTCGAATCGTGTCGGACATCGACTCTTGTTTTAAAACCGTTCTTGTTCGAATCGCGTCGAACTCGAATTAAGGCTTTGTTTGAATCGTGTCAAGCACCGTCTTTTGTTTTAAAACTGTTCTTGTTCGAATCGTGTCGGACATTGAACACCCTAATCTTTGTTGCTTTTCTAAAATTTGCTTTAAGATTAAGTTTCTTGGAACAAATTTCTTCAACTTTAAGACTCCTATCTGGTGCGCAGAGTTGGTCTCTGCCTTCCTGACTCTTTCTGAAGATCCCATTTTGAACTCTTATTTTTGAGATCCCCAGGAAGTCTTTGTTTGCTTGTTTGTCTCCTCTAGACTGAATCTTAGTGATCAGTTTCTTCTTTCTGGTTTCATGCCCAGGAAGAGCGTGGTTTTGTTTCCTTCCCCGTGAAATCTATCTCCTTGGATTTCTCCCCAGTGGAGATTGTCTTTTAGTTTTTCCCCAGTTGTTTCCTCGGGATCTCCCCGGTGAGTCTTCTTGCTGGTTGACCAGTATCCCCAGTGAGTCTTTGCTTGAGGATACTAGTTTCCGTCTTTCCCCAGCGAAGCTTTTCTTGCATGTTTGCTTACTGTGGTCCTTGGTGTCTTGTTCGTCTGCATCCTTTGCATTCCTGGCATCATATCACCATTTTAGAAGTCATGGCATGTCAGCATTTGCATGTCCGTAGCGTGTCCTTAGCATTCGCATTCCATCTAAGGGCAAAATTTTTGGTTTGCTATATTTAAATACCTTTCACCTTGATGCCTCCGGAATCTCCGTTCCTCGTGCCCTCCGGTGAAGCTATTTAAATAGGGGCAACTGTTGTACCCTAAATTTTTACCCTTAGATGTCATCCAGCTTTTGTGCATCTTAGGAACATCTCTGCATTTGTTTGAGCTAACCCATATCTTGTAGTTTGTTTATTTGCGTTCAAATTAGGTCTACCTATCATCGTGAGGCTCCACAAGTTGTTTGAAGCAAGTCAAATCGACAACAGATCTCCAATACCAGAGCTTTGGAATTAGGGTTCTATCCTGAAGGGATCATTAAGTATTGGCTCTATAGAAGTTCAAGATTGTGTGACCCACTTACCATATAATGCCGCCTACATCCAAGAGATATCATTTGACAAAAATCCAAGGTCTATGGGTTCTCAACGAGCGGAATTTGAGCCGCAATCCCACTATATCTCAAAACTAGGGTTTCTGTGACGCTTACCAGCCAACAACCTTGATTTTTCATCAAGATGATCCCCTAAAACCTAATTATCAATGCTATTGGCTTATCAACATCCTCAAGAGTCTCCTAAGACCTTTAGATGGGAAGGAAGAAACAAATTCACAAGGATCGACCTCAGTGCGTTCACAGGCGTAATTAGGGTTCGACTGAAACCCTAATCTTTTGGAATCTTGGATCAATTGAAGTGTTAATGGATTTAATCATCATACATTGTCTCATGAAGTATTAAAAGCATCCACACCAAGTTTCATGAGGTTTCTTGTAAGATAAGTAGGGTTTTTGTCGCGAAAGGCTTCGTATACGGCATTTTCCCCCTAATAGCCCGATTTAAAATAACCATAACTCCTAAACCGTGCACTCAAATTAAGCGACTCAAGGCTCATTGGAAAGCTTTCATCAAGATCTTTAATTCATTCCATATGACTTTTTGCCTAAAAATGCTTGGATTTTGAGTTATGGAGCTTACAAGGCGTTTTGGCCCAACACTTAGAAAATTTTTCAGCCCTTTTCATCACTCCTTTCCTCAACTTTGACACCACTTTTCACCAATTTCCATTTGGATTCAAGTCTCGAGTCTCAAATGAAAGTTGTAGAGCTCGTTGAGAGCTTTCCAACCATATGTGGAACATCTCCATAGGATAAACCATTCTCAAGTTATGGGTCGTCAAAGTAGGGCACTTGAAATTGTCAAATTTCAATGACTTAGAATTTTTTCTAAGTTCTTTTGGCAGTTTTGGGGACACGACTTGTGAGGGATTTTTCTACCAATTCAAGGCATTATTTCAATCACTTTCCAACATCAACATTGAAGTATCATCCAAGAACTTTCATTTGAACCCAAGAGCATTAAAATTGGATCATTAAGTTAGGAAATATCTTGTGAACAATATGGCCATGCGAATTCTGTTTTACACCAAGAACATCATCTTCTAAATTTGAATTTTCTTTCCCCCCTCTCCAAAGGCAATAGTCTGACCTCACCACATCATCCTAACACTCCCCTAGCCCGTGCAAAAAAAGGGAAGAACCCAAGGTATAGCTATAAGTTTTGTCCCAAGCATGCAAAAAGGAGGAAAAAGACAAACTTACTTTCACACGGCTCAAGAATCACAAGCCACGCTTGCAGCCATGCAGGGAACATCCATTTAATGCATCCCAAGCCATGCATCAAACTCACCTATAAAAGGAGGCCGCAACTTCCTCAGAATGGTCGTTCGGGGGGGGACGAAAGAAACACAGAGAATCATCAAGAATCATCAGTAAGAAAAGCAACACAAAATCTCTAAGAGACTTCTATTTCTCTGGGCACGAGTTAAGTTGAGGGAAAAGAGAAATCTGCAGCTAGCTTAGGAACCAGGTAAGTTCCTCAAACTCCTATTTATCACAAGTATCATGCCATGTTGAATCATTATGTTTAGAGATTACATGCTGTTGCAATACTAGTGTGGTCGTGGTATCCATGCATCATATACACATTATCATGAACCTCTGTCTGAATCAGTTTTGGAGGTTCATACCTCTCCATGGTTGCCATAGTGAATATATTTGTTCTGATAAAGTTTGTTTACCCCGTTAACATGGACATACCTGCTTTGAATGTTTATCGTGGTATGGTTGGTTCTAACTCGTACATGCATATGCTGGTCAGTTGTTTATTTCATTTGAGTTCTAACCTTGTCTTGTGAATGTCATCCTGTGGTTCTGGTGTGTTAGCTTGTTCATGATACATGTTATTGTTGAGTTGTTGAGATTTATGATGGTTTTGAATAGAAGCAGAATCTGTTGTGCTAAATTCTCATTTTGAACGACGAATTCTGTTGGCCTTTTTACTCACCATGTCATGCTCACAATGTGTTAATCCTTTGCTGTTCTTTAAACGTTGCATTGCATATTGAAACAGAAAGTATCAGCTTGTCTTCCTAAACTTTTTGTTTGAACCCTGATTTCCATATGCGAACTGCTCATGTTATATTCATTATTTTGCTCAGCTTTCAGTCTCATTGTGTGCTACGTGAAAAATGCTTCAGTTTGATATGTTATCTCATGTTGTTTGATTGAGTTTTGATCGAACATAGATGATTAGAAGTTGAAAACCTTATTTAACAATTGCAAGTGAAACACGAGGATGTTGTTATTCCTGTTTGGTTTTCAGTTTCTATGCATAGCATGATTTGGTTGGTTCCATTCTGTCCTGTTGCGCCCCACATACTACCACAAAGCCTTCATGTGCATGTTTCCATTTCAATTTTTTTTTCATGACTTGTTTTAGCTTTTCTATTAATGCAAGCGTGATTATTACCGGATGAAACAGCCGTCCCAACGGTATAACACTTGCCTCTAAATGCCATGAAACCATTGAGACGGGGGTTCGAATCCCCCTCGCCCCCAGTCTCTGGTTTTAATTTTTTTTTCACATATTTGCTCACTACTGTTCACCTGGGTTGGGCCTTGCGCCTTTTCTTATCCACACCCTCTAATATTCAGGCCCATCAAGCCCTTTTGTTTCTTTTACTAAAAACCAGTTTACTAATATACCCCCCCTGCGTTTGTTTCAATTTTTTTTTCTTTCTAATTTCTAAATCTTTTATTTTTTAACTTCTCATTTATTTTGCTTAATTCAAAAACCCTAAAAGATATTTTTACTTTATAACTTGTCCCTTAATAATTTATTTTTGTATTTTTATATTTTATCGTTAATTAATATGTGTCATGTTCTAATTAATAATTGCTATGTTTTTAATTGTTATTTGGTTATCAATTTGCATTTAATTATTAATTGTTAATCTCTAATTTCAATTATTAATATACATCTTAATTGTGTGGTTAGGTGTTGATTTTAATTATCAATATGTGTTAAATGTTAATTTTTAATTAATTATCACCCTTGAATTAATTATTAACATTTATTCATGAGTATCTTTTATTAATCTTAAAAGGCTATTTCACTAATTGACTTGTTTAATTCTTGAATTAATATATCCATGTCGATTGGCCATATGTTTTACTCTACATGAATATTGCCACGCTCTAAATATCGTCTTTCATTATCGTTCTACATGTTTGTCTTCCTAAAGATTGAAGCATGTTGATTATCACCCCTTAATTATCATTCTACATGTTTGTCTTCCTAAAGATTGAAGCATGTTGATTATCATTCATTTATATCATTCTACGTGTTTGCCTTCATAAAGATTTAAACATGTTAATACCATCCTTAACCATTCTACTTGAGGCATATTCATCCCATTCATCTTGTCGTGAAATATATTGCCATCTTCATGCTTATATTACTCTCATCATATCATCTCATACCAATGTTGTAACTTATATCACTCCTTACCTTATCATCTTATCAGGTATATTTTTATCATATCTTATTGCTATATGTATATTTATTTATCATTGCCTAAACCTTTTCAAAACAATATCAAAATTCTCGATCCAACGTCGAGCCCATTTTCTACCCATATAAGTCGATCGCCTTCGGGCATCGCATTCAACCTTTTGGTCACAAGACACAAGTCTAGCATCACTTTGCTAGCACCATCGCCTAAACAACGTAACTTAACTGCATTAATATCCAAAGGAAAATCCCATGCATGATAACCATGTTATTGTGCATGGTGCATATCATTCGCATTCATAATCGTTTCTTTAAGATAAGTCATGACTCCCACCTTAACCTAAGTAACCTCTTAGGAGAGAACTTTATTTCTTGGCCTCATCAGAGCCAAAGAAATCACAATTAGCTTTAGGAAGAATTCTTCAACTCTTAGTGATATTCATCATAATGAATTTATCACTTCCCCCACTGACTAAACTTCAATATAGGTCCATTACAACTAGATCTAGAGAGTTCTTAAACTCTACAATGAGATTGTACTCATTTCCCCTCTGAATATTGGCCATAGTCAATCATTCAGTAGACGTAGAACTACGCATACTCTGATTCTATTCCCGAGGATACGTAGGCGTAAGGTGCGATGCCTTATCGAGTATACTTAGATACTAACCCCTAGGGTTTTCCAACCTTTAGAATAGAACCTTTAGCAAACAGATAACAAATAACATAATTGAATCAAGAGGTTCCTGTAGAGTACTACAGATATCTAGGATGCTAACACCTTCCCTAGGTATAACCAACCCCCGAACTTAGAATCTTAGTGCATTTGCATTGCATTGTGGGAATTCGGTTTTTTCTCCCTTCCTTTGGATAAATCAAAGACCGGTGGTGACATTAAAAATACGATACAAGTTAATTAATAATTTGTTATCCAATTTTCACCGCGACACATAATAAAAAACAAGACAAGTTCAAAGTGTTGATTCTAACAAAACCTATACTTAATGGTATGCAATTTTACGAAAACGATAAAAAACAACTTGACATGCAGATTCTACGAAATTGAGAGAGAGAGAGAGAGAGAGTGTGTTCGATGTATATTGGTTCTTTTATCGTTCTTGCTAAGCCTACTCCACTCTCTAATGGTTTCTCATTAAAAAATTGTTATGTCTTCCACTATGGTTTGTAAAAATTTTACACGAGTTTTAGTTGAATCACATTATCCAAATAACTCTGAAAAATATATAAAAAAAACTTTTATTTGGATCCCTTGATTTCTCCACACTATCTGAATTGAATTCTTGTGAGATCTTTACTCAAATTCACCGTGAATCTTCCAGCTCCAACAATCCTGCCCCAAAGTCTCTGTTCTACAATGATCTTTCCTCGATCCTAGCAGTATCTTGAGTGTTGGTATGTCTAAAGATTGAGAAGAACTTGCACCTTGTTTTTAAGCTTCCACACATCACTACCAAAGTGAATATGTAGAGAATAACCTCCTTCTTTTCCCGTTGGACTTGTCCAAACTAGCCACAACACCACATACCTTACAAGCCTCTAAAATCTCAAGAAAATTCTTCAAAGAAATATTAAACACAATAACCAAATCTCCTTAACAATCACAAATCTCCAAAGATGAGATTTATATCCACACGAAAAATGGAATTAGAATGTGGTAGAAGATGAAAGAAATCATTTGCAAGCACTCAAGAAAGATTCAAAAATCCTTTTTGAAAATGAGATCATAAGTGACTTGAAAATTTTTAAATCAATAGTGGAAGTGTATGTTTTCCATCATTGTTTAAGGTTTTGAGTGAAGTTGGTATTTATATTTGCTGGAGATCTGGCACAAAAATGAGTGAAAATGGTGTATGATTTGAGCCATAAGTAAGAGGTGTGATTTGAGTTTGAGAACCAAGTTATTTGAATCAAAAGCAAGAATATATGATAACTCATCTGTTTGATTCAAGTCACACAATTTGGGATTTAAGTCACATGATTCGAGTCATGCATAATTGTGATTCGAATCAGAGTTCCAGACGTAAAATAGAAATATTTTAGTTTGGTGTGATTCGAGTCAAGCTGTGATTTGAGTCACACAGTCTGTGACTCTAGTCATGAAGTATGTGACTTGAGTCATGAAAAAATAAAATGAATCCTTATCTCCTTATAGTTCAGATTTTAGTTAGATGAATAATGTGATCAGAGTCACACTGTTAGAATCTCAAATTTCTAAGTTTTCAAAATGAAATTCTAGCATAGCAGACAACAGATGTCCTAACACATGTTAAGACATTGTTCTGCATAAACATTTAAACAAAGAAGCATAACTGCAGACTGATACCTTGAATATCAGAAACTGCAGAATCACAGATGTTACGACATCTGATCCAACATGTTTATCAATACCAATAACAGAATATGCAAATCTCCATAATGATAAAAGACACAACAATTGTTAACCCATTTCGGTGCAATTCACCTACATCTTGGGGATACCAATCCAGGAAGAAGACTCTACTATCTGTAGTAAACTTATAAAGTTAAACTCCCCCGTTTACAACTTTATCTCCTAAATACTACCCAATGAAATCCTTATCAAAGAACACCCTCTTTGATATGAGAACCACTACTCACTTCCCTTATCATAAACTGTGATATCTACATCATCCCTGTCAATACAGAATTTTGTCAAGCATACTTGACCAACACGCTAACTTGGATTTGCTTAAAAGCTTCATTCAAGAGCAATACAAGATTCATTACCTAAAGGCTTCTGAATCTGTACAGTACCTATGTCTTCCACAATGTATCAAACCGATACAGAGGGAGACTTACAAGCCTAGAGCCAATGACTCTCAAAACCCTAAACCCTTATTTTTACACAAGAAAACTAGGTTACAATAGTTACATTCAAGGTACATACAAAAACCCTAGGACTAAGTCTTCTTTTATAGTCTTCAGTTGGGCTTCAAATATTTCCTTGATCCACTGCTAAGTGTGCCTAGGATCTTGGAACAGTTTTGAAACAGATTTAAAACAATATGTTATAACAGTCCAGGATGTTGATGCTTCAAGTTGAGGCATCTTCTTCGACATCTTTGTTCTTTGGCAGAATTCTTCACCTTTTCAGCTTTGGTCTTCATGTTGGAATATCTTCTTTAGCACTAAGTTTTACCAAAATTTTGTCCAAAACATTTGAGCTTTCAATCTCCCCCTTTTTGGAAAATTTTGGCTAAAACTCTTTGTACCATAAGACCAAGATGTTCCTAACATCTCTTCACCCTGAGTGTCGGCTATGATTAGAGTATTGATGTTACTCCCCCTGAAACAATGAGGTATCTAGAAGTACACATCCACATACACACCCAAGAGATTGGAGACTCCTAAAATTCCTAGGTATAAATCTTAACTCAGGACACAAGACACAAAAGAGACTGAGGCTCAAACCTTTCTCCCCCTTTTTTGCCAAAATTGACAAACAAAAAAGTCCCAAGCCAACCCAGACACACCACAACCAAGAACCAATGCTGAATAATACCATGAGAACACATATTAGATACACATCTTGGGACAAAAGTGACCAAGGCTTTCCTATAAATACCCAAGCGGTCTTCTTAGGAATTAACGAACCAAGGGTCAATTCAATAAGAACATTTATAGCGAATGAGACTTGTCCAACAATGAGAGTGCACAGTCCAAGAAAGTTTTGACTGTTTCCCCAATAAAGAACACTGTCCAAAGATTTTACAAAAACCGAAGAGCATGTTTTGCATGCGCAAGTTTTCCACTATCCAAGGTACACCGTCCATAATGACCCAATTACTTTAAAAACATATCCTTAACAATGTCCTGACATCATGTCAGACATGGTTTACGAAAAACTTCTATATTAATCAATACCCCCACAGTCTGCAGCATCAGAGCAATTTCAAGACATCCTTCTTGACATCTCATGTTGAAAATAATCACAGTTTGCTTAACCTCCAAACAAACTGGATTCAAAACTGCACCTCTATAGTAATACTTCTTAGATCTAGAAGCAACTCCCCCTATCTAAGATAACCAGTGCTGCTTGATGAGTGTTAATTTGTTGTGAATTTGAGTGTGAATAATTAGCATTCATCGGCTTAATTCGTTTGCTTTTTGTCAATAAACCTCAACTTTAGTATATATTCGGTATAATTTACATTATAGTGTATATATTGCGTTATCGTGTAAATATCATTGAGTTTAATTGTTTTTATCTCATTTTTTTAGGTATTCAAACATTGATATTTATTCATTGTTATATAGAGCATTTAATAACCTTTCCAACGCTTCGAACCGGGCAAATGACGGAGTTACGGTTCAAAAGTTACGAAGAAAACAATGCAGGATTTTTGTTGTCCTGTCAGCGCTCGCCCCATGCTCGCCAGGCGAAGCGGGGGCTAGCCATAAGAGTGAAATTCACTCTATAGGAAGTAGCAAATGCCACCTTGGTTCGCTAGGTGAACCAGAACTTCGCCAGGCGAATTTTGACGGACAGAAACACCATGTAAGGGCCAAAAACACAAGAATGATCCAGGGTGTATTTCTCATCGACCGCCGCTGACAAACCGCAAGATGTTTGGTTCATTTCTCTTCTTCTTTGTTGGGTTGTTGTATATGTATTTACTTTGAACTCATGTATATTTATCGCCCATGGCGTTGTATAAAATCTGCTTTACAAATCTTTATCGGTGATTGTCCTTGATTTTTTGCTTTATGCTCGGGGTTTGGGTTGTGTTAGAGATAAACATCACAAACCTTGATTAGGGATTATTATCTGTTAGTTTCTGGATGCTAGAGATAGATTTAGAGCTAACAATCTTTATGGGTATCGGAGCTTAATGCCTCCGTGTTATTTGAGTCGGGTGCGAGAGCGTCGACAAGAGTAATACGGTTGTCTCTCTGCTCAGTGTGTCAGAGATAGACACTGTTGTGAGCTATGCTGGATGATATTGAGGAGTATTGTAAGTTGAGTACAGCTGGTCAATAGGTTTAAGTTTGTGACGAGTGGATTATATGCATGTCAGATAAGTTTCTTCTCTCTGAAGAATGAATTCTTTTTATGTTCATATTTACTTTTTTTTCTTTTACTTTAACCATTTTAATCTAAACTCATAACTGCGGAAACTGTCGAATGGCAGTTCAATAACACCAATCTCTGTGGACACGATAAATTCCCGAAAAAATACTTCCAAAAAATTTTGATACTTGCCGCTTTACCGCTTCAGCACTCCTCCAATAAACACTTATGTAGATGAATGGAAAACATAAGACGCATCTTCAAGTCTTAAAGAGCGCACCCTCTGTCCAAACCACCTGCTAAACACAATCATCAACTGCACTTATTGCTTCTTCTGACAAGAAACAATAATCATTCACACATGAACTCTATCACGCTTCCTGTGAGATCACATTAGGATCAACATCCTAATTCAGTAAACTCTTGGATTGAGACCAAAGCTCTATTGATCCCTCTCTTCTTGAACCCATCTATACACCACACAAATCCCTCTTGAATTCTCGTGTATAGACATCCATGTTCCTTGAGATGAAACCCAATTGATCTAGAATGCTCCACATTCCTCAAAGAGATACCTTACCTCTTAGTTTGTTATCTTCTTAACGATGCCAGATATCATACACATGCTCCAGAACTTCTCAGCTTGCCAAACTGATCCGCTTCTCTCTAGCATGACTAGTAGCAGGGGCAGTATCCCCTTCACAAGCTTTTCTACTAACCTTAGCAAGGCCAACTAATTAGATAGACACCCTATGCCTTCATCATTCTCCCGTATGATAACCTGGAATACTTCTGATTCTCTAGTGAATATCCACTTCCATATTCTGAATGCATCAGAATCCAGACATTTATGTAATCAACTTGTGATCCACTACAGTCTTACCAAAACCATCACATCAAACTTCCAAGACAACCCTCCTACTCCATCATTCTCCCGTATGACAATGTAGATACTTCTTAGAAATGATGTAAGTAACAAGTTCCTCACAGAACTTAGAATCCTTCTCCAAGGATAACTAACCCAGAAGATGTACTAACATCAGTTAGGACATCCTTCTCATATCATAGACATCAACCAACATGGATCTTGATATGCTCAACCACTGGACTTACTATCTGCATAGTAATCTAACTGAAGATCTTCAAACAACACTACGCCACCAGCTTGATCTATAAGAACTCCAGTAACCAAAGAGAGAAATAAACTCTCATCCACCAAAAGAAGGTAATCTTCCCTAAACTGAGAACTTCTGCCACAAGCTCCAAGATAGAAACGAATCAATACCTCCTGACTTTTTCAACCAACTACCTTTCTGCCCAAGAGTAATTAGCTCAAAGCACCCTGCTTGAATGAACACTAAAGATCAACCAAATGCCACTTTTTGATTGATCTTACTCTTCTTCAGAACTCCCACAAGATACACTGATCCACCAATGAAATATGATCTTCAAGTTACATGAACTACTTGCTCCATAGTAAGACATCTTGGATCCATCAAGCCATAGACAGGTAACATCTTCTCCTTCCACAACTCCCGCAAACTGCATGAGATAGACCTTTTTGAAGCATCCATAACATCCATTATCCTGTAGATCAACTTATCTTAAGCTGATGTGCCACACCACCAGCTGAGATCCTGATGTTAAGCTTGATGTCAAAACATTCTGATATGACATTCAGCTGCTGAATTTAGCTCCTCCTTTTGCCACTTAGAAGAACCTCCTCCCTATTACAGAACAAGAGTTCCATGCTCTCATAATCTTAATTCAACAACCAAGCTTGAGTAGACAACCTTCATCCTGCTTAAACTTATCACATGTATTCCATTCAAGCTCACACCTTGATGAATATCTGCTTTGAAACTCCAAAGAATTCACACCTGCCACGTCTGAATCTTCAGAAGATAAAGTAGTCATAGATTACACCATAGCCATACCAAAGAATGTAACTTTCCTAGGTAGAGCAGTCTGTAGAAAGTCAGAGATAACTGCCACTTAACCTTGACCTCCAAGATGAACAAGATCCCATGCTCCTAAGTACCTAGATCAGAAATAAACTGATCCAAACTATGCCATCGCCAGCACTCCATTCTATACAAGTCTCTTACCAAGACACTTTCCAAATAAACACCAGATGCTTCTAGTAACAACTTGAACACACCTGCTACACTCCAATACTCCTAGATCAGAAATAAACTGATCCAAGAACTATTCATCAAGATTATGATGTCTTTTTCTTCATCTTCCATATCACCATTGTCTAGACTATTTTCTTGCCAGGAAACTCTCAAGAGATCAGATGATTCTGCCACACCAACAGCAGTAGGTTCTTAGGTCAACACCTAAGAGAACTAGATCCAAAAGCTTATGCAATACCCCTCCCATGATTCTGCACAAACCAAATGAAGAGATGTTCCAACATCGTGTTGAACATCAGCAATCTTGAACTTCACATCCAAGGATAATTAATTAAATACTTGTGAGTAACACAAATATCAATTGATCTTAAATCATTGTTTAATAATCTTGTTTCACCGTTGAAGCCACACTCCACCAGATCACTTCATGAACACTTATCCAGTATTCAATCTTTTTGCAATTATCTTCTTTGACAAATACATTGTTGAGATACCAAGGCTGCCACCCTTGACTTAAGTAACTAAAATTCTCTCTAAACGAACCCTATTTACCTCAACAATTTTGAAAGCTCCATATAGATTGGATCCACCCTTAGGAGTAAGAGAGATGAATGCTTCCTTGCTATTTTTGGATGGTGAAAATACATCACCTCCACTTTCTTTAGGTTTGTGTTTCACAGAAACACCTTCTAGACAGAAGAATAACTATAAGACTCCAGATGCACGACTGAGACACCTTTATGACTGGACTTGAGAGAATTCTCAAGTATCTTTGACAACTTAGCAAATTAATAATTTATCAAACTCCTAGAGCAAGAACTTGATAAACCTAAACTCAACTCCTCTCCTCTTCAACTGACTTTAAACTGCACCATGGAACCAATCTTCCAAGTACCAAGTCACCATAACAGACATCTTCCAACAACTCTTTTCATTCCATCGCTCTTGACTTTTGAATAAAAAGATCCAGATATCTTCACATATAGAGGTCGACGATTGAGGTCTTCCACCACCTGTCTTCAGTAACAACTCCAAAATCCCATAATTCCAAAGGTCTTCCATCAGAAACATATGCAGCAGAACCACCAAGGAACAAATTCTGCTTGCCCTAATAAGATGTCAGAACATCTTATAAGACACCTCAACAGTAGAACTATCCACTTCTCCTGCAGTTGTTGTAGAACCTCCTCAGCAACATGAACAACCACCAGGTTGTTACCTTTGATCCGAAACATCCATCCAATCCATTAATACTCTTGAGTATGTCTGAGTTGATTGATCTGATCTTCAAAACTCCTCCTTTTTTAAACGCCAGAAAGTATCTCCCAAAGATCTCATCCAGAAATAGACAGGATACATGCTCTAATACCAATTGAAATTCTGGCATAGTAAACAGCAGATGTCCTAACACATGTCAAGACATTGTTCTGCATAAACATTTAAACAAATAAGCATAATTGCAGACTAATACCTTGAATATCAGAAAGTACAGAATCACAGATGTTACGACGTCTGATCCAACATATTTATCAAGACCAATAACAAAATATGTAAATATGCAGAATGATAAAAGACACGGTAATTGTTAATCCAGTTCAGTGTAATTCACCTACATCTGGGGGATACCAATCCAGGAAGAAGAGTCCACTATCTGTAGTAAACTTATAAATTTAAACTCCTCCGTTTACAACTTTATCTCCTAAATACTACCCAATTAAATCTGTATCAAAGAACACCCTCTTTGATATGAGAACCACTACTCACTTCCCTTAATCATAAACTATGATATCTACAGCTTCCCTGTCAATACAGAATTCTGTCAAGCATATTTGACCAACACACTAACTTGGATTTGCTTAAAAGCTTCATCCAAGAACAATACAAGATTTATTACCTAAAGGCTTCTGAATCTGTACAGTACCTATGTCTTCCACAATGTATTAATCCGATACAGAGGGAGACTTACAAACCTAGAGCCAACGACTCTCAAAACCCCAAACCCTTATTTTTACACAATAGAACTAGGTTACAATAGTTACATTCAAGGTATATACAAAAACCCTAGGACGAAGTCTTCTTTTATAGTCTTCAGTTGGGCTTCAAATCTTTCCTTGATCCACTAGTTAGCGAGCCTAGGATCTTGGAACAAATTTGAAATAGTGATAATGCGAAATTACATTACATATTTACCTTGATTTACATTAAATTATTTTATCATTTTCGTTATTTACGTTTTATTTCACAAGTGTTCAAGCCTATTTTCAGGTATTTCATTTCACAAACCTTGCATGAGAAAAGAAGAGAAAATGAGGAAAGAAAGAGGAAACTGAAGACAGGAGACAGAGAAAAAAGAGAGAATTGCACACAGAAGAGTGTGGCGACCGTCACACCTTCTGTGGCGATCGTAAAGGCCAAGAAGTGTGACCCCCGTCACATATTACGTGTCGACCGACACAACTTATTTTGCAAATTTAATTTTTACAGCATGGACCACTCAGCAACTGATCCCACGTTTCAACCCAGTCTCAGTATCCCACAAATCTCTCAACTCGACCAAGTCACTCCGATTTCATTGACCCAAACTTCCATCTCCTAATTTTTCTCTCCCACTAAACCTGCTGAGTACTATAAATTGAAGGCAGTTGGGAATGTGAAAGGACCTTCTTTTTTTTGCTGCAGAAATTCCTTTACGTTCAGAGTTTTTTGATTCTTGTTTTTCGTTCTATTTTCAAGCACCTAAATAGCAATAGTTTCCTACACCGGGGAACTATTGCACTCTAGTTAGATTATATAGTTTAAGTTGATCTTCATTCAGCGAAGCAAAAATCCTACCGACTTGTGGAGGATTTCTAACTTCAAGATCTTTTTAATTTCAGTTCAATTTAATTTCCAGGTTCTTATTCAATTAATATAATTGCCTTTATCTTCAATAACCATGCATGAATTGATGTTTTACTGCTTCTGCTTTTGTATGTTTGTACTCATTAATATGTCCGACTAATTTTTTTGATTCCGGTATGTAAGGATTATCGACGAAAGGGGTTCGAAAACTTATTGGCATAAAATACTTATAAATTGTTTATCTGGTTTTGGTTTCTAAATAATTAAATCAACACTGTTTGTTACGAGAGTAAAAGCAAACAAAGGTTAAAATCAACAAAGCAAGAGTTTGAGGTTTTAACCGGATAGTAGTAACCAAACATTAATTCTAAACACAGCGAGAGCACTTTAAAATTAATTAGACTTTTTTAGTTTCTAAAAAGTATTTTTAGATTTTAAATGAGACAGCGAGAGCAAGCATTTTTATCTAAGAATATAATCAGAGTCAATAAACACGAGAGTGTGAGATAAAGGTTTTCAAATTAATGTTTTCCACTGATAAATGTTTTAACAATTAAAGTATGTGAATGACTGTTTGAATCCCCGAAGTAGATAGGAATTACATACCGGCGTCCCGTTTTTGAATATTTCTCTTAAATCCGAACTTATTTCCCGTTATTTCTCAGATCCTAGGATAATCATCGCCTTAGCTAAACATAGTAACAATCCGATAGCATTAGTTTGATTATCAGTCCTTGTGGGTTTGATATCTTTTAAAACTACGTGATTAGACTGTGCGCTTGCAGTTAGTATGCCCGATAGACTCATAAAGTCGCGATCAAGTTTTTGGCGCCGTTGCCGGGGACCCTTACCCACAGAGAGATGGCTTTGACAAAATTTTCTCATGGACCTACCATGCCTGCTTTAGGCATTAGTGATAGCATTGACTATATGTTTAACCAGATTGGGTGGGAAGGATTTGCTAGAAAGAGACATTCAACCTACCATAGGTTAACTTTAGAATTCCTGAGCTCACTGACTTATGATCCTAATTATGGGAGGGCATTTAATAGAGGTAGAATAAACTTTAGGCTTTTTGGCTACACATTCCACTTTAACCACCGTGAGATCGCAGAACTATTGGGTTTTCCTAATGGTCGTGATGTTTTCACCATGGCACAAGAGGATGTGTTTATGGAGAATGAACTTAATTTTTTATGGAGTAGTATTTCTGGATAATCACACTATGACCTGCATCGTATGCACTCCACTAAGATTCATAACCCTGCCATCAGATATTTCCACACGATCTTAGCTTTTACCCTCTTTGGAAAGTCTGAAAATGATACCCTGGTGTCTAGAGACGAGCTTTTCATCATGTTTTATGTATTTCAGTCTAGACCCGTCAATGGGGCCACCTTCATGTTTGCCAACCTCTTTAGGATTGCTCAAGCCAATTATGGTCCCATTCTAATCGGTGGCCTCGTTACCATTATTGCTGAAGCCTTAGAGTTTAGGACACCTCTCTCTCACATAAACCCTTTAGGCGATTATCATCCCCTAAACATCACCTTTTGTTTTAATAGGGGATTGATCAGAAATCTTGGACCAAACCAATTCCAACTCCTGATTAACAACGAGATTGTTCCCCACTTTACCTTACCTAACCATGAGCGTACAAGTGTGCACAACCGCCATAATTGGCTATATGATTTGGATGTACCACAAATTGATGAAAACCTTGATGATCATATCTCTGATGTTGAAACAGACCCTGAAAACCCTCCATACTACCACCATTTTCCAGTTCCGGACCACCCCATCCATGCTGCCAATGCCATTCCTCCTGCCAACATTCATATCACTTTGGAAACTTTTCGTACTGACCTGAATGCTATGAGAGACGAGCTCCGTACTATACGTCTTGATGTTATCGACTTAATGGACACTACTGTCGAGTAGTTTGATCATTTGAATCAAGCGGTGAAGTCTTTACGACAAAATCGTGGCTGATTTTATTTTGTTATTTATCGCATTTTCCTACTCACACTGACGCATTGAGGACATTGCTGTGTTTAAGTGTGGGGGGGGGAGTATTTTAGTATTTCATTGTTACCTTTTTGCGTTTAGATTAAACTTACTGCTACTTTTTTGCTTTTAGATTTAACTGATATTGTAATTTCAAATTTAAGTATAAAAATTTGCTTCTGGAAGTTTATGCTTATTTCATTATTTTGTTGTTAGTTGCGTTTTAATTTATATCTTCTGAAGCAATGAATGAATTTCCACTTTCAGTTTATTTGTAGCAATGTTCCATCTTTACATTCATTAATGCTCTGTGATACAAATATGTCTGTTGTGTGAAAGTTACATGAGTTAAGCTATTGGAAGTTTTATTTTCATTTTCCTGAGTTTTGGACAATTACGACCGTAACTCCCGTGGCGATCGTAACACCATCTGTGATACCCGTCACAGACTCACAGGCACGTTTCTCTTTTATTCAAAACAGAACCTCTTCCTCTTCCTTTTTATTTTCTTCTTCTTCACCGACCTACTCATCCATTAACTCCATAACTGTCCCACTCACAATCCTTTCAATCTTCTCATTTAATTTCATTTATCCCTCCATTTACCATATTTCTCCAACTTCTATTTAAGCACAGGGGACGCATTCCAAAACCCACAAACTCCTCTCTGAGCACCCTAAACACAAACCCATTTTTCAATTCTTCTTGCATGCAACATGGCTCATGACCAAATGCAAGCACCTAACCTGTCAACCATCACCTTCCGACAAGGAGAAGCTGGTGAGCTTCAAAGGGAAAAATACCTCAAATTTCATCAACGTTCAGTTCAACCCACGAGGTATGTGGATATAACCTGTCTGCAAGAACTGGGATTGTTAGAGGGTGTTCAATGGATGCTCTCTAACTCAAGGTTGACACATCTCTGCACTCAAAACCATCCACGTACGAAGCTTTAACCTTGGAGTTTTTAAGCTCTTTCTCTTACAACACACCCTCAGATGCAAATCAATTCCTCACCGGCTCTGCTACATTCAGAATGTTTAACACTGAGTATTCCTTGAGCCAAGATAAGCTAGGCGACATGCTGCAATTTCCACGTGGAGATGATGTTCAATATCGTGTCGCTCGTGATGCAAATTGGCCAACCGTAGCGTTTGGTGTATGGCGAACTCTAACCGGTGAAAACGCAACAAGCTGGGAAGGACTTAATGCTACATACATCCACAATCCAGCCATAAGGTATTATCACCGTGTTTTAAGACACACTATTTTTGGGAGAATTAACAACCACAAGGTAAATTCCAAATAAATATTCTTCATGCATTGTGTTTTTGTGCCTAAACCGATCAATGCTATCCCATTTCTGCTAGCACACATTCAGTCTAGTTGTGCAAGAGGTACTACTCCTTTCTGTTTTGAGGGAATCATTACTTCTATAACACTTGCTCTGAATTTGGGGGAAAGGCTTACAAAATTACAATCTGTGCCGGCTGTATTTCTGGATATCGATTATTATCGCGCCGCACATTTTATTAAAGCTAGAAAGGATAAAAAGTACAACCTTATGGTTCGGAACAAAGTAGTGAGAAGTGTTGTTTTGCCTTGCCATTATCGTATGAATCCACAAAATATGGCAAATTGGCTTTTTGATTTGGATGCCCCTGAGCCTAATGCGGTTGCACCAGAAGGTCAGCTTAATGATGAATATAATGAGATGGAGCAGGCCGCACCTGAAGAAGATCAACAACCACCTGCTGCACAATTTGCAAGTTCATCCTCCCGACGCCGTCGAAGAAGTGAACGCGCTCCCACTACTAATGATGACATTCTCACGACTATTATGCAACAGAATGAATTGGATGCCCAGAGAGACCAGAGGTACCAAACTCAGCATACTGACATGATGAGTCTCATGCGACAGATCCAACAAGATCAGCGCGACCAAGGTGAAATAATGGATCGAAGTTTGTCAAGCGTCGTCGATGAGATGGGCGCTTTGACTATGCGTGTAGATGGCTTGCAAGAGTACATCTATCATGTGGGTATGCCACATCAGTTTGGACACGAAGGACGTGGAAGAGCACGAGGAAGATCGCGTGGACACGGCCCCCAGTAGTTTACTTTTGTATTTTTGTTTACTTCTTTCTCTTTTACCTTATCTCGAAACATTGAGGACAATGTTATATTTAGTGTGGGAGAGGAAGCTTTACTGTTTTTATTGCTTTCTAATTATATTTATGTTATTTCCTTTTATCAACATTAATGTACTGTCAAGTTATTATATGCATGTGTTCTCCGTTATTATTTAATTCCCCCATTTTATTTAGCCATAACAAAAAAAATTTTGTTGGATTCGATGCATAACTTGACATACCCTTAGAGTATATAGGTTGTTTTACAGATAGGCTATGTTAGAAACCTGAGAAAGATTTAACAAAATTGATATCGTCTTGACACCCTAGACCCCTCGAATATGCGAGATCAGTTTGAGTACCTATTATACTGAGACCTTAAGCTTTAGTTCTAAATTAACCCCAAGTAGTTTATATTAGCAGTCAGCACCGTCTTAAGCACAAGCTACATGGAGAGCCGATGAAAATAAGTGATTGATGCCTAAAAATGGAAAATTTTCATACCTTTGACATTGGAAAATAGTGATTGCACCAAATCTAACGGATGCAAGACATACAAAAGGCAAGAGAAACCCGTTGTCAGTTGGTTCAGAGGTGCCTGGTACTGAACTTGGTAGGGCGAACTACGGTTCAATCCCCCGCAACTTACAATTGGTATATATAAAGGGTTACCACACTTGTGTACCATACCCCGTGCTTAAAGGATCAAAATCACTAACCTACTACTCTATACTACGTGCGTGCAAAGTCAAAGGGCTTAATGTGATTGTGTTAGAATGAAAACGGGTGAAATAGAAACGAGAAGCATTAGGTTGAGCTATAGTAGAATTATTCGGACTGGTTTATATAGGGGGGTTTTATGATCATGTTTCATGTTTTGTGTCATTAATGTATCTTTGGTGTTTAATTTGAGTATCTGTCGTTTTAACAAAATGCCTCACAACCACGTACGATTTGGAGATGTGTCATGTATTTGTGTTTGACCAATGTTTTTGATTTCTATACTGATTATTTGCTTGAGGACAAGCAAAGATTCAAGTGTAGGGGAGTTTGATAATGCAAAATTACATTACATATTTACCTTGATTTACATTAAATTATTTTATCATTTTCGTTATTTACGTTTTATTTTGCAAGTGTTCAAGCCTATTTTCAGGTATTTCATTTCACAAAGCTTGCATGAGAAAAGAAGAGAAAATGAGGAAAGAAAGAGGAAACTGAAGACATAAGACAGAGAAAAAAGAGAGAATTGCACACAGAAGAGTGTGGCGACCGTCACACCTTCTGTGGCGACCGTAACGGCCAAGAAGTGTGACCCTCGTCACACATTACGTGGCGACCGGCACAGTTTATTTTACAAATTTAATTTTTGCAGCGTGGACCACTCAGCAACTGATCCCACGTTTCAATCCAGTCTCAAGTCTCCCGCAAATCTCTCAACTCAACCAAGTCACTCCGATTTCATTGACCCAAACTTCCATCTCCTAATTTTTCTCTCCCACTAAACCTGCTGAGTATTATAAATTGAAGGCAGTTGGGAATGTGAAAAGACCTTCTTTTTTTTGCTGTAGAAATTCCTTTACGTTCAGAGCTTTTTGATTCTTGTTTTTCGTTCTATTTTCAAGCACCTAAATAGCAATAGTTTCCTACACCGGGGAACTATTGCACTCTAGTTAGATTATTTAGTTTAAGTTGATATTCATTCGGTGAAGCAAAAATCCTACCGACTTGTGGAGGATTGCTAACTTCAAGATCTATTTAATTTCAGTTCAATTTAATTTCCAGGTTCTTATTCAACTAATAGAATTGCCTTTATCTTCAATAACCATGCATGAATTGATGTTTTACTGCTTCTGCTTTTGTATGTTTGTACTCATTAATATGTCCAGCTAATTTCCTTGATTCCGGAATGTAAGGATTATCGACGAAAGGGGTTCGAAAACTTATTGGCATAAAATACTTATAAACTGTTTATCTGGTTTTGGTTTCTAAATAATTAATTCAACACTGTTTGTTACGAGAGTAAAAGCAAACAAAGGTTAAAATCAACAAAGCGAGAGTTTGAGGTTTTAACCGGATAGTAGTAACCAAACATTAATTCTAAACACAACGAGAGCACTTTAAAATTAATTAGACTTCATTAGTTTCCAAAAAGTATTTTTAGATTTTAAATGAGACAGCGAGAGCAACCATTTTTATTTAAGAATATAATCAGAGTCAATAAACACGAGTGCGTGAGATAAAGGTTTTCAAATTAATGTTTTCTACTGATAAATGTTTTAACAATTAAAGTATGCCAATGACTGTTTGAATCTCCGAAGTAGATAGGAATTACATATCGGCGTTCCGTATTTGACTATTTCTCTTAAATCCGAATGTATTTCCCGTTATTTCTCAGATCCTAGAATAATCATCGCCTTAGCTAAACATAGTAACAATCCGATAGCATTAGTTTGATTATCAGTCCTTGTGGGTTCGATATCTTTTAAAACTACGCGATTAGACTGTGTGCTTGCAGTTAGTATACCTGATAGACTCATAATGTCGCGATCAAACATATTTAAAACAATCTGTTATAACAGTCCAGGATGTCGAGGCTTCAAGTTGAGGCATCTTCTTCGACATCTTTGTTCTTTGGCAGAATTCTTCAGCTTTTCAGCTTTGGTCTTCATGTTGGAACATCTTCTTCAGCACTGAGTTTTACCAAAATTTTGTCCAAAACATTTGAGCTTTCACAAAAGCTTTATAATATTTTTCCATAATTATGAGTTGAACCATTTCCATACCTAGTTCTTGATCCCAAACTCAATAGATTGACTCAAAACACATTTCTTAAACTTAGACCATATACTTTGATTTATGCATGCTTAAAAACATATTTAACTTGAAATTATGTTCCTAAGGGGACAGATGTCGAACTCAATGGCATGACAATAGGTTCGACAAGTTACACTAGAAACACTAAGCTAACATGTAATAGATGATGAAGCAGAAAAACAATAAAGAACATAACCAATTATTTACCCAGTTTGGTGAAATTACACCTACGACTGAGGGGTCGAGTCCACAACCCAAGAAAAGAAATTCACTATTAATAGTTTAGTACAATTAGACTTACAAGCAACAACAAATCCTATGATGTTTAATGTCTCTTCCTAATAATACCCAATGACTTTCTATTTAGAGTTTCCCCCTAAATATGAGCACATACTCACTTTCTTCTCTGCCATAATCCCAGTGACAAAGAAAAATAACCATTAAACTCTGGCGATCAACTTCAATCTTCACAAGATAAAGAATGTTGAAAATTACAACTCAACTAGACAAACCTTCTATGCCAAGTTACTGAAACATAGAGGTGAACATAAACAATGTTGATTACAACTCAACTAGACAACCCATCTATACAAAGTTACTGAAACATATAAGTGTACATAAAGATCCTACACTAATCCTATTAGGGAACTAGCATGGATACACATCACAAAACCTAACACTCTAAGATCTTTAATGGGAGTGTGTTTGCTTTTCAATGTATGTTTGAGCTCCTTATATAGCAATGTAACTCATGGCTTTTATCCTTGGATACTATATTTGAATTCGTCCAAAATTAATGCAGAATATGTTAGATATTTGATTTTCTCCTTGAATATCTCCAACAAGATATGATTTGTCTTTAATTAAATTAAAATTTAAATATTAATTTAAATCTAAATTAAGCTCCATCCAGCCATCAAAAAAATTACCTAATCATATTGTTAAATCAATAATAATAAAATCTTTAACAAATTTTCTGCATAATACACTCCAAAATGAAGCATTATGACGTCTGTTGTATAAGGCCCAGATGTCGTACCAACATGTAAGAGCATCATGCCCAACATGTGTCCTTTCTACAGCTTCATAGATATTTAACTAGCTAGACCAATCTTGAACACTTGGACACTTCTCCAAGTTATTGTTTTTCTAAAATGCATCCAATCCAAAGGGTCAATCTAATAGGAACAACAAAAATAAACCCAGAAATGCGCAAATGATGAGGAGACTCAATAACAAAAATAAATAAATGCTTAGAAGAAAAGAAATCAAAATAATAACCCTTGAGGTATCAGAGGTTTGCAATGTAACTTCAAAGATTTATGAAACACATGTTTAAAACACCATGATATTCAACCATAGCAATGAAGCAAGATAGTACATGTTGGCGTTTAAAGAACCAAGGGAATAAGTCATCACTAAGAAACACACAATAACTGAAGTAGATATTCTTTTATTTAGGCAGCTTCCACAAGCTGAATTTGTGTAAGAAATCAAATATGAAATGGATGATAGATACATCCATATACCTCTTGTCCATTTTTGTTATCAAATTGTTGTTTTGGCAAAACTTGGAGAGAAGATGATGAAAACGAAATACCCATAATTGTTGCTGGCATGCTTCAAGATAAAATCTTGTTGATGATGTACAGGTAATGTTTCAAATCCCCAAACACTGGAGAAATAAGGAGTTAGTCCCTAGTTAAGCACTTTGAGCCTAGAAGTAGGAGTTTCCTTCGGATTACTAAACTCTTACGCTTAACCTGGGGCATGGGTAGTGTTTAGTTAATTTGACTACACATTTGATTTCAAGATGATACATCATGTCTGTGGATCAGTTATATGTTATTCTTCGCACACCTCCTGAAGTGTCGAAGGAACTGTACAAAACTTAGAAGTTATGACGGTTGTTCTTCAATGATCAATGACTTGACAGTCATAAGCCTTCCCAAAAAAAAAAAAAAAAAAAAAAGAAAAGCCCATTAAGTCAAACAATCAAAAAAGGTGACTTAGGCAAAAATTAGGGAAATCCCGGTGCATTTGAAAAACAAAATCAGTCCAGGAAAAAGTTAGGGATTAAAAAAATATCAAAATCAAACGAGGTCCTCAAATCCTCGACAACGACAAACAAGATTCAGTGACCACCATATAAAAAAACAAAATAAAAGGGTCACTGACATTCATGACAGAACAAAATAAGGTGACTGCCATTTCAAGCGAATCTTGAATACTCATCTTCACAAATACACCGTCATATTCTCTTTGAAGACGAATGTGTGTCAATATAACTGAACGTATGACTAGAGAACATCACGAAGAATGGGTGGGCACAAATCAAATTTGAGCCTTCTATCTTTTATTTCTATAATCGTGAAACAGACCACGTTACAACCCTTAAAAGACCTAATTGAGGTGGGGTTTATTTTGAAAGCATACTACAGCAAGGTTGCGTAAACCGACTCCTAGAGATTTACTAATCTTCTTCTTGTTGTATCTTTCACACACTAGCTAAATCAGCACTGTGTTTGGACTGATGGTTCATTCTTCACAAACTATCACATGATCCCAATAAATGATTTTTTCAAAACTTGCGTGAACATCGCATTAAAATTACCATTTATGAATAAACAATTTTAATTGCAAGTCAGCACTTAACATTAAGGGAATTCCAACAAAGGAATAATCAAAGAGGACTTGATCATTCGTCAAACTCGATCAAAGTCAAGATCACCTCATGGATAAGAGGCATTGAAATCCAATGATTATGGAATCAGTTAATCCAGAGAAAGTCCCCGAGCATCAGCTGATTATGGGACAAATCATTCAAGAATGGGTGGGCACAAATCAAATTTGAGCTTTATATCCTTTATTTCTATAACCATGAACTAGACCAAGTTACAACCCTTACAAGACCTAATTGAAGCAGAGTTTATTTTGAAAGCATACTACAACATGGTTGCGTAAACTGACTCCTAGAGATTTTCTAATCTTCTTCATGTTGTATCTTTCACACACTAGCTAAATCAGCACTGCATTTGGACTGATGGTTCATTCGTCATACACTATCACATCATCCCAAGAAATGATTTTTTCAAAACTTGCATGAACATCGCATTAAAATTACCATTTGTGAATAAACAGTTTTAATTTCAAGTTAGCACTTGACATTATGGGAATTCCTACAAAGGAATAATCAAAGAGGACTTGATCATTTGTCAAACTCGATCAAAGTCAAGATCACCTCATGGATAAGAGGCATTGACATCCAATGATTATGGAATCAGTCAATCCAGAGCAAGTCCCCGAGCATCAGTTGATTATGGGACAAATCATTCAAGAATCAGGTTGATCAAAAGAGCATTATCTCAAGACTCTACCAGCCAAAGGGTAGGCATCCAGAGGTTTATTTTGATTAAGGGTGAATCCCTCAAGTACTTAGTCAGCATAAGTTAAGTCGCTTCAACGCTCATTCTGGGGAAAGCTACGTCAAGGGTACTTCGAAGCCAAATACTCCAAGAGTCAGTCAATCAAGGACGAATCCTTTCATTACTCAAAATTCTGGGGCAAATCATCTCGAGTTCATCTCATGGTACAACTTTTTCCAAATTCCTTTCAAGGAACAATCCTTTCATGACTTGAAGTTCTGGGGCAAGCCATCTCGAGATCATCTCATGGTACAATTACTTCCAATTTTCATTCAAGAAAAATTCTTTAAAGACCCAGATTGGGGTAGGATAAGTCACAGAGGGGCAAGACCTCTCCATGCTTTCAAGAAATTCAAGCAAACTTTGTCGACAACTTTGAGTTTAAGACGAGTGTCAGAGAATCATGCTATCAACCTACCAAATAACCTTTTGCCTTCTAACAGACAAGAAGCCTTATTGCAAAGGAACCATTTCCTTCAATTACCCTCTGCTGTGGCATTTTGGAAACCTTCACATGCATTAGTCATGACACTCTGCTCATGCATAAAGCCATGCACATCATGTCATTCATTGGGCCTAACCCCATAACATAAATTTGACATCTCGAATCCTATAACATAAGATTTGACACTAGAGTCCAACATTGCTTGGCAATTAAAAGTCCAAGTTCCCTTCTGGCAAACCTTTTAAAAGTCCAAGTTCCTGTTTGGCAAACCGTCCAAAAGTCCAAGTTCCCGTCTGGAAAACCTTTTAAAAGTCCATGTTCCCATTTGGAAAACCGTCCAAAAGTCCAAGTTCTCGTCTGAAAAACCTTTTAAAAGTCCAAGTTCCCGTCCAGCAAACAGTCCAAAAGTCCAAGTTCCCGTCTGACAAACCTTTTAAAAGTCTAAGTTCCCGTCTGGCAAACCGTCCAAAAGTCCAAATTCCCGTCTGGAAAACCTTTTAAAAGTCCAAGTTCCCGTATGGCAAATACTTTTTCTCACCAGTTCTTTTTTGATAATCTACCCTTCCAATCAAGTTCTCGTCTGTAAGTTCACCCTAAAAATGCAACCTCGTTTGACACACTTCAAAAGTCCAAAATTGTTTGGCATCTCTCAAAAGTCCAATTTATATTGACAACCAGCGTAAAAACAAAAGTCCAATTTGTCGGCAATCACAATAAATACCCAAAGTCCAATCTTTATTAGTAACAACCTTAACAAACAAAAGTCCACCTCGTTGGCATCATCTTCCATAATCCAATCCCCAATGATATCCAAAAGAGTCTTACCCTCAAAGGGAGACCTATTCTGAGCATACTCCATCATTTGCATTGTCACATGCATGACATGCATAACATTCTTTCCCAAAACAAGATTTTCGTCAAACACAGTCATTGCACTCACCAACGTAACAAAATCATTTGTATTCATACACGCATCAAATCCCCAACAATTTCATCCTTATATACATCTCTATGCATCATGCAATGCATGGAATTTCCACCCAAAATGGAACATCATATCAAACATAGCATAACAGGATCCAAGATCAATCAACAAACCTCAACCAGTCCTCTTTCAAAGTCGGAAGTATTTCTCTGAAAAGAGTCAATACCCAGCATGCGCTCATGGAATTTCTATTCCCCAACAAGTCATTCTTTAACTCTATGGTTGATAATGATTTTCCCTAACATCTTCACTTTTGTTGCTCCCCAAGCAGAGGTTACCCTAAAAAGCCTCCTATGAGCTTTTCCACTGCAGAGCTTTGCCAATAAACTTGTTCTTCCTTTATTTCATTGCATTTTCATTACTTTCTCTTTCTACATTTCATCTCTGCATTTCATGTCCACCTTTTAGGAAATAATTTGGGGTCTTTCCGTATTTAATTATCTTCCACCAGGACTGTACGAAGACAATTGTCATTCATACCTTATGGTTCAAGTTAATTAAATATGGGCATTTGTCTTACCCCAATTTTGTTCGGGCATTTTAATTTTAGCATATCATATCTTTCACCATAAATAATGTCTAAAATGTCAGCCAGGATGAACTCTCGAATATACAAACATATCAGTTGAACTAAATTTTAACTTTGCGTAAAATCAGTAGACAAAAAATTTCAAAATCGAGCTTGCAGATGTATGTTATATTAATCTACGTTTTGCGTAGTTTAACCTAACGTGCTCATTTTAATTTTTCGACTACTTTCTGTCGCATTTTAATCCGTCTGAGCATTCATTTTATTTTTTTGAGCACTTTGGTGCCCGATTTTTTATTCATTTTTTAAATTATTTTATTTTTATTTTTAGTTAAATAATCATTTAATCTATTTAGATTTAATTAGGTTTTTAACTTAAATTTATTTTAATTAATTAATTTTATTTTTAATTTAATACTTTCCTTTTTTATAAAAAAACACAAAAATATTTGTTTTTATTTCGTTTTAATATTCTTGTCTTGCCTCATTTAGGAAAAAACACAAAACATTTGTTTTTATTTCGTTTTAGTATTCTTGTCTTTCTTGTCTCATTTAGGAAAAAACACAAACATTTGTTTTTATTTCGTTTTAGTATTCTTGTCTTTCTTGCCTCATTTAGGAAAAAAAACAAAAACATTTCTTAAATTATTTTTAGTACCTTGTTTTTTACTTACTTCATATATAGAACCTAGAAGTACTATATATACAGGGCAAGAGACCAAGACTCAAAAAAGAATAAAAGAGAGAAAACACCAGATGAGACGTCTTGCATAAAAAAACGTAAGCAGACTTACCCAACTTCAACTCAAATCAGGCACAATACTAAGTAGCCACCATTGGTAATCTCATTCTTATCCTTTCCTTATTTTATTTTCAATTATATATCTTGTCTATTTTTTACTTTATTTGTTTTCAGTGTTTGTTATACTAATGTAAATTTTTTATTTTAATTTAGTTAGACTCTTATCTTGAAGTATTCTATATTTCAAATAGTTTTTAGTATTTTGGTAGAATATGCATGCACTTTATTTTCCATATTGATATAAAATGCGCATCTTGTTAGATTAACATGTTTTTGTCATTATAAATAAGTTTTATAATATGTAAATATAATTTTGTGTTGTTGTTGGTTGTTCTATTTCATTGCATTTTAAATTGGATTTCTAATTTATGGATTCGACAATTCCATGTCGTTATGCCACCAACATTTCATATATTAATTCGGTATTTTCGCCGCGTTTCGGCCCTTACGTACGAAACTTCGATTATGTGGTCGTTATGTGCAAACCGGCTTTGAGCACATTGTGTGTTAATTTGCATCGATCATTGTTCATCCGTTATTTCAATTTTGTTAAATTAATTAATAAATTAAATTTATGTGTAATTAGTTAATTTTGATTAATTAATTTTAATTAACTTGATTATTTGATTTAATCGAATAATTTTTATAATTAATTTTGATTACCCTTATTTAATTGATTTAATCAAACTTTAATTGATTAATTTTGTTAATTAAAAACCATTCTCACCATCGATTCACAATCATATCAAACCATTTTCAAAAAGATCAAACAATTCTCGATTCAATGTCGATCTCATTTTAACTCCTTTCTATTCATGAGAACAAGACATACGTGTCAATTGATAACTCTATTTCTGACTTTGGTTTTGTACAGAGCAATCTAAGAATAAAGAAGAAACTGAAGAATATCCCTGCTAGGGTGTGGGACTCTATCCAACGGCTTGGTATTGAAGCAGCGGAAGATGATGAAGTGTTTGAGAATATATTGAGGAAGCTAGAAGAGGTGGATAGAAAATCAATAAATGGAAAGAAGGTGGAAGCTACTAAGTTTAAATGAATATTGTCTCCTACAATATTCGAGGGTGTGGAGGGGTTTTGAAGAGAAAAAAGATTAGAGAAACTCTAATTAAAGGTGGGGCAGAGATTTGTTTTTTGCAGGAAACAAATTGTACTAGTGTAACAGAAGAATTAGTGTATAGTGTATGGAAAGATAGGAATTGCCAATGGTCTGCATCTAATGCTATTGGGTTATCTGGTGGGCTGGTCATCATATGGAAGATTGAAGTTTTGACACCTATTTGTAGTTACAGGGGTAAAGGATATCTTGGGATGCAAGCGATATGGAAGGGCAGAAGGTGTTATCTGTTTAACATTTATTCTCCTTGTAACATTGCAGAGAGGAGAGATTTGTGGAGGGGCTTAATAAATCTCAAAAATAGTTTGAATCTAGGAGAGTGGATATTAGGGGGGGACTTCAATTCGATTAAGAGTATGGAGGAGCAGATTGGGTATACTCGACCTAATAGAAGGCATATGTTAGAGTTTTCTGAGTTCATTAATACTTTAGGAGTGGTTGATCTTCCTTTAAGTGGTCTCAAGTTCTCTTGGTTTAAGTCAAAAGGTACAATCTACAGTTGTCTTGACCGATTTCTTATCTCTCCCTCTGTCTTTAATGATTGGAATATGGTGACGCAACGTATATGTGAGAGGGATATATCAGATCACAGGCCAATTTGGATTACTGCTAAAAATACTAATTGGGGTCCTAAGCCGTTTAAGGTTTTGTCTTGCTGGTTCGATCACAATGACTTCATCCCTTTCATTAAGAAGGAGTGGGAAGACTTCAGGATAACAGGAAAGGCCTCTTATATTCTGGCAAAGAAAATGAAACATCTTAGAGATAGAATTCGACGATGGAATACAAATGTATATGGCTGGGTTGATCTTAATATGCAAAAGGAAGTTGAGTCTATTAATGAACTGGAAGACCTGATTGTTCAGAGACGAGGAGCTATCACTGGTGAGGAATTGTTGTGTAGGAATGTAGCAGAAGACAATTTTTGGAAAACTATAAGGGTAAAAGAGAGCATTCTGAAACAAAAATCGAGATCTAAGTGGATAGCTGATGGTGATATCAATACTAAGTTCTTTCATTCTGCGTTGAGACAGAGGATAAATTTGAATACCATTAATGGTGTCACTATTAATGGTAAATTTGAGGAGGATGTACAGACTGTGAAAGAAGCTTCCAGTTCTCATTTTGTTGGTAGATTCAGTAGGGTGGATAGACCATTCCCTTGTATTGGTGGTTCTGGTTTTAATTCTCTTTCATCTGCAGATAGTCAGGACCTAGAGGTTGATGTTAACTTGCAGGAAATCAGGGAAGTGGTGTTTGGATTCTCAGGGGATCGTAGCCCTGGGCCTGATGGCTTTAGTTTTGAATTCTTGAAGAAATGTTGGGACATTGTAGGTTCAGAGTTTTCAAACTGTGTGCTGGAATTTTTTGAAGGTGAACAACTGCATAAAAGCTTCGCATCTTCTTTTGTGGTTTTGATCCCGAAGGTTGAAACTCCTAAAGATTTTGATGGATACACTACTACATATTTGTTCTTTAATAGCACATATTTAATAGCATTTATATATAAAACACAATTAAATATATTAGTCTACAACTTATAATAGCGCTTTTGTTTTGAGCGCTATCATTAGCTATAATGAATTTAAAAATTTCCTGATTTTATAATAGCACTTTATCATAAACGCTATAATAGATTGAGAATAAAATTTTAAAAAATAAATAGTTTGGGCCTTGATTAGCGCTTTATAAAAAGTGCTATCTTAGATATAAACAAATAAAATAATAAAAACAGATTTTTTGTATGCAAATTAGATTCGAACTCAAGACCTCAGACTTGCAGGTATAAAATTGTATCGCACACCTATAATAGTGCTTTATCAAAAGCGCTATCTTATATAAAGATTGTCAATACGATCAAATGTAGCCTTTTCATGTTGCACTTATAATAGCACTTTCCCAGAAGCGCTATCTTATATAAAGATAGTTAAAACATTAAAATACGATCAAATGGGCCATCCGCTGGGTTGTTTAACGTCTTCGTAATGGGTTTGAAATATAATAATATATAATTATAAAAACACTATTATAGAAAAAATTGAATAAAACCCAATTCCTTCTGTTAAAATATCTCGTTCTCTTCATCTTGTTTTCCCGAAAATTTGCCCCTAGGAAAATGTCGTCTCCTTTAAATCCTAAATCCCATTATTTGTTGTGACCCACTCTCAATCCTTCTTCAAACAATAATGATAGCAATAATCACAAAGTAGCTCATCATAGCTACATTTGCACTCTAAATTGTTTTCTGCAAAAGGGATTTTACATTCCGAAATCAGAAATTTTGCTTCAACAAACGTCTTCGAAATCAAAATCGGAAATTCTGTAAAGGGAAATTTTACTTCAACTTCAATGTCATCGAAATCGAAATCGGCAGTTCTGCAAAGGGAAATTTTGCTTCAACCTCAACATCATCGAAATCAAAATCGACAGTTATGAAATTACTTCACATATCTCTGTCTCTCTTCAAAGCTCTGGAATCAACATTTTTAAGAAAAATGCAGGTATTTCTTGAAAGTTTAACCATACAATAATTGATCATTGTTTCTTATAATTGATATGAATGTTAGATGTTTGATTAAATGCCTCATAGAAACAAGATGTTAAATTTTCATTTTATCTATGATCTTGTTTCATTGATGTAGCTTGAGAAAGAGAATTTTTTGTTGCTAGCATGGAGTTGTATGTACGGAAAAATTCATTGATCCATCAAGTAGAGTTGTTGGTTTGATGTTGAGTCCACACCTTGTTCATAACAGGCCCCCTCTTTCAGTAAGTTTTTCTTAAATTGTTACTCCTCTAAGTTTGGGATATTTCATCACTTGAAATAGGCATTATCTCTGTTTCTTTATACAACTAGAATATAACCATGTTAGATTCATAAACTGTGACAAACCATAAAAAAAGTGAGTATTATAATAAAACTATATGAATGGTCAGGGGAGAAAACATGTAATTCCAGGAAGAAAAAAAAGTTGTTTAATTTTTATTTTTGAAATTGACAAATAGCCGTGCTTCTTGTAAGAAAATAGTAAGAATTTAATAAAGGACAAAACACACACATGGAGAATCACTTCACAAAGTTATATTGAGACCATATGTTGGAGACATTAAAGCTGAATTAGCATCACGAAAGAACCACGAGTGTCCAATGCCCATGTTGCTAGTGTAGTGTCTGCCATAATTAATGAGCTTTTTTATTTAAGTTATTTTTGTTATACTAATACATTTATTCTTTTTCACCATCCACCACATGCTGCGTGATTAAATTTGGATGGTGAAAATGCATATAAATTTGGAACTCCATAAATACTTTGTAGTAATGAATACTTTGTAGCATTAGCACCTTGCCATGATGGGTTGTTTGGATAGGCTAATATTAGTTATATGATAGACAATGGGATATTTGGCGATATAGTATAACGTATCATAGTATCAATTTATCTAAGTATTATTTGAATCTAGATAGTTACTTTTGAATCTCCCAAGTATCTAAGTTACTGAAAAATAGATAGAATTTGAAAAATAGATAGAATTTGAAAAATAGGCAATGGGAAAATAGCCAAATTATTGAAAAATTGATAGAATTTGAATCATAGGCAATGGGAGATTGTTAGTTTCCATTGTGATATACTATATTTTTCAAATCCCCCATTGCCTATCATAATTGAATCTTACAGTGCCTATTGTCCAAAATAGTATAACTCATAATATTTAGATACTACTTAGTGGGAATGTGATATACTATCTAATCCTATCAAAGTATTTGAGCATGTTCTTGAACCATAGGGAACTCCATTTAGCTTGGGCTAGTTGAGGTAGCAGCAGTTTATAATGTTAGGTGGCAGTACGTTATACAGGTCGAAGCATTGGGTCGATTGTCTGGTATAGGTCTATGCATGAATCAAACAACAATACCATATCTTGTATTGGATTGTATCTACTATAAGACAATGTAAATTCAAAAGTAAATGGTTTAACATACAATTTTCTTGGTTTTCCTTTCTCAAACTCAAACTCAAACTCCATCAATGATTCATAAGTTTGACCAATTGGTCATATCTTTTCTATTATACAAAATTTGTAGTCTGAGTATTGAATATTTTCAATTTGTTCTAATGGGTTAATTGCAATTAAATTTGGATATTTATTTGATATGTATTGATAATATTTGAAACATATAGGTTCCGAGAAAGCTTGTTGATGATGCTTTGAATTTTTTGAATGATAAAGTAACTAAGGTTGTAGTTATTGTGCCTGCATATTGATTGACTCACAAAGAACTACTATAAAGGATGTCGGAAGGACTATTGGTCATGAAGTTCTTAGAAATATCAATGAATCAACTTCTGCATCTTTGGCTTATGGTTTTGAAAGGCAAAACTAACCATCTTGGTATTTGACCTTGGAGATGATACATTTGATGCCTCAGGTATTGGAAGCTTCTCTTGCTGTCATTCTTACAGTTTTTTATTTGATAGGGTTTGAGGCATGTTGACTTATTTGTGTCAATTTCATTTTAGTGCTTGAGGTTGGTGATGGAGTGTTTGAAGTGTTGTCTACTATTGGGGATACATGCTTGGGTAGTGGTGATTTTGATAAGGTTGGACTTGTTCTTTCTTACTATAGGATTATTAATTATTTTATGTTGGTTAATTCGGTGATGAAGATATATTTATTGACTGTTTCTTAATTTTATCTAATGGATACATATGGTTGTTGATTGGTTGGCTAGTGATTTAAAGAGAGATGAAGGTATACTTTTGGAAAGACAAACAAGCACTTCAGCACCTTACCGAGACAACTAAGATATCACATGTTTAGCTTGGGACCAGATTAACAGTAAAAATTTGTCTCATTGGGTATCTGGATTCAGCAAAAAAAGGTAAAATGAATATTTTATTTTGAAGTTTCTCATATAGTAGTGACTTTCATTCATATGGCATCACTATTTATTGTCTAGCAAAAATGCTAATCTTGATAATAGTAGATACTTCTATATGATATATAATTATAATGTAAATTCTATTCAGAACGTTTTTAGCTACTTTTTTGTTTGCTAACCTTGTCATTTGCAAAGAATCCACCAATTTTCTTAATGATTAATCTCTGTCAGAGACCCCGATTGATTAACTTTAGTTTAGTCTCCCCTCCCAACCACATTTTTTTCAATCCATAAGATCTGAACTTGAGGTCTTGCTTAACAAAAAAATGGACAAACAATTATGCTGATTGTTTTTTTTATTCTATAGATGGACACAGTGAGGCAGAATTTGGAATGTCTTTCTCGTGTTGGCTTTGGAGGCGCATTCTATAATTCTTATTTTAAGGTAATATTGGTTTTCTTGTTTCAAGTTGACGTACATATTATGGAAAACATTCTTGCTCAACAATGGGACACTCTGTTTGCCATCTCATATCCTTTGGTATAATAGTACATATATGAATTTATTTGCAATGTTTTGAAGAAATCATATCTTGATATTAGCTTATCATGAAAAATATTAATTTAATTATGTAATTTTTATATGTTGATGATTTCAAATGATCTCTCTCCAGGTAATTCCTAAACAGCCAGTTTACTCTTTTTAAAGTGTAATGAGTGTATACAAAAAGTAATTATATAATTTTTATATGTTGATGATTTCATATATCTTCCACCCAATTTACTCTTTTTAAAATTTAATGAATGTATAGAAAAAGAGATAACCATAAACATAATAAATTGAAAAATAACTTAAAATATGTCTATTATTTAAGTTGTTGCATCTCATCATGAACATACTAAAGAAGAAACTTTGTTTATTGACTTGTGACTCATATGATATATTTGATTGCAGGAATAGGTTTTATGCATAGGCGGGTTTGGCTTGCATCATAAATTCACTCATTGTGTTGTTTATCTTTGTGTGAGAGGTATGGATTATCAATTCAGTGTTTTGATCAATTCATTAAGCATGTAGAGTGATTCGCTTCTAGCAAGGTTGTTCGTGTGATTGATCATGTATTTTCTTGTTATTTTTGCTGGTAGTATTTGTATTTTAGAATAATGGATGTCTTATTTTGCAAAAATATTCAGATTATTTATCTTATTGTTAGCATAAAAAAATACAAGGGAATTTAATAGCGCTTTCTAGAAAAACGCTATTAAAGTTAAGATGTCAAAAATAGGCTATGATAGCGCTTTTATGAAAAAGGCTATTAAATTCTTCACTTACAATAGCGCTTAAAAGTGCTATCATAGCTACCCAACCTATAATAGCAGAAGATTTAATAGCGCTTAAAAGCGCTATTAAAGCTCCAAAAAAGTGCTATTAAATATGTTTTTGGGTGTAGTGATATAGGCCTATTTCTCTCGTAACTTCAGTGTATAAGGTAATATCTAAAATCCTTTCCAATAGGCTCAAAAAGAAAATTGGAGGAATTATCTCAAATACTCAAACTACTTTTTTGGAGGGAAGGAATTTGTTAGATGGGGTGTTTGTTTTAAATGAAATTTTAGAGTTTTCCAAGAGATCTAAGAAGGATCTTATGATTATCAAAGTGGATTTTGCCAAAGCATACGACTGTGTTGATTGAAACTATCTACGTGAAGTCATGAAACATATGGGATTTGGTTCGAAATGGTTGAGATGGATGGAACTTGGAGTTTTCAACAGTTATTCCTCTGTTTTAGTTAATGGCAGTCCAACTCAGGATTTCAGAGTGACTAGGGGTTTCAAGCAAGGAGATCCCCTTGCCCCTTTCCTTTTCTGTTTGGCTGCAGATGGTCTTGCAGTTATTATGAAACGTGCTATAGCAGCTGGTATATATTCAGGGTTTAAAGTCAATCCAGATATTGATTTCCACTTGTTACAGTATGCTGATGATTCTGTCCTAATTGGTGATGGCTCTTGGAAAAATATTACTGCTATTAAATCCATTTTGAAAGGTTTTCATCTTACTTCAGGGTTGGATATTAACTTCAGCAAGAGTTCTTTGGTTTGCTTAGGTTTGGAAGAGAATAAGATTAGAGCTGCAGAGTTGTACCTCTCATGTAAAACTTCTCCTCCTCAGTTTTCGTTTCTTGGGATTTTAATAGGAGGTAACCACAAGTTAATTTCATTTTGGAAGCCGGTGATAGATAAAATGCGTGCTAGATTGAATACTTGGAGAAGTCGTTTCATGTCGATGGGAGGTAAAGTCACTTTAATTAATTCTATCCTTAACAATTTGCCAATCCACTACATGGAATTTTATAAAATGCCGGCCTAGATGGTTATAATTCTCACATCGATTCAAAAATCGTTTCTGTGGAATGGCTTGGAGAACAAAAGAGGGATTGCGTGGATAAGTTGGAATATGGTTTGCAGAAAAAGAGAGCTGGGAGGTTTATGGGTGAAAGATCTTAAATTATTCAATTTGGCATTGTTTCTTAAATGGTCTTGGAAGATTTTAGAGAACAAGACTTCAATTTGGAAGGATTTCATCAACCATATATATCCATATAGCTGCTCTGATTTTTTTAGTGGGGGAGTGTTCAAACTTGCAGGTCCTTCTACTTGGTTTCTTGATTTGATTCATGCCACGAATGCTGTGGGATATGGTATGCTGGCTGATCTAATTTCATATGATATTGGAGATGGTAGCAAGGTGGATTTTTGGCGGACTAAATGGGCAACAAATGAAACTTTAGGCACTCGGTTTCCAGTTCTGTTTGGTTTCGCAGAAACAAGTTCAAGTACATTCATTGACAATGGATTTTGGGAAGGTGAGAATTGGATTTGGGCCATTAATTTACAGGTCACTGATTTGCCAGAGCAGGCTTTGTTACAGCTTATAGAACTCCATCTGTTACTGGAAGACATTTCCATAGACAAGGATGCCATGGATTCGGTCAAGTGGTCGCTGGAGGAAGATCATTATTTTTCTGTCTCTTCTTTGTATGTTTTTTTGCAGGAGAAACTTGGAGAGAATGATGTTCAGTTTGGAATCGAAACCAAAGCAGCGTTCAAATTAATTTGGTTAGCTCAAGTTCCTTTCAAGGTGAAAGTTTTTGGATGAAGGGTGCTTTACAAACGAATTCCAACGAGGGATAATCTGATTCGTAGAGGTATTATCACTAATAGGTATGAGATGACTTGTCCATTTTGCTTCCTAGTAACGGAGTCGGTTGAGCATGTTTTATTCTCCTGTTGTAAGTCGATTTTGGTTTGGAATTTTGCTTGTAAATGGTTGGGGATTCCTTATATATTGGTGGGGAATATGTTGACTCATTTAACATGTTGGGTTCAGAGTTGTGTAGATAAGGGGTTGGCTGTTAGAATAACAGCTGGGGTTTGGTTATCGATTTTTTGGATCATTTGGTTATCCCGTAACAATATCGTATTTAGGGATGAATTTTGGGATTTAGATACGATTTCGAATTGAATTTTACTTTACACGTGGTGGTGGATAGAAAAGAATTATAATAGTCCTTATTTTTGTAATTATTTCACTTGGGTTAACTCTCCTAGTGATTTTTGTAGCTGGTGAATTTTGATCAGGCTATATTTGTATACGGGTTGGGGTACCCCTTTGTACCTGTTCTGGACTGGGCCAATGGCTAGAATTGGCCCAATCCGCCTCTGCTCCAGAGCGGCCCAAATTTCCTAAGTCCAATCCACAGAGGGGCAAAAGTGACCTTTCTGCCCCTCCAACCGGGCAAGGAACGCAACGTTCCTCCCCTGCGTTGATGCCCGCGCACGGCTTCCTTGCTGCCCGTACAACAAAGGACAGGTGCCCGAAACTGCGTTTATGCCCGACATAACGGCTAGTTTCGAGCACCCTGCCCGGCCTAACGGCTAGTTTGGGCAGACACCTATTCTTTGGGGAAAACGGTTATTTCGCCCCGAAAATAAGATCGTTGGCCACGCGCTGGGGGCTCTATATAAACTCTCTCGCTTGAGAGGGCCAGGTATCCAATATTCACCCTACGAATTCATACTTTGTACTTGCCCCTTTTCTCTGACCCTTTCTTACTTGAGCGTTGGAGTGCCTTGCAGGTACACCCCCTCCTCCTCTCCATACGACCAGCATCCCTGACGCACTTGGCGGCCTGATTCTACAGGATCTGATCCAGCCTTCACGATCAGTACCCCTGTTTATATAAAAGTATAGCTTATTAAAAAAAACTCCCTTGTAAGTCGATTGCTTCATGCATCACCATCAACCTCTCAAATCTCGATCAACATCAAGTATTTTTCTATTTCACTTTAATAGTAACGACGGTTTAAACCGCCTCAATTGTACTATTTCCCAAATAAATATTAACAAATTGTGGAAGCTATAACAGTCACAATTTTCACAATTTTTTAAAAAAGAAATAGATCATATACTTTTTAAACAACTAAAATATTGTGGCTATAAGATTCCTCTAATGTCAGCTTGTGCTAGTGACAAATAATTTAGACATAATCATACACACAGTAAATTTTGATACAACAATGTAATAGAAATGTAACCACGGTTAGGTGTTCTGACAGAATAACGGTGATGAAATGAACATAAACAGCTCCTCAAATTGAAACATAAATTCAATCCCTTTTGCTTATAAAAAAAAAGTGACTCTGTAAGGGAATACCCATCTGATTATCACTTAACAGAAATTTGTTTGTTTTTGTTTATAGGTTAACAAGAAGTTTCATCTTAACTACAAATTACAGATGCTATATTTTTTTCCAAATTAGACACTAGCTATCTTTTCCACACAAAATAAACAACTACTGATAGAATAAAAAGCTCATCACATTTATATTATTTAAATATAATATTTATTGCATGGCCAACTCTTGATGGGTTTTTCCTATTTTTGCATAAAATTCAAACAAATTTGAAACAGGGAGAATATAAAAATGAATTGTAGGTTTCTCAAAAGAGAATATTCATGGGAAAGAGATTAAGGTAATGAGAAGAAAAATGATGAAGACACAGTAGCAGTTGCACGTGACAGCGATGTCTACCTTATTTATGATGATAATTCCATAAACCTTGCATATCAAGATTCAACTTGAACTATTGATTCAGGTGTCTCGTACCATGTTTCTCCTAGACGTGATTTTTTCTCATCTTATACTGTTGGTGATTTTGGAGCGATAAAAATGGAAAATGAGAGAGTTTTTGAAATTGTTGGTATGCGAGATGTTTGGGTCGAAATTGGTGTTGGATGCAAGTTTAAATTGAAAAATATGAGACATGCTCCTGATATTTGTCTCAACTTGATTTCGGTCAAAGCCTTGGATATTGAAGGTTATCACACTTACTTTGGTAGTGGTGGCATGTGTAAGATCACAAAAGGATCACTAGTGGTAAAAGGAGCAAAATTTTATAACTCTTTACATGGTGCCTGTAAAGCTATGCAAAGAGGAAGCGAATGCAGTTGGAGTCACATCTAATATTTTATGGCATACACGACTTGATCACATGAGTGAGAAAGGTCTCAATGTTCTTGCAAAGAAAAAATTTCTTCAGGTGAAAAGTACTCCTCTAAAAACATGTACTCATTATTTTTCTAGTAAGCAACATAAGGTTTCATTTAATAGTAATGGTTCTCATAGGAGGCCAAATGTTTTATAGTTCACACTAATGTTTTAATGATAGATGGTCAATATTTAGATGGTGCATCATATTATGTTACTTTTATTGACGACCACTCTAGAAAAGTGTGGGCTTTTGTTTTGAAATCTAAAGACCAAGTACTCGGTGTTTTCAAGCACTTTCATGTAATTTTTGAAAGAAAGAAAGGAAGGAAGTTGAAATGTGTCAGAACTGATAATGGTGGTGAATATAGAGTTCCATTTGAAAAGTAATATAAAGAGCATGAAATCGGGCTTGGGAAGACTGTTTTAAAGACGCCTCAACAAAATGGAGTTGCAAAGAGAATGAATCATACGATTAATGATAGAATCAGGTGTATTCTCTATCATGTAAAGTTATCAAAATCTTTATGGGGGAAGCATTAACAACTACAGTGGATTTGATCAACCTTTCTCCATATGTTCCACTTGATGGTGATGTTCCAAAGAGAGTATGGATAGGAAAATATGTCTCTTATGGATACTTGAAAGTGTTTAGTTGTAGGGATTTTGTTCACATCCCAAGATATGAGAGATCTAAGATTGACAAAAGGTCTAAACAATGTGTCTTTGTAGGTTATGGTCATGAAGAGTTTGATTATAGATTGTAGGATATAGTTGACAAGAAAATTATCAGAAGTCGTGATGTGATATTTCTTGAAGACGAAAATATTAAAGATTTTGATAAAATAGAGAAGCCAAGATCAGACGGTAGAAGTTACATTGATGTTGTGCCTAAACCTCCTAGTAGAAATTTTGTTTATCAGGGAGATATACATGTAGATGATGAGAACGTAACCATTGAACAAGAACTTTATAGCAATAAGTAAGTTGAAGAGGCTCCATTTGAGCCATCCGTTGAACAAGAGTTGATAAGATCTACTAGAGAACATCAAGTTTCTCATAGATATCCTCCACACAAATATGTGATAATCACTGATAGTGGAGATCTAGAATACTACCAAGAGACATTTTCAAGTGTTGATAAAGAAAAGTGGTTGAAGGTCGTGCAATAAGAGATAAGTTCCTTGTATGAGAATCACACATTTGAGTTGGTGATATTGTTTAATGGTAGAAGAGCACTCAAGAATAAATGGGTATACAAGATAAAGTCTGAAAAGAATAAATCTCAACCAAGATACAAAGAAACATTTGTTGTGAAAGATTTTAATCACAAAAAAAAACATTAAATTTGAAGAAATTTTTCTTACTTGTGGTGAAGATAACATCTAAACGGCTTGTGTTGAGATTAGCAGCTTGCTTGAATCTAGAGGTTGAACAACTTGACGTGAAGACTGCTTTCCTTCATGGTGGTTTGGAGGAAGAGATTATATGGATCAACCCGAGGGCTTCAAATTTAAAGGTAAATAAGAGCTTTTTTGTATATTAAAGAAAAGTTTGTATGACCTCAAGCACGCTCTGCGACAATGGTATAAAAAGTTTGATTCTTTTATGGAAAGAAATGGTTATGGTAAAACTATTATTGATCATTGTTTGTTTGTGAAGAAATTCTCTGATGATGATTATATTATTCTCTTGTTATATGTTGATGACATGTTGATTGTTTGTCATGATCATAAGAAAATTCAAAGCTTAAAAAAATAGTTAAGCAAGTCCTTTGCAATGAAGAATTTCGGTCCTACACAACAAATCCTTTGGATGAGAATTTCTCGTGATAGAAAGAAATGTAAATTATGGTCATCTTAATATAATTACATTGAGAAGGTGTTAGAGAGATTTAACATGAGAAATTCAAAACCCGTGAGTAATATACTTGCTACTCATTTTAAATTAAATTTGGAGAAATGTCCTATAAGTGAAGAAGACAAAGAAGATATGAAGAATGTCCCTTATGCATCTATAGTTGGTAGTTTGATGTATGATATGGTATGCACAGGACCTGATATTGCTCATGTTGTTGGTGTTGTTAATTGACTTCTCTCTAATACTGGTAAACATCATTTGCAAGTAGTGAAGTGGATTCTCAGATATCTTAGAGGTACTTCCAGAGTGTTCCTATACTTTGGGAGCAATGATCGTGTGTTACATGGCTACACATATGCAGATATGTTTAGTGATATTGATTCCAGAAAATCTACTTTTGGATACATGATGACTTTTTCAGGGGGCAATGTCTTGGCAATCAAGGTTATAAAAAGTGTTTTGCTTTATTTACTATTGTGGCTGAGTATATTGCAGCAACTGAAATGTCTAAAGAACTTTTTTGGATGAAGAAATTCCTACGAGAATTAGTGTCATACCCCAAATTTTGACCACCAAGATTTCCCATCATTTTGCAAATCATTACCACAATATAGATACACCATTATACCTCATCAATCTCCTCAAGGATTGTCGAGCATCCACTACAATCAAGAATTAGGGTTTTAAGCCCTAACAGAGCCCTTAGACAAAAGATCAATCAAGAAATGACATGATTTTCAACTTTTCTAAACCTCTTAAACACCCGAAAAGGATCAAGAGGACTCCCACATCAAGAATCAAGCACAAGGTTGCAACATTCAAAGTGGATTATGCCTCAAGATCGCCAGTGTCACCAAATTAGGGTTTTGTCGACTAAGGCCTCCAGATGAAAATTTTCTTCTGGGAATGAGCCAATGCTTCAAAACACAACCCAAGATGCTCCAAGGGACCTCATGGACCCAATCATCAAGTCAATTTAGCCTCAGGGGATGCATTCATAAAAAATCAAGAATTAGGGTTTCTTGACCTAATTCACCGTTAAGTTGACTTTTGGAGCAAAACATGAGCCAAGACCTCAAGACATGATTTAAGGGCCTCAAATACACCACATTGATCCATTTATAAATAATGGATTGATCCAAGAAGCTTGATTCACAAGTTTCATTTTCATCTGGACCACAATTAGGGTTTTGAAGAAATGTCAACCATGCCTTTGACTTTTGACCAAGACATGCTCCCAAACCTTGGGACATGATCCAAGACACCCTAAAACACCTATGGAATCCATCCATTAGGTTTGAATTGGGTTAAGAACTTGATTGCACAAAGAATCACACAGTTTGGATTTCATCTGACTAAAAGTCAACTGTGCACAAAATCAAGTTTGACTTTTTGGAATTTTTCACAAATATGGTTCCCCTAAGTCAAAAACAATGTTAATGTATGATATTGATCACCGTCCATCAATAAAAATCAAGAAAAGTGAGGTTTCTTGCAAAAGGGGCAATCTATGAAAACTTAAATTTTTCTAAGTTATGGAACAAAAGTGGTTTTTACCCAACTTTGCAAGGTCATAACTCCTAACCACAAGGCCTTTTTCTCCCATTCAAAGCTCAAATGAAAGTCCATCTGACATACTTCAAATATGTTAACTACAAGAGATTTCAAATCCTCATGGATTTTGAGTTATGGATTGATCAAAATCACAAAAAGTGAAAATGGCCACTTTTTCCAACACTTAGTGAAATTTTCAATAAGTCAGAATCTGTCTTACTTTTTCCAAAATGTATAGGCATTTTTCACTTTGATCCAAGCGGAACCAAGACCAACTTTGAACACCAAAGTTGAAGTATTCCATGAGGGCTTTCCAACAAGTACCAGATCATCTCCAAATTCAATTTGAGTAGGGAGTTCCAACCCTTGGAACATGGCATCAAGGACTGATTTTGTTCAAGGCAGATTATAGGTCATTTGCTCGATTTGGCCAAATCAGATAATTATAAGCCTTGTCATCCATTTGGACACCTCAAGGGATAAAATCAAAGAGGAATGATCTGATCCACAAGCCTCCCAAGTCCAAGAAACTACATGTAGCCATAAATGCCTAAAAAGGCTAAAAAGCTCAAAGACTCCAATTTTGTTTCAAAGCATTTAATGGATACATTAAGGTGGCATGGACTGAAGCAAACCTAACTGAATGAGTCAAGATTCAGCTTTGAACCAAAGGACCATAAGCCTGTGCCCTAACCCCAAGTCAATGGCTAGAGGAGACTAAATATGCCTTTTGATCAACATTGGCCAAAGGACTGTCCAACCTGCCATTTAATTTTCCTTGCAAAACAAACTTGCTCTACTATAAATAGAGCTTATTTGTGATCAGTTTGAGTACCTCAAAGCACTACAACACTTGCTTTCCTCAAAATCTCTCTCATTATGTAGAAATGCCTTCTTTTGCAAGTCATCACTGAGTCTTTGAGTTAGAGAGCAATTCCACCATAACTCATGATCCAAACACATCCAATGTATCATATATAAGCTGTTCAAACACTCATCCTTGATTTGAAACACCAAAATCAGAAAGTCAACCTCCAAAATCTCAAATTTTGACTTTTTTGCATTTTTCAAGCCATGTCTTGATTCAGTCACTTTCAAAACCAAACAAAGCCTCAAGCACACTCCAAATATCATCCTCAAACTGTCCCAATTAGTTTCCCTCATCAGGAACATCATTTGAGTGAGTTACCATTTTGGTCACTTTTGCAAGAAAGAGCCAATTCTTGTTCTTGAGGATTCCAGCTGGTTTTGATCATCCTAAAAGCTTCTAAGGGATCAATCAAGAGTGTCTAAAGCATTGGATTACTTCTGGCACAAGGATCTTGACAGATAGCACAAGGAGCTTTAAGAGGTAAGTGCATCACAACTTGAACTCTCTAAATCATGCATTGCTTTGATGTCCATTGATTATGGACATCTCATACATATCATATATGTTGTGTTTGAACCAATTTTCCATGCTATTGTTGCCTGTATAATGAGATAGCATAGAACATGCAAATCTAGGCCTATTTTGAAACCACTATCGGGTTTTAAAATAGGGACATTTTTAGAAAAATCTAGAAGCACCATTGGATTCCTCATGAAATTCTAGGCAGGATGCACCTAAATTTTGTCCAAATCCATGGAGAATTGAGGAAGTTAGAGCCTTCATGCAAATCCACAAAAACTTAGTTTTTGCCTTGGTCAGACCTAAAACCAAGTCACCCTTATGTATTAATGGGGTGGTTTTGATACACGGATGTATCACCACCCCAGTGGTAGCGCGCATGTGTGTTTGGTTGGGAGGTCGTGGGTTTAAGACCCACCCAGACCATTTTGCCATTTTCCCCCATTTTGCTATTTTTCAAATTTTTTATGGTTTTTATTAATTAATTCCAAAATTAATTTCTCTCTCAATTTTAATTATTTTTTATTGGTTATTTTTTTGAAAATTCACAAAAATGTTAAAATATTTTATTCTATAAAAATATCTCAAGAATATTATTTATTTTATATATTTGGTATTTTTGTAAAGAATTATATTTTATTTGTTTTAGGCATTTCAAAAATATTTCTTTCTCTTGATTTTACAAATTCAAATGATTTTCAAATCATTCTATGAATGATACATGATTGTTCAAACATTAATCCAAGATCACAACTTGTTTTTCACACATGTTTGATAATTTTGATCACTTTAATTGAATTTTTATTCAATTAAAATACATTTTTTAAATCAAATTAGGGTTTTTGCTTATTTTCACCATCACAAATCTTTTTCAAAACTCTTTGGGTCTCTAATAGAGTGTAACACCCAATCCTTGTTGTACATAAACCTTTTTGGGCCTCAGTCATTGTATAAGTCCCACTGTGTTTTCTAAAACCGCGGTGCGATCGTCACCCTTTAAACAAAACCATTTGGGCCTACCCTTGTGTTGTAAGTCTCATTTATTTTCTTTTTCAAAACACTTTTGGGCCTCTTAATAGAGTGTAAGACCCATCTCTTTGTACAGAAAATCTTTTTCGGCCTCAATCATTGTATAAGCCCCGATACAATTTTCAGATCAACGGTACGATAACTGTTTTTCATATGGGCCTCTCCTTGAGTATAAACCCGAATCTTCTTTTCAAAATAAATTTCCCTTTTGATTTAGATTCAAATCCATAGTTGTTATCAAAAAAATTTTAATTTCTTGAACAACTAACCATACAGTTGTTACAATGGAAGCTTGCTCACCTGTAAGTTTTATCAACTTTCTTTTACATACTTGTATATATATATATATATATATATATTTGTTTATAATGCTAGAAGCTTGCTCACCTATAAATCCTCCTACCCTCTTTTACATACAGTATATATTTCATCAGTATATATATTCCTGTAAATATTGCTTAGAGGTTTCTCCGGTAATTAGGTCTAGGATTAGATAAAGTCAGTGGTCACTCTTTCAACATAGTCAAAACAAGTTCCCAGTGAAACCTTTCTTGAATTTTTCTTAGGTTTGGACCCACATGCTTCCTAAAAGCATCCCCAGCCTCCTCCGGGGCTTTGTACAAGGACCCTCAGACTTCTTAGAAGTTTCCATGCCTCCTCTTGGGCTTAGTACAAGGACCCAAATACCTCTTTTAGGTGTAGGAAAAAATCTAGGCATCCTTTGTTAGAGCAGTCTTTCCAAAGAGTCAAAAGATCAAACCAATTTAGGGTTGATTCTCATCCCTTAAAACACCAGCCTCCTCTTGGGCATCATACAAAGATAAACCTTTTCATTCCAGTAGACTTGGACAGTCTCATATCCTCTTAGATTTCAAAGAAACCCTCAAATTTCCCAAAAGTACAGGATAAACCTGATCATTTCATCAATCATCAACAGAGTAAAAACCTCCGCAGGTTTCAAAACTCAATCTTTAAACTCTCACTTAGAATTTTCGCAGCTAGGTCAAATCACTATCAATAAACCTTTATCAGAACCTCAAGGCATCTGATATTTCAACTCTTCTATAATCCTCAGTAAGAGTTGAGTCCCTATTTTGGACCTGTCTCTGGATCTCAATAATTCTCAGCAGAAGATAGCCTCCTCTTAGGCTTTGTATAAAGATCTTTTCTCTCTCTCTTGTTGAGGCAGTCTCTTTTCAGCCTCAATCTTGGGCTTTGTACAAGACAGATAAAAAGACTCTCTTGTTGAGTTAGTCTCTTTTCAGCCTCAATCTTGGGCGTTGTACAAGACACCATCACTACTACAAAACGCCAAAACAACAACGCCAAGCTTACATAGCATCCTTTTATACCGTTGTAATAAGTTAAAAAATTTGCACCCATTTAAAAGCTGAGTCATTTAATGACGGTTGAATGAAACTACCGTAGTAATAAATAAAATGTATCAAGCTTCGATTCCATGCAACTACATTTTTTCCATTTTTTAGAGTACATTTAGCGTGTTTCAATTAAGTCCATTATTTAAAAAATAAATTATAAATTATTTTACAGCGGTTAAGATGAATAACCGTAGTAATAAATGAAATGTAACAAGCTTCGATTCCCGGTAACTATATTTTTTCCATTTTGTAGAGTACATTTAGCGTGTGTCACTTAAGTCCATTATTTAAAAAATAAATTGTAAATTATTTTACAACGATTAAGATGAACAACCGTAGTAATAAATGAAATGTAACAAGCTTCGATTCCCTGCAACACATTTTTACCTTTTTTTAGGACACATTTCACTTAAGATTCCACTACGGTTTGTTTCTCCACCGAGATTAAAAAGTTTACTGATAAATTAAAACAAAACTTATTATGTATTTCTTTCATACGACTCCCTAATCGAACAAGTGAGCCAGATACACCCTAACCTTTACACTCTCCATATCCATTCATTTGGAGCTCAAATATTGCTCAAATAAGGTACTCTTCAACATCTTCATTCCTTTTTTCTTGGTTTATGCTAAAATATTGACTGTGTTCATTCATTTGCTTCTTCAGCTTCGAAGTAAGGTACTCTTCAACATCTTCATTCCTTTTTTCTTGGTTTATGCTTAAATATTGACCCTCTTCATTCATTTGCTTCTTCAGCTTCGAAGTAAGGTTCTCTTCAACATCTTCATTCCTTTTTTCTTGGTTTATGCTCAAATATTGACCGTCTTCATCATTTATTTTCTTTTTCAGCTTCGAAGTAAGGTTCTCTTCAACATCTTTATTCCTTTTTTCTTTGTTCATATTGTATATGCTCAAGTCAGAATGAGATGTTTCATATGCTTTACGTTTAGAATGAGGGTACATCTTCATTGATTTTTTCTTTGTTCATATTGTATATGCATATGCTTGAGTTTTTGGATTAGATTTTGGTGTGCCATCCACAATAGATTAGATTCGGTTTATGAGAATGGAGTTTGTGAATTCCTTGAATACGCTGATAAACATCTTCCCGGCAATGATGGTATCTTTTATTGTCCTTGTGTTGTTTGCACTAATATTAAAAAGGGTAAAAAGAAAGAAATACACAATCACCTTTGTTGTGATGGTATATGTCAAAATTATATAATATGGACGTGGCACGGTGAGGTGGATAATAAGGAAAGTCGGGCGTCACAAAGTCAAAGAGTGGAGGAAGATTAATATATGGAAGATCACCTAGAGGATATGTTCCATGATATTGGGGAATTTTCTTTTATGAATGCTCATATTTATGATAATTTATGGAGTGATAAAGACACCCCTTTATATAAGGGATGCACAGAGTTCACATGATTGTTGGCGGTGTTAAAGTTGTTTAATATGAAGGAAAAAAATGGATGGTCGGATAAAAGTTTCACGGAATTACTTGAATTACTACAGCAAATGTTACCAGAAGATAACAAATTGTCGGATCGTTGCTATGAGGCCAAGAAGATATTGCGTCCACTGGGTCTGGAGTATATCAAGATACATGCTTGCCCTAATGATTGCATATTATACCGGAAAGAGTATGAAGACTTGTTTCAATGTCCGAAATGTGGTGTGTTGCATTACAAGCTGGAGGCTAGCAATGGTGATGACAATGATCACTATGACAATGTTAGTAGGGAGCATCCTCCTGCTAAAGTGTTATGGTACTTGCCAATACTTTCACGATTAAAGAGACTTTTTTCTAATTCGAATGACGCAAAGAATCTTAGATGGCATGCAAATGAAAGGATTCGTGATGGAAACATTCGCCATGTAGCTGATTCTTTGCAATGGAAAAAAATTGATTCGTTGTTTCCGGATTTTGGAGTCGAGCCAAGAAATCTTAGGCTTGGGCTTGCCACCGATTGAATGAACCCCTTTGGTAATATGAGCACTAATCATACTTCGTGGCCTGTTCTTCTCACTATTTACAACCTATCTCCTTGGTTGTGCATGAAGCGCAAGTATATACTGTTAAGTATGATGATTTCTGGACCATGACAACCTGGTAACGACATAGATGTTTATCTTAGTCCATTAATTGATGATTTACGACTCTTGTGGGATGAAGGCGTTGAAGTTGATGATGCATATTCTGGGGAAAAGTTTAATATGCGTGAAATGTTATTTTGCACAATTAACGAATTTCCGGCTTACGGTAACTTGGCGGGATACAGTGTCAAAGGACATAAAGCGTGTCCTATATGTGAAGATGATACTTGTTATCACCAACTTGAGTTTGGAAAAAAGACCGTTTACCTTGGGCATCGAAAATTTCTAAAATCGGGTCATCCTTATCGTAGATTGCGAAAGGCTTTTAATGGAGAGCAAGAGTTTGGTGAGGCTCCTAAACCTTTAACCAGGGATGAAGTTTATCAACGGCAGGAATACATTAATGTTGTCCTTGGGAAGAGAGAAAAAGAAAAAGGTGGGAAGAGAGGAAAAGAAAAAGGGGCAGTTGCGAAAAATATATGGAAAAAGAGGTCTATCTTCTTTGATCTTCCATATTGGTCAAGTCTTGATGTTAGATATTGTCTTGATGTGATGCACGTGGAGAAAAATGTGTGTGATAGTTTGATTGGCACACTTCTAAACATTCTGGGAAAGACTAAAGATAGTAAGACTTCCCATCTTGATATGGAGAAGATGGGTATACGAAAACAGTTGGCTCCAATAGAGAAAGGAAAAAGAACTTATCTGCCTCCAGCATGTCACACTCTATCTAAAAAGGAAAAGAAGATGTTTTGCGAGTGTTTGTAAGGTATTAAAGTTCTGCAAGGTTACTCATCAAACATCAAGAAACTTGAATCAATGAAAGATCTCAAGTTAATTGGTTTAAAATCTCATGATTGTCATGTATTGATGCAACAACTTCTACCCGTGGCTATCCGTGGGATCCTTCCAAAAAATGTGAGAATAACTATAACGAGACTGTGTTTATTCTTCAATGCCATATGTAATAAATTTCTTGATTTCAAAAAATTGGATGAATTAGAAGATGAGGCTGCCATAATCTTGTGTCAATTGGAGATGTATTTTCCGCCATCATTTTTTGACATTATGGTTCACTTACTTGTTCATCTCGTAAGAGAAATCAGAATTTGTGGTCCAATTTTTTTAAGGTGGATGTATCTAATAGAGCGATATATGAAGATCTTTAAAGGATATACGAAGAATCATCACCGACCGGAAGCTTCGATTGTTGAAAGGTACATCACAAAAAAAGCTGTTGAGTTTTGTACAAACTATTTGTCGGATGCAGATTCTATAGGAATTCCAAAGCCTCGTCATGCTGACATAGACGAAAGAGGTATTCAAGGTCTAAATGTTAGGTCAATGGCTCGGGATGTAGTTATTCAATCACATTTCTATATATTGAATAATATAGATGAGGTTCAACCTTTCAAGAGACTCACAAAAGACTTATGAAGAAAAAATATCCCCGAATGAATAACAAGTTGTTGTTGATAGAGCATAACAATAGATTCATGGATTGGTTTAATAAAAGTGTATCTAATGATCTTAGTGCATCCGAGATACTTAGATGGTTGTCGTACGGGCCAAAAATTTGTGTCATTGCCTGGAGTGCATACGACATTGGTCATTATACCTTTTATACAAAATCCAAAGATGATCGTAGTACAATGCAAAATAGTGGGTGTTGCGGTGGAAATCAGATAACAAGCTATTAATTAACTTGCATCATTTTCTTTTACAACCGACTTTGATTTATCCAAAGGAAAGGTTCAAGATCGTTAGAAAAACCTAAAGGGGGAGATCTAAGGTTCGGGGGTTGGTTATACAAAGGGAAGGTATTAGCACCCTAAGTATCTGTAGTACTCTACAGGAACTTCTTGTTTAGTTTGTGTTATGTTATGTTTGCTTGCTAAGGTATCTGCTAAAGGTAAAGACCCAAGAGTATGTACACAAGTTTTGCTCGCCAAGACGTCGCATCTTGTGCCTACGTATCTGACTAAAGAATCAGAGCAACCGTAGTTCACCTAACTAAGGGTGAAAGAAAAGGAAACATTGACTATGGCCAACATTCCAAAGGGAATGAGCATAAGCTTACGTAGAGTCCACGATAACTCTCTAAGTCTACGTTATGAAGGGAGGAAGTGAATTCTCATGATAGTGAGAATCACACAGAGTTCATGATAACTCTGTAAGTCTGAGTAAAAGGTAAAGTGAGTTCTCATGATAGTGAGAATCACTTGGAGTTCATGATAACTCCATCCTATTACTAAACTATGAGGGAAACGGCTCTTATGAGGCCAAGGGTGAAACGGGAGTAGTTTATGGACTTAGGAGTCAAAGTAGAGATCTTTCCTTCGGAAGGAGGGTCAAGTATCAAGCATAAATATGATATATACAGTATGAATATGAACAAAAGTATAATCAAGATAGTATGAACAAAGTAATATGAACATGGTAATAATCAAAACATTAAAATCAAATGATAATAAATCAAAAAATGATGGTAACCACGTAGTATCATGTTTATCATGCTAACATGCTAAGAAACAATGTCAGGCAAACATATATACATGCAGACATAAAAAATGCATCAATGTAAATGAACAAGAGATAGAAAGATCTGACCAGAATAGTGCATAAACACTCCCCACTGATGGGCCAGAATACCAACTCCAAGAGCATAGGGTAAAAGTCCTAAGTCTAAGTCCTCAGTCCAAAACACAATAGTAACCACAGTCCGGTCAATTGAGTTTTTTAGGGTTTCGATATTTATTAGTGTATTTTGAATGAACAAATAAAATGAACAATATACAGAAAATATAAATATGAACAATGATAATAATAACAAGGATAATAATCGACGTAAAGAATAAATCAAGATATATATTGACTGAAAGTAAATTTAGTGATTGTTGATTAATTTATTGGATCGATGAATCGGGTCCAATGTAGTGTTGATCCGTCGTAGTACGGTCTATAAGGAAGACCATACTATAGGAGGATGCACAATTTGATCTTTGTGTTAAGACACGATAGAGAAATGATATAGAAGATCATTCTCCGATGAAATCGTGCCACGCGAAAAGAAAAGGTGGAGACCTCGTCTTGAGTCACAAACTCTCGTTGATTAGTCGAAGGTAACCTATCACGATCTCAAAGTATAGAAAGAAATCTCAATGATTACTCACTACAGATTTGAACTAATGAAGGTTCGTCGCTTCGCTAACAAAGTTCGTGAATAGAAAGACTTCATCGGTCAAAAATGAAAATGAAGATATAAGAAAATACAGAATGAAGTAGAAATAAAGTCGGTCTCGTCTTAATCAAGATTTAATCGAAAAATGATAATCTTGATATTTGACTTTCATCGACCGATAAAATAAAAAATAGAATGACCTCATATTTATCAAGACTTTAGTGATTTTGAATAAATTAACCAAGTCATGATTTTTGTGATATCATCGGCCCAAATAAAAGAAAATGGACTCGACGTGAAAAATACAGTTGGTATCGTATTTAATCAAGATTTATATCGATAAATCGATAATCTCAATATTTAACTTTCATCGACCAATAAAATTAAATAAAAGGTGGCCTCATACTAATCAAGAGATTTATTTATTTTGATAATTCAATAAAACATGATTTTTGTGAGATCATTGGCCCGAAAATAAAAATACGAGCTCGAAATGAAAATAAAATCGGTCTCATCTAAATAAATATTTAGATCTTTATTGACCAACAAAAATAAAATAAAATGGCCTCATATAAATCATGATTTTTAGTGACTTGAATAAATAAAAAAAATCAAGATGTGGGTAATGTCATAGGTCCAAAAAATTAGAAAATAAAATAGAAGTAAAAACAATAAGAAATTTAAAATGGTTAGATAAAATCAAAAATAGCAAACTAACAATTTAAAATTTAAGATTGAAATGTTTAGAAAAATATTTTAAAACAAACAAATGAAGAGTTCAATAAATGAGGGGTGTGTTTGGTTAGAACACGGTGAGCTCGGTTTGGTTAGGCACATGGGCTGGGGAGGTGAGTTAGCAATTTTCATTTAAGGTCGACGACCCAAAAGAAATGAGCATCAGTGAAAAAAAGAAAGAAGAAAAAAAAAGAAATGGAAAGTAACATGTACAAAACCATGTATAACCTTGTCAACGGTCACTTGAAATTTTAAAGGCTATGTGACAAAACAAATGTCGGGCCTATCGCACCTTGCCACGTCTTCTTCTTTCCCATGCAACATGAACCAGTCTCATGAGTTCATCGTAAAAACCAGCAGCGTTCCTATGGATGATCCTCACCTTGTCCAATCTATTGCAACCTCGAATCTTAACCGAAACTCACGAAATAAAGCATCATTCTGTAGTGCTCTCATAGTGGAATATAACTAAACATCTATCCCAGGTAAACTAGCAACTAGGGCTTGAAAAAAAAAGACACAACAACACCTATTCAAAACTTGGACAGAACCTCTAGAACACAGTGCAGACTCAACTAAACACCCCTATCATTATTCAAAATCAACTCAAATGAATAGCGAGACATGTGGTATTTCTCAAATAAGGTTGTACAATGATTATGAAGGCATTAAGATTATGACTAGGGAATAGAAGGACTTACTGATGGAGAGTCTATTGAACTCCTTTTTCAAAGATGGTGATGTTCCTAGCTCGGACAGTGTAGCTACCTTCTTGACTCTTGGAGCTTACGAACTCAACTTAACTCAAGCTTTTCCTCGGTTGGTGTTGATGTGATGGCCACAGCTCCTGGTTCCCTCTTCTTTTACTCACGAGTTAACATCCATCTTGCTTTGAGTATTTATGTGGTGAGAGGCTGCTTTGGTTGTTAGTGTATTGACATAAAGGAAACTCATGAATTCTCAAAGTTTTGGGTGATTTTGTGGAGAGCAGAGATGTCTGTGAGTTGTTGTGGTGTTTTAATTGTTGTTGTTGTTCTTTTGAGAAGGGTGTGAATTGTATGGTTAAAAGTTGGAATTAAGTGAATGGTTTTGAGGAGCTTAGCATGGTATGAGTTCTTGGTGAAGGTTTGTGTGTAAGTCTAGTTTCACAGAGTTAAGTCTTTTTTTTTTTTTTCTGGAGAATAACTTCTTTGAATTGGTCTCCCTCCTCTCAACGACCCCCCCTAATCAATTCCCTCTGTTCACTTTTAAAACAATATTCCAAAAGCAACTGTGTTGACATGTCCTTGTCCTTTGCAGATTTTTTGGATTGAAGTGTAGGCTAATGTGTATTTGCAATTTTACAGGTTTGAAGTGCAGCAGAGGTTTGTACAGAGGGAATGCCGCGGTTTCTTTTCAGGTCGCGTGGCTCTTATATGGTTTTGTTGTAGCAGTGGTAAGGAGAGTTTGTAATGAGAGCAGGCTGTCTGATGGTTCTTTTTGTTGTACGATTTAGCATGTTTCATGGCTTTTCGTCTGTGTTGCTTGGGGAGTTTTTTAGGGACTTAAATGGTCATTTTTCTGGTTTTGATAAAGATTGAGAATGGTACAGCAGGCTTTTGTAGCTGTGGTATTGATGTGTTGTTGCTTCTCTTAGCAAGAAAGTTTGAGGCTATTGTTGTAGGTGAACTTGATTTTTGGATGTAGTGTGTAGAGAGGTTTTGCCTTTTTTGTGAATTATGAAAATTAAGTTAAATTAAAATGAATTAGACTAAAAAAACAAAAAAACTATAATTATGATTAAAATAACAATGAAATAAAACTACACTAAATTAACTTAAGTTAACTAATCTAAGAACTAGATTAAAATTAAAATTAGATTAAGTTTAAAATTAAACTAACTTAAATATATAATATAAAAAAAATAATAGGCTAAAGTGGATTTAAATAAATTCTAAATAAACCTAAATCAAATATTTAACTAAACAAAAAAAAAGTAATGATAGTAATTGAAATCAAGAAATGACAAAATTGACAAAAATGTCTGATTAATGATTAATGGACCAAAACTGTAAATGTAAAGACAGATGATCTGAAATGATATGACAATGATCAAACGAATCTGAGGGTAAAATTTGGGGTGCAACAGTTGTCCCTATTTAAATATCTTCACCGGGTGACATGAGAAATCGAAATTAAGGTGAAAGATATTTAAATATAGATAACCAAAAATTTTACCCTTAGATACGCCGATATGCAATGATATGGACTGAACTAGTCTAAGATGCAGACATGCCCTGAACTACTAGCATGATGGTATGATGCCATGATAGATGCAAAAAAAAAATGCAGACAACACCGAAAGCAAACCATAGGTGAGCAACACCGGGGAAGGATGAAGGTCAGTATCCATGAGGAAAACTCACTAGGGATACAGGCTAACCGACAAAAGAGACTTACTGGGAAGACTCCAAGGAAACACTGGGGATAGAAAAACTGAGGGGAAACCCTACAAGTTCTTACTGGAGATAGGACACCAAAGAGGTGTTCTCCACTGGGGAAAGATCCAAGGAGGTAGACGACGCGGTTCAAAAGTAACCGGACGATACTGGGGAAAAGACACATTCTTATTGGGCATGAAACCAGAAAGAAGACATGATCACCACAGGGGATTAGTTTGAAATAAAAGGATAGACATCCTACAAAGATTTTCTGGGGATTTCCTATACTGAAGAGTTCAAACGGGATCTTCAAGAAAAGCCAGAAAAGACAGAGGTAAATTCTGCGTCAGATGATGAATGGTGACTGGACCTTTTGGCTGTGAATGAGGTTAATGAATAAAAAATGTACCAGAACTGGTTGAGATAACAAATATGATTCCGTTTATGGAGGATGCCAGCGATGACTGGACTTTAGGTTCAAGCTTGACACGATTCAAGCAGGAACAAACTGAAATAAAAGCCTAAGGTGACTCGATTCAAACCAAAGACGGTGCCAACGATAATTGGACTTTGGGTTCAAGTTTGACACGATTCAAACAGGAATGGGATCTTAAGACAAGAGACAATGTTTGACACGATTCGAACAAGGACTCGGTTCAAGTTTGACACGATTCAAACAAGGACAAGATCCTAAAATAAGAGACAATGTTCGACACGATTCGAACAAGGACTCGATTTAGGTTTGACACGATTCAAACAAGAACAAGATCTTAAAAGCCTAAGGTGACTCGATTCAAACCAAAGACGGTGCCAACGATAATTGGACTTTAGGTTCAAGCTTAACACGATTCAAGCAGGAACGGTATCTTAAGACAAGAGACAATGTTCGACACGATTCGAACAAGGACTCGGTTCAAGTTTGACACGATTCAAACAAGAACAAGATCTTAAATCAAGAGACAATGTCCGACACGATTCGAACAAGGACTCGGTTCAAGTTTGACAAGATTCAAACAAGAACAAGATCTTAAAACAAGAGACAATGTTCGACACAATTCAAACAATGACTTGGTTCAGGTTTGACACGATTCAAACAAGAGCAAGATCTTAAAACAAGAGACAATGTCCGACACGATTCAAACAAGGACTCAGTTCAGGTTTGACATGATTCAAACAAGAACAAGATCTTAAAAGCCTAAGGTGACTCGATTCAAACCAAAGACGGTGCCAACGATAATTGGACTTTAGGTTCAAGCTTGACACGATTCAGGCAGGAACGGTATCTTAAGACAAGAGACAATGTTCGACACGATTCGAACAAGGACTCGGTTCAAGTTTGACACGATTCAAACAAGAACAAGATCTTAAAACAAGAGACAATGTCCGACACGATTCGAACAAGGACTCGGTTCAAGTTTGACACGATTCAAACAAGAACAAGATCTTAAAACAAGAGACAATGTCCGACACGATTCAAACAAGGACTCGGTTCAGGTTTGACACGATTCAAACAAGAACAAGATCTTAAAACAAGAGACAATGTCTGACACGATTCGAACAAGGACTCGGTTCAGGTTTGACACGATTCAAACAAGAATAAGATCTTAAAAGCCTAAGGTGACTCGATTCAAACCAAAGAAGGTGCCAACGATAATTGGACTTTAGGTTCAAGCTTGACACAATTCAAGCAGGAACGGTTTTAAACAACAGGAAAGATGCCAGCGATGACTGGACCTAAGGTTAGACTTCTTGGGGGATACTGCACAAAGAATCAAGATCTGACACTCAAAGGTGAAGATCGGACATAAGTCTAGCTCAACCAAAGGTTTAAGATAAACCGGGAATGTCTTCACTTTACTGGTGAAATAAAGGCTCACATTGTCAAAGAGTATGAAGACAGGAAGAAGACATGATCTCCACTTGGGGATCAATGTGAAACAAAAGGATACACATATTTCCTGAAGATTCTTATAATGAAGAGTTCAAACGGGATCTTCAAGAGAAACCAGAAAAGGCAGAAACAACTCTACGTACCTGTATAAGCTGGACTTTTGAACACTTTATCAAAAAGATTGACGGAAAAAAAACACCTTAACTAGGGATCACGTCAAACGGGTTGATGGAAAATGATTGATTGAAGGTGAAATTAAGGACGGATAAGCTTCTCGTGAGGTAGATGACCACTTATCTTTGTAGAGGTAATGATAGCAAAACAAACTTCTCAAGATGATTGAAATTTGTCGTTGGGCATAACTTCCAAAAAGATATTGGTATTACAACACTGTTGGAGAAAATAAACATGTCTTCAATGGGGATCTGTAAAAGATTCTTCCTGTGAGACACAATGCAAAATAAATGCACTTGAAAGTGGGTTCAGAAACCACACCTACCAGGGACCAAGGTTCAGTCTAGGAGCAAGCTAGAAAGAAACGGTCAAACAAGACTCCAATTGAGGAATGAGCTCAACTGGGGATTTATCTTATCCGAATGTGGAAAAAGATAACTGAAGCAACAATCATCCACGAGGATAAAACTCTGTGGGGAATTCAGAAGGAATGGGCACTTTATGCCTAGGGTTGACAACTCTATTGGAGAGGATAGACACACCCAGTCACTTGGGGATATAAACGCCAAAGTGAACAACACAGATAAACACCAGAAACATGTAGCAAAAATGATAATATGCTATGCATATGAGTGCTTATGCCATGCTTAAGCTTATACTGACAAAACAGACAAGAAGCGAAACTGGAGATGAAATAAACATCTCGACGAGGATACCCAACCGAACTCAAAAGGTTGAACCATCACTGGGGGTGAAGTAGCTTTACTTCAAGGTTATGTTCTTCTCTGGGGGAAAGAGTACTCCACTTGATATAGCATCTTGACTTCACTAGGAATACCATCATGAGTTTAACATTGGAGAGAAGAGATCCATTGGGAATTGCCAAGATTAGCTGAAAAGACAACTTTCTAAGGAGCTAGCAGAGATGCCACAAAAACTGAGTAATTCTGCATGACTCATCTGCCCCAGAGTACATGGTCTGTCAGAAGAATACATCAAGAGGATTTTACAGAAGAATTGGCATACAAGGTGTTTCAATATCTTCAAACTCTTGGAGAGATTTACCGAATCTCGACATAACTGCCCCTGATTGACTGCTTTGCACGACAGAGCCCGTGAACTAGTTATGTGTCTTGATCAAAACCCAAGATTGAAGCTAAGAGGTTAATTGGGTTCCGCTGGGGAAAATCATTATACAAAGCCTAAGAGGAGGCTGGATTCCACTTGGGGAAATCATTATACAAAGCCTAAGAGGAGGCTACTTGTTGACTGACTGACTCCGCATGGGAGAATCCTTATACAAAGCCTAAGAGGAGGCTGTCTGATAGTTTATACTCATCCTGGAGTGTACAGAGTCCAAGATTAACAGCGTTTGCATAATAAAGTCCTTGAACTTATGCTTCAGACTGGTTGTTGACAACTGGGGAAAAACTTGCCCCTGTCAAGTTGATCTATGAAGGAGATGCCCCAGACTAGTTGTTTTTTTTTAGGTTTGCAGAATCTCGACTTGACTGCTTCTGATTAACTGGTCTTGTGAGGATAAGTCATCAAAAGGATTTTACAGAAGAATTGGCATACCAAATGCTTCAATATCTTCAAACTCTTAAAAAGATCCATGAGTCTTGACATAACGGCCCCAGTTCAACTGCATTCGCAATACAAAGTCCTTTAAACTGTGGTAGAAACAACTGGGGAACAAACTTGCCCCTATTGATGGGTCATTAGAGTCCAAACTTGTCATAAAATGACCTCAAGAAGGCTTGCCCCAATATTCTGAACCTTGAAGAGTTCTGCCCCTGATTCTTGGCTATTACGACGGTGGACTAGCAAATTCTTCGCACTTGGTTGCCCCTGATTGAGCTTCCTTTATCAAATCAAATTCCCTAGCTGACTGCATTTGCCGGGATTCCTTGATATTGAATTGTTTTGCAAACCAGTATTGTTCATTTAAAATTGGCAGTTTCAATGCGAAAATTCATGCAAGCTTTTGAAAACAAAATTTATTGATGAAAACACACACAATGGAATGATTAAATAATAAAAAACAAAGTGGATCTGGTCATTTACAGAATGACAGACAAAGTGATGAACACATGCAATTAACAAATATCATTAGGAGTCAGGTTAATCAACCCTGTTGTAGTATGCTTTCAAAACAACCCTACCTCAATTAGGTCTTTTAAGGGTTGTAATGTGGCTTGGTTCACGGTTTTATGAAACAAAGATAAAGGCTCAAAGTTTGTTTGGTACCCACCCCATCTTCGTGACGAACTCCAATCCTAAGCTCAGTTAACTTAAGCTATACATTCAGGTTCCTACAAACTAGGAACGAGCTAATGATCATTGATGATGATTTAGACCCCTTGGATAGTCAGTACTCCCTCGCAGAATTTGTTTAATCTTTGAGACTTTGAGACTTCTCCTTGTCTTTGTTGGTTGAGGTCACGATACCTCTTCTTTTGATTTGATTGAGGTCACGATACCTCTCTTTGTTTGCGGTTAGGACCTCCTTTTTGTTTGATTGTTGCTTTGAAACTCCTTTTTGGGTGTTGTACAAGTTTTTTTTGTATAAGGCAAAGTTATGGGTTTCCCATCTTTCTTGGCTTTTGCCTTGAAAGGGACTCGGCTCATCCTTTGATTAAGGATTTTTTAACTATCCTTCCTTATTGTTGCTTGGATGAACAACTTGTAAAACGCTAACTCATTTGATTTGAGAGAGCTGACTGGTGCCTTGCATGAAGCGCTTGCGTTCGAATGCATAACCAAGTTAAACTGAGAACTACCCTACCCCATGGTTGAGATTTAAGGGTTTTTTTGTGTAAGAAAAGAAAACTCCTACTTCTAGGCTCGAAGGGTTAACGAGGGATTATCTTCCTTATTTCTCCAGTGTTTGGGAATTGAAACAATGCCTTACATCCTCGGGAAGGTTTAATCGAAAGCATCCCACAACAATTATGGGTAATATTTTCGTCATCCTCCCGAATCTTTGCTTAAACACACAGTTTAGAGAAAAGAAAAAAAAATTGTCTGTTTTTTTGTTTTTTTTTGTCTTTATGAACACAAAAGTAAATGAGTGAAACGAATGGACTTAATCAAAAGATGCACAAATATTTTATTAATCTTGCCAATTTGAAAGTACAACGATGCTTATAAGCAAAAATAATTCAAACATGCAAAGAAAACTACGACAAAAATGCTGAAATAACCAAAAGATTGCCAGCTTCAGGGAACTGGGCTTTCCCTTCTTGATTTGCCAAGTTGAGATATCCGTCTTCAGAGTTGATTGTCGAGATCCGCTTGAGAATCATCTTCACACATACTCTCAGAAAATTCTTCCACCTCAGAGTCTGATGAACCTGCCTGATTAGGCGAAGGTTTGCTGATTTGGACGCCTTGAGGCATGAATGAGAACATAACAAAGTCTGAACCTGGCTTCTGAGTACCCTAAGTCTTCAGCTGAATGCCTCTGTGCCCTAGCATGGTGGTCACAACGGACGAGTCTGTAAAAGACAACTTCAAAAGCTACTTCAAGTCCAATGATGGCTTCAGGAAGCCGCCTGGGTTACAGACAAAGGACGGACAAGACTCAAGGCTGAGAAATGCAAATGTAATGCAAATGACATGCAATGAGAATGCAATGCTAATGCAAGCCAAATGGTTTCAAGGAACTCAAAGGCCAACTGCGAACATTTTGGAAACTGAAGAGTTTTGTTTTAAAATCTATGATCTCTAAGGATCTTCGCAAAGAAAAGAACTTATGAGTTCTTTGAAATCATTAATGGATGCGAGGAGATGTATGCAATGCACAAACACGGGTACATAAAACATAGATATATGCACACGCAAAAGTACACAAGCACAAACATATTTACACTGGTATTCACAGATATGCACAAACAAACATATACAGATATTCACAGATATGCACACACAAACAAGGGAGGACCTAGGTTTAAAGATCACGAGCGTGGACCCATGGTCTATCCATCCCAAAAGGTATGTACTATGGGTTTTCAAACTGTAGAACAGGGTTCTAAAAAAGTTCCTAGAGTCGACAATCCATCTTTCGGATATTATCGACTTCCCAAATACTTGGTAATCAACAATATTCTCAAGAGAATCTCGTCTGAGTGTAGTATCGCGTGACAACCATTTCAGAAATAGACTCCCTCATGGTCACCGCACTACACCCTAAAAGGCCAGGTGGGGTTTGGTAACTACGGTTCTCAATATCATGGGCACCTAGGTTAAGAGTAGTAACGTTTTCACGAATAGAATCGTTCAACATGACTAAACTCTCAAGAGGGCCTCAACTGAGTGATGGTGTCTCAAGTCAACTTTTTCAGTAATCGACTCCCTCAAAGCCTCCATGAATATACCATCGTCCTATAACAAGTGCGCTCAAGTCCGGGTTAGGACTTATCTCACCACTCAAAAGTAGCACCCTGCACACAGAAAATCCAGTACAAATAGAGATATATACAAATATATACAGATATACAGATATCACAGATATATACAAGTAAACAAGCAAGACATAAATAACACAAGCAAAAACAAGGTAGGCTTAACCCTAAAAAACGCATCCCTAGTGAAGTCGCCATTTCTGTTGCGGTGGAAATCGGATAACAAGCTATTAATTAACTTGCATCATTTTCTTTTACAACCGACTTTGATTTATCCAAAGGAAAGGTTCAAGATCGTTAGAAAAACCTAAAGGGGGAGATCTAAGGTTCGGGGGTTGGTTATACAAAGGGAAGGTATTAGCACCCTAAGTATCTGTAGTACTCTACAGGAACCTCTTGTTTAGTTTGTGTTATGTTATGTTTGCTTGCTAAGGTATCTGCTAAAGGTAAAGACCCAAGAGTATGTACACTAGTTTTGCTCGCCAAGACGTCGCATCTTGTGCCTACGTATCTGACTAAAGAATCAGAGCAACCGTAGTTCACCTAACTAAGGGTGAAAGAAAAGGAAACATTGACTATGGCCAACATTCCAAAGGGAATGAGCATAAGCTCACGTAGAGTCCACGATAACTCTCTAAATCTACGTTATGAAGGGAGGAAGTGAATTCTCATGATAGTGAGAATCACACAGAGTTCATGATAACTCTGTAAGTCTGAGTAAAAGGTAAAGTGAGTTCTCATGATAGCGAGAATCACATGGAGTTCATGATAACTCCATCCTATTACTAAACTATGAGGGAAACGGCTCTTATGAGGCCAAGGGTGAAACAGGAGTAGTTTATGGACTTACGAGTCAAAGTAGAGATCTTTCCTTTCGGAAGAAGGGTCAAGTATCAAGCATGAATATGATATATACAGTATGAATATGAACAAAAGTATAATCAAGATAGTATGAACAAAGTAATATGAACATGGTAATAATCAAAACATCAAAATCAAATGATAATAAATCAAAGAATGATGGTAACCACGTAGTATCATGTTTATCATGCTAACATGCTAAGAAACAATGTCAGACAAACATATATACATGTAGACATAAAAAATGCATCAATGTAAATGAGCAAGAGATAGAAAGATCTGACCAGAATAGTGCATAAACACTCCCCACTGATGGGCCACTCACCAGCCAAGCAACATCCGAAGACCAGAATACCAACTCCAAGAGCATAGGGTAAAAGTCCTAAATCTAAGTCCTCAGTCCAAAATGTAACAGCCCGATTTTGATTATTCCATTATTCTTGAGTCTTTTATTTTAATTGGGCAATAATTATTTTAATTGTGAATTTGGTGTGTTAAATGTTATTTTACCATTTTCGAGAGTTTTCGGGGAAATTAGAATGGAGGGTATTTTAGACTTTTCATAATTAATCATAAGTTAGAAATTTTGTGGAATTAGAATTTTGTGAGAAAAATGAATTAAATTGATTTAGTGGAAAATGAGAGAAGAAAGAAATAGAATAGAAAGAAAATAGAAAGAAAAGAGAAATAAGAGAGAAATAGAGAAAGATAGAAAGAAAAGGAAGAGAAAGAAAAGAGGAGAGAAAGAAAAGAGAAGAAAGTTGGGAAAACTAGGAAATCATCAAGATCGATCAATTAGCGAGCTTGGAATCCGGGTAAGGGTGTGAAACATTGTTATCTTATCAATGTGTATGATTATGTATGGGTTTGCTTGGATGTTTTCTTGTTTCCATAGCTTTTGAGTTTTAGGTCAAAAAACGATAAAATGATTGGAAATCGATGTTTTTACGGTCGGAAATCGATATAATTTGTGTTGTATGATTACCATGTGTTTATGAATCATTGCTGATAATTGTTTTGTTGTTGGAATTAATTTGGGATGAAAAATGAGGTTTTTGGGGGTTTTGGGTCGTGTAACCCGTAACAGCAATTTTCTGGTTCTGGTGTGATTCGCCAGGCGAATTTGGGATTCGCCAGGCGAATTGGGTTTTGCCACTAGCTCGCCAAGCGAAGTGCTGGCGAAGGCAGATTCGCCAGGCGAATTTTCCAGTCGCCAGGCGAATTTGGAATTACAGAAAGGGGGTAGCTTCTGTAACTCTTGTGGTTTTTCTATATTGGTGACTCGCCACTAGCTCGCCAGGCGAAGTGCTGGCGAATGGATATTCGCCAGGCGAAGTGCTGGCGAAGTGCTGGCGAATGGTGATTGGCCAGGCGAATTGCTGGCGAAAGAGGTTTGGCCAGGCGAATTCTGAAGTGGCCAGGCGAATTTGGCTGTTTCTCATTAAATTCTTAACTTTTGAAAATTCATAACTTTTGATCAGTAACTCGGATCGGGACATTCTTTATATCGTTGGAAAGCTTATGAAATGTTCTTTCTTGTAAAAATGGTTTTTGAGATTGTTGGCCGATTAAATTATGTCGGAAATTGGAAAACGTGTTGTTTTGTCGAATTTTACGGTTACAATTGTGTGTAATTAGTGTATATCATGCAATGTGTTGATGGTATGGATATGGTATGACTTCCGTGTTATTGTGAAGTGAAATTGCATGAAATACATGTTGTGGTGATGAATTATGGCCGAAAGGCAAGAAATTGCAATGTGTGTATTTAATGGTATATGCATGACTATATTGTAAAATATGTGTGCATTGCATGAGTGTATGTGGTCATTTTGTATGATAAACATCATGATATGCATTCATGTGTCGCGATTCCGCGGAGAATCGGGTGTAATATCACGTCCCTGTTGGGTGTGAGTGATTGATTACACAAATGATCATTGAGGATCCTCTGAACATTGCGTAATCAATGGGTGTAATCGTTGCGATGAGTTACACTTGATTCCGTGGGAATCTTCAGGATGATTGTGTGCCCTTGTGGGGTTTGAGCAATCGGATTGTGTCTACGTGAACAATCCAGAAACATCGGATGCCATGATGGTATGAGCGATGGGGAAATATCGTAGGCCCGGCAGGGAGGATATTTCCATTGAGTTCTTCAATTGAGCTCGGGTGATGAGTCGGTACCGCATTGCATCTGCATAGAGTCGAGAGTCGGTCTCTATGAGTTGCATTTGTCATCATTGTATTTGTGCATTGATGAATGAACATATATATGTATATGTGGATGTGGAATGATAAGCATTATGAGGGATATGCTTGGTTTTATATATATATGCCTTGCGATGTATATTGAATGAGATGTGATGAATTGTGATAAGAATTGTATCGTTGTGATGATGCTTTGTTGGATGAACAAGTGTGTGTGTGTGTTTAGGTGGAATGATGATAATGGTGAATGTATGCATAACGAATATGCTTGATGATATATCTATATTGTGATATATGATGAGTTGTGGTGAGAATATGTGTTATATGTTTATGTTGTAGTACATAATTATATGCATTGTTATTATGATAATATTTCTCACCCTTCTGCTGTTTTATGATGCTCTATGAGGCATTGCAGATTAGGTATCTGGCGGTCTTTTTGTGAAGCGTGTCTTCATTTTCCTTGTTGGTCGGTTGGCTCTGATATGTAGCACCGGGTAGCTAGGACGTTTGATCTTTTTGTGATACATTTGCATATGTATCTTGCTGATGAATTTGTGTATATAAACATGATGTTGCTTATGATTCATACTGGATGATGTATATATTTGTTGGTGTATATATGTGGTTGTTATCCAATATTTTAGATGTTTCCGCTTTTATTCTAAATATTGAGATGTGGGTGTAAGGACAAAGTTCCTCTGTGGCAAGTTACCCCACTGTTGCATATCAATATTATGAGCAGGTGATGTATGTATTAAATTATGTATGATGTGACATGCCTCTTTTATACTTTGTTTTAATCGTACTCTGGCGAATTATTTTTATATGTGCCTAAATGATTTATGTGATTATTTGGGGGTATAGAAAGGGGGTGTTACATTAAGTGGTATCAGAGCCAGAGTTGAGTCAGTTGTGTCTGTCTTGTTGTTGTGTGGTTGAACTGTTGTTTAACCTTGTTGTAATTTTTGGGAATGATCAGAATATGGCTGGTAGAAACGATAATGCGATGGCTGCTGCTTTAGAAGCAATGGCTAGGGCGGTGCAAGGTGCGCCTAACGTGAATGCTAATGACGAGTTCAGGAAGAATCAACCACCGGTCTTCAGAGGAAGATTTGATCCCGATGGAGCTCAACTGTGGTTGAAAGAGATTGAAAGGATCTTCAGAGTTATGGGTTGTGCAGAGGAGAATAAGGTGAGGCTTGGATCTCTCATGCTGAAAGAAGAAGCCGACGATTGGTGGGTCGGTATGCGTGAAGTTCTTGAGGTGGATGATGAAGAGATAACTTGGGATTTATTTCGTACCGAGTTCTTGAGGAAGTATTACCCTGAGAGTGTGAAGGGAAAGAAGGAGATGGAGTTCCTTGAACTGAAATAAGGTAGTATGTCCGTGGTGGACTATACTACTAAGTTTGTGGAGTTGGTTCAATTCCATCCTCATTATGCTACGATTACTGCTGAGTTTTCAAAGTGTATTAAATATGAGAATGGGTTACGTCCGGAGATTAAGCAAGCTGTGGGATATCAAAGGATAAGAAGATTTTCGGATTTGACGGAATGTTGTAGAATCTTCGAGGAAGATAGCAAGGCTCGTTCTACACATTACAAAAGTTTGAATGAGAGGAAGGGAAAGCAACAAGCTCGAGGTGGACCTTATGTGACACCCGTTGATAAGGGCAAGCATAGGGGAAACTTTGATAGGAGGTCTGGAGGAGGAAGTTCTGGTCCCGTAAAGTGTTTCAAGTGTGGAGGTATGGGTAATAAATCATTTGATTGTAGGAAGACTGTGGTGAAATGTTCCAACTGTGGAGGAGTAGGGCATGCTACTACTGAGTGTAGGAGGAATGTAGTGAAGTGCTATAATTGTGGAGAAGTGGGTCACATTAGTACTAAGTGTACTAAGCCGAAACAAGCTCAAGCGGGCTGAAAGGTGTTTGCATTGGCGGGGACTCAAACTACGAATGTAGACCGTTTGATTAAAGGTACATGCTTTATTAATAGTACACCTTTAGTTGCTGTTATTGATACGGGAGCGACTCATTCGTTTATTTCGTCTGAGTGCGCGAAGCGTCTAAATCTTGTGTTGTCTCTGATGGATGGTAAGATGGTTATTGATACTCCAGCAATGGGGTCAGTAACTACTTCGTTGGTTTGTTTAAGTTGTCCTTTGACCATTTATGGTAAAGAGTTCGAGATGGATCTAGTGTGTTTGCCGTTGGAAGGATTGGACGTGATCTTGGGTATGAACTGGTTGCAATTTAATCGAGTTCATATAGATTGCTATCACAAGTTAGTAAGGTTTCCTTCTTTGGAAGATGATGAATTTGAGAGTTTCCTATCCACTAAAGAGTTGAAGAAACTTTTAGCGGACGAAGCTCAATTGTTTGGGTTGTTTGCATCATTGTCGGTGGAGAGTCAAGTTGAGCTTGATGTGTTCCCAGTGGTGTGCGAATTTCCAGAAGTGTTTCCGGAGGATATTATGGATGTACCGCCGGAAAGAGAAGTTGAATTTTCTATTGATCTAGTTTCGGGTACTAGACCGATTTCGATGGCACCGTATCGTATGTCGGCGTCGGAGTTGGTAGAATTGAAAAAGCAATTGAATGACTTGTTGGATAAGAGATTTGTAAGACCAAGTGTTTCTCCTTGGGGTGCTCCGGTATTGTTGGTAAAGAAGAAGGATGAGAGTATGCGGTTATGCATTGATTATCGACAGTTGAACAAGGTGACAATTAAGAACAAGTATCCGCTTCCAAGGATCGATGATTTGATGGACCAATTGGTTGGTGCGAATGTTTTTAGCAAGATTGATTTGAGATCAGGATACCACCAGATTCGTGTGAAAGGAGAGGATATTCAAAAGACGGTATTTAGGACACGGTATGGTCATTACGAATATTCCGTGATGCCATTCGGGGTTTCTAACGCGCCGGGTGTGTTTATGGAATACATGAATCGTATCTTTCATGAACAGTTAGATCGTTTTGTGGTTGTGTTCATCGACGATATTTTGATTTACTCTAAGTCTCAAGAGGAGCATGAAGAGCATTTGAGGATTGTGTTACGAATTTTGAAAGAGAAGCAATTGTATGCTAAGTTGTCAAAATGTGAATTTTGGTTGTCGGAAGTAAGTTTCCTTGGACATGTTATTTCCGGTAGTGGTATTAGTGTTGATCCATCCAAGATAGATGCGGTGATGCAATGGGAGGCTCCTAGGTCGGTTACGGAGATTCGAAGCTTTTTAGGCTTGGCGGGTTATTATCGGAGGTTTATTGAGGGATTTTCGAAGTTGGCACTTCCTTTAACGCAATTGACTTGTAAAGGAAAGGCTTTCATTTGGGATATTCATTGTGAAGAAAGTTTCAATGAGCTAAAGAGAAGGTTGGCAACGACTCCGATCTTGATTTTGCCTAATCCTAATGAACCATTTGTTGTGTATTGTGATGCTTCATTGGTGGGTTTAGGTGGTGTTTTGATGCAAGAAGGAAAAGTTGTGGCTTATGCTTCTAGACAATTGAGAGTGCATGAAAAGAATTATCCTACACATGACTTGGAGTTAGCGGCCGTGGTGTTTGTTTTGAAAATTTGGAGGCACTATCTTTATGGTGCAAGATTTGAAGTTTTTAGTGATCACAAAAGCTTAAGATATTTATTTGATCAGAAAGAATTGAACATGAGACAAAGGAGGTGGCTAGAACTTTTGAAGGATTATGATTTTGGTTTGAATTACCATCCGGGTAAGGTAAACGTGGTGGCCGATGGCTTAAGTCGGAAGTTGTTACATATGTCCGCATTGATGATGAAAGAATGGGAACTTTTGGAGGATTTCAGAGATTTGAGTTTGGTTTGTGAAATGACGCCGAGAAGTGTGAGACTTGGTATGTTACATGTTACGAATGATTTTCTTGCAACGGTTAGTGAAAAGCAAAAGTTGGATTTGAAGTTCGTTGATTTGATGATGAATGAAAACGAGGATTTTAAGGTTGATAATTTTGGAGTTTTGAGATTCCGTGGTCGTATTTGTATTCCCGACGACGCGGAGTTGGAAAAAGATGATTTTGGAGGAAGGACACCGAAGTAATTTAAGTATTCATCCGGGTGCGAATAAGATGTATCAAGATTTGAAGAAAATCTTTTGGTGGTCCGGATTAAAGAGGGATGTGGCTCAATTTGTGTATGCGTGCTTAACTTGTCAAAAGTCTAAGGTGGAACATCAAAAACCGAGTGGATTTATGCAACCGTTGGATATTCCGGAATGGAAATGGGATAGTATATCGATGGATTTTGTTACGGGATTGCCGAATACGCAAAGAGGTCATAATTCTATTTGGGTAATTGTAGATAGGCTTACTAAATCTGCTCACTTTATTCCAATTGATATTAGTTATCCTTTGGAGAAGTTTGCCGAGATTTATGTTCTTGTGATTGTGAAGTTACATGTAGTTCCTAAGAGTATTGTATCGGATCGAGATCCGAGATTTACATCGAGATTTTGGGTGAGTTTACAAGAGGCTTTGGGTTCTAAGCTAAGATTGAGTTCGGCTTACCATCCGCAAACGGACGGTCAAACCGAGAGGACAATTCAATCGTTGGAGGATTTATTGCGTGCTTGTGTACTCGAGCAAGGTGGTGCTTGGGATGGTTATTTGGCGTTGATTGAATTCACTTACAATAACAGTTTTCATTCGAGTATAAGTATGGCACCATTTGAGGCTTTGTATGGTCGGAGATGTCGATCACCTTTGTGTTGGCATGAAACTGGTGAGAGGACGTTAGTTGGACCGGAAATGGTACAACAAACGACGGAGAAAGTGAAGTTTATTCGTGAGAAGATGAAAGCTTCTCAAAGTAGACAAAAGAGCTATCATGACAAGAGAAGGAAAGATCTTGAGTTTCAAGAAGGCGACCATGTGTTTTTGAGAGTTACGCCGGTTACGGGTGTATGTCGTGCTTTGAAGTCGAAGAAGTTGACTTCTCGTTTTATTGGTCCGTATCAGATTACTTCACGAGTTGGTGTTGTGGCTTACCGTGTGGCGTTGCCTCCGAACCTTTCGAATTTGCATGATGTATTCCATGTTTCACAACTTCGGAAATATGTTCCGGATCCGTCACATGTTATTCCTATGGACGAGGTTGAAGTGAGAGATAACCTTACGGTGGAAGCTTTACCGGTTAGGATTTTGGACCGCGAAGTTAAGAAACTAAGAGGCAAGGATATTGCGCTTGTGAAAGTAGTGTGGGGAGGCGCTGCGGAAGGCAATATGACTTGGGAACTAGAGAGTGGGATGCGAGAGTCGTATCCGGAGTTGTTTGAATCAGGTAATATTTTCGAGGACGAAAATTTCTAAAATGGGGGAGAGTTGTAACAGCCCGATTTTGATTATTCCATTATTCTTGAGTCTTTTATTTTAATTGGGCAATATTTATTTTAATTGTGAATTTGGTGTGTTAAATGTTATTTTACCATTTTCGAGAGTTTTCGGGGAAATTAGAATGGAGGGTATTTTAGACTTTTTATAATTAATCATAAGTTAGAAATTTTGTGGAATTAGAATTTTGTGAGAAAAATGAATTAAATTGATTTAGTGGAAAATGAGAGAAGAAAGAAATAGAATAGAAAGAAAATAGAAAGAAAAGAGAAATAAGAGAGAAATAGAGAAAGATAGAAAGAAAAGGAAGAGAAAGAAAAGAGGAGAGAAAGAAAAGAGAAGAAAGTTGGGAAAACTAGGAAATCATCAAGATCGATCAATTAGCGAGCTTGGAATCCGGGTAAGGGTGTGAAACATTGTTATCTTATCAATGTGTATGATTATGTATGGGTTTGCTTGGATGTTTTCTTGTTTCCATAGCTTTTGAGTTTTAGGTCGAAAAACGATAAAATGATTGGAAATCGATGTTTTTACGGTCGGAAATCGATATAATTTGTGTTGTATGATTACCATGCGTTTATGAATCATTGCTGATAATTGTTTTGTTGTTGGAATTAATTTGGGATGAAAAATGAGGTTTTTGGGGGTTTTGGGTCGTGTAACCCGTAACAGCAATTTTCTGGTTCTGGTGTGATTCGCCAGGCGAATTGGGTTTTGCCACTAGCTCGCCAGGCGAAGTGCTGGCGAAGGCAGATTCGCCAGGCGAATTTTCCAGTCGCCAGGCGAATTTGGAATTACAGAAAGGGGGTAGCTTCTGTAACTCTTGTGGTTTTTCTATATTGGTGACTCGCCACTAGCTCGCCAGGCGAAGTGCTGGCGAATGGAGATTCGCCAGGCGAAGTGCTGGCGAAGTGCTGGCGAATGGTGATTGGCTAGGCGAATTGCTGGCGAAAGAGGTTTGGCCAGGCGAATTCTGAAGTGGCCAGGCGAATTTGGCTGTTTCTCATTAAATTCTTAACTTTTGAAAATTCATAACTTTTGATCCGTAACTCGGATCGGGACATTCTTTATATCGTTGGAAAGCTTATGAAATGTTCTTTCTTGTAAAAATGGTTTTTGAGATTGTTGGTCGATTAAATTATGTCGGAAATTGGAAAACGTGTTGTTTTGTCGAATTTTACGGTTACAATTGTGTGTAATTAGTGTATATCATGCAATGTGTTGATGGTATGGATATGGTATGACTTCCGTGTTATTGTGAAGTGAAATTGCATGAAATACATGTTGTGGTGATGAATTATGGTCGAAAGGCAAGAAATTGCAATGTGTGTATTTAATGGTATATGCATGACTATATTGTAAAATATGTGTGCATTGCATGAGTGTATGTGGTCATTTTGTATGAGAAACATCATGATATGCATTCATGTGTCGCGATTCCGTGGAGAATCGGGTGTAATATCACGTCCCTGTTGGGTGTGAGTGATTGATTACACAAATGATCATTGAGGATCCTCTGAACATTGCGTTGTCAATGGGTGTAATCGTTGCGATGAGTTACACTTGATTCCGTGGGAATCTTCAGGATGATTGTGTGCCCTTGTGGGGTTTGAGAAATCGGATTGTGTCTGCGTGAACAATCCAGAAACATTGGATGCCATGATGGTATGAGCGATGGGGAAATATCGTAGGCCCGGCAGGGAGGATATTTCCATTGAGTTCTTCAATTGAGCTCAGGTGATGAGTCGGAACCGCATTGCATCTGCATAGAGTCGAGAGTCGGCTCTATGAGTTGCATTTGTCATCATTGTATTTGTGCATTGATGAATGAACATATATATGTATATGTGGATGTGGAATGATAAGCATTATGAGGGATATGCTTGGTTTTATATATATATGCCTTGCGATGTATATTGAATGAGATGTGATGAATTGTGATAAGAATTGTATCGTTGTGATGATGCATTGTTGGATGAACAAGTGTGTGTGTGTTCAGGTGGAATGATAATAATGGTGAATGTATGCATAACGAATATGCTTGATGATATATCTATATTGTGATATATGATGAGTTGTGGTGAGAATATGTGTTATATGTTTATGTTGTAGTACATAATTATATGCATTGTTATTATGATAATATTTCTCACCCTTCTGCTGTTTTATGATGCTCTATGAGGCATTGCAGATTAGGTATCTGGCGGTCTTTTTGTGAAGCGTGTCTTCATTTTCCTTGTTGGTCGGTTGGCTCTGATATGTAGCACCGGGTAGCTAGGACGTTTGATCTTTTTGTGATACATTTGCATATGTATCTTGCTGATGAATTTGTGTATATAAACATGATGTTGCTTGTGATTCATACTGGATGATGTATATATTTGTTGGTGTATATATGTGGTTGTTATCCAATATTTTAGATGTTTCCGCTTTTATTCTAAATATTGAGATGTGGGTGTAAGGACAAAGTTCCTCTGTGGCAAGTTACCCCACTGTTGCATATCAATATTATGAGCAGGTGATGTATGTATTAAATTATGTATGATGTGACATGCCTCTTTTATACTATGTTTTAATCGTACTCTGGCGAATTATTTTTATATGTGCCTAAATGATTTATGTGATTATTTGGGGGTATAGAAAGGGGGTGTTACACAAAACACAATAGTAACCACAGTCCGGTCAATTGAGTTTTTTAGGGTTTCGATATTTATTAGTGTATTTTGAATGAACAAATAAAATGAACAATATACACAAGATATAAATATGAACAATGATAATATTAACAAGGATAATAATCGACATAAAGAATAAATCAAGATATATATATATATATATATATATATTTATATATATATATATATATTGACTGAAAGTAAATTTAGTGATTGTTGATTAATTTATTGGATCGATGAATCGGGTCCAATGTAGTGCTGATCCGTTGTAGTACGGTCTATGAGGAAGACCATAATATAGGAGGATGCACAATTTGATCTTTGTGTTAAGACACGATAGAGAAATGATATAGAAGATCATTCTTCGATTAGTCGAAGGTAACCTATCACGATCTCAAAGTATAGAAAGAAATCTCAATGATTACTCACTACAGATTTGAAATAATGAAGGTTCGTCGCTTCGCTAACAACGTTCGTGAATAGAAAGACTTCATCGGTCAAAAATGAAAATGAAGATATAAGAAAATACAGAATGAAGTAGAAATAAAGTCGGTCTCGTCTTAATCAAGATTTAATCGAAAAATGATAATATTGATGTTTGACTTTCATCGACCGATAAATTAAAAAATAGAATGGCCTCATATTTATCAAGACTTTAGTGATTTTGAATAAATTAACCAAGTCATGATTTTTGTGATATCATCGGCCCAAATAAAAGAAAATGGACTCGACGTGAAAAATACAGTTGGTCTCGTATTTAATCAAGATTTATATCGATAAATCGATAATCTCAATATTTAACTTTCATCGACCAATAAAAATAAATAAAAGGTGGCCTCATACTAATCAAGAGATTTATTGATTTTGATAAATCAACAAAACATGATTTTTGTGAGATCATTGGACCGAAAATAAAAATACGAGCTCGAAATGAAAATAAAATCGGTCTCATCTAAATAAAGATTTAGATCTTCATTGACCAACAAAAATAAAATAAAATGGCCTCATATAAATCATGATTTTTAGTGACTTGAATAAATCAAAAAAATCAAGATGTGGGTAATGTCATAGGTGCAAAAAATTAGAAAATAAAATAGAAGTAAAAACAATAAGAAATTTAAAATAGTTAGATAAAATCAAAAATAGCAAACTAACAATTTAAAATTTAAGATTGAAATGTTTAGAAAAATATTTTAAAACAAACAAATGAAGAGTACAATAAATGAGGGGTGTGTTTGGTTAGAACACGGTGAGCTCGGTTTGGTTATGCACATGGGCTGGGGAGGTGAGTTAGTAATTTTCATTTAAGGCCCACGACCCAAAAGAAATGAGCATCAGCGAAAAAAAGAAAGAAGAATAAAATAGAAATGGAAAGTAACATGTACAAAACCATGTATAACCTTGTCAACCGGTCACTTGAAATTTTAAAGGCTATGTGACAAAAACAATGTCGGGCCTATCGCACCTTGCCACGTCTTCTTCTTTCCCATGCAACATGAACCAGTCTCATGAGTTCATCGTAAAAACCAGCAGCGTTCCTATGGCTGATCCTCACCTTGTTCAATCTATTGCAACCTCGAATCTTAACCGAAACTCACGAAATAAAGCATCATTCTGTAGTGCTCTCATAGTAGAATATAACTAAACATCTATCCCAGGTAAACTAGCAACTAGGGCTTGAAAAAAAAAGACACAACAACACCTATTCAAAACTTGGACAGAACCTCTAGAACACAGTGCAGACTCAACTAAACACCCCTATCATTATTCAAAATCAACTCAAATGAATAGCGAGACATGTGGTATTTCTCAAATAAGGTTGTACAATGATTATGAAGGCATTAAGATTATGACTAGGGAATAGAAGGACTTAATGATGGAGAGTCTATTGAACTCCTTTTTCAAAGATGGTGATGTTCCTAGCTCGGACAGTGTAGCTACCTTCTTGACTCTTGGAGCTTACGAACTCAGCTTAACTCAAGCTTTTCCTCGGTTGGTGTTGATGCGATGGCCACAGCTCCTGGTTCCCTCTTGTTTTACTCACGAGTTCACATCCATCTTGCTTTGAGTATTTATGTGGTGAGAGGCTGCTTTGGTTGTTAGTGTATTGACATAAAGGAAACTCACGAAATCTCAAAGTTTGGGGTGATTTTGTGGAGAGCAGAGATCTCTGTGAGTTGTTGTGGTGTTTTAATTGTTGTTGTTGTTCTTTTGAGAAGGGTGAGAATTGTATGGTTAAAAGTTGGAATTAAGTGAATGGTTTTGAGGAGCTTAGCATGGTATGAGTTCTTGGTGAAGGTCTGTGTGTAAGTCTAGTTTCACAGAGTTAAGTCTCTTTTTCTTTTTTTTTTTTCCGGAGAATAACTTCTTTGAATTGGTCTCCCTCCTCTCAACGACCCCCCCCCCCCCCCTTTTAATCAATTCCCTCTGTTCACTTTTAAAACAAATTCAAATAGAAACAGTGTTGGCATGTCCTTGTCCTTTGCAGATTTTTTGGATTGAAGTGTAGGCTAATGTGTAGTTGCAATTTTGCAGGTTTGAAGTGCAGCTGAGGTTTGTACGGAGGGAATGGCGCGGTTTCTTTTCAGGTCGCGTGGCTCTGATATGGTTTTGTTGTAGCAGTGGTAAGGAGAGTTTGTAATGAGAGCAGGTTGTCTGATGGTTCTTTTTGTTGTACGATTAAGCATATTTCATGGCTTTTCGTCTGTGTTGCTTGTGGAGTTTTTTAGGGACTTGAATGGTCATTTTTCTGGTTTTGATAAAGATTGAGAATGGTACAGCAGGCTTTTGTAGCTGTGGTATTGATGTGTTGTTGCATCTCTTAGCAAGAAAGTTGGAGGCTATTGTTGTAGGTGAACTTGATTTTTGGATGTAGTGTGTAGAGAGGTTTTGCCTTTTTTGTGAATTATGAAAATTAAGTTAAATTAAAATGAATTAGACTAAAAAAACAAAAAAAACTATAATTATAATTAAAATAACAATGAAAATAAAATTACACTAAATTAACTTGAGTTAACTAAACTAAGAACTAGATTAAAATTAAAATTAGATTAAGTTTAAAATTAAACTAACTTAAATATATAATATAAAAAAAATAATAGGCTAAAGTGGATTTAAATAAATTCTAAATAAACCTAAATCAAATATTTAACTAAACAAAAAAAAAGTAATAATAGTAATTGAAATCAAGAAATGACAAAATTGACAAAAATGTCTGATTAATAATTAATGGACCAAAACTGTAAATGCAAAGACAGATGATCTGAAATGATATGACAATGATCAAACGAATCTGAGGGTAAAATTTGGGGTGCAACAACGGGATTATGGTTGAAGCCGAATCAATGTATTTCTCTTGTTCGAAAGATAAGAATCCGGTATTGGCAACTATCGCGTTTTATGGTGTCATTGATGAGATTTGGGAGATTGATTATGTTATTTTCAAAGTGGCTTTATTTAAATACAAGTGGGTTCACAATAATAGTAATGGTGTAGACATTGATGACTTAGGATTCACCCGGGTCGACCTTGGTAAGACATCTTTTAATACAGAACCATTCATCATGGCTTCTCAAGCAAAACAAATTTTCTATGTTTCCGATCCATCGGACAAATCGGGGAAATGGTCAATTGTTCTTCAAGGAAAATACATTCCTCTTAGTGATGAAAGTCTTGATATTCCGTCCACACCTTCTTACACAACACAAGTTCCTACCTCATATGATGAAGTTGATGGAGATGCCGTGCATGCTATACGACTCGATCATGAAGAAGGCATATGGGAAAATTAACAAGTACGTAATTTATTATTTATTCATAATATATTAATTGTATGTTATAGTTTAGAAGTATTTTTACTAATAAGTATAATTATTTGAAATCATAAGTATTTTGAGTCCAGACACCAGGCCAGGAGACAAGACACCAAGAGACAAGATACCAATTATACACCAAGTTACAATTATGTGAAGTTATGTAATGTGTGTAAATTATAATATGGTATATGTGATATTTTATTTATGTAGGTTGTTTGTTCTGATAAACTGTAATATGGTATATGTGATATTATGAATATGATACGATTAATATTATGAAAACATTATCACAAAATGTGAATTGTATTTTTCTGCTGTGCTGAGATATGGAGAACAATAATACAGGTAAAAAATGGGATTAATTATAAAAGCAGGATCATATTTGTTAATTTTGCAGAAACTTTAACGAAGATTATATTTCATAACCGTTATAATATCTGGCGCGCTGACCAGGAAAAAATAAATATCAAAACTGCATTGCTGGGAATCGAACCGAGGACAATTAAATTTATTACAACGGTGTATTGCAAAACAGTTGTGATAGTTAGCACGCTTTCCTGTTTATTACAACGCCTACAAGGCCGTAGTTGTAAGTATCATACATACAACGACAATCTACATAACAACGCCCTCGTCCGCGTCATTATATGTCATTCCTAACCGTTGTTAAATGGGTTTTTCGTAGTAGTGCATATAAATATCTTCAGCTGAGTCAGTTAATCTTTCAGCCTCAATCTTGGGCTTTGTACAAGACACATATAAATCTCCCTGAAGCAGAGTCAGTTCCCCCTTTTAGCCTCAATCTTGGGCTTTGTACAAGACCAATAAAACCTCTCACCAGTAGAGTCAAAATCTCCTTTTAGCCTCAATCTTGGGCTTTGTACAAGACAAACAAAATATTTCTCCGGAAAAGTCAACTTTTAGCCTCCTCTTTGGTTTTGTATAATGATATCCCCAAAAGAGTTAGTCTCTTTTTAACCTCAATCTTGGGCTTTGTACAAGACTTATAATAATCTCCCCAATGGAGTCAATTAACCTTTTAGCTTTAACCTTGGGCTTTGATAAAGGCACACAAAAGTCAACATTCCCTTCAGATGAAGTCAAAATCTCTCTGTAGGAGAAACTTACCAAAAACATCAACAAAAACTCTCTCTCAACACTCTCAAAGGAGAAACTTTCCCAACCCACAACAGACAAACACCAGTAAGTAGAAAGCAGTAGAAGTTGCTAACAACTTGTGGATAACCACATATAGGATGGGTAATTGACAACTCCCCATTGTATAACCTGACCCCGAACTCCCCAATCTCTTAAGCATTTGTTAAAGAAAATATTTGCGTGCAAGGTTAGTTTTAGATAACTTCCCTTTCCTTTCCAGCTTCATAGGATAAATAAGAAATCAGAAAGTAGCACCCAATCCATACCATTGTGGTGAGGAAAAACCAAATGGCGATAAGGTGGTCGCGTCACCGACAAAAATCGCACGCTACAATTAGGTGTTGAGCAAGAGAAGTTCGTGTTGTGTTGTGGCAATGCAATTCATCTTAGTAAGAACCTGGCGTTTCATTCCAGATCAAAGCACATTGAAATGCAGTATCATTGGATATAAGATGCGTTGGAGAGAAAGCTGTTTTCACTTGAGAAGATCCATACTGACGAGAATGGTTCATATATGATGACAAAAACTTTGCTTGTGACAAAGATGATTAACGGTAGAAAAAAGGCAGACATGGTGGAACAACTCTTTTCCACTTAAGTCATGAGGGAGAGATTTGTAGGGTCGGTTTACTCTTAAAGTGGGTCCCATCATTTATTTAGAAAGAAAAAAGAGAAAAAGAATAAAGATTTTTTTAATATTTTTTTTATTGTCTATTTAGGCCAAACCCACTTGGCATGTATTTAAAAAGGATTCTTGGATCCTAAAAGAAAACAACAAGTAAGCAACTAAACAAAAATTTCAGAGAACTACAATATAGAAGAGAAAAATGCACAATTGATAGACGAGTGTACCAATTTTATCAGTTTGAACTACAAACTCAGTATGTTGTTCTTATCACTTTGTTAATTTTATTTATTTTCTTGTTGAGTATTTTTAGCTTCTCCTAGAGTTGTTTTGACATACCCATATTTTGTGAAGGGGTTGTTTAGAGTGTGTTTCTCACCTTTATTGTTTATCGATGAAGATTGTTATTTCTTAGTTTTACTATAAATAATTTTGTATATTCATTATTTATATAGTTGAAGGTTTTATTGGACTAGTCCCGTTATTTTTATTCTCTCATTTTGAAGGAAGTTTAACACATTAAAAATCGGGTGTTCTTGTTATTTAATTTTTATATTATTATTATTGTGCTCTGAAATTGATTATGCTAATTGTCTTTTTAAATTACACAGATTTGAGAAACCAATCCACTTAAAAAAAAATTTCAATTATTTTTTTTAATAATTTTCTAATAATAAAATAACCAAGTACTCGATCGTAAGTCTTTCACAATACATGAAACAACCTCATGTGAATAATTGAAACGCGTCACTTCACATTGTTAAATATCTTGAAGGAAGCCCCAGAGGGATATACTTTTTAGCAAGACATTTAACTTTCAGTTGCATGAATGGTGTGATTCTAATTAGACATAAATTAAGAAACAACATAAGGTTGATTTTTGCTTTTGTACACCATATACGAATATCGTTTGTTATAAGGTTGACACAATTTATAAGAATATCGTTTGTTATAATACATATTTTTGCTGCCACTACGTGTATAAAACGGCGGTTCCATAATTCACTTTAATAGTAACGCCGGTTTAAACCGCCATAATTTTACTATTTTTCAAATAAATATTAGTAAATTGTGGAAGTTATAACAGTCACAATTTTCACAATCCTTTTAGAAAAAATAGGTCATATTCTTTTAGCAATGATACATGTATCTCCTCTTGATCATAGATTTATCACCTGAAGTAGTTATAAATAGATGACATAAGTACAAAAACTTTTAGCAATGATACCAAAACAATATAATATTTCCACATGCGTTGGAATTTCTCTGAGTACAGTTTTGTGCTCACTGTTAGTGATTTTAAAGTAAAAATCAGGATATGTGCTTTGCTCAACACAGTTTGCCGGATTAGCAGTGCCAATGGCTAAAATAGTTGCAGGGCCTTCTGTTCTGCCCTCTGAGCCTTGCGAATTTCAGACACAGTAGCCATCTTGATATTTTTGGTAGCAGAATTCAGTTAGTTTTGAGAACTTGTTATGGAAAAAGAAAGTGTTGAAGGATGTTTCGGTGAAAAGATGTTTGGAGTGAGAGGGTTTTATATGAATGGAAGAATGGATGGTAGATGAATATAAAGTCACGTGCTTCACTAAAACACTTTTGACGTTAAGGATTACCAATAATATATACTATTACTATGGCTGGTTGTCTCTTGTATTTGTCCATCACTTGACTTTGTAGGACTTTGGTGGCAAATACCAGCATCACTTATAAGACTGACTAATTAGTCAAAACATTTTTGTAAAAAAATATCTTGCTATTAACAATTGGCTTGTATTAATTTATTGACAAAAAATATCTTGCTATTAAAAATTGGCTTGTATTAATTTATTGACAAATTACATATGCGGCCATTTATTTTGAATCATGGCGTTGAAACAGTCTTTATTTTTATTTTTTTGAGTCAAGACTCAATTCAATCTTTAAAAATATTGTAAGATCTAATCTACTATTTGAGGAAAAAATATATATTATTTTTAAATTTCTAAATAAATATACTAGAACTAGTAATTATCTTATTTATATTTTAAGTGGTTGATGAAAAAAATACACTGGATTAAAATAAAAGTAAAAAACTATATAGAAAATACAAAAAATCTTCGTAATAATAATTTTTTTATTTAATGAATTGTAATATTAATTTATGAATATAAAATAAAATAAAATGTAGTAATTTTTAGTGTATTTAAATACTATTAGCATAAATTAATGATAATAGGCTTTAGTGACACCAATTTCTAAATTGATTAATTTTTTCTCAACATTTCATGCATATAAATAATACCATGAAGTAGAATTCATAACAATTCATATTCTTGAGATAAAGTGTTTAATTTTGATCTTTTAACTTCTTCAGTTCTATCGCGTGTTACTTCCAATGTATCTTAATTTTTTTTGGATGTTTTGCAATTTGATACTCGGAAAAATTTGTCCATTCCTAATGCTAATGTAAGTATGTTCTTTGTCTTCTTGTCATACAACACTTTTTTCGCGCTGTCAAAGTTTCAAGAGTCATTCAACTTTGGTTGATCTACATTTTTTTTTAGTGATTTTTGTAGGAATGAATGGTCTGTTTTCAACAGCGTCCCATATTTGTTTTCTTTATGCTTCTAAATACATTTTCATGCGAATCTTCCAGAAGTCAAAATTTTCACCAACAAAACATGGTGGTGGTTGTTGTTGCCACCATCTGCAAAAAATTATTTTGCAGAAAATATATCTACCCGGATCGAGGAGCAAATTATCTTAACCTGCTCTGATGTCAATTGTACCTATAGAGAGAAACCTAAGAGGGGGTGAATTAGGTTTTATGAATTTTCTTATTATTTTGCAGATGATTTTTTCTTTTTCTTTTTCTGGAATCTTTCAAAAAATTTGATCTTCCCTTTCCAATAAATAATTCACAAATATATAGAACTTAATTGCTCAAAGGTTTGATGAAACTTTTCTATAATATATATAAATTATGCAAAGAAAAAAGTTTTCATGATATTTGAGAAAGAACACTTGAAACAAATTTGAATTGTATGAAAATTTATGTGAAAGAGGTTATTTGAAAATCTGATATATTTTTCTTTAAATACATCATAAGATACCTCTTAGATTATTAGCAATATTTGGAGAAATTCATGATGGATTACAATGGTTTGGAATAACATTGACTCATAAGTTTTCAAAAATTCTCAAGGTGAAATTGATTGCTTGAATGGTGCAATCGATTTTCACCTTTGCAGCGTTCAATTTTTTTTGACATAACCATCATGTAATCGATTATTCAAATGAAGCAATCGATTGACACTAACTTAAGAAAATTTTGGCGGTTGTGGAAGTGTGATTATGCCAGTTTCAAATGCCATAATTTATAAAAAGAAATAGAATTTTGTTTCTTTTTAAAAGACTTTGGCATGAAATGTCTAATGCGTGAATGTTTGAAAAACATTAGAGGGGACTGGATGAGAGATTTTTAAGCATCTAAAGTTTATACAAATATGAATTGATATTATAGACCTTATCTCATAATCAAATCCTTTCGATTTCCATAATATCCATCCACTTATGCAATCTTAAAAAACCAATCTTAATTTTACAATTTTAGAACACGGTCTCCAAGTACACCAATAAAATATAATTAAAAGTTCTTTCTAGGTTCCAAATACTCTTTTTGTTCTTTTGAGTTAGTTCCTTTCTCGACCCATACATACTTGCCATCAAGAACATCATAGTTTTTAATATAGCAAGCATTAAGAGTGTGACCTTTTGTATTACATTGAAAACATGTAGAATTAAAGAAATTCTTATATTTAGAAACCTAAGAATATTTTCAACATAGGACTTCTAAGGATGAATTTCAACTTGTACTTTCTTTTAGTCCTCATCGTTAAATATATTGCTAGCCTTAAAAAAGATAGTTTAGATTGTGTTTGGTTTATCAAATTTAGAGAATCTAATCCCATATTTTTTATTAGAGTATCTTTGTTTTTTTACCACATTTTCTAAACCAAGTTGTCCTTTCTCATACTTTTTAAGACTTGGTTCAATTAAACAATTTTTTATTCAAGAGTTTCAAATTTATTACACGCTGAATTTTTGACTTGGTCTAATTCCATTTTCATTTCATTAGCCTTACTTTCTAGAGATAAAATTATTTTCTTTTGTTTTGAACATGCTCTAGAAAGTGTCAAACATTCTGCATGCAATTCAAGAAAAACATCACGTAATTCATCATAAGATGGTTCAAGATCACTAACCTCATTTTCTTAGTCATATGTTATTTTCCTTCTAGTCATACATCACTTTATTCTTGCCGTTATCGTTCCAAGAGCCTTTCATATTTGGTTGTTATAAAGTTTATAACTGTTGTAGGAATGAATGACTCTTTTTCAACAACACCCCATATTTATTCTCCTTGTACTTCTAAGTACATTTGCATGTGGATTTCTAGAAGTCATAATATTCACCATGGAAAAATGGTGATTTGTTGTTGTTGCCACCATCTGCCAAAAACGATTTTGCGGAAGCCATATCTACCTGGATCGAGGAACAAACTACCTTAACGTGAGAGCAACCTAAGAGGGGGTATATTAGGTTTTATAAAATTTTCTTAATATTTTTCAGATATTTTTTCTTTTTATTTTTTTGGAATTACAATCCTGAACTTAAAACAAACACCGCGGAAAAATAAATAGCAGAAATGTAATGACACAAGAGATTTATCTGAGTTCTTCTTTCTAACTTAAGGGTAAATCTAATCCATTCACATCTGGAAGGATTTTCCATTATGTTAGATCTTTGTACAAGCCTCACACAAAAACCTCTCACAATTTTTTACATAAGAAAGAAGGCACGCCAGTTTCTTTTCACAACACTTAAAGAAAGCACACCACTTTCTTTGTCACAACACTTAGAGAAAGCACACCATTTTCTTCTACAATTACTTATCATCATACCTCGGTGATCCAATTAGAACAATATGATAAAATGATTTATTGAATAACAATAATTTTTGGACACTTTCCAAATTTCAAAAAAATTTATATTCCCTTTCCAATAAATAATTAATTCACATTTAAATATAACTTAAGTATTCAAAGGTTTGATGAATTATTTCTATAATATATGAAAATTATGTTGGGAAAATAACAACAAATAAATTTCTACGCACGTGGAAGCATACCCACAAAAAAGAAAAAGAATCAAATAATTTCAACAAAAACTCATAAAATCATACTTCAACTTATAATTTTTACAAGGACAAAATTGCAAACGCTCCAAATTACAATTTTTTGAACGTAAAAATTGTAAACCCTCTCTCATTTATAATTTTTGGACAGAAAAATTGCAAATCCTCTCTCAATTGCAATTTTTGGACAGAAAAATTGCAAACCCTCTCTCAATTGCAAATTTTGGACAGAAAAATTGCAAACCCTCTCAACAAACTATTTTTGAATGGAAAATAGAAAACCCTCTCAACAAATTATTTTTGAACGGAAAAATAGGAAACCCTCTCTAAACACACAACTACCCAAATCACCAAAACACCTAAAAGACTACATTTTGTTATAGTGTAAAAAACTAAAATTAACTATCTCTATTTATATTAATACTCAAATTCTAATTTTTTCTACTACCCGATGTGGAACTTGGATAAATATACTATTTGATCCAACAAATCCTCTCTTCATCCAAAGTCTCACATATCTTCACTTTGTCTTCAACTTCATCTTCAAAGCGATCAATATAATTATAATGATTAGGCATATTTGTAAAATTATTACTTTTCAATCTTATCTTCACTTTGTCTTCAACTTCATGTTCAAAGTGATCATTAAAATTTTTATGATTAGGCATGTTTGTAAAATTATTACCCAATGTGTATGCTTCCTTCTCGTAATGACCCATCAAATTATGCATAAAATGTTAGATTAATTATATAATTAATCAAATGTAGTTGACATAGTTAATTATTAATAAATTATATTATGGTCAATTGTAATTAAACACTAATTATAAATGAATTATTAGTTTGAGTTTTGTGTATGAATTGACTGGGTTGAACCATTAAGTTAAACTCAAAGAGAGGTCTCTGCCTTTAATCGTTTAGTTATTTAATTAATATCGCATTAGACAATTAAAGTACTCTAATAACTTAGACTGTAATGAGAGTAGTAATCTTCTCATATTTACTCCTGACGGTAATCTCTTCAATCCTAAAAGTTATACCATTATAATAATAATAATAATAATAATAATTATTATTATTATTATCATTATTATTATTTGTAACGCCCTGTATAATATATATCTAGAATAATATCATACAAGTGTTTTTATTTGGTACTGACACCATCATAAGTGCCTATTGGAAACATTTACATACTTGACCATTTCTAAAACAATGAAACAACCTATGGTACAAAATATGGAAAGTGGAAAAACAATAAAATCTAAGATCTAAGTATAATATCCTTCATTGTACAATATACACAAAGCACGACGAAAATAATCATAATCTAAGCTTCCCTTGAAACATCCATGCATAGCTCCAATCGCAACTAAACCTGCAAACATTACCTGAAAAATAACAACAATAAAGGGGTGAGATATTAATCTCAGTGAGTTCCCCTATCTTATGAGTTCACTCGACTTTATCAGGTTCTAATCTATCCTAACTCAAGTCGAGGGAAAAAGGGACATAATACTTAAGCTCAAAAACTCGCAATGTATGGAAACGTGTCTTTTGAGTTCATCAACTCAAACTATCACTAATCGGAAACCACACCAAGGCAACTTTCCCTGGCCAACCATACGTCTAGAGTTATCGACACGGGTCACAGATCCTTGTATCATACTTTGACATACAAAATGGATTCAGATTCAAGATGCTTCCCACATGAATCGTCGCTTCCCATGGGGCCACCCCATCTCGAGCCTTTTACCCGTAGGCTCCATTCGTACACTGGGACTTAAACCTGTTAAAGTAATGGTGCGTACATCCCAAAGGAGCTCTACATAAGCATCAACTCTTGGGACGGCACAAACTCAGGGTTATTTCCGACTACGTGATCAAATACAACATAACGTGACCGTATTCGACAATCACATGGTGACCACATTCACCTCAATCACACAACAATAACATGTGTTCCATACAATGCATCTCACTCACAACTATGGTAACCGTTCATCCATGACACACACACCTAGGTATTATAGCATGAATGTCACCCTCTAGTGTTATCTAAATCATACTTATAACCTAATTCTCTTTTTAATATATTTTCCAAGTTTTAAGCCTAGGTTTCCTCACTTATCTTCATATTGTTTTAAGCATGTTATCACACAATCAAACATAGGAACATACACATATATCACACATAAAACATGTACTGTGACGTAACAAGTCAAGTATAAATAATGCACGCAAGGCATATGATCATCATAATAAATAGGACTTTCAGAGACAAGCCCCTCACCAAAATAGGACTTTCAAAACAAAGGTCCCTCACCAATTATGAAACCATTTACATGGAGCTCATCGCAACGCTAGGTGTTTATCTTCACCTGTTTACATATTATTCCACATTCATTTCAATTCAACATTATTCAATTAATCAAGATATTATTTCACATTCATTTCAATTCAAAACTATTCAATTATCACGTAGAGCATTGGAATAGCTTTCCAATGCTTCCGACCACGTCTCAATCTGAGTCACGATTCACAAGATATGAAGAAAACTAGAAACAGAAAATCTGCACCCTGTCAGGGTCTCACAGCGACCACAAAGCAAGGGACAAGCAGAACCAAAAATGTGTAATGGTCGCTTAGCGACCAACCAGTGAGAAGATCGTACAGCGACCATAGCAGAACAACTGGTCGCTTTGGGCTCGCTTAAGCTCGCACGACAACCCATACGAAAACCAGAATCCCAGTAGTGCGAAAGGAAGGTCTTCCATGGCCAAAAACCCCAATTTCTCAACACCCAACAATCCAAAACACAGCCAAACACTCATTTATGCATGTTATAACATTATTAAGCATTATTTTCATCAATTACAACATGAAAACAACATATAATTCAATTTCACACAAAACCTAACCCACCCATATTCTCATATTTTCCCCCCAAAAGCTATATTATCTAATGGAACTCACCTTGATGAAGAAAATGGAATAAGTTGATGGTGATGAATCCTTAGCTTCTTCCTCCATGAGTTTCTTCTCTTCTTCCCCATTTCTCTTCACTTTTCCTCTTTCTTCCTTTCTTCTTACCAACTTTCTTCTTCTTTCTATTTCTTTTCCATATATATATATATATATATATATATATATTATAAAATGGTATAAAATATCTCCATTTGGTATTTTGTCATCTAACATCAATTTGACCGAATATTAGAGCTACCAAAATATCCCTTTGTACTTATTTATATTGGTCTGTCTCTTTTATCAATAATTGTTCTCTTCAGAGTTTACTAGTTGCTCTACTGGTCCCAACTGATAACATTTAGAGCACTTAGAAGTTTCAATTATTCCAATTAACAAAAGATAGAGTACATAAGAACTCATTTGATTTCAACTGGCACCCAATTGAACATTTAAGAGAATATGAGATATTACATTATTATTATTATTATTATTATTATTATTATTATTATTATTATTATTATTATTATTATTCCTATTATTATTGATCTTTCTTTAATAATTAAATAATATGCTATAGTTTGTGTCCATATAATTCTATTAAATCTATCAATAGAATTAAAACTAATATTTTTTACCATTATTGATATTCTAATGTTAAAATTAATATTTTTAATAATTATTATTGTCATCTAAGTGAGAGGTTGTTAGATTAATTATTCAATTAATTAAATTTGGATTGACATAATTAATTATTGATAAATTATATTATGATCCGTTGTTACTAAACTCTAATTATAGATAAATTATTTGATTGAGCTTACATATCTTTAGATTTGTTTGTATTTTGACATTATTGATATTTTAATATTAAAAGTAATATTTTTAATAATTAATTAATGTGATCCAAGTAGAAGATTGTTAAATTAATTATTTAATTAATTAAATATGGATTGACATAATTAATTATTAATAAATTATATTATCACTAAATATAAATGAATTATTTGATTGAATTTTGTGTCTGAATGGACAGTGATTGATTGAACCATTCAGTTAGCCCCAATGAAAGGTCATTGCCCTAAGTCATTTAGTTATTTAAGCTTATCTCATTAGAAGATTAAAATACTCTAAAAAAACCTAGGCATTAGTGAGGGTTGTAATCCTCTAATACTCACTCTTCCCACAACGGTCTCCAATCCTACAAAGTGCTTTGTTGTCGATATTAATTATTCTCTTAAATAATAATATGCTATAATTTATATTTATTGATTACTGATTTACTTTAGTTTAATTCTATTCGAAAAAGTTTCCATGATATTTGAGAAAGAACACTCGAAACAAATTTAAATTGTATGAAAATTTGTGTGAAAGAGATTATTTGAAAATATAATATATTCTAATTTTAATACATCTTAAGATACCTCTTAAATTAGTAGCATTGTTTGGAGAAAGTTCATGATTTATTGTAATGGTTTGGAATAACATTTCTTTATGAATTTTCAAAAATTCCCAGGGAGCAATCGATTGCTTGAATGGTGCAATCGATTGGCATCATTGCAAAGTTTAAATTTTTCCAACAGAACCATCATGCAATTGATTGCACAAATGAAGCAATCAATTGGCACTAACGTAAGAAAATGTTGGCGGTTCTGGAATGTGATTATGACGGATTCACATGCCACAATTTTCAAAAAAAAAATCATATAATTTCTTTTTAAAATACTTGACATAAAATGTTTTGATGCAAGAATGTTTGGAATATTTTAGAGGGAATTTGATGAGAGAGTTTTGAGAATCTAAAGTTTATACATAGATGAATTGATATTGTATACCTTATCTCGTGATCTAATCCTTTTAATTTTCATAACACTCATACGATTATGCAATCCTTTTTCTTGATTCAAAACTTTTTCTTATTTGATATTTCTTCTTTTGATAAGCTTTTGTCTTCATCAAAACTAAACTAATATAGATTATGAACATTTTTTTTCACACAAGAGCACAAGTTGGAGATCAAGAATCACTTTATGTTCAGGTTTGCTGAACCTGCCTTAAGTAGGTCTAGGTTTGATGGAGTGTGGTTTAATCATCTTTCTGAAATTGTTAAGTATTTCTTAGAAGCCCTTTTTTTGAAAGAAATTAAAGATGTTGTGTGGAGTAGTGATGGTGACAAGATCCCAATGTCGGATAATTATAACGTTGGTTTTATCAAGAAGTATTGGGAGTTTATTCAAGAAGATGTTGTCATGTTTGTGCATGATTTTCATGATCAGGCTAGGTCGCCAAAAGCTATGATTTCTTATTTTATAGCCTTGACATCCTAATTCTATTAATCCTAAAAATATTCGAAGAGTTTAGGTCAATTTGCTTGCTTGTTTGTATAAGATTGTCTCATGAGTAATGCATGTGAAGCTGGAGATTTCATGGTTTCCATGTGAATGATTCAATTAAATTTGAATTTTTATAGTTTTTAGATGGCACAATCCTTTTGTGTGATGGTTCTTGGTCTAACTTGTGGTGCATCAAGTCAATCATTTGAGGCTTTAAATATCTTCTAGTTTATGTATTAACTTGCATAATGATGAGTGCTAAATTATTGTGAATTTGAGTGTGAATTGAAGGTAGAGAAAAACACAGAAAAGGGGGTTTGAATTGGAGTTTTTCAAAACTTTTCGACAAAAAGGCTTAACACAAACAACAAGATATACAAACTAAGAAAGGGAGTGACACATTTGTTTTATACAAGTTCGCCTATAACAAGGTTGCGTCTTGTCCACCCGACCAATGTGATTTCGCCTTCAATAAGGTTGGCAAAAGTTTTGGATCCAATGTGATTCTATGCCTGCTTTTCTTTCCTTTTGAAAGCCTCTAGCAATTCCTTAGAGGTTAAGAAACTGGTGGAATGACTGTTTTCTTAGAACAAGAAGTATGAGCGTCCTCATTATTCATGTCTTTTAGGAAGGGAATCAATGCGTCGACAATCTTATTAACGCTGACGTTTCTTTACACAATATTAATTGGCAGAATGAAATGTTTTCTATAGGGATAGAATTTGGCCTTTTAATTACCGTTTTCATTAGTTGAGGGTTTTGCCATAGTTCTCCATTCCTTTGTTTCTTTTGGCTCCTTTTATTTATACATCTCATTGATTAAAAAAAGAATAGTTCATGTTGAATTATGAGTTTTTATTTTCCTTACATAAAAATGAAGCAAATTTGAAAACGATAAATAAAACAAAATATTTAAAGATCTCATATAGCGATACTGTGTAGAACAACAGTCTCAATCGTGAGTCCTGGTCCAAAGCCGAACAACACACCCCATTCGAGTCCTTCTCCCGTTGTCTTCAAACCATCTCGAGTTGATTTCTTTCTCATTTCATCCAAGATAAACAGTACACAAGCACTTGACATATTTCCATACTCACTTAGCACTTCCCTGGTGGCCCTCATCTTCTCGGGCATTAAGGCTAACTTTTGTTCCACTTGATCTAGAATTGCAGGTCCACCTGGGTGTGCAATCCAAAAGATAGAGTTGTAATCAGAAATTCCTAATGGTTTGAAAGCCTCAACCAATGCTTTATCGATGTTCTTTGAAACAATCCCAGGAACATCTTTAAGAAGGTGGAACGTTAGCCCGGCTTCGCGAAGGTGACCATCAATGGCTCCTTCACTATCGGGAGCAATTGTTTGTGCAGTCCAAACCATCTCAAATATAGGCTTCTCAATTTGTGGTATTGGATCAGAACCAACAATAAGTGCAGCTGCTCCATCTCCAAATAATGCTTGTCCAACAAGACTGTCCAAGTGAGTGTCACTGGGGCCACGGAATGTGACGGCAGTAACTTCAGAACAGACTACTAGCACACGAGCATCTTTGTTGTTTTCAGCCAAATCTTTAGCCAAACGAAGTACCGTGCCTCCAGCGAAGCAACCTTGTTGGTACATCATGAATCTTTTGACATATGGGCGAAGACCCAAGAGTTTCGTCAGTTGGTAATCGGCTCCGGGCATGTCTACACCACTTGTGGTGCAAAAGATCAAGTGAGTAATCTTGGATTTTGGTTGACCCCATTCTTTTATAGCCTTTACCGCGGCCTCCTTCCCTAGTCTAGGTACTTCTACCACCACCATATCTTGTCTAGCATCCAATGAAGGTGCCATGTATTCACAAAGACTTGGATTTTCTTTCAAAATTTCTTCGGTAAGATACATGTATCTCCTCTTAATCATAGATTTATCACCTGAAGTAGTTATAAATAGATGACATTAGTACAACAACTTTTAGCAATGATACCAAAACAATATAATATTTCTACGAATAAAACTTACACATGCGTTGGAATTTCTCTTTGAGTACAGTTTTGTGCTCACTGTTAGTGATCTTAAAGTAAAAATCAGGATAAGTGCTTTGTTCAACACAGTTAGCTGGGTTTGCAGTGCCAATGGCCAAGATAGTTGCAGGACCTTCTGCCCTCTGAGCCTTGCGGATTTCAGACACACTAACCATCTTGATATCTTTGGTATGAAATAAAATTAAAGGAATGAAACTTGAGCTTGACTGGTTTATAGAACTTGTTGTTGGAAAGGAAAGGGTTGGAAGAGTGTTGTGGTGGAAAGATGGTTGCAGTGGGAGGATTTTATATGAAAGGAAGAGTGGATATTAGAGGGTAGGAGGATGAACATTATTTCACGTGCTTCACAAAAACACATGTATTGTATTATTCTATGGATGGCAGGCTAGTGTATTCGTCGACGACTTGACTTCGTAGGAGTTTGGTCGTAAATATCAGCACGACTTACACACCCTCTTTAGTGTTAACTTTTGATTTAAGTATTTTACTATTAACAAATGGATAGTATTTTATTGACAAAATTACATATGTGGCCGTTTAATTTGAATCATGATTTTGATTTGGTCTTTTGAAGATTCTTTTAAGAGATTAATTACCATTTACGGGTAGTGTAAAAAGTTTTACATCATCAATTCTTCTCAAATTTAATGGTATAAGTAACATACAGTATAAAATTCGTATATTTCGATTAAAATTCTCTTTTTAATTTTTAAAAAGTTATAAGATTCAATTTAGTATTTAAAAAAACGCGGAATAATATTATTTTCAACAAGACTAAGTGTTTTTTTTTTAAGCAAAAATATATTATATAAATAGGACACCAATTAGTGCCCTACACAATTACACAAGGCCACTATCTAAAATCGGACCTACAAAAATTCGCGAGGAGCTTTAACCCACGTATAATAGTTACAATTTGATGCATTTGTACCCTTCTTTCCTATCCACCACCAAGATAACAAAACCACTCGATTTGTAATAGAATCGAGATCCCAAAATTCTTCTCTAAACAAAATGTTATTCCTAGAGTACCAAATAACCCAACAAACCAATATCCAAAGCCCTGCCGCGTTCCCAATATTAAATTTTTTCTTCACACAACCATCCATCCATGATGAAAAATGATTAATAGTATCCCCTACGTGTGATTTGAATAATTTATTTGGTTCGTCAAATTTTTGGTTTGAAAGTGATCGATTATAGGAGAAATTCCGTATTCCAACGTGAATTATTTAGATTTGTGTATGATTTGTGTATGGATCTTTGTCTTGCTTATCTTTGTAGTTGTTGTTGGTAGGAATTTTTTTATAGATTTTTTATTGTATTGTTTTGGGATTGAACACCTGTAGCTGTAGCGCTCCTTTAATAAAATTGTTGTTTAAAAAATTCTAATTCTCTCGTCTTAAGTAATTTTAATATAAGAAATATGTTCAATGATTATTGTTGATAGACTAGTGTCTTATAATATACATGAATTGATAAGTTAAGAAATATAAATAAACCATACTAATAGTGGGCCATGAGGGTGCTTTATGCATTTGACCATTAACTAGATTTACCTAATAAATATACATGAAGATTAATAATAATAATAATAATAATAATAATAATAATAGTGAAAATATTGTAATTTGATGGGTTTGGTTTAGTTCATTGATGTTGAGATGAATTATCCCATGGTAGTTTGTGAGTCGAGGAATGCAACTTTAGAAGTAGATTTGTAAATATTTATTTCAATTTTTAGTCTTTTTTTATCATCTGATGTGGGGTTTGGTTTAATTCGCATATTGTCGTCTATCCAAAAATCCTTCTTATGGAATGGCACGGTATCGAAAAAGGGAGTGGCTTGGGTATCTTGGAACACAGTTTGTAATAAAAAAGAAAATGGGGGATTAGGGGTGAAAGACCTAAAAAAGTTCAATTTGGCATTATGTTTTAAGTGGAGCTGAAAAATTTTGGAACATAAGGACACTGTGGAAAAACTTAATCACAGCTAGATATCCTAATTTTCAACAGGAATTGCTCGATGGGTTTTGTTCTGATAGGAATACAGCTCCTTCAAAATGGTGGAGAGATTTGGTTCAGAGTTCTAATTACTGCGGGAAGAATTTGGTTTTTGAACTGATATCCTATAATGTCGGGAGTGGAGAGTTGGTTTCATTTTGGCGGTCTCGTTGGTTAGATAACACAATTTTATCTGAATCTTTTCCTGAACTTTGGTTAGCTGTTGAGAATAAATACAATTCAGTTGCAGAGAATGGAGTTTGGTTTGATGGCAAATGGAAATGGGACATAAAGGTCTCTCCCTCTAGTCTGTCAAATACTGTGATGCAGCAGAAGGCTGCTTTATGTGCACGGCTGGAAGACGTTGGTTTACAGGATGGAGCTGATTTTGCAGCAAAATGGACTTTGTCTGATCATAAATTTTTTTCTGTTTCTTCTTTATACGAATTTTTACAGGTCAATAGCACAGTACCGGTCAGGACCGTTGGAGATAACGAGAGAGCAGCTTTCAAACTTTTGTGGCTATCTCAGATTCCGTTCAAGGTGAAGGTGTTTGGTTGGCGGATGATTCATAAACGAATACCGATTCGCGATAATCTTGCTCGAAGAGGAATTATTATTAACAGAAACGAAAAGGCATGTCCTTTCTGTTTTTTAGAGGACGAAAGGGTCGAACACGTACTTTTCTTATGCTACAAGACCATAATGGTTTGGAATTTTGTAACCAAATGGTTGGGTATTCCTGAGATTCTGTTAGGGGATATGATGAACCACTTATCGTGTTGGGTTTCGGGGTGTGTTAGAAAAAAAATTTTGATCTCTAATGCAGTAGGAATATGGATCCTAATATGTTGGATTAATTGGTATTCTAGAAACAACATTATATTTAGAGATGAGTTTTGGGAATTAGACACGATTTCTAATCGTATAGTTTTGTTTCCTTGGTGGTGGATAGGAAAGAACCACAATAGTTCTCCCAACTGTAACTATTACACTTGGGTAAAATCTCCAAGTGATTTTTTGTAGGCCTTCTTTTTGGTGAGGTTTCGGATGTATACGGGTTGGGATACCCCTATTGTATCCCTGTTAATATATTTAGCTTATAAAAAATATATATTATTTGATCCAACAAATCCTCCCTTTATCTAAAGTCTCACATATCTTTATTTTTTCTTCAACTTCATCTTTAAATCGATCATTATAATTATAATTATAATGATTAGTCACATTTGTAAAATTATTACACTTCAATCTTTTTGTCTTCTTCCTCCCCTGATTTGAATCATTGTTACTCTTCCTTCCTCCCTTGATCAGAACCTTAACTCTGATATCACTTGTTGGGAAAATAACAAAAAAATAAATTTCTACGCACGCAGAATCATACCCACAAAAAAGAAATAGAAGCAAAAGTTTCAACAAAAAACTCATAAAATCACAATTCAACTTGTAAAATTACAAACTCTCTCATACAATTGGAATTTTTAAAGAGAAAATTGCAAACCCTCCAAATTAAAATTTTTGAATGGAAAAATTGTAAACTCTCTCTCAATTACAATTTTGGACGTAAAAATTGCAAACTCCCGCTCAATTACAATTTTTGGACGGAAAATTTGCAAACCTTCTTTCTATAACAATTTTTGGACGAAAAATTGCAAACCCCCTCGACAAATTATTCTTGAACGGAAAAATAGAAAACTCTCTCAACAAACTATTTTTGAACGAAAAAATATAAAACCTTCTCTAGACACACAACAGTTCAAATCTCCAATGCAGACAAAAGACTGACTACATTTTGTTGTTGTATGCAAAAGTAAAACTAACATCCTCTATGTATATTAACACTCAAATTCTATTCTCTTCCTACTATCCGATGTGGGACTTGGATGAATATACTATTTTATTTAACAAATCCTCTCTTCATCCTAAGTCTCACATATTTTCACTTTGTCTTCAACTTCATCTTCAAAGCGATCATTATAATTATAATTATAATGAATAGTCACATTTGTAAAATCATTACTTTTCAATCTTTTTATCTTCTTCCTTCCCTGACCCGAATAATTATTACTCTTCCTTCCTCCCTCGATCAAAACTTTAGCTCTTATACCAGTTGTTGGGAAAAAAACAAAAAAAAAACGTTTTACGCAGGCAGAAGCTTACCCGGAAAAAAGAAAAATGAGTAAAAATTCCAACAAAAAATTCATAAAATCATAATTCAACTTGTAAAATTACAAACTCTCTCATACAATTACAATTAAGGAGAAAATTGCAAACCCACAAAATTATAATTTTTTAATAGAAAAATCGTTAACCCTCTCATTTACAATTTTTGGATGGAAAAATTACAAATCATCGCTCAATTACAATTTTTGGACGAAAAAATTGCAAACCCTCTTTCAACTACAACTTTTGGACGAAAAAATTGCAAACTCTCTCAACAAACTATTCTTGAACGGAAAAGTAGAAAACTCTCTTTACAAACTATTTTTGAACGTAAAAATAGAAAACCTTCTCTAGACACACAACTTACTAATATCTCCAATACATCCAAAAGACTACATTTTATTGTCGTATGCAAAAGTAAAATTAACCATCTATATTTATATTATTACTCAAATTCTATTTTCTTCCTACTATCCGATGTGAGACTGAGATGAATATACTATTTGACCCAACAAATCCTCTCTTCATCCAAAGTCTCACGTATCTTCACGTTGTCTTCAACTTCATCTTTAAAGCGGTCATTATAATTATAATTATAATTATTAGACACATTTATTAAATTATTACTCTTCAATCTTTTTGTCTTCTTCCTCTCTTGATTTGAATAATTTCTACTCTTCCTTCCTCCTATGATAGGAATTTTAGCTCTGATACCAGTTGTTAGGAAAATAACAAAAAACAAACAAATTTCTCCACACGCGGAAGCATACTCACAGAAAAGAAAAAGAAGCAAAAATTCCAACAAAAATCACAAAATCATAATTCAACTTGTAAAATTACAAACTCTCCCATACAATTACAAATTTTAAGGGGAAAATTGTAAATCCTCCAAATTACAATTTTTGAACGGAAAAATTGTAAACCCTTTCTCAATTACAATTTTTGAACGGAAAAATTACAAACCCTCACTAAATTACAATTTTTGGACGGAAAAATTGCAAACTCTCGCTCAATTACAATTTTTGAACGAAAAAATTGCAAACTCTCAACAAATGATTCTTGAACAAAAAATTAGAAAACCCTCTCAACAAACTATTTTTGAACAAAAAATATAAAACCTTCCCTAGAGACACATCTAGCCAAATCTCCAATACACCCTAAAGACTACATTTTGTTGTTGTATGCAACATTAAAACTAACTATCGATATTTATATTAATACTCAAAATTTATTCTCTTCCAACTATCCGACGTGGAACTTGGATGAATATACTATTTGACCCAACATATATTGCATTGAATGATGTTGAATTTACACATGACATCTAAAGATTACAAAATCAATACAAATAAATTTTATTATTAGAGTTTTCAAACATAATAAAAAACAAGACAAGTTCAAAGTGTTGATTCTAACAAAACCTATACTTAATCAATAAATTGCTACCAAGGAAAAACCTAATGGTATGCAATTTTACGAAAACGATAAAAAACAACTTGACATGCAGATTCTACGAGAGAGAGAGAGAGAGAGAGAGAGAGAGAGAGAGAGAGAGAGAGTTTGTGTTCGATGTATATTGGTTCTTTTATCATTCTTGCTAAGCCTACTCCACTCTCTAATGGTTTCCTATTAAAAAATTGTAATGTCTTCCACTATTGTTTGTACAAATTTTACACGAGTTTTAGTTGAATCACATTATCCAAATAACTCTGAGAAATATATAAAAAAACTTTTATTTGGATCCCTTGATTTCTCCACACTATCTGAATTGAATTCTTGTGAGATCTTTACTCAAATTCACCTTGAATCTTCCAGCTCCAACATTCCTGCCCCAAAGTCTCTGTTCTACAATGATCTTTCCTCGATCCTAGCGGTATCTTGAGTGTTGGTATGTCTAAAGATTGAGAAGAACTTGCACCTTGTTTTTAAGCTTCCACACATCACTACCAAAGTGAATATGTAGAGAATAACCTCATTCTTTTCCCGTTGGACTTGTCCAAACTAGCCACAACACCACATACCTTACAAGCCTCTAAAATCTCAAGAAAATTCTTCAAAGAAATATTAAACAAAATAACCAAATCTCCTTAACAATCACAAATCTCCAAAGATGAGATTTATATCCACACGAAAAATGGAATTAGAATGTGGTAAAAGATGAAAGAAATCATTTGCAAGCACTCAATAAAGATTCAAAAATCCTTTTTGAAAATGAGATCATAAGTGAGTTGAAAATTTTTAAATCAATAGTGGAAGTGTATGTTTTCCATCATTGTTTAAGGTTTTGAGTGAAGTTGGTATTTATATTTGCTGGAGATCTGGCACAAAAATGAGTGAAAATGGTGTATGATTTGAGCCATAAGTAAGAGGTGTGATTTGAGTTTGAGAACCAAGTTATTTGAATCAAAAGCAAGAATATATGATAACTCATCTGTTTGATTCGAGTCACACAATTTGGGATTTAAGTCACATGATTCGAGTCATGCATAATTGTGATTCGAATCAGAGTTCTAGACGTAAAATAGAAATATTTTAGTTTGGTGTGATTCGGGTCAAGCTGTGATTTGAGTCACATAGTCTGTGACTCTAGTCATGAAGTATGTGACTTGAGTCATGAAAAAATAAAATGAATCCTTATCTTCTTATAGTTCAGATTTGAGTTAGATGAATAATGTGATCGGAGTCACACTGTTAGAATCTCAAATTTCTAAGTTTTCAAAATGAAATTCTGGCATAGCAGACAACAGATGTTCTAACACATGTCAAGACATTGTTCTGCATAAACATTTAAACAAAGAAGCATAACTACAGACTGATACCTTGAATATCAGAAACTGTAGAATCACAGATGTTACGACATCTGATCCAACATGTTTATCAATACCAATAACAGAATATGCAAATCTGCAGAATGATAAAAGACACAGTAATTGTTAACCCATTTCGGTGCAATTCACCTACATCTTGGGGATACCAATCCAGGAAGAAGACTCCACTATCTGTAGTAAACTTATAAAGTTAAACTCCCCCGTTTACAACTTTATCTCCTAAATACTACCCAATGAAATCCTTATCAAAGAACACCCTCTTTGATATGAGAACCACTACTCACTTCGCTTATCACAAACTGTGATATCTACATCATCCCTGTCAATACAGAATTTTGTCAAGCATAATTAACCAACACGCTAACTTGGATTTGCTTAAAAGCTTCATCCAAGAACAATACAAGATTCATTACCTAAAGGCTTCTGAATCTGTACAGTACCTATGTCTTCCACAATGTATCAAACCGATACAGAGGGAGACTTACAAACCTAGAGTCAATGACTCTCAAAACCCTAAACCCTTATTTTTACACAAGAGAACTAGGTTACAATAGTTACATTCAAGGTACATACAAAAACCCTAGGACTAAGTCTTCTTTTATAGTCTTCAGTTGGGCTTCAAATCTTTCCTTGATCCACTGCTGAGCGTGCCTAGGATCTTGGAACAGATTTGTGTTGCGGTGAAAATCGGATAATGAATTATTAATTAATTTGCATCATATTTCTTTTACAACCGACTTTGATTTATCCAAAGAAAAGGTTCAATATCGTTAGAAAAACCTAAAGGGAAAGATCTAAGGTTCGGGGGTTGGTTACGCCTAGGGAAGGTATTAGCACCCTAAACGTCCGTAGTACTCTACGGGAGCCTCTTGTTAATGTTATGTTATGTTTGCTAAAGGTTATATGCTAAAGATTAGTTAGCAGGGGAAGTGATAAATTCATTATGATGAATATCACTAAGAGTTGAGGAACTCTCTCCTAATGCTAGTTGTAATTTCTATGGCTCTGATGAGGCCAAGAAATTGAAGTTTTCTCCTAAGAGGTTACTTAGGTTAAAGTGGGGGTCATGACTTTAGAAGTCAACATGTTTAACCTTCCTTTGGAATAGGGGAAAAAAAAGAGAAAAGAATAACAGAAAGAAAGTCATAAAAGATGAAACATTAATGTAAGATGATATAATGAAAGCAAAATAAACATGAAGATGGCAATATGTTTCATGATGAATAGACATGAGATAAATATCAAGATATCAATTAGACAAAGGCAAACCAAAGATATTAAACTTGATAACATATATCACACATCATAAGTCAAAATGTAGTCATGAATAAAAGATCAATTAAGATGATATTCCAAGTTAGACAATACCAATCACAAATTAAATCAACAATCAACTAATAAGATAAAATAAAAAAAGAGCTAAACATTAAAAGATCAATAAAGTCATAATGAAGATTCAACCATTTAATCAAAATAATGAGAGTGGAAAATCACATTAAAAGAGTAAATCTTTTTATACAACTAATTAAGAAAAATAATTACTAAGTGACATAAAATGAAGTTTTTTAAAATAAAAATCAGATTTTCTAAAAAATGTTTTTGCATTGTTACCAAAGTAAAAGAAAAGATTTTAAGCAAAAAAGAAATGTCACACGCGTGGTTTGAACCCACGCCCTAGGATTCAAATGGTCAAAACCCCAACCATCTGAGCTACGCGCGCGCGGTAAACACAATATGCCAAAGAATATATATATTAAAGAAGCGAACCCATCAGAGAGAAAATAACAAAAGGACTGGGTAGGGATCGAACCCCAGTCCTTATAGGCACGACAAAGATGAATAGTAACACACACACAAGTCCATCCGCTGGGGCGGGAATACATCCAATGATAAATGTGACTTAATAAATATATAACATGTATTGTGCGCATATATTCAAAATAAAAAAAAAACAAACCAATTAAACAAACAAGGCAGCTATATTGAACTCAGTGCTGCATTAATCCAACAAAACCAAGTAAAAGGGAAACCACAATCCAATACACAAGACCTAGAGATTTCATACGTAAGGCTATAAGCTATGGTTAACAAATGATTTTATGAGAAAAACAACAAGCCATGGCATTTGAATGATAACATTAGCAGTAGGTATCATAACACCAAGGCATGTGAAGTCAAGCATTTCATTTAAACATGTATAAACCAAACTGAACTGGTGCTGGCTAAAATCAAAGCAGATTGGTACACAATAACATTTAATGTCATAATGATGAACAAGATAGCTTAACAGCCAGACACAAATGCCAATTAAATATTAACCACTCATGTATTAGAAGCAACAATGGCATATTTAATAGCAGTGTTAATATGAACATAAACAATGGCTATGGAGCAGTAGATTAGTAAGTCCAAACTGTCAGATCATTCTCAAATACATCAAGCAAATTCAACTTTTAAGCAGAGGCAAAATACACAACCAAAGGTAATGTGATTCTAAATTCTCAACTTGTGATAAAAAAACAGACAAGCAATAAGTTATCATGTTAAGTTAACATTGGTGACATACAAAGTGACATTAAAGCACACCAACAAATTGTAGACAAGCCAGAATCACAACAATACAAACTTTAATAATTCACACATCCAGAATCAGGTGCAACAATGACATACATGATAAAGGCATTCTATGTATTGGCAGTGAGAATAGAATTTAATACAAAGGGGCATAGTCCAAAACTTTCATTCAAATGACAGGTTCACCTAATGATATGCTATGTGAGGTGTGTGCTAAGAACATATCAGTCATATAGCTCTATAAAACAATTCATGTATAGTTATGAGTAAAATGTATCAAGGCAGATCAAGGCATAGGGAAAGACAAGCATCATGGTTATATAAGAGGGCTACAAAGCTTGATTGACATAACTAAGACTCATCAATAGATATAACAAACTCTTGAAACCAGTTAGAGGCATAGATTCACACAAAATCAATAATAGGCATACGCATTTGTAAAGCTCATGTGTGCTATGAGATAACAAACAAGGTACAGATGTGAAGATTAATAAACACACCATATGGACAAACCAGATGGATATTGACATAAATGAAGACAAAATATGGATTCAACAGGCAGTGATGGCAAGCAAACATGTTATGTAAGCTCAATGACTCACACTAATGGTCAAACATGAACAAGATTTATTCTCAAATATATTGGCAAGAGTTAGCACACAGGTTCTGTGATGACAGTAAAGATTTAGACCAAAGTAAGAGGCAACAAAGCATGGTTGTCAATTTAGAAAGACTTGACATATTCACCAAAGGCATGTCAGTCACAAAAGGATATGTAAACTTTCAAAAAAAAGGTCAGTTATTTTAGAAAACATGGTAAGTAGATATAAGCAGATTACATGTATTCATGTACAGTTCATGGTGAGGTAAGATGACAAGCGAATTTCAGGTAGCATGATCATCATGCTCAACATATTACAAGTTCAAATCTAATCAAACAGAAAGTTTACATAGCAGGCAAGAAGGCAAGAATTCTCACACTAGTTCACATTGTCAAATAAATCAGTGTGCCTATGAGGTAACCATTCATGTGTAAATATTGAAAACAAGTCAAACAGCATAGTGATCTTAACAAGTGCAGAGGGTACAAGGATCATAGCAAAATCATATACTGAGATTTCAAACCTAAACATCAATCAAAATGACAAGTAAAACAAGTATGGCATGGTAGATAAGAGATTGCAGAATTAGTGACCATGGTTCAAGCTAGAAGTAAAAGGCATATCCAGACAGATTCAATATTCAAAAATGAAAACATATAGCTGGTGACAACAGAGTTAATATATCAATCAAATTGCACAAAGTAAAGATTGGTGGTTGAGGTTGTACTAACTGGTTTCTCAAACCAACATCCATAACAAGCACATAGATAACCAAATATCATGAACCACAAGGGCGCAAAAACTCATTTCTAGCAATCTTATCATGTTAAGCATATTATGAATCTTGCTCATAAACAAAAGCATAACTCAGCAGCATATCAGTTGTAACACATATGACAAGCTCAATTCAAAAACATATTTTAGGCATTTTAAACACTGCAGTCATACTAAAAAGGTAGATGAATATAGGTAAAACATTAATGTTGCAATAAATTCAGAGTAACAACAACTGCCTGCATAGCCTCAGGGTTTAACAGTTTTCTTAGACATAAAGAAACCACAAAAGCTTATGCATAAACACAATATCAGTATGAATAAAAGATAGAGATGTCAATCAGCAACATACACATATATTTGAGACAATAAGAAATACACATCTACCATCTGTAATGAGCTTAACAATAGTAACCAAACAAAGTCAAAGAAAGTTATCAAAACCAAACATAGAGCAAGACAGTCAATGTTGTGTTTTCAACCAAGTAGAACTCAACTCAAACATGGTGAATCAAAAAAACAAACCCTCATACATCAGATTGGTGTTATGGAACAGCAAAAAAAAACATAGAAACAATGTAAAGATACATATGATGTTGATATACTGAATGAGGGTGAGGTGAAACTATATACCTCTCTTCCAAGCTATCAGCAAATTCTTGAACAGATTCTTGTTTCTTCTCCCTTATACTCAAGCTAGCACAGCTGCAGCCACTCTTTCACTCGCCAAAAGAAAAACTCAGAACTCTTTAGGGTGTTTTTTGTAGAGATTATTGGTGTCAAGAACTGAAATTGAACCTCCTTAAATAGGCAAGGCGTTGGGTTGATGAGAAGCATTATGGGCTGGGTCAATTCCTCAAACATCTGGTGGGCATAAGCTAAGCAATTAGGGTTTTCCGTTTGAAATTCAAACTTGGTCCAATTCTGGGAGATAAACACGCTGCGATATTTCAGACGTGCAGGGTCATACTCATCACTTTGTGGATGGATTCAGAGCTCTTCCATTGATGCTATTGAGAGGGGTACCAAAGGAGCAAAGGTTGGAGATAGCGTGGACAGATTTGTAGATGGAGCAGTCGTATGCTGGAATTGGTAACCTTTCTGAACCACTTTTTGTGCAACACACAGTTGAGCTTGGAAAGGAAAGGGTGTGGAGAGTTCAAAATGGGGAATTCGCGCCAACGGCATTGTGATTGAATGGATTCAATGAATTGAATTGATACAAGATACGTTGAATTTCTCTTCCTCATCCATAAATCTTCAGCAAGCACGAAAAGAGGAGAACAAACTTGGTTCCCTTTGGTCTCTTTGGTGTCACGTGTCACGCTCTCATTGGTTGAGGGAATGGTTGAAAAGTCAAACACATACCAAGCTTGCTTCTCATTGGTTTATGGCAATGAATAGAAATTCCAAGATTGCAAAATGAACTTGGTCACGGTAAGCTCATTGTGGGCACATTCTCTTAATTGAATAAAAAGAGTTGTTGAAAATAATAACAAGCTATTTAATATTTAGATTAAGAATTGGTTAGAAAAAAAACTAAATGAATAATTGACTTAACTAATTAAAATTAACTTATATTAGGATTAATTTAAATTATATAAAACTAAAACAACTCAAATATAAATAAAAATAAAATGGTGCCAAATTGAAATTAACCTAATCACAAAACAAATAAAAGCTAAGATAATTATTAAATTAGAATAAATGAGCAAGATAATAAAATAACAATTAGCAGAAAAATGAGGGTAAAATTTGGGGTACAACAATTTGAAACAGATTTAAAACAATATGTTATAACAGTCCAGGATGTCGATGCTTCAAGTTGAGGCATCTTCTTCGACATCTTTGTTCTTTGGCAGAATTCTTCAGCTTTTCAGCTTTGGTCTTCATGTTGGAACATCTTCTTCAGCACTGAGTTTTACCAAAATTTTGTCCAAAACATTTGAGCTTTCAATCTCCCCCTTTTTGGCAAATTTTGGCTAAAACTCTTTGTACCATAAGACCAGGATGTTCCTAACGTCTCTTCACCCTGAGTGTCGGCTATGATTAGAGTACTGATGTGACTCCCCCTGAAACAATGAGGTATCTAGAAGTACACATCCACATACACACCCAAGAGATTGGAGACTCCTAAAATTCCTAGGTATAAATCTTAACTCAGGACACAAGACACAAAAGAGACTAAGGCTCAAACCTTTCTCCCCCTTTTTTGCCAAAATTGACAAAAAAAATGTCCCAAGCCAACCCAGACACACCACAACCAAGAACCAATGCTGAATAATACTATGAGAACACATATTAGATACACATCTTGGGACAAAAGTGACCAAGGTTTTCCTATAAATACCCAAGCGGTCTTCATAGGAATTAACGAACCAAGGGTCAATTCAATAAGAACATTTATAGCGAATGAGACTTGTCCAACAACGAGAGTGCACAGTCCAAGAAAGTTTTGATTGTTTCTCCAATAAAGAACACTGTCCAAAGATTTTACAAAAATCGAAGAGCATGTTTTGCACGCGCAAGTTTTCATTTATCGAAGGTACACCGTCCATAATGACTCAATTACTTTAAAAACATGTCCTTAACAATGTCCTGACATCATGTCAGACATGGTCTACCAAAAACTTCTGTATTAATCAATACCCCACAGTCTGCAGCATCAGAGCAATGTCAAGACATCCTTCTTGACATCTCATCTTCAAAATAATCACAGTTTACTTGACCTCCAAACAAACTGGATTCAAAACTTCACCTCTGCAGTAATACTTCTTAGATCTAGAAGCAACTCCCCCTATATAAGATAACCAGTGCTGCTTGATGAGTGTTAATTTGTTGTGAATTTGAGTGTGAATAATTAGCATTCATCGGCTTAATTCGTTTGCTTTTTGTCAATAAACCTCAACTTTAGTATATATTCGGTATAATTTACATTATAGTGTATATATTGTGTTATCGTGTAAATATCATTGAGTTTAATTATTTTTATCTCATTTTTGTAGGTATTCAAACATTTATATTTAATCATTGTTAGATAGAGCATTTAATAAGCTTTCCAACGCTTCGAACCGGACAAAAAACTGAGTTACGGTTCAAAAGTTACGAAGAAAACATTGCAGGATTTTTGTTGTCCTGTCAGTGCTCGCCCCATGCTCGCCAGGCGAAGCTGGGGCTAGCCAGAAGAGTGAAATTCACTCTATAGGCAGTAGCAAATGCCGCCTTGGTTCGCTAGGTGAACCAGAACTTCGCCATGCAAATTTTGACGGACAGAAACACCATTTAAGGGCCAAAAACACAATTTTTAGGTTATGGCTTTGAGGATTTTTGCTCCCAACTCCATCAAACTCATTTTTCAGTAGGATTAGCTTAGAAAACAACATTGAAGCTTGCACACGGATGACTCGGGGTGGATTTCTTATCGACAGACGCTGACAAACCGCAAGATGTTTGGTTCATTTCTCTTCTTCTTTGTGTATTCTTCTTTCTTAGGTTGTTGTATATGTATTTACTTTGAACTCATGTATATTTATCACCCATGGCATTGTATAAAATCTGCTTTACAAATCTTTATCGGTGATTGCCCTTGATTTTTTGCTTTATGCTCGGGGTTTGGGTTGTGTTAGAGATAAACATCACAAACCTTGATTAGGGATGATTATCTGTTAGTTTCTGGATGCTAGAGATAAATTTAGAGCTAACAATCTTTATGGGTATCGGAGCTTAATGCCTCCGTGTTGTTTGAGTTGGGTGCGAGAGCGTCGACGAGAGTAATACGGTTGTTTCTCAGCTCAGTGTGTCAGAGATGGACACTGTTGTGAGCGATGTTGGATGATATTGAGGAGTATTGTAGGTTGAGTACAGCTGGTCGATAGGTTTAAGTTTGTGACGAGTGGATTATATGCATGTCAGATAAGTTTCTTCTCTCTGAAGAATGAATTCTTTTTATGTTTATATTTACTTTTCTGCTTTTACTTTAACCATTTTAATCCAAACTCATAACTGTGGAACTGTCGAACGACAGTTTAATAACACCGATCTCTGTGGACACGATAAATTCCCGGAAAAATACTTCCAAAAACTTTTGTTGTGTGCCGCTTTACCGCTTCAGCAAAATGATGTTGTTGCCGGGGATTGGTGTTTTCATTGGATCACAATGCGATAGTTTCTTTGTTTTGGAGTTTTATAGATTTCGTATATGTTGTCTATTTTCCCTTGTTTATATTTACACTTGTATATGTTTACCATATGTGTGAATTTACATGTTTTGCATACTTGTGAATATAGTTTATATATTTGTTTCTCTTCACGTTTGCCAAAAGTGTAGTTAGATGTGTAGTTCCGGTTAGAGCTCGAAGAGATGAGAGCAAAGGAGGAGGGAAAGCATTTGCTCATCTGAAGCAACGTGCTGGTTTGTAAATAATAGGCGTCGAGCTTACGACGTAAAACAAGCATGTTGTATTGTTTTTAGTTTCTTTATTATTTTTTATTGTATTAGTATAGGTAATGTGGTGAATTGGTTAAACAAGTTGAAATTGGACCAATTCTTAAAATTCTCAAATCTTCACTTTTCAACTTGTTTAATTCAATTTCACCCGGTCTTTTAGTATGTTCATAATAGTTGTTTTAATGTGTTGATTTTTGTGTTTGTCCAAGAGCTTAGTTTGAGTAGCTTAAGGAAATTTGAGGTGATTTTTCCAAGTTTGATCGTTTCAACTTGCGAATGCATAGTAATGATGTTGTTTAAAGTTTGGTACATTTTCAAAGTATGTGTTTATCGCTTTCTAGACTATAACATGTACATGAAACTTAGGCTTTTTACAAATTTTGTGCCATTCATTATTTTGTACTACTTGTTCATGAGTTGAATCACTTTAGTTCCTACCCCAATTGTGAGGAAGCTTTCCATTGCTCATATATGCGCAGAGTATCAACATTCTTATTTTAGCTAGATTTTATAATGTTTAATCTTTTATTTGTATTGATTATATGAATGCATGAAAAGGATCAATGCAATTGTTTCATTTGGAGCACAACCACCTTGGCCAAATAGTCAATTTACCCTGTGAGTGTGTGAGCATTCGTTAACCCCTTTGAGCGTTTTTGTCAATATCCATGTTGCATTTGAACTTGATGTTTGTCTATGAGTATTTAGTTCACTTTTTGAATGGATTTTGATCCTTGTTTTCTTGAACCCTCAACCGTGTGTTGTTGTTTGAATTTTTACCTTGCTTTAGAAAGTAGGGAGTATTCACACATTAATATTGGTTGAATTCAAGTTGGAGAGGGCAATGTTTGCTCACTTATGTTGTTGGTTGCTATGCGGTTGTGAAAAAGAAAAAGAAAAAGAAAAAAAAAAGAGAAAAAGAAAGAAAAGAAAAGAGAAAAGTTTTGAAAAAGAAAAACAAAAAGAGTATCAAATAATTGTGCTAAATAAGTTATGCGTTTTGGTGTAGCAATCGGGATAAGAGAAGAAGTTGATTGAAATTTTGGTGCTTGAGCCTTTGTGAATTGATCACTCCCTTAGGATTAGGCAAGTTTTTGTTTCAATTACCTTTAGAAATTGCCCCTTGTTTGTTAGCCCGGCCACATTACAACCTTGAAAAGCCCTTGTGATTCTTGCTTTTGTATGTTCAATGTGAATTTTTGGATGAATGCATAATTTAGTCTTTTGTTTTCATGATTGTTGTGTGAGTGTCAAATTCCTCATTTTGTGTGTTTTTCATCCACTGATGAATTTTTGCTAGGTGTGATTCATGATTGAACTTATGTTGTTATGGAATGTTTGACATGATTTTTGTACGTAGTGTTTGTTTCGTGGTTATGTTGTCGTTGTAGTTTAGTGGTAAGTATGTTGTCTTGTATGTACCATTTTCGTTTGAACCATTGCATTTGTTTTTGTTTGTTAAAACTTGTTGTTTCGTGATTATTGGATTATCGTCTTTTATTTCTTTAAGTTGTTTGACTTTGTTTGAGGACAAACAATGTTTTAAGTTGGAGAGAGTTTGATGAGTGCTAATTTGTTGTGAATTTGAATGTGAATAATTAGCATTCATCGGCTTAATTCGTTTACTTTTTATCAATAAACCTCAACTTTAGTATATATTTGGTATAGTTTACATTATAGTGTATATATTGCGTTATCGTGTAAATATCATTGAGTTTAATTGTTTTTATCTCATTTTTTAGTTATTCAAGCATTGACATTTATTCATTGTTAGATAGAGCATTTAATAAGCTTTCTAACGCTTCGAACCGAGCAAAAAATAGAGTTACGGTTCAACAGTTACGAAGAAAACAGTGCACAATTTTTGCTATCCTGTCAGCGCTCGCCCCATGCTCGCCAGGCGAAGTTGGGGTGAGCCAGAAGAGTGAAATTCACTGTATAGGCAGTAGCAAATGCCGCCTTAGTTTTCCAGGCGAACCAGAACTTCGCCAGGTGAATTTTGAAGGACAGAAACACCATGTAAGGGCCAAAAACACAATTTTTAGGTTATGGTTTTGGGGATTTTTGCCCCCAACTCCGTCAAACTCATTTTTCAGTAGGATTAGCTTAGAAAACAACATTGGAGCTTGCACACGAATGATCCGGGGTGTATTTCTCATTGACCGACGCTGACAAACCGCAAGATGTTTGGTTCATTTCTCTTCTTCTTTGTTGGTTTGTTGTATATGTATTTACTTTGAACTCATGTATATTTATCGCCCATAGCGTTGTATAAAATCTACTTTGCAAATCTTTATCGGTGATTATCCTTATTTTTTGCTTTATGCTCGGGGTTTGGGTTGTGTTAGAGATAAACATCACAAACCTTGATTAGGGATGATTATTTGTTAGTTTCTGGATGCTAGATATAGATTTAGAGCTAACAATATTTATGGGTATCGGAGCTTAATGCCTCTGTGTTATTTGAGTCGGGTGTGAGAGCGTCGACGAGAGTAATACGGTTGTCTCTCTGCTTAGTGTATCAGAGATGGACACTGTTGTGAGCTATGCTGGATGATATTGAGGAGTATTATAAGTTGAGTACAGCTGGTCAATAGGTTTAAGTTTGTGACGAGTGGATTATATGCATGTCAGATAAGTTTCTTCTCTCTGAAAAATGAATTATTTTTATGTTCATATTTACTTTTTTGCTTTTACTTTAACCATTTTAATCCAAACTCATAACTGCGGAAACTGTCAAATGGCAGTTCAATAACACCGATCTCTGTGGACACGATAAATTTCCGAAAAAATACTTCCAAAAACTTTTGTTACTTGCCGCTTTACCGCTTCAACACTCCTCCAATGAAAACTTATGTAGATGAATGGAAAACATAAGACACATCTTCAAGTCTTCAAGAGCGCACCCTCTGTCCAACCCACCTGCTGAACACAATCATCAACTGCACGTATTGCTTCTTTTGACAAGAAACAATAATCATTCACACATGAACTCTATCATGCTTCCCGTGAGATCACATTAGGATCAACATCCTAATTCAACAAACTCTTGGATTGAGACCAAAGCTCCATTGATCCCTCTCTTCTTGAACCCATCTATACACCACACGAATCCCTCTTGAATTCTCGTGTATAGACATCCATGTTCCTTTAGATGAAACCCAATTGATCTAGAATGCTCCACATTCCTCAAAGAGATACCTTACCTCTTAGTTTGTTATCTTCTTAATGTCAGATATCGTATACATGCTCCAGAAGTTCTCAGCTTGCCAAACTGATCCGCTTCTCTCTAGCATGACTCGTAGCAGGGGCAGTATCCCCTTCACAAGCTTTTCTACTAACCTTAGCAAGGCCAACTAATTAGATAAATACCCTATAATCCAAGACAGTCATTCCTTCATCATTCTCCCGTATGATAACCTGGAATACTTATGATTCTCCTTGTGAATATCCACTTCCATATTCTGAATGCATCAGAATCCATACCTTTATGTAATCAACTTGTGATCCACTACAGTCTTACCAAAACCATCACATCAGACTTCCAAGACAGCCCTCCTACTCCATCATTCTTCCATATGACAATGTAGATACTTCTTAGAAATGATGTAAGTAACAAGTTCCTCACAGAACTTAGAATCCTTCTCCAAGGATAACTAACCCAGAAGATGTACTAACATCAGTTAGGACATCCTTCTCATATCATAGACATCAACCAACATGGATCTTGATATGCTCAACCACTTGACTTACTATCTGCATAGTAATCTAACTTAAGATCTTTAAACAACACTACGCCACCAGCTTGATCTATAAGAACTCCAGTAACCAAAGAGAGAAATAAACTCTCATCCACCAAAAGAAGGTAATCTTCCCTAAACTGAGAACTTCTGCCACAAGCTCCAAGATAGAAACGAATCAATACCTCCTGAATTTTTCAACCAACTACCCTTCTGCCCAAGAGTAATTAGCTCCAAGCACCCTGCTTGAATGCACACTAAAGATCAACCAAATGCCACTTTTTGACCGATCTTACTCTTCTTCAGAACTCCCACAAGATATACTGATCCACCAATGAAATCTGATCTTCAAGTTACATGAACTACTTGCTCCATAGTAACACATCTTGGATCCACCAAGCCGTAGACATGTAACATCTTCTCCTTCCACAACTCCCACAAACTGCATGAGATAGACCTTTTTGAAGCATCCATAACATCCATTATCCTGTAGATCAACTTCTCTTAAGCTGATGTGCCACACCACCAGCTGAGATCCTGATGTTAAGCTTGATGTCAAAACATTCTGAGATGACATCCAGCTGCTGAATTTAGCTCCTCCTTCTGCCACTTAGAAGAACCTCCTCCCTATTACAGAACAAGATTTCCATGCTCTCATAGACTTAATTCAACAACCAAGCTTGAGTAGACAACCTCCATCCTGCTTAAACTTATCACATGTATTTCATTTAAGCTCACACCTTGATGAATATCTGCTTTGAAACTCCAAAGAATTCACACCTGCCACGTCTGAATCTTCAGAAGATAAAGTAGTCATAAATTACACCATAGCCATACCAAAGAATGCAACTTTCCTAGGTAGAGCAGTCTGTAGAAAGTCAGAGATAACTGCCACTTAACCTTGAACTCCAAGATAAGCAAGATCCCATGCTCCTAAGTACCTAGATCAGAAATAAACTGATCCAAGTTGTGCCATCACCAGCACTCCATTCTGGACAAGTCTCTTACTAGGACACTTTCCAAATAAACACCAGATGCTTCTAGTAACAACTTGAACACACCTGTTACACTCCAATACTCCTAGATCATAAATAAACTGATCCAAGAACTATCCATCAAGATTATGATGTCTTCTTATTCATCTTCCACATCACCATTGTCTAGACTAGTTTCTTGCCAGGAAACTCTCAAGAGATAAGATGATTCTGCCACACCAACAGCAGCAGATTCTTAGGTCAACACCTAAGAGAACTAGATCCAAAAGCTTATACAATACCCCTCCCATGATTCTGCACAAACCAGATGAAGAGATGTTCCAACATCGTGTTGAACGTCAGCAATCTTGAACTTCACATCCTTGGATAATTAATTAAATACTCGTGAGTAACACAAATATCAATTGATCTTAAATCATTGTTTAATAATCTTGTTTCACCGTTGAAGCCACACTCCACCAGATCACTTCATGAACACTTATCCAATATTCAATCTTTTTGCAAGTATCTTCTTTGACAAACACATTGTTGAGATACCAAGGCTGCCACCCTTGACTTAAGTAACTAAAATTCTCTCTAAACGAACCCTATTTACCTCAACAGTTTTGAAAGCTCCATATAGATTGGATCCACCCTTAGGAGTAAGAGAGATGAATGCTTCCTTGCTATTTTTGGATGGTGAAAATACTTCACCTCCACTTTCTTTAGGTTTGTGTTTCACAGAAACACCTTCTAGTCAGAAGAATAACTAAAAGACTCCAGATGCACGACTGAGACGCCTTTATGACTGGACTTGAGAGAATTCTCAAGTATCTTTGACAACTTAGCAGATTAATAATTTATCAAACTCCTAGAGCAAGAACTTGATAAACCTAAACTCAACTCCTCTCCTCTTCAACTGACTTTAAACTGTACCATGGAACCAAGCTTCCAAGTACCAAGTCACCGTAACAGACATCTTCCAACAACTCTTTCCATTCCATCGCTCCTGACTTTAGAATAAAAAGATCCATATATCTTCACATATAGAGGTCGACGATTGAGGTCTTCCACCACCTGTCTTCAGTAACAACTCCAGAATCCCATAATTCCAGAGCTCTTCCATCAGAAACATATGCAGCAGAACCACCAAGGAACAAATTCTGCTTGCCCTAATAAGATGTCAGAACATCTTATAAGGCACCTCAACAGTAGAATTAGCCACTTCTCCTGCAGTTGTTGTAGAACCTCCTCAGCAACATGAACAACCACCGGGTTGTTACCTTTGATCCAGAACATCCATTCCATCCATTAATACCCTTGAGTATGTCTGAGTTGATTGATCTGATCTTCAAAACTCCTCCTTGTTTAAACGCCAGAAAGTATCTCCCAAAGATCTCATCCAGAAACAGACAGGATGCATGCCTTAATACCAATTGAAATTCTGGCATAACAAACAGCAGATGTCCTAACACATGTCAAGACATTGTTTTGCATCAACATTTAAACAACGAAGCATAACTGCAGACTGATACCTTGAATATCAGAAAGTGCAGAATCACAGATGTTAATACGTCTGATCCAACATATTTATCAATACCAATAACAAAATATGTAAATCTGCAGAATGATAAAAGACATAGTAATTGTTAACCCAGTTCGGTGCAATTCACATACATCTTGGGGATACCAATCCAGAAAGAAGAGTCAACTATCTGTAGTAAACTTATAAATTTAAACTCCTCCGTTTACAACTTTATCTCCTAAATACTACCCAATGAAATCCGTATCAAAGAACACCCTCTTTGATATGAGAACCACTACTCACTTCCCTTAATCATAAACTGTGATATCTACATCATCCATGTCAATACAGAATCTTGTCAAGCATATTTGACCAACACGCTAACTTGGATTTACTTAAAAGCTTCATCCAAGAACAATACAAGATTCATTACCTAAAGGCTTCTGAATATGTACAATACCTATGTCTTCCACAATGTATTAATCTGATACAGAGGGAGACTTACAAACCTAGAGTCAACGACTCTCAAAACCCTAAACCCTTACTTTTACACAATAGAACTAGGTTACAATAGTCACATTCAAGGGATATACAAAAACCCTAGGACTAAGTCTTCTTTTATAGTCTTCAGTTGGGCTTCAAATCTTTCCTTGATCCACTGGTGAGCGCGCCTAGGATCTTGGAACAAATTTGAAACAGTGATAATGCGAAATTACATTACATATTTACCTTGTTTTACATTAAATTATTTTATCGTTTTCGTTATTTACGTTTTATTTTGCAAGTATTCAAGCCTATTTTCAGGTATTTCATTTCACAAAGCTTGCATGAGAAAAGTGAAGAAACGAAAAACACAAGAAAGGGGGTTTGAATTGGGGTTTTCAAAAATTAAAGCAAAAAGAACACGTTGGTTATCCTGGTTCGTTTGAACTCAAACTACTCCAGTCCACCCGCCAAAGTGATTTCGCCTCTCTCTCTTGAGGACTTAATCCACTAATCAATAAGGATTACACAATCACATAGACAACTGTCTATGTCTTCTTGAGTTTTAACCACAGCTCGGTTATCTCAAGGAATTACAAAGGTAAATGAACAAGTGTGTATAAGGTGCTTCTAATAAGCTATATCACAACTGTGATGTTTACACAACATTTTGATCGAATTGGAAAACTGATGAAACTTGATGAATTGTAAGGAGTATGTGCGCAAGTGTATTTGTCATCTGCAAGGGCTCCTTTAAATAGATAAAAATATTTTGATCCGTTGGAGACGTGAGAGCTATATTTGGAGGATGATAAAATGCCATTGAATGCTCTTTCCAAAAATACAGATTTTGTCTGGCCCAAACCGTTACTTTGAGATTCTCATAAATGTAAAGGATAGCGTATCAGAGTCCATGTTGAAATGTTGAGTTATCAGAGTTTCTGGATCAAGGCAGCTTTGGTGCTGAAAGCGTGACATATTCTTTATCAGAACCTCGCTAGTTTAGATCTTGTGATACTTCCATATCAGAACTTCGCTGGATTAGAACTTCGCTAGTCTAGATCTTGTGATGCTTCTATATCAGAACTTCGCTTGATAGAAATGTTAGCGCAGAATGAGCTTGCTTCCGAATCAGAATTTCTTTACTTTAGAACATTCCTACATAACATAAAAACTAAATTAAGGAGCATCAAGTTCTAAATAAAATAGTATTTGTTATCATCAAAACTATTTGGAATGTAGAATCAATTCTTGTTCTAACAATCTCCCCCTTTTTGATGATGACAAAAACTTATATTTTGATAATTAATTAAAAGAGTATGAAGTATAGAGGACTCCCCCTGAGTTGAAGATTTCCTTGAAAATGTTTTGATTTAAGATTTCCAAGAAGTTCTGATTGCCATTTTCCTGCTTTCTTAACAATATGTGGAAACAGAGAGGTTAAAATGTTTGAGACATAGTCCCGGTGCACTGTTATATTTCAAAATATTCTACGTTCTCCCCCTTTGTCATTAATCAAAAAGCGAAAAAAATACATGAGAACACAAGTAAGCAACATGAGCAAGATAATATCACAAAATAAGCAAGATAATAGAAACATAAAAGAATCTAAGGTTGAGGAGCAGGTGGAAGTCTTGTGAACAAAGCTTCCAGAAGGCCTTTGATCTGATTAGCGGATTCTTCTTCCTTGCCAAGCATCCCTTTAATTTCTACGTTTGTTTCATCCTGTTTGTCCAATCTTTTTCTTACTGCCTCATTCTCTTTCTTCAACTCATCCAGAGTTTTCTGCACTAGAGCGGATGAAGATGACTCTACAAAAGGTACCAAATCCTCAGAGATTTTAGCAGCATCTTTCTTTGGAGAGGCTTCAGGTGATTTTTCTTTGACTTCAGCAATTACCAAAGTTTGATGTCCAGAGATTTCTTCCTGAGGTTCTACAACCATAGGGGTTTTCCAGCCTAGATGAAGAATGGGTTTCTTTTCCCAGAATCTTAGAACTTGCTCATTGAAGATCTTCATATGGTCACAGAAGTTCTGTTGGGTTATGTCATAGCTGAGTTCCTTCATCTTCTGAGATTCAGAATTAAACCACTTTCTGAATTTGGTCCAGATGTAGTCAGAAGCAGCTGGATTCAGATTATCCATACAACCCTGCTTTAGAAAGTTAAACCATTTCTGCATTTCCACCTCGAATGCCAATAAAGAGTTACCAACATCTGTTTTGGAGATTTTTGGTTTTGGTTTTGGAATGGCTATTTTGAGAGAGGTTGAGGTAAGTTTGTCTAGAGCTTCTAAGTCAATTATAGTTCTGAGGGGAACTTCTGAGAGATTTGTTGGAGGAGAGTCAGAAATGAGAATGGGAGAGGTAGGTGATGTAATTTCTGAAGAGATGACATCTTGTGGGGGACTGGTGAAATTAGGTGAGGGTTGAAAGAAGGTGAGAGGACAGTTGATACCATGAATATAGGTGTTTGGGAATGGTTCAGAGTTTTGAATTTGATGTTCTGGTTGGGAAGAAGTGAAGAGAGGTTCAAGATCAATGTCAGAAAGAACTTGTGCAAGTTCTGGTTGTGGGTCAATAAAATCAGAAGGAGTGGGGTCAATATCGATGTCAAAATCGTCAAGGGTTTGTGGTGAAGGTGATGGATTTTTAGAAGGTTTAGGAGAAGATGAGGTTTCAGATGTTGGTACCAATATGGATTCGACGACAGAAATGAAAGAAGAGTTGCCTTTCTTTTTAGCAGCTTTGGGGGTTTTCTGAGGGGTTCCTTCAGAGGCTTTCCTTTTTCTTGATGTTCTGATGGCAACTTCTGGAGGTGCTTGCCTGAGCTGTTGCAAAGAAACTTCTGGAATGGTTCCATCAGATTTACACGCATCCAGATATCTGAGAACAATTTCTGGATGAGTATCTGCTGAGAAGAGAGGAAAATCTTTCCGAGGTATTTTCCTGGTGGTGATGACTTCCTTAGTGATTTGGGTTGGGTCCTTCTTGATGGTCTCAATGATTTTCATCTTCTTGAGGTTATTTGCATTGAGTGATCTTCCAGCAATAGTTTCTAGATCAGAGATTTTCTGAGCTTCAGTTAGGTGTTCTATCAGCTTATTCTCTGTTAGAATATCTAAGATAAGTCTACCTAGAGGGATCCAATCTCTCTTGGTTCTTTCGTCTTCTCTTGTTTCCTTGACAGTGTTCTTTAGATGACTGAATAGACTGTGAGGAAGATTCACTTTGATAAAGGTGGAGATGAGGTACAGAAGGTACTGTTGATCGTTGTTGATGTAGTCAGAAGAGCTTGTAGGTTTCCTGTGATAGATACAACCAAGAATGATTCTGGCCCAAATTCTATGACGATCCTTTAGGTCTTTGATTTTGTTGGAGTGTTGTCCGGAGGTGAAGATTTCCTTTGAGATAGTATTTAGGTCAGTGCTCTTTTCCATCTCACTGCATCTAATTCCTGATCCATCATGATCAATCAATTTACCAATAAGATCTTCAGTGATGACAATCTTCTTTCCCATTACATACGAAGTTACTTGATGATTAGAGACCGATGCAAAAATCCAGAATTCCTTAACGAGTTTGGGAAAAACTGGACCCATTAAGCGATTAAAGTATTTGGTCCATCCTTGAAACTCAACCTCAGGAGTAAGGTCGTACCCATTTTCTTTCATGCTTTCAAAATCCACGATGAGTTCACAGAGAACTTCAAGAGAGGCAATGGGAGTGAGAAGAGTTCTTGAGGGATCAACGTACCTTTCTCCAATGATTTGGTCAGCAGATTCTTGAGACATTGCTTGTTGAGAGCTTTGTTGAGAGCAGGAGGCCATTGTTCACAGACTTAGGGTTTTGTAGAACACAGAGGAACAAGAAATGTAGAAACCAAAACAAGAATTGCAAATAAGAAGGAGAAAGCGATAGAGAGCTAAGTGAGTGATAGTGAGCGTGTGAGGGTGTTAGAAGTGACATATATATAAGAGTGACCAAGAAATAAATAGCAATTAAAGACAATAAACATAATGATTAATAGCTGTAATGATTTCTGACAAGGGAGATAGCGTGAAAAATTTTGGGAACAGTTACCGATGTGACTTGGCGCCTCGATATGTCAACACAGACGTTTCAATTTTCCAGAGTTTGACACGTGTTCATCGTCAGAGAAAATCTGGAGCGTAGGTTGACAGGTGTTTGCTAGAGTGAGCTTAGAGATCTATCCTTGAAATGAAAAGTTCAGATCTTCTGAATAGATTTTGAGGCAATCTTTCTTCTCACTTCTGAAGAATTATTGGTCAGATGTTCACAAAAAGAAATTCTGAGAGTTAAAAGTATAGAAATTACATTTTCATTCTGGACATAATTCCATACAGAGATTTTTCAGAATGAAATTAAATCTATCTTCAGCAAGGGGTTTGGTGAAAACATCAGCCCATTGATGGTCTGTGTCTATAAATTTTAAACAAAGAATTCCGTTCTGAGTATAGTCCCTAATGAAGTGATGTTTAATTTCTATATGTTTAGCACTAGAATGCAAAATAGGATTTTTAGAAAGACAGATGGCAAAAGTATTGTCACAGAGGATAGGGATGTTACTCTCGTAAATGTGAAAATCTTCAAGCTGATTCTTCATCCAGAGCATCTGAGTACTGCATCCAGCTGCAGCTATATATTCAGCTTCAGCAGTTGATAGTGCAATGGTGGATTGTCTTTTGCTGGACCAAGAGATTAAGTTGTCTCCCAGAAACTGGCAGCTTCCAGAGGTACTTTTTCTTTCTATTCTATCTCCAGCAAAGTCAGCGTCACAGTATCCTACCAATTTGTATTCTCTGGACTTTCTATAGCAAAGACCAAGATTAGTAGTACCTTTTAGATATCTGAAAATTCGCTTAACTGCTGTTAAGTGAGATTCTCTAGGATCTGATTGGAATCTAGCACAAAGACAGACGCTATAGAGAATATCAGGTCTTGAAGCAGTTAAATAAAGGAGAGAACCAATCATACCTCTGTAGAGCTTCTGTTCTACTTTCTTACTTACCTCATCCTTTTCCAGAATGCATGTGGGGTGCATAGGAGTTTTGGAAGGCTTACTTTCTGACATTTCAAATTTCTTCAGAAGATCTCTGACATACTTGCTTTGATGTATGTAAGTTCCTTCTGGAGTTTGATTGATTTGAATTCCCAAGAAAAACTTGAGTTCTCCCATTAAGCTCATTTCAAATTCTGCCTGCATAGTCTTAGCAAATTCTTTGCCCAAGGAGCTTTTAGTGGATCCAAAAATTATATCATCTACGTATATTTGACAGATCAGAATGTGATTTTTAAATGACTTACAGAATAGAGTTGTGTCCACTTTCCCTCTGGTAAAATCATTTTCTAAGAGAAAGTTACTTAGTCTCTCATACCAAGCTCTGGGAGCTTGTTTAAGACCATATAACGATTTCTAAAGTTTATAAACATATTCTGGATGTTTTGTGTTTTCAAAACCAGGGGGTTGATGTACGTAAACTTCTTCATCAATGTAACCATTTAAAAACACACTTTTGACATCCATCTGATAAAGAGTGATGTCATTATTTACAGCAAATGAAATTAAAAGTCTGATAGATTCTAACCTTGCGACTGGAGCAAAGGTTTCTATATAGTCTATCCCTTCTTGCTGACTATAACCTTGTGCAACCAATCGTGCTTTGTTTCTGACAACTTCTCCTTGTTCATTCAGTTTGTTTCTGAAGACCCATTTGGTTCCAATGATGTTGAAGCCTTTGGGTTTAGGGACTAGATCCCATACGTCGTTTCTGGTGAACTGATTTAATTTTTCCTGCATTACGAGTATCCAATCATTGTCTGAGAGTGCTTCGTCAATAGAAGTGGGTTCAACCAGAGAGACTAATCCCATGAGAGATTCTTCAGTCTTTTTGAATGAGGATCTAGTTCTGATTGGGTCATCTTTCTTTCCCAGAATTTTGTCTTCGGGATGTGTTAGAGAACTTTCGGATTGTCTTTTCTGGATGGGTTCTTCAGAATTTGTTGTGACATTAGAAATTCCTTCTGTTGTGTTTGACTGTTTTTCTGATGATCTGGTTTCAGTGCCTGTAATTTGAACTTCTATTTCTGCAAGAGATTCATCATGCTTTGGCTTTTGAAGGCCAAGCTTATCATCAAATCTGACACAAATGGATTCTACCACATTTCGTGTTTCTGTGTTATATACTCTGTATCCTTTTGAACGTTCAGAGTATCCTAACATGAAACATTTTTGTGCCTTAGAATCAAACTTGTTCAGAGGATCATTAGTGTTTAAGATAAAGCATGTACATCCAAATGGATGAAAGTATGAAATGTTGGGCTTTCTGTTCTTCCACAATTTATATGGAGTCTTTTCCAGAATAGGTCTTATAGAGATTCTATTCTGAATGTAACACGCTGTATTAACTGCTTCTGCCCAAAAGTGTTTAGCCATGTTAGTCTCATTGATCATGGTTCTGGCCATTTCTTGTAGAGTTCTATTCTTGCGTTCTACAACTCAATTTTGTTGTGGAGTTCTAGGACAAGAGAAATCATGAGAAATGCCATTTTCATTAAAAAAATGTTTCTAAATTTTTGTTTTCAAATTCCCCACCATGATCACTTCTGACTTTTACAATTCTAAACTCTTTTTCATTTTGAATTTGGTTACAGAAAGTAGAGAATACAGAGAGTGACTCGTCCTTGTGTTTTAAGAACTTTACCCATGTCCATCTGCTATAGTCATCTACGATCACTAATCCATACTTCTTGCCACTGATGGATGCAGTTTTCACTAGTCCAAACAGATCTATATGTAGAAGTTCTAATGGTCTGGAGGTAGAAACAACATTTTTTGGTTTAAAAGAGGGTTTAGAAAACTTGCCTTTTTGACATGCTTCACACAGAACATCTGAGCTGAACTTCAGGTTAGGAAGTCCTCTGACCAGATTGAGTTTGTTAATATGAGATATTCTTCTCATACTAACATGCCCCAATCTTTTGTGCCAGACCCATTGCTCGTCGTCAGCAGACAAAAGACATTTTACATTCTGACTTTTTAGTTCAGAAAGTTTTATTTTATAAATGTTGTTCTTTCTCTTTCCATTAAAGAGGATTGTTCCATTTTTCTGACTAACTGCCTTGCAGGACTTTTGATTGAAGATTATATCATAACCGTTATCACTTAATTGACTTATGGATAACAAGTTATGCATTAATCCTTCTACTAATAAAACATTAGATATAGAAGGTAGAGTACCGTTACCTATGGTTCCCGAGCCAATGATTTTCCCTTTCTGATTGCCTTCGAAACCTACATACCCTCCAGCTTTAAGTTCCAGACTTTGGAACATATGCTTTCTTCCCGTCATGTGTCGCGAGCATCCAGAGTCCAAGTACCATGATTGGTGTTTCAATCTTGCTGTTAAAGACATCTGCAACGTATAGGATTTTATCCTTAGGTACCCATATTTCTTTGGGTCCTTGTTTGTTAGTGTTTACAAAATTCTGATTGAGTTTTGGTTTCTCAATAGAATTTGAAGAGTAAGATTCACTAGTATATTTTATATAATGTTTGTGTCCATATGTGAAGTGAGAGTTTAAAGGTGCGTATTTTATGATCATATCATCAACTTGTTTAGGTTTATAAGGAGCTTCTCCTCTAGGATTAACATATCCTATGCCTTTTCTCCCATTTCTAATAACTCCATAGATCATTGAAGCCATTTTGCTTCTGTCTATGTTTTTAGCTAGAAATTTTTGAAAATCATAGTCGTAATGTTTTAAAGTGTTATCAGAACTAGTGGGAACTACTGAGTCAGATTTTTTCTGAGATTTTTGAGATTCTGAGGAGTTGAGTTTTGAAATGGTTTCTTTTAACTCAGAGTTTTCTGCTTTCAGTTTTCTGTTCTCTTCAGACTCAGATACCAGACCATGTTTCAGGTTCTTATATTTGAGCTGAAGTTTCTGATAATTTTCAAGAATTTCAGATAGACTATCTTCTAATTGAGATCTAGAAAATTTAGAGAATACCTCTTTAGTTTCTGAGTCAGAATTTGATTCTGATGAGTTGGAGTCATCTGATATGTTGGCCATTAGGGCAATGTTGGCGTGTTCATTTTCTGATTCGGATTCTGCTTCAGAAGATTCCGAGTCATCCCAGGTAGCCATAAGACTTTTCTTTCTTTCCTTGTTAGACTTCTTATTTGGCTTTTCTTTCTGCAACTTAGGACAATCACTTTTGTAGTGTCCAGGTTCCTTGCATTCCTAACACACCACCTCTTTGTTTCTTGACTTTTTGTGTCCAAAAGATGGTTCAGAATGACTGCTTGATCTTCTAGAGTTTCAGAATTTCCTTTGTCTATTTTTCCATAGTTGTTGGACTCTTCTGGAAAGGAGTGATAGTTCATCTTCTTCTGAGGACCCACCAGAGCTTTCTTCTTCTGCCTGAAAAGCTTTAGTTTCATATTTATATTTAGATTTAAGAGCAACAGACTTACCTTTCTTCTGGGGTTCATCTTCTTCTAATTCTATCTCGTGACTTCTTAGAGAGCTGATCAGTTCTTCAAGAGATATTTCGTTGAGGTTCTTGGAGAGCTTTAGTGCTGTGACCATGGGTCTCCACACCTTTGGTAAGCTTCTGATGATCTTCTTGACATGATCTGCTGTTGAGTACCCTTTATTCAGAACTTTTAATCCAGCAACCAGAATTTGAAACCTTGAGAACATTTTCTAAATTGTTTCTTCTTCCATTTTGAAGGCTTCGTACTTCTGGATGAGTGCCAGAGCTTTAGTCTCTTTGACTTGAGTGTTGCCTTCATGCGTCATTCTCAGACAATCAAATATGTGTTTGGCTGATTCTCTGTTTGTGATCTTCTCATATTCTGTGTGAGAGATCGCAATTAGAAGAATCGTTCTGGCCTTGTGATGATTTCTGAAATCTTTCTTTTGTTGATCCGTCATATTTTTCCTTTCAATCTTCTGACCGTCTTTTCCAACAGGATGAGTGTAGCCATCAGTTACCATATCCCAGAGGTCGCCATCATGAGCTAGAAAGAAACTTTCGATTAAATCTTTCCAGTAAACAAAATTTTCACCGTCGAACACTGGTGGTTTGCCACTGATTTTGTCATTGTTGTTCTGAAAGGATTCCGCCATAGTGTTTTTCTTTGAAGGATCTTTTTCTGACACAGTTAAGTGTTATCACCCAGAACCAGGCGCTCTGATGCCAATTGAAGAAACGAAAAACACAAGAAAGAGGGTTTGAATTGGGGTTTTCAAAAATTAAAGCAAAAAGAACACGTTGGTTATCCTGGTTCGTTTGAACTCAAACTACTCCAGTCCACCCGCCAAGGTGATTTCGCCTCTCTCTCTTGAGGACTTAATCCACTAATCAATAAGGATTACACAATCACATAGACAACTGTCTATGTCTTCTTGAGTTTTAACCACAGCTCGGTTATCTCAAGGAATTACAAAGGTAAATGAACAAGTGTGTATAAGGTGCTTCTAATAAGCTATATCACAACTGTGATGTTTACACAACATTTTGATCGAATTGGAAAACTGATGTAACTTGATGAATTGTAAGGAGTATGTGCGCAAGTGTATTTGTCATCTGCAAGGGCTCCTTTAAATAGATAAAAATATTTTGATCCATTGGAGACGTGAGAGCTATATTTGGAGGATGATAAAAAGCCATTGAATGCTCTTTCCAAAAATACAGATTTTGTCTGGCCCAAACCGTTACTTTAAGATTCTCATAAATGTAAAGGATAGCGTATCAGAGTCCATGTTGAAATGTTGAGTTATCATAGTTTTTGGATCAAGGCAGCTTTGGTGCTGAAAGCGTGGCATATTCTTTATCAGAACTTCGCTAGTTTAGATCTTGTAATACTTCTATATCAGAACTTCGCTGGATTAGAACTTCGCTAGTCTAGATCTTGTGATGCTTCTATATCAGAACTCCGCTTGATAGAAATGTTAGCGCAGAATGAGCTTGCTTCCGAATCATAATTTCTGTACTTTAGAACATTCCTACATAACATAAAAACTAAATTAAGGAGCATCAAGTTCTAAATAATATAGTATTTGTTATCATCAAAACTATTTGGAATGTAGAATCAATTCTTGTTCTAACAAAAAGAAGAGAAAATGAGGAAAGAAAGAGGAAACTGAAGACAGAAGACAGAGAAAAAAGAGAGAATTGCATACAGAAGAATGTGATGACCGTCACACCTTCTGTGGCGACCGTAACGGCCAAGAAGTGTGACCCTCGTCACACATTACATGGCAACCGACACAACTTATTTTGCAAATTTAATTTTTACAGCATGGACCACTCAGCAACTGATCCGACGTTTCAACCCAGTCTCAAGTCTCCCACAAATCTCTCAACTCAACCAAGTCACTCTGATTTCATCGACCCAAACATCCATCTCCTAATTTTTCTCTCCCACTAAACCTGCTGAGTACTATAAATTGAAGGCAGTTGGGAATGTGAAAGGACTTTCTTTTTTTTTTCTACAGAAATTCCTTTACGTTTAGAGCTTTTTTATTCTTGTTTTTCGTTCTATTTTCAAGCATCTAAATAGCAATAGTTTCCTACACCGGGGAACTATTGCACTCTAGTTAGATTATTTAGTTTAAGTTGATCTTCATTCGGCGAAGCAAAAATCCTACCGACTTGTGGAGGATTGCTAACTTCAAGATCTATTTAATTTCAGTTCAATTTAATTTCCAGGTTCTTATTCAATTAATAGAATTGCCTTTATCTTCAATAACCATGCATGAATTGATGTTTTACTGCTTCTGCTTTTGTATGTTTGTACTCATTAATATGTTCGACTAATTTTTTTGATTCCGGTATGTAAGGATTATCGACGAAAGGGGTTCGAAAACTTATTGGCATAAAATACTTATAAACTATTTATCTGGTTTTGGTTTCTAAATAATTAATTCAACACTGTTTGTTACGAGAGTAAAAGAAAACAAAGGTTAAAATCAACAAAGCAAGAGTTTGAGGTTTTAACCGGATAGGAGTAACCAAACATTAATTCTAAACACAGCAAGAGCACTTTAAAATTAATTAGACTTTATTAGTTTCCAAAAAGTATTTTTAGATTTTAAATGAGACAGCGAGAGTAAGCATTTTTATTTAAGAATATAATCAGAGTCAATAAACACGAGAGTGTGAGATAAAGGTTTCAAATTAATGTTTTCTACTGATAAATGTTTTAACAATTAAAGTATGCCAATGACTGTTTGAATCCCCGAAGTAGATAGGAATTACATACCGGCGTCCCGTATTTGAATATTTCTCTTAAATTCGAATTTATTTCCCGTTATTTCTCAGATCCTAGAATAATCATTGCCTTAGCTAAACATAGTAACAATCCGATAGCATTAGTTTGATTATCAGTCCTTGTGGGTTTGATATCTTTTAAAACTATGTGATTAGACTGTGCGCTTGCAGTTAGTATACCCGATAGACTCATAAAGTCGCAATCAAGTTTTTGGCGTCGTTGTCGGGGACCCTTACCCACAGAGAGATGGCTTTGACAAAATTTGCTCATGGACCTACCATGCCTGCTTTAGGCATTGGTGATAGCATTGACTATATGTTTAACCAGACTGGGTGGGAAGGATTTGCTAGAAAGAGACATTTAACCTACCATAGGTTAACTTTAGAATTCCCAAGCTCACTGACTTATGATCCTAATCATGGGAGGGCATTTAATAGAGGTTGAATAACCTTTAGGCCTTTTGGCTACACATTCCACTTTAACCACCGTGAGATCGCAGAACTATTGGGTTTTCCAAATGGTCCTTATGTTTTCACCATGGCACAAGAGGATGTGTTTATGGAGAATGAACTTAATTTTTTCTGGAGTAGTATTTCTGGACAATCACACCATGACCTGCATCCTATACACTCCACTAAGATTCATAACCCTGCCATTAGATATTTCCACACGAACTTAGCTTTGACCCTTTTTGGAAAGTCTGAAAATGATACCCTGGTGTCTAGAGACGAGCTTTTCATCATGTTTTGTGTATTTCAGTCTAGACCCGTCAATGGGGCCGCCTTCATGTTTGCCAACCTCTTTAGGATTGCTCAAGCCAATTATGGTCCCATTCTAATCGGTGGCCTCGTTGCCATTATTGCTGAAGCCTTGGAGTTTAGGACACCTCTCTCTCTCACATAAACCCTTTAGGCGATTATCGTCCCCTAAACATCACCTTTTGTTTTAATAGGGGATTGATCAGAAATCTTGGACCAAACCAATTCCAACTCCTGATTAACAACGAGATTGTTCCCCACTTTACCTTACCTAACCATGAGCGTACAAGTGTGCACAACCGCCATAATTGGCTATATGATTTGGATGTACCACTAATTGATGAAAACCTTGATGATCATATCTCTGATGTTGAAACTGACCCTGAAACCCCTCCATACTACCACCATTTTCCAGTTCCAGACCACCCCATCCATGCTGCCAATGCCATTCCTCCTGCCAACATTCATATCACTTTGGAAACTTTTTGTACTGACCTGAATGCTATGAGAGACGAGCTCCGTACTATACTTCTTGATGTTATCGACTTAATGGACACTACTGTTGAGTAGTTTGATCATTTGAATCAAGCCGTGAAGTCTTTGCGACAAAATCATGGCTGATTTTATTTTGTTATTTATCGCATTTTCCTACTCACACTGACGCATTGAAGACATTGCTGTGTTTAAGTGTGTGTGTGTGGGGGGGGGGGGGGGGGAGTATTTTAGTATTTAATTGTTACCTTTTTGCGTTTAGATTAAACTTACTGCTACTTTTTTGCTTTTAGATTTAACTGATATTGTAATTTCAAATTTTAGTATAAAAATTTGCTTCTGGAAGTTTATGTTTATTTCATTATTTTGTTGTTAGTTGCGTTTTCATTTATATCTTCTAAAGCAATGAATGAATTTCCACTTTCAGTTTATTTGTAGCAATGTTCCATCTTTACATTCATTAATGCTCTGTGATACAAATATGTCTGTTGTGTGAAAGTTACATGAGTTAGGCTATTGGAAGTTTTATTTTCATTTTCCTAAGTTTTGAACAATTACGTCCGTAACACCCCTGTGACGCCTGTCACAGGCATCTTTAGTGTGTGGCGATCGTAACGCCATCTGTGACGCCCGTCACAGACTCACATGCACGTTTCTCTTTTATTCAAAACAGAACCTCTTCCTCTTCCTTTTTCTTTTCTTCTTCTTCACCGACCCACTCATCCATTAACTCCATAACCGTCCCACTCACAATCATTTCAATCTTCTCATTTAATTTCATTTATCCCTCCATTTACGACATTTCTCCAACTTCTATTTAAGCACAGGGGACTCATTCCAAAACCCATGAACTCCTCTCTGAGCACCCTAAGCACAAACCCATTTTTCAATTCTTCTTGCATGCAACATGGCTCATGACCAAATGCAAGCACCAAACTTGTCAACCATCACGTTCCGACAAGGAGAAGCTGGTGAGCTTCAAAGGTAAAAATACCTCAAATTTCATCAACGTTCAGTTCAACCCACGAGGTATATGGATATAACCTGTCTGCAAGAACTAGGATTGTTGGAGGGTGTTCAATGGATGCTCTCTAACTCATGGTTGACACATCTCTGCACTTAAAACCATCCAACCTACGAAGCTTTAACCTTGGAGTTTTTAAGCTCTTTCTCTTACAACACACCCTCAGATGCAAATCAATTCCTCACCGGCTCTGCTACATCCAGAATGTTTAACACTGAGTATTCCTTGAGCCAAGATGAGCTAGGCGACATGCTGCAATTTCCACGTGGAGATGATGTTCAGTATCGTGTCCCTCGTGATGCAAATTGGCCAACCGTAGCGTTTGGTGTATGGCGAACTCTAACCGATGAAAACGCTACAAGCTGGGAAGGACTTAATGCTACATACATCCACAATCCAGCCATAAGGTATTATCACCGTGTTTTAGGACACACTATTTTTGGGAGAATTAACAACCACAAGGTAAATTCCAAAGAACTATTCTTCATGCATTGTGTTTTCGCGCCTAAACCGATCAATGTTATCCCATTTCTGCTAGCACACATTCATTCTAGTTGTGCAAGAGGTACTACTCCTTTCTGTTTTGGGGGAATCATTACTTCTATAGCACTTGCTCTGAATTTGGGGTAGAGGCTTACAAACTTACAATCTGTGCCGGCTGTATTTCTGGATATCGACTATTGACGCGCCGTACATTTGATTAAAGCTAGAGAGGATAAAAAGTACAACCTTATGGTTCAGAACAAAGTAGTGAGAAGTGTTGTTTTACCTTTCCATGATCGTATGAATCCACAAAATATGGCAAATTGGCTTTTTGATTTGGATGCCCCTGAGCCTAATGCGGCTGCACCAAAAGGTCAGCTTAATGATGAATATGATGAGATGGAGCAGGCCGCACATGAAGAAGATCAACAACCACCTGCTGCACAATTTGCAAGTTCATCCTCCCGACGCCGTCGAAGAAGTGAACGCGCTCCCACTACTAATGATGACATTCTCGCGGCTATTGTGCAACAGAATGAATTGGATGCCCAGAGAGACTAGAGGTACCAAGCTCAGCATACTGACATGATGAGTCTCATGCGACAGATCCAACAAGATCAGCGCGACCAAGGTGAAAGGATGGATCGAAGGTTGTCAAGCGTCATCGTTGAGATGGGCGCTTTGACTATGCGTGTGGATGGTTTGCAAGAGTACATCTATCATGTGGGTATGCCACATCAGTTTGGACACGAAGGACGTGGAAGAGCACGAGGAAGATCGCGCGGACACGGCCCCCAGTAGTTTATTTTTGTATTTTTGTTTGCTCCTTTCTCTTTTACCTTATCTTGAAACATTGAGGACAATGTTATATTTAGTGTGGGAGAGGAAGCTTTACTGTTTTTATCGCTTTCTAATTAGATTTATGTTATTTCCTTTTATCAACATTAATGTACGGTCAAGTTATTATATGCATGTGTTCTCCGTTATTATTTAATTCCCCCATTTTATTTAGCCATAACAAAAAAAAATTTGTTGGATTCGATGCATAACTTGACATACCCGTAGAGTATATAGGTTGCTTTATAGATAGGCTATGTTAGAAACCTGAGAAAGATTTAACAAAATTGATACCGTCTTGATACCCTAGACCCCTCAAATATGCGGGATCAGTTTGAGTACCTATTATACTGAGACCTTAAGCTTTAGTTCTAAATTAACCCCAAGTAGTTTATATTAGCAGTCAGCACCGTCTTAAGCACAAGCTACGTGGAGAGCCGATGAAAATAAGTGATTGATGCCTAAAAATGGAAAATTTTCATACTTTGACATGGGAAAATAGTGATTGCACCAAATCTAATGGATGCAAGACATACAAAAGGCAAGAGAAACCCGTTGCCAGTTGGTTCAGAGGTGCCTGGTACTGAACTCTGTAGGGCGAGCTACAGTTCGATCCCCCGCAACTTACAATTGGTATATATAAAGGGTTACCACACTTGTGTACCAGACCCCGTGCTTAAAGGATCAAAATCACTAACCGGCTACTCTACTACGTGCGTGCAAAGTCAAAGGGCTTAATGTGATTGCGTTAGAATGAAAACGGGTGAAAGAGAAACGAGAAGCATTAGGTTGAGCTATAGTAGAATTATTTGGACTGGTTTGTATAGGGGGGTTTTATGATCATGTTTCATGTTTTGTGTCATTAATTTATCTTTGGTGTTTAATTTGAGTATCTGTCGTTTTAACAAAATGCCTCACAACCACGTACGATTTGGAGACGTGTCATGTATTTGTGTTTGACCAATGTTTTTTATTTCTATACTGATTATTTGCTTGAGGACAAGCAAAGATTCAAGTGTAGGGGAGTTTGATAATGCAAAATTACATTACATATTTACCTTGATTTACATTAAATTATTTTATCATTTTCGTTATTTACGTTTTATTTTGCAAGTGTTCAAGCCTATTTTCAGGTATTTCATTTCACAAAGCTTGCATGAGAAAAGAAGAGAAAATGAGGAAAGAAAGAGGAAACTGAAGACATAAGACAGAGAAAAAAAAGAGAATTGCACACAGAAAAGTGTGGCGACCGTCACACCTTCTGTGGCGACCGTAACTGCCAAGAAGTGTGACCCTCGTCACACATTACGTGGCGACCGGCACAACTTATTTTGCAAATTTAATTTTTACAGCGTGGACCACTCAGCAACTGATCCCACATTTCAATCCAGTCTCAAGTCTCCCGCAAATCTCTCAACTCAACTAAGTCACTCCGATTTCATCGACCCAAACTTCCATCTCCTAATTTTTCTCTCCCACTAAACCTGTTGAGTACTATAAATTGAAGGCAGTTGGGAATATGAAAAGACCTTCTTTTTTTTTGCTGCAGAAATTCCTTTACGTTCAGAGCTTTTTTATTCTTGTTTTTCGTTCTATTTTCAAGCAACTAAATAGCAATAGTTTCCTACATCGGGGAACTATTGCACTCTAGTTAGATTATTTAGTTTAAGTTAATATTCATTCGGCGAAGCAAAAATCCTACCGACTTGTGGAGGATTGCTAACTTCAAGATCTATTTAATTTCAGTTCAATTTAATTTCCAAGTTCTTATTCAATTAATAGAATTGCCTTTATCTTCAATAACCTTGCATGAATTGATGTTTTACTGCTTCTGCTTTTGTATGTTTGTACTCATTGATATGTCCGGCTAATTTCCTTGATTCCGGTATGTAAGGATTATCGACGAAAGGGGTTCGAAAAATTATTGGCATAAAATACTTATAAATTGTTTATTTGGTTTTGGTTTCTAAATAATTAATTCAACACTGTTTGTTATGAGAGTAAAAGCAAACAAAGGTTAAAATCAACAAAGCAAGACTTTGAGGTTTTAACCGGATAGTAGTAACCAAACATTAATTCTAAACACAGCGAGAGCACTTTAAAATTAATTAGACTTCATTAGTTTCCAAAAAGTATTTTTAGATTTTAAATGAGACAGCGAGAGCAAGCATTTTTATTTAAGAATATAATCAGAGTCAATAAACACGAGAGTGTGAGATAAAGGTTTTCAAATTAATGTTTTCTACTGATAAATTTTTAACAATTAAAGTATGCCAATGACTGTTTGAATCCCCGAAGTAGATAGGAATTACATACCGGCGTCCCGTATTTGAATATTTCTCTTAAATCCGAACTTATTTCCCGTTATTTCTCAGATCTTAGAATAATCATCGCCTTAGCTAAACATAGTAACAATCTGATAGCATTAGTTTGATTATCAGTCCTTATGGGTTCGATATCTTTTAAAACTACGCGATTAGACTGTGTGCTTCCAGATTTAAAACAATCTGTTATAACAGTCCAGAATGTCAAGGCTTCAAGTTGAGGCATCTTCTTCGACATCTTTGTTCTTTGGCAGAATTCTTCAGCTTTTCAGCTTTGGTCTTCATGTTGGAACATCTTCTTTAGCACTGAGTTTTACCAAAATTTTATCCAAAACATTTGAGCTTTCACAAAAGCTTTATAACATTTTTCCATAATTATGAGTTGAACCATTTTCATACAGAGTTCTTGATCCCAAACTCAATAGATTGACTCAAAACATATTTCTTAAACTTAGACCATATACTTTGATTTATGCATGCTTAAAAACATATTTAAAATTTGAAATTATGTTCCTAAGGGGACAGATGTCGAACTCAATGGTATGACAATAGGTTCGACAAGTTACACTAGAAACACTAAGCTAGCATATAATAGATGATGAAGCAGAAAAACAATAAAGAACATAACCAATTATTTACCCAGTTTGGTGAAATTACACCTACGACTGGGGGGTCGAGTCCACAACCCAAGAAAAGAAATTCACTATTAATAGTTAAGTACAATTAGACTTACAAGCAACAACAAATCCTATGATGTTCAATGCCTCTTCCTAATAATACCCAATGACTTTCTATTTAGAGTTTCCCTCTAAATATGAGCACATACTCACTTTCTTCTCTGCCATAATCCCAGTGACAAATAAAAATAACCATTAAACTCTGGCGATCAACTTCAATATTCACAAGATAAAGAATGTTGAAAATTACAACTCAACTAGACAAACCTTCTATGCCAAGTTACTGAAACATAGAGGTGAACATAAACAATGTTGATTATCAACTAGATAACCCATCTATACCAAGTTACTGAAACATATAGGTGTACATAAAGATCTTACACTAATCCTATTAGGGAATTAGCATGGATACACATCACAAAACCTAACACTCTAAGATCTTTAATGGGAGTGTTTGCTTTTCAATGTATGTTTGAGCTCCTTATATAGCAATGTAACTCATGGCTTTTATCCTTGGATAATATATTTGAATTCGTCCAGAATTAATGCAGAATATGTTAGATATTTGATTTTCTCCTTGAATATCTCCAACAAGATATGATTTGTCTTTAATTAAAATTAAAATTAAAATCTTAATTTAAATCCGAATTAAGCTTCATCCAGCTGTCAAAAAAATTACCTAATCATATTGTTAAATCAATAATAATAAAATCTTTAACAAATCTTCTGCATAATACACTCCAAAATGAAGCATTATGGCGCCTGTTGCATAAGGCCTAGATGTCGTGCCAACATGTAAGAGCATCATGCCCAACATGTGTCCTTTCCACAGCTTCATACATCTTTAACTAGCTAGACCAATCTTGAACACTTGGACACTTCTCCAAGTTATTGTTTTTCTAAAATGCATCCAATCCAAAGGGTCAATCTAATAGGAACAACAAAAATAAACCCAGAAATGCGCAAATGATGAGGAGACTCAATAACAAAAATAAACAAATGCTTAAAAGAAAAGAAATCAAAACAATAACCCTTGAGGTATCAGAGGTTTGCAATGTAACTTCAAAGATTTATGAAAACATGCTTAAAACACCATGATATTCAACCCTAGCAATGGAGCAGGATAGTACAGGTTGGTGTTTAAAGAACAAAGAGAATAAGTCATCACTAAGAAACACACAATAACTGAAGTAGATCTTCTTTTATTTAGGCAGCTTCCACAAGCTGAATTTGTGTAAGAAATCAAATATGAAATGGATGATAGATACATCCATATATCTCTTGTCCATTTTTGTTATCAAATTATTATTTTGGCAAAACTTGGAGAGAGGATGATGAAAACGAAATACCCATAATTGTTGCTGGCATGCTTCCAGATAAAATCTTGTTGATGATGTACAGGCAATGTTTCAAATCCCCAAACACTGGAGAAATAAGGAGTTAGTCCCTAGTTAACCACTTTGAGCCTAGAAGTAGGAGTTTCCTTCGGATTACTAAACCCTTACGCTTAACCTGGGGCATGGGTAGTGTTTAGTTAATTTGACTACACATTTGATTTCAAGATGATACATCACGTCTGTGGATCAGTTATATGTTATTCTTCGCACACCTCCTGAAGTGTCGAAGGAACTGTACAAAACTTAGAAGTTATGACGGTTGTTCTTCAATGATCAATGACTTGACAGTCATAAGCCTTCCCAAAAAATTAAAAAAAAAAAAAGAAATGCCCGTTATGTCAAACACTCAAAAAAGGCGACTTAGGTAAAAATTAGGGAAATCCCGGTGGATTTGAAAAACAAAATCAGTCGAGGAAAAAGTTAGGGATTAAAAAAATATCAAAATCAAAAGAGGTCCTCAAATCCTCGACAACGACAAACAAGATTCAGTGACCACCATATAAAAAAACAAAATAAAAGGGTCACTGACATTCATGACAGAACAAAATAAGGTGACTGCCATTTCAAGCGAATCTTGAATACTCATCTTCACAGATTTACCGTCGTATTCTCTTTGAAGATGAATGTGTGTCAATATAACTGAACGTAGGACTAGAGAACATCACGAAGAATGGGTGGGCACAAATCAAATTTGAGCCTTATATATTTTATTTCTATAATCGTGAAACAGATCACGTTACAACCCTTAAAAGACCTAATTGAGGCAGGGTTTATTTTGAAAGCATACTACGGCAAGGTTGCGTAAACCGACTCCTAGAGATTTACTAATCTTCTTCTTGTTGTATCTTTCACACACTAGCTAAATCAGCACTGCGTTTGGACTGATGGTTCATTCTTCACAAATTATCACATCATCCCAATAAATGATTTTTTCAAGACTTGCGTAAACATCACATTAAAATTACCATTTATGAATAAACAATTTTAATTGCAAGTCAGTACTTTTGATTAAGGGTGAATCCCTCAAGTACTCAGTCAACATAAGTTAAGTCGCTTCAGCGCTCATTCTGGGGAAAGCTACGTCAAGGGTACTTCGAAGCCAAATACTCCAAGAGTCACTCAATCAAGGACGAATCCTTTCATTACTCAAAATTCTGGGGCAAATCATCTCGAGTTCATATCATGGTACAACTTTTTCCAAATTCCTTTCAAGGAACAATCCTTTCATGACTTGAAGTTCTGGGGCAAGCCATCTCGAGATCATCTCATGGTACAATTACTTCCGATTTTCATTCAAGAAAAATTCTTCAAAGACCCAGAATGGGGCAGGATAAGTCACAGAGGGGCAAGACCTCTCCATGCTTTCAAGCAATTCAAGAAAACTTTGTCGACAAACTTTGAGTTTAAGACGAGTGTCATAGAATCATGCTATCACCCTACCAAATAACCTTTTGCCATCTAACAGACAAGAAGCCTTGTTGCAAAGGAACCATTTCCTTCAATTACCCTCTGCTGTGGCATTTTGGAAACCTTCACATGCATTAGTCATGACACTCTGCTCATGCATAAAGCCATGCACATCATGTCATTCATTGGGCCTAACCCCATAACATGAATTTGACATCTCAAATCCTATAACATAAGATTTGACACTAGAGTCCAACATTGCTTCGCAATTAAAAGTCCAAGTTCCCTTCTGGCAACCCTTTTAAAAGTCCAAGTTCCTGTTTCGCAAACCGTCCAAAAGTCCAAGTTCCCGTCTGGAAAACCTTTTAAAAGTCCATGTTCCCATTTGGAAAACGGTCCAAAAGTCCAAGTTCTCGTCTAACAAACCTTTTAAAAGTCCAAGTTCACGTCCAGCAAACAGTCCAAAAGTCCAAGTTCCCGTCTGAAAAACCTTTTAAAAGTCCAAGTTCCCGTCTGGCAAACCGTCCAAAAGTCCAAATTCCCGTCTGGAAAACCATTTAAAAGTCCAAGTTCCAGTATGGAAAATACTTTTTCTCACCAGTTCTTGTTTGATAATCTACCCTTCCAATCAAGTTCTCGTCTGTAAGTTCACCCTTAAAGTCCAACCTCATTTGACACACTTCAAAAGTCCAACATTGTTTGGCACCTCTCAAAAGTCCGATTTATATTGACAACCAGCGTAAAAACAAAAGTCCAATTTGTCGGCAATCACAATAAATACCCAAAGTCCAATATTTATTAGTAACAACCATAAAAAACAAAAGTCCACCTCGTTGGCATCATCTTCCATAATCCAATCCCCAATGATATCCAAAAGGGTCACACCCTCAAAGGGAGACCTATTATGAGCATACTCCATCATTTGCATTGTCACATGCATGACATGCATAACATTCTTTCCCAAAACACGATTGTCGTCAAACACAGTCATTGCACTCACCAATGTAACAAAATCATTTGTATTCATACACGCATCAAATCCCCAAAAATTGCATCCTTATATACATCTCTATGCATCATGCAATGCATGGAACTTCCACCTAAAATGGAACATCATATCAAACATAGCATAACAGGATCCATGATCAATCAACAAACCTCAACCAGTCCTTTTTCAAAGGCGGCAGTATTTCTCTGAAAAGAGTCAATACCCCGCATGCGCTCATGGAATTTCTATTCCCCAGCAAGTCATTCTTTAACTCTATGGTTGATAATGATTTTCCCCAACATATTCACTTTTGTTGCTCCCCAAGCAGAGGTTACCCTAAAAAGTCTCCTATGAGCTTTTCCACTGCAGAGCTTTGCCAATAAACTTGTTCTTCCTTTATTTCATTGCATTTTCATTACTTTCTCTTTCTACATTTCATCTCTGCATTTCATGTCCACCTTTTAGGACATAATTTGGGGTCTTTCCGCATTTAATTATCTTCCACCAGGAATGTACGAAGACAGTTGTCATTCAGACCTTATGGTTCAAGTTAATTAAATATGAGCATCTATCATACCCCAATTTTGTTCGGAAATTGTAATTTTAGCATATCATATCTTTCACCATAAATAATGTCTAAAATGTCAGCCAGGATGAACTCTCGAATATACAAACATATCAGTTGAACTGAATTTTAACTTTGCGTAAAATCAGTAGACGAAAAATTTCAAAATCGAGCTTGCAGATGTCTGTTATATTAATCTACGTTTCGCGTAGTTTAACCTAACGTGCTCATTTTAATTTTTTGACTACTTTCTGTCGCATTTTAATCCGCCTGAGCCTTTTAACCAGTCTAAACTCATTTCAAAATCTGATCAAACGCTGTATTTTTCCAATATGTTTATTTCGCGCTGATCATTTTGGAGCATTCATTTTATTTTTTTGAGCACTTTGGTGCCCGATTTTTTATTAATTTTTTTAATTATTTAATTATTATTTTTAGTTAAATAATCATTTAATCTATTTAGATTTAATTAGGTTTTTAACTTAAATTTATTTTAATTAATTAATTTTATTTTTAATTTAATACTTTCCTTTTTTATATAAAAAACACAAAAATATTTGTTTTTATTTCGTTTTAGTATTCTTGTCTTGCCTCATTTAGGAAAAAACACAAAACATTTGTTTTTATTTCGTTTTAGTATTCTTGTCTTTTTTGTCTCATTTAGGAAAAAACACAAACATTTGTTTTTATTTCGTTTGAGTATTCTTGTCTTTCTTGCCTCATTTAGGAAAAAAACAAAAACATTTCTTAAATTATTTTTAATACCTTGTCTTTTTCTTACTTCATATAGAGAACCTAGAAGTACTATATATACAGGACAAGAGACCAAGACTCAAAAAAGAAAAAAAGAGAGAAAACACCAGATGAGACATCTTGCATAAAAAAACGTAAGCAGACTTACCCAGCTTCAACTCAAATCAGGAACAATACTAAGTAGCCACCATTGGTAATCTCATTCTTATCCTTTCCTTATTTTATTTTCAATTATATAGTCTATTTTTTACTTTATTTGTTTTCATTGTTTGTTATACTAATGTAAATTTTTTATTTTAATTTAGTTAGACTCTTATCTTGAAGTATTCTATATTTCAAATAGTTTTTAGTATTTTGGTAGAATATGCGTGCACTTTATTTTCCATATTGATATAAAATGTGCATCTTGTTAGATTAACATGTTTTTGTCATTATAAATAAGTTTTATAATATGTAAATATAATTTTGTGTTGTTGTTGGTTGTTCTATTTCATTGCATTTTAAATTGGATTTCTAATTTATGGATTTGCCAATTCCATGTCGTTATGCCACCAAAATTTCATATATTAATTCGGTATTTTCGCCGTGTTTCGGCCCTTACGTACGAAACTTCGATTACATGGTCGTTATGTACAAACCGGCTTTGAACACATTGTGTGTTAATTTGCATTGATCATTGTTCATCCGTTATTTCAATTTTGTTATATTAATTAATAAATTAAATTTATGTGTAATTAGTTAATTTTGTTTAATTAATTTTAATTAACTTGATTATTTGATTTAATCGAATAATTTTTATAATTAATTTTTATTACCCTTATTTAATTGATTTAATCAAACTTTAATTGATTAATTTTGTTAATTAAAAACCATTCTCACCATCGATTCACAATCATATCAAACCATTTTCAAAAAGATCAAACAATTCTCGATTCAATGTCGATCTCATTTTAACTCCCTTGTAAGTCGATTGCTTCATGCATCACCATCAACCTCTCAAATCTCGATCAACATCAAGTTTTTTTCTATTTCACTTTAATAGTAACGACGGTTTAAACCGCCTCAATTTTACTATTTTCCAAATAAATATTAACAAATTGTGGAAGCTATAACAGTCACAATTTTCACAATTTTTTAGAAAAGAAATAGATCATATACTTTTTAAACAACTAAAATATTATGGCTATAAGATTCCTCTAATGTCAGCTTGTGCTAGTGACAAATAATTTATACATAATCATACACACAGTAAATTTCAATACAACAATGTAGTAGAAATGTAACCACGCTTAGGTGTTCTGACAGAATAACGGTGATGAAATTAACATAAACAGCTCCTCAAATTGAAACATAAATTCAATCCCTTTTGCTTATAAAAAAAAAAAAAAAAAAAGTGACCATGTAAGGGAATACCCATCTGATTATCACTTAACAAAAATTTGTTTGTTTTTGTTTATAGGTTAACAAGAAGTTTCATCTTAACTACAAATCGCAGATGCTATATTTTTTGTAAAAGGAGCAAAATTTTATAACTCTTTACATGGTGCCTGTAAAGCTATGCAAAGAGGAAGCGAATGCAGTTGAAGTCGCATCTAATATTTTATGGCCTACACGCCTTGATCACTTGAGTGAGAAAGGTCTCAATGTTCTTGCAAAGAAAAAATTTCTTCAGGTGAAAAGTACTCCTCTAAAAACATGTACTCATTATTTTTCTAGTAAGCAACATAAGGTTTCATTTAATAGTAATGGTTCTCATAGGAGGCCAAATGTTTTATAGTTCACACTAATGTTTTAATGATAGATGGTCAATATTTAGATGGTGCATCATATTATCTTACTTTTATTGACGACCACTCTAGAAAAGTGTGGGCTTTTGTTTTGAAATCTAAAGACCAAGTACTCGGTGTTTTCAAGCACTTTCATGCAATTTTTGAAAGAAAGAAAGAAAGGAAGTTGAAATGTGTCAGAACTGATAATGGTGGTGAATATAGAGTTCCATTTGAAAAGTAATATAAAGAGCATGAAATCAGGCTTGGGAAGACTGTTTTAAAGACGCCTCAACAAAATGGAGCTGAAAAGAGAATGAATCATACGATTAATGATAGAATCGGGTGTATTCTCTATCATGCAAAGTTATCAAAATCTTTATGGGGGAAGCATTAACAACTACAGTGGATTTGATCAACCTTTCTCCATATGTTCCACTTGATGGTGATGTTCCAAAGAGAGTATGGACAGGAAAATATGTCTCTTATGGATACTTGAAAGTGTTTAGTTGCAGGGATTTTGTTCACATCCCAAGATATGAGAGATCTAAGATTGACAAAAGGTCTAAACAATGTGTCTTTGTAGGTTATGGTCATGAAGAGTTTGATTATAGATTGTAGGCTATAGTTGACAAGAAAATTATCAGAAGTCGTGATGTGATATTTCTTGAAGACGAAAATATTGAAGATTTTGATAAAATAGAGAAGCCAAGATCAGACGGTAGAAGTTACATTGATGTTGTGCCTAAACCTCCTAGTAGAATTTTTGTTTATCAGGGAGATATACATGTAGATGATGAGAACGTAACCATTGAACAAGAACTTTATAGCAATAAGTAAGTTGAAGAGGCTCCATTTGAGCCATCTGTTGAACAAGAGCTGATAAGATCTACTAGAGAGCATCAAGTTTCTCATAGATATCCTCCACACAAATATGTGATAATCACTGATAGTGGAGATCTAGAATACTACCAATAGGAATTTTCAAGTGTTGATAAAGAAAAGTGGTTGAAGGTCGTGCAATAAGAGATAAGTTCCTTGTATGAGAATCACACATTTGAGTTGGTGATATTGTCTAGTGGTAGAAGAGCACTCAAGAATAAATGGGTATACAAGATAAAGTCTGAAAAGAATAAATCTCAACCAAGATACAAAGAAACATTTGTTGTGAAAGATTTTAATCACAAAAAAAGCAATAAATTTGAAAAAAAAATTCTCACTTGTGGTGAAGATAACATCTAAACGACTTGTGTTGAGATTAGAAGCTTGCTTGAATCTAGAGGTTGAACAACTTGATGTGAAGACTGCTTTCCTTCATGGTGGTTTGGAGGAAGAGATTATATGGATCAACCCGAGGGATTCAAATTTAAAGGTAAATAAGAGCTTTTTTGTAGATTAAAGAAAAGTTTGTATGACCTCAAGCACGCTCTGCGGCAATGGTATAAAAAGTTTGACTCTTTTATGGAAAGAAATGGTTATGGTAAAACTATTGTTGATCATTGTTTGTTTGTGAAGAAATTCTCTGATGATGATTATATTATTCTCTTGTTATATGTTGATGACATGTTGATTGTTTGTCATGATCATAAGAAAATTCAAAGCTTAAAAAAATAGTTAAGCAAGTCCTTTGCAATGAAGGATTTCGGTCCTACACAACAAATCCTTTGGATGAGAATTTCTCGTGATAGAAAGAAATGTAAATTATGGTTGTCTTAATATAATTACATTGAGAAGGTGTTAGAGAGATTTAACATGAGAAATTCAAAACCCGTGAGTAATATACTTGCTACTCATTTTAAATTAAATTTGGAGAAATGTCCTATAAGTGAAGATGACAAAGAAGATATGAAGAATGTTCCTTATGCATCTATAGTTGGTAGTTTAATGTATGATATGGTATGCACAAGACCTGATATTGCTCATGTTGTTGGTGTTGTTAATTGACTTCTCTCTAATCCTGGTAAACATCATTTGCAAGTAGTGAAGTGGATTCTCGGATATCTTAGAGGTACTTCCAGAGTGTTCCTATACTTTGGGAGCGATGATCGTGTGTTACATGGCTACACATATGCAGATATGTATAGTGATATTGATTCCAGAAAACACTACAAGAAAATGGTCATTTTGCGACACTTAAGTTGCGACAGTTGGAATCTAACTGTCGCAATGTGTCATTTTATGGAATTTTGCGACAGTTCACACGACAGTTTTATCAACTGTCGCAATCATTTGGTTGGTTTTTAGGCTACCAAGTAGTTAAATTTATATAACCATGCAAAATTACATTTGCCTTCTATTTAAATTTCTTTTTTTTAAATAATTACTAATTTTTTACAACTTGATATTTGCCCCAAAACTTTTAATATATTATAAATATTTTAATATTGTATATTTCATATTAAACAAACATCAAATAATTTCTTATTTTAATAACAATTATAATTTAATTTTTAAATTATTGAATCTTTATATAATAAACTTAAATAAACATAAAAACTATTATAACTAATGATTAAATTTTTTAGTTATAAAACTAAAGTTGTTCAAAAAAAGTGTTATTAATCATCATAAACTATTTTATAACTTCAAGCCTAACATTGTGAATTTAAAAATAATATATAATTATATAATTATGTATCATGATCAAAAAAACTTTTTTGCAAGAAGAAATTTATAAAAAATATATGTATGATATTCGCAAATGTTTTCGTATCATCACGACGGTTCCTATCATCGACTTCAGCTGTCACGTATGGTTCCTTACATAGTTTCGGCTTTTGCTTCTCAATTTTTCACTACCATTTCGTCAAATCTGAATACCCTTGAATCTTTCATTTCGATTGCGCTCGTTTTTCATTTTCCCTCTAAATCTTAAAACCTTCATATAGGTAAGAACCTCCAATTCCTCAAATCATATCAAACCCTTAATACTCTCTCTAATCAACTTCGCCAATACATATGGGTATCGATTTTCATAAAACACTTCTAATTTAGGGTTTTTGGCATTGTTCTTTCGGATCTGTCTTTCTCCATTAACACTGGATCTCTCGCAAATAAAAATAATTAGGATTTTGATGTCAAGGTATGGTCCTCTATGTTAATTTTAATTTTAATTTGAATTTTGTCTGAGTATTGGATTAGAGATGATGATTTTGAGTTTATTAGGCTTTTCTTACTTTTGGATTGTCAAAATTTTAGGATTCTGAACTTCATTTTCAATATATAGACCACATGTAGATTGTGATACGACTTTCTTATCTTATTGGGAGATATTTGGAGAAGAAAATTGTGTTCATATTTTGTTTTAAGCCAAAGATGATAAAACCTATATTTTGATTCAGTTCATGATCCTTAAAAAACATGAAATAGATGTTGCAGCTCACTTGAAATGAGAGAATATAACATAAGAATATAACATGTAACCAAAATGGAGAATCTTCTGCTTCCAATCTTCAAGTTTATGTATATGTCAATAATTGCCTGAATGAGTAAATCTAATTACTATAATTCTGCAGTTCTGCACAGTTACCCTTAATTACAATGTCTTAGTTTTCTTGCTGCTATATTTTGATATATAACTTATTTTGAGTGTAGGTAACGGCGGAAATCCAGGCCTATCACAAATCATGTTTCAAGTGTTCACACGGTGGTTGTCCTATAACTCCATCAAAACACTAAGATAATATAAAGATATTATAACATAAACTCATATTCTTACACGTATTCAGCTCATCCTTATGTGATATCATATAATATTTCTTACTGGCTCACACGTTTTTTAGCCCGCACCCCTGATTTCCTTATGCTTCTTTTGATGCAGGAAAGGTGATTATTTCTGGGTATCTTGCTGAGTTCAAGACTGACCAAGAAAGAAAACTGACTTGGTTAGAGCAGTAATCGTTTAACTAGAAGACATAAGTTTCTATAACAAGCTGCATGAGCTTAACATCTCAGCAATTCACAAAGCTAACAGTATTTCCCTAACAATGTAAAATCTTTTTATGTTAAAAATGCAGGTAGAGATTATATATGATGTGATTCGAGAATGGCCTCAATATGTGAACATGCCTCTTTCCATTGCTAAGGTGTGTTCATCATATATTCATTAGTTGATTACTTTTGTACTTACTAATGAAATACCACTGGGGGACATATTTGGCCTAGTGGGGTTATTATAATGCTATCAATATTTATATGCAATGCAATTCTGAGTTTCACATTTATAGTTTCATGCGGCATAGTTCATTTTCTTAATATACCATTGAGTTGAAACGTCATTTCTTATGAAGCTATATTCCCCAGTTGAACTAAGATTAGTTGAATTTGCCACATGTTTCCATTCACATATAAGAGCTAGGAGATATCAAGAAGAGTGCTCATTAACCGGTAATGTGCTTTGAATGGACTAGATATGAGAATGAGTTTTCTGTCTCTAATATGTACAGACCAGATGAGGGGAAGAGTTTCCTGTCTCTTCTCTTATCTGTTCAGCTTATTATTATTACTTGTCTCTTGTAAATAGTTAGATTTTTGTGCAAAATTTTTACATATTTATATTTTCCACGATTATTCCTCTTGAATTTCATACTTTTAATGTTGTTCGTTTTCCATGATATAATATTTATATTATTGTTATTCGTTGATAATTTTGATTTCAATGACAATTAATGTTATGTTAAATTAATCTAGCTTGATTTTTAGGGTTGGATTCTTAACACGGTGTAGATGAGTTTGGCGGGTACAGAAAGCTCGAAAGAGGGTGCAGTGCATCCGGAGCCACCTGATCCTGATGTTCTTGAGATTGATCCTACTTGTCGTTACATCAAGGTAATGCAATTGGATATGATTTAATTTGTTTTTTTTAATTTAGGGTAAAATATATAAACTTAAATTATAGTTACAATGCACTAAGCTGATTCTTCTTTTTTTTTTCTTTCATTTGTAACAGTATAAAGAAGTGATTGGAAAAGGAGCCTTCAAAACTTTGTAATTTTTTGTTTTGAATTTCTATGCATATATGTTTCTTTTACTCTTTTGGATTGTTGTTGAAAGTAGTGTTTTTTTTGTGTCGAACTGGATTTGTTTACAATATAATACAATGCAATTTGTTGCTAATTAAGATTAAGAGTAATTTTATTATTGGAGTTGATTTTGTTTCAAAGTGTAAATGTTTTACGTAATTTCTGATAAATCAGTTACAGAGCATTTGATGAGGTCAATGGGATTGAAGTTGCATGGGGTCAAGTTCAGATTGACAAGGTGTTGCAGTCACCGGGTGATTTAGATAGGCTATACTCAGAAGTGCGTCTCTTGAAATCGCTACGACACAGTAACACAGTAAGGTTCTACAATTCTTGGATTGGTGACAAGCGCAAGACTGTTAATATGATTACTGAGCTGCTTATGTCGGGGAGCCTTAAACAGTAAGTCTAAAATCCCTTTCATACGTGTCTTTAATCGCTTTGTGTCTTTATTTATTGCGAGATCAACCATTCTTTTAGTGAATGCGGTGCATGATTTAGGTATCGTAAAAAAAACAAGAAAGTTGTCTTGAAGGCTGTCAAAGAATGGGCAAGACTGATTCTGATGGGTTTAAACTACCTCCACAGTCACAATCCACCAATTATACACAGATACTTGAAATTTGATAATATATTTATCAATGGTCACCAAGGAGAAGTTAAAATTGGTGATTTGGGGGATGGCGACTCTCTTGACTCAGGCTAATGCTAAGAGTGTTATCGGTATATTTTACACTTTCCCTACACTTTTTTTCTGCTAATACTTGTTAATCCATTGTGTAGTAAAACATATATAGTTTTATATTATTTTTACCATCATTCATAATAATATCATTCTGCAGGGTATAAAGCATATTGCTCTTTCAAGAGTGATAGATCCCGAGATAAAAACATTTATTGAAAAATGCCTTGTTCCGGCCTCCCAAAGATTGTCAGCAAAGGAGCTTCTGATGGACCCCTTTGTTCAAGTGAATGGTTCGACAAAGAACATTTCTTTTCCATTGCCTGATATTGTTCTTCTCGTATTACTGTAATGATTTGATATATTTCTATATTGTTTATATCTGTAAAGTGAGAAATAATGATAATGTTATCATATTTATGGAACAAATTATTATGTTTTTGTTCTTATGTTATTCTCATTAGTTTCTCTTCTATTCATGTTCCTATTCTCTTTATTGAAGCCTTGTAACTTTAAATGGTGTTTAGGGTGCATTTGACTTGGCTGTACAGTTTGCTCGGTCGCAATCAAGTACAACAAAATTTTTGTCGATGCTTTTTGGAACAGTCGAAAGTAAGATGACAGTGCTATAGTGGTTTATAGAGGGTTTTTGGCTTTCTTCCATCTGCAATCGACAATATTGATTACTTCTACTACATGCCATAGTTAAGTGTTGTAATAGAAATTCTGCATTTCATGCATTTGCAGGCAATCGTTCACTACACATCTATTGCAGCTAATGACATCTTGGGCTCTTGTTTGTGATGTTTAGTACTTGGAGCCGCAAAATTTGAAGCCAGGAGAGACAGCCAGCGAGTTTGCTGAAAGGTAAATAATCTTGACCCCAAATTTTTAAAGAGAGGTTTATGTAAGCCTTTCTCTAACTGTTGAAATTGTGTATTTTATTTTAATTGTGCAGGGTGAGAGACATAATCTCACATCGTGCTGGCCTTAAAATGGTTCCTTGGGATGGATATCTCAAGTATTCTCGTCCTAGCCCAAAGCATAGAGAAAGAAAGTAAGTTCAAGTTCATAACTTTTCTAGATGTCCACTGCACCATAATTTATTGCCTGCGACATAAATGTTATCATTTTTATGTTTTTTCGGTCACATCGTTTGCAAGAACAAGCCTATTTGTTAGTTGTATCAAATGTATTAATTGAACCTTTTTGTTTATGTCAAAATATAGTGTAATGTTTATGTTGCAATATGAAACTAATGTTGTTTCTGTTTGTTAGAAATTTACATTCTACTGTCATGTGTGTCAAGATTCTTTGTTTATTCTTGTGTGTAATGTTTTTGAGTATATTGGCTATCATTCATTTGCAGGCAATAGAATTTTGCTGAGTCGGTGCTGCGGCGCTTGGAAGAAAAATGACTTCTACCTTTTATATATTTTTCTTATTTATGCCATCCTCCAACCATCTTGTCTTTCTTTTCTTTTTATTTTAATGTCACTATTTATGTTTAAGTTCATCTATTAATTTTAATGTCACTATATATATATATATGTTTAGTTGAATGAAAAATATGTGATTTTTTGTCCCAGTCTTTTCATATTTCTACAATTATTTTTTTTTTAATTTTAAAAATAAATTACCTGCGGATTTACCTGTGGAAATGATATTTCCTACGAATTTACCTGCAGATCTACCTTTGGAATAGAAATTTGCGATGGTTTGAACTGTCGTAATCAACAAAAAAAATAAAAATCAAATGGAAATTTACGACGGTTAATAACCGTCGTAATATGCAGATTACGTCAGTTCCCTACCCGTCGCGAAAGATAACGACGCGAAACGGCCTCGCGACACATGTTTCTGCGATAGTGCTACAACCGTCGTGCATTGCAAATTACGGCGGTTTTAACCGTCATAACCTGCCAAAAAAACCGTCGCAATCTGCCAATTTTCTTGTAGTGAAATCTACTTTTGGATACATGATGACTTTTGCAGGGGGCAATTTCTTGGCAATCAAGGTTATAAAAAGTGTGTTGCTTTATTTACTATTGTGGCTGAGTATATTGCAGCAACTGAAATGTCTAAAGAACTTTTTTGGATGAAGAAATTCCTACGAGAATTAGTGTCATACCCCAAATTTTGACCACCAAGATTTCCCATCATTTTGCAAATCATTACCACAATATAGATACACCATCATACCTCATCAATCTCCTCAAGGATTGTCGAGCATCCACTACAATCAAGAATTAGGGTTTTAAGCCCTAATAGAGCCCTTAGATAAAAGATCAATCAAGAAATGACATGATTTTCAACTTTTCTAAACCTCTTAAACACCCACAAAGGATCAAGAGGACTCCCACATCAAGAATCAAGCACAAGGTTGCAACATTCGAAGTGGATCAAGCCTCAAGATTGCCAGTGTCACCAAATTAGGGTTTTGTCGACTAAGGCCTCTAGATGAAAATTTTCTTCTGGGAATGAGTCAATGCTTCAAAATACAACCCAAGATGCTCCAAGGGACCTCATGGACCCAATCATCAAGTCAATTTAGCCTCAGGGGATGCATTCATAAAAAATCAGGAATTAGGGTTTCTTGACCTAATTCACCCTTAAGTTGACTTTTGGAGCAAAACATGAGCCAAGACCTCAAGACATGATTTGAGGGCCTCAAATACACCACATTGACCCATTTACAAACAATGGATTGATCCAAGAAGCTTGATTCACAAGTTTCATTTTCATCTGGACCACAATTAGGGTTTTGAAGAAAAAGTCAACCGTGCCTTTGACTTTTGACCAAGACATGCTCCCAAACCTTGGGACATGATCCAAGACACCCTAAAACACCTATGGAATCCATCCATTAGGTTTGAATTGGGTCAAGAACTTGATTGCACAAAGAATCACACAGTTTGGATTTCATCTGACAAAAAGTCAACTGTGCATAAAATCAAGTTTGACTTTTTGGAATTTTTCACAAATATGGTTCCCCTAAGTCAAAAACAATGTTAATGTATAATATTGATCATCATCAATCAATAAAAATCAAGAAAAGTGAGGTTTCTTGCAAAAGGGGCAATCTTAAAAAACTTAAATTTTTCTAAGTTATGGAACAAAAATGGTTTTTACCCAACTTTGCAAGGTCATAACTCCTAACCACAAGGCCTTTTTCTCCCATTCAAAGCTCAAATGAAAGTCCATCTGACATACTTCAAATATGTCAACTACAAGAGATTTCAAATCCTCATGGATTTTGAGTTATGGATTGATCAAAATCACAAAAAGTGAAAATGGCCACTTTCTCCAACACTTAGTGAAATTTTCAATAAGTCAGAATTTGTTTTACTTTTTTAAAAATGTAGAGGCATTTTTCACTTTGATCCAAGCGGAACCAAGACCAACTTTGAACATCAAAGTTAAAGTATGCCATGAGGGCTTTCCAACAAGTACCAGATCATCTCCAAATTCAATTTGAGTAGGGAGTTCCAACCCTTGGAACATGGCATCAAGGACTGATTTTGTTTAAGGCAGATTATAGGTCATTTGCTCAATTTGGCCAAATCAGATAATTACAAGCCTTGTCATCCATTTGGACACCTCAAAGGATAAAATCAAAGAGGAGTGATCTGATCGACAAGCCTCCCAAGTCCAAGGAACTACATGTAGCCATAAATGCCCTAAAAAGGCTAAAAAGCTCAAAGACTCCAATTTTGTTTCAAAGCATTCAATGGATATATTAAGGTGGCATGGACTGAAGCAGACCTAACTAAATGAGTCAAGATTCAGCTCTGAACCAAAGGACTATAGACATGTGCCCTAACCTCAAGTCAATGGCTAGAGGAGACTAAATATGCCTTTTGATCAACATTAGCCAAAGGACTGTCCAACCTGCCTTTCACTATTCCTTGCAAAACAAACTTGCTCTACTATAAATAGAGCTCATTTGTGATCAGTTTGAGTACCCCCAAAGCACTACAACACTTGCTTTCCTTAAAATCTCTCTCATTATGCAGAAATGCCTTCTTTTGCAAGTCATCACTGAGTTTTTGAGTTAGAGAGCAATTCCACCACAACTCATGATCCAAACAGATCCAATGTATCATATATAAGTTGTTCAAACACTCATCCTTGATTTGAAACACCAAAATCAGAAAGTCAACCTCCAAAACCTCAAATTTTGATTTTTTGCATTTTTCAAGCCATGTCTTGATTCAGTCACTTTCAAAACCAAAAAAAGCCTCAAACACACTCCAAATATCATCCTCAAACTGTCCCAATTGGTTTCCCTCATCTGGAACATCATTTGAGTGAGTTACCATTTTGGTCACTTTTGCAAGAAAGAGCCAATTCTTGTTCTTGAGGATTCCAGCTGGTTTTGATCATCCTAAAAGCTTCTAAGGGATCAATCAAGAGTGTCTAAAGCATTGGATTACTTCTGGCACAAGGATCTTGATAGATAGCACAAGGAGCTTCAAGAGTTAAGTGCATCACAACTTGAACTCTCTAAATCATGCATTGCTTTGATGTCCATTGATTATGGACATCTCATACATATCATATATGTTGTGTTTGAACCAATTTGCCATGCTATTGTTGCCTGTATAATGAGATAGCATAGAACATGCAAATCTAGGCCTATTTTGAAACCACTCTCGGGTTTTAAAATAGGGACATTTTCAGAAAAAACTAGAAGCACCATTGGATTCCTCATGAAATTCTAGGCAGGATGCACCTAAATTTTGTCCAAATCCATGGAGAATTAAGGAAGTTAGAGCCTTCATGCAAATCCACCAAAACTTGGTTTTTGCCTTGGTCAGGCCCAAAACCAAGTCACGCTTATGTATTAATGGGGTGGTTTTGATACACGGATGTATCACCAACCCAGTGATAGTGCGCATGTGTGTTTGGTTGGGAGGTCGTGGGTTTAAGACCCACCCAGACCATTTTGCCATTTTCCCCCATTTTGCTATTTTTCAAATTTTTTATGGTTTTTATTAATTAATTCCAAAATTAATTTCTCTCTCAATTTTAATTATTTTTTATTGGTTCTTTTTTTGAAAATTCACAAAAATGTTAAAATATTTTATTCTATAAAAATCTCGCAAAAATATTATTTATTTCATATATTTGGTATTTTTGTAAAGAATTATATTTTTATTTGTTTTAGGCAATTTAAAAATATTTCTTTCTCTTGATTTTACAAATTCAAATCATTTTGTGAATGATACATGATTGGTCAAACATTAATCCAAGATCACAACTTATTTTTCACACATTTTTGATAATTTTGATCACTTTAATTGAATTTTTATTCAATTAAAATACATTTTTAAATCAAATTAGGGGTTTTGCTTATTTTCACCCTCACAAATCTTTTTCAAAACTCTTTGGGTCTCTAATAGAGTGTAACACCCAAACCTTGTTGTAAATAAACCTTTTTGGGCCTCAGTCATTGTATAAGTCCCACTGTGTTTTCTAAAACGCGGTGTGATCGTCACCCTTTAAACAAAACCATTTGGGCCTACCCTTGTGTTGTAAGTCCCATTTATTTTATTTTTCAAAACACTTTTGGGCCTCTTAATAGAGTGTAAGACCCATCTCTTTGTACAGAAAACCTTTTTGGGCCTCAGTCATTGTATAAGTCCCGATACAATTTTCAGATCAACGGTGCGATCACTGTTTTCATCCGGGCCTCTCCTTGAGTATAAGCCCCAATCTTCTTTTCAAAACAACTTTCCCTTTTGATATAGATTCAAATCCATAGTTGTTATAAAAAAAAAATTAATTTCTTGAACAACTAACCATACAGCTGTTACAATGGAAGCTTGCTCACCTGTAAGTTTTATCAGCTTTCTTTTACATACTTGTATATATATATATATATATATATATATATTTGTTTATAATGCTAGAAGCTTGCTCACCTATAAGTCCTCCTACCCTCTTTTACATACAGTATATATTTCATCTGTATATATATGCCTGTATATATTTCTTAGAGGTTTCTCCGGCAATTAGGTCTAGGATTAGGTAAACCCAGTGGTCACTCTTTCAACATAGTCAAAACAAGTTCCCCATAGGAATTTCCAGATACAGTCTTGCCTCATCTTGGGCTTATACAATATGGAACAGAGAAAGACATTATTCCCGGTGAAACTTTTCTCAAGACTGTCACTATTAGAAAATTGTCAAAGAAATCCATTTCCCCCAGAGAGGATTAATTCCCGGTGAAACCTCTCTTGAATTTCTTCAAACCCTAGAACTGTTCACTAAAGAAATGATTATTCCCGGTGAAACCTTTCTTGAATTTTTTAGGTTTGGACCCACATGCTTCCTAAAAGCATCCCCAGCCTCCTCTTGGGCTTTGTACAAGGACCCTCAGGTTTCTTAGAAGTTCTCATGCCTCCTCTTGGGCTTAGTACAAGGACCGAAAGACCTCTTTTAGGTGTAGTACTGAACCTAGTCATCCTTTGTTAGAGCAGTATTTCCAAAGAGTCAAAAGATCAAACCAATTTAGGGTTGATTCTCATCCCTTAAAACACTAGCCTTCTCTTGGGCATCATACAATGATAAACCTTGTCATGCCAGTAGACTTGGACAGTCTCATATCCTCTTGGATTTCAAAGAAACCCTCAAGTTTTCCAAAAGTACAGGATAAACCTGATCATTTCATCAATCATCAACAGAGTAAAAACCTCCACAACTTTCAAAACTCAATCTTTAAACTCTCACTTAGAATTTTCGCAGCTAGGGTCAAATCACTATCAATAAACCTTTATCAAAACCTCAAGGCATCTGATATTTCAACTCTTCTGTAATCCTCAGTAAGAGTTGATTCCCTATTTTGGACCTGTCTTTGGATCTCAATAATTCTCAGCAGAAGATAGCCTCCTCTTAGGCTTTGTATAAAGATCTTTCCTCTCTCTCTTGTTGAGTCAGTCTCTTTTCAGCCTCAATCTTGGGCTTTGTACAAGACAGATAAAAACACTTTCTTGTAGAGTTAGTCTCTTTTCAGCCTCAATCTTGGGCTTTGTACAAGACACCATCACTACTACAAAACGCTAAAATAACAACGCCAAGCTTACAACGCATCCTTTTATGCCGTTGTAATAGGTTAAAAATTTCGCGCCCATTTAAAAGCTGAGTCATTTAATGACGATTGAATGAAACCACCGTAGTAATAAATAAAATGTATCAAGCTTCGATTCCCTGCAACTACATTTTTTCCATTTTTTAGAGTACATTTAGTGTGTTTCAATTAAGTCCATTATTTAAAAAATAAATTGTAAATTATTTTACAACGGTTAAGATGAACAACCGTAGTAATAAATGAAATGTAACAAGCTTCGATTCCCTGCAACTACATTTTTTCCATTTTGTAGAGTACATTCAGTGTGTGTCACTTAAGTCCATTATTTAAAAAATAAATTGTAAATTATTTTACAACGGTTAAGATGAACAACCGTAGTAATAAATGAAATGTAACAAGCTTCGATTCCCTGCAACACATTTTTAACTTTTTTAGGATACATTTCACTTAAGATTCCACTACGGTTTGTTTCTCCACCGAGATTAAAAGGTTTACTGATAAATTAAAAAAAACTTATTATGTATTTCTTTCATAAGACTCCCTAATAGAACAAGTGAGCCAGAGACGCCCTAACCTTTACACTCTTCGTATCCATTCATTTGGAGCTCAAATATTGCTCAAATAAGGTACTTTTCAACATCTTAATTCCTTTTTTCTTGGCTTATGCTCAAATATTGACCGTCTTCATTCATTTGCTTCTTCAGTAGATTAGAATGAGAGTACATCTTCATTGATTTTTTCTTTGTTCATATTGTATATGCATATGCTTGAGTTTTTGGATTAGATTTTGGTGTGTCATCCACATTATTATACATGTATAAATTTCAGAAGTTGTAATGGATTGTAGTTGGATGAAAGCCAGTAGATTAGATCCGGTTTATGAGAACGGAGTTTGTGAATTCCTTGAATACGCTGATAAACAACTTCCCGGCAATGATGGTATCTTTTATTATCCTTGTGTTGTTTGCGCTAATATCAAAAAGGGTAAAAAGAAAGAAATACACAATCACCTTTGTTGTGATGGTATATGTCAAAATTATATAATATGGACGTGGCATGATGAGGTGGATAATAAGGAAAGTCGGGCGTCACAAAGTCAAAGAGTGGAGGAAGATGAATATATGGAAGATCACCTAGAGGATATGTTCTGTGATATTGGGGAATCTTCTTTTATGAATGCTCATATTTATGATAACTTATGTAGTGATAAAGACACCCCTTTATATAAGGGATGCACAGAGTTCACACGATTGTCGGCGGTGTTAAAGTTATTTAATATGAAGGCAAAAAATGGATGGTCGGATAAAAGTTTCACGGAATTACTTGAATTGCTACAGCAAATGTTACCAGAAGATAACAAATTGCCGGATCGTTGCTATGAGGCCAAGAAGATATTGTGTCCACTAAGTCTGGAGTATATCAAGATACATGCTTACCCTAATGATTGCATATTATATCGGAAAGAGTATGAAGACTTGTTTCAATGTCCGAAATGTGGTGTGTCGCATTACAAGCTGAAGGCTAGCAATGGTGATGACAATGATCACTATGACAATGTTAGTAGGAAGCATCCTCCTGCTAAAGTGTTATGGTACTTGCTAGTACTTTCACGATTAAAGAGACTTTTTGCTAATTCGAATGACGCAAAGAATCTTAGATGGAATGCAGATGAAAGGATTCATGATGGAAACATTCGCCATGTAGCTGATTCTTTGCAATGGAAAAAAAATTGATTCGTTGTTTCCGGATTTTGGAGTCGAGCCAATAAATCTTAGGCTTGGGCTTGCCACCAATGGAATGAACCCCTTTGGTAATATGAGCACTAATCATACTTTGTGGCCTGTTCTTCTCACTATTTACAACCTATCTCCTTGGTTGTGCATGAAGCGCAAGTATATACTGTTAAGTATGATGATTTCTGGACCACGACAACCTGGTAACGACATAGATGTTTATCTTAGTCCATTAATTGATGATTTACGACTCTTGTGGGATGAAGGCGTTGAAGTTGATGATGCATATTCTGGGGAAAAGTTTAATATGCGTGCAATGTTATTTTGCACAATTAACGACTTTCCGGCTTATAGTAACTTCGGGATACAGTGTCAAAGGACATAGAGCGTGTCCTATATGTGAAGATGATACTTGTTATCACCAACTTGAGTTTGGAAAAAAGGTCGTTTACCTTGGGCATCGAAAATTTCTAAAACTGGGTCATCCTTATCGTAGATTGCGAAAGGCTTTTAATGGAGAGCAAGAGTTTGGTGAGGCTCCTAAACCTTTAACCGGGGATGAAGTTTATCAACAGCAGGAATACATTAATGTTGTCCTTGGGAAGAGAGAAAAAGAAAAAGGTGGGAAGAGAGGAAAAGAAAAAGGGGCAGTTGCGAAAAATATATGGAAAAATAGGTCCATCTTCTTTGATCTTCCATATTGGTCAAGTCTTGATGTTAGACATTGTCTTGATGTGATGCACGTGGAGAAAAATGTGTGTGATAGTTTGATTGGCACACTTCTAAACATTCCGTGCAAGACTAAAGATAGTAAGACTTCCCATCTTGATATGGAGAAGATGGGTATACGAAAACAGTTGGCTCCAATAGAGAAAGGAAAAAGAACTTATCTGCCTCCAGCATGTCACACTATATCTAAAAAGGAAAAGAAGATGTTCTGCGAGTGTTTGCAAGGTATTAAAGTTCGGCAAGGTTACTCATCAAACATCAAGAAACTTGTATCAATGAAAGATCTCAAGTTAATTGGTTTAAAATCTCATGATTGTCATGTATTGATGCAACAACTTCTACCCGTGGCTATCCGTGGGATCCTTCCAAAAAATGTGAGAATAACTATAACGAGACTGTGTTTATTCTTCAATGCCATATGTAATAAATTTCTTGATTTAAAAAAATTGGATGAATTAGAAGATGAGGCTGCCATAATCTTGTGTCAATTGGAGATGTATTTTCCGCCATCATTTTTTGACATTATGGTTCACTTACTTGTTCATCTCGTAAGAGAAATCAGAATTTGTGATCCAGTTTTTTTAAGGTGGATGTATCCAATAGAGTGATATATGAAGATCTTTAAAGGATATACGAAGAATCATCACCGACCGGAAGCTTCGATTGTTGAAAGGTACATCACAGAAGAAACTGTTGAGTTTTGTACAAACTATTTGTCGGATGCAGATTCTATAGGAATTCCAAAGTCTCGTCATGCTGACATAGAAGAAAGAGGTATTCAGGGTCTAAATGTTAGGTCAATGGCTCGAGATGTAGTTATTCAATCACATTTCTATATATTGAATAATATAGATGAGGTTCAACCTTTCATATAGACTCACAAAAGACTTATGAAGAAAAAATATCCCCGAATGAATGACAAGTTATTGTTGATAGAGCATAACAATAGATTCATGGATTGGTTTAATAAAAGTGTATCTAATGATCCTAGTGCATCCGAGATACTTAGATGGTTGTCGTACGGGCCAAAAATTTGTGTCATTACCTGGAGTGCATACGACATTGGTCATTATACCTTTTATACAAAATCAAAAGATGATCGTAGTACAATGCAAAATAGTGGGGTTATGGTTGAAGCCGAATCAATGTATTTCTCTAGTTCAAAAGATAAGAATCCGGTATTGGCAACTACCGCGTTTTATGGTGTCATTGATGAGATTTGGAAGATTGATTATGTTATTTTCAAAGTGGCTTTATTTAAATGCAAGTGGGTTCCCAATAATAGTAATGGTGTAGACATTGATGACTTAGGATTCACCCAGGTCGACCTTGGTAAGGCATCTTTTAATACAGAACCATTCATCATGGCTTCTCAAGCAAAACAAATTTTCTATGTTTCCGATCCATCGGACAAATCGGGGAAATTGTCAATTGTTCTCCAAGGAAAATACATTCCTCTTAGTGATGAAAGTCTTGATATGTCGTCCACACCTTCTTACACAACACAAGTTCCTACCTCATATGATGAAGTTGATGGAGATGTCGTGCATGCTATACGACTCGATCACGAAGAAGGCATATGGGAAAATTAACAAGTACGTAATTTATTACTTATTCATAATATATTAATTGTATGTTATAGTTTAGAAGTATTTTTACTAACAAGTATAATTATTTGAAATCATAGGTATTTTGAGTCCAGACACCAGGCCAAGAGACAAGACACCAAGAGACAAGATACCAATTATACACCAAGTTACAATTATGTGAAGTTATGTAATGTGTGTAAACTATAATATGGTATATGTGATATTTTATTTATGTAGGTTGTTTGTTCTGATAAACTGTAATATGGTATATGTGATATTATGAATATGATACGATTAATATTATGAAAACATTATCACAAAATGTGAATTGTATTTTTCTGCTGTGCTGAGATATGGAGAACAATAATACAGGTAAAAAATGGGATTATTTATAAAAGCATGATCATATTTGTTAATTTTGCAAAAACTTTAACGACGGTTATATTTCATAACCGTTATAATATCTGGCGCGCTGTCCAGGAAAAAATAAATATCAAAACTGCATTGCTGGGAATCGAACCGAGGACAATTAAATTTATTACAACGGTGTGTTGCAAAACAGTTGTGATAGTTAGCACACTTTCCTGTTTATTACAACGCCTACAAGGCCGTAGTTGTAAGTATCATACATACAACGATAATCTACATAACAACGCTCTCGCCCGCGTCATTATATGTCATTCCCAACCGTTGTTAAATGGGTTTTTTGTAGTAGTGCATATAAATATCTTCAGCTGAGTCAGTCAATATCTTTCAGCCTCAATCTTGGGCTTTGTACAAGACACATATAAATCTCCCTGAAGCAGAGTCAGTTCCCCCTTTTAGCCTCAATCTTGGGCTTTGTACAAGACCAATAAAACCTCTCACCAGTAGAGTCAAAATCTCCTTTTAGCCTCAATCTTGGGCTTTGTACAAGACAGACAAAATATTTCCCTGGAAAAGTCAACTTTTAGCCTCCTCTTTGGCTTTGTATAATGATATCCCCAAAAGAGTCAGTCTCTTTTTAACCTCAATCTTGGGCTTTGTACAAGACATATAATAATCTCCCCAGTGGAGTAAATTAACTTTTTAGCTTTAACCTTGGGCTTTGATAAAGGCACACAAAAGTCAACATTCCCTTCAGATGAAATCAAAATTTCTCTGTAGGAGAAACTTACCAAAAACATCAACAAAAACACTCTCTCAACACTCCCAAAGGAGAAACATTCCCAACCCACAACAGACAAACACCAGTAAGTAGAAAGCAGTAGAAGTTGCTAACAACCTGTGGATAACCACATATAGGATGGGTAATTGACAACTCCCCATTGTATAACCTGACCCCGAACTCCCCAATCTCTTAAGCATTTGTTAAAGAAAATATTTGCGTGCAAGGTTAGTTTTAGATAACTTCCCTTTCCTTTCTAGCTTCATAGGATAAATAAGAAATCAGAAAGTAGCACACAATCCCTACCATTAATTCGGTGAGGAAAAACTAAATGGCGATAAGGTGGTCGTGTCACCGACAAAAATCGCACGCTACAATTAGGTGTTGAGCAAGAGAAGTTCGTGTTGTGTTGTGGCAATGCAATTCATCTTAGTAAGAACCTGGCGTTTCATTCCAGATCAAAGCAAATTGAAATGCAGTATCATTGGATATAAGATGCGTTGGAGAGAAAGCTGTTTTCACTTGAGAAGATCCATACTGACGAGAATGGTTCATATATGATGACAAAAGCTTTGCTTGTGACAAAGATGATTAGCGGTAGAAAAAAGGAAGACATGGAGGAACAAGTCTTTTCCACTTAAGTCATGAGGGAGAGATTTGTAGGGTGGGTTTACTCTTAAAGTGGGTCCCATCATTTATTTAGAAAAAAAAAAGAGAAAAAGAAAAAAAGAAAAACAGATTTTTTTTATATATTTTTTATTGTCTATTTAGGCCAAACCCACTTGACATGTATTTAAAAAGGATTCTTGGGATCCTAAAAGAAAACAACAAGTAAGCAACTAAACAAAAGTTTCAGAGAACTGCAATATAGAAGAGAAAAATGCACAACTGATAGACGAGTGTAGCAATTTTATCAGTTTGAACTACAAACTCAGTATGTTGTTCTTATCACTTTGTTAATTTTATTTATTGTCTTGTTGAGTATTTTTAGCTTCTCCTAGAGTTGTTTTGACATACCCACATTTTGTGAAGGGTTGTTTAGAGTGTGTTTCTCACCTTTATTGTTTATCGATGAAGATTGTTATTTTTTAGTGTTACTATAAATAATTTTGTATATCCATTATTTATATAGTTGAAGGTTTTACTGGACTAGTCCCGTGATTTTTATTCTCTCATTTTGATGGAAGTTTAACACATTAAAAATCGGGTGTTCTTGTTATTTAATTTTTCTATTATTATTATTGTGCTCTGAAATTGATTATGCTAATTGTCTTTTTAAATTACACAGATTTGAGAAACCATTCCACTTAAAAAAAAATCAATTTTTTTTTTATAATTTTCTAATAATAAAATAACCAAGTACTAGATCGTAAGTCTTTCACAATACATGAAACAACCTCATGTGAATAATTGAAATGCGTCACTTCACATTGTCAAATATCTTGAAGGAAGCCCCCGGAGCAAGACATTTAACTTTCAGTTGCATGAATGGTGTGATTCTAATTAGACATAAATTAAGAAACAACATAAGGTTGATTTTTGCTTTTGGTACACCATTTCTTGAAAAACTAAGAAACAACATAAATACTATAAAAAAATATTAAAAATAAAAGAAGGGATTGTGGCGGCTAAAGAAGTGCTATGTGGAATTTTAAACTGACACAATTTATAAGAATATCGTTTGTTATATTACATATTTTTGCTGCCACTACGTGTATAAAACGGCGGTTCCATAATTCACTTTAATACATCACATACAATGGATTCAACAACTTTTAGCAATGATACCAAAACAATATAATATTTCTACGAATAATACTTACACATGCGTTGGCATTTCTCTTTGAGTACAGTTTTGTGCTCACTGTTAGTGATTTTAAAGTAAAAATCAGGATATGTGCTTTGCTCAACACAGTTAACCGGATTAGCAGTGCCAATGGCTAAAATAGTTGCAGGGCCTTCTGCCCTCTTAGCCTTGCGAATTTCAGACACAGTAGCCATCTTGATATCTTTGGTAGCAGAATTCAGTTAGTTTAGAGAACTTGTTATGGAAAAAGAAAGTGTTGAATAATGGACGGTAGATGAATATAAAGTCACGTTGTTAAGAAGCCCAAAATGCTGTTCAAAAGAGTGAGAAAAAGGCCAATCTGGTTTAATGATTTTATCACTTATTAAATGAGGGTGCAACTAGTCTTTTTCTTATTGGGCCTTGTTTTAATATTTCAGTCTGTTTGTTTCTATTCAGCCCTTAACTTAGTAACCCTAAGTATTTAATGGTTACATTGTATGAGTTTCCCTTCAATGAATGAAAAATTTTAAAGTTGTTTTATGTTTTTATTTTGATGCAACCCTAGATCTACTTTAGTCTTAGCTAGTTTATCATTGGTGCTCTCATTACTCACTCATGGCTCCCGCAAAACCCACAAATCCCTCTTCTAGAGAGATTGTGGAAGAGGCTGTTCATACCACTCAGCTACTCTTGGATAATGCAATGAATCAAACACAACTTCAGATGGATGAACGATTTGATAAAGTTGCTGCAGATTTGGAGCAGCAAATGGGACAGCTTCATACAAGATTGGCAAATGACAAACAAATTGAAGATAGTAGGTATGAATCGGTCATTGCTTTGCTCCGAAAATTGACAACACAGCAAGAGCAGCCAACAGCAGCTGTTCCCACGACAGCAGCCACCACCGCTACAGCTACAGCTGCAGCTAGCAGCTCAGGTATCTCTCACCAAATACCCTCATCTATTCCAGCTATTATAACCCCTATTACCCATGTTCTTTCCCCAACCCATACCCCCATTAGACAATCTGCTTCCTTTTCCAACCACCCTCCACCACCACCCATTACATCTACCATTGGATTTAACGTTCTACCACCTCCCCAACATTATTCGTACCTCACATCTCACACCCCTTTTCATAATACCACACAAAGTTATAACCCCCCTGTTTTTCAGCAAATGCCAATTCCTACTTATCCAAATACTACACCATTACCCCCTTTTCGTACTCCCAAACTCGAACTTCCCATGTTTGATGGATCCAACCCACTTGAATGGTTATTTCAGGCTGACCAGTTTTTTAATTTTTATCAATTACCACCAGAAAGTCGGTTGCCTTTAATTTCATTTTATATGAAGGGTGATGCCCTTGGCTGGTTCAAATGGATGACACAAAGTCATTTGTTGACTGATTGGTTCGCGTTCACAAGAGACCTACAGCTTCGTTTTGGCCCATCTACTTATGACAATCACCAAGCTGAGCTATTTAAATTAAAGCAAACTGGTACTGTGGCAGACTATCAAACAGAATTTGAGAAACTAGGCAATCAAGTGGTTGGGTTACCCCAAGATGCAATCCTCAACTGTTTCATTTCTGGTTTATCACGCGACATTCGTAATGAAATGGCAATTCATAAACCAGTCTCCATCTCACAAGCAATTGGACTAGCAAAACTCATTGAGTCCAAGCTCAAAGACTCAAAACCCAAATTTAATAAACCTTTTTCCAGCCCATACCCCAAAACCAACGCTGCTATTTCTACCCTGCCCTCTTCTAAATTTCAGAATCCACCATCACAAACCCAATTCCCTACATCATCTACAGGTGTCAATCAGCCAGCCAAATTGCCAATCAAACGATTATCTCCTGCACAAATGCAAGAAAGGCGAGCACAAGGATTGTGCTACAACTGTGATGAGAAATTTGTCATTGGCCATAAATGCTCCTCGCCTAACAGATTTCTTCTACTATTAGTAGAGGACGACACACCAGATCCCACTCAAGATAATGAAGACACAACAGAATTGGCTCAAGTGGAAATTGAACCTAGCGACACCTATTTTCACCTCTCTACCCAAGCCTTAACAGGCCAATTTTCACCCCAAACATTGAAATTTAAAGGTTCAATTGCTGGTCTTCCAGTAATGGTCCTTGTTGATACAGGAAGTACCCACAACATCTTACAACCTCGCATAGCTCATCATCTTAACCTCAAGCCCACCCCCATCCCAAATATTTTTATCATGGTAGGAAACGGTTCCCACTTATAATGCCAAGGCCTTTGCCACAACGTTCAGACTGTCTTGCAAGATCAACCCTTCTCTTTGCCATTTTACTTATTACCAATAGAAGGGGCTGACGTCGTACTTGGTATGGCATGGTTACGTACTTTGGGTCAGATCCAGGCAGATTTCTCCATACCCTCCATAAGCTTCAAACATAATGACGATTCCTTAACTTTAAAAGGGGATCCCAATTCACACCCAACCCAAACATCTTTTCACCAATTACGTCAACTCCTCCATACAAATTCTATTGCCTCCTTCCACCTACTGACCATTCAACCTCTTGATACTACAGACAAACTCTCCCACCAGAACCCTCAAAACCCTCAACCAGAACTTTGTCACCTCCTAAATCAATATCCAACCATCTTCCAACCACCCAACGGACTTCCACCAAAAAGACCCCATGACCACCACATTCCACTCCTACCTAATACCCCACCTATTAATGTTAAGCCTTATCGTTACCCACACTCTCAAAAGGAGGCCATGACATCCATAATCCAAGAAATGCTTAAAGACGACATTATTGTCCCTAGCCACAGCCCTTTTTCATCCCCAGTTCTACTTGTTAAAAAGAAAGATGGTTCGTGGCATTTTTGTGTGGATTACAGAGCTCTTAACGCAGTTACCATCAAAGACCGATTTCCTATCCCAACCATCGACGAGCTCTTGGATGAGTTGGGTAGCGCTACTATTTTTTCTAAGATAGACTTACGCTCAGGCTATCACCAGATCTGTGTTGCATCGAAAGACACTCATAAAACAGCTTTTCGCACTTTTGATGGTCACTACGAATTTCTCGTAATGCCATTTGGGCTCACTAATGCCCCATCTACTTTTCAATCTGCTATGAACGATTTACTTCGACCTTACTTACGTAAATTCGTTTTGGTTTTCTTTGATGATATTCTTATTTACAGTCCCAATTTTGCAGCTCATTTAACTCATTTGCAGGTTGTTTTTGAATTATTGAAGTCTCATGCTTTTGTTGCTAAATTGTCAAAGTGTGTGTTTGCTGTGGAAAAAATTGATTATCTTGGTCATGTGATATCCGTTGGGGGTGTGGCACCTGATCCCGATAAAGTTAGGGCAATTTTGGATTGGCCCCAACCGCGTTCTCTCACGACTCTCCGTGGTTTTTTAGGACTTACTGGTTTTTATAGACGTTTTGTGCGCAATTACGCCACTCTCGCCGCTCCTCTCACCGATTTGTTGCGTTCCACTACTTTTACATGGAGTTCAGAGGCTAGCATAGCCTTTACAAATTTGAAAAAGATAATGACCGACATGCCGGTATTATCTTTACCGGACTTTACAAAAATATTTGTCTTGGAAACTGATGCTTCTGGAGTAGCAATTGGAGCTGTTCTGTCCCAGGAAGGTCACCCTCTGGCTTTCTTCAGTAAGAAGATGTGTCCGCGCATGCAAGCTGCTTCGGTTTATGTAAGGGAGATGTACGCCATTACTGAATCCGTCAAGAAATGGAGACAATACTTGATAGGGCAACAATTCCACATCTACACAGATCAAAAAAGTTTGAGAAACTTATTATTACAAAAGATCCAGACGCCTGAACAACAAAAATGGGCCTCAAAACTACAGGGATTTAACTTTGAAATATTCTACAAACCTGGTAAATCAAATGTTGTTGCTGATGCCCTAAGCAGAAAATTCTCTTCCCCTGAATCTGTCTTCATGGCCATTTCCTCCCCTGTCCCACAGTTGGTCTCCCAGTTGCAAACCTATTTCGCTTCACAAAATGGTCAGGAGTTAGTCAAAGAGAAACAAGCAACACATTCTGAACACATGTTCCATTTCACAAACGGTCTGTTGTATTTCAAGGAAAAACTTTTCATACCCGATCTTAAGGACTTGCGATACTAACTCATCACTGAATACCACAGCGCTCCATGCTCCGGTCACTCAGGAGTTAAGGCCACCATTGCTCGCTTAGGCGCATCCTTCACTTGGCCTGGAATGTATAAAGAGGTGAAACTTTTCATTAAACAGTGTAACATCTGCCAGCACAACAAATACTTAACACAGAAAAAGAAAGGTTTGCTACAACCCTTACCAGTCCCACAACAAGTTTGGGAAGACCTTAGTATGGACTTCATCACACACTTGCCAAACTCCTTCGGACACACAGTCATCTGGGTAGTCTGTGACCGACTGACCAAATATGTTCACTTCATTGCCCTTCCAACAAAGTTTACGGTCGCAGACCTTGCAACTCGCTTCTCCTTGGAAATCTGCAGACTTCATGGCATTCCAAAATCAATTGTATCAGACAGAGACCCACTTTTCCTAAGTACGTTTTGGAAAGAACTTTTTAAACTACAAGGAACAAAGCTCAAGTTCAGTACGACTTACCACCCAGAAACTGACGGCCAAACCGAAGTCGTAAACCGTTGCCTGGAGACATATCTTCGTTGTTTCGTAAGTGACCAACCACGACGTTGGTATAAATTCCTTCACCTCGCAGAGTTTTGGTTTAACACCTCCTTTCATTCCGCCATCAAAATGACTCCATTCACAGCTTTATATGGTCGGCCTCCACCATCTATTCCGGATTACATCGCGGGATCAACCTCTGTTGGGGATCTGGACTCCACACTGCAACAACGACAAAAAACACTTCAACTGTTAAAGCAAAATCTGAGCCAAAGTCAAAAACAGATGGAAGAGCAAGCAAATAAGAAGAGATCTGATTATACCTTTCAAGTTGGTGACAAAGTCCTTCTCCGGCTACAACCTTATCGTCAACAAACGGTGTCCAAAAGGCTTTCCCAGAAACTTTCCAAGCGCTTTTACGGCCCTTACACCATTATTAAACGCATTGGTAAGGTCGCTTACGAGCTGGATCTACCACCTTCTTCTCGGATTCACCCTGTTGTGCATGTGTCTCTTCTCCGACCTTACTACGGCAACCACGACGTTTCTCCTCAGGCGACGGATGAACATGCAAACAACCATCAGGTACCTTTGGATCTTTCGGAAACTGATGAGATTGAAGTGTTTCCCAACAAAGTTTTAGACTCAGCTACAACATCTCCCTCTCCTGATTTGGAAACGAACAACAAACAAGACTCGAAGACAAAGACCGGGGACGACCAAACTCACACTATTGTTGGTTTTGATTTGGAAACGAAAAGGGAACATGAAGAACATTCAGAAACAAAGTTTAAGTCTTTGTTCCCTCAAGAGAAAGAAATGTGTTTTGAACATACAAAGTCAAAGAGTTTGCAAGCAAATGAACTTGTAAGTCATGCCTCAGATACTTTATCTCTCTCTCCAACCACTTTTCCACCGCCCACGTTAACCCAGCATGCACCGTTGGATTGTTTTCCTTCATCTCATGTGGCCACGTGTCCCTTGCCTCTTGTCCCTTCTCCACCACGTGACTCCATGGTATCTTCCCAACGTTACAATTCTGCAGACAATCCCACAATATCTCCTTTAATCACTCCTTCCAACTCCCTAGCCCCCTTTACACACTGCCCTAAACCTGCTTTTTCACCAAACCCACAGCCCCCCTCGAGTCCCACGCCCCACGTGCTTCCCAATACCACTTTCCCCCCATTTCTAATCCCTTCAGATTCTCTTCTCAATGTGGCCAGCAACCCAAATACACTTACCTCTCCTTATCCAGCCCAATCCGTCTTGGACTTTTCCGCCCAATCCATTCAGCCAGTTAACCTTGTGGACAAGGTTCCTTTTGGGCCCCATAGTATTGTTAAGAAGCCCAAAATGCTGTTCAAAAGAGTGAGAAAAAGGCCAATCTGGTTTAATGATTTTATCACTTATTAAATGAGGGTGCAACTAGTCTTTTTCTTATTGGGCCTTGTTTTAATATTTCAGTCTGTTTGTTTCTATTCAGCCCTTAACTTAGTAACCCTAAGTATTTAATGGTTACATTGTATGAGTTTCCCTTCAATGAATGAAAAATTTTAAAGTTGTTTTATGTTTTTATTTTGATGCAACCCTAGATCTACTTTAGTCTTAGCTAGTTTATCACACGTGCTTCACTAAAACACTTTTGACGTTAAGGATTACCAATAATATATACTATTACTATGGCTGGCTGTCTCTTGTATTTGTCCAAGACTGACTAATTAGTCCAAACATGTTTGTAAAAAAATATCTTGCTATTAACAATTGGCTTGTATTAATTTATTGACAACAAATATCTTGCTATTAACAATTGGCTTGTATTAATTTATTGACAAATTACATATGCGGCCATTTATTTTGAATCATGACGTTGAAACAGTCTTTATTTTTATTTTTTTGAGTAAAGACTCAATTCAATCTTTAAAAATATTGTAAGATCTAATCTACTATTTGAGGAAAAAATATATATTATTTTTAAATTTCTAAATAAATATACTAGAACTAGTAATTATCTTATTTATATTTTAAGTGGTTGATGAAAAAAATACACTGGATTAAAATAAAAGACAAAAATAAAAGTAAAAAACTATATAGAAAATACTAAAAATCTTCGTAATAATAATTTTTTTATTTAATGAATTGTAATATTAATTTATGAATATAAAATAAAATAAAATGTAGTAATTTTTAGTGTGTTTAAATACTATTAGCATAAATTAATGATAATAGGCTTTAGTGACACGCCAATTTCTAAATTGATTAATTTTTTCTCAACATTTCATGCATATAAATAATACCATGAAGTAGCATTCTAAACAATTCATATTCTTGAGAAAAAGTGTTTAATTTTGATCTTTTAACTTCTTCAGTTCTATCGTGTGTTACTTCCAATGTATCTTAATTTTTTTTGGATGTTTTGCAATTTGATACTCGGAAAAATTTGTCCATTCCTAATGCTAATGTAAGTATGTTCTTTGTCTTCTTGTCATACAACACTTTTTTTGCGTTGTCAAAGTTTCAAGAGTCATTCAACTTTGGTTGATCTACATTTTTTTTAGTGATTTTTGTAGGAATGAATGGTCTGTTTTCAACAGCATCCCATATTTGTTTTCTTTATGCTTCTAAATACATTTTCATGCGAATCTTCCAGAAGTCAAAATTTTCACCAACAAAACATGGTGGTGGTTGTTGTTGCCACCATCTGCAAAAAAATATTTTGCAGAAGTTATATTTACCCGGATCGAGGAGCAAATTATCTTAACCTGCTCTGATGCCAATTGTACCTATAGAGAGAAACCTAAGAGGGGGTGAATTAGGTTTTATGAATTTTCTTATTATTTTGCAGATGATTTTTTCTTTTTCTTTTTCTGGAATCTTTCAAAAAATTTGATCTTCCCTTTCCAATAAATAATTCACAAATATATAGAACTTAATTGCTCAAAGGTTTGATGAAACTTTTCTATAATATATATAAATTATGCAAAGAAAAAAGTTTTCATGATATTTGAGAAAGAACACTTGAAACAAATTTGAATTGTATGAAAATTTATGTGAAAGAGGTTATTTGAAAATCTGATATATTTTTCTTTAAATACATCATAAGATACCTCTTAGATTATTAGCAATATTTGGAGAAATTCATGATGGATTACAATGGTTTGGAATAACATTGACTCATAAGTTTTCAAAAATTCTCAAGGTGAAATTGATTGCTTGAATGGTGCAATCGATTTTCACCTTTGCAACGTTCAATTTTTTTTTACATAACCATCATGTAATCGATTGCTCAAATGAAGCAATCGATTGACACTAACTTACTAAAATTTTGGCGGTTGTGAAAGTGTGATTATGCCAGTTTCAAATGCCATAATTTATAAAAAGAAATAGATTTTTTTTTCTTTTTAATAGACTTTGGCATGAAATGTCTAATGCGTGAATGTTTGAAAAACATTAGAGGGGACTGGATGAGAGATTTTTAAGCATCTAAAGTTTATACAAATATGAATTGATATTATAGACCTTATCTCATAATCAAATCCTTTCGATTTCCATAATATCCATAAATTTATGCAATCTTAAAAACCCAATCTTAGTTTTACAATTTTAGAACACGGTCTCCAAGTACACCTATAAAATATAATTAAAAGTTCTTTCTAGGTTTCAAATACTCTTTTTGTTCTTTTGAGTTAGTTCCTTTCTCGACCCATACATACTTACCATCAGGAACATCATAGTTTTTAATATAGCAAGCATTAAGAGTGTGACCTTTTGTATTACATTGAAAACATGTAGAATTAAAGAAATTCTTATATTTAGAAACCTAAGAATATTTTCAACATAGGACTTCTTAGGATGAATTTCAACTTGTACTTTCTTTTAGTCCTCATCGTTGAATTTATTGCTAGCCTTAAAAAAGATAGTTTAGATTGTGTTTGGTTTATCAAATTTAGAGAATTCAATCCCATATTTTTTATTAGAGTATCTTTGTTTGTTCAACACATTTTCTAAACCAAGTTGTCCTTTCTCATACTTTTTAAGACTTGGTTCAATTAAACAATTTTTTATTCAAGAGTTTCAAATTTATTACACGCTGAATTTTTGACTTGGTCTAATTCCATTTTCATTTCATTAGCCTTACTTTCTAGAGATAAAATTATTTTCTTTTGTTTTGAACATGCTCTAGAAAGTGTCAAACATTCTGCATGCAATTCAAGAAAAACATCATGTAATTCATCATAAGATGGTTCAAGATCACTAACCTCATTTTCTTAGTCATATGTTAATTCCTTCTCAGGGCCGTCTTTGAGGGCGTGCAAAGCAGGCTACCGCACAGGGCCCAAAATTTTCCAGAATTAAATCGTGGCTAAAAAGGGCCTCACAAAATATTTCTTACGATTTAAACATAACAAAATAGGATCCATATTTATTTTTCCGTAATCAAACCATGACAAACCTACACAGGGCCTCCAAAATTTTGTGACGGCCTTGTTCCTTCTAGTCATACATCACTTTATTCTTGTCGTTATCGTTCCAAGAGCCTTTCATATTTGGTTGTTATAAAGTTTATAAATGTTGTAGGAATGAATGACTCTTTTTCAACAACACCCCATGTTTATTCTCCTTGTACTTCTAAGTACATTTGCATGTGGATTTCTAGAAGTCATAATATTCACCATGGAAAAATGGTGATTTGTTGTTGTTGCCACCATCTGCCAAAAACGATTTTGCGGAAGCCATATCTACCTAGATCGAGGAACAAACTACCTTAACGTGAGAGCAACCTAAGACGGGGTATATTAGGTTTTATAAATTTTTCTTAATATTTTTCATATATTTTTTCTTTTTATTTTTTTGGAATTACAATCCTGAACTTAGAACAAACACCGCGGAAAAATAAATAGCAGAAATGTAAATGACAGAAGAGATTTATCTGAGTTCTTCTTTCTAACTTAAGGGTAAATCTAATCCATTCACATCTGGAAGGATTTTCCATTATGTTAGATCTTTGTACAAGCTCACACCAAAACCTCTCTTACAATTTTTTACATAAGAAAGAAGGCACGCCAGTTTCTTTTCACAACACTTAAAGAAAGCACACCACTTTCTTTGTCACAACACTTAGAGAAAGCACACCATTTTTTTCTACAATTACTTATCACCATACCTCGGTGATCCAATTAGAACAATATGATAAAATGATTTATTGAATAAACATAATTTTTGGACACTTTCCAAATTTCAAAAAAATTTATATTCCCTTTCCAATAAATAATTAATTCACAATTAAATATAAGTTAAGTATTCAAAGGTTTGATGAATTATTTCTATAATATATGAAAATTATGTTGGGAAAATAACAAACAATAAATTTCTACGCACGTGGAAGCATACCCACAAAAAAGAAAAAGAAGCAAATAATTCCAACAAAAACTCATAAAATCATACTTTAACTTGTAATTTTTACAAGGACAAAATTGCAAACGCTCCAAATTACAATTTTTTGAACGTAAAAATTGTAAACCCTCTCTCAATTATAATTTTTGGACGGAAAAATTGCAAATCCTCTCTCAATTGCAATTTTTAGACAGAAAAATTGCAAACCCTCTCTCAATTGTAAATTTTGGACAGAAAAATTGCAAACCCTCTCAACAAACTATTTTTGAAAGGAAAATAGAAAACCCTCTCAACAAATTATTTTTGAACGGAAAAATAGGAAACCCTCTCTAAACACACAACTGCCCAAATCACCAAAACACCTAAAAGACTACATTTTATTATAGTGTAAAAAACTAAAACTACCTATCTCTATTTATATTAATACTAAAACTCTAATTTTTTCTACTACCCGATGTGGAACTTGGATAAATATACTATTTGACCCAACAAATCCTCTCTTCATCCAAAGTCTCACATATCTTCACTTTGTCTTCAACTTCATCTTCAAAGCGATCAATATAATTATAATGATTAGGCATATTTGTAAAATTATTACTTTTCAATCTTACCTTCACTTTGTCTTCAACTTCATGTTCAAAGCGATCATTAAAATTTTTATGATTAGGCATGTTTGTAAAATTATTACCCAATGTGTATGCTTCCTTCGCATAATGACCCATCAAATTATACATAAAATGTTAGATTAATTATATAATTAATCAAATGTAGTTGACATAGTTAATTATTAATAAATTATATTATGGGCAATTGTAATTAAACACTAATTATAAATAAATTATTAGTTTGAGTTTTGTGTATAAATTGACTGGGTTGAACCATTAAGTTAAACTCAGAAAATTTTACCCCATACCCCATCATTTATTTCTCTACCCCTACATTATATTTTTTTGACCAAAATATCCTCATATAAAAAGTGTAAAATTTTCTTGATTTAATTATTTGATCTGAAATTTAATAAATAAATCTATCTTTAAACGCTACTTAATTAATATTTTCAACAAACATGGCAAGTATTATATATTTTCCATAAAAAAATTTATATAAAATAATATTCCTAAATTTTTGTAAAAATTATATAAATTATATAAACTATTTATATAATTTTTACGAAACTTTAGAAATCAATTTTCTTTTTAAAAATATATGGACCAACTTAATAAAATCACTAAAAACATAATTATCGACAGTTTTTCAAATATTATTCTCCCTGTCCCAAATTATAAACTACTTTGTCAAAAAAATATGTTTTAAATTATAAGTTATTTTACAATTTCAATAAAATATGTTTTAAAAGAATATTAGAATGCTAATTTATATTTGCACGAGGTTTGAATTTAAATGTATTTTTTAAATATTTATATCATTATTCAAAACTCTAAATTGAATAATCACACTTGTCAATTTAATTAATAATCACACTTATCAATTATTTAAATAATTTAAATGTATTTTTTAAATATTTATATCCTTATTCAAAACTCTAAATTGAATTTCCCTAATCTCATAGTATTATTCAACCTTATATTTTACATTGATATAAAAAATATATAATGGAAACAATTTGCCAAAGTCATCTTGCTTACTACAACGTCGGTGGTTCATTAATATCATTACAATTAAATTTAATAAAATCATTACAATTGTCCTACGTGTTTTAAAAACGTAATTAATATTATATGAAAATAATAAATTATTTATGATTTTATAATATTATCTTTCATTTATTACATATAAATGAAAAATGAAAAAAATTATAAAATAATAATAATAAATGATAGATGATAGTATATTAGAAAAAATATTATAAAGGTTGTATTGAAATTGTAAAATAACTTATAATTTAAAACATATTTTTTGACAAAGTAGTTTATTATTTGGGACAGGGAGAGTAATATTTAAAAAAACTGTCGATAATTATGCTTTTAGTGATTTTATTAAGTTGGTCCATATATTTAAAAAAAAAATTCTAAATTTTTGTAAAAATTATATAAATTATTTAAATAATTTATATAATTTTTACAAAAATTTAGGAATATTATTTTATATAAATTCTTTTACGGAAAGTATATAATACTTGCCATGTTTGTTGATAAGATTAATTAAGTAGCGTTTAAAGATAGATTTATTTATTAAATTCCATACCAAATAATTAAATTAAGAAAATTTTACATTTTTTATATGAGGATATTTTGGTCAAAAAAATATAATGTAGGGGTAGAGGAATAAATAATGGGGTATGCGGTAAAATTTTCTTAAACTCAAAGAGAGGTCTCTGCCTTTAATCGTTTAGTTATTTAATTAATATCGCATTAGACAATTAAAATACTCTAATAACTTAGACGGTAATGAGAGTAATAATCTTCTCATATTTACTCCTGACGGTAATTTCTTCAATCCTAAAAGTTATACCATAATAATAATAATAATAATAATTATTATTATTATTATTATTATGATTATTATTATTATCATTATTATTATTTGTAACGCCCTGTATAATATATATCTAGAATAATATCATACAAGTGTTTTTTTATGGTACCGACACCATCATAAGTGCCTATTGGCAACATTTACATACTTGACCATTTCTAAAACAATGAAACAACCTATGGTACAAAATATGGAAAGTGGAAAAACAATAAAATCTATGATCTAAGTATAATATCCTTCATTGTACAATATACACAAAACACGACGAAAATAATCATAATCTAAGCTTCCCTTGAAACATCCATGCATAGCTCCAATCGCAACTAAACCTGCAAACATTACCTGAAAAATAACAACAATAAAGGGGTGAGATATTAATCTCAGTGAGTTCCCCTATCTTATGAGTTCACTCGACTTTACCAGGTTCTAATCTATCCTAACTCAAGTCGAGGGAAAAAGGGACATAATACTTAAGCTCAAAAACTCGCAATGTATGGAAACATGTCTTTTAAGTTCATTAAATCAGACTATCACTAATCGGAAACCATACCAAGCCAACTTTCCCTGGCCAACCATACGTCTAGAGTTATCGACACGGGTCACAGATCCTTGTATCATACTTTGACATACAAAATGGATTCAGATTCAAGATGCTTCTCGCATGAATCCTCGCTTCCCATGGGACCACCCCATCTCGAGCCTTTTACCCGTAGGCTCCATTCATACACTGGGACTTAAACCTGTTAAAGTAATGGTGCGTACATCCCAAAGGAGCTCTACATAAGCATTAACTCTTGGGACGACACAAACTCAGGGTTATTTTCAACTACGTGATCAAATACAACATAACGTGACCGTATTCGACAATCACAAGGTGACCACATTCACCTTAATCACACAACAATAACACGTGTTCCATACAATGCATCTCACTCACAACTATGGTAATCGTTCATCCATGACACACACACCTAGGTATCATAGCATGAATGTCACCCTCTAGTGTTATCTAAATCATACTTATAACCTAATTATCTTTTTAATATATTTTCCAAGTTTTAAGCCTAGGTTTCCTCACTTATCTACATATTGTTTTAAGCATGTTATCACACAATCAAACATAGGAACATACACATATATCACACATAAAACATGTATTGTGACGTAACAAGTCAAGTATAAATAATGCACGCAAGGCATATGATCATCATAATAAATAGGACTTTCGGAGACAAGCCCCTCACATAAATAGGACTTTCAAAACAAAGGTCCCTCACCAATTATGAAACCATTTACATGGAGCTCATCACAACGCTAGGTGTTTATCTTCACCTGTTCACATATTATTCCACATTCATTTCAATTCAACACTATTTAATTAATCAAGATATTTGTAAGTTCCTGGATTGGCTGGAATTTTGGTAAAACAACAAGGTGTTCAATGCTGATGTCATGGTGTTGATGTTGCAGCATTGAGTCTTAGTACTGGGTTGTACTAAGTTGTGAAGGTTAACTATGTTTGATGTCATGGGCTTTATGTCATAACATTGCACTTAACACTGGGCTGTGTTAAGGTTGCTAGTTGCTGAAGTAGATGTCTGATGTCACATAGGTGATGTTGTAACATCAGACCTGCAGAACTGAAGCTAATGACAGCATGGGCTTGTTGTTATTAGGGTCGCGTATTAGCTGGAATTGTGGAGAGTGTTGACTCGTTGGATGAGAATATCTTGGGCTAGATATTTTCTGTTACATGGGAGATTTGATTGCAGGTTTGTTGAAGAATTAAAAGGTGGAAGATTTAAAAAGATTTTGGGGATAAAATCTATTTTAAAAGATTCAGTTTTTAATTAACAAATCTGATCAAATATTGTGACAAATCCAATCCAAATTCAAGGAGCTATATAAAGCGCACAAGACCAAGGAAGCAGGTACAGAAAACAGATTGAAGATCAAGAGCTGGAGGCTTAGAGTCTAGGGTTTGTTTAGAGTACTTGTAATCACACTATTCTAGGTTTGAATAGGTGTTGAATTTTCTGTCCTCTCTAGAAGCTGTGAAGCAATAGAGAGTTGTTGATTGATCGAAGCTAGGAAGCAAGATCAAGGGATCTCAAAGAGGTTGTTCTTTGAGTGTTTTAGGGGATTGAGTAGTGTTCTCATATCTAAGTGGTTTCTTAGGTAGAAAGTCACTAGTAGAGTATAAGTTTAGGAGATTGTCAGCTGGTGTGTTGAGTCTGTAAATTATATCTACAAGTAGTGAATTTCATCCCTGGCTTGGTAGCCCCCAGACGTAGGTAGTTAGACCGAACTGGGTGAACAATTCCTTGTGTTTTCCTGTTGCTTATTCTGTCCATTATTGCAGAGTGTGTTGTTGTGACATCGCACCTTAACATCACACGTATGGTACCAGAATTTCAATTGGTATCAGAGAAGGCATCCTGTCTGTCTCTGGGTGAGATCTAGGGAAGTTACTTTCTGGTGAAAGATGGACAAAGAGTTTGGAGGATTCGTCAACAGACCCCCTATCTTGGATGGCTCAAACTATGAGTATTGGAAGCCTAGAATGACTACTTTTTTAAAGTCATTAGACAGCATAGCTTGGAAGGCTGTCATTAAAGAGTGGAAAGCTCTAGAGGTATGTGAGAAAGATGAGGCTGGCAAGGATAAAGAAGGCACCTCAAAGCCTAAGCCTGAAGAAGAATGGACCAAGGAAGAAGATGAGGTTGCCGTTGGGAATTCAAAAGCCCTAAATGCTATCTTCAATGGGGTTGACAAGAACATATTCAAGCTGATCAACTCATGTGAAACTGCTAAGGCTGCTTGGGATATTTTGAAGGCTACTCATGAAGGCACATCTAGAGTTAAGATGTCTAGACTTCAGCTTCTAACATCTAAGTTTGAAAGCTTGAAGATGAAGGAAGATGAGACTATTCATGACTTCCACATGAGTGTTCTTGAGCTGTCAAATGCATCCAGTGCTCTTGGTGAGAAGATGACAGAAGAGAAGCTGGTGAGAAAGATTCTTAGGTCCCTCCCTAAGAAGTATAAGATGAAGGTAACAGCCATTGAAGAATCTCAAGACATCAGCAAGATGAGAGTTGATGAGCTTATTGGATCTCTTCAAACATTTGAACTTGGACTGAATGAGGAAGAACCAGAAAAGAAGCCCAAGAGTATAGCCTTAGTCTCCACTCCTGCAGCAGCTAAAGATGATGAGTCCCAGGAGGATCTGCCTCAGGCTATAGTTATGTTGGGAAGGCAATTCAACAAAGTGTTCAAGAAGATGAACTATAACTACAGGCCTAATGTCAAGAACATCTCCTCTGACATCAGCAAGTCAAAAGAGAAAGATGAAGAGAAGACTGTCCAAGATAAAGGTGTTCAGTGCTTTGAATGTGAAGGGTATGGACATGTCAAGAAAGAGTGTCCCACATTCTTGAAGAAGCAGAATAAGGGCTTGACAATTTCCTAGTCTGACTCTGACAGTGAAAGTGAAAGTGAGTCAGCAAAGCATGTTACAGCTTTGACAGGAATTGTTGAATCTGATGATGATAGTGATGGAGAAGTCACTTATGATGAGCTAGCTTCAACCTACAGAGAGCTGTGTTTTAAAAGTGTAGAGATTTGTCAAGAGAACAAGTGTCACAAGGAACAGATTGCTCAGCTTGAGAATGAAAAAGCTGATCTGGAAAATGAAGTGGTGCTAGTAAGAGCTCATCTTGATCAAATGACCAAGTCTGTTAGGATGCTGAACAGTGGTACAGACACTCTTGACAAGATTCTTCAGACGGAAAGGATAGCTGGAGACAGGACTGGATTAGGATTTGTGGTTGAGGGAAAAGTATCTACTGAAGCAAGCACTTCAGGAACCAAAGTGGAGATGTCTCAACCATTGTCTCAACATCAGCCAAAGGTGCAGGATCCTACTCCTAAGAAAGATGATGTTTCACAACCTAAGAGGATTGAGAAGAAGACTGGTCCTTATCAGAAGAGAAAACAGCCCCAAAGAGCTAGTCAGTATATGCCCCCACAATACCATAAGAGCATGCAAGCTGCTAGGTTCAAACAGGGCATGTCACATCAGATGTCTCAACATCAGGTCAACAGGTATAGTCATGGCTTTAGATTTAACAATGATGTGCCTTATGTCTACGGAAGAAGAAAGCCTCACCATCATGGGAGACAATCCAGAAAACAGCATTCTCAGCCTTCTTATGTAAGAAGATATCAGCATAATAAAAGGCAGGCTAGTTATGGCAGGAGGAGACCACATTATGGATGGCAGCCTAAGCAATCTCATCATGGCAGAAGATTCAGAGATGAAAAGGTGAGATGTTATTACTGTGGAAGGTTTGGACATATGCAGTACTCTTGCTACAAGCTGCATGGATACCCTCAGCCTCAAAACAGATGGAGGGAGGATAGGCCCAAAGTTGTTAAACAATGGGTACCTAAGGAGAAGGTGAAGTGCTTATTGGCTCACATGGCTGACAAGGAGTTTAAAGAAGATACATGGTATTTTGACAGTGGGTGTTCCAAGCACATGTCTGGATGTAGATCCATGTTTGATGATCTTAGGCCTTGCCCCTCTCATGAGGTCATGTTTGGCAATGGAGGAAAAGGTATTGTTGCAGGAGTTGGGAAAGTCCAAGGTGATGGTAGACCTGAACTTGACAATGTTATGTTTGTCAATGGCTTAAGTGCAAATTTGATCAGCATAAGCCAGTTGTGTGATGAAGGGTACAAGGTAAACTACACTAAGCATGAGTGTGTGGTTTCTGATGAGCATAATCAGATTGTTATAAAGGGTGCCAGAACCAAGGATAATTGTTATCAGTGGATTCCTCAAACTGAAAGCCAGTCTGGTGATGATAAAGAAGATATCAGGTGTAGACATCAGAATGATGAAGGTTCCCTCAGGTTGATGAAGGTCAGAAGAAAAGATGATCTGAAATTAGTCAAGGGAAAATGTTACACATCAGTCCTCACCATTGATGGAAGGATTAAAGGTTCTCAGGAGCTGAATAGAGCAACATCTCTCGAGAGGAAAGATGCTGATGTCTTGACATCTGAACAAATCATCAGAATCTCGCATCAATGTAGTGGTCTGACTGTGAGTAAGTCTAAAAGGCTAGAGATTGAAGAACTCACTGAAGTTATGGGAGATACCAGTGGTAACTATAAAAAATTCTATCATCAAGATCTAAAGAAGATCGATGTCACAGAAGAAAACCTCCCCTGGATGAATAGCTCTGTGTCGAAAGATACAGATGTCAGAGCAGATGCTGAAACATCTCAAGACAAGAAGAGTATTTCTAGCCTCAAGAAGGATGATGAGCAAAGTGCAAAAATGATTCAGAATAGACTAGAGTCTAAGACTGATCCCAATATGAAAATTGACATGCAGAGGACCTCTGATATTGGCTCTATCAGATCCTGGATTAAAATGTCAAGAATAAATACACATCCTCTAGGATGGAATCATGCTGGTCAAAAGATACAAACTGATCTTGGAAGACTAAGAAGAAGAAAGAGGGGAAAAATCAGATTAGTTCTCAGATCTAAGAAGAAGAATAGTCGTAGATCAGTGTTATGTGGAAAGAACTCATGCTATCAACTCTTGTGGAAGAAACGACTGTTGGGCAATCACCATGTCAAGAAAGATGTTACAACATTGCAGAATGTTACTCATCAATGGGATGATGAGCAGGTTGATAGAAAAGATCTGGTTAAATACTCAGATTATTTGGTAAATAAAGAGAAATTAGATGATGAGTTCATGTATGCTGACCAATTTGAGAGCTTAAAATTGGGGAGCGTATTACTTCAAAATTAATTGAAAGATGTTTTATGGTGCAGTTGGCCTATAAGATAATGGTTATTCAACTGCAGATAGTATGGTACATAAAATAGTCTGTTCAATTTTTTAGTGTAGTCTCTCTAAGAAACTCATCTTGGTGCTCTGGTTCTGTTTAATGCAGTACATATTTCAGCAGTTTAGAATAGTACTGTAAAGTGTTTGGCATGGCAACTGAAAAATCTAAAAATAGGATTTTTATTCAATAGTTGAAAATACAAGATTAGACTACATCCTCATGCCAATCTCCTGCATCCAGAAAAGCCTTCCAATCTGCATCCCATTCATCTTCTGAAGGTTGTTGTTGAGCAGAATGGTTCTTACCAGGCTTCATAGTGGTCACTGAAGTCCTGCCAGTTTTTGTTGCTCCTGTAGAAGGACCTGATGTCGTCTGAGATTTGATCTTCTTCTTCAAAGGGTCTGGTTGTGTATCCTCATGCTTGAGGTTCTTGGTTGGTTCTTTGGAGCTTGATTGACTCATGCTTTATTAGTGTGTTGTGCTGAGCATAGGAGAAAGAGTGGTTTTATAATGGTTTGTTCAAATGCTTGGGTTGTATCGCCTGACCAGTCAAGGGGTTGGAAGTTGTTTTTGACTATGTCATTAATAATGTCAGAACATTGTGCTTGGAGACTACATAGGTCTTGTTGCTACTAACAGTGGGACCAGTATTTGATTTGGGATAGTTGTCTAATTATGGCTAAAAAGGGGGAGAGTTAAAAATTGCCATGAGGAGAAGAGTAGTTGCTGCTAAAAGAATAAAAATAAAAGGTGTTTAGTTGAAAAGTAATGATGCAGCTGTGGAGGGGGAGTATAGACAGCATAGTTGTGGAGCTGCTAGTGAAGTATTCATAGCATTGAAGAGTGCAGAGTGCAGCAAAGCAGACATCAAGGGGGAGATGTGTTGCACATTGTGAGCTACTGAACAGCTGTGATGCTGGTTCAAGTTTTTGAGGGGGAGCACCAATTGGCTGTTGTCAATAATGAAGATGGTGCTGCAGCAGATCAAGTAATGAAGACTATATGAAGATAGTGAAACTGCTGCAAGTTAATGTTTCAAAATATATTTCGCTGCTGAAGTCTCTGAAGATGCAGAGATTGTTTTAGCCAAAATTAGCCAAAGGGGGAGATTGTAAGTTCCTGGATTGGCTGCAATTTTGGTAAAACAACAAGGTGTTCAATGCTGATGTCATGGTGCTGATGTTGCAGCATTGAGTCTTAGTACTGGGCTGTACTAAGTTGTGAAGGTTAACTATGTTTGATGTCATGGGCTTGATGTCATAACATTGCACTTAACACTGGGCTGTGTTAAGGTTGCTAGTTGCTGAAGTAGATGTCTGATGTCACATAGGTGATGTTGTAACATCAGACCTGCAGAACTGAAGCTAATGACAGCATGGGCTTGTTGTTATTAGGGTCGCGTATTAGTTGGAATTGTGGAGAGTGTTGACTCGTTGGATGAGAATATCTTGGGCTAGATATTTTCTGTTACATGGGAGATTTGATTGCAGGTTTGTTGGAGAATTAAAAGGTGGAAGATTTAAAAAGATTTTGGGGATAAAATATGTTTTAAAAGATTCAGTTTTTAATTAACAAATATGATCAAATATTGTGACAAATCCAATCCAAATTCAAGGAGCTATATAAAGCGCACAAGACCAAGGAAGCAGGTACAGAAAACAGATTGAAGATCAAGAGCTGGAGGCTTAGAGTCTAGGGTTTGTTTAGAGTACTTGTAATCACACTATTCTAGGTTTGAATAGGTGTTGAATTTTCTGTCCTCTCTAGAAGCTGTGAAGCAATAGAGAGTTGTTGATTGATCGAAGCTAGGAAGCAAGATCAAGGGATCTCAAAGAGGTTGTTCTTTGAGTGTTTTAGGGGATTGAGTAGTGTTCTCATATCTAAGTGGTTTCTTAGGTAGAAAGTCACTAGTAGAGTATAAGTTTAGGAGATTGTCAACTGGTGTGTTGAGTCTGTAAATTATATCTACAAGTAGTGAATTTCATCCCTGGCTTGGTAGCCCCCAGACGTAGGTAGTTAGACCGAACTGGGTGAACAATTCCTTGTGTTTTCCTGTTGCTTATTCTGTCCATTATTGCAGAGTGTGTTGTTGTGACATCGCACCTTAACATCACACGTCTGGTACCAGAATTTCAATTGGTATCAGAGCAGGCATCCTGTCTGTCTCTGGGTGAGATCTAGGGAAGTTACTTTCTGGTGAAAGATGGACAAAGAGTTTGGAGGATTCGTCAACAGACCCCCTATCTTAGATGGCTCAAACTATGAGTATTGGAAGCCTAGAATGACTACTTTTTTAAAGTCAATAGACAGCAGAGCTTGGAAAGCTGTCATTAAAGAGTGGAAAGCTCCAGAGGTATGTGAGAAAGATGAGGCTGGCAAGGATAAAGAAGGCACCTCAAAGCCTAAGCCTGAAGAAGAATGGACCAAGGAAGAAGATGAGCTTGCCCTTGGGATTGACAAGAACATATTCAGGCTGATCAACTCATGTGAAACTGCTAAGGCTGCTTGGGATATTTTGAAGGCTACTCATGAAGGCACATCTAGAGTTAAAATGTCTAGACTTCAGCTTCTAACATCTAAGTTTGAAAGCTTGAAGATGAAGGAAGATGAGACTATTCATGACTTCCACATGAGTGTTCTTGAGCTGTCAAATGCATCCAGTGCTCTTGGTGAGAAGATGACAGAAGAGAAGCTGGTGAGAAAGATTCTTAGGTCCCTCCCTAAGAAGTATAAGATGAAGGTAACAGCCATTGAAGAATCTCAAGACATCAGCAAGATGAGAGTTGATGAGCTTATTGGATCTCTTCAAACATTTGAACTTGGAATGAATGAGGAAGAACCAGAAAAGAAGCCCAAGAGTATAGCCTTAGTCTCCACTCCTGCAGCAGCTAAAGATGATGAGTCCCAGGAGGATCTGCCTCAGGCTATAGTTATGTTGGGAAGGCAATTCAACAAAGTGTTCAAGAAGATGAACTATTCAATTATCACGTAGAGCATTGGAATAGCTTTCCAATGCTTCCGACCACGTCTCAATCTGAGTCACGATTCACAAGATATGAAGAAAACAAGAAACAGAAAAACTGCACCCTGTCATGGTCTCACAGCGACCGCAAAGCAAGGGACAAGCAGAACCAAAAATGCGTCATGGTCGCTTAGCGACCAACCAGCGAGAAGATCGCACAGCGACCATAGTAGATCAACTGGCCGCTTTGGGCTCGCTTAAGCTCGCACGACAACCCATACGAAAACCAGAATCCCAGTAGTGCGAAAGGAAGGTCTTCCATGGCCAAAAACCCCAATTTCTCAACACCCAACAATCCAAAACACATTCAAACACTCATTTATGCATGTTATAACATTATTAAGCATGATTTTCATCAATTACAACATGAAAACAATATTTAATTCAATTTCACACAAAACCTAACCCACCCATATTCTCATATTTTCCCCCCCAAAAGCTATAATATGCTATAGTTAGTGTCCATATAATTCTATTAAATCTATCAATAGAATTAAAACTAATATTTTTTACCATTATTGATATTCTAATATTAAAATTAATATTTTTAATAATTATTATTGTCATCCAAGTGAGAGGTTGTTAGATTAATTATTCAATTAATTAAATTTGGATTGACATAATTAATTATTTATAAATTATATTATGATCCGTTGTTACTAAACTCTAATTATAGATAATTTTTTTTTTTTGATAAGCAACTTCATTAATAAGAGATTAAGGAAATCTCAAACCAAGGAACTACAAACTACAAGAGAGACCAATTACAAGAAATCGAGTGGATTCTTAAACCACTCATAAAGACTACATGATATACTCTTCTTATTTCCTATAATCAACCAATTCCACGAGATAATTTTAATTTCCGCAACGGTGTCATCTACATTACAAAAACCATCTTCAAACAGAATACTGTTGCGAATTCTCCAAATAACCTAACTAGTAATTATCCAAAGATCTAGCGGCCTATCAGTTTTCCTTAACGCCTTAATCTTCGCAATCCAGTCCAGGCATGAAGTAATATTTTTAATAATTAATTATTGTGATCCAAGTAGAAGATTGTTAAATTAATTATTTAATTAATCAAATATGGATTGACATAATTAATTATTAATAAATTATATTATCACTAAATATAAATGAATTATTTGATTGAATTTTGTGTCTGAATGGACAGTGATGGATTGAACCATTCAGTTAACCCCAATGAAAGTTCATTGCCCTCAGTCGTTTAGTTATTTAAGCTTATCTCATTAGAAGATAAAATACTCTGAAAAAACCTAGGCATTAGTGAGGGTTGTAATCCTCTCATACTCACTCTTCCCACAACGGTCTCCAATCCTACAAAGTTCTTTGTTGTCGATATTAATTATTCTCTTAAATAATAATATGCTATAATTTATATTTATTGATTACTGATTTAATTTAGTTTAATTCTATCCGAAAAAGTTTCCATGATATTTGAGAAAGAACACTCGAAACAAATTTGAATTGTATGAAAATTTGTGTGAAAGAGGTTATTTGAAAATATAATATATTCTAATTTTAATACATCTTAAGATACCTCTTAAATTAGTAGCATTGTTTGGAGAAAGTTCATGATTTATTGTAATGGTTTGGAATAACATTTCTTTATGAATTTTCAAAAATTCCCAGGGAGCAATCGATTGCATGAATGGTGCAATCGATTGGCATCATTGCAAAGTTTAAATTTTTCCAACAGAACCATCATGCAATTGATTGCACAAATGAAGCAATCAATTGGCACTAACGTAAGAAAATTGTGGCGGTTCTGGATGATTATGACGGTTTCACAAGCCACAATTTACAAAAATCATATAATTTCTTTTTAAAATACTTGACATGAAATGTTTTGATGCAAGAATGTTTGGAAAATTTTAGAGGGCATTTGATGAGAGAGTTTTGAGAATCTAAAGTTTATACATAGATGAATTGATACTGTATACCTTATCTCGTGATATAAGCCTTTTAATTTTCATAACACTCATACGATTATGCAATCCTTTTTCTTGATTCAAAACTTTTTCTTATTTGATATTTCTTCTTTGATAAGCTTTTGTCTTCATCAAAACTAAACTAATATAGATTATGAACATTTTTTTTCACACAAGAGCACAAGTTGGAGATCAAGATTCACTTTATGTTCAGGTTTGCTGAACCTGCCTTAAGTAGGTCTAGGTTTGATGGAGTGTGGTTTAATCATCTTTCTGAAATTGTTAAGTATTTCTTAGAAGCCCTTTTTTTGAAAGAAATTAAAGATGTTGTGTGGAGTAGTGATGGTGACAAGATCCCAATGTCGGATAATTATAACATTGGTTTTATCAAGAAGTATTGGGAGTTTATTCATGAAGATGTTGTCATGTTTGTGCATGATTTTCATGATCAGGCTCGGTCGCCAAAAGCTATGATTTCTTATTTTATAGCCTTGACATCCTAATTCTGTTAATCCTAAAAATATTCGAAGAGTTTAGGTCAATTTGCTTGCTTGCCTGTATACGATTGTCTCATGAGTAATGCCTGTGAAGCTGGAGATTTCATGGTTTCCATGTGAATGATTCAATTAAATTTGAACTTTTATAGTTTTTAGATGGCACAATCCTTTTGTGTGATGGTTCTTGGTCTAACTTGTGGTGCATCAAGTCAATCATTTGAGGCTTTAAGTATCTTCTAGTTTATGTATTAACTTGCATAATGATGAGTGCTAAATTGTTGTGAATTTGAGTGTGAATTGAAGGTAGAGAAAAACACAGAAAAGGGGGTTTGAATTGGGGTTTTTCAAAACTTTTCAACAAAAAGGCTTAACACAAACAACAAGATATACAAACTAAGAAAGAGAGTGACACATTTGTTTTATACAAGTTCGCCTATAACAAGGCTGCGTCTTGTCCACCCGACCAATGTGATTTCGCCTTCAATAAGGTTGGCAAAAGTTTTGGATCCAATGTGATTCTATGCCTGCTTTTCTTTCCTTTTGAAAGCCTCTAGCAATTCCTTAGAGGTTAAGAAACTGGTGGAATGACTGTTTTCTTAGAACAAGAAGTATGAGCTTCTTCATTATTCATGTCTTTTAGGAAGGGAATCAATGCGTCGACAATCTTATTAATGCTGACGTTTCTTTGCACAATATTAATTGGCGGAATGAAATGTTTTCTATAGGGATAGAATTTGGCTTTTTAATTACCGTTTTCATTAGTTGAGGGTTTTGCCATAGTTCTCAATTCCTTTGTTTCTTTTGGCTCCTTTTATTTATACATCTCATTGATTAAAAAAAGAATAGTTCATGTTGAATTATGAGTTTTTATTTTCCTTACATAAAAATAAAGCAAATTTGAAAACGATAAATAAAACAAAATATTTAAAGATCTCATATAGCGATACTGTGTAGAACAACAGTCTCAATCGTGAGTCCTGGTCCAAAGCCGAACAACACACCCCATTCGAGTCCTTCTCCCGTTGTCTTCAAACCATCTCGAGTTGATTTCTTTCTCATTTCATCCAAGATAAACAGTACACAAGCACTTGACATATTTCCATACTCACTTAGCACTTCCCTGGTGGCCCTCATCTTCTCGGGCTTTAAGGCTAACTTTTGTTCCACTTGATCTAGAATTGCAGGTCCACCTGGGTGTGCAATCCAAAAGATAGAGTTGTAATCAGAAATTTCTAATGGTTTGAAAGCCTCAACCAATGCTTTATCGATGTTCTTTGAAACAATCCCAGGAACATCTTTAAGAAGGTGGAACGTTAGCCCGGCTTCGCGAAGGTGACCATCAATGGCACCTTCGCTATCTGGAGCAATTGTTTGTGCAGTCCAAACCATCTCAAAGATACGTTTCTCAATTTCTGGTACAGGATCAGAACCAACAATAAGAGCAGCTGCTCCATCTCCAAATAATGCTTGTCCAACAAGACTGTCCAAGTGAGTGTCACTGGGGCCACGGAATGTGACGGCAGTAACTTCAGAACAGACTACTAGCACACGAGCATCTTTGTTGTTTTCAGCCAAATCTTTAGCCAAACGAAGTACCGTGCCTCCAGCGAAGCAACCTTGTTGGTACATCATGAATCTTTTGACATATGGGCGAAGTCCTAAGAGTTTGGTGAGTTGGTAATCAGCTCCAGGCATGTCTACACCACTTGTGGTGCAAAAGATCAAGTGAGTAATCTTGGATTTTGGTTGACCCCATTCTTTTATAGCCTTCACTGCAGCCTCCTTCCCAAGTCTAGGTACCTCCACGACCACCATGTCTTGCCTAGCATCCAATGAAGGTGCCATGTATTCACAAAGACTTGGATTTTCTTTCAAAATTTCTTCGGTAAGATACATGTATCTCCTCTTGATCATAGATTTATCACCTGAAATAGTTATAAATAAATGAGATTAGTACAACAATATAAAGGGAATAATATTTCTTTTAATGCAAGTAATTTAATATCACAAGTAGCTTCTACGAATAAAACTTACACATGCGTTGGAATTTCTCTTTGAGTACAGTTTTGTGCTCACTGTTAGTGATCTTAAAGTAAAAATCAGGATAAGTGCTTTGTTCAACACAGTTAGCTGGGTTTGCAGTGCCAATGGCCAAGATAGTTGCAGGACCTTCTGCCCTCTGAGCCTTGCGGATTTCAGACACACTAACCATCTTGATATCTTTGGTATGAAATAAAATTAAAGGAATGAAACTTGAGCTTGACTGGTTTATAGAACTTGTTGTTGGAAAGGAAAGGGTTGGAAGAGTGTTGTGGTGGAAAGATGGTTGCAGTGGGAGGATTTTATATGAAAGGAAGAGTGGATATTAGAGGGTAGGAGGATGAACATTATTTCACGTGCTTCACAAAAACACATGTATTGTATTATTCTATGGATGGCAGGCTAGTGTATTCGTCGACGACTTGACTTCGTAGGAGTTTGGTCGTAAATATCAGCACGACTTACACACCCTCTTTAGTGTTAACTTTTGATTTAAGTATTTTACTATTAACAAATGGATAGTATTTTATTGACAAAATTACATATGTGGCCGTTTAATTTGAATCATGATTTTGATTTGGTCTTTTGAAGATTCTTTTAAGAGATTAATTACCATCAATTCATCTCAAATTTAACAGTATAATTAACTGACAGTATAAAATTCGTATATTTCAATTAAAATTCTCTTTTTAATTTTTAAAAAGTAATAAGATTCAATTTAGTATTTAAAAAAATGCGGAATGATATTATTTTTAACAAGACTAAGTGTGATTTGAATAATTTATTTGGTTTGTCAAACTTTTGGTTTGAAAGTGGTTGATTATAGAAGAAATTCCGTATTTCAACGTGAATTATTTAGATTTGTGTATGATTTGTGTATGGATCTTTGTCTTGCTTATCTTTGTAGTAGTTGTTGGTAGGAATTTTTTTTTAAGTTTTTTATTGTATTGTTTTGGGATTGAACACCTGTAGCGCTCCTTTAATAAAATTGTTGTTTAAAAAATTCTAATTCTCTCGTCTTAAGTAATTTTAATATAAGAAATATGTTCAATGATTATTGTTGATAGACTAGTGTCTTATAATATACATGAATTGATAAGTTAAGAAATATAAATAAACCATACTAATAGTGGGCCATGAGGGTGCTTTATGCATTTGACCATTAACTAGATTTACCTAATAAATATACATGAAGATTAATAATAATAATAATAATAGTGAAAATATTGTAATTTGATGGGTTTGGTTTAGTTCATTGATGTTGAGATGAATTATCCCATGGTAGTTTGTGAGTCGAGGAATGCAACTTTAGAAGTAGATTTGTAAATATTTATTTCAAATTTTATTATTTTTTTATCATCTGATGTGGGATTTGGATGAATATACTATTTAGATGAATATATTATTTGATCCAACAAATCCTCAATTTATCTAAAGTCTCACATATCTTTATTTTGTCTTCAACTTCATCTTTAAATCGATCATTATAATTATAATTATAATGATTAGTCACATTTGTAAAATTATTACACTTCAATCTTTTTGTCTTCTTCCTCCCCTGATTTGAATAATTGTTACTCTTCCTTCCTCCCTTGATCAGAACCTTAACTCTGATATCACTTGTTGGGAAAATAACAAAAAAATAAATTTCTACGCACGCAGAATCATACCCACAAAAAAGAAATAGAAGCAAAAGTTTCAACATAAAACTCAAAATCATAATTCAACTTGTAAAATTACAAACTCTCTCATACAATTGCAATTTTTAAAAAGAAAATTGCAAACCCTCCAAATTAAAATTTTTGAATGGAAAAATTGTAAACTCTCTCTAAATTACAATTTTTGGACGGAAAATTTGCAAACCTTCTTTCTATAACAATTTTTGGACGAAAAATTGCAAACCCCCTCAACAAACTATTCTTGAACGGAAAAATAAAAAACTCTTTCAACAAACTATTTTTGAACGAAAAAATATAAAACCTTCTCTAGACACACAACAGTTCAAATCTCCAATGCAGACAAAAGACTGACTACATTTTGTTGTTGTATGCAAAAGTAAAACTAACATCCTCTATGTATATTAACACTCAAATTCTATTCTCTTCCTACTATCCGATGTGGGACTTGGATGAATATACTATTTTATTTAACAAATCCTCTCTTCATCCTAAGTCTCACATATCTTCACTTTGTCTTCAACTTCATCTTCAAAGCGATCATTATAATTATAATTATAATGAATAGTCACATTTGTAAAATTATTACTCTTCAATCTTTTTATCTTCTTCCTTCCCTGACCCGAATAATTATTACTCTTCCTTCCTTCCTCGATCAGAACCTTAGCTTTTATACCAGTTGTTGAGAAAAAAACAAAAAAAAAAAACGTTTTACGCAGGCGAAAGCTTACCCGGAAAAAGAAAAATGAGTAAAAATTCCAACAAAAAATTCATAAAATCATAATTCAACTTGTAAAATTACAAACTCTCTCATACAATTACAATTAAGGAGAAAATTGCAAACCCACAAAATTATAATTTTTTAATGGAAAAATTGTTAACCATCTCATTTACAATTTTTGGATGGAAAAATTACAAATTATCGCTCAATTACAATTTTTGGACGAAAAAATTGCAAACCCTCTTTCAACTACAATTTTTGGACGAAAAAATTGCAAACTCTCTCAACAAACTATTCTTGAACGGAAAAGTAGAAAACTCTTTTAACAAACTATTTTTGAACGTAAAAATAGAAAACCTTCTCTAGACACACAACTTACTAATATCCCCAATACATCCAAAAGACTACATTTTATTGTCGTATGCAAAAGTAAAATTAACCATCTATATTTATATTATTACTCAAATTCTATTTTCTTCCTACTATCCGATGTGAGACTGAGATGAATATACTATTTGACCCAACAAACCCTCTCTTCATCCAAAGTCTCACGTATCTTCACTTTGTCTTCAACTTCATCTTTAAAGCGATCATTATAATTATAATTATAATTATTAGACACATTTATTAAATTATTACTCTTCAATCTTTTTGTCTTCTTCCTCTCTTGATTTGAATAATTGTTACTCTTCCTTCCTCCTATGATAGGAATTTTAGCTCTGATACCAGTTGTTATGAAATTAACAAAAAACAAACAAATTTCGCCACACGCGGAAGCATACTCACAAAAAAGAAAAAGAAGCAAAAACTCCAACAAAAATTACAAAAACATAATTCAACTTGTAAAATTACAAACTCTCCCATACAATTACAATTTTTAAGGAGAAAATTGTAAATCCTCCAAATTACAATTTTTGAACGGAAAAATTGTAAACCCTTTCTCAATTACAATTTTTGAACGGAAAAATTACAAACCCTCACTCAATTACAATTTTTGGACGGAAAAATTGCAAACTCTCGCTCAATTACAATTTTTGAACGAAAAAATTGCAAACTCTCTCAACAAATGATTCTTGAACAAAAAATTAGAAAACCCTCTCAACAAACTATTTTTGAACAAAAAATATAAAACCTTCCCTAGAGACACATCTACCCAAATCTCCAATACATCCTAAAGACTACATTTTGTTGTTGTATGCTACAGTAAAACTAACTATCCATATTTATATTAATACTCAAAATTTATTCTCTTCCAACTATCCGACGTGGAACTTGGATGAATATACTATTTGACCCAACATATATTGCATTGAATGATGTTGAATTTACACATGACATGTAAAGATTACAAAATCAATACAAATAAATTTTATTATTAAAGTTTTCAAACATAATAAAGTGTTAATTCTAACAAAACCTATACTTAATCAATAAATTGCTACCAAGGAAAAACCTAATGGTATGCAATTTTACGAAAACGATAAAAAACAACTTGACATGCAGATTCTACGAAATTGAGAGAGAGAGAGAGAGAGAAGGAGAGAGAGAGAGAGCGTGTTTGATGTATATTGGTTCTTTTATCGTTCTTGCTAAGCCTACTCCACTCTCTACTGGTTTCCCATTAAAAAATTGTTATGTCTTCCACTATGGTTTGTAAACATTTTACACGAGTTTTAGTTGAATCACATTATCCAAATAACTCTGAAAAATATTAAAAAAAAAACTTTTATTTGCATCCCTTGATTTCTCCACACTATCTGAATTGAATTCTTGTGAGATCTTTACTCAAATTCACCTTGAATCTTCCAACTTCAACAATCCTGCCCCAAAGTCTCTGTTCTACAATGATCTTTCCTCGATCCTAGCGGTATCTTGAGTGTTGGTATGTCTAAAGATTGAGAAGAACTTGCACCTTGTTTTTAAGCTTCCACACATCACTACCAAAGTGAATATGTAGAGAATAACCTCCTTCTTTTTCCGTTGGACTTGTCCAAACTAGCCATAACCCCACATACCTTACAAGCCTCTAAAATCTCAAGAAAATTCTTCAAAGAAATATTAAACACAGTAACCAAATCTCCTTAACAATCACAAATCTCCAAAGATGAGATTTATATCCAAACGAAAAATGGAATTAGAATGTGGTAGAAGATGAAAGAAATCATTTGCAAGCACTCAAGAAAGATTCAACAATCCTTTTTGAAAATGAGATCATAAGTGAGTTGTGAATTTTTAAATCAATAGTGGAAGTGTATGTTTTCCATCATTGTTTAAGGTTTTGAGTGAAGTTGGTATTTATATTTGCTGGAGATCTGGTGTAACGCCCCAGTTTTAGTTAGTTTTATTTAATTGAGTCGTTTTGATTATTTTATTATTATATTATTTTATTTTTTACTTTTATCTGGAAATATGTTATTTTTCATCGAGATTATATTTTATCGCGTTTTGGGAGCGTTTGCGAGGTATTTGAGTATAGGGGTATTTTGGTCATTTCACTTTAATTTTTCTTAAGTTAATAGAAATAGAAATAGGAAGAGAGAAAAAGAGAAAGGAAATAAAAAGAGAAGAAGAAAAAGAGGAAGAAAGAAAAGAAGAGAAGGAAAGAGAGAAAACTTGGAAAATCTTGGAATCGATCAACCGACTTTTCTAAACACGATTAATCGGGTAAGGGTGCGAAACTCGATTATATTATGCTTGTGTATGATTACGTATGTGTGTGTGTGGATGTTTGTGGTGTTCTACGGTTTTCAATTCTAGGTCAGAACGATGGAAATCGATGTTTTCGCGGTTGAAATGTGATGTAAATGTTGTAGTTTACTTGTAACCATGATTGGGTTATGTTCTGATTGTTATGTTTTGGTTTGGAAGAGTTTTTGGGTGAAAAATATGGTTTTTGGGCTTCAAACAGCGCTGCAGAATTTCTGGGTTTTCCTTGGTTCGCCTAGCGAACCTGGGGCGAAGCAGTAGCGAATGATTTTTCGCGGGTTCGCCTAGCGAGCTAGTTAGCGAAGGTCAGCGAATGTTCACTAACGTTGTTCGCCTAGCGAACTTTATATCTTTTTGGTTCTGGTTGTTGCTGCCTTGGTTCGCCAAGGAGTTCGCCTAGCGAACTTTGTGTCTGTTTTTATCTGATAGTGGATTCGCTGGACATTCGCCTAGCGAAGGTGGTAGCGAATACTCGCTAGAGGGTTCGCCTAGCGAACATGGCAGTTTGTGCAATTTTGTTTTCTTCATAACTTTTGATCCGTAAGTCGGATTGGGGCGCGGTTGGGTGTGTTAGAAAGCTTTTGAGTTGTTCTTGCTTATTAAAAGGGTTTTGAGATTGTTGGCCGATTTAATTATGTTGGGAATTTGGAATGTGTCGTTTTGTCGACTTTTGCCATTTTAATGATGTGCATTTGATGTGTTATTGTGCAACATGCTTGTGATATATATTGTATGACTGGTGTGATGTTAGGGGATGTGAATGCATGCGATTAAATGTTGTGGTTGATTATGTATGCATGGTTATGGTTGCATATATGTGTGAATTTGAATGTCAGGAGTCATTGTATGCCAAGCATCATGATATGCATTCTTGTGTTGTCGTGTGCCCTAGTGGGTGTGAGCGACGAATCGGTTCCAAAGGGAATCCGCTATAACATTGGGCGCCTTATGCAAAGAGGACTTAAAGGTATGATTATAGACGATCGTGCGCCTTATACAAAGAGGACTTAAAGCGATCGGATCGTGCACCTAATACAAAGAGGACTTAAAGCGATCCATAAACGTCGTGCGCCTTATACCAAGAGGACTTAAAGCGACTGGGAACATCGTTTTCCCGACGGGGAGTTACGTTGAGTAACAAGCGATGGTTCCAATAGTTCCTGAGTGAACTAATGTTGAGAATTGATGGATGGATGGTACCGCATGTGCATTTCATAGAGTCGTTGTGTCGGTCTCTGTGCATTTGCATAAATCATGAATGGATTGATTATGTGTGAGAATTGTGAATGTATGCATTATGTGTGGAAAATCATGAATGGATTGATTGTGTGTGGAATTGTGGATGAAATTGATGAGTTGATATATGTATATATGTTGGTGACATTTATATTGTGCATGGTTGATATGCCTTAGTGATGGATATATGAAATATACATTGTGTTGTTTGGCGTTTGAATTCTGGTATAAGTTGTGGTGAGAATATTTTATATGTGTATTTTTGTGTTATATATAATTGTATGCAATTATATTATGATTGTGTTTCTCACCCTTCTGCTGTTTTAAATGCTCTATGAGGCATTGCAGATTAGATGTTGGAGGTCTTTTTGTGAAGCTTATGTCTTCATTCTTTTGTCGGTCAGCTCTGATATATAGCACCGAGTAGTCAGGGAGATCGAGTGTGATTATTTGTATTATTTATACATGTATCTTTTGGATCGTACATGTATGATGTTGTATATGGCAGACAAACTCTTTATGTGATATATATATATATATATATATATATATATATATATATATATATATATATATATATATATATATATATATATATATATATATGAGATTCAGTGCAGATTTTCCGCTTTTATTCTGTATCTGAAATGTGGGTGTTAGGAACTAAGTTCCTTTATTATGTGCTACCTGAATTGTTGCATATCTATATGAGCAGGTTTATTGTGTGTTTGTTTCAATTGATGTGACCCCTCAGTCTATGCCGTGAATATTTTAAATATACTCTGATGAAATTTTGAATTTTATTTATAGATTTGTTTATCGGGGGTATAGATTGGGGGTGTTACATTACGTGGTATCAGTGCCAGTTTGTGTCAGTTTGTGTCAGTCCTTGTCGGTGTTTGTGTTTGGGTGAGCTGTTTGTTTAACCATAGTTGTTGTTATTGGAAATGAACAGAATATGGCTGGTAGGAATGACGCTGCTTTAGCTGCTGCGATGCAAGCTATGGCTCTGGCTGTGCAGGGTGCACCTAATGCTGCTGGTAATGACGAGTTCAGGAAGAACAAACCGCTTATCATCAAAGGAAGATATGATCCTGATGGTGCTCAGATTTGGCTGAAAGAGATTTAAAGGATCTTCTGAGTGATGGATTGTGCTGAGGATCAGAAGGTGAGACTGGGTACTCACATGTTGCTGGAGGAAGCCGATGATTGGTGGGTTGGTACTTGTCATGTGTTGGAAGCTGCAGAGGAGGAGATTACTTGGGCTGTGTTTAGCATGGAGTTTCTGAGGAAGTACTTTCCTAAAGATGTAAGAGGAAAGAAGGAAATCGAGTTCTTGGAGTTAAAACAAGGTAATATGTCTGTTGTTGATTATACTGCTAAGTTTGTGGAGCTTGTGCAGTTTTATCCACATTATGCCGAAGCGACAGCGGAGTTTTCTAAGTGTGTGAAGTTTGATAACAGATTGCGTCCTGAGATAAAGCAGGCAATCGGTTACCAAAGGATTCGAAGGTTTTCAGACTTGGTGGATTGTTGTAGGATTTATGAAGAAGATAGTAAAGCTCGTTCTACTCACTATAAGAGTGTGAACGAGAGGAAAGGGAAGCAACAGTTTCGTGGTGGTCCTTATATGACACCGACTGATAAAGGTAAACAAAGAGGGAATTTTGAGAGAAGGCCGAGTGGAGGAGGTATGTCTAATTCTCCGAGATGTTTTGGGAGTGGTGAATTAGGACATCGTCAGTTCGAATGTAGGAAGAATTTGAGGAAGTGTGCTAATTGTGGAGGTTTAGTACATGTCGCAGCTGAGTGCAAGAGGAAGAATGTGGTGAAGTGTTTCAATTGAGGTGAACCTAGTCATATTAGTACAAAGTGTCCGAAACCGAAGCAAGCTCCAGCTGGTGGGAAAGTTTTTTCCTTGGCGGGAACTCAGACTACAAGTGCAGACCGTCTGATCCGAGGTACTTGTTTTATTAATAGTACGCCTTTAGTTGCTATTATTGATACTGGAGCGACTCATTCGTTTATTTCGTCTGAGTGCGCGAAGCGTTTGAACCTTGTGTTGTCTTCGATGGGTGGAGAGATGGTTATTGATACTCCAGCAATGGGGTCAGTAACTACTTCTTTGGTTTGTTTAAGTTGTCCTTTGACCATTTATGGTAAAGACTTTGAAATGGATTTGGTGTGTTTACCGTTGGAGGGTTTAGATGTGGTTTTGGGAATGAATTGGTTGCAATTTAATCGGGTTCATATTGATTGTTATCATAAGCTAGTAAGATTTCCTTCTCTTGAAGAAGACGAAGAGTCGAGTTTCTTATCTACCAAAGAGTTGAAGAAACTTTTGGCGGATGAAGCTCAGTTGTTTGGGTTGTTTGCATCGTTGACTGTGGATAGTTAAGTTGCACTGGATGTGTTTCCTGTTGTGTGTGATTTTCCGGAAGTGTTTCCTGAGGATATTTCAGATGTACCGCCAGAGAGAGAGGTGGAGTTTACTATAGATCTAGTTCCTGGTACTAGACCTGTATCGATGGCACCATATCGAATGTCGGCATCTGAGTTGGTTGAGTTAAAGAAGCAATTGAATGAATTGTTGGAAAAGAGGTTTGTGAGGCCAAGTGTGTCGCCATGGGGTGCTCCAGTTTTATTGGTGAAAAAGAAAGATGGGAGTATGCAATTGTGTATTGATTATCGCCAGTTGAATAAGGTGATGATTAAGAATAAGTATCCTCTTCCGAGAATTGACGATCTGATGGATCAGTTGGTAGGTGCGTGTGTGTTTAGTAAGATTGATTTAAGATCAGGGTATCATCAGATTAGGGTGAAAGAGGAAGATATTCAGAAGACGGCTTTTAGGATACGTTACAGTCATTACGAATATTCTGTGATGCCGTTCCGGGTTTCTAATGCGCCAGGTGTGTTTATGGAGTACATGAATCGTATTTTCCACGAGCATTTGGATCGATTTGTCGTTGTGTTTATTGATGATATCTTAATTTATTCTAAGTCCCAGGAGGAACATGTGGAGCATTTGCGCATTGTGTTGCAGGTTTTGAAGGAAAGGAAACTTTTTGCCAAGTTGTCCAAGTGTGAATTCTGGTTGTCGGAAGTGAGTTTTCTTGGTCATGTGATTTCAGGTAACGGTATTGCTGTGGATCCATCTAAAGTAGAAGCAGTTCTACAATGGGAGGCTCCGAGATCTGTTCCTGAAATTAGAAGCTTTTTGGGTTTGGCCGGATATTATCGAAGGTTCATTGAAGGTTTTTCTAAGCTAGCACTTCCTTTGACCCAGCTGACTTGTAAAGGAAAAGCGTTCATTTGGGATATTCAGTGTGAGGAAAGTTTTAGTGAGCTGAAGAGAAGATTGACGACAACTTCGATTTTGATTTTATCGGATCCTAATGAACCGTTTGTGGTGTACTGTGATGCGTCTTCGATTGGGCTAGGTGGAGTGTTGATGCAAGAAGGTAAGGTGGTGGCTTATGCTTCGAGACAATTGAGGATTCATGAGAAAAATTATCCTACTCATGATCTTGAGTTAGTGGCTGTGGTTTTTGTGTTGAAGATTTGGAGGCATTATCTCTACGGTGCAAGATTCGAAGTCTTTAGTGATCATAAGAGTTTAAAATATTTGTTTGATCAGAAAGAGTTGAATATGAGGCAACGGAGATGGTTGGAATTTTTGAAGGACTACGACTTTGGCTTGAATTATCATCCTGGTAAAGCTAATGTGGTAGCCGATGCATTGAGTCGGAAATCGTTGCATATGTCGGCTTTGATGGTGAATGAGTGGGAACTTTTGGAATCGTTTAGAGATTTGAGTTTGGTAGGCAAAGTGACGTCGGATAGTGTGAGGCTTGGAATGTTGAAGGTTACTAATGACTTTCTGTTGACGGTTAGTGAGAAACAGAAGTTGGATGTGAAATTTGTGGATTTGATGACGATTGGTGATCAAAGTGTGAATGAGGACTTTAAAGTGGATGATAAAGGTGTTTTGAGGTTCCGAGGTAGAATTTGTATTCCGTACGATTCGGAGTTGAAAAGGGTGATTTTGGAGGAAGGACACCGGAGTAATTTGAGTATACATCCGGGAGCTAATAAAATGTACCAAGATTTGAAGAAGATTTTCTGGTGGTCGGGTTTGAAAAGAGATGTGGCTCAGTTTGTGTATTCCTGTTTGACGTGTCAGAAGTCGAAGGTAGAACATCTGAGGCCTAGTGGATTGTTGCAACCGTTGGATATTCCTGAGTGGAATCGGGACAGCATTTCTATGGATTTTGTAACAGGGTTGCCGAATACTCAGCGAGGACATAATGCTATTTAGGTGGTTGTAGATAGGCTGACTAAATCGACTCATTTCATTCTGATTGACATCAGTTTTTCTTTGGAGAGGTTGGCTGAGATTTACATCAGTGTGATTGTGAAATTGCATGGTGTTCCGTTAAGTATTGTTTCTGATTGAGATCCGAGGTTTACTTCGAGATTTTGGGAAAGTTTGAAGAAGGCGTTGGGTTCTAAATTGAGATTGAGTTCCGCTTATCATCCGCAGACGGATGGACAGATAGAGAGAACGATTTAGCCGTTGGAAGATTTGTTGCGGGCTTGTGTTCTGGAACAAGGTGGTGCTTGGGATAGTTATCTTGCGTTGATTGAATTCACGTATAACAACAGTTTCCATTCGAGTATTGGAATGGCACCGTTTGAAGCGTTATATGAACGAAGATGTCGAACACCGTTGTGTCGGCACGAATCTGGTGAGAGTTCGGTGGTTGGACCGGAGTTAGTGCAACAGACTACGGAAAAGGTGAAACTTATTTGGGAGAAAATGAAGGCTTCTCAGAGTAGGCAAAAGAGTTATCATGATCGAAGGAGGAAAGATCTTGAGTTTCAAGATAATGATCATGTATTTTTGAGAGTTACACCGGTGACGGGTGTTGGTCGTGCATTGAAGTCGAAGAAGCTTACTTCTCGGTTTATTGGTCCTTACCAGATATCCGCGAGAGTGGTTGATGTGGCTTATCGGGCGGCGTTGCCGCCGAGTCTTTCGAATTTGCATGATATGTTCAATGTTTCACAGCTTCGGAAGTATGTTTCGGATCCGTCGCATGTGATTCCGATGGATGAGGTTGAGGTAAGGGAGAACCTTACGGTTGAGGCGTTACTAGTTAGGATTTTGGATCGCGAGTTGAAGCGGTTAAAAGGCAAGGATATTGCGCTTGTGAAAGTAGCGTGGGGAGGCGCTGCTGAGGGCAATTTGACTTGGGAGTTAGAGAGTCGGAAGCGGGAGTCGTATCCAGAGTTGTTTGTCTCAGGTAATATTTTCGAGGACGAAAATTTCTAAGTGGGGGAGAGTTGTAACGCTCCAGTTTTAGTTAGTTTTATTTAATTGAGTCGTTTTGATTATTTTATTATTATATTATTTTATTTTTGACTTTTATCTGGAAATATGTTATTTTTCATCGAGATTATATTTTATCGCGTTTTGGGAGCGTTTGCGAGGTATTTGAGTATAGGGGTATTTTGGTCATTTCACTTTAATTTTTCTTAAGTTAATAGAAATAGAAATAGGAAGAGAGAAAAAGAGAAAGGAAAGAAAAAGAGAAGAAGAAAAAGAGGAAGAAAGAAAAGAAGAGAAGAAAAGAGAGAAAATTGGAAAATCTAGGAATCGATCAACCGACTTTTCTAAACAAGATTAATCGGGTAAGGGTGCGAAACTCGATTATATTATGCTTGTGTATGATTACGTATGTGTTGTGTGGATGTTTGTGGTGTTCTACGGTTTTCAATTCTAGGTCGGAACGATGGAAATCAATGTTTTCGCAGTTGAAATGTGATGTAAATGTTGTAGTTTACTTGTTACCATGATTGGGTTATGTTCTGATTGTTATGTTTTGGTTTGGAAGAGTTTTTGGGTGAAAAATATGGTTTTTGGGCTTCAAACAGCGCTACAGAATTTCTGGGTTTTCCTTGGTTCGCCTAGAGAACCTGGGGCGAAGCAGTAGCGAATGATTTTTCGCGGGCTCGCCTATTGAGCCAGTTAGCGAAGGTCAGCGAATGTTCTCTAACGTTGTTCGCCTAGCGAACTTTGTATCTTTTTGGTTCTGGTTGTTGCTGCCTTGTTTCGCCAAGGGGTTCGCCCAGCGAACTTTGTGTCTATTTTTATCTGATAGTGGATTCGCTGGACATTCGCCTAGCGAAGGTGGTAGCGAATACTCGCTAGAGGGTTCGCCTAGCGAACATGGCAGTTTGTGCAACTTTGTTTTCTTCATAACTTTTGATCCGTAATTCGGATTTAAGCGCGGTTGGGGGCGTTAGAAAGCTTTTGAGTTGTTCTTGCTTATTAAAAGGGTTTTGAGATTGTTGGCCGATTTAATTATGTCGGGAATTTGGAATGTGTCGTTTTGTCGACTTTTGCCGTTTTAATGATGTGCATTTGATGTGTTATTGTGCAACATGCTTGTGATATGTATTGTATGACTGGTGTGATATTAGGGGATGTGAATGCATGCGATTAAATGTTGTGGTTGATTATGTATGCTTGGTTATGGTTGCATATATGTGTGCATTTGAATGTCAGGAGTCATTGTATGCCAAGCATCATGATATGCATTCTTGTGATATCGTGTGCCCTAGTGGGTGTGAGCGACGAATCTGTTCCAGAGGGAATCCGCTATAACATCGTGTGCCTTATGCAAAGAGGACTTAAAGCAATGATTATAGACGATCGTGCGCCTTATACAAAGAGGACTTAAAGCGATCGGATCATGCAGCTTATACATAGAGGACTTAAAGCGATCCATAAACGTCGTGCGCCTTATACCAAGAGGACTTAAAGCGACGGGGAACATCGTTTGCCCGACGGGGAGTTACGTTGAGTAACAAGCGATGGTTCCAATAGTTCCTGAGTGAACTAATGTTGAGAATTGATGGATGGATGGTACCGCATGTGCATTGCATAGAGTCGTTGTGTCGGTCTCTGTGCATTTGCATAAATCATGAATGGATTGATTATGTGTGAGAATTGTGAATGTATGCATTATGTGTGGAAAATCATGAATGGATTGATTGTGTGTGGAATTGTGGATGAAATTGATGAGTTGATATATGTATATATGTTGGTGACATTTATATTGTGCATGGTTGATATGCCTTAGTGATGGATATATGAAATATACATTGTGTTGTTTGGCGTTTGAATTCTGGTATAAGTTGTGGTGAGAATATTTTATATGTGTATTTTTGTGTTATATATAATTGTATGCAATTATATTTTGATTGTGTTTCTCACCCTGCTGCTGTTTTAAATGCTCCATGAGGCATTGCAGATTAGATGTTGAAGGTCTTTTTGTGAAGCTTAGGTCCTTATTATTTTGTCGGTCGGCTCTGATATGTAGCACCGGGTAGTCGGGGAGATCGAGTGTGATTATTTGTATTATTTATACATGTATCTTTTGGATTGTACATGTATGATATTGTATATGGCAGAAAAACTCTTTATGTGATATATATATATATATATATATATGAGATTCAGTGCAGATTTTCGGCTTTTATTCTGTATCTGAAATGTGGGTGTTAGGAACTAAGTTCCTTTATTATGTGCTACCTGAATTGTTGCATATCTATATGAGCAGGTTTATTGTGTGTTTGTTTCAATTGATGTGACCCCTCAGTCTATGCCGTGAATATTTTAAATATACTCTGATGAAATTTTGAATTTTATTTATAGATTTGTTTATCGGGGGTATAGATTGGGGGTGTTACATTAAGTGGTATCAGTGCCAATCCGTGTCAGTTTGTGTCAGTCCTTGTCGGTGTTTGTGTTTGGGTGAGCTGTTTGTTTAACCATAGTTGCTGTTAATTGAAATGAACAGAATATGGCTGGTAGGAATGACGCTGCTTTAGCTGCTGCGATGCAAGCTATGGCTCGGGCTGTGCAGGGTGCACCTAATGCTGCTAGTAATGACGAGTTCAGGAAGAACAAACCGCCTATCTTCAAAGGAAGATATGATCCTGATGGTGCTCAAATTTGGCTAAAAGAGATTGAAAGGATCTTCCGAGTGATGGATTGTGCTGAGGATCAGAAGGTGAGACTGGGTACTCACATGTTGCTGGAGGAAGCCAATGATTGGTGGGTTGGTACTTGTCATGTGTTGGAAGATGCAGAGGAGGAGATTACTTGGGCTGTGTTTAGCATGGAGTTTCTGAGGAAGTACATTCTTGAAGATGTAAGAGGAAAGAAGGAAATCGAGTTCTTGGAGTTAAAACAAGGTAATATGTCTGTTGTTGATTATACTGCTAAGTTTGTGGAGCTTGTGTAGTTTTATCCACATTATGCCGAAGCGATAGCGGAGTTTTCTAAGTGTGTGAAGTTTGAGAACGGATTGCGTCCTGAGATAAAGCAGGCAATCGGTTACCAAAGTATTCGAAGGTTTTCAGACTTGGTGGATTATTGTAGGATTTATGAAGAAGATAGTAAAGCTCGTTCTACTCACTATAAGAGTGTGAACGAGAGGAAAGGGAAGCAACAGTTTCGTGGTGGTCCTTATGTGACACCGGCTGATAAAGGTAAACAAAGGGGGAATTTTGAGAGAAGGCCGAGTAAAGGAGGTATGTCTAATTCTCCGAGATGTTTTGGGAGTGGTGAATTAGGACATCGTCAGTTCGAATGTAGGAACAATTTGAGGAAGTGTGCTAATTGTGGAGGTTTAGGACATGTCGCCGCTGAGTGCAAGAGGAAAAATGTGGTGAAGTGTTTCAATTGTGGTGAACCTGGTCATATTAGTACAAAGTGTCCGAAACCGAAGCAAGCTCCAGCTGGTGGGAAAGTTTTTGCCTTGGCGGGAACACAGACTACAAGTGCAGACCTTCTGATCCGAGGTACTTGTTTAATTAATAGTACGCCTTTAGTTACTATTATTGATACTGGAGCGACTCATTCGTTTATTTCATCTGAGTGCGCGAAGCGTTTGAACCTTGTGTTGTCTTCGATGGGTGGAGAGATGGTTATTGATACTCCAACAATGGGGTCAGTAACTACTTCTTTGGTTTGTTTAAGTTGTCCTTTGACCATTCATGGTAAAGACTTTGAAATGGATTTGGTGTGTTTGCCGTTGGAGGGTTTAGATGTGGTTTTGGGAATGAATGGGTTGCAGTTTAATCGGGTTCATATTGATTGTTATCATAAGCTAGTAAGATTTCCTTCTCTTGAAGAAGACGAAGAGTCGAGTTTCTTATCTACCAAAGAGTTGAAGAAACTTTTGGCGGATGAAGCTCAATTGTTTGGGTTGTTTGCATCGTTGACGGTGGATAGTTAAGTTGCACTGGATGTGTTTCCTGTTGTGTGTGATTTTCCGGAAGTGTTTCCTGAGGATATTTCAGATGTACCGCCAGAGAGAGAGGTGGAGTTTACTATAGATCTAGTTCCTGGTACTAGACCTGTATCGATGGCACCATATCGAATGTCGGCATCTGAGTTGGTTGAGTTAAAGAAGCAATTGAATGAATTATTGGAAAAGAGGTTTGTGAGGCCAAGTGTGTCGCCATGGGGTGCTCCAGTTTTATTGGTGAAAAAGAAAGATGGGAGTATGCGATTGTGTATTGATTATCGCCAGTTGAATAAGGTGATGATTAAGAATAAGTATCCACTTCCGAGAATTGACGATCTGATGGATCAGTTGGTAGGTGCGTGTGTGTTTAGTAAGATTGATTTAAGATCAGGGTATCATCATATTAGGGTGAAAGAGGAAGATATTCATATTAGGGGAGTTACATTGAGTAACAAGCGATGGTTCCAATAGTTCCTGAGTGAACTAATGTTGAGAATTGATGGATGGATGGTACCGCATGTGCATTGCATAGAGTCGTTGTGTCGGTCTCTGTGCATTTACATAAATCATGAATGAATTGATTATGTGTGAGAATTGTGAATGTATGCATTATGTGTGGAAAATCATGAATGGATTGATTGTGTGTGGAATTGTGGATGAAATTGATGAGTTGATATATTTATATATGTTGGTGACATTTATATTGTGCATGGTTGATATGCCTTAGTGATGGATATATGAAATATACATTGTGTTGTTTAGCGTTTGAATTCTGGTATAAGTTGTGGTGAGAATATTTTATATGTGTATTTTTGTGTTATATATAGTTGTATGTAATTATATTATAATTGTGTTTCTCACCCTTTTGCTGTTTTAAATGCTCTATGAGGCATTGCAGATTAGATGCTGGAGGTCTTTTTGTGAAGCTTAGGTCTTCATTCTTTTGTCGGTCGGCTCTGATATGTAGCACCGGGTAGTCGGGGAGATCGAGTGTGATTATTTGTATTATTTATACATGTATCTTTTGGATTGTACATGTATGATGTTGTATATGGCAGACAATCTCTTTATGTGATATATATATATATATATATATATATATATATATATATGAAATTCATTGCAGATTTTCCGCTTTTATTCTGTATCTGAAATGTGGGTGTTAGGAACTAAGTTCCTTTATTATGTGCTACCTGAATTGTTGCATATCTATATGAGCAGGTTTATTGTGTGTTTGTTTCAATTGATGTGACCCCTCAGTCTATGCCGTGAATATTTTAAATATACTCTGATGAAATTTTGAATTTTATTTATAGCTTTGTTTATCGAGGGTATAGATTGGGGGTGTTACATCTGGCACAAAAATGAGTGAAAATGGTGTATGATTTGAGCCATAAGTAAGAGGTGTGATTTGAGTTTGAGAACCAAGTTATTTGAATCAAAAGCAAGAATATATGATAACTCATCTGTTTGATTCGAGTCATACAATTTGGGATTTAAGTCACATGATTTGAGTCATGCATAATTGTGATTCGAATTAGAGTTCCAGACGTAAAATAGAAATATTTTAGTTTGGTGTGATTCGAGTCAAGCTGTGATTCGAGTCACACAGTCTGTGACTCTAGTCATGAAGTATGTGACTTGAGTCATGAAAAAATAAAATGAATCCTTATCTCCTTATAGTTCTGATTTGAGTTAGATGAATAATGTGATCGAAGTCACACTGTTAGAATCTCGAATTTTTAAGTTTTCAAAATGAAATTCTGGCATAGCAGACAACAGATGTCCTAACACATGTCAAGACATTGTTCTGCATAAACATTTAAACAAAGAAGCATAACTACAGACTAATACCTTGAATATTAGAAACTGCAGAATCACAGATGTTATGACATCTGATCCAACATGTTTATCAATACCAATAACAAAATATGCAAATCTGCATAATGATAAAAGACACAGCAATTATTAACCCATTTCGGTGCAATTCACCTACATCTTAGGGATACCAATCCAGGAAGAAGACTCCACTATCTGTAGTAAACTTATAAAGTTAAACTCCCCCGTTTACAACTTTATCTCCTAAATACTACCCAATGAAATCCTTATCAAAGAACACCCTCTTTGATATGAGAACCACTACTCACTTCCCTTATCACAAACTCTGATATCTACATCATCCCTGTCAATACAGAATTTTGTCAAGCATACTTGACCAACACGCTAACTTGGATTTGCTTAAAAGCTTCATCCAAGAACAATACAAGATTTATTACCTAAAGGCTTCTGAATCTGTACAGTACTTATGTCTTCCACAATGTATCAAACTGATACAGAGGAAGACTTACAAACCTAGAGCCAATGACTCTCAAACCCTAAACCCTTATTTTTACACAAGAGAACTAGGTTACAATAGTTACATTAAAGGTACATACAAAAACCCTAGGACTAAGTCTTCTTTTATAGTCTTTAGTTGGGCTTCAAATCTTTCCTTGATCCACTGCTGAGCATGCCTAGGATCTTGGAACAGATTTGAAACAGATTTAAAACAATATGTTATAACAGTCCAGGATGTCGATGCTTCAAGTTGAGGCATCTTCTTCGACATCTTTGTTCTTTGGCAGAATTCTTCAGCTTTTCAGCTTTGGTCTTTATGTTGGAACATCTTCTTCAGCACTGAGTTTTACCAAAATTTTGTCCAAAACATTTGAGCTTTCAATCTCCCCCTTTTTGGAAAATTTTGGCTAAAACTCTTTGTACCATAAGACCGGGATGTTCCTAACGTCTCTTCACCCTGAGTGTCGGCTATGATTAGAGTACTGATGTGACTCCCCCTGAAACAATGAGGTATCTAGAAGTACACATCCACATACACACCCAAGAGATTGGAGACTCCTAAAATTCCTAGGTAAAAATCTTAACTCAGGACACAAGACACAAAAGAGACTGAGGCTCAAACCTTTCTCCCCCTTTTTTGCCAAATTTCACAAAAAAAACTGTCCCAAGCCAACCCAGACACACCACAACCAAGAACCAATGCTAGATAATACCATGAGAACACATATTAGATACACATCTTGGGACAAAAGTGACCAAGGCTTTCCTATAAATACCCAAGCGGTCTTCATAGGAATTAAAGAACCAAGGGTCAATTCAATAAGAACATTTATAGCGAATGAGACTTGTCCAACAACGAGAGTGCATAGTCCAAGAAAGTTTTGACTATTTCTCCAATAAAGAACACTGTCCAAAGATTTTACAAAAACCGAAGAGCATGTTTTGCACGCGCAAGTTTTCCACTGTCCAAGGTACACCGTCCATAATGACCCAATTACTTTAAAAACAAGTCCTTAACAATGTCCTGACATCATGTCAGACATGGTCTACCAAAAACTTCTGTATTAATCAATACCCCCATAGTCTGCAGCAGCAGAGCAATGTCAAGACATCCTTCTTGACATCTCATCTTCAAAATAATCACAGTTTGCTTGACCTCCAAACAAACTGGATTTAGAACTGCACCTCTGCAGTAATACTTCTTAGATATAGAAGCAACTCCCCCTATCTAAGATAACCAGTTCTGCTTGATGAGTGTTAATTTGTTGTGAATTTGAGTGTGAATAATTAGCATTCATCGGCTTAATTCGTTTGCTTTTTGTCAATAAACCTCAACTTCAGTATATATTCGGTATAATTTACATTATAGTGTATATATTGCGTTATCGTGTAAATATCATTGAGTTTAATTGTTTTTATCTCATTTTTGTAGGTATTCAAACATTGATATTTATTCATTGTTAGATAGAGCATTTAATAAGCTTTCCAACGCTTCGAACCGGGAAAAAAGGATTTTTGTTGTCCTGTCAGCGCTCACCCCATGCTCGCCAGGCGAAGCTGGGGCTAGCCAGAAGAGTGAAATTCACTCTATAGGCAGTAGCAAATGCCGCCTTGGTTCGCTAGGTGAACCAGAACTTCGCCAGGCGAATTTTAACGGACAGAATCACCATTTAAGGGCCAAAAACACAATTTTTAGGTTATGGCTTTGGGGATTTTTGCTCCCAACTTCATCAAACTCATTTTTCAGTAGGATTAGCTTAGAAAACTCATTTCTTATCGACCGACGTTGACAAACCGCAAGATGTTTGGTTCATTTCTCTTCTTCTTTGTGTATTCTTCTTTGTTGGGTTGTTGTATATGTATTTACTTTGAACTCATGTATATTTATCACCCATGGCGTTGTATAAAATCTGCTTTACAAATCTTTATCGGTGATTGTCCTTGATTTTTTGCTTTATGCTCGGGGTTTGGGTTGTGTTAGAGATAAACATCGCAAACCTTGATTAGGGATGATTATCTGTTAGTTTCTGGATGCTAGAGACAAATTTAGAGCTAACAATCTTTATGGGTATCGGAGCTTAATTCCTCCGTGTTGTTTGAGTCGGGTGCGAGAGCGTCGACGAGAGTAATACGATTGTTTCTCAGCTCAGTGTGTCAGAGATGGACACTGTTTTGAGCGATGTTGGATGATATTGAGGAGTATTGTAGGTTGAGTACAGCTGGTCGATAGGTTTAAGTTTGTGACGAGTGGATTATATGCATGCCGGATAAGTTTCTTCTCTCTGAATAATGAATTCTTTTTATGTTTATATTTACTTTTCTGCTTTTACTTTAACCATTTTAATCCAAACTCATAACTGTGGAAACTGTCGAACGACAGTTCAATAACACCGATCTCTGTGGACACGATAAATTCCTGGAAAAATACTTCCAAAAACTTTTGTTGTGTGCCGCTTTACCGCTTCAGCAAAATGACGCCGTTACCGGGGATTGGTGTATTTATTTGATCGCAATGCGATAGTCTCTTTGTTTTGGAGTTTTATAGATATCGTATATGTTGTCTATTTTCCCTTGTTTATATTTATACTTGTATATGTTTACCATATGTGTGAATTTACATGTTTTGCATACTTGTGAATATAGTTTATATATTTGTTTCTCTTCACGTTTGTCAGAAGTGTAGTTAGATGTGTAGTTCCGGTTAGAGCTCGAAGAGATGAGAGCAAAGGCGGAGTGAAAGCATTTGGCTCATCCGAAGCAACATGTTGGTTTGTAAATAATAGGCGTTGAGCTTACGACGTAAAACAAGCATGTTGTATTGTTTTTAGTTTCTTTATTATTTTTTATTGTATTAGTATTGGTAATGTGGTGAATTGGTTAAGCAAGTTGAAATTGGACCAATTCTTAAAATTCTCAAATATTCACTTTTCAACTTGTTTAATTCAATTTCACCCGGTCTTTTAGTATGTTCATAGTAGTTGTTTTAATGTGTTGATTTTTGTGTTTGTCCAAGAGCTTAGTTTGAGTAGCTTGAGGTTGAGGTGATTTTTCCAAGTTTGATCGTTTCAACTTGCGAATGCATGGTAATGATGTTGTTTAAAGTTTGGTACATTTCAAAGGTATGTGTTTATCGCTTTCTAGACTATAACATGTACATGAAACTTAGGCTTTTTACAGATTTTGTGCCATTCATTATTTTGTACTACTTGTTCATGAATTGAATCACTTTAGTTCCTACCCCAATTGTCAGGAAGCTTTCCATTGTTCATATATGCGCAGAGTACCAACATTCTTGTTTTAGCTAGATTTTATTATGTTTAATCTTTTATTTGTATTGATTATATGAATGCATGAAAAGGATCAATGCAATTGTTTCATTTTGAGCACAACCACCTTGGCCAAATAGTCAATTTACCCTATGAGTGTGTGAGCATTCGTTAACCCCTTTGAGCCTTTTTGTCAATATCCATGTTGCATTTGAACTTGATGCTTGTCTATGAGTATTTAGTTCACTTTTTGAATGGATTTTGATCCTTGTTTTCTTGAACCCTCAACCGTGTGTTGTTGTTTGAATTTTTATCTTGCTTTAGAAAGTAGGGAGTATTCACACATTAATATTGGTTGAATTCAAGTTGGGGAGAACAATGTTTGCTCACTTATGTTGTTGGTTGCTATGCGGTTGTGAAAAAGAAAAGTAAAAAGAAAAAAAAAAAGAGAAAAAGAAAGAAAATAAAAGAGAAAAGTTTTGAAAAAGAAAAACAAAAAGAGTATCAAATAATTGTGCTTAATAAGTTATGTGTTTTGGTGTAGCAATCGGGATAAGAGAAGAAGTTGATTGAAATTTTGGTGCTTGAGCCTTTGTGAATTGATCACTCCCTTAGGATTAGGCAAGTTTTTGTTTCAATTACCTTTAGAAATTGCACCTTGTTTGTTAGCCCGGCCACATTACAACCTTGAAAAGCCCTTGTGATTCTTGCTTTTTTATGTTCAATGTGAATTTTTGGATGAATGCATAATTTAGTCCATGTTTTCAAGATTGTTGTGTGAGTGTCAAATTCCTCATTTTGTGTGTTTTTCATCCATTGATGAATTTTTGCTAGGTGCGATTCATGATTGAACTTGTGTTGTTATGGAATGTTTGCCATGATTTTTGTACGTAGCGTTTGTTTCGTGGTTATGTTGTCGTTGTAGTTTAGTGGTAAGTATGTTGCCTTGTATGTACTGTTTTCGTTTGAACCATTGCATTTGTTTTTGTTTGTTAAAACTTGTTGTTTCATGATTATTGGATTATCGTCTTTTATTTCTTTAAGTTGTTTGACTTTGTTTGAGGACAAACAATGTTTTAAGTTGGAGAGAGTTTGATGAGTGCTAATTTGTTGTGAATTTGAATGTGAATAATTAGCATTCATCGGCTTAATTCGTTTACTTTTTATCAATAAACCTCAACTTTAGTATATATTTGGTATAGTTTACATTATAGTGTATATATTGCGTTATCGTGTAAATATCATTGAGTTTAATTGTTTTTATCTCATTTTTGTAGGTATTCAAGCATTGATATTTATTCATTGTTAGATAGAGCATTTAATAAGCTTTCCAATGCTTCGAACCGAGCAAAAAACAGAGTTACGGTTCAAAAGTTACGAAGAAAACAGTGTAGAATTTTTGCTATCCTGTCAGCGCTCGCCCCATGCTCGCCAGGCGAAGCTGGGGCGAGCCAGAAGAGTGAAATTCACTGTATAGGCAGTAGCAAGTGCCGCTTTGGTTTGCCAGGCGAACCAGAACTTCGCCAGACGAATTTTGACGGACAGAAACACCATGTAAGGGCCAAAAACACAATTTTTAGGTTATGGTTTTGGGGATTTTTGCCCCCAACTCCATCAAACTCATTTTTCAGTAGGATTACCTTAGAAAACAACATTGGAGCTTGCACACGAATGATCCGGGGTGTATTTCTCATCGACCGGCGCTGACAAACCGCAAGATGTTTGGTTCATTTCTCTTCTTCTTTGTTGGGTTGTTGTATATGTATTTACTTTGAACTCATGTATATTTATCGCCCATGGCGTAGTATAAAATCTGCTTTACAAATCTGTATCGGTGATTGTCCTTGATTTTTTGCTTTATGCTCGGGGTTTGGGTTATGTTAGAGATAAACATCACAAACCTTGATTAGGGATGATTATCTGTTAGTTTCTGGATGCTAGAGATAGATTTAGAGCTAACAATCTTTATCGGTATCGGAGCTTAATGCCTCCATGTTATTTGAGTCGGGTGCGAGAACGTCGACGAGAGTAATACGGTTGTCTCTCTGCTCAGTGTGTCAGAGATGGACACTGTTGTGAGCTATGTTGGATGATATTGAGGAGTATTGTAAGTTGAGTACAACTGGTCAATAGGTTTAAGTTTGTGACGAGTGGATTATATGCATGTCAGATAAGTTTCTTCTCTCTGAAGAATGAATTCTTTTTATGTTCATATTTACTTTTTTGCTTTTACTTTAACTATTTTAATCCAAACTCATAACTGCGGAAACTGTCGAATGGCAGTTCAATAACACCGATTTCTGTGGACACGATAAATTCCTGGAAAAATACTTCCAAAAACTTTTGTTACTTGCCGCTTTACCGCTTCAACACTTCTCCAATGAACACTTATGTAGATGAATGGAAAACATCAGACGCATCTTCAAGTCTTCAAGAGCGCACCCTCTGTCCAACCCACCTGCTGAACACAATCATCAACTGCACTTATTGCTTCTTTTGACAAGAAACAATAATCATTCACACATGAACTCTATCATGCTTCCTGTGAGATCACATTAGGATCAACATCATAATTCAACAAACTCTTGGTTTGAGACCAAAGCTCCATTGATCCCTCTCTTCTTGAACCCATATATACACCACACGAATCCTTCTTGAATTCTCGTGTATAGACATCCATGTTCCTTGAGATGAAATCCAATTGATCTAGAATGCTCCAAGTTCCTCAAAGAGATACCTTACCTCTTAGTTTGTTATCTTCTTAACGATGTCAGATATCGTATACATGCTCCAGAACTTCTCAGCTTGCCAAACTGATCCGCTTCTCTCTAGTATGACTCGTAGCAGGGGCAGTATCCCCTTCACAAGCTTTTCTACTAACTTTCGCAAGGCCAACTAATTAGATAGACACCCTATAATCCAAGACAATCATTCCTTCATCATTCTCCCGTATGATATCCTGGAATACTTCTGATTCTCCTAGTGAATATCCACTTCCATATTCTGAATGCATCAGAATCCAGACCTTTATGTAATCAACTTGTGATCCACATCATTCTCCCGTATGACAATGTAGATACTTCTTAGAAATGATGTAAGTAACAAGTTCCTCACAGAACTTAGAATCCTTCTCCAAAGATAACTAACCCAAAAGATGTACTAACATCAGTTAGGGCATCCTTCTCATATCATAGACATCAACCAACATGGATCTTGATATGCTCAACCACTGGACTTACTATCTGCATAGTAATCTAACTGAAGATCTTCAAACAACACTACGCCACCAGCTTGATCTATAAGAACTCCAGTAACCAAAGAGAGAAATAAACTCTCATCCACCAAAAGAAGGTAATCTTCCCTAAACTGAGAACTTCTGCCACAAGCTCCAAGATAGAAACGAATGAATACCTCCTGACTTTTTCAACCAACTACCCTTCTGCCCAAGAGTAATTAGCTCCAAGCACCCTGCTTGAATGCACACTAAAGATCAACCAAATGCCACTTTTTGGCTGATCTTACTCTTTTTCAGAACTCCCACAAGATACACTGATCCACCAATGAAATCTGATCTTCAAGTTACATGAACTACTTGCTCCATAGTAAGACGTCTTAGATCCACCAAGCCGTAGACATGTAACATCTTCTCCTTCCACAACTTCTGCAAACTGCATGAGATAGACCTTTTTGAAGCATCCATAACATCCATTATCCTGTAGATCAACTTATCTTAAGCTGATGTGCCACACCACCAGCTGAGATCCTGATGTAAAGCTTGATGTCAAAACACTCTGATATGACATCCAGCTGCTGAATTTAGCTCCTCCTTCTGCCACTTAGAAGAACCTCCTCCCTATTACAGAACAAGAGTTCCATGCTCTCATAGACTTAATTCAACAACCAAGCTTGACTAGACAACCTCCATCCTGCTTAAACTTATCACATGTATTCCATTCAAGCTTACACCTTGATGAATATCTGCTTTGAAACTCCAAAGAATTCACACCTGCCACGTATGAATCTTCAAAAGATAAAGTAGTCATAGATTACACCATAGCTATACCAAAGAATTCAACTTTCCTAGGTAGAGCAGTTTGTAGAAAGTCAGAGATAACTGCCACTTAACCTTGACCTCCAAGATGAGCAAGATCCCATGCTCCTAAGTACCTAGATCAGAAATAAACTGATCCAAGTTGTGCCATCACCAGCACTCCATTTTGGACAAGTCTCTTACCATGACACTTTCCAAATAAACACCAGATGCTTCTAGTAACAACTTGAACACACCTGCTACACTCCAATACTCCTAGATCATAAATAAACTGATCCAAGAACTATCCATCAAGATTATGATGTCTTCTTCTTCATCTTCCACATCACCATATTCTAGACTAGTTTCTTTCCAGGAAACTCTCCAGAGATCAGATGATTCTGCCACACCAACATCAGCAGATTCTTAGGTCAACACCTAAGAGAACTAGATCCAAAAGCTTATGCAGTACCCCTCCCATGATTCTGCACAAACCAGATGAAGTGATGTTCCAACATCGTGTTGAACATCAGTAATCTTGCACTTCACATCCATGGATAATTAATTAAATACTTGTGATTAACACAAATATCAATTGATCTTAAATCATTGTTTAATAATCTTGTTTCACCGTTGAAGCCACACTCCACCAGATCACTTCCTGAACACTTATCCAGTATTCAATCTTTTTGCAAATATCTTCTTCGACAAACACATTGTTGAGATACCAAGGCTGCCACCCTTGACTTAAGTAACTAAAATTCTCACTAAACGAACCCTATTTGCCTCACCAGTTTTGAAAGCTCCATATAGATTGGATCCACCCTTAGGAGTAAGAGAGATGAATGCTTCATTGCTATTTTTGGATGGTGAAAATACATCACCTCCACTTTCTTTAGGTTTGTGTTTCACAGAAACACCTTCTAGTTAGAAGAATAACTAAAAGACTCCAGATGCACGACCGAGACGCCTTTATGACTGGACTTGAGAGAATTCTCAAGTATCTTTGACAACTTAGCAGGTTAATAATTTATCAAACTCCTAGAGCAAGAACTTGATAAACCTAAACTCAACTCTTCTCCTCTTTAACTGACTTTAAACTGAACCATGGAACCAAGCTTCCAAGTACCAAGTCACCATAACAAACATCTTCCAACAACTCTTTCCATTCCATCGCTCCTGACTTTGGAATAAAAAGATCCAGATATCTTCACATATAGAGGTCGACGATTGAGGTCTTCCACCATCTGTCTTCAGTAACAACTCCAGAATACCATAATTCCAGAGCTCTTCCATCAGAAACATATGCAGCAGAACCACCAAGGAACAAATTCTGCTTGCCCTAATAAGAGTCAGAACATCTTATAAGACACCTCAACAGTAGAACTAGCAACTTCTCCTGCAGTTGTTGTAGAACCTCCTCAGCAACATGAACAACCACCGGGTTGTTACCTTTGATCCAGAACATCCATCCCATCCATTAATACCCTTGAGTATGTCTGAGTTGATTGATCTAATCTTCAAAACTCCTCCTTATTTAAACGCCAGAAAGTATCTCCCAAAGATCTCATCCAGAAACAGACAGGATGCATGCTCTAATACCAATTGAAATTCTGGCATAGCAGACAGCAGATGTCCTAACACATGTCAAGACATTATTCTGCATAAACATTTAAACAAAGAAGCATAACTGCAGACTGATACCTTGAATATCAGAAAGTGCAGAATCACAGATGTTATGACGTCTGATCCAACATGTTTATCAATACCAATAACAAAATATGTAAATCTGCAGAATGATAAAAGACACAGTAATTGTTAACCCAGTTTGGTGAAATTCACCTACATCTGGGGGATACCAATCCAGGAAGAAGAGTCCACTATCTGTAGTAAACTTATAAATTTAAACTCCCCCGTTTACAACTTTATCTCCTAAATACTACCCAATGAAATCCGTATCAAAGAACACCCTCTTTGATATGAGAACCACTACTCACTTCCCTTAATCATAAACTGTGATATCTACATCATCCCTGTCAATACAGAATTCTGTCAAGCATATTTGACCAACACGCTAACTTGGATTTGCTTAAAAGCGTCATCCAAGAACAATACAAGATTCATTACCTAAGGGCTTCTGAATCTGTACAGTACCTATGTCTTCCACAATGAATTAATCTGATACAGAGGGAGACTTACAAACCTAGAGCCAACGACTCTCAAAACCCTAAACCCTTATTTTTATACAATAGAACTAGGTTACAATAGTTACATTCAAGGTATATAGAAAAACCCTAGGACTAAGTCTTCTTTTGTAGTCTTCAGTTGGGCTTCAAATCTTTCCTTGATCCACTGGTGAGCGCGCCTGGGATCTTGGAACAAATTTGAAACAGTGATAATGCAAAATTACATTACATATTTACCTTGATTTACATTAAACTATTTTATTGTTTTCGTTATTTACGTTTTATTTTGCAAGTGTTCAAGCCTATTTTCAGGTATTTCATTTCACAAAGCTTGCAAGAGAAAAGAAGAGAAAATGAGGAAAGAAAGAGGAAACTGAAGACAGAAGACAGAGAAAAAAGAGATAATTACACACAGAAGAGTGTGGCGACCGTCACACCTTCCGTGGCGACCGTAACGGCCAAGAAGTGTGACCCTCGTCACACATTACGTGGCAACTGACACAACTTATTTTGCAAATTTAATTTTTACAGCGTGGACCACTCAGCAACTGATCCCACGTTTCAACCCAGTCTCAAGTCTCCCGCAAATCTCTCAACTCAACCAAGTCACTCCGATTTCATCGACCCAAACTTCCATCTCCTAATTTTTCTCTCCCGCTAAACCTGCTGAGTACTATAAATTGAAGGAAGTTGGGAATGTGAAAGGACCTTTTTTTTTTTTTTTGCTGCAGAAATTCCTTTACGTTCAGAGCTTTTTTATTCTTGTTTTTCGTTCTATTTTCAAGCACCTAAATAGCAATAGTTTCCTACACCGGGGAACTATTGCACTCTAGTTAGATTATTTAGTTTAAGTTAATCTTCATTCGGCGGAGCAAAAATCCTACCGACTTGTGGAGGATTGCTAACTTCAAGATCTATTTAATTTCAGTTCAATTTAATTTCCAGGTTCTTATTCAATTAATATAATTGCCTTTATCTTCAATAACCATGCATGAATTGATGTTTTACTGCTTCTGCTTTTGTATGTTTGTACTCATTAATATGTCCGGCTAATTTCCTTGATTCCTGTATGTAAGGATTATCGACGAAAGGGGTTCGAAAACTTATTGGCATAAAATACTTATAAACTGTTTATCTGGTTTTGGTTTCTAAATAATTAATTCAACACTGTTTGTTACGAGAGTAAAAACACACAAAGGTTAAAATCAACAAAGCAAGAGTTTGAGGTTTTAACCGGATAGTAGTAACCAAACATTAATTCTAAACATAGCGAGAGCACTTTAAAATTAATTAGACTTATTAGTTTCCAAAAAGTATTTTTAGATTTTAAATGAGACAGCGAGAGCAAGCATTTTTATTTAAGAATATAATCAGAGTCAATAAACACGAGAGTGTGAGATAAAGGTTTTCAAATTAATGTTTTCTACTGATAAATGTTTTAACAATTAAAGTATGCCAATGACTGTTTGAATTCCCGAAGTAGATAGGAATTACATACCGGCGTCCCGTATTTGAATATTTCTCTTAAAACCGAACTTATTTCCCGTTATTTCTCAGATCCTAGAATAATCATCGCCTTAGCTAAACATAGTAACAATCCGATAGCATTAGTTTGATTATCAGTCCTTGTGGGTTTGATATCTTTTAAAACTACGTGATTAGACCGTGCGCTTAAAGTTAGTATACTAGATAGACTCATAAAGTCGCGATCAAGTTTTTGGCGCCGTTGTCGGGGAGCCTTACCCACAGAGAGACGACTTTGACCAAATTTGCTCATGGACCTACCATGTCTGCTTTAGGAATTAGTGATAGCATTGACTATATGTTTAACCAGATTGGGTGGGAAGGATTTGCTAGAAAGAGACATTCAACCTACCATAGGTTAACTTTAGAATTCCTGAGCTCACTGACTTATGATCCTAATCATGGGAGGGCATTTAATAGAGGTAGAATAACCTGTAGGATTTTTGGCTACACATTTCACTTTAACCACCGTGAGATCGCAGAACTATTGGGTTTTCCTAATGGTCCTGATGTTTTCACCATGGCACAAGAGGATGTGTTTATGGAGAATGAACATAATTTTTTCTGGAGTAGTATTTCTGGACAATCACACCATGACCTGCATCCTATGCACTCCACTAAGATTCATAACCCTGCCATCAGATATTTCCACATGATCTTAGCCTTTACCCTCTTTAGAAAGTCTGAAAATGATACCCTGGTGTCTAGAGACGAGCTTTTCATCATGTTTTGTGTATTTCAATCTAGACCCGTCAATGGGGCCACCTTCATGTTTGCCAACCTCTTTAGGATTGCTCAAGCCAATTATGGTCCCATTCTAATCGGTGGCCTCGTTTCCATTATTGTTGAACCCTTAGAGTTTAGGACACCTCTCTCTCACATAAACCCTTTAGGCGATTATCGTCCCCTAAACATCACCTTTTGTTTTAATAGGGGATTGATCAGAAATCTTGGACCAAACCAATTCCAACTCCTGATTAACAACGAGATTGTTCCCCACTTTACCTTACCTAACCATGAGCGTACAAGTGTGCATAACCGCCATAATTGGCTATATGATTTGGATGTACCACAAATTGATGAAAACCTTGATGATCATATCTCTGATGTTGAAACAGACCCTGAAACCCCTCCATACTACCACCATTTTCCAGTTCCAGACCACCCCATTCATGCTGCCAATTCCATTCCTCCTGCCAACATTCATATCACTTTGGAAGCTTTTCGTACTGACCTGAATGCTATGAGAGACGGGCTTCGTACTATACGTCTTGATGTTATCGACTTAATGGACACTACTGTCGAGTAGTTTAATCATTTGAATCAAGCGGTGAAGTCTTTGCGACAAAATCGTGGCTGATTTTATTTTGTTATTTATTGCATTTTCCTACTCACACTGACGCATTGAGGACATTGCTGTGTTTAAGTTTGGGGGAGGGGGAGTATTTTAGTATTTCATTGTTACCTTTTTGCATTTAGATTAAACTTACTGCTACTTTTTTGCTTTTAGATTTAACTGATATTGTAATTTCAAATTTTAGTATAAAAATTTGCTTCTGGAAGTTTATGTTTATTTCATTATTTTGTTGTTAGTTGGGTTTTCATTTATATCTTCTGAAGCATTGAATGAATTTCCACTTTCAGTTTATTTGTAGCAATGTTCCATCTTTACATTCATTAATGCTCTGTGATACAAATATGTCTGTTGTGTGAAAGTTACATGAGTTAGGCTATTGGAAGTTTTATTTTCATTTTCCTGAGTTTTGGACAATTATGACCATAACACCCCTGTGACGCCTGTCACAGGCATCTTTAGTGCGTGGCGATCGTAACGCCATCTGTGACACCCGTCACAGACTCACAGACACGTTTCTCTTTTATTCAAAACAGAACCTCTTCCTCTTCCTTTTTCTTTTCTTCTTCTTCACCGACCCACTCATCCATTAACTCCATAACCGTCCCACTCACAATCCTTTCAATCTTCTCATTTAATTTCATTTATCCCTCCATTTACCACATTTCTCCAACTTCTATTTAAGCACGGGGGACTCATTCCAAAACCCACGAACTCCTCTCTGAGCACCCTAAACACAAACCCATTTTTCAATTCTTCTTGCATGTAACATGGCTCATGACCAAATGCAAGCACCTAACCTGTCAACCATCACGTTTCGACAAGGAGAAGCTGGTGAGCTTCAAAGGGAAAAATACCTCAAATTTCATCAACGTTCATTTCAACCCACGAGGTATGTGGATATAACCTGTCTGCAAGAACTAGGATTGTTGGAGGGTGTTCAATGGATGCTCTCTAACTCAGGGTTGACACATCTCTGCACTTAAAACCATCCAACCTACGAAGCTTTAACCTTGGAGTTTTTAAGCTCTTTCTCTTACAACACACCCTCAGATGCAAATCAATTCCTCACCGGCTCTGCTACATTCATAATGTTTAACACTGAGTATTCCTTGAGCCAAGATGAGCTAGGCGACATGCTGCAATTTCCACGTGGAGATGATGTTCAGTATTGTGTCCCTCGTGATGCAAATTGGCAAACCGTAGAGTTTGGTGTATGGCGAACTCTAACCGGTGAAAACGCTACAAGCTGGGAAGAAATTAATGCTACATACATCCACAATCCATCCATAAGGTATTATCACCGTGTTTTAGGACACACTATTTTTGGGAGAATTAACAACCACAAGGTAAATTCGAAAGAACTATTCTTCATGCATTGTGTTTTCGTGCCTAAACCGATCAATGCTATCCCATTTCTGCTAACACACATTCAGTCTAGTTGTGCAAGAGGTACTACTCCTTTCTGTTTTGGGGGAATCATTACTTCTATAGCACTTGCTCTGAATTTGGGGGAGAGGCTTACAAACTTACAATCTGTGCCGGCTGTATTTCTGGATATCGACTATTGTCGCGCCGCACATTTGATTAAAGCTATAGAGGATAAAAAGTACAACCTTATGGTTCAGAACAAAGTAGTGAGAAGTGTTGTTTTGCCTTGCCTTGATCGTATGAATCCACAAAATATGGCAAATTAGATTTTTGATTTGAATGCCCCTGAGCCTAATGCGGCTGCACTAGAAGGTCAGCTTAATGATGAATATGATGAGATAGAGCAGGCCACACCTGAAGAAGATCAACAACCACCTGTTGCATAATTTGCAAGTTCATCCTCCCGACGCCGTCGAAGAAGTGAACGCGCTCCCGCTACTAATGATGACATTCTCGCGGCTATTATGCAACAGAATGAATTGGATGCCCAGAGAGGCCAGAGGTACCAAACTCAGCATACTGACATGATGAGTCTCATGCGACAGATCCAACCAGATCAGCGCGACCAAGGTGAAAGAATGGAACGAAGGTTGTCAAGCGTCGTCAATGAGATGGGCGCTTTGACTATGCGTGTGGATGGCTTGCAAGAGTACATCTATCATGTGGGTATGCCACATCAGTTTGGACACGAAGGACATGGAAGAGCACGAGGAAGATCGCGTGGACACGGCCCCCAGTAGTTTACTTTTGTATTTTTGTTTGCTCCTTTCTCTTTTACCTTATCTCGAAACATTGAGGACAATGTTAGATTTAGTGTGGGAGAGGAAGCTTTACTGTTTTTATCGCTTTCTAATTAGATTTGTCTTATTTCCTTTTATCAACATTAATGTACTGTCAAGTTATTATATGCATGTGTTCTCCGTTATTATTTAATTCCCCCATTTTATTTAGCCATAACAAAAAAAAATTTGTTGGATTCGATGTATAACTTGACATACCCGTAGAGTATATAGGTTGTTTTACAGATAGGCTATGTTAGAAACCTGAGAAACATTTAACAAAATTGATACCGTCTTGACACCCTAGACCCCTCGAATATGCGAGATCAGTTTGAGTACCTATTATACCGAGACATTAAGCTTTAGTTCTAAATTAACCCCAAGTAGTTTATATTAGCAGTCAACACCGTCTTAAGCACAAGCTACGTGGAAAGCCGATGAAAATAAGTGATTGATGCCTAAAAATGGAAAATTTTCATACCTTTGACATTGGAAAATAGTGATTGCACCAAATCTAACGGATGCAAGATATACAAAAGGCAAGAGAAACCCGTTGTCAGTTGGTTCAGAGGTGCCTGGTACTGAACTTGGTAGGGCGAACTACGGTTCGATCCCCCTCAACTTACAATTGGTATATATAAAGGGTTACCACACTTGTGTACCAGACCCCGTGCTTAAAGGATCAAAATCACTAACCGGCTACTCTACTACGTGCGTGCAAAGTCAAAGGGCTTAATGTGATTGCGTTAAAATGAAAACGGGTGAAATAGAAACGAGAAGCATTAGGTTGAGCTATAGTAGAATGATTCGGACTGGTTTGTATAGGGGGATTTTATGATCATGTTTCATGTTTTGTGTCATTAATGTGTCTTTGGTGTTTAATTTGAGTATCTGTCGTTTTAACAAAATGCCTCACAACCACGTACGATTTGGAGATGTGTCATGTATTTGTGTTTGACCAATGTTTTTGATTTCTATACTGATTATTTGCTTGAGGACAAGCAAAGATTCAAGTGTAGGGGAGTTTGATAATGCAAAATTACATTACATATTTACCTTGATTTACATTAAATTATTTTATCATTTTCGTTATTTACGTTTTATTTTGCAAGTGTTCAAGCCTATTTTCAGGTATTTCATTTCACAAAGCTTGCATGAGAAAAGAAGAGAAAATGAGGAAAGAAAGAGGAAACTGAAGACATAAGACAGAGAAAAAAGAGAGAATTGCACACAGAAGAGTGTGGCTACCGTCACACCTTCTGTGGCGACCGTAACGGCCAAGAAGTGTGACCCTCGTCACACATTACGTGCCGACCGGCACAAATTATTTTGCAAATTTAATTTTTACAACTTGGACCACTCAGCAACTGATCCCACGTTTCAATCCAGTTTCAAGTCTCCCGCAAATCTCTCAACTCAACCAAGTCACTCCGATTTCATCGACCCAAACTTCCATCTCCTAATTTTTCTCTCCCACTAATCCTGCTGAGTACTATAAATTGAAGGCAGTTGGGAATGTGAAAAGACCTTCTTTTTTTTTCGCTGCAGAAATTCCTTTACGTTCAGAGCTTTTTTATTCTTGTTTTTCGTTCTATTTTCAAGCACCTAAATAGCAATAGTTTCCTACACCGGGGAACTATTGCACTCTAGTTAGAGTATTTAGTTTAAGTAGATATTCATTCGGCGAAGCAAAAATCCTACCGACTTGTGGAGGATTGCTAACTTCAAGATCTATTTAATTTCAGTTCAATTTAATTTCCAGGTTCTTATTCAATTAATAGAATTGCCTTTATCTTTAATAACCATGCATGAATTGATGTTTTACTGCTTCTGCTTTTGTATGTTTGTACTCATTAATATGTCCGGCTAATTTCCTTGATTTCGGTATGTAAGGATTATCGACGAAAAGGGTTCGAAAACTTATTGGCATAAAATACTTATAAACTGTTTATCTGGTTTTGGTTTCTAAATAATTAATTCAACACTGTTTGTTACGAGAGTAAAAGCAAACAAAGGTTAAAATCAACAAAGCGAGAGTTTGAGGTTTTAAGCGGATAGTAGTAACCAAACATTAATTCTAAACACAGCGAGAGCACTTTAAAATTAATTAGACTTCATTAGTTTCCAAAAAGTATTTTTAGATTTTAAATGAGACAGTGAGAGCAAGCATTTTTATTTAAGAATATAATCAGAGTCAATAAACACGAGAGTGTAAGATAAAGGTTTTCAAATTAATGTTTTCTACTGATAAATGTTTTAACAATTAAAGTATGCCAATGACTGTTTGAATCCCCGAAGTAGATAGGAATTACATATCGGCGTCCCGTATTTGAATATTTCTCTTAAATCCGAACTTATTTCCCGTTATTTCTCAGATCCTAGAATAATCATCGCCTTAGCTAAACATAGTAACAATCCGATAGCATTAGTTTGATTATCAGTCCTTGTGGGTTCGATATGTTTTAAAACTACGCGATTAGACTGTGTGCTTGCAGTTAGTATACCCGATAGACTCATAATCTCGCGATCAAACAGATTTAAAACAATCTGTTATAACAGTCCAGGACGTCGAGGCTTCAAGTTGAGGCACCTTCTTCGACATCTTTGTTCTTTTGCAGAATTCTTCAGCTTTTCAGCTTTGGTCTTCATGTTGGAACATCTTCTTCAGCACTGAGTTTTACCAAAATTTTGTCCAAAACATTTGAGCTTTCACAAAAGTTTTATAATATTTTTCCATAGTTATGAGTTGAACCATTTTCATACATAGTTCTTGATCCCAAACTCAATAGATTGACTCAAAACATATTTCTTAAACTTAGACCATATACTTTGATTTATGCATGCCTAAAACATATTTAAAATTTGAAATTATGTTCCTAAGGGGACAGATGTCGAACTCAATGGTATGACAATAGGTTCGACAAGTTACACTAGAAACACTAAGCTAACATGTAATAGATGATGAAGCAGAAAAACAATAAAGAACATAACCAATTATTTACCCAGTTTGGTGAAATTACACCTACGACTGGGGGGTCGAGTCCACAACCCAAGAAAAGAAATTCACTATTAATAGTTTAGTACAATTAGACTTAAAAGCAACAATAAATTCTATGTTGTTCAATGCCTCTTCCTAATAATACCCAATGACTTTCTATTTAGAGTTTCCCCCTAAATATGAGCACATACTCACTTTCTTCTCTGCCATAATCCCAGTGACAAAGAAAAATAACCATTAAACTCTGGTGATCAACTTCAATCTTCACAAGATAAAGAATGTTGAAAATTATAACTCAACTAGACAAACCTTCTATGCCAAGTTACTGAAACATAGAGGTGAACATAAAGATCCTACACTAATCCTATTTGGGAATTAGCATGGATACACATCACAAAACCTAACACTCTAAGATCTTTAATGAGAGTGTTTGCTTTTCAATGTATGTTTGAGCTCCTTATATAGCAATGTAACTCAGGGCTTTTATCCTTGGATAATATATTTGAATTCGTCCAGAATTAATGCAGAATATGTTAGATATTTGATTTTCTCCTTGAATATCTCCAACAAGATATGATTTGTCTTTAATTAAAATTAAAATTAAAATCTTAATTTAAATCCGAATTAAGCTCCATCCAGCTGTCAAAAAAATTACCTAATCATATTGTTAAATCAATAATAATAAAATCTTTAACAAATCTTCTGCATAATACACTCCAAAATGAAGCATTATGGCGCCAGTTACATAAGGCCCAGATGTCGTACCAACATGTAAGAGCATCATGACCAACATGTGTCCTTTCTACAGCTTCATACATCTTTAACTAGCTAGACCAATCTTGAACACTTGCACACTTCTCCAAGTTATTGTTTTTCTAAAATGTATCCAATCCAACGGGTCAATCTAATAGGAACAACAAAAATAAACCCAGAAATGCGCAAATGATGAGGAGACTCAATAACAAAAATAAACAAAGGCTTAAAAGAAAAGAAATCAAAACAATAACCCTTGAGGTATCAGAGGTTTGCAATGTAACTTCAAAGATTTATGAAAACATGTTTAAAACACCATGATATTCAACCCTAGCAATGGAGCAGAATAGTACAGGTTGGCGTTTAAAGAACCAAGAGAATAAGTCATCACTAAGAAACACACAATAACTGAAGTAGATCTTCTTTTATTTAGGCAGCTTCCACAAGCTGAATTTGTGTAAGAAATCAAATATGAAATGGATGATAGATACATCCATATACCTCTTGTCCATTTTTGTTATCAAATTGTTGTTTTGGCAAAACTTGGAGAGAGGATGATGAAAACGAAATACCCATAATTGTTGCTGGCATGCTTCCAGATAAAATCTTGTTGATGATGTACATGCAATGTTTCAAATCCCCAAACACTGGAGAAATAAGGATTTAGTCCCTAGTTAACCACTTTGAGCCTAGAAGTAGGAGTTTCCTTCGGATTACTAAACCCTTACGCTTAACCTGGGGCATGGGTAGTGTTTAGTTAATTTGACTACACATTTGATTTCAAGATGATACATCACGTCTGTGGATCAGTTATATGTTATTCTTCGCACACCTTCTGAAGTGTCGAAGGAACTGTACAAAACTTAGAAGTTATGACGGTTGTTCTTCAATGATCAATGACTTGACAGTCATAAGATTTCCCAAATAATAAAAAAATTTAAAACAAAAAAAGAAAAGCCCGTTAAGTCAAACACTCAAAAAAGGTGACTTAGGCAAAAATTAGGGAAATCCCGGTGGATTTGAAAAACAAAATCAGTCCAGGAAAAAGTTAGGGATTAAAAACAATATCAAAATCAAAAGAGGTCCTCAAATCCTCGACAACGACAAATAAGATTCAGTGACCACCATATAAAAAAACAAAATAAAAGGGTCACTGACATTCATGACAGAACAAAATAAGGTGACTGCCATTTTAACCGAATCTTGAATACTCATCTTCACAGATACACTGTCGTGTTCTCTTTGAAGACGAATGTGTATCAATATAACTAAACGTAGGACTAGAGAACATCACGAAGAATGGGTGGGCACAAATCAAATTTGAGCCTTATATCCTTTATTTCTATAATCGTGAAACAGACCACGTTACAACCCTTAAAAGACCTAATTGAGGAAGGGTTTATTTTGAAAGCATACTACAGCAAGGTTGCGTAAACCGACTCCTAGAGATTTACTAATCTTCTTCTTGTTGTATCTTTCACACACTAGCTAAATCAGCACTGCGTTTGGACTGATGGTTCATTCTTCACAAACTATCACATCATCCCAATAAATGATTTTTTCAAAACTTGCGTGAACATCGCATTAAAATTACCATTTATGAATAAACAATTTTAATTGCAAGTCAGCACTTGACATTAAGGGAATTCCAACAAAGGAACCATCAAAGAGGACTTGATCATTCGTCAAACTCGATCAAAGTCAAGATCACCTCATGGATAAGTGGCATTGGAATCCAATGAATATGGAATCAGTTAATCTAGAGAAAGTCCCCGAGCATCAGCTGATTATGGGACAAATCATTCAAGAATGGGTGGGCACAAATCAAATTTGAGCCTTATATCCTTTGTTTCTATAACCATGAACTAGACCATGATACAACCCTTAAAAGACCTAATTGAGGCAGAGTTTATTTTGAAAGCATACTACAACATGGTTGCGTAAACTGACTCCTAGAGATTTTCTAATCTTCTTCATGTTGTATCTTTCACACACTAGCTAAATCAGCACTGCATTTGGACTGATGGTTCATTCGTCACACACTATCACATCATCCCAAGAAATGATTTTTTCAAAAATTGCATGAACATCGCATTAAAATTACCATTTGTGATTAAACAGCTTTAATTGCAAGTTAGCACTTGACATTAAGGGAATTCCAACAAAGGAACAATCAAAGAGGACTTGATCATTTGTCAAACTCGATCAAAGTCAAGATCACCTCATGGATAAGAGGCATTGACATCCAATGATTATGGAATCAGTCAATCCAGAGCAAGTCCCCGAGCATCAGTTGATTATGGGACAAATCATTCAAGAATCAGGTTGGTCAAAAGAGCATCATCTCAAGACTCTACCAGCCAAAGGGTAGGCATCCAGAGGTTTCTTTTGATTAAGGGTGAATCCCTCAAGTACTCAGTTAGCATAAGTTAAGTCGCTTCAACGCTCATTTTGGGGAAAGCTACGTCAAGGGTACTTCGAAGCTAAATACTCCAAGAGTCAGTCAATCAAGGACGAATCCTTTCATTACTCAAAATTCTAGGGAAAATCATCTCGAGTTCATCTCATGGTACAACTTTTTCCAAATTCCTTTCAAGGAACAATCCTTTCATGACTTGAAGTTCTGGGGCAAGCCATCTCGAGATCATCTCATGGTACAATTACTTCCGATTTTCATTCAAGAAAAATTCTTCAAAGACCCAGATTGGGGTAGGATAAGTCACAAAGGGGCAAGACCTCTCCATGCTTTCAAGCAATTCAAGCAAACTTTGTCGACAAACTTTGAGTTTAAGACGAGTGTCGGAGAATCATGCTATCACCCTACCAAATAACCTTTTTCCTTCTAACAGACAAGAAGCCTTGTTGCAAAGGAACCATTTCCTTCAATTACCCTCTGCTGTGGCATTTTGGAAACCTTCACATGCATTAGTCATGACACTCTGCTCATGCATAAAGCCATGCACATCATGTCATTCATTGGGCCTAACCCCATAACATGAATTTGACATCTCAAATCCTATAACATAAGATTTGACACTAGAGTCCAACATTGCTTGGCAATTAAAAGTCCAAGTTCCCTTCTGGTAAACCTTTTAAAAGTCCAAGTTCTTGTTTGGAAAACCGTCCAAAAGTCCAAGTTCCCATCTGGAAAACCTTTTAAAAGTCCATGTTCCCATTTGGAAAACCGTCCAAAAGTCCAAGTTCTAGTCTGACAAAACCTTTTAAAAGTCCAAGTTCCCGTCCAGCAAACAGTCCAAAAGTCCAAGTTCCCGTCTGACAAACCTTTTAAAAGTCCAAGATCCTGTCTGGCAAACCATCCAAAAGTCCAAATTCCCGTCTAGAAAACCTTTTAAAAGTCCAAGTTCCCGTATGGAAAATACTTTTTCTCACCAGTTCTTGTTTGATAATCTACCCTTCCAATCAAGTTCTCGTCTGTAAGTTCACCCTTAAAGTCCAACCTCGTTTGACACACTTCAAAAGTCCAACATTGTTTGGCACCTCTCAAAAGTCCAATTTATATTGACAACCAGCATAAAAACAAAAGTCCAATTTGTCGGCAATCACAATAAATACCCAAAGTCCAATCTTTATTAGTAACAACCATAAAAAACAAAAGTCCACCTCGTTGGCATCATCTTCCATAATCCAATCCCCAATGATATCCAAAAGGGTCTCACCCTTAAAGGGAGACCTATTCTGAGCATACTCCATCATTTGCATTGTCACATGCATGACATGCATAACATTCTTTCCCAAAACAAGATTGTCGTCAAACACAGTCATTGCACTCACCAACGTAACAAAATCATTTGTATTCATACACGCATCAAATCCCCAACAATTTCATCCTTATATACATCTCTATGCATCATGCAATGCATGGAATTTCCACCCAAAATGGAACATCATATCAAACATAGCATAACATGATCCAGGATCAATCAGCAAACCTTAACCAGTCCTCTTTCAAAGTCGGCAGTATTTCTCTGAAAAGAGTCAATACCCCGCATGCACTCATGGAATTTCTATTCCCCAGCAAGTCATTCTTTAACTCTATGGTTGATAATGATTTTCAACAACATCTTCACTTTTGTTGCTCCCCAAGCAGAGGTTACCCTAAAAAGTCTCCTATGAGCTTTTCCACCGCAGAGCTTTTCCAATAAACTTGTTCTTCCTTTATTTCATTGCATTTTCATTACTTTCACTTTCTACATTTCATATCTGCATTTCATGTCCACCTTTTAGGACATAATTTGGGGTCTTTCCGTATTTAATTATCTTCCACCAGGAATGTACGAAGACAGTTGTCATTCATACCTTAAGGTTCAAGTTAATTAAATATGGGCATCTGTCATACCCCAATTTTGTTCGGGCATTTTAATTTTAGCATATCATATCTTTCACCATAAATAATGTCTAAAATGTCAGCCATGATGAACTCTCGAATATAGAAACATATCAGTTGAACTGAATTTTAACTTTGCGTAAAATCAGTAGACGAAAAATTTCAAAATCGAGCTTGCAGATGTCTGTTATATTAATCTACGTTTCGCGTAGTTTAACCTAACGTGCTCATTTTAATGTTTCGACTACTTTCTGTTGCATTTTAATCCGTCTGAGTCTTTTAACCAGTCTAAACTTATTTCAAAATCTGACCAAACGCTGTATTTTTCCAATATGTTTATTTCGCGCTGATTATTTTGGAGCATTCATTTTATTTTTTTGAGCACTTTGGTGCCCGACTTTTTATTTATTTTTTTAATTATTTTATTTTTATTTTTAGTTAAATAGTCATTTAATCTATTTAGATATAATTAGGTTTTTAGCTTAAATTTATTTTAATTAATTAATTTTATTTTTAAATTAATACTTTCCTTTTTTATAAAAAAACACAAAAATATTTGTTTTTATTTCGTTTTAGTATTCTTGTCTTGCCTCATTTAGGAAAAAACACAAAACATTTGTTTTTATTTCGTTTTAGTATTCTTGTCTTTCTTATCTCATTTAGGAAAAAACACAAACATTTGTTTTTAGTTCGTTTTAGTATTCTTGTCTTTCTTGTCTCATTTAGAATAAAAAATAAAAAACATTTCTTAAATTATTTTTAGTACCTTGTATTTTTCTTACTTCATATAGAGAACCTAGAAGTATTATATATACAGGGCAAGAGACCAAGACTCAAAAAAGAAAAAAAGAGAGAAAACACCAGATGAGACGTCTTGCATAAAAAAACGTAATCAGACTTACCCAGCTTCAACTCAAATCAGGCACAATACTAAGTAGCCACCATTGGTAATCTCATTCTTATCCTTTCCTTATTTTCAATTATATATCTTGTCTATTTTTTACTTTATTTGTTTTCAGTGTTTGTTATACTAATGTAAATTTTTTATTTTAATTTAGTTAGACTCTTATCTTGAAGCATTCTATATTTCAAATAGTTTTTAGTATTTTGGTAGAATATGCGTGCACTTTATTTTTCATATTGATATAAAATGTGCATCTTGTTAGATTAACATGTTTTTATCATTCTAAATAAGTTTTATAATATGTAAATATAATTTTGTGTTGTTGTTGGTTGTTCTATTTCAATGCATTTTAAATTGGATTTCTAATTTATGGATTCGACAATTCCATGTCGTTATGCCACCAAAATTTCATATATTAATTCGGTATTTTCGCCGCGTTTCGGCCCTTACGTACGAAACTTCGATTACGTGGTCGTTATGTACAAACTAGCTTTGAGCACATTGTGTGTTAATTTAGATTGATCATTGTTCATCCGTTATTTCAATTTTGTTAAATTAATTAATAAATTAAATTTATGTGTAATTAGTTAATTTTGATTAATTAATTTTAATTAACTCGATTATTTGATTTAATCGAATAATTTTTATAATTAATTTTGATTACCCTTATTTAATTGATTTAATCAAACTTTAATTGTTTAATTTTGTTAATTAAAAACCATACTCACCATCGATTCACAATCATATCAAACCATTTTTAAAAAGATCAAACAATTCTCGATTCAATGTCGATCCCATTTTAACTCCCTTGTAAGTCGATTGCTTCATTCATCACCGTCAACCTCTCAAATCTCGATCAACATCAAGTATTTTTCTATTTCACTTTAATAGTAACGACGGTTTAAACCACCTCAATTTTACTATTTTCCAAATAAATATTAACAAATTTTGGAAGCTATAACAGTCACAATTTTCACAATTTTTTAGAAAAGAAATAGATCATATACTTTTTAAACAACTAAAATATTATGGCTATAAGATTCCTCTAATGTCAGCTTGTGCTAGTGACAAATAATTTAGACAGAATCATACACAGAGTAAATTTCGATACAACAATGTAATAGAAATGTAACCATGCTTAGGTGTTCTGACAGAATAACGGTGATGAAATGAACATAAACCGCTCCTCAAATTGAAACATAAATTCAATCCCTTTTGCTTATAAAAAAAAAAAAAGTGACCATGTAAGGGAATACCCATCTGATTATCACTTAACAGAAATTTGTTTGTTTTTGTTTATAGGTTAACAAGAAGTTTCATCTTAACTACAAATCGCAGATGCTATATTTTTTTTCAAATTAGACACTAGCTATCTTTTCCACACAAAATAAACAACTACTGATAGAATAAAAAGCTCATCACATTTATATTATTTAAATATAATATTTATTGCATGACCAACTCTTGATGGGTTTTTCTATTTTTGCATAAAATTAAAAAAAAAATTGAAACAGGGAGAATATAAAAATGAATTGTAGGTTTCTCAAAAGAGAATATTCATGGGAAAGAGATTAAGGTAATGAGAAGAAAAATGATGAAGACACAGTAGCAGTTGCACGTGACAGCGATGTCTATCTTATTTATGATGATAATTCCATAAACCTTGCATGACAAGATTCAACTTGAACTATTGATTCAGGTGTCTCATACCATGTTTCTCCTAGACGTGATTTTTTCTCATCTTATACTATTGGTGATTTTGGAACGATAAAAATGGAAAATGAGAGAGTTTTTGAAATTATTGGTATGCGAGATGTTTGGGTCGGAATTGGTGTTGGATGCAAGCTTAAATTGAAAAATATGAGACATGCTCCTGATATTTGTCTCAACTTGATTTCGGTCAAAGCCTTGGATATTGAAGGTTATCACACTTACTTTGGTAGTGGTGGCATGTGTAAGATCACAAAAGGATCACTAGTGGTAAAAGGAGCAAAATTTTATAACTCTTTACATGGTGCCTGTAAAGCTATGCAAAGAGGAAGTGAATGCAGTTGAAGTCACATCTAATATTTTATGGCATACACGCCTTGATCACTTGAGTGAGAAAGGTCTCAATGTTATTGCAAAGAAAAAATTTCTTCAGATGAAAAGTACTCCTCTAAAAACATGTACTCATTATTTTTCTAGTAAGCAACATAAGGTTTCATTTAATAGTAATGGTTCTCATAGGAGGCCAAATGTTTTATAGTTCACACTAATGTTTTAATGATAGATGGTCAATATTTAGATGGTGCATCATATTGTCATACCCCAAATTTTGACCACTAAGATTTCCCATCATTGTGCAAATCATCATCACAATATGGATGAACCATCATGCCTCATCAAATGCCTTAAGGGTTGTTGAGCATTCACTACAATCAAAACTAGGGTTTTAAGTCCTCTCAGAGCCTTAGACAAAGGATCAATCAAGGAATGACTTGATCTTCAACTTGTCAAGCCTCTAGAATATCCACAATGGATCAAAAGGACTCCCACTTCAAGGATTAAGCACAAGGCTGCTCCCTTCTAGGTGGATCAAGTCTCAAGATCGACAGTGTCACCAAATTAGGGTTTTGGTCGACCAGGGCCTCCAGATGGAAATTTTTCATATGGGCACAAGCCAATGATCCAAAACATAACCTAATATACTCCAGGGAACTTCATGGACCCAATCATTAAGTCAATTTGATCTCAGGGGATGCATACATCAAAAATCAGGAATTAGGGTTTCTTGATATAATTCACCCCTAAGTTGACTTTTGGGACAAATCATGAGCCAAGACCTCAAGAGAGGATTTGAGGGTCTTTAATATACTATATTGATCCATTTGCAACAATGGATTAATCCAAGAAGCTTGAGCAACAAGTCTCAATTTCATCTGCACCACAATTAGGGTTTCGCGAGGAAAGTCAACTGTAACTTTGACTTTTGACCAGGACATGCTCCCAAACCCTAAGAAATGATTCAATATACCCTATGACACCCATGGAACATGTCCATCAATTTTGATTTAGGTCAAGGACATGATTTCCTGAAGAATTGCACAGTTTGGAATTCATCTGATAAAAAGTCAACTGTGCACAAAAGTCAAGTTTGACTTTTTGAGATTTTTCACCAAAATGGATTTTTAACCCTAAAATGATGTTAATGTATGATTTGAATCATCATTCATCAAGAAAAATCAAAGAAAGTGGGATAACTTGTAAAAGGGGTAACCATAAAAACTTAGAAAAATTTCCAAGTTATGGAAAAAGTAACACTAATGTGCCAACTTTGGAGGACCATAACTCCTAAACCACATGGCCATTGTTCCCCCTTCAAAGCTTGATTTGTAGATCACATTTCCCTCTACAAAAGCTTCATACTGACCTATGTCCAATTTCCTCATGGATTTTGAGTTATGATGTGATCAAAATCAAGAAAAGTCATTTTGTTCCAACACTTAGTGAAAATTTCACCAAGTCAGAATTTGCCTTTACTTTTTTCCAAGTGTAGGGGGATTTTTCACTTGGATTCAAAAGAGATCAAAACCAAACATGTTCAAACAGTTGTTGTATCATGTAAGGGCTTTCCAAAATGGCCAAGAACATTACCAAATTCAATTTGAGCTATGAGATATGACATTGGCAAGATGCCTTGCTGAAATCTGCCAAGGCAAGGCAAATTTTTGCACTTTTGGTTGATTTGCCAAAATCAGCCAATTCCAAGCCTTGTCATCACTTTGGACACATCTGAGGATTGAATCTAAAGGGGACAATCACTGAGCCAAGCCTCCAAAGTCTTTGGAACAAGAAATAACATGTTGAACCTAGAATTGCCAAAATAGGGACAAGACTCCAATTTTGGATTGGAGCATTCAATGGAAGCATCAAGGTGGCATGGACTGAGCTCTTAGCAACTAAATTCAGTCAAGACTTATCCAAGACCAAGGGAACCAGCAGCCTGTGCCCTAACCTCTAGTCAATGGCTAGAGGAGACTTGGATTTTCATTTGCCAACATTGGCCAAACCTACTTAGCAGTTGCCATTCACTATTCCTTGCAAAACAAACTTGCTCTACTATAAATAGAGCTCAATTATGATCAGTTTGAGTACACCAAAGCCATCAAACAGATGCTTTCCTCAAAATCTCTTCTTTCACTCCAATTTTGCCTTCTAAGGCAAGTCACTATCGGGTTTTGAGTTTGAGAGCTTTTCCAATCAAACGAATCACACACACACCTCATATACATCACATATGAGCTGATCAAACACTTAAACAACAACTAGAACACTGATTTCTCAGAATCACCAGTCAATTGCTCAAGGTTTTAACCAAGTTGCAGTTGAGATGCCATGAAGTGATCCAGCCAACTTCAATCAAGTCCAAGCATTCAAACACACTCCATAGGGTGTAGGGAAGTTGTTCAGATCATCACAACTCATCTGTAACACCTCCAACACAAATCACGATCACCAGCTGCAAGTGGTAAGCATGAGCTCTTCTAACTCTATGATCCATGCAATTTTTGCTGCACAATAATTTGGCCATATGTTCATAATCATGCATGGAATGTTTCCCCTCAATTAATTGCATTGTTTGAATCGTGTATCAAAAATCCCAGCCTTCATGCAGAATCTAGGGTTCTTGAGGATTGTTCATGATTTCTTGTTTTATGTTTAATTTAAATGAAATTAATTGTCATAGACATGATCGTGAGGTTGAAACGAGTTGATTGGTATGTGGATTGCATGATATGATTAAGTATTCAGTGAGATTGGATAGAAGATACAAATCTGGGAAACTCAGAACACGCGCGTGTTCTTGCCCTTGTTCTTGGCGCCATTTTCCAACATTTGAATATTTGAATTTTGTGATTTTTATTTAATTGATTCAAAAATTAATTTCTCTCTGAGTTTTAATGATTTTGAGTTGATTCTTTTTTTAATAATTCACAAAAATGTTAAAATATTGTATTTTCCCAAAAAATCCCAAAAATATTATTTATTTCATATAATTGATATTTTTGCAAAGAATTAATATTTTAATTGTTTTTTACATTTAAAATATTTTTTTCCTCTTGATTTTGTAAAAATTAATGACTTCTAATTATTTTGTAGGTTAATACTTGATTTTTGAAACATTAATCCAAGATCATAATTTGTTTCCCACATGTTAAACAATTTTTGATCATTTTAATTGAATTTCTATTCAATTAAAATACATTTTTGAAATAAATTAGGGTTTTTGATTAACTCAACCCTCACAAATCATTTTCAAACACTTTTGGGCCTCTATTAGAGTGTAAGACCCAACCCACTTGTACAGAAATATTTTGGGTCTCACTCATTGTATAAGTCCCTCTGTACATTTTTAAATTCGGCACGATCATCGCCAGTTTAAAGATAAACCATCTGGGACTCTCCTTGAGCTATAAGACCCATTCACAACTTTTGGGCCTCTGTTAGAGTGTAAGACCCAACCCCCTTTTAACCAAAAACAACTTTGGGCCTCAGATATTGTATAAGCCCCTTTGCGTTAAAAGAAAATCTCGGCGCGATCGCCATTTTAAACGAAAAATCATCTGGGCCTACCCTCGTGTTATAAGCCCCACTTTTTTTCTTTAAAACTTTTTGGGCCTCTTGAGAGAGTGTAAGACCCATCCATTTGTACAGAAAACAATTTTTGGGCCACAGTCACTTGTATAAGTCCCTCTGTACAAATTCAAACAGTGCGCTCACTGATAAAACCCTGGGCCTCTCCTTGAGCTGTAAGCCCCAAATCTTTCTTTTTCAAAGCACTTTCTCCTTTGATTTTGAAATATACTATTGTTTTCAATCTTTCTTTGTTGAACAACTAACCAAACAGCATGGAAGCTCTACAACCGAGTAAGTGTTTATATGCTTTCATTTACCGCTTTTATATACATATAACTGTATTGCGGGGCTGTTTCGCTGTAAGTCTTCTTTCATAAACTCATATAAACTGTGTAATTATAGTATAGATATTTTGAGTTTCCCCGGCAACTACGTCTAGCATTAAGCCCGTTGATCACTCTTAAATAGTCAAAACTAGATCCCCATAGGATTACCAGACACAATCTTCCCTCCTCTTGGGGTTAAACAATATGGAGATATGAAAGGAAGCATTCTCGGTGAACCCTTTCATAGACCGTCACTCGTAGAAGTTGTCAAAGAAACTCTACTCCCCAGAGATGATCTCTTCTCCGTGAATTGCATCTCTTGAGTTTCTTCCAAATTCTCAGACTTTCTTGGCTTGATCTATTCTTCGTGAATAGCCTGTCTTGAACTTCTCGGGGTTTGGGGACCCACAAGCTTCTTAAAAGCACTTGTCAAGAAACTCTATTCCCCAGAGATAATCTTTTCTCCGTGAATGGCATCTCTTGAGTTTCTTCCAAATTCTCGAACTTTTCTGGCTTGATCTATTCCTCGTGAATAGCCTGTCTTGAATTTCTCGGGGTTTGGGGACCCATCGGCTTCTTAAAAGCATCGACCTCCTCTTGGGCATTGTTCAAGGACCCGCAGGCTTCCTAAAAGCATCCCCACCTCCTCTTGGGCGTTGTACAAGGACCCGTCGGCTTCTTAGAAGTATTCACAGCTTCCTCTTAGGCTTCGTATAATGATTCTTCCTCCGGGAATGATAGCCTTCTCTTGGGTTTCATACAAGGACCACTCGGCTTCTTAAAAGTTTCCAGCCTCCTCTTGGGCTTCGTGCAAATTGTCCCGACGACCTCCTAGAGGTATAGGAATAGAACTTAGTCATCTTCATAGAACAGTCCTTTCCAAGAGTCTACTACTGTTTCTCAAAGCATAGTACAAAAGATGAAACTCTAGACACGGACAGTCTAACATCCTTGGGTCTCAAAGACATTCTCAAGTGACCCCTTCAAAAATAGGAAGGAACCCCGTGGACTCGGACAACCTCAATACCCTTTGGATTTCCCACTTCCTTAAAGAACAGGAAATATCCCTAATCCTCGAATCAAAATCCCTGAGTGCAAACATTACTCATATAAGAACTGATTTTCTCTTTAAATCAGCATACTGGACCTGTCACTCAACTGAAACAGTAACCATAGCCTCCTCTTGGGCTTTGTAAAATGATTCTCCCCAGCGGAGCTAACAATTTTAGCCTCCATCTCGGGCTTCGTACGAGATACCAGAGACTCCCTCGTTGAGTCAATCACCCATTTCGCCTCCATCTCGGGCTTTGTACGAGATACAAAAACTCTCTTGTTGAGTCAAATAGCCTCCATCTCGGGCTTTATACGAGATACCAAAAGATTCCCTCGTTGAGTCAAAACCTTTTAGCTTCTCTCTCGGGCTTTGTACGAGACACATATTAGCCTCCTCTTAGGCTTTATATAAGAAAACCACTGGTTGATCCAATCAACCTTTTAGCATCAAAGTTGTGCCTCGTTCACAGTACACAAACATCAACAACTCCTTCCCCTTCATCTAATTGCTGTAAGCGGCAAGCCTCTGGATCATCTACATCCATGCCACTGTCCCTCTTTTAGCATGAAAAATTCCTAAGGAAAGATAGCATTGCTCTACACTGAGTTAAAGTCTTCTCCTTTAGGTTGGAAATCCCCTATAAAGGAAATTATGGCATTGCCGGATTCACATATCCCGGTTAAAGTAATTCTCCCTTATAAACGGTTGCGACAAACAAACCCCTCTTTAGAGAAGACAAATTCTCTCTAAAGTTGAGACCTTTCAGCTTCACATCTTGGGCTTTGAACAAGATACAAACTACCTTTCGCTTCACGTCTTGGGCTTTGAACAAGACACCAAAACAACCATTTCCTCCCATAGAATAGGAGGAACTACGAACGCTCTGATTTCCCTGTTTCGGTAAACGGGAATACGTAGGCATAAGATTGAAAGAAAAGATCTTAGCGAGCACACTAAACAAAAACCCAAAATCCCATACTTCCACACATCCGTCCTAACCTCCCATCAATCGACCGAACACCACTTTTAAAAAAATACACCCAATAGAGACCCCGAATCTTTGTAGCATTTGTAAACCAACAGTTTTGACTGTTTAACCTCAGTTTGCAGGCAGGGTTAATTTGAGACATCTATTTCCCTTCCTTCATCAGCTTTAATAGGATAAAAAATGAATCGAGCTGTAGATACCAAAGAGCGGTAGTGCTTCGCAACCACGTCCAAAACCGCTCGCTACAGAAAAATGGCGACTCTGCTAGGGAGCTATCATTAGGATCTATCTCACCTTTGTAGCGAGATCTTGTTCTCTTCCCATCTCTTAGGTGGAAACTTTAAAAGTGGCACCCACTGTAGGGGCTCTTCTAACCACAGATTGGGACTTCCACCGGGGAACCCATTTTCTGTCAGGAACATAAGATTCGTAGCTTTTTAAAAGGTCTAGGACATTAGGACAAATATATATACTGCTTTTCGTAATTGATATATGTGTTTATTTTTCTGCTAATGGGAATGCGTGTGATGCCGCATGTGGAAAGATTGAGTATACACTTAAGATAAGTGATGGCGACGAGGTCGACCATCAACCTCAGTGGAGGCTTCCCAATGCAACCCATTCCCTCTCATAGGCAATGGGCCGATTGTGACGTCTGAGAAGCTGAGGAGCCATCCCTTTTGTAGTGTGGAAGCTATCGGAAATAGTTGTCACGCGATACTACCCTCATTTAAGGCTGATGATCTATTCTCGGTGAATAGCATTTACTCTAAGATTTCATACAGCTCGCTGGCGATCCGCTCGCTGTTTGTTATCCTGGGAGGAGCTGATGATTTTGAGTACAGGTACAAAAAGCACCCTAGTATAAACCTTTGGGGATGGGTAGAGCCTTGACTTCATGACAACGACCCTTTGACCCCATGTTTTTTCTATGTTTTTGTGTGCTGCATTCATGCATTCATTTAAAAAAACATTAAAACATTCAAAAAATTTCTCTTCTAGTCTCTCTATTTTTCAAATTAAACTAAGACTGTGATTGCAAATATCAGAGAAAAGGATTGCGCTAATGGATTTCGGTAGAAGGAGAACTCATAAGTACACCTTCAGGATTCCAAAACTAGAGGATTTAAGAGGTTTGGCGAGAATGATCACAAACCAAGAGGCTTTCAGAGCCAAGTACAGAGGTCTGCTCCCTCTGTTAAGGGTCCATGTGATTGAGGGAATCATGGACGCGCTCGTTCAATCCTACGATCCGGTTTATCACTGCTTTACATTCCCAGATTACTAGCTAGCACCAACGCTGGAGGAATATTCTCATCTAATCAATTTAAATATCGTTGATCGAGCTCCATTTTCTGGACTGGAAGAAATTCCAAAGAATCAGACCATTGCAAGAGCAATTCATTTGGACGAGTCTGAGGTCAGGACTCACATGACCACCAAGGGTGGTATACAAGGTTTGCCAGCTCAGTTCTTGACAAATAAAGCCCTGTACTTCGCCAGTATCGGGAACGTGACTGCTTTCGAGAGCATCTTTGTTTTACTCACCTACGGGTTATTTCTGTTGCCCAACATTAATAACTTCGTCAATATCAACTCCATTAAGGTTTTTCTCATTGGGAACCCTGTGCCGACTTTGCTCGCAGATGCATATCATTCTGTACACTTAGGGAATTTGTACAGTGGAAGGGAGATCACATGCTGTGTACCTCTGCTTTATAAATGGTTTATCTCCCATTTACCTAAGTCTGCTGCTTTCTGGGATCATAAGAGTGCCTTGCGCTGGTCGCAGAAGATCATGTCTCTCACCAACTCTGACATAGATTGGTGTAATAGGATTTATGATGGAATCAGGATCATTGACCGTTGTGGAAACTTCCCCAACGTACCCCTTATAGGAACTAAGGGAGGAATCGACTATCATCCGATATTGGTTCGCTGTCAGTTTGGATACCCGATGAGACATGTTCCCCGGAATGTTCATCTGGAAGGTCTTTTCTTCAAGGAAGGAGAAAGTGACAGAGCACTAAAGACGGAAATAGTGCGCGCTTGGAAACATGTTCATAAGAAAGGACGGGAGTCTCTAGGAAAACCAGACTGTGTCTCGGTGGAGCCTTATCTCCACTGGGTACAAACTAGAGCTCTCAAGCTAAAGATGCCTTATCCTCGTTACGGAATTCTTCCGCCGAGGGAATCTGTCATGTACTTCATGACGGAAACTGAAAAGCTTCAGGTTACTCTCAACAAAGTTCAATGGGAGAACAGGTCTTGGAAGAACAAGTACCGTACCCTCAACGTGGAGTGCATCAAAATACAGCAACTGCTGAAAGATAAGGATGCTCTAATCGAGATTTTGGAGCAACATGCTGTAGAAAATCAGGATGACCAAAAGAATTTGCTCGCTCCTTTCACCTGGAAAAGGAATGACAACCCGACAGCGGCTCAAGAGCCCCGGTCAAAGAAAAGGAAGATACCAGAATCAGCACCCGAGTTCTCTCGGGACCCATTAGCTTAGGTTTCTGTTTCTGCACTTTGTAATCTACTGTATTTTCGTTTCCGCAATCCTTTGAATTTCAATAAAAAGGGGTTTCCCCATTGTTTGATATTTGCAATCTAATTGTTGAAGTTTATTTTGATTAAACAAAAAAAAACAATTAATATAATCATTGCATTCATCATTCTCACATCGCGTATTCTTCTTACCTACGAATCTCACGTTTGTGTCTCGGTTCTAGAGTCAAACTGTCTCATTCGTATAATACTCGGGCCAATCGTCAGAAAAAGATGGATGATCTTGAGGAAGAGAACAGAGAGTTGAAAAAAGAGATCGACGCTCTGAGAGAGGATATGAGAAAGCTTCGTAACGACATGCAAGCCATGGCAGAAGCTCAGCTACAAAGGATTGTGATCTCAGAGATCACTTCAGCGCCCATAGTGGCGAAGTTTGATCCTAGGTATCAGATACCGAAAGATCGTCCCTGGGGCATGCCTGTTAACTATATCCCGGAAGGATATGTTCCGCCAATCACTAAAGATCAGGGAATCATAACAGAAGCCGCTGGGCCTGAAGGTTACAAACTTCGGGAAAGCGAAGATGCCAGGGGCATACTGAAGACTCCTGAAGGTTACAAACTTCGGGAAACGCCAAGATTCACTGGCGTAGTCACGGTACCACCCCCTGTGGTGCACACTGTCCCGGAAGGACAGATTCCACCGATCCCTTCTGATAAGAAGGAAACTATGTTCGATAGAATGGATGAACTCCAGGAACAGTTCTTGGAAATGCAGAAGGAACTGCAAGCCATTCGCGGTCAGGATCTATTTGGAAAGGACGCCGCAAACCTTTGTCTGGTCCCCAATGTGAATGTTCCGCACAAATTTCAAGTGCCCGACTTTGAAAAGTACAAGGGTAACTCTTGCCCTCAGAGCCATCTGGTGATCTACGCTCGGAGAATGTCAGCTCAGACGGAGAATCAGGACCTACAGATTCATTACTTTCAGGATAGTTTAACGGGTGCCGCACTCAAATGGTACATGGGTTTAAACTGTGCTACGATTAGCACATTCAGAGATCTTGGTACTGCCTTCGTCCAACAATACAAATACAATTTGGACATGGCACCGGACAGAGATCAACTCATATCAATGTCACAAAAGGACAAGGAAACCTTTAAGGAGTACGCTCAGAGATGGCGCGAAATTGCCGCTCAGATTTGTCCACCTCTTGAGGAAATAGAGATGACGAAGATATTCTTAAAGACCTTAAGCTCATTTTACTATGACAGAATGGTTGCCAGTGCGCCCAGTGATTTCACCGAGATGGTGGGCATGGGAGTTCGTCTTGACGAAGCCGTCCGAGAAGGACGTTTGGCAAAAGACGCTGGACCATCAAGCAGTACAAAACGATACGGTAGTGCTCTCCCTAAGAAAAAAGAGCAGGATATTAGGAATATCTCTCTCAGAAAGTAAAGGCGACGTTATCAACCAGTAGTAGCTGTAATTCCTGCTATCAGCCCTGAGCCTATTCCTACGTATCAACCTCAGGTTGCGCAGAGCCAACCTAATCAGCAAAGGACACAACAGCCTCTTCAGCAGGCTCGTCCTCCATATAACAACAACCATACAACACGACCATCAGGGTTTGATCCTATACCCATGTTGTACGCAGAATTATTTCCGTTACTACTGGCTAAGGGGCACATCCAGACTAAGTCTCCTCTTACAGTACCGGAAAATCCACCTTTTTGGTTTAAGGTGGAGCAAACATGCCCTTATCATCAAGGAGGATCAGGGCATAATATAGAGAATTGTCTCAATTTCAAATCCGATGTGCAAATGCTTGTTAGGAGCGGGCTCTTATCTTTCAAAGATATGAATCCCAATGTTCTCACAAACCCGCTGCCTCAACATGAGAAAATTGCAGTCAATTTGATAGAGGGAGAGTCTAACAACGTTTATTAAATTCACGATGTACTCTTGTTGAAAACCAATTTGGTCAAGATGCATTGTAGACAGAGTGGGTACGGCCATGTGCCACCTCATAATTATCACCAGTGTGATGTCTGCTCTAAAAACAATCAAGGATGTTCTGTGATGCAAACAGCTCTACAGGAACAGATGGATCTCGGATGGATCCAAGAGCACCGAGTTCGTGGAGTTAACATGGTCTATACGAACTCCAACATCATTCATAACCACGACATCTGTGCAATGAATGTCAACTTGGTGGCGATGCACTCAAGGCAAAGCTAGTATCATAATCTGCCACGACACGATTACAGTTCCTGTCTGACTTGCTCGGTAAACAAACAGGGATGCTCTTTCATACAAGAGGCCCTCCAGCGTCAGATGGATCTTGGATGGATCCAAGACTACCATGATAGGAACCCTTATCAGATCAACATGGTTCAAATCTTTGATATTCACGTGATGAATACCAACCTGGTAGAGTTACATGTTGAGCAGGTCCGACTCGGATTCTTAATATCACACGACTATCAAAGCTGTAAAGCAGGTTGCGAAAACAATCGAGGTTGTACCCTTGTCCAGGAGGCACTTCAGCACTTGTTAAATCACTGGTGGATGCCAATCTATATGGATGAAGATACTCAGCAGATTAGTATCAATAATAGGAATCCTACTCGACGTCAAAGTCAGGATGTCCGATCTGTGGAAGCTAACCTAGTGAGGTTACATTGTATTCAAAGTGGGCGTGGCCAGGTGCCACCACACAACTATGAACGTTGTAGTGTCTATTCGGAAAGTAACCAAGGGTATTACCTTGTGAGAGCAGCTCTTCAGGGTCAGGTGGATCGTGGAGAGATTCGTCCATATCCGGGGTTCTGGATCCATCAACTGGACGCCGAACTACCTTGCCAATCAAGTCGAGGATGTTGTCACAATCTCTGGTCGTCACCAGACCAGGGATGTTTTTGCCATCATCCCTCTACTTGACGAATCTAGAGCTCCCAACCGGGAACGGATTGAGATTACTTATGATGGTCAGAAAAATCAGAAGGTTCCCATAGTCATCTATCTACCAGGACCACTACCGTATGAATCAACTAAGGCTATCCCTTACAAATACGGTGCAACGACAATTGAAAATGAAAGGAAATTCCATTACCCTCCGTCGTGAATATTGCAGACATCAGTCGTGTAACACGGAGTGGTCGAATCTTCAACCGAGGAGTTGGAGAACCTAACAAGGAAAAGGAACTTCAGACAGAAGCTCCTGATCCATTAGTCGGTCAATCCAGTAATCCCGACCTTTCGAAAAATAATGATGAGATGCTGAAGCTCATCCAAAGGAGTGAATATAACATTGTGGATCAGCTGTTACAGACTCCTTCAAAGATCTCGGTATTATCATTGTTACTCAGTTCAGAAGCCCACAAGGAGGCTCTACAGAAAGTCTTGGAGCAAGCCTTTGTGGAATAGGATGTAACAATTAGACAGTTCGATAGCATTGTCTCTAACATCACTTCCTGCAATAATTTGGGATTTAGTGATGAGGAATTACCCGAAGAGGGTCGCCGTCATAACATGGCGCTCAACATTACAGTTAACTGCCAGGACGATGCTTTAGCCAGCGTACTGGTAGACACAGGGTCAGCCTTGAAAGTTATGCTGAAGTCCACTTTGATGCAATTATCATTCAAAGGACCTCCGATGAGAATCAGTGAGGTCGTCATCAAAGCGTTCGACGGATCCAGAAAAACAGTTATCGGGGAAGTTGATCTTCCCATAACTATCGGTCCTCACACTTTCCAAGTCACTTTCCAGGTCATGGTCATCCGGGCAACATACAGTTATTTATTATGAAGACCTTGGATACATCAGGCTGGAGCGGTCACTTCGACCCTCCACCAAAAGCTAAAGTTCATTCAGAATGATCGGCTTGTCACAGTCTGTGGAGAACAGGCCTTGCTCGTGAGTAACTTATCATCATCTACTTGTGTAGAACCCGAGGAGGTTATTGGGACGCAGTTCCAAGCACTGTCGGTCGGCAAGGACAATCAATCCCAAGGCGGAACCTCGATTTCCTCATACAAAGATGCTATCAAAGCGGTCGAGAGTACCGATACAACTGGATGGGGACAGCTTGTCATTCCTATTGACAATAAAACAAAGAAGGGTCTAGGTTTTTCTGCAACCTGTACCCGAACACCTGCTAACGATGAAAGTCTTCATCCCATTCAGGATTTCTTCCACAGTGGAGGTTTTCTTCACCCAGTCCCTCAAGCAGTCCATGCTATCAATGAGGAAGATCCCTCTGACACAGAGGAAGAGTGGAAGTCCTATCTTAACAAGGACGGTTATATGTCTCAGGACGAAACACAAACTCCTTTTTGCTTTCCTACAGAGAGTCCGAGATTTATACCCAGGTCAGACATCGAAATGATACACGGGGATTATGATCCGGAAGGATGCCGTGCTCCGCCAAATTCATTAGAGGAAGACACTCCGATGAAAGACAACTTTGACCACAATTACTATGGCCCTATGGATGGTCTGCCAATGTGGCAGCCTTACCCAAGAGACTTGGGGCCAGAAAGTCAGCCGAACAATGAAAATCAGCAGACCGTCATTGAACAGAATACCTGTATCCCCACCATGTCATGGGATCAACACTCAGGTCATTCAGAAACTACTCAACACGACGATGAATTTGCAACGTTTGCAGGACTTGAATTCATCAACTATACTTTTCCCGAGGTTAACGTCATCGAGAGAGATGACTCCTCCAGTTCGAAAGAAGTGTGGGACACCTTGGGACAACCGAGTGGAAAGTACGACTATATGGTCAAATACACCGCTCCCGAAAGCTCTCGTATCAGGCTCGAAGACATCCAGCCAACTGGATGGGGAGATACAGCTGAGACCACAAATGCTATGCAAAATGTAACAGAGGAATTCTCCTACGACAACTCTGCCTGGGAGACAGATTCCAATGATCCCGCTCCACCAGAAATCAGCGTTATTTCTGAAGACAAATCAAGGAAGGTGCTAGACTTTGTGATTCACCGAGGAGTTCGCCGCCAATGGGTTGCTGTCGATGTTCCGAAGGTCGTTCGCCAATCTAAGTAATTGCCATCTTTAACCTTTCACCCTGCCCAGGTGAAACAGATGTTTTGATAGGGCTCACTTTCTATAAATTTCCCTCTTCGCTTCGCCCAAAGCAACCAAGTTTTGTTTTATAGGGCTATAGTTTCAAGGATCGACTTGTTTATTAATAAAATAACGTCGTTTTGTAATTTCCGCATTAATTGTTGTTTTCTCTTTTTGCTTTTTCAGAAAATGGTAATCCTAAAAAACAATTAAAAATAAAAACAAGCAGTAAAATAAATACACTGCACACACTCGCATTTTCTCTATCTCTTCTTGAAATTCTGGTATCAGACGTGTGATGTCACAACAACACACTCTGAACAATGGACAGCAATAACAGTAAAATAACCCAAGAATTGTTGACCCAGTTCGGTTACAACCAACCTACTCTGGGGGCTACCAAGCCAGGGATGGAATTCACTACTTGTAGATATAATTTACAGACTCAACAACCCGTTGACAATCTCCTAAACTTATACTCTACTAATGACTTCCTACCTAAGAAACCACTTAGGTATGAGAACACCACTCAATCCCTTACAAACTCTCAAAGAGACCACTTTGAGTAACCTTGATCTTACTTCACAGCTTCGATCAAGCAACCACTCTCTATTGCTTCACAGCTTCTAGAGAGGACAGAATACGATACAACAATTCACAGTAGAATTCTGGTTACACAACTCGTACAAAATACTCAAGACACTCAGCCTCTGCTCTTGATTTTCTCTCTGTATTTCTGTACCTTTTTCCTTTGGTCTTGTGCGCTTTATATAGCTCCTTGAATTGGTCTTGGACTTGCTACAATATCTCCCAGATTTGTTATTTAAAACTGAATATTTAAAATAGATTTTCTCCTAAAATCTTTTTAAATCTTCAACCTTTTAAATCTCCTACAAATCTGCACCAGATCTCTTATGCAGCAGCAAATATCTATCCCAAGATATTCGCATCCAATGAGACAGCTTGCTCTCCACAATTCCAGCTAATACGCAACCCTAACAACATCACAGCCTGCTGTTGTTAATTCTGCAGATCTGAGGTTACAACATCGCCATGTGACATCAGACATCCAACTTCAGCAATTACTTACTTAACATAGCCCAGTGTTAAGACTTCAATGTTGCAACATCAGCACCTTGACATCAACATTGAACATACTTTGTTTTACCAAAATTCCAGCCAATCCAGAAACTAACAATCTCCCCCTTTGGGTAATTTTGGCTAAAACAATCTCTGCAATCTGCATCTTCAGAGACTTCAGCAGCGGAAAAACTTCAAAAATTTGAAACTCCATCAGCAGCAGTTTGACAATACTCATAGTCTTCATCACTTGATCTGCTGCAGCACCATCTTCATTATTGACAACAGCCAATTGATGCTCCCCCTCAAAAAGATGAACCAGCATCACAGCTGTTCAGTAGCTCACAATGTGCAGCACTTTTCTCCCCCTTGATGTTTGCTTGGCTGCACTCTTCAAATGCTATGATATCTACACTAGCTCAGTCAAAACTCCCCCTCAATAACTGCATCACATTAGCAGCATTTGGTAGTAACACTCTTTGATACTCTTGACTATCTTGGCTATTTTCTCCCCCTTTTTAGCCACAATTAGGCAAACCTCAACAAGTTAAATCTCCTATGACACCCTGTACAAAACCATACTTCTTCTGTCAGCAATATCCACATTTTGAAAATCAAGACATATTCTTCATCCATCCAGTTATGAAGGCTTCACACAAGATCTGAAGCACACACACAATGCCTTCCACTGAACTCTAAGTCAACTCCTCACACTTAGAATAACACACACCAAGACAAGTGTACAATCTATTCAAGGCCATGATTCAATCTTGTCTTCAGACATCTCCTCAGAAGCATGTGCGCACAAGATTCAAACAATTTGCTTCATATGACTAGAACCATTCAAGGCCACACCAAAACACCAATCAACAGCCTAATGTCATAACATGCTATCTAACATTATATCCTCATAAGAGGCAACCAATCTCCACAAGCTTGATAAATGCACCTTTGCTGAAAAATCCATAGACAAGTACTCCCCCTGTCATGATTAACAAATACTCTAGATGGAGATGAACATTTGAGCACATTTTTTGAGTACATGCATTTTGGTACCACTGTCCCTTTCTCCAATAGGCTATCATACAATTCATCTTCACCATCCAAGGCAAACCTTTTACTTCATCATTCTCCCGTATGACTATGTAGATGCTCCTTAGATATAATGTAAGCATTAAGCTTCAGATCCAGAACAAAGACATCCTTCACCAAGGATACTCTTAACACTCTTGACACCAAGGTATTACATATGCTCCACTACTAGATTTACTATCAGCAAAATAATCCAAACTCAACACTGTGTCACAAACTCCACAAATTCTCAGTTTACTTATAAGCTTTACTGAGATCCAGTCTCTTCAAGAGATCACAATTCCTCCATCCTTACATCCACCAGTAGTTGTTGAAACTGGTGAAGTCTTCAAAGACAGTAGTCATGCTTTGCTAGAACAAGCTACTAAACACATGACCATAATCTCCACCTTTTCTGACCAAAAATGCTAGAGCATCCAACTCCACATGTCCAATCTTAACCATCTTCCAGATATAACCACCAGCAAACATGATGCTATAACATCTTTTGGGACATCAGCTTCTCATCGCCATTCAAAGGACTCATTACACAAAGAGGTCCTTCAAGAAGCTCCCAATAAAACACAGTCAGAGCAACTTATTCATACACACCTGAATCCCATAAGTTCCCACACCCTCTCTGAACCATATCCTAGCAAACTCAACCATATCTAGAGTATCTCTACCAAATTCTTTTTCCAGAACATACTTCCACCATTTTATGAAAAGCACAGGAATGTTATCCAGTATGGCCTTTTGAATTTTCTCAGAAGTTCTAACAACAACGGCTTCCTTCATTTGAGAGATATCCTGGACATTTTCATCAGACTTATCTCTGATCTTCCTATTTCTGGAAGAGATGAACACTTTACTCCTGGATTTTGTAGTACCATCCACATAGATCTTCTGCTTATCAGTTCTCATCTTTGGAGGTGACTCAATAGCTTTCCTCTTCCTTGATTTCAATCGTTTAGCAACCCCAGGAACCACTTTTGCAATTAGTTCATCATCACTCTTCTTTATTTTAAGGCTTGAAGTACCTTTCTTGACTTGAGATGTTTTAACATCAGCTCTAGCATCTGCATCTTCCAACCTAAGGATTGTCAACTTGTGAAATTTTTCTTCTAAACTATAGGAGTCATTAGTCAGGTTGTCATCTTTCTTGGCCTTGCAAGTATTCAGCTCCCAACACTTCTTAAGGTCACAGCTTTTGATCCATCCATCAGCATTGTTGACTCCTTCATCTTGCTCATATAACTGACTACTCAAGTTGGCTTTTAACACATTATCCAACTTAGGAGTAACATCACCATAAGTCATTAACCCAGATTGACTTTTCACCATACTTTCACACTTGATGTCACCATCTGATGTTACAGCATCAACCTTAACATCACTAGATAAGCTGTCCACTTGAGGTATCCACTGATAACAATTATCTTTGGATCTTACTCCCTTCATCACTACCTCATTCTGCTCATCAGCTACCACACATTCATCTTTGGTCTAGCTTACCTTGTATCCTTCATCACAAAGTTGACTTATGCTAATTAAATTAGCACTCAACCCTTGAACAAGGAGCACATTATCAAGAGTAAGACCATCATGATTCTTCACTCTTCCAACTCCTTCTACTACTCCTTTTTCACCATTGCCAAAAATAACATCATTTGCATGGCAAGGATTGAACTCTACCAAATGCTTCTTGGATCCAGACATGTGTTTTGAACATCCACTGTCAAAGTACCATGCATCCATAGCAAAATGTCCATCTGATGTGTGAGCCAATAGACATGTGACCTGAGCTTTAGGAACCCATTGTTTTACTACTTTGGGCCTGACCTCCTTCTGTCTGGGTTGAGGAGCAGAATTTGGATAACCATGAAGCTTGAAGCAAGAGAACTGCATATGTCCAAACCTGCCACAATAGAAGCATCTGACTCTGTCATCTCTGAAGTGGTTAAACCTTCTGCCACTTTGATGATGATACTGTTGGTGCTGCCACCCAAAATGATGTCTCCTTCTACCATAGTTGGCCTATCTTCTATGGTACGGTTGTCTTCTCCTGTACTGAGGATGCTGTCTCCTATGATGATGAGGCTTCCTTCTTCCATAGTAAAGAGGCACAACATTGTTGTATCCGTATCCATATCTATGATGTTGAGACATCTGATGAAACCTGTTCTAATAGGACCTAACAGCCTCCATGCTCTTGTGATATTGAGGAGGCATATACTGACTAGCTCCTTGAGGCTGCATCTTCCTCTAATGAGGACCATTCTTCTTCTCAACATTCTGAGGCAGAACATCCTTCTTAGGTGTAGGATCCTGTCTCCTAGATTGATGTTGAGACAATGGTTGAGACATCTCCTTCTTTGTTCCTGAAGTGCTTGCTTCAGCAGGTACCTTTTTCTCAGCCACATATCCTATACCTGATTTATCACCAGCAGCTTTCTCTGACTGCAGAATCTTATCAAGAGTGTCTGTACCACTGTTCAGCATCCTAACAGATTTAGTCATATGATCAAGATGAGCTTTGACCAGTGAGACTTCATTTTCCAAATCAGCTTTAGCAGTCTCAAGCTAAGTAATCTGTTTCTTTAGACTCTTGTTTTCTTGACAGATTTCAGCACTCTTCAGACAAAGCTCTTGATAAGTAGAAGCTAACTCCTCAAAAGTTATTTCTCCATCACTAGAATCATCAACAGTTCCTGCTAAAGCTCTAACATGCTTTGCTGACTCACCTTCACCTTCACTATCAGTGTCAGACCAGGAAACTGTCATGCCCTTCTTCTGCTTTTTCAAGAAGGTGGGACACTCTTTCTTGACATGTCCATACCCTTCACACTCAAAGCACTGAACTCCTTTATCTTGGGAAGTTTTCTCTTCATCATTCTCTTTTGACTTGCTGATGTCAGAAGATATGTTCTTGACATTAGGCCTGGAGTTATTATTCATTCTCTTGAACACTTTATTGAACTGTCTTCCCAACATAACTATGGCCTGAGATAGATCCTCCTGGGATTCAGAACTCTTTCCTTTGTCTTCTTGATCATTTGACATCAAGGCTCTATTCTTAGGCTTCTTTTCTGGTTCTTCCTGTAGCGAGCGATTTTGGACGCGGTTCTTAAGCGCTGGTCGCTCTCTGCGGTTTGAGCTTTAAACTACAGGTCGATTCATTTTTTATCCTATTGTGAGCTGAATAAGGAAGGGAAATAGATGTCTCCAATTAACCCTGCTTGCATACTGAGTTTAAACAGCGGTCTGTTAGGTTACGGATGCTATCAATGTGGGGGACCTTTGTACTGGTTATTTGTATTTTCGCCAATATTGTTCTCTTTCTTTTTACCTGGGCAGAAGGTTTCTGGCGGGGAATAAGGATTAGGATGTTAGGACTGGTGCTTTTGAATTACTGCTTTTGATTGACGAAGATATGGGATTTGGGTTTTTTGTTGATTGCGCTCGCTAAGATCTTTTCTTTCGATCTTATGCCTACGTATTCCCGTTTACCGAAACAGGGAAATCAGAGCGTTCGTAGTTCCTCCTATTCTATGGGAGGAAATTGGTTTTTGGTGTCTTGTTCAAAGCCCAAGACGTGAAGCGAAAGGTGATTTGTATCTTGTTCAAAGCCCAAGATGCGAAGCTAAAAAGTCTATTTGTGTCTTGTTCAAAGCCCAAGACGTGAAGCTGAAGGACCTCGACTTTAGAGAGAATTTGTCATCTCTAAAGAAGGGAGAAGGAGAATTACTTTAACTGGGATACGCGGATCCGAGTAATGCCATAATTTCCGAAGAAAGGGTTTTAACCTGAAGGAGAAGACTTTAACTCAGTGTAGAGCAATGCCATCTTTCCTTAGGAATTTCTCATGCTAAAAGAGGGACAGTGGCATGGATGTAGATGATCCAGAGGCTTGCCGCTTACAGCGATTAGATGAAGGGAAAGGAGTTGTTGATGTTTGTATACTGTGAACAAGGCACAACTTTGATGCTAAATGGTTAATTGGATTAACCAGTGGTTTTTTTATACAAAGCCTAAGAGGAGGCTAATTTCCGCTAGGAAGATCATTATACAAAGCCTAAGAGGAGGCTATTTTGTGTCTCGTACAAAGCCCGAGAGAGAGGCTAAAGGTTTTTGACCCAGTGGGGCATATCGTTATACAAAGCCTAAGAGGAGGCTAGCAAAGAGTTGACTCAGTTGGAGAATCTTTTATACTCAGTAAGAGAGTGTTTTTGTATCTCGTACAAAGCCCGAGAGAGAGGTGAAAAGGTTGTTTTGACTCCACTGGGGAGAATTTTGGTATCTCGTACGAAGCCCGAGATGGAGGCGAAAAGGTTGTTTTGACTCCACTGGGGAGAATTTCGGTATCTCGTACGAAGCCCGAGATGGAGGCTATTGTAACTGTTTCAGTTGAGTGACAGATCCAATATACTGATTTAAAAGAGAAAATCAGTTCTTATATGAGTAACACTGTACACAGGGATTTAATTTGAGGATCAGGGATATTTCCTTCTCTTTGAGGAAACGGGAAATCCAAAGGGTATCGAGACTATCCGAGTCTGCGGGTTTCCTTCCTATTTAACGAAGGGTGCTTGAGAATGTCTTTGAGACTCAAGGAAGTTAGACTGTCCGTGTCTAGAGTTTTATCTTTTGTACTATGCTTCGAGAAACAGTAGTAGACTCTATGAAAGGACTGTTCTATGAGGATGACTAGGTTCTGTTCCTATACCTCTAGGAGGTCGTCGGGACAATTTGTACGAAGCCCAAGAGGAGGCTGGAAACTTTTAAGAAGCCGACGGGTCCTTGTACGAAGCCCAAGAGGAGGCTATCATTCCCGGAGGAAGAGATCATTATACGAAGCCTAAGAGGAGGCTGTGAATACTTCTAAGAAGCCGTAGGGTCCTTGAATAATGCCCAAGAGGAGGCCGATGCTTTTAAGAAGCCCGCGGGTCTATCATCTCCTTTCCATTAGGAGAGATAACTCTTTTAAAGATGAAAACCACTGGTAAACATGCGAGGTTTACTATCCAGTGACTTTTAGCTTTTAAAGAGGGTTCCTTAGTTAAGGTCCAAGATTATGACCGTAGTGGGTACCCAAACCCCGAGACATTCAAGGCAAGCTATCCACAAGGAATAGATCAAGTCAGGAAAGTTAGAGAATTGGGAAGAAACTCAAAGATGCCATTCACGGAGAATACATTCATCTTGGGGAGTAGAGCTTCTTGACGATTCCTAAGGAGGACAGCCGAAGATAAGACTGTATCTGGTGCTCCTATTGGGGATCTAGTCGTCTATTTCTACGAATAAGTGAAACGGCGTCACCTAGTTCTAGACGTAGTTGCCGGGGAAACTCGAAATATCTATACTATTATTACACAGTAGATATGAGTTTATGAAAGGAGACTTACAGTGAGCAGCCCCACAATACAGTTTATAATATAAAAGCAGTAAATGAAAGCGATAACCACTTACTCGGTTGTAGAGCTTCCATGCTGTTTGGTTAGTTGTTCAACAAAGAAAGATTAAAAACAACAGTATATTCAAAATTAAAGGAGAAAGTGCTTTGAAAAAGAAAGATTTGGGGCTTACAGCTCAAGGAGAGGCCCAGGGTTTTATCAGTGAGCGCACTGTTTGAATTTGTACAGAGGGACTTATACAAGTGACTGGGGCCCAAAATGGTTTTCTGTACAAAGGGATGGGTCTTACACTCTCTCAAGAGGCCCAAAAAGGTTTAAAGAAAAAGAGTGGGGCTTATAACACGAGGGTAGGCCCAAATGATTTTTCGTTTAAAAATGGCGATCGCCGAGGTTTTCTTTTAACGCAGAGGGACTTATACAATAAGTGAGGCCCAAAATGTTTTGGTTAAAAGGGGGATTGGTTCTTACACTCTAATAGAGGCCCAAAGTGTTTTGAATGAGTCTTATAGCTCAAGGAGAGGCCCAGATGATTTTTATTTTTAAACGGGTGACGATCGCGCCGTTTACTTGTACAGAGGGACTTATACAATGAGTGAGGCCCAAAAAGTTTTTGTACAAGGGGGGATGGGTCTTACACTCTCTCAAGAGGCCCAAAAAGTTTTGAAGAAAAATAAATGGGTCTTACTACTCGAGGGTAGGCCCAGATGATTTTTGAAAAGGCGACGATCGCGCCGTTTGTTTTTTGACGGTATCGGGACTTATACAATAAGTGAGGCCCAAAGATGATTTGGTCAAAAAAAAGGATTGGGTCTTACACTCTAATAGAGGCCCAAAATGAAATGATTTATGAGGGTTGAATTAATCCAAAACCCTAATTTGTTTTCAAAATGTATTTAATTGAATAAAAATTCAATTAAAATGATCAAAAATTGTTTAACACATGGAAAACAAATTGTGATCTTGGATTAATGCTTCAAAAATTAAGTATTGACCTACAAAATAATTAGAAAGCATTAAAAGTTGCAAAATCAATGTAGAAAAAATATTTAAAATGCCAAAAACAATCAAAATATTAATTCTTTACAAAAATATCAATTATATGAAATAAATAATATTTTTGGGATTTTTTGATAAAATAAAATATTTTAACATTTTTGTGAATTATTAAAAAAAGAATCAACTCAAAATCATTAAAATTCAGAGAGAAATTAATTTTTGAATCAATTAAACAAAATCACATAAATTCAAATATTTAAATTTGAAAAAAAGGCGCCAAGAACAAGCTGAAGAACACGCGCGTGTTCTTGGTTTCTCAGATTTGCGTTTTCTATCCAATCTCCATGAATAGGTAATCATATCATGCAATCCACATATCATTATGCTCGTCTCAACCTCACGATCATGTCTATGTACTTTAATTTCATTTAAATTAAACATACAACAAGAAATCACGAAGAAACCTCAAGAACCCTAATTTCTGCATGAAGGCTAGGATTTTTGATACACGATTCAAACAATGCAATTAATTGAGGGAAAACATTCCATGCATGATTATGAACATATGGCCAAATTATTGTGCGAGGAAATATGCATAGATTGAGAGATGACCAAGTATGTGCTTACCTTCAAGTCGTGACAGCAAGTTCAGAGTGATTTTTGATTTGGAGGTGTTACAGACAAGTTGTGATGATCTGGACAGCTTCCCTACACCATATGGAGTGTGTTTGAACACTTGGATTGAATTGAAAGGGACTGGATCAGTTTATGGCATCTCAGCTGCAACTTCACTTCAAACTTGTGTGGATGGCAAGTGATTTTGAGATTTTGATGTTTCAGAAGTAATCTAAGTGTTTGGATCACTTCTATATGATGTATGTGAGGTGTGTGAGTGATTGGTTTGATTGGAATTGCTCTCAAACTCAAAACCCGATAGCTACCTTGCTAAGAAAGGCATTTTTGCCAAGAGAAAGAGATTTTGAGGAAAGCATCTGTTAGATGGCTTTGGTGTACTCAAACTGACCACAATTGAGCTCTATTTATAGTAGAGCAAGTTTGTTTTGCAAGGAATAGTGCATGGCAGCTGGTAAGTAGGTTTGGCCAATGTTGTCCAATGAGAATTCAAGTCTCCTCTAGCCATTGACTAGAGGTTAGGGCACAGAGCTTTGGTCCCCTTGGTCTTGGATAAGTCTTGACTTATTTCAGATGAGAATGGCTCAGTCCATGCCACCTTGATGGTTCCATTGAATGCCTCATTCCAAATTTGAAGTCTTGTCCCTATTTTGGCAACTTTAGGTTCAACATGTTATTCCTTGTTCCTTGGACCTTGGAGGCTTGGCTCAGTGATTGTCCCCTTTGGATTCAATCCTCGGAGGTGTCCAAGTGGATAGGAACTATTGAAATTGGCTGATTTTGGTAAATCGAGCCAAAGTGCAAATTCTGCCTTGCCTTGACAGATTTTAGCAAGGCAACTTGCCAATGTTGTATCTCATGATGTAGGTTGAATTTGGCAATGTTCTTGGCCATTTTGGAAAGCTCTTACATGATACAACAACTGTTTGAACAAGTTTGGTTTTGATCTCTTTTGATTCCAAGTGAAAAATCCCCCTACATTTGGCAAAAAGTGAAGGCAAATTCTGACTTAGTGAAAATTTCACTAAGTGTTGGAAAAAGTGACATTTTCACTTTTCAGCCACTTTGATCACTCAATAACTCAAAATCCTTAATGAATTGGAATGACTTGTAGTTGAAGTTTTTGTAGGTGATAATGAGGGCTACAAATCCATCTTTGGATGAGAAAAAATGGCCTTGTGGTTTAGGAGTTATGGTCCTCCAAAGTTGGTACCTTTGCCACTTTATTTTTAACTTAGAAAAATTTCTAAGTTTTATGGTTACCCCTTTTACAAGTTATCTCACTTTTCTTGATTTTTCTTGATGAATGATGATTCAAATCATACATTAACATCATTTTAGGGTTAAAAGTCCATTTTGGTGAAAAATCTCAAAAAGTCAAAGTTGACTTTTGTGCACAGTTGAATTTTTATCAGATGAATTCCAAACTGTGCAATTCTTCAGGAAATCATGTCCTTGACCTAAATCAAACTTGATGGACATGTTCCATGGGTGTCATAGGGTATATTCAATCATGTATTAGGGTTTGGGAGCATGTCTTGGTCAAAAGTCAAAGTTACAGTTGACTTTTCCCTTAAAACCCTAATTGTGGTGCAGATGAAAATGAGACTTATTGCTCAAGCTTCTTGGATCAATCCATTGTTCCAAATGGATCAATATGGTATATTAGAGACCCTCAAATCATATCTTGAGGTCTTGGCTCATGGTTTGTCCCAAAAGTCAACTTAGGGGTGAATTAGGTCAAGAAACCCTAATTCCTGATTTTTGATGCATGCATCCCCTGAGGCAAAATTGACTTGATGCATGGGTTCATGAGATTCCATGAAGCATATTAGGTCATGTTTTGGATCATTGTCGTGTGCCCAGATGAAAATTTCCATCTGGAGGCCCTGGTCGACCAAAACCCTAATTTGGTGACACTGTCGATCTTGAGACTTGATCCACCTAGAAGGGAGCAGCCTTGTGCTTAATCCTTGAAGTGGGAGTCCTTTTTGATCCATTGTGGATGTTTGATAGATTAGACAAGTTGAAGATCATGTCATTTCTTGATTGATCCTTTGTCTAAGCACTCAGAGAGGGCTTGAAACCCTAATTTTGATTGTATTGGATGCTCACCCATCTTTAGGGAGACTGATGAAGCATGATGGTTCATCCATATTGTGATGATGATTTTCACAATGATGGGAAATCTAAGTGGTCAAAATTTTGGGTATTACAGATGCCCCTATTTAATCTTCTTGGACCCGAAGGTATGAATGACGAAGGGATTCGGGCATTCGGGGTGCAAGAGGATTAAATATCGAAATATCCGAAATTTTGATGGTGGTTATGAATGGTAGCTTACGCATTCATCTTCTTTAGCTAAGCGATGATGCTTAAAAAAGGTAAACTTCCCCTCGATCCTGGTTTCCTACCAACGAACTGGTCTCAGTCTCTTTTGAAATAAACCTCCCCTCGATCCTGGTTTCCTACCAAGGAATTGGTCTTAGTTTCTGATTTAAACTTCCCCTCGATCCTGGTTTCCTACCAAGAACTGGTCTTAGTTTCTGATTTAAACTTCCCCTCGATCCTGGTTTCCTACCAAGAACTGGTCTTAGTTTCTGATTTAAACTTCCCCTCGATCCTGGTTTCCTACCAAGAACTGGTCTTAGTTTCTTTTGTCAATAAACTTTCTTGACAAGGGACGCTATTCATAGCGGCTTTCCTCAAACTTCTCGCCGAATTTTCCTGGGGAGATGCCATTTGAGTGGAAAAAGTTTTGATGTCAGACTTGCTGGGGAACCCAGTCGTCTGAGTTGTAGAGTTGTACAAACTTCCCTGTTGGAGACGCCATTTGTTTCTACTGGGGAAAGCGAGTCTCTTGAGATACTGTTTTCGTTTGGGATCTTTCATCATACTTTTCTCGGGATCTTCCCAGAGAAACGCCATATGATGGGGTCCAATTTTGTGGGGCCGATGACCTTTTCATCAGCGGTCCTTTCGGAGCAAAACTGACATGCTGCCGAATCTCTGATCACGAGGCTTTCTCTGTGGATTTTCCTTAATCCGGGAAAGCAAGGATATCATCTTCAATGGCGAAGAGTGATGTTTATTAAGAGTTTTCTCTGGCTTTTCAGAGGTTCAAGTTATCAAAATGGCCAAGTGCCGACTCTGATCTAAAGATACACTGGTGGCGAGATTGTGCAGACGCAACACTTCCTGACGAGGAAAGAACTGACAAACTCGATTGAGAAAACTGTTTATCACTAGGGGACAAGACCGGCTCAAGTGATAGTGATGCAATACGAAATGCGAACGCAAATAAAATGCATGAAGTATGTATGTATATGCTGACCAAACAGACGCGACATACAGACTAATGGATGAACACAATTGGATACTCGGCCATCGCGGGACGAAGAAGTACCGTTGATTCAAAATAGCAATTCCACCTTGCTTAGGAGAGATAGTCCCATTGGGAGCTATGTTGATCGGGCTTAGGAGATGAGAACTCGGCCGAGGCTGTCAGACGAAACAAGGTCTCTGACACAGTTGATCCCTTCATTCAGGCATACTGGCTTAGAAGGAGTACTTTGATTCTGCACTTTGAAGTTCGCTTACTTTGGGAGAAGCAATCGATGTTCTTCTGATGTTCAACAGTCAAAAGAAATTGCCATCTTTATTTTAAAAGCAGAAAAAGTTTTAACAAGTAAATTCATTTTTGTTTTATTTCAAGAATCGCTGATTAAGTTTAAACAACGTCGTTCTGTAAAGCTAAAACAAGCAAGAATTACAAACAAAAGCACAAGGGCTCAAATTTTTTTGATAAGATGGAGATCAACCAAACGCGTGATTCCAAAGAGTATATACAAAGTTAGAAAACGGTAATTTACAGGGAAAAGGGCTACGTTGAAACATAACGACCACTATCCTTCTACCAACTTTGAATTCGGGGCATCCTGAGCTTCTGTCGAAGATGACCTTTGACTGGAGATTTCCTCCGATAGATGATGTAACTACTGCTGAGGGACTTGCCTCTGTTGAACATAGTTACTTGCCATTATCCCTAACTTTTGCCTGGATTGTACTATGAGATTTCCAATCCATCGGGATGATTCTTTTTTTTCATGTCTCTAACTTTTGGATGGACCGCCCTTTCGGGTTTTCAATCCACCGAGACGTTTTTTTTTTAGTTTAGGCGAAGTATTTCTTGACTACATCAACATTCGTGGGGTAGGCAAATTCCTCTCCGTCCATGGTTGCAAGTCTCAAGGCGCCGCCTGAGAAAACTTTCGTGACCACATAGGGGCCATCATAATTTGGGGTCCATTTTCCCCGAGAGTCAGTGAGAAATGATTGTATCTTCTTGAGCACGAGGTCTCCTTTTCTGAAGACACGAGGCCGAACCTTTTTGCCGAACGCCCTCTTCATTCTTTGTTGATACAACTGACCGTGGCATAGTGCCGTGATTCTCTTTTCTTCGATCAGGTTCAGTTCGTCGTGTCGACTTTGACACCATTCAGCTTCGGTGAGCTGAGCTTCCATCAATACCCTGATTGACGGGATCTCTACTTCTATGGGAAGCACTGCCTCCATGCCATATACTAGAGAGAAAGGGGTAGCCCCTGTTGAAGTGCGGACAGATGTGCGATAATCATGAAGAGCAAAGGTTAGCATCTCGTGCCAATCTTTATAGGTTACAACCATTTTTTGAACGATCTTCTTGATGTTCTTGTTAGCCGCTTCTACCGCTCCGTTCATCTTGGGTCGGTAGGGAGATGAGTTATGGTGTTCAATCCTGAACTCAGCACACAACTCTTTCATCATCTTATTATTCAAGTTAGATCCATTATCAGTAATGATCTCGCTTGGAACACCATAACGGCAGATGATATTGTTTTTGATAAATCGGACCACCACTTGTTGGGTTACATTGGCGAATGACGCTGCTTCGACCCACTTGGTGAAATAGTCAATGGCTACCAGGATGAACCGATGTCCGTTTAAAGCCTTGGGCTCAATCATACCAATCATATCGATTCCCCATATGGAAAATGGCCATGGGGAAGAAAGGACTTTGAGATGTGATGGCGGTACATGAATTTTGTCGGAGTATATCTGACACTTGTGACACCTCCTCATGTACTTGTAGCAGTCGGATTCCATTGTCAACCAATAATACCCGGCCCTGAGAATTTTTCTCGCCATTGTGTGTCCGTTGGCATGAGTGCCAAAGGATCCTTCATGAATTTCTTTCATGAGCATGTCTGCTTCTGGTCTGTCGACGCATCGGAGCAAGACCATGTCAAAATTTCTCTTATAAAGAGTGTCACCGCCTAGGAAGAAGTTTCCAGCTAATCTTCTGAGGGTTTTCCTGTCTTTTCTGAGTGCCCCAGATGGGTACTCTTGTTTCTGAAGGAAGCATTTGATATCGTGATACCAAGGTCTGTCGTCTATGACTGCTTCAATCGCGAAGATGTAAGCGGGCCGTTCAAGGCGCATTATGTCGATCTTAGGTATGTCATTCCACCGACCTATACTAATCATGGAAGAGAGAGTGGCTAATGCGTCAGCCATGTGATTCTCATCACGAGGGATGTGATGAAAGTCGACTCTGTTGAAGAAGGGTAACAACCTCCTTGCATAGTCTTTGTAAGGAATCAATCCTGATTGGTATGTGTTCCAATCTACTTTTATCTGGTTAATAACCAAGGCTGAGTCGCCGTATCCGTCCAAGTTTTTGATCCTTAAATCAATCGCTTCTTCGAGACCCATAATACATGCTTCGTATTCGGCCTCGTTGTTCGTACATTTGAACGTAAGTCTGGCAGTGAAAGGAATGTGGGAACCCTGAGGGGTAACAATGATTGCCCCAATTCCATTTCCATAATGATTGACTGCTCTGTCAAAGATGAGTCCCCACTGGAAACCTGGTTATGGCCCTTCATTGGGTAGCGGTTCATCGCAATCTTTCATTTTTAGATACATGACATCTTCGTCTGGGAAGTCAAACCCGATTGATTCTTGATTGTCAATCGGTTGATGAGCCAAATGATCGGCTAAAATACTTCCCTTAACGGCTTTCTGAGCGTGGTACTCTATGTCATATTCTGATAGTAACATCTGCCAACGGGCAATCCTTCCCGTGAGAGCAGGTTTTTCGAAAACGTACTTGATTGGATCCATTTCGGAGACCAACCAAGTAGTATGACGAATCATGTACTGGCGAAGACGTTTGGCTGCCCAAGCCAAAGCGCAACAAGTTTTCTCAAGCATTGTGTACTGAGTCTCGCTGTCGGTGAATTTCTTGCTCAGATAGTAAATGGCAGACTCTTTCCTTTTAGTTTCGTCTTGTTGGCCAAGTACACATCCCATTGAGTCCTCTAGGACTGTGAGGTAAATGATTAGTGGTCTTCCTTCCACTGGAGGTGATAGAATCGGCGGATTCAACAGGTATTCCTTAATACTGTCGAAGGCAGTTTGGCAGTCTTCTGACCAAACGCCATCCTGGTTCTTTTTCAGTAATTTGAAAATCGGCGCACATGTCGCGGTCATAAGGAATATGAATCTGGAGATGTAGTTCAAACGTCCCAGGAATCCTCTGACTTGTTTTTCAGTTTTCGGAGAAGGCATTTCTTGAATGGCCTTGACCTCGTCAGGATCAACCTCAATCCCTTTTTGGCTGACGATGAACCCTAGTAGTTTCCCTGAACGGACACCGAAGGTGCACTTGTTGGGATTTAAGCGGAGCTTGAATTTTCTTAGACGTTCGAACAATTTTGACAGATGTTCAACGTGTTCATCCTCTATTCTTGATTTTGCAATCATATCATCGACATACACTTCGATTTCCTTGTGTATCATGTCATGAAACAGAGTAGTCATGGCCCTTTGATAGGTTGCCCCAGCATTCTTCAAACCGAACGACATTACCTTGTAACAAAAGGTACCCCATGGGGTAATGAACGAAGTTTTCTCCATGTCTTTCGGCGCCATTTTGATCTGGTTATAGCCCGAGAATCCATCCATGAAGGAAAAAACTTTGAACTTTGTTGTACTGTCTACCAACATGTCAATGTGTGGTAAAGGAAAGTCGTCCTTTGGACTAGCCTTGTTCAAGTCTCGATAGTCGACACACATTCTGACCTTTCCGTCCTTTTTGGGAACGGGTACGATGTTGGCTAGCCATTGAGGATATTCAGATGTAGCGAGGAAACCCGCGTCGATCTGTTTCTGTACCTCCTCTTTGATTTTGATGGCCATGTCCGGGTGAGTCCGTCTCAACCTTTGCTTTACTGGCGGACATTCTGATCTTAGCGGTAAGTGATGTTCCACGATGCTGGTATCCAACCCTGGCATATCTTGATAAGACCAAGTGAATACATCGGGGAATTCTTTGAGAAGCTTTATCAAACTTTCTTTGACAGTTGGACTGAGCAGTGCTCCGATCCTGATTTCTTTTCTCTCTTTTTCTGAACCCAAGTTTACCATTTCCAACGGCTCTTTATGAGGTTCAATGGACCTTTCCTCTTGTCTGAGTAGTCGGGAGATCTCTTCTGGAATTTCGCTGTCATTTTCTTCTTCAGCCTCGAATACCAGGAACTCAAAGTTTGAAGAAGGCATCGGATCGTATGTTTCAACGGGGTATAAAACAAGCAATCTGCATGACGTGATGATTCGTGTTTAGAAGAGATAGAGAAAATGCAAGTGTGTGCAGTGTTTTATTTTACTGCTTGTTTTTATTATTGAATGTTTTTTTAGGATTACCATTTTCTGAAAAAGTAAAAAGAGAAAACAGCAATTAATGCGGAAATTACAGAACGACGTTATTTTATTAATGAACAAGTCGAATCTTGAAACTACAGCCCTATAAAACAAAACTCTGTCACTTTGGGCAAAGCGAAGAGGGAAATTTACAGAAAGTGAGCCCTATCAAAACATCTGTTTCACCTGGGCAGGGTGAAAGGTTAAAGATGGAAATTACTTTGACTGATGAACGACCTTCGGAACCTCGACAGCAACCCATTGGCGGCGAACTCCTCGGTGAATCACAAAGTCAGGCACCTTCCTTGATTTGTCTTCAGAAATGACGCTGATTTCTGGTGGAGCAGGATCGTTGGAATCTGTCTCCCAGGAAGAATTGTCGTAGGAGGATTCCTCTGTTGCATTTTGCATAGCATTGGTGCTCTCAGCTGTATCTCCCCATCCAGTTGGCTGGATATCTTCGAGCCTGATACGAGAGCTTTCGGGAGCAGTGTACTTGACCATAAAGTCATATTTTCCACTTGGTTATCCCAGAGTGTCCCAAACTTCTTTGGAACTGGAGGAGTCATCTCTCTCGATGACGTTGACCTCGGGAAAAACATAGTTGATGAATTCAAGTCCTGCAAACGTTGCGAATTCATCTTCATGTTGAGTAGTTTCCGAATGACCTAAATGTTGATCCCATGACATGGTGGGGACACAGGTATTCTGTTCAATGATGCTCAGCTAAGTTTCATTACTCGGCTGACTTTCTTGCCCCAAGTTTCCTGGGTAAGGCTGCCACATTGGCAGGCCATCCATCGGGCCATAGTAATTGCGGTCAAAGTTGTCTTTCATCAGAGTGTCCTCCTCTAATGAATTTGGCGGAGCACGACATCCTTCCGGATCACAATCTCCGTAGATCATTTCGACATCTGATCTTGGTATAAATCTCAGACTTTCTGTAGGAAAGCAAAAAGACATAGGCACCTTTTCCTGAGACATATAGTCGTCCTTGTTAAGGTAGGACTTCCATTCTTCATCTGTGTCAGAGGGATCTTCCTCATTGATAGCATGAACTGTCTGAGACACTAGGTAAAGAAAACCTCCACTGTGGAAGAAGTTTTAAAGGGGATGAAGACTTTCATCGTTGGCGGTTGCCTGGGTACAGGTTGCAGAAAAACCAAGACCCTTCTTTGTTTTATTGTCAATAGGAATGACAAGTTGTCCCCATCCGGTTGTATCGGTACTCTCGACCGCTTTGATAGCATCTTTGTATGAGGAAATCGAGGTTCCTCCTCTGAACTGACTGTCCTTGCTCACCGATAGTGCTTGGAACTGAGTTCCAATAACCTCCTCGGGTTCCACACAAGTAGATGATGATAGGTTACTCACAAGCAAGGCTTGTTCCCCACAAACCGTGACAAGTTGATCATTCTTGACGAACTTTAGCTTTTGGTGGAGGGTCGAAGTGACCGCTCCAGCCTGATGTATCCAAGGTCTTCCTAATAAACAACTGTATGTTGCCCGGATGTCCATGACCTGGAAAGTGATTTGGAAAGTGTGAGGACCAATAGTTTTGGGAAGATCCACTTCGCCAATAACTGTTTTTCTGGATCCGTCGAATGCTTTGACGACGACCTCGCTGACTCTCATCGGAGGGCCCTTAAATGATAATTGCGTCAAAGTGGACTTCGGCATAACATTCAGGGCTGACCCTGTGTCTACCAGTACGTTGGCTAAAGCATCGCCCTGGCAGTTAACTGTAATGTTGAGCGCCATGTTATGACGGCGACCCTCTTCAGGTAATTCCTCATCACTAAATCCCAAATTATTGCAGGAAGTGATGTTAGAGATAATGCTATCGAATTGTCTGATTGTTACATCCTGTTCCACAAAGGCTTGCTCCAAGACTTTCTGTAGAGCCTCTCTGTGTGCTTCTGAACTGAGTAACAGTGATAATACTGAGATCTTTGAAGGAGTCTGTAACAGTTGATCAACGATGTTATATTCACTCCTTTGGATGAGCTTTAGCATCTCATCTTTGTCTTTTGAAAAGTCGGGATTACTAGATTGACCGACTGGCGGATCAGGAATTTCTGCCTGAAGTTCCTTTTCTTTGTTAGCTTCCCCAACCCCTCGGTTGAAGATTCTACCACTCCGTGTTACACGACTGACGTCTGCAATATTCACGACGGAGGGTAATGGAATTTCCTTTCCATTCTCAATTGTTGTTGCACCGTATTTGTAAGGGATCGCCTTAGCTGATTCATACGGCAATGGTCCCGGTAGATAGATGACTATGGGAACCTTTTGATTTTTCTGACCGTCATAAGTAACCTCGATCCGTTCCCGGTTGGGAACTCTAGATTCGTCAAGTAGAGGGACGATGGCAAAAACATCCCTGATCTGGTGATGACCAGAGATCGTGACAACATCCTCAACTTGATCGACAAGGTAGTTCGGCGACCAAATAATGGGTCCTGAACCTGGATATGGATGAATTTCTCCATGATCGATCTGACCCTGAAGAACTGCTCTCACAAGGTAACACCCTTGGTTACTTTCCGAACAGACGCTACAACTGTCATAGTTGTGTGGTGGCACCTGGCCACGCCCACTTTGAATACAATGTAACCTCACTTGGTTACCTTCCATTGATCGGACATCCTAACTTTGACGACGAGTAAGATTCCTGTTATTGATACTAATTTGCTGAGTATCTTCATCCATGTAGATTGGCATCCACCAGTGATTTAACAAGTGCTGAAGTGCCTCCTGGACAAGGGTACAACCTCGATCGTTTTCGCAACCTGCTTTACAGTTTTGATAATCGTGTGATATTAAGAATCCGAGTCGGACTTGCTCAGCATGTAACTCTACCAGATTGGTATTCATCACGCGGATGTCAAAGATCTGAACCATGTTGATTTGATAGGAGTTCCTATCATGGTAGTCTTGGATCCATCCAAGATCCATCTGACGCTGGAGGACCTCTTGTATGAAAGAGCATCCCTGTTTGTTTACCGAGCAAATCAGACAGGAACTGTAATCGTGCCGCGGCAGATTATGATACTGGCTTTGCCTTGAGTGCATCGTCACCAAGTTGACATTCATCACACGGATGTCGTGGTTTTGAATGACGTTAGAATTCATAGAGACCATGTTAACTCCACGAACTCGGTGCTCCTGGATCCATCTGAGATCCATTTGTTCCTGTAGAGCTGCTTGCACTACAGAACATCCTTGGTTGTCTTTAGAGCAGATATCACACTGGTGATAATTATGAGGTGGCACATGGCCATATCCACTATGTCTACAATGCATCCTGACCAGATTGGTCCCCAATGAGAGTACATCGTGAATTTGATAGACATTGTTAGTCTCTTTCTCAATCAGATTGACTGCAGCCTTCTCATGTTGAGGCAGCGGGTTCGTAAGAACATTAGGATTCGTATCTTTGAAAGATAAGAGCCCGCTCCTAACAAGCTTTTGCACGTCGGATTTGAAATTGAGGCAAGTCTCAATGTTATGCCCTGAACCTCCTTGATGATAAGGGCATGTTTGATCCACCTTAAACCAGAAAGGCGGATTTTCTGGAACTGAAAGGGGAGACTTAGTCTGGATGTGCCCCTTGGCTAGCAGTAACGGAAACAGTTCTGCGTACGTTACAGGTATAGGATCAAATCCTGGTGGCCGTGTTGTACGGTTGTTGTTATATGGGGGACGAGCCTGCTGAAGAGGCTGTTGTGTCCTTTGTTGGTCAGGTTGGCTCTGCGCAATCTGAGGTTGATACATAGGAACAGGCGTGGGGCCGATAACAGGAGTAAAAGCTGCTACTGGCTGATAATGACGCCTTTGCTTTCCGAGAGAGATATTCCCAATATCTTGCTCTTTTTTCTTAGGGAGAGCACTACCGTATTTTTTAGTACCGCTCGTTGATCCAGTGTCTTTTACCAAACATCCTTCTCGGACGGCTTCCTCAAGACGTACACCCATGCCGACCATTTCGGTGAAATCACTGGGCGCACTGGCAATCATTCGGTCATAGTAAAATGAGCTTAAGGTCTTTAAGAAGATTTTTGTCATCTCTTTTTCCTCAAGAGGTGGACAAATTTGAGCGGCAATTTCACGCCACCTTTGAGCATATTCCTTAAAAGTTTCCTTGTCCTTTTGCGACATTGATCTGAGTTGATCTCTGTCGAGTGCCATGTCCAAATTGTACTTGTATTGTTGGACGAAGGCAGTACCAAGATCTATGAATGTACTGATCGTAGTACGGTCTAAACCCATGTACCATTTGAGTGCGGCACCGGTTAAACTATCCTGAAAGTAGTGAATCAGTAAGTCCTGATTCTCCGTCTGAGCTGACATCCGCCGAGCGTACATCACCAGATGGCTCTGAGGGCAAGAGTTACCCTTGTATTTTTCAAAGTCGGGCACTTGGAACTTGTGCGGGACTTTTACATTTGGGACCAAGCAGAGGTCTGCGGCGTCCTTTCCAAATAGATCCTGACCGCGAATGGCTTGCAGCTCTTTCTGCATTTCCAAGAACTGCTCCTGGAATTCATCCATTCTGTCAAACATAGTTTCCTTCTTACCAGAAGGTGTCCGTGGAATCTGTCCTTCCGGGACAGTGTGCACCACAGGGGGTGGTATCGTGACTACGGCAGTAAGTCTTGGCGCCTCCCGAAGTTTGTAACCTTCAGGAGTCTTGAGTATGCCCCTGGCATCTTCGCTTTCCCGAAGTTTGTAACCTTCAGGCCCAGTGGCTTCTGTTGCGATTCCTTGATCTTCAGTGATCGACGTAACATATCCTTCCAGGATATAGTTAACAGGCATGCCCCAAGGACAATCCTTCGGCATCTGATACCTAGGATCATACTTTTCTATGATGGGCGTTGAGGTGATCTCTGAGATCACAGTTCTTTGTAGCTGAGCTTCTGCCATGGCTTGCATGTCGTTACGAAGCTTTCTCATATCCTCTCTCAGAGTGTTGATCTCTTCTTTCAACTCTCTGTTTTCTTCCTCAAGATCATCCATCTTTTTATGACGATTGGCCCGAGTATTATACGAATGAGACAGTTTGACTCTAGAATCGAGACACAAACGTGAGATTCGTAGGTAAGGAGAATACGCGATGTGAGAATGATGAATGCAATGATTATATTAATTGTTTTTAGGTTTAATTAAAATAAACTTCGACAATTAGATTGCAAATATCAAACAGTGGGGAAACCCCTTTTTATTGAATTCCAAAGGATTACAGAAATGGAAATACAGTAGATTACAAAGTACAGAAACAGAAACCTAAACTAATGGGTCCCGCGTCCTCTTCTTTGACCGGGGCGCTTGGGCCATTGTCGGGTTATCATTCCTTTGCCAGGTGAAAGGAGCGAGCAAATTCCTTTGGTCATCTTGATTCTCTACAGCATGCTGCTCCAAAATTTCAATCAGAGCATCTTTCTCTTTCAGTAATTGCTGTATTTGGATACACTCTACGTCGAGGGTGCGGTACTTGTTCTTCCAAGATCTTCTTTCCTTTTGAACTTTGTTGAGAGTAACCTGAAGCCTTTCAGTTTCCGTCATGAAGTACATGACAATTTCCCTCGGCGGAAGAATTCCGTAACGAGGATAAGGCATCTTCAGCTTGAGAGCTCTAGTTTGTACCCAATGGAGATAAGGCTCCATCGAGACACAATTTGGTTTTCCCAGAGACTCTCGTCCTTTCTTATGAACCTGTTTCCATGCGTGCACTATTTCCATCTTTAGTGCTCTGTCATTTTCTCCTTCTTTGAAGAAAAGACCTTTCAGATGAACACCCAGTGGGATGTGTCTCATCGGGTATCCAAATTGACGAACAACTAATATCGGATGATAGTTGATTCCTCCTTTAGTTCCTATGAGGGGTACGCTGGGGAAGTTTCCACAACGGTCAATGATTCTGATTCCCTCATAAATCCTATTACACCAATCTATATCAGAGTTGGTGAGAGACATGATCTTCTGCGACCAACATAAGACATTCTTGCAATCCCAAAAAGCGGCAGACTTGGGCAAGTGGGATATAAACCATTTGTAAAACAAAGGTACACAGCATGTGATCTCCCCTCCGCTGTACAAATTTCCTAAGTGTACAGAATGATACGCATCTGCGAGCAAAGTCGGCACAGGGTTTCCAATGAGAAAAACCTTAATAGCATTGATATCGACGAAGTTATTGATGTTGGGAAACAAAAATAATCCGTAGGTGAGCAAGACAAAGATGCTTTCAAAAGCAGTCATGTTCCCTATACTAACAAAGTACAGAGCTTTCTTGGTCAGGAACTGGGCTGGCAAACCTTGGGTGCCACCCTTAGTGGTCATGTGAGTCCGGACCTCAGACTCGTCCAAATGAATTGCTATTGCAATAGTCTGATTCTTTGGAATTTCTTCCAGTCCAGAAAATGGAGCTCGATCAGTGATATGTAAATCAGTCAGATGAGAATACTCCTCCAGCGTTGGTGATAGCTGGTAATCCTGGAATGTGAAACAATGATAAACCGGATCGTAGAATTGAATGAGCGCGTCCATGATCTCCTTAATCACATGGACTCTTAACAGTGGTAGCAAACCACCGTGCTTGGCTCTGAAAGCCTCAGGGTTAACGATCATCCTCGCTAACTTTCTCAAATCCCCTAGTTTTGGAACCTTGAAGGTATACTGGTGAGTTCTCCTTCTACCGAAATCCATTAATGCAATCTTTTTCTCTGATATTTGCAATCACAGTCTTAGTTTAATTTGAAAAACAGAGAGACTAGAAGAGAATTTTTTTGAATGTTTTAATGTTTTATTAAATGAATGCATGAATGCAGCACACAAAAACATAGAAAAAACATGGGGTCAAAGGGTCGTTGTCATGAAGTCAAGGCTCTACCCATCCCCAAAGGTTTATACTAGGGTGATTTTTGTACCTGTACTCATTATCATCAGCTCCTCCCAGGAAAGCAAAACAACAAGCGCATCGCCAGCGAGTTGTGTGCAATCTTAGAGTAAGTGCCATTCACCGAGAATAGATCACCAGCCTCAAATGAGGGTAGTATCGCGTAACAGCTATTTCCGATAGCTTCCGCACTACGAAAAAGGTTGGCTTTTCTTAAGTGTATACTCAATCTCACCACATGCGGCATCACACGCATTCCCAGTAGCAGAAAAATAAACACGTATAGCAATTAGGAAAAGCAGTATATATATTTGTCCTAATCATCCTAGACTTATAAAGCTACGATTCTTAAGTTCCTGACAGAAATGGGTTCCCCGGCGGAAGCCCCAATCTGTGGTTCCCTGCCTAAGAGATGGACCAGCATAGGTCAATCTTTCTCCTCAGCAGAGTTCCCATTTTCCGTGGAAAACGGGGATGATGCCCTAAGGCAGAAAAGGAGACTCCCCAGCAGAGTCGCCATTTTACAAGGAAAACAGACAGAAAGAAAAACAAGGGCCCCACGGTGGGCGCCACTTTTCTGTAGCGAGCGATTTTGGACGCGGTTCTTAAGCACTGGTCGCTCTCTGCGGTTTGAGCTTTAAACTACAGGTCGATTCATTTTTTATCCTATTGTGAGCTGAATAAGGAAGGGAAATAGATGTCTCCAATTAACCCTGCTTGCATACTGAGTTTAAACAGCGGTCTGTTAGGTTACGGATGCTATCAATGTGGGGGGCCTTTGTACTGGTTATTTGTATTTTCGCCAATACTGTTCTCTTTCTTTTTACCTGGGCAGAAGGTTTCTGGCGGGGAATAAGGATTAGGATGTTAGGACTGGTGCTTTTGAATTACTGCTTTTGATTGACGAAGATATGGGATTTGGGTTTTTTGTTGATTGCGCTCGCTAAGATCTTTTCTTTCGATCTTATGCCTACGTATTCCCGTTTACCGAAACAGGGAAATCAGAGCGTTCGTAGTTCCTCCTATTCTATGGGAGGAAATTGGTTTTTGGTGTCTTGTTCAAAGCCCAAGACGTGAAGCGAAAGGTGATTTGTATCTTGTTCAAAGCCCAAGATGCGAAGCTAAAAAGTCTATTTGTGTCTTGTTCAAAGCCCAAGACGTGAAGCTGAAGGACCTCGACTTTAGAGAGAATTTGTCATCTCTAAAGAAGGGAGAAGGAGAATTACTTTAACTGGGATACGCGGATCCGAGTAATGCCATAATTTCCGAAGAAAGGGTTTTAACCTGAAGGAGAAGACTTTAACTCAGTGTAGAGCAATGCCATCTTTCCTTAGGAATTTCTCATGCTAAAAGAGGGACAGTGGCATGGATGTAGATGATCCAGAGGCTTGCCGCTTACAGCGATTAGATGAAGGGAAAGGAGTTGTTGATGTTTGTATACTGTGAACAAGGCACAGCTTTGATGCTAAAAGGTTAATTGGATTAAACAGTGGTTTTCTTATACAAAGCCTAAGAGGAGGCTAATTTCCGCTAGGAAAATCATTATACAAAGCCTAAGAGGAGGCTATTTTGTGTCTCGTACAAAGCCCGAGAGAGAGGCTAAAGGTTTTTGACCCAGTGGGGCATATCGTTATACAAAGCCTAAGAGGAGGCTAGCAAAGAGTTGACTCAGTTGGAGAATCTTTTATACTCAGTAAGAGAGTGTTTTTGTATCTCGTACAAAGCCCGAGAGAGAGGCGAAAAGGTTGTTTTGACTCCACTGGGGAGAATTTTGGTATCTCGTACGAAGCCCGAGATGGAGGCGAAAAGGTTGTTTTGACTCCACTGGGGAGAATTTCGGTATCTCGTACGAAGCCCGAGATGGAGGCTATTGTAACTGTTTCAGTTGAGTGACAGATCCAATATACTGATTTAAAAGAGAAAATCAGTTCTTATATGAGTAACACTGTACACAGGGATTTAATTTGAGGATCAGGGATATTTCCTTCTCTTTGAGGAAACGGGAAATCCAAAGGGTATCGAGACTATCCGAGTCTGCGGGTTTCCTTCCTATTTAACGAAGGGTGCTTGAGAATGTCTTTGAGACTCAAGGAAGTTAGACTGTCCGTGTCTAGAGTTTTATCTTTTGTACTATGCTTCGAGAAACAGTAGTAGACTCTATGAAAGGACTGTTCTATGAGGATGACTAGGTTCTGTTCCTATACCTCTAGGAGGTCGTCGGGACAATTTGTACGAAGCCCAAGAGGAGGCTGGAAACTTTTAAGAAGCCGACGGGTCCTTGTACGAAGCCCAAGAGGAGGCTATCATTCCCGGAGGAAGAGATCATTATACGAAGCCTAAGAGGAGGCTGTGAATACTTCTAAGAAGCCGTAGGGTCCTTGAATAATGCCCAAGAGGAGGCCGATGCTTTTAAGAAGCCCGCGGGTCTATCATCTCCTTTCCATTAGGAGAGATAACTCTTTTAAAGATGAAAACCACTGATAAACGTGCGAGGTTTACTATCCAGCGACTTTTAGCTTTTAAAGAGGGTTCCTTAGTTAAGGTCCAAGATTATGACCGTAGTGGGTACCCAAACCCCGAGACATTCAAGGCAAGTTATCCACAAGGAATAGATCAAGTCAGGAAAGTTCGAGAATTGGGAAGAAACTCAAAGATGCCATTCACGGAGAATACATTCATCATGGGGAGTAGAGCTTCTTGACGATTCCTAAGGAGGACAGCCGAAGAGAAGACTGTATCTGGTGCTCCTATTGGGGATCTAGTAGTCTATTTCTACGAATAAGTGAAACGGCGTCACCTAGTTCTAGACGTAGTTGCCGGGGAAACTCGAAATATCTATACTATTATTACACAGTAGATATGAGTTTATGAAAGGAGACTTACAGTGAGCAGCCCCACAATACAGTTTATAATATAAAAGCAGTAAATGAAAGCGATAACCACTTACTCGGTTGTAGAGCTTCCATGCTGTTTGGTTAGTTGTTCAACAAAGAAAGATTAAAAACAACAGTATATTCAAAATCAAAGGAGAAAGTGCTTTGAAAAAGAAAGATTTGGGGCTTACAGCTCAAGGAGAGGCCCAGGGTTTTATCAGTGAGCGCACTGTTTGAATTTGTACAGAGGGACTTATACAAGTGACTGGGGCCCAAAATGGTTTTCTGTACAAAGGGATAGGTCTTACACTCTCTCAAGAGGCCCAAAAAAGGTTTAAAGAAAAAGAGTGGGGCTTATAACACGAGGGTAGGCCCAAATGATTTTTCGTTTAAAAATGGCGATCGCCGAGGTTTTCTTTTAACGCAGAGGGACTTATACAATAAGTGAGGCCCAAAATGTTTTGGTTAAAAGGGGGATTGGGTCTTACACTCTAATAGAGGCCCAAAGTGTTTTGAATGGGTCTTATAGCTCAAGGAGAGGCCCAGATGATTTTTATTTTTAAACGGGCGACGATCGCGCCGTTTACTTGTACAGAGGGACTTATACAATGAGTGAGGCCCAAAAAGTTTTTGTACAAGGGGGGATGGGTCTTACACTCTCTCAAGAGGCCCAAAAAGTTTTGAAGAAAAATAAATGGGTCTTACTACTCGAGGGTAGGCCCAGATGATTTTTGAAAAGGCGACGATCGCGCCGTTTGTTTTTTGACGGTATCGGGACTTATACAATAAGTGAGGCCCAAAGATGATTTGGTCAAAAAAAAGGATTGGGTCTTACACTCTAATAGAGGCCCAAAATGTTTTGAAAATGATTTATGAGGGTTGAATTAATCCAAAACCCTAATTTGTTTTCAAAATGTATTTAATTGAATAAAAATTCAATTAAAATGATCAAAAATTGTTTAACACATGGAAAACAAATTGTGATCTTGGATTAATGCTTCAAAAATTAAGTATTGACCTACAAAATAATTAGAAAGCATTAAAAGTTGCAAAATCAATGTAGAAAAAATATTTAAAATGCCAAAAACAATCAAAATATTAATTCTTTAAAAAAATATCAATTATATGAAATAATTAATATTTTTGGGATTTTTTGATAAAATAAAATATTTTAACATTTTTGTGAATTATTAAAAAAAGAATCAACTCAAAATCATTAAAACTCAGAGAGAAATTAATTTTTGAATCAATTAAACAAAATCACAAAAATTCAAATATTTAAATTTGAAAAAAAGGCGCCAAGACCAAGCTGAAGAACACGCGCGTGTTCTTGGTTTCTCAGATTTGCGTTTTCTATCCAATCTCCATGAATACGTAATCATATCATACAATCCACATATCATTATGTTCGTCTCAACCTCACGATCATGTCTATGTACTTTAATTTCATTTAAATTAAACATACAACAAGAAATCACGAAGAAACCTCAAGAACCCTAATTTCTGCATGAAGGCTAGGATTTTTGATACACGATTCAAACAATGCAATTAATTGAGGGAAAACATTCCATGCATGATTATGAACATATGGCCAAATTATTGTGCGAGGAAATATGCATAGATTGAGAGATGACCAAGTATGTGCTTACCTCCAAGTCGTGACAGCAAGTTCAGAGTGATTTTTGATTTGGAGGTGTTACAGACAAGTTGTGATGATCTGGACAGCTTCCCTACACCATATGGAGTGTGTTTGAACACTTGGATTGAATTGAAATAGACTGGATCAGTTTATGGCATCTCAGCTGCAACTTCACTTCAAACTTGTGTGGATGGCAAGTGATTTTGAGATTTTGATGTTTCAGAAGTAATCTAAGTGTTTGGATCACTTCTATATGATGTATGTGAGGTGTGTGAGTGATTGGTTTGATTGGAATTGCTCTCAAACTCAAAACCCGATAGCTACCTTGCTAAGAAAGGCATTTTTGCCAAGAGAAAGAGATTTTGAGGAAAGGATCTGTTAGATGGCTTTGGTGTACTCAAACTGACCACAATTGAGCTCTATTTATAGTAGAGCAAGTTTGTTTTGCAAGGAATAGTGCATGGCAGCTGGTAAGTAGGTTTGGCCAATGTTGTCCAATGAGAATTCAAGTCTCCTCTAGCCATTGACTAGAGGTTAGGGCACAGAGCTTTGGTCCCCTTGGTCTTGGATAAGTCTTAACTGATTTCAGATGAGAATGGCTCAGTCCATACCACCTTGATGGTTCCATTGAATGCCTCATTCCAAATTTGAAGTCTTGTCCCTATTTTGGCAACTCTAGGTTCAACATGCTATTCCTTGTTCCTTGGACCTTGGAGGCTTGGCTCAGTGATTGTCCCCTTTGGATTCAATCCTCTGAGGTGTCCAAGTGGATAGGAACTATTGAAATTGGCTGATTTTGGCAAATCGAGCCAAAGTGCAAATTCTGCCTTGCCTTGACAGATTTCAGCAAGGCAACTTGCCAATGTTGTATCTCATGATGTAGGTTGAATTTGGCAATGTTCTTGGCCATTTTGGAAAGCTCTTACATGATACAACAACTGTTTGAACAAGTTTGGTTTTGATCTCTTTTGATTCCAAGTGAAAAATCCCCCTACATTTGGCAAAAAGTGAAGGCAAATTCTGACTTAGTGAAAATTTCACGAAGTGTTGGAAAAAGTGACATTTTCACTTTTCAGCCACTTTGATCACTCCATAACTCAAAATCCTTAATGAATTGGAATGACTTATAGTTGAAGTTTTTGTAGGTGATAATGAGGGCTACAAATCCATCTTTGGATGAGAAAAAATGGCCTTGTGGTTGAGGAGTTATGGTCCTCCAAAGTTGGTACCTTTGCCACTTTATTTTTAATTTAGAAAAATTTCTAAGTTTTATGGTTACCCCTTTTACAAGTTATCTCACTTTTCTTGATTTTTCTTGATGAATGATGATTCAAATCATACATTAACATCATTTTAGGGTTAAAAATCTATTTTGGTGAAAAATCTCAAAAAGTCAAAGTTGACTTTTGTGCACAGTTGACTTTTTATCAGATGAATTCCAAACTGTGCAATTCTTCAGGAAATCATGTTCTTGACCTAAATCAAACTTGATGGACATGTTCCATGGGTGTCATAGGGTATATTCAATCATGTATTAGTGTTTGGGAGCATGTCTTGGTCAAAAGTCAAAGTTACAGTTGACTTTTCCCTTAAAACCCTAATTGTGGTGCAGATGAAAATGAGACTTGTTGCTCAAGCTTCTTGGATCAATCCATTGTTCCAAATGGATCAATATGGTATATTAGAGACCCTCAAATCATCTCTTGAGGTCTTGGCTCATGGTTTGTCCCAAAAGTCAACTTAGGGGTGAATTAGGTCAAGAAACCCTAATTCCTGATTTTTGATGCATGCATCCCCTGAGGCAAAATTGACTTGATGCATGGGTTCATGAGGTTCCATGAAGCATGTTAGGTCATGTTTTGGATCATTGCCGTCTGCCCATATGAAAATTTCCATCTGGAGGCCCTGGTCGACCAAAACCCTAATTTGGTGACACTGTCGATCTTGAGACTTGATCCACCTAGAAGGGAGCAGCCTTGTGCTTAATCCTTGAAGTGGGAGTCCTTTTTGATCCATTGTGGATGTTTGAGAGATTAGACAAGTTGAAGATCATGTCATTTCTTGATTGATCCTTTGTCTAAGCACTCAGAGAGGGCTTGAAACCCTAATTTTGATTGTATTGGATGCTCACCCATCTTTGGGGAGACTGATGAAGCATGATGGTTCATCCATATTGTGATGATGATTTTCACAATGATGGGAAATCTAAGTGGTCAAAATTTGGGGTATTACACTTCCTCATTCAACCCAAGCTCAAAAGTTTGAAGAGATCCAATGAGCTCATCAACTCTCATCTTGCTGATGTCTTGAGATTCTTCAATGGCAGTTACCTTCATCTTATACTTCTTAGGAAGGGACCTAAGAATCTTCCTTACAAGCTTTTCATCTGACATCTTTTCACCAAGAGCACTGGATGCATTAGCCAGCTCAAGAACACTCATGTGGAAGTCATGGATAGTCTCATCTTCCTTCATCTTCAGGCTTTCAAATTTTGATGTTAGAATCTGAAGTCTTGACATTTTAACTCTAGATGTACCTTCATGAGTGGCCTTCAAAATATCCCACGCTTCCTTAGCAACTTCGCAGGTATTGATTAACCTGAAAATATTCTTATCCACTCCATTGAAAATTGCATTTAGAGCTTTGGAATTACCAAGGGCAAGCTCATCTTCTTCCTTGGTCCATTCTTCTTCAGGTTTTGGCTTTGAGGTGCCTTCTTTATCTTTGCCAGCATCATCTTTCTCATAGACAACAGGTGCTTTCCGCTCTTTAATAATAGCCTTCCATGCCCTGCTGTCCAAGGATTTTAAGAAAGTAGTCATCCTTGGCTTCCAATAGTCATAATTGGATCCATCCAAAATAGGGGGTCTGTTGACGAATCCTCCAACTTCTTTCTCCATCTTTACACCAGAAAGTAACTTCCCTAGATCTCACCCAGAGACAGACAGGATGCCTGCTTTGATACCAATTGAAATTCTGGTATCAGACGTGTGATGTTAAGGTGTGATGTCACAACAACACACTCTGCACAATGGACAGCAATAACAGTAAAATAACACCAAGAATTATTGACCCAGTTCGGTTACAACCAACCTACTCTGGGGGCTACCAAGCCAGGGATGGAATTCACTACTTGTAGATATAATTTACAGACTCAACAACCCGTTGACAATCTCCTAAACTTATACTCTACTAATGACTTCCTACCTAAGAAACCACTTAGGTATGAGAACACCACTCAATCCCTTACAAACTCTCAAAGAGACCACTTTAGGTAACCTTGATCTTACTTCACAGCTTCGATCAAGCAACCACTCTCTATTGCTTCACAGCTTCTAGAGAGGACAAAATACGACACAACAATTCACCCTAGAATTCTGGTTACACAACTCGTACAAAATACTCAAGACACTCAGCCTCTGCTCTTGATTTTCTCTCTGTATTTCTGTACCTTTTTCTTTTGGTCTTGTGCGATTTATATAGCTCCTTGAATTGGTCTTGGACTTGCTACAATATCTCCCAGATTTGTTATTTAAAACTGAATATTTAAAACATATTTTCTCCTAAAATCTTTTTAAATCTTCAACCTTTTAAATCTCCTACAAATCTGCACCAGATCTCCTATGCAGCAGCAAATATCTATCCCAAGATATTCGCATCCAATGAGACAGCTTGCTCTCCACAATTCCAGCTAATACGCAACCCTAACAACATCACAGCCTGCTGTTGTTAATTTTGCAGATCTGAGGTTACAACATCACCATGTGACATCAGACATCCAACTTCAACAATTACTTACTTAACACATCCCAATGTTAAGACTTCAATGTTGCAACATCAGCACCTTGACATCAACATTGAACATACTTTATTTTACCAAAATTCCAGCCAATCCAGAAACTAACACTTCTAAACACGAATCATCACGTCATGCAGATTGCTTGTTTTAAACCCAGTTGAAACATACGATCCGATGCCTTCTCCCGACTTTGGGTTCCCGGTATTTGGAGCTGAAGAAGAAGTTGACAACGAAATTCCAGAAGAGATCTCTTGACTACTCAGGCTGGAGGAAAGGTCCATTGAACCTCACAAAGAGCCGTTGGAAACGGTAAACTTGGGTTCGGAAGAAGAGAGAAAAGAAATCAGGATTGGGGCACTGCCCAGTCCAACTGCCAGAGAGGGTTTGGTAAAGCTTCTCAAAGAATTCCCCGATGTATTCACTTGGTCCTATCAGGATATGCCAGGATTGGATACCAGCATCGTGGAACATCACTTACCGTTAAGGTCAGAATGTCCGCCAGTAAAACAAAGGTAGAGACGGATTCACCCTGACATGGCCATCTAAATCAAAGAGGAAGTACAGAAACAGATTGACGCGGGTTTCCTCGCCACGTCAGAATATCCTCAATGGTTAGCCAACATTGTACCCGTTCCCAAAAAGGACGGAAAGGTCAGAATGTGTGTTGACTACAGAGATCTAAACAAGGCAAGTCCAAAGGACGACTTTCCTTTACCACACATTGACATGTTGGTTGACAGTACAGCAAAGTTCAAAGTTTTCTCCTTCATGGATGGATTCTCGGGCTATAACCAGATCAAAATGGCGCCGAAAGACATGGAGAAAACTTCATTCATTACCCTATGGGGTACCTTTTGTTACAAGGTGATTCCGTTCGGCTTGAAGAACGCCGGGGCAACCTATCAAAAGGCCATGACTACTCTGTTTCATGACATGATACACAAAGAGATAGAGGTATATGTCGATAACATGATTGCAAAAGCTAAGACAGAAGAGGTGCATGTGACCCACCTGTCAAAAATTTTCGAGCGTCTGAGAAAATACAAACTCCGCTTGAATCCTAACAAGTGCACCTTCGGTGTCCGTTCGGGGAAACTCTTAGGGTTCATCGTCAGCCAGAAAGGGATTGAGGTCGATCCTGACAAGGTTAAGGCCATTCGAGAAATGCCTTCTCCGAAAACTGAAAAACAAGTCAGAGGATTCTTGGGACGTTTGAACTACATCTCCAGATTCATATTCCTTATGACCGCCACGTGTGCGCCGATTTTCAAATTACTCAAAAAGAACCAGGATTGCGTTTGGTCAGAAGATTGCCAAACCGCCTTTGACAGTATGAAGGAATACCTGTTGAATCCGCCGATTCTATCACCTCTAGTGGAAGGAAGACCACTGATCATCTACCTCACAGTCCTAGAGGACTCAATGGGATGTGTACTTGGCCAACAAGACAAAACCAAAAGGAAGGAGTCTTCCATTTACTATCTAACCAAGAAGTTCACCGACGGCGAGACTCGGTACACGATGCTTGAGAAAAGTTGCTGTGCTTTGGCTTGGGCAGCCAAACGTCTTCGCCAATACATGATTCGTCACACTACTTGGTTAATCTCTGAAATGGATCCAATCAAGTATGTCTTCGAAAAGCCTGCTCTCACGGGAAGAATCGCCCGTTGGTAGATGTTATTATCAGAATATGACATAGAGTACCACGCTCAGAAAGTCGTTAAGGGGAGTGTTTTAGCCAATCATTTGGTTCATCAACCAATTGACGATCAAGAACCAATCGGGTTTGACTTCCCAGACGAAGATGTCATGTATCTAAAAATGAAAGATTGCGATGAACCGTTACCCAGTGAAGGGCCAGAACCAGGTTCCCAATGGGGACTTATCTTTGACGGAGCAGTTAATCATTATGGAAACGGAATTGGGGCAATCATTGTTACCCCTCAGGGTACCCACATTCCTTTCACTACCAAACTTACGTTAAAATGTACGAACAACGAGGCCGAATACGAAGCTTGTATTATGGGTCTCGAAGAAGCGATTGATTTAAGGATCAAAAACTTGGACTTATAGGGTGATTCAGCCTTGGTTATCAATCAGATAAAAGGAGATTGGAACACATATCAATCAGGACTGATTCCTTACAAAGACTATGCAAGAAGGTTGTTACCCTTCTTTAACTGAGTCGAGTTTCATCACATCCCTCGTAGAGAGAATCACATGGCTGATGCCTTAGCCACTCTCTCTTCCATGATTAGTGTAGGTCAACGGAATGACCTGCCTAAGATCGACATAATGCGCCTTGAAAGGCCCGCCTACATCTTCACGATTGAAGCAGTCATAGACGACAAACCTTGGTATCACGATATCAAATGCTTCCTTCAGAAACAACAGTACCCACCTGGGGCACTAAGGAAGGACAGAAAAACCCTCAGAAGACTGGCTGGAATCTTCTTCTTGAGCGGTGGTACACTCTATAAGAGGAATTTTGACTTGGTCTTGCTCCGATGCGTAGACAGACCAGAAGCATACATGCTTATAAAAGAAATTCATGAAGGATCCTTTGGCACTCATGCCAACGGACACACAATGGCGAGAAAAATCCTAAGAGCAGGGTATTACTGGTCAACCATGGAATCCGACTGCTACAAGTACATGAGGAGGTGTCACAAGTGTCAGATATACTTCGACAAAATTCATGTACCGTCATCACATCTCAAAGTTCTTTCTTCCCCGTGGCCTTTTTCCATATGGGGAATCGACATGATGGGCTTGATCGAACCTAAGGCTTCAAACGGACATCGGTTCATCCTGGTAGCCATTGACTATTTCACCAAGTGGGTCGAAGCAGCGTCATACGCTAATGTAACCCGACAAGTGGTGGTCCGATTTATCAAAAACAATATCATCTGCCGCTATGGTGTTCCAAGCCAGATCATTACTGATAATGGATCTAACTTGAACAACAAGATGATGAAGGAGTTGTGCGTTGAGTTCAAGATCGAACACCATAACTCATCTCCCTACCGACCCAAGATGAACGGAGCGGTAGAAGCGGCTAACATGAACATCAATAGGATCATTCAAAAGATGGTTGTAACTTATAAAGATTGGCACGAGATGCTACCCTTTGCTCTTCACGGTTATCGAACATCTGTCCACACTTCAACAGGGGCAACCCCTTTCTCTCTAGTATATGGCATGAAGGCAGTTCTCCCCATAGAAGTAGAGATCCCATCAATCCGGGTATTGATGGAAGCTAAGCTTTCAGAAGCTGAATGGTGTCAAAGTCGACACGACAAATTAAACCTGATCGAAGAGAAGCGAATCACGGCGCTATGCCACGGGCAGTTGTATCAGCAGAGAATGAAGAAGGCGTTCGACAAAAAGGTCCGACCTCGCTGTCATACCCCAAATTTTGACCACTAAGATTTCCCATCATTGTGAAAATCATCATCACAATATGGAGGAACCATCATACTTCATCAGTCTCCCCAAAGATGGGTGAACATTCACTACAATCAAAATTAGGGTTTCAAGCCCTCTCTGAGTGCTTAGACAAAGGGTCAATCAAGGAATGACATGATCTTCAACTTGTATAACCTCTCAAACATCCACAATGGATCAAAAGGACTCCCACTTCAAGGATTAAGCACAAGGCTGCTCCCTTCTAGGTGGATTAAGTCTCAAGATATACAGTGTCACCAAATTAGGGTTTTGGTCGACCAGGACCCCCAGATGGAAATTTTTCATCTGGGCACAAGCAAATGATCCAAAACCTAACCTAATATACTCCATGGAACCTCATGGATCCAATCATCAAGTCAATTTGACCTCAGGGGATGCATGTATCAAAAATCAGGAATTAGGGTTTCTTGACCTAATTCACCCCTAAGTTGGCTTTTAGGGAAAATCATGAGCCAAGACCTCAAGAGAGGGTTTGAGGGTCTCTAATGAACTATATTGATCCATTTGGAACAATGGATTAAACCAAGAAGCTTGAGCAACAAATCTCAATTTCATCTGCACCACAATTAGGGTTTTAAGGAAAAAGTCAATTGTAACTTTGACTTTTGACCAGGCCATGCTCCCAAGCCCTATGACATGCATCAATATACCCTATGACACCCATGGAACATGTCCATCAAGTTTTATTTAGGTCAAGGACATGATTTCCTGAAGAATTGCACAGTTTGGAATTCATCTAATAAAAAGTCAACTGTGCACAAAAGTCAACTTTGACATTTTGAGATTTTTCACCAAAATGGATTTTTAACCCTAAAATGATGTTAATGTATGATTTGAATCATCATTCATCAAGAAAAATCAAGAAAAGTTGGGTAACTTGTAAAAGGGGTAACCATAAAAAACTTAGAAAATTTTCTAAGTTAAAAATAAAGTGGCTAGGGTACTAACTTTGGAGGGTCATAACTCCTAAACCACAAAGCCATTTTCTCCCATCCAAGGCTTGATTTGTAGATCTCATTGCCCTCTACAAAAACTTCAACTAGACCTAATTCCAATTCATCATGGATTTTGAGTTATGGAGTGATCAAAATCAAGAAAAGTCACTTTGTTCCAACACTTAGTGAAAATTTCACTAAGTCAGATTTTACCCTACTTTTTGCCAAATGTAGGGGGATTTTTCACTTGGATTCAAAAGAGATCAAAACCAAATATGTTCAAATAGTTGTTGTATCATGTAAGGGCTTTCCAAAATGACCAAGAACACTACCAAATTCAATTTGAGTCATGAGATATGACATTGGAAAGTTGCCTTGCTGAAATCTGCCAAGGCAAGGCAGAGTTTGCATTTTTGCTCGATTTGCCAAAATCAGCCAAATCCAAATGCTCCTATCCACTTGGACACCTCTGAGGATTGAATCTAAAGGGGACAATCACTGAGCCAAGCCTCTAAAGTCTTTGGAACAAGAAATAGCATGTTGAACCTAGAATGGCCAAAATAGGGACAAGACTCCAATTTTGGATTGGAGCATTCAATGGAAGCATCAAGGTGGCATGGACTGAGCCATTTACAACTGAATTCAGTCAAGACTTATCCAAGACCAAGGGAACCACTTCCCTGTGCCCTAACCTCTAGTCAATGGCAAGAGGAGACTTGGATTTCCATTGGCCAAGATTGAACAAACACCTGCAGCAGTTTCCATTCACTGTGGATCCCAAAACAAACTTGCTCTACTATAAATAGAGCTCAATTGTGATCAGTTTTAGTACACCAAAGCCATCAAACAGATGCTTTCCTCAAAACCTCTTTCTCTTGGCAAAAATGCCTTCTTTAGCAAGGCAACTTTGAGTTTTTGAGCTTGAGAGCTTTTTCATCACAATCAATCACACACACACACACCTCATATATATCATATGTAAGCTGTGCAAACTATCACAAGTGGCCTGTAATCACAAAATCACAAAGTCACCTCTCAAAACCTCAAAATAGGCTTTGTTTGCATTTTTCAAGCCATGTCTTGATTCAGTCACTTTCCAAACCAGATAAAACCTCAAACACACTCCAAATATCATCCTTGAACTGTCCCAAATGGTTCCCCTCATCTGGAACACCATTTGAGGGAGTTGCTATTTTGGTCACTTTTAACCCCTTTTGCAAGAAAGGGACTGTTTATGTTTTTGCAGGTACCAGTCAATTCCAATCATCCTAAAAACTTCTAAGGGATCATTTGAGTGTGTCTAAAGCATCAAATCATTTCTGGAACAAGAGGTTTGACAGATTGCACAAAAGCTCCAAAATCTCAAAAAAGAGGTAAGCCTCACAACTTGGAATCTTTCAAACATGCAATGCTTTGAAGTCCATTGATCATAAACATCTCATACATGTTGTATATGTTGTGTTTGAGCTAATTCACCATGTAATCCATGCTTGTACCAAGTTGTAGCATAGAAAATGCATTTATAGGTCATTTTCAAAACCACTATCGGGTTTTGAGGAGGGAGTTTGATCTGAAAAAACTACCACCGCCATTGGATTCCTTAAGATATTCTGGTCCAGATGCATATAAATTTTGTCTCAAACAATTAAGAATTGAGAAAGTTATGACCTTCACGTTTCTGAGCCAAAACTTGCCTTGGGCCAGACCTAAAACCAAGTCATGCCTTGTATATTTGTTGTTATGTTTCAAACAATGGATGTATCACCACCCCAGTGGTAAGGCGCGCGCCTTGTAACCTTGAGGTCTTGGGTTCAAACCCCACCTATGCCATTTTGTGTTTTTTCACATTTTGCCTTTTTTTCCAATATTTTCATGGTTTATTAATTAATTGGAAAATTAATAACTCTTTCAATTTTAATTATTTTTTATTGGTTCTTTTTGCAAAAAATCATAAAAATGTTGAAATATTTTATTCCACCAAAAAATTGAATTTATATTACACATTTAATATAATTAGTATTTATGTGAATAAATTCACTTTTATTTGTTTTTAAACATTGTAAAATGAATATTCATCTTGAAAAATCAAGGCCAAATAGGTTTTAATATCTCTTGTGATTTAAACCTCATTTTACAAACCTTAAACAAAAATCACAAGTGGTTTATTCAAACCTATTTGGTATTTTTCATTGATTTTCTTTAAATATTTACTTTTAAAGAATAAAATTAGGGTTTCTTTGATTTTCACTCAAACAAATCATTGTCAAACACTCATGGGCCTCTAATAGAGTGTAAGACCCAATCCTTTTTTTGACCAAATCATTTTTGGGCCTCAGTGTATTGTATAAGTCCCGATACCGTAAAAAACAAACGGCACGATCGTCGCCTTTTGAAAAATAACCTTTTGGGCCTCTCCTCGAGCTATAAGACCCATTTAAAACTTTTTGGGCCTCTAATAGAGTGTAAGACCTAACCCCCTTTTAACCAAAATCATTTTAGGCCTCACTTATTGTATAAGTCCCTCTGCGTTAAAAGAAAACCTCGGCGCGATCGCCATTTTAAACGAAAAAATCATCTGGGCCTACCCTCGTGTTATAAGCCCCACTCTTTTCTTTAAAACTTTTTGGGCCTCTTGAGAGAGTGTAAGACCCATCCCTTTGTACAGAAAACAATTTTTGGGCCTCAGTCACTTGTATAAGTCCCTCTGTACAAATTCAAACAGTGCGCTCACTGATAAAACCCTGGGCATCTCCTTGAGCTGTAAGCCCCAAATCTTTATTTTTTTAAGCACTTTCTCCTTTGATTTTGAATATACTGTTGTTTTCAATCTTTCTTTGTTGAACAACTAACCAAACAACATGGAAGCTCTACAATCGAGTAAGTGTTTATCCACTTTCATTTACCGCTTTCATATACATATAACTGTATTGTGGGGCTGTTTCACTGTAAGTCTTCTTTCATAAACTCATATCAACTGTGTAATAATAGTATAGATATTTAGAGTTTCCCCGGCAACAACGTCTAGCATTAAGCCCGTTGATCACTCTTAGAAATAGTCAAAACTAGATCCCCATAGGATTACCAGACACAGTCTTCCCTCCTCTTGGGGTTAAACAATACGGAGATATGAAAGGAAACATTCTCTGTGAACCCTTTCATAGACTGTCACTCGTAGAAGTTGTCAAAGAAACTCTACTCCCCAGGGATGATCTCTTCTCCGTGAATGGCATCTCTTGAGTTTCTTCCAAATTCTCGAACTTTCTTGACTTGATCTATTCCTTGTGAATAGCTTGCCTTGAATTTCTCGGGGTTTAGGGACCCACAGGCTTCTTAAAAGCACTTGTCAAGAAACTCTATTCCCCAGAGATGATCTTTTCTCCGTGAATGGCATCTCTTGAGTTTCTTCCAAATTCTCGAACTTTCCTGACTTGATCTATTCCTTGTGAATAGCTTGCCTTGAATTTCTCGGGGTTTGGGGACCCATCGGCTTCTTAAAAGCATCGGCCTCATCTTGGGCATCGTACAAGGACCCACAGGCTTCCTAAAAGCAACAGTGCCTCCTCTTGGGCTTAGTACAAGGACCCGCCGGCTTCTTAAAAGTATTCACAGCCTCCTCTTAGGCTTCGTATAATGATCTCTTCCTCCGGGAATGATAGCCTCCTCTTGGGCATCGTACAAGGAGCGATCGGCTTCTTAAAAGCTTCCAGCCTCCTCTTGGGCTTCGTACAAATTGTCCCGACGACCTCCTAGAGGTATAGGAACAGAAATTAGTCATCTGCATAGAACAATCCTTTCATAGAGTCTACTAATGTTTCTCAAAGCACAGTACAAAAGATGAAACTCTAGACTTGGACAGTCTAATATCCTTGAGTCTCAAAGACATTCTCAAGTGACCCCTTCGTTAAATAGGAAGAAAAACCGTAGACTCGGACAGTCTCAATACCCTTCGGATTTCCCACTTCCTTAAAGAACAGGAATAACCCGGATCCTCGAATCAAATCCTCGAGTACGGTATTGCTCATATAAGAACTGATTTTCTCTTTAAAAATCAGTATACTGGACCTGCCACTTAACTGAAACAGTAACCACAGCCTCCTCTTAGGCTTTGTATAAAGATCCTTCTCCCGTGAAGTTAACCTCTCTCTTGGGCTTTATACAATGATTCTCCCCAGCGGAGTTAACAATTTTAGCCTCTCTCTCGGGCTTTGTACGAGACACATAAGAGACTCCCTCGTTGATTCGATCACCCTTTCGCCTCCATCTCAGGCTTTATACGAGATACAAAAAGGTTCTTATTAAGCCAAACAAATTTTAGCCTCCATCTCGGGCTTCGTACGAGATACAAAAAACTCTCTTGTTGAGTCAAATAGCCTCCATCTCGGGCTTTATACGAGATACCAAAAGATTCCCTCGTTGAGTCAAAAACTTTTAGCCTCTCTCTCGGGCTTTGTACGAGACACATAATAGCCTTCTCTTAGACTTTGTATAAGAAAACCACTGGTTGATCCAATTAACCTTTTAGCATCAAAGTTGTGGCTCGTTCACAGTACACAAACATCAATAACTCCTTCCCCTCCATCTAACTGCTGTAAGCGGCAAGCCTCTGGATCATCTACATCCATGCCAATGTCCCTCTTTTAGTATGAGAAATTCCTAAGGAAAGATGGCATTGCGCTACACTGAGTTAAAGTCTTCTCCTTCAGGTTGAAATCCCCTATAAAGGAAATTATGGCATTTCCGGATTCACAAATCCCGGTTAAAGTAATTCTCCTTTATAAAACAGTCGTAACAGACAAACCCCTCTTTAGAGATGACAAATTCTCTCTAAAGTTGAGACCTTTTAGCTTCACATCTTGGGCTTCGAACAAGATACAAATAAACCCTTCAGCTTCACATCTTGGGCTTTGAACAAGATACAAACCACCTTTCGCTTCACGTCTTGGGCTTTGAACAAGACACCAAAAACACCCATTTCCTCCCATAGACTAGGAGGAACTATGAACGCTCTGATTTCCCTGTTTCGGTAAACGGGAATACGTAGGCATAAGATTGAAAGAAAAAAGCTTAGCGAGCACACTAAACAAAAACCCAAAATCCCATACTTTCATATATATCCGTCCTAACATCTCAACCAATAGCCTAAAGCACCCCTCGTCAACAAAATAACCTAGGAAAAACCCCGAATCTTTGTAGTATCTGTAAACTAACAGACCGCTGTTTAAACTCAGTATGCAAGCAGGGTTAATTGGAGACATCTATTTCCCTTCCTTCATCAGCTTTAATAGGATAAAAAATGAATCGAATTGTAGTACTAGAGCGATCGTGCTTCGCAACCACATCCAAAAATCACTCGCTACAGAAAAATGGCGACTCTGCTGGGGAGCACGCAGGTCTCTTTAGGGATCTTGTTCTTTTTTGTGGAAACCTTAACGTCACTAGGATCTTAGGTGAAAACGCCGTTAATTTGGAATGAAACCACAGATTGGTGACTCCGCCGGGAAACCATTTTCTGTCAGGAACTTAAGATTCTTAGCTTTTAAAAGTCTAGGACATTAGGACAAATATATATATTGCTTTTCCTAATTGTTATACGTGTAAATTTTTCTGCTAATGGGAATGCGTGTGATGCCGCATGTGGAAAGATTGAGTATACACTTAAGATAAGTGATGGCGACGAGGTCGACCATCAACCTCAGTGGAGGCTGACCAATGCAACCCATTCTCTCACCTAGACAATGGGCCGATTGTGATGTCTGAGAAGCTGAGGAGCCAAACCCTTTTGTAGTGCGGAAACTATCGGGAATAGTTGTTATGCGATACTACTCTCATTTGAGGCTGGTGATCTATTCTCGGTGAATGGCACTTACTCTAAGATTGCTCTACAACTCGCTGGCGATCCGCTTGTTGTTTTGCATTCCTGGGAGGAGCTGATGATAATGAGTACAGGTACAAAAATCACCCTAGTATAAACCTTTGGGGATGGGTAGAGCCTTGACTTCATGACAACGACCCTTTGACCCCATGTTTTTTCTATGTTTTTGTGTGCTGCATTCATGCATTCATTTAAAAAACATTAAAACAAAAAAATTTCTCTTCTAGTCTCTCTGTTTTTCAAATTAAACTAAGACAATGATTGCAAATATCAGAGAAAAGGTTTGCACTAATGGATTTCGGTAGAAGGAGAACTCATAGTTATACCTTCAAGGTTCCAAAGCTAGAGGATTTGAGAAGATTAGCAAGGATGATCACAAACCAAGAGGCTTTCAGAGCCAAGCACGGAGGTTTGCTACCACTATTAAGAGTCCATGTGATTGAGGGAATCATGGACGCGCTCGTTCAGTTTTATGATCCGGTTTATCATTGTTTCACATTCCCGGATTACCATCTCGCACCAACGCTGAAGGAGTATTCTCATCTGATCGATTTACATATCACTGATCGAGCTCCATTTTCTGGACTGGAAGAAATTCCAAAGAATCAGACCATTGCAAGAGTAATTCATTTGGACGAGTCTGAGGTCAGGACTCACATGACTACCAAGGGTGGCATCCAAGGTTTGCCAGCCCAGTTCTTGACAAAGAAAGCCCTGTATTTTGCCAGTATAGGAAACGTGACTGCTTTCGAAAGCATCTTTGTCTTGCTCACCTACGGCTTATTTTTGTTTCCCAACATCAATAACTTCGTCGATATTAACTCCATTAAGGTTTTTCTCATTGGAAACCCTGTGTCGACTTTGCTCGCAGATGCGTATCATTCTGTACACTTGGAAAATTGTACAGCGGAGGGGAGATCACATGCTGTGTACCTTTGCTTTACAAATGGTTTATATCCCACTTGCCCAAGTCTGCTGCTTTTTGGGATTGTAAGAGTGCCTTGCGTTGGTCGCAGAAGATCATGTCCCTTACCAACTCTGATATAGATTGGTGTAATAGGATCTATGATGGAATTAGGATCATTGACCGTTGTGGAAACTTCCCCAACGTACCCCTTATAGGAATTAAGGGAGGAATCAACTATCATCCGGTGTTGGTTCGTCGTCAATTTGGATACCCGATGAGACACGTCCCACAGGGTGTTCATCTGGAAGGTCTTTTCTTCAAGGAAGGAGAAAATGACAGAGCACTGAAGATGGAAATAGTGCACGCTTGGAAGCATGTTCATAAGAAAGGACGAGAGTCTCTGGGAAAACCAGAATGTGTCTCGGTGGAGCCTTACCTCCATTGGGTACAAACTAGAGCTCTCAAGCTAAAGATGCCTTATCCTCGTTACGGAATTCTTCCGCCGAGTGAATCTGTCATGTACTTCATGACGGAAACTGAAAAGCTTCAGGTTACTCTCAACAAAGTTCAAAAGGAGAGAAGGTCTTGGAAGAACAAGTTCCGCATCCTCGACGTAGAGTGCATCAAAATACAACAATTACTAAAAGATAAGGATGCTCTGATCGAAATTTTGGAGCAACATACTGTAGAGAATCAAGAGGACCAAAGGAATTTGCTCGCTCCTTTCACCTGGCAAAGAAATGACAACCCGACAACGGCTCAAGAGCCCCGGTCAAAGAAAAGGAAGATACCAGAATCAGCACCCAATTTCTCTTCAGAGAGGACTCGGGACCCATTAGTTTAGGTTTATGTTTCTGCACCTTGTAATCTACTATATTTCCATTTCTGTAATCCTTTGAATTCAATAAAAAAGGGGTTTCCCCACCGTTTGATATTTGCAATCTAATTGTCGAAGTTTATTTTGATTAAACAAAAAAAACAACAATTAATATAATCATTGCATTCATCATTCTCACATCGCGTATTCTTCTTACCTTCGAATCTCACGTTTGTGTCTCGGTTCTAGAGTCAAACTGTCTCATTCGTATAATACTCGGGCCAATCGTCAGAAAAAGATGGATGATCTTGAGGAAGAAAACATAGAGTTGAAGGAAGAGATCGACGCTCTGAGAGTGGATATGAGAAAGCTTCGTAACGACATGCAAGCCATGGCAGAAGCTTAACTACAATGAATTGTGATCTCAGAGATCACCTCAACGCCCATAGTAGAGAAGTATGATCCTAGGTATCAGATGCCGAAAGATCGTCCTTGGGGCATGCCTGTTAACTATATCCCGGAAGGATATGTTCCGCCGATCACTGAAGATCAGGGAATCATAACAGAAGCCGTTGGGCCTGAAGGTTACAAACTTCGGGAAAGCGAAGATGCCCGGGGTATACTGAAGACTCCTGAAGGTTACAAACTTCGGGAGACGTCAAGACTCACTATCGTAGTCACGGTACCACCCCCTGTGGTGCACACTGTCCCGGAAGGACAGATTCCATAGACACCTTCTGGTAAGAAGGAAACTATGTTTGACAGAATGGAGGAATTCCAGGAGCAGTTTCTGGAAATGCAGAAGGAACTGCAAGCCATTCGCGGTCAGGATCTATTTGGAAAGGACGCCGCAGATCTCTGCTTGGTCTCCAATGTAAAAGTTCCGCACAAATTTCAAGTGCCCGACTTTGAAAAGTACAAGGGTAACTCTTGCCCTCAAAGCCATCTGGTGATGTACGCCCGGCGGATGTCAGCTCAGACGAAAAATCAGGACCTACTGATTCACTACTTTCAGGATAGTTTAACCGGTGCCGCACTCAAATGGTACATGGGTTTAAACCGTGCCACGATCAGCACATTCAGAGATCTTGGCACTGCCTTCATCCAACAATACAAATACAATTTGGACATGGCACCCGACAGAGATCAACTCAGATCGATGTCGCAAAAGGACAAGGAAACCTTTAAGGAGTACGCTCAAAGGTGGCGTGAGATTGCCGCTCAAATTTGTCCACCTCTGGAGGAAAAAGAGATGACAAAGATCTTCTTAAAGACATTAAGCTCATTTTACTATGACCGAATGGTTGCCAGTGCGCCCAGTGATTTCACCGAAATGGTTGGCATGGGCGTACGTCTTGAGGAAGCCGTCCGAGAAGGACGTTTGGTAAAAGACACTGGATCGACGAGCGGTACTAAGAAATACGGTAGTGCTCTCCCTAAGAAAAAAGATTAAGATATTGGGAATATCTCTCTCGGAAAGCAAAGGCGACATTATCAACCGGTAGCAGCTGTGACTCATGCTATCAACCCTGCGTCTATTCCTATGTATCAACCTCAGGTTGCGCAGAGCCAACCTGATTAGCAAAGGACACAACAGCGTCTTCAGCAGGCTCGTCCTCCATACAACAACAACCGTACAACACGGCCACCAGGATTTGATCCTATACCCGTGTCGTACGCAGAGCTATTTCCATTACTACTGGCTAAGGGGCACATTCAGACTAAGTCTCCTCTTACAGTACCGGAAAATCTGCCTTTCTGGTTTAAGGTGGATCAAACTTGCCCTTATCATCAAGGATGATCAGGGCATAACATAGAGAACTGTCTCAATTTCAATTCCGACGTGCAAAAGCTTGTTAGGAGCGGGGTCTTATCCTTCAAGGATACAAATCCTAATGTTCTCACGAACCCGCTGCCTCAACATGAGAAGGCTGCAGTCAATTTGATAGAAGGAGAGACTAACGATGTCTATCAAATTCACGATGTAATCTTGTTGAAAACCAATCTGGTCAAGATGCATTGTAGACAGAGTGGATATGGCCATGTGCCACCTCATAACTATCATCAGTGTGATGTCTGCTCTAAAAACAATCAGGGATGTTTGGTAGTGCAATCAGCACTACAGGAACAGATGGATCTCGGATGGATCCAGGAGCACCGAGTTCGTGGAGTTAACATGGTTTACACGAATTCTAACGTCATTCAGAACCACGATATCCATGCAATGAATGTCACTTGGTGGCGATGCACTCAAGGCAAAGCCGGTATCATAATTTGCCGCGGCACGATTACGGTTCCTGTCTGATTTGCTCGGTAAGCAAACAGGGATACTCTTTCATACAGGAGGCCCTCCAGCGTCAGATGGATCTTGGATGGATCCAAGACTACCATGATAGGAACCCTAATCAGATCAACATGGTTCAGATCTTTGATATTCGCGTGATGAATGCAACCTGGTAGAGTTACATGCTGAGCAGGTCCGACTCAGATTCTTAACATCACATGACTATCAAAGCTATAAAGCAGGTTGCGAAAATGATCGAGGTTGTACCCTTGTCCAGGAGGCACTTCAGCACTTGTTAAATCACTGGTGGATGCCAATTTATATGGATGAAGATACTCAGCAAATTAGTATCAATAACAGAAACCCCACTCGGCGTCAGAGTCAGGATGTCCGATCAGTGGAAGCTAACCTAGTGAGGTTACATTGTATTCAAAGTGGGCGTGGCCAGGTGCCACCACACAATTATGAACGTTGCGGCGTCTGTTCGGAAAATAACCAAGGGTGTTACTTTGTGAGAGCAGCTCTTCAGGGTCAGGTAGATCGTGGAGAGATTCACCCATATCCGGGTTCTGGACCCATCAACTGGACGCCGAACTACCTTGCCAATCAAGTCGAGGACGTTGTCACAATCTCTAGTCGTCACCAGACCAAGGATGTTTTTGCCATTATCCCTCTACTTGACGAATCTAAAGTTCCCAACCGGGAACGAATCGAGATTACTTACGTTGGTCAGAAAAATCAGAAGGTTCCCATAGTTATCTATCTACCGGGACCATTACCGTATAAATCAACTAAGGCAATCCCTTACAAATACGGTGCGACAACCATTGAGAATGGAAAGGAAATTCCGTTACCCTCTGTCGTGAATATTGCAGACATCAGTCATGTAACACGGAGTGGTCGAATCTAGTAATCCAGTAATCCCGATCCATCAGTCGGTCAATCCAGTAATCCCGACCTTTCGAAAAATAATGATGAGATGCTGAAGCTCATCCAAAGGAGTGAATACAACATTGTCGATCAACTGTTACAAACTCCTTCAAAGATCTCAGTTTTATCTTTGTTACTCAGTTCAGAACCCCACAGGGAGGCTCTACAGAAAGTCTTGGAGCAAGCCTTTGTGGAACAAGATGTAACAATCAGACAGTTTGATAGCATTGTCTCTAACATCACTTCCTGCAATAATTTGGGATTTAGTGATGAGGAATTACCCGAAGAGGGTCACCGTCATAACATGGCGCTCAACATTATAGTTAACTGCCAGGACGATGCTTTAGCCAGCGTACTGGTAGACACAGGGTCAGCCCTAAATATTATGCCGAAGTCCACTTTGATGCAATTATCATTCAAAGCCCCTCCGATGAGAATCAGCGAGGTTGTCGTCAAAGCATTCGATGGATCCAGAAAAACGGTTATCGGCGAAGTTGATCTTCCCATAACTATCGGTCCTCACACTTTCCGAGTCACTTTCCAGGTCATGGACATCTGGGCAACGTACAGTTGTTTATTAGGAAGACCGTGGATACATCAGGCTGGAGCGGTCACTTCGACCCTCCACCAAAAGCTAAAGTTCGTCCAGAACGGCCAACTCATCACAGTTTGTGGAGAACAAGCCTTGCTTGTAAGCAACTTGTCATCGTCTACTGGTATACAACCCGAGGAGGTTATTGGAACTCAGTTCCAAGCACTGTCGGTAAGCAAGAATAATCAGTTCAACGGAGGAACCTCGATTTCCTCATACAATGATGCTATCAAAGCGGTCGAGAGTACCGATACGACAGGATGGGGACAACTTGTCATTCCTACTAACAATGCAACAAAGAAGGGTCTTGGTTTTTCTGTAACCTGTACCCGGACAGCTGCCAACGATGAAAGTCTTCATCCCCTTCAAAACTTCTTCCACAGTGGAGGTTTCCTTCACCCAGTGTCTCAAGCAGTACATGCTATCAATGAGGAAGATCCCTCTGACACAGATGAAGAATGGAAGTCCTATCTTAACAAGGACGGTTATATGTCTCAGGACGAAACGGCTACGCCATTTTGCTATCCTGCACAGAGTCCGAGATTTATACCAAGGTCAGACGTCGAAATGATCTATGGAGATTGTGATCCGGAAGGATGCCTTGCTCCGACAAATTCATTAGAGGAGGACACTCTGATGAAAGACAACTTTGACTACAACTACTATGGCCCAATGGATGGTCTGCCAATGTGGCAACCTTATCCAGGAGATTTGGGGCAAGAAAGTCAGCCGAGTAATGAAACTCAGCTAAGCATCATTGAATAGAATACCTGTGTCCCCACCATGTCATGGGATCAACACTCAGGTCATTCGGAAACTAATCAACATGAAGATGAATTCGCAATGTTTGCAGGACTTGAATTCATCAACTATGCTTTTCCTGAGGTCAATGTCATCAAGAGAGATGACTCCTCTAGTTCCAGAGAAGTGTGGGACACCTTGGGACAACCGAGTGGGAAATGCGACTATATGGTCAAGTACACCGCTCCCGAAAGCTCTCGTATCAGGCTCGAAGATATCCAGCCTACTGGATGGGGAGATACAGCTGAGAGCACAAATACTATGCAAAATGCAACTGAGGAGTTCTCCTACGACAATTCTGCTTGGGAGACAGATTCCAATGATCCCGCTCCACCAGAAATCAGCGTTATTTCTGAAGACAAATCAAGGAAGGTGCCAGACTTTGTGATTCACCGAGGAGTTCGCCGCCAATGGGTTGCCGTCGAGGTTCCGAAGATCATTCATCAGTCAAAGTAATTGCCATCTTTTAACCTTTCACCCTGCCCAGGTGAAATGGATGTTTTGATAGGGCTCACTTTCTGTAAATTTTCCCTCTTCACTTCGCCCAAAGCGACAAATTTTTGTTTTATAGGGCTGTAGTTTCAAGGATCGACTTGTTCATTAATAAAATAACGTCGTTCTGTAATTTCCGCATTAATTGCTGTTTTCTCTTTTCGTTTTTCAGAAAATGGTAATCCTAAAAAACAATTCAATAATAAAAAATAAAGCAGTAAAATAAAACACTGCACACACTTGCATTTTCTCTATCTCTTCTAAACACGAATCATCACGTCATGCAGATTACTTGTTTTAAACCCCGTTGAAACATACGATCCGATGCCTTCTCCCAACTTTGAGTTCCCGGTATTCGAGGCTGAAGAAGAAAATGACGACAAAATTCCAGAAGAGATCTCTTGACTACTCAGACAAGAGGAAAGGTCCATTGAACCACACAAAGAGCCGTTGGAAACGGTAAACTTGGGTTCAGAAAAAGAGAGAAAAGAAATCATGATTGGGGCACTGCTCAGTCCAACTGCCAAAGAGAGTATGATAAAGCTTCTCAAAGAATTTCCCGATGTATTCGCTTGGTCCTATCAGGATATGCCAGGGTTGGATACCAGCATCGTGGAACATCATTTACTGTTAAGATCGGAATGTCCGCCAGAAAAGCAAAGGTTGAGACGGACTCACCCGGACATGGCCATCAAAATTAAAGAAGAGGTACAACAACAGATCGACGCGGGTTTCCTCGCTACGTCAGAATATCCTCAATGGTTAGCCAACATCGTACCCGTTCCCAAAAAGGACGGAAAGGTCAGAATGTGTGTCGACTACAGGGATCTAAACAAGGCTAGTCCAAAGGACGACTTTCCTTTACCACACATTGACATGATGGTAGACAGCACAGCAAAGTTCAAAATTTTCTCCTTCATGGATGGATTCTCGGGCTATAACCAGATCAAAATGGCGCCGAAAGACATGGAGAAAACTTCGTTCATTACCCCATGGGGCACCTTTTGTTACAAGGTAATGCCGTTCGGTTTGAAGAACGCCGGGGCAACCTATCAAAGGGCCATGACTACTTTGTTTCATGACATGATACACAAAGAAATTGAGGTATATGTTAATGATATGATTGCAAAATCAAAAACAGAGAGTGAGCACGTTGAATATCTGTCAAAATTGTTCGAACGTCTAAGAAAATTCAAGCTCCGCTTGAATCCCAACAAGTGCACCTTAGGTGTCCGTTCAGGGAAATTACTAGGGTTCATCGTCAGCCAGAAAGGAATTGAGGTTGATCCTGACAAGATCAAGGCCATTCAAGAAATGCCTTCTCCAAAAACTGAAAAACAAGTCAGGGGATTCTTGGGACGTTTGAACTACATCTCTAGATTCATATTCCTCATGACCGCCACGTGTGCGCCGATTTTCAAATTACTCAAAAAGAACCAGGATTGTGTTTGGTCAGAAGATTGCCAAAACGCCTTCGATAGTATTAAGGAATATCTGTTGAATCCTCCGATTCTATCACCTCCAGTGGAAGGAAGACCACTGATCATTTACCTCACAGTCCTAGAGGACTCAATGGGATGTGTACTTGGCCAACAAGACGAAACTAAACGGAAAGAGTCTCCAATCTACTATTTGAGCAAGAAATTCACCGACTGCGAAACTCGGTACACGATGCTTGAGAAAACTTGCTGTGCTTTGGCTTAGTCAGCCAAACGTCTTTGCCAATACATGATTTGTCATACTACTTGGTTAATCTCAGAAATGGATCAAATCAAGTACGTCTTCGAAAAGCCTGCTCTCATGGGAAGAATTTCCCGTTGGCAGATGCTGTTATCAGAATATGACATAGAGTACCATGCTCAGAAAGCCGTTAAAGGAAGTATTTTAGCCGATTATTTGGCACATCAACCGATTGACGATCAAGAATCAATCGGGTTTGACTTCCCAGACGAAGATGTCATGTATCTAAAAATGAAAGATTGCGATGAACCGTTACCCAGTGAAGGGCCAGAACCAGGTTCCCAATGGGGACTTGTCTTTGATGGAGCAGTTAATCATTATGGAAACGGAATTGGGGAAATCATTATTACCCCTCAGGGTACCCACATTCCTTTCACCGCTCGACTTACGTTCAAATATACGAACAACGAGGCCGAATACGAAGCTTGTATTATGGGTCTCGAGGAAACAATTGATTTAAGGATCAAAAACTTGGACGTATATGGCGACTCAGCCCTGGTTATCAATCAGATAAAAGGAGATTGTAACACATACCAATCAGGACTGATTCCTTACAAAGACTATGCAAGAAGGTTGTTACCCTTCTTTAACAGAGTCGAGTTTCATCATATCCCTCGTGAGGAGAATCACATGGCTGATGCATTAGCCACTCTCTCTTCCATGATTAGTGTAGGTCAATGGAACGACCTACCTAAGATCGACATAATGCACCTTGAAAGGCCCGCTTACATCTTCACGATTGAAGCAATCATAGACGATAAACCTTGGTATCACGGTATCAAATGCTTCCTTCAGAAACAGGAGTACCCATCTGGGGCACTCAGAAAAGACAGAAAAACCCTCAGAAGATTGGCTGGAAACTTCTTCCTGAGCGGGGACACTCTCTATAAGAGAAATTTTGACATGGTCTTGCTCCGATGTGTCGACAGACCAAAAGCAGACATGCTTATGAAAGAAATTCATGAAGGGTCCTTTGGCACTCATGCCAATGGACACACAATGGCGAGAAAAATTTTAAGAGCAGGGTACTATTGGTTGACAATGGAATCCGACTGCTACAAGTACATGAGGAGGTGTCACAAGTGTCAGATATACTCCGAAAAAATTCATGTACCTCCATCACATCTCAAAGTTCTCTCTTCCCCATGGCCATTTTCCATATGGGGAATCGACATGATTGGCATGATTGAGCCCAAGGGTTCAAACGGACATCGGTTCATCCTAGTAGCCGTTGACTATTTCACCAAGTGGGTCGAAGCAGCGTCATTCGCCAATGTAACCCGACAAGTGGTGGTCCGATTTATCAAAAACAATATCATCTGCCGTTATGGTGTTCCAAGCGAGATCATTACTGATAATGGATCTAACTTGAACAACAAGATGATGAAGGAGTTGTGCGCAGAGTTCAAGATTGAACACCATAACTCATCTCCCTACCGACCCAAGATGAACGGAGCGGTAGAAGTGGCTAACAAGAACATCAAGAAGATCGTTCAAAAGATGGTTGTAACCTATAAAGATTGGCACGAGATGCTACCCTTTGCTCTTCACGGTTATAGCACATATGTCCGCACTTCAATAGGGGCAACCCCTTTCTCTCTAGTGTATGGCATGGAAGCAGTGCTCCCCATAGAAGTAGAGATCCCGTCAATCTGAGTATTGATGGAAGCTAAGCTCACCGAAGCTGAATGGTGTCAAAGCCGACACGACGAATTGAATCTGATCGAGGAAAAGCGAATCACGGCACTATGCCATGGTCAATTGTATCAACAGAGAATGAAGAGGGCGTTTGACAAAAAGGTCCGACCTCGTGTTTTCAGAAAAGGAGACCTCGTGCTCAAGAAGATCCAGTCATTTCTCACTGATTCGCAAGGTAAATGGACTCCGAATTATGATGGCCCCTATGTGGTCACAAAAGCTTTCTCAGGCGGCGCCTTAAGACTTGCAACCATGGACGGAGAGGAATTTGGCTACCCCACGAATGTTGATGTAGTCAAGAAATACTTCGCCTGACCTAAAAAAAAAACGTCTCGTTGGATTGAGAACCCGAAAGGGCGGTCCAAGCAAAAGTTAGAGACATAAAAAGAAAAAAATCATCCCGGTGGATTGGAAACGTCACAGTACAATCCTGGCAAAAATTAGGGATAATGGCAAGTAACTATGTTCAACAGAGGCAAGTCCCTCAGCAACAGCAGTTACATCATCCGCCAGAAAACTCCAGTCAAGGTCATCTTCGACAGAAGCTCAGGATGTCCCGAATTCAAAGTTGGTAGAAGGATAGTGGTCGTTATGTTTCAACGTAGCCCTTTTCCCTGTAAATTACCATTTTGTAACTTTGTATATACTCTTTGGAATCACGCGTTTGGCTGATCTCCATCTTATCAATAAAATTTGAGCCCTTGTGCTTTTGTTTGTAATTCTTATTTGTTTTAGCTTTACAGAATGACGTTGTTAGCGATTCTTGAAATAAAACAAAAATGAATTTACTTGTTAAAACTTTTTCTGCTTTTAAAATAAAGACGGCAATTTCTTTTGACTGTTGAACATCAGAAGAACATCGGTCGCTTCTCCAGAAGTAATCGAACCTCAAAGTGCAGAATCAAAGTACTCCTTCTAACCCAGTACGCCTGAATGAAGGGATCAATTGTGTCAGAGACCTTGTTTCATCTGACACGCCTCGGCCGAGTTCTTATCTCCTAAGTCCGATCAACGGTATTCCCCGCAGGGACTATCTCTCCTAAGCAAGGTGGAATTGCTATTCTGAACCAACGGTACCTCTTCGCCCCGCGATGGCCGAGTATCCAATCGTGTTCACCTGTCAGTTTGTATGTCGTGTCAGTTTTGTCATCATAAACATACATACATCATGCATTATTGATTTATGTTCACATTTCATATTGCATCACTATCACTCTAGTCGGTCTTGTCCCCTAGTGATAAAAGTCCTCTCAATCGAGTTGTCAACCCTTTCCTCGTCAGGAAGTGTTACGTCTGAACATTCTCTCTCCTCCAGTTTTATTTCTGGATTGAAGTTGGGTCCTCGACCACTTTGATAACTTGAACCTCTGAAAGACCAGAGAGCCCTCAGTTAACATCACTCTTTGCCATTGAAGATGATATCCTTGTTTTCCCGGATTAAAGAAAATCCCGAGAGAAAGCCTCCTAAACCGGAGATTCGGCAGTACGGCAGTTTTTCTCCGAAAAACCCACTGATGAAAAGGTCATCGGCACCTCAAAATTGGATCACATCATATGGTATTTCTCCGAGAAGATCTCCGAGAAAATTATGATGTAAATACCCCAAGCGAATGCAGTCTCTCAAGGGACTCGCATGCCCCAAGTAGAGTCAACAAATGGCATCTCCAACAGAGAAGTTTGTACACCTCTACAACTCAGACGACTGGGTCCTCCCAGCGAGTCTGACATCAAAACTTTTTCCACTCAAATGGCATCTCCCCAGGAAAATTCGGTTAGAAGTTTGAGGAAAACCGCTACGAATAGCGTCCCTTGTCAATAAAGTTTATTGACAAAAGAAACCTAGACCAGTTCCTTGGTAGGAAACCAGGATCGAGGGGAAGTTTAAAACCAAAGAAACTAAGACCAGTTCCTTGGTAGGAAACCAGGATCGAGGGGAAGTTTAAAACAAGAGAAACTAAGACCAGTTCCTTGGTAGGAAACCAGGATCGAGGGGAAGTTTATTTTAGAAACTAAGACCAGTTCCTCGGTAGGAAACCAGGATCGAGGGGAAGTTTACCTTTTCTAACCATCATTGCTTAGCTAAAGAAGATGAATGCGTAAGCTACCATTCATAACCACCATCAAAATTTCGGGTATTCCGATATTTAATCCTCTTGCACCCCGAATGCCCGAATACCTTCGTCATTCACACCTTCGTGTCCAAGAAGATTAAATAAGGGCATTTGTCATACCCCAAATTTTGACCACTAAGATTTCCCATCATTGTGAAAATCATCATCACAATATGGAGGAACCATCATACTTCATCAGTTTCCCCAAAGACGGGTGAGCATTCACTACAATCAAAATTAGGGTTTCAAGCCCTGTCTGAGTGCTTAGACAAAGGGTCAATCAAGGAATGACATGATCTTCAACTTGTCTAACCTCTCAAACATCCACAATGGATCAAAAGGACTCCCACTTCAAGGATTAAGCACAAGGCTGCTCCCTTCTAGGTGGATTAAGTCTCAAGATCGACAGTGTCACCAAATTAGGGTTTTGGTAGACCAGGGCCCCAGATAGAAAATTTTCATCTGGGCACAAGCAAATGATCCAAAACCTAACCTAATATACTCCATCAAACCTCATCGACCCAATCATCAAGTCAATTTGACCTCAGGGGATGCATTCATAAAAAATCAGGAATTAGGGTTTCTTGACCTAATTCACCCCTAAGTTGACTTTTAGGGCAAATCATGAGCCAAGACCTCAAGAGAGGGTTTGAGGGTCTCTAATGAACTATATTGATCCATTTGTAACAATGGATTAATCCAAGAAGCTTGAGCAACAAATCTCAATTTCATCTGCACCACAATTAGGGTTTTAAGGAAAAAGTCAACTGTAACTTTGACTTTTGACCAGGACATGCTCCCAAGCCCTATGACATGCATCAATATACCCTATGACACCCATGGAACATGTCCATCAAGTTTGATTTAGGTCAAGGACATGATTTCCTGAAGAATTGCACAGTTTGGAATTCATCTGATAAAAAGTCAACTGTGCACAAAAGTCAACTTTGACTTTTTGAGATTTTTCACCAAAATGGATTTTTAACCCTAAAATGATGTTAATGTATGATTTGAATCATCATTCATCAAGAAAAATCAAGAAAAGTTGGGTAACTTGTAAAAGGGGTAACCATAAAAAACTTAGAAAATTTTCTAAGTTAAAAATAAAGTGGCTAGGGTACTAACTTTGGAGGGTCATAACTCCTAAACCACAAAGCCATTTTCTCCCATCCAAAGCTTGATTTGTAGATCTAATTGCCCTCTACAAAAACTTCAACTAGACCTAATTCCAATTCATCATGGATTTTGAGTTATGGAGTGATCAAAATCAAGAAAAGTCACTTTGTTCCAACACTTAGTGAATATTTCACTAAGTCAGATTTTACCCTACTTTTTGCCAAATGTAAGGGGATTTTTCACTTGGATTCAAAAGAGATCAAAACCAAATATGTTCAAACAGTTATTGTATCATGTAAGGGCTTTCCAAAATGACCAAGAACACTACCAAATTCAATTTGAGTAATGAGATATGACATTGGAAAGTTGTCTTGCTGAAATTTGCCAAGGCAAGGCAGAATTTGCATTTTTGCTCGATTTGCCAAAATCAGCCAAATCCAAATGCTCCTATCCATTTGGACACCTCTGAGGATTGAATCTAAAGGGGACAATCACTGAGTCAAGCCTCCAAAGTCTTTGGAACAAGAAATAGCATGTTGAACCTAGAATGGCCAAAATAGGAACAAGATTCCAATTTTGGATTGGAGCATTCAATGGAAGCATCAAGGTGGCATGGACTGAGCCATTTGCAACTGAATTCAGTCAAGACTTATCCAAGACCAAGGGAACCACAACCCTGTGCCCTAACCTCTAGTCAATGGCTAGAGGAGACTTGGATTTCCATTGGCCAACATTGAACAAACACCTGCTGCAGTTGCCATTCACTGTGGATCCCAAAACAAACTTGCTCTACTATAAATAGAGCTCAATTGTGATCAGTTTGAGTACACCAAAGCCATCAAATAGATGTTTTCCTCAAAACCTCTTTCTCTTGGCAAAAATGCCTTCTTTAGCAAGGCAACTTTGAGTTTTTGAGCTTGAGAGCTTTTTCATCACAATCAATCACACACACACACACCTCATATATATCATATGTAAGTTGTGCAAACTATCACAAGTGACCTGTAATCACAAAATCACAAAGTCACCTCTCAAAACCTCAAAATAGGCTTTGTTTACATTTTTCAAGCCATGTCTTGATTCAGTCACTTTCCAAACCAGATAAAACCTCAAACACACTCCAAATATCATCCTTGAACTGTCCCAAATGGTTCCCCTCATCTGGAACACCATTTGAGGGAGTTGCTATTTTGGTCACTTTTAACCCCTTTTGCAAGAAAGGGACTGTTTGTGTTTTTGCAGGTACCATTCAATTCCAATTATCCTAAAAACTTCTAAGGGATCATTTGAGTGTGTCTAAAGCATCAAATCATTTCTGGAACAAGAGGTTTGACAGATTGCACAAAAGCTCCAAAATCTCAAAAAAGAGGTAAGCCTCACAACTTGGAATCTTTCAAACATGCAATGCTTTGAAGTCCATTGATCATAAACATCTCATACATGTTGTATATGTTGTGTTTGAGCTAATTCACCATGTAATCCATGCTTGTACCAAGTTGTAGCATAGAAAATGCATTTATAGGTCATTTTCAAAACCACTATCGCGTTTTGAGGAGGGAGTGTGATCTGAAAAAACTACCACCACCATTGGATTCCTTATGAAATTCTGGTCCAGATGCATATAAATTTTGTCTCAAACCATTAAGAATTGAGAAAGTTATGACTTTCACGTTTCTGAGCCAAAACTTGCCAAAACTTGCCTTGGGCCAGGCCTAAAACCAAGTCATGCCTTGTATATTTGTTGTTTTGTTTCAAACAATGGATGTATCGCCACCTCAGTGGTAAAGCGCGCGCCTTGTAACCTTGAGGTCTTGGGTTCAAACCCCACCCATGCCATTTTGTGTTTTTTCACATTTTGCCATTTTTTCCAATATTTTCATGGTTTATTAATTAATTGTAAAATTAATAACTCTTTCAATTTTAATTATTTTTTATTGGTTCTTTTTGCAAAAAATCACATAGATGTTGAAATATTTTATTCCACAAAAAAATTGAATTTATATTATTTATTTAATATAATTAGTATTTTTGTGAATAAATTCACTTTTATTTGTTTTTATACATTGTAAAATGAATATTCATCTTGAAAAATCAAGACCAAATGAGTTTTAATATCTCTTGTGATTTATACCTCATTTTTCAAACCTTAAACAAAAATCACAAGTGGTTTATTCAAACCTATTTGGTATTTTTCATTGATTTTCTTTAAATATTTACTTTTAAAGAATAAAATTAGGGTTTTTTTGATTTTCACTCAAACAAATCATTGTCAAACACTCATGGACCTCTAATAGATTGTAAGACCCAATCCTTTTTTTGACCAAATCATTTTTGGGCCTCAGTGTATTGTATAAGTCCCGATACCGTAAAAAACAAACGGCGCGATCGCCGCCTTTTGAAAAATAACCTTTTGGGCCTCTCCTCGAGCTATAAGACCCATTTAAAACTTTTTGGCCCTCTAATAGAGTGTAAGACCCAACCCCCTTTTAACCAAAATCATTTGGGCCTCACTTATTGTATAAGTCCCTCTGCGTTACAAGAAAACCTCGGCGCGATCGCAATTTTAAACGGAAAAATCATCTGGGCCTACCCTCGTGTTATAAGCCCCACTCTTTTTCTTTAAAACTTTTTGGGCCTCTTGAGAGAGTGTAAGACCCATCCCTTTGTACAGAAAACAATTTTTGGGCCTCAGTCACTTGTATAAGTCCCTCTGTACAAATTCAAACAGTGCGCTCACTGATAAAACCCTGGGCCTCTCCTTGAGCTGTAAGCCCCAAATCTTTCTTTTTTTAAGCACTTTCTCCTTTGATTTTGAATATACTGTTGTTTTCAATCTTTCTTTGTTGAACAACTAACCAAACAGCATGGAAGCTCTACAACCGAGTAAGTGTTTATCCGCTTTCATTTACCGCTTTCATATACATATAACTGTATTGTGGGGCTGTTTCACTGTAAGTCTTCTTTCATAAACTCATATCAACTGTGTAATAATAGTATACATATTTAGAGTTTCCCCGGCAACTACGTCTAGCATTAAGCCCGTTGATCACTCTTAGAAATAGTCAAAACTAGATCCCCATAGGATTACCAGACACAGTCTTCCCTCCTCTTGGGGTTAAACAATACGGAGATATGAAAGGCAGCATTCTCTGTGAACCCTTTCATGGACTGTCACTCGTAGAAGTTGTCAAAGAAACTCTACTCCCTATAGATGATCTCTTCTCCGTGAATGGCATCTCTTGAGTTTCTTCCAAATTCTCGAACTTTCCTGACTTGATCTATTCCTTGTGAATAGCTTGCCTTGAATTTCTCGGGGTTTGGGGACCCACAGGCTTCTTAAAAGCACTTGTCAAGAAACTCTATTCCCCAGAGATGATCTTTTCTCCGTGAATGGCATCTCTTGAGTTTCTTCCAAATTCTCGAACTTTCCTGACTTGATCTATTCCTTGTGAATAGCTTGCCTTGAATTTCTCGGGGTTTGGGGACCCATCGGCTTCTTAAAAGCATCGGCCTCCTCTTGGGCATCGTACAAGGACCCACAGGCTTCCTAAAAGCAACCGTGCCTCCTCTTGGGCTTAGTACAAAGACCCGCCGGCTTCTTAGATGTATTCACAACCTCCTCTTAGGCTTCGTATAATGATCTCTTCCTCTGGGAATGATAGCCTCCTCTTGGGCATCGTACAAGGACCGATTAGCTCCTTAAAAGCTTCCAGCCTCCTCTTGGGCTTCGTACAAATTGTCCCGACGACCTCCTAGAGGTATAGGAACAGAAATTAGTCATCTGCATAGAACACTCCTTTCATAGAGTCTACTACTGTTTCTCAAAGCACAGTTCAAAAGATGAAACTCTAGACTTGGACAGTCTAATATCCTTGAGTCTCAAAGACATTCTCAAGTGACCCATTCGTTAAATAGGAAGAAAACCCATAGACTCGGACAGTCTCAATACCCTTCGGATTTCCCACTTCCTTAAAGAACAGGAATAACTCGGATCCTCGAATCAAATCCTCGAGTACGGTATTGCTCATATAAGAACTGATTTTCTCTTTAAAAATCAGTATACTGGACCTGTCACTTAACTGAAACAGTAACCACAGCCTCCTCTTAGGCTTTATATAAAGATCCTTCTCCCGTGAAGTTAGCCTCTCTCTTGGGCTTTATACAATGATTCTCCCTAGCGGAGTTAACAATTTTAGCCTCTCTCTCGGACTTTGTACGAGACACATAAGAGACTCCCTCGTTGAGTCGATCACCCTTTCGCCTCCATCTCGGGCTTTATACGAGATACAAAAAGGTTCTTATTAAGCCAAACAAATTTTAGCCTCCATCTCGGGCTTCGTACGAGATACAAAAAACTCTCTTGTTTAGTCAAATAGCCTCCATCTCGGGCTTTATACGAGATACCAAAAGATTCCCTCGTTGAGTCAAAACCTTTTAGCCTCTCTCTCGGGCTTTGTACGAGACACATAATAGCCTTCTCTTAGGCTTTGTATAAGAAAACCACTGGTTGATCCAATTAACCTTTTAGCATCAAAGTTGTGCCTCGTTCACAGTACACAAACATCAACAACTCCTTCCCCTCCATCTAACTGCTGTAAGCGGCAAGCCTCTGGATCATCTACATCCATGCCAATGTCCCTCTTTTAGTATGAGAAATTCCTAAGGAAAGATGGCATTGCTCTACACTGGGTTAAAGTATTCTCCTTCAGGTTGAAATCCCCTATAAAGGAAATTATGGCATTGTCGGATTCACAAATCCCGGTTGAAGTAATTCTCCTTTATAAAACAGTCGTAACAGACAAACCCCTCTTTAGAGATGACAAATTCTCTCTAAAGTTGAGACCTTTTAGCTTCACATCTTTGGCTTCAAACAAGATACAAATAAAACCTTCAGCTTCACATCTTGGGCTTTGAACAAGATACAAACCACCTTTCGATTCACGGCTTAGGCTTTGAACAAGACACCAAAAACACCCATTTCCTCCCATAGACTAGGAGGAACTACGAACGCTCTGATTTCCCTGTTTCGGTAAAGGGGAATACGTAGGCATAAGATTGAAAGAAAACATCTTAGCGAGCACACTAAACAAAAACCCAAAATCCCATACTTTCATATATATCCGTCCTAACATCTCAACCAATAGCTTAAAGCACCCCTCGTCAACAATATAACCTAGGAAAAACCCCAAATATTTGTAGCATCTGTAAACTAACAAACCGCTGTTTAAACTCAGTATGCAAGCAGGGTTAATTGGAGACATCTATTTCCCTTCCTTCATCAGCTTTAATAGGATAAAAAATGAATCGAACTGTAGTACTAGAGCGATCGTGCTTCGCAACCACATCCAAAAATCACTCGCTACACTCGCGTCTTCAGAAAAGGAGACCTCGTGCTCAAGAAGATACAATCGTTTCTCACTGACTCTCAGGGCAAATGGACTCCAAATTATGATGGCCCCTATGTGGTCACGAAAGCTTTCTCAGGCGGTGCCTTGAGACTTGCAACCATGGACGGAGAGGAATTTGCCTACCCCACAAATGTTGATGTAGTCAAGAAATACTTCGCCTAAACTAAAAAAAAAACTAAAAAAAAAAAAAAAAAACGTCTCGGTGGATTGAAAACCCGAAAGGGCGGTCCAGGCAAAAGTTAGAGACATGGAAAAAATCATCCCGATGGGTTGGAAACATCAAAGTACAATCCAGGAAAAAATTAGGGATAATGGCAAGTAACTATGTTCAACTGAGGCGAATCCCTCAGCAGCAGTTACACCATCCATTAGAGGAAAACTTCAGTCACGGTCATCTTCGACAGAAGCTCAGGATGTCCCGAATTCAAAGTTGGTAGAAGGATAGTGGTCGTTATGTTTCAACGTAGCCCTTTTCCCTGTAAATTACCATTTTCAAACTTTGTATATACTCTTTGGAATCACGCGTTTGGCTGATCTCCATCTTATCAATAAAATTTGAGCCCTTGTGCTTTTGTTTGTAATTCTCATTTGTTTTAGCTTTACAGAACGACATTTTAATATGATTAACGATTCTTGAAATAAAACAAAAATGAATTTACTTGTAAAACTTTTTCTGCTTTAAAATAAAGATGGCAATTTCTTTTGACTGTTGAACATCAGAAGAACATCGGTCGCTTCTCCAGAAGTAAGCGAACTTCAAAGCGCAGAATCAAAGTACTCCTTCTAGGTCAGTACGCTTGAACGAAGGATCAACTGTATGAGATGCGGCTTTCCCATCTGATACCCTCGGCCGAGTTCTTATCTCCTAAGCCTGATCAACGGTATTCCCCGCAGGGACTATCTCTCCTATGCAAGGTAGAATTGCTACTTTTTTGACCAACGGTACTTCTTCGCCCCGCGATGGCCGAGTATCCAGTCATGTTCACTCGTCAGTCTGTATGTCGCGTCGGTTTTGTCAGCATATATACTTACATCATGCATTTGATTTGCATTCATATTCATATTGCATCACTATCACTCTAGTCGGTCTTGTCCCCTAGTGGTAACAGTCTTCTCAATCGAGTTGTCAGTTCTTGCCTCGTCAGGAAATGCTGCGTTTGAACAATCTCGCCTCCAGTGTATCTCTGGATTAGAGTCAGCACTCGACCACTTTGATAACTTGAACCTCTGAAAAGCCAGAGAAGCTTTCTACAAATGTCACTCTTCGCCATTGAAGATGATCTCCTTGCTTTCCCGGATTAAAGAAAAATCCCCAGAGAAAGCCTCCTAAGCAGAGATTTGGCATTACAGCTGCCTTTCTCCGAAAGACCGCTGATGAAAAGGTCATCGGCACCTCAAATTGGATCCCATCATATGGCATTTCTCCGGGAAGATCCCGAGCAAAGTATGATGTAAGACCCCAAACGAAGGCAGTCTTTCATAAGACTCCTCTTCCCCAGTAGTAATAAATGGCGTCTCCAACAGAGAAGTTTGTGCACTTCTACAACTCAGACGATTGGGCTCCCTAGCAAGTCTGACGTCATTTTTTTCCCTCAAATGGCATCTCCCCAGGAAAATCCGGCGAGAAGTTTGAGGAAAGCCGCTACGCATAGCGTCACTTATCAAAAAAAAATTATTGACAAAAGAAACTGAGACCAGTTCCTTGGTAGGAAACCAGGATCGAGGGGAAGTTTGTATCAGAAACTAAGACTAGTTCCTTGGTAGGAAACCAGGATCGAGGGGAAGTTTATATCAGAAACTAAGACCAGTTCCTTGGTAGGAAACCAGGATCGAGGGGAAGTTTACTTCAGAAACTAAGACCAGTTCCTTGGTAGGAAACCAGGATCGAGGGGAAGTTCATTTCAGAAACTAAGACCAGTTCCTCGGAAGAAGGCCAGGATCGAGGGGAAGTTTACCTTTTCTAAGCATCATTGCTTAGAAAAAGAAGAAGGATGCGCAAATTTCCATTCCTAACCACCATCAAAATTTCGGGTATTCCGATATTTAATCCACTTGCACCCTGAATGGCCGAATACCTTGGTCATTCACACCTTCGGGTCCAAGAAGATTAAATAGCGGCATCTGTCATACCCCAAATTTTGACCACTAAGATTTCCCATCATTGTGCAAATCATCATCACAATATGGATGAACCATCATTCCTCATCCAATGCCTCAAGGGTTGTTGAGCATTCACTACAATCAAAACTAGGGTTTTAAGTCCTCTCAGAGCCTTAGACAAAGGATCAATCAAGGAATGACTTGATCTTCAACTTGTCTAGCCTCTAGAATATCCACAATGGATCAAAAGGACTCCCACTTCAAGGATTAAGCACAAGGCTTCTCCCTTCTAGGTGGATCAAGTCTCAAGATCAACAATGTCACCAAATTAGGGTTTTGGTCGACCAGGGCCTCCAGATAGAAAATTTTCATCTGGGCACAAGCCAATGATCCAAAACATAACCTAATATACTCCAGGGAACCTCATGGACCCAATCATAAAGTCAATTTGATCTCAGGGGATGCATACATCAAAAATCAGGAATTAGGGTTTCTTGACCTAATTCACCCCTAAGTTGACTTTTGGGACAAATCATGAGCCAAGACCTCAAGATATGATTTAAGGGTCTTTAATATACTATATTGATCCATTTACAACAATGGATTAATCCCAGAAGCTTGAGCAACAAGTCTCAATTTCATCTGCACCACAATTAGGGTTTCGCGAGGAAAGTCAACTATAACTTTGACTTTTGACCAGGACATGCTCCCAAACCCTAAGACATGATTCAATATACCCTATGATACCCATGGAACATGTCCATCAAGTTTGATTTAGGTCAAGGACATGATTTCCTGAAGAATTGCACAGTTTGGAATTCATCTGATAAAAAGTCAACTGTGCACAAAAGTCAACTTTGACTTATTGAGATTTTTCACCAAAATGGATTTTTAACCCTAAAATGATGTTAATGTATGATTTGAATCATCATTCATCAAGAAAAATCAAAGAAAGTGGGATAACTTGTAAAAGGGGTAACCATAAAAACTTAGAAAAATTTCTAAGTTATGGAAAAAGTAACACTAATGTGCCAACTTTGGAGGAGCATAACTCTTAAACCACAAGGCCATTGTTCCCCATTCAAAGCTTGATTTGTAGATCACATTGACCTCTACAAAAGCTTCATACTGACCTATGTCCAAATTCCTCATGGATTTTGAGTTATGGAGTGATCAAAATCAAGAAAAGTCACTTTGTTCCAACACTTAGTGAAAATTTCACTAAGTCAGAATCTGCCTTTACTTTTTTCCAAGTGTAGGGGGATTTTTCACTTGGATTCAAAAGAGATCAAAACCAAACATGTTCAAATAGTTGTTGTATCATGTAAGGGCTTTCCAAAATGGCCAAGAACATTACCAAATTCAATTTGAGCTATGAGATATGACATTGGCAAGATGCCTTGCTGAAATCTGCCAAGGCAAGACAGATTTTTGCACTTTTGGTCGATTTGCCAAAATAAGCCAATTCCAAGCCTTGTCATCACTTTGGACACATATGAGGATTGAATCTAAAGGGGACAATCACTGAGCCAAGCCTCCAAAGTCTTTGGAACAACAAATAACATGTTGAACCTAGAATTGCCAAAATAGGGACAATACTCCAATTTTGGATTGGAGCATTCAATGGAAGCATCAAGGTGGCATGGACTGAGCTCTTAGTAACTGAATTCAGTCAACACTTATCCAAGACCAAGGGAACCAGCAGCCTGTGCCCTAACCTCTAGTCAATGGCTAGAGGAGACTTGGATTTTCATTTGCCAACATTGGCCAAACCTACTCAGCAGTTGCCATTCACTATTCCTTGCAAAACAAACTTGCTCTACTATAAATAGAGCTTAATTGTGACCAGTTTGAGTACACCAAAGCCATCAAACAGATGCTTTCCTCAAAATCTCTTCTTTCACTCCAATTTTGCCTTCTAAGGCAAGTCACTATCGGGTTTTGAGTTTGAGAGCTTTTCCAATCAAACCAATCACACACACACACACACGTCATATACATCACATATGAGCTGATCAAACACTTAAACAACAACTGGAACACTGATTTCTCAGAATCACCAGTCAATTGCTCAAGGTTTTAACCAAGTTACAGTTGAGATGCCATGAAGTGATCCAGCTAACTTCAATCAAGTCCAAGCATTCAAACACACTCCATAGGGTGTAGGGAAGCTGTTCAGATCATCACAACTCATCTGTAACACCTCCAACACAAATCACGATCACCAGCTGCAAGTGGTAAGCATGAGCTCTTCTAACTCTATGATCCATGCAATTTTTGTTGCACAATAATTTGGCCATATGTTCATAATCATGCATGGAATGTTTCCCCTTAATTAATTGCATTGTTTGAATCGTGTATCAAAAATCCCAGCCTTCATGCAGAATCTAGGGTTCTTGAGGATTGTTCATGATTTCTTGTTTTATGTTTAATTTAAATGAAATTAATTGTCATAAACATGATCGTGAGGTTGAAACGAGTTGATTGGTATGTGGATTGCATGATATGATTAAGTATTCAGTGAGATTGGATAGAAAATGCAAATCTGGGAAACTCAGAACACGCGTGTGTTCTTGCCCTTGTTCTTGGCGCCATTTTCCAACATTTGAATATTTGAATTTTGTGATTTTTATTTAATTGATTCAAAAATTAATTTCTCTCTGAGTTTTAATGATTTTGAGTTGATTCTTTTTTTAATAATTCACAAAAATGTTAAAATATTTTATTTTCCCAAAAAATCCCAAAAATATTATTTATTTCATATAATTGATATTTTTGCAAAGAATTAATATTTTAATTGTTTTTGACATTTAAAATATTTTTTTCCTCTTGATTTTGTAAAGATTAATGACTTCTAATTATTTTGTAGGTTAATACTTGATTTTTGAAGCATTAATCCAAGATCATAATTTGTTTCCCACATGTTAAACAATTTTTGATCATTTTAATTAAATTTTTATTCAATTAAAATACATTTTTGAAATAAATTAGGGTTTTTGATTAATTCAACCCTCACAAATCATTTTCAAACACTTTTGGGCCTCTATTAGAGTGTAAGACCCAACCCACTTATACAGAAATATTTTGGGCCTCACTCATTGTATAAGTCCCTCTGTACATTTTTAAATTCGACACGATCGTCGCCAGTTTAAAGATAAATCATCTGGGCCTCTCCTTGAGCTATAAGACCCATTCACAACTTTTGGGCCCCTGTTAGAGTGTAAGACCCAACCCCCTTTTAACCAAAAACAACTTTGGGCCTCAGATATTGTATAAGCCCCTTTGCGTTAAAAGAAAATCTCGGCGCGATCGCCATTTTAAACGAAAAAGCATCTGGGCCTACCCTCGTGTTATAAGCCCCACTCTTTTTCTTTAAAACTTTTTGGGCCTCTTGAGAGAGTGTAAGACCCATCCTTTGTACAGAAAACAATTTTTGGGCCACAATCACTTGTATAAGTCCATCTGTACAAATTCAAACAGTGCGCTCACTGACAAAACCCTGGGCCTCTCCTTGAGCTGTAAGGCCCAAATCTTTCTTTTTCAAAGCACTTTCTCCTTTGATTTTGAAATATACTATTGTTTTCAATCTTTCTTTGTTGAACAACTAACCAAACAGCATGGAAGCTCTACAACCGAGTAAGTGTTTATATGCTTTCATTTACCGCTTTCATATACATATAACTTTATTGTGGGGCTGTTTCACTGTAAGTCTTCTTTCATAAACTCATATCAACTATGTAATAATAGTATAGATATTTAGAGTTTCCCCGGCAACTACGTCTAGCATTAAGCCCGTTGATCACTCTTAAATAGTCAAAACTAGATCCCCATAGGATTACCAGACACAGTCTTCCCTCCTCTTGGGGTTAAACAATATGGAGATATGAAAGGCAACATTCTTGGTGAACCCTTTCATAGACTGTCACTCGTAGAAGTTGTCAAAGAAACTCTACTCCCCAGAGATTATCTCTTCTCCGTGAATTGCATCTCTTGAGTTTCTTCCAAATTCTCAGACTTTCCTGGCTTGATCTATTCTTCGTGAATAGCCTGTCTTGAACTTCTCGGGGTTTGGGGACCCACATGCTTCTTAAAAGCACTTGTCAAGAAACTCTATTCCCCAGAGATGATCTTTTCTCCGTGAATGGCATCTCTTGAGTTTCTTCCAAATTCTCGAACTTTCCTGGCTTGATCTATTCCTCGTGAATAGCCTGTCTTGAATTTCTCGGGGTTTGGGGACCCATCGGCTTCTTAAAAGCATCGGCCTCCTCTTGGGCAATGTTCAAGGACCCGCAGGCTTCCTAAAAGCATCCCCGCCTCCTCTTGGGCGTTGTACAAGGACCCGTCGGCTTCTTAGAAGTATTCACAGCCTCCTCTTAGGCTTCGTATAATGATTCTTCCTCCGGGAATGATAGCCTTCTCTTGGGTTTCATACAAGGACCACTCGGCTTCTTAAAAGTTTCCAGCCTCCTCTTGGGCTTCGTGCAAATTGTCCCGACGACCTCCTAGAGGTATAGGAACAGAACTTAGTCATCTTCATAGAACAGTCCTTTCCAAGAGTCTACTACTGTTTCTCAAAGCATAATACAAAAGATGAAACTCTAGACACGGACAGTCTAACATCCGTGGGTCTCAAAGACATTCTCAAGTGACCCCTTCAAAAATAGGATGGAACCCCGTGGACTCGGACAACCTCAATACCCTTTGGATTTCCCACTTCCTTAAAGAACAGGAAATATCCCTGATCCTCGAATCAAAATCCCTGAGTACAAACATTACTCATATAAGAACTGATTTTCTCTTTAAATTAGCATATTGGACATGTCACACAACTGAAACAGTAACAATAGCCTCCTCTTGGGCTTTGTACAATGATTCTCCCCAGCGGAGCTAACAATTTTAGCCTCCATCTCGGGCTTCGTACGAGATACCAGAGACTCCCTCGTTGAGTCAATCACCCCTTTCGCCTCCATCTCGGGCTTTGTACGAGAAACAAAAACTCTCTTGTTGAGTCAAATAGCCTCCATCTCGGGTTTTATACGAGATACCAAAAGATTCCCTCGTTGAGTCAAAACCTTTTAGCCTCTCTCTCTCGGGCTTTGTACGAGACACATATTAGGCTCCTCTTAGGCTTTATATAAGAAAATCACTGGTTGATCCAATCAACCTTTTAGCATCAAAGTTATGCCTCTTTCACAGTACACAAACATCAACAACTCCTTCCCCTTCATCTAATTGCTGTAAGCGGCAAGCCTCTGGATCATCTACATCCATGCCCCTGTCCCTCTTTTAGCATGAAAAATTCATAAGGAAAGATAGCATTGCTCTATGCTGAGTTAAAGTCTTCTCCTTTAGGTTGGAAATCCCCTATAAAGGAAATTATGGCATTGCCGGATTCACATATCCCGGTTAAAGTAATTCTCCCTTATAAACGGTTGCGACAAACAAACCCCTCTTTAGAGATGACAAATTCTCTCTAAAGTTGAGACCTTTCAGCCTCACATCTTGGGCTTTGAACAAGATACAAACTACCTTTCGCTTCACGTCTTGGGCTTTGAACAAGACACCAAAACAACCATTTCCTCCCATAGAATAGGAGGAACTACGAACGCTCTGATTTCCCTGTTTCGGTAAACGGGAATACGTAGGCATAAGATTGAAAGAAAAGATCTTAGCGAGCACACTAAACAAAAACCCAAAATCCCATACTTCCACACATCCGTCCTAACCTCCCACCAATCGACCGAACACCACTTTTAAAAAAATACACCCAATAGAGACCCCGAATCTTTGTAGCATCTGTAAACCAACAATTTTGACTGTTTAACCTCAGTTTGCAAGCAGGGTTAATTTGAGACATCTTTTTCCCTTCCTTCATCAGCTTTAATAGGATAAAAAATGAATCGAGCTGTAGATACCAAAGAGCGGTAGTGCTTCGCAACCACGTCCAAAACCGCTCGCTTCACATATTATGTTACTTTTATTGACGACCACTCTAGAAAAGTGTGGGCTTTTGTTTTGAAATCTAAAGACCAAGTACTCGGTGTTTTCAAGCACTTTCATGCAATTTTTGAAAGAAAGAAAGGAAGGAAGTTGAAATGTGTCAGAACTGATAATGGTGGTTGACCGTACCTGGATCAGACAGTTTCTGATGGCCAACGGCGTCTGTTGAACTTTGGCTCCGGTGAAGTTGAAAGACGGCGGGGGGGGGGGGGGGGGGTGTACCTGCAAGGTACTCCGATGCTCAAGTAAGGTGGTTGTTCGGAGAAAAGGCAAGTACAGAAGCGAGAGTAAGAAAGTGTGTGTAACCTGACCCTCTCAAGTGACAGGGTATTTATAGAGCCCCCAGCGCGGGGCCAATGGTTACTTGTATTGGGCTGGATTGCCAGGCCCAATCCAAGTAAATGCCAGGGCTTACGTGGCATAGTGAAGACCAGCACGTGGTCTTCGCCCTGGGGTAATCGTTCCTAGATCTCCGGAATTAGGGAAGACCGATTCCATCGGAAGTGGAGCGGTTACGTGAGAATGTGTCCTCGCGGGGAGAGACGTGTCCTCGCGGGGAGGACTCGCTGCGTGTACGGAGATGACTCCTCGCGAGGAGCGATACCCTCGTGTCGAGGATAACTCCGGGGAAGGTTCAATGCTTCTGCCCGAAGCTCTACACCATTCGTGCCCGACATTATGGCGTGATGCATGCCCGACACTGGCTCGACTAAGTCCTTCGTATGGGGAGCCCCAGAGCGTGTGGGTTGGGCATGTTCGGGTGTTGAGCAGGTCCTCGGCCCAGTCCGGAATAGGAGCCCCCCAAGTCGTTGCTCTGAGATGTCGGAGTGATGACTTAAGGGTCCATGTTATGTCGATGGTGTGCCCGTTCGGGAAAAAGCTTCTAGAGGGGAGCAGTCCTCGTGAACCGGGCAGAAGTACACAGGCATGCTCGAGCGAGATTGGTCTTAGAGGGGAAAAAATCGCGGGGATACGAGGAGTCGCAGCCGAGGTGAATGAAGGGACGCGTGCGAGGGAGTGAACAGACGTGCTTGGGGAAGCATGCGCTACGTGTCACACCTCATTATTGCGTAGGGTGGCTACCCTAGGGTAGCGTACTCGATTGCCTAGGGACTCCTCGAAGCTCGTGAGGGGCTTATAAAAGGGGCAAGTTCGTGCCATTTGCACGTTCCCACCTGTTTCGCTCTGCATCTCACCTAGTCGCCGTTACCGCTCCGCCGCCGTACGCCGCCGTCTACTGCCGTTTCTGCTGTTCTACTCCGCTCTCCACTGCTCAAGTAAGTTCTTCATCCTTTGTGGTTTATCTTGTTTTATCTTTTAGTAATTTTCCGGCGAGTAGTGCATTCCCGGCGCTCCGTTAGGGTTCACCTTCTAGTAGTTTTCTGGCGAGTAGAGGGTATTCCCGGGGCTTCGTTAGGGTTCCGCCAGGAACGGCGGGAAATTCCTAGGGTTCCGGTGGGTTTTGACGGTGGTTTGGGATGAACATACCGAGGGCACGATGAATGTCCCGAGGACTCTTATGAATGTGCCGAGGACACGCGACGAATGTCACGGGGAAGGGAGACGGGTGGATCGGGGAGCGAAGAGAGAAAGGACGGGGTGACGGCCTCGGGCAGTTCGCCGTGTCCCCGAATATTTCTTGCTCGCTACCCTTTCACTTGATCTGCGGTGGAAGGGTGGACTTGGTCGCGATCGACGAATTCACCTGTTTCCTCTGGGTTTCAGGTAAAAATGGCCGCGAGGATTCCGGGGATTCTCTACGTAGACACTGAGCCCGACGTGGATGGACCCGCTTAGATCCCCGGGGAGGTGCCCATGCGTCCGGCAGCCGAATGGGCCGGGGAAGAACCTCTGCGTCTCGGGTCGTGTTTCTCGGTCGACGACACAGACGCGTTCGCCTTTGTCGAGAACGTCCCCGACGGAGAGGAGGCCACATGGACGGTTTACCAGCCCCGGGTACACCATCGCATCTGCTCAAACTATCGCGGGCTGCGGTTCCCCATGTACGAGTTCGCCTTTAAAGAGGCTGGTATCCGCCTCCCCTTCAATAGCTTCCAACTAGGGGTTTTCAACCGTCTGCATTTGGCGCCGTCGCAGCTTCACCCCAACGCGCTCGCTTTTATGCGGGCATTTGAAATCGTCTGCGACTATCTTCAGATTGGGATCACCCTCGAGCTCTTCTTCCGCGTCTTTCATTTGCAACGCTCGACGGACAATGGGCGACATAGTTGGGTTTCTCTCAAACAACCCAAGAAGTTATTCAAGGCGTACGCGGATTCAATAAGGGGTTTCAAGAAAAGGTTCTACTATGTCATGCCCGCGACGCACTCGGCCGTGGGTACGCTTTATGACATAGTGCCCGACGGATCCGGGGGAGAGAGGTTCGTGTCCAAGTGTCCCCTGGAGTGGGAGGACGCCCACTTCGCGCTTGGCACCGAGGATTACGTCGTGAAACATAGCGCGCTGTCGGAGGACGACAGGGGGGCGTATGCCACGTTGGTCACCTTTGTCAATGGTTTCAACCGGGCAGAATGTGTCGGGAGGGATGGAAACCTCCTCCGCGACTCCCAAGGGAGGGTTTTGCGAGAGGCTCGCTATATAAATACCCGGGGACTCCTCGAGTGCAAGTCTCCCGACGAGGCCAAGAGGTTCTTAGGTGGGATTTCCTCGCCATGTTCGGGCCTTTATTTTGCTTTGTCTCTGTGCTAACTTTTTGTGTTTCTCTTGCAGCTCAAATGTCTAACGCCACCGATCGTATCATGAAGTTGGCTGCTGAGCGGGCACCCAAACGCCCCAAGAGCCGTGTTCGAGATATTATCGAGACTGTAGCGCCGGTAGGAATGACGAGTGGCTCCTCCTCACTGCAATGCAGCCAGTCTCCTCCCCCAGAGAGCACCCCTGCCAAGAAAGCGAGGACCGAGGGGCCTGTCCTTGTGGATCTCGTGGATCCTGTCTCGCCGGAAAAGTTTCAGCTGCCCACTTACCATCTCCAGCAGAATTTCTTCGGGGGAAGCCCCCCTGTCATTGCTGATGCCGAAGTGAAGGCGGTTCTGGGTATGGACGGGGCGGCCAGGAGAGAGGCGCTTGTCGAGGACCTTGCGACCATGATGCGGGTCTTTGAGACTGCCTTGATATTGAACGACGGGGCCCCCTCTTCCTCCGAGCTACAGAAGCTGAAAGACGACTATACTGCCTTCGAGAAGGAGAAGAATAAGGTTGCGGCTGATCTGCTGAAGGCCCAAGTTGAGTGCGAGGGTCATGCCAATACCCTCCGCAAGCTGAACGAGGTCAAATCTGCCCTGAAGGCGACCCAAGAGGAGCTTGATCGCTCTCGGGAAAAGGTCGAGGAGTTGGAGGCTGTTGTCCGTCCCGCGGAGAATGAGTCCCCCGTGGAGAAAAACCTTGCTGACCGCGCCGCTCTGATTGGCAAGATTCGGGAGCTTCAGACGGATAGCCTGGAAGCTCTGGAGATAGGTTTCAAGAATGTCGTGGAACAGATCTCCGCTGAGAATCCCGGGGTTCCGCTGGTGCTTGACAGAATCGACCCGTTCCTTCGTGTGGTCGACGACAAGCTCAATATTCCGGAGGAGGGGCAGGAGGGAGATGGAAGCCGGGTCGAAGACGATATAGTTATGTAGTTCCTTTGGTTGTATGGCCTGCGCGCCATTTTCCTTGTAATGATTTGTGCCCGGCCTATGTGCCAGGGGCTTTTTGACGCTTTTGTAATACTTGTTTTGTAATATTCGTACACTGGGCTTCTGCCCGTTTTAATGTACTCTTGTCTACTTGCGAGTATTGTTTGCATGTTTTGAATTGTGTGTGACGTGTTATTTGTTATACTTTATTTTTGCCTAAGTAATAAGGCTTTGGTATTTGCTCGACCTTGATAGTCCCTGACCGCGTCGAGAGCTGGTCGGGCGGCCGGAGGTGTATTCCGACCTTCAACGAGGCTAAGAGTTCGATTGAGGTCCTAGCTTCATGGCATGAACTTCCCATCGCGAGCTGGGTGTTATGCCCGGTTGGTACGATGACGGTGGGCCTCGATCGAGGTATCCCCGCCGGATCAAAGGTCCTCGCGCACACACAATGCGGTCTCTGATCGTCGTGTTCTGTATAGGGGTGTCGCGCTTATACCCTAACGCGTCCCCGTAATCGCGGTGCTAGTGAGCCGCGGGCAGTGTTTAACTGTAGTACTGCTTGAGCTTATCAGCATTCCATGGTCGAGCAAGTTCTTCCCCGTGAAGGTTTTCGAGGAAGTAGGCTCCCGTCCCTGTTTTCCCGCGGACGCGGTACGGGCCCTCCCAGTTCGCGGCGAGTTTGCCTTCTCGCGAGTCCTTCTGGTTCCTGCGTAGGACGAGGGTGCCTACCTAAAACTCACGCTTGATAACTTTGTCGTTATAACGTAGTGTTATTTTTTGTTTAAGTGACAACTCTGGGAGAGAAGCGCCCGAGCGTGTTTCCTCGACGAAGTCGAGTTCTTCCCTCAAGGCTTCATCATTCGCGTCCCCTTCGAGGGGGGCTTCTGTCCTCCTCGAGGGTTCCCTGATCTCCACGGGGATCACTGCTTCTGTTCCGTAGGTTAGACGGAAAGCAGTCTCCCTAGTCGTGGAATGTGGGGTCGTTCGGTAGGCCCAGAGGACGCTGTAAAGCTCCTCTACCCACCTTTGTTTGGCGTCGCCTAGTCGGCGTCTCAATCCTCAGAGGATTACCTTATTCGCCGCCTCAGCCTGCCCGTTCGTTTGGGGGTGCTAGACTGACGTGAAGTGCTGCTTCGTGCCCAGTTTGGTGACGAAATCTTGGAAGTTCTTGTCGGTGAACTGTGTCCCGTTGTCAGTGACAATGGCTTGAGGCACGCCGAATCGGGCGAGGTTGTTTCTTTTGTAAAAACACAGTATGTTAAAGGCCGTGATTTTAGCCAATGCTTCTGCCTCGATCCACTTCGTAAAGTAATCCACCCCTACGATGAGGTATTTGTTTTCATGTGATCCTATGACGAAGGGGCCAAGGATTCCATTCCCCACCAAGCGAACGGCCACGGGGATGATAGCATTTTGAGCTCGCTGGGGGGAGCGAGGTGCATGTCCCCGTGACGCTGGCACCTCTCGCACTTCTTGACGTGTTCCTTGGCGTCCTGTTCCATGGTGGGCCAGTAGTAACCTGCGCGAAGTGCCTTACGGGCTAATGAGCGGCCGCCGAGGTGCTGGGCATTGATTCCCTCGTGGATTTCCTGGAGGATGCCGGGGACCTTAGTCTCCTCGACACACCTGAGGAGGGGGATAGAGAATCCTCGCCGGTATAGCTTATCCTCGACTACCGTATAGGAACACGCCCTCTTTTTGACCATTCCTGCTTCTTTGGGATCTTCGGGCAGTTTGCCTGTCATGAGGTATTCGTATACCGGAGTCATCCAGCAGTTACTATCTCCTATGGCGTTGATGTCCGAAATCATGGCCGATTTGTCGATGCTTGGGCGAGAAAGCACTTCTTGTATGACGGACTTGTTCCCTCCTTTCTTCTTTGTGCTTGCCAATTTCGACAGGACATCCGCTCGGGCATTGTGCTCGTGGGGGATGTGAGTTACTTCTGCGGAGGTGAACTTCTTCATCTTTTCTTTTACTAAGGCCAAGTATTCTATGAGGCTGTCGTTCTTGGCTTGGTACTCTCCTCGGACTTGCGAGGCTACGAGCTGAGAATCGGTGAAAAGTTTGACCTCCTTGGCGCCGAGGTCCTCGGCCAGCCGGAGTCCTGCGAGGAAGGCCTCGTATTCGGCTTGGTTGTTCGATGTCGGGAAGGATAATTTGAGGGATACCTCGATCAGGATGCCTTCCTCGTTTTCGAGGATGATGCCCGCCCCGCTTCCCTTCGGGCTGGACGCTCCGTCGACATAGATCGTCCATTTCTGTGACCCGTCGGTAGAGGGTTCCGGGACTATCATCTCTGCCACAAAGTCGGCCAGTACCTTTGCCTTCAGGGCTTTCCTCCCTTCATATCGGATGTCAAACTCAGCGAGCTCGAGTGACCACCTGGGCATCCTCCCCGCCATGTCCGGTCGTCCGAGGAGCTGCCTAATAGGCTGTTCGGTCCTTACGATGATGGTATGGGCGAGGAAGTAGTGGCGTAGCCTCCTGGCCGCGGTGACGAGGCCCAGTGCGACTTTCTCGATCTGCTGATATCTGAGCTCGGGGCCCTGGAGGGCTTTGCTCGTGAAGTAGACTGGCTTCTGCCCGTCCGAGGTTTCCCGAATGAGGACGGCGCTGACTGCTTCGCTCGTGATCGCAAGATATAAGAAGAGTGTTTCCCCGTTCTCAGGTCGTGAGAGGACTGGGGGTTGCGACAGGACTTGTTTTAAGTGTGCGAGTGCTTGCTCGCATTCCTCGCTCCAATTAAACTCCACTTTTTGTCGAAGAAGTTTAAAAAATGGGAGTGCGTACTGCGCGGATTTGGCGACGAAACGGGAAAGGGCGGTGATCATCCCGTTCAACGATTGTATTGACTTCTTTGAGTCCGGGGTAGGGAGCTCGGAGAAAGCCCTACACTTGTCGGGGTTTGCCTCGATTCCTCATTCCGTGAGGTAGAATCCGAGGAACTTTCCTGCTCGGACGCCGAAGGTGCACTTGTCGGGATTGAACCTCATGTGGCACCTCCTCGCCGTGTCAAACACCTTCTTGAGGTGCGTGGCGTGGTCGACTTCCTCTGCAAACTTGACCATCATGTCGTCCATGTAGACTTCGAGCATGTCGCCGATTTCAGCCCGGAAAACCTTATTCATCATCCGTTGGTAGGTCGCACCGGCATTCTTCAGACCGAAGGGCATTACGTTGTAATAGTAGTTGCCCGACGCGGTCATGAAGGCCGTGTGTTGTTTGTCGACCTTGTCCATGGGAATTTGGTTGTATCCCGAGTAAGCGTCCATGAAAGATAGTAGTTTGTAACCTGTAGAGTTGTCGACCAGTTGGTCGATGTTAGGCAAGGGGTAACAGTCTTTCGAGCAAGCCCGGCTAAGATCAGTGTAATCAACACACATTCTCCATTTTCCATTATTCTTTTTAACAAGTACAACGTTGGACAGCCATGTCGTGTATTTGGCTTCCGAAATAAAATTTGCCACTAGGAGGTCTTTTACAGCTTTTTCAGCAGCCTCCGCTTTCTCAGGAGACTGCTTACGCCTATGTTGTGCTATGGCCCTAGCGGTCGGATCTACTGCGAGCTGATGGCAAGCCACCTCAGGGTCGAGGCCAGGCATCTCGGAAGCGCTCCACGCGAAGAGGTCAGCATTCTCCCTCAGACATGCTTTCAGCTGCTCATTTGACAGGTCGGGGATCCCGGCGCCAATCTTCACGTTGCGGTCTGGATCGTCCCCGAGGGACACGAGCTCGAAGTCTCCATCTGGGATGGGGCGCGCAGGGTGGAGAGGCTGCCCATTGTTCTCCGCCTGGTGGTTGAGATCTTCGACGCTATCTTCGTTGGGCTCGCCGGAGAACCTGCTGTCGAGGTCGACCGCGTTGACGCGCGGGAGAGGTACCTGTTCGGCATCCTGGGGTGGCTTGGCCACGGTCTTGGGTTTGGGGACGATGGAACTTAGGCCTTTGATAGCGGTGTCGAAGCATCTTCTAGCTGCGTCGATGTCCCCATGCATCGTCACTACTCGTCCCCTGGTCGTGTAGTACTTCATTTTGAGGTGGACCGTCGATGGCACCGCCGTCAGTTCAGCCAGGGTGGTCCTCCCGAGGATGCAGTTGTAAAGTGATGGGCATTCGACCATCAGAAAATGGATCTTCACCTGTCGGGCCGTGTCTTCGGCCCCGAACGTAACCATTAGCTCCACATAACCCCATGGTCTGGTGGTGGTCCCATTGAATCCCTGTAGATCTGAACCGACGTACGGGGTCAGATGCCTCTCGTCGAGCTGAAGGGTCCCGAACAAATGAGAATACATGATGTCGACCGAGCTCCCCTGGTCGACTAGGATCCTTCGGACGTCAAAGTTCACCATCTGCGCCCTGATCAGGAGGGGAATAGTTGCGTTTGGTGCTCCCCCGGGGAGTTCCTCGAGGTAAAAGGTGATGGGATTGGAGTTTCCCCGCACTTTCTCGAGGGTGGTCGCCTTCGCAGATGTCGCGGATTGCAGTTCGTCAAACTTTCGCTTGATTGACCCGACTGACAATTTCTCGGGACCGCCTCCGGAGATGACCATTGCTTTGGGGAAGCCTTCCCAGGTACTGCGGGCAGTGACGGGGTCCTCGTCGGGGAAGGTCGCCCACATGGTGCGGATTGCTTCTTCGCCCTCAATGATCGGGGGGACGAAGAAGTCCTCGGGCCGAGTGACGCTGAGGGAGACCTGAAGCTGGTTGTTGGCAGGAGGAGGTGTCATCTCCTCGACATTCTGTGCTTCCCGTGAACTCGGACGAGGAGGGTCGTTCTTTTGGGCATATTTCTTCAAGTGCCCCTCTTTGATGAGAATCTCAATTGCATCCTTGAGATGGATGCAGTCTTCGGTCACATGTCCGTGGCTCCAGTGGAACCAGCAGTACTTTGATTTGTCAACGTTTGATTTGGGAGCAGCGGGCTTTGGGAAGCGAACTCCTCCTTTTACAAACTCGGAATTCTGGCATTCGGAGAGGATTCGAGACCGGGGAGTGTTAAGTGGGGTGTATTCCGTGAATCGGTCGGTCGGTCCGCGTGGTTCCCGAGGATCACGGTTGATGTTCTCTTTCTTCTTTTCTCCTCCTCATCGGGGAGAAGAGTCTTCATCCTTGTGGTCGCGGGGGACCTTTTCTACGTCTCGTCTCAAGAGCGATCTGGGCTGCTTCAGTCTCCTCGAGTTCGATGTACTTCTGGGCTCGAGCGAGAAGGTCCTCGAGACGCCAGGTTCTTCGGAGGCCTATGGATTTGGCAAAGTCAGACCCGGCACGCAGTCCATGGATAATTAAGTATTTCTTCATGTCGTCGGTCGTATGGACCTCGACGGCTTCTTTGTTGAACCTCTCGATGTAGTTTCGGAGAGATTCGTTCCTCCCTTGGAAGATGCTTTCTAGGGCAGCCTCCGTCTTCGGGTGTCGACGAGACGCGGTGAAGTGTTTAGTGAAGCGCTGCTTCAGTTGCTTCCATGACGTGATCGACCCATGTTCCAGACCCTTATACCAAGTCATGGCTCCCTTCCACATGGTGGTGGGGAACAACCTGCAACTGATGGCTCCCCTGACATTTTGGAAGTCGAGCATTGCTTCGAAATTCTCCACGTGATCGTCAGGGTCGGTCAGCCCGTCATAGGTCCCCAATGGTGGGGGTTTCTCCATGCCCGCAGGGATTGGGGCGTTCATGATTTCCCATGACAGAGGGGTCCTCTGGTCCTCGTCGTCGCTGCCCGCCGGGGATCCCGAAGGTGATCGTTTGGTGCTCCCCCGGGGAGTTCCTCGAACGGTTCGTTGGTCTTTCTTCGGTCTACTTGGACTTCTTGGAAGTGGTGGAGGCCCTGGGTTCCTTCCGAGGCGGGGAACGTGGGCGTTTCTGGGAGACCGTCGGCTGGGGGCACTCGAGACGCGGTCGGCGACCCTGGCGTACTGGCGACGGGGTCTGAGAATCTTCAGAAGGGGTCCTTCGCGGGGAAGGAGAACGACGAGGTGACGGGGGACGACGATGTCTCCGCGGGGAAGATCGTTGTGCCCGTCCTTGCTCCAAGGCTTCAATTCTGGTGTTCTGCTGCGCGATCAGCTGATTGGTCTGGTTGATCAATGCAAATAGGGCCACGGTGCTCGGATCCGCATTGGGCGGCGGAGCGACGGGTTGGAGAATGGCCTACTGATCGTCCTGGCGGGCGGTGTTGTACACCATGTCTTGGGAGTCCGGGGAGGCGGTCTGCCCGTCTCTTATGTCGCCTTCGCCGCCGTTGGGGGTGACGGCGTCTTCACGGTGGTTCCCGTTCTGGAGTTGTGCGAGCACGGTGTCCAGAGCCTGGTTAACTGACGGATTGGCCATGTTGGTGATGAACGGAGAAAGCTTTGGTTTATCGAGCAGAAAAATGGGGAAGCTTATAAATTCCCACAGACGGCGCCACTGATCATACCAGGATTAGACAGTTTCTGATGGCCAACGACGTCTGTTGAACTTTGGCTCCGGTGAAGTTGAAAGACGGCGGGGGGGGGGGGGGGGGTGTACCTGCAAGGCACTCCGACGCTCAAGTAAGGTGGTTGTTCGGAGAAAAGGCAAGTACAAAAGCGAGAGTAAGAAAGTGTGTGTAACCTGACCCTCTCAAGTGAGAGGGTATTTATAGAGGCCCTAGCGCGGGGCCAACGATTACTTGTATTTGGCTGGATTGCCAGGCCCAATCCAAGTAACTGCTAGGGCTTACGTGGTATAGTGAAGACCAGCACGTGGTCTTCGCCCTGGGGTAACCGTTCCTAGATCTCTGGAATTAGGGCAGACCGATTCCATCGGAAGTGGAGTGGTTACGTGAGAACGTGTCCTCGCGGGGAGGACTCTTACATGGCGGGGAGAGACGTCTCCTCGCGGGGAGGACTCGCTGCGTGTACGGAGATGACTCCTCGCGAGGAGCGATACCCTCGTGTCGAGGATAACTCCGGGGAAGGTTCAATGCTTCTTCCCGAAGCTCTACACCATTCGTTCCCGACATTATGGTGTGATGCATGCCCGACACTGGCTCGACTAAGTCCTTCGTATGGGCCGCCCCAGAGCGTGTGGGCTGGGCCTGTTCGGGTGTTGAGCAGGTCCTCAGCCCAGTCCGGAACAGTGGTGAATATAGAGTTCCATTTGAAAAGTAATATAAAGAGCATGAAATCAGGCTTGGGAAGACTGTTTTAAAGACGCCTCAACAAAATGGAGTTGCAAAGAGAATGAATCATACGATTAAAGATAGAATCAGGTGTATTCTCTATCATGCAAAGTTATCAAAATCTTTATGGAGGGAAGCATTAACAACTACAGTGGATTTGATCAACCTTTCTCCATATGTTCCACTTGATGGTGATGTTCCAAAGAGAGTATGGACAGGAAAATATGTCTCTTATGGATACTTGAAAGTGTTTAGTTGCAGGGATTTTGTTCACATCCCAAGATATGAGAGATCTAAGATTGACAAAAGGTCTAAACAATGTGTCTTTGTATGTTATGGTCATGAAGAGTTTGATTATAGATTGTAGGATATAGTTGACAAGAAAATTATTAGAAGTCGTGATGTGATATTTCTTGAAGACGAAAATATTGAAGATTTTGATAAAATAGAGAAACCAAGATCAGACGGTAGAAGTTACACTGATGTTGTGCCTAAACCTCCTAGTATAAATTTTGTTTATCAGGGAGATATACATGTAGATGATGAGAACGTAACCATTGAACAAGAACTTTATAGAAATAAGTAAGTTGAAGAGGCTCCATTTGAGCCATCTGTTGAACAAGAGCTGATAAGATCTACTAGAGAGCATCAAGTTTCTCATAGATATTCTCCACACAAATATGTGATAATCACTGATAGTGGAGATCTAGAATACTACCAAGAGGCATTTTCAAGTGTTGATAAAGAAAAGTGGTTGAAGGTCGTGCAATAAGAGATAAGTTCCTTGTATGAGAATCACACATTTGAGTTGGTGATATTGTCCAATGGTAGAAGAGCACTCAAGAATAAATGGGTATACAAGATAAAGTCTGAAAAGAATAAATCTCAACCAAGATACAAAGAAACATTTGTTGTGAAAGATTTTAATCACAAAAAAGCATTAAATATGAAGAAATGTTTCTCACTTGTGGTGAAGATAACATCTAAACGACTTGTGTTGAGATTAGCAGCTTGCTTGAATCTAGAGGTTGAACAACTTGATGTGAAGACTGATTTCCTTCATGGTGGTTTGGAGGAAGAGATTATATGGATCAACCTGAGGGCTTCAAATTTAAAGGTAAATAAGAGCTTTTTTGTAGATTAAAGAAAAGTTTGTATGACCTCAAGCACGCTCTGCGACAATGGTATAAAAAGTTTGATTCTTTTATGGAAAGAAATGGTTATGCTAAAACTATTGTTGATCATTGTTTGTTTGTGAAGAAATTATCTGATGATGATTATATTATTCTCTTGTTATATGTTGATGACATGTTGATTGTTTGTCATGATCATAAGAAAATTCAACGCTTAAAAAAATAGTTAAGCAAGTCCTTTGCAATGAAGGATTTCGGTCCTACACAACAAATCCTTTGGATGAGAATTTCTTGTGATAGAAAGAAATATAAATTATGGTTGTCTTAATATAATTACATTGAGAAGGTGTTAGAGAGATTTAACATGAGAAATTCAAAACCCGTGAGTAATATACTTGCTACTCATTTTAAATTAAATTTGGAGAAATGTCCTATAAGTGAAGAAGACAAAGAAGATATGAAGAATGTTCCTTATGCATCTATAGTTGGTAGTTTGATGTGTGATATGGTATGCACAAGACCTGATATTGCTCATGTTGTTGGTGTTGTTAATTGACTTCTCTCTAATCCTGGTAAACATCATTTGCAAGTAGTGAAGTGGATTCTCAGATATCTTAGAGGTACTTCCAGAGTGTTCCTATACTTTGGGAGCGATGATCGTGTGTTACATGGCTACACATATGCAGATATGTTTAGTGATATTGATTCTAGAAAATCTACTTTTGGATACATGATGACTTTTGCAGGGGACAATGTCTTGGCAATCAAGGTTATAAAAAGTGTGTTACTTTATTTACTATTGTGGCTGAGTATATTACAGCAACTGAAATGTCTAAAGAACTTTTTTGGATGAAGAAATTCCTACGAGAATTAGTGTCATACCCCAAATTTTGACCACCAAGATTTCCCATCATTTTACAAATCATTACCACAATATAGATACCATCATACCTCATCAATCTCCTCAAGGATTGTCGAGCATCCACTACAATCAAGAATTAGGATTTTAAGCCCTAACAGAGCCCTTAGACAAAAGATCAATCAAGAAATGACATGATTTTCAACTTTTCTAAACCTCTTAAACACCCACAAAGGATCAAGAGGACTCCCACATCAAGAATCAAGCACAAGGTTACAACATTCGAAGTGGATCAAGCCTCAAGATCGTCAGTGTCACCAAATTAGGGTTTTGTCGACTAAGGCCTCCAGATGAAAATTTTCTTCTGGGAATGAGCCAATGCTTCAAAACACAACCCAAGATGCTCCAAGGGACCTCATGGACCCAATCATCAAGTCAATTTAGCCTCAGAGGATGCATTCATAAAAAATCAGAAATTAGGGTTTCTTGACCTAATTCACCCTTAAGTTGACTTTTGGAGAAAAACATGAGCCAAGACCTTAAGACATGATTTGAGGGCCTAAAATACACCACATTGATCCATTTACAAACAATGGATTGATCCAAGAAACTTGATTCACAAGTTTCATTTTCATCTGGACCATAATTAGGGTTTTGAAGAAAAAGTCAACCGTGCCTTTGAATTTGTACCAAGACATGCTCCCAAACCTTGGGACATGATCCAAGACACCCTAAAACACCTATGGAATCCATCCATTAGGTTTGAATTGGGTCAAGAACTTGATTGCACAAAGAATCACACAGTTTGGATTTCATCTGACAAAAAGTCAACTGTGCACAAAATCAAATTTGACTTTTTGGATTTTTTTCACAAATATGGTTCCCCTAAGTCAAAAACAATGTTAATGTATGATATTGATCATCATCCATCAATAAAAATCAAGAAAAGTGAAGTTTCTTGCAAAAGGGGCAATCTTAGAAAACTTAAATTTTTCTAAGTTATGGAACAAAAGTGGTTTTTACCCAACTTTGCAAGGTCATAACTCCTAACCACAAGGCCTTTTTCTCCCATTCAAAGCTCAAATGAAAGTCCATCTGACATACTTCAAATATGTCAACTACAATAGATTTCAAATCCTCATGAATTTTGAGTTATGGATTAATCAAAATCACAAAAAGTGAAAATGGCCACTTTTTCCAACACTTAGTGAAATTTTCAATAAGTCAGAATCTGTCTTACTTTTTCTAAAATGTAGAGGCATTTTTCACTTTGATCCAAGCGGAACCAAGACCAACTTTGAACATCAAAGTTGAAGTATACCATGAGGGCTTTCCAACAAGTACTAGATCCTCTCCAAATTCAATTTGAGTAGGGAGTTCCAACCCTTGGAACATGGCATCAAGGACTGATTTTGTTTAAGGCAGATTATAGGTCATTTGCTCGATTTGGCCAAATCAGATAATTACAAGCCTTGTCATCCATTTGGACACCTCAAGGGATAAAATCAAAGAGGAATGATCTAATCCACAAGCCTCCCAAGTCCAAGGAACTACATGTAGCCATAAATGCCGTAAAAAGGCTAAAAAGCTCAAAGACTCCAATTTTGTTTCAAAGCATTCAATGGATACATTAAGGTGGCATGGACTAAAGCAAACCTAACTGAATGAGTCAAGATTCAGCTCTGAAACAAAGGACCATAGGCCTGTGCCCTAACCTCAAGTCAATGGCTATAGGAGACTAAATATGCCTTTTGATCAACATTAGCCAAAGGACTGTCCAACCTGCCATTCACTATTCCTTACAAAACAAACTTGCTCGACTATAAATAGAGCTCATTTGTGATCAGTTTGAGTACCCCAAAGCACTACAACACTTGCTTTCCTCAAAATCTCTCTCATTATGCAGAAATGCCTTCTTTTGCAAGTCATCATTGAGTTTTTGAGTTAGAGAGCAATTCCACCACAACTCATGATCCAAACACATCCAATGTATCATATATAAGCTGTTCAAACACTCATCCTTGATTTGAAACACCAAAATCAGAAAGTCAACCTCCAAAACCTCAAATTTTGACTTTTTTGCATTTTTCAAGCCATGTCTTGATTCAGTCACTTTCAAAACCAAACAAAGCCTCAAACACACTCCAACTATCATCCTCAAACTGTCCCAATTGGTTTCCCTCATCTGGAACATGATTTGAGTGAGTTACCATTTTGGTCACTTTTGCAAGAAAGAGCCAATTCTTGTTCTTGAGGATTCCAGCTGGTGTTGATCATCCTAAAAGCTTCTAAGGGATCAATCAAGAGTGTCTAAAGCATTGGATTACTTATGGCACAAGGATCTTGACAGATAGCACAAGGAGCTTCAAGAGGTAAGTGCATCACAACTTGAACTCTCTAAATCATGCATTGCTTTGATGTCCATTGATTATGGACATCTCATACATATCATATATGTTGTGTTTGAACCAATTTGCCATGCTATTGTTGCCTGTATAATGAGATAGCATAGAACATGCAAATCTAGGCCTATTTTGAAACCACTATCGGGTTTTAAAATAGGGACATTTTTCGAAAAATATAGAAACACCATTGGATTCCTCATGAAATTCTAGGCAGGATGCACCTAAATTTTGTCCAAATCCATGGAGAATTGAGGAAGTTAGAGCCTTCATGCAAATCCACCAAAACTTGGTTTTTGCCTTGGTCAGGCCTAAAACCAAGTCACCCTTATGTATTAATGGGGTGGTTTTGATACACGGATGTATCACCACCACAGTGGTAGCGCGCATGTGTGTTTGGTTGGGAGGTCGTGGGTTTAAGACCCACCCAGACCATTTTGCCATTTTCCCCCATTTTGCTATTTTTCAAATTTTTTATGGTTTTTATTAATTAATTCCAAAATTAATTTCTCTCTCAATTTTAATTATTTTTTATTGGTTCTTTTTTTGAAAATTCACAAAAATGTTAAAATATTTTATTCTATAAAAATCTCGCAAAAATATTATTTATTTCATATATTTGGTATTTTTTGTAAAGAATTTTATTTTTATTTATTTTAGGCATTTTAAAAATATTTCTTTCTCTTGATTTTACAAATTCAAATGATTTTCAAATCATTCTATGAATGATACATGATTGTTCAAACATTAATCCAAGATCACAACTTGTTTTTCACACATGTTTGATAATTTTGATCACTTTAATTGAATTTTTATTCAATTAAAATACATTTTTAAATCAAATTAGGGTTTTTGCTTATTCTCACCCTCACAAATCTTTTTCAAAACTCTTTGGGTCTCTAATAGAGTGTAACACCCAATCCTTGTTCTACATAAACCTTTTTGGGCCTCAGTCATTGTATAAGTCCCATTGTGTTTTCTAAAACCGCCGTGCGATCGTCACCCTTTAAACAAAACCATTTGGGCCTACCCTTGTGTTGTAAGTCGCATTTATTTTCTTTTTCAAAACACTTTTGGGCCTCTTAATAGAGTGTAAGACCCATCTCTTTGTACAGAAAATCTTTTTGGGCCTCAGTCATTGTATAAGTCCCGATACAATTTTCAGATCAACGGTACGGTCACTGTTTTTCATCTGGGCCTCTCCTTGAGTATAAGCCCCAATCTTCTTTTCAAAACAACTTTCCCTTTTGATTTAGATTCAAATCCATAGTTGTTATCAAAATTTTTTTAATTTCTTGAACAACTAACCATACAAATGTTACAATGGAAGCTTGCTCACCTGTAAGTTTTATCAGCTTTCTTTTACATACTTGTATATATATATATATATATATATTTGTTTATAATGTTAGAAGCTTGCTCACCTATAAGTCCTCCTACCCTCTTTTACATACAGTATATATTTCATCTGTATATATATGCCTGTATATATTGCTTAGAGGTTTCTCCGGCAATTATATCTAGGATTAGATAAAGCCAGAGGTCACTCTTTCAACATAGTCAAAACAAGTTCCCCATAGGAATTTCCAGATACAGTCTTGCCTCCTCTTGGGCTTATACAATATGGAATAGAGAAAGACATTATTCTCGGTGAAACTTTTCTCAAGACTGTCACTATTAGAAAATTGTCAAAGAAATTCATTTCCCCCAGAGAGGATTAATTCCCGGTGAAACCTCTCTTGAATTTCTTTAAACCCTAGAATTGTTCACTAAAGAAATGATTATTCCCGGTGAAACCTTTCTTGAATTTTTCTTAGGTTTGGACCCACAGGCTTCCTAAAAGCATCCCCAGCCTCCTCTTGGGCTTTGTACAAGGACCCTCAGGCTTCTTAGAAGTTCTCATGCCTCCTCTTGGGCTTAGTACAAGGACCCAAATACCTCTTTTAGGTGTAGGACAGAACCTAGTCATCCTTTGTTAGAGAAGTCTTTCCAAAGAGTCAAAAGATCAAACCAATTTAGGGTTGATTCTCATCCCTTAAAACACCAGCCTCCTCTTGGGCATCATACAAAGATAAACCTTTTCATGCCAGTAGACTTGGATAGTCTCATATCCTCTTGGATTTCAAAGAATCCCTCAAGTTTCCCAAAAGTACAGGATAAACCTGATCATTTCATCAATCATCAACAGAGTAAAAACCTCCACAGGTTTCAAAACTCAATCTTTAAACTCTCACTTAGAATTTTCGCAGCTAGGGTCAAATCACTATCAATAAACCTTTATCAAAACCTCAAGGCATCTGATATTTCAACTCTTCTGTAATCCTCAGTAAGAGTTGATTCTCTATTTTGGACCTGTCGCTGGATCTCAATAATTCTCAGCAGAAGATAGCCTCCTCTTAGGCTTTGTATAAAGATCTTTCCTCTCTCTCTTGTTGAGTCAGTCTCTTTTCATCCTCAATCTTGGGCTTTGTACAAGACAGATAAAAACACTCTCTTGTTAAGTTAATCTCTTTTCAGCCTCAATCTTGGGCTTTGTACAAGACACCATCACTACTACAAAACACTAAAACAACAACGCCAAGCTTACAACGCATCCTTTTATGCCGTTGTAATAGGTTAAAAATTTCGCGCCCATTTAAAAGCTGAGCCCTTTAATGACGGTTGAATGAAACCACCGTAGTAATAAATAAAATGTATCAAGCTTCGATTCCCTGCAACTACATTTTTTCCAATTTTTAGAGTACATTTAGCGTGTTTCAATTAAGTCCATTATTTAAAAAATAAATTGTAAATTATTTTACAACGGTTAAGATGAACAACCGTAGTAATAAATGAAATGTAACAAGCTTCGATTCCCTGCAACTACATTTTTTCCATTTTGTAGAGTACATTTAGCGTGTGTCACTTAAGTCCATTATTTAAAAAATAAATTGTAAATTATTTTACAACGGTTAAGATGAACAACCGTAGTAATAAATGAAATGTAACAAGCTTTGATTCCCTACAACACATTTTTACCTTTTTTTAGGATACATTTCACTTAAGATTCCACTACGGTTTGTTTCTCCACCGAGATTAAAAGGTTTACTGATAAATTAAAACAAAACTTATTATGTATTTCTTTCATAAGACTCCCTAATCGAACAAGTGAGCCAGAGACGCCCTAACCTTTACACTCTTCGTATCCATTAATTTGGAGCTCAAATATTGCTCAAATAAGGTACTCTTCAACATCTTCATTATTTTTTTCTTGGTTTATGCTCAAATATTGACCGTCTTCATTCATTTGCTTCTTCAGCTTCGAAGTAAGGTACTCTTCAACATCTTCATTCCTTTTTTCTTGGTTTATGCTTAAATATTGACCCTCTTCATTCATTTGCTTCTTCAGCTTCGAAGTAGGATTCTCTTCAACATCTTCATTCCTTTTTTCTTGGTTTATGCTCAAATATTGACTGTCTTCATCATTCATTTGCTTCTTTAGCTTAGAAGTAAGGTTCTCTTCAACATCTTTATTCCTTTTTTCTTTGTTCATATTGTATATGCTCAAGTCAGAATGAGATGTTTCATATGCTTTACGTTTAGAATGAGAGTACATCTTCATTGATTTTTTCTTTGTTCATATTGTATATGCATATGCTTGAGTTTTTGGATTAGATTTTGGTGTGTCATCCACATTATTATACAGGTATAAATTTCAGAAGTTGTAATGGATTGTAGTTGGATGATAGCCAATAGATTAGATCCGGTTTATGAGAACGGAGTTTGTGAATTCCTTGAATACGCTGATAAACATCTTCCCGGCAATGATGGTATCTTTTATTGTCCTTGTGTTGTTTGCGCTAATATCAAAAAGGGTAAAAATAAAGAAATACACAATCACCTTTGTTGTGATGGTATATGTCAAAATTATATAATATGGACGTGGCATGGTGAGGTGGATAATAAGGAAAGTCGGGTGTCACAAAGTCAAAGAGTGGAGGAAGATGAATAAATGGAAGGTCACCTAGAGGATATGTTCCGTGATATTGGGGAATCTTCTTTTATGAATGCTCATATTTATGATAATTTATGTAGTGATAAAGACACCCCTTTATATTAGGGATGCACAGAGTTCACACGATTGTCGGCGGTGTTAAAGTTGTTTAATATGAAGGCAAAAAATGGATGGTCAGATAAAAGTTTCACGGAATTACTTGAATTGCTACAACAAATGTTACCAGAAGATAATAAATTGCCGGATCGTTGCTATGAGGCCAAGAAGATATTGTGTCCACTGGGTCTGGAGTATATCAAGATACATGCTTGCCCTAATGATTGCATATTATACCGGAAAGAGTATGAAAACTTGTTTCAACGTCCGAAATATGGTGTGTCGCATTACAAGCTGAAGGCTAGCAATGGTGATGACAATGATCACTATGACAATGTTAGTAGGAAGCATCCTCCTGCTAAAGTGTTATGGTACTTGCTAATACTTTCACAATTAAAGAGACTTTTTGCTAATTCGAATGACGCAAAGAATCTTAGATGACATGCAGATGAAAGGATTTGTGATGGAAACATTCGCCATGTAGCTGATTCTTTGCAATGGAAAAAAATTGATTCGTTGTTTCCGGATTTTGGAGTCGAGCAAAGAAATCTTAGGCTTGGGCTTGCCACCGATGGAATGAACCCCTTTGGTAATATGAGCACTAATCATACTTCGTGGCCTGCTCTTCTCACTATTTACAACCTATCTCCTTGGTTTTGCATGAAGCACAAGTATATACTGTTAAGTATGATGATTTATGGACCACGACAACCTGGTACCGACATAGATGTTTATCTTAGTCCATTAATTGATGATTTACGACTCTTGTGGGATGAAGGCGTTGAAGTTGATGATGTATATTCTGGGGAAAAGTTTAATATGCGTGCAATGTTATTTTGCACAATTAACGACTTTCCAGCTTACGGTAACTTGGCGGGATACAGTGTCAAAGGACATAAAGCGTGTCCTATATATGAAGATGATACTTGTTATCACCAACTTGAGTTTGGAAAAAAGACCGTTTACCTTGGGCATCGAAAATTTCTAAAACTGAGTCATCCTTATTGTAGATTGCGAAAGGCTTTTAATGGAGAGCAAGAGTTTGTTGAGGCTCCTAAACCTTTAACTAGGGATGAAGTTTATCAACGGCAGGAATACATTAATGTTGTCCTTGGGAAGAGAGAAAAAGAAAAAGGTGGGAAGAGAGAAAAAGAAAACGGTGGGAAGAGAGGAAAAGAAAAAGGGGCAGTTGCGAAAAATATATGGAAAAAGAGGTCCATCTTCTTTGATCTTCCATATTGGTCAAGTCTTGATGTTAGACATTGTCTTGATGTGATGCACGTGGAGAAAAATGTGTGTGACAGTTTGATTGGCACACTTCTAAATATCCCGGGCAAGACTAAAGATAGTAAGACTTCCCATCTTGATATGGAGAAGATGGGTATACGAAAACAGTTGGCTCCAATAGAGAAAGGAAAAAGAACTTATCTGCCTCCAGCATGTCACACTCTATCTAAAAAGGAAAAGAAGATGTTCCGCGAGTGTTTGTAAGGTATTAAAGTTCCACAAGGTTACTCATCAAACATCAAGAAACTTGTATCAATGAAAGATCTCAAAATAATTGGTTTAAAATCTCATGATTGTCATGTATTGATGCAACAACTTCTACCCGTGGCTATCCATGGGATCCTTCCAAAAAATGTGAGAATAACTATAACAAGACTGTGTTTATTCTTCAATGCCATATGTAATAAATTTCTTGATTTCAAAAAATTGGATGAATTAGAAGATGAGGCTTCCATAATCTTGTGTCAATTGGAGATGTATTTTCCGCCATCATTTTTTGACATTATGGTTCACTTACTTGTTCATCTCGTAAGAGAAATCAGAATTTGTGGTCCAGTTTTTTTAAGGTGGATGTATCCAATAGAGCGATATATGAAGATCTTTAAAGGATATACGAAGAATCATCACCGACCGGAAGCTTCGATTGTTGAAAGGTATATCACAGAAGAAGCTGTTGAGTTTTGTACAAACTATTTGTCGGATGCAGATTCTATAGGAATTCCAAAGTCTCGTCATGCTGACATAGACGGAAAAGGTATTCAAGGTATAAATGTTAGGTCAATGGCTCGGGATGTAGTTATTCAATCACATTATTTCTATATATTGAATAATATAGATGAGGTTCAACCTTTCATAGAGATTCACAAAAGACTTATGAAGAAAAAATATCCCCGAATAAATGACAAGTTGTTGTTGATAGAGCATGACAATAGATTCATGGATTGGTTTAATAAAAGTGTATCTAATGATCCTAGTGCATCCGAGATTCTTAGATGGTTGTCGTACGGGCCAAAATTTTGTGTCATTACCTGGAGTGCATACGACATTGGTCATTATACCTTTTATACAAAATCAAAAGATGATCGTAGTACAATGCAAAATAGTGGGGTTATGGTTGAAGCCGAATCAATGTATTTCTCTAGTTCGAAAGATAAGAATCCGGTATTGGCAACTACCGCGTTTTATGGTGTCATTGATGAGATTTGGGAGATTGATTATGTTATTTTCAAAGTGGCTTTATTTAAATGCAAGTGGGTTCCCAATAATAGTAATGGTGTAGACATTGATGACTTAGGTTTCATCCGGGTCGACCTTGGTAAGGCATCTTTTAATACAGAACCATTCATCATGGCTTCTCAAGCAAAACAAATTTTCTATGTTTCCGATCCATCAGACAAATCGGGGAAATGGTCAATTGTTCTCCAAGGAAAATACATTCCTCTTAGTGATGAAAGTCTTGATATTTCGTCCACACCTTCTTACACAACACAAGTTCCTACCTCATATGATGAAGTTGATGAAGATGCCGTGCATGCTATACGACTCGATCATGAAGAAGGCATATGGGAAAATTAACAAGTACGTAATTTATTATTTATTCATAATATATTAATTGTATGTTATAGTTTAGAAGTATTTGAAATCATAGGTATTTTGAGTCCAGACACCAGGCCAGGAGACAAAACACCAAGAGACAAGATACCAATTATACACCAAGTTACAATTATGTGAAGTTATGTAATGTGTGTAAACTGTAATATGGTATATGTGATATTTTATTTATGTAGGTTGTTTGTTTTGATAAACTGTAATATGGTATATGTGATATTATGAGTATGATACGATTAATATTATGAAAACATTATCACAAAATGTGAATTGTATTTTTCTGCTGTGCTGAGATATGGAGAACAATAATACAGGTAAAAAAATAGGATTAATTATAAAAGCAGGATCATATTTGTTAATTTTGCAGAAACTTTATCGACGGTTATATTTCATAACCGTTATAATATCTGGCGCGCTGGCCAGGAAAAAATAAATATAAAAACTGCATTGATGGGAATCAAACCGAGGACAATTAAATTTATTACAACGGCGTATTGCAAAACAGTTGTGATAGTTAGTACACTTTCCTATTTATTACAACGCCTACAAGGTCGTAGTTGTAAGTATCATACATACAACGACAATCTACATAACAACGCCCTCGCCCGCGTCATTATATGTCATTCCCAACCATTGTTAAATGGGTTTTTCGTAGTAGTGCATATAAATATCTTCAGCTGAGTCAGTCAATATCTTTCAGCCTCAATCTTGGGCTTTGTACAAGACACATATAAATCTCCCTGAAGCAGAGTCAGTTCCCCCTTTTAGCCTCAATCTTGGGCTTTGTACAAGACCAATAAAACCTCTCACCAGTAGAGTCAAAATCTCCTTTTAGCCTCAATCTTAGGCTTTGTACAAGACAGACAAAATATTTCTCCGGAAAAGTCAACTTTTAGCCTTTTCTTTGACTTTGTATAATGATATCCCCAAAAGAGCCAGTCTCTTTTTAGCCTCAATCTTGGGCTTTGTACAAGACATATAATAATCTCCCCAGTGGAGTCAATTAACCTTTTAGCTTTAACCTTGGTCTTTGATAAAGGCACACAAAAGTCAACATTCCCTTCAGATGAAATCAAAATCTCTCTGTAGGAGAAACTTACCAAAAACATCAACAAAAGCTCTCTCTCAACACTCCCAAAGGAGAAACTTTCCCAACCCACAACAGACAAGCACCAGTAAGTAGAAAGCAGTAGAAGTTGCTAACAACCTGTGGATAACCACATATAGGATGGGTAATTGACAACTCCCTATTGTATAACCTGACCCCGAACTCCCCAATCTCTTAAGCATTTGTTAAAGAAAATATTTGCGTGCAAGGTTAGTTTTAGATAACTTCCCTATCCTTTCCAGCTTCATAGGATAAATAAGAAATAAAAAAGTAGCACCCAATCCCTACCATTGCGGTGAGGAAAAACCAAATGGCGATAAGGTGGTCGCGTCACCGACAAAAATCGCACGCTACAATTAGGTGTTGAGCAAGAGAAGTTCGTGTTGTGTTGTGGCAATGCAATTCATCTTAGTAAGACCCTGGCGTTTCATTCTAGATCAAAGCACATTGAAATGCAGTATCATTGGATATATGATGCGTTGGAGAGAAAGTTGTTTTCACTTGAGAAGATCCATACTGACGAGAATGGTTCATATATGATGACAAAAACTTTGCTTGTGACAAAGATGATTAACGGTAGAAAAAAGGCAGACATTATGGAACAACTCTTTTCCACTTAAGCCATGAGGGAGAGATTTGTAGGGTGGATTTACTCTTAAAGTAGGTCACATCATTTATTTAAAAAAAAAAAGAGAAAAAGAATAAAAGAAAAAAAGATTTTTTTTATATTTTTGTTATTGTCTATTTAGGCCAAACCCACTTGACATGTATTTAAAAAGGATTCTTGGATCCTAAAAGAAAACAATAAGTAAGCAACTAAACAAAAGTTTCAGAGAACTGCAATATAGAAGAGAAAAATGCACAATTGATAGACGAGTGTAGCAATTTTATCAGTTTGAACTACAAACTCAGTATGTTGTTCTTATCACTTTGTTAATTTTATTTATTTTCTTGTTGAGTATTTTTAGCTTCTCCTAGAGTTGTTTTGATTTTTTTTTTTGATAAGCAAAAATTCAATATAAGGAGATTAAGGGAATCTCCACCCAAGTCAAGTACAAACCAAAGACAGCAACAACAGAAAACAAAACAGCAAACCAACACCGAATAAAATTACAAAAAGTGAAGCGGAAACTTATACCAATCGTATAAAGAACAAGACATGTTGCCCTTCCTTCCAAGGGCCAACCAATTCCACGACGATCCGACAGTATTATGGAAGATAGAAACAGCATCCCCCACCTCGCCTTTAAATAAAATCTGATTACGAGCCATCCACACGTTCCAGCAAGTAATAATCCAAATAGATAGCCTAGACTTACTATCGCATCTGCCGTTGAGCCTATCAAACCAATTCAACGAAAAATCAATAAAGTTGTCACCTCGCCGAACCCTATCAATATTCACCCACCGATAGATCATACGAACAAGAACACCAATTTTGGGACAATGACAGAAGATGTGATCAATAGTCTCGAGATCATTAAAACAGAAAACGCACACAGTTTCGTGGACATTGTTGATAACACCTCGTTGAACAAGATTATCGCGCGTAGGCAACCGATTAAGCATTAGACGCCAAGCAAACACTTTTAACTTAATAGGAATACAAGAATTCCACATTAAATCGAGGGCCAGCAGCGTTGTTTCTTCCCCCCGTGTCACACTGTTCGCCTCAGAAACAACATTATAGAAATCCTTGACAGAGAAGCCAAGATCCAAGTTCGGCTTCCACTTCCACGAATCCGCCTCTCCTGATAACACAGCAGCATCCTCCAGAAAACGCCCCAACACAAAAAGATCCTGGTTCAGGTTGGTGTACTGCTCGAACAAGGAATTTTAATGTCCCATATCCACGATGAATCACGCCAGTGGGCTAAATCAGACACGAAAACAAGTTTACAAATAGCAGCCTGAAACAAAGCAGGAAAACGCAAACACAACAGCTGATCATCCTTCCAACGCATGGTCCAAAATCTCACCGACTTCCCGTCACCCAAGGTACAATGAATCAGGTTTGAGAACTTTGACACTTGATCCACATTGGCACAATGTAATAAGTCACGCATCCACAACGAAAGACTATTCTTGCGCACCTCCGAGAAATTATCCAAAATTAAGCCAGCCATGTTTCCGTATCTACTCTGCATTAGAGGTCTCCAGATTTCCTTTCCCTGCTGGAGAAACTTCCACAACCATTTACCTAACAAAGCACAGTTGAATTTACCTATATGCTTGATACCAAGACCACCGTCGAACCTAGACATGCAGACGACATTCCATTTAATCCAAGAAATGCCTCTCTTCTCCTTCGAGCCCGACCAAAGGAACTTACATTGAGTAGCAATAATCTTCTTAACAATGAAAGCCGACATCTTAAAGAAGGACATCACATGGATAGGTAAATTCGTAAGGACCGAGTTAATCAAAGTAACACGACCACCCATCGAGAGATTTCTCCCAATCCACGAGGATAGCTTATTTCTGATGCACGAAACAACAGGATTCCAGAATGTGCATTTTCTATGGTTTCCCCCCACCTTAATACCCAGAAACGTGAACGGCAGGTTACTGGAACTGCATAAGAGAAAAGATTCTGCAGCATTCAGAAAACTTTGGTCCAACCCAATTCCAAAAAGCCTGCTTTTGGCATAATTAATTTTCAAACCGGAAGTAATTTCGAAACCCCGCAATATAGATTTCAAAGCCCACACATTAGAGAAAGATCCATCACAAAATATCAACGTATCATCAGCGAACTGCAATAAACTTACCGACGTATTAGCATCCAGTTTAAAATCGGAGAGAATATTCGAACCAATTTCTCTGCTAACAAGCTCAGCCAAACCTTCAGCCACGATTGCGAAAAGTAAAGGGGAAAGAGGATCCCCCTGTTTTAAGCCTCTAGACGCTTTGAAATCCTTAGAGGGGCTGCCATTAACTAGAACATACATAAAACTGTTAAAAACCGAACCCCGCATCCAATTAATCCATCTTACACCAAAACCCATATCTATTAGCATTGTCTCCAAAAAGCTCCATTCCACACAATCATAAGCTTTGGCGAAATCAACCTTAAATAATAAGCACTTCTTCTTATTTCTCCTCGCCCAATCGATAGTTTCATTAGCCACCACAACGCCATCAATAAGTTGACGACCCAGGATGAAAGCCGTTTGACAAGGGGACACCAACTTATCAATAACTCTGTTTAATCTCGTAGCCAAAATCTTAGAAATGACTTTGGACACACACCCGATTAAACTGATATGTCCGAACTCCTCAAACTTTTGCGGGTTAGCGACCTTAGGGATTAAAGCTAGGAACGAAGAAACAAAAGCTTTTGGCAAAAAGCAGGTATAACAGAATTCAAGAACACAGTTACTAAAATCTTTACCGATGATACCCCAGCAATGTTTCAAAAAATTGAAATTGAAACCGTCAACTCCAGGAGACTTATTCCCATCACAGTTAAAAATAGCTGACTTAATCTCAGCCTCAGTAAAATCAGACTCCAAACTAAGTTTATCCTCGTCAGAAAGTTTTTGGAAATCCCCTCCACCCATTCTAGGCCTAGCACACGACGTACCCTTGAATCTCTTCTTAAAGAAAGACCAGGCAACCTCCTTAATATCCATCGGGTTATCAATAAAAATGTCCCCCTCTTTAACAGCATGGATGCCATTACATCTATTCCGGACCCTAAGAGACGCGTGAAAAAACTTTGTGTTGAGATCTCCGTCAACTTTCCACTTTGCTTTGGATTTTTGATGAATAAGGCTTTCTTTGATACGCAGATTCTTCCAAACCTCAGCTTGGGCCTCCAATCTTCCTTCCAAGAATTCCTCCGTCGAGCCCTCAACGTCCCTCTCCAAGTCGTTCTCCAACACATTTAGCTTGTCAACACCTTCTTCCACCTTAAGATCAATCCACCCAAACACGTTCACGTTCCACCACTTTAAACCCTCCTTCAAAGCTTTGAATTTTTGAAACAGAATATGACAACCTGACCCCGAAATTTCAACAGACTTCCAACAGGACTCAACAAAAACAAGAAACTCTTTATGATCCATCCAAGAGTTGAAGACCCTAAACGGTTTGGGGCCCCAATTCTCCTTAATAGACTTAATCCACACCGGCCGATGGTCCGAAATATCCCGATTACCCACCAATTGAAAATTCAAATCCAGCTTGTTAATTAAGAAATCGTTCAATAAAATTATGTCAATCCTACTCCTACTGGTACCTTTAGAATTAATCCAGGTAAACCTGTTACCCACCAAAGGCAGATCTTCCAGCCCCATTCCTTCAATGAAAAAATTGAACTTTTCCAATTCCCCAAAATTGACACGGCCCCTTCCAATTCTTTCCTCCTCCGTTCTAATTGAATTGAAATCGCCACCAACGATCCACCCACCATGAGAATTTCCAGCTTTAATGGCTAACAAATCAGCACAGAGTTTTCTCTTCTCATTTATCCCACAAGGAGAATACACATTAATAATGCATATAACTACATCTTTCCAAATTAAATTGATCCCTAAATACCCATTACCTCTGAAGCTAGAGACCACAGAAAATATACCCTTTTTCCAAATTATGGCCAACCCACCAAAAAGACCTGCAGAATACGAAGCAGACCATTCCACATCATGGTTACCCCACATACTCTTAATCAAATGATCCTCCATTATCTGAACCTTAGTTTCCTGAAGCAAACAAATATTTGCATGGCCCTTTGTAAGAATATGATGGATCCTCCTTCGTTTCATCAAACGACAACACCCTCTAACATTAAAGGACATTAAATTCATGGACACGAATTCTCAACAACCTTCTTTCTGTCTCTGACTTCTTTATCACTAACTTCCATTTTCCTTACGATGCCTTCGAAAACCTCGTCATCCTCATCACCCTCTAACCCTACTTTCTTCATTGTTTGCCAAATTCTAGACGGAACGTCCTCCAAAATCTTCTTGCATCTAGCATTACCCCTACCAATGTCAGATTCAGTAATGGATTCACCAACCTTGAGCGATTCACCCGACTGAGATGGAGAATCATCATCTCTCGCAAGCCTACCAATAACTTGATTAGAAATATTAGAACATTTGTGGGCGTTGAGAAGAGACCCTTCTCCTCTAACAGACTGTTGCAGAAGAGAGGAAAAATAAGAGGGTTCGAAAGGAATGTTGATTCGTTCGTACACCTCACTCAAAGGTTTTTTCTTATTGGGCCTTACCGGGCGAGGAATGGGTATCAGCCCAACTTGAGAAGTAGAATTAGAAATTGAGTCTGAGTTGGAGATCTCAAGGCCCAAAACTTTCTTACTCTCGTTACCCAATAACCTGTTAAGGCCACTAGACAGCTCATCCACTATTAGAACTTCTGGGAACTTTGGCACCTGTCCTACATCAAATTGGTCAACCACACCTAGACCATCAGGAGACCTTGCCACTTGTCCCCCCACTGATTCACCATTACTGCTACTGTCATTCGACATTAATGGCTCAGAATAACTTTTCTCAGCTAGCTGATTTAGCTTGCTTAACCTAGCCATATTACCAGCTTTGTTAGACCTTTTCTCTAGGCCCCCTCCTAGTGTTGACTCCCCAGCCCCCACACTATCACAAGAGTGGCCAAAAAAATCTACTTCCACGTCCCCAGGTCCTTTCAAAATGCCAATAGTATCCTTAAAACCTGCACCGCCTACTTTCGCAGACAAAGTAGACTCAGCTACTCTTTCCACTCTATCGGACTTCCACGCGCCTTTGTCATCTTCAAACTCATCTCCTTCAGATGAAGAAAGAATTTCGCCAGAAGAAATACTTTCTTCAAAATGATCGACCTTGTGAAGAGAACCTGGGATAGAAGAATCTTCCACCAAAATGATTTTAAAAATATCTTCATTAATGCCCACATTAATAATCTCGCTAACATCAAAGACAAACTTGGTTTTGATCAGGATATGGGCTACCTCGAAGGAACGCAAGTTATCAGTTTCTTCTTCGCACTTAATAAACAAACCAACCTTACTAACAATCTCACTGAAAACACAATTGTTCCATGCATGGCAAGCTACCCACATTTTGTGAAGGGGTTGTTTAGAGTGTGTTTCTCACCTTTATTGTTTATCGATTAAGATTATTATTTCTTAGTGTTACTATAAATAATTTTGTATATCCATTATTTATATAGTTGAAGGTTTTACTGGACTAGTCCCGTGATTTTTATTCTCTCATTTTGAAGGAAGTTTAACACATTAAAAATTGGGTGTTCTTGTTATTTAATTTTTCTATTATTATTATTGTGCTTTGAAATTGATTATGCTAATTGTCTTTTTAGATTACACAGATTTGAGAAACCAATCCACTTAAAAAAAAAAATTCAATTTTTTTTTTTTATAATTTTCTAATAATAAAATAACCAAGTACTCGATCGTAAGTCTTTCACAATACATGAAACAACCTCATGTGAATAATTGAAACGCGTCACTTCACATTGTCAAATATCTTGAAGGAAGCCCCGGAGGGATATACTTTTTAGCAAGACATTTAACTTTCAGTTGCATGAATGGTGTGATTCTAATTAGACATAAATTAAGAAACAACATAAGGTTGATTTTTGCTTTTGGTACACCATTTCTTGAAAAACTAAGAAACAACATAAATACTATGAAAAAATATTAAAAATAAAAGAAGGGATTGTGGCGGCTAAAGAAGTGCTATGTGGAATTTTAAACTGACACAATTTATAAGAATATCGTTTGTTATAATACATATTTTTGCTGCCACTACGTGTATAAAACGGCGGTTCCATAATTCACTTTAATAGTAACGACGGTTTAAACCGCCACAATTTTACTATTTTCCAAATAAATATTAGTAAATTGTGGAAGTTATAACAGTCACAATTTTCACAATCCTTTTAGAAAAAAAATAGGTCAGATTCTTTTAGCAATGATACATGTATCTCCTCTTGATCATAGATTTATCACCTGAAGTAGTTATAAATAGATGACATAAGTACAACAACTTTTAGCAATGATACCAAAACAATATAATATTTCTACGAATAATACTTACACATGCGTTGGAATTTCTCTTTGAGTACAGTTTTGTGCTCACTGTTAGTGATTTTAAAGTAAAAATCAGGATATGTGCTTTGCTCAACACAGTTAGCCGGATTAGCAGTGCCACTAAAATAGTTGCAGGGCCTTCTGCCCTCTGAGCCTTGCGAATTTCAGACACAGTAGCCATCTTGATATCTTTGGTAGCAGAATTCAGTTAGTTTTGAGAACTTGTTATGGAAAAAGAAAGTGTTGAAGGATGTTTCGGTGAAAAGATGTTTGGAGTGAGAGGGTTTTATATGAATGGAAGAATGGATGGTAGATGAATATAAAGTCACGTGCTTCACTAAAACACTTTTGACGTTAAGGATTACCAATAATATATACTATTACCATGGCTGGCTGTCTCTTGTATTTGTCCATCACTTGACTTTGTAGGACTTTGGTGGCAAATACCAGCATCACTTACAAGACTGACTAATTAGTCAAAACATTTTTGTAAAAAAATATCTTGCTATTAACAATTGGCTTGTATTAATTAACAATTGGCTTGTATTAATTTATTGACAAATTACCTATGCGGCCATTTATTTTGAATCATGACGTTGAAACAGTCTTTATTTTTATTTTTTTGAGTCAAGACTCAATTCAATCTTTAAAAATATTGTAAGATCTAATCTACTATTTGAGGAAAAAATATATATTATTTTTAAATTTCTAAATAAATATACTAGAACTAGTAATTATCTTATTTATATTTTAAGTGGTTGATGAAAAAAATACACTGGATTAAAATAAAAGACAAAAATAAAAGTAAAAAACTATATAGAAAATACAAAAAATCTTCGTAATAATAATTTTTTTATTTAATGAATTGTAATATTAATTTATGAATATAAAATAAAATAAAATGTAGTAATTTTTAGTGTATTTAAATACTATTAGCATAAATTAATGATAATAGGCTTTAGTGACACACCAATTTCTAAATTGATTAATTTTTTCTCAACATTTCATGCATATAAATAATACCATGATGTAGCATTCTAAACAATTCATATTCTTGAGATAAAGTGTTTAATTTTGATCTTTTGACTTCTTCAGTTCTATCGCGTGTTACTTCCAATGTATCTTAATTCTTTTTTGGATGTTTTGCAATTTGATACTCGGAAAAATTTGTCCATTCCTAATGCTAATGTAAGTATGTTCTTTGTCTTCTTGTCATACAAATCTTTCTTCGCGCTCTCAAAGTTTCAAGAGTCATTCAACTTTGGTTGATCTACATTTTTTTAGTGATTTTTGTAGGAATGAATGGTCTCTTTTCAACAGCGTCCCATATTTGTTTTCTTCATGCTTCTAAATACATTTTCATGCGAATCTTCCAGAAGTCAAAATTTTCACCAACAAAACACGGTGGTGGTTGTTGTTGCCACCATCTGCAAAAAATTATTTTGCAGAAGTTATATATACCCGGATCGAGGAGCAAATTATCTTAACTTGCTCTGATGCCAATTATACCTATAGAGAGAAACCTAAGAGGGGGTGAATTAGGTTTTATGAATTTTCTTATTATTTTGCAGATGATTTTTTCTTTTTCTTTTTCTGGAATTATAATGATGACACAAGAGATTTATCTCCGCTCCCTTTCAAACTTAAGGGTACATCTAGTCCCTTCAAACCTTGAAGGATTTTCTACTATGTTAAATCTTTGTACAAGCCTCACACCAATACTTTTCTTACAATTTTCTAACTTAAGAAATAAAGCACACCACTTTATTTTCACAACACTTAAAGAAAGCACATCACTTTCTTTTGCACAACGCTTAGAGAAACATACCACTTTCTTCTGCAATTTCTTGTCACGACACCTTGGTGATCAGATTACAGCAATATGATAAAATGATATTTTGAATAATAATAACTTTGGACTCTTTCAAAAAATTTGATCTTCCCTTTCCAATAAATAATTCACAAATATATAGAACTTAATTGCTCAAAGGTTTGATGAAACTTTTCTATAATATATATAAATTATGCAAAGAAAAAAGTTTTCATGATATTTGAGAAAGAACACTTGAAACAAATTTGAATTGTATGAAAATTTATGTGAAAGAGGTTATTTGAAAATCTGATATATTTTTCTTTATATACATCATAAGATACCTCTTAGATTATTAGCAATATTTGGAGAAATTCATGATGGATTACAATGGTTTGGAATAACATTGACTCATAAGTTTTCAAAAATTCTCAAGGTGAAATTGATTGCTTGAATGGTGCAATCGATTTTCACCTTTGCAGCGTTCAATTTTTTTTGACATAACCATCATGTAATCGATTGCTCAAATGAAGCAATCGATTGACACTAACTTAAGAAAATTTTGGCGGTTGTGGAAGTGTGATTATGCCAGTTTCAAATGCCATAATTTATAAAAAGAAATAGAATTTTGTTTCTTTTTAAAAGACTTTGGCATGAAATGTCTAATGCGTGAATGTTTGAAAAACATTAGAGGGGACTGGATGAGAGATTTTTAAGCATCTAAAGTTTATACAAATATAAATTGATATTATAGACCTTATCTCATAATAAAATCCTTTCGATTTCCATAATATCCATAAACTTATGCAATCTTAAAAAACCAATCTTAATTTTACAATTTTAGAACACGGTCTCCAAGTACACCAATAAAATATAATTAAAAGTTCTTTCTAGGTTCCAAATACTCTTTTTGTTCTTTTGAGTTAGTTCCTTTCTCGACCCATACATACTTGCCATCAGGAACATCATAGTTTTTAATATAGCAAACATTAAGAGTGTGACCTTTGGTATTACATTGAAAACACGTAGAATTAAAGAAATTCTTATATTTAGAAACCTAAGAATATTTTCAACATAGGACTTCTAAGGATGAATTTCAACTTGTACTTTCTTTTAGTCCTCATCGTTAAATTTATTGCTAGCCTTAAAAAAGATAGTTTAGATTGTGTTTGGTTTATCAAATTTAGAGAATCCAATCCCATATTTTTTATTAGAGTATCTTTGTTTGTTCAACACATTTTCTAAACCAAGTTGTCCTTTCTCATACTTTTTAAGACTTGGTTCAATTAAACAATTTTTTATTCAAGAGTTTCAAATTTATTACACGCTGAATTTTTGACTTGATCTAATTCCATTTTCATTCCATTAGCCATACTTTCTAGAGATAAAATTATTTTCTTTTGTTTTGAACATGCTCTAGAAAGTGTCAAACATTCTGCATGCAATTCAAGAAAAACATCACGTAATTCATCATAAGATGGTTCAAGATCACTAACCTCATTTTCTTAGTCATATGTTATTTTCCTTCTAGTCATACATCACTTTATTCTTGTCGTTATCGTTCCAAGAGCCTTTCATATTTGGTTGTTATAAAGTTTATAACTGTTGTAGGAATGAATGACTCTTTTTCAACAACACCCCATATTTATTCTCCTTGTACTTCTAAGTACATTTGCATGTGGATTTCTAGAAGTCATAATATTCACCATGGAAAAATGGTGATTTGTTGTTGTTGCCACCATCTACCAAAAACGATTTTGCGGAAGCCATATCTACCTAGATCGAGGAACAAACTACCTTAACGTGAGAGCAACCTAAGAGGGGGTATATTAGGTTTTATAAATTTTTCTTAATATTTTTCAGATGTTTTTTCTTTTTATTTTTTTGGAATTACAATCCTGAACTTAGAACAAACACCGCGGAAAAATAAATAGCAGAAATGTAAATGACACAAGAGATTTATCTGAGTTCTTCTTTCTAACTTAAGGGTAAATCTAATCCATTCACATCTGAAAGGATTTTCCATTATGTTAGATCTTTGTACAAGCCTCACACCAAAACCTCTCTTACAATTTTTTACATACGAAAGAAGGCACGCCAGTTTCTTTTCACAACACTTAAAGAAAGCACACCATTTTCTTTGTCACAACACTTAGAGAAAGCACACCATTTTCTTCTACAATTACTTATCACCATACCTCGGTGATCCAATTAGAACAATATGATAAAATGATTTATTGAATAACAATAATTTTTGGACACTTTCCAAATTTCAAAAAAATTTATATTCCCTTTCCAATAAATAATTAATTCACAATTAAATATAACTTAAGTATTCAAAGGTTTGATGAATTATATCTATAATATATGAAAATTATGTTGGAAAAATAACAAAAAATAAATTTCTACGCACGTGGAAACATACCCACAAAAAAGAAAAAGAAGCAAATAATTTCAACAAAAACTCATAAAATCATACTTCAACTTGTAATTTTTACAAGGAAAAAATTGCAAACGCTCCAAATTACAATTTTTTTGAACGTAAAAATTGTAAACCCTCTCTCAATTATAATTTTTGGACGGAAAAATTGTAAATCCTCTCTCAATTGCAATTTTTGGACAGAAAAATTGCAAACCCTCTCTCAATTGCAAATTTTGGACAGAAAAATTGCAAACCCTCTCAACAAACTATTTTTGAATGGAAAATAGAAAACCCTCTCAACAAATTGGTTTTGAACGGAAAAATAGGAAACCCTCTCTAAACACACAACTACCCAAATCACCAAAACACCTAAAAGACTACATTTTGTTATAGTGTAAAAAACTAAAACTAACTATCTCTATTTTTTTTTTTTATAAGCAGAAACTTTATTAATAAGAGATTAAGGAAATCTCGAACCAACAAACTACAACCAACAACGAGACAGAGAAATTACAAAAAATCGAGTGGCTTTTTATACCATTCGTACAACCTACAGTTCTTACTACTATTACTACCAAGAACTAACCAATTCCACGACGTGGCTTTAATATCGTTGACAATGTCATTCACATTAAAGATAGCATCGTTGTAAAGGATATTGTTCCGATATTTCCAAATATTCCAACATGTTATAAACCATAAAGAATTAACCTTTCCCTCTTTGCATCTACCACGAAGTTTCGAATTCCACGACTTCAAATGCCGACCCACCGTAAATTCGACTATTCTATCAACTTCAACCCACTCACAAATCATATTCCACACCAACGAAGATTTACCGCAAGAAACGAAAAGATGAGTAGAGTCCTCGATGTGATGAAAACAAAACATACAAACCTCTTCATGAGCATTATCAATAATATTAATACTCAAATTCTAATTTTTTTCTACTACCCGATGTGGAACTTGGATAAATATACTATTTGACCCAACAAATCCTCTCTTCATCCAAAGTCTCACATATCTTCACTTTGTCTTCAACTTCATCTTCAAAGCGATCAATATAATTATAATGATTAGGAATATTTGTAAAATTATTACTTTTCAATCTTATCTTCACTTTGTCTTCAACTTCATGTTCAAAGCGATCATTAAAATTTTTATGATTAGGCATGTTTGTAAAATTATTACCCAATGTGTATGCTTCCTTCTCGTAATGACCCATCCAATTATGCATAAAATGTTAGATTAATTATATAATTAATCAAATGTAGTTGACATAGTTAATTATTAATAAATTATATTATGGTCAATTGTAATTAAACACTAATTATAAATGAATTATTAGTTTGATTTTTGTGTATGAATTGACTGGGTTGAACCATTAAGTTAAACTCAAAGAGAGGTCTCTGCCTTTAATCGTTTAGTTATTTAATTAATATCGCATTAGACAATTAAAGTACTCTAATAACTTAGACGGTAATGAGAGTAGTAATCTTCTCATATTTACTCCTGACGGTAATCTTTTCAATCCTAAAAGTTATACCATTATAATAATAATAATAATAATAATTATTATTATTATTATTATTATCATTATTATTATTTGTAACGCCCTAATATATATCTAGAATAATAGCATACAAGTGTTTTTATTTGGTACTGACACCATCATAAGTGCCTATTGGCAACATTTACATACTTGACCATTTCTAAAACAATGAAACAACCTATGGTACAAAATATGGAAAGTGGAAAAACAATAAAATCTAAGATCTAAGTATAATATCCTTCATTGTACAATATACACAAAACACGACGAAAATAATCATAATCTAAGCTTCCCTTGAAACATCCATGCATAGCTCCAATCGCAACTAAACCTGCAAACATTACCTGAAAAATAACAACAATAAAGGGGTGAGATATTAATCTCAGTGAGTTCCCCTATCTTATGAGTTCACCCGACTTTACCAGGTTCTAATCTATCCTAACACAAGTCGAGGGAAAAAGGGACATAATACTTAAGCTCAAAAACTCGCAATGTATGGAAACGTGTCTTTTGAGTTCATCAACTCAAACTATCACTAATCGGAAACCATACCAAGGCAACTTTCCCTGGCCAACCATACGTCTAGAGTTATCGACACGGGTCACAGATCCTTGTATCATACTTTGACATACAAAATGGATTCAGATTCAAGATGCTTCCCGCATGAATCGTCGCTTCCCATGGGGCCACCCCATCTCGATCCTTTTACCCGTAGGCTCCATTCGTACACTGGGACTTAAACCTGTTAAAGTAATGGTGCGTACATCCCAAAGGAGCTCTACATAAGCATCAACTCTTGGGACGACACAAACTCAGGGTTATTTCCGACTACGTGATCAAATACAACATAATGTGACCGTATTCGACAATCACAAGGTGACCACATTCACCTTAATCACACAACAATAACACGTGTTCCATACAATGCATCTCACTCACAACTAAGGTAACAGTTCATCCATGACACACACACCTAGGTATCATAGCATGAATGTCACCCTCTAGTGTTATCTAAATCATACTTATAACCTAATTCTCATTTTAATATATTTTCAAGTTTTAAGCCTAGGTTTCCTCACTTATCTTCATATTGTTTTAAGCATGTTATCACACAATTAGTTCTTGGATTGGCTGGAATTTTGGTAAAACAAAGTATGTTCAATGTTGATGTCAAGGTGCCGATGTTGCAACATTGAAGTCTTAACACTGGGCTGTGTTGAGTAATTAATAGCTGAAGTTGGATGTCTGATGTCACATAGGTGATGTTGTAACATCAGATCTGCAGAATTAACAACAGCAGGCTGTGATGTTGTTAGGGTTGCGTATTAGCTGAAATTGTGGAGAGCAAGCTGTCTCATTGGATGCGAATATCTTGGGATAGATATTTGCTGCTGCATAGGAGATCTGTTGCAGATTTGTAGGAGATTTAAAAGGTTGAAGATTTAAAAAGATTTTAGGAGAAAATCTGTTTTAAATATTCAGTTTTAAATAACAAATCTGGGAGATATTGTAGCAAGTCCAAGACCAATTCAAGGAGCTATATAAAGCGCACAAGACTAAAGGAAAAAGTGGACAGAAAACATTCAGAAGATCAGAAGCTGAAGGCTTAGTGTCTAGAGTTTGTTTAGAGTGCTTGTATTTACACTATTCTAAGGTTTGAATAGGTGTTGAGTTTCTGTCCTCTCTAGAAGCTGTGAAGCAATAGAGAGTGGTTGATTGATCGAAGCTGTGAAGTAAGATCAAGGGTACTCAAAGTGGGTTCTTTGAGTGTTTGTAAGGGATTGAGTGGTGTTCTCATACCTAAGTGGTTTCTTAGGTAGGAAGTCATTAGTAGAGTATAAGTTTAGGAGATTGTCAACGGGTTGTTGAGTCTGTAAATTATATCTACAAGTAGTGAATTCCATCCCTGGCTTGGTAGACCCCAGAGTAGGTTGGTTGTAACCGAACTGGGTCAACAATTCTTGGTGTTATTTTACTGTTATTGCTGTCCATTGTGCAGAGTGTGTTGTTGTGACATCACACCTTAACATCACACGTCTGATACCAGAATTTCAATTGGTATCAGAGCAGGCATCCTGTCTGTCTCTGGGTGAGATCTAGGGAAGTTACTTTCTGGTGTAAAGATGGACAAAGAAGTTGGAGGATTCGTCAATAGACCCCCTATTTTGGATGGATCCAATTATGATTATTGGAAGCCAAGGATGACCACCTTCTTAAAATCCTTGGACAGCAGGGCTTGGAAGGCTGTTATTAAAGAATGGAAAGCACCTGCCATGTGTGAGAAAGATGATGTCGGCAGAGATAAAGAAGGCACCTCTAAGCCTAAGCCTGAAGAAGAGTGGACCAAGGAGGAAGACGAGCTTGCTCTTGGAAATTCCAAAGCTCTAAATGCCATCTTCAATGGAGTGGATATGAATATCTTCAGGTTAATAAATACCTGTGAAGTTGCTAAGGAAGCATGGGATATCTTGCAGGCTACTCGTGAAGGAACATCTAGAGTCAAGATGTCAAGACTTCAGATTTTAACATCAAAATTTGAAAGCCTGAAGATGAAGGATGATGAGACTATTCATGACTTCCACATGAATGTTCTGGAGCTGGCTAATGCATCCAGTGCTCTTGGTGAGAAAATGTCAGATGAAAAGCTTGTTAGGAAGATCCTTAGATCCCTTCCTAAGAAGTATAAGATGAAGGTTACTGCCATTGAAGAATCACAAGACATCAGCAAGATGAGAGTTGATGAGCTCATTGGATCTCTTCAAACTTTTGAGCTTGGGTTGAATGAGGAAGAACCAGAAAAGAAGCTAAAAAGTATAGCCTTGGTGTCAAATGATGCAGAAGAAAAAGGAAAGAGTTCTGAATCGTAGGAGGATCTATCTCAGGCCATAGTGATGTTGGGAAGACAGTTCACCAAGGTATTCAAGAGAATGAATAATAACTCCAGGCCTAATGTCAAGAACATATCTTTTGACATCAGCAAGTCAAAAGAAAAGGGTGAAGAGAAAAATGCCCAAGATAAAGGAGTTCAGTGCTTTGAGTGTGAAGGATATGGACATGTCAAGAAAGAATGTCCCACCTTCTTGAAAAAGCAGAAGAAGGGCATGACAGTTTCCTGGTCTGACTCAGATAGTGAAAGTGAGTCAGCGAAGCATGTGAGAGCTTTAACAGGAGTTGTTGTTTCTGATGATGATTCTAGTGATGGAGAAGTAACCTATGAGGAGTTAGCTTCCACCTATCAAGAGCTATGTTTAAAAAGTGCTGAGATTTGTCAAGAAAACAAGTGCCACAAGCAACAGATTGCTCAACTAGAGAATGAAAAGACTGATCTGGAAAATGAAGTGGTGCTAGTTAGAGCTCACCTTGATCAAATGACCAAGTCTGTTAGGATGCTGAGCTGTGGTACAGACACACTTGACAAGATCCTTCAGTCAGAAAAAGCTGCTGGAGACAAAGCTGGGATAGGTTATGTGGCTGAGGATAAGGGAACTTCAGAAGAAAGCACTTCAGGTTCAAAGAAGGAAGTGTCACAACCTTTATCTCAACATCAGCCAAAGAAGCAGGATCCTGCCCCTAAGAAAGCTGATGTTCCACAACCTAAGAAGATTGAGAAGAAGAATGGTCCTTATCAGAAGAGAAAGCAGCCACAAGGAGCAAGTCAGTACATGCCCCCACAATACCACAAGAGCATGCAAGCTTCTCAGTTCAAACAACACATGTCTCATCAGGTGTCTCAACATCAGGACAACTGGTATAGTTATGGGTATGGATACAACAATGTTGTGCCTCGTCACTATGGAAGAAGAAAGCCTCACCATCATGGGAGACAATCCCGGAAACAGCATGGGAGAAGATACCAACATAATAGAAGGAGACCACATTATGGATGGCAGCCTAAGTAATCTCATCATGGCAGAAGATTCAGAGATGAAAGGGTGAGATGCTATTATTGTGGAAGGTTTGGACATATGCAGTACCCATGCTACAAGCTGCATGGATACCCTCAGCCTCAAAACAGATGGAGAGGGTACAGGCCCAAAGTTGTTAAACAATGGGTACCTAAGGAGAAGGTGAAGTGCTTATTGGCTCACATGGCTGATAGAGAGTTTAAAGAAGGAACATGGTATTTTGACAGTGGATGTTCCAAGCACATGTCTGGATGTAGATCCATGTTTGCTGAAGTCAGTCATTGTCCCTCTCATGAGGTTATATTTGGCAATGGAGAAATAGGTATTGTTGCAGGAGTTGGGAAAATGAAAGGTGATGGTAGACCTGAACTTAACAATGTGCTGTTTGTCAGTGGCTTAAGTGCAAATTTGATCAGCATAAGCCAGTTGTGTGATGAAGGTTACAAGGTAAACTACACTGAGCATGAGTGTGTGGTTTCTGATGAGCATAATCTGGTTGTTATGAAGGGTGTCAGAACCAAAGACAATTGCTATCAGTGGATTTCTCTTGAAGGAAATTCAACTAATGATGTTCAAGTTGATGTTACAACATCAGACTATGACATCAAGATGTTGAAAGGTCACTCAGAGCTAGTGAGTCCTGATGTGAATTACTTAAAATGAAAGTCTTTATGGAGAGAGAAAATTAGTAATTGGTCTTTAACGAGTACACAAAATCTGGCGCCTTACCTCAGACCCTCATTTCCTATTATAGCAAAATCACAGTTCATCAAAACTCATATCTCTCCTCTGTTCGTCTCCTTCAACAAGAAGAATCATCTCACTCTATACTCCCTAAAAGGAACCATGTCAAAGCAGACAACTTCTCCTTCTAAAAGTTCATCACGGAATAACGCTAGGGTTTCTACAGATGAGTACTCTGAAGACGAAGCTCTGAATATACAACCCATTTCCGTAATGTTACCAGAATCAGGTAAACCTAGACCTTCTAAACTTGCTTCAAAAAGGGCCGCAACTACTTTCAAAAATACTGAAACAAAGAAGCTGGTTACCAGTATCCTATTTAGTGATAAATCAACACCTAGGTCATCCACGTCTCAAACTGTGGTAGAAAAGTTTGATGTTGACAAGAGTATGGGTAATCTGGCAACCAAAATACTGGACAAAGGAATACCTGTGAAAGGAATTTCTGTACCGTTGAATCAGATGCCAGCAGAAAAGGTAGACATGCAAGGAGAAGAATCTGATCTTCATAGACTTGCCGTGTCTGTCATTGAGGATTCTGAAAGAGAAGGAGAAGAAGAAGATGTGCATGAGGGAATTAATGATAGAACTACTACTGAAGAAGAAAAGAGTGAGGACATGATCAATGTGGATGACTTGTCTGACAATGAAGTCATTGGAAAGGCTGTCCCAAGTATTTCCAAGAGACTACAGGCAAGGAAAGGAAATACCAATGAATCCTCTCCTAAGAAGCCTACTGAAGGAAAGAAGAAAACTGTTGTTGGTCCCACAAAACCTTGGAGCAAGGTTGTTACACCTTCCAAAAAGAGAAAGGTTAGAGAAGAATCTGAGTCTGAGGATGAAGTTGAGGAAGATGTCCATGACATCACACCAGTCAGAAAGACCATTCTAAAGAGAATTTCTGATAAGGTCCCTGAAGTGCCAGTGGACAACATATCCTTCCATTATGCGAGCAGTGCATCCTTGTGGAAGTTTGTGTGCCAAAGGAGGTTAGCTCTGGAAAGGGAGCTTGGAAAAGATGTCTTGGAGATGAAAGAAATTATGGACCTCATTCATGGAGCTGGACTTCTAAAGACTGTGACCAGATTCTCCAAGTGCTATAGTGGACTTGTTAAGGAATTTGTTATCAACATTCCCATAGACATTTCTGACAATAGAAGTGTGAACTACATGAAGGTGTTTGTTAGGGGACAGTGTATTGACTTCTCTCCTAGTACTGTCAATCAATATCTGGGAAGAGATGGGCAAGAGGAGTGTGAGCTGGAGGTGACTGATAATGAAGTGTGTAGAGAGATCACTGCTGCTCAAGTTAAGGTGTGGCCACTGAAAAATAAGTTAACAGCTAGCAAACTCAGTATCAAGTATGCTATATTGCACAGAATTGGTGCGGCTAACTGGGTACCTACTAATCACAAAACCACCATAACTGTGGGATTAGGAAGGTTCATCTATGCTGTAGGGAAAAAGGTCAAGTTCAACTATGGAAGCTATATATTTGACCAAGTAGTGAAGCATGGTGCCACCAATGCTATCAAAATGCCTATATCATTCCCTTCCCTTATCTGTGGAATGATCTTAGATCAACATCCTGGAATATTAACCAGTTCAGAGGTAGCATGTAAGAGGGAGTCAGCTTTATCTTTGCATCCCAAACTATTTACTGGAAGTCATGTTCCAGACATTGTTACAACATCAAGTTCTGGGATTAAGAAGGTCAGTACAAAATCTGAGCTGATTGAAGGATTAAAGGCAACCTGCAAGGATCTTGATATGGTTATCAAGACCAGCACTGACAGGAAAATGAAGATTGAGCTGATGATTAAGGACTTGGAACAGGGGGAAGACAAAGGGAATGGTGACACTGAGGATTCCAGGTCAGATGAGGGTGATGAAGATGCTGATGGTACCAGCTCGGATGAAGACTAACCTCCATCTGCTGTTGTTAGATAGTAGTTTTGTTTCTTAAGTTTTTTTGCTGTGTTGGTTATGTAATTTGTATATTGTGCTGTTATATGCACTAGTTTTGTTTTTAGTTTCCTTCTATGATTTGTTTTGCCTGGTTGCTAACTGTGAGGCTAACAATGAGACCTAGGGTGTACTGACTATAGTTAATAGGGCTTCTATCTGAAGTTTGCCTAATTGTGGCTAAAAAGGGGGAGAAAATAGATAAGAGAGTCAAGAGTATCAAAGAGTGTTACTGCCAAATGCTGCTAATGTGATGTAGTTATTAAGGGGGAGCTTAGACTTGAGCTAGTGAAGATATCATAGCACTTGAAGAGCGCAGCCAAGCAGACATCAAGGAGGTGAAGTGTTGCACATTGTGAGCTACTGAACAGCTGTGATGCTGGTTCATATTTTTGAGAGGGAGCACCAATTGGCTGTTGTCAATAATGAAGATGGTGCTGCAGCAGATCAAGTGATGAAGACTAAGAGTATTGACAAACTACTGCTGATGGAGTTTCAAATTATTGAACGTTTTCCGCTGCTGAAGTCTCTGAAGATGCAGAGTGCAGAGATTGTTTTAGCCAAAATTAGCCAAAGGGGGAGATTGTTAGTTCTTGGATTGGCTGGAATTTTGGTAAAACAAAGTATGTTCAATGTTGATGTCAAGGTGCTGATGTTGCAACATTGAAGTCTTAACACTGGGCTGTGTTGAGTAATTAATAGCTGAAGTTGGATGTCTGATGTCACATAGGTAATGTTGTAACATCAGATCTGCAGAATTAACAACAGCAGGCTGTGATGTTGTTAGGGTTGCATATTAGCTGGAATTGTGGAGAGCAAGCTGTCTCATTGGATGCGAATATCTTGGGATAGATATTTGCTGCTGTATAGGAGATCTGTTGCAGATTTGTAGGAGATTTAAAAGGTTGAAGATTTAAAAATATTTTAGGAGAAAATCTGTTTTAAATATTCAGTTTTAAATAACAAATCTGGGAGATATTGTAGCAAGTCCAAGACCAATTCAAGGAGCTATATAAAGCGCACAAGACCAAAGGAAAAAGTGGACAGAAAACATTCAGAAGATCAGAAGCTGGAGGCTTAGTGTCTAGAGTTTGTTTAGAGTGCTTGTATTTACACTATTCTAGGGTTTGAATAGGTGTTGAGTTTCTGTCCTCTCTAGAAGCTGTGAAACAATAGAGAGTGGTTGATTGATCGAAGCTGTGAAGTAAGATCAAGGGTACTCAAAGTGGGTTCTTTGAGTGTTTGTAAGGAATTGAGTGGTGTTCTCATACCTAAGTGGTTTCTTAGGTAGGAAGTCATTGGTAGAGTATAAGTTTAGGAGATTGTCAACGGGTTGTTGAGTCTGTAAATTATATCTACAAGTAGTGAATTCCATCCCTGGCTTGGTAGCCCCTAGAGTAGGTTGGTTGTAACCGAACTGGGTCAACAATTCTTGGTGTTATTTTACTGTTATTGTTGTCCATTGTGCAGAGTGTTTTGTTGTGACATCACACCTTAACATCACACGTCTGATACCAGAATTTCAACACAATCAAACATAGGAACATACACATATATCACACATAAAGCATGTATTGTGACGTAACAAGTCAAGTATAAATAATGCACGCAAGGCATATCATCATCATAATAAATAGGACTTTCAGAGACAAGCTCCTCACCAAAATAGGACTTTCAAAACAAAGGTCCCTCACCAATTATGAAACCATTTACATGGAGCTCATCACAACGCTAGGTGTTTATCTTCACTTGTCCACATATTATTCCACATTCATTTCAATTCAACACTATTCAATTAATCAAGATATTATTTCACATTCATTTCAATTCAAAACTATTCAATTATCACGTAGAGCATTGGAATAGCTTTCCAATGCTTCCGACCACGTCTCAATCTGAGTCACGATTCACAAGATATGGAGAAAACTAGAAACAGAAAAACTACACCCTGTCATGGTCTCACAGCGACCGCAAAGCAAGGGACAAGCAGAACCAAAAATGCGTCATGGTCGCTTAGCGACCAACCAGTGAGAAGATCGTACAGTGACCATAGCAGAACAACTGGTCGCTTTGGGCTCGCTTAAGCTCGCACGACAACCCATACGAAAACCAGAATCCCAGTAGTGCGAAAGGAAGGTCTTCCATGGCCAAAAACCCCAATTTCTCAACACCCAACAATCCAAAACACATCCAAACACTCATTTATGCATGTTATAACATTATTAAGCATGATTTTCATCAATTACAACATGAAAACAACATCTAATTCAATTTCACACAAAACCTAACCCACCCATATTCTCATATTTTCCCCTCAAAAGCTATATTATCTAATGGAACTCACCTTGATGAAGAAAATGGAATAAGTTGATGGTGATGAATCCTTACCTTCTTCCTCCATGAGTTTCTTCTCTTCTTCCCCATTTCTCTTCTCTTTTCCTCTTTCTTCTTTTCTTCTTACCAACTTTCTTCTTCTTTCTATTTCTTTTCCATATATATATATATATATATATATATTATAAAATGGTATAAAATATCTCCATTTGGTATTTTGTCATCTAACATCAATTTGACCGAATATTAGAACTATCAAAATATCCCTTTGTACTTATTTATATTGGTCTGTCTCTTTTATCAATAATTGATCTCTTCAGAGTTCACTAGTTGCTCTACTGGTCCCAACTGATAACATTTAGAGCACTTAGAAGTTTCAATTATTCCAATTACCAAAAGATAGAGTACATAAGAACTCATTTGATTTCAACTGGCACCCAATTGATCATTTAAGAAAATATGAGATATTACATCATTATTATTATTATTATTATTATTATTATTATTATTATTATTATTATTATTATTATTATTGATCATTCTTTAATAATTAAATAATATGCTATAGTTTGTGTCCATATAATTCTATTAAATCTATCAATAGAATTAAAACTAATATTTTTTACCATTATTGATATTCTAATATTAAAATTAATATTTTTAATAATTATTATTGTCATCCAAGTGAGAGGTTGTTAGATTAATTATTCAATTAATTAAATTTGGATTGACATAATTAATTATTGATAAATTATATTATGATCTGTTGTTACTAAACTCTAATTATAGATAAATTATTTGATTGAGCTTACATATCTTTAGATTTGTTGGTATTTTGACATTATTGATATTTTAATATTAAAAGTAATATTTTTAATAATTAATTACTGTGATCCAAGTAGAAGATTGTTAAATTAATTATTTAATTAATTAAATATGGATTGACATCATTAATTATTAATAAATTATATTATCACTAAATATAAATGAATTATTTGATTGAATTTTGTGTCTGAATGGACAGTGATGGATTGAACCATTCAGTTATCCCCAATGAAAGGTCATTGTCCTCAGTCGTTTAGTTATTTAAGCTTATCTCATTAGAAGATTAAAATACTCTGAAAAAACCTAGGCATTAGTGAGGGTTGTAATCCTCTCATACTCACTCTTCCCACAACGGTCTCCAATCCTACAAAGTGCTTTGTTGTCGATATTAATTTTTCTCTTAAATAATAATATGCTATAATTTATATTTATTGATTACTGGTTTAATTTAGTTTAATTCTATCCGAAAAAGTTTCCATGATATTTGAGAAAAAACACTCGAAACAAATTTGAATTGTATGAAAATTTGTGTGAAAGAGATTATTTGAAAATATAATATATTCTAATTTTAATACATCTTAAAATACCTCTTAAATTAGTAGCATTGTTTGGAGAAAGTTCGTGATTTATTGTAATGGTTTGGAATAACATTTCTTTATGAATTTTCAAAAATTCCCAGGGAGCAATCGATTGCTTGAATGGTGCAATCGATTGGCATCATTGCAAAGTTTAAATTTTTCCAACAGAACCATCATGCAAATGATTGCACAAATGAAGCAATCAATTGGTACTAACGTAAGAAAATTTTGGCGGTTCTGGAATGTGATTATGACGGTTTCACATGCCACAATTTAAAAAAAAAATCATATAATTTCTTTTTAAAATACTTGTCATGAAATGTTTTGATGCAAGAATGTTTGGAAAATTTTAGAGGGGATTTGATGAGAGAGTTTTGAGAATCTAAAGTTTATACATAGATGAATTGATATTGTATACCTTATCTCGTGATCTAATCCTTTTAATTTTCATAACACTCATACGATTATGCAATTCTTTTTCTTGATTCAAAATTTTTTCTTATTTGATATTTCTTCTTTGATAAGCTTTTGCCTTCATCAAAACTAAACTAATATAGATTATGAACATTTTTTTCACACAAGAGCACATTGGAGATCAAGAATCACTTTATGTTCAAGTAGGTCTAGGTTTGATGGAGTGTGGTTTAATCATCTTTCTGAAATTGTTAAGTATTTCTTAGAAGCCCTTTTTTTGAAAGAAATTAAAGATGTTGTGTGGAGTAGTGATGGTGACAAGATCCCAATGTCGGATAATTATAACATTGGTTTTATCAAGAAGTATTGGGAGTTTATTCATGAAGATGTTGTCATGTTTGTGCATGATTTTCATGATCAGGCTCGGTCGCCAAAAGCTATGATTTCTTATTTTATAGCCTTGACATCCTAATTCTGTTAATCCTAAAAATATTCGAAGAGTTTAGGTCAATTTGCTTGCTTGTTTGTATAAGATTGTCTCATGAGTAATGCATGTGAAGCTGGAGATTTCATGGTTTCCATGTGAATGATTCAATTAAATTTGAATTTTTATAGTTTTTAGATGGCACAATCCTTTTGTGTGATGGTTCTTGGTCTAACTTGTGGTGCATCAAGTCAATCATTTGAGGCTTTAAATATCTTCTAGTTTATGTATTAACTTGCATAATGATGAGTGCTAAATTATTGTGAATTTGAGTGTGAATTGAAGGTAGAGAAAAACACAGAAAAGGGGGTTTGAATTGGGGTTTTTCAAAACTTTTCGACAAAAAGGCTTAACACAAACAACAAGATATACAAACTAAAAAAGAGAGTGACACATTTGTTTTATACAAGTTCGCCTATAACAAGGCTGCGTCTTGTCCACCCGACCAATGTGATTTCGCCTTCAATAAGGTTGGAAAAAGTTTTGGATCCAATGTGATTCTATGCCTGCTTTTCTTTCCTTTTGAAAGCCTCTAGCAATTCCTTAGAGGTTAAGAAACTGGTGGAATGACTGTTTTCTTTGAACAAGAAGTATGAGCGTCCTCATTATTCATGTCTTTTAGGAAGGGAATCAATGCGTCGACAATCTTATTAACGCTGACGTTTCTTTGCACAATATTAATTGGCGGAATGAAATGTTTTCTATAGGGATAGAATTTGGCTTTTTAATTACCGTTTTCATTAGTTGAGGGTTTTGCCATAGTTCTCAATTCCTTTGTTTCTTTTGGCTCCTTTTATTTATACATCTCATTGATTAAAAAAAGAATAGTTCATGTTGAATTATGAGTTTTTATTTTCCTTACATAAAAATAAAGCAAATTTGAAAACGATAAATAAAACAAAATATTTAAAGATCTCATATAGCGATACTGTGTAGAACAACAGTCTCAATCGTGAGTCCTGGTCCAAAGCCGAACAACACACCCCATTCGAGTCCTTCTCCCGTTGTCTTCAAACCATCTCGAGTTGATTTCTTTCTCATTTCATCCAAGATAAACAGTACACAAGCACTTGACATATTTCCATACTCACTTAGCACAGACTACTAGCACACGAGCATCTTTGTTGTTTTCAGCCAAATCTTTAGCCAAACGAAGTACCGTGCCTCCAGCGAAGCAACCTTGTTGGTACATCATGAATCTTTTGACATATGGGCGAAGACCTAAGAGTTTCGTCAGTTGGTAATCGGCTCCGGGCATGTCTACACCACTTGTGGTGCAAAAGATCAAGTGAGTAATCTTGGATTTTGGTTGACCCCATTCTTTTATAGCCTTTACAGCAGCCTCCTTCCCTAGTCTAGGTACTTCTACCACCACCATATCTTGTCTAGCATCCAATGAAGGTGCCATGTATTCACAAAGACTTGGATTTTCTTTCAAAATTTTTTCGGTAAGATACATGTATCTCCTCTTAATCATAGATTTATCACCTGAAGTAGTTATAAATAGATGACATTAGTACAACAACTTTTAGCATTGATACCAAAACAATATAATATTTCTACGAATAAAACTTACACATGCGTTGGAATTTCTCTTTGAGTACAGTTTTGTGCTCACTGTTAGTGATCTTAAAGTAAAAATCAGGATAAGTGCTTTGTTCAACACAGTTAGCTGGGTTTGCAGTGCCAATGGCCAAGATAGTTGCAGGACCTTCTGCCCTCTGAGCCTTGCGGATTTCAGACACACTAACCATCTTGATATCTTTGGTATGAAATAAAATTAAAGGAATGAAACTTGAGCTTGACTGGTTTATAGAACTTGTTGTTGGAAAGGAAAGGGTTGGAAGAGTGTTGTGGTGGAAAGATGGTTGCAGTGGGAGGATTTTATATGAAAGGAAGAGTGGATATTAGAGGGTAGGAGGATGAACATTATTTCACGTGCTTCACAAAAACACATGTATTGTATTATTCTATGGATGGCAGGCTAGTGTATTCGTCGACGACTTGACTTCGTAGGAGTTTGGTCGTAAATATCAGCACGACTTACACACCCTCTTTAGTGTTAACTTTTGATTTAAGTATTTTACTATTAACAAATGGATAGTATTTTATTGCAAAATTCCTCTCCTATTTTTTCTCTCATGCCCTCTCTCATGTGCAATTTTGAACCATTGAGTTAATCCAACAATTAAAAATATGAAAGAGAAAACAATACATTTAAAGATGAGAGAAATGTATATCTATTTATATTTTCATTTATTTTTATCATTTTTATAGTATTTCTTTGTATTATCATTTTTATGTTTTATTATTATGTCAATCATTTGATTAAAATTGAAAATAACAACAATTTGATTAAAGAAAAATTATTATACACATCACAAGGCAGACCCAACACATCTTGAGTTTTAAAAAAAATTAAAATTAAATATTTTTAACATAATAATAACATTTTAGTAATATATATATATATATATATATATATATATATATATATATATATATATATTTTAAATTGTAATGAGTTTTTGGGATGGAAAAAAATTATTTAAATTTTTAGAATTGATTTCCCGTTAAAATTGATTTTTCATTGATAATAAAACCATTCTGTTTATGTATTCTTCTCAATATATTTTCAAAAATTATTTAAAAAAGTATTGTTAAAATTTCGAAAAATAAAAATAATAAATATAAAGTTTCTTGTTTTATATTAATTCTTGAGTTTTTTTATATCTATAAGAGTTATTTTTAAATTAACTAATACAAAATTTAAACAAATATTTTTATTTAATTATTATAAAAATAATTTAAAAATAATTGATTTTTTTTCTATAGAAAAAATCAGGTTCTATTAAATAAATAAAAAAGTTGAGGCTCTAGATGGTGGTCGTTGAATATATCACCATGTTTAATAATAACGGTTGATGAGTTTTTATGGTGACAACGACATGATATTCGATGGATTGAATTTGTCAAAAAAAAAATACAATTTCTAATAAATCATTTGACTATGGTGGTCGTTCATGACGACAAGAGCATAACATTAATATTAGACTCTATCTTTTTTTTATAATCTTGAAGATATATTTTACTTCTTATGAAGTTTTTAATTTTTTATTTACGTTAGAGTATTATTTTAATCTTATTTAATTAATTTTAAAATGCATTTTAAATTAATTTTAAAATGTTTTTATTTAATATGATTTAACTGCTATAGCAATATTATAAACAAAAAATATCATACAAATTAAAGAAAAAGACAATTTTCGATGTAATCTTTAAATGTTCTCATTTTTATTTTTTAAAAGTTGGTTTAAAAAAGAGAAAATAGAAATATATATTTCTCTCTTCTTTAAATGTTATGTTTTCTCTTTCATATGTTTTAATTGTTAGATTGATCTAATGATTCAAAATAACACATGAGAGAGGCCATGAGAGAAAAAATTGGAGAGGATCCAATTCCCAAAATTACATATGTAGCCGTTTAATTTGAATCATGATTTTGAATTGGTCTTTTGAAGATTTTTTTAAGAGATTAATTACTAGGTGAGTGTAAAAAATTTTACACCTTACTCATTCATTTGTTTTATTTTATAAATTGTTAAAATAAAAGTTAAATTCTTTCTAATATCTAATAACTATGATTAACTAATGGTGTAAAATGTAAAATCTGTATTTTAATTAAATTCTCTTTTTAATTCTTAATTTAGCATTTAATAAAAAAAAAGTATTTAGTTCTTGAAAAAGCCGAAAATTAATAATACTTTAATAGTTTAATAAAAAGAAAAATTAAAATAAAAGACGAAAAACAAAACTCAGAAAAAATTAAGGTCTAATTGAAAAATAACTTGTTGATAAATTTCGGTCAGAACTTGCTGATAAATTATGAATTTTTAAGTTTGTCAGTTAATATTTTCTTTTCACGATTAAAGTGACTCCGTTGATAGGTACCTTTTGTCTCTTGGAGAACGTGGAAGAAGGTTTTATTGAGGAGCTCCTGGGTAATGGTGAAGTTTGGTGGAAACAGTGGTTTTTCAAAATTAAGCCATGGGAGAAGGCGATGGTGGACGTCGAAAGAGCTATTTGGGTGAGGGTTTACGAGGTGCCCTGTCATGCGTGGAACACAGAGTTTTTCATCGAGGTGGGTAATTCGATCAGAGCTTTTGTTTGTGCGGATGAGAGCACAACGAAAGGCTTGAACATGGATGTTGGGAGAATATTGATTAAGTTGTCGAATTCTGAGTGTCTTAAGGAACTAGTTTATATGGAGGTTGACGGAGCCGTGTTTCCTCTAATTCTAAAGGAAGACACTTACGGTCCGGTAAGGATTAACTGCGAGTCTTCGTATGGTATGAAGGGCCATATTAGTTTATCGAATTCGGATGAAACGAGATACTCTTCGGCTGATAGAACAGGAGGAGAAGAAGAGAAGGACTCTATAGAAGATTTTGAATCCGATAACGAGGTTCCTCGTGATATTCTGGAACCGTTTGATAGGATCTTAAGCGGACACAGCTGTGCTGGGTTCCCTATCTCCGGTTCTGTTCCTGGTTCCGTGACCCTTCCCGTTGAGGGTAGTTTCGATGAGGCGGTGGAAGGTCTGAAAGATCGTGTGGTTGGGGCTGCTGCTAGTAAATCTAGTGTGTCTGGTGACACTGTTAATTCTGCAGGTGTGGAGATTAATTGTCCAAATATTGTTTCAAGTTCTGCTGATACGTTTGTAGACTGTAGTGTGGGATTGGATGTTCCAAATCTTGAGGCAGAGGAGAATATTTTGTGTAATAGAAGGAGGAGACACAAAGTGGTTAAGTACAAAATATGTATTGAAGAGGGAGGGTTACGCAAAAAGAATTTGGGAAGAAGGAAGGGTAGGATTCCGAAGCTGGGTCGGAAGCGCGCGGGCACTATTCAATGTTCGGATCAGGTTATGCTGGTTCCAAGTGGTGGAGTTCCTTTTCTTGATTCTAATGAAGGGAGTAGAGAGGCAACTACGGTGATTTACGGGGACCAATCGGAAGAATCCATTATTCACAAGAATAACTTAAAGTTGTGGGAGAACCTGGAAAACATGTCGAGTGATAAATTGTGGAAGGTGATGGAAAGTCTTGGGGTTACTTCTAAGGATGTGATGGAAGGACATAAGGAGAGAACTATGGAGATGGAAAAGGGGGATAAGAGGAGAATGTTAACTACGATGGTGAACAACAATGGTGCTAAATGATTATCGGATCATTGAATATTATAGGAGGTGGTTCTCTCTTGAAGAGAAGAAGAATCGGTCATATTATTAAAAAAAGGTAATGCGGAGGTGTTTCTCTTACAGGAGTCTAAATTGGCTACAATGAAGGAGGGAGTGGCTCAGAGCTTCTGGAATGGCGAGAAGATTGGCTTCTCTTTTCTTGATTCTAGGGGCGCCTCGGGTGGTCTCGTTATTTTGTGGAAGGAAGGTGAATTAGAAGTTATTTTTAGTTTCAAAGGGGAGGGTTTTTGGGCTATAAAGTGGTTTGGAGAACTTTCACTTATTATATAGTGAACATTTACTCTCCGTGCGAGTTTGTCAAGAAGAGAGTTTTATGGAATTCCTTATTAGACCTTAAGTCCAGATTTTCAGATGGGGATTGGATTTTGAGTGGTGACTTTAATGTGGTGAAGAACATTAATAAAAGAAAGGGCAATACTAGCTTGAATAGAAGTTCTGAGATGAAGGAGTTTGGTAGGTTTATTGATAATAGTTCGTTGGTGGGCGTTCCCTGTAAAGGAAAGAGATTCAGTTGGTATAGCGGAGATGGTAAGGCCATGAGTAGAATTGATCGGTTTTTAGTGTCATATTCGATTGTAAATAGATGGGGGATAGTGGGTCAACTGATTGGTGAGAGGGACATATTGGGTCATTGTCCGATTTGGTTGGTAGGGGATGTTGAGGATTGAGGGATGAAACCGTTTAAGTTTAACAACGAATGGTTTGAAAATAAGGATTTTGTCCCTTTTGAGGAAAATGAATGGAAGAATCTGGAGGTTAGTGGCAGGAGCGATTTCGTGTTGAAGGAGAAATTGTGCTTGATTAAAGGTCACTTAAAGTGGTGGAACTCTAATATCTTCGGGAGGTATGACTTGGAAGTGGAAGAGTGGGCTAGGGAGATTAATGAGGCGGATGATCTTTTAAGTAACGTGGTTGAGGATGAGGTGGAGGGGGTTATAGGGAAGAGGAGAGAAGTGTCAGGGAGGTTTTGGTTAAATTTAAAGATTAAGGAGAATATGTTGATCCAAAAGGCGCGGTTGAATTGGATCAATGATGGGGACAACAATAGTAGCTTTTTTCACAAAGTCATGAAGGAGAGGAGGAGGCGGAATCACATTGGCATGATTAATACCGTCAACAGAATTGTGGAATTGGTAGGTTCGATTAAGAAGGAGGTGTTTGATCATTTCTATAATAAATTTAAGGAAGATGATGTCGAGAGGCCTTTGTAAGAATGTATTTCTTTTCATTCTTTTTCGCAATCGGTAAGAGATTCTCTTGAAGCACCCTTTTCCGAGAGGGAGATTAAGGAGGCGGTTTGGAGTTGTGGGGGAACGAAGAGCCCAGGTCCGGATGGTTTTTTGCTTTTGTTTATTCGGAATTGTTGCTCTTTCTTGAAACATTATGTTTTGAACTTCTTTAGAGCGTTCCACTCGGGGATGGTATTATCTAAATCGATTACATCGCCTTTCTTGAGTTTGGTGTCGAAAGTTCCCAATCCTCATGGTCTTGATGATTATAGGCCAATTTGCTTTGTGGGTTGCATCTACAAGGTTTTATCGAAACTTTTGGCTGGTAGATTGAAATTGGTTTTAGATTCTTTGAGGCCTTTTGTAACACCCCCTTCTATACCCCCAAATAATCACATATTAATCATTTAGGCATATTTAAAAATTTCATCAGAGTATAATTACAAAGCATGGCATAAAAGAAGCATGTCACATTATACTTGAAATTAAAACAATCAACACCGGCTCAACAGAGATATGCAACAGTGGGGTAACTTGCACATAGGAACTTCGTCCATACACCCACATCTCAATATTTAGAATAAAAGCGGAAACATCTAAATACTGAATAACATCATATATATATATATATATATATATATATATATATATATATATATCAAATACTATCCGTCAACACGGAATCACGTTTACATAAACAATTCAAGTCAAGATACATATACAAAATGTATCACAAAATAATCATGTAATCCTAGCTACCCGGTGCTACATATCAGAGTCGACCGACCAAAAGAAATGAAGTCCAAAGCTTCACAAAATACCTTCAGCAACCTACTCTGCAATGCCTCATAGAGCATTATAAAACAGCAGAAGGGTAAGAAACATTATCATAATATCGATGCATATAATTATATATTTCAACATAAAAATACACATAACACATTTATTACCACATACACTATTACTCACCAATTCCATTATATAACATATATCACAACCCAAGCATATCATTCATGCACATAATCCCCTATTCTCATACAATGCATACGTTTATACACAAAACATATCATTTACAATTCACTACATCCAACACAATTGCACAACGATTTCCAAAGGCTTATTATAAGCTCAATCATAAAATCAACCATTTATCAATGCATATCAAACATGCACAATACATTTATCATAAATGTACATCACCATTTTCCACACAAATAATCAATCATGACTTTCCACATATAACAATGCAATCATGATTCATGTAAATGCAAGAGACCGACACAACGACTCTATGCAATTACATATGCGGTACCGACTCATCACTAGTTCACTCAGGAACTCTGCTGGAACCATCGCTTGTTACATCACTGTAACTCCCCGTCGGGCATACGATGTTACCCCATTGCTCACACCCCACATGGGCACACAATGTTTATGGATCGCTCACACCCCACACGGGCACACGATCCGATCGCTCACACCCCACACGGGCACATGATCTGATCGTTCACACCCCACATGGGCACACGATCGTCTATAATCATCGCTCACACCCCACATGGGCACACAATCGTCTATAATCATCGCTCACACCCCACATGGGCACACGATCGTCTATAATCATCGCTCACACCCCACATGGGTACACGATCGTCTATAATCATCGCTCACACCCCACATGGGCACACGATCGTCTATAATCATCGCTCACACCCCACATGGGCACACGATTGTCTATAATCATCGCTCACACCCCACATGGGCACACGTCGTTACAACGGATTCTCATTAGAATCACTCAACACAAGAATGTACATCATTATGCTTCACATACAAAATGACTCAAGACATTCTTATAATGCATACATATGTATACGAACATTGTCATGCATTCATCTCTTACAATCACATACAATTCATCAATATGAATTATTTCACCATCTTTATTCATGCATTAGAAATCAATCCAACAATGCATTTTCTTGCCATACGACCACCAATTAACATACATTAAACTTCACGTAAGCAATTCATTTTCACACATACATGTAATCATAAACATGCATATAAAACCAATTACAACATATCACATTCATTTGCCTTTCGGCCACACTTTATCATCACAACATGTCATCACATGCATTATCATTACACAACATCATACAAGGCATACACATTAATATCAATGCCACATTGTATGTTACACAACCAATATACACATTTAAAACGACAAAGTCGGTAAATGACACTATTCCCGAATTCTCGGCTTTATTTAATCGGCCAACAGCCTCAAACTCCTCATCATGAGAAAGTACAATTCAAAAGATAACCGACACTTCGAACGGCATCAAAAACGGATTCACGGTTTGAAAGTTATGAAAGAAACAAGTTTTGAAAATTTTTCAGCATTCGCTACCATTCGCCAGGCGAATGCTAGCGAATGATGGCAGAAGAAAAAGGAACCTAAGTTCGCCAGGCGAGCCCCAGCGAACCTTCGCTGTCTTGCTCGCTGGCCTTCGCCAGGCAAGTGCCCGTGCCCAGAAATGTTCATCCGTTCGCCAGGCGAGTGCTGGCGAGCCCTCGCTGGCCCATTCGCCAGGCTTCGCCAGGCGAACCTGCGATACCAGAAATTCCCAGAACGCTGTTCTGAGTTTTGTCCCAACACAAAACCCCATCAAAATCAGTCCTTCTCCAATAGACATCATCCAAACCATTACCCAACATGTAAACATCATTAGAAGCACATTTATAAACACAAAATCACATTTGGATCATCATCAACAACATTTCACCAATTTAGGGTTTTCCAAAAACTCATAAAAATCTTTCAATCCACAAACATACACATACATAACTACACACATAGACAAGATAACAATGTTTCTAACCCTTACCCGGATTCCAAATGATCTAGCTCTTGTTCTTGATGATTTCCACTCTTTTTCCTCTTTTCTTCTCTTTTTCCCTCTTCCTCTTTCTTTCTCTTCTTTTTCTTTCTATTTCCCCTTTTTCTCTTTCTCTCCTATTTCCTTCCTCTTATTCCTATTTCTTTTCTTTTATTTTCTTTTTCTCTCATTTCTATTTTTACCACATAATTCTATTTCTCTCCCAATTCTCTTATTTTCTATTTCTACACAATATTTCCTCTAATTCAATTTCTACACTTAATTCATTTTCTAATAAATTTCCTCTACAAATTACTTCCTTAATTTTCTCTAACTCATTAATAGTTATAAAATGACCAAAATGCCCTTAAGCCCAAAATTCCCGAACACGCTCTCAAACGAGATAATACATCATAACATAGCATAAAAGCATATTATCACACCAAAGTCATAAATAAAATAATTTAACATTCAATTAAATAAAGGACTCAACAAAAATTGGAATAATCGAAATCGGGGCGTTACAACTCTCCCCCACTTAGGAATTTTCATCCTCGAAAATATACTGATACGAATAACACCGGACACAACTCTCGCATCTGACCAACAAAACAATAGGCCAATGAAAGGCACACCATTAATAACACGACTGACAAACCACCTTGCTAACAGCAACAACCATGACAACACGACCACGATGACAATAACGACAAGATGCAAAGCCCATACAATGCACTTGACGGCCGACTCGCAACTCAAAGAATACACAAACACGACTTACAGGTTCACTCTTGAACCGAAACACAACAAGATCGTTACCATCACCGTAGGTAACACAACACTAATTCCTCACACAGGAATTAACTACTCGCACTCGAACCAATACAATGGAGACGAGGCAACAACACAAACAAGGACAGGAAGTTCCATGACACAACATCGTTCACGAACTCCTACATAACCACAAGACCAACCTCCTTGTTCACATATCTATGCTACGATTCACCAATAAAACATATCACCAACACATCCATCTACATTGTAGTCCACGAAATAAATTTAAACCTTTCACTTAACACTTCCATTCCGGAACGTCCAATAATTTCATCTTTCCAACATGTCTCCAATGTCCAACTTATGAACTCTTACAAGTCTCACACATTCATACAAAATGGATCACATCACGCTTCCACTACGCACTCTGATTGCTCAAAACTATTGAGTCCATCAATCTCGCTTCCAAAGTCTAACCTTCTCTCTCTAGGTACAAGTCTCTGAACTGCTCAACGATTCTAGCTCTCTTGCCATCAAAACCGACATACATAAAAAATTTCGACTTACACACTAGGCCTAATAACTGCCTCTCCCAAAACCAAACCAAATTCATAACTCGCCATGAATCTTAATCGTCTTTGTTGTCTCATACTCTATTCCTTCGGACCAAACAAGTACTCAATACTCTCGAAATCACTAAACACTTCGAATTTCAAAATTATAAAGATAATACTTCCAATATTCCAACACAACACAACCGTAACCAATTCCAACTCCACAATAGTACTAATCCTTTCATGAATTCTCAAATGCTGAAAACCAAAGTCACGACCCAAACAAATCACTACTTCCATCAAATGATCCAAACCATCCTAGTTATCTTATTCTCAATCGTCACCTTATTCATTTCTCAACAATTCATATACAATTTCTTCCCTTGACATCCCAAGTCTCATAAATTCCCTCATACATCGCATGCTCATTATCTCGTGCAATCATCTTTTCCTTTTGTTACCAACAACTCTGAAAACAACCAATAATAATACTCAATCATACTCTCTTAATGGCTTCCCAACATACTAAAACTTCGAATCTGTCTTGTCTTCAAATATGAAAATCTTCATCAACTCATCAAAATCAATCCATAATCCTTCATTAATTCCGAACAATGTATTCCATTTCACTATTAAAGCCGGAAAGATACGTCTATCCCATCCAACACCATTCCCGTCTGCTATCAACAATAGATTAAGGGTGATCAGTTCCTCAATTTGTCAATAGACCGCCGACAACTATGATGGGGCATAAACCATCTTCACTAAACTATAATAGCCTTTCTTGTATCCCGTGCACAAAACTACCTAAGGCACAAATCCTTAGTCGACATAAATTTTACCTCTGTATCCTTCCTAAAACCGGAAACTACTCTGTCCAAATAACACTTACGATCTCACAATCCACAACACACCGAGTTAACGCTCCACACCCGAGGAAACACGGAGAAGTACCAGCTTCTCAACCACTTATCTCATCCTAACACATGCTGACCACCGAACAGGAAAACCAGAAAGTACTGACGGTGTTTCACACACCCATCAGGTACTAAGGAACAAACAACAAATTCAAACGCTTCGCTCACTCATGTGAAATAAACGAATGAGTCACTCTGATAATAACAATAGCAACTAAAGGCATACCATTAATAAGACAAGTACCTGTAGTCTAATGATCCGCATCAGTAGTATCCGTACCCGCCAATGCAAACACTTTTCTGCCCGCTTGAGCTTGTTTTGGCTTAGCACAATTAGTACTAATGTGACCCGATTCCCCACAATTGTAACACTTCACCATGTTCCTTCTACAATCGGCGACAACATGCCCCAAGTCTCCATAGTTGGAACACTTCTCAAGAGTCTTCCTACATTCCAATGACTTATGACCAATCTCTCCACATTTGAAACATTTCGGAGCACTAGAACCCCCTCCACTCGACTTCTTCTCAAAGTTACTCTTATGCTTGTCCTTATCAACGGGTGTCACATAAGGACCACCACGAGCTTGTTGTTTCCCTTTTCTCTCATTCATACTCTCGTAGTGAGCAGAACGAGCTTTGCTATCTTCCTCGAAGATTCTACTACATTCCACCAAGTCGGAAAACCTTCTTATCCTCTGATAACCAATGGCTTGCTTAATCTCAGGGCGTAGACCATTCTCGTACTTCACACATCTGGAAAACTCAGCAGTAATCGCCGCATAGTGAGGATGAAATTGTACCAATCCCACAAACTTCGCAGTATAGTCCACAACGGACATACTACCTTGCTTTAGTTCTAGAAATTCCATCTCCTTCTTTCCCTTAACATGTTTAGGGTAATACTTCCTTAGAAACTCAGTACGAAACAAATCCCAAGTAATTCCCTCCTCATCAATCTCAAGAACTTGACGCATACCGACCCACCAATCGTCGGCTTCTTCCTTCAGCATGTGAGTTCCTAGCCTTACCTTGTTCTTTTCCGCACAGTCCATAACTCGGAAAATCCTTTCAATTTCCTTCAACCATATCTGAGCACCATCCGGATCAAATCTTCCTTTGAAGACCGACGGTTGATTCTTTCTAAACTCATCGTTCGCATTCACGTTCGCTGCACCTTGTACAGCTCTAGCCATAGACCCCATGGCAGCAGTAATAACATTGTCGTTCCTACCAGCCATATTCCGATCATTCTCAACAACGACAACACGGTTAAACAACAGTTCAACCAACAACAACAACAAGACAGACACAAACAGACTCAACACTGACTCTGATACCACTTAATGTAACACCCCCTTCTATACCCCCAAATAATCACATATTAATCATTTAGGCATATTTAAAAATTTCATCAGAGTATAATTACAAAGCATGGCATAAAAGAAGCATGTCACATTATACTTGAAATTAAAACAATCAACACCTGCTCAACAGAGATATGCAACAGTGGGGTAACTTGCACATAGGAACTTCGTCCTTACACCCACATCTCAATATTTAGAATAAAAGCGGAAACATCTAAATACTGAATAACATCATATATATATATATATATATAGATATATATATATATATATATATATATATATATATATATATATCAAATACTACCCGTCAACATGGAATCATGTTTACATAAACAATTCAAGTCAAGATACATATACAAAATGTATCACAAAACAATCATGTAATCCTAGCTACCCGGTGCTACATATCAGAGCCGACCGACCAAAAGAAATGAAGTCCAAAGCTTCACAAAATACCTTCAGCAACCTACTCTGCAATGCCTCATAGAGCATTATAAAACAGCAGAAGGGTAAGAAACATTATCATAATATCGATGCATATAATTATATATTTCAACATAAAAATACACATAACACATTTATTACCACATACACTATTACTCACCAATTCCATTATATAACATATATCACAACCCAAGCATATCATTCATGCACATAATCCCCTATTCTCATACAATGCATACGTTTATACATAAAACATATCATTTACAATTCACTACATCCAACACAATTGCACAACGATTTCCAAAGGCTTATCATAAGCTCAATCATAAAATCAACCATTTATCAATGCATATCAAACATGCACAATACATTTATCATAAATGTACATCACCATTTTCCACACAAATAATCAATCATGACTTTCCACATATAACAATGCAATCATGATTCATGTAAATGCAAGAGACCGACACAACGACTCTATGCAATTATATATGCGGTACCGACTCATCACTAGTTCACTCAGGAACTCTGCTGGAACCATCGCTTGTTACATCACTGTAACTCCCCGTCGGGCATACGATGTTCCCCCATTGCTCACACCCCACATGGGCACACAATGTTTATGGATCGCTCACACCCCACACGGGCACACGATCCGATCGCTCACACCCCACATGGGTACACGATCGTCTATAATCATCGCTCACACCCCACATGGGCACAAGATCGTCTATAATCATCGCTCACACCCCACATGGGCACACGATCGTCTATAATCATCGCTCACACCCCACATGGGCACACGATCGTCTATAATCATCGCTCACACCCCACATGGGCACACGATCGTCTATAATCATCGCTCACACCCCACATGGGCACACAATCGTCTATAATCATCGCTCACACCCCACATGGGCACACAATCGTCTATAATCATCACTCACACCCCACATGGGCACACGACATTACAAGGGATTCTCATTAGAATCACTCAACACAAGAATGTACATCATTATGCTTCACATACAAAATGACTCAAGACATTCTTATAATGCATACATGTATACGAACATTGTCATGCATTCATCTCTTGCAATCACATACAATTCATCAATATGAATTATTACAACATCTTTATTCATGCATTAGAAATCAATCCAACAATGCATTTTCTTGCCATACGACCACCAATTAACATACATTGAACTTCACGTAAGCAATTCATTTTCACACATACATGTAATCATAAACATGCATATAAAATCAATTACAACATATCACATTCATTTGCCTTTCGGCCACACTTTATCACCACAACATGTCATCACATGCATTATCATTACACAACATCATACAAGGCATACACATTAATATCAATGCCACATTGTATGTTACACAACCAATATACACATTTAAAACGACAAAGTCGGTAAATGACACTATTCCCGAATTCTCGGATTTATTTAATCGGCCAACAGCCTCAAACTCCTCATCATGAGAAAGTACAATTCAAAAGATAACCGACACTTCGAACGACATCAAAAACGGATTCACGGTTTGAAAGTTATGAAAGAAACAAGTTTTGAAAATTTTTCAGCATTCGCTACCATTCGCCAGGCGAATGCTAGCGAATGATGGCAGAAGAAAAAGGAACCTAAGTTCGCCAGGCGAGCCCCAGCGAACCTTCGCTGGCTTGCTCGCTGGCCTTCGCCAGGCGAGTGCCCGTGCCCAGAAATGTTCATCCGTTCGCCAGGCGAGTGCTGGCGAGCCCTCGCTGGCCCATTCGCCAGGCTTCGCCAGACGAACCTGCGATACCAGAAATTCCCAGAACGCTGTTCTGAGTTTTCTCCCAACACAAAACCCCATCAAAATCAGTCCTACTCCAATAGACATCATCCAAACCATTACCCAACATGTAAACATCATTAGAAGCACATTTATAAACACAAAATCACATTTGGATCATCATCAACAACATTTCACCAATTTAGGGTTTTCCAAAAACTCATAAAAATCTTTCAATCCACAAACATACACATACATAACTACACACATAGACAAGATAACAATGTTTCTAACCCTTACCCGGATTCCAAATGATCTAGCTCTTGTTCTTGATGATTTCCACTCTTTTTCCTCTTTTCTTCTCTTTTTCCCTCTTCCTCTTTCTTTCTCTTATTTTTCTTTCTATTTCCCCTTTTTCTCTTTCTCTCCTATTTCCTTCCTCTTATTCCTATTTCTTTTCTTTTATTTTCTTTTTCTCTCATTTCTATTTTTACCACATAATTCTATTTCTCTCCCAATTCTCTTATTTTCTATTTCTACACAATATTTCCTCTAATTCAATTTCTACACTTAATTCATTTTCTAATAAATTTCCTCTACAAATTACTTCCTTAATTTTCTCTAACTCATTAATAGTTATAAAATGACCAAAATGCCCTTAAGCCCAAAATTCCCGAACACGCTCTCAAACGAGATAATACATCATAACATAGCATAAAAGCATATTATCACACCAAAGTCATAAATAGAATAATTTAACATTCAATTAAATAAAGGACTCAACAAAAATTGGAATAATCGAAATCGGGGCATTACAACTCTCCCCCACTTAGGAATTTTCATCCTCGAAAATATACTGATACGAATAACATCAGCTTTGATAATATCCCAATACGTATGGAAGAAAACCCCACCAAAACCATCCGGCCCGGGAGCACTATATTTATTGAGATTGAAAACCGCAGCAGTGATTTCATCCACAGAAGGCAGAGCAGTTAAGAGAGCATTTGTGCCAGCATCCACCAAAGAAGGGATAACATCATCAATGATAAGGACGCGAAACTCACCACGTGCTATATTTTCACGAACGAAGTGAATGTTTATTTCAATGGGTTTGGTTAGGGGTGTACGCGGGTTGGGTTGGACCGGATTTGGCCTAACCCGTTACCCAACCCGTTCAAATTTCAATGGGTTGGGTTCATCATCCAACTCGCAATTTCATTGTTAAAACTGACCCGAACCGACCCATTCATTTATGGGTTGGGTTGGGTTGGGTTCGTGGGTTGTGTTTCAAATAAAAAATATTTTTTAATGATTTTTTTGTCGATTTAAAAAATGTAACACAACTCAATACAATCATACCCATTTATAACACTCAAATTCAATGAAATACATCATATAATATCTAATAAAATTCATCAACACGACATAACACTTGATATAACACTTGATGTTAATATAAAATTTTACAAGTCACATTATTTCCATAAAATATGTGAGTTAGAAATGATTCAAAAAAAATATACGAAACACATTCAATATTAGAATTACGTAAACTCATTCGTCTAGTAATATAATTAGTGGAGAATAATTTTAAAAAAAATTATGGTTATTAGGGAGATATTAGTTTTATATTTTTATTTAAAATTAAAATTAAAATAATAAAGAATTGCTAAAGCACATCAATGGGTTGGGTCAATGGGTCTGCGGGTTGCAAAACTCAAACCCGATACCTGACCCAAAACTATACGGGTTGTTATGGGTTGGGTTGGGTTGGGTATACCCGTAAATGAATGGGTTCGGGTAATTTATGGGTTGGGTTGGTTTGGGTTAATGGGTTCGTGGGTCGACCCACACCCATGAACACCCCTAAGTTTAGTCCATTGATGTTGAGATGGATTATTAGATAGATATATTGCACTAGCGTTATAATAATATACCATGGTAGCTTTGTGAGTCGAGCAATACAAATCTAAAAGTATATTTGTTAAGAAATTGTGGTTAGGTCTAACTCAATCTTACAAAACCGGTTGGTAAGGTGAGGATTATCCCCACTTATAAAGACATATTCATGTTATATTATCTGATGTTGGACTCTTAACACACACCCTCACGCTTAGGACTAAACAACTGGAGCGTGAAAAATGGTGGGTGGCCTGATAGCGGAAACCATAAAAGATGGCCCACCGGATCTTAAACTATGCTCTTGATACCATGTTAAGAAATTGTGGTTGGGCCTAACTCAACCCTACAAAATGGGTTTTTTAGCGTTGAGTTAGGCCCAACCACAGTTTCTTAACAATATTACATAACCAACAAGATTGTTAGGCGAGAATATGGAGAATACAACAGACTAGAAGGGGGTTAAATAAACCTCCAAATTAAAAACCTTGGTTGACATTTTTTTTTTAAACATTTTTTCATAGTTTGAAAAGTAGAAAAAAATTTGCATGGCAGAAGCAAATTTGCGTATAAAGAGATTATGTTTATTGATTTGAGTATACATGAAACAATTTAATCAATACACAACACTGTCAAGATCAAATCAACAATTTAACCAAGAGTAAACAATATATTGTTAGAAAAATAACAAAAAAAACAAATTTCTACGCATGCGAAAACATACCCCAAAAAAGAAAAGGAAGCAAAAATTTCAACAAAAAACTCATAAAATCATAATTCAACTTGTTAAATTACAAACTCTCTCATACAATAGCAATTTTTAAGGAGAAAAATACAAACCCTCCAAATTACAATTTTTGAACGGAAATTTGTAAACCCTTACTCAATTACAATTTTTGGACGGAAAAATTGCAAACTCTCTTTTAACTACAATTTTTGGACGGAAAAATTGCAACCTCTCTCAACAAACTATTCTTGAACGGAAAAATAGAAAACCCTATCAACAAACTATTTTTGAACGAAAAAATAGAAAACCTTCTCTAGACACACAACTACGCAAATTCTCAATACACTCAAAAGACTACATTTTGTTGTTGTATGCAAAAGTAAAACTAACCATCTCTATTTATATTAATACCCAAATTTTATTCTCTTCCTACTATCCGATATGAGACATGAATTAATATACTATTTGGCCCAACAAATCCTCCCTTCATCAAAAGTCTCACACATCTTCACTTTGTCTTTAACTTCATCTTCAAAGTGATCATTATAATTATAATTATAATGATTAGCCACATTTGTAAAATTATTACTCTTCAATATTTTTGTCTTCTTCCTCACTTGATCTGAATAATTATTACTCTTCCTTCTTCCTTTTAACAGAACCTTAACTCTGATACCAGTTGTTGGGAAAATAACAAAAAAAACAAATTTCTACGCACGCGGAAGCATACCCACAAAAAAGAAAAAGAAGCAAAAATTTCAACAAAAAAACTCATAAAATCATAATTCAACTTGTAAAATTACAAACTCTCTCTCATACAATTGTAATTTTTAAGGAGAAAATTGCAAACCCTCTCCAACTTACAATTTTTGAACGGGAAACTTGTAAACTCTCTCTGAATTACAATTTTGTACAAAAAAAGTGCAAACTCTCGCTCAATTACAATTTTTGCACGAAAAAATTGCAAACCCTCTTTGTAATACAATTTTTGGATAACACTACTACGTAAAACCCCTTTAGTCTTTTGTTTGCAAGATTGTTGTGTGAGTGAAAAGTACCTCATTTTGTGTTTTTCATCTACCGATGATTATTTTTGTTAGGTGTGATTCACATTTGGCCTTGTGTTGTTTTAGGATGTTTGACATGATTTTTGTATTTTGCATTTGTTTCGTGACTATATTATCGTCGTAGTTTAGTGGTAAGTATTTACTTTGTGTGTACCATTTTTCATTTGAACCATTCATTTGTTTCTGTTTTTCAAAACTTGTTGATTCATCATTCTTTGGTTATTGCTTTTGTGTTTTTAAGTTTGTTTGCCTTTGTTTGAGGACAAACAAGTTTAAGTTGGGGAGAGTTTGATAAGGGCAAATTGTAGCTATTTTTGTATATAAGTTTTGTTGCACTTACCGATACTTTTTGTTAATATCGTACGAATAAACCCGGCTTTGTTTGTAAATACGTTTACTTTACATTATAGTGTATATATTGCATTATTGTGTAAATATCATTGAGTTTAATTGTTTTCCATTTATTTTTGTAGGTATTTAAGCATGGATATCTTGTCATATTCATAAAGAGCATTGAATAAGCTTTCCAACACTTCAAATCGGGCGAAAAACAGAGTTACGGTTCGAAAGTTATGGCCGGAACAGTGCAGGATTTTTGCTTTCATGACAGCTTTCGCCCCAGGCTCGCCAGGCGAAGCTGTGGCAAGCCAGACAGTCCAGAAGCGTGAAAAAAGTGCAGAATAAGCCTCCTAACTTCTCCAGGCTAACCAGAATTTCGCCAGGCGAATTTTGACGGACTGAAACACCATTTAAGGGCCAAAAACATAATTTTTAGAGGATGGTTTTGGGGTTTTTTGCTCCCAACTCCATCAAATTCATTTTTCAGTAGATTAGCTTAGAAAACAACATTGAATCTTGCTCACGGATGATCCACGGTGGATTTCTCATCGACCGACGTTTGACAAACCGCAAGATGTTTGGTTTATTTCTTTTCTTCTTTGTGTTTTTCTTCTTTGTTGGGTTTTGTATATGTATTTACTTTGATCTTATGTATATTTATCGCCCATGGCGTTGTATAAAATCCGCTTTATAAATCTTTATCGGTGATTGTCCTTGATTTTTGCTTTATGCTCGGGGTTTGGGTTGTGTTAGAGATAAACATCGCAAACTTTGATTAGGGATGATTATTTGTTAGTTTTTGGATGCTAGAGATAGATTTAGAGCTAACAATCTTTATGGGTGTCGAAGCTTAATGCCTTCATATCTCGATTCGGGTGCGAGAGTGTCGACGAGGGTAACACGGTTGTTCTCTCAGCTCAGTGTGTCAGAGATGTACACTATTGTGAGTGATGCTAGATGATATTGAGGAGTATTGTAGGTTGAGTATAACTGGTCAGTAAGTTTAAGTTTGTGACGAGTCGATTATATGCATGTCGGATAAGTTTCTTCTCTTTGAAGAATGAATTCTTTCTATGTTCATTTTATTTTTCCGCTTTTACTTTAACCATTTTAATCCAAACTCATAATTGCGGAAACTGTTGAACGGCAGTTCAGAAGCACCAATCTCTGTGGACACGATAAATTCCCAAAAAAATTCTTCCAAATCTTTTTGTTACTTGCCGCTATATCGTTTCAACACACATGTACAGGGCTTACCCACTTACTATCAGAGATTTGATATATTATCCCAGCCTATAGTAATTTCAACACTTCCCTTTTTAACACATCACTCATTATGGGGTTTATCCTTCTTTGATGTTCTCTAGAAGGTTTGGAATCTTCCTCCAGCATAATTCGGTGCATGCACATGTATGGGCTTATCCCTTTGAGATCATAAATGTTATAACCTAGAGTTGCAGGATATCTTCTTAAGACATCTAAGAGTTGATTAGTTTCATCACCGTTTAGGGTAGCTCTAACTATCACCGGTCGATTTAGTTCTTCATCCAAAAACTCGTATCTCGGGTTCTTAGGCAATTCCTTAAGCTCTACTGCTGGTTTCTTAGGGCTGGCATATGGTTTGGGGTGAGTGCTAAGCATTCGTAAAGGCTGTAATCTATATAAGGTTCAATTAACTTTTCAAATCCATCGTCCTCCATTATGGGGGTCGAGGGTAATTTAATTATTTCAACTGGATCTGTTTGGTCTAAGTCTCTTATGCACTCATTGATGATATCGATGGCGTAACAGGAGTCGTCTATGGCTGGTGCCTTAGGAATTTGGAAAATATAAATTCTACTTTTTCATCCCCTACTTTAAAGGTCATTTTTCCTCTTTTGACATCTATTATAGCTCCAGTTGTTGATAAGAATGATCTACCTAGAAGGATCAGGATTTCGTCGTCCTCTTAAATGTCCATGACGACAAAGTCTATAGGAATATAGAGTTGGCCTATCCTAAATGGAATGTCTTCTAGAATGCCTATTGGATATTTAACTGATCTATCGGCTAATTGAAGAGATATCCTAGTTGGTTGCATTTCTCCTAGGTTCAATCTATTACAAACGGCTAAGGGAATTAAGCTACAACTGTCTCCCTAGTCCATAAGTGTTTTGTTGATGACATGATTTCCTAAAACACAGGGTATAGAAAAACTTCCAGGGTCATTTTCCTTTTTAGCAAGCTTATTTTCTGCAATAGAGTTGCATTCTAAGGGTTTAGGATCGTCAAGTCTTTGTTTGTTGGTTAAGATATCTTTCAGGAATTTGGCATAAGATGGTATTTGGGTAATAACTTCGGTGAATGGAATCTCAACGTGGAGCTTCTCAATCACCTTTACAAACTTCTTATATTGGTTGTCTAATTTGGTTTGTTTAAGTATTTATGGATATGGAATTTGCGGTTTGTAAGGTGGGGATGGTACATATACTTCATTATCCTTTTCTCTCTCCTTATCTTTAACCTCTTCATCCTTCTTTTTCTCAGACTCTACTAGTTCCTCTACTTGTTTCTCCAGTGTGGTCGCAACATTCTTGGGGGTTCTAGATTTTTCGACCTAGGGTTTACCGGTTCAGCATAAGTAGTTCTGCTCCGTAGGGCAATAGCGTTTGTGTGCCCTTTGGGGTTAGGTTCAGGTTGTCCAGGGAATTGTCCTCCGGGTGTAGCTTGAGTAGCTTGTTGTTGCGCCACTTGAGAGATCTGGGTCTCCAGCATTTTGTTGTGAGTAATCACAATATCAACCTTGTTGGTTAATTGAGTAATTAATCCATTCATTCATGTGAATGTTTTGGTTCATGAATTCCTTGTTTTGCTGAGTTTGGGAGGAAATGAAACCCTCCAACATTTTCTCAAGATACAATTTTTAAGGTGCAGCTTGCACTGGTTGATTCGGTCTTTGGGTTTGGTAAACTGGTGGTCTTTGTGGGTGTAGTAGCCTGAGTAGGGTTAGTTATAGGAAAAATTGGGGTGATTTCTCCATCCAGGGTTGTAAGTATTTGAATAGGGATTACCTTGGGAATAATTGACCTGATCTATGCTTGTTTCGGCTAAAAGATGACATTTAGCCATAGTATGCCCTTGGGCTCCACAGATTTTGCATTCGGGTTAAACTGGAGCTACGGTGGCTGTAGGGTTAATCGTTAAACTTTCAACTTTTTGGGCTATAGCGTTCATTTTGGCCTTCATATTGTCGAGACAACTAACTTCGTAAATACCTCTTTTGGTCTCTTTCTTCTCTACCGGAGTTCGTTCTGTTCCCCATTGATAATGGTTTTGTGCCATATCTTCAATGAAAGCGCAAGCTTCGGGGTAAGGTTTGTTCATCAGAGCGCCGCCGTCGGCAGTGTCGATGGTCATCTTTGTGTTGTACTTGAGTCCATTATAAAAGGTATGATTTATAAGCCATTGTTCTAGACCATGGTGTGGACAAGCTCTTAAAAGTTCTTTGTATCTTTCCCATGCGTCAAAAAGTGATTCACCATCTTGTTGAGTGAATCTAGTTATTTGGTTCCGTAGGACAGAGGTCATACTCGGTGGAAAATATCTAGCTAGGAATACTTTCTTTAGATCATTCCAAGTGGTTATTGAATTTGCTGGAAGATAATCTAACCATGATCGGGCTTTATCTCTGAGGGAAAAGGGAAATAGTCTTAGACGTATCGCCTCAGGAGAAGCACCGTTGGTGTTTAAGGTGTCTGCTACTTGAATAAAAAATTTTAAGTGTTGGTTCGGGTTCTCCGTAGGATGAACTGCGAACTGGTTTTGTTTCACTAGTTGCAATAGAGAAGGTTTTAATTCAAAGTTGTTAACTTGAATAGTCGGGTTTACAATACTAGAGTGAGGTTCTTCATTGGATGGCAAGGCGAAGTCCTTAAGCGGTCTTTGGTTTTGTTCTTCTGCCATTGCTCTTCTAATTCTTCGGAGCAAAAGACCAGCACGAGCGTATCTTTCGGGTTCTACTATTAGATCAACTAAGTTTCCAGTACTGCGAGATCTTCGCATTGACCGACTAAGAAAAAGGGGTTCCTTAGTCTAGAAGGTGTAACAACTGGGTACGAAATTTGATGTAGATGGTCCCCAACAACGGCATCAAAAACTTGATGCGTGCTTTCTGCAAGTATACGGAATACGTCAGAGTAATATAAAAGATTATCGATCCCACAGAGACCAATGTCAATCTATCAATTACTATTGTTACGTTGTTTATCTAAGGCTACTAGAAACAATATAAAATGCACAAGCAACAGAGAATAAAGAATAAAAATGAATTCAGATATATGGTACTGGTATGTAATTCGCATCGATCAAACGGTACTCCTATTGTTTAAGTAGAGACACTTACGGGGAAATATTTTCTTCCTTGGAAAAAGAGTCAATTAAAAAGGAATTGCCGCGTTAGCGTGATTGGAACCGGACCTACCCTCTAATCTATACCAGCTGTTCACGCTGCACCGGTCGCGTATTGCGTTAAAGTGACGATGTCTTTTTTATATAATCACTTCTAAGACTCGGTTAAAAAGTGCTTTTGATTGGAAATAATTAACATCAAAGGGTTTCCGGCATATGCTCGGCCGATTGGATCCTAAACCTATAAACGCGTCCGAAAATAGTTTTAAAATCACTTTCTAATAATATTATATTTCCCAAATTTATTAACAAAGCGCTTTCGCTGTTTTTTATCAATTAAAAACTAACCAACTTTTATCATAAGTATCAGACAACTTTTGATCTTACCCGACATAGTCACGGTCATTGCGCAAATATAAACATGGTCCCATTTACATAACGGTCGATCAAGTTAAACTCAGAAAAGTTGTATTAAAACCAAAATAGCCCCTAAAGTATTTCTACAAACACAACATATGGAGTACCGTCGAAACGACGGTTCTCACATCCCAGCACATAAGGATTTAGCTAGACATGACTATGTTAAACATGGCATGAAATAGATTTGCAGGATAGATCATTTAGGAAATTAAAAACGTGTAAAGGGTGCGATTGATTTTAAAAAGTGAGAACAAAGTGTCACGCTTAAGTTCGATTTGAAAATAAATCTTTTAAGACAAATAAGTTTAAACAAGCAGTGCGATAAAATAAAGAATGTAAAAGCGGTGCAAATAATTAAACGAATTTAAGGCAAGGGAGGAAATAAACAAAGTAAAGCAGTGCGGGAAATTAATTAAAGTAAAGATGATGCGAGTAAAAAGTAAAATGTGAATTGAATAATAAACCTGCTCCAAATCGGAGACTTTAATCTGGTACAATGTTGAAAAGTAAATCTGACTTGAAAAGTAAAATGGCCGCAAGATTACTCTACTGCTAAAGTGCTCCAATCTCGATTACGACAATGGTGCAATAACCCCTCGATGTGACAGATTATTGCTTTAAACAAACTGAATTTATGTCTATGCAGTAACTAATAGAGGATGAACAACAAATGAAAACTAATGGCCTATTTATAGTGTGAAAATCCTTGGAAGTTACACGAGCCGTTCAGAAAACGTGTGGAGAGAATTCCTCTGGTCATGGCCATGATAACACGAATTTATATCATATTTTTACTTCGATTTATGTTAGTTTCGTATTCCGTTTTTCGTCTAATATCCGATTTTCTCGAGATTATTTAAGTGTTTTTGCAGGTAATCCCATTTTCCAAGTCAAAGTATGCAAAGTATGGAAAAGAACCAAAACATGCAAGAAAAGAGCAGAAAAGTGAAGCAAAACAGCAGAATCCAAACTTTGCTGCTGTGACGATCGTCACAGTCCACCACGACCGTGGCAGTTGCGAAATCCACCACGACCGTCACAATCAATTACGATCGTCATGCGCCCAAAATATGTTTAATCCGTTAACAGAGACGTGGTTACGAGTTTTCAGAGGAGCAGTTTCACACGATCACATTTTCCTCCAAAGAATGCTAGGTCCAAAAGTCACGTAACTGTCAAGAGGAGTGCCTACATTCTCTCCAACCTCTACCTCAACTCAGTCTATAAATACGAGGGTTTTTGAAGAACAAAGGGTGGCCTATTTTCTGCATTCTGAAGTACCGTTTTGCTGCCAAATTATTTCCAGATTTTGTTTTGTCTTGTTTGCATTTACCTTTCCTTGTTACCTATTACCGAACAAAGTAATAGTTTCTCACATTGAGGAACTATTACAACTTAGTTTTAGTTTTTGTTTCATTACCTTCATCATTTGCCAATTACATTATTCAAGCAAAAACCTACCAGCTTGTGGAGGGATTGCTATTGCTGTTATTACGAATTACCAGGTTTCCATCATTTAATTCAAAGCATCGTTTATTTCCTTCTTAATTATGTCTATGTCTATTTATCTCTTTGCCTATACATTTAATTTCATTATTATGTCTAGCTAACCCGATTTTATCGTTATGTAATGAAGTAACTAAAATGGATCTAATTTCTCTAAGCTAAAATCAATAATTAACTCTTCTTCTGGCTTCGATTTCTTAATTTTAAAGCCAACTTTTATTACGAGAGTAAAAAAGTAACAAAGGTTAAGGTCAAGACCACGGGAGTGTGAGGCTTTACCCAGATAGCTGAAATCGAGCATTAGTTTTAAAAACAGCGGAAGTGCTTTAAAGTTAATTAGGTCTTATTAGTTTTCAAAAAGTATTTTTAACCTCATATGGGCTAGCGAGAGCAGACATATTGACTTAAGAGTATAGTCCGAAGCAATAACCACGGGAGTGTGAGGTGAGGGCTTTTAAACTGGTTTTTCCTACAGATGCATAGGGTGATAAATCTTTATACGCTTAGGTTTAATTAATTCCACGTAAGTTTACTGAATTATATACCGATATCTTATTCATAACTAGTATTCCCAAATTTTAAATTCTCTTTAATTTCCCGTTTGAACTTAAAAACCAATTCTGATTAGCCTTAGATAAACATAGTAACGATAGATAATGGTGCGTTCGATTTCTAGTCTCTGTGGGATCGATAATCTTTTAAAACTACGCGATACGACTGTATACTTGCAGCTAGATTTATTTAGGTACACTAAATAGAGCGTCAAGTTTTTGGCGCCGTTGTCGGGGACTAATTAAGTCGACATCGTAATTCCTTTGTTACGTCGTATAAACTAAGGCAAAAACCAAATTTCCTTTCTGTCGATTGTATGCCAAGTACTCGCTCTTCTGGCGAAGACCTCATACGACCGACAGACGAACCTGAACGTCTTCTTACCGTAAAAAGACGTATCCAAGAATACTGCTTAGCTCACAATATCCCTTTTCCTTTATCAGAACCTGAATCTCAATCAGATCCTGAACTTGAATTTGAATCAGATTCCGAATCAGAAACAGACATGGCTGACCCACCACAAAACCGACCTCTTAAGTATTATGTTGCCGCATCTCAACAAGAACCTCACAGCAGCATTGTCGCTCCAGCTATCAACCGAAACAATTTCGAGTTGAAACCCTCGCTGTTATCTGCTGTGCAACAAAATCAATTTTCCGGAAATCCAACAGAAGATCCGAACGAACATCTGACCAAGTTTGTGCAGTACGCAGACACAGTGAAAGCAAATGGTGAAGTTGCAGACGCCATAAGACTACGTCTTTTTCCTTTCTCATTGAGAGATAGAGCTTGGGCTTGGTTGCAATCCTTGCCATCCAACTCTATTGCTTCTTGGGAGGATTTAAAGAAGGTCTTTCTGGCACGATGTTTTCCGCCAAGCAAAACAGCTATGCTGAGAGCCCAAATCAACAGCTTCAGACAAAAAGACAACGAGTCTTTATATGATGCTTGGGAAAGATACAAAGATATGAGGAGGATATGCCCGCATCATGGTCTTGAGGATTGGTTAATTATCCACACATTTTACAATGGTCTCTTATACAATACAAGATTGACAATAGATGCCGCCGCTGGTGGTACACTCATGGATAAACCCTATGATGAAGCCCAACAACTCATCGAGAGCATGGCTCAGAATCACTACCAATGGGGAGGTGAAAGAACTCAAGTGGAGAAATCCCAACCAAAAGGAGGAATGTACGAAGTTTCTAGCCTAGATCATGTCCGTGCTAAGGTAGATGCAATAGCTCAAAAGATAGACAACTTGACCATAACACCCACAGCCACCGTGGCTGCTGTAGCGCCAAACTGGGAACTATGTGGAACAGCTGGACACGCTGCCCCTGAATGCCAAGTTTTAGCAGGAGCCTCTACAGATCAAGTGAATTATGCTCAAGCAAACCCTTATGCAAATACCTACAATCCTGGTTGGAAGAATCACCCAAACTTCTCTTACAAAAACAACAATGCACTGTATGCACCTGGTCAAGCACTTGCTGCACCACCAGGTTATCAAAAGGCTGCAACAGCTGCTCCAAATGTTCCTAGGAAGTCTAACCTTGAACTGATGATAGAAAACTTCATAGCTACCCAGACTCAAACAAAAAAAGAGTTCCTGAATCAAAACGTACACACTAGTGAACAGATTAAGCAGTTAGCAAACAAAGTAGACGCTTTGGCCACTCACAACAAAATACTTGAAACACAAATTTCCCAAGTGGCCCAACAACAAGCACCTACTGCTGCTCCTGCTGGAACGTTTCCTGGACAACCACAACCTAATCCTAAAGGACATGCAAATGCTATTATACTGAGAAGTGGAAAAGAGTTAGATGAACCCATTGATCCAAGACTTCAAAATCCAGCCATGTACCAAAAATATGCTAACAACACAACAACTGAGAAGGAGAATAAACCCAAGGAAAAGGAAGATAATGACCAAGAGGCTGTCAACAAAGAAAAACCTTATGTGCCTCCACCACCTTATAAACCACCTATTATGTATCCTCAAAGATTGACAAATTCCAAAACTGCAGGGCAATTTAAGAAATTTGTTGAACTTCTGAAATAATTAAACATCACTATACCTTTTACAGAAGCCATCACTCAGATGCCCTCGTATGCTAAGTTCCTAAAAGAAATCTTATCCAATAAGAAAAAGATTGAGGAAAATGCAACAGTTACACTTACTGCTGAGTGTAGCGCAATAATTCAAAACAAAATGCCTCCTAAGCTAAAAGACCCAGGTAGTTTCTCCATACCTTGTGTAATTAGGAAGTTCGTCATAGAAAAAGCTCTATGCGACTTAGGAGCCAGTATTAGTGTTATGCCCTTGTCCATATGCAAGAAGCTTGATATGGGAGAATTAAGACCAACTAAGATGTCTGTTCAATTAGCTGACCGCTCTGTTAAATACCCAGTTGGTATACTAGAAAATGTTCCAGTTCGTATAGGACAATTCTATATCCCTACCGATTTCATAATCATGGATATTACAGAAGACTCTACTACTCCTATCATATTAGGAAGACCATTTTTAGCTACTGCTGAAGTAATTATAGATGTAAAGAGAGGCAGGCTAACTTTTGAAGTTGGTGAAGAGAAGGTTGAATTTATTTTGACACAATTCTTACAAACTCCAGCTATAGACGACACATGCTATCTACTAGATGTCATAGATGAGTGCGTAAGAGAAATAGAGATGAAACCGACCACATATTCAGATATTCTAAAAATTCTAATACCTCTGATTTTCGAAGATGATAACTGGCGTGAACCTTATCAAGACGATAGCCTAAGCGAATGCTTAGCACTTACACCAGATCATCTACCTTGCTCGAAGAAACCAGCCCTAGAACTGAAAACATTACCCAAAAATTTAAGGTATGAATTCCTAGACGAAGCTCTCGAACAACCTGTAATAGTCAATGCAGACTTAGGACAGACCGAAACCAAGAAACTATTAGATGTCTTAAGAAAATACCCAACTGCGTTAGGCTATAACATCGTTGACCTTAAAGGAATAAGTCCTTCTATTTGTATGCATCGCATTATACTGGAGGAAGACTGTAAATCCTCTAGGGAACATCAGAGAAGGATTAACCCGATCTTGAGTACTGTAGTCAAAGACGAAGTGAAAAAACTTTTAGAAGCAGAAATTATATACCCGTTATCAGACAGTAAATGTGTTAGCCCAGTACATGTCGTTCCAAAGAAGGGAGGTGTTACAGTTGTTAAGAACGAAAAAGGTGAATCTATAACAAAAAGGGTTGTAACTGGAAGTAGAATGTGCATCGATTATAGAAAGTTAAATAAAGCCACTCGTAAAGACCATTTCCCATTGCCTTTTATTGACCAAATGTTGGAAAGATTGGCTAAACACTCATACTTCTGCTATTTAGACGGTTATTCAGGATTCTTTCAAATTCCTATTCATCCTGATGACCAAGAAAAGACGACCTTCACATGTCCCTATGGAACATTCGCTTATCGACAAATGCCGTTTGGACTATGTAACGCACCTGCCACATTCCAAAGATGCATGATGTCAATCTTTGCTGATTTTATAGATGACATTATGGAAGTGTTTATGGATGACTTTTCTGTTTGTGGGCAGAGCTTTGAAGGATGTCTATCGACCCTAGAAATGGTACTGGAAAGATGCCTAAAAGTTAATCTCGTATTAAACTAGGAGAAATGCCATTTTATGGTAAATTAAGGAATCGTACTTGGACACGTGGTGTCCGATAGAGGAATTGAATTTGATAATGCTAAGATAGAGATTATAAAAAATCTTCAACCTCCAAAAACCGTACGAGAAATACGAAGTTTCTTAGGACACGCCGGTTTCTACCGACGATTCATAAAGGATTTCTCAAAAATTACTAAACCTCTTACCGGTCTATTAATGAAAGACGCTGAATTTATCTTTGATGTGAAATGTCTAAAAGCGTTTGAACAGCTGAAAACAGCTTTTATTACCGCACCTATCATGCAACCACCAGATTGGAGATTAACTTTCGAAATCATGTGTGATGCAAGTGATTATGCTGTAGGTGCAGTTTTAGGACAGAGGAGGGATAAAAAACTTCATGCCATTTACTATGCAAGTAGAACCTTAGATTCTGCCCAAATGAACTACGCTACCACAGAAAAAGAACTTTTAGCCGTGATCTTTGCCCTTGACAAATTTCGTTCCTACCTAGTGGGAGCTAAGATCATCATTTACACAGACCACGCAGCTATTAGATATTTACTTAACAAAAAGGATGCAAAACCTAGACTGCTAAGGTGGATCCTACTTTTACAAGAATTTGATTTGGAGATCAAAGATAAGAAAGGAACTGAAAACGTAGTAGCAGACCACTTATCCCGATTAGAGGGAATTAAACCAGAGCCAGTAACCATTAATGAGGACTTCCCATATGAACGACTCATAGCCCAACTAGAAAGTGATATGCCTACTCTACAGTTGAATGGCCCAAAGATGGAAGAAGTCGTGGAAGAAATTAACATACACACAACCCTGCCATGGTATGCTGACATAGTCAACTACTTAGCAGCTGGAGTACTTCCACCATTCTTATCTTATCAACAAAAGAAAAAATTCTTTCATGATTTAAAACATTATTATTGGGATAAACCTTTGCTGTTTAAGAGAGGAGCCGACGGTATCTTCCGTCGTTGCGTCCCGGAAGAAGAAATAGAAAACATCATCTCTCAATGTCATTTTGCTCCTTATGGAGGACATGCTAGTACCTCAAAGACATGTGCTAAGATCTTGCAATCCGGCCTATTCTGGCCCAACCTTTGGAAGGATGTCAACATTGCAATACTAAACTGCGACCGGTGCCAACGCACTGGTAACATATCAAAACGCGATGAGATGCCTCAAAAAGGTATATTAGAAGTAGAAGTCTTTGATGTATGGGGGATTGATTTTATGGGACCTTTCCCATCATCCTTTGTAAAGAAATATATACTCGTAGCTGTCGATTATGTTTCAAAATGGATTGAAGCAATAGCTTCTCCTACAAATGACGCACGAGTAGTCATAAAGCTCTTTAAAAACACAATCTTTCCCAGATTTGGTGTGCCGAGACTTGTCGTAAGTGACGGTGGCTCTCATTTCATATCAAAAGTATTTGACAAATTACTATCAAAGTATGGGGTAAGACACCGCGTAGCAACACCATATCATCCACAAACAAGTGGACAGGTTGAGATCTCGAATCGAGAAATAAAACAAATTCTAGAAAAGACCGTAGCCACCTCTAGGAAAGACTGGTCATCAAAACTCAACGAAGCTTTATGGGCATATAGGACGGCCTACAAAACACCAATCGGAACTACACCTTTCAAGCTGGTCTATGGTAAATCTTGCCATCTACCAGTGGAATTAGCACATAAAGCCTATTGGGCTATTAAAACATTGAACTTAAGCTATGATTCCGCAGGTGAAAAACGTATCCTAGATCTGCATGAACTAGAAGAGTTAAGATTAGACGCTTACGAAAATGCTAAAATATATAAAGAACGAACTAAAAGATGGCACGATAAGCGCTTATCTAGAAAAGAATTTAGTGTGGGAGACGTTGTACTCCTATTTAACTCAAGATTAAAACTCTTTCCTGGGAAATTAAGGTCTAGATGGTCCGGTCCTTTTGAGATTACAAAAATTCTACAAAGTGGAGCGATAGAAATAAAGGGGAGGAATAGTAATCCATTTTTAGTTAATGGACAACGTCTAAAACACTATCACAGCATTGAAAATAGAGATTATTTGAATGCCTAAGACTTTTAGAGTTGCCCACCGAACCCCCTATCGAAGCATCTAATTGAATTCGTCAGGCTTTCGACGTTAAAAACAGCGCTTAATGGGAGGCAACCCATGATTTTTGTTTTTCTTGCTTTATATTTGTTATTTCTTTACGTTTCCTATGTTTTATTGTTATTTTGCAAATTTTTAGTTTCATTTAGTTTCATTTTAAATTTGATTTGAAAATGTTGTGCTGATCTTAAAATTGAAAAACTACAGGATTATAAAGTCTCTCTACTCTTTCTGTTCTCCTCTTCTGCTTACATTTTTTTGCAAAAAGTACTAATTAATGGCAAACGAGGATAACTTGTTAGTAGAATTCAGAGATGGAGCACAGTGACATCGCTATGAGGCTTTGTCTCTTAGACCTTTTGCCTTGACAAAATTTGCCCACATACCCACCATGACCGCCTTAGGTGTAGGTGAGAGTGTAGACTTTCTGTTTAGCCAATTAGGTTGGGAGGGTTTTGCCAACAAGAAACATAAATGCTACTGTAGGTTGACTTTAGAATTCCTGAGCTCTTTAAGCTATAACCCTCACTGTGGAAAAGGTTTAACCAGGGGAAGAATTACCTTTAGACTATTTGGATACAGCTGCCAGTTCACCATAAAGGAACTGTCGGATCTTTTAGGATTTCCTGAAGGACCTAATGTTTTCTCTGTGGTTCAAGAGGACTTAGTGTTGGTTGGAGAGCTGAGTGATTTTTGGGGTAGAATTTCAGGGAAACCTGATTTTGACATGGACCCTATGCTTTCAACAGAAATACATAACCCCGCTTTCCGTTACTTTCATATGATCCTGGCCTATACTTTATTCGGTAAACCTGAGAATGATAACACTGTTTCGAGGGATGAGCTTTTCATTATGTTTTGTGCTTCTCAGTCTAGAGAGGTTAATGGACTCACTTTTACGCTGAACAACTTTTGAAAACTCATTAATAATGATAACAATCCAATTTTGATAGGTAGCCTAGTTACAAAAATAGCTGATGCTATGGGATTCAGAACCCGACTTTCTAAGATTAACCCCTTTGGAGAATTTAGACCCATGAATATCACTTTTTGTTTCAATAGGGCTATGATTAGGAACCAAGGTCCGAACCATTTTCAGCTTTTGATTAACAATGTTGTCGTACCACACTTTACACTTCCAAATCATGAACGCACAAGTGTGCACAATCAACATAATTGGCTATATGACCTTAATGAACCCGTGCCTGAACCGGAAGAAACCTTTCCTGAACCTGAGATCGACCCAAAAACACCCCCTCATTATCATGACCTTGATTATATGGAATTCCAAGAAGACATTGACATTCCTAAAGTTGATGCCACTAATTATGCTGCTAATCTGAATTCTATTCTAAAGACCATGGATGAGTATCATAAAGAAATCACTTCAGTAAAGGATGAGCTAAACATTGTGCGACAAAAAATTGTTGGACTCATGGATTTGACCGTTGAACAATTTGATCATTTAAATCAAGCCAACGCATCTTTGAAGAAACGCCTTGGCTAGATTTATGAAGCACCTTATTTTCAAGATTTTTATGCATTTACTTTAGAACAATTTTACATTATTTCAGTTTTCATTTTTTTCATGTCGGGAATAATTTGATCTTCATACAGTTTTGATACATTGCTAGTATTTTACTAGCACCTCTTTGGTTTTAAAGGATAATTTCATTTGCTGTTAATGTTAACTCTTTATGATTTCAATTTCATTCCTGTTCATATTTTTAATTCTGTTTTAATTTATGTTGTCATGTTACTTATCTCTGTGTATGCAATATAATGTTGTTTCTATATGCTTACCATTGCCTGTTACTAAAATATTATGTTTGGAATTTTTTCTGTCATAAACATTTCACCACCCAGAAATTGTGAGCGTCACGATCGTGACGACCCCGTGACGACCGTCACGCGGGTTTGGAACACATTTCTGCGTTAAAACAGAACGCTTCCTTCGTCTCCCTCTTCTTTCCCTCATTCAAAACCCAGCCGTCCCACTTTCTTTTTCCAATTCCATAACCGTCCCACCATCCACCATTACCATTTGACCCAATTAATCATTTTCCTTTACCATTCGTCTTCCCCATTCAATATATATATTCATACCGTGTACCCTTCCTTTTCACAAACCCTCATTCTCCACAAACCATTTTCTTTCCTAATTTCTCTGTAGCCCACCAATGGCACGACAAATTCCAGACCTATCAACATTGAACTTCAGAGATGGCGAACGAGGAGAACGTCAAAGGGCTAGGTACATCGATTACTACCAACGTTCCGTACAACCAACCCGTTACGTAGACGTTGCATGTCTAGAAGAACTCGGAATGCTTGAGGGAGTTAAATGGATGCTACAAAATGCTGGTCTATGGCAGCTCTGCACTCAGAGCCGACCTACTTACGAAGCCCTAACGCTCGAATTTCTCAGTTCGTTCATATACGTGACACCTTCTGGCGAGATGAATCAACTCACCGGCGTAGCTACGTTCCGCATGTTCGGTACTGAGTATAAAATCGGCCAAGAGCAACTTGCCGGAATGCTTGGTTTCCACCATGGTGAGAATGTGCACCGCCGAGTACCACAGGAAACTTTCTTTCAAGCAGCCTTTCAATTATGGAATCAGTTGACAGGAACAACAGTCGATAGCTGGGATAGCCTTAACGCAACATATATCCACAACCCAGCCGTCAGATATGTTCACCGCACCTTAGGAAGCACTATTTTTGCACGAGATAGCAACCACAAGGTAAACTCTAAGGAGCTTTTCTTCCTCCATTGTATGTTTCACCCCGAGCCGATCAACGCCGCACCATTTTTGCAAGCACACATACAAGAAAACTGTGCTAGAGGTTCCAAACCTTTCTATTTTGGAGGGATTGTCACCTCTATTGCTCTAAGTTTGAATTTGGAAAACGAGCTTAACAGATTGCCCTCCATGCCTCCGGTGTTCCTTGACATAGACTATTGCCGAAACTCTCAGCTCATCAAGTTACGACGAGATGGCAAATACCATCCTATGGTCCGCACCAAAACCGTAAGAAGTATCATTATGCCGTGCAGGAGCCGCATTGACCCTCAGAATATGGCCAATTGGCTTTTTGATCTGAATGTTCCTGAGCAAAATGCGCCTGCCCCTGATGATCAAGAACAGGGACCTATTGATGAGATGGAGCAAGAGATGGATAACGCCCCAGAAAACCAACCACCGCCTGCTAATGATGCTCCTTCGATCTCCAGACGTCGTCGCCGCCCTGACCAAGACCCCGTTACTAATGAAGAAATCTTGAGGGCAATATGGCAACAAAACCAGCAACAGAATGAAATGATGACTCTTATGCGTCAAATCTAGCAAGGGCAAGTTGACCAAGGTCAGAGGCTTGACGGTGTCATCGATGAGATGGGTGCATTGACACTGCGAGTGCAGAACCTACATGAGTACATCCATCACGTGGGCATTCCTGATCACGTAGCGCAGCATGGAAGAGGACACTCTAGAGGCAGAGGACGTGGAGCTCCCTGATTTTATTTTGTTTTTCTTTTTAGTTTTTCTTGTTAGTCCCCTTTATATCGCAACATTGAGGACAATGTCCGATATAGTTTTTCTTGTACTTTCTTTTTCCTTATCAAAGTTAATATATGAGTATTTTCGTTCAGTATTCCGATTTCCCCATTTTATTCTGCCATAACGAAAATTTTTTTTACGATTAATGCACATCGTGACATACCAAGCTTTAAATTATGTTAGGAAGCTGGGAAAGTGCTAACAAGATCGATACCGTCTTGACACCTTAGACCTCTTGCGTATGCGATATCAGTTTCGATACTTATTATACGATACCTTGAGTTCAGTCCTAAAGTAACCCTTAGTAGTTTATATTAGCAGTCAGCACCGTCTAAATCACAAACCACGTGGGGAGCCGATGAATATAAGTGTTTGATGCCCAATCATGAAAAGAAAAACATTTTTCTTATCTATATGCCGAGAAAAATAGAATATGCAACAACTTGCACAGTTGTGAAAATTTACAAGAAAAGAAAGAAAATCTGTTGTCGATTGGTTCAGAGGTACCTGATTCTGGACTTGGTAGGGCGAACTACGGTTTGATCCCCCGCAATCTACGAATGGGATATATAAAGGGTTACCAAACTTGTGTATCAGGCCCCGTGAGAAAAAGGGATCAAAGTCACTAACCGGGTACTCCACTACGTGCGTGAATAAGGCAAAGGGCTTAATGTGATTGCGTTAGAATGAAGCCGGGTGAAATAGATACGAAAACTTTTGGTTGAACTATAATAGAATGATTAGAACTGGATTGTACAAAAGAGAGGTCTATGACAAGCTTGTTGCTTTGTGCCATTATTGTATCCTTAGTGTTTTACACTAGTACCTGTCTTACTAACAAGAAACTCCTTTTCAAATCCATTGGTATACCAGGTATGTGCATTTGATGAAGTTTGTCCGTTTTAATAGATTGATTGCTTGAGGTCAAGCAAAGATTCAAGTGTGGGAGAGTTTGATAACACGAATTTATATCATATTTTTACTTCGATTTATGTTAGTTTCTTATTCCGTTTTTCGTCTAAAATCTGATTTTCTCGAGATTATTTAAGTATTTTTGCAGGTAATCCCATTTTCCAAGTCAAAGTATGCAAAGTATGGAAAAGAACCAAAACATGCAAGAAAAGATCAGAAAAGTGAAGAAAAATAGCAGAATCCAAACTTTGCTACTGTGACGATCGTCACAGTCCACCACGACCGTGGCAGTTGCGAAATCCACCACGACCGTCACAATCCATTATGATCGTCATGCGCCCAAAATATGTTTAATCTGTTAACATAGACGTGGTTACGAGTTTTCAGAGGAGTAGTTTCACACGATCACATTTTCCTCCGAAGAATGCTAGGTCCAAAAGTCACGTAACTGTCAAGAGGAGTGCCTACATTCTCTCCAACCACTACCTCAACTCAGTCTATAAATACGAGAGTTTTCGAAGAACAAAGGGTGGCCTATTTTCTGCATTCTGAAGTACCGTTTTGCTGCCAAATTATTTCCAGATTTTGTTTTGTCTTGTTTGCATTTACCTTTCCTTGTTACCTATTATCGAACAAAGTAATAGTTTCTCACATTGAGGAACTATTACAACTTAGTTTTAGTTTTTGTTTCATTACCTTCATCATTTGCCAATTACTTTATTCAAGCAAGAACCTACCAGCTTATGTAGGGATTGCTATTGTTGTTATTACGAATTACCAGGTTTCCATTATATAATTCAAAGCATTGTTTATTTCCTTCTTAATTATGTCTATATCTATTTATCTCTTTGCCTATACGTTTAATTTCATTATTATGTCTAGCTAAACCGATTTTATCGGTATGTAATGAAGTAACTAAAATGGATCTAATTTCTCTAAGCTAAAATCAATATTTAACTCTTCTTCTGGCTTTGATTTCTTAATTTTAAACCCAACTTTTATTACGAGAGTAAAAAAGTAACAAAGGTTAAGGTCAAGACCACGGGAGTGTGAGGCCTTACCCGGATAGCTGAAATCGAGCATTAGTTTTAAAAACAGCGGAAGCGCTTTAAAGTTAATTAGGTCTTATTAGTTTTCAAAAAGTATTTTTAACCTCATATGGGCTAGCGAGAGCAGACATATTGACTTAAGAGTATAGTTCGAAGCAATAACCACGGGAGTGTGAGGTGAGGGCTTTTAAACTGGTTTTTCCTACAGATGCATAGGGTGATAAATCTTTATACGCTTAGGTTTAATTAATTCCACGTAAGTTTACTGAATTATATACCGATATCTTATTCATAACTAGTATTCCCAAATTTTAAATTCTCTTTAATTTCCCGTTTGAACTTAAAAAACCAATTCTGATTAGCCTTAGATAAACATAGTAATGATTGATAACGGTGCGTTCGATTTCTAGTCTCTGTGGGATCGATAATCTTTTAAAACTACGCGATACGACTGTATACTTGCAGTTAGATTTATTTAGGTACACTAAATAGAGCGATCAGGCCACTTCCTCCATCTGCCTTTAGCCAAGGCGCGTTTTAGGAAGATGGTGCTCGCCATCTACTCATGGCTCCCGCCGTGTGTGAAAAAGGTGGAGGATATGGTCTTTTAACCGTTGAGACGTGGGTGAAACCCTACACATCATGGCGTCCTCCTTGGCCAATGCCATGTGGAATGCTGTGTGTGTATTTTCCACTACAATCTTCCGATTCTCGCTCTTTTTGCTTCTTTTCTTTACGGAAGGCTCCACTAAGGAATTTTACCTGAAAACAACATAAAACATAAGCATAATACAAGAAAAATAGTAAATAAACTATAATAACCATGTGCAATCCGAGCCAAATACGCAGTGTATTTTGGTGTTATCAAATTCTCCCTCACTTGAACCTTTGTTTGTCCTTAAGCAAAACTCATATAAGCACAAAAGATAAACAACAACACACAAGGATTAAATATGGGCTAGAGACTTTAGTTTGATCAAGACTGCTTCGATAGGTACTGGTTTGTGAACCAAGGATATCATGGTAACACTTTTCGCGGTTGCGGTCATAAGTTTCTCTCCTATACGAACGAATGCATATCATGACATTATACTTAGGCCTACTTTACTCATTCCTTTCTCATCCCCTTTTCATTCAGCCGCAATCACATTAACCCTGTTATCTTGTACTTGCATGGTGAACAAACCTGTTGGTGATCCTGATCCGTATTTGTGCCAAAATTCAATTCTTTTTGCACTTTAACACAGACACACAAGCATAATTTTTGGAAGTCTCGCTACCGTTGGGATAAATAACTGGGTGAGGGTTACCTAACTTAGAAGGTGGATCATTTTCAAATTCTTTGATTTTATTATATTTTTGCTTTTTCTTTCTTTTTTTTTCTCTTTTGTTGGATCATTCACCTATTTGCATCAGTTCGTTCACTTAGCAGTGACTAAGATGGTGCTGACTGCTGAAATAAACTACTTAGGGAGTGAAACAAACCTCTAAAATCTCAAGAAAATTCTTCAAATAAACATTAAATACAATAACCAAATCTCTTCAACAATTACAAATCTCCAAAGATGAGATTTAGGTCCACACGAAAAATGGAATTAGAATGTGGTAGAAGATGAAAGAAATCATTTGCAAGCACTCAAGAAAGATTCAAAATTCCTTTTTGAAAACGAGATAACAAGTGAGTTGTGAATTTTCAAATCAATAATGGAAGTGTATGTTTTCCATCATTGTTTAAGGTTTTGAGTGAAGTTAGTATTTATATGTGCTAGAGATCTAACACAAAAATGAGTTAAAATGTTGTATGATTTGAGCCATAAGTAAAAGGTGTGTTTTGAGTTTGAGAACCAGTTATTTGAATCAAAAGCAAGAATATATGATAACCCATTTATTTTATTCGAGTCACACAATCTGGGATTTAAGTCACATGATTCGAGTCATGCATAATTGTGATTCGAATTAGAGTTCTAGACGCAAAATAGAAATATTTCAGTTTGGTGTGATTCGGGTCAAGCAGTGATTCGAGTCACACAGTCTATAATTCCAGTCATGAAGTATGTGACTTGAGTTATGAAAAAATGAAATGAATCCTTGTCTACTTAGAGTTCAAATTTGAGTTAGATGAATAATGTGATTGGAGTCACACTGTTAAAATCTCAAAATTCTAAGTTTTCAAAAGATTTTACCATAATTATTACTTGAACCATTTTCATACATAGTTCTTGATCCCAAACTCAATAGATTGACTCAAAGCATATTTCTTAAACTTAGACCACATACTTTGATTTATGCATGCTTAAACACATATTTAAAAATTGAAATTCTATTCTTCAGAGGACAGATGTCGAACTCGATGCTCCGACAACAGGTTTGACAAGTTACACTAGAAACACTAGAATAACATGTAATAGATGATAGAGCAGAAAAATAATAAACAACACAATCAATTGTTTACCATGTTTGATGAAATTACACCTACGTCTGGGGGACCGAGTCCACAACCTAAGAAAATGAATTTGCTATTAGTACTTTAGTACAATTATACTTACAAGCAACAACAAATTATATGTTGTTCAATACCTCTTCCTAACAATACCAAATGACTTTCTATTTAGAGTCTCCCCCTAAATATGAGAACATACTGACTTTCTTCTTTGCCATAATCCCAATGACAGGAAAATACCCACTAAACCCTGGAGATCAACTTCAATCTTCACAAGATAAAGAATGTTGAAAACTTCAACTCAAATAGATAAACCTTCTATGTCAAGTTACCGACACATAGAGGTGAACATAAACAATTTTGATTACACCTCAACTCAACTAGACAAACCCTCTATACCAAGTTATTGAAATATATAGGTGTACATAAAGATCCTACACTAATCCTATTAGCGCATTAGCATGGATATACAACACAAAACCTAACACTCTAAGATCTTTAATGAGAGTGCTTACTTTCCAATGTAGGTTTGAGCTCCTTATATCGCAATGTAACTCTGGACTTTTAACCTTGGATAATATCTTTGAATTCTTCCAGAATTAACGAAGAACGTGTTAGATATTTGATTTTCTCCTTGAATATCTCCAACAAGATATGATTTGTCTAATTCAAATTCAAATTTAAAGCTTAATTTAAATCCGAATTAATTCCAGCTGTCAAACAAATCACTTAATCATATTGTTAAATCAATAATAATAAAATCTTTAACAAATCTTCTGCATAATACACTCCAAAGTGAAGTATTATGGCACCTGTTGCATAAGGCCCAAATGTCGTACCAACATGTAAGAGCATCACGCTCACCATGTGTCTTTTCTGTAGCTTCATACAGCTTTAGCAAGCTAGACCAATCTTGAACACTTGGACACTTCTCCAAGTTATTTTTTTGCTAAAATGCAACCAATCCAAAGGGCCAATCCAATAGGAACAACAAAAATAAATCCGAAAATGTGCAAATGATGAGGAGACTCAATAACAAAAAAAAACAAAAGATTAAAAGACAGGCAATCAAAACAATAAGCCTTGAGGTATCAGAGGCATGCAATGTAACTTCAAAGATTTATGAAAGCATGTTTAAAACACCATGATATTCGACCTCTGCACTGGAGTGGGACAGTACATGTTGGCGTTTAAAGGACCAAGAGAATAAGTCATCACAAAGAAACACAAAATAATTGAAGTAGATCAACTTATATTTAGGTAACTTCTACAAGCTAAATTTGTGTACGAAATCAAATATGAAATGGATGATAGATACATGTGTTATCCATATTGACTAGTTCCTTTTCCTAATTGTCTGTTCAAATTGCATAGGTTTAGGAAAGTATTCCTCTTGAAAAATATTACGATTATTTGATATTTTTCCAAAAGGTGGTATCAAGAGCTCTTGTTGGCTTGTTTTGTATATTTTAAATGGAGAAAAATCAAGAGCCCAATATGATTAAACTCAACCCTACTAATTATACACTCTGAAAAAACTCTCATGGAAGATATGTTATACAACAAAGATTTGTATGATCTTATTAAAGGGGGAAAAGATAAACCAAGTGATAAGTCTGATGTTGAATGGAAGAAGATTAATTGGAAGACAGTTGTTGTAATCAAACAATGGTTGGACTTTAATGTATATCTACATGTTGAAGCTGGAACTGATGCGCAAAAAATATGGAATAAATTAAAAGACTTAAATGAGCGCAAGAATATGGAAATAAAACATATTTGATCAGGAAGCTAGTTAATATGAAATACAAGGATGGTGACTCAATGACAAAGCATATGAGTGTGTTTTAGAATATTAAAAATCAATTGGCAGTTATTGATATTAAGTTGGATGATGAGTTGTAAGCCTTATTACTACTTAGTTTCTTGCCTGATAAATGAGAAGTTCTTGTTGTGACACTTACTAATTCACTTCCGAGTGGAAATTTGATAATATCAACGATTAAAGATAGCATGCTTAATGAAGAAGTTAGAAGAAACAGTCGTGGTTTGATTGTTATTCCTAATCAATCTGATGATTTAGTTATTGATTCAAGGAGGGAAAGAAAAACCATAAATTCTCATAAGCGTGACATATCTGAGAGTCGAGGCAAGTAAAAAAGAAAGTAAAAAACTAGAAAATAAATAATATGCTACAACTGTGGAAAGATGGGATATATAAAAATGAATTGTAGGTTTCTCAAAAGAGAATATTCAAGGGAAAAAGATTAAGGTAATAAAAAGAAAAATGATAAAGACACAATAATAGTCGCACGTGACAGTGATGTCTACCTTATTTATGATGATAATTCCATAAACCTTGCATGTCAAGATTCAACTTGAATTATTGATTCACATGACTCGTACCATGTTTCTCATAGATGTGATTTCTTCTCATCTTATACTGCTGGTGACTTTGGAACGATATAAAATGGGAAATGAGGGAGTTTTTGAAATTGTTGGTATGCGAGATGTTTGGGTTGAAATTGGTGTTGGATGCAAGCTTAAATTCAAAAATATGAGACATGCTTATGATATTTATATCAACTTGATTTCGGTCAAAGCCTTGGATATTGAAGGTTATCACACTTACTATGGTAGTGGTGGCATGTGTAAGATCACAAAAGGATCACTTGTGATAGCAAAGGAGCAAAGTCCTATAACTCTTTACATGGTGCCTGTGAAGTTATGCAAAGAGGAAGCGAGTGCAGTTGAGGATGCATTTAGTATTTAATGGAATACACACCTTGAACACTTGAGTGAGAAAGGTCTCAATGTTCTTGCAAAGAAAAAATTTCTTCAGGTGAAAGGTACTCCCCTAAAAACATGTACTCATTATTTTTCTAGTAAGAAACATAAAGTTTCCTTTAATAGTAATGGTCCTCATAGGAGGCCAAATATTCTAGATAGTTCACACTGATGTTTTCATGATAGATGGTAAATATTTAGGTGGTGCATCATATTATGTTACTTTTATTTACGACCACTCTAAAAATGTGTGGCCTTTTGTTTTGAAATCTAAAGACCAAGTACTCGGTGTTTTGAAGCACTTTCATGCAAGTGTTGAAAGGAAGTTGAAATGTGTCAGAGCTGATAATGGTGGTGAATATAGAGTTCCATTTAAAGAGCATGAAATTAAGCTTGGGAAGACTATTTTAAAGACGCCTCAACAAAATGGAGTTGCAAAGAGAATGAGTTGTACGATTAATGACAGAATCAGTTATATTCTATATCATGTAAAATTATCAAAATATTTTTGGGGGGAAGCATTGACAACTACAGTGGATTTGATCAATCTTTCCCCATATGTCCCACTTGATGGTGGTGTTCCAAACAGAGTATGGATAAGAAAATATGTCTCTTATGGTTACTTGAAAGTGTTTGGTTGCAGGGATATTGTTCACATCCCAAGAGATGAGAGATCTAAGATTTACAAAAGGTTTAAACAATGTGTCTTTGCAAGTTATGTTCATGAATAGTTTGATTATAGATTGTGGGATCTAGTTGTCAAGAAAATTATCAGAAGCCGTGATGTGATATTTCTTGAAGACCAAACTATTGAAGATTTTGATAAAATAGAGAAGCCAAGATCTGACGCTAGAAGCTACATTGATGTTGTGCCTAAACCTCCTAGTAGAAATTATGTTTATCAGGGAGATATACAGGTAGATGGTGAGAATTTAACCATTGACCAAGAACTTTATCGCAATGAGCAAGTTGAAGAGGCTCCACCTGAGCCATCTATTGAACAAGATTTGATAAGATCTTCTAGAGAGCATCAAGTTTCTCATATATATCCTCCACACAAATATGTGATAATCACTGATATTGGAGATCCAAAATACTACCAAGGGGAATTTTTAAGTGTTGATAAAGAAAAGTGGTTGAAGACCATGCAATAGGAGATCAATTCCTTGCATGAGAATTTTAACACCCCAAAATAATTATAATATTTATTTAATTGATTTATTATAATTGTTCGTGAATTTTGGTGAATTTTAATGAAATATTATGACGCATGGTGTATTTGTATGGTGTGTTAGAGGATATTGATGAGCTAAGGGATTAATTAGAGTATTTAGAAAACAAGTGATGAATTGGAATTATTTTAGTGTTAATAATAATAGAGTAATGTAAACAATATTATTAGATTATTATTAATAATTAAAATAAAAAAGGGTGGAACACTAAGGGCATAGTGGTCTTTTGTAAAGGAATAAGTGAGGGTAAGATGGGAAAACCATAATAAGGGTCCCAGGAGTAAGAGTGACAAAAGGAAAAGAGGGAGTGGAGAAGTTCACTTTGTACGATCGTGAAAAGTTGGAAAAAACTGTGAAAGGAGAGCTAGGGCACAGAGAACGAAGGAAATCGTCCGTAGATCGCAGAGAAAGAAGTCAATCGCTGGGATCTTAGGTATGGGGAATATACTTGTCATTATAATTGATATAAGGTTAGAGGTACGTAGGTAGTTGGGGTTTTAGGGGATTTTGGGGAACATGATGAAAATATGATGAATTTTGTGATTTAGGAATATGTAGGATGAGGGGAAATGATGTCTATGTTGTCTGGTATGATGTATTGCTGTTATAGTATTGATTGCCTTGTGATTGATGTGTATTTTTAGACTGAAAGGTATTGGAATCCCAAGGTAATTAGGTCTGAACTGGTGCAGAATCGCAACTGAGAAGTTGCAGGTTCACATATTTCACCGGGCGAGCTTCCTGTGTCGTCGGGCGAAGCATTTTCTCCCCAACCTCGCCAGGCGAAAGGAGAGGCGAAAAGAGGATGAAAAATATGTGCTACTGGAATTTGTATGGGGGAGGGTTTTTCTCCCCTGCTTTGTCGGGCGAAGCCCAGGCAAGCAGGAGCAGATGTTTTTTTTTATTTTATTTTATTTTCTTCTGCGTGTTGTCTTGTTCCTTCGTTGACCTTGTGCCTTGGGGAAGTTGACGTGTTGTGTATTAATGATTATACCATGATGAATTGTGAAGTATTATGATGACCTGTGATGTAAGTAAATGATGTTATTCTATGATGTTTTGATGAATTCTCATGAATGATGATGCAATTTGAAGATCCTATGATGATGATATTATGACGTTTTGCATCATGCATCCATAGCATACTGAGGACTACGGTCCAGCGATGAGATTAGGACTTCGGTCTAGTGTTGGCTTCAATCCTATTGTGTTGATTGAAGTGTTTATGAAGTGCTCCGGTTCCAAAGGGGGAATCGATCATATGGTAGGGATCTATGGAGGGTGATGGCCCAGTGTCCATCAAATGAATTGGTACCACATGCATGAGTCTATGTTGTTGTATTTCATCCTATGTGGTATTGCATAATTGTGCTCAAAGATGTTATTGATGATGTGATTGTAAGTGATGTAGGACGATGGTGTTTTATTGATGCGTACTTTGTTGACGATATTATGACGGTGTACATAAATTGTTGATGTTGTATGCCTGTTTATCTTTTTCTCTATATCTCGTATAATGATTTGTGATTACTCACCCTGCCTGTTTGAATGTTGCCTCCACGTGGGTAACGCGCAGGTGGTCAGGATTAGCTCTCGTGGTGCGTAAAGATTTTAGCACTTGGAGTCATTTAGTTATTTCCGTTGAATTTAGATGGTGTCTTGCTCTGATATGTAACACCGAGTCAGGACGTTCTGGAGTTGAACTCTTATGTTTTAGTTTCATAGGCATGATGTCACTATGAATTTTACTATTTTGACGTTTTTTTGATTAATTACTTGAGATTATGATTTCCGCTGCATTGTAGTTTTGATTGCATTTTGTGGTGAAAGAACCCGTGTTATGGAGCAGGATGTTATTTAGATGTTTAATGACGAAATGTGGCACCCGTGTGGTGATTTACTCTGATCTAATTATTTTTAATTAGTTTATTTATTCGTGAAATACTTGTGGGGTTAGAAGGGTGTTACAAGAATCACACATTTGAGTTGGTGGTATTTCCTAATGGTAGAAGAGCACTCAAGAATAAATGGGTATACAAGATAAATTCTGAAAAGAATAAATCTCAACTAAGATACAAAGAAACATTTGTTATGAAATATTTTAATCACAAAAAAGGTACTGAATTTGAAGAAATTTTCTCACCTGTGGTGAAGATTGTGACGCCCCCAATCTATACCCCCAAATAATGATAAAACAATAAACACTTAAATAAAATTTCGTCAGAGTATATTTAAAAACATCGCATAGTCGGGGAAATCACATCAACGTGAAACAAAACATACATACAACACCTGCCCATAAAGATATGCAACAGTGGGGTAGCATTCAACAGAGGAACTCAGTTCCTTACACCCACATTTCAAATCATTTTTAGAATAAAAGCGGAAAATCTAAAAACTGAATATCATATATATATCACATAAAAAGTTGGTCATATTTCAGGTTATACATGCACAAGCCAAAAGATGTATATACACAACAACCACAAACAGCCACCCTAGCTACCCGGTGTCACATATCAGAGCCGACCGACAAAAAGGGTGAAGACATAAGCTTCACAAAAGACCTCCAGCAACTCTAATCTGCAATGCCTCATAGAGCATTATAAAATGAGCAGAAGGGTGAGAAAAACAACCATAATATAAATGCATATAATTATATATATCAACATAAAAATGCACATATCAAATATTCTCACCACAAATACCACATGCTAACACATAAAGCATCTACGGTTTATAATCACATAATCTCATATTCACACATCGTGCATATGTTTATACACAAAACATATCATTCATACTTCAATGAATTTAACACAAATGCACAACAGTTCACAATTGCTATCCTAAGCTCAATCACACATGCTGAATCAATTCACAATTCCACTCATAATCACATAATCAGACTATGATTCATGCAAATGCACAGAGACCGACACAACGACTCTATGCAAATGCCATGCGGTACCGACTCCAAATATTCTCATCACTAGTTCACTCAGGAACTCTGCTGGAACCATCGCTCGTTACATCACTGTAACTCCCCGTCGGGCCTACGATGTTCACTCGTCGCTTGCAGTCCTCCTAGTATGAGGCTCACGACGTTTATGGATTGCTTGCAGTCCTCCTTGTATGAGGCTCATGATCATCTATAACCACCGTTTCCAGTCATCCTTACATGAGGCTCACGATGTTTATAACAGATTCACTCAGGAATCAAACCGTCGCTTTAGGTCCCCACATGGGCACCCGACGTTCATGGATTGTTTTCAGTCCTCTTTGTATAAGGCTCACAATCCGATCGCTCTCAGTCCTCTTTGTATAAGGCTCACGATCCCACAAGATGCATATCATGATGCTTGACACACAAGAACTTATGACAACCAATGCATCTTCACACATATATGCAATCATAAACAATGCATATATAACCAAATACAACACATTGCATTTTCTTGCCCTTAGGCCACACATCATCATCACAACATGTATTTCATACATTTTCATTTCACAACAGCACACAAGTCATACGATATCCATATTCAAGCACATTATATAATACACATAATTTACACACCATTAAAACGGCAAAAGTCGACAAAACGACACTATTCACATTTCCCGACATAATTTAATCGGCTAACAATCTCCAAAACATCATAATCATATTGTACAGCTCTATAGCTTTCCAACGATACCAAGAATGTAAAAATCGAATAATCGGAACAAAAGTTACGAACTAAAATGAAAACGACATTTTGAAAAATCACATTTTTTTCATTCTCCTGGCCATACGCGTATTGCCCAAGGCCATACGCGTATTGCCCAAAACCCTCGCCATGCCATACGCGTATTGCCCAAGGCCATACGCGTATGGGCAGAACCATTTTCTTCACAAAAATTCCCATTTAACTCCAATACGCGTAGGGCCAAAACCATACGCGTATTGCCCAGCAATGCTACGCGTATCATACGCAAATGGGTAGATGGCCGAGCAAAATAACATCCCATACGCGTATTGCCCTCATGGCTCGCCCACCATACGCGTAATGCCAAGGTTCATACGCGTATGAACATACCCCATACGCGTATGACCTGGAAATCTCAGAAAAATTCTTCTGCATAATTGTTCATACGAGTTCCAATCTAAAACCCTCCAAATCTTACCTATACACCAGAAAATTGCCAATACAATGTCCAATAACAAGTATCTATCATGTATCAACAAGAATAAACACTTAACACATAAATGTCTACACATTTAATCAATTTCTAATCAATTTTACCAAAAATGGGTTTACTACAATATTTCCATTTCAATCCAACAAACATCACAAATATACATACATAATCATATACAAGTATATAATAATTGAATTTCGCACCCTTACCCGATTAAATCGATTCCTAGAAGTTGTTTTCTTTGATTCCTAGCTTTTTCCTCTTTTTCTCTCTTTTCTCTTCTTTCCCTTCTCTTTTCTTCTTCTCTTTTTCTTTCTCTTACTATTTTCTTTCTTTTCTAATTCTCTCCCTTTTCTCTCTTTTACTAACTTAGTAAAAATAATGCAAAATGACCCAATTGCCCCTACTCTCAACTATCTCGCAAATGTTCCAAAAACGCGGTAAAATATAATCACAATGTAAAATAACATATTATCACACCAAAGTCATGAATAAAAATAATATAATACTCAAAATAATTAAATCGACTCGATTAAAATAAAACTAACTAAAACTGGGGCGTTACAAAGATGACATCTAATCAATTTGTGGTGGAATTATCAGCTAGCTTGAATCTTGAGGTTGAACAACTTGATGTGAAGATTACTTTCCTTCATGGTGATTTGGAGGAAAAGATTATATGAATTAACCTGAGGATTTCAAATTAAAAGGTAAAGAAGAGCCTATTTGTAGATTAAATAAAAATTTGTATGACCTCAAGCTCGCTCTGCGACAATGGTATAAAGAATCTGATTCTTTTATGGAATGAAATGGTTATGGTAAAACTATTGTTGATCATTGTTTATTTGTGGTGAAATTCTCTGATATTGATTATGTTATTCTCTTGTTATATGTTGATGACATGTTGATCGTTGGTCATGACAATAAGAAAATTCAAACCTTAAAAAAATAGTTAAGCAAGTCCTTTGCAATGAATGACTTGGGTCTTGCACAACAAATTCTTTGGATGAGATATTCTCGTGATAGAAAGAAAGGTAAAGTTTGGTTATCTCAATACAATTACATTGAGATGGTGTTAGAGAGGTTTAACATGAGCGATTCAAAACCCATGAGTAATCTACTTGCTAGTCATTTAAACTGAATTTAGAGCAATATCCTACTAGTGAAGAAGAAAAAAAGATATGAAGAATGTTCCTTATGCATCTATAGTTGGTAGTTTGATGTATGATATGGTATGCACAAGACCTGATATTGCTCATGTTGTTGGTGTTGTTAGTTGAGTTCTCTCTAATCCTGGCAAACATCATTTGTAAGTAGTGAAGTAGATTCTAATATATCTTAGAGGTACTTTTAGAGTATTCCTATACTTTGGGAGCAATGATCGTGTGTTAGATGGCTACACATACGCAAATAGGCCTGGTTATATTGATTCCAGAAAATATACTTTTGGATACATGATGACTTTTACACGGGGAGGAGTGTCTTGGCAATCAAATTTATAAAAATGTGTTGCTTTATTTACTACCGAGACTGAGTTTATTGCAGCAACTGAAACGTCTAAAGAACTCTTTTGTATGAAGAAATTCCTACAAGAATTGGGTGTTGAGCAAGAGAAGTTCGTGTTGTTCTATGACAGTCAGAGTGCAATTCATCTTAGTAAGAACCCAACGCTTCATTCCAGATCAAAGCACATTGAAGTGCAATATCATTGGATATAAGATGTGTTGGAGACAAAGTTGTTTTCACTTGAGAATATCATATATGATTACAAAAACTTTGCTTGTGACAAAAATGATTAACGAATATGGGTGTTCATTGGTTCGGGAAAATTCGAACCAAACCGGAATCCAAACCAAACCATGGTGTTTGGATCGGGCATTGTTTTAGTTAAGGCAAAAATCGAACTAAACCAATGAAACTAGATGTTAATTGGTTCGGGCAACGGATTTCAAAAATTCTACCTACGAGTCCGTCTTCCCGAACCAACCATATTAATTTATATAATTTATATCATTATAATGGAAACTAGTATAAGATATTCAACTTTAAAAAAGAAGAAAAATGAAACTTCATTAGTGACATTCAAAACCTATATAAAAAACGAAAAAAATTTTAAAATTTTATATTATTACAGAAAATTAGTTGATGTAAATTAGAAGTTTTTTTTTTAAAAATGCATATTTGTTTCTAATGTATCCGATCAATCCAACCCAAACCAACCCGTTATTTATCGGTTTGGTTCGATTTGGATTTTATCGAAAAAATGTGAAAATTCAATCCAAACCAATCCATTTATTTTTATCGGTTTAGGCATTAAGTTTTCTCAAAACCGAACCAAACCGACCCGCAAACACCCCTATTAAGGGTATAAAAAAGGCATACATGGTGGACAACTCATTTTCACTTAAGTCGTGTTGGGGAGATTTATTGTCTATTTGGGCCAAACCCATTTGACATGTATTTAAAAAAGAATTCTTTGATCTTAGAACAACACAACAAATAAGCAACTATACAAGAGTTTCAGAGAACTGCAATGGAGGAGAGGAAAATGCACAATTGATAGATGAGTGTAGTAAACTTTATCAGTTTGAGCTACAAATTCAGTATGTCGTTCTTATTATTTTGTTAATTTTATTTATATTATTGTTGAGTAGTTTTAGCTTCTCTTAGAGTTGTTTTGATATACCCACATTCTGTGGAGGATTTGTTTAGAGTGTGTTTCTCACCTTTATTATTTATCGGTGAAGATTGTTATTCCCTAGTGTTATTATAAAGAATTTTGTATATCTATTATTTATATAGTTGAATGTTTTACTGAATTAGGTCCCGTGATTTTTATTCTCACTTTGAAAGAAATTTTCTACATTAAAAATCTAGTGTTCTTATTATTTTATTTTTCTGTTATTAGTATATATTGTGCTTTAAAATTAATTCTACTAATTATCTGTTTATATTACAAAGATTTGAGAAAGTATTCCCCTTAAAAAATATTCCAATTTTTTTGATAATTTTCTAACAATAAAATAACCAAGTATTCATAAGTCTTTCACAAGACATTTTTTTTATAAGCAATTTGTATTAAAAAGGAGAAACAGGATTATCCAACCCGATACAAAGAACCAAACAAAAAAGGGAAGAACCCCAAGACAACCAAAACTTACAAGAAATCAGTAGGATATTTCATCAAATCGTATAAATTACACCTTCTACGCCCTAATTCCAACCATCTCCATGTGAGAACAACAATACTGTTAAAAACAACCTCGTGTGAACAACAATACATGAAACAACCTCGTGTGAATAATGGAAATGTATCACTTCACATTGTCAAATATATCTTAAAGAAAGCCCCTCAGGGATATACTTCTTAGCAAGACATCTAACTTTCAGTTGCATCAATGATGTGATTCTATTTAGGCATATTTCCCTCTAATTGATTTTTGCTTTTGGTTTTTTTTTTTTTAATAAGCTAAAATATATTAATTCCAATAGGGGATACAATAGGGGTATCCCAACCCGTATACATCAAAACGCCTCTCTAATAATCAAGGCCTACAAAAAATCACTAGGGTAATTTACCCAAGTGTAATAGTTACAATTGAGAGCACTATTGTGGCTCTTTCCTAACCACCACCAAGAATACGATTCGAAATCGTGTCATAATCCCAAATCTCGTCTCTAAATAAAATATTGTTTCTAGATAACCAATTGATCCAACAGATTATGAGCCACATACCAACAGCACTACTAATTAAACCATTAATTCTAACACTCCCAGATACCCAACAAGTTAAGTGGTTCAGCATACCTCCCACTATAATCTCCGGAATTCCCAGCCATTTACAAGTGAATTGCCATATCAGTCTTGTCTTGTGCATAGGAATAAAACATGCTCCACACTTTCCTCCACTAAGAAACAAAAGGGGCAAGATTTTTCATGTCTGTTGGTAATAATTCCTCTACGGGCAAGATTACCTCGAGTTGGAAGTCTCTTATGTAGCATCCACCATCCGAAAACTATCACCTTGAATGGGATCTGTGCTGTCCAAATAAGTTTGAAAGCAGCTCGCAACTCCTCACCAAATATCCTGTCCGAGGGAGAACTAATTACCTGCGCAAACTCGTAAAAAAATGACACAGAAAAATTATTGTGATCATTAAGTGACCATTTGACGGAATGTTCAACACCTGCGCTTGGTTCAAATTGATCCAGCAAAGAAAACAAGTCATCCCTCTGTGTCAAGGCTGCTACAGGCAGATTAGAATGAAATAAATTAGCATCCCAGTACCACTTACCTCCATCCCAATAACCATTTTCAGCCACATTACTCTCCTTATTCACAGCATTAATCCATAATTCTAGGAATAAATCCGCTAAAGCCGTATTTCCAGCCCAGCAAGAACTCCAAAACGGAACAAATTCACCACAACCCAAGTTGTATGAAATAAGATCGGTTACTTTCCTCCCTTCAAGTAAAGACAGCTGTACGAGATCTTTCCACCATAGAGAGGGAGCTACAAGTTGTTTCGAACATTCGCCGGTATGAAGATCACTTTGGTAATTACGGTACCTTGTATCAATTAAATCCTTCCACAAAGTGTTCTTATGTCCCAACATTCTCCAAGTCCACTTAAACATTAACGCAGAGTTGAACAATTTTATATCCTTCACCCCTAAACCGCTGTTTTCCTTCTTGTTGCACACCGTAGCCCAAGACACCCACGCCACTCCCTTTTTAGGCACTGTACCATTCCACGGGAAAGACTTTTGTATTGAAATCAAGATACGAATAACTTTAGCAGGTAGCTTATAGAAAGACATGAAGTGAATCGGTAGATTAGCGAGGACCGAATTGATCAATGTTACTCGACCACCCATGGATAAAAACCGACTTTTCCAAGAGTTCAGTCCGGAGCGAACCTTGTCAATCAACGGTTTCCAAAATGATACTAAGGTGTGATTTCCTCCAATATAGATTCCTAAAAATTTGAAAGAACAGTCAGAATTGAAAAACTTACAGGATAGGTAATTTCCCGCAGCCGATAAAAACAGTTCATCCACTCCAACGCCATACAAAGAACTATTATTGAAGTTTATTTCCAAACCCGATATGAGGTGAAATCCTTTAAGGATAGTCTTAACTGCCAGGATGTTTTTCCACGAGCTGTCTCCTAGAATAATGGAATCATCTGCGTATTGCAACAAATGGAACAACACCTGCGAGTTGAACTTGAAACATGAGAATGATTCATTTTCCACAGCTCTTCTCATCAGTACTGCAAGTCCTTCTGCTGCAATAGAAAAAAGGAAGGGAGCGAGGGGGTCGCCTTGCTTAAGACCCCTTGAGATAGGAAAATCCACCGTTGGAGAGCCATTGACCAAAACAGAGGAGAAACTATTAAACACACGCATGTCCATCCAACCCAGCCATACATTACCAAACCCCATAATTTCCATAACATCTCGTAAGTACTTCCAATCAACACAATCGTATGCTTTAGCGAAATCGACCTTTAAAAGCATAAGATCTTTCTTTGCACGTTTTGCATAGTCTATGGTCTCATTTAGCACGAGTACTCCGTCAAGCAGATTTCTTCTTTCAATGAACGCCGACTGAGAGTTTGATATAAGAGATCCTATTTTCTTTTTCAATCTAGCTGCAAGAATCTTCGACACAACTTTATAAACCGAGCTAACAAGTGATATGGGCCTATCTTCCTCCAAGTTTTTAGGATTCTCTGTTTTAGGAATAAGTACCATAAAGGAGGAAGCAAACACCTTGTGTAATTTGTCTCCCTTGAAAAATTCCAAAATGCAATTCGTAAAATCATACCCAACAATACTCCAACACTTCTTGATAAATTCGAAGCCGAAACCATCAGGACCTGGACTACGGTCGTCAGCGCATTCAAAAACAGCTCTTCTTATTTCTTCTATCCCCACCTCAGACTCTAGCTCATCACTGTCCACTTTAGAAAGGCTCTTGAACCCTGCACCACCCACATACGGATACGGTCTGGAACTTCTGGAAAACTTCTTAGCAAAATGTTCTTTGGTAGCCTGCTTGACCCCGTGCACCTCCTCCACAACTATGCCATTCACTCTAACAGAATTTATAGTGTTCAAGTTGATACGGTTTCTCAGTGCTGCATGAAAAAACTTAGAGTTAACGTCGCCATCAACACTCCATCTTAGTCTGGATTTTTGCTTTAGGATGCTTTCTTTAATTCTCAAAGATCTCCATAAGTCATCATCTGCACAATTCCTATTCTCCATAACTTCTGCAGATATATCTCCTCTTTTTGACATAATAAGTTCTTCTATCTCATTAATAGTACATGTGTCTGACTTTATTTATGTGTCTACCCAACCGAATACGTTAATATTCCACCAACGAAGTTTCACTCTAAGGTTCTGCATCTTTTTGGCCAAAATGAAAGAAGCCTTCCCTGATACCTTGTACTCATCCCATTCCTTTTTAACAAAATCCAAAAAACCTTTATGTTCAAACCAACATGACATAACCTTGAACGGTTTGGGCCCTCAATTCGTATTTCTCACAGAAATCGACACCGGCCTATGATCCGAAACATCTCGGTCTCCAATTTTTTGGCTCACCATGTTCCATTCATTAAAAACTCCAGGAGTGACAATGAATCTGTCGAGGCGGCTACACACCTTGTCTTTCGCTTTAAACCAAGAATACTTGTTGCCACTCAGAGGTAAATCCACACAACCAATCATATTTATGAACTCTAAAAACTCTTCCATATATCTTCTATTGAAACTGGAGTATCCTATTTGTTCAGAAGGACATTTAATTGCGTTAAAGTCACCACCGAGAATCCACTCTCCAGGTTCCAAGCTGTTTTTAAGATTAATGAGGTTGGACCACATCACCCTTTTCTCCACAATGTTACATGGAGAGTATATGTTAAAGAAGTAGCATCTCGTACCTCTCCAATATGCTTGCAAACCTAAATATCCTTTTCCTCTGTAGCTGCATATAGGATCCACTACCCCAACTTTCCATATAGTTATCATGCCCCCTGAAAGGCCATTAGAACCAGCTGCAGACCATTGACACATACTGTCACCCCATAAACTAACCACCAACTCATCATTCATCATTGTTCTTTTAGTTTCCTATACAAAACAAATTTCAGCACCAACCTTATTTATCGTATCTCTAATTTTCCTACGCTTTAAAACACCCCCACACCCTCTAATGTTATATGTTACTATATTCATATATAACCAATAGCTTCCTCCTTCTTCCCTCTCTTCAAGTTTCTGTCAGCAACTTCAAGATTTCTCAAGATATTCTCAAAAACTTCATCGTCCTCCACATCTTCAATTCCAAGACTTTTGATAGCCTCCCAAACTCTCGAAGGAAGGGATTCTAGTTTCTTTTTAATCCTTGAATTATTATGGAAGAAACCAGAGTCACTCAAAGAGATATCACTCGATCCAGCACCCTTAATGATAGGATCACAAGCCTGCTTTTCCTCTGATAAGACAGTTTGTCTCTGTTGCTCCAAAACAGTTCTAGATCTAGATGTAGAAACATCAGCCCTCAGGAGAGTAGCATAGTATGAAGGTTTGAAAGGAATTTTTAGTCTCTTGTAAATATCATCTACTAGTAACTTCTTCTTCCTCATAGAAGGCCTCTTTCTAGATGCATCATCCTTATAGTCATTACCACCACTCAGCACGTTTGGGTGAGAAGATACCTCAGCTTCATTAGGCATGTCACCTCCTAAAGATCTAATTTCATCCCCTGCCATCGAAGACATCACCGTATTGGCATCACTTTTTGATTTCAGGGGATAACAAGGCTCATGAACCTGGCTAGCAGCTCTTGTCTGACAGTAATCACTGATTCCACCCTCTCTTGCTCCACCCTGCAAATTTGGCACATTTCTATCCAGAGATAAGATTTGATTCTCAAGTTGGGTTTCAGCTTCACTTTCCACTTCCCTACACCAACTATTGCCCTCTGAACCCACCTTCCTAGGTAACACTCCTTCAACATTGCTTACTTCCAAATTCTGGTCTTTAGAAGAGCTCCTTATCTCGCCAGAATTTGATACAGGAGATATAGTCTCTGGAACTTTGAACTGAGAGCTAAGAACCCTAGAAGAACTATCCCAAGACTCCCCTTCACCATCCTGGTCCGACTCAGAAAACACAACTTCTGAGCTGTCTTCGCCAAAACAAGAATCTTTCGCCCTGCCTTGATCCCAAGTATACGGTCCAAAAGAATCCTCCACTATCTTTATTCTGTAAACCATGTCATTCACGTCAATGTTAACTACCTCGTTAAGACACATAGCAAATTTTGTCCTAACTAGGATTCTAGCCACATCCAGCCTCGTATGTTTCCTTGTCTCCTCATCCATCTTAATAAACTCCCCAGTAGTAGCAGCTAGGAATTTGAAAAAGTTTTCACTCCAAACATGGCAAGGGAGACCAAAAATTTTGATCCAAGTAAGTCTCTCTTGGTCTACATCATTAGGAGACCAAGGGCGAATTTTCGAGAACCATTTAGAAATCCAACTGCTATCTTCAGAAATCATCTTTTGGATATCTCCCGGATTATCTTCTTCTAATAGGTAAAGATTTGCCCCCATAGGTGTTATTTTGATATTGAAGAAGCCTTCCATTTGAAACGCGTCCAATACCTCAACAGCTGAACCCGGGCTCTCCAATACTCTAGTGAATGCCTGCTCAAACCTCTCAAGCTCTTCCTTGTTTACCATAAAACTCAAATGAGCAAAAAAAGGTTTGTCACCCATAAGGCATTGGTTCACAGAAGTTTTAGCCCCACAACTACTTCGTACTCCCTTAGTAATCTGAGCAAAAGACACCCCTTTATCCTTCCTCATACTAACCAAAGGTTTAGAAAACTGCCCACCAACGAATTTCTTAGTCTGAATCCCTTTTTTCTTATATGGCAAGCCCCCATCAGTCTTGTACTCCCTACGAAATCTTGGCAAGTTGGCAAAAATCTTAGTGCCATTAATGACAATATTGTCTAAACTAATGGCCATAAGATCTTCGTCATCGACTTTTTTGAATCTTACGAACCCAAACCTCTTGCCCCTGATATCTAATCTTCCCGGAATAAAGACTTCCAATATGAAACCGTAATCCTTAAAGATATCATACATTTTCCTTGCATCAAATGAATCTGGAAACTCTGTGAAGAAAAAAGATGAAGCTTCTTTCCAGTCAAGATCTGTGACCTTACCTTTGTTATTTTTCCAAATCGACATTATCCCCAGCTTCTGATTCTGATTCTTGTTATTCCTTACTTCCACCCATGTTCCATTGTTATCGCCGGTGCCATTATATAACCCCATCGGGCACCTCCAACAAAACCTAATGCCAGCAGAAGGAATACAAAACAGGTATATCCCCAACCGCGACGGAGAATCTATTTGCCTAAAATTACAGAGAAGTGTTCTTCTACGAGCTACTCCCCGAACAATATAGATCGAGACCTAAAACTTCAGCAAATCAAAGACAAGGAGGAACCCAGTATCAAGCGACTCCTTACCAAGGCCCCTGAACCCTAAAGCCAGGAATTTAAGCCGGAGATAAGGAGAAGATCAACCAGTATCCACCTCGTACCATGATTTTGAAGTAATGGGTGAAAATTATCAGATTGAACAAGAAGAGAAGAAGACGCAAAGCTAACCTTAGTGAACTTGATACTTGCAAATGGATCTCCGGCACCGGCGATTGGAAAGGACAATGAAACAGTGGAAGTTGAAAAGAGGAAAACCTAGAGAGATGTGAGAGTTTCTCTCTCTTCAAATATAAGAAACAAAATAATTACTGTCAAAAAAAGAATGGATTTGTGGAGGCTAAAGAAGTGCTATTATGGAATTTTAAACTGACACTATTTATAAGAATATCGTTTGTTATAATACCGTCATAATTTTGCTGCCACTACGTGTATAAAACGGCGGTTCCATAATTCACTTTAATCGTAATGACGGTTTAAACCGCCACAATTTTACTATTTTCCAAATAAATATTAGCAAATTGTGGAAGTTATAACAGTCACAATTTTCACAATTTTTTTAGGAAAAAAAAATAGTTCGCGTGCTTTTTTAGCAACTAAAATATTATGACTATAAGATTCCTCTAATGTCAGCTTGTGCGAGTGACAAATAATTTAGACAAAATCATACACACAGTAAATTTCAATACACCAATGTAATAGAAATGTAACCATGCTTAGGTGTTCCGACAGAATAGCGTTGATGAAAGGAACATAAACAGCTCCTTAAATTGAAACATAAACCTATGAAGAAGAAAGTGACCATGTAAGGGAATACCCATCTGATTATCACTTAACAGAAATTTGTTTGTTTTTGTTTATAGTTTAACAAGAAGTTTCATCTTAACTACAAATCGCAGATGGTATTTTTTTTTCAAATTAGACACTAGCTATCTTTTCCACACAAAATAAACAACTCCTGATAGAATAAAAAGCTCATCACATTTATATTATTTAAGTATAATATTTATTGCATGACCAACTCTTGATGAGTTTTTCTTTTTTTTGCATAAAATTCAAGTAAATTTGAAACAGACATGAAAATAAAATACTTAAGCTTCTCATATAGCCACACTGTGTAACACAACAGTTTCGATAGTAAGTCCTGGTCCAAAACCAAACAATACACCCCAATCAAGACCTTCTCCAGTGGTCTTAAGTCCTTCTTGAGCCGATTTCTTTCTCATCTCGTCTAAGATGAACAATACACATGCACTCGACATGTTTCCATATTCGCTAAGTACTTCCCTTGTGGCTTTCATTTTTTCAGGTTTTAGGCCTAATTTTAGCTCAACTTGGTCTAGAATTGCGGGTCCACCGGGATGAGCAATCCAAAAAATTGAGTTGTAATCAGATATGTTTAATGGTTGGAACGCCTCAGTCAATGCTTTATCAATGTTCTTTGAGACAATCCCAGGAACATCTTTAAGAAGATGAAATGTTAGTCCGGCTTCACGAAGATGACCATCAATAGCTCCTTCACTGTCTGGAGCAATTGTTTGTGCAGTCCAAACCATCTCAAAGATAGGTTTCTCAATTTCTGGTACCGGGTCAGAACCAACAATAAGTGCAGCAGCTCCATCTCCGAACAATGCTTGTCCAACAAGGCTGTCCAAATGAGTATCACTTGGGCCACGAAACGTCACTGCGGTGACTTCAGAACAAACAACCAACACACGAGCACCTTTGTTGTTCTCCGCCAAATCCTTAGCCAAACGGAGCACCGTCCCACCAGCAAAGCACCCTTGTTGATACATCATGTACCTTTTCACGTATGGGCGAAGACCTAAGAGTTTGGTGAGTTGGTAATCGGCACCAGGCATGTCTACACCACTTGTGGTGCAAAAGATCAAGTGAGTAATCTTGGATTTTGGTTGACCCCATTCTTTTATAGCCTTGACTGCAGCCTCCTTCCCTAGTCTAGGGACCTCTACCACCACCATGTCTTGCCTGGCATCCAAAGAAGGTGCCATGTATTCACAAACACTAGGATTCTCTTTCAAAATCTCCTCTGTCAAGTACATATATCTCCTCTTAATCATAGATTTATCACCTGAAGATTATCATAATTAAAGAAATGACATTATTACAATAATTTATAAGTAATATTAAACCAATCACATAAAATTCTTAGGAACATTCACTGATGATACCTTATATATTAGGAACATAGTATATCATGTTATCATTAAAACATTGACTCTATGACTTCTAAAATAACTTACACATGCGTTGGAATTTCTCCTTGAGCTCAACTTTGTGCTCACTGTTAGTGATTTTAAAGTAAAAATCAGGATAAGTACTTTGTTCAACACAATTAGCTGGATTAGCAGTCCCAATGGCCAAGATAGTTGCAGGACCTTCAGCTCTTTGAGCCTTGCGGATTTCAGACACACTAACCATCTTGATATGTTTAGTAGTTTGTAATGAAAGAGTATATGATAAATATTCTTGGGAAGAGAGGGTTTTATACGAATGAATGGATGAATGAAAGGAAGATTTGGAAGGGAAGATGGTGGATTGAAATTGGAAGGGTAGCTGAAGATCACGTGTTTGACTAACACAATTTCCTTTTTTTACTCAAAACAACCAAACCGAAGGCTGCCTGAACGTGGGTGGGTGTGTAGAAGTTTGGTGGAAAATGCCTGCATGACAATATTAGATAAATAATTACCTTTAAGAAAGGTGGAATTCATTCTCATATTATATCTAACTTTTTTCAATTCAAATTATTTGCACAATTTTTTATTTTAACAACCATCTTCAAAAACTTTAATAGATGCTAACCACTATGATTTAACTAATATGTTAGCAGGAGATGTATTGCGCATAAAATTTAAAAGTAACATTATTTGTTGTGCAAATGATTTAATTAAGAGTTTAATTTATATGCACTGACAGTGTAAAATAATTTTACACTGTCATCCAATAGAAACATATCATTCTGTCATGTCATACAATTAACTTAAAATTTTCAGTATGACTTGGCGGGATGCATGGTCGTCATTGGTTGACAGTGTAAAAAAATTTTACACTGTCAGTGTATACCAATTAAATTCTTTAATTAATATATTAGCAAGAGGTGTAATTTTGCATAAAATTTAGGTTTTTTTTTAGGTTAAAACATGTTTTTTAACTCTATCTTATCTTTATTTTGGATTCATATTGATCTATTATATATATATAGACGGCGCTTGCTCAAATAAAGAAAGCTGTTTTATATTACACATAAGTCGTACTCTCTTTTGATATTATTGCTTGCTTATCAAAAATAAAAATAATACAGATAAGTAATTATAATTTTAAAAAATTGCTAAGAATTTAACCATCTAAGCTAAAGCGCTTTTGTAAATATATCTCTCATATACATGTTTAAAATAGAATAAAAAACACAAAACATACACACACACATATTTATAGTTTCTTTTGTTGGCAAACAAATAAAGATAAATGAGCAAGTATTTTTTGGCACACGTATACTTGCAGTATTTTTTATCAAACACATATTACATAAAGATATATGAGCCTTAGGTGATCCATTTCTTTTTTTCAATAAGGTTTTTGTTGGTACACAAGGTTAAAGATAGAAAAGATAATAGAAAAGAAAAAGAGAAATTATAATTGAATTTGTAATTAATTTTTTGGATGAAAATTTGTTATACTACAATCTCTTACAAATGAACCAGAAATAATTTATATACTAGCAGAGTCTCTTAAATGAAATTCAAATGCAAAACTACATTAAATGTAAATTAAGTGAATATGAATTACAATTTAACACCAATCCTTAATTCATATTTATCTAATCAAAATCAACAACACAAATTTCATCCCTTAAATGGATAAAGTGTCCAATCTTGATTACTATGGTCAACACATCTGTCAGCTGTTTCTGAGTTTTACAGTGAACAACTTCAAACACTCCACTATAAATCTGGTAGTGCATAAAATGGAACTTCCTATCAACGTGCTTGCTTCTTCCATGCAACATTGGATTCTTGGCAAGGGTTATAGTTGATTTGTTGTCAATCATCAACTTCACAGGCTTCCTCACCTTGATCTTTAGATCCTGCAACAAGTTCAGAATCCAAACAACTTGACAAACAGACAAAGCATTTGCAATGTAGTCAGCTTCACAGGTTGACAATGCAACTACCAGTTACTTCTTGGAGCACCAAGAATTAAGACTTTCCAAATACTTAAAGAAATATATAAAATTACTTCTTCTGTCAACTCTGTCTCCACACCAATTAGAGTCTGAATAGCACATCAGGTCTAAATCAGATTCAACATCAGAGGGGAACAAAACTTCATACCTCAGAGTCCCCTTAATATACCTCAGTATTCTAACAGCAACTTAGTAATGTGACCAGTTTAGTTTGTTCATAAACCTACTCACCATTCCAACTGCATAGTACTATAAAGATATCTCAATGAGCCTACCAACTGTTTGGAAGTTATAGCATCTACATCATCACCCTCACCATCAAAAACTACCTTGTGATTTGTTTCAGCAGGTGTGATTACAAACTTGCAATTCATTGGCTCAAATCTCTTCAGAAGCTCAAGTTCATACTTTAGCTGATGTAAAATTATACCCTTATTAGAGTACAAAATCTCCATCCCTAGAAAATATGCCTATTTTCAATATTAGTTATCTCAAACTCATTCATCAGCACCTCCTTGAACTTAGCTATCTCTTCTGAACAGATTCTTGTTAGCAATATGTCATCAATATAAAGACACATCAAAATCATATTCCTATTATATGTATGTTGAACATAAACACCATACTCCATCTTACATTTTCTGAATCCTTGAAGCTTGAAAAATGAATCAATTTTCAGATTCCAGGCTCTAGGAGCTTTTCTTAGTCCATACAAGGCTTTATGCAACTTGTGCACAATCCCTTCCTGATTCTTTTTCAAAAATCCAGAAGTTGTGACACATAAATTTCCTCTTATAAAGGACCATTCAGAAATGCAGATTTCGTATCTAAATTTATCATAGGCCAATATCTATTAGCCGCTATAGCAATCATAAATTTGATTGCTTCATGTTTAGCTACAAGTTCAAACACTTCAAAGTAGTCTAAACCAGATTTTTGTAGAAATCCTCTAGCTACTAACCTTGCTTTGTGTTTGTTAACTGGTCCATCTGGCTTCAGTTTCAACTTGTAAGCCCATCTCACACTGATGGTTTTCTTGTTCTTTGGAAGCCCAGTCAACTTCCAAGTTTTGTTTCTTTCTAGAGCCTCAAGTTCTTCTTTAATGGCCTTCAGCCACACTTTCTTATTGAGAGCTTCTTCAATACTCACTGGTTCATAGTCTACTAAAATGGCACACTGAATGACTTCGCCTTCAGAGTCAATCTCAGTATCTTGTAACATGTCAAACTCTGCAAATCTTCTTGGGATTTGTCTGATTCTTTGTGGCCTCTGAACTTGTTCATAATCTTCTCCAGATGTTGGAACAGTATCAGATGTTAGACTAACTTCAGATACATGACCACCTTAAGAGGCATGATTACCACCTGAGTCTGGATCATCATCAGAATATGGATCAGAATTAGATTCACCTTCAGAGTCAGACTCGTCTTCATCTTCAGAGGCTGAATTTCTTTCAGAGGCATATTCTTCTTTAAATTCTGAAATATCTTTAGGAGTTAACTCAGGTATTAACATTGCACCAGAGTTAGATAGAGACTCGTTCCAATCCCATGCTTTTGTTTCCTTCATAATAACATCTCTACTGAATTCAACTTTGTTAGTGACAAGACACTAGAGATTATGAGCACTTGTACTGTGGTACCCTACAAGCAAACATGACTCTCCTTCTGTCATCTAACTTCCTTCTCTTAGTATCTGGTACATGTTTATAACAAATAGAACCTAACACCTTCAGATGGCTTACACTTTACTTATCTCAAGTCCACTTCTGAATAGGAACTACTCCTATATGTAAAAAGTATATTGTAAGTATTCATAAATTAGTAGTATATTTGTGTAATTGTATTACAAATTTAATTTTCTGTTTAATAGGTGTTTTCAGAATTGGTTCTTGTAGAATAGAGGCTGGTACAAAAGTTCGTGATATTGTGTAGATTTGTGACCCTTCTTTTAAGTTTTTTACCGACAACTTTATTTCAAAAATAAGAGTACAATGACAGAGGTTCTGTAGTATTGATGATGTAGACATATTAGCTTGTTGCAAGAGCATTTGAGTTGTTGTATTGAGTAGCTTTTCTGCCTCTTGATCAAACAATGCCAAAGTCGCTTTAGCAATTTCATCGGACACTTTCAACATTATCTTAAACTAGTGATTGCATGTTTTTTATATTATATTAATAATAATGTTATTGATAAGATGGTTTATGATTGCAAGTGTCTAACCTGTTGGGTACTTGGAAGGTGTTTCACACAAAGGACATTTCAATTCATGACCTTCTTGTTTAAGTTTCTTCAAACATTTTTCACATCCAATGTAATGTCATCCAAACGTATCATAAGTTCATTTATAGTTGTTGAAATTGTGAAGAAAACCTCCTATATTTAAAAGTTAAAAAAAAGGCAAATAAAATAACTTTCGAATTGTATTTACAAAAGAGTTTTTAAATAAAATTTATAGTGTGCCTGAGTATCTGACTCCCATGTCATTGTCATTGTATTTTGTAGTGTAGTTCTATTTTGAATCAATCTCTTTTGAGGTGACATATTTGAAAACTCGGTGATTGGAATCTCCTTGATTGTATAATTTATACAAAATAAAAAGAGATAGTGAAAACTAACTTTAAATTTTAGTCATAAAAAATGATAATTCATAAATGTTAGTAAACATATAAAGTATATTCGATATGTACATTAATTTTTTAGGCGTTGAAATTCTGGATTTTTCTAGATTAATGTAAATATGGGTGGTTGAAGTTGAGTTGATCGAGTATTCATCTGTGGAATAAAAGTTTAAATTTATTTGTGAAAATGGTAATCCTTCTGAGTGAATAAAATATTTATAACATTTAAATATATAGTTACCTCAAAATATTTTCAATGTTGTAGAGGTGGTTGCAACAATGGTGGTTCTTTCTGGTTGACTTGCCGTCAAATTTTCAAATTCATCAGCTATATTTTTCCACAAAGTGACCTTAATAATTTCATTCCTGTGAATAAATTATGTATAGAATGTTTAGATTAATTTTAATATAATATAATATACTTAATTTATATATGAATATATGAATAAGCAAATTGCATAGTTGAAATCTTACTCTTGTAGCCTTAACTCAACTCTGAGAATATTTTTAGGTTTTCCTTGTACGTAAACGTGCTCTTCATGTCCAAGAGTGTGAAGCACTCGAACTATGTCTAAAAAGAAACATGAATATAGTTATATAATATAATTTATATTGTTATAGGGTAACTTGTGTATAACAATACCAGAGAGAATATTGTTGCCTCCAACTCTATCTAAAATTGTTTATATATAACAAATTTAAAATAATAGTGTGGAATTGTAGAGTCTGAGTCTTGAATATTTGCTACATCAGTCGTTCGCATAAATCATGGCCTTTGATTGGTTTGTATGTTTCATTTACTGAAACTATTTATATATTTTTTATGGTATATAAATTTCCCTCTTGTATAAATTCTCTAAACTGTGGTATAAGATATTTGTTTATCATTGCATGTAAAAGAGTTCCCTGGACAAGAAAAACAATATAGCAATAAAATATTGAAATCAATAATTTTATAAAGAAAAATAATAATGTTAAATATTTAGAATATAAAAGTATATTTTTTGAACAACAAACACAATATTTTGGATAAAGATTTATTACATTTTCATCTAAGAAAAACATTTCTACAAATTTTTGTTCTTCATTGTTTCGCAGATTATAAACGACCCACAATGGAACGACTTTGATTCGAAGTAACCAATCATCACAATCAGTATTAAGATGTAAGATTAAATTTTCTATGGTAGATTGTCTGGTAATATGAACATATAGTGAATATGATTGTTGTTATGGTGCGATATTAAAAAATTTAACAGATTGTTGTTTATATACAACAATGTCTTCCTATGACTTTTCTTAGGACTACAGCATACGTGTTTTCCTATGTTTATAGTTTTTTACGGGCTAAATGAATGCAATGGTGATAATAATAAATGAGTAGTTTATGCAACGATTAACCATTGAATATGAAATTGAAAACCAATTAATTCTTAATTATAATAAAAATAAAATTGTCAATAATTAAATATGTATGTAACTCAAGTCCATCAATACATTGGTTATCTTTCATAATTTAAAAAATAATTTATTTTATTTATTGTCATTAATTAATGTGTTATATTTTTAAAAAACACAATAGTATGAATATTTATAATAATCATAATAATATATGTCTTTATTAAAGTATTTATAAATAGATAATATTTTATTTTTATAAAATTTTATTATGTGCTATTAATATTTTGGATAAAATATTATATGTATTTTTTTTTTTTAATATTCACGTGAAATAAAATAGGATATTTATTATTCATATGTATTTTAGAATTTGAAGTAATAATACAAAATTAAAATATTTATTATTTCTATTATTGAATTTAATTGTGAACAACTTTAAATATAGTTTATTGTAGACATTTTATCAAGATTCAATTTCTTTTAATAGTATCATAAATAAACATTACTTTTTACTGAGACTAAATTAATTTTTGATAATTCAAATGAATTTTATTTTAATATTTTAATTAATGGATAGCAATGTTCATATAGTTAAAATATATGTTAAATAGTGATCGATGATTTTAATAAATATTGATTATGAATATTTTTCACAGTAATATTTGTTTTTATTTACATGCATATAAATGGAAAATATTTAATCTTAGTATATAAGAAATATATTTCCAAAAAATCAGGGTAATACAAAGTCGATCCGAGGATATAGGCAACCAATAGACTACAATGACCAGCAAATAAAAATATCACTAACTATCAAATTCTATTACAATACATAACAAGCTTTTTATTAGTTTCCGCTCTTAAAAGAATTATATCAATAATGTCTCTGCTTTGGAGGCAATCAAGCGACATATTCTGAAAAATAATCTTGTTTCTAGCTGTCCAAATAGTGTATATAGTTTTGGAGATAACCAACTTCAAAAGTGTCTTCTTACACCCTTTACCACGCGTCATATGGCGAACTCAACTCAGTTCATTATTCCAACCCCTAGAGTATGAGAAAAATTTATCCTTATCCATATTCTTTTGGTCAATTCACACTCAAAGAAGAGATGATTACAACTTTCGTGTAACCCGTAAAACACATATTTACCATCTGTAACGATTCCAAAGCGGTGTAATCTATCTTTAGTGGGCAACCTATCCTGACAGGTTAACCAAAATATAAACATAGCTTTTGGCCTAACACGATTCCCATCTAACATTCATCTCTAATTTACTTTAGGTTGGATACCTCTTAACATGTGGTAAACCTGCTTTGTATTGTACCTCTCTGTAAGTTTGGAACAACTTCCACTCTGCAGATTGCATGAGGGCATCACGGTGTTTGAACATAGCCTTAATAAGCCAAGAACAATGCGCAGTAGGAGTAAAAACATTGAGATCCTCTTTTTTTCAGGCAGTATATGTGAATTAATCTTATCCATATTTTATCCTTCTTTGCATAGACATTCCAAAGGAATTTCCCAATTATCGCTTTGTTCCACTCCGTGAGGGATATCAGATTCAAACCACCTGCAGAAAGGGGATCACTAATATGATTCCATGCCACAGGAGCCCTCCTAGTATAGATGCCCTTACCAGCCCACAGGAGCCCTCCTAGTATGGATGCCCTTACCAGCCCACACAAAAATTCCTGCATAAACTATCAATGTGAGATATTACCTTTTTTCTTACATGGAAGGTTTGCATCCAGTAATTTGCAATAGAGAAAACAACATTCTTCGCAAGTTGGAATATGCCTGCATAGGATAGAAGTCTATTGCTCCAATGGTTAAAACGAACAAGCATCTTCTCAGTCAAACGTTAATATTGAGAAACAGAAAGTTTACTACTAGCCAAACGGACCCCGGTCATTTAAAAGGCATTGTAAATTTGGTGTGATTTTACTGTTTAGTAATAAAAAATAAAAAATTAAATTAAATTATATATGGAAAGTCAAAATTATAATGTAATAAAATTCAATTAGTTTTTCGATTGTCTGTAATATTGTTAATAACACAAAGTTTAAATATTTATTATATTCATTATTTCTTTTAATTGGGAATAAATTTAAATATAATTTATTGTAAATATTTTATCAAGTTCATTTTTTTAATGATGACATTAATTTTTATGAAATTAATGATTTTTGTCTTAGAAATAGTTGACCATCTTTTCTTATTAGTGACAAATAAACTTTATTTTTTATAGAGAATAAAAACAAATTTATTAAATAATAAATTTAGTTTTTGTTGATTCAAATTAAATGATGATAGATCAATTTTAATAAATATTGATTATGAATAATTTCTATAACAATATTTATTTTTATTTAATATTTATCTTAATAACTTTTTTATACCCGTGTAATGCTATTCTCTTTATGGTTCAGAGACTTGCTAACTGTTAAAAAATTTGGGGCTGTTGCTAATTTCATGAATTCTGTCAAACCAGTCCTTGGTTGTGGAGCTAACGTCTCTTTTTGGAACTCTCTGTGGTGTGGTGATGTGCTGCTTAAGACAGCTTTTCCCTGTGTGTATGAGGCTGCTGCTATCAAATGTTGCAACGTTTCAGAAGTTGGGTTCTGGGAGCAGGACAACTGGTGCTGGAACTTAGATTCCCTCATCCTGGACGCGTCGCTTCTGGCTGAAGATTCCATACATAACTTTCTGAACTTTCTTTCAGGTATTCAGGTAAGTCTTAATGTAGAAGACACATGGCATTGGACTTTGGAAACTAACAATACTTTCTAGGTTAGCTCTGCATACGACTCTTTGTTTTCTGTGGTTGTTGTTGCTGATTTACCTGAAGGGGTCAGCCTGTTCCTGAAAGTTCTGTGGAATACTTCCGTCCCCTTAAAAATCAAGGTTTTCGCTTGGAGGTTAGCGTTGGATAGGTTGCTGACGCGAAACAATCTTGTTATTAGAGGTATTATCCATTCTTCTCATGACAAGGTGTGTGTTTTGTATTTTCGTGAAGACGAGGATGCAAATCACCTCTTTTTGGATTGTCCAAAAATTCAAATTCTTTGGGGGAAAATCTTCTCTTGGTTGGAAATCCGTCCGATTAAAGCTACTTGTTTAAGCATCCATGTTTTGCTTTGGTACGTGGCGATGATAGATAGGTGTAACGAAGACATGGCTTGTTTTGTGTGGTTTGTTACGACTTGGGCAATTTGGAGTACGAGGAACAATATTATTTTTAACAATGAGATTTGTAGTATTGAAGACCTTTTCTTTCGTATCGTGATTGTCTCGTGGAGATGGCTGGACTTAGGTCGAAGGAATTGCTCTCTTTATGAATGGTTCAAACAACCTCTTGATTTATTGTAATTGTTCTAGCTTCTGTTTTTAGGGTGTTGTTTCTTCCCTTCCCTTTTTGATTGGTGTTTGTATTGGGTTGGAGAATCCCTTTTTCTCCCTTAAATACATCTTTGCTTATCAAAAAAAATATTAGAGATAATGATTAATATATAATACATTATATATTATATATGTTTCTTATACCTCTAATTTAAATAAAATTTAATTCTAATTCTAATAATAATAATAATAATAATAATAATAATAAAATGTTCATTTTTTATTTAATATAATCTAATAGGCATTTAATATATATGTTTATTATTTATAATTTAACAAAAATTATTTTGATTATTAAAAATAATAAATATAATTAATTATTGACATGAAAAAAATGTATGGGTGGCAAAAAGTGTCCGACCTATTGGGCATGTCCGTTTTGTCCGCACTTTAGTGTGGGACATGCTAAAGATTTAGACTCTCACTCTTTAATGAGTCTGCCTTGTCCCGCCACATTTTTTTGCCGACTTTTGCGGATATGGGCATTAACATACTTTTATGCATTTTTAAGCCTAAAAGGTGCAGAGTCCGTGGGCCCGCCCCTCCTCGCCCGCACTTTTGTGTGTGTAGGCTTTGGTGTTATACCTGCACCTTCAACTATGTCCGTCCTTTTTTTTTTTTCAGGTTTTTGCAGGACGGTGTTAAATGGGGCGGACATGCTCGTTTGTCACCCCTGATAAAATGATGTACAATATGATTCTTTTATTTATTTTCATATTGATTGTTTCCTATGTTATATTTAAAAACATTTATATGAATATTTATAATAAACAAAATCCACCATTGAATTGAAAGCTATTATCATATAGATCGTCTCTATAAAATTTAACATCAATCGAAAATCACTTGATATGTTAAAGTTTTCTAAGACGTTAATTTTTATGCATCTCGTTGATATATCAAATGATTTTCAAATGATATCAAATTTTATAAAGATATCATATTATATAGCAGATGTCATGTTACAAAGATTGACATTTGGTGTCATTTGAATCAATTCAAGCATCTTAAATCAGTTCATCTTGCCCCATGAATTGATTCATCAATGCTCTAAAGGTTCCCAAAATCATCTAAATCAATTCAAATTTTCACCTGAATAACAAATTTCATAATCTAAGTCATTTACAAATCAACTTGAAATTTCTCATATGATTATAACCATACAAACCACATATTTTGAAGCTAATAACTCATAGCTAACATGCATTTCTAGTATTCAGGATTATCAATCCTAGGGTTTCATTTCTATATAAATTAAACAACATAATTTCATCATTTCCCGCAAAATTACTAACATGCAAGTCTCATAAACTCCGTTAAAAATAGTTTCTTGACGGAACTTCTTTCAATCTTCAATGCAGATCGAACAAGAGGGAGAGTAAAGAGCTCATATGTGTTATTCTTTACTTAAATGATAATTCAACCTCCATGCACTTGGGGAACTTTCCAAAGCCTCTTTCTTGCTTATTTTCTTCAGAAACCGTGTGATACTCCAAGGAAGGTGCTGAAATTCTGAATCTAAGGTCTAAAAATGGGAAAATGTGCTTATAATTTTAAAGTAAAAACTAAGAATGGACATATGCATCAAAGATAATGCTGATACATATGCAACGTGAGTGTGTATTAACATCGTTTAAGTATAATTAATGAAAAGAACTAACTTGGAGTAAGCTAGTCAAATTAAAGAACCAGTATGAATTATTTTTAATAAACATAGCAAAATGAACTCTGGATTTTAACCTTATTACTGTAAGAAAATATGTTATTTAATAGTCAAGAGACGTGAAAATGTTTATTTTAAATCAATAACAAATGTCAAAATAAAAGATATTAACGATATACGTATTTTAACATTGCTGATACATATTGAAATCTATATTTATTATTACAGGAAAATTCAAGCAATAGAATGAAATAAAACAATCAAGCATCTCAAATAGCCACGCTATGGAGAACAACAGTTTCAATGGTAAGTCCAGGTCCGAATCCGAACAACACACCCCAGTCAAGCCCTTCTCCAGTTGTCTTAAGTCCTTCTTGAGCCGATTTCTTTCTCATCTCGTCTAAGATGAACAATACACATGCACTTGACATGTTTCCGTATTCACTAAGTACTTCCCTTGTGGCCCTCATCTTTTCAGGTTTTAAGCCTAACTTTTCCTCAACTTGGTCTAGAATTGCAGGTCCACCAGGATGAGCGATCCAAAAGATTGAGTTGTAATCATCAATGTTTAATGGTTGGAATGCCTCAACCAGTGCTTTGTTGATATTCTTTGAGACAATCCCGGGAACATCTTTAAGAAGATGAAATGTTAGTCCGGCTTCGCGAAGATGACCGTCAATGGCACCTTCGCTATCTGGAGCAATTGTTTGTGCAGTCCAAACCATCTCAAAGATAGGTTTCTCAATTTCAGGTATCGGGTCAGAACCAATAATAAGAGCAGCAGCTCCATCTCCGAATAATGCTTGTCCAACAAGACTGTCCAAATGAGTATCACTAGGACCACGAAATGTAACCGCAGTGACTTCAGAGCAAACAACCAACACACGAGCGCCTTTGTTGTTCTCGGCCAAGTCCTTAGCCAAACGAAGCACCGTCCCACCAGCAAAGCACCCTTGTTGGTACATCATGTACCTCTTCACATATGGACGAAGACCTAAGAGTTTGGTGAGTTGGTAATCGGCTCCGGGCATGTCCACACCACTTGTGGTGCAAAAGATCAAGTGAGTAATCTTGGATTTTGGTTGACCCCATTCTTTTATGGCCTTCACTGCAGCCTCCTTCCCAAGTCTAGGGACCTCTACCACCACCATGTCTTGCCTGGCATCCAAGGAAGGTGCCATGTATTCACAAACACTAGGATTTTCTTTCAAAATTTCTTCAGTAAGATACATGTATCTCCTCTTGATCATAGATTTATCACCTGAAATAATTATGAATAAATGACGTTAGTACAACATTTTTTTAGAAACTCCATAATAACAGATTTATCACAAGTAGCTTCTTCAAAAAAAAAGTACTTACACATGCGTTGGAATTTCTCTTTGAGTACAGTTTTGTGCTCACTGTTAGTGATTTTAAAGTAAAAATCAGGATATGTGCTTTGTTCAACACAGTTAGCTGGATTAGCAGTGCCAATGGCCAAGATAGTTGCAGGGCCTTCTGCCCTCTGAGCCTTGCGGATTTCAGACACACTAACCATCTTAATATCTTTGGTATCAGAACTCAGATTGTTTACAGAAGTTATCGTAGAAAAGGAAAGAGTTGGAAGAGAGTTGTGGTGGAAAGATGTATGGAATGAGATTGTTTTATATGATGAAGAAAAGAGAAGAGTGAATATTTAAGGGTAGGTACCTGAAAACATCACGTGCACCATTCAAACACTCGTAATATTCAAACACAACTTGTTATTAGCAATACTATATGAGTTTGGTGGGAATTATGTTACTTACTTAGTCTCTACCTACTCGTTTTTTGTCTTTTTATTAAACAATGGTGTTCTTGTTTTTATTTATATTTTGGTCAACAATTATTATTTTATTGTATGTTAACTAGTTGAATCAAGCATCAAGAAGAAAGAGTCATGAGGGCTAAGTTCTGAGCCCAAAAAAAAAAGGATAATTTTGTCATGTGTATATCAATACAATCAACGCCAAAAGCCGTAACTTTTGTTTTCAAGTACAAAGTAAACATAAAACTTAAACTTATACAGTAGACAACTGATACAACAAAACATAAACGAAATAGAATTCTAGGCCATCAACATAAAACTTCTTTTACTTACTCTTTCTTGCAACCTGTTCATTTGTAAAATAAAATTTAATATTGGATTCATTAAGCAATTATTCATTCAATTCATCCACTAAAAAATTCATTCAATTCATCCATTATATAAAATATTAGTTAATGGATTGGGTATAATCCATCCATTTAAAATCATGGATGAATCCAATTCATCCAACATATTCTAAAAATTCAATAAATTCAATGGATTGTTTTATTTTTTATTTTAAATTTAATAGATCACTTACAAAATATATTTATTCAAAAATTTAAATTATGTTTTAAACTGTATAATGAAATATTTAAAATCTATCTTGCATTTTACATCAAAAAGTCGTATTATTTTAAATTTAATCTCCTTTATTAAGTTAAATAAATAATTTTAATTAGTATAGGGTTGTATTAAATTGTCCACATTGAAATTATATAATTGAAATCGTGAAAAAATGATACCGTATTTTCAATCTAAATTACCTTATATTGCAAAAAGTAAAAATAACAGAAGTATAAATGGATGGTTACGGTACAAATAATGTTTTAAGATGTGATTATATGCCATTACAAAATTTTGTAATAAAAGGACATTAAAAATGGTTAGAACACCAAAAGTGCTAGTTTTCTACCTTAGAGCAGAGAAGACTATGTTGTTTATACTGTTTGAGTATATTTAGGGATTTGGGAGCTATACAAGCATATGTATGATGTCCTAAGATATTGGTCTTGCTTAACCCTCATGTGGGAGCCCCTCAGTATGTAGTGTATATGTCTGCTTTATGAACGTCGCAGAGCCACCCCTTTCTGGATTCCTAGAGGACCCTTTATATAGTGTTCTCTGGCCTAATGATCATTAATCCCCTTTCATAACGTTTGTAATCGTCCATAAGTGATGTAACGTCTTTCTTAATCATGTGTAACCGCCTGTTTAATGGTTTGTAACTGCCGGCCATTGAGTTCTGTAACTGAACAGGATAACTAACCAACTCGTCCAGTACAGCTCGGACGGGTACAAATCGGCCAGCACAACTCGGTCAGGTACAACTCGCCCAGATAGTTAGGCCAGGTCTCAACTCGGCCAGATAGCTAGGTCGGGTACTCAACTCGGCCAGATAGCTAGGTCAGGTACTCAACTCGGCCAGATAGCTAGGTCGGGTACTCAACTCGGCCAGATAGCAATGTCAGGTACTCAACTCGGCCAGATAGCTAAGTCGGGTACTCAACTCGGCCAGATAGCTAGGCTAGGTACTCAACTCGGCCAGATAGCTAGGTTGGGTACTCAACTCGGCCAGATAGCTAGGCCAGGTACTCAACTCGGCCAGATAGCTAGGCCAGGTACTTAACTCGGCTAGATAGCTAGGCCAAGTACTCAACTCGGCCAGATAGCTAGGTCGGGTACTCAACTCGGCCAGATAGCAATGTCAGGTACTCAACTCAGCCAGATAGTTATGTCAGGTACTCAACTCGGCCAGATAGCTAAGTCGGGTACTCAACTCGGCCAGATAGCTAGGCTAGGTACTCAACTCGGCCAGATAGCTAGGTTGGGTACTCAACTCGGCCAGATAGCTAGGCCAGGTACTCAACTAGATTTATACCCGATCTTGGTCGACTATACAACTCGACTTGGATCAAATTTTTTTGAAACTAGAATTGACCCATCAACAAAATTGAAATTTTTCTTTCCACCAAATGCACGTCGCATGGATCTCACCCATGCATGATATTTTGAATGCCTTAAAACAGGATTAACTGAAACGGAAGAAGATCCATTTGAAGGATAAACGTAGTATACGTTGCCAGATTGCTGCGATGGATTTTGAATCGGAACACCAACAATCGGAGCACCAACAACAACATTGGTGCCACCACGAACCATTTGGAAGAATATGATATGCAGCAGAGCTAAAAATAGCTATGATACCATCATGAAGTTTGCATGAATCAAGTTGAAGATGAAGGAAAATCAGAGAGAAAGAGTGAAAGGATGGAATCTATCTCATACATTTTGGTGAAGTTAGTTACAACATGCACTTATATAGAGACTTGAAACTCTAACAACCACTAATCAAATGTAACTAACTCAAGCTTAGTTGTAATACTTTATGATAAGACTACATTAAGCTAAGGTGATTCAAGATCCAATTATCAGGGGAAAAGTGCAATATTGTTAGGAGCCATGCAATGGTAAATGGTTAGCTTGCCATGAAGTTAACTCTGCAGTTATGCTTCAACATCCTCCCTCAAGCTTAACATGGTACAAGTTAAACAAGCTGACAGAACCACCCCTTGTTACTCCAATAACCTGATTCAAACAATCGTCGAGCTACCGACGTTAAACAAAGCGTTACGTGGGAGGAAACCCATGATTCCTTTTATATTATTTGGCTTATTTATCTTTTTATAAAAACAGTGAGTTATTTCTTTCTACAAATAGAACTAATTTATGTGATTGTTTACATTTCAGGTCTCATTGTTCTACATTGCCTATTCCTATTAATTATCTTTTCAGAATGTGGAGCTTCGATGACATGCACGTTCAGTTCAGAGATGTCATCCAAAGGAAACGATGTGTGGTCCTATCTGAGAGACCTATGCTACCCACCAGATACTCTGACCCCATGTGCTTAGAAGCCCTGGGGCTTGAAGCTAGTGTTAGGTACATGTGTCACCAACTCCAGTGGGATGAGTATTCTAAGCCAATGAACGTCACTTACCGGAACCTTACCCTAGAGTTCCTTAACTCACTTGCCTATCAGCCATATCATGGTCGTGGATTTAATAGAGGATTGATTACCTTTAGACTGTTTGGGCACGAATATAAGTTTAACCACCGGGAATTTACTAACCTCTTGGGATTTCAGTGCGGTCTCGATGTTGTATCTGAAGTTCCCTATTGCAGATTCATGCAGGACGAGCTAGACATTTTCTAGAAAGATATTACCGGTGGGGGAATCCCCGACCCATCCATCCAAAATTCCACCTATATCCATAACCCGGCCACTCGTGTGTAGGGATGTAAATGGATATCCATGGGGACAGATATTATGATATTTGTATCCGTCCCGTTTGATAAATATGATATCCATATCCGCCCCATATCCATGCGGGTATCCGTTAAGCGGGTAATCTGTGGGTATTACGATATCCGTGGATATTTACAGATATCCATGGATAATATTATTTTTTTATAAAAATTATTTTTTGAAAAAAAAAATATTATTAACTTCTTTTAAATAAACAAAAAGTTATTATCACATAACATTCATACAATTCACTCTTAATTTAACAATAAAATTTCATCACATTAATTTTCTTTTTATTCACCAAAACACAATTAGATCCAAACATAACGTATTTTTATAATTTATTAACGGATATGGATATCCGCAGGCATATATATCATTAAACCCGTATCCATATCCATTAATAAACGGGTATTTAAATATCCATTTATTTTATCCGTAAGCTACCCGCCCCATATCCATGACGGATTTTATCCGCGGATGTCTGCGAGTACGGATTTTTTTGTCATCCCTACCCGTGTGTTTCGTCAAATGTTGGCAAACACCATTTTTGGCCGGGAAAACTCAAACAAGTTAAATGCCAAAGAAATATTTTACCCGCAGGTCGCGCTTACGCGAAAACAGTTAAACTCGGCCCCATTCATGTTGGCTCACATGTGCGCATTTATGAAAAAGAATGGAGCCATCTCTTTTGGAGGATTAATTACCTCCCTTGCTCGTGCTATGGGGATCAATAATGAGCTTTCTACCCTTGAGCCTCTACCACCCCGCATCCTTTGTACATGCTAAATATATTTTACGTCAAGTTTAGTAGTCGGATAAGAGTGAACACGGACCAGACGATGGTAGCAGGAGAAATCGTACAATGAATAGAGCTAGACAAGCCTCATGCATAACCCGGACCGAGCATAGAGCCTGATTCCCATCCTGCCGAGTTATCACAGGGCCGTGTACTTCACTCTACCCGACATCGATGCTGGATACATGCTCGTCAGGTGTCAATCCATCTTTTGTAACGGCAGCGGCACATCAATACGGACGTTATCAAGGGCTTCAATGCCTGTATTCATGGATGAAGGTTATGGCAATGATGACCGCATAACGCTAGAAGTCCAAGAGGCTTCTCTTAATGGCTTGGATTAAAGAACAAATTATATAATAGGGCTCTCACATGAGGGATAAGCAAAACATTCATTTTGAGGCAGTATACAGCACATGTATAGCCCTCAAATCCCAAAATATCCATTACAACATACTCCATAGTATAGACAGCGTAGTCTTGTCTGCCCTAAAGGAAGAGACTAGCACTTTTGGTGTTCTAACCATTTTTTGCAAGAACATTTGGCGCCCACTGTGGGGCCTAGGTAAAACTTTCCCAGGCCACACCCCCGCTGACGACATGACTTCTCAAGGAGACCCTCTAAACATGGCTCAACTTCTAGCCATGATGGAAACTATGAGACAACAGAATGAAACATTGCAAGATAGTATATAAGAGTTGCAGCAGCAAAGTCAAGCTGACGTTGATAGTGAGGAGGAGGTTCTCGAACCTCAACCTCTCTCTCAAGAGATTTAGGATGACCAAGTACCCGAAAACTTCAAAGCACCATCATTAGCTTCCTATGATGGGAAGACAGATCCTCAGGAGCATGTCACTGCCATCAACAATCAGATGGTCATAGTTGCCCCTTCGGACTCACTGGAGTGTAAACTCGTGGTCGGAACTTTGAAGGGCATAGCCCTAAGATGGTACATGAGCCTTCCTCGGCTCTTCATCACAAGCTATCAGGACCTAACTAAGAAGTTAGTACAGCACTTCTCGGCAAGAAAACACCGGAAGGTGTCCACGACTGCATTGTTCAGGGTTCGGCATAAGCAAGCGGAACCGCTATGCGAATAGTTGGCTCGGTTCAATGAGGAAACTCTCAAAGTATCTCATCTGAATCAGGAGCTGTTTCTGGGGGCTTTTTAACATGGATTGCGAGTTGGGAAATTCAATGAGTCCTTGGCTTAAAAGCCGACAATCAGCATGGACGAGATCACTACCCGGGCCGAATGTTACATCAAAGGGGAGGAAAGCAACTAAGAGAAAAGAGCCCGGGATGACAATGAAAAGACAAAAAGCAAAGAAGAGGTGTCAAACAGGAGGAAGGAGCATCCTCGGGGAGCTGCACACGAACGACATGCTCCGAGACCATACAAACAACCATACAAACAAAACAGAGACCTCACCCCACTAAATACAAGCAGGAGAGACATCCTTGAAGAAGTCGGCCACATAAATCTATTACCCGAGCCTCAACGCCCCAAAGGAGTCACCGCAATCATGGGAAGGCAACCTGAAGCTTGGTGCAATTACCACTGTGTACGAGGAGATCACACCAAGGACTGTCCGCGGCTAAAAAAAGAAATTGAAGCTCAGATTCAGATGGGCCATTTATTGGCATAAGTGAAAGATTTTTTACCACAAAATAACAAGAGAAGTCCTCCCCGAAGTCATCAGGAACCAGGAAAGTCAGCCCTAAAAAAGAGCTCGGGTGCCATGGAGGGTCATGAGACGAAGGCAGTCCAACACACTCTAAACACCATTTCTGGAGGATTTGCAGGTGTTGAAGCAAAAAGCCCAGTCAGAGGGGGATATGCTAAAACAGTTATGCATATAAACAAAAGACCCCCAGAAAAACAGGAAGAAAACTTAGACGTTGTAACATTCTTTGTGCAAGACATCCCGGAAGTCTTAATTCACGAAGATAATCCTATGGTCATCAAAGTAGAGGTACAAGATCGGGACATGAAGAGGGTATTAATAGACCCTGGAAGCTCAGCCGACATATTATACTGGAAAGTATTTAGAAGAATCAGACTGGATGCAACCAAGTTGCTACCATTCAAAGGTAGTCTGGTGGGATTCTTGGAAGAGCATGTCCGGGTGCTCGGACATCTAGTATTACAGCCTACCTTCAGCGACATTGATAATGCAAAGACTATCCAAGTGAGGTACTTGATAATCAATGTTGCTTCACCCTATAACATCATTATAGACCGGCTAGCATTCAACACCCTTGAGGCCTCACTCTCAACACTATATTCGACCATGAAGTTTCCCCTTGGAGATGGCCGGATTGGGACTGTCACATGCGACCAGGGGCTAGCAAGAGAGTGTTATAAGGATAGCTTAAGGATAAGAAGAAAATAGCCAGCAAGAGAAGCAAACTCCAAGAGTCCTCCTAAAGTCCACTTAGTCGACATGGTGCATGACAAAGGAATGAAACAAATCTGGGCTATGCATCTACCGACCCATGATACATCCATCAGAGTCATATCATTCCCTGAAGAAAAGAACGGAATTGTGCAAGCATTTAAGGACGACCCAGTCCTTTCTCCCGGGAAACCCCACAAGGAGAATCCGAGGTATAAAAGCAAACCCGGAGACGCATATCTTCTAGATAACCTGGAAATGGATTCACCCTCTCCTACAGAAGCACGGAAGTCCTGCTCAGAAAATCCTGAGTACATCAACAATCATCTTGATAAAGTCACAGGGATAGCAGAACGGGAAGTCATCAACTTTTCAATCACTGAAGACAATATTAGCAAAAATGACAACCCCTTAGAGACTTGGGATACCCTGGGACAACCAAGCGGAAAGTTTGATTTCCTAGTAAAGTATAATGCTCCTAAGATCTCTCGCATTAGGTTGGAGGACGTTCAGCCAACTGGATGGTAGGTTTCTTCCGATCAAGAAGTATGCAAGTTAGAAACATTAGAAGAAATAGGAATACCTAGGACAGGGAATGTATCTCATCTTGGGCTATACTTCAATTAAACCTTATGTAATCCAATAATGAATAAAAAATTTGGGTTGCACTCTTTTCCCTTGCTAGGGCAAAGGTTTTTAACGAGGCACTTGGACTTAAAAAATTGTCATGTTTTGTTTATAGGTGATCGGCTAGAAGTGGCGGGCTACAACTCAGAAAATTCCTATAAAATGTGTTGACTTACTCCGCCTACATAGGTTGCCCATAAACGGGTTGATAAACTCCTATAAAACGTGTCAACTTGCTCCGCGTACATAGGTCGCCCATAAACAGGTTAATAAACTCCTATAAAACGTATCGATTTGCTCCGCGTACATAGGTCGCCCATAAATGGGTTGATAAACTCCTATAAAACGTGTCGACTTGCTCCACGCACATGAGTCTCCCATAAACGGGTTGATAAACTCCTATAAAACATGTCGACTTGCTCCGCGTACATAGGTCGCCCATATACGGGTTGATAAACTCCTATAAAACGTGTCGACTTGCTCCGTGTACATAGGTCGCCCATAAACGGGTTGATAAACTCCTATAAAACGTGTCAACTTGCACCGCGTACATAGGTCGCCCATAAACGGGTTGATAAACTCCTATAAAACGTGTCGACTTGCTTCGCGTACATAGGTCGCCCATAAAAGGGTTGATAAACTCCTACAAATGCTCTGCATACATGGTTAAAACAAATATGTCTAACCGCTCCATGCAATCAAGACAGATAATCTGATATAAAGAAGATGAAACATCTAAAGCCCAAAACAGGGGCTTGAAAAGTCATACGCGACAAAATAACAAAAATTAAAAGAGCAAGTCTTTGTTGACGTTGCACCCGAGTACATACCATAATTGACGCTTAACTCTACAAGAGTCCAAGATTCCCAAGGGTGTGAAGACTATACACACAAGATAACTAAAGGCTCCCTAATAATTAGCCTTACAGTAAGATACCTGAAAGGTCAGGGAAAGCAAGCAATGAACCAAAATAATACCCGGCAACCTATAATCGGACACCTTAAATTAATCTAACTTAGTGCCTGAGGGGCAGGATATATGTACGGGATTATTTCGTAAAGAAATGCAAAGAAATAAGACACGAGAATAACATAAGTAATAGAAATAAATCCTCAGAAGGGCCAAAACATTGTACGTTACAAGCCTGAAGGCTAAAAAGTCATGAGTATGAGGGGGGACAACACCACACTCCCTCGCCAAAATATAAAGTGCATCTAGAAGGATGACTAACTAAAACAAATAATAACAAGATTAATCAGCAACCGAAGTATCATTGGCAACATCCTTTGGGATCGGGTTCACATTCCCATCAGAATCATTGACCGGACCTTGAGCGCCCTCCAGTTTATCCTTCTCCAGCTCGCCAAGATCCACAAGACGGCCATCTTGTACCACTTTGAAATAATCCATTTCCGACAAATCTAGGCCAGGATGGAGACAGAGGACTTGATCTTTAGCTCTCTCAAACGCCTCATCACCGGTGGACAAAATATCGATCTGAGCTTTCTTCAGAGCTTCTTTAAGGTTGTTGTTGGATGATAGAAGCTCGGCATTAGCGGCCTCAGCTGCCTTCAGCTGGTTAGTAAGCTTGGATAAAGCTGGTCTGTGATCAGACTCCAAAGTCTCCTTTTCCTTTCTCGAGTTTGCCAAATCCGTCTCCAAGCTAGAGAGTTTCTTAGACTGAGACTCTTTCAACTAAGAAACTTCAACCTTAAATTTTGACTCAAGCTTCTCAGAGTCATCAGATAACTCAAACAAACCGCGGGCAAGAACGACACGCCTCATCAAATACGAACTAAGATTCTGAGTGATTTTCTAATGACCAATGGACTTATCTTTGTTAACATCTTCGCTAGCATTGAGATGGTCGCGCAAATACCTGAAGCCGTCAAAATCATTGGACAGAAACTTGAATTCCCCAAATGTGGAATTCTCCCCTAGACCTCTCAAGAGGGAGATAATCTCCATTTCAGCTTGACAAACATCCTCATTCATTTGAACCTTCAACTTCTTTGGATCACCTTGGAAAGCCTCGTCCTGGGCCGGAAGAGTTAAAGGTTGGGGCTCGGCTTTGCTCGGGGCGGTTTTTGTACTGTTCCCCTGGGCCGCTTTGGTGCCCGGACTTCTAATCCACCTAAGTCGGACTTAGATGCAGATGGGCCCTCAGTTCCTCTCCGGGCCTCCCTAGCTGCTTGCATCAACTTCTTCTGCTCGGCTACATACAAGTCAGTCATCTTGTTTGCAAACAAACAGCACAAGGTTATAATAAAAGGGCAAGTAAAGAATAGTTAAAATAAAGAATAACTCTTACCCAAGAAGACAAGGAGTCGGTCACCATCTAGGGCCAACAATTCTTTAATCTTCATCATACAAAATGAATCAAGAATAGCCATGGACTGGAGCTCCAAATCATTCAATTTATCGTAATTGAAACCGGTAATTGATAAGGGATCTTTGGTCCAGTAATGAGGGAAACGGGGATGCCCATCCAAGGCGTACAATACCTGTGGCCATCTCGGTCCGCATCGAACTCTCAAAAAACGGTCTTTATAATTCTTGTAATTTGAGGTATAGGCCTGAAGAAAACTTCGGCCGGGTATTCCACTAATCTGAACCTAGCTCCGGTTATCAACACCTTTAACCTCAAAGAAGGAAAAGAATAAACCTATAGTCAGAACAATATCTAACACCTCACAAACCCTCTCAAAGGCCTTTATAAACCCCCAGCTGTTAGGGAGGAGTTGGGAAGGTGCTATGTTGACGGTTTTTAACACGTCCACCTCGAAATCGGAAAAAGGGAGATGTTGAAGTCCTCAATGATACTAGGATAAAAAAAGAAAAAGTCTTCAGGAATGTATTTTGGCCGGAGTATACATACTCTTTCCTTTGGGCTACACAGTTCCAAAATAACATCGTCCTCGAAATCAATGGAGGATATGATCCTCAGAGAACGGATTGTAGCAATCTCCAAGTCATCAACAGTTCTATTCTTATGGTTCATAACTTCAAAGCCAAAAGGAGCAGCAGTCTCCATTAGAATTTCTATGGAAACTGAAGAGTCAGAGTCAAAGTCACTTTCAGAAGTGAGAATCTCGTTATAAAACTTATCAATGGCTCGCATATACTCTTCTACCCCTACGAAATCCATCATCTCTTGCATATTTTCCTCCCATAGTCTTTTTCTCTCATCGTTACTCTTACGAATAATCCTACCCTCGTTATCACATTCCCTAACAACTGCCATTTCTGCGCTAAAAATAAAATTTAAGAAAATCAAGAGAGAAAGAAAAAAGAATACCTAAAGTAGGGAGTGCTTGAAGATGGGATCAGATTCACTTAAAGAAAAACGAAGGAGTGAAGGAAAGAGAAAGTTATCTTTAATAAAAAAAACCCAACGTTCGAAAAAATAGCTGGAGACTAGCCACTCATGGGATATTAAAGTCATCATAACGCTAGGGAAGATTAAGAGACATAACCGTTTGAGAATTCTTGACACGTGGGGACCTGAGAAGAAAGGTTGATCTATAACTCGGAACCTAGCAAATATATCTGGGATTGTGTCACTGCCGAGTACTACATCCCTATGAATGGATACAGTACTCGGGGGGCTTATGTACATGCCAAATATATTTGACTTCGAGTTTAGTAGTCGGATAAGGGTGAACACAGACCAAAGGATGGTAGCAGGAGAAACCATACAATGAAGAGAGCTAGACAAGCCTCATGAATAACCCGGACCGAGCATAGAGCCCGATTTCCATCCTGCCGAGTTATCACGAGGCCGGGTACTTCACTCTACCCGGCATCGATGTCGGATACATGCTCGTCAGCTGTCACTCCATCGTTTGTAACAGTGGCGACACATCAATACGGACGTTATCAAAGACTTTAATGCCTGTATTCATGGATAAAGGTTACGGCAATGATGACCGCATAACGCTAGAAGTCCAAGAGGCTTCTCTTAATGACTTAAATTAAAGAACAGATTATATAATGGGGCTCCCACATGAGGGATAAGCAAGACATTCATCTTGAGGTAGTATACAGCACCTGTATAGCCCTTAAATCCCCAAATATCCATTACAACATACTCCATAGTATAGACGGCGTAGTCTTCTCTGCCCTAAAGGAGGAGACTAGCACTTTTGGTGTTTTGACCATTTTTTGCAAGAACATCCTTGACCTCAAACTCCTCAGAAATATGCGACTAGTTCAAATTAGAAAAGAAGGAAGATATCACCTCATGGTTCACAACCGAGTAGTTGAAAGTGTTGTTTTGTCTTGTCTTGATCGTACTGAAGTATGAAATCAGGCCAATTGGACTTATGATCTAAGTGCCCCTCCCCCAGCTACTAACCAGGTACCCCAAGTCATCCCTCAGAATGTTATAGCTGATGATGGTACCTATGATGAGTATGGTCGGAGTAACATGTCTCCCGTTCATAACTCCCCACCTCCACATTTTCACCTGCACACACTGCACCTGTTACTTCTAACCCTTTTGTAGGTACTTCCTCTGGCTTCTATTATAATGAAGATATGTTGAGGGAACAGAGAGCTCGTGAGGAAGAACGGGATGGTTTGTTTTACGCCATGTATGGACAACAGCAAGATATGATGGAGTTTATTCAGAATCGCAGAGGCAAATAGACTGATCCTTCCGAACAGTAATGGAAGCTCAAGCCATCCTGGCGGTCCAACAGCAGTGTCAACAAGCTTCACAGATGTGTGATTTCGCTCTTGTGCATGCTAACCAAGTGGCTATACTAGGGAACCTCACAAGGCTGCAGGCTTCCGACGCCTCACTATCAGCACAGGCTTAGCAGCTCGAGATATCCCAGAGTTCCTGCCACAGAAGTAGGAGTCGTCATCCGTGACATCAGGACCATGGAGAAGATAGCAGTGGTGGCCAGCAGTAGCAGATCATCCAGGTTCTACTTACCCTCTTTCACCTTTTATCGAAACATTGGGGACAATATTCAGTTTAAGTGTGGGAGAGGATCTTTAGCGCTTTCTATAATTACCGCTTTCTAGTTAGGTTTATTATTTTAAGTTTATTGCATTTAGTTATGATTTTTTATCATTGCATGTGCCTGATGAGTCTTTATGTATAGTTTTATGTTGTTTATTGGTTTCCCCCATTTCTTGAGCCATACCGAAAATTTTTGAAAAAGAAAACAGTGTTTTCTTTTGAAATTTTAGGCTATTGGACAAAATAACTGTAGGTTGTAGAGACTTGGGGAAACTCCTAAAAGATCAGTATTGTCTTAACACCATAAATCTCTAAATTATAGAGATCGATCTGGATACTTGTTATGCCATGGCCTTGAAATCTCACCCCTAAATGATTCTTTAAGTAGTTTATCTTAGCAGTCAGCACCATCTGAATTACCACTAAGTAAACAGACCGATGCAAATAGGTGAGTGATCCCGTGCTTAAAAGAAAAGAAAAAATAATTTAAAAAAATTAATCTGAAAAGGAATCTTCCTTCTAAGTTAGATAACCCACACCCGATTACTTAGCCTAACGGTAGTGAAACATCTGAGAATAACGAATATATGTCTGTGTTAAATAATCAAATTGCTGAATTTTGACATAATATGGATCATGATCACTAACAGGTTCGCTCATCATGTGTGTATAGATAACGGGCTTAATGTGATTGCGCCGGAATGAAAAAGGACGAAAAATGGGATGGGTAAATTAGGCCTAAGTGTAAACGACTTATGAGCTAGCATTGAGATGGTCGCGCAAATATCTGAAGCCGTCAAAATCATTGGACCAAAACTTGAATTCCCCAAATGTGGAATTCTCCCCTAGACCTCTCAAGAGGGAGATAATATCCATTTCAGCTTGACAAACATCCTCATTCATTTGAACCTTCAACTTCTTTGGATCACCTTGGAAAGCCTCGTCCTGGGCGGGAAGAGTTAAAGGTTGGGGCTCGGCTTTGCTCGGGGCAGTTTTTCTACTCGTTCCCCTGGGCCGCTTTGGTTCCCGGACTTCTAATCCACCTAAGTCGGACTTAGATGCAGATGGGCCCTCAGTTCCTCTCCGGGCCTCCCTAGCTGCTTGCATCAACTTCTTCTGCTCGGCTACAGACAAGTCAGTCATCTTGTCTGCAAACAAACAGCACAAGGTTATAATAAAAGGGCAAGTAAAGAATAGTTAAAATAAAGAATAACTCTTACCCAAGAAGACAAGGAGTCGGTCACCATCTAAGGGCAACAATTCCTTAATCTTCATCATACAAAATGAATCAAGAATAGCCAGGGACTGGAGCTCCAAATCATTCAATTTATCGTAATTGAAACCGGTAATTGATAAGGGATCTTTGGTCCAGTAATGAGGGAAACGGGGATGCCCATCCAAGGCGTACAATACCTGTGGACATCTCGGTCCGCATCGAACTCTCAAAAAATGGTCTTTATAATTCTTGTAATTTGAGGTATAGGCCTGAAGAAAACTTCGGTCGGGCATTCCACTAATCTGAACCTAGCTCCGGTTATCAACACCTTTAACCTCAAAGAACGAAAAGAATAAACCTATAGTCAGAATAATATCTAACACCTCACAAACCCTCTCAAAGGCCTTTATAAACCCCCAGCTGTTAGGGAGGAGTTGGGAAGGTGCTATGTTGACGGTTTTCAACACGTCCACCTCGAAATCGGAAAAAGGGAGATGTTGAAGTCCTCAATGATACTAGGATAAAAAAAAGAAAAAGTCTTCAGGAACGTCTTTTGGCCGGAGTATACATACTCTTTCCTTTGGGCTACACGGTTCCAAAATAACATCTTCCTTGAAATCAATGGACGATATGATCCTCAGAGAACGGATTGTAGCAATCTCGAAGTCGTCAGCAGTGTTATTCTTATGGTTCATAACTTCAAAGTCAAAAGGAGCAGCAGTCTCCATTAGAATTTCTATGGAAACTGAAGAGTCAGAATCAAAGTCACTTTCAGAAGTGAGAATCTCGTTATAAAACTTATCAATGGCTCGCATATACTCTTCTACCCCTACGGAATCCATCATCTCTTGCATATTTTCCTCCCATAGACTTTTTCTCTCATCGTTACTCTTACGAATAATCCTACCCTCGTTATCACATTCCCTAAGAACTGCCATTTCTGCGCTAAAAATAAAATTTAAGAAAATCAAGAGAGAAAGAAAAAAGAATACCTAAAGTAGGGAGTGCTTGAAGATGGGATCAGATTCACTTAAAGAAAAACGAAGGAGTGAAGGAAAGAGAAGGTTATCTTTAATAAAAAACCCAACGTTCAAAAAAATAGCTGGAGACTAGCCACTCAAGGGATATTAAAGTCATCATAACGCTAGGGAAGATTAAGAGACATAACCGTTTGAGAATTCTTGACACGTGGGGACCTGAGAAGAAAGGTTGATCTACAACTCGGAACCTAGCAAATATATCTGGGCTTGTGTCACTGCCGAGTACTACATCCCTATGAATGGATACAGTACTCGGGGGGCTTATGTACATGCCAAATATATTTGACTTCGAGTTTAGTAGTCAGATAAGGGTGAACACGGACCAGAGGATGGTAGCAGGAGAAACCATACAATGAAGAGAGCTAGACAAGCCTCATGCATAACCCGGACCGAGCATAGAGCCCGATTTCCATCCTGCCGAGTTATCACGAGGCCAGATACTTCACTCTACCCGGCATCGATGCCGGATACATGCTCGTCAACTGTCACTCCATCATTTGTAACGGTGGCGACACATCAATACGGACGTTATCAAAGACTTTAATGCCTGTATTCATGGATAAAGGTTACGGCAATGATGATCGCATAACGCTAGAAGTCCAAAAGGCTTCTCTTAATGACTTGAATTAAAGAACAGATTATATAATGGGGTTCCCACATGAGGGATAAGCAAGACATTCATCTTGAGGTAGTATACAGCACCTGTATAGCCCTTAAATCCCCAAATATCCTTTACAACATACTCCATAGTATAGACGCCGTAGTCTTCTCTGCGCTAAAGGAGGAGACTAGCACTTTTGTTGTTTTGACCATTTTTGGCAAGAACATCCTTGACCTCAAACTCGTCAGAAATATGTGACTAGTTTGAATTAGAAAAGAAGGAAGATATCACCTCATGGTTCACAACCGAGTAGTTGAAAGTGTTGTTTTGTCTTATCTTGATCGTACCGAAGCACGAAATCAGTCCAATTGGACTTATGATCTAAGTGCCCCTCCCCCAGCTACTAACCAGGTACCCCAAGTCATCCCTCAGAATGTTACAGCTGATGATGGTACCGATGATGAGTATGGTCGGAGTAACATGTCTCCCGTTCATAACTCCCCACCTCCATATTTTCACCTGCACACACTGCACCTGTTACTTCTAACCCTTTTGTAGGTACTTCCTCTGGCTTCTATTATAATGAAGATATGTTGAGGGAACAGAGAGCTCGTGAGGAAGAACGGGATGGTTTGTTTTACGCCATGTATGAACAACAGCAAGATATGATGGAGTTCATTCGGAATCGCAGAGGCAAATAGACTGATCCTTCCGAACAGTAATGGAAGCTCAAGCCATCCTGGCGGTCCAACAGCAGCGTCAACAAGCTTCACAAATGTGTGATTTCTCTCTTGTGCATGCTAACCAAGTGGCTATACTAGGGAACCTCACAAGGCTGCAGGCTTCCGACGCCTCACTATCAGCACAGGCTTAGCAGCTCAAGATATCCCAGAGTTCCTGCCACAGAAGCAGGAGTCGTCATCCGTGACATCAGGACCATGGAGAAGGTAGCAGTGGTGGCCAGCAGTAGCAGATCATCCAGGTTCTACTTACCCTCTTTCACCTTTTATCGAAACATTGGGGACAATATTCAGTTTAAGTGTGGGAGAGGATCTTTAGCGCTTTCTATATTTACCGCTTTCTAGTTAGGTTTATTATTTTAAGTTTATTGCATTTAGTTAGGATTTTTTATCATTGCATGTGCCTGACGAGTCTTTATGTGTAGTTTTATGTTGTTTATTGGTTTCCCCCATTTCTTGAGCCATACCGAAAATTTTTGAAAAAGAAAACAGTGTTTATTTTGAAATTTTAGGCTATTAGACAAAATAACGGTAGGTTGTAGAGACTTGGGGAAACTCCCAAAAGATCAGTATCGTATTAACACCATGAATCTCCAAATTATAGAGATCGATCTGGATACTTGTTATGCCATGGCCTTGAAATCTCACCCCTAAATGATTCTTTAAGTAGTTTATCTTAGCAGTCAGCACCATCTGAATTACCACTAAGTGAACAGACCGATGCAAATAGGTGAGTGATCACGTGCTTAAAAGAAAAGAAAAAATAATTTTAAAAAAAAGTAATCTGAAAAGGAATCTTCCTTCTAAGTTAGATGACCCTCACCCGATTACTTAGCCTAACGGTAGTGAAACCTCTAAGAATAACGAATATATGTCTGTGTTAAATAATCAAATTGCTGAATTTTGACATAATATGGATCATGATCACTAACAGGTTCGCTCATCATGTGTGTACAGATAACGGGTTTAATGTGATTGCACCTGAATGAAAAAGGACGAAAAATGGGATGGGTAAATTAGGCCTAAGTGTAATGACATGATGCGGATTGGATTCTATAGGAAGGAGATTTATGATACAAATGTGGAATGTGTTATTATGATGCCCTTAGTTTGCGAGTTAGTACATATCGGAATGACCTTGATCGAATTAGAGTCTTTAGCCTGGAATAATTACCTGAGTGTTGTTGTTTTTCTTCTTATTAGTATGAACGTTTGCTTGAGGACAAGCAATGGTTCAAGTGTGAGAGATTTTGATAACACCGAAACACGCCACAATTTGGCTCGACTCGCACATGTTTTAATGTCATTTTGCTTTTATTTATAGTATTATGTTGGTGTTTTGTCTATATTTCAGGTACCTACTGAATTTAGAGCCATTATGCGAAGAAACGAGATTAATCGGTCGAAGAATGTAGAAAAAGGCATATTGTGCACTCACGGCGTCTAGCATGGCGTTCGCCACAGAGGTAGTCGTGACGTGGTTGATGTGGCCACTTTCCAACAGCCACACAGAATGAGTCTCCACTTTTTGTGCATGTGAAATTCGCCACAAAGGGGGATGGCGTTCGCCATCCTTTGTAAAAACATTGCAGTCAAGGCAGTTGGAGAAGGGTCTCCCCACTTCTCCATTTTTTCTCACACGAACCCAACAGTTGTGACTTGATTTCCAAGACTTTGTAACACTATAAATAGGGGTTAGAACTCATTTTTGTGATCATCCAAGACATATATTTTACCTTTTGAAAGCTTTAATTCTTCACACCGTTGTTTTGTATTGAGTTTGGAGCACTTTACTTTGTAGCAGTTAATCTTGCAAGAATTTAAATTACCGTTCAAGTTTTTTATCTATTTCCTTTGTACCAGATTCAAGTCTCCGTTTGGAGCAGGTTCTTATTATTGTCATTATTATTTAATTCCATCTGTTTGTCTATTTACTTTGCATGCTTGTTATTTTCTTGCCTTACTTTAATTTCGAAGTTTAATTTATTCCATTGCATGTTCTTAATTTTATTAAATCGCTTAATATGTTTAATTCTAAATTTCAATCGAAAGCTATAATGTTTACCATGAATATGTCCGGCTAATCTATTAGTGATAAAATGTGAGGATCGTCGATTCGACGGTACTCTGTCTGTTATTCGTTTAGGATTACTATTAGGGTTGTTTTAGTTTTATTTCAATTTTTCAGAAATTAATTTGATCGGTTACTACGAGAGTAGGACCGTAAATACGTCGGGTAAGATCAAAATTCGTTTGACACCTAAGATTAAAATTGTTTAGTTTTTTATTAATAAACACCGCGAGAGCACTTTATTACTTATTTAGCAAAGTTTAATATTTCTAGAAAGTGATTTTAAAACTATTTTTGGACACGTTGATAAGTTTAGAATCTGGTTCACCGAGCGAAAGTCGGGAACCCTTTTAAGTTAATTTTCCCAATCAAAATCACTTTTCAACTAAGTTAAAGAATCTAGTTTCTAAAAAAGGTTTTGCTACTTTAATGCAAACGCAACCGGGCACGCGAGAGCGGACGGTATTAATTAGAGAGTAAAACTCAGTTCCGAATACGCGAGAGCGACGGTTCCTTAATTCTTTTTCAAGGAAGAAAATATTGCTCCGTAGGTAGTTCTACTTAGGAATAATAAGAGTTCTAAAGATCGATAAGAGTCGCATTCCAGTATTACATTTCTGAATTTGTTCAAGTTTATTAATAGTTTATTTTGTTGTTCCTATTCTTCTAATTCTTATCTTGATAGCCTTAGATAAACACTGTAGCAGTAGTAAACAATAGATTGATCATTAGGCCTCTGTGGATTTGACACTTTTTATACTACTCTGATACACTTTGTATACTTGCGGAAAGCACCCATCATTGTTGTTGATATTTAACGTTTATATATGATATTGATTTCGTTTGTGGTTGTTATTGTTGTTGAGATTAATGTTTAAGGATTCTATTGATTTTGTTTTGTTGTTGGTGTTATTGTTGGTGTTGGTGTTGTTTTGTTGGTGGTGGTGGTGTTATTGTTGTTCTTGTTGTTGTTCTTATTCTTGTTGTTCTTGTTCTTCTTGTTCTTGTTCTTGTTCTTGTTCTTGTTCTTGTTTTTATTCTTCTTGTTGTTATTATTGTTGTTCTTGTTTTTGTTCTTGTTGTATTAGAAAATTTAATATTCTATATTGTTATAGAAGTTCTAATTATGGTCAGCAAAAGCATGCGGAAAAAATGAAAATTTTGGCTGACCAACTTTTCATCACGGATGAAATTTTCAACAGTGATGAAAAGTGGACTGACTAACATTTACCATAGTTGGAAGTTCCAGTTGTGCTAAAAAGTGGGTTGACTACGTTACCACGGGTCACCATATGTCATGGAATTTTTCTCCCAATTGTGGTAATAGATACTTTTTGTAGTATTGCATCTACTTTCCGAGCATGAATTGTAAACTCAAGAATCTTCTATAAAGTAAAAGTAATCTCTCCATCAGCTCTAAAATGCTTTTGCAATCTCAAAACCGATCGTTAGAATTTCTTAGTCAGATATCGTTTATGCCATTTTGGCGTGTAAACGGTAACTATGTACTCTTGCTTTCATAGCAAATATATATCTTTCCTTTTAAAAATAAAAATTATAAAAACAAAATATTATACTCGTTATAATTGGTATTTATGCAACTTGCATGAGGTCCTTCGATATGATTGTCCTCATGTCTCAGACCCTAAACAAAATCTACTCATACATTTTTAATAAAAAGACAGCATAAATATACAAATCATATATTATAAAGTTGTAAAATAAGGACCTGGAATGCGGTTAATAACTTCGAAATTAAGAAAGCTCTAAAGGGAGACTTTTGATCCAACAATACAACAGCAAGAATAAAATGCAATAGAGAAGATGACAGTAGAAGAATAAATGAAGAACTTCAAACTTTCATAAACTTGAGGATGATGGTCCTCTTGTCTTGGATGTTACTTCCTGCTTCTCTTTTGCTTTTTCTTTTCTTTTTTTCCATAATTTATGTCATAACACAATGAAAAATGTCCATTCTTTGTAGTAAAATGTGAATAAAACATACGAAAACATGGAAATAAAAACAGAAAAAACACTAATGATCAAAATTTAAAAAACATTTTATTGCACTTATCCTAAGAGAAAGTGACACGCCCTAGCTTTCAAACCTAGAATTAAATGTGTGTTTTCCCCAAAAACCTCCCATAATTTATAAGTCACCACATGTGCAGTCTAAAAATATGATTCTAATTTTTTTTAATAGGCAAGTGGAATTATACCAGCACAAGGGGTGCTGGAACCCTTTACAAGGAATGGCAAGTTATAAACAACCTCCAAAACAAGCAAGAGGGTCATAGAACCAAAAATAGACCCCAACACAAACTACAACACCCTAAAAAGAATAAAAACAGTCTACAGAGGAAGAACAAAACAAGGACAGCACCTGCCTACAAAGCACAACACGACGACTACCTGTTGAAACAGAGGAGGGGGAATGAATTCCAAGCGTAGAAGTCGCACAAGTCCGCTAACTTACAGTACATACGAATCCAATTCCACGGTCTAAGGGTGATAGCCGTCATACAGTCCAAGAAGCAAAAATCTTCTTGTTTAAAAATGATAGCATTCCTTATCAACCAAAGGGTCCAAACAGCAGCTAGCCATATAACACCTAGAATCGACCTCTGAGTTTTAGTCTTCACCTTTTCACAATTATGGAAATAATGCACAAACTCGACAAGAGATAAGTCCTTCTCAGATCCGATCCATTCGTAAACCTTCTTCCACATTCTTGTCGTGAGCGAGCATTGGCCAAAAAGATGCAGTAAAGTTTCTTCCTCGGAATTACAAAGCACGCAACACATTTCCCTGATGTCTGTTAATATGAACCTAAGGAACAGAAGGTCTTTGGAGGGAATTCTACCTAACACCAGCCTCCACCCAAACAAAACCACATTAGGAGAAATCTTCACCTCCCACAAATGATTAACAGCTTTGACTGTTCTAACAGGAAGAAATCTGGCAGAATAATTATTAGAAAGGAAGGTGTAGCAGGAGTTGACAGGAAAACCATCACCAAAGCCGACCTGCCAAACAAAGCTATCTTCCTTATTCTAAACCAGAACACTATCTTGAAACAATTGCGTAAAATCCTTCCAAGCTTCAGCATGAATCAAACTTACATTGTCAACTAAGTCGTCAAGCTTCCATCTCCAACAAATTGTTTCCCAAACACCGGCTTCCTCAACAGCATTATTCTTGGCCTTCGCGTGAATATAGATTTTTGGGAAAGCTTCCTTCAAAGATTGGTTTCCAAGCCAAAAAGAATGCCAAAAGGCGGTGTGCCTCCCATTACGGACTTCGCTAAAAATAGCTCTCGCGAAGCTAATGACCGCTCCATTTTGCCCCAAATTCGACATAACTAAATCCCTCCATCATATTGAATCCCTATTGGAAATCACCTCAGCATTTCCATTCTGCAATTTTAGCTCGTAGTTCCCATATCTATGCCTTAAAATGCTGCTCCAAACCGCATCTTTATCCTTCAGCAACCTCCATTTCCACTTAAACAACAGTGATGTATTGAGAACTTTAATATCCTTAACTCCAGTCCTCCTTCCTCCCGCGGTTTGCATACGATGGGCCAACTTGTAACACCCCATTTCTACCCGGCGGATAATAGTAAAATCAGAGTTATAAATTTTCAACATTCAAATAGGATGCTACACTTTCATCTTAAAAACAACTTCGATTAATTTCATATGAACAGATACATAACACTTTGATCGGATGAACCGATGACAACAAAATTCATATATATCTTCTTTTCAAAGCAAAACAACTTCAAGATACGAACATTCAACTTTGATTCACTTAACATTCTTGTTCAACTAAAACAACTTCAAAACAACATAATACTTAATAAGTTCAACTTAAAAATTCAGCAACATAAAACATATTCAACAATAAACAACAAGCGTCCATCCCCCCGAGTGTTACGTATCAGAGCGACATCACCGACTCAAACTAGTAAGGATAAACGTCCTTCATCTTTGCTAACCTGCACGCTACCAACATAGGGGTAACATTCAAACAGAAGGGGTGAGATATCGAATAATATAAACAAGAGTATTATAATCAATACATTAGACTAGAATCATACAATTTCACTACTTTGCAACAACGACAAAACAACAACTTTATCGACATAACACTACAACAACTTTATCAACGTAATACAACATCAACTCTATCAACATAAAACAACATCGACTATATCAACATAAAACAACATCAACTATATCAACATAAATAATGCAACACAAAATGCGACTCAACTATGCGTATGCATGTGGTACCAATGGAGCAGAACTCCCAACTTAGAAACGGAGCAGAACTCCCAACTTAGAAAGTGCCAGTTTGTCGGGCATCAACAAGGCATAAGCCTTTGACTTTAACTTTTTGCCAGTCCAGGCCAACTTGGTATGTTATGTTATGCATGCAACAACAACCACAGCATCAACGCATTCAACAACAACACAAGTGCAACTTAACAACAATTTCAACTTTGGCCACCGGCCTACAAATTAATATCAATTCAACAGCAACTTCGCAGCAATTTCAACACTGGCCATAGGCCTACAACTTGGTATCAACATTTCAACAACGACATAACGACTACATTTCAACAGCAACTCAACAATAACAACGCAACAACAACACTTCGACAGCAACTTAATAACAATACAGCATATCAACAACGACTTATCAACAACGACATGTTAACAACAATAATTCAACATCAACAAAAAACATACCACCACGATCTGTAAGTGTTTCGGACAATTCTACTAAGATCGGTTAATTAATCTTCTACTAAAGTCACTTATAACTGCCTTATCCTACTAATTCATCACTGCTACTTGTCATGTTACAATTTCTGCTATGTTTATGTTTGCTCACTACTGCCAATTAATTTCCTACTAATTAACACTACTTCTGTTACTAAAATAATACCTGCTAATTCATGCTTCTACTGCCATTTTATATTAACTTTAGGCTATATTATTTTTCCGTTTACTGTTATCAATATATTTTCATTATTCTGAACAACTATTATTTTCCTGCTACTCATCACCCATTAAATTACTCCTACTAACCATGTATATACTACTTAATTAATTAATCATGCCTATACTACAATATAAGTGTACCTGTACCAATTAAAAAAAGAAACTAAGTGGCCCCTACACCCAGGAAAGCATGGCCGGCGCCACCCCTCACTTTGCAACATGGTGGCTTGCGCCACCTCCATCAACATGTGGCTTGCGCCACTTCCCTAACATGTGGCTTGCGCCACTATTTGATATAGAAACAAGGTGGTTTGCGCCACCGTTTAATAGAGATACAGGGTGGCTTGCGCCATCCCTTAATTGACACACAGGGTGGCGGGTGCCACCCCGTTATATATATTTTTTTTCTTTTTTTTTTCTTAAAAGCAACCAACATTAATTCACTCTCACTCTCAGTATTAGTTTTTCAACGGTGTAATATTTTGATCTAAAATCCTTCATGTTCTTCACCGAATATCAGTTCACAAAATCAACCATTCAAACATATCACAAAACAATCATTTCACAGAATCAGAACAATTCTACAACACAGTTCAGCACATAAAATCAGAACAATTCATCATAAAATCAACACATTCACAACAGAAAATCATACAAATCCCAATCCCACGTATTAATTATCGTAGTCCCGGTTATAAAATTCGAACCCCACCCTTACCTTGAATTGTAGGCGGCTCGAATTTCCGGTTGATACTGCAACTTTGACGGCAACTCTCGCAATCGCAACTCTGCTCTTCAACCGTTGCTTCCAAACCCTCGTTCTGTTTTCTGTAACTTCCCTTTTCTTCTTTTCATACGGCCACTTATGTTCTTTTCTTTTTTCTTTACAAACCCTTATTTCATAATAATAATATTAATCAATCTAATTAATCCATTGGGCTTACTATTCATACCTCCTTATTTGCTATATCTCACATAACTATTAAATCCAGTTTAACTAAAATAATAGTCCAGTATAATAATATTATTTCTCTGATTAAACCGACTAATTACTCGACTATTCACCGAACAACTCAAACAACATAATACTCCAATTTCTCCTCTTAGAATAGTACCGACAAAATTTCCAACTTCGACAATTTCAAATAATTAAATCCTTAATTAATTTAATTAAATAATTAATTAAATTCGGGGCGTTACAACTCTCCCCCACTTAGGATATTTTCGTCCTCGAAAATCTATCCGACACAACCATCCTCAACTTCAATTATGTTATCTCAGCTAACCAATCAACTTCCCTACTCTAAAAGGCAACCCCACGTCTAACACCAAACAACAATACATCACAACAACGACAACAACAACACGAAACAAGGCTCACACAACGCACCCAACAACTAACTCAAGACACAAAGAATAACCAGTTCACTACAACCAGAACACAACACAAACGATACCATCGCCGAAGGTAACACTCCCCTAATTCTCATCATAGGAATTAGCTACTCGCACTCGAACCATCACCTTAGGTAACGAGGCAACAACAAGGATAAGAGCACAAGGCCCAAAGCACAACATCAACATAATCAAACTACCGACATCATGGTTACCCACATAAAAACCAACTGCGCTATGCCACGCTTTCGCTGCGCACTCTGATTACTCGCAACTATCTAATCTACCAAGTTTACATCAACTTCCGACCATCAAAATAGACATAAGAAAAGCTTCCGACTTAATTCTCCGGAATTCCGACCAACAGGTATTCTACACTTTGATTACCGACCACTTCGAACTTAGATCCATAAATAATACCTCCGAATATCCCACACAACTACAACTGCGGATAATCCCAAATCTCGAATAGGATAGATACTTTCAAGAATTCCCAATTATCGTCAACATAAGATACAACTTCACCACCTTGTATTAACACATCATCAAAATTCATCTCAATGCATAACAACATTACCACAGCATAAGGATATATGTCCAATTAAACTCAACAAGAAAAATCATCTTCCAAATAGTCCTTAACACCCAATAGTCATAGATTTAGCTTCAATAACCTACACTTAACATGGCACATTAACCAAACCAATCAAACAAACTAATTCATCAAGTCCTACTCATACTAGCACAATTCTACATACAACTTCATCTGAATTAACACAACAAGGCAACCTCATCTTACAAATCATAATTCACGCCTTGCTAACTCAACATATAGCTTCACTTCTTTCAATACTTGCAACTCAACTCTCAAATACTCTACGCGCTCTTCTTCTTATTTTATAAAACATCAGAATATCCCCAACGAACACCAGTTCTAACTTATCCAAACAAGTATGGAAAATACCATTCATATTTCCATATATATACTTTAAGGCATACCAGCCACTACCCTTCTCGATCCGACGTCCTCGGTCAAATCATAGTCTTACATTACCATTTACTTCCTACTTGGATCATCTCTACAATGCTTCAAATCTCATGTCAATTGAATTCTCGATCCATCAAAACCAAAACCCAAGTTATCCAGAACACGACTGTGAGTTTCCAAACTATCCACTGATCAACTCGCAACCTCATACTAACATCATCAAGTCCGCCTAATTTCCCTATATAGGAATCTGCATCGACAACTCAAACAATTCATAAGAACTTGGCTCAAGCCCAAACAATTCACTGTGCATACTATTCTAGTTGGCAAGACACGTCTACTCCATCCACATGATTCTGTCTACTATCAACAAGAGATTAAGGGTGATCAGTTCCTCAATTTGTCAATAGACAGCCGGCAACCATAATGGTGGCATAAATCATCATTATCCAACTAAAATAGCGTCTTCCTCCTCGTGCTCAACGTTATCTAAGCATACTGCTCTACCATTTCTCTAAGGCTCACAAACGTTTTTCTTAATTTCCTTATTTCCAAGAACGCACAAAATCCAACACATATATCCTTATACACACTTGTTGCACAACCTAATTATCGAATATCCTTCTGATACATCAAGTACAATCCAAATCGGCCCACTTCAATCGAAACATTTATCCAAGTCCAAAACTTTTGACAACCCTAACCAATCCTTCGTCTTTCCTTTTTAATCTCACGACTTCGATGATCCATATAGTTTCACACTTGATTCTCATTCTAATCACAATCTCAACAATACCATCTCATCATTTGGTTGGTGATATAACTTCCAAAAATTTCCGACTCATGTCAACACATCTCGCCAACAAACCCAATTCACTTTACTATTTAACATTCCTCAAAGATTTCTATACTTTAATCATTCTCAACTATCATACGCCGCACTTCCATGTGCTTCTCCGATATTCTTCTTCTTATTACTAAACATTTCATACTTGACTTCATCTTACTATTTCCAGCAAGAATTATCCAACTTCAAACACGATTATCTTCTTCAATACATACCTCCCAGACACAAAATTATATTCCAAAATGAAGGGAATTTCGTAAGCTTTCCGAAAAGTCCAGAATCGCTTTCATCGGAGTTACGAGTAGATTCCAACAACTCCAACGAATTCTACAACCTTTTTCAATCACTTACCAATAATCCCACAGCAAGGTCTACAGCAATCCGTCACTTAATCAGTGATCCAACATCGACATCTTACGCAAGGCTACTTAAACAACAACTTCACAGTTCACCAACAACGCTGGATATAGCAACTCTCTAAATTCCATCTTATAACAATCATCCTTTTTCCAAGACACTCCAACTTGTTAAACAACCAAAATCTTAAATCCATGTTACCTTCGAATTCGGAAAACAACAAAGCTTCAACAACACTTGCACTATCGCCATCAGTAGCATACAGAACCGACATCTTACAACAGAAGCATATCCGAGAAGCACAGCTTCTCCCCCACATAGCTTCAAACCAACTCCTGCAAACAATCGACTAGAAATCAAATAAGTACCGACAGTGTTTCACACATTTGTCGCATACAGAGGAATAAACAACATTGGGCGGACAGACCGACCTGCTCTGATACCACTTGTGTAAGACCCCATTTCTACCCGGCGGATAATAGTAAAATCAGAGTTATAAAATTTCAACATTCAAATAGGATGCTACACTTTCATCTTAAAAACAACTTCGATTAATTTCATATGAACAGATACATAACACTTTGATCGGATGAACCGATAACAACAAAATTCATATATATCTTCTTTTCAAAGCAAAACAACTTCAAGATACGAACATTCAACTTTGATTCACTTAACATTCTTGTTCGACTAAAACAACTTCAAAACAACATAATACTTAATAAGTTCAACTTAAAAATTCAGCAACATAAAACATATTCAACAATAAACAACAAGCGTCCATCCCCCCGAGTGTTACGTATCAGAGCGACATCACCGACTCAAACTAGTAAGGATAAACGTCCTTCATCTTTGCTAACCAGCACGTTACCAACATAGGGGTAACATTCAAACAGAAGGGGTGAGATATCGAATAATATAAACAAGAGTATGATAATCAATACATTATACTAGAATCATACAATTTCACTACTTTGCAACAACGACAAAACAACAACTTTATCGACATAACACTACAACAACTTTATCAACGTAATACAACATCAACTCTATCAACATAAAACAACATCGACTATATCAACATAAAACAACATTAACTATATCAACATAAATAATGCAACACAAAATGCGACTCAACTATGCGTATGCATGTGGTACCAATGGAGCAGAACTCCCAACTTAGAAACGGAGCAGAACACCCAACTTAGAAAGTGCCAGTTTGTCGGGCATCAACAAGGCATAAGCCTTCAACTTTAACTTTTTGCCAGTCCAGGCCAACTTGGTATGCTATGTTATGCATGCAACAACAACCACAGCATCAACATATTCAACAACAACACAACTGCAACTTAACAACAATTTCAACTTTGGCCACCGGCCTATAACTTAATATTAATTCAACAGCAACTTCGCAGCAATTTCAACACTGGCCATAGGCCTACAACTTGGTATCAACATTTCAACAACGACATAACGACTACATTTCAACAGCAACTCAACAATAACAACGCAACAACAACACTTCGACAGCAACTTAATAACAATACAGCACATCAACAACGACTTATCAACAACGACATGTTAACAGCAGTAATTCAACATCAACAAAAAACATACCACCACGATCCGTAAGTGTTTCGGACAATTCTACTAAGATCGGTTAATTAAACTTCTGCTAAAGTCACTAATAACTGCCTTATCCTACTAATTCATCACTGCTACTTGTCATGTTACAATTTCTGCTATGTTTATGTTTGCTCACTGCTGCCAATTAATTTCCTACTGATTAACACTACTTCTGTTACTAAAATAATACCTGCTAATTCATGCTTCTATTGCCATTTTCTATTAACTTTAGGCTATATTATTTTCCGTTTACTGTTACCAATATATTTTCATTATTCTGAACAACTATTATTTTCCTGCTACTCATCACCCATTAAATTACTCCTACTAATCATGTATATACTACTTAATTAATTAATCATGCCTATACTACAATATAAGTGTACCTGTACCAATTAAAAAAAAGAAACTAAGTGGGCCCCACACCCAGGAAAGCATGGTCGGCGCCACCCCCCACTTTGCAACATGGTGGCTTGCGCCACCTCCATCAACATGTGGCTTGCGCCACTTTCCTAACATGTGGCTTGTGCCACTATTTGATACAGAAACAAGGTGGCTTGCGCCACCATTTAATAGAGATACAGGGTGGCTTGCGCCATCCCTTAATTGACACACAGTGTGGCGGGCGCCACCCCCTTATATATATATATTTTTTTTTCTTAAAAGCAACCAACATTAATTCACTCTCACTCTCAGTATTAGTTTTTCAACGATGGAATATTTTGATCTAAAATCCTTCATGTTCTTCATCGAATATCAGTTCACAAAATCAACCATTCAAACATATCACAGAACAATCATTTCAGAGAATCAGAACAATTCTACAACACAGTTCAACTCATAAAATCAGAATAATTCATCATAAAATCAACACATTCACAACAGAAAATCATACAAATCCCAATCCCACGTATTAATTATCGTAGTCCCGGTTATAAAATTCGAACCCCACCCTTACCTTGAATTGTAGGCGGCTCGAATTTCCGGTCGAAACTGCAACTTTGATGGCAACTCTCGCAATCGCAACTCTCCTCTCCAACCGTTGCTTCCAAACCCTCGTTCTGTTTTCTGTAACTTCCCTTTTCTTCTTTTCTTACGGACACTTATGTTCTTTTCTTTTTTCTTTACAAACCCTTATTTCATAATAATAATATTAATCAATCTAATTAATCCATTGGGCTTACTATGCATACCTCCTTATTTTCTATATCTCACACAACTATTAAATCCAATTTAACTAAAATAATAGTCCAGTATAATAATATTATTTCTCTGATTAAACCGACTAATTACTCGACTATTCACCGAACAACTCAAACAACATAATACTCCAATTTTTCCTCTTAGAATAGTACCGACAAAATTTCCAACTTCGACAATTTCAAATAATTAAATCCTTAATTAATTTAATTAACTAATTAATTAAATTCGGGGCGTTACACAACTCACCCAATGAGTCGACCGTTTATTCTCACAGCCGTTCCACAAGAAGTTGCTCTGAATGCATCTAATATCTGCAATCACTTTAGAAGGAGCTTTATAAAACGACGGCGTGTAAATAGGTATGGCATTCAACACAGAGTTTATCATCACCACTCGACCCGTGTACGAAAGATTCCTACCCTTCCAAGTAGCCAACCTACTTTTCAGATTACTGAGAAGCTCTTTCCACATTATTAGCTTCCTTGGATTGCCCCCACCTTGACACCAAGGAACTTGAAAGGGAAACTATTCGTGCTACACGAAAGAAAATCCGAAGCAGCCTTAAGAAACCAATTTCCAACGTTTAACCCATACAATTTGCTCTTGTGAAAATTAATTTTCAGCCCTGACATCAGTTCAAATCCCCTTAGAATGCTTTCAAGCTCCAAATGTTACTACCACTACCTTCAACCATAATAATGGTGTCGTCTGCGAATTGTAAAATATTAACCTCTTCCTCTTCATAATATTTGAAACCTCTCAACTCTCCCAAAACCACAGCCTTTTTGACCAAAGCCGTTAGCGCTTCCGTGACCAAGACAAACAAAAAGGGGGATAACGGGTCACCTTGACGGAGACCTCCCTCGACCTTAAAGTCCTCAGTAGTGCTCCTGTTGATAATCACAGACATGGAGCTAGAGAAAACACAACCTTTCATCCATCTTTGCCACCTCTCCCCAAACCCCATTTTCTGCAAAATAAACCTCAAGTAATTCTAGCTAACGGTAACATAGGCTTTCTCGAAATCTACTTTCAGGACCACACAACTCCTTTTATCTCTTTTCGCCATATCCAACACCTCGTTCACTAGAAGAACTCCATCCCCAATATTCCTCCCCGGCACAAATGTAGTTTGGTTGCAAGAGACTGTAGACCCTAAAACCAATTTTAGCCTTGCGGCTAAAATTTTTGAGAGGATCTTGTGGAAGCTACTGACTAGACAAATGGGTCTATATTCGGAAAGGGATTGAGGATTCTTGGTCTTCGGAATGAGAGTTAAAAAAGAAGAATAGCAGGCTTTGATCAGTTTACCTCTTCTATGAAAATCGGTAACAGCTCTAAGCAAGTCCTCCCTCAAGACATCCCAATTTTGTTTGAAGAAACCAGAGAATATTCGTCCGGTCCCGGACTTTTATTGCCATCACACGACCATATGGCCTCCTTAATTTCCTCGATCAAGAAGTCCCTCTCCAACCAGGAAGAATCCGAACCACTCAGCTTTCTGAACTCGAGACCTTCAGGGACAGGTCTCTCATCGAAGGGCTCCTTGAATGGCTTCTGAAAATGATTTTTTACCTCCTCCTTCACCTCTTCAACCCCTTCCACTGTCCCATTCTCTCCATCAACTTGAGTTATCGCGTTCCTTCTGTATCTTTACTTCATAGCACTGTGAAAGAATCCCGAGTTTCTATCTCCGTCTTTCAACCACAATTGCCTAGACTTAAGTCTAAGCATGCTCTCCTTAGTATTCATCAAGTTCCATATGTCACCCGAAACACTTTTTCTATCCTTCACCAACTCATGAATTTCATTTTCGAGTTGATCCGCCATAGAGTAATCCAAATCATGTAGCTTGTCAACTTTCTCTTCCAACTTCAGATAGATCCAGCCAAAACACTCTTTGTTCCAAACTTTAATACTGTTCTTGATCCTTTTAAGCTTTTCATACAAAATATAATATCCTCTGCCTTCCATCACTGAGTTGTCCCATCTGTCACGAATGAATGGCTTGAATTCAACATGGTTGAACCAGGCATTGTTGAACCTAAATGGCTTGGGACCCCAGTCGCTTTTTCCATAATTAATCCACACAGGTTAATGGTCGGAGACGTCTCTTTCACCCACTCTTTAATTGCTCACCGACCAGTCCTCAATCAACTGATTGGACAAAACAAATCTGTCCAGCCTACTAATGGCCTTCCCGTTGTCTTTGAACCACGTAAACCTTCCTCCTACGTAGGGAGTATCCACCAGATGCATATCTTCAATGAATATTCTGAAATCTTCCATGTTTCTGCTTCTATGATGTATCCCAATGCCATTTCTTTCCTCCCTCCGACACACCTCGTTGAAGTCTCCCCCGACGTACCATTCTTTGTTAAGACTGCCTTGTCTACGTCTCACAAAACTACTCCACGTTACCCTTCTGTCTATCGCCGAACTAGGTGCATATACATTCACAAAATTGTATATCTCACACTTCCAACCGACGTTGATGCCCACAAAACCCAACCCAGAAAAACTAAAATTAAGAGACAACGAGTTTCTTTTCCATAGAATTTCCATACCTCCTGAAGCACCCCACGAATTGGTCGTTGTCCATTCCACCTCAGAGTTTCCCCAATACGAACATGTCATGGCTTCGTCGAAATCAAGACACTTTGTGTCCTGAATAAAACAGAGATCTACATTGCCATACTTGATCAAGAAATTGAACCTCTTTCTTTTCGCCATATTGTCGCCCCCCTGATATTGAGAGTTACAATATTTATTTTAATCTAATGATTTTCGCCTTCTTTAGAAGCATTCCAACCTTGTCTATTTCTTCCATAGCCTCTACAATCTTAACGGCTACACTTTTATCCTTTTTGCTCACCACTCCCAATCTGGAAATAGAATCCCAAATCTTTTTCCCAACCTCGGATTTGGGTTTATTTAGAATTCTATTGTTGCATCTAACCACCTCTGAATCTGTTAGAGAGTTAATTGCAGAGAACGACCCATTTGATATGTTATCATCTTCTACACAGATTGATTCCTTCTGCATCCCATTTGAGATGGAGTTTATCGAAGGGTTATTGTTTCTGGGAGCAATACATGCATAGTACGATTGATCAATTTTCACCTTATCTCCAAGGTCTTTAACTTCCCTCCTTTTCCTTCTTAATGGTTTGGTTTTACTAACTTTCCTACATTCCTCATCAAAAGAAACTGGGCCTCCTACAGTTGGGCACATCCTCTTTGGCCCTAAAAATTCCAATGAAGCATTGACCTTTACTTTGGTCCCACCGTCACTAGATAAGTCTTCAGATAGGCGCGTCTCCTCTACTACCTTAGTGCAGCTAATGCTATCTGTGCACATGAACAGATCTCCATTGTGTGTCTGACACGTCTTGCTCTCATTAATAACCTCGTTAAAAGCGTCTGTATTGAAAGCGGGTTGCTTTGTAAAGTTATCATCCAAAGGAACCTTAAACTGAGTATCCCTCTGATCCTCTTCCCCTATGCTACCGTCTAAAGAGCCTCAAACAACTGAATCTTCGTAATTTGTCACCATCCCTCCTCTGACTACCTCAGACCTTTTCACACACGTCCCATCGTCATTGTTCTTGGCTCCTCCGCTCCCCTCATTGTCGAAACAACAGACCCTCTCCTATTCAGAGTTATCGATTTCTGCACATGAGATTTCCTTCTTGCTATAAAATTCCAACGGGCCAATTTGGTCTTCTACCAATTAAATGCTGAAAGAAGTGCCATCAACCATAACCCTAATAACATCATTAATGGCATCAAAACGACTGGTTCTAACTTTGAATCTAGCCATGGCCATAGTCCTCTTTAGCGTGGTCTCCTCATTGCAAACTATCAGAGAGCCCAAAGACTTAGCTAAAAATTCAAAGAACTTTGGCCCTCATGCATGGCAAGGGGTACCGAAGCACCTTACCCGTGTCTCTCTATCCTTGTCTATGTCTACAGGTGTCCAAGGACGAATCTCCTTAAACCACTGACTCCGCCACTCCTTTCGGTCCTCCAAAAAAGACTTCATCTCCCCCTCCATCAGATCTTCTAGTAAGGAAAAGTTAGCTCCCATTGGAGTTATCCGGATAGTAAACTCTCCTTCATCATGAAAGATCGTCTTCATGATAAAAGCATTGCCCAGAACATGCACCGTCCCAACGTAAGCTTTCTCATAGTTGTTTCTGCCTTCTTCCTCAGTGTTGAAAGAGTGCATGGCATGGTTGTTACATTAAAACTATCGCTGCGGTTTGTGCCTGTGCCTTTGGTGACATCTGCAAAAGTTCTCCATTCTTTCTTCCCGAAGTTGCTGTTGAGATGCCCCTGCTCCCCCTTAGACCCATTCCAGACGTTGAGCTTCACTGCTTCCCCATTTCCTTTGGCTGTGTTATATTTCTGATGGTTGTCGTTTCTCATAAACCTCGGTATGTTCGCGTAGAGTTTTCTCCCATCAAGAAAGATTTATCAAGCTTCGTTGCCATCATCTTCTCATCTTCCACCTTAAAAACCGGACAAACCCGTATCTTCTACCTTTCTTATCCCTTTTTGGTGGGATGATTATTTCATCTATATCTCCATACTCCGTAAACTCGAAGTAGAGGTCCTTAGCTTTCCATTTTTCGTCGAACTCGATGAAGAAAAATGTTGAAGTTCTCCCTATTTCTTGGCTTCGTCTAGAACCCTCTACGTCCCATGACCTTCTCACTTTCTTGTACGTCACCTGCTTCCAATCCATATTGTTTGAGTTTGAACTTGTGATCATTGAGAACAAACTCAACGGAATTCCTTGATGCGTTAGAGAGAAGTTGGAGCTTCTCTCTCTAACATGGCGTGATAAGACTTTCGTTTGGCTTGGTTATAAAATTTTAATATGATTCTAATTACAATTCACTCTATCCATTTTCATTCACTAACTGAATTGAATGTTGGAGTGCTAACTTTATAGATTTACCCCTACACAACCGAATTGAAGATCTGCCCCAAAACATCAAGAATCCGCACCAACATTTATAGTATGGTTTCCATAAGAAATAGTTCCCAAAATCATCTAAATCAATTCAAATTTTCATTTGAATTGATTCACAGATTTCATAATCTTAGTTATTTACATATCATCTTAATATTCTCAAATTACTATAATTGTACCAGTCACTTATTTTGAAGCCAATACCATATAATGTACATGTATTTCTAGTATTCATGATTATCAATTCTAGGGTTTCGTTTCTATATAAATAAACAACCCAATTTCATCTTTTTTCCCTTAAATTACTAGCATGCAAGTCTTATAAACTCCCTCATCAATCTATTTTAGATCAAACGTATAAAGAACCCGCCTTTAGATAGGTCTTGAATGAGCTTTCTGCAATTTTTTGACGGAATTTCTTTCAATCTTCAATGTAGAATGAACAAGAGGGAGATTAAAGAGCTCACATGTGTTATTCTTCACTTAAATGATAAGATCAACTTGCATGCACTAAGGGAACTTCTCAAATCCTCTTTCATTCTTATTTTATTTAGAATACTCCGAGGAAGGTGTCAAAATTATGAATCTATATTCATTAAGGGGCTTATATATGCCTAAAGAAAAAGATCAATTTATCCTTCATTAAGCTAGTAAAATTATTACCAACGCATACTCTTGCATCTAATAAGATCATGACTGTGTATTAATATTGTTTAAGTATAACTGATGGAAGGATTTAACTTGGAGCAAGTTAGTCAAATTAAGAGATCAATGTAAATATTTTTTAAAGAAAGAGATCAAAATAAACTCCGGCCTCAAAAAAATAGTTTAACCTTAATATTGTAAGCAAATATGTTATTTAATAGACAAGGGATATGAAAAAAATAACGATATACATTATATTTTAACATTGCTGATACATATTGAAATCTATATTTATTGTTACAGGAAGATTAAAGTAATAGAATGAAATAAAACAAACAAGCATCTCAAATAGCCACGCTATGGAGAACAACAGTTTCAATGGTAAGTCCAGGTCCGAATCCGAACAACACACCCCAGTCAAGCCCTTCTCCAGTTGTCTTAAGTCCTTCTTCAGCCGATTTCTTTCTCATCTCGTCTAAGATGAACAATACACATGCACTTGACATGTTACCATATTCGCTAAGTACTTCCCTTGTGGCCCTCATCTTTTCAGGTTTTAAGCCTAACTTTTCCTCAACTTGGTCTAGAATTGCAGGTCCACCAGGATGAGCGATCCAAAAGATTGAGTTGTAATCATCAATGTTTAATGGTTGGAATGCCTCAACCAGTGCCTTATTAATGTTCTTTGAGACAATCCCGGGAACATCTTTAAGAAGATGAAATGTTAGTCCGGCTTCGCGAAGATGACCGTCAATGGCACCTTCGCTATCTGGAGCAATTGTTTGTGCAGTCCAAACCATCTCAAAGATAGGTTTCTCAATTTCTGGTACCGGATCAGAACCAACAATAAGGGCAGCAGCTCCATCTCCGAATAATGCTTGTCCAACAAGACTGTCCAAGTGAGTATCACTAGGACCGCGAAACGTAACCGCGGTGACTTCAGAACAAACAACCAACACACGAGCGCTTTTGTTGTTCTCGGCCAAGTCCTTAGCCAAACGAAGCACCGTCCCACCAGCAAAGCACCCTTGTTGGTACATCATGTACCTCTTCACATATGGACGAAGACCTAAGAGTTTGGTGAGTTGGTAATCGGCTCCGGGCATGTCCACACCACTTGTGGTGCAAAAGATCAAGTGAGTAATCTTGGATTTTGGTTGACCCCATTCTTTTATGGCCTTCACAGCAGCCTCCTTCCCAAGTCTAGGGACCTCTACCACCACCATGTCTTGCCTGGCATCCAAGGAAGGTGCCATGTATTCACAAACACTAGGATTTTCTTTCAAAATTTCTTCAGTAAGATACATGTATCTCCTCTTGATCATAGATTTATCACCTGAAATAATTATGAATAAATGACGTTAGTACAACAATTTTTTAGAAACTCCATAATAACAGATTTATCACAAGTAGCTTCTTCAAAAAAAAAGTACTTACACATGCGTTGGAATTTCTCTTTGAGTACAGTTTTGTGCTCACTGTTAGTGATTTTAAAGTAAAAATCAGGATATGTGCTTTGTTCAACACAGTTAGCTGGATTAGCAGTGCCAATGGCCAAGATAGTTGCAGGGCCTTCTGCCCTCTGAGCCTTGCGGATTTCAGACACACTAACCATCTTGATATCTTTTGTATCAGAACTCAGTCGGTTTACAGAACTTGTTGTAGAAAAGGAAAGGGTTGGAAGAGAGTTGTGGTGAAAAGATGTATGGGATGAGATGGTTTTATATGATGAAGAAAAGAGAAGAGTGAATATTTAAGGGTAGGTAGCTGAAAACATCACGTGCACCATTCAAACACTCGTAATATTCAAACACAACTTGTTATTAGCAATACTATATGAGTTTGGTGGGAATTATGTTACTTACTCGTTTTTTGTCTTTTTATTAAACAATGGTGTTCTTGTTTTTATTTATATTTTGGTCAACAATTATTATTTTATTGTATGTTAACTAGTTGAATCAAGCATCAAGAAGAAAGAGTCATGAGGGCTAAGTTCTGAGCCGATAAAAAAAGGATAATTTTGTCATGTGTATATCAATACAATCAAATGCCAAAAGCCGTAACTTTTGTTTTCAAGTACAAAGTAAACATAAAATTTAAACTTATAGTACACAACTCATACAACAAAACATAAACAAAATAGAATTCTAGCTAGGCCATCAACATAAAGCTTCTTTTACTTACTCTTCCTGGCAACCTGTTCATTTGTAAAATAAAAATGGGTTATTTATATGAAACCCCCCTGCCATATGAGCGTGTTTCGTTTTACCCCCCACTGTTGTCATAGGCAGGTTTAGGCAACGCTTTTTTTGAAAAAACCGTTGCCAAAAGACATGGAGAGGGGTAAAGCAAAATTCGCTAACATTACAGAGGTGAAATTCACTATTAACCCAATAAAAATTAATATAGCTGATATTACATCCCAATGAGTTCTTCAATTATGATCTACCAATTCTTTACTTACCTAAATCATGTGTTCAATATAATATTTTAGATATAATGTATTACAATTATGCATTACAATTTAAAGGTTGAATACAAAATGCATTATCTTGTCAAAATTATCAGTTCAACCTTAGTGTTTTTGGCTGGACCGTGAGGATATTCATGAATATGATAAAAAACAGTGAGTTCATTCCAAACATTGATGGCTTTTTTAAGGAACACGGTGCTTTGTGCAATGGATTCTTCAACTGATGCATAATCCACATATTATAACAATTTCATGTTTTGAAACTTGGATCAAATTCTTCTGGAATTAGAATTGACCCATCAACAAAATTGAAATTGTTCTTTCCACCAAGTGCACGTCGCATGGATCTCACCCATGCATGATATTTTGAATGCCTTAAAACAGGCTTAACAGAAATGGAAGAAGGTCCATTTGAAGGATGAACGTAGTATACATTGCCAGATTGTTGCGATGAATCTTGAATCGGAACACCAACAAACGGAGCACCAGCAACAACATTGGTGCCACCACGAACCATTTGGAAGAATGTGATATGCAGCAGAGCTCAAAAGAAAGAGTGAAAGGATGGAAGATATCTCATTCATTTTGGTGAAGTTAGTTATAACATGCACTTATATAGAGACGTGAAACTCTAACAACCTTTACCCAAATGTAACTAACTCAAGCTTAGTTGTAATACTCTATGATAAGACTACATCAAGCTAAGGTGATCCAAGATCCAATTACCAGGGGAATAGTGCAATATTGTTAGGAGCCATGTAATGGTAGATGGTTAGCTTGCCATGAAGTTAACTCCGTAGTTATGCTTCAACACCCTCCCTCAAGCTTAGCATGGTACAAGAGTGTTTAGCTATCCATAGACATGGTAGCTTGCTTGACAAGTAAGTAGCAAAGCTTTTGGAACATCAATCTTCAAAGATTCAAGGATTGAAGCATAAAAGCTTTGAAACTAAGAAAAATAGTAACAATGGAGTTTTTCTCCTAAAACAAGTTTCTAGGTTACAAGAGAGGAGAATTAAAAGTGATGGATTGGCCAAAATATCTACCAAATGTACTTAAGTACATTTTCAGCCCAGAAAGCAGCGCCGGGCGGTCCTATTCAGCGTCGAGTGATGGCCAAAAGTGAGGCCACGTGACAGCTACAGTGTCAGCTGGACCTCCCTAAATATCTAACAGCGTCGGGCGATCAGTCAAAGGCTGGGCGAAGCCTGAAGAGGCGCAGCATGAATGGTTATGGAAGTTGAGGAAAATTGATGAATGATGCGCCTTAGCAGCGCCGGGCGATGCAAGCTTCCAACGCCTTAGTAGCGCCGGGCGGTTCAAGAAGCTTAATTTGCGACACGCGAGCTTTCTGTTCTGAGCGTTTCCTTGCGAATGAGCTGCGATCTTTTCACCTAAAATGCTACAAAAATACACAAACACATCAAAATATCTAATATTTACAAAAATGCAAGAAACGCTTAATTAATAAGTCGTTTCCCGATTAAAGCAATTAAAAGAGCTTAAAGGCATCAAAATAAATTATGAAAATAAGCACTTCTTCACACCTAACAAACTCTCCCCAACTTGCATCTTTGTTTGCCCTCAATCAAAGAAATTTCTAAAAAGTCTCAAGAAAAGCCTTCAAAACCAAATCAACTGATAACACAAATGGTTCAAACTCGGCAATTAGCACACACAAAGAATTACTTCACACCACATAGCATTTAAACATGAATATGAACAACGTCCTAAATGAAAAACTACATAATGCAACAATTAGTACCCCCATGCTCAAATTGAATCACCTACTACACTCAAACACATTATGCACAAAACTATCTACACAGGACATAACACACTCGCAAGCAATCGTGCCACAACAAACAAGTTATGCAATCATCTCACAAGTCATAGCAAACCATGGAAACAAAGATCACTAAGGACTTTTAATCGGTTGCAACTTGGCCAGGGCTAAAAACAAGGGACATATATACACGACCATTGAATCAAGAAAGGGTAAATTTCATGAAGAGCATTTTCTTTCTAAACAACCATTCTTGCTCAAACTTCCAACTCTTGTTCTCACAATGCATTCTCCTTTCTTGCTTTGATATGCAGTAGAGCTCAAAAGAAATAGTGAAATGATGGAAGCTATCTCATTCATTTTGGTGAAGTTAGTTATAACATGCACTTATATAGAGACTTGAAACTCTAACAACCTCTAACCAAATGTAACTAACTCAAGCTTAGTTGTAATACTCTATGATAAGACTATATTAAGCTAAGGTGATCTAAGATCGAATTATTTGGGGAATAATGCAATATTGTTAGGAGCCATGTAATGGTAGATGGTTAGCTTGCCATGAAGTTAACTCTGCAGTTATGCTTCAACACCCTCCCTCAAGCTTAGCATGGTACAAGAGTGTTTAGCTATCCATAGACATGGTAGCTTGCTTGACAAGTAAGTAGCAAAGCTTTTGGAACATCAATCTTCAAAGATTCAAGGATTGAAGCATAAAAGCTTTGAAACTAAGAAAAATAGTAACAATGGAGTTTTTCTCCTAAAACAAGTTTCTAGGTTACAAGAGAGGAGAATTAAAAGTGATGGATTGGCCAAAATATCTACCAAATGTACTTAAGTACATTTTCAGCCCAGAAAGCAGCGCCGGGCGGTCCTATTCAGCGTCGAGTGATGGCCAAAAGTGAGGCCACGTGACAGCTACAGTGTCAGCTGGACCTCCCTAAATATCTAACAGCGTCGGGCGATCAGTCAAAGGCTGAGCGAAGCCTGAAGAGGCGCAGCATGAATGGTTATGGAAGTTGAGGAAAATTGATGAATGATGCGCCTTAGCAGCGCCGGGCGATGCAAGCTTCCAACGCCTTAGTAGCGCCGGGCGGTTCAAGAAGCTTAATTTGCGACACGCGAGCTTTCTGTTCTGAGCGTTTCCTTGCGAATGAGCTGCGATCTTTTCACCTAAAATGCTACAAAAATACACAAACACATCAAAATATCTAATATTTACAAAAATGCAAGAAACGCTTAATTAATAAGTCGTTTCCCGATTAAAGCAATTAAAAGAGCTTAAAGGCATCAAAATAAATTATGAAAATAAGCACTTCTTCACACCTAACAAACTCTCCCCAACTTGCATCTTTGTTTGCCCTCAATCAAAGAAATTTCTAAAAAGTCTCAAGAAAAGCCTTCAAAACCAAATCAACTGATAACACAAATGGTTCAAACTCGGCAATTAGCACACACAAAGAATTACTTCACACCACATAGCATTTAAACATGAATATGAACAACGTCCTAAATGAAAAACTACATAATGCAACAATTAGTACCCCCATGCTCAAATTGAATCACCTACTACACTCAAACACATTATGCACAAAACTATCTACACAGGACATAACACACTCGCAAGCAATCGTGCCACAACAAACAAGTTATGCAATCATCTCACAAGTCATAGCAAACCATGGACACAAAGATCACTAAGGACTTTTAATCGGTTGCAACTTGGCCAGGGCTAAAAACAAGGGACATATATACACGACCATTGAATCAAGAAAGGGTAAATTTCATGAAGAGCATTTTCTTTCTAAACAACCATTCTTGCTCAAACTTCCAACTCTTGTTCTCACAATGCATTCTCCTTTCTTGCTTTGATATGCAGTAGAGCTCAAAAGAAATAGTGAAATGATGGAAGCTATCTCATTCATTTTGGTGAAGTTAGTTATAACATGCACTTATATAGAGACTTGAAACTCTAACAACCTCTAACCAAATGTAACTAACTCAAGCTTAGTTGTAATACTCTATGATAAGACTATATTAAGCTAAGGTGATCTAAGATCGAATTATTTGGGGAATAATGCAATATTGTTAGGAGCCATGTAATGGTAGATGGTTAGCTTGCCATGAAGTTAACTCTGCAGTTATGCTTCAACACCCTCCCTCAAGCTTAGCATGGTACAAGTTAAACAAGCTGATAGAACCACCCCTTGTTGCTCTAACAACCTTATTCAAACAATCGCCAAGCTACCGACGTTAAACAAAGCGCTGCGTGGGAGGCAACCCACGATTCCTTTTATATTATTTTGCATATTTATCTTTTTATAAAAAATTGTGAGTTATTTCTTTCTACTAATAGAATTAACTTATGTGATTGTTTACATTTCAGGTCTCATTATTCTACATTTCCTATTCCTACTAATTATCTTTTCAGAATGCAGAGCTTTGATGACATGCAAGTTCATTTCAGAGATGACATCCAGAGGAAATGCTATGCGGTCCTATCTGAGAGACATATGCTACCCACCAGATACCTTGACCCCATATGCTTAGAAGCCCTAGGGCTCGAAGCTAGTGTTAGGTACATGTGTCACCAACTCCAGTGGGATGAGTATTCGTAGGCCATGAATGTCCCTTACCGGAACCTTACCCAAAAGTTCCTTAGCTCACTTTCCTACCAGTCATATCATGGTCGTGGATTCAATAGAGGACTGATTACCTTTAGACTGTTTGGGCACGAAAATAAGTTTAACCACCGGGAATTTGCTAACTTCTTGGAATTTCAGTGCGGTCTCGATGATGTATCTGAAGTTCCCTATTTCAGATTCATGCAGGACGAGCTAGACATTTTTTGGAAAGATATTACCGGTAGGGGAAGCCCCAACCCATCCACCCAGATTTCCACCTGTATACATAACCCGACCACCCGTGTCTTTCGCCAAATGTTGGCAGACACCATTTTTGGCTAGAAAAACTCAAACAAGTTAAAGGCTAAAGAAATATTTTACCTACTGGCTGCACTAACACAAAAACAGTTAAACTCGGCCACATTCATGCTAGCTCACATGTGCGCATTTATGAAAAAGAAAGAAGCCATCTCTTTTGGAGGATTAATTACCTTTCTTACTCGTGCTATGGGGCTCAATAATGAGCTTCCTACCCTTGAGCCTCTATCACCCTGCATCCTTGACCTCAAACTCCTTAGAAATATGCGACTAGTTCGAATTAGAAAAGAATGAGGATATCACCTCATGGTTCACAATCGAGCAGTTGAGAGTGTTGTTTTGTCGTGTCCTGATCGTAGCGACGTACGAAATCATGTCAATTGGACTTATGATCTAAGTGCCCCCCAGCTACTAACCAGGTACCCCAAGATATCCCTCAAAATGTTACAGCTGATGATGGTACCAATGACGTGTATGCTCGGAGAAACATGTCTCCCGTTTATAACTCCCCACCTCCACATTTTTCACCTGCACACACTACACCCGGTACTTCTAACCCTTTTGCAGGTACTTCCTCTGGCTTTTGTTATAATGAAGATATGCTGCGGGAACAGAGAGCTCGTGATGAAGAATGGGATGGTTTGTTTTACGCCATGTGTGAACAACAGCAAGATATGATGGAGTTTATTCGAGAATCATAGAGGCAAACAGACTGATCCTTCCGAACGGTAATGGAAGCTCAAGCCACCCTGGCGGCTCGACAGCAATGTCAACAAGCTTCACAGATACGTGATTTCGGTCTTGTGCACGCTAACCAAGTGGTTATACTAGGGAACCTCACAAGGCTACAGGCGACCAGTGCCTCACTATCAGCACGGGTTCAGCAGCTCGAGATATCCCAGAGTTCCTGCCACTGAAGCAGGATTCGTCATCTGCGACATCAGGACTAAGGAGAAGGTAGCAGTGGTGGCCAGCAGTGGCAGATCATCCGGGTTCTGCTTATCCTCTATAACCTTTTATCGAAACATTGGGGGCAATGTTCGGTTTAATTGTGGGAGAGGATCTTTACCGCTTTCTATTTTTACCGCTTTCTAGTTAGGTTTATTATTTTAAGTTTATTGCATTTAGTTAGGATTTTTTTATCATTGCATGTGTCTGACGAGTCTTTATATGTAGTTTTATGTTGTTTATTGGTTCCCCCCATTTCTTGAGCCATACCGAAAAATTTTGAAAAAGAAAACAGTGTTTATTTTGAAATTTTAGGCTATTAGACAAAATAAGGATAGGTTGTAGAAAGTTGGGAAAACCCGTAAAAGATCGCTATCGTCTTAACACCCTCAATCTCCAAATTATAGAGATCAATATGGATACTTGTTATGTCATAGCCTTGAAATCTCACCCCTAAATGAGTCCTTAAGTAGTTTACCTTAGCAGTCAACACCATCTGAATTACCACTAAATGAACAGACTGATGCAAATATGTGAGTGATCGCGTGCTTAAAAGAAAAGAAAAATAATAATAAAAAGAAAGTAATCTAAAAAGGAATTCGCCTTCTAAGTTAGGTGACCCTCACCCGGTTACTTAGCCTAACGGTAGTGAAACCTCTGAGAGTAACGCATATATGTATGAGTTAAATAATCAAATTGCTGAATTTTAACATAATATGGATCATAATCACTAATAGGTTCGCTTACCATGTGTGTACACATAACGGGTTTAATGTGATTGTGGAATGTGTTATTACGATGCCCTTAGTTTGCGAGTTAGTATATATCGACATGACCTTGATCGAATTAGAGTTTTTAGCCTAGAATAGTTACCTGAGTTCTGCTGTTTTTCCTCTTATGAGTATGAATGTTTGCTTGAGGATAAGCAATGGTTCAAGTGTGGGAGATTTTGATAACACCGAAACATGTTTGAACTGCAGTAAAGCGGCAAGAAGCAAAAATTTAGTTTTGGAAGGATTCCCTCCGGGATTTATATCGTCTCCACAGGGATCGGTGCGAGAGAAAGAATGTCGTTCAACAGTCTCTACGTTTCTAAGCTTATTGTGAAAAAGTTTAGGTTAAAAGAGATTCAAGCACTACTACAAAGCGTGCAAACAACAACACCAGGTTTACAACGGAAGAAATATACACCGTTGTAATATATTAAATTTTCACGCCCAGTGAGTAGCTGGATTTATAAACAGTGATTTAATGATGGTTGTCTATAAAAACCGTAGTAATAAATGATGTGTGACAATCTTCGATTCTCAGCAACTTCATTTTTCCATTTTTTAGAGTACATTAAGTGTGTGTCACTTAAGTCCTTTATTTAAAAAATAAAATGTAAATTATTTTACAACGGTTAGTTGAAACAACCGTTGTTATACGCTTATGTCAATTAAGTCCATTATTTAAAAAATAAAATGTAAATAATTTTACAGCGGTTAGTTGAAAGAACTGTTGTTATACGCTTGTGTCAATTAAGTCCATTATTTAAAAAATAAAATGTAAATGATTTTACAACGGTGAAGAAAGTCAAGCGTTGTTAGAGGACTTACATTTCCACTACGGTTGCGTTACACAACCGAGATTTAAGGGTTTACTGATAAATTAAAAACAAAACTTAATCTGTATTTCTTTCATAAGACGCCCTAGGCGAACAAGCAAGTCAGAGACAACAGCGGTGGCGTAATCTTTACTTTCTTCGTATCCATTCATTTGGAGCTCAAATCTTCATCTTTCGCAGTACGGTAGTATTCAACATCTTCATTCATTTTATCTTGGTTTATGTTGTATATGTTCAATTATTCACCCTCTTCCTTCATTAGATTCCTCGACTTCGAAGTACAGTATTCTTTAACATCTTCATTCTTTTTTTCTTTGCTTATGTTGCATATGCTCAAGTCAGTATGAGAGTACATATTTCATATGCTTTAGGTTATGATTGTCTATTGGGTTGTACTTAGGTTATGTTTTAATGCCTTCAAGTTGTTTCTGTAACAGAAAGAATGCTGAGGAAGCAATTCAGGGATTGAATGGAACAATGACATCAAAGCAGACCGTGGGTCTTTTTTGGGTAGCTGTCAGGGAAATAAGCATGTCAGTTCTATTTTCTTCTACTTCAAACTTAATTTATTCGTAATCTGGTCCAGTTTGATGTTTATGTACTAAAACTTCTAATATAAATTTTGTCATCGTAACCATGTACATGCATCATCAATGAATGTTTTTATATCATCATTATTTAATGTTTTTTATAGGTAATTTTAGTAATGTTTTATATATAACAAAAATTTATAGGAACATCATGGTGTGGCATCTTAGGGCCCATTATTCCTTAAACACACATTATCACTTCTTATGTAAATAGCATTAGGGCCTATATTAGTTTATTTAATATTTTGATTTCCAATGCCCCATTTTAAATAAGAATATAATAAAAAAAGAATGAGGAAGATGAAGAATCAGCAATGGTTTTTGAATTAAAGAAATAATAATGACTTTCAACTAAAACGATTAGATTTTCAATGTACAGAGAAGATGAAGAATCAGAGAAATCATTATAAATACGTTATTCCTCTTCTTACCAACACACAAGCAGCATCATTGAAGATAATTAATCAAAATGAGTTCCAACAATGCAGTCCACGTCCAACAAATTGTAGATGTTCAAGAAGTTGTCTAAGAAGTCCAACAAACTGCGTGTGTGGTTAAATATGTTGTATATGTCCAAGAAGTTGTCCAGATCGTAGATGTTGTAGATGTCCAAGGAATTGTCCAGGTCGCAGAGGCTGCAGAGGTCCAACCAGTTCTCCAGCTCGAACAAGTTGTGCAACTTATGAAACTTGCAGTTATGAAACTTTATATGAAACTTGCATTTTGTTGTCTTCAATATGGCACACAATTCTTATTAAACGTATTTACATATGTGGAAAACTCATCACATAACCTTGAATATATGAACTTGAATGAAAACTTTATCACATATGTGGGTTGTATTTTTTGCTGTGATATGATGAACGATAAATAGGTTTAAAAAATGGGATTATTGTCATACCCCAAATTTTGACCACTAAGATTTTCCATCATTGTGCAAATCATCACCACGATATGGGTAATCCATCATGCCTCATTAGCCTCCCCAAAGATGGGTGAGCATCCACTACAAACAAGGATTAGGGTTTCAGGCCCTCTCAGAGCTCTTAGACAAAGGATCAATCAAGAAATGACATGATCTCCAACTTGTCTAAACTCTCAAACATCCACAATGGATCAAGAGGACTCCCACAACAAGGATTAAGCACAAGGCTGCTCCCTTCTAGGTGGATCAAGCCTCAAGATCGCCAGTGTCACCAAATTAGGGTTTTGGTTAACCAGGGCCTCCAGATGAAAATTTTCCTCTGGGCATGAGCCAATGCTTCAAAGCATAACCTAAGATGCTCTATGGGACTTCATGAACCCAATCTCAAGTCAATTTTGCCTCAGGGGATGCATTCATAAAAAATCAGGAATTATGGTTTCTTGACCTAATTCACCCCTAAGTTGACTTTTGGGACAAATCATGAGCCAAGACCTTAAGGCATGATTTAAGGGTCTATAACATGCTACATTGATCCATTTGCGACAATGGATTAATCCAAAAAGCTTGAGTAACAAGTTTCAATTTCATCTGAACCACAGTTAGGGTTTCGCGAGAAAAGTCAACTATAGCTTTGACTTTTGACAAGGACATGCTCCCAAACCCTAGGACATGATTCAATACACCCTATAACACCAATGAAATCAATCCATCAAGTTTGATTTAGGTCAAGGACTTGATTCCATAGAGGATCGCACAATTTGGAATTCATCTGACAAAAAGTCAGATTTTGGAGTTTTGCTCGATTTGCCCAAATTTTGCAAAGGGCAAGCAACTCTATCCATCTGAACACCTCAAGGGGGGACCAAGGAGGAACCAACTCTGATCCCAAGGCTCCCAAGTCTTTGGAACAAAAAATAGCATGCCAAACCTAGAATGGCCTAAAATAGGGACAAGACTCCAATTTTAGTTTGGAGCATTCAATGCATACACCAAGGTGGCATGGACTGAGTCATTTCCAACTGAATTCAGTCAAGACTTATCCAAGACCAAGGGAACCAGCAGCCTGTGCCCTAACCTCTAGTCAATGGCTAGAGGAGACTTGGATTCTCATTGATCAACATTGGCCAAACCTATGCAGCAATTGCCATTCACAATTCCTTGCAAAACAAACTTGCTCTACTATAAATAGAGCTCATTTGTGATCAGTTTGAGTACACCAAAGCCATCAAACAGATGCTTTCCTCAAAATCTCTTTTTTCACTCCAAATTTGCCTTCCAAAGCAAGTCACTATCGGGTTTTGAGTTTGAGAGCAATTCCAATCAAACCAATCACACACACACACACCTCATAAACATCATATAAAAGTGATCCAAACACTCACCAACATCTGGAACCCCAAAATCACAAAACACCAGCCAACTGCTCAAGCCTTTGACAGATTTGCAGTTGAGGTGCCAAATCAAGTTCCAGCTCAATTCAATCCACTCCAAGCATCCAGACACACTCCATAGCACCTAGGGAAGTTGTCCATATCCTTGGAACCAAGCTGTAACACCTATAGCACAAAACACGATCACCAGCTGCAAGAGATAAGCATGAGCTCTTCTAACTCTATGATCCATGCAATTTTTGCTGCACAATAATTTGGCCATATGTTCATAATCATACATAGAGTGTTTTCCCTCAATCAATTGCTTTGTTTGGATCGTGTATGGAATTTCTGAACCTTCATGCAAACTTTAAGGTTCTTGAGGTTTCTCTTTGATTTCTTATTCCATGTTAAAAATAAATGAAATTAAAGACCATAAACATGATCGTGAGGTTGAAACGAGTAGATTGATACGTAGATTGCATGATATAATCAAGTATTCAGTGAGATTGGATAGAAAATGCAAATCTGCAAAAACAGAGGGTGGCGCGTGTTCTTGCCCTTGTTCTTGGCGCCCTTTTTGAAAATTTGAATGTTTGAATTTTGTGACTTTATTTAATTGATTCAAAAATTAATTTCTCTCTGAGTTTTAATGATTTTGAGTTGATTCTTTTTTTAATAATTCACAAAAATGTTAAAATATTTTATTTTCCCAAAAAATCCCAAAAATATTATTTATTTCATATACTTGATATTTTTGTAAAGAGTTAATATTTTGATTGTTTTTTACATTTAAAATATTTTCTCCTTCTTGATTTTTCAAATTTTAGTGATTTCCAATCATTTTGTGGATCAAAACCTGATTTTTGAAACATTAATCCAAGATCACAATTTATTTTCCACATGTTTAACAAATTTTATCATTTTAATTGAATTTTTTATTCAATTAAAATACATTTTGGAAACAAATTAGGGTTTTTGATTAATTCAACCCTCATCAAAACTTTTTCAAACACTTTTGGGCCTCTAATAGAGTGTAAGACCCAATCCCTCTTTGAAACCAAAATTGTTGGACCTCAGTCATTGTATAAAACCCACTGCGTTTTCAAAATCTCGGCATGATCGCCAGTTTAAAATAAAACCACTTGGGCCTCTCCCTGAGTTGTAAGCCCCATCATTTGTACAAAAACTTTTGGGCCTCTATTAGAGTATAAGACCCAACCCCTTTGAAAACCAAAACATTTTTGGGCCTCAGTCATTGTATAAGACCCACTGCGTTTGTCATACCCCAAATTTTGACCACTAAGATTTCCCATCATTGTGCAAATCATCATCACAATATGGATGAACCATCATACCTTATCAGTCTCCCCAAAGATGGGTGAGCATTCACTACAATCAAAATTAGGGTTTCAAGCCCTCTCAGAGTTCTTAGACAAAGGATCAATCAAGAAATGACATGATCTTCAACTTGTCTAACCTCCCAAACATCTACAATGGATCAAGAGGGCTCCCACTTTAAGTATTAAGCACAAGGTTGCTCCCTTCCAGGTGGATCAAGCCTCAAGATCGCCAGTGTCACCAAATTAGGGTTTGGTCGACCAGGGCCTCCAGATGGAAATTTTCCTCTGGGCATGAGTCAATGCTTTAAAGCATATCCTAAAATACTCCATGGAACCTCATGGGCCCAAGCATCAATTCAATTTGACCTCAGGGGATGCATACATCAAAAATCAAGAATTAGGGTTTCTTGACCTAATTCACCCCTAAGTTGACTTTTGGGACAAATCATGAGCCAAGACCTCAATACATGATTTGAGGGTCTATAACATACCACATTGATCCATTTGTAACAATGGATTGATCCAGGAAGCTTGAGCAGCAAGTCTCAATTTCATCAGTACCACAATTAGGGTTTCGCGAGAAAAGTCAACTGTAGCTTTGACTTTGGACCAAGACATGCTCCCAAACCCTAGGACATGATTCAATACACCCTATAACACCTATGAAATCAATCCATCAAGTTTGATTTAGGTCAAGGACTTGATTTCATAGAGGATCGCACAATTTGGAATTCATCTGACAAAAAGTCAACTGTGCACAAAAGTCAACTTTGACTTTTTGAGATTTTTCACAAAAATGGTTTTTTAACCCTAAAATGATGTTAATGTATGATTTGAATCATAATTCATCAAGAAAAATCAAGAAAAGTGGGATAACTTGTAAAAGGGGTAACCATAAAAACTTAGAAAATTTTCTAAGTTATGAACAAAGTGGCTAGGGTACCAACTTTGGAGGATCATAACTCATAAACCACAAGGCCATTTTTCCCCATCCAAAGATAGATTTGTGGCTCTCATTACCCTCTACAAAAGCTTAGAACTGACCTCCTTCCAAATTCATTATGGATTTTGAGTTATGGAATGATCAAATTCACAAAAAGTGAAAATGTCACTTTTTTCCAACACTTTGTGAAATTTTCACTAAGTCAGAATTTGCCTTCACTTTTTTCCAAATGTAGGGGGAGTTTTCACTTGGATCCAAAAGGTATCAAAACCAAATATGATCAAACAGTTGTTGTATCATATGAGGGTTTTCCAAAATGGCCAAGATCATCACCAAATTCCACTCGGGCCATGAGATATGACAATGGCAATATTCCTTGCTGAAAACTACCAAGGCTAGGCATAATTTTGCATTTTTGCTCGATTTGGTAAAATCAGATAATTCCAAGCCTTGTCATCACTTTGGACACATCTGAGGATCAAATCTAAAGGGGACAAACACTGAGCCAAGCCTCCAAAGTCCTTGGAACAAGAAGTAGCATGCCAAACCTAGAATTGCCTAAAAGAGAGACAAGACTCCAATTTTGGATTGGAGCATTCAATACATACACCAAGGTGGCATGGACTGACACATTTGCAACTGAATTCAGTCAAGACTTATCCAAGACCAAGGGAACCACAACCCTGTGCCCTAACATCTAGTCAATGGCTAGAGGAGACTTGGATTCTCATTGCTCAACATTGGCCAAACCTCTGTTGCAGTTGCCATTCACTATTGATCCCAAAACAAACTTGCTCTACTATAAATAGAGCTCATTTGTACTTAGTTTGAGTACACCAAAGCCATCAAACAGATGTTTTCCTCAAAATCTCTTTCTCTTGGCAAAAATGTCTTCTTTAGCAAGGTAACTCAGAGTTTTTGAGTTAGAGAGCATTTCCATCACATCTCATGATCCTAACACCTCATAAACATCATATGTAGGTGATCCAAACTATCAAAAGTGACCTGTAACACCAAAATCACAAAGTCACCTCTCAAAACCTTAAAATATGCCTTTTGTGCATTTTTCAAGCCATGTCTTGATTCAGTCACTTTCCAAACCAGATAAAACCTCAAACACACTCCAAATAACATCCTTGAACTGTCCCAAATGGTTCCCCCCATCTGGAACACCATTTGAGAAAGTTGTTATTTTGGTCATTTTAACCCCTTTTGCAAGAAAGGGCCAGTTTGTGTTTTTGCAGGTTCCAGCTGATTCCAACCATCCTCAAACCTTCTAAGGCATCATTTGAGAGTGTCCAAAATATCAAACCATTTTTGGAACAAGAAGTTTGGCAGATTGCACAGAAAACTCCAAAAGCTCAAAAAGAGGTAAGCATCATGACTTGAACGTTCCAAAATATACATTTCTTTGAAGTCCACTGATCATACACACCTCATACATGTTATACATGTTATGTTTCAACCAAATCAACATGTAATTCATGCCTGTGTCAAAGTGTAGCATAGAAAATGCAATTATAGGCCTTTTTCAAAACCACTATCGGGTTTTGAGGAGGGAGTATGATCTGAAAAAAATACCACCACCATTGGATTCCTTGTGAAATTCTAGGCCAGATGCATATAAATTTTGTCTCAAACCATGGAGAAATGAGAAAGTTATGACCTTCACGTTTCTGACCCAAAACTTGCCTTGCCTTGCCTTGGGCCAAGCCAAAAATAAGGCACGCCTTGTATATTTGTGGTTTCACTTTAAGCAATGGATGTATCACCACCCCAGTGGTAAGGCGCGCGCCCTATAACCTTAAGGTCGTGGGTTCAAACCCCACCCATGCCATTTTGTGTTTTCTCACATTTTTGCTATTTTTTCCAATATTTTCATGTTTTATTAATTAATTGGAAAATTAATAACTCTTTCAATTTTAATTATTTTTTATTGGTTCTTTTTGCAAAAAATCACAAAAATGTTGAAATATTTTATTCCACAAAAAAATTAAGTTTATATTATTTATTTAATATAATTAGTATTTTTGTGAATAAATTCCTTTTTTTAATGTTTTTTAAACATTTTAAAAGTGAATATTTACTTTGAAAATCAAAACCAAGTGAGTTTTAATTCATCTTGTGATTAATCCCTCATTTCTCAAACCTTAAACAAAAATCACAAATGGTTTATTCAAACTTATTTGGTATTTTATTTGATTTTCTTTAAATATTTACTTTTAAAGAATAACAAATTAGGGTTTCTTTGATTTTCACCCTCATCAAACAATTTCAAACACTTTTGGGCCTCTAATAGAGTGTAAGACCCAATCCTTTTTAAATACAAACCATTTTGGGCCTCACTTATTGTATAAGTCCAGTTGTATTTCAAAAAGTTCGACGCAATCATCGTCCGTTGAAAAACAAACCCTGGGCCTCTCGTCGAGCTGTAAGACCCATTCAAAATCTTTTGGGCCTCTATTAGAGTGTAAGACCCTACCCCATTTGAAAACCAAACCATTTTGGGCCTCAATGCATTGTATAAGACCCACCGTGTTTTCAAAAATCTCGGTGCGATCGCCATTTTCAAACAAATGACTTTGGGCCTCTCCTTGAGCTGTAAGCCCCACCACTTGTACAAAAATAAATCTTTTGGGCCTCTATTAGTGTGTAAGACCAAATCCCCTTTTAACTAAAACTTTTTTGGGCCTCAGACATTGTATAAGTCCCCCTGCGTTAAAAGAAAACCTCGGCGCGATCGCCAATAAAAAAACCAATCATCTAGGCCTACCCTTGTGTTGTAAGCCCCATTATTTTTTTTTAAACACTTGGGCCTCTTGAGAGAGTGTAAGACCCATCCCCTTGTACAAAAAACCTTTCTTGGGCCTCAGTCACTTGTATAAGTCCCTCTGTACAAAACGACAGTGCGATCACTGATAAACCTTGGGCCTCTCCTTGAGCTGTAAGCCCCAACATCTTTTCAAAATACTTTCTCCTTTAATTTTGAATATACTGTTGTTTTCAATCTTTCTTTGTTGAACAACTAACCAAACAGCATGGAAGCTCTACAACCGAGTAAGTGTTTATATGCTTTCTTTATCCGCTTTCATATACATATAACTGTATTGTGGGGCTGTTTCACTATAAGTCTTCTTTCATAAACTCATATCAACTGTGTAATACTAGTATAGATATTTAGAGTTTCCCCAGCAACTACGTCTAGCACTAAGCCCTTTGAACACTCTTAAATAGACAAAACTAGATCCCCCATAGGATTACCAGATACAATTTTCCCTCCACTTGGGGTTAAACAATATGGAGATGTGAAAGGCAGATTCTTTTTGAACCCTTTCTCAGACTGTCACCCTTAGAAATTGTCAAAGAAACTCTACTCCCCAGAGATGATCTTTTCTCCGTGAATGGCATCTCTTGAGTTTCTTCTAAATTCTCGGACTTTCCTGGCTTGATCCATTCTCGGTGAATGGCATGTCTTGAACTTCTCGGGGTTTTGGGGACCCACAGGCTTCCTAAAAGCATCCCCGCCTCCTCTTGGGCGTTGTACAAGGACCCTACGGCTTCTTAGAAGTATTGACAGCCTCCTCTTAGGCTTCATATAAGGATTCTTCCTTCGGGAAGAGAGCCTCCTCTTAGGCTTCGTACAAAATGTCCCTCGACTTCTTAAAGGTTTCCAGCCTCCTCTTGGGCTTCATACAAATTGTCCCGACGACCTCCTAGAGGTATAGGAACAGAAATTAATCATCTTAATAGAACAGTCTTTCAAAGAGTCTAGATCTTTCTACCGTGAACGTACTACTACTATTTCTTTAAGCATAGTACAAAAGATAAAACTCTAGACTTGGACAGTCTAATCTCCTTGAGTCTCGAAGGCATTCTCAAGTAGGGAAAAACACCAGTAGACTTGGACAGTCTCCAATACCCTCTGGATTCCCCATTTCCTTAAAGAACAGGAAATAACCCTGATCCTCTAATTAATCCCAAAGCATAGCCTTACCTTTAATCAGTCTCTTTATAAGAACTGATTTTCTCTTTTAACCAACCTACTGGACCTGTCACTCAACTAAAACAGCAATCCTTTTAACCTCTATCTCGGGCTTCATACGAGATACAAAAAGACTCTCTTGTTGAGTCAATCTCTCTTTTTAGCCTCCATCTCGGGCTTCGTACGAGATACAAAACACTCTCTTGTTGAGTATAAAAGACTCTCTTGTTGAGTCAACCTTTAGCCTCCGTCTTGGGCTTCGTACAAGACACATCTAAAAGCACTCTCTTGTTGAGTCAACCCTTTTAGGCTCCCTCTCGGGCTTCGTACGAGACACAAAAGCATCCTCTTGTTGGGTCAATAGTCTCCTCTTAGGCTTTGTATAAGAAAAACCCCGGTTGAGTCAATCAACCTTTTAGCATCAAAACTGTGCCTCGTTCACAGGATACAAACATCAACAACTCCTCTACTTGCTGTAAGCGGCAAGCCTCTGGTTTATTTACATCCACGCCACTATCCCTCTTTTAGCATGAGAAATTCCTAAGGAAAGATAACATTTCTCGACACTGAGTTAAAGTCTTCTCCTTCAGGTTAAAACCCCCTATAAAGGAAATTATGGCATTGTTAGGATTCACATATCCCGGTTAAAGTAATCCTCCTTTATAGTCAGTCACCCAACAATTGTGACAAACAGGCCCCCTTTAGAGATGACAAATTCTCTCTAAAGACAACACCTTTTAGCTTCACATCTTGGGCTTCGAACAAGATACAAATAGACCCTTCAGCTTCACGTCTTGGGCTTTGAACAAGACACCAAAACACCATTTCCTCACATAGAATAGGAGGAACTACGATCGCTCTGATTTCCCTGTTTCGGTAAATGGGAATACGTGGGCATAAGGTTGAAAGAAAAATCTTGGCGAGCACACTAATCCAAAACCCAAATCTCGTACCCCCACATATCAATCGAAAAGCATCAGTCTTAAACTCCAACCAATAACCCGGGCACTATCTTAACAAAATAACCTAAGAGAGACCCACAATCTTTGTAGCATCTGTAAACCAACAATCATCTGTTCAAACTCAGTTTGCAAGCAGGGTTAATTGGAGACATCTATTTCCCTTCATTCATCAGCTTCAATAGGATAAAAAAATGAATCGAGTTGTAGTACCCCAAAGTGATAGTGCTTCGCAACCACGCAAAAATTCGCGCTACAGAAAAATGGCGACTCCACTGGGGAGTGCCATTAGGATCTGTCTCACCTTAGACATCATTCGTCACCATTTTCCACAAAAAAATGGCGACTTCACTGGGGAGTGCCCTAGGATCTGTCTCACCTTAGTCATCATTCGTCACCATTTTCCACAGAAAAATGGCGACTTCACTGGGGAAAATGGCGACTCTGCTGGAGACAACGACATCTTGTTCTCTTCCCATCTCTTAGGTAGAAACCTTAAAAAAAAGTGCCACAGAACAGTGGCGCCCACCGTGGGGCCCTTTCTTTCCTTTCTTTCTTTTTTGGGGATTTCATTGGGATAGGATTTCTTTTGACTTCACTAGGATCTTAGGTCAAAAACCATTAAAGTTGGGAAGGTACCACAGAATGGCGACTCCGCCGGGGAGCCATTTTTTCCAGGAACATAGGATTCATAGCTCTTTAAAGTCTATGACTTTAGGACAAATATATATACTGTTTTTCCTAATTGATATCTGTGTTTATTTTTCTGCTAATGAGAATGCGTGTGATTTCGCATGTGGAAAGATTGAGTATACACCTAGGAAAAACCTCTTTTAGTAGTGCGGAAACTATTGGAAATGGTTGTCACACGATACTACCCTCTTCTGATGGTTCTTCGAAAAACATCACCTAGCACGGTTCCCGGCCCGCTGGTGTTTTCTCGACAAGAACTGATGATTTTGAGAGAAAGGTACAAAAATCACTAGTATAAACCTTTTGGGGGGGGGGGGGGTAGAGCCTTGACTTCATGACACCGACCCTTTGACCCCATGTTTTTTTTATGTTTTTGTGTGTTGCATTCATGCATTCATCTAAAAAAAATTACATCAAAGAAAAACTTATCTTCTAGTCTCTCTTTTTCAAATTAAACTAAGATAATGATTGCAAATTTCAGAGAAAAAGATTGCGCTCATGGACTTTGGTAGAAGGAGAACTCATAAGTATACCTTTAGGGTTCCAAAACTAGAGGATTTGAGAGGATTAGCAAGGATGATCACTAACCCTGAAGCTTTCAGAACCAAGTACGGAGATCTGCTACCTCTGTTAAGAGTCCATGTAATTGAAGGAATCATGGAGGCACTCATTCAGTTTTACGATCCGGTCTATCACTATTTCACATTCCCAGATTACAAGCTCACACCAACGCTGGAGGAGTATTCTCACCTAACCGATCTACACATTACTGATCAAGTTCCATTTTCAGGACTAGAAGAAATTCCAAAGGATCAGACCATTGCAAGAGCAATTTATTTGGATGAGTCGGAAGTCAAGACTCACATGACCACTAAGGGTGGACTCCCAGGTTTACCAACCCAGTTCCTGGCAAAGAAGGCTCTGTACTTTGCTAGTATAGGGAACATGATTGCTTTTGAAAGCATTTTTGTTTTACTCACCTACGGGTTATTTCTGTTTCCCAACATTGATAACTTCGTCGATATCAACGCCATTAAGGTTTTTCTCATTGGAAACCCTGTACCAACTTTGCTCGCGGACGCGTATCATTCTGTACACTTAGGGAATTTGTACAGCGGAGGGATGATTACGTGTTGTGTACCCCTGTTATATAAATGGTTTATCTCCCATTTGCCTAAGTTTGCTGCTTTTTGGGACCATAAGAGTGCCTAACGTTGGTCGCAGAAAATCATGTCTCTCACCAACTCTGATATAGATTGGTGCAATAGGATCTACGACGGGATCAGAATCATTGACCATTGTGGAAACTTCCCCAACGTACCCCTTATAGGAACTAAGGGAGGAATCAACTATAATCCAATTCTTGTTCGTCGTCAATTTGGATACCCAATGAGGCATGTCCCGCGTAATGCTCATATGGAAGGTCTTTCTTCAAAGAAGGAGAAAATGATAGGGCACTAAAGATAGAAATAGTGCACGCTTGGAAACATGTTCATAAGAAAGGACGAGAGTCTCTAGGAAAACCGAACTGTGTCTCGGTGGAGCCTTATCTCCACTGGGTACAAACTAGAGCTCTCAAGCTAAAGATGCCTTATCCTCGTCACAGAGTTCTTCCACCGAGGGAATCTGTCATGTACTTCATGACTGAAATGGAAAAACTTCAGGTTACTCTCAACAAAGTTCAACAAGAGAGGAGGTCTTGGAAGAACAAATACCGCACCCTCAATGTAGAGTGTACCAAAATACAGCAACTGCTGAAAGATAAGGATGCTCTGATCGAGATTTTAGAGCAATATGTTGTGGATAATCAGGAAGACCAAAGGAATTTGCTCGTTCCTTTCACTTGGCAAAGGAATGACAACCCGACAACGGCCCAAAAGCCCCGGTCTAAGAAAAGGAAAGTACCAGAATCAGCACCCAGTTTCTCCTCAGAGAGGACTCGGGACCCCTTAGCTTAGGTTTCTGTTTCCACACCTTGTAATCTACTGTATTTCTATTTTCGCAATCCTTTGAATTCAATAAAACGGGGTTTCCCCACTGTTTGATATTTGCAATCTAATTGTCGGAGTTTATTTTGATTAAACCAAAAAAAAACAATTAATATAATCATTGCATTCATCATTCTCACGTCATGTATTCTTCATACCTACGAATCTCACGTTTGTGTCTCGGTTCTAGAGTCAAACTGTCTCATTCATACAATACTCGGGCCAATCGTCAGAAAAAGATGGATGATCTCGAGGAAGAGAACAGAGAGTTGAGAGAATAGATCGACGCTCTGAGAGAGGATATGAGAAAGCTTCGTAACGACATGCAAGCCATGGCAGAAGCTCAGCTACAAAGGATTGTGATCTCGGAGATCACCTCAACACCCATAGTGGAAAAGTCCGATCCTAGGTACAAAATGCCGAAAGATCGTCCCTGGGGCATGCCACTTAACTATATCCCGGAAGGATATATCCCATTGATCAATGAGGATCAGGGGACCGCAGCAGGAACCGCTGGGCCTGTAGGTTACAAACTTCGGGAAAGCGAAGATGCCAGGGGCATGACAGCAACTCCTGAAGGTTACAAACTTTGAGAGGCACCGAGAGCCTCGGCCATAATGACTATACCACCACCCGTGGTACACACTGTCCCGGAAGGACAGATTCCATAGATACCTTCTGGTAGAAACGACAACATGTTCGAAAGAATGAATGAGTTCCAGGAACAGTTCCTGGGAAAGCAGAAAGAACTGCAGGCCCTTCCCGGTCAGGATTTATTTGGAAAGGACGCCGCGGACCTCTGCTTGGTCCCCAATGTGAAAGTCCCGCACAAATTCCAGGTGCCCGACTTTGAAAAGTACAAGGGTAACTCTTGCCCTCAGAGTCACTTGGTGATGTTCGCCCGGCGAATGTCAGCTCAGACAGAGAATCAGGATTTACTGATTCACTACTTTCAGGATAGTTTAACCAGTGCCGCACTAAAATGGTACATGGGTTTAAACCGTGCTACGATTAGCACTTTAAGAGATCTTGGCACTGCCTTCATCCAACAATATAAATACAATCTGGACATGACACCCGACAGAGATCAACTCAGATCAATGTCACAAAAGGACAAGGAACCTTTAAGGAATACGCTCAGAGATGGCGTGAAATTGCCGCTCAAATTTGTCCATCTCGTGAGGAAAAAGAGATGACAAAGATCTTCTTAAAGACCTTAAGCTCATTTTATTACGACAGAATGGTTGCCAGTGCGCCCAGTGACTTCACCGAAATGGTCGGTATGGGAGTTCGTCTTGAGGAAGCCGTCTGAGAAGGACGTCTAGTCAAGGACACTAGATCATCAAGTAGTACAAAGCGATACGGTAGTGCTCTCCCTACGAAAAAAGAGCAGGATATTGGGAATATCTCTCTCGGAAAGCAAAGGCGACGTTATCAACCAGTAGCGGCTGTGACTCCTGCTATCAATCATGCGCCTATTTCTACGTATCAACCTCAGGTTGCGCAGAGCCAACCTAATCAGCAAAGGACTCAACAGCCTCTTTAGCAGGCTCGTCCTCCATACAATAACAACCGTACAACACAGCCACCAGGATTTAATCCCATACCCGTATTATACGCAGAACTATTTTCGTTACTACTGGCTAAGGGGCATGTCCAGACTAAGTCCCCTCTTACAGTACTGGAAAATCTGCCTTTTTGGTTTAAGGTGGATCAGACTTGCCCTTACCATCAAGTAGGACCAGGGCATAACATTGAGAACTGTCTCAATTTCAAATCCGACGTGCAAAAGCTTGTTAGGAGCGGGGTCTTATCTTTCAAGGATACAAATCCTAATGTTCTCACAAACCCGCTGCCTCAACACGAGAAAGCTACAGTCAATTTGATAGAGAGAGAGACTAACATCGTCTATCAAATTCATGATGTACTCTTGTTAAGGACCAATCTGGTCAAGATGCATTGTAGACAGAGTAGATATGGCCATGTGCCACCTCATAACTATCACCAGTGTGATATCTGCTCTAAAAGCAATCGAGGATGTTCTGTGGTGCAATCAGCTCTACAGGAATAGATGGATCTCGGATGGATCCAAGAGCACCGAGTTCGTGGAGTTAACATGGTTTACACGAATTCTAACATCATTCAGAACCACGACATCCGTACAATGCCCTTCGGTTTGAAGAACACCGGGGCAACCTATCAAAGGGCCATGACTACTCTTTTTCATGACATGATACACAAGGAAATCGAGGTATATGTCGATGATATGATTGCCAAATCTAAGACAGAAGAGGAGCATGTGACCCACCTGTCAAAGCTATTCGAGCGGTTGAGAAAGTACAAACTCCGCTTGAATCCCAACAAGTGAACCTTCGGTGTCCGTTCAGGGAAACTCTTAGGGTTCATCGTCAGCCAGAAAGGAATTGAGGTTGATCCTGACAAGGTCAAGGCCATTCAAGAAATGCCTTCTCCGAAAACTGAAAAACAAGTCAGAGGATTCCTGGGACGTTTGAACTACATCTCCAGATTCATATTCCTCATGACCGCGACCTGTGCGCCAATTTTCAAACTACTTAAAAAGAACCAGGATTGCATTTGGACAGAAGACTGTCAAACCGCCTTCAACAGTATTAAGGAATACCTGTTGAACCCACTGGTTCTATCACCTCCAGTGGAAGGAAGACCACTGATCATCTACCTCACAGTCTTGGAAGACTCTATGGGTTGTGTGCTTGGCCAACAAGACGAAACCAAACGGAAAGAGTCTGCCATCTACTATTTGAGCAAGAAGTTCACCGACTGCGAGACTCGGTACACGATGCTTGAGAAAACTTGCTGCGCTTTGGCTTGGGCAGCCAAACGTCTTTGCCAGTACATGATTCGTCAAACTACTTGGTTGGTCTTCGAAATGGATCTAAACAAGTATGTATTTGAAAAACCTGCTCTCACGGGAAGGATTTCCCATTGGCAGATGTTGTTATCAAAATACGACATCGAATACCACGCTCAGAAAGCCATTAAAGGGAGTATTTTAGCCGATCAGTTAGCTCATCAACCGATTGACGATCAAGAATCAATCGGGTTTGACTTCCCAGACGAAGATGTCATGTATCTAAAAATGAAAGATTGCGATGAACCACTACCCAGCGAAGGGCCAGAACCAGGTTCCCAATGGGGACTTATCTTTGACGGAGCAGTTAATCATTACGGAAACGGAATTGGGGCAATCATTATAACACCTCAGGGTACCCATATTCCTTTCACTGCCAGACTTACGTTCAAGTGTACAAACAACGAGGCCGAATACGAAGCCTGTATTATAGGTCTCGAAGAAGCGATTGACTTAAGGATCAAGAACTTGGACGTATATGGTGACTCAGCTTTGGTTGTCAATCAGGTCAAAGGAGATTGGAACACATACCAATCAAGACTGATTCCTTACAAAGACTATGCAAGAAGGTTGCTACCCTTCTTCAACAGAATTGAGTTTCATCACATCCCTCGTGATGAGAATCACATGGCTGATGCATTAGCCACTCTCTCTTCCATGATTAGCGTAGGTCAATGGACTGACCTACCTAAGATCGGCATAATGCGCCTTGAACGGACCGCTTACATCTTCACGATTGAAGCAATCATAGACGACAAACCTTGGTATCACGATATCAAATGCTTCATTCAGAAACAAGAGTACCCACTTAGAGCACTAAGGAAAGACAGAAAAACCCTCAGAAGGCTGGCAGGCAGTTTCTTCTTGAGCGGTGATACTCTCTATAAGAGGAATTTTGACATGGTCTTGCTCCGATGTGTAGACAAACCATAAGCAGACATGCTGATAAAAGAAATTCACGAAGGATCCTTTGGCACTCATGCCAACAGACACACAATGGCGAGAAAAATTCTTAGAGCAGGGTATTATTGGTTTACCATGGAATCTGATTGCTACAAGTACATGAGGAGGTGTCACAAGTGTCAGATATACTCCGACAAAATCCATGTACCGCCAACGCATCTCAAAGTTCTCTCTTCTCCATGGCCATTTTCTATATGGGGAATCGACATGATCGGCGTGATTGAGCCCAAGGCTTCAAACGGACATCGTTTCATCCTGGTAGCCATTGACTACTTCACTAAGTGGGTCGAAGCAGCGTCATATGCTAATGTAACCCGACAAGTGGTGGTCCGCTTCATCAAAAATAAACTCATCTGCCATTATGGTGTTCCTAGCCAGATCATTACTGATAATGGATCCAACTTAAACAACAAAATAATGAAGGAGTTATGCGCTGAGTTCAAGATCGAACACCTTAACTCATCTCCCTACCGACCCAAGATGAACGGAGCGGTAGAAGCGACTAACAAGAACATCAAGAGGATTGTTCAAAAGATGGTTGTAACCTACAAAGATTGGCACGAGATGTTACCCTTTGCTCTTCATGGTTATCGGACATCTGTCCGCACTTCAACAGGGGCAACCCCTTTCTCTCTAGTATATGGCATGGAGGCAGTACTCCCCATAGAAGTAGAGATCCCATCAATTCGGGTATTGATGGAAGCTAAGCTTACAGAAGCTGAATGGTGTCAAAGTAGACACGACGAACTAAACCTGATCGAAGAGAAGCGAATCACAGCACTATGCCACAGTCAGTTGTATCAACTAAGAATGAAGAGGGCGTTTGACAAAAAGGTTCGACCTCGCGTCTTCAGAAAAGGAGACCTCGTGCTAAAAAAGATACAATCTTTTCTCACTGATTCTCGGGGCAAATGGACTTCGAATTATGACGGCCCGTATGTGGTCAAGAAAGTTTTCTCAGGCGGTCCAGGCAAAAATTAGAGACAAAAAAAATTCATCCCGGTGGATTGGAAATCTCAAAGTACAATCCAGGAAAAAGTTAGGGATAATGGCAAGTAACTACGTCTGATTAGTTCAACTCCTCAGCCGTAATGCCATCCATCGGAAGAAATCTCCAGTCAAGGTCATCTTCGATAGAAGTTCAGGATGTCCCGAATTCAAAGTTGGTAGAAGGATAGTGGTCGTTATGTTTCGATGTAGCCCTTTTCCCTTAAATTACCATTTTCTAACTTTGTAAATACTCTATGGAATCACGCGTTTGGCTGATCTCCATCCTATCAATAAAATTTGAGCCATTGTGCTTTTACTTGCAATTCTCATTTGTTTTAGCTTTACAGAACGATGTTTTAATATGATTAACGATTCTTGAAATAAAACAAAAATGAATTTACTTGTTAAAATTTTTCTACTTTAAAATAAAGGCGGCAATTCTTTTGACTGGTGAACATCGAAAGAACATCGATTGCGTCTCCAAAGGTGTTCGAGCCTCAAAGTACAGAATCAAAGTACTCCTTCTAAGCCAGTGCGCCTGAATGAAGGATCAGCTGTATCAGATGCGGCTTTCCCATCTGATACCCTCGGCAGAGTTCTCACCTCCTAAGCCCGACCAACGGTTGTTCCCAGCAGGGACTATCTCTCCTAAGCAAGGCAGAATTGCTATCGTGAACCATTGATACTTCTTCGTCCCCAGCAGTGGCTGAGTATCCAGTCGTGTTCATCCATTAGTCTGTATATCGTGTCAGTTGTGTCAGCATAAACATACATACATCATACATTATTTATTTAAATTCATATTCATATTGCATCACTATCACTCTAGTCGGTCTTATCCCCTAGTGATAGAAGTCTTCTCGATCGAGTTGTCAGTTCTTTCCTCGTCAGGAAATGTTGCGTCTAAACAATCTCTCTCCTCCAGTTTATTTCTGGATTGGAGTTGACCCTTGACCACTTTGATAACTTGAACCTCTGAAAGATCAGAGAATCTTCGACAAATGTCACTCTTCGCCATTGAAGATGATATTTTCGCTTTCCCGGATTAAGGAAAATCCCTAGAGGAAGCCTTTTAATCAGAGATTTGACAATGCAGCAGTTTTTCTCCAAAAAAATCCGCTGACGAAAAGGTCATCAGCACCTCAAAATTAGATCACATCATATGGCATTTCTCCGGGAAGATCCCGAAAAAAGTATGATGTAATACCCAAGCGAAAGCAGTCTCTCAAGAGACTCGTTTTCCCCAGATATAGTCTACAAATGGAGTCTCCAAATAGAGAAGCTTGTGCACCTCTACAACTCAGACGACTGGGTTTCCCAGCAAGTCTGACATCAAATCTTTTTCCATCAAATGGCGTCTCCCCAAGAAATTCGGCGAGAAGTTTGAGGAAAATCACTACGCGTAGCGTCACTTGTCAAAAAATTTTATTGACAAAAGAAACTTAGACCAGTTCCTTGGTAGGAAACCAGGATCGAGGGGGAGTTTATTTCAGAAACTTAGACCAGTTCTTTGGTAGGAAACCAGGATCGAGGGGAAGTTTATTAAAGAAACTTAGACCAGTTCCTTGGTAGGAAACCAGGATCGAGGGGAAGTTTTTACCTTTTCTAAGCATCATTGCTTAGCAAAAGAAGATGGATGCGTAAGCTACCATTCATAACCACTATCAAAATTTCGGGTATTCAGATATTTAATCCTCTTGCACCCCGAATGCCCGAATACCTTCGCCATTCACACCTTCGGGTCCAAGAAGATTAAATAGGGGCATCTGTCATACCCCAAATTTTGACCACTAAGATTTTCCATCATTGTGTAAATCATCACCACGATATAGGTAATCCATCATGCCTCATTAGCCTCCCCAAAGATGGGTGAGCATCCACTACAAACAAGGATTATGGTTTCAGGCCCTCTCAGAGCTCTTAGACAAAGGATCAATCAAGAAATGACATGATCTCCAACTTGTCTAAACTCTCAAACATCCACAATGGATTAAGAGGACTCCCACAGCAAGGATTAAGCACAAGGCTGCTCCCTTCTAGGTGGATCAAGCTTCAAGATCGCCAGTGTCACCAAATTAGGGTTTTGGTTGACCAGGGCCTCCAGATGGAAATTTTCCTCTGGGCATGAGCCAATGCTTCAAAGAATAACCTAATATGCTCCATGGGACATCATGAACCCAATCATCAAGTCAATTTTGCCTCAGGGGATGCATTCATAAAAAATCAGGAATTAGGGTTTCTTGACCTATTTCACCCCTAAGTTGACTTTTGGGACAAATCATGAGCTAAGACCTCAAGGAATGATTTTAGGGTCTCTAACATACTACATTGATCCATTTGCAACAATGGATTAATCCAAAAAGCTTGAGTAACAAGTTTCAATTTCCTCTGAACCACAGTTAGGGTTTCGCGAGAAAAGTCAACTGTAGCTTTGACTTTTGACTAGGACATGCTCCCAAACCCTAGGACATGATTCAATACACCCTATAACACCTATGAAATCAATCCATCAAGTTTGATTTAGGTCAAGGACTTGATTTCATAGAGGATCGCACAGTTTGGAATTCATTTGACAAAAAGTCAACTGTGCACAAAAGTCAACTTTGACTTTTTGAGATTTTTCACAAATATGGTTCTTTAACCCTAAAATGATGTTAATGTGTGATTTGAATCATCATTCATCAAGAAAAATCAAGAAAAGTGAAATAACTTGTAAAAGGGGTAACCATAAAAACTTAGAAATTATTCTAAGTTATGGAATTAAGTGGCTAGGGTACCAACTTTGGAAGACCATAACTCCTAAACCACAAGACCATTCTTCCCCATTAAAAGCTGGATTTATAGCCCTCATGACCCTCTACAAAAGCTTCAACTACACCTCATTCCAATTCATCGTGGATTTTGAGTTATGGAATGATCAAAATGGCTGAAAACATGAAATGCCACTTTTTCCAACACTTAGTGAAATTTTCACTAAGTCAGAATCTTCCTTCACTTTTTCCCAAATGTAGGGGCATTTTTCACTTGGATCCAAAAAGTATCAAAACCAAATATGATCAAACAGTTGTTTTATCATATAAGGGCTTTCCAAAATGACCAAGAACATCACCAAACTCAACTTGAGCCATGAGATATGACAATGGCAACATGCCTTGCTGAAAACTGCCAATGCATGGCAGATTTTGGAGTTTTGCTCGATTTACCCAAATTTTGCAAAGGGCAAGCAACTCTATCCAACAGAACACCTCAAGGGGGGGCCAAGGAGGAACCAACTCTGATCCCAAGCCTCCCAAGTCTTTGGAACAAAAAATAGCATGCCAAACCTAGAATGGCCTAAAATAGGGACAAGAATCCAATTTTGGTTTGGAGCATTCAATGCATACACCAAGGTGGCATGGACTGAGTCATTTCCAACTGAATTCAGTCAAGACTTATCCAAGACCAAGGGAACCAGCAGCCTGTGCCCTAACCTCTAGTCAATGGCTAGAGGAAACTTGGGTTCTCATTGATCAACATTGGCCAAACCTATGCAGCAGTTGCCATTCACTATTCCTTACAAAACAAACTTGCTCTACTATTAATAGAGCTCATGTATTATCAGTTTGAGTATACCAAAGCCATCAAACAGATGCTTTCCTCAAAATCTCTTCTTTCACTCCAAATTTGCCTTCCAAAGCAAGTCACTATCGGGTTTTGAGTTTGAGAGCAATTCCAATCAAACCAATCACACACACACACACCTCATAAACATCATATAGAAGTGATCCAAACACTCACACAACATCTGGAACACCAAAATCACAAAATCACCAGCCAACTGCTCAAGCCTTTGACAGATTTGCAGTTGAGGTGCCAAATCAAGTTCCAGCTCAATTCAATCCACTCCAAGCATCCAGACACACTCCATAGCACCTAGGGAAGCTGTCCATATCCTTGGAACTAAGCTGTAACACCTCTAGCACAAAACACGATCACCAGTTGCAAGAGGTAAGCATGAGCTCTTCTAACTCTATGATCCATGCAATTTTTGCTGCACAATAATTTGGCCATATGTTCATAATCATGCATAGAGTGTTTTCCCTCAATCAATTGCTTTGTTTGAATCGTGTATGGAATTTCTGAACCTTCATGCAAACTTTAGAGTTCTTGAGGTTTCTCTTTGATTTCTTATTCCATGTTAAAAATAAATGAAATTAAAGACCATAGACATGATCGTAAGGTTGAAACGAGTAGATTGATATGTAGATTGCATGATATAATCAAGTATTCATTGAGATTGGCTAGAAAATGTAAATCTACAGAAACAGAGGGTGGCGCGTGTTCTTGCCCTTGTTCTTGGCGCCCTTTTTGAAAATTTGAAAATTTGAATTTTGTGATTTTATTTAATTGATTAAAAAATTAATTTCTCTCTGAGTTTTAATGATTTTGAGTTGATTCTTTTTTTTAATAATTCACAAAAAATCCCAAAAATATTATTTATTTCATATACTTGATATTTTTGTAAAGAATTAATATTTTGATTGTTTTTGACATTTAAAATATTTTCTCCTTCTTGATTTTTCAAATTTTAGTGATTTCCAATCATTTTGTGGATCAAAACCTGATTTTTGAAACATTAATCCAAGATCACAATTTGTTTTCCACATGTTTAATAAATTTTATCATTTTAATTGAATTTTTTATTCAATTAAAATACATTTTGGAAACAAATTAGGGTTTTTGATTAATTCAACCCTCATCAAAACTTTTTCAAACACTTTCGGGCCTCTAATAGAGTGTAAGACCCAATCCCTCTTTGAAGCCAAAATTGTTGGGCCTCAGTCATTGTATAAGACCCACTGCGTTTTCAAAATCTCGGCACGATCGCGAGTTTAAAATAAAACCACTTGGGCCTCTCCCTGAGTTGTAAGCCCCATCATTTGTACAAAAACTTTTGGGCCTCTATTAGAGTGTAAAACCCGACCCCTTTGAAAACCAAAACCTTTTTGGGCCTCAGTCATTGTATAAGACCCACTGCGTTTTCAAAATCTCGCCGCGATCGCCAGTTCAAAAAAAAACCCTTGGGCCTACCCTCGTGTTATAAGCCACATCTCTTTAAAATAAACTTTTGGGCCTCTATTAGAGTGTAAGACCCAACCCCCTTTTAACCAAAAACAACTTTGGGCCTCAGTCACTTGTATAAGTCCCTGTACAAAACAACAGTGCAATCACTCATAAAACCTTGGGCCTCTCCTTGAGCTGTAAGCCCAAACAACCTTTTCAAAACACTTTCTCCTTTGATTTTGAATATAATATTGTTATCAAAGCTTTCTTTGTTGAACAACTAACCAAACAACATGGAAGCTCTACAACCGAGTAAGTGTTTACCCGCTTTCTTTATCCACTTTCATATATATAACTGTATTGTGGGGCTGCTCACTGTAAGTCTTCTTTCACAAACTTTTATATACTAGTCATATATCAACCGTTTAATACTAGTATAATTATTTAGAGTTTTCCCCGGCAACTACGTCTAGCACTAGGTAAAGCCCTGTTGATCGTTCTTAAGTACAGTCAAAATTAGATCCCCATAGGATTACCAGGCACAGTCTTCCCTCCTCTTGGGGTTAAACAATATGGAGATGTGAAAGGCAGATTCTTTTTTAACCCTTTCTTAGACTGTCACCCTTAGAAGTTGTCAAAGAAACTCTAACTCCCCAGAGATGATCTTTTTTCCGTGAATGGCATCTCTTGAGTTTCTTCCAAATTCTCAAACTTTCCTGGCTTGATCTATTCTCTGTGAATGGCATGTCTTGAATTTCTCGGGGTTTGGGGACCCACGGGCTTCTTAAAAGCACCTTTTAGAACTTGTCAAAGAAACTCTAACTCCCCAGAGATGATCTTTTCTCCGTGAATGGCATTTCTTGAGTTTCTTCCAAATTCTCGAACTTTCTTGGCTTGATCTATTCTCTGTGAATGGCATGTCTTGAATTTCTTGGGGTTTAAGGACCCACAGGCTTCTTAAAAGCATCCCCGCCTCCTCTTAGACGTTGTACAAGGACCCTTCGGCTTCTTAGAAGTTCTCATGCCTTCTCTTGGGCTTAATACAAGGACCCTGACGACCTCTTAAAGGTATAAGACATAACTTAGTCATCTTTTTCTAGAGCAGTCTTTCCAGTGTCAAACCTCTGGCCACTTTAGGGTTGATACTCATCCCTTAATGCCCGTGCCTCCTCTTGGGCATTGTACAAAAGATAAAACTCTAGACTGGGACAATCTAAAACCCCTTGAGTCTCAAAGACATTCTCAAGCTCCCTCAGCAGTAACCCAGCCTTCTCTTGGGCATCATACAAAGATCATTCACTATCTGAGAATCAATTTCTCACAACACCAGTAGGCTTGGACAATCTCAATACCCTTTGGATTTCCTAAAGAACAGGAAATAACCCTGATCCTCTGATCAATCCTAAAGCATAACAATACCTTTACTCAGTCTCTTTACAGAACTGATTTTCTTTTTATCCAACATAATGGGCCTGTCACTAAACTGAAACAGTTACAATAGCCTCCTCTTGGGCTTTATACAATGATTCTCCCCAGCGGAGCTAACCTTTTCACACTCTCTTGTTGAGTATAAAAGACTCTCTTGTTGGGTCAATTTCCTTTTAGCTTCCATCTCGGGCTTCGTACGAGATACAAAAACACTCTCTTGTTGAGTATAAAAACCTCTCTTGTTGAGTCAATTTCCTTTTAGCCTCCATCTCGGGCTTCGTACGAGATACAAATCACTCTCTTGTTGAGTATAAAAGACTCTCTTGTTGAGTCAATTTCCTTTCAGCCTCCATCTCGGACTTCGTATGAGATACTAAAACACTCTCTAGTTGAGTATAAAAGACTCTCTCGTTGAGTCAAAACCTTTTAGCCTCCATCTCGGGCTTCGTACGAGATACTAAATCACTCTCTTGTTGAGTATAAAAGACTTTCTTGTTGAGTCAACCCTTTTAGCCTCTCTCTCGGGCTTCGTACGAGATACAAAAGCATCCTCTTGTTGGGTCATTAGCCTCCTCTTAGGCTTTGTATAAGGAAACCCTGGTTGAGTCAATCAACCTTTTAGCATCAAAGTTGTGCTTTGTTCATAGCATACAAACATCAACAACTCCTCTTTAGAGATGACAAATTCTCTCTAAAGTCAAAACCCTTAGCTTCACATCTTGGGCTTCGAACAAGATACAAATAGACCTTCAGCTTCACATCTTGGGCTTTGAACAAGATACAAACCACCTTTAGCTTCCTGTCTTGGGCTTTGAACAAGACACCAAAATGACCTTTTTCCTCCCATAGAATAGGAGGAACTACGATCGCTCTGATTTCCCTGTTTCGTCAAACGGGAATACGTAGGCATAAGATTGAAAAATCTTAGCGAGCACACTATCCAAAAACCCAAAATCCCATACCCCCGTACATCAATCGAAAAGCACCCGTCCTAACATCCTACCAATAGTTTAAACCTTGTGTTCTCAACAAGATAACCTAAGAGCGACCCCCAATATTTGTAGCATCTATAAACCAACAGTTTTGACTATTTAACCTCAGTATGCAAGCAGGGTTAATTGGAGACATCTATTTCCCTTCCTTCATCAGCTTCAATAGGATAAAAAATGAATCGAGCTGTAGTACCCAAAAGCGATAGTGCTTCGCAACTACACAAAAAACTCGCGCTACAATTATATATAAAAGCATAATGATATTTGTTAATCCAACATAATATATAACAACGGTTATACATCATAACAGTTATAATATCTCGCGCATTGTCCATAAAAAAATAAATATCAAAACGGCGCAGCTGAGAATCGAACCAAGGTCCATTATATTTATCACAACGGTTCGTTTGGAAAACCGTTGTGATAGGGCGCATTGTTTCCAGGTTATTACAACGGTTAATGGGTTATCATAGTAAGTATCATTTTACAACAACACTCTACATAACAACGCCTATGCCCGTGTGATTATACATCTTTCTCAACTGTTGTTAAATGGGTATTCCGTAGTAGTGAAGGTGCAATAGATAAAAGCGAAAAATATAAAGACGGAAAATATAAAGTAAAGACTTTAAAATAAACGGAGCCTTGTTGGGATTGGATCTCATCAATTAAACACATGCATTCTTCTAACCAATTAAACACAAATTAATCATTCGTATAATATCTTCACGTATCACCCACAACATTGGTTATGTCTAACGCAACTTCGAGAAAATAACTGTATTGTCTCATTGGTGATGTCTCACGCAACTCAACAACACAGAGCATTAAGAACTGATACTCACGCAAATGTTAAGCTTAAATCTATGTATAGAGTTTAGAACCTAACAGATATACATCCTAGATCCAGATCTGAAGAGTATATTTCTATAACGGTTCAAATCAAAGATAAACAGGTAAATAAGGATAACATCCATATCAGATAAATGATTTATTCATATAAAATGCCATGATCAGAATATGTACAAATGCTTAACCCTTTTTACATGCATTCAACTAATTTGCCAAATGTATGTGAAAATAGTTTCTCATCTGTATTATCACGCATCCACACAATATCGTATTGATCATTACTCATGCTACTAATCAACACAATAAAATAAAAGATACTAGTGAATATCAACTTACAAGACTATGCCAAAAGTTTTCTCATTGATAGATGAATATCTAAGATCTAAGATTTGAAAAGGTTTTGTCAAGACCCACAAATAAAAAATAAAAGAAAACATCTATATTGAATCAAAACTAGTTCACAATACGTAGATTAGATGAAATACATAAGATATCAATAGATTGCATCCAAACCCAACAAGAGATTGAAGCACTTACTCGAAGATCAAGCTCCGGGTTGCTTCGATTTATGATTTTCCCTCTTAGGGTTTGTGTTTCTCTCTCTAGAATATGCTTGGAATGAAGAGAGATAAGGTTCTGATCCTTAAAATATATGTTACATTTCTAAAAAATGAGAATAATACATATATAATAAAACAAAAATCTATCTTTTTCGCCTAGCGAACACCTTCTTCGCACAACGAAGACCCTTTTTAGGAACATGAAGTGCCTCTGAATAGTTAAACCGCCCTTGGGAAACATCTGAGTTCGTAGTGCGAACACTTCTTTGCACAGCAAACTTCTTTGCTACAAGTTTGCACAGTGAACTTAGGTTTTTTTCCTACTGCCATCCAAGATTTCCTCTTCGCTGGGACATCGCTGCAACTTTGCACAGCGAACATTCGTTGGCTACTCGCTGGTATTTGCACAACGAACATGCTAATTCTTCTTCATTTCTTTGGCTTTCTTGTCCAATCCTTTGTTTCTTAATCATTGATGTTTTATGCTTATATCGTGCCCAATAACACACATATCCAAGCATCCAAAGGTATTTGCAATATAATTGAAGAATCACACAAGAACAATAATTAAATCCATTAAAACATTAAAAGTGAGTTGAAAAATACCAAGGAAGATGGTTCAATTTAAGTCAAAATTTGCATTTAACAAACTCTCCCCCAACAAGATTATTGTTTGTCCTCAACCAAAGTATGCCCCTCATGAAAACAAGAGGATTTTCTCAAGTATAAGATTAAACCAAGAAAGGATTAATGGTTCAAATTCAAACAAGAGAGATTTGCACAAACAAGAGGATTTGCTCAAGCATGAGAATGTACACAATCATTGTTCACCACTTAATAGAATTGAACAATAATAAAGAATTTAGTTCTTAAACAAATAGCATGCAATGTTTCAAATAAAAACTAAATTCTCATACTTGAATCACTCTAACACTCATCTTCAAAATAAGAATGAAGAAATTAACGCGTTTGCAACCGCGGGGCAATTTCACTCACCTGACAAGCAATGAAAATAACAATCTAATTCTTACATTCATCTAATCAATCAAAAATGAAATCATGGAAGCAAAAAGATCACTAAGGGCTTGTAAGGTTGTATCTTGGTTAGGTTCACAACAAAGGGTCATTTCTAAAGGCCATTGAATCGAAATTTCCAATGCAAAAGAAACATTCATTATACATGGTATTTACACATCACAACTTATTTTCACCATTTCCTTTTATCAATTGTAAACCTTCTCAAACTTCCTTTTGCACAATTATTTCATTTTCTATTTTTCTTTTTCAAAAAAGCATTCTTTTTCTTTTGTTTTTCACATTCATATTCACACTTTTTCAATGCTTGCTTGAAATTTTTCAAAATTTTAGCAACCTACCATTTCTCTTTTCGTTCTCCCCAACTTGAATTCAACCAAACCTCAAGTGAATGCTCCTTGCTTTTTATGGCAAGGAAATCAATTTAAAACAATGTTCAAAGGTTAAAGAATTTTTTTTAGAATCTCACAAAATTCAATGATGAACTAAACTTTCAAATTATGTACATAAGCCAAGTTCATCACTAAAATGATATCCAAACTGTTTAGGCCCAAAGGGGTTAACAAATTCTCATTACTCACGAGTAAGTTATTTTTGGATATAGTTGTGCTCAATATAAACAAATGCCTTGATCATTTCTAATGCTTCCACAAAATCAAAATAATCAAAAGATTAAGCATGAATCAAACGTATTAAACAAAGTTTATCAGTCATCCTAAGCATATAGTAAACAATGGAGGTTTCTCACAAATTGTGGCTATTGGACCTAAGTGAAACAAGCATTCAAACAAGTTGTAACATGAAACAAGAATACACATTTGCACAAAGCACAAAGTTCTTAAATCATTCTAACATTCTATAAAGCGGTACAATTCACCTTTCTTGCATTCACATGTTCGACGTCCTACCATCACCATCCAAACTTGGGAGAATCTTCATTGGATACTTTTATACAAATAGCAACCAATCTAAAAGAAGTTCTCATCATTCATCCCTAACCAACACTTAAGCAAACATGAAAGGAAACAAGTATATATACATTATAATCAACTGTACAAAGCTCAAAAATATAGAAACTATTGCAATGTGATTCAATATCTAAACACCAATCCCCAGCAACGGCGTTATTTTGTTCGAACGACAGTAAAGCGGCAAGAAGCAAAAATTTAGTTTTGGAAGGTTTCCCTCCGGGATTTATATCGTCTCCACAGGGATCGGTGCGAGGGAAAGAATGTCGTTCAATAGTCTCTACGTTTCTAAGCTTATTGTGAAAAAGTTTAGGTTAAAAGAGATTCAAGGTACAATAGATAAAAGTGGAAAATATAAAGTAAAGACTTTAAAAATAAACGAAGTCTTGTAGGGATTGGATCTCATCAATTGATAACACATGCATTCTTCTAACCAATTAAACACAAATCAATCATTCGTCTAATATCCTCACGTATCACCCACAACAGAGATTATGTCTAACGCAATGTCGAGAAAACAACTGTATTGCCTCATTGGTGATGTCTCACGTAACTCAACAACACATAGCATTCAAAACTGATACTCACGCAAATGTTAAGCCTAAATCTATGTCTAGAGTTTAGAACCTAACCGATATTCATCCTAGATCCAGATCTGAAGAGTATATTTCTATAACGATTCAAATTAAAGATAAACAGGTAAATAAGGATAACATCCTTATCAGATAAATGATTGATTCATATAAAACGCCATGATCAGAATACGTACAAACGCTTAATCATTTTTACATGCATTCAACTAATTTGCCAAATATATGTGAAAATAGTTTCTCATCTCTATTATCACGCATCTTCACAATACCGTATCAACGCGATTGTAAATATCGATGAATTGAAGCAAACAGACCATTGAACCATATATTATGTGTTAAGGAACATAAAATGTGTTGAATGAGACGGATGCGATTCGAAAAACATTGATTGATATAGGTTGGTTTTCAAATACATCTTAATTTTCTGAATATAAGTTTCTATGTCAATATAAATGATTACATTTTCATTAAAAAGTTAGTGAAACAAACAATATACATAGTACATAATAAACTAAACTTGTCAACCTGTATAAGAATTTAAATAACAAAACATTGCTAAGTCACAAGAAGCCTCTATCTTGTGACTTAGCAATGTTTTGTTCTTGTTTTGAGAACATTTGTCAACAACAACAACATACAATAAATCCATGCAACACAATAAAAAAAATATACACTATTTAAGCAACAAAACCCAAAGTGGGACTGTAACAAATCAAGATACATTGAGTCAATAACGCACATCTTATTGAAAATAATCTGGAACTGTAACAAATCAAGATATATCGAGTTCATCTAGTTTGTGATGCCATGAAGAAAAAATATAAGGTGGATGAAGTTTATACAATAACTTCATAATTCTTATATTTTTCTTCATGGCAACAAAAACCATATGAAACATCACCATAGTATACGCTTGCTACCACCATACACTTGCTACCACCATCATCGCCATGTATCTACAAGGAAACACAACAAAAATTAAACTTAACCCTAAAACATCAATAACATAATGTTTTCCACATCATCCTAAAACCAAACCCTAAAACAATAATCCTATATTCTAAACATCAACAGCATCCAGAAGAAAAGTAGAAAGAAGAGAGCAGGAGAACATACCATTTTCGTCGCCGTAAGAATTTGCGCCGGATGTTGCTCCTGTCAAAAATACTTCAAGCTTCTTTTCTCCATTCACTTGTAACAGTATTGGTTAAGATTCATGAGAGGAGAGGGTTGTGTTAGGGTTTTCTTTAGAGAGAAATGGATGTTATGAACTAGGCAACGGATAGTTTCATTTATATATTAAAAAATATCACTTCTCGTTACGGTTTAAAAATATAACCGTAATTATATTTTATATTTTAAAATAATTGCAAACTATATCACGACGGTTACCCATAAAAACCGTAGTGATATCCCTTATTTAAAAATAAATAAAAAAGAAAGGAGCTCCTTAACGCTAAATGAAAAACAAAATTGCCACAGCTGAGGTTCGAACCCATGAAAATTTGATTTTATCATATCGGTTATACTTACACCCATTATTATACCCTATAAATTTTTAATTAAAATATATAATATAAAGCTAGCACCTGAGTTTAGGGATATCACCATGGTTTTTGGAAGAACCGTGGTGACTTGGGCGTTTTTTTTTGCGCATTTTGTAGTAGTGACTGTCGCGCACATATCTTAGAGATCCGACAATTTGTTTGAAAAAAGTTGCATCGACTTTTTCTTCCTCTCCATGCTTCTCCAACTTCAAGTTTTGTTTGATAGGCGAAGATTTAGGATTCGAATTATCCATTCTGAATCTCTTGAGTATCTCTTTGACATACTTTCTTTGGTGTAGCATCATACCTTGATTCAAAATTTGAAATTCCATGCCTAGGAAGTACGACAACTTTCCCAGATCCAACATTTCAAATTCATTTTTCATCAGCTCTTTGAACTTTGACAAGTTCTCCAAGCTACTTCTAGTTACTAGCAAGTCATCGACATATAAGCAGATGATTGTTATATCTTGTGCCATAACCTGAACATAGACACCATACTTAGATTTGCATTTGACGAATCCCAATTCGACCAAGTATGAGTCGATCTTCTTGTTCCATGCCCTAGGTGCCTGCTTGAGACCATAGAGCGCTTTGTCCAACTTGTAAAATTTCCTTGCTTCCACCTGAATCATAAACTCAGGATGTTGTGTGACATACACCTCTTCATCTAATGGTCCATTCAAAAATGTTGATTTCACATTTAAGTGAAATGTCGACCATCCTTGATTGCATGTCAAGGCGGCCACTAGTCGAACAATTTCCAATCTTGCGATAGGTGCAAATACTTCAGAGTAGTCGAGTTCTGCTCTCTGAAGAAATCCTCGAGCTACCAATCTCGCCTTATGTCTTGCTATCAACCCATCAACATTGTGCTTCAACTTGAACACCCACTTCACTTTGATAGATTTTGTATATGCTGGCAATTCGACCAACTCCCATGTGTTATTTCTTTCGATTGCTTGTAACTCTTTAACCATAGCAGACTTCCATTATTTATATTTGAAAGCTTCATTATAGTTGATTGGTTCAACACCTGCAAGTAAAAGAAAATGAACTAGCTGTCATACCCCAAATTTTGACCACTAAGATTTCCCATCCTTGGGCAAATCATCACCACAATATAGGTAATCCATCATGCCTCATTAGTCTCCCCAAAGATGGGTGAGCATCCACTACAATCAAAATTACGGTTTCCAGCCCTCTCAGAGCTCTTAGACAAAGGATAAATCAAGAAATGACATGATCTTCAACTTGTCTAACCTCTTAAACATCCACAATGGATCAAGAGGACTCCCACAGCAAGAATCAAGCACAAGGTTGCAGCATTCCAGGTGGATCAAGCCTCAAGATCAACAGTGTCACCAAATTAGGGTTTTGGTCGACCAGGGCCTCCAGATGGAAATTTTCCTCTGGGCATGAGCCAATGCTTCAAAGCATAACCTAAGATGCTCCATGAAACATCATGAACCCAATCATCAAGTCAATTTTGCCTCAGGGGATGCATTCATAAAAAATCAGGAATTAAGGTTTCTTGACCTAATTCACCCCTAAGTTGACTTGGGACAAATCATGAGCCAATACCTCAAGAGAGGATTTGAGGGCCTCTAATAAAACACATTGAACCATTTTCAATAATGGATTTATCCAAGAAGCTTGATTCCCAAGTTTCAAGTTCATCAGAACCACAGTTAGGGTTTCGCAGAAAAAGTCAACTGTGCCTTTGACTTTTAACCCAGGCATGCTCCCAAACCTTTGGACGTGATTCAATACACCCTATAACATCTATGGAATCAATCCATCAAGTTTGATATAGGTCAAGGACTTGATTTCATAGAGGATCGCACAGTTTGGAATTCATCTGACAAAAAGTCAACTGTGCACAAAAGTCAACTTTGACTTTTTGAGATTTTTCACAATTATGGTTCTTTGACCCTAAAATGATGTTAATGTGTGATTGGAATCATCATTCATCAAGAAAAAACAAGAAAAATGGGATAACTTGTGTTGCGGTGGAAATCGGATAACAAGCTATTAATTAACTTGCATCATTTTCTTTTACAACCGACTTTGATTTATCCAAAGGAAATGTTCAATATCGTTAGAAAAACCTAAAGGGGGGAGATCTAAAGTTTGGGGGTTGGTTATGCCTAGGGAAGGTATTAGCACCCTAAACGCCCGTAGTACTCTACGGGAACCTCTTGTTTAAGTTATCTTATGTTTGCTAAAGGTTCTATGCTAAAGGCTTAAACCTTAGGGGTTAGTATCTAAGTATACTTGATAAAGCATCACACTTTACGCCTACGTATCCTCGGGAATAGAATCAGAGTATGCGTAGTTCTACTTCTACTGAAATGTTGACTATGGTCAATATTCAGAGGGGAAATGAGTACAAGCTCATTGTAGAGTTTAAAAACTCTCTAGATCTAGTTGAAATGGACCTATGTTGAGGTTTTAGTTAGTAGGGGAAAGTGATAAATTCATTAGGATGAGTATCACTAAGAGTTGAGGAACTCTCTCCTAAAGCTAGTTATAATTTATATGGCTCTGATGAGGCCAAGAAATAAAGTTTCTCCTAAGAGGTTACTTAGTTTAAGGTGGGGGCTATGACTTTAAGAGTCAATACTATTAACCTTCCTTTGGAATGGGGGAAAAACAGTTGATAATATACTAAGAGAATAGATAAAGACATGATAAAAGCTAAAACATTGATATAACATAAGGAGATCAAACCAACATAAGCATGAGGATGGCAATATGTTTCATGATGAAAGATGAACATGATCATTATAAGGACACATCAATATGCTTCAATCTTTAGGAAGACAAACATAGAGAATGATATTAAGTTGACAATTAAAGAAAAATAGCATTCATATAAAAGTCAAGTATATGGAAAATCAACATGGATAGATTAATTCAAGATTAAACAAGCCATAAGTGAAATAACATTTCAAGATCAACAAAGGTGCTCATAGATGATATTAATAATTAAACCAAAATTGATAACACAATTAAAAATTAGAACACAAATTGGTAATTAAGAATTAAGGTCAACAATTATCAACACAATTAGAAATACACATTGATATTTAAAATTTAAAGGTTAACAATTAATAACACAAAAAAAATTAACAATACATTTAAGATATAATTGACAATTAAAATTAAAAGCTAATAAAACAATTAACAATTAACAAAATAATTAACAATTAGGAAATATATTAACATTAATCACATAAATAATTAATAGGCAAACTGAAATTAAATAATCATAGGATAAAAGAAAAATAAAAGATTAAATAAACTAAAATAGTACAACACGCAGGGGGTGCATAAGTGATTTGGTTCAGTTAAGAAAAACAAGAGGAAAGGAAATGGGCCCAAAAACAGGGGTGTGGATAACAGATGGGGCGCTAGGCCCAGGTTGGAAAATAGCAAGGCAGCAGGCAAAAATCAGAAAATAGCAAAAAGGGTTAATCCAAGGATCGAACCCAGGCATGGCAAGTGAAAGGCGTATTAAGTGCATGTGTGTGACCGTTGGGACGGCGTGTTTCATCCGTTCACTAAACACTTCCAATAAATAATAAACCAAAACAAGTCATGAAAACATACAAAATGAAAGCAACACACATAAAGCAGACGTGTAGTGTACGTGATACTAATTGATCATGGCATTTAATGCATAACGAGACAAAACAAACCGACCAATTAATGAATACGCATGGCAATGAAAACATGCAGGAATGATACTGCTATCGTATTTCCAAAATTAAAACATTAAAACAAAGCTCAACTTCAATCCAATCTAACTCAATCAAAACTCAACCGATTAACATGAAATAAAATACCAAACTGGAGCATTCTAAACATAGAACATATTGAAACCAAAAGCTGAGCAAGATAGAGGCTATGTCATGAAGAAAAATCAGTGGAAACCAAGGTTCTAAATACGAAAACGGTTTGAGAAAAAGACACTCTCTGTTTTCGAACCAGGACCAACATACATGTTTCAAACTTAACAAACATCATGTGATATGAAAGAGAAACCTTCAGGACTCACTCAAACGATAAACAAAACGAAGAGCTACAATGCACACGAGTTGAAAAACAAACCAAAACCTTCAGCATACTTCCAAACCAACAGTTTAAGGTAAACTTTAAAACACCACAGATGCATAAAAGATAGCTTCGCATAGACATAGCAGCATTAGAACAAACCTTCATTCAAATATTCTAGCATCTCATGATAACATGAACACCCAAACAATAGCATGCATACATATCACATTATAATCAGACTATGTATAACACAACATAAGCAGCAAACACATAATGCATTCACAAAAACAACATGTTACTGCACATAGAAAAGTCATTTACAGCTCACATAATACACATCACATCAAACATCATCAGTTCCGATACTCAGATATGATTACCCTACATAGAACTTGTTCACACTACAGACCCAACTAACATGCTATGAAGATACACAAGCACCAATGTCACACGACAGAACAACAGCATAGCACACACATTGTACAATGAAATTACATATAATTTTCAGACATTATACTGTTATACAAAATTACTATCACACATGACAAATAACATATAAGAATGGCACAATATTAACTCTCAGTTATGATTGCAAACTTATCAAAAATCATATTCAATAGACAAATTACATGGACTCTTTACAGTTCTGCACTCCACAATATTCATGGTTTTACTGAAAGCATGACACACACATAAAGATTGGACACATACAACACTGAGAACAATAGAGCATATGCTTCAAGCTCATACACTTATTCATATGGTTAACTGATTCATATAAATACAAAGACACTAAAACAACACGATGATCACACTAAGTTCATATCAGGTACTGAATCATGAGTGTGGCGGGCAAGAATGAAAACTTACAAACCAAATATTGTTAAATAAAATAAACACCCAGTGAGTGACAAAAGAGCTTTGGAAGGTAGTTGAACTTCAACATGATAATACACACATCAATACATACAAAAAGACTAAACAAAGCTGCGCAAGAACCTCATGTACTCAACACTTCCACTCATGAGTCAGAAGCCTATATTGATGTCCATGACATCATTTCAAAGTAAAAAGAAGCAACATATGAACATGCATAACTCTAATATATCAAACCATATAAACTCGTAAATAACCAAGCCAACCAACATGCTTCCAACACAAACTCAAACAGAAGTTCACAATGATATTCATGCCATACAACACAACAAACTATTAAAACAGCATAGTAAATATTGACTAGAATATGTTCATCCAAACACATGAATAAGCATGATAAGCATACTAAAAGGAAGTTGAGAAACTTACCTAATCTCCAAGCAAGTTGCAAGAGCTTCTTCTCCTTCCTAGCTAGCCCACGTGCTCTTTCAAAGAAACAAATTTCAGAATGTTTTGTGTTGTTTGTTGGTGTGAAATGAAGTGGAGAAAGGCTGCTTTTATAGGGAACCCAGCTGGTCCATGAGAATGAGAAACCAACGTGCCAAGAGTTTATCTTGAGAAGAAAAATCATGGAAAGGATTTGGAGAAGGCTGTTCTGATCACAAGGTCATAGAGCCACGTGAAATTCTCTTTTTATGCCAATAGGTCAGAGAAGATAGGTTGTTTTGGCTTGTGTCTAGTGGTTCAAGGAAGTACACGAGGGAAATGTTTAAGGTGGCTTGCAAAGGTTAACATGATAGTACAAAAGCAAAAGCAAAGGAAGCGTGCTTTTAGGAGAAGTGATGTTGGGAAAGGATTTAGTGGCTCTGCAGAGTGTGTACTTGGAGAGAGGAATGAGATTCAAATTCAAAATGATGGTGTTCTTGGTGCAAAGCAATTTCGTGTGGCCATATTGCACACATAATATCTCTTGACTTAATGATCCTATTTTCATGCTCTTAGGTTCAAATGAAAGCCCTTGTATGATACTTCAATATTGATGTTGGAAGATAATTGAAATAATGCCTGAATTGGTAGCAAAATCCCTCACAAGTCGCGTCCTCCAAACTGCCCAAAAGAACTTGAAAAATTTCTAAGTTATAGAAATTTGACAATTTCAAGTGCCCTTCTTGAATAATTCATAACTTGAGAATGGTTTATCCCCTTGAGATGTTCCACATATGGTTGGAAAGCTCTCATCAAGCTCTACAACTTTTATTTGGGACTCAAGACTTGAATCCAAATGGAAAAGGGTGAAAAGTGGCGCCAAAGTTGAGAAAAAGAGTGATGAAAAATGCTGAAAAATTTTCTAAGTGTTTGGCCAAAATGTCTTGCAAGCTTCATAACTCAAAAACCAAGCATTTTTAGACAAAAAGTCATATGGAATAAATTGAAGATCTTGTAAAGAGCTTTCCCATGAGCTTTGAGTCACCCCAATTGGGTGTGTGGTTTAGGAGTTATGGCCATTTCAAAATAGGCTATTAGGGGGAAAATCTCACAAATGACACCTTTCTTGGTCAAAACCCTACTTCTCTTGCAAGAAACCTTATGAAGCTTGATGTGGATACTTTGTATTCCTCATGAGACAATATATGATGATTAGAACCAATAATACTTCATTTGATCCAAAATTCCAAGAGATTAGGGTTCCAGTCAAACCCTAATTTTGACTGTGAGTGCACTGAGGCTAGATCTTGTGATCTTGCTTCTTCCTTCTCATCTAAAGGTCTTAGGAGACTCTTGAGGATGTTGATAAACCAATGAAACCAAGAATTAGGGTTTGGGAGTCCATCTTGATGAAGATCAAAGCCATTGACTGATAAGTGTCACAGAAACCCTAATCTGGAGGCACAGTGAGGCTGAGGCTCACACTTCTCTTGTTGAGGACCCATAGACCTTGGATTCTTGTTGAATGATGTCTCTTGGATGTAGAGGACCTTAAGTAGTAAGTGAACCACACAAATCTTGACTTGATAGAGCCAAATTCTCAGTAACTTCTTCAGAGCAAACCCTAATTCCAAAGTCCTTGCACTGGAGGTCCTTGGTTGACTTGACTTGCTTCAAACCACTTGTGGAGCTTCATGGTGATATGTAAACCTAATTTGAACACAAAGAAACAGACTACAAGATATGGGTTAGTTTAAACAATGCAGAGATGCTCCTAAGATGCACAGGAGCTGGATGACATCTAAGGGTAAAAATTTAGGGTACAACAGTTGCCCCTATTTAAATAGCTTTACCAGATGGCACGAGGAACGGAGATTCCAGGGGCATCAAGGTGAAAGGTATTTAAATATAGCAAACCAAAAATTTTGCCCTTAGATGGAATGCAAATGCTAAGGACAAGCGACAGACATGCAAATGCTGACATGCCATGAACTTCTAAAATGATGATATGATGTCGGGAATGCAAAAGATGCAGAAGGCCAGACACCAAGGACAACAGGAAGCAAGCACACAAGAAAAGCTTCGCCGGGGAAAGACGAAAGCTAGTATCCATAAGAAAAACTCACTGGGGATACAGACCAACCAACAAAGAAGACTCACCGGGGAGACTCCAAAGAAACACTAGGGAAAAACTAAAAAACAATCTCCATTGGGGAAGGATCCAGGGAGATAGACAATACAGGGGACAAAACAAACCTACGCTCTTCCTGGGCACGAAACCAGAAAGAAAAACCTGATCACTAGGGATCAGCCCAAAAGAGACAAACAACCAAACAAAGACTTCCTAGGGATCTCAAACTGAAGATTTCAAAATGGGATCCTCAAGAAAAGCCAGGAGGACAGAGACAAACCCTGCGCACCAAATAGGAGTCTTAAAGTTGAATAAATTGTTCCAAGAAACTTAGCTTAAAGCAATTTCAGAAAAGAAACAAGATAAGGGTTCAATATCTGACACGATTCGAACAAGAACAGTTTTAAAACAAAAGACAGTGCTTGACACGATTCAAACAAAGTCCCAATTCAAGTTCGACACGATTCGAACAAGAATGGTTTTAAAACGAAGGGTCAGTGTCCGACACGATTCGAACAAAGACTCTGTTCAGGTTTGACACGATTCAAACGAGAACAAGTTTTTAAGAAGCCAATGCTTGACATGATTCAAGCAAGGTCCAAGTTCAAGTTTGACACGATTTAAACAAGAACACATAAGACAATGCTTGACACGATTCAAACAAAGTCCAAGTTCAAGTTTGACACGATTCAAACAAGAACACATAAGACAATGCTTGACACGATTCAAACAAAGTCCAAGTTCAAGTTTGACACGATTCAAACAAGAACACATAAGACAATGCTTGACACGATTCAAACAAAGTCCAAGTTCAAGTTTGACACGATTCAAACAAGAACAGTTTTTCCAAAATCTTTTAAAGTTAAACTTCTTGGGGAACAGAAAAAGGTTTTAAAGATTCAAATCTGGCGCGCAAAGGTTAAGACCGAACAAGTACGACCCAAAGCAAACCGGGGATGTCTTTACTTCACTGGGGAAATAAAGATAGGCACAACAAAAGACCACAAGCAAAGCAGAGCACAAAGAAATGCAAAGATGCAAGGGGAATTCATATGCTTAGCTATATGCTAGAAACGACGCGAACGACGCAAAACAGAAAAGAAGAAAAGCAAGCAGAGGCCAACACCCTGAAATCCAAACACCAAGGATAACCAGGACAATCTTCTTTCCACTGGAGATGGCAGATCCAATGCCAAAAAAATAGTACTACTAACTCTTCTTGCACAAATTTGATTCCAAAATGATCTAATTCCAGAGTAAAACTTAGTTTATCTTCGTGTTTTCTTAGCAATTGCAACATTTCCGTTTTCAAAAATCAAGTGAAAATGACAAAGTTTTGCAAAAATAAAGATGATAGCGTATTAAACAAGAGATGATTCAATAGCTGATATTCATTGAAAAATGGTGACTTGCCAAATAGCAGAGTCCCATGAAATATTACAAATGCAACAAAATGGAAATTTAGCAAAGTTTACATTATATTCAATGACCAATAACCCTAATGACTAAGGACTCTAGCTGTAGCAAAAACTTGAGCTTCTCTGGGGATTCCTGAATATCACAGAGGTGTCCTTATCTTAAGCATAATACTTCCGCACCGAATCAGCATTCACAGGATGCGCAAGCTGTTCACCGTCCACAGTCGTAAGAAAAAGTGACCCTCCTGAAAACACTGTCTTGACTACGAATGGACCTTCATAATTAGGTGCCCACTTTCCACGGGCGTCTCTTTGCGACGGCAGAATCTTCTTAAGTACCAACTCGCCTACTCGGAATTCCCGAGTGCGGACCTTTTTATCAAATGCTCTCTTCATCTTCTTCTGATACAATTGACCATGATATATAGCTGTCAGGCGCTTCTCATCAATTAGATTCAGTTGATCATATCTCTCTTAAATCCACTCAGCTTCATCAAGCTTTGTTTCCATCAATTTCCTCAGTGATGGTATCTCAACTTCTATAGGGAGGACAACATCCATCCCATATACTAAAGAAAAAGGGGTTGCCCCTGTTGATGTTCTGACAGACGTTCTATATCCATGTAGTGCATATGGCAACATCTCATGCCAATCCTTGTATGTTTTGACCATTTTCTGAGGAATTTTCTTGATATTCTTGTTTGCAGCTTCGACCGCTCCGTTCATCTTCGGACGATACGGTGAAGAGTTATGATGTTCAATCTTGAAGTTATCACACAACTCCTTCATGGTTTTGTTATTCAAATTGGTTCTGTTGTCAGTTATGATTCTGCTCGGAATCCCATAACGACAAATGATGTTGTTCTTAATGAAACGAGCAACTACTTGCTTAGTTACATTCGCATAAGAGGCGGCTTCCACCCACTTGGTAAAGTAATCTATAGCCACCAAAATGAATCGATGCCCATTAGATGCTTTAGGCTTAATTGCCCCAATCATATCAATGCCCCACATAGAGAACGGCCAGGGCGATGATAGCACATTCAACAAATTAGGAGGAACATGCATTTTGTCCGCATAAATCTGACATTTATGGCATTTTCTAGCATACTGGATGCAATCAGTCTCCATAGTCAACCAATAGTATCCAGCCCTCAAAATCTTCTTAACCATGGCATGCCCATTGGCGTGAGTGCCAAAAGCCCCTTCGTGAATATCATGGATCAACAAGTCTGCTTCTCTCTTAGCGACACATCTTAACAAAACCATATCATGATTCCTTTTGTACAATACACAGTTGCTGATAAAGAACTTGGCTGACAATCTTCGCAGAGTCTTCTTATCAAGAGTGGAGGCGTTGGCCGGATATTCTTGATTCTTTAGGAAATTCAAAATGTCATGAAACCAAGGTTTGTCGTCTGATTCTTTTTCGATGGCCTGACAGTAGGTAGGCTCAGTCCTTCTTCCAATACTGATTACTGGATCTTTGTTGATAAATCTAACTTGCCACATCGAAGCTAGCGTTGCTAAAGCATCAGCCACATGATTCTCAGTACGTGGCACATGGCGAAAAGTTATCTCATTGAAACACTTGATCAACTCCAAAGCATATGCCTGATAAGGGATAAGCTTCTCATCTTTTGTTTCCCACTCGCCTCTAATTTGATAAATGACCAGAGCGGAATCACCCATAACTTCAAGAAAACAGATTCCAAGATCGATGGCAGCATCCAGACCCAGAATGCACGCTTCATACTCAGCGATATTATTCGTACACCCAAAATCCAATCTAGCTGTAAAAGGGGTGTAGCCACCTTCAGGATTAATCATAACAACACCTACTCCATGCCCCTTGTAATTGGACGAACCGTCGAACATCATCTTCCATCTATACTCAGCCTTGGGATCTTCTTCAGAACTTAACTCTTCACCATCTTTCACTGCCATAATATCCTCATCAGGGAAATCAAACTTGAGTGGTTCATAGTCTTCAACCGGTTGATCGGCAAGATATTCTGAAAGAACACTTCCTTTAATGGCCTTTTGAGTGACATACTGAATGTCATATTCAGATAATAACATGTGCCAACGGGCAAGTCTACCCGATTGAGCGGGTTTCTCGAAAATGTACTTTATCGGATCCATCTTGGAAATCAACAAGGTAATATGGCAAATTAGGTACTATCTCAAGCGTTTGGCGGCCCAAGCCAAAGCGCAACAAGTCTTTTCGAGTAGTGAGTAACGGCTTTCATTGTCTGCAAACTTCTTACTCAGATAATAAATTGCATGTTCTTTCCGGTCAGTCTCGTCAGAGATTCTTCCAAAACAGTCAAATACATAAAGAGAGGTCTTCTAGGAACCGGAGGAACCTGAATAGGAGGTTCTTGGAGATAACCTTTGAGTTTCTCTAAAGCCTATTGACAGTTTGCATTTCATTCTACTGGTTTATTCTTACGGAGTAACTTGAAAATTGGAGCACATATCGGAGTCATGTTTGAGATGAACCTGGAGATGTAATTCAAACGACCCAAAAATCCTCTGACTTGAGACTCTGTTTGTGGAGCTGGCATTTCTTGAATTGCTCGCACTTTATCTGGATCCACTTCAATGCCCTTCTGGCTGACAATGAAACCTAATAACTTCCCAGACCTGACCCCAAAGGTACATTTCGCAGGGTTTAACCTCAACTGATACTTTTGCAGTCTCTTAAACAATTTCAACAAATGGTCTACGTGTTCCTCCTCACTCTGTGATTTGGCTATCATATCATCCACATACACTTCAATCTCTTTGTGGATCATATCATGGAACAGGGTTACCATAGCTCTCTGATAAGTTGCCCCGACATTCTTCAATCCAAAAGGCATAACCTTGTAACAATAAGTACCCCATGGGGTAATGAAAGTAGTCTTGTCCATATCAGCTGGATCCATTCTGATCTGATTGTAGCCTGAAAAACCATCCATAAAGGAAAACATTGCGAAACGAGCCGTGTTGTCTACCAGCGTGTCAATATGTGGTAGAGGAAAATCATCCTTGGGACTAGCTTTGTTAAGATCTTTATAATCCACGCACATTCGAACCTTTCCATTCTTCTTCATAACTGGAACAATATTAGCTACCCATTCTGGATATTTGGAAACTGCTAAAAATTCGGCATCCAATTGTCTCTTAACTTCGTCTCGGATTTTGAGGGCCATGTCATGATGACTTCTCCGAAGCTTTTGTTTTACTGGCGGGCACTCGGGCTTGAGCGGTAACTTGTGAACCACAATATCTATATCTAAACCAGGCATATCTTGGTAGGACCAAGCGAACACGTCCACATACTCCTCAAGGAGTGAAATCAACCGTTGTCTAATTTCTGGCTTCAGGGATGCCCCAATCTTAACTTCTTTCTTCTCTTCCTCAGTGCCAAGATTGATGACGTCCACTTGCTCTTCATGAGGCTGGAGATCCGTATACTGGTAATCACACATATCTGCTAACTCCTCGGGTACCTCATTATCTTCTTCCTCCTCAGCTTGATAGACAGGGGAGTCAAAGTCAATGGTAATAGCAAGGTCATTGAATACAATGGGTTTATGATTCATTCTGCATAATAGAATGATTTATATTATTAAAATGCACAACAATTCAAGAACATGCGAGATGAAGATGTTTTTGTTTTGAAAAGATTGCCATTTTTAGAAGCAGAATGCAGTAAAGTAAAGACAGCAAGAATTTTGCAAAAAAAGTCATTTCATTTATTAATATTGAAAACGGAGGCACGTACAAAACAATCCACTAGCTTTGGGCAAGACTAGGGAAATGAAAACAACAAATCAAAACAAGTTACTCTGGTTCTAGGTACACAGTTGGGATCTCAACAGACTCCCAATTGCTTAAAGCACTCTCTTGGCGAAAAACCAAACGATCAATGTCTTCCTCTTCTTCAGCACTTCCACTGATTACGTGGACCTGATGTCCACCTCTGATAAATGTCTCCTGCACAGTCCTTACCTTCATCCTTCTTCTCATTCTTGAAGCAGCCTCATCTTCTGGAGTTGGTCTGTAACCCAACCCCTGGTGTCGGTTCCTCTTCTCAATCTCAATAACTTCACCCCAACCTGCGGGCACGCCTTCTCGAAGGGCAGACTGGATACTCTTATACGAAGCAAAGGATGGATACTCTGGTACCACTGGCTTCTCATTGTCGATCATAACTGCATTGGCTATTTCCAAGGCTTGGAAAGAAGTCTCCAACGCATCTTCGTCCGCTTCAATGTAACGAAACGAGGACAGGTTACTGACCATTAAGTCCTCCTCACCATGTATGATAACTAACTTTTCATCAGCCACAAACTTCATCTTCTGGTGTAAGGTAGAAGTTACGGCACCGGCTTCGTGGATCCAAGGTCTTCCAAGTAAACAACTATAGGCAGGGGTTAATGTCCAAAACTTGAAACAGAATATTGAATTCCTGAGGTCCAATCAAAACTGGGAGCTCAATTTCCCCCATTACAGATCTCTGTGAACCGTCAAAAGCTTTGACAATTAACGATGTGGGTCTCATGATCCCTCTTTTATATGCCATCTTATCGAGAGTTCTCTTCGGTAAAACATTCAGGAAAGATCCTGTATCTACAAGAACCCTAGCCAACGTGTCTTCCTGACATGTCATGGATATGTGCAGAGCAAGATTGTGTTTCCGACCTGCTTGGGTCAACTCTTCATCACTAAAACTGAGTGTATTGCATGCGGTAATGTTAGCAACAACATGATCTAACTGCCCGGTGGTAATATCTTGAGCTACATGAGCCTGAGCCAATACTTTCTGCAGTGCTGATCGGTGAGCTGGTGAATTAATCAACAGAGATAAAACGAAAATTTTCGATGGAGTCTGGTGGAGCTGATCCACGACCCTATAATCACTTCTTTTTATTATTCTGAGAAATTATTCGTTTTCTTCTTTGGAGATCACTTCTTTACCTTTATCATTGACGGGTACATGACTAACACCTTCTTTGCTGGACGCTTCTTTGTTCACAGGGGTACAAATCCTTCCACTCCTCATCATTCTCCCTGTTCCTACTATACTGGACACATTCTTCTCATCAGCCCCCACCTCTTTCCTTGGGACTGGTTCTTCTATAACGACCCCCACCTCTTTCCTTGGGATCATTTCCTCCTTCTCCCTACCACCTGTAATGTCTTCATAGATCCACGGCACCGCTTTGGTTCCTCTGAACCTGAATGGGACTGGTCTTGGGAAGTTATTTCTCCTGGCATGATTAACAGGAGAAACGGCTTCAGGCCCGTTAAATATTGGAACTGATTATTTAAACACAGGACTCACAGTACTTACCCTTGGACTATTGAACACAGGAACTACTGCTATGTACTCTTCTTCGTCAAACACTGGCACTTGCTTTGGCAGATTGAACACTGGCTCAATCACTGCTACTTTGCTTTCTCTTCGAAAAACCTGTAAGAAACCTTCATTAATTAATTGCTGAATATCATTTTGAATCAACTGACACCCTTCACTGCTACCATCACACTCTTCACAACCGTCATGGCAAACTTTGACCAAACCGGCGCTGAATAGCTTGGCATGAAACATTCTCAAGGGAGTTTTAATTTTTGCTGCATCTGAGACCAACACTTCATCATTCTCCTCTTCGATAGCATTAGCTGACCCATGGGTTGGCAAAGGGTTGCTCTTCACATTTGGCTGGCTATTAGCGAAAGACAGAATGTTTTTCTCCATCAGACTCTTCACTAGATTCTTTAACGCCAAACATCCTTCTAAGTCATGACCCACCCCTCCCTGATGGAAAGCACAGGTTGCATTGGGGTTGTAGAACTGCATAGACTTCTCAGAGGGTGGCCCCAACGGCCTAGTAACAACTAACCCTTGTTCCACCAAAGAAGGATATAATGCTGTATACGTCATCGGTATGGGTGGAAAATTTGGTGTTACTGCCTGTCTTCTTTGAGGGGTATTTTGCTGTGGCTCTGGCCGCCGTTGCTGCTGGTAATTCTGATTCTGATTCCTCGACCACTGCTGTTGATTCGGCGGCTGGGGAACAGGAACTTGTTGGTTTACCGGATGATTAAAGGTGGGCATAACAGATGCCACGTATGGTTGCTGTGGGAATTGCATAGGATAAACTGTCTGTTGGGGAAAACTAGGACCCGGCTGTGGTTGGAAAAGAGCTCGCTTCCAACTAGGACTCTGCTTCTTCCCTGTCATGACAGCGTTAGTCTCGCCTTCCTTTTTCTTCTGAAAATTGCCTGGAGACCTCTTGACACCGGCGCTAATGGCATTGTTAGGTGAACTGGCCACCTTTCCACTTTTTAGACCTGCCTCTACTTTCATTGCAATGATGTCATAGAAATTGGCACCAATGTTGCTAATCATTTTCTCATAGAATTCAGGTTTTACGGTGTCTACAAACCAATCAGCTAGTTCCTTCTCAGTCAATGGTGGTTCAACTTGTGATGCAGTCTCTCTCCACCTTTGAGCATATTCTTTGAACGACTCAGTGTTCTTCTGAGTCATGGTCAACAGCTGCCTACGATCTGGAGCTAAATCCAAGTTATACTTATAGTGCTTTATGAAGACATCCATAACATCTTGGAAACATTTAATCTGAGATTAGTCTAAGCTTAGGTACCACTTTGCAGCAGCGCCTTTTAGGCTATCTTGGAAACAATGGATCATCAAATTATCATTATCCATATATGTCGCCATCCTTCGGAGATACATGACCAAGTGTGCCTTAGGACACGTAGCACCAGAGTACAATTCAAAGCTTGGTAATTTGAATTTTGGTGGAATCACTAGATCAGTGACCAAACACATATCCTTAAGGTCAGAACTGAAGACATTGTCTCCCTCCATGGCTTTCAGCTTTCTCTGCATGATCGCCATATTGGCTCTTAATTTCTCATTATTGTCATCCCCTTCCATGGATATGTTGTCGTTAATAAAATGATGCTGATTCTGAAAAACGGGTTAAAATTGGGTTTGAACCACTGGTGGAGTGTAAGTTGGAATAGCTTGTTGATTCTCACCAAACAATGGTGCATCTTGTTGCGTGGACTGAGGAGCCGTGGCTCATATAAACTCAAATGGCATCCCTAGAGTAGGGTTCACAACAGGTATAACTCGTGGCTCTACAGTTGTAGCGACGACCTCTGAGACTACAGTGGCCTGCGTATCCATCCTTGCTCGTATAACACTTAAAGCTTCCATGATCTGCCGTATTCCTACTCACAATTCACTGAGCTCGTCGTTAACTTGATCCAAATTCTCATAATTCTCAGACATTCTTCTTCTTCAAACCTAGTCCTCGATGTTGTAACGATGTAGAGAAATCAGGGTGATGGTTCTGGAGAAGACAAAATGACTATGAGACACCGAAGAATGATCATGCACATGCAAAGATGCAAATGAGGATGCACATGCAAATGCAAGCTAAACTATCAAGAAACCAACGAGTTTTGCAAATAATATAGATAATAGATTCTTGATAAAATAACTTCTTCATTCAAGAGTTTGGCAAACATTACATCCGGAGCAGGGTATTCTCATACTCCAAAATACATAAGTAGAAATACATCAAAATGGAAAGGTACAACAGTAACATAAATGTCAACAATAACACTAGAAATTGAATCCGCCAGTTGACGATCCTTCTCCTCCATTGATTACTCTCATTATCTTGATGATGCGCTCCTTTGTTTCTTCCTTTGCGAGAACCAACTCTCCTAACTCCTCCATCATCTTCTGCTTTGTCTTGGTAGGGGATTCGTGGTGAGGACGTGGCTTCATCATCACGCGGGCTATGTCACGGGACCATTGCAAATGAGCCTCCGTGACCGGGCATTCAGCTTTCCAGAATTGTCTGTTAATCTGGCGCCAAGCGCGCCTCAAACGCATCTTCATTTCATAACCTTCCCTTTCATCATAGAACATCATCTGCATATCCTCATCATCTGGAATTCCTTCCTTCAGATGACCCAGCTGACGGCGCGCGAGGACAGGGTTGTAGTTGATACAACCGTTTCTTCCCATGAGAGGCACGTTGGGGCAATCCCCACAGCTGTGGATTATGGTGATTCCCTCGTCGGTTGAATCATACCATTCGATGTCGGTATGCTTTAGTTCCATCAGTTTCTTAGACCAAATCTTACAGTCCTCAATCTCCCAGAAAGTTGGAGTCTTCGGCAGATAAGAAACAAACCACTTGTAAAAGAGGGCCACGCAGCAAACAATTGGCCCACAGCCTCTAGTATATCTAGTTTGCATGGAATGGTAAACATCAGCCAGCAGCGTCGGAACTGGATTGTTGACTGCAAAAAGCTGAATGGCCTGGGTGTCCACAAAATCCTTGGCATTTGGGAACAAAAACATACCATTATCATCAGTGCTAGAGTTGATTCAAACAAAGCTTCACTTCCCCTATTCTTGAAGTACAGAGCTTTTTTCATTAAGAACTGGGCTGGCAACCCCAGCTCTCCTCCCTTGTTGGTCAGGTTGGCTTGGATATCAGATAGTCTGATTCTGGTTACTCTGGCGATGTCTTTGGCAGAAGTTGCTTCTTCAATTCCAGAAAATATGGGAGCTTCTCTGATTGGAATTCCTAGGTTGGCACCAACTGGAATTCAGGGAACAAGAAACAGCGGTATGCTGGGTGATACAGCTGGACCAAGACTTCAAGAGGCCCCACAGTTATTGGTGTCTTCATCAGTGGTATAACACACCCATATCTATCAGCGAAGGCTGACTGGTCTTCTATCATTTCTCCTAACCACAATAGACGCTCCACCTCCGGTAATTCGAAGAAATATGGCCAAACTCTTTTCCCTGTAGCATCCATCTCTACAAAATCTGCAAAACAAGATTAGTAACTTGATAGCTTAGCAAGAATGCAAAATGCAATGCAAAGTTTCATGGAATTTAGACACTCGCAAAATATCAAGAGATATCAAAAAACCTCATTTCATTAAAATAAAAAGTGAATTACAGTAGTTGATACACTTTCAAAAATCTTAAACATAAAAATAAAAGCTAGAAAGTCCTAAGGAAATTCTCTTGCGTTGAGTCTTCTGATTTCTTCCTCCATCTGATCTCTTTCTACGACGAGGTTGTCAAGAATGGATTTCCAGGCGGGAGGCAGAGTGCTTGAGGGACTTGGATCTTCTTGGGCCTTTCTTTTCTTATAGGAGAGTAACTTCTCACTCTTGATCTACAGTTGTTTCTGGAGTTCCAGATTCTCTTCAACGACCACTTGATACTTGAGTTTCCAGGCTTCTTCTAACCTTCGGGCTTGTCTTAGAGAAATCTCCAGCTCTTCTTTGTTTGTCATGAAGTACAACACAGGCTCTTTCTTCAAAGTGATGGGCTCTTGTCTTTTGTAGGGCATCTTTAGCTCTATAGCTCTTCTTCTAACCCATTGGAGGTAGGGCTCCAAGGACACACAATTAGGTCTCCCTAAAGAACTTCTTCCTCTTTTGCGCTTGCTGCCCCAAGCGTTCAAGATCAGCTCCTTCTATTCTTCGTTCTTGTCATATGTTTCAAAGTAGATACTTTCCACATGAATACTGAGAGGTTTGTCTTCCAAAGGATACCCTAATTGGCGTCGAGCCAATACAGGGTTGTAACTGATACCACCTTTGATGCCAAGAAGAGGCACTTTACCATAGTTTCCACAGCTATCTATAATCAGGATTCCATCATACACCCTATTATACCAGTCAATATCTGCGTGGAGAGTGCTATAACCTTCTGAGACCACCATCCTTTCTTGGAATCCCAGAATGCGCCTGCCTTCGGTAGATGAGAAATAAACCATCTATACAGTATGATGACACAGCAAGTATTTGTCCATTCCTATGAGCGTTTCTTGTATGGATTGAGTGGTAGGCTTCAGCAAGTAAGATAGGTATTGGGTTCTGTTTTAAGAAAATCTTGATTGCGTTTAGATCCACAAAGTTGTCAATGTTCGGGAACAGGAAGAGTCCATAGATGAGCAAAGCAAATACAGCTTCAAAGGCATCCCTGTTGGAATTCTTAGCAAAGTATCGGGCCTTTCCAATCAAGAACTTAGCAGTTAACCCCAAAACTCCTCCCTTAGTGGTTAAATTACCTTTGATGTCAACTAACTCCAGATGAGTCTTCTCAGCTATTTCTTCCTCTTTTGGATCCTCTTCAAAAATAGGAAACGGGGACTTATCCTTGATAGGCAAACCAACTATCTAAGAGTATTCTTCAAGAGCTGATAGTCAGGAAACGTGAAGCAGTGATACTTTGGATCGTAGAACTGGAGCAATGTTGAAAGAAGTCCTTCATCAACGGTCTTTCTCAACAAAATCCACAACTTTCCATATCTGCTTAGGAATCCTTCAGGGTCTACTAACAAATCTCCCAACTTCCTTAGGTCATCCAATTTGGGACTCTTGAAAGTGTATTTAATGGTGTTTCTTCTTGAGCTATCCATGATATTTCTCTGATATGAGAAAAGAGGTATGAGTTCCATGAAACAGATGCAACATGAATGCTTATGCTATATGGACGCAACAAACACACACAGAGCACAAACAAGGGTACACCACAACACATACAAATCCTAGGTTTAGGGTTCACATGAATGGAGCCAAAGGTCTACCCATCCCAATAGGTATGTACTACTGGTTTTCACCTGCCAAACAAGGTTCTAAGAAGTTCCCAGAGTCTACAATCCATCTTTCGGATTTTAAAGATTTCCCAGATGACTTGGTAATCGATAAAATTCTCAAGAGGATCTCGTCTGAGTGTAGCATCGCATGAATACCAAGTCAGAAATAGACTCCATCATGGTCTCCGCACTACATCTAAAAGGCTTAAGTTGGGTTTGGTAACTAAGGTTCTCAATATCCCGGGCACCCAGGTCGAGAGTAGCACGCTTTCACGAACGAATTCGATCAACATAACTAGACTCTCGAGAGGGCCTCAACTGAGTGATGGTGTTATCAATTCAACCTTTCAGGATTCGACTCCCTCAAAGCCTCCTTGAATACCATCGTCCTATAATAAGTGTACGCTCAAATCCGGGTATAGGATTTATCTCACTCAAAGATATCACACCCAAATCAAATAGGATAATCAAAACATAGAACAGATATACAAGCAGATAAGCATACAAGTAATCATACAAGTAGATAAGCAAACATGATTAACATAAAGACAAGATAGGCTTAACCCTCTTAGGAAAGGACCAGCAATAGGTCTAACGTTCCCCAGTGAAGTCGTCATTTCTGTTGCGGTGGAAATCGGATAACAAGCTATTAATTAACTTGCATCATTTTCTTTTACAACCGACTTTGATTTATCCAAAGGAAAGGTTCAAGATCGTTAGAAAAACCTAAAGGGGGGAGATCTAAAGTTCGGGGGTTGGTTACGCCTAGGGAAGGTATTAGCACCCTAAACGCCCGTAGTACTCTACGGGAACCTCTTGTTTAAGTTATCTTATGTTTGTTAAAGGTTCTATGCTAAAGGCTTAAACCCTAGGGGTTAGTATCTAAGTATACTCGATAAAGCATCGCACTTTACGCCTACGTATCCTCGGGAATAGAATCAGAGTATGCGTAATTCTACTTCTACTAAAATATTGACTATGGTCAATATTCAGAGGGGAAATGAGTACAAGCTCATTGTAGAGTTTAAAAACTCTCTAGATCTAGTTGAAATGGACCTATGTTGAGGTTTTAGTTAGTAGGGGAAAGTGATAAATTCATTAGGATGAATATCACTAAGAGTTGAAGAACTCTCTCCTAAAGCTAGTTATAATTTCCATGGCTCTGATGAGGCCAAGAAATAAAGTTTCTCCTAAGAGGTTACTTAGGTTAAAGTGGGGGCTATGACTTTAAGAGTCAATACTATTAACCTTCCTTTGGAATGGGGGAAAACAGTTGATAATATACTAAGAGAATAGATAAAGACATGATAAAAGCTAAAACATTGATATAACATAAGGAGATAAAAGCAACATAAGCATGAGGATGGCAATATGTTTCATGATGAAAGATGAACATGATCATTATAAGGACACATCAATATGCTTCAATCTTTAGGAAGACAAACATAGAGAATGATATTAAGTTGACAATTAAAGAAAAATAGCATTCATATAAAAGTCAAGTATATGGAAAATCAACATGGATAGATTAATTCAAGATTAAACAAGCCATAAGTGAAATAACATTTCAAGATCAACAAAGGTGCTCATAGATGATATTAATAATTAAACCAAAATTGATAACACAATTAAAAATTAGAACACAAATTGGTAATTAAGAATTAAGGTCAACAATTATCAACACAATTAGAAATACACATTGATATTTAAAATTTAAAGGTTAACAATTAATAACACAATAAAAATTAACAATACATTTAAGATATAATTGACAATTAAAATTAAAAGCTAATAAAACAATTAACAATTAACAAAATAATTAACAATTAGGAAATATATTAACATTAATCACATAAATAATTAATAGGCAAACTGAAATTAAATAATCATAGGATAAAAGAAAAATAAAAGATAAAATAAAATAAAATAGTACAACACGCAGGGGGGTGCATAAGTGATTTGGTTCAGTTAAGAAAAACAAGAGGAAAGGAAATTGGCCCAAAGACAGGGGTGTGGATAACAGATGGGGCGCTAGGCCCAGGTTGGAAAATAGCAAGGCAGCAGGCAAAAATCAGAAAATAGCAAAAAGGGTTGATCCAAGGATCGAACCCAGACATGGCAAGTGAAAGGCGTATTAAGTGCATGTGTGTGACCGTTGGGACGGCGTGTTTCATCCGTTCACTAAACACTTCCAATAAATAATAAACCAAAACAAGTCATAAAAACATACAAAATGAAAGCAACACACATAAAGCAGACGTGTAGTGTACGTGATACTAATTGATCATGGCATTTAATGCATAACGAGACAAAACAAACTGACTAATTAATGAATACGCATGGCAATGAAAACATGCAAGAATGATACTGCTATCGTATTTCCAAAATTAAAACATTAAAACAAAGCTCAACTTCAATCCAATCTAACTCAATCAAAACTCAACCGATTAACATGAAATAAAATACCAAACTGGAGCATTCTAAACATAGAACATATTGAAACCAAAAGCTGAGCAAGATAGAGGCTATGTCATAAAGAAAAATCAGTGGAAACCAAGGTTCTAAATACGAAAACGGTTTGAGAAAAAGACACTCTCTGTTTTCGAACCAGGACCAACATACATGTTTCAAACTTAACAAACATCATGTGATATGAAAGAGAAACCTTCATGACTCACTCAAACGATAAACAAAACGAAGAGCTACAATGCACATGAGTTGAAAAACAAACCAAAACTTTCAGCATACTTTCAAATCAACAGTTTAAGGTAAACTTTAAAACACCACAGATGCATAAAAGATAGCTTCGCATAGACATAGCAGCATTAGAACAAACCTTCATTCAAATATTCTAGCATCTCATGATAACATGAACACCCAAACAATAGCATGCATACACATCACATTATAATCAGACTATGTATAACACAACATAAGCAGCAACCACATAATGCATTCACAAAAACAACACGTTACTGCACATAGAAAAGTCATTTACAGCTCACATAATACACATCACATCAAACATCATCAGTTTCGATACTCAGATATGATTACCCTACATAGAACTTGTTCACACTATAGACCCAACTAACATGCTATGAAGATACACAAGCACCAATGTCACATGACAGAACAACAGCATAGCACACACATTGTACAATGAAAATAAATATAATTTTCAGACATTATACTGTTATACAAAATTACTATCACACATGACAAATAACATATAAGAATGGCACAATATTAGCTCTCAATTATGATTGCAAACTTATCAAAAATCATATTCAATAGACAAATTACATGGACTCTTTACAGTTCTGCACTCCACAATATTCATGGTTTTACTGAAAGCATGACACACACACACATAAAGATTGGACACATACAACACTGAGAACAATAGAGCATATGCTTCAAGCTCATACACTTATTCATATGGTTAACTGATTCATATAAATACAAAGACACTAAAACAACACGATGATCACACTAAGTTCATATCAGGTACTGAATCATGAGTGTGGAGGGCAAGATTGAAAACTTACAAACCAAATATTGTTAAATAAAATAAACACCCAGTGAGTGACAAAAGAGCGTTGGAAGGTAGTTGAACTTCAACATGATAATACACACATCAATACATACAAAAAGACTAAACAAAGCTGCGCAAGAACCTCATGTACTCAACACTTCCACTCATGAGTCAGAAGCCTATATTGATGTCCATGACATCATTTCAAAGTAAAAAGAAGCAACATATGAACATGCATAACTCTAATATATCAAACCATATAAACTCGTAAATAACCAAGCCAACCAACATGCTTCCAACACAAACTCAAACAGAAGTTCACAATGATATTCATGCCATACAACACAACAAACTATTAAAATAGCATAGTAAATATTGACTAGAATATGTTCATCCTAACACATGAATAAGCATGATAAGCATACTAAAAGGAAGTTGAGAAACTTACCTAATCTCCAAGCAAGTTGCAAGAGCTTCTTCTCCTTCCTAGCTAGCCCACGTGCTCTTTCAAAGAAACAAGTTTCAGAGTGTTTTTTGTTGTTTGTTGGTGTGAAATGAAGTGGAGAAAGGCTGCTTTTATAGGGAACCCAGTTGGTCCATGAGAATGAGAAACCAACGTTCCAAGAGTTTATCTTGAGAAGAAAAATCATGGAAAGGATTTGGAGAAGGCTGTTCTGATCACAAGGTCATGGAGCCACGTGAAATTCTCTTTTTATGCCAATAGGTCAGAGAAGATAGGTTGTTTTGGCTTGTGTCTAGTGGTTCAAGGAAGTACACAAGGGAAATGTTTAAGGTGGCTTGCAAAGGTTAACATGATAGTACAAAAGCAAAAGCAAAGGAAGCGTGCTTTTAGGAGAAGTGATGTTGGGAAAGGATTTAGTGGCTCTGCAGAGTGTGTACTTGGAGAGAGGAATGAGATTCAAATTCAAAATGATGGTGTTCTTGGTGCAAAGCAATTTCGTGTGGCCATATTGCACACATAATATCTCTTGACTTAATGATCCAATTTTCATGCTCTTAGGTTCAAATGAAAGCCCTTGTATGATACTTCAATATTGATGTTGGAAGATAATTGAAATAATGCCTGAATTGGTAGCAAAATCCCTCACAAGTCGCATCCTCCAAACTGCCCAAAAGAACTTGAAAAATTTCTAAGTTATAGAAATTTGACAATTTCAAGTGCCCTTCTTGAATAATTCATAACTTGAGAATGGTTTATCCTCTTGAGATGTTCCACATATGGTTGGAAAGCTCTCATCAAGCTCTACAATTTTCATTTGGGACTCAAGACTTGAATCCAAATGGAAAAGGGTGAAAAGTGGCGCCAAAGTTGAGAAAAAAAGTGATGAAAAATGCTGAAAATTTTTCTAAGTGTTTGGCCAAAATGTCTTGCAAGCTTCATAACTCAAAAACCAAGCATTTTTAGACAGAAAGTCAGGAATAATTTGAAGATCTTGAAAAGAGCTTTCCCGTGAGCTTTGAGTCACCCCAATTGGGTGTGTGGTTTAGGAGTTATGGCCATTTCAAAATAGGCTATTAGGGGAAAAATCTCACAAATGACACCTTTCTTGGTCAAAACCCTACTTCTCTTGCAAGAAACCTCATGAAGCTTGATGTGGATACTTTGTATTCCTTATGAGACAATATATGATGATTAGAACCAATAATACTTCATTTGATCCAAAATTCCAAGAGATTAGGGTTCCAGTCAAACCCTAATTTTGACTGTGAGTGGACTAAGGTTAGATCTTGTGATCTTGCTTCTTCCTTCTCATCTAAAGGTCTTAGGAGACTCTTGATGTAACGCCCCGATTCCGATTATTTCCATTTTGCTGAGTCTTTTATTTAAATTGAGTGATAAATTATTTTATTTGTGAAATTGGTGTGTTAATATGCTATGTTGACATGTTATGATATTTTACCGTTTTTGAGAGTTTGCGGGGAAATTAGAATGGAGGGTATTTTAGACATTTCTCAATTAATGATAAGTTAGAAATTTAGTTAAATTGGTAGAAAAGTAATTAAGTGTAGAATTTTGTGAGAAAATGAATTAATTGAATTTAAGTAGAAAATAAAGAAAAGAAGAAAAAGAGATAAGAAGAAATAGGAGAGAAAGAAAAAGAAAAGAGAAATAGAGAGAAAAAGGAGAGAAAGAAAGAGGAAGAAGAGAAAAGAGAAGAAAAAGAGGAAAAGCTTGGAAATCTTCAAAACAACTTCTAGGAATCGATTTAATCGGGTAAGGGTGTGAAATCTTATTATCTCATCAATGTATATCATTATGTATGTGTTTGCTTGGATGTTTTCTTGTTTTCCATAGCTTGAGTTCTAGGTTGAAATTGAGATTTTTGTGTGGAATCGATGGTTTTACGGTTGAAAATCGGTGTAAACGTAATAGAATACTTGTCATCATGATTGAATTATGTTTTGATGATTATATGACAGTTTGGAATGTGTTGGGTGGTGAAAACATGATTTTCGGATGAACTGGTGCGCTGCTGGGTTTTTCTGAAAACGCAGGTTCGCACTGCGAATGGCTAGCGAGTGGGTAGCGAGCATTCGCTGAGTGTTCGCACTGCGAATGGAGTAGCGAAGGATGCGCTAGCTTCTGCCTTGATTCGCTGGGTGCTTCGCATTGCGAATGGGGTAGTGAGCATTCGCTGGGGTTTTCACACTGTGAACGATGAGAATTTTCTAGGCTATTTTGCTTCTGCCTTGGTTCGCTGGTACACTCGCACTGCGAATGAAGTAGCGAAGGACTCGCTAGGAGCTTCGCACTGCGAATGTAGCAGATTCTCCCAATTTGTTTTCTCTGTAACTTTTGATCTGTGTTTCGGCTTGAGGTGTGGTTTGATGAGTTAGAGAGCTTATGAAATGTACTTTATTATGATGATGTTTTGGAAATTGTTAGCCGGTTTAATTATGTCGAAAAGTCGTGAATAGTGTTATTTAGCGACTTTTACCGTTTTATTTGGTGTGTGTTGGATGTGAATCATAGAATTGTGCATTGATGTGAATGTATATAGATTGTATGTGATGGTATGGGATGAATGCATGAATATATTTGTGAATATGTATGCATTTCAAGAATGTCTTGAGTCATTTTGTATGTGAAGCATAATGATGTACATTCTTGTGTTGTGTGATTCTAATGAGAATCTGTTGTAACGTCGTGTGCCTATGTGAGGTGTGAGCGATGATTACAAACGATTGTGTGCCCATGTGGGGTGTGAGCAATCGGATTGTGTGCCTATGTGAGGTGTGAGCAATCCATAAACATTGTGTGCCTATGTGAGGTGTTAGCAATGGGTGAACATCTTAGGCCCGACGGGGAGTTACATTGGTAACGAGCGATGGTTCCAATAAGTTGTCGAGTGAACTTGAGATGATTGAGTCGGTACCGCATTGCATTTGCATAGAGTCGTGAGCCGGTCTCTATGATTTGCATTTATCATCTTTATAATTGTGCATTGATGAATAAACATGAATATGTATGTTTATGTGGAATGATAAGAATTGTGAAAGTATGTAGGATGAATATGCTTGGTTTTGCATATATATATATATACATTGTGATGTATATGAATTGTGGTGAGAATGTAGAATATGTGTATTTTTATGCTAAGATATATAATTGTATGCATTGTTATTATGATAATATTTCTCACCCTTCTGTTGTTTTATGATGCTCTATGAGGCATTGCAGAGTAGGTGCTGGTGGTCTTTTTGTGAAGCGTGTCTTCATTCTTTTGGTCGGTCGGCTCTGATATGTAGCACCGGGTAGCTAGGATGTATATGATTCTTTTGTGATACATTTGTACATGTATCTTGTTGATGAATGTTTATGTAAACATGAATTATATTGGTGGATAATACTTAATGATATATATATATATATATATATATATATATATATATATATGTATGTATATATGTTTGAAGTTATTCAATGTTTAGATTTTCCGCTTTTATTCTAAATATTGAGATGTGGGTGTAAGGACTAAGTTCCTCCGTTGCAAAGTTACCCCACTGTTGCATATCAAATGTTGAGCAGGTGTTGAATGTTATAATTTCATGTATAATGTGACAAAATTTTTCTATACTATGTTTATAATTATACTCTGATGAAATTTTTAATATGTGCCTAAATGATGTATGTGATTATTTGGGGGTATAGAAAGGGGGTGTTACATTAAGTGGTATCAGAGCTAGTGTTGAGTCAGTTGTGTCTGTCTTGTTGTTGTGATGGTTGAACTGCTGTTTAACCTTGTTGTCATTTTGGGAATGATCAGAATATGGCTGGTAGAAACGACAATGCGATGGCTACTGCTTTGGAAGCAATGGCTAGGGCGGTGCAAGGTGCGCCGAATGTGAATGCTAATGACGAGTTCAGGAAGAATCAACCACCGGTCTTCAAAGGAAGATTTGATCCCGATGGTGCTCAAATTTGGTTGAAAGAGATTGAAAGGATCTTCAAAGTCATGGACTGTGTGGAGGAGAATAAGGTGAGGCTTGGGTCTCACATGCTGAAGGAGGAAGCCGACGATTGGTGGGTCGGTATGCGTCAAGTTCTTGAGGTGGATGATGAAGAGATAACTTGGGATTTATTTCGTACCGAGTTCTTGAGGAAGTATTACCCTGAAAGTGTGAAAGGGAAGAAGGAGATGGAGTTTCTTGAACTGAAACAAGGTAGTATGTCCGTGGTGGACTATACTGCTAAGTTTGTGGAGTTGGTTCAATTCCATCCTCACTATGCTGCAATTACTGCTGAGGTCTCAAAGTGTATTAAGTATGAGAATGGTTTGCGTCCCGAGATTAAACAAGCTGTGGGATATCAAAGGATAAGAAGGTTTCCGGATTTGACAGGATGTTGTAGAATCTTCGAGGAAGATAGCAAGGCTCGTTCTACACATTACAAAAGTTTGAATGAGAGGAAGGGAAAGCAACAAGCTAGAAGTGGACCTTATGTGACACTCGTTGATAAGGGCAAGCATAGGGGAAACTTTGAGAAGAGATCTGGAGGAGGAGGTTCCGGTTCTGTTAAGTGTTACAAGTGTGGTGTAATGGGTCATAAATCATTTGAGTGTGGGAAGACCGTGGTGAAATGTTCTAACTGTGGAGGTCTTGGGCATGGTACTACCGATTGTAGAAGGAATGTAGTGAAGTGCTATAATTGTGGAGAAGTGGGTCACATTAGTACTAAGTGTACTAAGCCGAAACAAGCTCAAGAGGGCGGAAAGGTGTTTACATTAGCAGGAACGGACACTACTAGTACAGACCGTTTGATTAAAGGTACATGCTTTATTAATAGTACGCCTTTAGTTGCTATTATTGATACGGGAGCGACTCATTCATTCATTTCTCATGAGTGCGCTAAGCGTTTGAATTTGTTTATGACTTCTTGGGGTGGTGAGATGGTTATTGAGACTCCTGCTTCAGGGTCGGTAACTACGTCTTTGGTGTGTGTAAGTTGTCCTTTGACCATGTATGGTAAAGACTTCCTTATGGATTTAGTGTGTTTGCCGTTGGAGGGATTGGACGCAATCTTGGGTATGAACTGGTTGCTGTTTAATCGAGTTCATATAGATTGCTATCACAAGTTAGTAAGGTTTCCTTCTTTGGAAGATGATGAAGATGAGAGTTTCCTATCCACTAAAGAGTTGAAGAAACTTTTAGCGGACGAAGCTCAATTGTTCGGTTTGTTTGCATCATTGTCGGTGGAGAGTAAAGTTGAGCTCGATGTGTTCCCAGTGGTGTGTGATTTTCCAGAAGTGTTTCCGGAGGATATTACGGATGTACCGCCGGAAAGAGAAATTGAGTTTTCTATTGATCTAGTTTCGGGTACTAGACCGGTTTCGATGGCACCGTATCGTATGTCAGCATCGGAGTTGGTATAATTGAAGAAGCAATTGAATGACTTATTGGACAAGAGATTTGTAAGGCCAAGTGTTTCTCCTTGGGGTGCTCCGGTATTGTTGGTAAAGAAGAAGGATGGGAGTATGCGGTTATGCGTTGATTATCGACAATTGAACAAGGTGACAATTAAGAACAAGTATCCGCTTCCAAGGATCGATGATTTGATGGACCAATTGGTTGGTGCCCGTGTTTTTAGCAAGATTGATTTAAGATCGGGATATCACCAGATTCGTGTGAAAGAAGAGGATATTCAAAAGACGGCCTTTAGGACACGGTATGGCCATTACGAATATTCCGTGATGCCATTCGGGGTTTCTAATGCGCCGGTGTGTTTATGGAATACATGAATCGTATTTTTCATGAACATTTAGATTGTTTTGTGGTTGTGTTCATCGACGATATTTTGATTTATTCTAAGTCTCAAGAGGAGCATGAAGAGCATTTGAGGATTGTGTTACAAATTTTGAAAGAGAAACAATTGTATGCTAAGTTGTCGAAATGTGAATTTTGGTTATCGGAAGTAAGTTTTCTTGGACATGTTATTTACGGTAGTGGTATTAGTGTTGATCCATCCAAGATTGATGCGGTGATGCAATGGGAGGCTCCTGGATCGGTTACAGAGATTCAAAGCTTTTTAGGCTTGGCGGGTTATTATCGGAGGTTTATTGAGGGATTTTCGAAGTTGGCACTTCCGTTAACGCAATTGACTTGTAAAGGAAAGGCTTTCATTTGGGATATTCATTGTGAAGAGAGTTTCAATGAGCTAAAAAGAAGGTTGACAACGACTCCGATCTTGATTTTGCCAAATCCGACGGAACCATTTGTTGTGTATTGTGATGCTTCATTGGTTGGTTTAGGTGGTGTTTTGACGCAAGATGGAAAAGTTGTGGCTTATGCTTCAATACAATTGAGAGTGCATGAAAAGAATTATCCTACGCATGACTTGGAGTTAGCGGCCGTGGTGTTTGTTTTGAAAATTTGGAGGCACTATCTTTATGGTGCATGGTTTGAAGTTTTTAGTGATCACAAGAGCTTGAAATGTTTATTTGATCAAAAAGAAATGAACATGAGACAAAGAAGGTGGTTAGAGCTTTTGAAGGATTATGATTTTGGTTTGAATTACCATCCGGGTAAGGCAAATGTGGTGGCCGATGCTTTGAGTCGGAAGTCGTTACATATGTACGCATTGATGATGAGAGAATGGGAACTTTTGGAGAATTTTAGAGACTTGAGTTTAGTTTGTGAAATGACGCCGAGAAGTGTGAGACTTGGTATGCTACATGTTACGAATGATTTTTTTGCAACCGTATATGAAAAACAAAAGTTGGATTTGAAGTTCGTTGATTTGATGATGAATGAGAATGAGGATTTCAAGGTTGATAATTTTGGAGTTTTGAGATTCTGTGGTCGTATTTGTATTCCCGATGATGCGGAGTTGAAAAAGATGATATTGGAAGAAGGACACCGAAGTAACTTAAGTATTCATCCGGGAGCGAGTAAAATGTATCAAGATCTGAAGAAAATCTTTTGGTGGTCCGGATTAAATAGGGATGTGGCTCAATTTGTGTATGCGTGCTTAACTTGTCAAAAGTCTAAGGTGGAACATCAAAAGCCTAGTGGATTGAGGCAACCGTTGGACATTCCGGAGTGGAAATGGGATAGTATATCGATGGACTTTGTTACGGGATTGCCGAATACGCAAAGAGGTCATAATGCTATTTGGGTGATCGTTGATAGGCTTACTAAATCTGCTCACTTCATTCCAATTGATATTAGTTATCCTTTGGAGAAGTTAGCCGAGATTTATGTTCTTGTGGTTGTGAAGTTACATGGAGTTCCTAAGAGTATTGTATCGGATAGAGATCCTAGATTCACGTAGAGGTTTTGGGAGAGTTTACAAAAGGCTTTGGGTTCTAAGCTAAGATTGAGTTCGGCTTATCATCCGCAAACGGACGGTTAAACCGAGAGGACAATTCAATCGTTGGAGGATTTATTGCGTGCTTGTGTGCTCGAGCAAGGTGGTGCTTGGGATAGTTATTTGGCATTGATTGAGTTCACCTACAATAATAGTTTTCATTCAAGTATAGGTATGGCACCATTTGAGGCTTTGTATGGTAGGAGATGTCGAACACCTTTGTGTTGGCATGAAACCGGTGAGAGGATGATAGTTGGACCGGAGATGGTACAATAAACGACGGAGAAAGTGAAGTTTATTCGTGAGAAGATGAAAGCTTCTCAAAGTAGAGAAAAAAGCTATCATGACAAGAGAAGGAAAGATCTTGAGTTTCAAGAAGGCGACCATGTGTTTTTGAGAGTTACACCGGTTACGGGTGTGGGTCGTGCTTTGAAGTAGAAGAAGTTGACTTCTCATTTTATTGGTCCGTATCAGATTTCTGCACGAGTTGGTGTTGTGGCTTACCGTGTCGCGTTGCCTCCGAATCTTTCGAATTTGCATGATGTATTCCATGTTTCGCAACTTCGGAAGTATGTTCCGGATCCGTCACATGTTATTCCTATGGACGAGGTTGAAGTGAGAGATAACCTTACGGTTGAAGCTTTACCGATTAGGATTTTGGACCGTGAAGTTAAGAAGCTAAGAGGCAATGATATTGCGCTTGTGAAAGTAGTGTGGGGAGGTGCAGCGGAAGGAAATATGACTTGGGAACTAGAGAGTGGGATGCGAGAGTCGTATACGGAGTTGTTTGAATCTGGTAATATTTTCGAGGACGAAAATTTCTAAAGTAGGGGAGAGTTGTAATGCCCCGATTCCGATTATTTCCATTTTGTTGAGTCTTTTATTTAAATTGAGTGATAAATTATTTTATTTGAGAAATTGGTGTGTTAATATGCTATGTTGACATGTTATGATATTTTACCGTTTTTGAGAGTTTGCGGGGAAATTAGAATGGAGGGTATTTTAGACATTTCTCAATTAATGATATGTTAGAAATTTAGTAAAATTGGTAGAAAAGTAATTAAGTGTAGAATTTTGTGAGAAAATGAATTAATTGAATTTAAGTAGAAAATAAAGAAAAGAAGAAAAAGAGATAAGAAGAAATAGGAGAGAAAGAAAAAGAAAAGAGAAATAGAGAGAAAAAGGAGAGAAAGAAAGAGGAAGAAGAGAAAAGAGAAGAAAAAGAGGAAAAGCTTGGAAATCTTCAAAACAACTTCTAGGAATCGATTTAATCGGGTAAGGGTGTGAAATCTTATTATCTCATCAATGTATATCATTATGTATGTGTTTGCTTGGATGTTTTCTTGTTTTCCATAGCTTGAGTTCTAGGTTGAAATTGAGATTTTTGTGTGGAATCGATGGTTTTACGGTTGAAAATCGGTGTAAACGTAATAGAATACTTGTCATCATGATTGAATTATGTTTTGATGATTATATGACAGTTTGGAATGTGTTGGGTGGTGAAAACATGATTTTCGGATGAACTGGTGCGCTGCTGGGTTTTTCTGAAAACGCAGGTTCGCACTGCGAATGGCTAGCGAGTGGGTAGCGAGCATTCGCTGAGTGTTCGCACTGCGAATGGAGTAGCGAAGGATGCGCTAGCTTCTGCCTTGATTCGCTGGGTGCTTCGCATTGCGAATGGGGTAGTGAGCATTCACTGGGGTGTTCGCACTGCGAACGATGAGAATTTTCTAGGCTATTTTGCTTCAGCCTTGGTTCGCTGGTACACTCGCACTGCGAATGAAGTAGCGAAGGACTCGCTAGGAGCTTCGCACTGCGAATGTAGCAGATTCTCCCAATTTGTTTTCTCTGTAACTTTTGATCTGTGTTTCGGCTTGAGGTGTGGTTTGATGAGTTAGAGAGCTTATGAAATGTACTTTATTATGATGATGTTTTGGAAATTGTTAGCCGGTTTAATTATGTCGAAAAGTCGTGAATAGTGTTATTTAGCGACTTTTACCGTTTTATTTGGTGTGTGTTGGATGTGAATCATAGAATTGTGCATTGATGTGAATGTATATAGATTGTATGTGATGGTATGGGATGAATGCATGAATATATTTGTGAATATGTATGCATTTCAAGAATGTCTTGAGTCATTTTGTATGTGAAGCATAATGATGTACATTCTTGTGTTGTGTGATTCTAATGAGAATCCATTGTAACGTCGTGTGCCTATGTGAGGTGTGAGCGATGATTACAAACGATTGTGTGCCCATGTGGGGTGTGAGCAATCGGATTGTGTGCCTATGTGAGGTGTGAGCAATCCATAAACATTGTGTGCCTATGTGAGGTGTGATCAATGGGTGAACATCGTAGGCCCGACGGGGAGTTACATTGGTAACGAGCGATGGTTCCAATAAGTTCCTGAGTGAACTTGCGATGATTGAGTCGGTACCGCATTGCATTTGCATAGAGTCGTGAGCCGGTCTCTATGATTTGCATTTATCATCTTTATAATTGTGCATTGATGAATAAACATGAATATGTATGTTTATGTGGAATGATAAGAATTGTGAAAGTATGCAGGATGAATATGCTTGGTTTTGCATATATATATACATTGTGATGTATATGAATTGTGGTGAGAATGTAGAATATGTGTATTTTTATGCTAAGATATATAATTGTATGCATTGTTATTATGATAATATTTCTCACCCTTCTGCTGTTTTATGATGCTCTATGAGGCATTGCAGAGTAGGTGCTGGTGGTCTTTTTGTGAAGCGTGTCTTCATTCTTTTGGTCGGTCGGCTCTGATATGTAGCACCGGGTAGCTAGGATGTATATGATTCTTTTGTGATACATTTGTACATGTATCTTGTTGATGAATGTTTATGTAAACATGAATTATATTGGTGGATAATACTTAATGATATATATATATATATATATATATATATATATATATATATATGTATATTTGTTTGAAGTTATTCAATGTTTAGATTTTCCGCTTTTATTCTAAATATTGAGATGTGGGTGTAAGGACTAAGTTCCTCCGTTGCAAAGTTACCCCACTGTTGCATATCAATTGTTGAGCAGGTGTTGAATGTTTTAATTTCATGTATAATGTGACAAACTTTTTCTATACTATGTTTATAATTATACTCTGATGAAATTTTTAATATGTGCCTAAATGATGTATGTGATTATTTGGGGGTATAGAAAGGGGGTGTTACACTTGAGGATGTTGATAAACCAATGAAACCAAGAATTAGGGTTTGGTTGTCCATCTTGATGAAGATCAAAGCCATTGACTGATAAGTGTCACAGAAACCCTAATCTGGAGGCACAGTGCGGCTGAGGCTCACACTTCTCTTGTTGAGGACCCATAGACCTTGGATTCTTGTTGAATGATGTCTCTTGGAAGTAGAGGACCTTAAGTGGTAAGTGAACCACACAAATCTTGACTTGAGAGAGCCAAATTCTCAGTAACTTCTTCAGAGCAAACCCTAATTCCAAAGTCCTTGCACTGGAGGTCCTTGGTTGACTTGACTTGCTTCAAACCGCTTGTGGAGCTTCATGGTGATATGTAAACCTAATTTGAACACAAAGAAACAGACTAAAACAATGCAGAGATGCTCCTAAGATGCACAGGAGCTGGATGACATCTAAGGGTAAAAATTTAGGGGACAACAACTTGTAAAAGGGGTAACCATAAAAACTTAGAAATTTTTCTAAGTTATGGAACAAAGTGGCAAGGGTACCAACTTTGGAGGATCATAACTCCTAAACCACAAGGCCATATTTCCCCATTCAAAGCTGGATTTGTAGCTCTCATGGCCCTCTACAAAATCTTCAAACACAACTCATTCCAATTCATCATGGATTTCAAGTTATGGAATGATCAAAATCACAAAAAGTGAAAATGTCACTTTTTTCCAACACTTAGTGAAATTTTCACTAAGTCAGAATCTGCCTTCAATTTTTTCCAAATGTAGGGGCATTTTTCACTTGGATCCAAAAAGTATCAAAACCAATTATGATCAAACAGCTATTGTATCATATGAGGGCTTTCCAAATTGGCCAAGAACTCCATCAAAGTCCACTTTAGCCATGAGATATGACCATGCCAATATGCCTTGCTGAAAACTGTCAAAGCAAGGCAGATTTGGGAGTTTTGCTCGATTTGCTCAAATTTTGCAAAAGGCAAGCAAATCTATCCATCTGAACACCTCAAGGGGGGACCAAGGAGGGACAAACACTGATCCATCAGCCTCCCAAGTCTTTGGAACCAAAAATAGCATGCCAAACCTAGAAATGCCTAAAAGAGGGACAAGACTCCAATTTTGATTTGAAGCATTTAATGGATGCACCAAGGTGGCATGGAATGAGCCATTTTCAACTGAATTCAGTCAAGACTTATCCAAGACCAAGGGAACCAGCAGCCTGTGCCCTAACCTCTAGTTAATGGCTAGAGGAGACTTAGATTCTCTTTGATCAACATTGGCCAAACCTCTGCAGCAGTTGCCAATCACTATTGCACCCAAAACAAACATTCTCTACTATAAATAGAGCTCATTTGTGATCAGTTTGAGTACACCAAAGCCATCAAACATATGCTTTCCTCAAAATCACCTTCTCACTTCCAAATTTGCCTTCCAAAGCAAGCCACTATCGGGTTTTGAGTTTGAGAGCAATTCCAACCAAACCAATCATACACACACCTCATAAACATCATATAGAAGTGATCCAAACACTTAAACAACATCTGGAACACTGATTTCTCAGAATCACCAGCCAGCTGCTCAAGGTTTTAACCAAGTTGCAGTTGAGATACCATCTTCAGTTCCAGCTTGTTTCAAACCATTCCAAGCATTCAGACACATCACTTGGCACCTGATTTTAACTTAGAAAAAATTTCTGAGTTTCTTTCAATTTGATCAATTTTGCAATTTTGCATGATTTCTTGATTTAAATTTGATCAAATTAAATCATCCGTCATATTTTCTTGAGTAATGGCTTGTGAAGCTCAAAGTTGACCAAAAGTCAAACTTTGACTTTCTGCGTCAGTTGACTTTGTATTAGATGAACTTGAGGCTTAATCCACTTGAAATTTTGCACTCTTGTGCTTAATTCTTGATGTGAGAGTCCTCTTGATCCTTTGTGGGTGTTAATAAGGTTAGACAAGTTGAAGATCATGTCATTCCTTGATTGATCCTTTGTCTAAGGCTCAGAGAGGGCCAGAAACCCTAAGTTTGATAGTAGTGAATGCTCACCCATCCTTGGGGAGACTAATGAGGCATGATGGTTCATCCATATTGTGATGATGATTTGCACAATGATGGGGAATCTTAGTGGTCAAAATTTGGGGTATGACACATTTGTCTTCAAAACTTCAGAGGCTTATGATGGTAATTAATTAAAGCATGAGTAGAGACTTTATAACTGGGTCTTCAGAAACTTCAAGTCTTCCGTCTTCAGAACTTGTCCATTAGGAATCTGTCTTCAGAACTTCAGCACTTATCTTGAAACCCATTATCCTCACTATTTCAAGTCTTCAGAATCCTCAGAACCTTGTTCACTCAGAACGTTGTCTTCAGAGTCTTCAGCACATGGCCTTTAGAACCATAATCTTCAGAACACTTTAGTCTTCAGAGTCTTTCTGCACTTGGTCTTCAGAGCCTTCAGCCTTCTAAACTTTAAGTCATGAGTATCGCTCCCGGGATTTTCATCCTAGTACAAACGCGAAAGTGGCACCGAAACAGAGTCGCCAGCAATGTGTATTTATCCCAAGAGAGGGAAAGGAAACACTGCATAAACCTGAAGGAAAGGATAGAGCATGGTCTTGCGACCAAGAGAACTGGATTCGGGAGTCGGTTACGCGAGAGGAAGGTATTAGCACCCCCACGCGTCCATCGTACCCGATGGGATCCACGCTTGCTTGTTTGATCAAAGGGTGTAGAAAAAGATACTGGAAAAAGAACTGGAAAAGGAATGGAAAAAGAAAGAGAAACAAATGTAGGGAAAATAAAAGAAGTGCTCGAATGGGCCCTACCCCACTGCCTACGTATCTCATCGGGAGCATGAGAATCAGAGCTACGTAGTTCCCCTCACTAGGGAAAGTTGTTTGTGTTTTTTTAGTGGAATACGTCAGCGTTCGCGTTCTAGCAGTTTAGGTGTTGCAGCTCGCTGTAGGGAGACTTAGGCGTTACCTGTTTGCGGTAGAACGGAAATGACGCATCCTTAAGGAATGAATGGAGGAGATGAGGAAAGAATTCCCGAAGGAAAGACGTTATTGTTTGTTTTTGTCTTTTAAGAGTTTTTTTTCATTTGTTTGCATATGATAGTGTATCTAAATCTTATTCATTGGAATGTATACATTCTCACATTCCAAGATGGAATGAATAAGAAAATATACTAAGAGTGAAGAAGACCCCCACACTTAGTTCCAATTGTCAAGGTTCAAACACACTAGTATACTTGTGTTTATTAAGTGTTTTTGTTGATTATATAATGAAGAAGTGTTTTATTATTTGTACCTTCAACAAGTATTGAATTTAAGTCCCTCATACAAGATCAAATGTTTAACACATTGACCCAAGATGGGCTATATGCTACACATTCTAAGATTATAAGAGAAGACCCCTTTTAATCTTTTCTTTATATGAAAGGCCTAAATGCAATAAATGCCTACCTTTATTAGATATTTTGAATTTTCTTTGAGATGAGAAGATGAAAGACTCAAGGGAGAAGAAAGGTAAAATCTATGTGAACTAAGACTCAATCCTAATTGATTAGTTAAGGGAGTGGTCCTAATGGTTGGTGAGGTTTAAACACCTAAACTTTAAAGAAGGAATGAGCTAAACAATTCACTTCTAAAGTAGAAGATGAATTGTAACTCAAAAGGGGAAGTAAGGAGTTAATCAAAGTAAGCACGTAGATGCTTAACAAAACACAAAGTTGAATTATAAAAGAAATGAAAGGAAAGAATTTTGAATGTGGATTCCTTATCCACACTCAATTTCAACTTACCAAAGCCCCTACATGGTTAGTAAACAAGGAAACATGCATAAGAGGTAAAAAAGTACTTAATGCACTATAAAGTTCAAAAGAAAAAGATGAAGAATCAAGTCTTATGATCACAACCAGAATGTAAATCATATGGATAACAAGTGAATATCATCATACAAATTCAATGGAATAAACAACAATCATCATCCATAGCATTCAAACATGTCTTCATAAGAAAGGAAGTTGAAAGATGAAAAGAAAGGGAAGAAACTTGCATAAATGGTACATGTAATCTAAGGATCAGAATTGAAACTAGGTGGAAAATGACTTATAGACATCTCAAAGTATTCATGAATCAAACATCAAAACATTCAAGAAGTAATAGAAGAAGAATGGAAATGAAAGTTCAAAAAGAAAGTGCAAACAATACATGTTAATGATGCACAAAGTTCAAATTGAAATGAACATGTAAAGATGACCTATAAGGTGTACCAATGACCTATAATGTCACATGAATAGCTCACAAAATATGCAAAGGATCATACCAATATGCACAAAAGAAATCATGTAAACATGCACTAAAATTAGAATGATGTGACATGTTATTATGCTTCAAATGTAATGCAACAAACAAAAATCAAATGGACTTATGAAAATTATACAAGCATGTTATTGGAATTCCTAAGTCAGAAGTGAATCATACATCCAAATAGCCTGTAAAAATTCAAGGCAAAATGACTTCAAACAAAGCAATTAGGTCAAGTTGAAACATCATGCAAAGTGGTGCAAAGATAAACATCAAAACATGTCATAAATGACCTAAAAAATAATAAAAAAAACATCTAACATGCCTCAATTTATTAGTGAGTCAATAAAAAAAGAATCATGTCAAAAAAGCATGTAATGATCAAGAAAAAAATTATACGAATTCATGTATCACATTTGAAATGCACACAAATGGAAATTCAAAGAAAATTATGAGACAGGGGAAAAAATGTCATAAAATCATGAAATAAAACTATCAAAAATTTCCTACATGTCTTGAAGATATTCATGAATTTTTCCAGAATTTTCTATTGTAGTTTTGTATTTTAAAAAATTAGAAATGAAACGTGCACAAAATGTAGAAAATAAAAAGAAATGGAAATAAGAGAGGGGGTGCATGCATAGCAAATTAACAGTTCAAATTGGTTTGGGCTTTAAAACATGGGGTGCAAATATCAATACCAAGCCTGGTCCACATCTGCGCAATCTATACCAACAATGGTGCACACTCAGTCAAACAAAAGTCAAGCAATCCACGCCATTAGATCAACTCAGGTCAACACCAAAGTCAAAGTACACAAATCCAAAACACACACGTGCAGGACCACACACACTACTATGCACTGCACCACACATTGATTAAGTGAATTCAGAAATAAAACACGAGAGGTGCATGTGTATTTTAATGTGCTGGCACGTCCTGAACCACACGATGATGAAAAATCAATGGCCACGATTAAAACACACCAAAACCCTAGCATTAACAGTCACCGGCCGGAGATGACCTCCGGTCATCTTCTCCGGTCCACAACCACCGTCTGCAACTTCATGCTTCCCAGAATTTCAAAAATATTATACCAAAATGAAGAGGAAGTAATGGAGAGCATGGATCCAGTGATAAAATTTCCAAAATGTTCATGAAATGAGAGAATCGAACAGAAGAAGATTTGCCCTAACTTTTCAACTATGCCTCTAAAGGCCTATCAACTAGATGGACAAGTTCTTGAGCTTATAAGAAGCTTCAAGAACCTGAAAACAAATCATGTCTATAATGGTGGAAATTCATACCTGAAGATTTGTAACCTTGAGATGTTCTTCAGAAAACCTGAGATTCTGCTTCCTCTTTGAGCTACTTTTGGCCAAATAAAGGCTTAAATGAAGTACTTGATGATGATTCAGTGGAGAAGAAATGAAATCCAAGCTTCAAAACCAGTTGCAATGTGGTGAAATTGAGAGATAATCAGAGAGAGTTTTGGAGAGAATTGAACAAAGTGAGCTTCGAAAATCAATAGCAATGGTGAGATTGAGAGAGAAGAAGAGAGAGTTTCTGAGTGAGAGTGTGAGAATGAGTGTTGAAATGAATTTTGAGAGTGAAGTTTTGATTTATAGTGAGCTCTAACCATGGTTAACCTGAGTTGGTTAACTGAGTTGAGGTGGTTTAGGTGAGTCATCCCTAACTAACTGAGTCAAGTTAGTTAGGGAGAGCAATGATATGGTGATGATAACTTATGGTAAGCTATGATGGAGGTGAAAAGAAATGAATGGCATGGCTGTTGTAGCAGAAACTTGCTCAGCAAGTTGCTCTTTCCATTCTCATGTAGGGCACGTGCTATGGCAGTGTATGTGATGGTAATGTGCTTGGTTGAAAGAGGAAAACTGATGTGATGAAGTGTTTGTGGTGTGTGTGAACCAAACTACAAATTCTGATGTGAAGCATGATGAAATCAGTTGGTAATGGTGATGTTTACGCATGGATACCTCTCTCTTCAGGCCATGGAAATGGATGATTCTTGTATCATTACAAAGTGTGTACATGATACAATAACTTTGATGTTGAAAAGAAGTGAAAATGAGACTTGCAACATATTGGAAATGTGCTTCAAACATAGGAACTCAAAAATGGCTTGAAATGCTGCACAATGCACACGTGTGTGGCATGACTTGGTTGTGACTTAGTCAAATTTTCAGTTGCATTGACCATACTTTGAGCCATCATAACTTCTTATCCTTTGATTAAATGAAAAAATCATGAACACCAATTTTGAAGATCTCACATAGAGGAACAACTTTCATGTTGAAAGATTTTTCATTTGAGGCCTCTAACCATGAGTAATTGATCAAAACATTTGGTCCACCACATGTTTGTGAAAATGACTGCGCGTGACCTGAAATTTGCCCAAGCTGACTTGCATTTTTGCCCAAGTTTTCCTCAACTTTGATCATCCATAACTCTCTCAATTCTTATCCAATGGAGATGTTCTACACATGGATTTGAAGCTTGAAACAAGATCTTTTGTTGCGGCCAAGTGGAATTTTCATTTGATGCTTCAAATTTGAATGGCCTTGATTCAAAGTCTGGTGCAAAATGGCCAAAACTTGCCCTATTTAGTAACCCTACTTCTTCCAAAAATGGCAACTTTCCAAATCTTGATTTTTTCATGATCCCTTTGGACTTTCTTGATCAAATTTTGTACATTGGACACATATAACATGAATTTCATGAATTTGGCCCCAAAAAGTCAAGAGTTGACTTTTTCCTCTGATTATTTGACTTAGCCCCAATTTCCTGATTTTTTATCCTTCTTCCAATTGAACCACTTCTAAAACCAATTGAGAGGCAATTTTCCACACACATACACTTAAGGACATGTAGAATACCATGACATCAAGTTTTGTCCAAAAAATCAAAGATGCCCTGATTTAATTGGAAACCCTAATTTTGGCACCTTCTGGTTAGGAGGAAATTGCACATCTTCCAAATCCAAATTCCTCTGAGTATGTTGTGTATCCTCTTAAAGGATGGTGAGATATGCCACTTGAGGGTGATTGTGAACCAATAAACTATCTCTTTTGAGGGTTTTCCTTCTGTTTTTTGGACCTCTTGCATAGTGTAGGATGTAGTGCTTCAACCTCCTATTGAATCTCACTTTCTTGAGATTTTGGATGATCAATTGAGATAGTATGAGACATGAAAGACCTCTTGGCTTGCCTTGAAGCAACCTGTTTGACCTTTTGTGCTTTGAATGATTCCTTGATTGCCCACCTTTCACCTGATCACATGCCTTGATGGTAAGAGGGATGATATGCTTCATCGTTCTATGCAAAGATGCAATGCAATGCTAATGAGATGGATATGATATGTGATATGATAATGCTATACTATGATGACAAAAGAGAAAGCAAATTTTGGGGTATTACAGTTGCCCCTATTCAAACACTGTAGACCTGAATGCCTGAAAGCGGTTGCTTTCAGACGTTCAAGGTATATAGTGATTGAATACCAAATATAACCAAAAATTTGCTCTAGACGATGAAGAACAAAAGGGATATAAACCCAACAAGACTGCTGGATTGAATCTTCAATGAAACGTTGTCAGAGAGATCTGTCTTTTGAACGACGCCAGACGACTACTAGCTTGCCATACTATGGATGGCCTTTCAACAATGTTTTTTGAACGACGCCAGACGACTACTGGCTTGCCATACTATCGATGGACTTTCAACAATGTCTTTTTGAACGACGCCAGGCGACTACTGGCTTGCCATACTATCAATGGACTTGATCTGCTCTGCCAATCTGTCGTTGGACTTTTACCAATTTGTGTCGGATTTCTGCCAATCTGTCGTTGGACTTCTACCAATCTGTCGTTGGATTTCTACCACACTGTCGTTGGACTTTAATGATTACCAAACCGGCGTTGGAATCTCAAACTTGCCATCTTCAGATGGACTTTTGCAGCCTTGCTAAACTGCCATTTGACTTTTACCAATCTGTCGTTGGATTTCAAACTTGCCATCTTCAGATGGACTTTTACAGCTTTGCCAAACTGTCGTTTGACTTTGAGTTTGCCAAACTGTCGTTGGACTTTGGGTTGTAAATGAGCAATGCTGAGAAATACACCACCGGCTGGGTAATATCATATGCTGACACTTTGCTGAAGAAGAGATTCCTTCGATCTATTTAGACCTTGCTGGGGAAATTACTGCGACTCAGCTGGGGAGTATAGCTGACAAAGATTCAATGCTGAACTCTGTGGGGATACCATTACCAGAGATACGATCTTGCTAGGGATCAGGGCTACTCTGCCGGGGATATGCAAATCTTGGTTAGAAGACATCCCGTTGCAACATGCTGAGAAAGGGTCCCTAGAGATCTGCTGGGGAAACCCAAGGCAGTTCCACAATAGTCTGCTAAGGAATATGACTGTCAAGCTTAGTATAAGTACCACAATGCCTCATGTTAGGCGAACTTTCCATTTGATGACTCCTCTGGGTACGATGAGTTTATAACAAACTGTGCTGGAGAAAACTGCTTTAAAGCGTTTCGTGCTGGGGAATGCTTTTTAAGAGGACAAACGTCTTCCAACTCTACTGGGGATAATAAACTTGGAATGCCTCGCTGGGGAAATCCACTATGCCCCATGCTTGGGAGGGTCAACAACTTGCTTTTTGTTCCAAATTACGCGGCTGATCTGAAGAAATCGTCCCAAGAGGATTTTACAGAAGATTAAGCATCTTCAAACTCCTGGCGACTTTACTGGGAATTGACTATCATCTTCGGCGTCTGCGAGGCAACTCTACTAGGCAATTCGCAACCGTTATCGACACAGAAAAGCTTGTAGCTGTTGGAAGTACTGAATGAGAAAATCAACTTAATAATATACAACAGTATCAAATTGAACTCGATTCACCGATTATCGAAACGTCGTGACGGACCGTCGACCGAATAGTGGACTCCATCAGTAAACGTTGTGACAAAAAGGTGACGAGTGAACCCTTCCCATCGTCTGCGAAGTATCAGAAGATTTGCACTCGTTGTGGACATGGAGTGTTCACTGCATTAATAACCGTTATCAACACAGAAGAATTCAATCTTCGGCAACCGTTGTCGTCCCAAAACCCGGTGGGAAATCTTGAATGAGAGAATCGACTTAATAAGATACAACATTATCAAGTCATAGCAAATATCTGTTCGTGCTGAGAGAACTCTCGTGCTGCTCTGATCGATCATACTCGTTACCTGCAACAGAAGAATATATGCACATGCCCCAGGATATTGCGTGGTTTTTGAGTCCACCATCCAAGGTTGTCCAATCAAGCAAAGTAATTTTAATCGTCTTTTTTGTGCATGTTTTTGCAAGGCCAAGATATTTTCAAAGTAATGTTTTATTATCAAAAATCGGACGTTTTTGCAAACAAAACAGTAAAATGAAAATAAAAGCTGGTGAATGAATATTCAATTTTATTGATGAAATGCCAAAATCGGCGAATTTACAATCGGAAGCAAACCTCTGAAAGAGTTGATTGCCATAAAATTGACAAAAGAAATTTATCCTAATGATAATGCGGAAATTGGATTCCAACTGATTTCTGATTCTGTTTTAACCAGTATGTATTCCAACTTTCTTGATTATCTTCGCCTTCGGAAGCTCGTGATCGGAACAATCCCTCCTTCGGAAACTCTGCTAGTTTGCTGAAGAGTGGAGAACGTACAGATTAATTCAGACTGCAGTCATTCGCTTAAATCCCTCTTTTGCATGGATCGCCTTTTCAGGTTTTCAATCCACCGGGATACCCATTTTTGCCTAAGTTGCCCTTTCAGGTTTTCAACTTACCGAGTGTACAATTTTCCAATTATATCCCTAATTTTTGCCCGAACCTTTATTCTATTTTTTGTTCGCCGGGATGCCCTTTTTTGCCTGGATTCTTTTTTCTTTTATCCAGCGGGTCTCTTTATACGAAGTATTTTTTGACTGCATCTGAATTAACAGGGGACGAAAAGTCTTCACCATCCATGGTTGTCAGCAATAAGGCTCCACCTGAGAAAACCTTTTTAACCACGAATGGACCTTCGTAATTAGGAGTCCATTTGCCCCTGTGATCTGTACTCGGAGGAAGTATTCTCTTGATTACCACATCTCCGACCTTGTAAACTTGAGGTCGAACCTTCTGATCGAATGCCCTCTTCATTCTGCACTGGTATAGCTGGCCATGACATATCGCTGCTAATCGCTTTTCCTCAATAAGGCTCAACTGATCAAATCTGGCTCGTACCCATTCAGCTTCATCTAGCTTAACGTCCATCAATACTCGGAGAGAGGGAATCTCCACTTCGACTGGTAGAACTGCCTCCATACCGTACACAAGTGAGTATGGTGTTGCCTTAGTGGACGTGCGGACTGATGTTCGATACCCATGCAAAGCAAATGGTAACATCTCATGCCAATCCTTGTACGTGACAACCATCTTCTGCACAATCTTCTTGATATTTTTGTTGGCCGCTTCGACCGCGCCATTCATATTTGGGCGGTACGGAGAAGAATTGTGATGCTCGATTTTGAAGTCTCGGCATAGCTCAACCATCATCTTATTATTCAAATTAGAACCATTATCAGTAATGATTCTTTCAGGAACTCCATATCGACAAATAATATCTCGATTCAAGAAACGAGTTACCACTTGCTTAGTGACATTGGCATAAGATGCTGCTTCAACCCATTTGGTGAAGTAATCAATGGCGACCAAGATGAAACGATGACCGTTTGAAGCAGTAGGCTCAATTTTCCCGATCATATCAATGCCCCACATTGCAAAAGGCCACGGAGAAGACATGATACTCAACGGATTTGGAGGAACATGTACTTTGTCTGCATAGATCTATCATTTGTGACACTTGCGGGCATACTTGCAGCAATCTGACTCCATTGTCAACCAATAGTACCCCGATCTCAACAATTTCTTAGCCATCGCATGTCCTCCGGCATGGGTACCGAAAGAGCCTTCGTGCACTTCAATCATCAACAGGTCTGCCTCGTGTCTATCCACACACCTGAGCAGAACCATATCAAAATTTCTTTTATACAGCACTCCATCTTTGTTCAAGAAGAAACTACCAGCTAGCCTTCTTAACGTCTTCTTGTCTTTGGAAGATGCCCCAGGCGGGTATTCTTGATCTTTCAAGAAGCATTTAATGTCATGGTACCAAGGCTTGTCATCAGACACTGCATCAACATCAAACACAAATGTAGGTCTATCAAGACGAGATACATCAATCCTGGGTACAAAGTTCCAACCATGCACTTTGATCATCGAAGATATAGTGGCCAAGGCGTCTGCAAACTTATTTTCATCTCTGGGAACATGGTACAACTTGACAGTTGTAAAGAACGTCAGTAATCTCCTCGTATAATCTCTATACGGAATCAAATTCTGCTGATGTGTGTGCCACGTTCCCTTTACTTGATTGATTACCAGTGCTGAATCACCAAAGATATCGAGGGTCTTGATTCGTAAATCAATAGCCTCCTTAATCCCTAGTATGCAAGCTTCGTATTCTGCTTCATTGTTGGTACACCCGAAAGTTACTCGAGCAGTGAAGGGCATGTGAACACCTTCTGGCGTAATGAGAACTGCACTAACTCCGCACCCATTCATATTAACTGCCCCATCAAACATCAAACTCCATTTGGATTCGGGGTCAGGCCCCTCCTCCAGAAGTGGTTCCTCGCAGTCTTTCGCTTTGAGAAACATGATGTCCTCATCAGGGAAATCGGACTTCATAGGTTGGTAATCATCAAGAGGTTGTTGCGCAAGATAATCTGACAGTATACTTCCCTTGATTGCTTTTTGCGAAGTATATTGAATATCATACTCTGTCAGTACCATCTGCCACCTTGCAACTCTGCCTGAAAGTGCTGGTTTCTCAAAAATATACTTAACTGGGTCCATTTTTGAGATCAACAGGGTTGTATGTGTGAACATATATTGTCTCAATCACTTGGCGGCCCATGCGAGTGCACAGCATGTCTTCTCAAGCATTGAATAACGGGATTCACAATCTATAAACTTCTTGCTCAGGTAGTAGATAACATGTTCTTTCCTACCTGTCTCGTCGTGTTGACCGAGAACACAACCCATGGATCCTTCGAGCACTGTCAAGTACATAATCAGTGGTCTCCCTTGAACTGAAGGTATCAGAATCGGAGGTTCCTGCAAATATCTTTTTATTTTATCGAATGCATTTTGACAATCATCATTCTGTCGCTCCCAGGATTTTCATCCAGGTACAAACGCGAGAGTGGCGCAGAAAAACAGAGTCGCCAGCCGTGTAAATTTATCCCAAGAGAGGGAAAGGGAACATCGCATAAACCTGAGGAAGAGGGAAAGGAATGGTCATCGCAACCATAACCTGGGTTCGGGAGTCGGTTACGCGAGGGGCAGGTGCTAGCACCCCACGCGTCCATCGTACTCGATGGGATCCACGCTTGTTGTCTAATCTAAGGGTGAGTCATACTATCATCTAGGTCTATACTATGACGGAGAGGGGAAGACAAAGACCGACTCGGTAGCACGTCGACGTCCTAGGCCTACGTACCCCCTTTGTGCAATGGGGAATTCAGAGTCAACGTAGTTCGGACCAAGTTCTTTTTTTTGTGTTTTTTATGAGCGACGTTAAGTTCGGAAGGTAACGTGCCCTTTTTGAAAATAGCCTTTAAGTTGAAGGTCCCGAAGGACAAAAAGGTTTGAAGTTGGTTTGTGTTTTTTAGGACAGAAGTGGCTTAAGTTAGTTCCTAAGCTGCATTGCACCAAAGTCTAGGGCACAGGGGCAAATACTTAACGCATCGTCCCAAGACAGGACGCTCGCTAAGCACTCTAGAAAGATGAGAGGAAGCCCCTCATTTCTCATTCCCCATACTTAAGGCTCGTGCGCAATACACCTTATTATTATTAAGTGTTTTTAAAGAAATTTGAGATGAGAAGAGAGAAGACACAAGGGTAACTCTAAGGGAGACTATGAATCCTAAAGTCATCATGCATGGGTGACCTACGGTTAGTGAGGTTCAACCTAAACCCTAAAGGAAAGAGATGAGAAAAGAGTAAGGGTGACCATGGATACTTATCCATACCCTTAAAGAACTTACCTTAGTCCCTGCATAAAAGGTTAGTGAGAAACAAACATAAATAAGAGAAAGGAGGCGAATGAAAATCACACAATGGCAAACAACAATGATTATCATCCAAACGTGAATCAAAAAAACAAAGAAACAGCCCCAAAGCAAATGGCACAAGTGCCTTTTCAAACAGATAATCATACAAAGTCAAAGATGCGCCTGCGAGAAAATCTCAAGTGAAAACAAATCAGATAATTAGAAAAATAACTCCTAAAATTCCCAAATTAAACATTAAGGTTCCTCAACCAGAGGCAAACAACGTATCAAAAGTCCCTGCAAAAAATCAAGATATTAGTCATTCAAATAATTAGGCAGAGTTCAGGTGAGGAATAGGATCCAATGTGCCAAAGGGAAGGACCTAAATGCAATACGAAATAAATTTAAAAATGAAAGAAAAATGTCTTTATGTAATTTAGGATGTTAGTGAACAAATGCAAAAAAAACGGATCAAAAATAATTTGTAGATGAGGAGAATTAAAATGAATAAATTTATATATGCATGAGATGTGTAATGCAAAAAGAAGTTGAATTAAACAATTAATTTAAAAAATAAAATAAAAAATAAAAATAAAATTTGTGAAAATTTTATAAGATGATAAAAATGATGTATGAATTTTCTGGAATTTTTTAAATGCAATTTACTAATTTTAATGATTAAAATATGAAATGTGATAATTAAATAAAATAAAATAAAAATTGAATGCGCATGGGGGGTGTGTTGAGTAAAAGAAACAAGTTGGAATTGTTAATGGGCTCAGGTGGGAGGGTGCAGATAGCAACCCAAACCAATAAAAAAAATCAGCGAAAAATAAAAAGGAACACATGGGTTCAGTCAGCTTGTTGACTCAATACACGCCATTGGATGCATCTCACGCTCCTTAACCAGTCAACGCCATCACAAAGTCAATAAAGCCAATGGTCAAGATCAAAGGTCCACCACAGCAATGATATACGCGCATGTGACAGATCGACCAGCATACCCTACGACTCCATGTGACAAGCACATGCACATTTTAATGTGCTGTCACCACCTCCACCACACGATCAAACCAACGCGTCATAATTAGTCAATGAAATAAAAGGTAAACCAGATAAGAGGACATGGTCTGAGGCACACGCGAGTTAGCATGGGGCGTCACACATACAAACACTAATTAAAAACTCAGGAAAAAAAAAAGAAAATCACACGTGGCCAGCTTTGGACCGTGCAATCAAAGGCATGAACGGTGAGGATTACGTCTTCCTCCCACGAACCCTAAACTGGCCGGAAATTCACAGATCGCCGGAGCCCTAGCTCCGGCCGCCCTAGCTTCACCTGCAATTCTTAAAAAGTGCCCAGAAAATACGCACGAATACACTATTCCAACCAGTTTTTCACGAGGATTAAGATTATGCACTCCAAATTCACAAATAATGCGTATATAAAGCAAAACGAAGGAAATAGTGTAAGGGTTCAAAACTTTAAACTCATCATATGCACACAATACTCGTCCAAAACCAAAACAAATTATATTAGGATGATCAGCAGACATAACACGCAATATTTGCATAAAAAATGGAGTTTTAAGAACATGAAAAAACCTCTCAACCTGAGATGGTGTACCTTCAAACCTTGCCCTTGGCTGCGAATGGTGGTTGGGTTGTGCTCTAGAAACCACCAGGAAGAGACTTGTAGAAGAACTTCTTGCAAAAACCTTGTGGATCGTGGGTTTGAATAAAAAAATCCTCTTTTAGGGTTTTCTTGAGAACTCCTCCAACTTCACGTGCATCCCCCCTAACCAGTGCATCTTTAGGTTTAAATAAGCTAGGGTTTTCTTATGATGAGGAATTGGGCTTGGGTAATCCATTGTTTAATGATTTTTGACTTATTTTGGAATTTGGCATTATGTTGAATAAGTGAAAAAATACACCCCTTCCATGCACTTAAATTCCTAATGGATCACTTGCATCTGAATTGCTAATCACACCACATTTAACTTGGGCCTTGAGAACAAATGATTCATGAGTTTTAGACATTTTGGGAAATTTGAATAATGAAAAATAGGTGAAAAATAAACCATGGAATTACTTCAATCTTGGGCCCAAAATAATTCTCAAGGAATGTCTTTTAATATTGGAATGTGGCATGAAGCAATGGAATTGACCATAGGTCATTATGCCCAAAATTGTGAAAATGACATCATGGGAAACCCTAAAAACCACTTTGCCTTCCTTTGGTCATAATTGGAGTTTCACAAATGATATGGAGACCCACTAGTACTTGTTGGAAATAGGAGAAAAAGATCTTCAACTTTCATGTTGGATAAAAATCCATTTGAAGCTTTCTTGCTGATGAAAAGTCAAGTTGAATGCAGTGCAGGAACTTGCCCAAAAAGGAAACTTTTCATTATAGGTCATTTTCCAAATTTAGAAACTTTGCACCAACTCCTGATTCCTGACAAATATGTATGAAACTTGACCCCTGGAGACCATATGAGGATATGAGATCTTAAAATCCCTGAAGAGAACCTCAAAATTTCACAGTTGACTTTTCTCCTTTCACTATTGACTTTTCCCCAGATTCAACTGATTTTCAATCCATTGGCTAATTGAACTTCTCCTGAACCAAGCTGATGGACAATCTTCCACCCCTAGGTATTTGGGGATCCAAGGAATACTATAGAATCAAGTCTTGCCCAAAAAATCAGAAATAAACTGACTTTATAGCAAACCCTAGTTGTGGTACCCTCAGTCTAGGAGGAAATAACACAGTCTCCAAATCCAAATCCCTCTGAATATGATGTGTATCCTCTTCAACAAAGATAAGATATGCCATTTGATGATGATAAAAACCCAAGGAGCTTGCCCATTGAAGCGATAAACCCAAGAATCTCAAAAACCCTAATTCATGCACTAGTTAGGAGAGGATGATCCACCTGAGCTCTCTTGCCACTTGTGAACTGCCTCAAGCACCTTGACCCCATGCTAAGAACCAATGATATGCACACGTGATAATGCAAAATGCAATGCAACATAAGCCAGTTAATAATAAAGTAAGGAGAGCAAATTTTGGGGTGCAACAGCTGCCCCTATTCAATCAACTTGGTCCTGAAGGTATGATAGCAACGGCTCTTAGACATTCCAGGGTACACGGGGATTGAATACCGAAAGAGCCCCAGAAATTTGCTAATGATGAGAATAACAAAATGGAGCGTGCTAAAAAATAAGGAATATGACCTCAGCCATATCCACAAGGAAAAAAAACAAAATACGACCTCAATCGTACCCACAAAACGAATACAACCTCAATTGCACCCACAAAGGAAGACTGACCTCGATCACTCTACCCACGAAGAAAAACGAATACGACCTCAATCGCACCCACAAAACGAATACAACCTTAATTGCACCCGCAAAGGAAGACTGACCTCAATCACTCTACCCACAAAGAAAAAACAAATACGACCTCAATCGCACCCACAAAACGAATACAACCTCAATTATACCCGCAAAGGAGGACTGGCCTCAATCACTCTACCCACAAAGAAAATACGAATACGACCTCAATCGCACCCACAAAACGAATACAACCTCAATTGCACCCGCAAAGGAAGACTGACCTCAATCACTCTACCCACAAAGAAAAAACGAATACGACCTCAATCGCACCCACAAAACGAATACAACCTCAATTATTCCCGCAAAGGAAGACTGACCTCAATCACTCTACCCACAAAGAAAATACGAATACGACCTCAATCGCACCCACAAAACGAATACAACCTCAATTATACCCGCAAAGGAGGACTGGCCTCAATCACTCTACCCACAAAGAAAATACGAATACGACCTCAATCGCACCCACAAAACGAATACAACCTCAATTATACCCGCAAAGGAAGACTGACCTCAATCACTCTACCCACAAAGAAAATACAAATACGACCTCAATCGCACCCACAAAATGAATACAACCTCAATTGCACCCGCAAAGGAAGACTGACCTCAATCACTCTACCCGCAAAGAAAGGACGAATACGACCTCGATCGTACCACAAAACGAATACAACCTCAATTATACCCGCAAAGGAAGACTGACCTCAATCACTCTACCCGCAAAGAAAAGACGAATACGACCTCGATCGCATCCACAAAACGAATACAACCTCAATTATACCCGCAAAGGAAGACTGACCTCAATCACTCTACCCACAAAGAAAATACGAATACGACCTCAATCGCACCCACAAAACGAATACAACCTCAATTATACCCGCAAAGGAAGACTGACCTCAATCACTCTACCCACAAAGAAAATAAGAATACGACCTCAATCGCACCCACAAAACGAATACAACCTCAATTATACCCGCAAAGGAAGACTGACCTCAATCACTCTACCCACAAAGAAAATAAGAATACGACCTCAATCGCACCCACAAAACGAATACAACCTCAATTGCATCCGCAAAGGATAACCAACATAAAGTGGACTTCACTAGGGATAACGTGAAACAAAACTCACAAAAGAAAAGGGCCAAAATGAGGCAAACAAAGACAAACTTCTAACGGACTCCTGTTCCACAGATAAGATGACTCCGTTGGGGAAGGTGAAGTCTAAATAAAAGACTCTGCCAGGGAGCACAAGTATGAGGAACGCATCCCTCCAAAATCTCCTGAGTTATGCCACCTCTGCTGGGAAAGGGATCTGGCGAGGAAGGTGTCAAACCTAGCTTATGCTTTAGAATGCAAATGTTTGAATTTTGCCGTAATGCTCCACACGAAGTGGAAATGCTACGCGTTTTGAGGATGCAATGCTTATGATATGCAAAAAGGGTCTTTCCAGCAAAATAAATGCTGGAGAGAAAAAAAACAATAGCTGGGGATGACAAAAATAAATTGTCCTCTGAATCCAGGAACTCTGCTGAGAAGGGTCACACTGATCGACTCCTTGGATCAACAATTTTTGCTGGGGATGAAGTCCCAAAAGAAAATCCACACTACCGGGGCTACACCTGTCCTCTACTGAAGGTAACATCGAAGACCTGAGATTTCTCCTCTCTGCTGGGGGAGTTGAGAATGGACGCCAATGACGGAACCGGAAGTCCGCTGCTGAGGATTGCTGATAACCAATTGGCTCATAACCTGCTGGGGAAAACAGTCCATGATACTAACCTGCTTGGGGATACCGCTGATCTTAGCCTGCTGGAGGGGATAATGCCCTCACCCCCACCTTGCTGGGGATTAGAATATGACGTTGTTGGTGAAAGTACGCTTCCTGACTGGATGGGGAAGTGAGCACCACGATTCTGTGGGGAAATAACGTCTTGATTCGGAGAAAATACTTTCCAAGGCTTTTGCTGGGGGAAGTCTGCTCTGTTGAGGATTGCTTGTCCTGCTGGGGAAGGAGCAATCTCAATGCTGGGGAGAGCCAACTGCTGGGGGAGTCCAATGTTGTTTCCCTGCAACCTGACTTGTCTTTATGGTCGTAAGCGGCTCTTTTCTTCTCAAGAGGATTTTACAAAAGATTGGGCGTTCGCACTGCCCTAGGGTCTTCAAACTCTTGGAGAGATTTATCATATCTCAACATAACTGCCCCAGTCTTCATAATCCATGACGTACATTACCTCAAAGGGGATCGTAATGACTTGACAACATTCTGCTTTAGCATCTTGAACCTTGAGGAGGTGTTTTCAATTAACCATTTTCAGGAGTGGACGATCTCCCATACTCTAGAGGTGGCCTGCCCCATTATGGGCTTTGAAGTGACTTTGCCCCTGATCTTAGAATGAATGCCCCAGAGTAACTGAATCTTCGGAGAGATTTCTCGACGTGACTGCCCCAGATTAGCTACATCTTAACACGACTTACTGGAGAGAGGCCCTTCTGTACTGAGTCTCTTGGCAGCCTGCCTTTTGATATGATTGTCCTTCAGAATTTCCAAGCATCCCAACTTGGCAGGATCAAGCTTCTTGGATGACTTTCACTGTGTAAGCTGCCATTGATGTTTAGGCACATGTATGGAAACAGAACAAGTTATTTACGAGAATGATAATCCTAATGCAACACTCATGTTAACCTTGAAGTTTTTATTGAAAATGCGTCGCCAAGCCTGGTGAATGAATCACTTGCTGGGATGCGACCTTGATTTTTGAATGGCAAAAATTATGCGCACATGCAATACCAACAAATCTTATTAGCACAACTCATAGGAGTCAGGAACGTTATCCTGTTGAAGTACGCTTTCGGAATAAACCCTGTTTCAATTAGGACTTTTAAGGGCTGTAACGTGGTATGGTTCGCGGTTTTTAGAAAAAAAGAATTTATGGCTCAAAATTTATCGGTGCCCACCCACTCTTCGTGATGTTCTCCAGTCCTATGTTCAGTTAATCTGACCCAAACGCTCATCAAAAGGTTTATGATTTTCAAGGAACCTATGCCACTAATGGTTTGGCACCTAAGGAGGGTTTGGAATGACAGTCACCCCCTTTTTTTTGTGTCCATAATCACACGAATTTGTTCTTTCTTTTTCTTTTTTTTTTTTGCTTTTTTGATCCCTAATTTTGCCTGGACTGACTCTTTTGAGTTTTTTCGTTTTGAAGTCCAGCGGGATGCCCTAACGTTTACCTAAGTCGCTTGTTTTCAAGCTTCGACTCAGCGGGCTTTTCTTTTTTCTCTCTTTTTTTCTTTTTATTCCCCTTTTTGAACAAAGCGTGTGACACTGGTTGTCTTACTTGCTTGACAGGGTTGAGACTGCCTCACTCCTTAGTTGTTGATGGATGACCATCGTGGTTTCGCATCTCTTGTGGGTGGGAAGAAGGTAATGGATCCTCAGATGCACACTCTCCTTTAAATTTGAATGCTCGGTCAAACTAACTGACGTCTACCCTGCCCCTGGGTTGAGTATGAGGGTTTTTCGTACGAAAGAAACTCCTACTCCAAGGCTCAAAGGGGTTAACGAGGGTTTATCTCCTTATCTCTCTGGTGTTTAGGGGTTTGAAATAATGCCTGTACATCCTCAACAGGGTCCTATCCTTGAACATACAACCAGAGATTTGCGTTTTCGTCTCATCATCCTCCCTCAAGAGTTCTAAACAAAGAAAATTGGTATTGCAGTGCATAAAAACATTTAAGAGTGAATACGAATGGATTACTTCAAGGAAAACATACTCATTGCATTAATATCGTCATAAAAAAACAAACAAGTCTTGCATACATACGATGCTTTAACAAGAAATGAAAAACTACAAATGAAAATGCAAGTAAAGAAGCTGAAGATTGCCATTGCTGAGGAAGCTTAATTCTGTCTGGACGTACTTGCAGACTGAGTGTTCATTTGAGAAAGGAGGCTTCCATTGATGTACATGTCATCTTCAGTGAATACAATGATCTCTGAGTCTACCAGGTCTTGCACCTTGTGCTTGAATACATTACACTCATCAATTGTGTGCCCAAACGTTCCCGAGTGGAACTCGCACCTAGCAGTCATGTTATAATCTGGAGGAATAGGGTACGGTACTGGCGCGGTACCCCTTGTTTGAATCAGAGACTTCTTGAGCAGACGCGTAAACAGCTGACTATAAGGGATTGGAACAGGATCAATTGTCCTCTTGGGCCCTCTTGGTCTTGGTTGCCCCTGTTGCTGATAATTCTGCTGTCGATGCTGATTTGGGCGCCTCACCTGCGCTTGCTCTTTCCTTTCCACATTTGGCTGAGGCTCAAACAAGGGTTGTGGAAGAGATCCCTGACGCGAGGTGGATCCTTTGGCAAAAGAGGGAGTCCTCAGTCCCTTTGCAACACTGGGAGTAACATCACTTTGTTTACCAGTGCCAACTGATGTAAACTTGATTGCCCCTGAGTCAATGAGCTCTTGGACTTTGTACTTGAGCATCTTACAATCTTCAACATTATGACCAGGCGCCCCTGAATGGAATTCACACCTATCATGGACGTTGGAACCCATACGAAACTTGGTGTGTGGAGGTCCCGCAACAATCAATTCAATCAGCTGAAACTTGAGCAAGTGCTGAAGCAACTGAGCGTATGGCATCGGAATCTGATCAAACTTCTTTTCAAGCTTTTCTGGATTAAGACCCTCAAGAAACGGTTGTTGATGAAAAAGCTCTGACGGTGGGGAGGATCCACGAGGCAGTTCATGGTCTAGAGGAGACCCCAAAGAGACGGGAGGAATGAGAACCTCTGTTGTGGAAGTGGGCACAGGACTGTCTTCCTTCTTCAACACCCTATTCAAAATTTCCATGATCAAACCTATCTGAGTCTTCAACTGATTGATTTCCTCCCTCAGCATCCTCTGCTCCTGGAGCATGTCTTCCCCAAATTGCCCCATCTGGCTTCTCATTTCCCTCAACTCAGCTTGAACTTGCTCCATGATCAATTCTCGAACGGCCTGAGATGTTGGAACAAGATAAGAATACCGGAGATAAACACCTGTTATGCAAAATGATTATGCAAAATGATTATGAATATGCAAATGGACGTGTTTGAAAATTCACAGGGTGATCCACCCTGAAATTCTGGTATCAGACGTGTGATGTTAAGGTGTGATGTCACAATAACACACTCTGCACAATGGACAACAATAATAGTAAAATAACACCAAGAATTGTTGACCCAGTTCGGTTACAACCAACCTACTCTGGGGGCTACCAAGCCAGGGATGGAATTCACTACTTGTAGATATAATTTACAGACTCAACAACCCGTTGACAATCTCCTAAACTTATACTCTACTAATGACTTCCTACCTAAGAAACCACTTAGGTATGAGAACACCACTCAATCCCTTACAAACACTCAAAGAACCCACTTTGAGTACCCTTGATCTTACTTCACAGTTTCGAACAAATCACACAACTCTCTTTGCTTCACAACTTTAGAGAGGACAGAAACTTAACACCTATTCAAACCCTAGAATAGTGTAAATACAACTCGTACAAAATACTTAAGACTCTCAGCCTATGCTCTTGATCTTCTCTCTGTATTTCTGTCACATTTTCCTTTGGTCTTGTGCGCTTTATATAGCTCCTGAATTGGGCTTGGACTTGTCACAATATTTGATCAGATTTGTTAATTAAAACTGAATCTTCAAAACAGATTTTATCCCCAAAATCTTTTTAAATCTTCAACCTTTTAATTCTCCAACAGACCTGCAATCAAATCTCCCATGTAACAGAAAATATCTATCCCAAGATATTCTCATCCAATGAGTCAACCACTCTCCACAATTCCCGCTAATACGTGTGCCCTAATAACATGTCCTGCTGTTATTAATTCTGCAGGTCTGATGTTACAACATCACCTGTGTGACATCAGACATCCAACTTCAGCACTTAACTACTTAACACAGCCCAGTGTTAAGACTTCAATGTTACAACATCAGCACCTTGACATCAACATTGAATAACCTTTGTTTTACCAAAATTCCAGCCAATCCAGGAACTATCAATCTCCGCCTTTGGCTAATTTTGGCTAAAACAATCTCTGCACTCTGTAAACAACTTCTGCACTCTGCACCTTCAGAGATTTCAGCAGCGGAATAATCTTCAATCAATTTGAAACTCATTAGTAGCAGTTTGACAATCGTCACATAGTCTTCATCACTTGATCTACTGCAGCACCATCTTCATTATTGACAACAGCCAATTGGTGCTGCACCTCTAAAACATGACCCAGCATCACCGCTGTTCAGTAGCTCACAATGTGCAGCACTTTACTCCCCCTTGATGTCTGCTTGGCTGCACTTTTCAAATGTCATGATATCTTCAAAAGTTCAGTCAAAACTCCCTCTTAATGCAGCAATGTTGCTCAGCATAGCAACTGTTAATAACTCCCCCTTAATATCTGCATCACACATCTCTTGACTATCTTGGCTATTTTCTCCCCCTTTTTAGCCACAATTAGGCAAGCTTCTATAAGAAGCCCTATAGTCAGTACACCCTAGCTCTCATTGTTAGCCTCTCAGTTAGCAAACAGGCAAAACAAATCATAGAAGGAAACTAAAACATAAACAGTGCATAAAACTGCACAATATTCAAATTACAAACCAAGCACATTAAGTGCTAAAACAAGGACAGAAAATAAAGCTAACCCTACTAAAATAGAAGGCAATCATTAAAAGCTTGAATCTTCTGAGCTGGGATCATCATTATCGTCTTCATCAACAGCATTCTTCCTTGTTTTGACAGCTTCACCTTCCTTAGTTGCCAATCTCAGAGTCATGACAAGTCTTTAAAATTTTGTTTCCTTTTAGTACTCACTCTTATAACTTCATCTAACTCCTTGCACGCCTCCTCTAGTTCTGTAATCACCCCAGTCTTGGCTGGTGACTGTTGTGATGTTGAAGCATATGTCTTGACATTGTTAGGAACATGTTTCATCTTGTAATGAAGTAACAAGGCAGGCTTCCTTTTGCATACTACATCTGGATGCTGTAGAATTCCAGGATGTTGAGACAAGATAATCCCACAAATGAGAGAGGGAAAGGCAATGTGCATCTTCACAGCATTTGTAGCAGCATGCTTAATAGTATGATCATAGATGTAGGAGCCATAGTCAATTCTTTGCTTTGTCCCAACTGCATAGATTATCTTCCCCAATTCAACAGAAATTGTGGTCTTGTGACTAGTAGGAACCCAGTTGGCAATACCTATTCTGTGCAGAAAAGCATATTTGACACTCAACAAACTGGCTAACAGCTTTCCTTCTTCGGGCCAAAAATCTACTCGACCAACAGTGATTTCTCTGCATATAACATTGTTGGAGGCTTCTAATTCCCCTTTATCCCTGTGGCTTTCATTCCTAGGGGATGATGTTCTGACATCAAGACTGACACCAGTGTCATCAGAATCTTCACCTTCAGCTTCTTGACTAAGGGCCTGGCTTTGAAGATTTTTGTCCTCTCCTTGAGAGTCGACTTGTTCAGCAGGCATTTGCCTTAGAGGGACGGAAATCCCTTTCACCCGTATCCCCTTCTCAAGGATTTTGGTGGCGAGCTGTTCCAAATGCTCGTCTACATCAAACTTCTCCTCAACAGCTTGAGAGGATGATGACCTAGCTTCAGGTTTGTTTACCGTGGTTGAGGGTTTTGGGTTACTTGACTCGGAAATGAGTTCTTCGGAAGAAACCCTAGTTCGAACTTGCTCAGATTTCTTGGAAGGGACAGACATCGTTCCTTTGTGACAAACTAGGTTTGAAGGAGAGCTTTCTATTCTGTTGAGATTTAGGGAGATGATGCGTTGCGATGAGATTGCTTTGGTAAGTCTTGATGTAGTCTCAATATAGTAAGGCGCCTGATTTTGAAAACTCTTTAAATACCAATTACTCATTTTCTCCCTCCATAAATACTTTCCTTTTAAAACACTCACATCAGACTTTGAGTGACCTTTCAGCATCCTGATGTCATAGTCTGATGTTATAACATCATCTACAACATTACTAGTTAAATCTCCTTCAAGAGAGGTCCACTGATAACAGTTGTCATTGGTTCTGGCACCCTTCATAACAATTTGATTATGCTCATCAGAAACCACACACTCATGCTTAGTGTAGTTTACCTTGTACCCTTCATCACACAACTGGCTTATGCTGATCAAATTTGCACTTAAGCCATTGACAAACATAACATTGTCAAGTTCAGGTCTACCATCACCTTGCACTTTCCCAACTCCTGCAACAACACCTTTTTCCCCATTGCCAAATATAACTTCATGAGAGGGACAAGGTCTAAGATCATCAACCATGGATCTACATCCAGACATGTGCTTGGAACACCCACTGTCAAAATACCATGTTCCTTCTTTAGCCTCTTTGTCATCCAAGTCAGCCAATAAGCACTTCACCTTCTCCTTAGGTACCCATTGTTTAACAACTTTGGGCCTGTGCTCTCTCCATCTATTTTGAGGCTGAGGGTATCCATGCAGCTTATAGCAAGAGTACTGCATATGTCCAAATCCTCCACAATAATAGCATCTCACCCTTCCATCTCTGACTCTTCTGCCATGATGAGATTGCCTATGTTGCCATCCATGATGTCTTCTCCTCCTACCATAACTGCCCTGCCATCTATTCTGTTGATATCTTCTCCCATAAGTCGGCTGAGAATGTTGTTTCCTGGATTGTCTCCCATGATGGTGTGGCTTTCTTCTTCCATATACATAAGGAACAACATTGGTGTATCCATACCCATAACCATACCAGTTGTCCTGATGTTGAGACATCTGATGAGACATGTGCTGTTTGAACTGAGCAGCTTGCATGCTCTCATGGTATTGTGGAGGCATATACTGACTAGCTCCCTGTGGCTGCTTTCTCTTATGATAGGGACCAGTCTTCTTCTTAGGTTGTGAAACATCAGCTTTCTTAGGGGTAGGATCCTGCTTCTTTGGCTGATGTTGAGATGAAGATTGTGATACTTCCTTCTTTGAACCTGAAGTGCTTCCTTCTGAAGTTCCCTTGTCCTCAGCCACATAACCTATCCTAGCTTTGTCTCCAGCAGCTTTTTCTGACTACAGTATCTTGTCAAGTGTGTCTGTACCATAGCTCAGCATCCTAAAAGACTTGGTCATTTGATCAAGGTGAGCTCTAACTAGCACCACTTCATTTTCCAGATCTGTTTTTTCATTCTCTAGCTGAGCAATCTGTTGCTTGTGGCACTTGTTTTCTTGACAGATTTCAGCACTCTTTAAACATAGCTCTTGATAGGTAGATGCCAACTCCTCATAAGTTACTTCTCCATCACTAGAATCATCATCAGAAACCACAGCTCCTGTTAAAGCTCTCACATGCTTTGCTGACTCGCTTTCACTTTCACTATCAGAGTCAGACCAGGAAACTGTCATGCCCTTCTTCTGCTTTTTTAAGAAGGTGGGACACTCTTTCTTGACATGTCCATACCCTTCACACTCAAATCACTGCACTCCTTTATCTTGGGCAGTTTTCTCTTCATCCTTCTTGCTGGTGTCAGAAGTCATGTTCTTAACATTAGGCCTGGAGTTATTATTCATTCTCCTGAATACTTTGGTGAACTGTCTTCCCAACATTACTATGGCCTGTGATAGATCCTCCTGGGATTCAGATTTCTTCCCTTTCTCTTCTTCACCATTTGTCACCAGGGCTATACTCTTTGGCTTCTTTTCTGGTTCTTCCTCATTCAACCCAAGCTCAAAGGTTTGAAGAGATCTAATGAGCTCATCAACTCTCATCTTGCTGATGTCTTGTGATTCTTCAATGGCAGTAACCTTCATCTTATACTTCTTAGGTAGGGACCTAAGGATCTTCCTCACAAGCTTTTCATCTGACATCTTCTTTCCAAGGGCACTAGATGCATTGGCCAGCTCAAGAACACTCATGTGGAAATCGTGAATAGTCTCATCTTCCTTCATCTTCAGGCTTTCAAATTTTGATGTTAAGATCTGAAGTCTCGACATCTTAACTCTAGACGTTCCTTCATGTGTAGCCTGCAAGATATCCCACGCTTCCTTAGTAACTTCACAGGTATTGATTAACCTGAAGATATTCTTATCCACTCCATTGAAGATAGCATTCAGAGGTTTGGAATTTCCAAGGGCAAGCTCATCTTCCTCCTTGGTCCACTCTTCTTCAGGCTTTGGCTTAAAGGTGCCTTCTTTATCTTTGCCAGCATCATCCTTCTCACATATGACAGGAGCTTTCCATTCTTTAATAACAGCTTTCCAAGCCCTACTGTCCAAGGATTTTAAGAAGGTGGTCATCCTTGGCTTCCAATAGTCATAATTGGATCCATCCAAAATAGGGGGTCTGTTGACGAATCCTCCAACTTCTTTGTCCATCTTTACACCAGAAAGTAACTTCCCTAGATCTCACCCAGAGACAGACAGGATACCTGCTTTGATACCAATTGAAATTCTGGTATCAGACGTGTGATGTTAAGGTGTGATGTCACAACAACACACTCTGCACAATGGACAGCAATAACAGTAAAATAACACCAAGAATTGTTGACCCAGTTCGGTTACAACCAACCTACTCTGGGGGCTACCAAGCCAGGGATGGAATTCACTACTTGTAGATATAATTTACAGACTCAACAACCCGTTGACAATCTCCTAAACTTATACTCTACTAATAACTTCCTACCTAAGAAACCACTTAGGTATGAGAACACCACTCAATCCCTTACAAACACTCAAAGAACCCACTTTGAGTACCCTTGATCTTACTTCACAGTTTCGATCAAATCACACAACTCTCTTTGCTTCACAGCTTTAGAGAGGACAGAAACTTAACACCTATTCAAACCCTAGAATAGTGTAAATACAACTCGTACAAAATACTTAAGACTCTCAGCCTATGCTCTTGATCTTCTCTCTGTATTTCTGTCACCTTTTCCTTTGGTCTTGTGCGCTTTATATAGCTCCTGAATTGGGCTTGGACTTGTCACAATATTTGATCAGATTTTTTAATTAAAACTGAATCTTCAAAACAGATTTTATCCCCAAAATCTTTTTAAATCTTCAACCTTTTAATTCTCCAACAGACCTGCAATCAAATCTCCCATGTAACAGAAAATATCTATCCCAAGATATTCTCATCCAATGAGTCAACCACTCTCCACAATTCCCGCTAATACGCGTGCCCTAATAACATGTCCTACTGTTATTAATTCTGCAGGTCTGATGTTACAACATCACCTGTGTGACATCAGACATCCAACTTCAACACTTAACTACTTAACACAGCCCAGTGTTAAGACTTCAATGTTACAACATCAGCACCTTGACATCAACATTGAATAACCTTTGTTTTACCAAAATTCCAGCCAATCCAGGAACTATCACACCCCTTGATTCCGATTTAATAACAAGATATAATGGAACTTCTGCTCATATATTAAGAAGACCAAAGGAAAACCAAGTGTCGACGATCACAAATCCGAGATAACAAGTCTGAATATAAAAACCATAGGTCCCAACCAACAAGCCTGGTGGTGATCCACATACAATAAAAGAGAACAGAAAACTATGGCATATCATCAAAATTCACAAGTGTCAATCCCCCTCATCCATTATGCTTTCTGCACCAGTCTTGAATCTCCTTGAACAGCTTTCTGGTATCGGGATGCTTCGGCCTCTGAATTAGCCCTTGAATGAGAAGGTCTCTCCTGTGTATGATCCCATCCAAGTATCGGCAATGTAACTCCCAAGCGTCTTCTCCAGAAACACCATCCATGCTAGGACCCTCATGTCTAGCTTTCTTCACTTCAGCTTGGACTTTCAGTTCTTCCATGGAGGCTATGGCTTCATTGAGTCGACCTTCGACTACTTGTCTCTTGAATATCCCTGATAAGATCTCGGCGTCTTTCTTCTTGAGCGTCGACTTCAACTGATCAATCTTAGCTATGTAGTCGTCTTCCTTTCTCTTATTCTCAGCCATGGCAGTTTCTTGGTGATCATTGAACGTGTGAATCTTCAACAAAGCCTTGCCTAATTCCTCCTCCTTGGACCTGAGAACGCTACTGATACCATCCAAAGCTTGTTTCATTCTTTCTCTGGATGCGACCATGTCAGCAAGCTCTCTTTCTGCTTTAGCAAGAAGCTCTATCTTCAACTTGGCGGTATGAACAGCTTCACCCCGCTCATGCTTCCACTGATAAATTTCTCTCTTTATCTCACTATTTTCTTCCAGCAACCTTTCCTTTTCAGCCCATAATTTTTTATACTTCTCCAACTCAACGGTGGTAGGAGGCTCGATCACCAAAGGATACAAAGGTGGTTCCACCAGGAATGGAAGAAGCTCCTCTTCTGCTCTCTTCTTAATCCACTCTTTATAGGGAGGGAAAGCCCGATTGTTACTTTTCCCGAATGGGATCTTACCCTTCTTAGTCACCTGTTTCCAAGCATTCACAACTTTCCTTATTAACCCTTGATCCTCAATACCATTGAAGAACAAGGACTCACGGACATCTCGCTCTTCGGGTGGATTCTTCAAAGGATATCCAAACTGTCTGATAGCTAGGGAGGGATTATAGTTAATTCCACCTTTCCTCCCTATCAAGGGAACATTAGGGAATTCTCCGCATTTGCAAATAATCTCCATTCCTAGCAAGTCACGATTAATCCAAACGATGTTATCAGCAGTCAAGCCCATAACCCTCTTAGACCACTTCAGAGAATCTTTCGTATCAACGAAAGCGCCAGATTCAGGGAGACGACTCAAAAACCAAGTAGCTAAAAGCGGTGCACAGCAACTTACAGTTTTCCCACGCCTATTCTCATTCTTGTAGTGAACTGAGTGATACACATCACCTAGCAAGGTAGGTATAGGATTCTTCGACATAAAGATCCTAACGGCATGCATATCCACCAGATCAGGAATATTCAGAAATAGAACAATCCCATAGATACACGCAGCCAGAATAGCTTGGAAAGCAGTCCAGTATTTCTCTTTGACATGTATACAAGCTTGATCAAATAAGAACTTCAACAAGAAACCCTTAACCCCTTGTTTTTCTTCAACATTACTGTTCAGAACAGGCTCACTAATATGAAGAGCAACAGCCATATCTTTTATACCGGGGTGTTCTTCAGAAAAGAAAACTATATCATGACTAATAGGAATTCCCAAAATAAATGAGAACTCTTCCAACGTCGGAGCCAAGATGTAATCCGGGAAAGTGAAGCAACGCAGAGACGGATCGTAAAACTGAAGAAGTGTGTGAATGGCATCCTTCTCATACTGGGAGATATCATAGACAAATTTCAGAAGTCTTCCATACCTTCCACTGAACTCTGTACAAACTCCGGAACCAGCCATATTAATCAATTTGTGAATCAGTGTCAAAGTCGGCTCTGGGAATGAATAGGCGACAGTCTTCTTTCTCTGAATATCCATACTGAAGCGACCTCAGAAAACCGGAATCAAGAGTAAGATGTAAGCCCTGAAAAATGTCAAACACGTCAGAATGCAAGAAAAATGATATGCTCATGCAAACATGGGGTCAAGGCACACTGCTGGATGTGTTGTGCTGTTAGCTGAACGAGAAACCAGAAAACCAGAACTCTGAACCACTGAGGAACCCAAATAATCAGACATTGATGAGAAATCTAGAAAACCGGGTAGTTGAAAATCTCGGTTACCTGCAAACCTGCAAACGCCCATCCCCTCTCACATGTGGGTACTAGGATGTTCAGTATCCCGGGCTCTCAGGTCGAGAAATGATGATACGTTAACCATTTCTAGTTTGGCATCATCATCAATCGAGGAGGCCTCAACTGATTCTCCAAAGCGGAAGGTCCTCAGCTTTGGCACTGAGGTCGAGAAACAATAGTACATTCATCCCTCGGGGTACAGTACTAAAGTCAATCGAGGAGTGCCTCCACTAATTCTCTTCAAAATGTAGGGGCCATCCTATGCGAGTTCCAAAGCGGGCCCTCGGGTGCGAATGGGTTTGCCACAGGATGTGGTCTGCCACTGTCACCACTAAAGAGGGATGTTTCCACTAAGGTCCTCAATGATCAGTCACCAGAGTCGACAGCTCTCTAGATCAACACCCCAACATGCGCAAGACACACACGTTAGAATGCGTCCCAAGATAGCCTCGTCTGGTTGTGAATTTTGTGAACACACAAACGTACCAAGCGGGCACGTAGGTCCCACTACTTTCCACTCTAGTCCTAGGGTATTCTCAAGCCTTGGTATTGGGCTTAGCTCTCGGTCCCACCCAACCTGCAAAACAAAGACAGCCAGCACAGCACAGCAGCATGACAGTAATAAAAAATGAAATGCAGAAAATGCGGTAAAAATAAAAAATAAAAATAAAATACAACACATAAAGCAAATCAAAACAAAACATCCAAATAGAACAAAGACAAGCAAGCGTTAGGATTGACTCGCTTAGGGATGGACTAGCATAGGTCAACAATGTCATGTCCCCAGCAGAGTCGCCAGCTGTCGCTCCCAGGATTTTCATCCAGGTACAAACGCGAGAGTGGCGCGGAAAAACAGATTCGCCAGCCGTGTAAATTTATCCCAAGAGAGGGAAAGGGAACACCGTATAAACCTGAGGAAGAGGGAAAGGAATGGTCATCGCAACCATAACCTGGGTTCGGGAGTCGGTTACGCGAGGGGCAGGTGCTAGCACCCCACGCGTCCAATTTACTCGATGGGATCCACGCTTGTTGTCTAATCTAAGGGTGAGTCATACTATCATCTAGGGCTATACTAAGACGGAGAGGGGAAGACAAAGACCGACTCGGTAGGACGTCGACGTCCTAGGCCTACGTACCCCCTTTGTGCAATGGGGAATTCAGAGTCAACGTAGTTCAGACCAAGTTCTTTTTTTTGTGTTTTTTATGAGCGACGTTAAGTTCGCGTCCGGCAGTTAGGGTCGATGCCTGTTTGCGACTCAGACGGAAGGTAACGTGCCCTTTTTGAAAATAGCCTTTAAGTTGAAGGTCCCGAAGGACAAAAAGGTTTGAAGTTGGTTTGTGTTTTTTAGGACAGAAGTGGCTTAAGTTAGTTCCTAAGCTGCATTGCACCAAAGTCTAGGGCACAGGGGCGAATACTTAACGCATCGTCCCAAGACAGGACGCTCGCTAAGCACTCTAGAAAGATGAGAGGAAGCCCCTCATTTCTCATTCCCCATACTTAAGGCTCGTGCGCAATACACCTTATTATTATTAAGTGTTTTTAAAGAAATTTGAGATGAGAAGAGAGAAGACACAAGGGTAACTCTAAGGGAGACTATGAATCCTAAAGTCATCATGCATGGGTGACCTACGGTTAGTGAGGTTCAACCTAAACCCTAAAGGAAAGAGATGAGAAAAGAGTAAGGGTGACCATGGATACTTATCCATACCCTTAAAGAACTTACCTTAGTCCCTGCATAAAAGGTTAGTGAGAAACAAACATAAATAAGAGAAAGGAGGCGAATGAAAATCACACAATGGCAAACAACAATGATTATCATCTAAACGTGAATCAAAGAAACAAAGAAACAGCCCAAAGCAAATGGCACAAGTGCCTTTTCAAACAGATAATCATACAAAGTCAAAGATGCGCCTGCGAGAAAATCTCAAGTGAAAACAAATCAGATAATTAGAAAAATAACTCCTAAAATTCCCAAATTAAACATTAAGGTTCCTCAACCAGAGGCAAACAACGTATCAAAAGTCCCTGCAAAAAATCAAGATATTAGTCATTCAAATAATTAGGCAGAGTTCAGGTGAGGAATAGGATCCAATGTGCCAAAGGGAAGGACCTAAATGCAATACGAAATAAATTTAAAAATGAAAGAAAAATGTCTTTATGTAATTTAGGATGTTAGTGAACAAATGCAAAAAAAACGGATCAAAAATAATTTGTAGATGAGGAGAATTAAAATGAAGAAATGTATATATGCATGAGATGTGTAATGCAAAAAGAAGTTGAATTAAACAATTAATTTAAAAAATAAAATAAAAAATAAAAATAAAATTTGTGAAAATTTTATAAGATGATAAAAATGATGTATGAATTTTCTGGAATTTTTTAAATGCAATTTACTAATTTTAATGATTAAAATATGAAATGTGATAATTAAATAAAATAAAATAAAAATTGAATGCGCATGGGGGGGTGTTAAGTAAAAGAAACAAGTTGGAATTGTTAATGGGTTCAGGTGGGAGGGTGCAGATAGCAACCCAAACCAATAAAAAAAAATCAGCGAAAAATAAAAAGGAACACATGGGTTCAGTCAGCTTGTTGACTCAATACACGCCATTGGATGCATCTCACGCTCCTTAACCAGTCAACGCCATCACAAAGTCAATAAAGCCAATGGTCAAGATCAAAGGTCCACCACAGCAATGATATACGCGCATGTGACAGATCGACCAGCATACCCTACGACTCCATGTGACAAGCACATGCACATTTTAATGTGCTGTCACCACCTCCACCACACGATCAAACCAACGCGTCATAATTAGTCAATGAAATAAAAGGTAAACCAGATAAGAGGACATGGTCTGAGGCACACGCGAGTTAGCATGGGGCGTCACACATACAAACACTAATTAAAAACTCAGAAAAAAAAAAAAAAAAAATCACACGTGGCCAGCTTTGGACCGTGCGATCAAAGGCATGAACGATGAGGATTACGTCTTCCTCCCACGAACCCTAGACTGGTCGGAAATTCACAGATCGCCGGAGCCCTAGCTCCGGCCGCCCTAGTTTCACCTGCATTTCTTAAAAAGTGCCCAGAAAATACGCACGAATACACTATTCCAACCAGTTTTTCACGAGGATTAAGATTATGCACTCCAAATTCACAAATAATGCGTATATAAAGCAAAACGAAGGAAATAGTGTAAGGGTTCAAAATTTTAAACTCATCATATGCACACAATACTCGTCCAAAACCAAAACAAATTATATTAGGATGATTAGCAGACATAACACGTCAATATTCGCATAAAAAAATGGAGTTTCAAGAACATGAAAAAACCTCTCAACCTGAGATAGTGTACCTTCAAACCTTGCCCTTAGCTGCGATTGGTGGTTGGGTTGTGCTCTAGAAACCACCAGGAAGAGACTTGTGGAAGAACTTCTTGCAAAAACCTTGTGGATCGTGAGTTTGAATAAAAAAAAAATCCTCTTTTAGGGTTTTCTTGAGAACTCCTCCAACTTCACGTGCATCCCCCCTAACCAGTGCATCTTTAGGTTTAAATAAGCTAGGGTTTTCTTATGATGAGGAATTGGGCTTGGGTAATCCATTGTTTAATGATTTTTGACTTATTTTGGAATTTGGCATTATGTTGAATAAGTGAAAAAATACACCCCTTCCATGCACTTAAATTCCTAATGGATCACTTGCATCTGAATTGCTAATCACACCACATTTAACTTAGGCCTTGAGAACAAATGATTCATGAGTTTTAGACATTTTGGGAAATTTGAATAATGAAAAATAGGTGAAAAATAAACCATGGAATTAGTTCAATCTTGGGCCCAAAATAATTCTCAAGGAATGTCTTTTAATATTGGAATGTGGCATGAAGCAATGGAATTGACCATAGGTCATTATGCCCAAAATTGTGAAAATGGCATCATGGGAAACCCTAAAAACCACTTTGCCTTCCTTTGGTCATAATTGGAGTTTCACAAATGATATGGAGACCCACTAGTACTTGTTGGAAAGAGGAGAAAAAGATCTTCAACTTTCATGTTGGAGAAAAATCCATTTGAAGCTTGCTTGCTGATGAAAAGTCAAGTTGAATGCAGTGCAGGAACTTGCCCAAAAAGGAAACTTTTCATTATAGGTCATTTTCCAAATTTAGAAACTTTGCACCAACTCCTGATTCCTGACAAATATGTATGAAACTTGACCCCTGGAGACCATATGAGGATATGAGATCTTAAAATCCCGGAAGAGAACCTCAAAATTTCACAGTTGACTTTTCTCCTTTCACTGTTGACTTTTCCCCAGATTCAACTGATTTTCAATCCATTGGCTAATTGAACTTCTCCTGAACCAAGCTGATGGACAATCTTCCACCCCTAGGTATTTGGGGACCCAAGGAATACCATAGAATCAAGTCTTGCCCAAAAAATCAGAAATAAACTGACTTTATAGCAAACCCTAGTTGTGGTACCCTCAGTCTAGGAGGAAATAGCACAGTCTCCAAATCCAAATCCCTCTGAATATGATGTGTATCCTCTTCATCAAAGATAAGATATGCCATTTGATGATGATAAAAACCCAAGGAGCTTGCCCATTGAAGCGATAAACCCAAGAATCTCAAAAACCCTAATTCATGCACTGGTTAGGAGAGGATGATCCACCTGAGCTCTCTTGCCACTTGTGAACTGCCTCAAGCACCTTGACCCCATGCTAAGAACCAATGATATGCACACGTGATAATGCAAAATGCAATGCAACATAAACCAGTTAATAATAAAGTAAGGAGAGCAAATTTTGGGGTGCAACACATTCCACCTGACCGTTTGATCTTTTCTTAGCATTTTGAATATCGGTTCGCAGGTGGCAGTTAGGTGAGATATGAACCTTGAAATGTAGGTCAATCTCCCTAGAAAGTCGCGAACTTCTTTCTCAGTTCTTGGTACAGGCATATCTTGTATAGCTTTCACTTTAGCAGGATCAACCTCTATTCCTTTTTCACTGACCATGAAACCAAGCAATTTTCCAGACCGCACGCCGAAAGTACACTTGTTAGGATTCAGTCTCAACCTGAATTTCCTCAACCTCTCAAACAACTTCTTCAAGTTGATCAGGTGTTCCTCTTCTGTCTTTGATTTAGCAATCATGTCATCCACATAGCACTCGATCTCTTTATGAATTAGATCGTGGAATAACGTCACCATTGCTCTTTGATAAGTTGCCCCTGCGTTTTTCAACCCAAAAGGCATGACTTTGTAACAGAAGGTACCCCACGGGGTAATGAATGTTGTCTTCTCCATATCTTCAGGCGCCATCTTTATCTGATTGTACCCGGAGAATCCATCCATAAATGAGAACACTGAAAACTGAGCGGTATTATCAACCAGCACATCAATATGAGGGAGTGGAAAGTCATCTTTAGGACTCGCCCTGTTGAGATCTCTGTAATCCACACACATTCTGACTTTGCCATCTTTCTTCAACACTGGTACTATGTTGGCCACCCAGGGAAGGTAGTTGGTTACTGACAGAAAACCTGCATCCAACTGCTTCTGTACCTCTTCCTTGATCTTCAAAGCCATTTCTGGTTTCGTTCTGCGCAGCTTCTGCTTGACCGGTGGACAGTCCTCTTTCAATGGTAGCCTATGCACAACTATGTCTGTATCTAAACCTGGCATATCTTGATATGACCAAGCAAAGATGTCAACGTATTCACGTAGCATGACTATCAGCTCTTGCTTTACATCAGCCTGCAGACTTGCACCGATCTTGATCTCTTTCTTGCTTTCTTCTGAACCAATATTGATAACCTCAAGCTCTTCCTGATGAGGCTGAATGGTCTTCTCTTCCTGCTTCAACAATCTAGCCAACTCTTCCGGGAGTTCATAGTCTTCATCACTTTCCTCCTCGGCTTGATAAATCGGATTGTCGAAATCATACATGGGCATAACAGAATCATTTTTAGGGGAATCCACAGAATCAAGTCTGCATGATTGGATTGATGCTTTATTTTAGATTATTTTTTGCTTGAAAACAAAAGAAAAGAAATTGCATTATCATTTTTAATTTTCTTTATGCAAAAATAAAAATAAAGAAGGAATAAAGGAACACAAATTTGTAAACAAAAACGTCCTTTTTATTGATATTTGAACATTATATGAGAAAATATGGTGGCCCTACAAATGAATCCTCACACCTTGGGCAGAGTGTGGGATTTCATGCATTATGAAAGACAAGAATTATTACTCTGAATGATGTACAACATGAATGATTTCTTCACTAGACCAGTTTTGCAATGCCTCGCCCGGAGCCAGGGCATACACCCATCTGTCTAGATAATCTGAGCTTTCAGCGTCATCTTCTATTGCAGAGCAGGACTGATTAGGGTTAATAATTCCTTCGCTGTTGAAATTGATTGGCCCACGGAATCGGGGAACTGGCGTCCGGCCCGGTTGGTATCCAATGCCGAACTTATCTTCCTTCACGAACACGTCAATAGCTTTACCCCAACCTTGGGCATTTCCGCTTTCAACCACTTCTCTGGCCTGCTTGTAGGACGCAATTGATGCACTCGGCCCAACTGGCACGGTTGACACCACTGCTGTTGAAATAGATTCTGGGAATTTGTTGATGTTCAGGGCTTTAAAAGACTGGCACAGGGTTTCATGAATCTCCCCATCCATTTCCACGTATTTGAAAGTGGATAGATGACTCACAAATATATCTTCCTCACCGCAAACAGTAACCACTTGACCCTCGAACACATATTTGAGCTTCTGATGTAGTGTGGAGGTAACTGCGCCTGCTGTGTGAATCCACGGTCGGCCCAACAAACAGCTGTAAGCAGGCTGAATGTCCATAACGTAAAAGATTGTCTTGAATATCTGTGGACCAACCTGTATTGGCAATTCTACCTCTCCAAACACTGATCTCTGGGATCCATCGAAAGCTCTCACAATCAGATCACTGGGTCTAAGAATCAATCCATCTACTTCAATTTTCATCAGGGCCTTTTTGGGTAACACATTCAAGGAAGAACCTGTGTCGACCAGCACATGCGAAAAAACAGCTCCTTTGCATTCAAGTGTGATGTGCAACGCTTTGTTATGATTACGTCCATCTGGAGTCAAATCCTTATTTGTAAACCCCAACCCGTGGCTCACATTGACATTAGCAATAACTCCCTCCAACTGATTCACCGTGATCTCATAGGGAACGTATGCCATATTTAAAACCTTCAACAAAGCAGCCCGATGTGCATCTGAACTCATTAACAGGGATAATATTGAGATTTTAGAGGGTGTCTGATTAAGCTGATCAATGATCTTGTAATCGCTCTTTTTGATAATCCTCATAAATTCCTCAACATCATTATCAAAATTGACTTTAGGGTCCACTTCCTGAACAGGCACCTTGTCATCAACAACCTGTTTCCCTTTTGCTCTTGCAGCGGCTTCAGCTTCTTTATCACTCCTTAGAGTCTGGGGAGTAAACAGTCGACCACTCCTTGTGAAACCACTTGGTCCATTGACATTCTCAACACTGGTACCAACAACAACCTCTGCTTTTTGTTGACTTCCTCCTTGATGAGTATTAGTTCCATATTGCCATGGAACTGCCCTATTAGACACATAAGAAGCAGATTCAGGAACCATAATCGTAACTGGTCTTGGCCTCTCGGGCACGATGATAGCAACAGGATCTTCAACGCGCACCTTATTTCAACTGGATTATAATAAATGGTAACGGCAGAAACATCTTTTTCCTTCTCTATCTTATCAAACTGAAGTCTTCCTTCGTCCATAAGATCCTGCAGTCCGACTTTCAACTTACTGCAGCCATTAATCTGTCTTGAACAATCCTCACAATCAGAGCCACATCCAGGAAATGCCATTCCTTTTAACAAATGCTCTTTTACAATCAACAGCAGAGTCTTTACCAGATTAACTTCAGTAACCAGATTCAATCTCTCACCATCAGAGATAGCATTCGTGCCTGCACCTCCATGATGGGGCATTGGATTATCACGAACATTCAGCGGCTTAGAGAAATTAATAGCTTTTGCGTCAATCAACTCCTGAACCTTATGTTGAAAAGCCCAACACTTCTCTATCGAGTGTCCTTACGCACCAGAATGAAATTCACATTGAGCATTAGCATCATAACCTTGAGGCAATTTTCCAGTATCTAGCGGCCTCATGGTCCTGAGTTCAACTAACTTCTCTCTAAGCAATTGTGGTAACAAAGCAGCATATGTCATAGGCAAGGGATCAAATTTACGGTCCCTTGGTCTATTATTCTGGAATCGGGGTCTAGCTTGCTGATCTGGAGCTTGTTGTCCTGCTGGAACCAAGATGGTTACAGCATCCACCTGATGGTAGGATTGAGTCCTGCCTCTGTCCTTTCCTTTATACACAGCACTGGACTCCCCTTCTCTTTTCCTTGGTCCATTAGCAAAGGGTTTTCTCGAACTCGAAGCACCAGTCCCACTGACGTCTTGAATCTTACCCAACTTCAGCAGACTCTCTATTCGTTCCCTAGCAACCACAATGTCGGCAAACCCTGTTAACGGACACGCAACCAATCTATCCAAATACGGCCCTTGGAGTGTGCTCATGAACATATCAGCCATCTCACGATCACCCAAAGGTGGTTGAACTCGAGCAGCAAATTCTCTCCATCTCTGTGCGTACTGCTTAAAGCCCTACTTATGATCCTGAGTCATACTCTGCAGCTGAGTACGATTAGGTGCCATGTCCAAGTTATATTGATACTGTTTCAGAAACGCAGCGCACAAATCTTTCCAGCTCTTTATATGAACCTTGTCCAGCTTAATGTACCATTCCAAGGAAGCGCCTGACAGGCTATCTTGGAAAAAATACATCCAGAGCTTTTGGTCTTCAGTATAAGCGGCAATCTTGCGATTGAAAGCTTGCAAATGTGTTTTGAGACAGGTACTGCCATTGTACTTATCCAATGTAGGGAGCTTGAACTTGGGAGGGATTCTCACACCCTGCACGAGACCCATGTCTTCCACATCAATCCCCAGAGGATTTTGGCTCTCAATAGCCTTGAGTCTTTCATCTAACCCTTCGTACTTCCGGTCCTCATTGTAGAAACCCATGTCATTGCTGAATGCAGTAAACTGGTCATCCTGACCATCCTCATTATTATCAAATCCTAGATGTACCCCACCAACAGGGATGGTGCCAACAGGAGGAGTGCGCACGTTGCGATTTGGGATTTCAGTCTCCAGCCTCTGAATAGTAGCTCTCATGGCATCTTGACCAACCCTCATGGTCTCCTGACCGGCCCTCAGCTCCTGCTGACCTTGAGCAATCCCCTGCATAAGATTCATGAACTGCTCCATCCTTCCCCTCAAATCAGCTAATTCAGTCTGAACTTGTTCCATGACTCTGGCTTGATTGCATCGGGTAGAGTATCGGTGAACTGGGGTATCAGCTATCGTGCCTGAAAACCAAATAAAGGTTAGCAGGCGCCTGCAAAAAGAAAACCTGCAATGCAAAAATGATATGCTATGCAAATGCAAATGCACAATTATGTTTGTCATTTCAAGATACTTTTCATATCCTGATTCCAATCATAACCACAAATTCCTGAAGACCAGAAATCATGATTATTGAGCTTTTCCTTGAAGAGATATTCATATACGTCAATCACAAATATCTGATGACCAGAAATAGTGATTTTGTAGTGTGCCAGTGTGCAGATATCTTATTACGTCACATATATCTGAAGACCAGAAATTGTGAACAGAAATAGCTCATTTCATACAAATTCCCAAAAGTTTTCACGCACATTTGTCATAGTTTTAGCAACAGAAAAAGAAACAAGCAATCAAATGGATCCATCAACAATTCTGATGGTAACCATTGCAAATTACAAAGAAATGACAAAAATCATTAATCTGACAGCTCTACGTCTTTCAGCTTCTGGCTGGAATACTTAATCTCTTCAAACAGGATGCGGGTACGCTGATGATGTGGCTTCTCAATCAGCTCTTTGATTACGATGTCCCTTTTTTCCAACGCATCAGATAATGAGCCCATGTGCATCAGCAAGGCTTCATCTTCATTGGCTCCTTTGCGCCTCTTGATTCCAGCTTGAATTTTAACCAGATTCAGCTCTGCTGTGACATCTTCAAGCTCTTTGTTGGCAATTTTCAGCTTATCTTCAGCATTCCTTACCTGTTCTTGACTTTTGCCAAGATCTTCCCGATACCTTCTTCTTTCTACATGTGCTTTCTTCAGCTCTTCATCTTTATCTTTTAATTGGGTCAACAATTCAGCGTTTTCAATTCTGACCTCATCCCAAGCTTGACGCAGTTTAGCTAATGAATCCCTGCTTCGGGCTAAAACCTGCTTTGTAGTCTTGTGAGCCTGACTAGTATCATCTGCTCCCAAAGTAAGTTTCCGGAAGTACCGAGCTCTATCATCAAAATCTTCTTCTTTGTCTGCCAAGATTTTCTCCGCTTTCAATGCTCTCTTCTCCAACTCTTTGTTGTCAACCAAAGCTTTCTGAAGACACCTGCTCGTTCCAGAGTTCTCTATCTGCAACTCTCTAACCATTTTCTTCCATTTCTCGTATTCTTCAGCCGGTACCATGGAATGTTGATCTGGACATAAGAGAATCTCTCTTGAGAAGGGTAGCAACAGCTCTTTGACCTTCATCTCAATCCAAGCATCGTAGTTAGGGTATGATCTACAGTCTCCTTTGCCAAAAACTAACTTTCCCCCTCTTTGCCTAAATTTCCAGGCATTTATTACTTCTGGCACTCTTTCATTCTTGGTTCCCACGAAAAACAGAGAAGCACTAATCTCTTCATCAGCAGGAGGATTTCTCGAAGCATAACCAAATTTCCTAACAGCCAACACCGAGTTGTAATTAATCCCACCTCTTCTTCCAAGTAGAGGCACATTCAGAAAACTTCCACATTTAACGGTAAGCTCTGTTGTCAGTAATTTGGGATCAAACCAAATGATGTTATTGGCAGTCAAACCTATCAATCTCTTGGACCATTTCATTGTCTCAATAGTTTCTACGAAAGCACCAGTTCGAGGTAAATGTTTGAAGAGCCAATGACATAACAATTGGGTACAGCAACTAACCAGACTCCCTCTTCCCTTCTCATTTTTGTAGTGTACTGAGTAATAAAAATCCCCTAGCAGGATAGGAATCGGATTCTTCGAAACGAACACTTTTATCGCTTGCATATCAACGAAATCAGGTTGACCGGGGAAAAGCACCAAACCGTAGATACAAAGAGCTACCACAGCATTGTAAGTAGTCCAGTTTTTAGCCTTGGCAGCTTCCTGAGCTCATTGTAAAAGAAACTCCAAATGAAATCCTTCATCTTCTTTAAGTTTACTCAGGCCACTTTTCACAACAGACAGGTCTAGATGTAGAACAGCAGCAATGACTTCGGGGGTAAGAGCACCTTCAGAAAAATACGGTATAGAAGACGTGACTGGAATTCCCAAAATAAATGAGAATTCCTCCAGAGTGGGCATCAAAATGTAGTCAGGGAACAGGAAACATCTCATTGATGGTTCATAGAACTGTAAGAAAGTGTGCAACCCATCCTTCTCATACTTTGTGAATGCACATACCATTTTAATCAGCTCTCCATATTCCTTCTGAAAAGTGCTGAGAACACCAGAACCAGCCATGTCTATCATCTAGTTCAATGAATCCAACTTAGGATCAGGGAATTTATATGACACATTGTTCTTCCTTTTAACCTCAACTTCTTGGGAAATCATAACAGGATACAATGTTATGCCAATCAAAGAGGTCGTCCACTGACTCCCCTTAGAAAATAAAGGTCATCCTATGCAAGTTCCAAAGTGGGCCCTCGGGTGCGAGTGGGTTTGCCACAGAATGTGGTCTGCCACTGTCACCACTAAAGAGAGATGTTTCCACTAAGGTCCTCATGATCGGTCACTAGAGTCGACAGCTCTCTAGATCGACATCCTGGAATACGCAAGATGCGTACACCATGATGGGTCCCAAGATAGCCTCGTCTAGCTGTGAATTTCGTGATTACCCAACGTACACAGATGGCACGTAGGTCCCACTACTCTCCACTCTAAATCTAAGTGTATACTCGAGCCTGTGTACTGGGCTCATCTCTCAGAAATCCCATCCCGCTAAACAGACAGAACAGTACAACACAGTATAATATATGAAATGTAAATGCTAACATGCTGTAAATATGGTACAAGTAATAAAATACAGTAAAACAGCAAATACAAGATAACAGTAAACACCCAATGAAAGAAAAACAAACAAGCGCTAGGATTGACTCGCTTAGGATGGACCAGCAATAGGTCAACCTATCCCCAGCAGAGTCGCCAGCTGTCGCTCCCAGGATTTTCAAACTAGTACAAACGCAAAAGTGGCACCGAAACAGAGTCGCCAGCAATGTGTATTTATCCCAAGAGAGGGAAAGGAAACACTGCATAAACCTGAAGGAAAGGATAGAGCATGGTCTTGCGACCAAGAGAACTGGATTCGGGAGTCGGTTACGCGAGAGGAAGGTATTAGCACCCCCACGCGTCCATCGTACCCGATGGGATCCACGCTTGCTTGTTTGATCAAAGGGTGTAGAAAAAGATACTGGAAAAAGAACTGGAAAAGGAATGGAAAAAGAAAGAGAAACAAATGTAGGGAAAATAAAAGAAGTGCTCGAATGGGCCCTTCCCCACTACCTACGTATCTCATCGGGAGCATGAGAATCAGAGCGACGTAGTTCCCTTCACTAGGGAAAGTTGTTTGTGTTTTTTTAGTGGAATACGTCAGCGTTCGCGTTCTAGCAGTTTAGGTGTTGCAGCTCGCTGTAGGGAGACTTAGGCGTTACCTGTTTGCGGTAGAACGGAAATGACGCATCCTTAAGGAATGAATGGAGGAGATGAGGAAAGAATTCCCGAAGGAAAGACGTTATTGTTTGTTTTTGTCTTTTAAGAGTTTTTTTTTTCATTTGTTTGCATATGATAATGTATCTAAATCTTAGTCATTGGAATGTATACATTCTCACATTCCAAGATGGAATGAATAAGAAAATATACTAAGAGTGAAGAAGACCCCCACACTTAGTTCCAATTGTCAAGGTTCAAACACACTAGCATACTTGTGTTTATTACGTGTTTTTGTTGATTATATAATGAAGAAGTGTTTTATTATTTGTACCTTCAACAAGTATTGAATTTAAGTCCCTCATACAAGATCAAATGTTTAACACATTGACCCAAGATGGGCTATATGCTACACATTCTAAGATTATAAGAGAAGACCCCTTTTAATCTTTTCTTTATATGAAAGGCCTAAATGCAATAAATGCCTACCTTTATTAGATATTTTGAATTTTCTTTGAGATGAGAAGATGAAAGACTCAAGGGAGAAGAAAGGTAAAATCTATGTGAACTAAGACTCAATCCTAATTGATTAGTTAAGGGAGTGGTCCTAATGGTTGGTGAGGTTTAAACACCTAAACTTTAAAGAAGGAATGAGCTAAACAATTCACTTCTAAAGTAGAAGATGAATTGTAACTCAAAAGGGGAAGTAAGGAGTTAATCAAAGTAAGCACATAGATGCTTACCAAAACACAAAGTTGAATTATAAAAGAAATGAAAGGAAAGAAGTTTGAATGTGGATTCCTTATCCACACTCAATTTCAACTTACCAAAGCCCCTACATGGTCAGTAAACAAGGAAACATGCATAAGAGGTAAAAAAGTACTTAATGCACTATAAAGTTCAAAAGAAAAAGATGAAGAATCAAGTCTTATGATCACAACCAGAATGTAAATCATATGGATAACAAGTGAATATCATCATACAAATTCAATGGAATAAACAACAATCATCATCCATAGCATTCAAACATGTCTTCATAAGAAAGGAAGTTGAAAGATGAAAAGAAAGGGAAGAAACATGCATAAATGGTACATGTAATCTAAGGATCAGAATTGAAACTAGGTGGAAAATGACTTATAGACATCTCAAAGTATTCATGAATCAAACATCAAAACATTCAAGAAGTAATAGAAGAAGAATGGAAATGAAAGTTCAAAAAGAAAGTGCAAACAATACATGTTAATGATGCACAAAGTTCAAATTGAAATGAACATGTAAAGATGACCTATAAGGTGTACCAATGACCTATAATGTCACATGAATAGCTCACAAAATATGCAAAGGATCATACCAATATGCACAAAAGAAATCATGTAAACATGCACTAAAATTAGAATGATGTGACATGTTATTATGCTTCAAATGTAATGCAACAAACAAAAATCAAATGGACTTATGAAAATTATACAAGCATGGTATTGGAATGCCTAAGTCAGAAGTGAATCATACATCCAAATAGCCTGTAAAAATTCAAGGAAAAATGACTTCAAACAAAGCAATTAGGTCAAGTTGAAACATCATGCAAAGTGGTGCAAAGATAAACATCAAAACATGTCATAAAATGACCTAAAAAATCAAACAAAAATCATCTAACATGCCTCAATGTATTAGTGAGTCAATACAAAAAGAATCATGTCAAAAAAAGCTTGTAATGATCAAGAACAAAATTATACGAATTCATGTATCACATTTGAAATGCACACAAATGGAAATTCAAAGAAAATTATGAGACAGGGGCAAAAATGTCATAAAATCATGAAATAAAACTATCAAAAATTTCCTAAATGTCTTGAAGATATTCATGAATTTTTCCAGAATTTTCTATTGTAGTTTTGTATTTTAAAAAATTAGAAATGAAACGTGCACAAAATGTAGAAAATAAAAAGAAATGGAAATAAGAGAGGGGGTGCATGCATAGCAAATTAACAGTTCAAATTGGTTTGGGCTTTAAAACATGGGGTGCAAATATCAATACTAAGCCTGGTCCACATCTGCGCAATCCATACCAACAATGGTGCACACTCAGTCAAACAAAAGTCAAGCAATCCACGCCATTGGATCAAGTCAGGTCAACACCAAAGTCAAAGTACACAAATCCAAAACACACACGTGCAGGACCACACACACTACTATGCACTGCACCACACATTGATTAAGTGAATTCAGAAATAAAACACGAGAGGTGCATGTGCATTTTAATGTGCTGGCACGTCCTGAACCACACGATGATGAAAAATCAATGTCCACGATTAAAACACACCAAAACCCTAGCATTAACAGTCACCGGCCGGAGATGACCTCCGGTCATCTTCTCCGGTCCACAACCACCGTCTGGAACTTCATGCTTCCCAGAATTTCACAAATATTATACCAAAATGAAGAGGAAGTAATGGAGAGCATGGATCCAGTGATAAAATTTCCAAAATGTTCATGAAATGAGAGAATCGAACAGAAGAAGATTTGCCCTAACTTTTCAACTATGCCTCTAAAGGCCTATCAACTAGCCGGACAAGTTCTTGAGCTTATAAGAAGCTTCAAGAACCTGAAAACCACTTCAAATCATGTCTATAATGGTGGAAATTCGTACCTGAAGATTTGTAACCTTGAGATGTTCTTCAGAAAACCAGAGATTCTGCTTCCACTTTGAGCTACTTTTGGCCAAATAAAGGCTTAAATGAAGTACTTGATGATGATTCAGTGGAGAAGAAATGAAATCCAAGCTTCAAAACTAGTTGCAATGTGGTGAAATTGAGAGATAATCAGAGAGAGTTTTGGAGAGAATTGAACAAAGTGAGCTTCGAAAATCAATAGCAATGGTGAGATTGAGAGAGAAGAAGAGAGAGTTTCTGAGTGAGAGTGTGAGAATGAGTGTTGAAATGAATTTTGAGAGTGAAGTTTTGATTTATAGTGAGCTCTAACCATGGTTAACCTGAGTTGGTTAACTGAGTTGAGGTGGTTTAGGTGAGTCATCCCTAACTAACTGAGTCAAGTTAGTTAGGGAGAGCAATGATATGGTGATGATAACTTATGGTAAGCTATGGTGGAGGTGAAAAGAAATGAATGGCATGGTTGTTATAGCATAAACTTGCTCAACAAGTTGCTCTTTCCATTCTCATGTAAGGCACGTGCTATGGCAGTGTATGTGATGGTAATGTGCTTGGTTGAAAGAGGAAAACTGATGTGATGAAGTGTTTGTGGTGTGTGTGAACCAAACTACAAATTCTGATGTGAAGCATGATGAAATTAGTTGGTAATGGTGATGTTTACGCATGGATATCTCTCTCTTCAGGCCATGGAATTGGATGATTCTTGTATCATTATAAAGTGTGTACATGATACAATAACTTTGATGTTGAAAAGAAGTGAAAATGAGACTTGCAACATATTGGAAATGTGCTTCAAACATAGGAACTCAAAACTGGCTTGAAATGCTGCACAATGCGCACGTGTGTGGCATGACTTGGTTGTGACTTAGTCAAATTTTCAGTTGCATTGACCATACTTTGAGCCATCATAACTTCTTATCCTTTGATCAAATGAAAAAATCATGAACACCAATTTTGAAGATCTCACATAAAGGAACAACTTTCATGTTGAAAGATTTTTCATTTGAGGCCTCTAACCATGAGTAATTGATCAAAACATTTGGTCCACCACATGTTTGTGAAAATGACTGCGCGTGACCTGAAATTTGCCCAAGCTGACTTGCATTTTTGCCCAAGTTTTCCTCAACTTTGATCATCCATAACTCTCTCAATTCTTATCCAATGGAGATGTTCTACACATGGATTTGAAGCTTGAAACAAGATATTTTGTTGTGGCCGAGTAGAATTTTCATTTGATGCTTCAAATTTGAATGGCCTTGATTCAAAGTATGGTGCAAAATGGCCAAAACTTGCCCTATTTAGTAACCCTACTTCTTCCAAAAATGGCAACTTTCCAAATCTTGATTTTTTCATGATCCCTTTGGACTTTCTTGATCAAATTTTGTACATTGGACACATATAACATGAATTTCATGAATTTGGCCCCAAAAAGTCAAGAGTTGACTTTTTCCTCTGATTATTTGACTTAGCCCCAATTTCCTGATTTTTTATCCTTCTTCCAATTGAACCACTTCTAAAACCAATTGAGAGGCAATTTTCCACACACATACACTTAAGGACATGTAGAATACCATGACATCAAGTTTTGTCCAAAAAATCAAAGATGCCCTGATTTAATTGGAAACCCTAATTTTGGCACCTTCTGGTTAGGAGGAAATTGCACATCTTCCAAATCCAAATTCCTCTGAGTATGTTGTGTATCCTCTTAAAGGATGATGAGATATGCCACTTGAGGGTGATTGTGAACCAATACACTATCTCTTTTGAGGGTTTTCCTTCAGTTTTTTGGACCTCTTGCATAGTGTAGGATGTAGTGCTTCAACCTCCTATTGAATCTCACTTTCTTGAGATTTTGGATGATCAATTGAGATAGTATGAGACATGAAAGACCTCTTGGCTTGCCTTGAAGCAACCTGTTTGACCTTTTGTGCTTTGAATGATTCCTTGATTGCCCACCTTTCACCTGATCACATGCCTTGATGGTAAGAGGGATGCTATGCTTCATTGTTCTATGCAAAGATGCAATGCAATGCTAATGAGATGGATATGATATGTGATATGATAATGCTTTGCTATGATGACAAAAGAGAAAGCAAATTTTGGGGTATTACAATGAGAATCTTCAGCACTTTGGTTCTCCATAAGATTATTTCTTCAGAAGCTTTGCTATCTTCAGAATCATAACCACTTTCAGAGTAGCATCCACAAGAGCATTGCAGCAGCAATATCGGCATCCTTGGATCTATCTGATTATGATCAGATACAGAAGCATACTTGCTTCTTGCGACTTGTGTTACACATAATAACTCGCATATGATCATTTACGCATATCTTGCTGGTGTTTGTTGGATCTGATATCTTCTATGATTATGATCTGCACACAACACACATTAGAACATAAAATGGTTCTTTCACAAATACTCATTGTTATCATCAAAACATAGAGATGACTTGCAGAGTCAATTCTTGCTCTAACAATCTCCCCATTTTTTATGATGACAAAACCATGTATTTTGATTGAACATTTTATACAAGGTAATCACCAAACATAATATATTCAGAGTCCGGAACAACAGCTCCCCCTGAATGTGTTAACCCCAAAATTTTATTTGTGATCGTCTAGAATCTTATCTGATCCAAAGGCTCACATAATAACAATTTGAGTTGTCAGAACATAAAATAGAGAATGACTACTTCCCTATCTGTCTTAAGGAGACAAAAGTCTTCAGCATCTGGACTTGTTCATCAGAACCTCTGTCTTCAGATCTTTAGAGCTTAGTTCCTTTGGTCATCGTATCAGAGCTCATAATCTTCAGAGTCTTCTGAAGCAATTTCTACTTTTCAGCAAAATTATTTTAGCACAGAAATAGAACAATTCTTTTCTAATAACTTAGCCACGCTATTTATCAGAATTGAACTTGTCTTTTGACGTAATAAACTCCCCCTGAGTTTCAGACTTGATGATCTTCAGATTCTTGATTTGGTCATACTGATTGTGATCATCAATTAAGATCTTAACATTTCAGAGTTTGACTTGAACACAGGCCTTCATCTCAGATCCTTGTTACTTGTCACAACTCATTGGTTCATCAAAGCTTGATTCTTGATCTGATGCCAAATTATTTTCTTCTGAGTTGAAGTCTTGGTTTATCAGACTTTCTTATTCTTAGATCTTTTATCCAGATCTTCAGACAGTCTTCGACTTCTGATTTACTCAGTTCTTCTGAAAAGAATCTTAGATTGTGGACTTTGTCTTGACAACTTTTAGGAAGATTTCTTCTTCTGATTCTTATGTTCTGAATCTCATACTCTCAAACAGCTTACAGCTTCTGAACTAATTGAGACGAGAATCACGATAACTTTGACTTTCAGAAAGTTCTCAACTTCTGAACAGTACTGGGTAATTCTGATTCTGAACACATGTTCACAAAGTGTATAACTTCGATAATATGAACAAACATTTCACAAGAACTTTTATCAGAGTTCTTCCAATTTAACATGTTCTAAAAGAATGCCTAGTGAACTTGTTCAGAGTTCCTCGGTTAAACATCAAACACACGTTAGTGGTAAAACGCATTAATATCAGAGTTGATGTTTAGCATTCTTTAACATATATCATTATATCAAAATCATATTCTATTTTCTCCCCCTTTTTGACATCATCAAAAAGTTAGAGTATGTTGATAATGAATCTTAAAGAGAGCAGTGCAGGTATGAGCAAAGGATAGTTGAAAAATAGAACAGAAGGAAACACACACTTCATTAATCATAAATACAAGGTGAACAACACAGATATAAGAAAACAAAAGTTACAAACTGATAACTTAGCCTAATTCTAACTAACAATCATCTTATTTTATGAGAACCATCCGTTGTCGAAGGTTTCACAAAATTTTATATCAAGAGCAGTGTCGGGACTGCCTCTAACTCTGCAAATCGTTTGCACGATTCCAGCTCTGAAGAGGGCTTCAGATAGAACTCTTCCATATGGAATAAACGATTTGTTCATAGTTCTTGACATAAGGATTGACTCTTTAAGATGATCAAAGATTACTTGGGACAAATATATAGAGGTTGGTCTAAGAAGACACATGATGAGAAGCTTATCATCATGATACAGAAAATCTTTGTTACTATTGCGAGGGCGAAGATTTGTCAAAATGAACTTAAACCATCCTTTTGCAATAGGCAGAAGTTTTTCTGGATTTGTGGGTTCGAAAGTTGAGCCTTTGTCAAACATGTGATGCATTTCAGCATTGGAAGTGCATAGAATGGAGTCGTGATGAGTTATGATACCCTCTTTGGGACAATCAATGGCTTTAGCAATATTTGTAGAGTAGAAAGAAACTGGAAGACCATAGATGTTTGAAGAGATAGACAGACCATCACAACTGACAGAGGCATTGATCCAAAAGGATTTTAAGATGTTTGTATATATTGAACCTCTTAACATAGACAAGTATCTATTCCAATTTTGAAAATGAATTCCAAGAAGAAAATCTTGGCTAGCACCTGCTGGATTTGGTCGTTTTTCATTGATGACTTCTAAGAGATCATCGTTGCCATGAAAGGTTCTTGGAGTCATTCTTGGTGTTTTTTGTATTCTAAGAAGGTTTTGAACAAAAGATAGTGAAGATTTATAGGAATGAGATATGACTTTAAATAGGCAACTAGAGAGACTAAAGTGAATAAGCTAATAACTGTGAGTGACTTGAAAAGACTGGTTCATTATTACCTAGATACAAGAGTAGGTATGAATAGTGTAAAAGACAAGGGTAAGTACAAAGTATAACAGTCTTTTAATCTAGAGAAAATCAGAGGATCACGCATATGATTCTTTTATCTACTTTTTGACTGAAGTCAAAACTTACAATAATCACATACTTGAGAGTAGTGCTTGATTACTTGCTGAAGTCACATAAGAGAACATATTGCTTATGAGAGAGTGTACAGATGTAGGGTTGAGTAAATGCGTTGTTACTTTTTATTTATTCAGTTCATAACTAAACAATGTTACTAGTTGATGTACAATCACTATGATACGTATTAATCACCTTTTATAATACTTTACTTTATATGGTCAGATCAAGTAAAAATGCTTATTAGAGTATGATAATGATTTTCATGTAATTCTTCTTAAGAATAAAATCTTAAAGTAAAACCATTTATGATTTTAGATTCAAGGGATAATTCATTCATGATCTTGAAGAGAATACATAGTGCAAGAGACAGAGCAACAAAACAGATAATAGAATAACCATAACCCTATTTTATGATCCTTCAGGGATTCCCAGAGAATTCCACATAATTCATAGGTGAACATTCTACGGTTTCCCCAATGTTTTCTATCCTAGTGATCACATCTTGAATCTCAAGGATACGAGATATGACCCTTCCATACGGAATACTAAAGGAAGACTTATCTTTAGATAAGAGGATTTGTTCTTGCAAGTAATTGAACATGGTTTGAGGGAGGTTTATTTTTCTTCTATAGATCAGAAGGAAAATAAATAGTCGGTCTGAGTGAGACAGCAATCCTGCTCCAAATTTTCTAGGACGTAAGTTTATTTCCATGATTATGTGCCAGACTTTAGCTGAGGGAGTGAGTGTTGGGGCACAGTTGGAGGGACCATTTCCATAATGAATTTTGTGAATGAGATCATTGAAGATATTCCTTTCTTTGTAATCTTTAGTGGTGTCGCCGATTTCATCACACTTGATGGCTTGTGCAATAACAGAGGGAATAATCATTACAGGGATTCCGAAGATGACTGAATGAATGATGTGTTGATTATACACATTTGAAAAGACACCAGTATTTGCCCAGAATTCCTTGACTAGATCAGTGTAAATAAGACTTGGAAGCATGTTGAGATAACCTTCCCATTTCTTACACTGTAACTCAGACGAAGTTCTTATCATGCCGTGTTCTTTTAGAGAACTGGTGTTCACAGTAAGTTTATTTAGGACTTGTAATTCTGAGAATTCACTCTTAACAGCTTTTGGATGTGAGTTAGACATTTTGGAGGTGAGGAGATACAATAGAGAGACACTAGCTGAGATGGGCTAGAATGACGAATAGAGAAGTGAACATGGAGCCTTAAATAGGCGACGAATAGAGTGAGTTAATAAGTGTTTGTGACTCCAAACGACAGGTTCATCATATCCTAGATATTAGACTAGATAGGGTAAAAGACGGATACACCCACTAAGTCTAACAGTCTCTCAATCTTGGAAAAATCAAGAGATCATACAGAAAATTTTCTAATTTATTCTTGACAGGAGTCAAAATTTTGCAATAAATGCATATGTAAGAGTAGCGTTTGACAACATTAATCAGGAGTGAAAACAGAGAGACACAATGCCTAATTTCAAGAAGAGTTATCTTACATATGTAATAAGTGCACACACATAGAAGTAAGCATAAAGATTTTTACTATTTTCAACAAGAAAGCGAGTCCTAGTTTGTCAGTTTATGATCACGCCTGGTTAGTAGAAGCTAAGATTTTAAGGCAAAACCAAGGTTACATGCATTGGAGATCCAATTACTTTGATGACATGTATAGATTTTCAGAATCCGAAAAGCCAGAGGATTTCTAAAAAGAAAGAGTGAGAAGGGCATGAAACAGTTATGAGATTGTTGACAGAGTTGCATATTTCATACGAAAGATTTGTAGATCATTTTTGGGAGAACTTACATCACGATTATTTAAGATTCGCAATTATGACTGAGGTTAAGTTGAGTACACTCATTCTCCAGAGATTTGATCAAAAGATTTTTCTTAGAAGGAGAGAATATTTCAGACCATTAATATTTTTACTTACCAGATAACTTGCAGTTTGAACTAGCAGTAACATTTAATCAGACATGATAAGGAAAGTCATACCTTAGAGAATCTGAGATTCTTCGCTGTGATGCTTTATCTGAGTGATTTCCATTCTGACTCTGAGCTTTTGCTTCCTTCAGCGTGTTCTGACATTGTAATCTGACGTTGAAGAATATCGATGTCTTCTGAACTCGAATCTCTAGTCTGAGAACTAGACTCAATCTTCTCTTCAGATGATCTTTTCCCTTTTTCTGTTTTAAAACATTCATCTAACTTTTGAGAGCAACTTTCATAGAATCTGATCTTTATTATCAGAACGTTTATCAAGGTTCCATTTCATAACATCTTCTGACTCTGATTCTTCGAACAGATACAGAGCTTGTTCAGAAACGAGTATCATCAAACGTGTATGATAATCTTGTTCTTGCAATGCTGATCTAATTTGTTTAGATTAAGTCCATCAAAGGATTTATAGCACATCTGCTTCTCAAAAGAGTGTCAGTTGATTTCTTCATTCTGAACAAAATCAGTGACTTAGATTCTTTTTGTCTTTGAGTAGATGACTTCCGCTTTTGCATCTAGTCAAGCATCTTCTGATTCCAGAATTTATGCAACATGAACTTTTGAGAGAAATATCAGATAACATTCTAACCAATTACAGTTAGTTCAACTGAGATAGAGCAGAACTCAGTCGTCCATGTTATTTTAACCAAGACTCAGACATTGTTCTTAATCAGATTCCAGATGAGTCTCTAGATTTCCTCTTTCTGAAGGTTCTTCAGTTTTCTGCAAGGTTTCTTCGGCAGACTTAATTCTGAAGTTCAAAATCATAGAACAACAATCTTTCTTCTTTACATGAAGAAATTCTTAGTGAGCTTTAAATGAGAAAGTCAAGGGTGGACTAATCCATTTCTTGAAAACATCTCAAAAACTCATAAAGAGATAATCTTCAGCAAATAAGATTTCTTGTTTTCTGATGATTCAATCTTGAGAAAAATAAGTTGTTTATCCAAATGTATCCTCTAAGATAAGCATTCAATAGATACTACTACTTATCAGATGAATCAATCTTGTCAGTTGATTCTTCCATCTTTTCTTAAGTTTTAGAGAGGAAGATTCCATTGTTGACAACAACAAAAACTTTAAGAATTGGTGACTTGCTCCGGTAATCTGTTTAATTACAGTTTAGTACACAGTCATCTTCTGAACTGATACTGAAATTGTAAGTGGATTGAAATCTTACTTAGAGTATTTCTACACACCATATATGGATCTTTTTCTGACACTGTTAAGTGTTTGATATCCATCAATAACAGAACCGGAGCTCTAATACCAATTGAAGGTGTGAGAAAGACACAAGAAAAGGGGGGTTTGAATTGTGTTTTTAACTCTTACTAAATTTTTGCCTCTTATCATTATCATGCAAGGGAATATCAGAGTTGCGTTGAGAGACTCTGACTTGCGAAGTGTCATTCAGATTGAGCAATGTATGAAGCATAAGTGACAAGGCGAATCTGAATTAGAAATGCTTGAATCAGACTTGTAATGCGGAAGCTCATCAGAGTTTGATTGCAAAGTTCTGACTTGCTATGCAAGGTTCTGATAAATGATACAGAAACATAAACAATCAAACAAAGCATAAACAAGAGTAAAGAACACACGATATATCCTGGTTCACTTGATCCATTCACAAGCTAGTCCAGTTCACCCTTCCAAGGTGATTTCGCCTTGAACATAAGGACTTAATCCACTATAATCAAAACCGATTACAGATGCACGGGCAACAGCCGGTGACTATCATCCTGCACAACCGTAGCTGTGACTAACCCATAATGAACCGTTCAGGAATTTAACTTAATGAATATAATGAACATTGACCTAATAGGTTCCAATCTTGCAAGATCTACTATCAGGATTTCACAGCTAAATGTTCAAGGATTCGACTTAACGAATATAACGTTTACTGACCATTCTTCCAGGCTTTTCAATGAGTTCCATCAGTGATCTCACAAGAGTCTGACCGACAACTGGTCCTCTTTGAGATATGACTATCATTGACCATATTTCAGGATTTCCACAACGACACCAAGCCATTGTCTTCTCAAGTCTCCGATCACACTAATCACTTGAGGGATCCTAATTCACATAGAATTAGTTGTTCTTGGAGATTACAATGATGCTTCTTATCAAGCAGATAACTCCTAAGTTTAAGTACAAATGAACACATAGTGTTCTAGCAAGATGTGAGCAACAGCTCCTTGCTATCTTTATATTCTACAAAGATATATATATATATATATTTGACAGTTTGATGACATCTTGTAGATCTTCTTCATCTTCTTTGTTGAGCAAGCTTCGAACAACAACTCCTTGCTTCAGATCTTCAATATAGCTCAGATGATGAAGTTGGTTGATGACTTGACTGATTTGCGATGTTGTCTTGTTCATCAACAGCTTCTGTTCCAATTAATTGTTGTTGTGTTGATTGATGATCTTTGAGCTTCAACAACAATGGTTGTGTGTTAATGGTGATAGCTTTAAGTGTTTAGTGTAACAACAATAACTGATCGTTGCGACTATCATCACATCGACACCTTCAGAAGCGCATTCTTCTTTCCTTTAAATAGCTAAGTAAAATATAGTCGTTAGAGAGCTGTTGGATGTTTGAAAAGAGTCGTTATGCAATGATGAAATTTGTATTTCCATATCTTATTTTTACTGTAGAAGAAGTGATGGGATATGTCTTTTTAGCATGGTGTACAGTCATTGCTAACGGTAACATTTGCCTTCAAAACTTCATAGGCTTCTGATGGTAATTAATTGAAGCATGAGTAGAGACTTTATAGCTGGGTCTTCAGAAATTTCAAGTCTTCTGTCTTCAGAAATTGTCCATTAGGAATCTGTCTTCAGAACTTCAGCACTTGTCTTGAAACCCGTTATCTTCACTGCTTCAAGTCTTCAGAATCCTCAGAACCTTGTTCACTCAGAACGCTATCTTCAGAGTCTTCAGCACTTGACCTTTAGAACCATAATCTTCAGAACACTTTAGTCTTCAGAGTCTTTCTGCACTTGGTCTTCAGAGCCTTCAGCCTTCAGAACTTCAAGTCATGAGAATCTTCAGCACTTTGGTTCTCCACAAGATTATTTCTTCAGAAGCTTCGCTATCTTCAGAATGATAACCACTTTCAGAGAAGCATCCACAAGAGCATTGCAGTAGCAATATTGGCATCCTTGGATCTATCTGATTAAGATCAGATACATAAGCATACTTGCTTCTTGCGACTTGCGTTACACATAGTAACTCGCATATGATCATTTACGCACATCTTGCTGGTGTTTGTTGGATCTGATATCTTCTATGATTATGATCTGCACACAACACACATTAGATCATAAAATGGTTCTTTCACAAATACTCATTGTTATCATCAAAACATAGAGATGACTTGCAGAGACAATTCTTGCTCTAACAATCTCCCCCTTTTTTATGATGACAAAACCATGTATTTTGGTTGAACATTTTATACAAGGTAATCACCAAACATAACATACTCAGAGTCCTGAACAACAGCTCCCCCTGAATGTGTTAACCCCAAAATTTTATTTGTGATTGTCTAGAATCTTATCTGATCCAAAGACTCACAGAATAACAATTTGAGTAGTCAGAACATAGAATAGAGAAAGACTACTTCCCTATCTATCTTAAGGAGACAAAAGTCTTCAGCATCTGGACTTGTTCATCAGAACTCTGTCTTCAGATCTTTAGAGCTTAGTTCCTTTGGTCATCGTATCAGAGCTCATAATCTTCAGAGTCTTCTGAAGCAATTTCTACTTTTCAGCAAAATCATTTTAGCACAGAAATAGAACAATTCTTTTCTAATAACTTAGCCACGCTATTTATCAGAATTGAACTTGTATTTTGACATAATAAACTCCCCCTGAGTTTCATACTTGATGATCTTCAGATTCTTGATTTGGTCATACTGATTGTGATCATCAATTAAGATCTTGACATTTCAGAGTTTGACTTGAACACATGCCTTCATCTCAGAACCTTGTTACTTGTCAAACTCATTGGTTCATCAAAGCTTGATTCTTGATCTGATGCCAAATTATTTTCTTCGGAGTTGAAATCTTGGTTTATCAGACTTTATTCTTCTTGGATCTTTTATCCAGATCTTCAGACAGTCTTCGACTTCTGATTTGCTCAGTTCTTCTGAAAAGCATCTTGGATTGTGGACTTTGCATTGACAGCTTTTAGGAAAATTTCTTCTTCTGATTCTTATGTTCTGAATCTCATACTCTCAAACAGCTTACAGCTTCTGAACCAAGTGATACGAGAATCACGATAACTTTGACTTTCAGTAAGTTCTCAACTTCTGAACAGTACTGGGTAATTCTGATTCTGAACACATGTTCACAAAGTGTACAACTTCGATAATATGAACAAACATTTCACAAGAACTTTTATCAGAGTTCTTCCAATTTAACCTGTTCTAAGAGAATGCCTAGTGAACTTGTTCAAAGTTCCTTGGTTAAACATCAAACATACGTTAGTGGTAAAACGCATTAATATCAGAGTTGATGTTTAACATTCTTTAACATATATCATTATATCAAAATTATATTCTATTTTCTCCCCCTTTTTGACATCATCAAAAAGTTAGAGTATGTTGATAATGAATCTTAAAGAGAGCAGTGCAGGTATGAGCAAAGGATAGTTGAAAAATAGAACAGAAGGCAACACACACTTCATTAATCATAAATACAAGGTATAAACAACACAGATATAAGAAAACAAAAGTTACAAACTGATAACTTAGCCTAATTCTAACTAACAATTATCTTATTTTATGAGAACCATCCGCTGTCGAAGGTTTCCAAAATTTTCTATCAAGAGTAGTGTCGGGACCGCCTCTAACTCTGAAAATCATTTGCATGATTCCAGCTCTGAAGAGGACTTCAGATAGAACTCTTCCATATGGAATGAACAATTTGTTCATAGTTCTTGACATAAGGATTGACTCTTTAAGATGATCAAAGATTACTTGGGACAAATCTATAGAGGTTGGTCTAAGAAGACACATGATGAGAATCTTAGCATCATGATACAGAAAATCTTTGTTACTATTGCGAGGACGAAGATTTGTCAAAATGAACTTAAACCATCGTTTTGCAGTAGGCAGAAGTTTTTCTGGATTTGTGGGTTCAAAAGTTGAGCCTTTGTCAAACAAGTGATGCATTTCAGCATTGGAAGTGCATCGAATGGAGTCGTGATGAGTTGTGATACCCTCTTTAGGACAATCAATGGCTTCAGCAATATTTGTAGAGTTGAAAGAAACTGGAAGACCATAGATGTTTGAAGAGATAGATAGACCATCACAACTAACAGAGGCATTGATCCAAAAGGATTTTAAGATGTTTGTATATATTGAACCTCTTAACATAGACAGGTATCCATTCCAATTTTTAAAATGAATTCCAAGAAGAAAATCTTGGCTAGCATCTGCTGTATTTGGTCGTTTTTCATTGATGGCTTCTAAGAGATCATCGTTGCCATGAAAGGTTCTTGGAGTCATTCTTGATGTTTTTAGCTTTCTAAGAAGGTTTTGAACAAAAGATAGTGAAGATTTATAGGAATGAGATATGACTTTAAATAGGCAACTGGAGAGACTAAAGTGAATGGGTTAATAACTGAGAGTGACTTGAAAAGACTGATTCATTATTACCTAGATATGAGAGTAGGTATGAATAGTGTAAAAGACAAGGGTAAGTACAAAGTATAACAGTCTTTTAATCTAGAGAAAATCAGAGGATCACGCATATGATTCTTTTGTCTACTTTTTGACTGAAGTCAAAACTTACAATAATTACATACTTGTGAGTAGTGCTTGATTACTTGCGTGAAGTCACATCAGAGAACATATTGCTTATGAGAGAGTGCACAGATGTAGGTTTGAGCAAATGCGTTGTTACTTTTTATTTATTCAGTTCATAACTAAACAATGTTAGTAATTGATGTACAATCACTATGATACGTATTAATCACCTTTTATAATACTTTACTTTTTTATGGTCAGATCAAGTAAGAATACTTAATAGAGTATGATAATGATTTTCATGCAATTCTTCTTAAGAATAAAATCCTAAAGTAAAACCATTTATGATTTTAGATTCAAGGGATAATTCATTCATGATCTTGAAGAGAATACATACTGCAAGAGACAGAGCAACAAAACAGATAATAGAATAACCATAACCCTATTCTATGATCCTTCAAGGATTCCCAAAGAATTCTACATAATTCATAGGTGAACATTCTACGGTTGCCCCAATGTTTTCTATCCTAGTGGTCACATCTTGAATCTCAAGGACACGAGATATGACCCTTCCATACGGAATACTATAGGAAGACTTATCTTTAGATAATAGGATTTGTTCTTGCAAGTAATTGAACATGGTTTGAGGGAGGTTTATTTTTCTTCTATAGATCAGAAGGAAAATAAATAGTCGGTCTGAGTGAGACGGCAATCCTGCTCCAAATTTTCTAGGACGTAAGTTTGTTTCCATGATCCTGTCCCAGACTTTAGGTGAGGGAGTGAGTGTGGAGGCACAGCTGGAGGGACCATTTCCATAAAGAATTTTGTGAATGAGATCATTGAAGATATTCCTTTCTTTGTAATCTTCAGTGGTGTCGCCGATTTCATCACACTTGATGGCTTGTGCACTGACAGAGGGACTAATCATTACAGGATTCTGGAGATGACTGACTGAATGATGTGTTGATTATACACGTTTGAAAAGACACTAGCATTTGCCCAAAATTCCTTGACTAGATCAGTGTAGATAAGACCTGGAAGCATGTTGAGATAACCCTCCCATTTCTTACACCGTAACTCAGACGAAGTTCTTATCATACCGTGTTCTTTTAGAGAACTGGTGTTCACAGTAAGTTTATTTAGGACTTGTAATCCTGAGAATTCACTCTTAACATCTTTTGGATATGAGTTAAACATTTTGGAGGTGAGGAGATACAAGAGAGAAGTGAACACGGAGCCTTAAATAGATGACGAATAGAGTGAGTTAATAAGTGCTTGTGACTCCAAACACTACGCTAAACAAGGGAAAAGAGGGCGCTTTTTTTGGCCTATGACAGCGCTTAAAAGCGCTGTCTAAGGCTGCGCTGTCGTAGGTAAAGACGGCGCTTTTTTATTTATGAAAAAACGCTCTCTAAATTGGGGACTTTAAACAGCGCTTTCAAAAGCGCTGTCTAATGTATACGTTTAAAATTTTAAAGAATATTTTTATATACTTTAGATAGCGTTTTTTTATTCAAAAGCGCTCTATAAAGTGGGACTTTAGACAACGCTTTTAAAAGCATTGTCTAATGTATACGTATAATGATTTTTTTTATATACCTTTAGACAACGCTTTTTTCTCAAAAGCGTTGTCTTTTGTCTACCTATAATTTTGAAGATTTTTTAAAAAAATCCCATTTTAACCATTTTTTTTATGCAGCAACCTGTATAATTCACATTTCCATAAACCTGTATAATTCACATTTCAATAAACCAATATGGATACACATTTCCATTAACAAATTCTATTTCAAAACTATAATTTACATTAATGCAGAATTTACATTTCAATAAACTAGAATTTACATTCACAAAACTATACATTCAAGAAAGAATTCTTCTTGCAATAAAGAATTCGCACAATTCCTCCTTAGTATCTTGCAATTGTTTCCTCGTGTAATAAGGACACGCCATATCATCGAAATACTACATAACAAAACAAAATACGCATTATTTAGTTAAAAATAATAAATTATATGACATATCCGATAAATATTAAAATAAATCCTAAGTTATAAAACCATGCATACCGTAATAGGAATCTCCAATTGTCCCATTTGAAGGATTTCTCCCATGAACCTCAAAACGAAGTACCCGCAGTCTATGCCATTACGCTGACGAGGGCACTACACATAGACAAACAAATAAGAAATAATATATAGATGTTTTGTGTTATCAAGTAGCATCACTAATAAGCAATAATGTGAAAATTAATATACCTCCACTTTGACCCATGTAATATTGGTTGATCTAGCCCGTGCTACTCGAGTCTCTCTTTGTGCACGGTATAGTAGTATAGCTCTATAAAAGAAAAACGTAAACTTAGAACAATGTCACAGAAATAATTAAATATACAAATACACACGAATATTTCGAACAATCTCACTTACGTGTCAACCACTTCCTTCGTATTCTGATATGTGGACCAATCAGTATCCAATGAATTAAGATAATATACCACTTCTGTTATAGGATTAATGGCAACCAACAACCAGTGTCCACTGTAAAATATAACAAAAGTTTAGATGGATAATATCTACGCAAAAGATACAAATTAAAGATTAGAATGAAATTAGAATAAAAATCTTACCCGTTTCCAGTATTATACGGTAAAAGAAACAGACTTTCTGTGTTGCTGGCCATAAATCGCTCAAGTAAGTGGTCTCTTACTTCAATTGCATTCATACCAATTCTCGGTGCATTAACAAGGCTGCAAGAGAAGAAACGGAATCTGTTTGACAATTCCGTCCCCCGCATGAATTTTTCATACAGGCACCTTAAATAAAAACATAATAAACATTAGACTATTTTCATTGAAATGTGTAAATAAATTGTTCAACTAAATAAATAATAGATTGATTGGAGTACCAGATGTATGAATGCATAACACCGATGCCTAATTCAGTATGCTTGAATATCTGCTCCATGTCCTCTTTTCCGATTATCTCGGAATGCGGAAATCCAAAAACACCTTCGACCATATCTATTTGACGAATAGCACCATCCATCAAATCTGACATTGTCATAAGTGTTTCTAGACACGACTGAAAGCGAGCTCTTTTTTCCTGCACGGTCCTTGTAGGAGCTTTTTTCATGCCGGTCTGTTGTGAAGCATGAGCAGAAACCTAACAATCATATAATTTAGGTAAAGTAGAAAATCATGAAACTTTTGAATTTGGATAATAGAATAACACTTAAAATCTACCTCTCTGTGTGATTCAACAGACACGTTTTGCCGCAAAACCCCTTTATTCTTAGCTGCGGGTTTTGTAGGAGTCTAACATCACCATGTAAAAAAAATGTAAGTAATGGTTCAGAATAATTTTCATAATCGTTCAGAATTGACATTTGAATACTAAGATATTCGTAATGGTTTTCAACATACCTCATCACCTATGGAAATGAGGTCTAACGGCCATGCAACAAACGAACCTATTGCATCCCGCAGCAATGTAACCTCTGAAACCGAGTCAGGTATGGGTAGTACCGCATCCGTATCTAAAGCGATATCAACCGACACTTTCAGATATCCATTAGGTAGCGTTTGATGGTGAAGTAACGCTCCCACAAGGTTATGCACTTTTCCCTTTCCTACCATGCGATAAGTCGGTAACGACAAATACAGCTGGCAAGATGAAATGCCCTGAAGCAATAATAAATATGTAAATGTTAATATGTATAAAGGTCAATTAAAATAAATGTGTTAATTTAATTAAAATAAATATGTGCTAATTACCTCGGGAATTTTATTTGGAGAATTGATACTAGCTTTGTCACTAGTATCTTTTATACTGAAACCGCGCTTTTCCGCCTCATATCTCTCTTTATCCTGTTGTAATTCACGGACTTGCGCTTGTAGTGCCATCAAAGTTTGCATGACTTCTTGGTTGCTGGGATTTTTTCTCTTTGGTTGCTTATATAGGGAAGATGAAGTCACACCAAATCTTTTACCTCTTACCCGACTGGGATACTCAGGAACATTTAGTACTCGACTAAGAATGCTCCTGCAATCATCCTCAGTTGTGGGTAAGGATTTAGATAGATTCTCCTGAAATTCATTGACAAATAGAAAATTATTAGTGGGGATCAAAAATTAATTATATTTTTATAAAATTTCGATTAACTTTGAGACATAATGTTATACTTACACATTCGTCATAAACATGATGAACATCTTCTCTAACAGCTCCATCCTTACCCACGCGAGCTTCCTTCCACAAAACATGGTCCGGAAGTGATGATTCTTCACTTTTAGACTCTTCTAACTACACATTTAGTTAAATAATAAGTTCATCAATTATAACACAATAATACAATTAATAAAATCATAGCATTAATATATACTTACCAATTTTTGTTGTAACCGTGCATATCCCAAACGCCCTTTTCTGTATGGATACGCGGGTTTTGATGCTCTTTCGCGATTAATGGCACTCAATTTCTGGATAAAAAATTTTAAGTCATATCAAAACAAACTAATGAAACAAATATATAATACAATCAATAGACATGACAAGATAACATTACATTGAATTCTTCGGTTTTCCGTTTGTCTACAAAAATGCCCCATTCTTCCGGTGTAATCACATCCGCATACAACGGTGGAAGTTCTGCTTCAACAAAAATTTTGTCCTCATCCCTAAGATATTTTTTTGATAATAAGGCTCTAAACCCTCTGTGTCTCTTTCCGGCCAATTGAAGACAATACTTTTTCCGGCTTTCTTCAATATTAAAGGACCTCTACGAAAAAACATACACATATAAACATAAAGTGTGTTAGTATAAGTAAATTAAAGACTTAATCGTCAACAAAAATCTAATAACATCAATCATATTTAGTAAGTACCTGTATCTCAGTCCATATCTTTTCTTTACCGGCATCCAACGATTTACTCCTCCAATTATCACTAGTGATTGGAATGTGTTGACGGACAAGTGAACCAATGTATGAAGACAACATTGAACCGTTAGGCTCAACTAGTTAGTTCTCGTCACTCCAATGTACATCAAATTTCGTCCCTTTATCTCTAGCGCGGATGATTGACTTCATAATGGTTTTTCCTCGTTTTATTTCATGTTCTACTTTCGAAGCTTCATTCTGAGCTTCATGTGTATCATGTGTCTCGTGCGTATCTTTCTGGTTACTAGACATTTTACCTGTTGTAGACATATATTTTCGACACCATGTCTTGGAAGGAAAAATGATGTTCCTTGACTAGAGATGATAACTACAGGAAAAGGAGGAAGAGAATGAAGGTATCCAGAAGACACTTCGACAAGATAAGAATTTCGACACTTCGACAGAAATATGAGGAAGTCTTCGTCGGACAGGTTTGAGGGACATTTATCATTTTTTGACAATTCGACAAGTCTGAAAGGACGCGTTTGTTCGACATAACTTGAAGATTCAAATTCAAGAGAATTATAACGTTTGGCAGAAGACGCGTGGAAGTATCTGGCGAAAGGAAGACATGCAGAAGGCCAGATGTCGAAATTTTAGGATTTAGTCGTTAATAGCAGTTATTTTGTTTATCTATAAATAGGATAGTTGTTATTAGAATTCAGTGTGAAAAAACTTGTACAAAACTTCCTGCAATTACTCAAAGTACCCGTGTGAGAGAAAAGAGTTATTTGGAAAAATGTACGTGTAAACACCATCTTTTAATTTCTTTATCAATCAAAGTCTTTTTACCAATTCCTTTACATTTACCAGCATCTTTATGTTTTCTTCGTCATTTTATTTTAAAGTTCTTTCTTCGTCATTTTATTTTAAAGTTCTTTCTTCGTCATTTTACTTTAAAAGTTCTTTTCAAAGTCACTTTCTTTTATCTCAGACTTTCCTTTAAAGTTAGTTGAAATCCTTTATTCCAAAAGACTTAAATACATAAAACCAAGAACCAAGATATCACCCTTAATTTAAAATTATCACGTTGATCTAAGTTTTCGCCCGACGTCCTAGGATTTGTTTGGTTAATCCTGCAAGTAACCCAGATTTCACCATTCTGGTAAACCAGAGGTTGTTCGCCAAGATCAACAGCGAACAAATTGGCACGCCCAGTGGGACTAGTGCAATATAAAACTTAAATAAATTTTAAAAATTAAGGCTTTTTCTTCGTTGTATGATACTAAGAAGCGGTAAATTAGCCGTATCTGACGTAGAGAGACCCAAAAGAACTAGAGTAAGGAAAATGGCGAATCAGTCAAATAATCCTAACCCCAATTCAAATTCAAATGAAAATATTCCAGTTTCCAACCCTATACCTTCGGCAGGGGGAAATGTGGATTCAAACCCTGTTCTGGAGGAGATTATGCCTTCGTCAACAGGATTTACACCAGCGGTTTCGCTCTCCCAAAGTATGCCTAGTTCCTCCACAATGGGACATTCAAGGCCTTTGGGGACGCCTCCTCCGGGAGGACAAAATTTTAGGCCATTCCAGACAAATTTTTCCATGCCTATGTTCGGAAGAGAACAACCATATGGAATGCCAACGTCAGTGATGGCAAATTTGCAAAGTGCACCACCCTTGTATTCTGACGCCATGGTCCACATGTCTTCGCCATTGCAAGGATCAGGATACGGTGGAAATATGAGTAGATTGAACCAATCCCTACCAAATTTCCAAATGCCAGCAATTACCAATAATTCTGCGCAAGTAATTCGACAACAAATGGACGAAAGTAATCATGATATGGTCCAAATGTTGACTCAACAAATGGGGGCAGTGTTTAACCCTTTAATACAAAACACTACCCAAACCAACCAATTGTTGGCTGCGCAAATGACGCGCATTGCTGACTTTTTTGATGTTCCTCAAACACGACAAAGAGAACAAGTGATTCAAAACCAAGTAGTAAATGTCGAAGAGGAACCCACGATAAATCAAAGGCCTTTAGAGAATCCTCAGGCAAACCCTAGAAACCAAGAGGCAGTGGTCGAGCAGCCTCGTGTCGAAATCCCCGTTCAACAAGAACCTAGGAGGGTAATAGTCCAGAGAGGCCAAGATGCTGATGATGTGTTACAACAGCGAATACGATATAATAACTTTCCTGTCGAAAATAACATAACAGCCATGGTCGAAAGGATAATGGCCCAAAACGGTGTAAATATAGGTTTGCAAAGGCCTACTTATACTTCCCCATTGTCAGAACACATTCTGCAAGAGGAACTACCCCCAAGATGGAAAGTTCCTAAGTTTACTAAGTTTTCAGGAGATACTAGTGAATCTACTATAGAGCACGTAGCGCGTTATCTAATAGAAGCGGGAGAAATAGTCAATAACGAAAATTTGAAAATGAAGTACTTTCCAAGTTCCTTGACAAAAAATGCATTCACCTGGTTTACATCCTTGCCCGCGAACTCTATATTCACATGGACCCAATTAGAAAGATTGTTCCATGAACAATTCTATATGGGTCAGACTAAGATAAGTTTGAAGGAATTAGCCAGTGTTAAGAGGAAATTTTCAGAACCTATAGATGATTACCTAAACAGGTTCAGGTTGCTTAAGGCAAGATGTTTCACACAAGTGCCAGAACGGGAGTTAGTCGAAATGGCTGCAGGGGGTCTAGATTATTCTATAAGGAAAAAATTAGACACTCAATATTTAAGAGATATGGCACAATTAGCAGATAGGGTAAGACAGATTGAGAGGCTAAAAGCTGAGAAATTCAGATCAAATAAAAATAAAAAGGAAAGAGTGGCCTATGTAGGAGTATGCCAGGATGATGATGGTGACGAAAATGAACTAATTTTGTTCGACGAGCAAGAAATTGATCTGGCAGAACTAAAGTCAGGCCCTCCATACGCCTGTAAAGTACTAGCTCCGTCGAATGGAAAAAATCCAGTCGAACCTGAAAAGAATGATAAGTTTCCCAAACGAACTTATACGTTCGACGTCACCAAGTGTGACGAAATTTTTGATTTATTGGTCAAAGATGGTCAGTTAATAAAGCCGCCAGGCGCCAAAGAACCGCCTGTCGAACAGCAGAAAAAGAGGGGTTTTTGTAAGTACCATAACTTTTTGGGTCATAAAACATCTCAATGTTTTCTTTTCAGGGATCTAGTTCAAAATGCTATCCGTGATGGAAGGCTGAAGTTCGGCGAGAAGCCAAAACAACAAATGGGGATTGATTCGAATCCCATGCAGGTTGTCGAAGCACACTATGCTGAACCATCCACTGTGAATATGGTGGAGATTGAAGTTGCTTCTGATGGCAGTTTCGAGATGGTGGAGGCTATGGAAGGTTTCGACACCAGTATCAACATGGTCGAGATCACTGAAGATCTTGCAGGCCAGAACGAAGTCGAGGGTACTGAAGCGTTCGACAACGATAATGAAGTCAAAGTCACTGAAGATCTTGACAACAAAAACACAGTTGAAGTCACTGAGGACTTCGACGATGAAGGTAAGGTCGAAGCTACTGAAAGCTTTGAAAATCAGAAAACTACAGAGGGGTCCAACGAGAAGAACGATGACAGTGTTGCTGAAGACGTGGTGGTTCGACCGGGAGAAATCTGGGATTGCTTGGGACAGCCAAGTGGAAAATTCGACTACCTGGTGAAGTACACTATTCCTGCAACTTATCGCACCAACATCAGTGAAATCCGACCAACTGGTTGGGGAAGCGATTTTGATGACGATGGTGATTCCCCTATCGCCAAGGAAGAAGTTACTGAGGACTTCGTGGCTGAAAACAAGGCTACTGAAGGCCTTGATCTTGACAACATGAAGGAGGCCGATGTTGCAAATTACTGCATCAACATCATGGGACCTTTCGACAAGGAAGTCACAGAAATGAAAGAAAAAGCTGTACATGGCCGTGGGAAATCTGGGACTTATGGGATCCTACGAAGAATAAAAGAGGATCCTAAAGAAAAGTCAAACAAGTGCTGCTGCAAGCATGCTCCTAGGAACATATCCTGGTGTTGCTGCCCAGAAGGGAAGTTCGACTTGATGAAAAAGAAGGACAGAGTCGAAGAGGAAAAGCTCATTGAAAAGATGAACAGACTAACCATTGCTGACAAGCAAAACGTGGGAATCAATATGGTAGAAGTTTCGCAGAAAACTCAGGCAGCAGTAGATGAAGATCAACGTCGAGAGGAGTACCAAAAGCTGGCGTACCCCAAAGAAGATGAGAGTTTGGTCGAATTCATCAAAAGGTGCCAGAGAAGGAAGAGTGACGTGATGCTATGCCCTCGTTGCAGTTCCATTTTCGACAGAAAGGCTGCCACCCACTTGGAGGCAATAGATCAAGCAAGAAGGAAGGCGAATGAGGGAGCGACAAGATACGATCCAAGAAGGAGTGAGCACCACCAATGGAGGCGCGGAGACAGACACTATGGCACTTACAAGCCATCAAACAAAGTGATAGATGACAAATGGGTTCAACCCATCAGAGATGCCCAAGGCCAGAAGAAGTGGAAGAATTTCGATGTGCAGAGAGGCACTTCAATGGAAAACAAGAAGGAGTTGGAGAAATATAAACCTAGGCCATATCCTTCAGAGAATTATAAAGGGAAGAACCCCATGTTGAGATCCCAGTGGAGGAGGTTCCAAAGGCAAAAGAGGTTTGAGAAGGAAGCTGCTGAAAAAGGTATGATGAGAAAAGTGGCTGGAAACAAGGATGAAGCAGAATGTAGCAGCAACGCTCAAATGGCGAACAAGAAGGAGCCTCTCCAGCAAATCAAACCAAACAGCGTGGCAGCGCAAAGTGTGCCCAAAGAGAAGAAGATGGAGGATGACGAGATGACAGATGATTTCAAGTCAGATTCGGAGGCATCCTTCGACGTTGGCTGTAATGTGGTCTCGGTCCTTCCCAGAGACTATGATAGGATCATGGAAGTCGAAGACGAAGAGGATGGGATGGAAGAGGAAACGATGGTGCACAAGCCCGTGTGTTACTACGTAATGAATAATGGTTGTGTCGAAGAGCAAAATACTTTCTTCGAAAGACCAGACGATTCCATGAAGGCGCACTTGAAGCCTTTGTTTATCAAAGGAAAGATTGAGAGTGTCGGTGTGAACAAGATCCTAGTGGATGGGGGTGCCGCTGTGAATTTAATGCCCCATTTCATGCTGAAAAAGATTGGCAAAGATGACTCGGATGCAAAGCCCCACAACATGGTTCTGTCAAATTACGAAGGAAAGGTAGGAACAACCATGGGAGTTATTCAAGTGGATCTGACAGTTGGTACTATAACAAGGCCAACAATGTTTATAGTTATTGCTTCTAGGGCAAACTACAACTTGCTGTTGGGAAGAGAATGGATCCATGGTATAGGTGTTGTTCCCTCGTCGATGCACCAGAGAATAGTTATTTGGAGGCCAGATGGAATCGTCGAGAACATAGAAGCAGACCAAAGTTACTTCATGTCCGAAGTTAACAATATAAGCGATCGAAGTTTCGACAAAAACTTAGCCCACATACCCCCTTGCAGTCCGGCGAAATTCGACTTGAAGGCAACAGACAACGCGTACTGTTCCATGTATCTCCATCCTACACATGGTTTTCAGTGGGATAAGGAAGTCATTGGTGACTCCAACTACATGTGGGGGACTACCAACGTAGCACCGACAGGATGGGGGAATGAGTTCGACAATGATGATGAGTGAACAAGCAGTGCTCGACAAAATTACGGCTTACATAGCCGAAAACAAATTCAAAGCGGCTCTGGAGGCCGAAGTAAAATACATGGCTGTCGAAGCCAATCATGAAGATTCAAATGAACAGTGTCTCCAAAAAGACGTTGAGGAAAATAATAACAACAACCAAATAGACGAATGGCAAAACCAGAAACTTGACGCCATTTATGACGATGAACCTTTGGGGTTCGAAAAAGATCCAGTGTCGAACAACTTGAAGATGGTGGCGCAGGATCCTTTAGAAGAAATCAACTTGGGGCTGGGGGCAGAAAAAAGACCAACCTACATAAGTGCAAGGATGGATCCTCAGTTCAGAGTCGAAATAATCCAGTTGTTGAAGGAGTTCAAAGATTGCTTTGCATGGGATTATGACGAAATGCCGGGTTTGGACAGAAGTTTGGTCGAATTGAAGCTGCCAATCATAGAAGGGAAGAAGCCAGTCAAGCAAACTCCAAGGCGCTTTGCACCAGAAGTTCTGTCGAAAATAAAAGAAGAGGTCGAAAGACTTCTAAAATGCAACTTCATCCGCACTACCAGGTATGTTGATTGGATTGCAAATATAGTTCCGGTTATTAAGAAAAATGGCAAACTTAGGGTATGCATTGATTTTAGAGATTTAAATTCTGCTACCCCAAAGGACGAATATCATATGCCAGTCGCAGAAATGCTTATAGATTCTGCAGCAGGTCACGAGTATCTAAGCATGTTGGATGGATACTCTGGCTATAACCAAATTTTTATTGCTGAAGAAGATGTTTCTAAGACAGCTTTTCGTTGTCCTGGAGCAATTGGAACTTATGAATGGGTAGTGATGCCTTTTGGGTTAAAGAATGCTGGGGCCACTTACCAAAGGGCTATGAATTCAATTTTCCATGATTTTATTGAGACGTTTATGCAGATTTACATTGATGATATTGTAATCAAGTCTGTTTCAGGAAAAGATCATATAGACCATCTTCGACAATCCTTTGAGAGGATGAGAAAGTTTGGTCTAAAGATGAATCCCCTTAAATGTGCTTTTGGTGTGCAGGCGGGTGATTTTTTAGGTTTTGTGGTCCACAAGAAAGGGATCGAAATAAATGAAAACAAAGCCAAAGCTATAATGGAAGCAAAAGCGCCATCAACGAAAAAGGGATTGCAATCTCTACTAGGGAAGATCAATTTTCTAAGAAGATTCATCTCCAACCTCAGTGGAAAAACACAACCCTTTTCTCCTCTACTTCGACTAAAGAAAGAAGAATTCACCTGGGGGCAAGAGCAACAAGTGGCTTTCGACAAAATCAAAGAGTACTTGGCTAGTCCTCCAATCTTGATGTCCCCTTGTAGGAAAAGAAGCATGAGACTGTATATCTCTGCATCAGACAAGACATTAGGAAGTATGTTGTGTCAAGAGGATGAGAATGGCGTCGAAAGGGCCATCTATTATCTCAGCAGAGTCTTAAATGATGCTGAAACTAGATATAGTGCTATAGAAAAACTATGTTTATGTGTATATTTCTCTTGTATGAAATTGAAGCATTATATAAAGCCTGTTGATGTATATGTATCTTCTCATTTCGACGTAATAAAACATATGTTGTCTAAGTCTATTTTACATAGTCGAATTGGAAAGTGGGCTTTGGCTCTAACAGAATACTCCTTAAAATATTTGCCTTTAAAGGCTATGAAAGGACAGGTGGTGGCTGATTTTATAGCTGACCACTCTATAGTCGAAACTATAGAATACGTCGAACAAGCACCTTGGAAACTGTATTTCGACGGTTCCAGGCATAAGAATGGACTTGGTATTGGGATGGTGATTATTTCTCCTGACAAAATTCCAACAAAGTTCAAGTACAAAGTCGAAGGGCTGTGTTCGAACAATGAAGTCGAATATGAAGCTTTGATTGCTGGACTTGAAATCTTGTTGGAATTGGGGGCAACAAGAGTCGAAATAATGGGTGACTCTGAGTTGGTAATAAAGCAGTTGACTAAGGAGTACAAATGTGTGAAAGAGAATCTAATAATGTACTTCGTGATAGCAAGTAGACTTCTCAAGAAGTTCGACAATGTGGTTTTTAGGCACATTCCCAGGATGGAGAATCAAGAGGCGAATGATCTGGCTCAACTAGCATCAGGATACAAAGTGTCGGAGGAGAAGTTAGAAAAAGCCATTGAAGTTAGAGGAAGAGTCATATCTGTAGGTTTGTCCCCATCAGATTTAGAGACAATAAAATTGGGATATGGTGACGAAGAGAATTATGAGATTTGCAACGTAGATGATGCAGGAGTCGAAGACTGGAGAAAACCCATCAAAGAATATTTGCAAGATCCAAGTCAAAAAGTCAAACAAAAGGTAAAATATAGAGCTTTGAGTTATGTACTTTTTGGCAATGAATTGTTCAAGAAGACTGCGGAAGGAGTCTTGTTGAAATGCTTAGGCGAAAATGAAGCATACATAGCATTGTCAAATGTGCATAGTGGAGCGTGTGGCGCACACCAAGCAGGCCACAAAATGAAGTGGTTATTGTTTCGACAAGGAATGTATTGGCCAGCAATGCTAAAGGATTGTGTCGAATTTGCAAAAGGGTGTCAAGAGTGCCAAGTACATGCAGGCATACCACATGTTCCTGCAAGTGAGTTACATTCGATTGTAAAGCCTTGGCCGTTCAGAGGTTGGGCGTTAGATTTAATCGGTGAAATTCGACCAGCTTCTTCAAAAGGGCAAAGGTACATTTTAGTTGGAGTAGATTATTTTACTAAGTGGATTGAAGCCATACCATTGGTGAATGTAGATCAAGAAGCGGTTATGGATTTTATCCAAAAGCATATAATCTACAGATTTGGGATACCGGAAACAATAACAACAGATCAAGGATCTGTGTTTACCGGTCGAAAAATGCAGAAGTTTGCACAAGATACAGGTTTTAAGCTCCTTACTTCGACACCTTATTATGCTCAGGCTAATGGACAAGTCGAAGCAGCTAACAAGGTAGTTATAAATTTGATCAAAAAACATGTAGGTGGAAAGCCAAAAAATTGGCACAATACCTTAGATCAAATTTTATGGGCTTGTCGAACATCTCCTAAAGAAGCAACCAATTCGACTCCATTTAAATTAACTTATGGGCATGATGCAGTTTTGCCAGCCGAGTTGTATTTGCAATCAGTTAGGGTTCAAAGGCATCATCAGATCCCATCAGAGACATACTGGAGTATGATGATGGATGAATTGGTTGATTTAGACGAAGAAAGGCTACGTGCCTTAGATCTCATAAAGAGGCAAAAAGAGAGAGTCGAAAAGTTCTACAATAGAAAAGTAAAATTTAAGACTTTTTCAATTGGTGATTATGTGTGGAAGGTAATTCTTCCTATGGATCGAAAAGACAGAGTTATGGGAAAATGGTCTCCCAAATGGGAAGGACCTTTCAAAGTTTTGAAAATATTTTCTAATGGCGCATATGAGGTCGAAGAAATAGGGAAAGACGAAAGGATATTAAAAATAAATGGCAAATATTTGAAAAAGTATAAACCAATATTGCAGGAAATAAAGATAGCAGTCGAATAAAATTGAAATTGAAAGTAAATAGTGTGCTGCCAAACAGATGGCGTTAAATCATTACAAATAAAGCCTCAAAGGGCTAGAAATTGACAGGAAAATTCGACTAAAGCTGAAGGTTTGCAAACTGTGCCTTCAAAGCGGTAAATTTGTCTTTTTGAAATTGAAGTCGACGATCACAGAGGTTCCTGTGAATATGGGCAACTTCAATCTCTTGGTTGATCTTTTGAGCGGTCTCTGCGTGTTGAATGCCAACCTTCAACTCTTCATCAATCTCGCTTTGCCTAGGCTGCTGAATAGAAGCTATGAGTTCCTCCTCTTTGGAAATTTTCTCTTGGAGAACTGCTATTTGTTTCTTCCATGTTTGAATGTGGTTATGGCAAGTAGCAATCTTCTTGACAGAGGCTTCAGAAAGCTCTTGTAGTTTCGAAACCTTATTTGTCGAAACAGAAACAGAGTTCCATTCAGCAGCTTGTTGGTCCATTTTTTTCTTGATTTGTTGACATAAGTCCCTTCGACGGTGAAGATCTGCGCTGGATAAGTCAATCACAGTTGTCAGCTCTATCACAAAATTGCAGACTTCGACAGAAGCATCCAAGACGTTAACTTGTTTCAACAGTTTCTTCAACTCCATTGGAGCAATGGCATTTTCCTCTAGAACTTGGAACAAGTCAACATCAAGGATCTTTGCCTTGATCTGAGTCATGATATTGGGTAGAGACTGCACTTCAGAAGTGGCTCCAGAAGTAGTCGAACTGCTGTAGGAAGAGTCTTTAAAATTGAATCTGGTGCTAAGTATGGCTTTCAGGTAGTCCAGGGGTTTCTGCACTTTGAGACTTTCAAGCTCTTCATGAGAAAGACTAGTCGAACCAGTTGTTTGGGAACTCCTTTGAGTTTGGTCAGGAGTAGGCTGGTTGCTATGCTCTGAAGTTCGCCTAGCTTCCTGTTGCTTCGACAGATCTTCTTCGTCAGCAGTCTTCTCTTCAGGATCTCCTTTGACAGCAGTGTCTGCTTCAGCATCATCATCTTTTTGTTGCTCAGCGTGTAATCCAGGATGAGAAGGAGAGGTGTTATCAGAATCAGCTCCCACAGTAGTGTTGAATGCTTCGACCGCTTGTCTCTCAAGTTCTTTGATGGGAGTGTCCTCCTCTCGAACGACCTCCTCCTGGATTGTCTCAGGCTGTTTGTCGACGACCTTTGGCTTCTATCAAAAGAAAAAAATTTCTAAGTTAGAAATGAAATAAAATAAATGAGAAGGGTCGAGATTGAAATTTACCTTAGAAGTCTCAGTTTTGGAGCTAGACTTTCCACTCCCCGTATCCTTCGGCTGATGTTTTGTAGCAGGACTGCTAGAAGATTCCCTTTTAGAAGATTTGACAATGGATTTTTGTGAGGCGATTTTTTGCAGTCTTTTCTTCTTTGGAGGAGGGGGATTTGGAGATGGAGACTCATCACTGGACTCTTCGACAGGGATTATCTCTGGTATTTTCTTTCTTTTTTGGAATGTAGAGGTTTTTTGACTTACCTGATCATATAAATCAAAATAGTGAGTGTCTTAAAGAGATAAAAGAATAGATCAAAAGAGGAAGAGATTTATACCTTAGTCGAAGGTGTCTGGGCGGCACTTTGTGGAGTTTCTACGGAAGCTTTCTTGGCAGGCACTTTCACAGCTAAAAAAAAAAAAATAGAAAAAGGGGAAAGTTAGGCAGTGAGAAATACGTGATAATAAAATGATAAAATTCGTGTTGTTGTTAACACCTTCAAGAATGGGATCTTCCACGCGAACGTGTTCTATTCCAATATGAAGGTGCCCTGGGTAGTTATCCAGATGATACTTAGTCGCAACCACGCGTTTAGCAGGTTTTTTATAACTTTCACGAAGAATTTTCATATGATTCCCACATGTGAACCAATCTGGGAATGGAGGACTTAAAGCCACACCAAATTCAGCAGATGGTAAAGGTGGAAATTTAGGAGGGTAATAGCTGAAAGCCAAGTTGTAACGCACTTCTGGTCGAATGTTTGGAGGCAGTGTCAACTTCTCCAACTTCTCCGTGAATTTTTCTTTTAAAGTAACCGCTGCTTCGCGTATGGTTCGACTAAGATCATCAGGTCTGTAAACGGTTTCAAAGTATTTTTGAAATTTTTGTATTTCTTGGATATGTCTTTGTGTACCTTTTTTAGTCCGTTCCTGCACAAGAGCAAAAGCATTCGTCAGATGGGTGGTGAAAGCTTTTACGTCGAAAAATTTGGTAGCATAGTATTCCCTCCACCATGCGTCGAACTCAGGAGTGCAAAGGAATGATGGTTGAAAAACCACCGGTCGAATATCCAAATATTCGTCAGTCAGCTTTTTCAACAATTCCCTGTTGGTGGCTTCGTCGTGGAAGGAGTTGTAGAAAATGATGGCCCCTTTTTTAGGGAAAAGAGGTCGAGGCATGATTTGAATTAGGCCAAATTGCCTGGCGACCAAGTTAGGTTGATAAACTATTAAGGCAATCTGGGGTTTCGTAGTACTGCGGTGGGAGAACAGGAGCCTAGGGGTCAAAAAGGATTCCCAGACATTTAGGAAGATATTTTCATCTTTTTTGGTTTGCAAGGGGAATTGTCGTGAAAACCATTCAGGTCCAATTGTTCTGTCAGCAAATGGAGCCATAGTCGAAGTAAAATGATGTCTCTCAGCAAACATCATTACGTAGCTAGTAAAGGCCCGCCGAAGGCTAATTGCTTCATCAGTTGGTGTCAATTGCACCAATCTAGGCCATTCGACACTCCTGTTTTTGAATTCCCCTTCATTTATGTCATGCTTCACAGGAATAAAGGCTTCGAAAGTGGCATTCAGCCATAGTTGCAAGAGCCAAAAGGGGCCTGCCAAATTAAGCTTCCCTTTGTCCTTCAATGTCTTCAAAGAACGCACGCTTTCACTCAAGGACTCATACAGGTTCGCCAAGATTACCTCACTCAAGCATAATTTGATCCCAGCGTGGAGTTGGTTCGCCATAGTGATGAACCTCTTAGCCACTTGAAGTGAGCGGGAGCAAAAGACGAATTTGGTCAGCCACAAGGTTAGAAAAGCTATGTGCTCTTTGTCAGAAACTTCTTGGTCATTTTCGCCATGGTAGTGAGACATAAAAAGGGAGTATGGGGCGAAACTAGTGTCGAAATCTATGGAGTCCTCGTTCAGGTGAGTGGGGTCGAAGTCAATGCCAACTGGACTAAGGCCAACTATGGCGGCTATGTCGAACAGCGTAGGGGTAACCATCCCGCAGGGGAGGTGGAAGGTGTTATACGTACTATCCCAAAAGTAAAGGGAGGCTAGCAGCATGTTAGGGCAAACATTGGGTCCTGCTCTTGATAATTGTATCAAGTCAAAAATTCCTATTTCTTTCCAAAATTTTTCTTTAACGTTTTCAACTCTGTTCAACCAAGACAAGTAGTCTGAAAGGTCTTTCGACCAAGGGCAAGTTCTAAAAATCCTAGTATAATTCAGATAAGTTAAATTTATTACTTCCTCATCTTTTTCGCTTGAACCTTGAGGTTCAGTTTGTTCTACTGGTTTCTCTAGAGTGGGGGGTTTCACCCCAGCACCTATGGGTTTTGTGTGAGAATAAGTAGGAAAGAACTCTTGTAAACGCTCAGGTTTAATGTCTGGGTTAGGGAGTGGTCCTAACATAGCATAGTGATTACCAGAAATAATAACAGGGATGAGTACCTGGAATTTAAAAATGCAGTCTTTTTCCCTCGCATTTGGAGGCTCAGGAATGTATTGTTGATCCCCAATCAGTGTTGGTTCATCCAACCTATGCGCAGGAGGGATGATGGAAGGTTGCTCACTTTTGGAAGGTTTGCTGCTTGATAATTTTTGAAAAGCCATTGTTGAATCAGAAAGTTTTAGAAAGAAGATGAAGATTTGAAGCAGTTGTGAAGAAGAAGAGTTCAAATGCGTAAAAAAGAAAGAGAAATAATGGTTCAGGTATTTATAAGAGATTATCAAAAGCCCTTTAGGTTTAGTGGTGATCATGGAGGGCACGTGGCATCATCTTAACGGTGATGATAAAACGTGGAAGTTGAAAAAAGCATGGCTAGCTAGGTTTTAGGGGTATGGACATCATGTCTGAACGTGGGATTTGATGGAACGTTTTCAGAGAAATGCAATGATGAATTTTCTTGGGACTGAACAAAGGTCACGTCTTGAAAACCAGCATCATTAATGCAGGTAACATGGCGTCGAAATATCTTCGACAGCAAATGATGGTTTCTCCAGAAATAAGTCGAAACATCTTTGCTGGGGGGCAATTTGTAGACATATATTTTCGACACCATGTCTTGGAAGGCAAAATGATGTTCCTTGACTAGAGATGATAACTACAGGAAAAGGAGGAAGAGAATGAAGGTATCCAGAAGACACTTCGACAAGATAAGAATTTCGACACTTCGACAGAAATATGAGGAAGTCTTCGTCGGACAGGTTTGAGGGACATTTATCATTTTTTGACAATTCGACAAGTCTGAAAGGACGCGTTTGTTCGACATAACTTGAAGATTCAAATTCAAGAGAATTATAACGTTTGGCAGAAGACGCGTGGAAGTATCTGGCGAAAGGAAGACATGCAGAAGGCCAGATGTCGAAATTTTAGGATTTAGTCGTTAATAGCAGTTATTTTGTTTATCTATAAATAGGATAGTTGTTATTAGAATTCAGTGTGAAAAAACTTGTACAAAACTTCCTGCAATTACTCAAAGTACCCGTGTGAGAGAAAAGAGTTATTTGGAAAAATGTACGTGTAAACACCATCTTTTAATTTCTTTATCAATCAAAGTCTTTTTACCAATTCCTTTACATTTACCAGCATCTTTATGTTTTCTTCGTCATTTTATTTTAAAGTTCTTTCTTCGTCATTTTATTTTAAAGTTCTTTCTTCGTCATTTTACTTTAAAAGTTCTTTTCAAAGTCACTTTCTTTTATCTCAGACTTTCCTTTAAAGTTAGTTGAAATCCTTTATTCCAAAAGACTTAAATACATAAAACCAAGAACCAAGATATCACCCTTAATTTAAAATTATCACGTTGATCTAAGTTTTCGCCCGACGTCCTAGGATTTGTTTGGTTAATCCTGCAAGTAACCCAGATTTCACCATTCTGGTAAACCAGAGGTTGTTCGCCAAGATCAACAGCGAACACCTGTAAGAAAGAAAAAAACAAAAATTAAATGACAAATTTAAAAATCCATAATCCTATGATCATTCTCTGAAGCAGTTATGGAGTTCATAGGGTGCATAATCAAAGTGTTTTGGACCTATTTCAGAATAAAACAAGGTTGTTCATTATATATAAGCCAAGTTTTAGGATAAGGTGATTTACTCAATAAGTGTTTTGTTATATGACTCACTTAATTCTGATCTCTATGATGGTGGAATGTTGACTTAGGAACCGTAACATGTAATACCAATTGCATTATTTTTTCTAGGTTTGAGGCATACATAATAACTTCCTATTTTTTTTAAAAGCAAAAATACTATAGATTAAAATAAGTAAGGAATAAGCAATGCCTCAACACCAAAGTTTTACAATAGTAAAAACTAAAGCAAACTTGTCGCAAAATACAACAAAACATCATCTGACTCTAAAAGACAGAACAATGAAACTGCAGACAGAATAAGTTTCCTACTAACAGCACTATTTCTAATTAAAGTGTTTGTCTAGATGAACCCATGATTTATCTGCATGATATCTTTTGCAATTATTCATTCTAAATATTATCATAATTTGTGTCCTATTTATGTATACCTGATATCACTTAGAATATTTAGAATACATTTTTATAAACAAAGCTTCAAATAAATCATGGTAAAATCAAATTCTGCTACGCATGATATAACCACTGTTTTCCAACAATTTTTGGCACTCAACCATATATAATGTTGTTTTACTAATTTCGCATTCTCAACAATAACAGCAACAGAAGCAACAATGTTAGAAGTAACGATGACAAGAACAGCAACACGAACAATGTTAGAAGTAAGAAGAGCAACAACAATGTACCTCTTCTTCGTCACGACAATGAAGCACGACGGCAGCAGTGAAGTCGCGACAATGAATGACGGCAACCGCGAATGAACGACGGTAATGGCTGATGAACGACGGCAATGGCAAAGGGTTTTAGCAGAGAAAAAATAGAGCAAGGGTTTCAGGAGAAAGAAACGCGCGGTCGAGAGAAGAAAATGAATAGAAGCAGTTTCAGAAAATGAAATGAAATGTGTTTTATATTTTAATTAATAAATGACCTTAGAGGGCGCTTTCCTAAAAAAGCGCTTTCTAAAGTGGGGAGAATTAAAGACCTTAGAGGGCGCTTTTCTGAAAGCGCTTTCTAAAGGTTAACCTTAGACAGCGCTTTTATAAAGCGCTTTCTAAAGTAATACCTATAGCAGCGCTTTCAGGAAAGCGTTTTCTAAGGTGTCTTCCATTAAGCGCTTTCTAAGGGCATTTAACAGCGCTTTTGAAAAGCGCTTTCTAAAGGTTGTCTATTACAGCGCTTTTTTTTAGCGAAATTTTTAAAAGACCTATAGCAGCGCTTTGTCCAAAAAGCGCTGTCTTTGTTGCGCTGTCTTTTTGCAATTTTGGCGTAGTGAAACGACAAGTTCATCATATCCTAGATATTAGACTAGATAGGGTAAAAGACGGATACACCCACTAAGTCTAACAGCCTCTCAATCTTGGAAAAATCAAGAGATCATACAGAAATTTTTTTAATTAATTCTTGACAGGAGTCAAAATTTTGCAATAAATGCATATGTAAGAGTAGCGTTTGACAACATTAATCAGGAGTAATAATAGAGAGACACAATGCCTAATTTCAAGAAGATTTATCTTACATATCTAATAAGTGCACACACATAGAGGTAAGCATAAAGATTTTGACTATTTTCAACAAGAAAGCGAGTCCTAGTTTGTCAGTTTATGATCACGCCTGGTTAGTATATGCTAAAATTTTAAGGCAAAACCAAGGTTACACGCATTAGAGATCCTATTACTTTGATGACACGTATAGATTTTCAGAATCCGAAAAGCCAGAGGATTTCTAAAGAGAAAGAGTGAGAAAGGCAGGAAACAATTATGAGAGTGTTGACAGAGTTGCATATTTCATACGAAAGATTTGTAAATCATTTTCGGGAGAACTTATATCACGATTATTTAAGATTCGTAATTATGACTGAGGTTACGTTGAGTGCACTCATTGTCCAGAGATTTGATCAAAAGATTTTTCTCGGAATGAGAGAATATTTCAGACCATTAATATTTTTACTTACCAGGTAACTTGCAGTTTCAACTAGCAGTAACATTTAATCAGTCATGATAAGGAAAGTCATACCTTAGAGAATCTGAGATTCTTCGTCGTGATGCTTTATCTGAGTGCTTTCCATTCTGACTCTGAGCTTTTGCTTCCTTCAGCGTGTTCTGACGTTGTAATCTGACGTTGAAGAATATCGATGTCTTCTGAACTCGGATCTCTAGTCTGAGAACTAGACTCAATCTTCTCTTCAGATGATCTTTTCCCTTTTTCTGTTTAAAAACATTCATCTAACTTTTGAGAGCAACTTTCAGAGAATCTTATATTTATTATCAGAACGTTTATCAAGCTTCCATTTCATAACATCTTCTGACTCTGATTCTTCAAACAGATGCAGAGCTTGTTCAGAAATGAGTATCATCAAACGTGTATAATAATCTTGTTCTTGCAATGTTGATCTAATTTGTTTAGATTAAGTCCATCAAAGGATTTACAGCATATCTGCTTCTGAAAAGAGTGTCATCTTATTACTTCATTCTGAACAAAATCAGTGACTTAGTTTCTTTTTGTCTTCAAGTAGATGACTTCCGCTTTTGCATCTAGTCAAGCATCTTCTGATTCCAAAATTTATGCAACATGAACTTTTGAGAGAAATATCAAATAACATTCTAACCAATTACAGTTAGTTCAACTGAGATAGAGCAGAACTCAGTCGTCTATGTTATTTTAACCAAGACTCAGACATTGTTCTTAATCAGATTCCAAATGAGTCTATAGATTTCCTCTTTCTGAAGGTTCTTCAGTTTTCTGCAAGGTTTCTTCTGCAGACTTAATTCTGAAGTTCAAATTCATATAACAACAATCTTTCTTCTTTACATGAAGAAATTCTTAGTGAGCTTTAAATGAGAAAGTCAAGGGTGGACTAATCCGTTTCTTGAAAACATCTCAAAAACTCATAAAGAGATAATCTTCAGCAAATAAGATTTCTTTTTTTTTCTGATGATTCAATCTTGAGCAGAATACGTTGTTTATCCAAACGTATCCTCTAAGATAAGCATTCAACAGATACTACTACTTATCTGATGAATCTATCTTGTCAGCTGATTCTTCCATCTTTTTTTAAGTTTTAGAGAGGAAGATTCCATTGTTGACAACAACAAAAACTTCAAGAATCAGTGACTTGCTCCGGTAATCCGTTTAATTACAATTTAGTACACGGTCATATTCTGAACTGATACTGAAATTATAAGTGGATTGAAATCTTACTTAGAGTATTTCTACACACCATATCTGGATCTTTTTCTGACAATGTTAAGTTTTTGATATCCATCAATAACAGAACCGGAGCTCTGATACCAATTGAAGGTGTGAGAAAGACACAAGAAATGGGGGTTTGAATTGTGTTTTTAACTCTTACTAAATTTTCACCTCTTATCATTATCATGCAAGGGAATATCAGAGGATCGTTGAGAGACTCTGACTTGCGAAGTATCATTCAGATTGAGCAATGTATGAAGCGTAAGCAACAAGGCGAATCTGAATTAGAAATGCTTGAATCATACTTGCAATGCGGAAGCTCATCAGAGTTTGATTGCAAAGTTCTGACTTGCTATGCAAGGTTCTGATAAATGATACAAAAACATAAATAATCAAACAAAGCATAAACAAGAGTAAAGAACACACGATATATCCTGGTTCACTTGAGCCATTGACAAGCTAGTCCAGTCCACCCTTCCAAGGTGATTTCGCCTTGAACACAAGGACTTAATCCACTATAATCAAAACCGATTACAGATGCACGGGCAACAGCCGGTGACTAACATCCTGCACAACCGCAGCTGTGACTAACCCACAATGAACCGTTCAGGGATTCAACTTAATGAATATAATGAACATTGACCTAATAGGTTCCAATCTCGCAAGATCTACTATCAGGATTTCACAGCTAAACGTTCAGGGATTCGACTTAACGAATATAACGTTTACTGACCATTCTTCCAGACTTTTCAATGAGTTCCATCAGTGATCTCACAAGAGTCTGACCGACAACTGGTCCTCTTTGAGATATGACTATCATTGACCATATTTCAGGATTTTCACAACGACACTAAGCCATTGTCTTCTCAAGTCTCCGATCACACTGAGGGATCCTAATTCACATAGAATTAGTTGTTCTTGGAGATTACAATGATGCTTCTTATCAAGCAGATAACTCCTAAGTTTAAGTACAAATGAACACATTGTGTTCTAGCAAGATGTGAGCAACAGCTATATATATATATATATATATATATATATATATATATATATATATATATATATATATATATATATATATATATATTTGAAAGTTTGATGACATCTTGTAGATCTTCTTCATATTCTTTGTTGAGCAAGCTTCGAGCAACAACTCCTTGCTTCAGATCTTCAATATAGCTCAGATGATGAAGTTGGTTGATGACTTGACTGATTTGCGATGTTGTCTTGTTCATCAACAGCTTCTGTTCCAATTAATTGTTGTTGTGTTGAATGATGATCTTTGAGCTTCAACAACAATGGCCGTGTGTTAATGGTGATATCTTTTAGTGTTTAGTGTAACAACGATAACTGATCGTTGCGACTATCATCACATCGACACCTTCAGAAGTGCATTCTTTTTTCCTTTAAATAGCCAAGTAAAATATAGTCGTTAGAGAGTTGTTGGCTGTTTGAAAAGAGTCGTTATGCAATGATGAAAGTTATATTGCCATATCTTATTTTTACTGTAGAAGAAGTGATGGGATAAGTCTTTTTAGCACAGTGTACAGTCATTGCTAACGGTAACATTTATCTTCAAAACTTCAAAGGCTTCTGATCGTAATTAATTTAAGCATGAATAGAGACTTTATAACTGGGTCTTTAGAAACTTCAAGTCTTCGTCTTCAAAACTTGTCCATTAGGAATCTGTCTTCAGAACTTCGGCACTTGTCTTGAAACCCATTATCTTCACTGCTTTAAGTCTTCAGAATCCTCAGAACCTTGTTCACTCAGAACGATGTCTTCAGAGTCTTTAGCACTTGACCTTTAGAACCATAATCTTCAAAACACTTCAGTCTTTAGAGTCTTTCTGCACTTGGTCTTCAGAGCCTTCAGCCTTTAGAACTTCAAGTCATGATAATCTTCAGCACTTTGGTTCTCCACAAGATTATTTCTTCAGAATCATAACCACTTTCAGAGTAGCATCCACAAGAGCATTGCAGCAGCAATATCGGCATCCTTGGATCTATCTGATTAAGATCAGATACAGAAGCATACTTGCTTCTTGCGACTTGCGTTACACATAGTAACTCGCATATGATCATTTACGCACATCTTGCTGGTGTTTGTTAGATATGATATTTTCTATGATTATGATCTGCACACAACACACATTAGAACATAAAATGGTTCTTTCACAAATACTCATTGTTATCATCAAAACATAGAGATGACTTGTAGAGACAATTCTTGCTCTAACACTAACTGGCTCATCATGATATTTTTCGTCGTCGTTATTAACTTCGACGTAAGACACCCTCTTGTTCTTATTTGCCCTGGAATTTTCCTCCTTCAGGCCTTCTAACTGTCGAACCCTATCGGCTAGTTGGGCCATACCTCTAAGATACTGCGTATCCAACTTCTTTCTAATAGAATAATCTAGGCCTCCAGCGGCCATTTCGACTAACTCGTGCTCTGGTACTTGTGTAAAGCATCTAGCTTTGAGCAGTTGGAACCTATTTAGGTAGTCATCAATTGGCTCTGTGAATTTACGTTTAATACTAGCCAAATCTTTCAAACTAATCTTAGTTTGTCCCATATAAAACTGTTCGTGAAACAACCGTTCTAATTGGGTCCAATTGTGGATCGAATTAGGTGGCAATGTTGTGAACCACGTGAAGGAATTCTTCGTCAGAGAACTTGGAAAGTATTTTATCCTAAGGTTCTCATTATTTGCGATTACCCCAGCCTCTATCACGTATCGAGCCACGTGTTCGACGGTGGATTCAGTGGTATCCCCAGAGAACTTAGTAAACTTAGGGACTTTTGTTCTAGGGGGTAACTCCGACTGGAGAATGTATTCTGACAATGGGGATGTGTAATTTGGCCTTCGCAAGCCCACATTTACCCCATTTTGGACCATTATCCTTTCGATCATAGCTGCCAGATTGTTATCTGCCGCCATGTCGTTACGTCGAACTTGTTGTACGACATCATCAGCATCCTGATTTCTATTCACCAAAACCACCCTTGGTTGATCTCCCACAGGCACTGGCTGTTGAATCCTAGGGGGTTCAACTGCTACCTGATTTGGTACGTTTACGTGAGGAATATTCCCTGGATTTTGTTTATTTTGGTTAATAGTGGGGTCCTCTTCGAATACCACCCCTTGGTTCGCTGTAATATACTCTCTTTGAGGGTGTCGAGGAGGGTTAGGAACACCAAAGAAATCTGCAATGCACGTCATCTGCGCAATCATTTGGTGATTGGTCTGGGTAGTATTTTGGATTAGAGGCTGAAAGATTTCCCCCATGGTTTGAGACATCATTTGGACCATTTGGTGGTTACTTTCATCCATTTGTTGCCTTAAATAGGTTGCGCTGGTATTCGTCAAGCCTGGCACTTGGGTTGAATATCCTACTCCTAAGGATTGGTTTCGACTCATATTTACTCCAGACCTCGACCCTTGTAAAGGTGATGTCATTACGGGTTCATAATACACTGGGGGTACATTTTGTAAATTCATCATCATGGAAGTTGGCATCCCATAAGGCTGCTCTCGACCATTTAAGGCCATTGAAAAACCTGGTGGTGGAAACTGTCGATAAGTAGACGTTCCAATCGGAGGAGGAGTTACTAGGGGTCCCCTTGGTCCCACATATGTCAAGACTGGTTCAGTATGGGGAATGGAATGTGTTGGTGTCGAACTAGCCATAGAAGGCATAGTTTCAGATGCAGACGTAAGAACGGTGGGTCCTCCAGTCGAAGACCCAGGGGTTGGTTCTACATTGACACCGGATGTAGTTTGAGGATTTGAACTATTTGGCTGGTTAGTACTTGCCATTTTCCTCGTATATTTTCTTTTAGTCTCTCTTCGTTTGTGGCGGCTACCTTTCCACTCCTTAATAACATACAACGAAGTACTTGACACAAAAAGGATATTCAAATCACAGTATTCTAAATGTTATTCAGCACAGGTCCCACCGGGTGTGCCAATTTGTTTACTGGTGAAAATAGCAAACAACCGCTGGTCTATCAATTTCACGTGAAACTGAGTGACTTATAGGATCGACCACACAAATTCTAGGACATGTGCTAAATGTTTCTTTTACAAACGTGTGTATTTCGACAGAGTAAAGAAGTGTAGAAAGAATTTCTTTAAGAAACTTAACGTAACTGAAAAGTAAAAAGCTTTAAAATGACTAAGTCGAAAAGACTGGTAAATGCGTAAAGGTAACTTGCATGAAACGAAAAGAGACTTTTAACAAAAAGAACTTGGTAAATTGCATTGAATCATAAAAAATGGTGTTACTCCAACATACATTTTCACACGCTCGTTTCTCTACGCTGGTACTTTGAGCACATTGAATTTTGTATACAAATGGAACACACACAAAATTATTCTTAAAACTTGCTATTTATAATGGTAGAAAATAACTACCCACTAACGGGTCATCAAGCAGGACGAAACACTTGGCGTTGTGCATGCTTTGGGCTCTTGGATGAACGCCACACGTCCCACTTCAGAATTGGATAGGAATAACCGTTCCCTCTTGTTTTTGAATTCAAAACCTTCGCGTCGAACGACCCTTTCTTAAACTTTGGTCGAAAATTCTCCTAAACTCTTAGAAATATGTCTAAGTCCTTGTAACCTTCTTTCTTCTGCAAAAAGCTAACTTTCGACCAGCTTTCCTCACAGCCACACTTCTGTCGAAGCTTCACAAAAACTCCACCTATACTCTCTCTTAGGAGAGATTTTTACTCCATTGTCAGGCGTCGAAATTAGGAGCTAACAGCAGTCTAAAAATATGATTCTAATTATAATTCACTCTATCCATTTTCATTCACTAATTAACTTGAGTGTTGAAGTACTAACTTTACAAGTCTACTATTACGCAACTGAATTGAAGATCTCACCATAACATTAAGAATCCGCACCAACAGTTCTGATTTCCATAGGAAATAGTTCCCAAAATCATTTAAATCAATTCAAATTTTCATTTCAATTGATTCACAGATTTCATAATCTTAGTTATTTACATATTATCTTAATATTCTCAAATTACTATAATTGTACCAGTCACTTATTGTGAAGCTAATACCTTATAATGTACATGTATTTCTAGTATTCATGATTATCAATTCTAGGGTTTCGTTTCTATATAAATCAAACAACCCAATTTCATCATTTTTCCCATAAATTACTAGTATGCAAGTCTCATAAACTCCCTCATCAATCTATTTTAGATCAAACGTATAAAGAATCTGCAATTTTTTGACGGAATTTCTTTCAATCTTCAATGTAGAATGAACAAGAGGGAGATTAAAGAGCTCACATGTGTTATTCTTCACTTAAATGATAAGATCAACTTGCATGCACCAAGGGAACTTGTCAAATCCTCTTTCATTCTTATTTTCTTTAGAATACTCCGAGGAAGGTGTCAAAATTATGAATCTATATTCATTAAGGGGCTTATATATGCCTAAAGTAAAAGATCAATTTATCCTTCATTAAGCTAGTAAAATGATTACCAACGCATACTCTTGCATCTAATAAGATCATGACTGTGTATTAATATTGTTTAAGTATAACTGATGGAAGGAATTAACTTGGAGCAAGTTAGTCAAATTAAGAGATCAATGTAAATATTTTTTAAATAAAGAGATCAAAATAAACTCCGGCCTCAAAAAAATATTTTAACCTTAATATTGTAAGCAAATATGTTATTTAATAGACAAGGGATGTGAAGAAATAACGATATACATATTATATTTTAACATTGCTGATACATATTGAAATCTACATTTATTATTAAAGGAAAATTGAAGCAAGATTAAAGTAATAGAATGAAATAAAACAAACAAGCATCTCAAATAGCCACGCTATGGAGAACAACAGTTTCAATGGTAAGTCCAGGTCCGAATCCGAACAACACACCCCAGTCAAGCCCTTCTCCAGTTGTCTTAAGTCCTTCTTCAGCCGATTTCTTTCTCATCTCGTCTAAGATGAACAATACACATGCACTTGACATGTTTCCGTATTCACTAAGTACTTCCCTTGTGGCCCTCATCTTTTCAGGTTTTAAGCCTAACTTTTCCTCAACTTGGTCTAGAATTGCAGGTCCACCAGGATGAGCGATCCAAAAGATTGAGTTGTAATCATCAATGTTTAATGGTTGGAATGCCTCAACCAGTGCTTTGTTGATATTCTTTGAGACAATCCCGGGAACATCTTTAAGAAGATGAAATGTTAGTCCGGCTTCGCGAAGATGACCGTCAATGGCACCTTCGCTATCTGGAGCAATTGTTTGTGCAGTCCAAACCATCTCAAAGATGGGTTTCTCAATTTCTGGTACTGGATCAGAACCAACAATAAGAGCAGCAGCTCCATCTCCGAATAATGCTTGTCCAACAAGACTGTCCAAGTGAGTATCACTAGGACCGCGAAACGTAACCGCGGTGACTTCAGAACAAACAACCAACACACGAGCGCCTTTGTTGTTCTCGGCCAAATCCTTAGCCAAACGAAGCACCGTCCCACCTGCAAAGCAACCTTGTTGGTACATCATGTACCTCTTCACATATGGGCGAAGACCTAAGAGTTTGGTGAGTTGGTAATCGGCACCAGGCATGTCCACACCACTTGTGGTACAAAAGATTAAGTGTGTAATCTTTGATTTTGGTTGACCCCATTCTTTTATAGCCTTAACTGCAGCCTCCTTCCCAAGTCTAGGTACCTCTACCACCACCATGTCTTGCCTGGCATCCAAGGAAGGTGCCATGTATTCACAAACACTAGGATTTTCTTTCAAAATTTCTTCAGTAAGATACATGTATCTCCTCTTGATCATAGATTTATCACCTGAAATAATTATGAATAAATGACATTAGTTAAAAGTTTTTTAGAAACTCCATAATAACAGATTTATCACTAGTAACTTCTTCAAAAAAAAAGTACTTACACATGCGTTGGAATTTCTCTTTGAGTACAGTTTTGTGCTCACTGTTAGTGATCTTAAAGTAAAAATCAGGATATGTGCTTTGTTCAACACAGTTAGCTGGATTAGCAGTTCCAATGGCCAAGATAGTTGCAGGGCCTTCTGCCCTCTGAGCCTTGCGGATTTCAGACACACTAACCATCTTAATATCTTTGGTATCAGAACTCAGTTGGTTTACAGAAGTTATCGTAGAAAAGGAAAGGGTTGGAGAAGAGTTGTGGTGGAAAGATGTATGGGGTGAGATGGTTTTATACGAGGAAGAGAAGAGTGAATATTGAAGGGTAGGTATGTGAAAGCATCACGTGCATCACTCAAACACATGCAACATTTTCATACTTCAATTTTTTAGTCTAATATTCAAACACAAATCGGTGTTAAATGTTAATAATACTATGTATGAGTTTGGTGGGAATTGTCGTATTTAGTTAGTCTCTACCCTCTCGTTTTTTGTCTTTTTATTAAACGATAACTGTCTTTATTTTGGTTAACAATTACTATTATTTTATTATTTGTATGTTAACTAGTTGAATCAAGCATCAAGGAGAAAGAGTCGTGATAAATGAGTTCTGCACAATAAAAACAAGGGATAATTTTGTCCTAATTGAATATTTTTTATAAAAAATATTTAAATTCTTCATATTTAACTGTGTAACCGATTAATTTAAGAAGATTAATTCTACTATTATTTGTGGAAGAACGGTTTATAATCAAAGCAAAATTATGTATAAATTTAGCTTAACACTTAAATTATCTGTATTTATTGAGATTCGGATCTGGTCTCGAATGAACACATTTTCATGTTGAATATTTTTTAAATTGAAAAGTGGGTAGATGAATTTCAAATGGTCAACTGTTTGAGTCATGGCCACCACCTACCCACATTTAGACCAAACAAAAGCATGGCGGCAAGTTTAACTACTTTTTTATGTTAATATTTAATTATATTTATTTATATATTAATTAAATTTTTGATTTAGTAGATTTTTTCGGATTTTATTTTAAACTAACATATTTTTTTTTTAAAAATACTAAAACAACCAACTTTTCAAGATAATTACAAAAATGGTTGGGTTTGAGAAACCGGTACAAGGGTGGCGCCATTTGAAATGGCGCTTCAGTTAGAGGCCACAAGCCATTTCAAATGGCGCCTCAGGCCATTGGTTTTTTCTAGAAAAAGCTCCTGAGGAGGAGCCGTTTGAAATGGCGCCTCAGGGCTTTTTTTTTTTTTTTTTTAATTTTTTTTTAAATTTTCTTTATAAATATTTTGTTAAATTAAAAAAAAAATTAAATAATTTAAAAATTTTGAATTAAATATTTAATTAGTAATATTATTCAGCTAGATTACGGTAGCTCCGTAGGCGACAACCCCCAACTATTGGGGACAGATGCTTTAAAATTTGTTACATGCAACGGGGTCATCGTCTGATACGCCAGGGCCATTTAAATAGGCATGATCATTGAATTTTTTTGTCAAAATATTGTACCCACCATTATCTATAACATTGTGATCTATTTATAACTATTCTATTTTGATTTTTACTTTCAAATTAAATAAAACATTAAAAAAAATTAAAAATGTTTTCTTTTAATTTCCAAAAAAAAAAATAACACACCTTAAAGCATCTGTCCCCAATAGTCGGGGGTTGCCGCCTACGACACTACCGTAATCCAGCTGAATAATATTACTAATTAAATATTAAATTCAGAATTTTTAAATTATTTTTAAAAAAAAGTTTTTTTTAATTTAACAAAATATTAAAAAAAAAAAATTAAAAAAAATTTAAAAAAAAAAAGACCTGAGGCGCCATTTCAAATGGCTCCTCCTCAGGAGCTTTTTCTAGGAAAAACTAATGGCTTGTGGCCTCTAACTGAGGCGCTATTTCAAATGGCGTCATCCTTATTGGTCCCTACCAAATCATGCCATTTTGAAATTTTTTTTTAAAAACTGATTTTTTTAGTATTTTTTTGAAAAAACAAGTTATATTAAAAAAAAAATCAGATTTTTTCTTCAAGTTGATAATTTTTAATTTACTTATACATTTTTACAAATAAATTAATGAGAAGTTGGGATGTGATATAAAGTAAATTATATAGTTTGGTGGTAATAAATAAGTTTTTTTGTTAAGAAGTTGAATAAGTTCTGTCAAAAAAATGTGGTATGAAAAATGATGGTTTTTAAATAACTTTAAAGTATTCACATTTTTGAAAATGAAGTTTTTTAAAAAGCTAAACATGACACGTATTTAACGGCTAAACAAATAGGAATAATGCAGTGGAAAGTCAATAAGTCATGTTCAAGTGAAGGATTATTTTTTGCCGTCGCAATAGTATAATACTGTATGATAGATGGGTAGAGACTAGAGTCGTTTACAAAGTCTAAGATTCCAAGGGCACGTTGAAAAATGCTTGGTTAATGATTTGTAAATATGTAGTTTATTAGTTGTCAGTTTTGTTTTGATTGATTTTTATTTTTGGTTTAATATATTTTTTTAAGTCGCCTATGCTATTTTGAAATTTATTTTGATCTTTTAATTTTAAAAAAATTCATATTTATTTTTAAATTTTTTGAAATGTATTATGTTAATCTTTTTTGTCTAATTAACGATGAAAATTTTTTAAAAATTAATCGTTAAACTTCATTTTAGATGAAGTATAGGTACCGAGTATGTATCGGGTATCAATACACGTACGGTACTTGTATGGTACGTATTAATACCGTACTTATTTTCTTTTTTAATTTTTTTTATGCTGGTACTCTAGCGAATATATATTGGGTACGCGAACTCAATTTTTTTCTTCTAATGGTATAGTTTGAGGTTTTTTTCAAGTGCTGATGTAGAGTTTGACCAATTTGATTCGTTGCAAGATAAGTGAATCTTAAAATCAAAGGAATGGTGGATAACTTATGGATCTTCAATCCATAAACTTCAATCCATTGCATTAAAACTCATTGCACAACCAAGTTCTCCATCTTTTGAAGAGAGAAATCGGAGCACATATGAATTTATTCGCTTATTGAAAAGGAATAGGCTCAACCTAAAAAAGGTTGAGGATTTAGTTTTTGTTCTTACAAATCTTCATTTTCTCTCAAGAAAGAGTAAGACTTATAATAAAGGAGCAACAAAAATGTAGGATATTGGTGGAGATGAATTGAATCTATTCGATGAAGCTGATATTCTTGAGGTTATTAGTCTTTCTCTCGATGAACTAAAACTAGAAGTCGCTCCTTTTAATGATGTTAGAGAGGGAAATATTGATATTCAATCATGAGTTCGTGATTAATTGACACTTTTAAAATGTGATTTATTTATGATATTTAGCTGATATTGACTCTTTGAACTAATTATTTTTTAATTTTAATATTTTATTGTCATTTAAATAATATAATTTTTTTTTTATTTATGCAATTGTATTTAAAAATAGGCTTAATACCTCTTTTAGTCCATTAACTTTAGTTATTGTTTCGCTTTGGTCCCTTAAGAAAAAAATGTTACATTATGGTCCACTAACTTATACTCCATTACATATATTAGTCATTTCTGCTAGTTTTGGTTGGGAAAATGTTATAATATGCATTGTTGGACTTTAAATGGATTAGGTGGATATTATGTATTTATTTTAATGGATGGGGTGGAATTTATATTACACTTAACATCCATTTTAAGGAGATGAAACGTATTAGGGCATGCTTACATTGTTGGATGAAAGCTTAGGTTCAGAGAGTAGGATAGCAGCTACATTGTTTACAACAACACTTGTTTGAAGACGAAGTTCATTGAAGACGACGATAGCGACGTTTACGACAACAACCCTCCATTGAAGAAGAACGAAGAAGAAGAACTTCATTCTTTCATTCGTCTGCAGAAAAAACCCTAAGGTACAAACTTGCACAAATACGTAACTAAAAATGTTAACTTTCTTCTATACCTAACTTACTTCGTACTTCTGATAATATATGTAGGTTGATTAGGTCATGAAGAGTAGGTTTAAGTGTGTTGTTCATCATTCTGGTGAATTTTCTAGGGAGTTTGCAAATTTTACCAAGTCAGGTTATGTAGGGTTAGAGGAGATATGGGATGTTGATCATGATTATTGGAGTTACTTTGAAATATTGGACAAGCTAAGAGAGTTAGGTTACCCTACTATAGATGGACTTTGGTATTATGATGACATGATTGCTAATGATATAGTTCAGTTAGAAAATGATAAGGGGACTGATAGGATGAGAATAATTGCAGTGTTAACTGGGGAATGCCATTTGTATGTTACACATCCTATATCCGAACCTGATGTTATTGAGGAGCCTATACTCTCACTACCAGATGTGAGCATATTGGGTGAAGATATGTGTGGTGAAGGGTCTGATATGGTTAATAATCAGGATGGGACCACAGTGGCTGAAGATGTGGTTGGTGAATTATATGAAAGGGGAAGTAATGAAGGTGGGACCACACTAGGTGAAGATGTGGTGGAAGAGGGGAGAACAATTGATGAGTTGAGGAGAATGTTGGGATTGAAGAGAATATTGAAATTGAGGAAAACGTGGGTCATGTGGGACCAACTGTGAAACTGAGGAGAATGTGGGTCAAGAGGAGACAAATTGTAACAATATGGATGATGTGGGGATCACCTGTGAAATTAAGGAGAATGTGGATGTAGGGATGAATGTTGGAGCGGATGAAATCAATGAAGGAATGAACTGTAACCAAGAACAAGATGAGGTAGTTATATGTAACCAAGGAGATGTGCTAGAAGATGGAAGTGATGACAGTGCTTTGAATGTTAATTTTGAAGACTCAGAGAATGATATAGGTATTGATGGAGAGATAGCAATTGATGAGGATGAAGTGAATGCAACAAGTAAGGAGAATGGAAAAGGCAATGGGAAAGGTAAGGGGAAAGGGAAAAGGAAGGGGAAAGGTAATAGGAAAGGGAAGGAAAAGGTCATTGTTAGGGATGTAGGTGCTGATAATGATGGTGAGCTAAATCTGGAAATTTTGAGATGTTTAAGTGACATAGAGTAGTATGACAGTGATAAAATGCCTAATGAGTATGACAGTGAGAATGATGAGGTTATAAAGGATGATTTTGTAACCTTTAAGCTTCCAAAAAGAATGGAAGACTACAAATGGAAACTTGGTACATATTTTTCTACAAAGAGGGTGTTTCAAGAGGAAATAAGAACATATGTCATTCATTCAGGAAGGAACTTGAAATTTACAAAAAATTATAAAGCAAGAATGAGAGTAATATGTAATGCAGGTTGCCCATGGGAGGCTTACTGTGCAAATATAAAAGGTGAGGAGACTTGGCAATTGAGGACAATTGTGGACAAGCATACATGTATTAGGGATTATAAGATTAGGTTCCTCAATTCAAAATGGTTGGGCAAGAAGATTCAAACAAGTGTTAGAGAGAATCCAGCTTTGAAGTTGACTGATATTATAGAGAGGACACATGAAAAGTGGAATGTTGGGATTAATAAGACATTGGCATATAGAGCAAAAACACTAGCTGTTGATATTGTGGATGGTTCTTTTAGAGAGCAGTATAGAAGAATCCATGATTATTGCCATGAGCTCTTGAGGGCAAATCCAGGATCAACTGTAAAGATTACAAGTCAACCAGCTCAAAGGGAAAGCATTGAAAACTCTAGTCAATTGAATCCTCACTTTCAGAGGATGTATGTATGTCTCAAAGCTTGCAAGGACAGTTTTTCAAATGCAGACCTATTATAGGATTAGATGGTTGTTTCTTAAAGGGATACTATGGAGGACAAATACTAGCTACTATTGGGAGGGAACCAAATGACCAAATGCTTCCAATTGCATATGTTGTTGTTTAGGGTGAAACTAAAGACTCGTGGAGCTGGTTTCTATAGTTATTGATTCCTGACTTGGGAGGAGTCAGGTTCTGCAGAACCTATACCTTCATTAGGGATCAACAAAAGGTTTTAAACTCTCACCTTGAAATTTAACTGTTAGCCAATTGTTTTATTTTCACCATCATTCTTACTTATTTATGGGTGCAGGGATTACTACCAGCTCTTGATGAATTACTTGGTAATGTTGACCAGAAATTTTGTGTTAGGTATTGTGTTTACTTACATGTTTAATATGACATACTTAGTTCTTCTGAATTACTTGCATGACCTAGTTGGTTTACACTTACTTTATATTACAGACATTTGTATAGCAACTTCAGGAAAAAGTTCCCTGGCCTGAAATTAAAGGAAGTGGAGGGCTGCATGTGCAAGTTATGTTAATGCTTGGGAGAAAATAATGCTTGAAATCAAAGGAGTTAATGAAAAGGCCTTCAAACATCTCATCAAAATTCCACCAAGATTCTGGAGCAAATCAAGGTTCCCGCCAAGTTCAGGTTGTGACACTTTAGTTAATAATATGTCAGAAGCCTTCAATTCTGTATTTGTAGCTGCTAGGTCCAAGCCTATTGTGACAATGCTGGAAGAAATTAGAGTATACCTAATGCAGAGATGGGAATCCAATAGGCAAAAGATTACCAAGTATGATGGCATCATGCTACCTAACATCAAGAAGAGGATGGAAAGAGAGTCACAGAAAACCAATCATTAGATTGTGAGGTAACATGGTTGATTTGTTGAACATTACTTTCAAATGGCTAAGTGTTTACATATACTAACATTAAAATGGTTACTTGTTTACAGGCGTGCAGGTGAATATGACTATGAGGTGAGGCATACTTCACTCAATGGAGAAAAATATGTTGTCAACCTTTACAAGAAAGAATGCTCATGTAGACTATGGATGCTAACTGGACTTCCTTGCTGTCATGCAATGTCTTGCATGAAAGATCAACATTTGGAGATTAATGACTTTGTACCTGACTGTTACAAGAAGGAACAATATGTTGCTTGCTATGCACATGTTATATATCCACTTAATGGGGAAACCTTGAGGGCAAAGACTAGTGTTGTTGATCTTCAACCACCACCAATAAAGAGGCAGCCTGGAAGGCAAAAGGAAAAAAAGGAATAGGGAAGCTGGATAGATGGTGAGGGATGAGACACACATGAAGAGGGCAAGACATGGTATCAAGTATAGTCGTTGACACAAGGATGGTCACAACAAGGCCACTTGTAAACTAACACAACCACAAGCTCCTCCGAGTCAGGTACAAGAAGCAACAAGTCAGCCACCATCACAAGTTGATTCAAGTCAGGTACAAGATACAACAAGTCAGCAACCATCACAAGCTGTTACAAGTCAACCACCACCACCTGTTGTTACAAGTCAGTCACCATCACAAGCTATTACAAGTCAACCACCAACACCTGTTGTTACGAGTCAGCCACCACCACAAACTGGTACAAGTCAACCACCATCACCTGTTGTTACAAGTCAACCACCACCCAAAACTAAAAAAAACTTCATAAGAGTGGCAAACCTGTTTCTAGCCAGCCTTGATCATTATTATTATGTCTGCTAAGATTTTGTAATGTCATTTAATGGCCTGACTCTTTTGTTTTTGTTAATGCACATTTTGGAATGTAGTTGTAACACATTTTGGAATTGAACCTGTTATGTAATACCTTATAATGATCTTTTGTTATTGAACCTGTTATGTAATGCCTTATAATGGCCTTTTGTTATTGAATCTGTTATGTATCAAACTTTGAATCTGTTAATGAATGTTGGAATGGCTTATAATGCCAAGTTATATTACAGTTTGTTTCCACAAATATTGGTCATTGGGCTACATTTTTTACAGGTTGAATATTGAGACATTATTCAATGAAAATGTGAAAACATAACACAAACATTATTCATTGAACCAACATAACAATACATTATTCATTAAACAAACTTAACAAAACATTGAAAATGTGAAAACATAACTTTAAACTAACCTAAAACTAATTGAAATACATTGTTACAAACACAAGGTTCAACCCTAAGCTTAAAATCCAAACAACAATGGACATTTTGAGCCACCCTCTAGTGTAGATAACTTCATTCTTCAATTTGTTAATTTTCTTCTTTTGTCTTTCAAGCTTCAAATTCCTTTCATCAACAAACTCATCATTCAACCACTTGAAGAAATTACAACCCTTTTCAATGTGGTTTCTGTAATTTCTACAACCCCAGAATTTTCTCCCCTTGTTGACAATGTTCACATCATTCACTGTTCTAAGAACACTTTGTTCTGGACTGGGCAGGAACTTGGCCCACAATAGGGCAAGGCCCAATCCGTTCCAGCTCTTGGCAAGACCCAATAATTGGATTCAACCAATCTAGCCGTTGGGCGCAATCTAGCCGTTAGGCACAATCTAACCGTTGGGCACGATATGACCGTTGGGGACGTCCACCTCACGCGCTTGACAGTTCACGCGACCAACTGCCTCTCCGGATCTCACGGGGACAGTTAGACCAGGTCAAGAGATCACGCGTCTGACCCTCCACCTGGCACTCTCCCATTGGCTGACCAAATATTTCTGCCACATGGGAGACATTGGCTCCGCGCTATGGGTTATCTCTATAAATATCCTCTCACTTGAGAGGGTCAAGTTTGATCACTATTCAATATTATAAATCATACCTAAACGCTTTGTACTTGCTTTCTCTCTAGCCTAAACTTACTTTGGCATCAGAGTACCTTGCAGGTACACCCCCCTCCTCTCTTACATCCATCATCGCTGCCCTACAAAGAAGGCCACGAAGATCTATTATGATCACCTCAGATCAATGGCGCCGTCTGTGGGAAACAACGTTTCCCCGTCTTTTTGAACCAAGATTCCTCATCTTTTCAACCTGAAGAACAAAGCTCACTCTCTAAAATTCCCTTGATCATCATGGCCTCCAACAAAAACGATGATGCCCATCAAGATCCTGTTGTCGCTGTTACCATGGATAACGTCGACCACCATAACTCCAGAGCTACGGTCCATGAGACCGACCACAGGGACGGAAGGACTGCGTCTCCTTCTTCCGATGATGTGAAACCGCGCATACAGACTTCCGGTCACGTCTTTAAGCTCATACCTGTCGCTCAAAACATTGACCCCGGCACTTCCGCACTCATTGCCTCTCTCAACAAGTCTAACTACCTGATCTTCCAACAGGGCGAGAAGATCAACATGCTCGAGCATGCTCTTCAGGAGCGACTTTCGTCACAAGAGCCTCGCAGTCCATCTCTACGCCCTCAGTCTCCCCCTCAGAAGCGTCAGTGAGACAGATCTATGAGCATTTCTCCTATCAGGGGACGATCGAAGTCAGGAGAACCCAAGGAAGAGGTCACTAGGAGACGACATTGTACTCCTCCGCGGAGATCCAGATGTTCTCCTACCTCAAATTGAACCAAACCCTCAAAAAAGCATCATAAACCTCGTCGATTGTGCAGGCATTCTCCTCGACGCAGCAGAAGTCGCGGGCGCAGCCACTCCCTGTGTAGGTCATCGAGCACGAGAAGTGATGATAACGTCCATGGACCCCTATCTCAGGAGATCATGGACACCCGTATCCCTCGTGGGCTGGAGAAACCTCCTCTTCTGGCACTCTATGATGGCACCACCGACCCTGGCGAGCACATAGAGAATATCGAGGCCATGCTCCACTACCACAACGTGAGCGTAGCCATCAAATGCATGTTATTCCCTATCACCCTCAGGAAGGGGGCCATGACCTGTTACAAGCGGCTTCCCCGAGGTTCGGTCACCTCATGGAAAGATCTGAAGAACCAGTTCGTCCGATACTTCACTGCTTCCCGACACCATCCTAAGTCAGAAGCCACTCTTGAAGCCATTATTCAGGGCAAGGATGAACCCCTGCGCGCGTATATTTAAAGGTTCAACAAGGAGGCTGTAGAGGTCCGCACAACAGACCATATGAAAAAATAGCTCCTCGAGAAGGGGCTGAGGCCGAAGAGCGAGTTCTACAAAGCAGTGGGCACCGAGACACCCCGCACCCTAGCCGAACTCCTCTGTAAGGCCCAAGCTTATATACAGTACGAGGAGAAAGAAGTCACGTATAAGGTCTGAGATTCAACGGATCAGGAGAATTCCCGGGCAACAAAAAAAGACGAATTAGAGGCTCCCAGGCGTGACGGGGAGAGACGACGAGACGATCGTCCTCGCGAGAGTAAGGGACATGTTGGTCGCTTCACTGAATACACCCTATTGATAGCTCCCCGCGAGCGCATTCTCTTTGAATGCATTAACACGGAGTTCAAGCAAGGGGTGTCCGTTTTCCCAAGCCAACAGCGTCGAAGGGCAACACGGACAATAGAAAATATTGTCGCTTACACCGCAGTCACGACCACATGACCGAAGACTGCGTTCATCTGAAGGACGCTATTGAGATCCTCATCAAGGAGGGTCACATGAAACAGTATACAAAGAAGGGTGAAGTCTCCCGGCGAGAGACCTCGGAGTCTAAGAAGGAAACGGAATCTTCACCACCCAGTCCTCCCCTGCAATTTAACATGTCTATCACGCGGCCGGAGGACTTCATCATCCCTGACTACCTCAAGGATCCTCCCCAGATCACTGCACACAGCACCTGGGAGACCTTCCCCATGGCAATGGTTATCTCATGTGGCAGATACAATAAGCTCACTGTAGGGTCGGTCAAGAGGAAATTCGACCAGCTGGTTGACTGCAGCCCCGATCGACTATCCACGCTCGAGAAATTCCTGGGGCGTTCTCAGCCTATCACCTTCTACCGAGAAGAGCTGCCTAGGGGCTCCCCAAACTCACATATTCCTCTACTCATCAGGGAAAGACTGGCTAGCACTGATATCCGACAGATCCTGGTCGACCAGGGCCGTTCGGTGGATATCATGTACACCAGTTTGTTTCGCGCCTTGAAGCTCGACCAGAAGAATATGTCACCGTACATGGGATCGGACCTGCAAGGATTCAACTAGGCTACTGCCCGACCTTGGGGATACGTGGAGCTCTCAGAGGCCTTCAAGTCGATCAAAACTCAATTCCTGGTCATCGACTGTCCATCGTTGTACCAATGTATCCTGGGGAGACCAACCCTCACGAAACTGATCGATGTCCCTTCAATTGTTCATCTCAAGATGAAATATTACACAGAGAATGTCCATGTCGCGACATTGCATGGAGATATAGAGGCTGCTAAGAGGTGCTTCGAAGCAGCGACCAAAGGGCAAAGCTCAATCGGCGCAGCACCTAAGGCCGCCAAACGGACAGGGATTAAGATCTCCCTAGCGAGGAAGGCCAGCCTGACAAAAAGCCAGCTCTCCTAGTGCACACAATCGACCTCGACAGCCGGATCTCTGAAGAAGGCGAGGAAGACAGTAGTGAAGGCACTCCAGCAGTGACAGATAGCTCCCCTGCATCAACCATCATGCGTCTGATACCAAATGGGGAATTCGAAGTGCTTACCTTCGGAGACAACCCAAATAAAGGAGTAAAGATAGGCGCAGGGCTGCCCGAAGAGGTAAAGCAGCAACTGAAGACATGCCTGAGAAACAATGCAGACTTATTTGCTTATAGCACCGCAGACATGCCCGGCCTCGACCCTGAGACTGCCTGCCATCAACTCACCATCGACCTAGCTGCTCGAGCGTTAGCACAGTGCAGGCGCAAGCAATCTGACGAAAAGGCACAGGCTTCCAAAAAACTTGTAAAAGACCTCTTAGAGGCGAAATTTATCTCGAAGGCCAGGTACACAACCTGGCTGTCCAATTTGTACTAGTCAAAAAAACATAATGGAAAGTGGCGCATGTGCATTGATTACACTGATCTCAATCGGGCTTGCCCAAAGGACGCTTATCCTCTGCCTAGCATAGATAAGCTGGTAGATAATTATGCAGGTTTCAAACTCTTGTCCTTCATGAACGCCTACTCAGGATACAACCAAATTCCCATGGCCGAAAAGGACAAGAGATACACCGCGTTCATGACCTCGTCGGGGAACTATTACTACAACGTAATGCCCTTCGGTCTGAAAAACGATGGGGCCATGTACCAGCGCATGATGAACAAAGTCTTCTAAGCAGAAATCAGAGACATGCTCGAAGTATATATGGACGACATGATCGTGAAGTCCCAAGAGGAATCCGATCACACGGTCCACTTGCAAAAGGCCTTCGACCAAGCACGAAAATGCAAAATGTGTTTTAACCCAGAAAAGTGCACCTTCGGCGTGCGGGCAGGGAAGTTCCTCGGCTTCTACCTCACTGAGAGGGGGATCGAGGCCAATCCCGACAAATGTCGAGCATTTGCTGAATTCCCCACGCCAAGGTCAAAGAAATCCACACAGTTCCTCAACAGGATGATCGCTTCACTATCTCGCTTCGTGGCCAAGTCTGCTCAACATGCCCTGACCTTCTTTAAGCTTCTGCGAAAAGAAGCCACATTCGAATGGATAGAGGAATGCGAGCAGGCTTTGTTTCACCTCAAGCGAGCCTTATCTGAACCCCCAGTTCTGTCACGACTAGAGAACGGGGAGACATTGTACCTGTACCTCTCCGTCAGTAACGAAGCCATTAGCGTTGCCATCATCCGTGAAACACCCGACGGACAGAAACCCATATACTTCACGAGCAAGGATTTGCAAGGGCCAGAACTCAGATACCAGTAGACCGAGAAGGTTTCCTTCACCCTCATCAACGCGGAAAGGAGATTAAGGCATTACTTCCTGGCTCACACGATAGTAGTGCGAACAGACCAGCCCATAAGACAGCTGCTTAGCCGACCAGATATGGCTGGTAGAATGCTCAAATGGTCTTTGGAGCTATCAGAATTTGGCATCCACTACGAGGACAGGAAGGCCCTCAAAGTGCAAGTCCTGCCCGATTTCGTGGCAGAAATGACGCCTCCAGCGTCCCCGTCTTACGGAACACACAGGTGGACCATCTTCGTCGACGGGGCATCCAGCTCCACGGGCAGTGGCACAGGTATCATCCTCGAGAACGAAGAAGAAATCCTGATTGAAGTATCTTTATTCTTGTCCTTCCTCACATCGAACAATCAAGCCGAGTACGAGGCATTCCTCGCAGGCTTACGGTTAGCCGAAGACTTGGGCGCCAAGGAAGTGAAGATCTTCACAGATTCCCAGCTCGTGGCATCCCAATTACGAGGAGAATACCAGGCCAAAAATGATCACCTTGGCGAATACCTGATGCTAGTAAAAGAAAAGATAACTAGATTCGACGCATGGGAAGTCCAGCACATCCCCGGCGAACGAAACACTCGAGCAGATGTCCTGTCAAAAATGGCTAGCACCAGAAAGAAAGGTGGCAATAAATCTGTCATACATGAGATACTTCCCCGCCCAAGTATCGAAAAGTCATCAGGGATGCTCGACGTCAACGTCATTGGCGGCAGAGGTTGCTGGATGACCCTGGTATACAATTACCTCACCACAGGGGAGTTGCCCGAGGACAACAAGGAAGCCGGTGTCGTACCCCGAAAAATACGATCCTCGCGATGGACGCGGAAAAAACTGTTCGAAACAGAGTCGCCACCAAACTTTATTTATCCCAAAGAGGGAAAGGAAAATATCGATAAAACCTTTGAAAGGGATAAGAAAATGGTCATCGCAACCAAATTCGGGTTCGGGAGTCGGTTACGCAAAGGGAAGGTATTAGCACCCTCTACGTCTGTTGTACTCAATGGGAACCTCTTGATTCGATTCGTGAGAAAGTTAGCTAGGTTTGTTTGTTATCTTCTAAAGGATTTGCTTCTAAGGGGGAAGTGGGTGGTTTTTTATTAGTGTGCTCGGCAAGGATTGAGAACCCTTGGGCCTACGTATTCCCTCGTGCAATGGGAAAGTCAGAGCATTCGTAGTTCGTGGTACTACGGTTGTTTGGTTGGTCTTTTTTATGTAGGACCCAATTGCCCACACACGAGTAAGTAAACTCGCACCCAAGCAATTGGAGAGAAAGGTTAAAGACTTAGCCCCCCTCTTTTACACCTTTTAAGAAATTGTGTTAGATAAGGATTAAATGTATTAGAAAATTTGATTGAGAAAAGAATTTAATCGGTATGTGTTTTAGGGTTTTGATCGCACGGAGGCGAGGAAAGGAGTTATATTCGTATTGGATGTCTTTTAGAGGTGACAATTGTCCACACACGAGTAAGAGAACTCGCACCCAAACAATTGAGGAGAAAGACCAAAGACTTGATCCCCCTAACTTCACCTTTGGTAAAATGTTTAAGTAAGGATTAAGTGTTTTGATAATTTGATTTGAAAATATTTGAATATTTGTCGAGTTCGTGTGTTTTAAAGGCGTCAATTGTCCACACACGAGTAAGAAAACTCGTACCCAAACAATTGAGAAGTTAAGGTTTAAGTTTTTTTTTTAGAGGCGTCAATTGTCTACACACGAGTAAGAAAACTCGCACCCAAACAATTGAAGAGAAAGACCAACGACTTGATCCCCCTCCTTTTCACCTTTTAATAAATGATCTTTAAGTACGATTAAATGTATTGATGATTGATTAAGAAAAGGAGTTTGAGTGTTATCGGATTATATGTATTTTAAAGGCATCAATTACCCACACACGAGTAAGGAAACTCGCACCCAAGCAATTGAAGAGAAAGACCAAAGACTTGATCCCCCTCATTTTCACCTTTATGAAAATGTTTAAGTATTATTACGTAGGTTGATTTGATTTGAGAAAAGTACTCGACGTTGGATCGAGGTTTTAATTTACGTGTGAAGAGGTTAAGAAATGGAAGGAAAGGAAGTTATGGTGTGAAGTGAAGGTTGGAAACACTTGATATATGGATCAAGTAAATGCTTAGGATTGAATTGATTGAATTTATTTGGAAAATACTTGATGTTGGATCAAGTTTGTTTTACTCTTATAAAAAGGGTTGATTTTAATCTTATGGAATTAATTAAGCCATGATTAAGCATAAACCAATCACATACATGCATACAAATCAAAATAAAATGGATAATCGTTGCATAAGGCCCAAGAGGAGGCAAAGGGGAGGTCGGTTACGATCGTGAAAACGATCGACTTATCAGGTATGAAAATGATTGACACGAAGTCCAGATATTAGTTGAAAAATATTTTGATTTGAATAAACACGCATAGCATAATAAATATAATCAAGGCATGAAATAAATCTACAAGAGAAAATCATACACCTCATCTAAAGATCATGAATAAAATGGGGGAAGAAATATGCTTCTAATATGGGTACAATCCTAGAATGAGGCATGAAAGATAAAATCGAGATTCTAGGGGTACCTAACGGAGAAGGTCCGTTGCCTCTTCAACGTGTGCGAAAAGGCTCAAGAATTGTTAGAAGCTTCACCGTTGTCAATCCGATTAATCCTCAAGTGTCCAACGTCACAAATCAAAATCCAAGATCAACTAAGCCAAAAATCAAAAGTGCTAACAAGAGAAACCAAAAGTTAATAAGAACTTAAAAAAAAGAAAGTCAATTAAAACTCTAACCAAGATTCACTAAGAAATTATTCGAAATCATTAACAAAATTTGATTGACAAAATTTTAATCAAAGCTCTAGTTATTCAATTAATCACGAATTCAAAAATTAAAAAAAAAAAACAAATTATCTAGACTCAAATTATCCATTTCAATTAGCAAAAATTAAATAAACCAAAATCACCATGATCTCCATAAGGTTGACAATTGATTAAATCTAAATCTAATACTAACAATCAACATCTAATTAGCACCACATTAACAATAAACAAACTAACAGAATTAATATTAAAAGAAGAACTCTATTAAAATGAAAAGCAGGTGGTATGGAGAAAAAAATACGCGGGCCAGAAAGCCCACTTCATGGCATAACATAAACCTGAGTAGCACAAAAAAAAAATGTGTGGCAATTAGAAAATGAAACGGGCCAAATGGCCCATTAGCGCACATCACCATTGCAAATACATGGTCAAAGCATTTTTAAAGAAAAGGGTAAGAAAAAGGAAAACAGTGGATGACGATACAACAACGCATCGAAGCAGGGTCGGCGACATCATCATCATCATCATCGCTACATTTCCATCATGCACGGAAGCTCCTTGAAACCGACGAACCCACCGTCAACTCAATCGATCCGCCCTTCCCTGTACGACGAGCTTCAGAGTCGCGATTTTGGTCGTGGTTCTCTTTGCATCTGCTTCATCGGTCGAAAGGTTTCGTTTCGATTTCACTGGATTTTGGCTCCCGGTTTCAATTCGTTCAACAGGTTTGTATCAAACTGGGTTTGTTTCAGATTTGATATCTTCTCTACTTCATCTCCCTCTTAGTTTCACGATTTGGTTTTGAAATGGGTTGTTTGGGTTGAGTTGGAATGAAAAAGAGTGGTTGTTTGAAGAGGGTATCGAAAGGGATCCAGGAGGTTCGAAGAGGGTTGTTGAGAGGAAAAGTTTTTTTGGTTGTTTTGGTTACAGGTCCGGTGAAATAAAGTTTTCAGAGGGTGGTTATGGATTTTGTTGGAGGAGAGAATGGCTTGGTATTGGAGGTTGATTGAGGTTTGTGGAAGAAGGTTGGAGATTAGGTTTTGCAGAGTAACTTTGGGCTGCTCCAAAAAATCCCGAATGGTGGAGAACGAGGTCGCTTTTATAGCTGAAAGGAATTCGTTGCCGTTTTGGAATTTTTGATGCATTTTGGATGGTTTGTCATAGGATATTCGCATCGTACAGGTTATTATTTTGTGAGGGATCTGAAAATTGTTGTGAAGGCTGAATGAAGGTGTGATGCGCGAATCAGGGAGGCTCATGACTTGGGTATTTGTCGTATCTGTTGCTGCGGGAATCATCTTCTAAAAGGAAAAATGTATGATTTTGTGGTGATTTTGTGTTGCATTTGTTGCACGTCATGGTTTTGCTCTGCGTTTTGACCAGAACTTTGTGGGGTCAGTAGAAAATTGGTGGGAAAGGTTGTACGTTTGGTTGTATATTGTGGAATTGTGTAGAGTTTTATTGTACAATTCATTTGGTGTATGGCTTGGAATTTTGTGTGCAGGTTGTGTACGTTGGTGGGGTCAAGACGTGTATTGTGAAAGCTGGAGGAGGTGATGCGTGATGAATGGGTCGAAGGTGTGTGCAAGTGGTAACGGTTTATAGTAACATTGTGTATTGTGGGATATATCTTGACAGTAAAATGAATTAAGAAAATGTTATTTGGGGAAATGATAATGAAATTGTCTATCATCTAAAAAAAATTGGATATTGGTTAATTGATTTGGATATTAAGAAATGGATTTTGGATTAAAAAGAAATAAAGTGGTTATTTAAACTAAAAATGGATAATAGAAAAAGATGTTAAAATGATATGGATAAATTGAATATGTAGAATGGACTTTGTTTAAAAAAGGATTGGATTGGAACTAATAAGATAATAAAAATAGATATTGAAATAGAAATGGTTAGAAAATGGAATTGGGATTATGTTTTTTTGGTTAATGATTATGGATCAAAAGTAAAAGTAGACTTTAAATGGATGTGGATTTAATTATGGATTTGAATTGGACACAAATTTGGATCAAAATGGATTTAAAAGTGGAATGGATTAAAGATATGGTTTTCGATATTATTAATTGGATATTAAAACATGGATTGTAAAGGAGTATGGATATTTGATAATGAATAAAAAGGGTAGATTTAGGAAAAATATGATTAAATAAAATGGATAAAAATAAATGGGTATAAGAATAAAAACAAATGGGTATAAGAATTAAAAAAGGATAATGAAATAATATTAAAAATGGAATCGGACATTGGAAATGTGTATATTTATGAATAGAAGAAAAAGATAGGTGAAATGAAAATGGACAAATGGATTGCATATAGATATGATGGTTATTGGATGAATGTTCAGATGAAAACTATTCACAGGTAGGACAAATTTGGGGTATGACAGATGCCCCTATCTAATTGGCTTGAACCCGAGAGGGTGAACGGCTGCATGGCGTTCATTTTAAGGGTAGAAGTCAATTAGATATAAGAATGCCCCAAAATTTTGTCTCACAAAAGGTAAAGTGTTTGTAGAGTAAGGGCTGACAGAATGAAGTAGCGGGGTTCAAACTGAACAAAATAACTTGAGGTCCTTTGGGTGGTCGAAGCAGTCCCTTATACCCTAAGGTTCTCCGATGATACCAAAGTAGTATTTCTGGAAGCAGAAGATTCTTTGGAGCATTGAAGCAGTACTTTATCCGTTAAGGTTCTTCAACGATACCGAAGCAGTATCTTTGAAAGCTGAAGATTCTCTGGAATATTGAAGCAGCACCTTATCCGTTAAGGTTCCTCAACGATACCAAAGCAGTATCTTTGGAAGCAGAAGATTCTCTGGAGCATTGAAGCAGTACCTTATCCGTTAAGGTTCTTCAACGATACCAAAGCAATATCTTTGGAAGCTGAAGATTCTCTGGAACATTGAAGCAGTACCTTATCCGTTAAGGTTCTTCAACGATACCAAAGCAGTATCTTTGCGGTAAACTTGTTGAAGGATAGTCGAGCAAGATTCCTGTCAGAGGAAATGTGTTGGCTCTGCAGGGGAAGTTCACCAGAAACTTTCTGAGATAGCTTCTATTTGGGGAGTAAGAAAAACGACAGCTGCTGAGGATTGTCAATATCAACTGCATGGCTGAAGAATGACTTGCTGAGGAATAGAATTCCTTGAGTATGTGCGGGGGTACCAACTTCCCTTCAGATGAATACTGCAGACTTTGAAGGACTGACCAAGATGCCTGTGAACTGGTCCTGGATCCTGCTATGCTATGCTGGGGATGGATATGCCATGCACACAGGAATGCAAATGAACTGTTTTTTATGAGATGCATATGGGAATGCAACTGGGCAAGGCTTCAATTCTGGTTTCCAAAGAAGGATCAATGGGGATTAGATGGAGCAAGGTGAAAGGCTCACTGGGAATACTGGCATATCAACTCAGGGGTTGAGAAAAGGAAACACACTATCGACTTGGGGGTCGAGAAACATTAAGATAAACTGTCGTCAACTCGGGGGTTGAAAGAAAGGTAAAGGTAATATCGACTCGCGGGTCGAGGAAATAAAGACAATATCGACTCGGGGGTCGAGAAAATAAAGGCAAGGTAATCTATCAACTCGGGGGTTGAAGGAAAAAGCAGATACCGACTCGGGGGGTCGAGGGCAGAGATAAAGGCAATATCGACTCGGGGGTCGAGGAAAGGTAAATATCGACTCGAGGGCCGAAGAAGATAAAGATAACAATGACTCGGGTGTCAGTACAAGCAATAAGACGTCAACTCGGGGGTTGAAGATGTAATAATGATATCGACTCAGGGATCGAGAAACTGAGGCAATATCGACTCGGGGGTCGAGAAAATAAAGACAAAATATCATCAACTCAGGGGTTGAAAGAAAGGTAAAGATAACAATGACACGGGGTCAAGAACAAAACAATATATATCAACGCGGGGGTTGAGGAAGGAAATAGGTTATTATGTATGCATATGGTGCACGTATGTTGTATGTGATGCATATGTGGATGCAAGCAGGGGATTGGTTTTATGAAGGTGCCAGCAGGGTGGACTTTTGGTAGGTGAAAGGATTTGATTTCCCGACACTTAGTATCTGATAGTGCCATTATCAGAGGACAACTGTGGATGCTCTTGGTGCCCCAAGTTTGATCTTTTGCAGAAAGTTGGGTGCTTGGTTTATGAGAACCTCACTTCTAGCTGATATGCCATAAATGGTTTGCAAATGGTTGTATGAGCGCAGCGACGTAACCAATGCATGTTGATTGTATGAGCGTAGCGACTTATCCAATGCATTCTGATTGTGTATTTGCCCTGCCCCAAGGCTTTTAATACTTGTTGAACTCAAGGGTCGCTTAGTGCATGACATGGCCAGCTTGACCAACTTGCATGTATGAAGGGAATCAGCCCCTGTCTGGAGGGTAATGAGATGATCTGCCCCTGTGTCTGGATTTTGCAGTGGTCTGCCCCAGTCTTGGCTTTTGAAAGACTTGCCTCTGATTGACTAAGTATTGCTTTGAAGGACTTGCCCCAGATTTACAAGGTTATGAGATAGTCTCGATTCGAGTCATTGCCAACGAATACTCAAGTTTCCCTCTGATTGCACTTTGTTGGAATTTCTAAAATATCAAGTACTGATTTGCAGCTAAAATTGATCATTCAGAAATGGTAATTTTAATGCGACATTCATGCAAGCTTTGAAAAATCATTTATTGGAATGGTGTGTCAGTGTGTGACGAGTGGACCGTTAGTCCAAATGCAGTGCTGATTTACTGGTGTGTGAAAGATACAACTAGAGTATGACACCAATACAAAAGATTAGCAAATTTGTAGGAGTCAGTTTACGCAACCTTGCTGTAGTATGCTTTTAGAATAAACCCCGCCTCAATTAGGTATTTTGAGGGTTGTAGCGTGCTCTGGTTCACGGTTATAGAAACAAAGGATATGAGGCTCAAAGTTATATCTGTACCCACCCCTTCTTCGTGATGATCTTCACTCCTACGTTCAGTTAAATCGACACACGTACTTAGATTTTGATGGTGTAAGAATGAAAATGAAGGTTCAAGATTTGCTCGAAATGGCAGTCATCTTATTTTGTTTTTGATGGACGTCAGTGACCTTTTGGTTTTGGAATGGTAATCACTAAATCTTATTTTGCTTTGCTTGAGGATTTAAGGACCTTTTTTTTTTGTTTTTTCTATTTTTGATCCCTAATTTTGCATGGACTGATTTAATTCTATGAGTCCATCGGGATTGCCCTAATTTTTGCCTAAGTCTCCTTTTTGAGGTGTTTGACTTAGCGGGCTTTTTGTTTTGTTTTTTTTTTGGAAATGCTTATGGCTGCCAAATCATTGGTCATTAAAGAACAACCGTCATAACTTCTGAATTTTGCATGGTTTCTTCGTCACCTCAAGACGTGTACTAAGAATACGGAGTCAAGTTAACTGAACACTACCCCGCCCCAGGTTGAGTGTAAGGGTTTGAATATCCGAAGGACACTTCTACTTCTTGGCTCGAAGCGGTTAACTAGGGATTAACTCCTTATCTCTCCAGTGTTTGGGGATTTGAAACAATGCCTGTACATCCTTGGCAGGATTCTATCCGAAAGCGTACCATCAGCAATTATGGGTATCTCGTTTTCGTCATCCTCCCTCCAATCTTTGCTAAAGAAAAATTTGATAAAGAAAGTGAACGAGAGGTATATGGATGTATATTTTTTGTTTTTTTTTCTCTTTTGATAAAAGTGAAGAAAATGTGAGCGAATGCGACGTGATTAGTTCAAAAACTGCATGATCACTTCATTAATATTACCATTAATAAATAACAATGTCTAAAAGCAAATAGCACATAACAAAAAGAAACTACAAATGCATAGAAATGACATGATCTAAAAAATTGCCAGCATTGGGGACTGGGCTTTTCTTTCTCGAGTTGCTGTTGGACTAGCATTCTTGTTCATCGAGACCACTATGATAGCCTTCTTCACACCTACTCTCAGCAACTTCTTCCATAACCTGGGATGATGGACCTGCCTGATTAGATGAAGGATTGACGTTGATTTGAAGACCTCGAGGCGTAAATGAGATTAGCTTGGACTCAATCAAATCTTGGATCTTGCTTTTGAGCTGTTTGCAATCCTCAGTTGAATGCCCCATGGCGCCAGCATGGTAGCCACATCGTGCTTTGGCGTCGAAGCCTGGTGGGTATGGAGGAATAACAGGATCCAAGCCCTTTGGCACTATTAACCCACTACTAATCAAACGTGGCAATATATGACTGAATGGCATTGGTAAATGATCAAAATGCCTTTTTGGTCTTTGATTATAGTAGCGTCGGGGTTGTGAAGAATGTTGTTGTGCAATCTGACGTTGACGAGGGGAACCTCTATTGGCAGGAGTATATTGACCACGTGGAGAGAATGGAATTGTACAGGGAGGCCCATGGGATTGCTGACTTTGAACATTTGAGATGCTTGAGTATTGAGGATAAGGTACCGGAGACGGAGCTTGTAAAGTGTCCCAGATTGCATTGATTTCATCTTCCTCTTCCTCTTGAGAACTGACAATGGATCCAGTCTCACTAGCCTGGATGCTCGAGGCGTCTTGGATCTTTCCACTTTTGATATGACTCTCAATGTGTTCTCCTACTAAAACCAAGTCAGAGAAGTTTGATGTCTCATTGCTCATCATTTTTTCTAGGTATGGGCCTTGCAAAGAATTTATGAACAGGTCAACCAATTCTCTATCTAAAAGTGGTGGTTGAACGCGAGCAGCTACCTCTCTCTATCTCTGAGCATACCTCCTGAAGGATTCGTTCTCCTCTTGAGATAAACCTTGCAACTGTATGCGGTTGGGAGCCATGTCAAGATTGTATTGGTATTGTTTCACAAAGGCGTTGGCTAAGTCCAACCATGACTGGATATGGTTGCTCTGTAGCTGCATGTACCAACTCAACGATGCCCCACTCAGACTGTCTTGGAAACAGTGGATCATAAGTTTATCATTGAGAGCATTGGAGGTCATCTTTCTGCAAAACCTTACCAAATGCTGCTTTGGACAACTATCTCCTTTGTACTTCTCAAATTTTGGCATTTTGAACTTAGGAGGTATCACAAGTCCGGGTACCAAACACATGTTCAAAGCATTCAGATCAAAAGCATCACGCCCCTTCATGGTTTCAAGCTTCTCTTCCAACACACGACATCTTTCTGCAAACTCAACATCTTGAGGTCGTTCAGTATTCACCACCAGGCTTGTCCCTCGGGAATTCGGTGTAGTGAATGCAAAGCTATGGTATTCAATTGCATCATGAGACGAGGCATGTTCATCTTGAATAGTGTGACATTCTTGTATAACCTGGTCCCCAACAGGAATCCGCACAGGCTGAAATTGGGCAAGATTATTCACTTGAGGCAGAATGACGTTCTCAGTGACTATAGGCCTTTGAATGTTGTCCTCTTTCTTTGACAAGGCTATCATAGCTTCCACAAGTTGGTTTAGCTGGTTCTTCATCAAATTAACATATGCTCTTGACGCAAACTGGTTCTGCTCTTCTGAATCCATGATTCTTCTAAAAGCGGCTTCAATTCCGATACGAGTGTCGGGAAATCAACTGCGGGTTATGGACAAAGGATGGTTGAGTTTGCTGGAAAATGACATGCATACATGCTAATGTCATGAGTATGCAATGCTTATGCACGGTTCCAGGATCAAAACAACATCTGATTCTGGGGAAGGAGTTAGACACAGGATATCTCTGATCACAAGACCCCCCATATGTAGGCTCTAATCGGGTAGGTGCCTAGAGTTATGGATATCTTTCAAAGACAATATAGCCATGATGAAGGAACATCAGACGATAATATCCTTGAAAGGATCTCGTCTAGGTGAGGTCTTCGTTTCTTCCCCACGAGAAAGACACCTCGGAGGCGTCCACTACACAACCATCGACACACGGGTTCTAAGTAGGGTTCTCAGAATCCTAGATCGAGGTCGAAAATATTACTGTCAGAAAGTAATACGTTCGAGGGATCTCATCTGATTGTGGCGTTCGCATTAACCCACAAAGAGCTAACACTACCAACCACCATGGATAAAATGGGTTAAAGGTCCTTGGGATCGACGATTCAGGCTCGAAAACATTATCATCGTGACGAAGTAACGTCAAAACGATAACATTTCCAAGGGAATCTACTCCAAGCGGGGTCTTTGCTTTGGCTCACGCGGAAGAAACCACGCAAGCCTCCACTACACAACCACCATCCTAATCCTAGGGTTTTTCTCGGACTCGAGTGTAGAGCCGTCTCACGAAGTTCCCAATGATCAGAGAACCCCCACAGTGTCACAAGAAACAATAATAGGATATAATAATAATGAGCATGCAAGTAGATAATAGATAATCAGACAAGCAAGCAAACAAGCAAGGGAAGATAAACAAACAAGTGGATCTAACACTCACGAATCGAGTCAAGTTAGGCTTGACTCTCTCTAGCATAGAGCAATGCATTTCCCTAGCAGAGTCGCCATCTGTCGTACCTCGAAAAATACGATCCTCGCGATGGACGCGGGAAAAAACTGTTCGAAATAGAGTCGCCACCGAACTTTATTTATCCCAAAGAGGGAAAGGAAAATATCGATAAAACCTTTGAAAGGGATAAGAAAATGGTCATCGCAACCAAATTCGGGTTCGGGAGTCGGTTACGCAAAGGGAAGGTATTAGCACCCTCTACGTCCGTTGTACTCAACGGGAACCTCTTGATTCGATTCGTGAGAAAGTTAGCTAGGTTTGTTTGTTATCTTCTAAACGATTTGCTTCTAATTAAGGGGGAAGTGGGTGGTTTTTTATTAGTGTGCTCGGCAAGGATTGAGAACCCTTAGGCCTACGTATTCCCTCGTGCAATGGGAAACTCAGAGCATTCGTAGTTCGTGGTACTACGGTTGTTTGGTTAGTCTTTTTTATGTAGGCGCCAATTGCCCATACACGAGTAAGTAAACTCGTACCCAAGCAATTGGAGAGAAAGGTTAAAGACTTAGCCCCCCTCTTTTACACCTTTTAAGAAATTGTGTTAGATAAGGATTAAATTTATTAGAAAGTTTGATTGAGAAAAGAATTTAATCGGTATGTGTTTTAGGGTTTGGATCGCACGGAGGCGAGGAAAGGAGTTATATTCGTATTGGATGTATTTTAGAGGTGACAATTGTCCACACACGAGTAAGAGAACTCGCACCCAAACAATTGAGGAGAAAGACCAAAGACTTGATCCCCCTAACTTCACCTTTGGTAAAATGTTTAAGTAAGGATTAAGTGTTTTGATAATTTGATTTGAAAAGATTTGAATATTTGTCGAGTTCGTGTGTTTTAAAGGCGTCAATTGTCCACACACGAGTAAGAAAACTCGCACCCAAACAATTGAGAAGTTAAGGTTTAAGTTTTTTTTTTAGAGGCGTCAATTGTCTACACACGAGTAAGAAAACTCGCACCCAAACAATTTAAGAGAAAGACCAAAGACTTGATCCCCCTCCTTTTCACCTTTTAATAAATGATCTTTAAGTACGATTAAATGTATTGATGATTGATTAAGAAAAGGAGTTTGAGTGTTATCGGATTATATGTATTTTAAAGGCGTCAATTGCCCACACACGAGTAAGGAAACTCGCACCCAAGCAATTGAAGAGAAAGACCAAAGACTTGATCCCCCTCATTTTCACCTTTATGAAAATGCTTAAGTATTATTACGTAGGTTGATTTGATTTGAGAAAAGTACTCGACGTTGGATCGAGGTTTTAATTTACGTGTGAAGAGGTTAAGAAATGGAAGGAAAGGAAGTTATGGTGTGAAGTGAAGGTTGGAAACACTTGATATATGGATCAAGTAAATGCTTAGGATTGAATTGATTGAATTTATTTGGAAAATACTTGATGTTGGATCAAGTTTGTTTTACTCTTATAAAAAGGGTTGATTTTAATCTTATGGAATTAATTAAGCCATGATTAAACATAAACCAATCACATACATGCATACAAATCAAAATAAAATGGATAATCGTTGCATAAGGCCCAAGAGGAGGCAAAGGGGAGGTCGGTTGCGATCGTGAAAACGATCGACTTATCAGGTATGAAAATGATTGACATGAAGTCCAGATATTAGTTGAAAAATATTTTGATTTGAATAAACACGCATAGCATAATATATATAATCAAGGCATGAAATAAATCTACAAGAGAAAATCATACACCTCATCTAAAGATCATGAATAAAATGGGGGAAGAAATATGCTTCTAATATGGGTACAATCCTAGAATAAGGCATGAAAGATAAAATCGAGATTCTAGGGGTACCTAACGGAGAAGGTCCGTTGCCTCTTCAACGTGTGCGAAAAGGCTCAAGAATTGTTAGAAGCTTCACCGTTGTCAATCCGATTAATCCTCAAGTGTCCAACGTCACAAATCAAAATCCAAGATCAACTAAGCCAAAAATCAAAAGTGCTAACAAGAGAAACCAAAAGTTAATAAGAACTTAAAAAAAAGAAAGTCAATTAAAACTCTAACCAAGATTCACTAAGAAATTATTCGAAATCATTAACAAAATTTGATTGACAAAATTTTAATCAAAGCTCTAGTTATTCAATTAATCACGAATTCAAAAATTAAAAAAACAAATTATCTAGACTCAAATTATCCATTTCAATTAGCAAAAATTAAATAAACCAAAATCACCATGATCTCCATAAGGTTGACAATTGATTAAATCTAAATCTAATACTAACAATCAACATCTAATTAGCACCACATTAACAATAAACAAACTAACAGAATTAATATTAAAAGAAGAACTCTATTAAAATGAAAAGCAGGTGGTACGGAGAAAAAAATACGCGGGCCAGAAAGCCCACTTCATGGCATAACATAAACCTGACTAGCCCCAAAAAAAAACGTGTGGCAATTAGAAAATGAAACGGGCCAAATGACCCATTAGCCCACATCACCATTGCAAATACATGGTCAAAGCATTTTTAAAGAAAAGGGTAAGAAAAAGGAAAACAGGGGATGACGATACAACAACGCATCGAAGCAGGGTCGGCGACATCATCATCATCATCGCTACATTTCCATCATGCACGGAAGCTCCTTGAAACCGACGAACCCACCGTCAACTCAATCGATCCGCCCTTCCCTGTACGACGAACTTCAGAGTCGCGATTTCGGTCGTGGTTCTCTCTGCATCTGCTTCATCGGTCGAAAGGTTTCGTTTCGATTTCACTGGATTTTGGCTCCCGGTTTCAATTCGTTCAACAGGTTTGTATCAAACTGGGTTTGTTTCAGATTTGATATCTTCTCTACTTCATCTCCCTCTTAGTTTCACGATTTGGTTTTGAAATGGGTTGTTTGGGTTGAGTTGGAATGAAGAAGAGCGGTTGTTTGAAGAGGGTATCGAAAGGGATCCAGGAGGTTCGAAGAGGGTTGTTGAGAGGAAAAGTTTTTTTGGTTATTTTGGTTATAGGTCCGGTGAAATAAAGTTTTCAGAGGGTGGTTATGGATTTTGTTGGAGGAGAGAATGGCTTGGTATTGGAGGTTGATTGAGGTTTGTGGAAGAAGGTTGGAGATTAGGTTTTGCAGAGTAACTTTGGGCTGCTCCAAAAAATCCCGAATGGTGGAGAACGAGGTCGCTTTTATAGCTGAAAGGAATTCGTTGCCGTTTTGGAATTTTTGATGCGTTTTGGATGGTTTGTCATAGGATATTCGCATCGTACAGGTTATTATTTTGTGAGGGATCTAAAAATTGTTGTGAAGGCTGAATGAAGGTGTGATGCGCGAATCAGGGAGGCTCATGACTTGGGTATTTTTCGTATCTGTTGCTGCGGGAATCATCTTCTAAAAGGAAAAATGTATGATTTTGTGGTGATTTTGTGTTGCATTTGCTGCACGTCATGGTTTTGCTCTGCGTTTTGACCAGAAGTTTGTGGGGTCAGTAGAAAATTGGTGGGAAAGGTTGTACGTTTGGTTGTATATTATGGAATTGTGTAGAGTTTTATTGTGCAATTCATTTGGTGTATGGCTTGGAATTTTGTGTGCAGTTTGTGTACGTTGGTGCGGTCAAGACGTGTATTGTGAAATCTGGAGGAGGTGATGCGTGATGAATGGGTCGAAGGTGTGCGCAAGTGGTAACGGTTTATAGTAACATTGTGGATTGTGGGATATATCTTGACAGTAAAATGAATTAAGAAAATGTTATTTGGGGAAATGATAATGAAATTGTCTATCATCTAAAAAAATGAATATTGGTTAATTGATTTGGATATTAAGAAATGGATTTTGGATTAAAAAGAAAAAAAGTGGTTATTTAAACTAAAAATGGATAATAGAAAAAGATGTTAAAATGATATGGATAAATTGAATATGTAGAATGGACTTTGTTTAAAAAAGGATTGGATTGGAACTAATAAGATAATAAAAATAGATATTGAAATAGAAATGGTTAGAAAATGGAATTGGGATTATGTTTTTTTGGTTAATGATTATGGATCAAAAGTAAAAGTAGACTTTAAATGGACGTGGGTTTAATTATGGATTTGAATTGGACACAAATTTGGATCAAAATGGATTTAAAAGTGGAATGGATTAAAGATATGGTTTTGGATATTATTAATTGGATATTAAAACATGGATTGTAAAGGAGTATGGATATTTGATAATGAATAAAAAGGGTAGATTTAGGAAAAATATGATTAAATAAAATGGATAAAAACAAATGGGTATAAGAATAAAAACAAATGGGTATAAGAATTAAAAAAGGATAATGAAATAATATTAAAAATGGAATCGGATATTGGAAATGTGTATATTTATGAATAGAAGAAAAAGATAGGTGAAATGAAAATGGATAAATGGATTGGATATAGATATGATGGTTAGTGGATGAATGTTCAGATGAAAACTATTCACAGGTAGGACAAATTTGGGGTATGACAGCCGGCATGACCAAGCGAAAGGCCTGCTCATACGTCCTGGTTGATGACAAGTTCTACCGACGGGGATTCTCCATCCCCCTCCTAAAATGTGTGGAGGAGAACAAGGTCCCGGAAGTTCTCCAGGAAATTCACCACGGTATCAACGCACAACACTTGGGAGGGAGGTCCTTGGCGCGAAAGACCCTGCGAACAGGATACTATTGGTCGACCATGCAGCACGACGCTAAAGAGCATGTTAAGAAATGTGACAGATGCCAGCGCCACGAGGACATGCACTTGGCACCCCCTAACGAGTTGAAGACTTTGTCCTCCCCATGGCCATTCGCCTGGTGGGGGATGGACATCCTCGGCCCCTTCACAATGGGGTCCTACCAAAATAATTTTTTGATTGTGGCCGTCGATTACTTTACAAAATGGATTGAGGCCGAAGCGCTCGCCAAGATCACAGCCTTCAACATACTTCGTTTCTACAAAAGAAATGTCCTCGCACGATTTGGGGTGCCCCAGGCCCTTGTGACCGACAACGGAACCTAATTCACAGACATGAAGTTTCAAGACTTCGTCGCTAAATTAGGCACAAAGAAACACTTCACTTCCGTCGAGCATCCCCGGACTAATGGGCAAGCAGAGGCCACAAACAGGATGATCCTTCGAGGTCTAAAATGAAGGCTAGGCGAAGCCAAAAAGAGATGGGTTGAAGAGCTACATAACGTACTCTAGGCTTATAGAACAACCCTGCACTCGACCACCCGGGAGACTCCCTTCCGACTAGCCTGCAGAACCGAGGCAGTGATACCGGTGGAGATCAGGGAACCCTCCAGATAAAGTGAAGCTCCTCTCAATGAAGAGCTGAACGACGAGGCTCTAAGACAAGAGCTCGACCTGGTCGAAGAGATCCGATCAGGGGCGGGTCTCCGCAAAGCTTCGCTGAAACAAAAAAAAGCACTGCGCCACGACGCCAAAGTCATTAAGCGCGACTTCCAAGTTTGTAGCATGGTCCTACGCAGAAATAAAAAAAGATTCACGCGAGGGCAAGCTGACCGCAAACTGGGAAGGACCATACAGGGTCAAATCAAAAACAGACACTGGAGCCTACTACCTCGAAACTCTAAATGAGGAACCCTTTGCTCGACCATGGAATACTGAAAAGCTCAAACAATATTACAGTTATGACCAGCCACGAGTTTGGACTAACTGCCGACGAACTCACCCCATAATGGGGAGACCGCTCGGCCACAGAAGCGTGCTCTGATGCAAGCACAATCCTTAAGTTCACAACGCCGACCAGCTTCTGCTCATGGAACGAGCAGACTCTGTGCCACACGGGGATACCTCAATCGAGCTCCGCCATTGCCGAACCAGCATGGCAGGACACCCAGCTCGCGATGGGAATAGTCCAAGCCCTGTGGGATCAGGACCTCGACCGAGATCCTAGACCCACCACCGGCGAAAACACTTCGCCTCCTCGACGAGTCCCCAAAATAGTCAAGCGTAATGATGACGAGTCGAGCAAACCTCCATACTTAACGAATACTACTCGCAAAAATGTTAAAGCATACACAAATAAAATGCAAGGCATATAATGTCGAACACAAAGATATATATAATATGGCCACAAGGCCAAAATTGTCATTATTACAAAAATGGGCAATGCCCAATAATCGGTTTCAATCAAATGGCACGCAGACCAACAAAATACACAAGTACAAAAACTAAACTGCGTCGGCGGGGAGATCGGGAGGAACCACCTGGCCGTCAAAAACTTGGTTCAGAACGTCCATCCCTTCGGTCAGCAGCTGGACGTCGGAATTGAGGGCCTTCATCTGCTCCACTGCAGCGTTGAATCCGAACTCAGCCGCTCCCAAGTTGTCCTGCTCGAGGATGCGGATTCTCTCAATCAAGTATCTCTGGGTCTTCAGGGCGCTTTCTCCTCTTTGGTCTCATCTTGGCCGACGCCCGACGAACGCTCCAGCCCAGCGACCTTCGCCTTCAGAGCAGCGTTCTCCTCCTTCACCCTCTTCAGCTCCTCAATCATCTTGTTCATATCCTTCAAAAGTTTGATCTTGACCTCCAGGTTACCTTCGAGAGTTGTCATCCTATTGTGTATCTCGACATTCTCCACCTCCAGGTCGCCGATCTTGGCCTGTAACTTCTTGAAATCCGCAAGTGGGACTATCTTAGCATCCCCGAGGGCCAGCGCCGCCTCCAACACTCTCATCGCGGCAGCTGCATCCTGGCACAGGAGTTTCCTCCTCACCTTAGGATCAGCGGACAGGATGGTCGACGCCTCAAGGTCGGGGACGACAACAGAGCCTTCCCCGTTGAATATCTTCCCTTGTAGATAACAAGGAGGCAGTACGAACTTGTCCCCGACAAAGCCACTCGAACCGCCAGCCGGGGAGGAGCTGATATCATCCTGGTTCCTTTTTTTTTATCTGGGGTAGAAGGATTTAGCGCGGTGCCCGGAAAGGATGTGGATCCGCCAACAAACTTTTCAAGTGTCGGATACTGTTTGGCCGCGTCGACCTTCAGCGTCAGTTCCTTTTTAAGATTCTTGGCCACCGCAGATTTGACCAGACGCTCTCACATTTCAACATTCTCCCTGCAGAAATAAGAAAAAGGGTTAGCACATTGCATAAGACGTTAAAAGTACGGGCAAAGAGATAATCTATACCAATGAGCTCAAACGCGACGTCCTCGTTTTCACATTCGAGGAGGGCCTTGGTATTTATATAGCGAGCTGCTCGGGCAGGCTCCCCATCCTCCCCGAGCAGAACTTTGTTGTCCTTATCCACTACGAAAGCGGGGATGAAACTCTCCACGAAGGCATGCAATGCCCGGAAAGACTCCTTGTCCCCGTTGTAGCGAGCGATTTTGGACGTGGTTCTTAAGCACTGCCGCTCTGGGTTACTATAGGTCGATTCATTTTTTATCCTATTGAAGCTGATGAAGGAAGGGAAATAGATGTCTCCAACTAACCCTGCTTTGCAAACTGAGGTCAAACAGTCAAAACTGTTAGTTTACAGATGCGATCAATGTGGGGGGGCCTCTCTTAGGTTATTTTGGTTGAATATGTGAGGATTTGTGACCTGAGGTTTTTTTGATGTGGTGTGCTCGCTAAGATTTTTCTTTCAATCTTATGAATACGTATTCCCGTTTACCGAAACAGGGAAATCAGAGCGATCGTAGTTCCTCTTATTCTATGGGAGGAAGTGGTGTTTTGGTGTCTTGTTCAAAGCCCAAGACGTGAAGCTGAAGGTGGTTTATATCTTGTTCAAAGCCCATGATGTGAAGCTAAAGGGTCTATTTGTATCTTGTTCGAAGCCCAAGATGTGAAGCTAAAGGGTGTTGACTTTAGAGAGAATTTGTCATCTCTAAAGGGGGTCTGTTTGTCACAACTGTTGGGTGACTGACTATAAAGGAGGATTACTTTAACCGGGATATGTGAATCCTAGAAATGCCATAATTTCCTTTATAGGGGGTTTTAACCTGAAGGAGAAGACTTTAACTCAGTGTAGAGCAATGTTATCTTTCCTTAGGAATTTCTCATGCTAAAAGAGGGGCAATGGCGTGGATGTAAATAATCCAGAGGCTTGCCACTTACAGCAATTATATGAAAGGAGTTGTTGATGTTTGTATCCTGTGAACGAGGCACAGTTTTGATGCTAAAAGGTTGATTGACTCAACTGGGGTTTTTCTTATACAAAGCCTAAGAGGAGGCTATTGACCCAACAAGAGGATGTTTTTTGTCTCGTACGAAGCCCGAGAGGGAGGCTATAAGGGTTTGAGTCAACAAGAGAGTCTTTTATACTCACTGAGAGAGTGATTTGTATCTCGTACGAAGCCCGAGATGGAAGCCAAAGGATGATTGACTCAACAAGCGAGTCTTTTTGTATCTCGTACGAAGCCCGAGATAGAGGCTAAAAGGATTATTGACTCAACAAGAGAGTCTTTTTGTATATCGTACGAAGCCCGAGATAGAGGCTAAAAGTATTATTGTTTCAGTTGAGTGACAGGTCCAGTAGGTTGGTTAAAAGAGAAAATCAGTTCATATAAAGAGACTGATTAAAGGTAAGGCTATGCTTTGGGATTGATCAGAGGATCAGGGTTATTTCCTGTTCTTTAAGGAAATGGGGAATCCATAGGGTATTGGAGACTGTCCGAGTCTACTGGTGTTTTTCCCTATTTGAGAATTCCTTCGAGACTCAAGGAGATTAGACTGTCCAAGTCTAGAGTTTTATCTTTTGTACTATGCTTAAAGAAACAGTAGTAGTATGTTCACAGTAGAAAGATCTAGACTCTTTGAAAGACTGTTCTATTAAGATGACTAATTTTTGTTCCTATACCTCTAGGAGGTTGTCGGGACAATTTGTACGAAGCCCAAGAGGAGGCTGGAAACTTTTAAGAAGCCGAGGGACAGTTTGTACAAAGCCCAAGAGGAGGCTCTCTTCCTGAAGGAAGAATCCTTATACGAAGCCTAAGAGGAAGTTGTGAATACTTCTAAGAAGTTGTAGGGTCCTTGTACAACGCCCAAGAGGAGGCGGGGATGCTTTTAGGAAGCCTGTGGGTCCCCAAACCCCGAGAAGTTCAAGACATGCCATTCACCGAGAATGGATCAAGCCAGGAAAGTCCGAGAATTTGGAAGAAAATCAAGAGATGCCATTCACGGAGAAAAGATCATCTCTGGGGAGTAGAGTTTCTATGACAATTTCTAAAGGTGACAGTCTGAGAAAGGGTTCAAAAAGAATCTGTCTTTCACGTCTCCATATTGTTTAACCCCAAGAGGAGGGAAAACTGTATCTGGTAATCCTATGGGGATCTAGTTTTGTCTATTTAAGAGTGATCAACAGGGCATAGTGCTAGACGTAGTTGTCGGGGAAACTCTAAATATCTATACTAGTATTACACAGTTGATATGAGTTTATGAAAGAAGACTTACAGTGAAACAGCCCCACAATACAGTTATATGTATATGAAAGTGGATAAAGAAAGCATATAAACCCTTACTCGGTTGTAGAGCTTCCATGTTGTTTGGTTAGTGATCGCACTGTTGTTTTGTACAGAGGGACTTATACAAGTGACTGAGGCCCAAGAAAGGTTTTCTATACAAGGGGATGGGTATTACACTCTCTCAAAAGGCCCAAAAGATTTATTTTTGTACAAGTGGTGGGGCTTACAGCTCAAGGAGAGGCCCAGGGTCATTTGTTTGAAAATGGCGATCGCGCCGAGATTTTTGAAAACGCGGGGGGTCTTATACAATGCATTGAGGCCCAAAATGGTTTGGTTTTCAAAGGGGTTTGGGTCTTACACTCTAATAGAGGCCCAATGATTTTGAATGGGTCTTATAGCTCGAGGAGAGGCTCAGGGTTTGTTTTTCAACGGACGATGATCGCGTCGAACTTTTTTGAAATACAACGGGACTTATACAATAAGTGAGGCCCAAAATAGGTTTGTGTTTACAAAGGATTGGGTCTTACACTCTATTAGAGGCCCAAAGTGTTTGAAAAAGAATGGGGCTTATAACACGAGGGTAGACCCAGATGATTGTTTTTTAATTGGCGATCGCGTCGAGATTTTCTTTTAACGCAGGGGGACTTATACAATGTCTGAGGCCCAAAAAGTTTTGGTTAAAAGGGGATTGGGTCTTACACTCTAATAGAGGCCCAAGAGATTTATTTAAAAGGTTTGATGAGGGTTGAATTAATCAAAACCTTAATTTGTTTCCAAAATGTATTTTAATTGAATAAAAAATTCAATTAAAATGATCAAAATTGTTTAACATGTGGAAAACAAATTGTGATCTTGGATTAATGTTTCAAAAATCATGTTTTGAACTACAAAATGATTAGAAGTCATTAAAATTTGCAAAAGCAAGAAGGAAAAAATATTTTAAATGTCAAAAACAATTAAAATATTAATTCTTGGCAAAAATATCAATTATATGAAATAAATAATACTTTTGGGATTTTTTGGTAAAATAAAATGTTTTAACATTTTTGTGAATTATTAAAAAATGAATCAACTCAAAATCATTAAAACTCAGAGAGAAATTAATTTTTGAATCAATTAAACAAAATCACAAAATTCAAATATTTGAATTTTCAAAAAAGGGCGCCAAGAACACGCGCGTGTTCTGAGTTTTGCCCAGATTTTCATTTTCTCTCCAATCTCACTGAATACTTGATGGAATCATGCAAACCACACATCAATCTGCTCGTTTCAACCTCACGATCATGTCTATGGTCTTTAATTTCATTTATTTTTAACATGGAATAAGAAATTTGCATGAAGGCTGAGAATTTTGATACACGATTCAAACAAAGCAATTAATTGAGGGGAAACATTCTATGCATGATTATGAACATTTGGCAAAAGTATTGTGCGAGGAAATATGCATAGATTAAGAGATGACCAAGTTTAGGCTTACTTGAAGGCCATGACAGCAAGAGCAATGTGATTTTTGAGCTGGATGTGTTACAGATGAGTTGTGATGATCTGAACAGCTTCCCTACACCCTATGGAGTGTGTTTGAATGCTTGTACTTGATTGGAAATGGCTAGATCACTTCATGGCATCTCAGCTGCAACTTGGTTAAAACCTTGAGCAACTGGCTGGTGATTCTGAGAAATCAGTGTTCCATATGTGGTTTAAGTGTTTGGATCACTTCTATATGATGTTTATGAGGTTTGTGTGTGATTGGTTTGATTGGAATTGCTCTCAAACTCAAAACCCGATAGTGACTTGCTTTGAAAGGCAAAATTGGAGTGAAGAAGGAGATTTTGAGGAAAGCATCTGTTTGATGGCTTTGGTGTACTCAAACTGATCACAAATGAGCTCTATTTATAGTAGAGCAAGTTTATTTTTCAAGCAATAGTGAATGGCAACTGCAGTAGAGGTTTGGCCAATGGTTGCACTTTGGAATCCAAGTCTCCTCTAGCCATTGACTGGAAGTTAGGGCACAGGGTTGTGATTCCCTTGGTCTTGGATAAGTCTTGACTGAATTCAGTTGCAAATGGCTCAGTCCATGCCACCTTGGTGTATGCATTGAATGCTCCAATCCAAAATTGGAGTCTTGTCCCTATTTTAGGCAATTCTAGGTTTGGCATGCTACTTCTTGTTCCAAGGACTTTGGAGGCTTGGCTCAGTGTTTGTCCCGTTTAAATTTGATCCTCAGATGTGTCCAAAGTGATGACAAGGCTTGGAATTATCTGATTTTGCCAAATCGAGCAAAAGTGCAAAATTCTACCTAGCCTTGGCAGTTTTCAGCAAGGCATATTGTCATTGTCATATCTCTTGGCCCAAGTGGAATTTAGTGATGTTCTTGGCCATTTTGGAAAGCCCTCATATGATACAACAACTTTTTGATCATATTTGGTTTTGATACCTTTTGGATCCAAGTGAAAAATCCCCCTACATTTGGAAAAAAGTGAAGGCAGATTCTGACTTAGTGAAAATTTCACTAAGTGTTGGAAAAAAGTGACATTTTCACTTTTTGGGATTTTGATCATTCCATAACTCAAAATCCATGAGGAATTTGGAGGGGGGTCAATTTTAAGCTTTTTTAGAGGGTAATGAGATCTACAAATCAAGCTTTGGATGGGAAAAAAATGGCTTTGTGGTTTAGGAGTTATGATCCTCCAAAGTTGGTACCCTTGCCACTTTGTTCATAACTTAGAAAATTTTCTAAGTTTTTATGGTTGCCCCTTTTACAAGTTATCCCACTTTTCTTGGTGAATGATGATTCAAATCATACATTAACATCATTTTAGGGTTAAAAAACCATTTTTGTGAAAAATCACAAAAAGTCAAAATTGACTTTTGTGCACAGTTGACTTTTTGCTAGATGAATTCCAAACTGTGCGATCCTTTAGGAAATCAAGTCCTTGACCTAAATCAAACTTGATGGTCATGTTCCATGGGTGTTATAGGGTATATTGAATCATGTCCTAGGGTTTGGGAGCATGTCCTGGTCAAAAGTTAAAGCTACAGTTGACTTTTTCCTCAAAACCCTAATTGTGGTACTGATGAAATTGAGACTTGCTGCTCAAGCTTCCTGGATCAATCCATTGTTACAAATGGATCAATGTGGTATGTTGGAGACCCTCCAACCATGTCTTGAGGTCTTGGCTCATGATTTGTCCCAAAAGTCAACTTAGGGGTGAATTAGGTCAAGAAACCTTAATTCCTGATTTTTGATGTATGCATCCCCTGAGGTCAAATTGACTTGATGCTTGGGCCCATGAGGTTCCATGGAGTATCTTAGGATATGCTTTGAAGCATTGGCTCATGCTCAGAGGAAAATTTCCATCTGGAGGCCCTGGTCGACCAAACCCTAATTCGACCAAACCCTAGACAAGTTGAAGATCATGTCATTTCTTGATTGATCCTTTGTCTAAAAGCTCTGAGAGGGCTTGAAACCCTAATTTTTTATTGTAGTGGATGCTCACCCATTTTTGGGGAGACTGATGAGGCAAGATGGTTCCTCCATATTGTGATGATGATTTTCACAATGATAGAAAATCTTAGTGGTCAAAATTTGGGGTATGACACCCGTCACTTAACTGTTCATGCATGACAAGAAACTGATCGGTCCTATATCTAAAGTGGGCATACACACATTCCAGTGGGAACTTTGATACCGCCCACGTCACCTCCCGACCACCAACCTCCACGGTTTCCATGGTGGCCAGAGACTCCTTAACTGCCTCCGAGACAGGCTTCACGACCAGGAACCTGTATTTGAAGTTCCGGACAGATTCCGAGTACAGCCAGAATAGCCTGCTCTGTTGCTTAAAGGACACCCAGCTTTGTTTTGGACCCGTCGTGCTCCTTTGAATTTGGAATATGCAGAAGAAAAGATCCACTATGGCCCCGACCTTCAGATATTGGCAGGCCAGCTCAAAGGTCCTAATAAACGCCAAAGCGTTCGGATGCAGTTGGGCAGGGCACAATTCGAGGTAACAGAAGATGGCATCTTGGAAATCGGTGAAGGGAAAACGATACCCTGCCTCCACGAAAGCGAATTCATACATGGGAAACCGCATCCCCGGATACACCGAACATATCTGGTCATCCTTTGTGGGGCATAGCGCTTTCCAGTTCACGAGCGCATTCTCTACCTGGTCTTCAAGGTAAGGGAACTCACGAGCCTCCTCCTCAGTAAAGGTCAACATTGGCTCTTGGGCGATCCAGTTGATATCCCCCTCGGCCATTCTGACATTAGCATGATCGACGGGTTGCTCTGCCTCCTGATTATCGACCCTAGCGTCGGGGACGGCTCCCTCATTTCTGTCGGCCATTTCACCTGAAAAGCACAGGAAGCAAAAGTGAATTCGACGACAAAGATCAAATCCACCCTTCCACCACTAATCAAGTGAAAGGGCGAGGAATAAGTTTGAGGACGCCCTTAAGGCCTAGTCGACAGTACCGGGACGCGGCGAAATCCTTTCCCCCGTAAAACGGGGACGAGTCTCCGCGACTCTATGAAAGGATTTCACGGGGATGAGTTTCCTCGACAAAATAGAACTTATCACACGCGAAGATCAATTCTCGCGTCGAGAAGGCCTAATGTCCGACTACAAACTTAAGCTACTCCTAGCCAGAAACCCAGGAAGATCTACACAGTCCTACACTACATTCAAAGACATTCATCCTAGATTCATCATGTTCTTCAGAATCTTCATGAATTTCCCAGAAAATTCATGTGTTCATCGAAGAACACATGAACATTCAACCGAAAAATTCATGAGTCACCGGAAAGTGCAAACAAATTTCCAGAAAACTAAGAATATCCTAGAACTAACAAGAAGGGACGAAGAACTTACGTGAAAATCTGAAGGTTGAAGACGAAGATCTGGATGTAGATGATGAAGATCGACGGCGGCGAGATGAACTCCGGCGAAAGGACAAGTTGCAGAGCAAATGGCTTGGGGAGAGAAATTTGTGTGAAGTGTGCAAATGAATCCTCGCTCCCCCTTTTATAAGTAGTTGCTCGCTTGGGGAAGTGCAAAAGCCATCATAACCTAGACCCCCTAGGCCCTGACAGAAATTAATTGCACCACCATGTGTCAGAAGGGAATCTCCGCTTGGCATTCCCAAAGCTAGACGTTGCATTCCCCAAGTTTTTTCCAGTTCCCGCGGGCATATCCTCCTCGACAGTACGCACAAGTCACGTCCTCGTCAGGGCTCGTCGACATAAAAAACGTCATTTTCGCAGGCACCCTTACTAAACCTGGTCGACATAAAAACGCTATTTTTGCGAGCATGTCCTTGCATACAAAAGGGTTGTTGGGTTTATAAGTGACCAGCCGTCGACCACGCTGACCATAGAACAGGCGAAGGGCATATCCCTGAACATTGTCATTCAAAAGTAACAACCAGCAGGCTATCTCAAGTCATCACTCTTCCTCAGAGCAAAGACTTAGGGGGCTCCTGTTCTGGACTGGGCAGGCGCTTCGCCCACAGTAGGGCAAGGCCCAATCCAGTCCAGCTCTTGGCAAGGCCCAATAACTGGATTCAGCCAATCTAGTCGTTGGGCACAATCTAGCCGTTGGGCACAATCTAGTCGTTGGACACGATATGACCGTTAGGGACGTCCACCTCATGCGCTTGACAGTTCACGCGACCAACTGCCTCTCCGGATTTCACGGGGACAGTTGGACCAGGTCAAGAGGTCACGCGCCTGCCCTCTACCTGGCACTCTCCCATTGACCGACCAGATATTTCGGCCACATGGGAGACCTTGGCCCCGCGCTGGGGGTTATCTCTATAAATACCCTCTCACTTGAGAGGGTCGGGTTTGATCACTATTCAATATTCTAAATCATACCTAAACGCTTTGTACTTGCTTTCTCTCTAGCCCAAACTTACTTTGGCATCGGAGTACCTTGCAGGTACACCCCCTCATTTCCTACATCCATCATCGTTGCCCTACACGGAAGGCCATGAAGATCCATTCTGATCACCTCATATCAACTTTCATCTTGGCAAAAGCACTCGATTCTCTTGTTTCTACGAATCAAAGATCCAGATGTACCATAGTTTTGGTTGTTTGAAGTTGAGGCATTGCTTGCACTCTTTGACATTGAACCCTAATTCCCTAATTTAGACACGAAAATGGAAGATGGTAGAAGGAAGATAAAAGAAAGGGATTTAACCCTGATTTAAAGAAGAAGAGGGAAGAAGTTGGAAATATGGAAGACGACTGAAGAATGGTGGAAGAAGAATGAAGCTGCAACCAAATGGAACTCTATGTAACGTAACATATACATATGCTGATGTGGAATTCTAAATTGGCTTACTTGGCATGCCAGCTCACACAAACTAACATTTTTTTACACAAACTAACGGAAGGGACCAAAAGATTTAACGGAACTTAAGTTAAAGGATCATTATATAACGTTTTTTAGTTCAAAGACCAAAATGAAACTTCGCTCAAAGTTAAGGGACCCAGTGATTAATTATGCCTTAAAAATATTATACTCGCATAACAGTACCTTAGTTATTTTTAAAAATATTGTATTATATATCAGTACATGTATCATATACCGGATAAATACCCGTACCTTTGCAAAATTGCAACGGGGGCGAACAGTTTTTCACGAGTTTCGTGATAGACCAAAAACACTTCAAGGTCTATTTCTATGAATTGTAATGTCAATGATATAAGATATTTCACCCATATTTTTCATATTAAAATTTTTAGAGATGAATTATTTACCTGGTGTCTAAAACCCTTTTCAATGGTAACAAGTGGAATATCATCCACATACAACAAAAGGAAACAAACTTTGCTCCCACGAATCTACTCACTCGTATATACATTGATCGGATTTTCAACAAACCTGAATGAAGAAATTGTTTCATAGAATTTAAGATGTCATTGCCGAGAGCCTTGTTTTACATAAATAAATTTATTAGGCTTGCAAACCACTTGATCACCTTTACTAGAGAAGAAATTTTCATGCTGTTTCATATAAACCTCCTTCTCTAGATCACTATTAAGAAATGCTGTTTTCCCATCATTTCATGCAACTCATTAACCATATAATTAGGTTAATTCATCAATTATCTGTCTCACATTAACCACATAGTTTTTAGTGGATTGAGGGGGAAAAAACAGTAAAAAAAATTGACAAACTGTCTATTACCAAAAGTTAAAATAAAACAGTCAAAAAATAAACAAACTGTGTTTTACAAATGAGAAAAATAGACAGATCAATAGAAATTCTCTCTGATCATAAAAATATGGAACTATTCACATTACTAAACATATACATGTCATTTATAACGGGGAAGCCATCACATATTATGGTTATTTATGACAAAATGTTGAGCGATTTTTTCATCTCACGTTTAAAATAAAAAATAAGTAAATAAAAAAAACAAAGATATCAATTTTAAGGGGCACTGTGCATGTACAATATCAGTATCCCAAAGAACAGATGTCACATTAGAGCAATACTGTTATTCCCCTAGTTTCCTCTTCCTATATCTACATTTACTATTCTCCTGGTATAGACCCCTGCTATAGGCCCGGCATAAACAATCGATTTTATGCTTCTCCCTCTTGATTCTCTGAGGAAACACTAAGCTTGTCTCTGCTTTCTGATGATGGCATGCCATCATCTGCACTTCCTTCAGCATAGGTGGTCTCCAGTTTCTGTAAATGTTCTTGCAGAATCTGTTTAAAAGTGGGAGGGGGTCTATTATGAGTTACAATGATTAATTTCATAAATCAAAGCTATGCAATTCAATCTTTAATCAAACAAATTGATTACACAGTGAAAGAGACCATGCACGCTAAAAACTGATGCAGTGGAAACAAGTTAGATTAAAAATTTATTGTGGACACTGGTTGTAGAAGCCAAATTGTGAAAAGTAGTTGTAAACATGTACATTATCGACAACTATCCCTGAATAGGGTGACGGAACTGAGAATATAGACAGTGAGAAGGGGATACTCATTGGATTCTCATCATAATCATCAAAAGAAACCTTATATATGAATATAAAACCAATAAGACATGTACCACTAACAGTGAGGAGGTAAAGAAAAAGAGGAAGTGTAATTGTACCTCAATCTGTTCTTGAAACATTTGTTTATGAGCTTCAAACTCAATCTTTCGGGTATTTCGATCACTTCCAATCCTCACTCCATAATTGGAAGGCGCCGCGTGTGGTTGAAAAGGAAGAGATTGTCCTATCGGAGGAAAGGGTACATTCGTTGGCCCACCAGGGTTATGAAACTTCTGTTGTGCTCGCTCACTGGAAGATTGTTCTCCATTAAGATCAATACTGCTAGATTCAGCAACCGGGGGATAAGTAGTGTACCCAGGAGATCTGTAAATTTAAGAAAAAAGTGCAGTTATTTAGTATTAGAACACTTCATTGACTAATTCAGTATTATCAATATTTTGAGTGACGTATTCCAAGAGTGAAACCACAAATTGGTCCTTTGTTTTGTTAAAAGCATTCATTTTATGAAATATGTGAACTAGGACTCTAGGAGGAAAAATAATGAATTAAAACAAAATGTAGCAAACCTCATTGTCACCAGAGCATACTCAAGTTTCCAAAACTTTTTCAAAAGGTAAAAATGTTAAGAAAAATAATTGTATAAAAATATAGAAATGCAAAAGAAAATGAAGCAAAATATGCAAGAGGAATTTCAGAGACCGAGAATTATTCTAAAGAGTATTACATAAGGCTCCCATATGAAAAGGCCCTAGGTGCTATATTATGTGCTTAGCTGTAGGTAGTTAGATCAGATGTAACCATTTACAGCATTGGACTGATTTCATAAGCAGTTATACTATGTGCTTAGCTGTAGGTAGTTAGATCAGTTGTAACCAGTTACAGCATTGGACTGATTTCCTAAGCAGTTGCAGAAAAAGAGGGATATTGTCCGAGCAGAAACGCCGTACCGTACAGAATAAGTTGCCGGGGGATAAACATAAGACTTCTCGTATATTGAAGCTGCAGCAGCAGCTGCTTGGAGTCTAGCTTGATGGCGACTCACACTATCAGTTGCTCCCCCACTGCCAAGCTCGGTTTGACCTGTACTTCCAGTGCATGTCCCAAGTTAAAATGAAAAAGCAAGCATTAACAAACATGCTTATTTACTTTTACAGATATTATATTCAATTTAAGATGCATGTTGAAAATGATATCAGTTCAATTTTCAAATCTTACATATCATTGACAAGTTTTACAAATACCCTACAGTGAGTGATTATCATATGATTGTTATTACCCTGGCGATGACCATTTGACTGTGCTCCTTGCTGACCCCCAGCAACAGTTGTTCCATTTTCGGCTGGTACAACCAAGGCTCTGCAGGTAGGGCAAGTATGTTGTCGCTCTAACCATGATCGAAGGCAATGGACATGAAAAAGGTGTCCACATATAAGTTTCTTAGCAGCAGTCATCTCTTCACGACAGATAATACAAGTTGCATCACTACTGCATAGCCATTTAAAAATAATGTAAAAATTCCATTCACATTAATATTAAATTAATAAGCTAATATGCTATATCAAGTTTAGAACTCACGCATCAAGCTCTTCGGGGGTTGCATCTGGAAAGCGATCATTCATATTTGAAGTGATCTTACGATATCTAATATAATCTGCAATGCGAACTTTGAAGTTCCTAAATGTCTCGTACAACTCCCGTATTAGGTGCAAGGGAATACCGTAGTTTCTAATAGATCAACTTCAAGTTAGTAGGTGAAAAAGATAATTGATGAAAGGTTAAACATGAAATCAAACCAAAATAAAATGAGTATGAAAAACAGAAACCAAATGTATGCATGTCAGTGTAACAGAAACCAAATGTATGCATGGGAGAGTAACATAAAGCCCAAGTATCATTGTCAATTAAGACAGTAAACTATATTTTAAGTGCAACCCAAGGGTTAAATGGGTATATCTCAATGAGACACACACAAAAACAGATACTATCACCTCTAGTACACCACACACAAACACGTATATAAATATAGATAATATAATTGACTGATCACTTACACAAAAATAACAAAGAAGAAGCACAGATACATGGACAAGTGCAGCAAGTCCTTAATAAGTTCCAGGTAAAACGTGAAGACTGGCTTCTTTTCCCACTGTCCCTCCATAAGCATGTCACTGACATAGAAAATATATTTTACAAAAATCGACACTGTTGTTGTTGCCAGTATCATGTACCTGAGATAGAAACAAACAACATGTCAACCAAAATACTCAAGTATAATAAAACCAAATAGAATGCAATGCATAGTACAAAGTGCTTTGCCCGTTATCCACAATGTGTATAGGTATTCTATAATTTAATATAAATAAACAGTAAATACATGAAGAAATAGCAATATGATTTATGGGAGATATCACACATAAATTTAATTTATTTAAAAAGATAAATATTGCAAAAACAAATAATACTATCAGCGACAAGTGTTTCAAGAATTTATGACTTGTAATTGCTGTTGCAGGGCTCAATGCACATTCAGACAACTATTTTCTCCCCTATGCCAAACAAATCTGATGATATTAATGTAGAAAAACATTTCTGCCCCATTATTGATTCTTAACTATGAGATGACCATTATGTGAAATTTCATATATCAACAAGGCCTAGATGGATTTGTTTAGGCATCAGCGATTCATATGTATGAGGAAAAGGAATAAGAAGGCTTACTCGAAAGCAAAGAACAGAGAAACAGAAGCCTGCCACGTTTCTATCAAATGCTTCAAAGAACTATATAAGAAAACGCTATCTAGAAGAAGAAGGAAGGCCATAAAAGATACAATCCGAATATGAGACAACATGGTCACGGTAGGAGTAGTCTCGATATACTCTACTCTCTTCTGAGCCAACCAATGCAGAGCCTTAATTAACAACAACGCCGTAACCATCGCAAGGAACGTAACCGAAAAATCCTGCCTAAAAATAGTAATCGCAAAAAGGATCTCCATAACCTCCCTCCACGATTGCTCATTAAGCCTATCAACCTCCGCCTCTCGAAGCGAACCCAAGAATATCTTCTTTGTCAATTGCCACAAAACACACATAATAACCAAACCCATATTGAGAAGAAGCACCAAACTTATCTTGGAAGTCGAAAGATACACCATTGCCGGATAAAATTGCCCTCTACTGTTAAATGCATGATATGCAATAGCCAAAGTTGCAATCAAACTAAGACCAGCATATGTCTTCAACCTCATCATTCCTCTACAACAAAAAACACAACAATCATTTAATTTAATCAACTTTTGAAAACACAATTAATCAAAAATAAAAATGCATTCAATATGTTCTACACTTACATTAAGAATCAAACAAATTATAATATTTTCTACCCCTAAAAATCTTGCAGCTAAGCAATAAAAAAATTGAAAACCTATAAACTAGTGAGTTTTTTATGCATTATTTGGCTCTGGAAATTACATAGAAAATGTAAATCAATAGAATGAACGATTTGTGAAATGCATATTCAAATTATAGAATTGAAAACCTATATTGTTATAATAATCTGAATGCTGAATCGAAAGAATGTTTACCTAATTAACGAAATGAGAAAACAACGTACCGATTGAAATTGAAGGATCGGAGTTGGAACGGAGAATAGAGACTTCGTCGGTGACTTGATTTCCAATTTTCAGGGTTGAAGATAAATATTATTAGTTAATAAACTATTCTTTTTTTTAATTTAAGAAAATGATGTAAGTGTAACCAACCAGAGTTTGCCACGTATGATTTTGTATGAACAAGCTATGTATGTAAAACTTTTATTTTTTATTTTTACTGGATTAAGTATAAATTAATAAAACATGATTATTGTCTTTTTCTATAAATGAATATTGTGTTTATTGTACTTTGTTTGTTATAGAACATACATATTTAATACATATTATTTTATTATTAGAACATTTTATGTTGTAATGAAATATGTGTTATTTTGTTTAAATTAAAAGATACAAAAATGCAAAAGTTACAGCAATAGAGAGGACTAGGGCTATGCTAAGGAAAAAAAAAAATCGGAACATGCTTGAATTAAATAGATAAAGATAGGGGTGTGCATGGTTCATAAACCAATACAAATTGATTCATATGTATCGGAACATGCTTGAATTAAATAGATAAAGATAGGAGTGTGCATGGTTCATAAACCAATACAAATTGATCCATATATATGGTTTGGTTTGGTTCTTAGAACTATTTTTATAAAACTGATTTGGTTTTTCAAAACTGATTTATATTTGGATCGGTTCGGTTTAAAATCAATTTCTAATAAAAACTGTTTTTTCATCTGAACCAATTTTAAAACCAGATTCTCTAAAATCAATCTGGTTTTTTTTCTTTGCCAATTTTTTTTTTTTGCTTTAACCAATTTTTTTAATAAGTGGAACAAATCTAATAATATATATGGTTTTACAAATTTTATTAACCAAACCACATTACAGTTCTAATTCGATAAATTAAACTTTTTATCACAAAAACATGTTTACAAATATAGATGGTTCTAAAATAATTTAAATTTTTATAATTAAATAAAATTACTGTATAAAAAATTTACTAAATCTAATCAATATTATGAGAATGTTATAAGTAAACAACATAGAGAGATATGTTTTGTAATTCATTAGAGCCACACATTTCCTCCCATGTTCACGTCACTTCAACTAAATTGGTATTTTAACACATTGAACTAAAATTTGTAGTAGTCAATAGAAACACTAAAGTAATAACCAATATATAACCAGTTTTAGTAAATGATAAACCGGTTCATTATTAATTTAAAAATATGGATTGGATCAGTTTATTATACAAATGGTTGGATATTTTAAATTGGTGCACCGGAATATATGGACCGGTTTAAATGCACACCCTTAGATAAAGATGATCAGAAGGACAGAAATAATAAATGAGTCAAAGAGAGCACACAGCATATTGTGTATGATAATCCAATCTTCACTCAAGAATGGGAGCATCTGAAAGAAACTATATCATACAATGATATGGTATTCGGAGAAAAGAAGATTGACCCAATCTCATACTCGTAGTTGGAAAAAATCTTCGTAATAGAGCTCATACCCGTTTGAATATCAACATTGGCACTCGTCCCCGTACCCTATGAGTATATAAGTGTCTGTACCCATATTTGTTATCCACATTTCTAATAAAAATAAATATATCAAGTATACAATATCATAATATTTTATGTTTTTAAAAGCATTAAAAAGTTTTTTGAAAAATTCATTGTTGAATTATGAAATAAATGATCACTTATATTAAATATGTAGTAGTTTAGAATTGATTTTTTTTTTATTTTATAAACGTTTATTTTTCTATAATAATATAAATTAAAATATATAAATATATATTGTGCGGGTATGGGGCGGGGTGGGTACTAAGATGTTCATCCCCGCACACATCCCCGCTTATTTAAGTGGGTAATTACCCAAGCTCTTGCCCGTATCCATTTTTCCAGGTTTTTACCCTGCCCCGTTGTGGGTAACTTTGTGGGTACCCATTGCGAATGGGCCAAATTGTCATCCCTAAGGAAGCCAAGATATAGTTGAATCGGATGATGAGGAGGATGTGATAGGAAGATTCAAAGTAGAGGCGATGAAAGATATGAGCAAAAAAGAAAGCAATAAAGCGGTTGTGAAAAAAGTGACACTAGGATCACGTGGTATTATTAAGGAAAATAAGAGAGTGGGTCCACAAAGAAAAACAAAAAGTACCCTGGAGAAAATTATGGAGGAGAAATGGTTGATTGAATCAATGCATAGGCTCAACATTGATACTTGTAGGCAAGGAGAAGAGTGTCCTACTGGGCCAGAAATCCCCAACAACTATAATTTAGAGCAATTAGGCCCAAAGGAGTTTAGAGCGCAGGGGGCAATAGATGGGAGTAAAGAAAATTTATAACCTCAAACACCTATTGAGCGAATTCCTCCTACCTAATTTCAGCAAGATATCAACAAAGGGAATGCAGTTTCTCGTGGCGCTGAGGAAAGTAATGGAAACGATGAGGAAGGATCGGATATTGAAGGCATGGAATTAAGCTTTCCAGAGAGTTTGTAAACAATATATGAAGGATAACAAGCCATGCATTTTTTGTGTGTTGAAGACTCGAGTTAATCCAGAGAAGCTTGATAAACCTTTCAGGGCTATAGGTTTCGATGGATATAATTTTACTCAAAATCAATGTTATTCAGAAGGGATAGTGATGGATTGGCATCCAAATAAAGTTAATGTTGAAATCATTGAGACACACTTTCAATATATGCATGTGAAAATCAGATTGGACAATAAAGATGAGTGGTATTTCACACCTATCTATGCAAGCCCTCGAGAGGAGTGTATGAACGGCTTATGGCAGGAGATTAAGAGAATTGCATATTTGATGACTAAAAGTTGGATGTTAAGCGGATATTTCAACAAAATTTTGAACGCGTCGGGAAAAAGAAGGAGGCCCAAGTATCGAGAAGAAAATGTGACATCTTAAGGAGCGGAATTGATAGTTGTAATCTTATGGATCTAGGCTCAATAGGTCATCAATTCACATGGAGGGGTCCATTCTACTGTGGAGGGTAAAGAATCTATAAGAGGTTTGATTAGACGTTTTGTAATGACTCTTGGTGAATCCAGATCCCTGATGCTTTTGTTAAATTCCTTACCAGGTTATATTTCTCCGACCACCATCCTATTTTAATCAATATAAGGGAGATACATTCAAGCTACAATGAGAGGAAATTCCGTTTCGAAAACGATGACAACGTTACAAAGAATCTTGATCAGATCAGGGAAAAAATTTGCAGGTGGAAACAAATGACAATCAACAACACTTGTAGACAAAAGAGGATAACAATGGGGAGGCTAAAATGGATTAAGGCTCTTTTCAAAATGGAATATGGCATCATGGGCTTCAGCAGCTGGAAAAGAAGCTTCAAAAAGATATGAAGCTTGTTTTGCAGCACGGAGAGCTCATTTGGCATCAAAGGTTGCGAGCTAATTGGCTGGTTGATGTAGATTGCAACACTAAATATTATCATGACAAATCAATTCAAAGGCGGAGATAAAACAAAGTTACACAAATAAAAAATGTTAGGGTGTCACTCCCGGGATTTTCATCCAAGTACAAACGCGAAAGTGGCGCAGAAACAGAGTCGCCAGCAATGTGTATTTATCCCAAGAGAGGGAAAGGAAACACTGCGTAAACCTGAGGGAAAGGAAAGAGCATGGTCTTGCGACCAAAAGAACTGGGTTCGGGACTCGGTTACGCGAGAGGAAGGTATTAGCACCCCCACGCGTCCATCGTACTCGATGGGATCCACGCTTGCTTGTCTCGATCAAAGGGTGTACGGAAATTGGAAAAAGAACTGCTAACTGGAGAACTGGAAAAGGAAAGGAGAAAGAAAGAGAAACAAATGTAGGGAAAATAAAAGAAGTGTCGAATGGGCCCTACCCCACTGCCTACGTATCTCATCGGGAACATGAGAATCAGAGCGACGTAGTTCCCCTCACCTAGGGAAAGTTGTTTGTGTTTTTTAATGGAACGGCTAACGTTCTAGCTCAGGTGTTGCAGCTCGCTGTATGGAGACTTAGGCGTTACCGTCTTGCAAGAGAACGAGGAGAAGCACGTTCGTACGTCGAAAGTGAGTGAGATGAAAAGAGAATTCTCGAAGGAAGGACGTTATTGTTTGTTTTTGTCTTTTAAGAAAGAAATGTTTTGTTTGTTTTTGTGTTTTGTAACTCGTATTGTATTTAAGTCCTTCATATAGGATCGAATGCCTCGCATATCGACCCAAGACGGGACGTACATTAAACATTCCAAGGAAATGAGAGAAGACCCCTCACCTCCTTGTTTCCACATGAAAGGCCTAAATACAATATTTGTTATGCCTTTATTAAGTGTTTTTACTTTTATTATAAGATGAGAGAGGAGAGACTCAAAAGAGGATCAAAGGTGAAACTAATAAGGGAGACTAAGACTCAAACCCTAGTGTTAGCATGCTTGGAGATCCTATGGTTAATGTGGTTTAACAAACCTACTTCTAAAAGAAAGGAGAAGAAGAGCAAAAGAAGCAACTTACTTCCAAGGTGGAAGTTAAGTTGATCTTAAAGAGGGATGAAGAAGAGGTTATTCAAGGAAAGCATGTAAATGCTTATCAAACACAAATTTGAATGATTAAATGAAATAAGAGAAGATGAGGGAGAGAAATGTATGTGGAACTAAGTCCACACACTTACTTACCATGCACCTACATGAAAGGGTTAGTTCACAACATTTACAAGTATGAAATAAAGGAAGAAACCACAAGTAATGATCAAATCAATTAAGAACCAATGAAATAGGATCCTAAGAGTTACAAACTAATCAAAGTCAAAACCTAAGCAATAAGAGTACTCTCTAATGCTAAGACATCAAACACAAATCAACTATGTACAAGTAATGTCCTAATCACTAAAGAATTACATTATGAAAAGAATAGATGAAGAATGGATGGAAATGCAAAGTGATCATGCATTTATGCCTCATGAAAGGTCAAGGTCAGAATTACATTCAATTTACAAAGGTCTTATAAAGCATATGAAATATCACACAACTTATGTGTAGAGTATTACAAGTAGAAGGGATAAGAAGGAGAAGAAGTAAGAAAAAGAAACATGTTCAATTAAATGCACGAAATGACATATCAAAGATGCATAACATGTAACATGATTAGAGAATGCATATAGGCAGTGGCATACTAATGATAAGATGCTAATGGAATGAGCAAAACATCATACAAAATGTAAGCATAAAGCAAGAAGAGCACAAGAAGATATAAGGAATGAAAACATGTCCAAGTTTCAAGTTATAACGCCTAAAATCATGTCTAATGCAAATGCAAGTCAAGGTGACCTATAATGGAATTAAAATGACTTAGAATATCCTTCAAATGACATACAAAAGATGCATAAACAAATCCTAATAGGATGTCATAAAGGCCTACCAAAAACATGTGAGAATGATGTTAACAAAACTTCATAAAAGATCTCCTAATCTAGCATGCATAAACAAATAGCAAATGGATTTGAAAAATTATGAAAATAGAACACAACTCAATTAAGTCAGAATGTAGTCACATGTAAAAAGAAAAGTACAAAACTCAACAAGAAAAGTGCTCAAATGAGCTCACACATTCACCTTGAAACATCTCCAAAAAAAACCCAAATATGCACATCAAAACACATGAGAAAAGTTAGTTAAAAATACAAACAAAATATTTTCATATGCTACAGTATGTTATCTAACCAAGACAAAAAGAATGAGTAAAAAATGTGGTGGGAAGTGGGAGAAATAAAATGTACAAGTTTGATCATCAAGGAAGAACTATATTCAAAAGAAATTAAATGACAAATTTGGAATTATGCTCTAAAATCACTAAAGTCAGAATGAAAAATTGTAAAAAAATATTTTAATGCATTAAGATTTCACATGAATTTATTTGGGATTTTTAGAAATGTCTTACTATTTTTAAAAATAGAAAACCAAACAGATAGGGAAAAGAACTCAAAATACAAAAGGAATTGGAATGGGGGTGCAGCCAAAGTAATTTTATAGTTCAAAATGCTTGGGCCTTTAAAGAGGAGGGTGCGAAAAACAGTTTCGGCCCAATCCATTAAGCGCATGCTTGAGTGTGGTGAGAGTGCATAATCAATCCCGTATACATTCAACCACATCCACACGATTACCATGATGATCACGTCAACGGAGAACAACGCACGCACACACTAGTTATTATGCACGCGCACACACGGGAACAACCTGAAGACCCCAAAGTACATCACGTGAGGAATTATTACTTCATTAATGTGGTGTTGTTTCTCTATTGGTCCGCCGTAAAGCAAGAATAGGTGCACCAACCAAAACGCGCCACACGCGGTCTCTCTCTCACCAATTATCAATCCATAATTAATTATTCATTGTTAATCATTGGAAAGTAAGAACATGGCCAATACTGCGCTGCCACATCATCATCTTAATCATTACTTCATGCAAAGTGATATTAAAACTCATACAACAACCAAAAAATACGCAGATTTTTTGCCAAGTTTCTACCTCACATAACTCCATCAAATCTTAATGAAAATTAACAAAATAAGATACCAAACTGAAGCCCAAACTTCATAGATCATGAATATACCAATTAAATCTCCAAGAGATCGTTCTAACATCAGGAAAAATGGCACGAAAGTGACACATTCAACATGAATTTCACAAAAATCACAAAATCACATAAACTCCAAATTGAACAAACAATGGTGTGCCATCATTTCAGGACTTCCAGATGCAATGCATGATTACTAATTTCACATTATAAATCTCTAAAATCATGATGAAATAAAAGAAAAGTTTTAAGATCCCTAACCTTGTGAGATGTAATTTTTGTTTTAGAAACCCAAGAACTTCTTGCAAGATCTTCAAATCAACACTTTGAGCCAAATAAAGGCGAAAACCAGATCCTATGCTTGATTGGAGTAGAAATTTGGAGTGATGAGTGAAACTTGAGATTTTCCAATGGTGGATTCAAGCAAATCCAATGCATACATTAGAAAGAGGAGGTTGTGGAGATGATGCTGCTCCAAAAATCTTCGAAAATGATGAAGAAACGAGAGAGAAATCTGGATCTGAACTCTTGAGAGTGAGAGAAAAACTTGAGATTTCTTGAGAAATTATGATGAAAATGTGAGAAATGTGTGAGATTAGAGAGAAAGTGGAGAGAATGAGTGAGGATGATTTCTGAGAATGTGGAAAAAATGAGAGAGAGTTGAAATTGTGTGTAAATTTGTTTATATAGTTAGGGTTAAATGTGTTTAACCATGGTCAACTGAGTTGGTTAAGTGAGTTGGTGTGAGGTTAACTGAGTAGACTCTAACTAACTGAGTCATGACAGTTAGAGGTGAGTTGGGAAGATTTACTATGGTGTGGGTGAGTTTATGAAGTGTATGGTGAGGTTTAAAGTGGATGGTGGTGATGTAAGGAAATGTTTAGTTTAATGAAATAGAAAGTGGACTGGTGTGTAGTATGTATGTGAATATTTGAATTAACAACAACAACAATGTTATTTTTTCTGATTTTATAGCAGCTTAATATCAATTAAAACAAGGAAGTTTGATGATGAAATTCTCTCACTTTAATGAATGGAAATGTGTGATTTTGGTGGCAAATGAAAGAGTAGATATATGAGAATAAGTTTGATGTTGAAATTGAATTGAATAGAGGCTTGTAGGGTGGTGTAAAATGACTCCAAACATCATGGTTCAGAACTGGTGCATGGGCATGGCGAGTTGGTAGGTTGGCATGGCAACCTGACTTGGAAAATTCAGCATGAATACGTCAACTTGGGACCATCATAACCCCATCATAACCTGCTCAAATGGAAACATATCCAACATCAAAGTTGAAGAGGACATTGAGATGAACAACTTTGATGTTCAACATTTTTTCATTTGGAGCTTCCATCATTGAGAAACGTGGCTGGACATTTGGCACACCAAGTGTTCGACAAAATTATGGCGCATGGGCCTGCACTTGCCTTTCCATGACTTGGTTTTTGACCTAGTTTTGTCAAACTTTAATAGATCATAACTCCCTCAATTCTGATCCAATGGAAGAGTTCTTTATATGGATTTGAAGCTTAGAACATGAACTTTAATTGGCTCAATTTGGGCCTGAGGTTTGGAACTTTTATCTTGAAGAAAGAGAGCCTCAAAGTGTGGTGCAAAATGGTCCAAACTTGCCATCTTTGGAAATCCTAAATTTCCAAAAATGGAAACTTTGTGCATTTCTTGATTTTCCATGATGCCTCCACCATTTCTTGATCAAATTTTGTCCAATGAACATATTTAACTTGAATTTCATGACTTTGACCTCAAAAAGTCAGGAGTTGACTTTTTCACTGCACAGTTGACTTTTCCCTCAATTCTCCTGATTATCAAGCAACTGATCAATTTAAACCCTTCTGAAACCAATTGATGAGCAATTTTCCATCCATATACACTTAAGAACATAAGGAATATCATGAGATCAAGTTTTACCCAAAAAAATTAGAGATAAACTGATTTTAAGTCAAACCCTAATTTTGGCCCCCCTCTGGTTAGGAGGAAATAACACATCCTCCAAATCCAAATTCCTCTGAATATGATGTACATCCCGTCTAACAAAGATGAAGTAGGGCATTTGGAGATGATAAAAACTCAAAGAGCTTGCTCATTTGAGGGTCATATCCCAATTTTTTATTGCCTTGTGTAGGAGATGGTGCACTTCTAATCTTCTTGATGAATTCTCCTCCTCCAATGCCTTGCGGGATCAATTGAGATGACATATGACATAAGAAACCCTTGAGGCTTATTTGAAGACCCTTGCTTTGAATGACCAACACCTTGCAGGCCACTGATCACATGCCCTTATGCAATAGATATGCTATGAGATGCACACAAGATCTAAATGCAATGCAATGAAACATAAGCCAGTAAAAGCTAAAACGAGTGGGCAAATTTTGAGGTATTACAGCTGCCCCTATTCAATCAACTGTGAATCTGAATGGATGAAAGCAACGGCTATCAGGAATTCAAGATACATAGGGATTGAATACAAAAATAACCGAGAAAATTTGCACTGTGTGGTTAAAGAAACCATATTGTAAATGAAGCCATGGTACGGAAGAAAAGTTTGTGAGAAAGAATTTGGAACCATTGGACCCCCTAGGAAACCTGTCGGGAATTGGTGAACTACCTGTCGGGAACTGGTGAAATACCTGTCGGGAACTGGTGAACTACCTGTCGGGAACTGGTGAAATACCTGTCGGGAACTGGTGAAACTACCTGTCGGGAACTGGTGAACTACCTGTCGGGAACTGGTGAAACTACCTGTCGGGAACTGGTAAGCTTGGACCTGGGTTGCCTATCGGGAATGGGCGAGTGGACCTGTCGGGAACTGGCAAGGTTCAAACTAAAGGGAGCTGTCGGGGACGGCTACAGTTTATAACCAAGGGCTTACCTATCGGGGATGGGTAAATGGACCTGTCGGGAACTGGTAAGGTTAAAACTCAAAGGTGCTGTCGGGGATGGCTGCAGTTTATAACCAAGGCTTACCTATCGGGAATGGGTAACGGGACCTGTCGGGAACTGGTATGGTTAAAACTCAAAAGTGTTGTCGGGGACGGCTGCAGTTTATAACCAAGGCTTACCTATCGGGAATGGGTAACGGGACCTGTCGGGAACTGGTATGGTTAAAACTCAAAAAGTGCTATCGGGGACGGCTACAGTAATCCTATCGAGGATGGTTCCAAGAAACTTGCAAGTTGAGAGATATGACCCTGTGGGGAGGAAAATGATGAAACCCTTTGTACCGTTTCGCAATGTCTGTCGGGGAATGAACTAGGCATTCTTTCTGGCTTTGTCAATGATATAAGGAGCAAAGTTTTGGACCCTCGCACGAGTTATCAAAACTGGCTTATGCTTCACATGCGTATGTTTGAATTCTTCCATGGCGTAATGCTCCATCTCGATGGAAATGCTACGCGTTTTAGAGGATGCTATGCATACTATATGCAAAATGCAAGGAGGTCCTCAGCAAAATAAATGCCGAGGAAAGGAAGGCAACTCCGCTGGGGATAGCAAACTGAATCGACTTCGTGGTCGTAAATCGTACTGGGGAAGACAAATTGACCTGATCTCCTGATCTGGGCTCTGACCTGATAAACCTGTTGAGGCTGCTGTAGGAAATGATAACTTTGCTGGGGAGGCGTCATCTGAACCAGTCTGCTTGGGGAATAACTATAACCATAGAACTCCGCTGGGGAAATGAGCTTACAACAAACTCTGCTGGGGAGAACCACTTCACAACGTCTCGTGCTGGAAATGTCCCTTGAGAGGATTTTACAGAAGACCACGCCTCTTCAAACTCTACTGGGGATAATAGATTTGGAACACCTCTTGCTGGGGAATTTTCAAAATGCTCTATGCTTGGGATGGCGAATTCACTGGAGATTCACAACCGTTATCGACACAGAAAAGCTTGTAGCCGTTGGAAGTACGGAATGGGTGAATCGACTTAATAAGATACAACACTACCCATTTGAACCTTGACTTGTTGATATCGATTTGTCGAGTGCGACCGTCGGCCAGGCAATGGATTCAATCAATAAATGTTGTGACAAAAGAGTGAAATAAGGATCCTTTCCTTTTGAACATGATGGCTTCAGCACTACCCTTTAACACCGTTGCTGAGGATCATTGAGCTCTGTAAATACGCTGGGGATGACCACCTCCCAGAAGTACTTCCTTGCTGAGGAACCGTCTCTGCTTAGGGGGACCGATCACTTGCGCTTCGTAAGGGACTTTGGCTTGAAAACGTCATACATCTTTGAACAGCTAATCAGTGAACTTTCAACACCTGCAAATAAAAGAATGCGCACATATGCCCCAAGGTAACATGGGTTTTGAAGTATTCACCCAAGCACACTAGTAAGTTAAAGCAATTTTATATGTTTTCTCTCAGGCATACTATTGTAGAACCCCAATGTTTTCACATGCAAATGTTTATCAAAAATTTTGGACATTTGTGTAAACAAAGCAAATATAAAAACAAAACAAACAGATAGAATTATTCTGAATAACGACCATTTTATTGATTGAAGAGCCTGAAAATAGGCATTTACATCAAGAAGCAATTCCTGGAAAGAGGTAATTGCCAAAACAGAAAAGAAACTGTCCTAATGGCAATGCGAAACTGGAACTCCATTGAGTTTCAACCCTGCTATGGTTCATATATCTTCAAGACTCTCCTATCACTTTGCCTTCAAAGGGGGACGATTGAACTAATTCCTATCCTTCATAGTGCTCATTGATTGAAACGGGACAATACAGACTACTCAGATCGCAGTTTTCGCTAAATCTCTCTTTTGCCTGGATCGCCCTTTACGGGTTTTCAATCCACCGAGATACCCTTTCTTGCCTAAGTTGCCCTTGCGGGTTTTCAACTTACCGGGTGTACTTTCTTATTATTATTTTTTCCCTAATTTTTGCCCGAACCTTTTCTTTTCTTCTTTTTTTTTTATTATGGTTCGCCGGGATGCCCTTTTTTGCCTGGACTCTCTTTTTACTGTCCAGCGGGTCTCTTTATGCGAAGTATTTTTTAACTGCGTCTGAGTTCACAGGGGACAAAAATTTCTCACCGTCCATTGTCGTAAGCATCAAGGCTCTGCCCGAGAAAACCTTCTTAACAACATATGGACCTTCATAATTAGGAGTCCATTTGCCCCTATGATCTGTATTCGGAGGAAGAATCCTTTTCAATACCAAGTCGCCCGTCTGGTAAGTCTGTGGACGCACTTTCTGGTCAAATGCCCGTTTCATTCTCCTCTGATACAGTTGTCCATGACATACTGCAGCCAATCGTCTTTCTTCGATGAGACTCAACTCGTTGAACCTCGCTCGAACCCATTCAGCCTCGTCAAGTTTAACATCCATCATGACCCTTAAAGAAGGGATCTCAACCTCAACCGGTAACACTGCTTCCATACCGTATACAAGAGAAAATGGGGTTGCCCCAGTAGACGTACGAACAGAAGTACGATACCCATGTAAAGCGAAAGGCAGCATTCCATGCCAATCCTTGTACGTCACCACCATCTTTTGCACAATCTTCTTAATATTTTTGTTGGCTGCCTCGACGGCACCATTCATCTTCGGGCGATAAGGAGAAGAATTGTGATGTTTAATTTTGAAGTCCCGGCACAGCTCTTGCATCATCTTGTTGTTGAGATTAGAACCATTGTCAGTGATGATTCTTTCGGGCACCCCATATCGGCAAATAATCTCCTTCTTAATGAATCGGGCTACCACCTGCCTGGTGACATTTGCAAAAGAGGCAGCTTTCACCCACTTGGTGAAGTAATCAATAGCCACCAGAATGAATCGATGTCCGTTGGAAGCAGTAGGCTCAATCTTCCCAATCATATCAATGCCCCACATAGCAAAGGGCCATGGAGAACTCATCACATTCAGGGGATTTGGTGGCACATGCACCTTGTCAGCATAGATTTGGCATTTATGACATTTTCGGGCGTACTTAAAGCAATCAGCCTCCATAGTTAGCCATTAATACCCAGCTCGCAATAACTTCTTGGCCATAGCATGCCCACCAGCATGGGTACCGAAAGATCCTTTATGTACTTCCTGCATCAACAGGTCTGCTTCGTGTCTATCCACGCATCTGAGCAAGACCATGTCATAATTTCGCTTGTAAAGCACCTCTCCATTCAAGAAGAAACTTCCTGCCAACCTCCTCAGAGTCTTCTTATCATTGTTTGATGCCCCAGCCGGATACTCTTGACTCTTCACGAAACGCTTGATATCAAAATACCAGGGTTTATCATCAGTCGTCATATCAGCGGCAAACACATGAGCGGGTCTGTCTAGCCTCATCACATCAATCTTTGGGATATGGTTCCACCAATTCACCTGAATCATGGAAGACAACGTAGCTAAAGCATTAGCCATCTGATTCTCATCACGAGGTATATAGCACAATTTTACTGTTGTAAAGAAAGTCAACAGTCTTCTCGCATAGTCTCTGTAAGGAATCAAATTTTGCTGGTGGATATGCCAATCTCCATTGATTTGGTTGATTACTAGAGCAGAATCACCAAATATCTCAAGGGTCTTGATCCTTAAATCGATGGCTTCCTCAATACCCATGATACAAGCCTCATATTCGGCTTCATTATTAGTGACATCAAACGTTAACCTGGCAGTGAAAGGTATATGTGATCCTTTCGGAGTAATAAGGACTGCCCCAACACCACTTCCATTCATGTTAACGGCCCCATCGAACATCAGTTTCCATTTGTCATCAGGATCCGGCCCTTCGTCAACCGGAGGCTCTTCACAATCTTTAGCCTTGAGAAACATGATGTCTTCATCAGAGAAGTCAAACCTCATTGGCTGATAATCATCAATAGGCGACTCGGCAAGATAATCCGACAACACACTCCCTTTGATAGCTTTCTGGGAAGTGTATTGTATATCATATTCAGTCAAAACCATCTGCCACCGAGCGACCCTTCCATTAAGAGCTGGCTTCTCAAAAATGTACTTGATTGGATCCATTTTTGAAATCAGCAGGGTTGTATGAGTTAGCATGTATTGCCTCAATCGCTTAGCAGCCCAGGCTAGTGCGCAGCACGTCTTCTCAAGCATCGAGTACCTGGACTCGCAATCGGTGAATTTTTTGCTCAGGTAGTATATAGCATGCTCTTTCCTACCTGTCTCATCGTGTTGACCGAGAACACAACCCATTGATCCATCACGTACAGTGAGATACATAATCAGTGGCCTCCCAGGAACTGGAGGCATGAGAATTGGAGGATTTTGCAAATATTCTTTTATTTTATCAAAGGCCTTTTGACAGTCGTTGTTCCACCGGATTGCTTGATCTTTTCTCAATAATTTGAATATTGGCTCACAAGTCGTGGTAAGATGAGATATAAATCTTGCGATATAATTCAGTCTTCCTAAAAATCCACGAACTTGTTTTTCTGTTCTTGGCTTCGGCATCTCTTGAATGGCTTTTACCTTTACTGGATCCACCTCGATTCCCTTTTCACCGACGATGAAGCCCAGAAGCTTACCAGACCTTACCCCAAAAGTACACTTATTCGAGTTCAGCCTCAATCTGAACTTTCTCAACCGTTCAAACAACTTTTTCAAATTTATCAAATGCTCCTCTTCCGTTTGTGATTTGGCAATCATATCATCCACATAAACTTCAATTTCTTTGTGAATCATATCGTGGAAGAGCGTCACCATGGCATGCTGATATGTTGCCCCAGCGTTCTTTAAACCAAACGGCATCACCTTATAGAAGAATGTGCTCCACGGGGTAATAACTGTAGTTTTCTCCATATCCTCCGGCGCCATCTTGATCGGTTTATATCCGGAAAACCCGTCCATGAAAGAAAACACAGAGAATTGAGCCATATTATCTACCAACACGTCAATGTGTGGTAAAGGAAAATCATCTTTTGGACTCGCCCTGTTCAAATCTCGATAATCCACGCACATTCTGACTTTGCCATCCTTCTTCGGCACAGGCACAATATTAGCGACCCATGGCGGATAACTAGTAACAGCTAGAAGCCCCACATCCAACTGCTTTTGCACCTCCTCTTTAATCTTGATGGCCATTTCAGGTTTGGTTCTCTGAAGCTTCTGCTTGACAGGAAAACAACCCTCTTTCAGCGGCAATCTGTGCACCACGATGTCTGTATCCAACCCCGGCATGTCTTGATAAGACCATGCGAAGATGTCAACATACTCTCGCAACATTTCAATCAGCTCTTTCTTTGCATTCTCTGTCAGACTTGCCCCTACTTTGACCTCTTTCTTTACCTCTTTAGTACCGAGATTGACAACTTCTATAGATTCCTGATGAGGCTGAATGGCTCTTTCTTCCTGTTTCAACAATCTAGCCAACTCTTCAGGAAGTTCACAATCTTCCTCATCCCCCTCTTCAGCTTGGTATATTGGATTATCGAAGTCATAATGAACCATAGCAAGGTCGTCATCAACAAGATCCAAAGAATTATTTCTGCATGAATGATAATTCATGCTTTTAGAAATTGCTTTTTTGAAAGGAACAGAAAGAAAAAGAAAAATGCACAAAAACCGCGAAGAAAACATTGCCATTTTATTTAAAAATAACAAAATGAAAGACAGGGAACACAACTTTGAATACAAAACGTCATTTTATTAATGATAAAAATTTGTATGAGACAAATGGGGGCCCTACAATGAAGTCACGATGCCTTGGGCAGAGCATAGGACCTTTGCATGCTTAATAAAAGAAAATATAGAAAATTACTTATTTGGCAGAGTAACTTGGATGAGATCCTCCGAAAACCAATTGTTCAGCTTCATTCCTGGGGCACAGGGACGCACCCAATTGTCCAGGTCACAGTCACTATCTTCACCATCTTCAATTGCTGCACAAATCTGGCTGGGATGTATGACTCCTCCACTTGAGAAAATAACTGGCCCTTGGCGCTCTTGACCTTGTAGTGGTGGAACTCGAGGAGGTTTATAACCAATTCCACTCTTATCATCCTTGACAGGTAGCTCAATTACTTGTCCCCAACCTTCGGTATGACCAGACTGCACCACTTCCAAAGCCTGCTTATACGAAGTCATAGAAGCTCACACCTTTGCCTCACCAGAAGGAGAATCTCTCACCATATTCATAGTTTCAAATGCCTGGCAGAGAGTTTCGTGGATTTCTCCGTCCATTTCCACGTACTTGAAGGATGACAGATGACTAACGAAAATATCTTCTTCTCCGCATACCGTAACAACCTGACCATCAACTACAAATTTTATCTTCTGATGCAAGGTTGAAGATACGGCCCCAGCAACGTGGATCCATGGACGACCCAATAGACAACTATAGGCTGGTTGGATGTCCATCACATAAAACATTGTATTAAAGACCTGGGGTCCAATCTGGATCGGTAGCTCTACTTCTCCAAACACTGATCTCTTTGAACCATCAAATGCTTTCACCACTAGATCACAAGGCCTCAGTATAACTCCTTCCACATCCAGCTTTGCAAATGCTTTCTTAGGCAACACATTGAGGGACGAACCAGTGTCCACCAATACATGGGATATCATAGCACCTTTACATTCCATTGATACGTGGAGAGCCTTATTGTGGTTCCTTCCTTCTAGCGTTAAGTCAAAATCTGTGAACCCTAAACCGTTACCAGCATTGACATTGGAAATCACACTTTCAAGCTGGTTTACTGATATTTATTGTGGTACGTACGCCATGTTTAGGATTTTTAACAAAGCATTCCTATGCGCTTCGGAGCATAGCAACAATGACAATATGGAGATCTTAGAAGGAGTCTGATGTAGGTGGTCAACGATCTTATAATCTCTCTTTCTGATTATTCTCATGAATTCCTCAACATTTTTCTCCAATGACTTGTCAGATTCTGCCCCTGGCACCGGTTCATTACCTGTCACCTGCTTTTCTTTGGTCCTTGTTAATGCTTCAGTATCATCTTTCCTAAGTGTCTGAGGAGCAAAAAGCCTTCCGCTGCGAGTGAAACCACCCATTCCCCCAACATTTTCGATACTTGAACCACTTTCTTTAGGAGTCTGCACCTCTTGCCTCTGTCCTTGACTATTAGTTCCATAGTACCACGGGATAGAAACCTTGTTCTCATTTGGGACATGATTGGGAACAGTGATAGCTATAGGAGCTACTCGTTCAGGCGCAGACGTCTGTACAGGAGCAGGCGCCGGAATTTCCACCGGATCAAAGTAGATTGTAATAGTAGAAACTTCATAATTATTCTTTTTCAACTGCTTAAATTGTAAACATCCTTCATCCATCCTGCTCTGAAGGCTATTTCTCAACTTCACACAACCGTTGTCAGCGATCAAACAATCTTCACAACTTTCCGAACAACCAGGAAATACAGCCCCTTTCAGTAGGCGGTCTTTCACAACTTTCAACGGAGTCTTAACATCATTAATATTCCTCACCAGATTCAAATCTCCATCTTCTTCAATGGAATTCACCCCTGGTCCATCATGCGAAAGCATGGGATTTTGAATTACATTAGGCCTCGAAGCAAAATTAATAGCCTTTGAATCAACAAGATCCTGAACCACATGTTTGAAAGCCTTGCAGTTTTCCACATTGTGACCTGGCGCATTTGAGTGAAATTCACACTTTTCATTTGCATCGTACCGAAAAGGTAATTTACCCGCTGGGGGAGCCAAAGTCCTCAACTGTACCAAATTCAAACGAAGTAAATTATGTAGCATTTGTGAACATGTCATAGGGAAAACATCAAAATGTCGATCATTCATTCTCTTTCTTGGGTGATATTGTCTCTGAGCTGCAGGTTGAGCCTTAGTATCCGGAGTTGGAATAGTTATAGATACTGCCTGGTGATATGGACCCTGTCGTCCTCTACCTCTCCCTCTTTGTGCATATGCAGCATTAGCGTCACCTTCACGCTTTCTATTATTGTTACCAAAGAACTTCTTTGCAGGAGCTGAACTTGTACCATTGCTGTCCTGAATCTTCCCCAGCTTTAGCAAACTCTCGATTCTCTCTCCGGCAATTACTATGTCAGCAAAACCAGTGGATGGACAAGCAGTCAATCGGTCAAGATACGGACCTTGCAGAGTATTCATGAACATGTCAGCCATTTCTCTATCTGCCAACGGAGGTTGCACCTGAGCAGCAAGTTCACGCCATCTCTGGGCATACTGCTTAAAACCTTCCTTAGGGTCCTGGGTCATGCTTTGTAATTGAGTGCGATTCGGTGCCATGTCGATGTTGTACTGGTATTGCTTTAAGAAAGCCAAGCACAACTCTTTCCATCTTCTGACGTGAGCCCTGTCCAACTTTATATACCATTCCAGTGAGGCTCTAGACAAGCTGTCCTGGAAAAAATACATCCATAACTTCTGATCATCAGAATAAGCAGCTATCTTTCGGCTATACGCCTGGAGATGAGTTTTAGGGCAAGAGCTACCATTGTACTTATCAAAGGTAGGCGGCTTAAACTTCGGGGGAATCTTGACACCATGTACCAGTCTCATATCCTCAACATCAATTCCCAAAGGATTCTGACTCTCTATAGCCTTCACTCTTTCAGCCAGCCCTTCGTATTTCCTGTCATCATGGTAGAATCCCATATCAGCATTAAGTATAGAAAACTGATCATCATGACGATCTTCCACCAGCCCATTGTTGCCAGGAACAAATCCCAAGTTAACTCCAACTAGAGGAGGAGTAACAACAGGAGGATTAACCACAGGAGGATTGACCACTGGAGGGTTAACCCTAGGAGGATTAACGTTGTTACCAGTAGGAATCTCTATCTCCAACCTCTAGATAGTAGCTCTCATATCTTCCTTCCCTACCCTCAGGTCCTGTTGCCCCTGGGCAACGCCCTGCATCAGATTCATAAATTGTTCCATGTGTGCCCTTAACTCAGCCAGCTCTGTCTGTACCTAATCCATGACTCTTGTTTGGTTTCGTCTGGTTGCGTACCGGTGAATATGAGAATCAGCTATTATGCCTAAAACCAAATAAAGGTTAGAGAGCTCCTGCAACAAGTACCTGTTATGCAAAATGAAATGTTATGCAATGCAAATGTCATGTTTATCATTTCCGAGGTGCCTTACACCCTGATTCCAATCTTAACCACAGAAATTTGAAGATCAGAAATCGTGATATAACGAGACGTGTCGTGGTCATGTGCTTGTGTACAGATATCTTATAAGGACTAATTTTGAATAAAACTGCTCATCCCCATTCAACAAAGTATTCAAGTACATTCAAAAGAGGTTCATCAACAAATGAAATACAAGGGAAAGATGGATCCATCAACAAGCTTGATGGTAACCATTAACAACAAATTACAAGAAAAAGAACATTAGTCTGATAATTCCACGTCCTTCAGCTTATCACTTTTTTATTTGATCTCCTCAAAGAGTATGCGAGTACGCTGGTGATTCGGCTTTTCAATCATCTCTTTGATCAAAACATCTTTTTTCTCAAGAGCCTCAGTTAAGGAACCCATATGCAGCATCAAAGCTTCGTCATCGCACACTCCTTTGTGTCTCTTTATGCCAGCTTGCGTCTTGAGTATCTCCCTTTCTATCATGACTTCTTCAAGCTCTTTCTTGGTATTCTTCAGCTCTCTTCTAGCTTCTTCTAACTGTTCTTGACTTTTACCGAGGCTTTCCCGATACTTTCTCCTCTGCTCATGTGCCTTCTTAAGCTCTTCGCCTTTAATCTTCAACTGTTCCTGTAACTCAGCATTTTCAATTCTAAAATCATCCCATGCTCGCTGGAATTTGGCCAATGTATCTTTGGTCTGAGCTAAGTCCTGTTTGGTTGTCTTGTGAGCCTGAGTGGCAGCATCGGCACCTTTGCTGATCTTCTGGAAGTGTTGTGCTCTTTCATAAAAATCTTTCTCTTTGGCTGCTAAGATCTTTTTTTCCTTCTGAGCTCTTCCTTCTAGATCCTTATTGTCATGCAGGGCTTTTTGGAGACAGATACTTATACCAGCATTCTCTGCTTGAAGCTCTTTTACTATCTTCTGCCACTTTTCACACTCTTCAATAGCCACCATGGTTGGTTGTTCTGGCATTACTGAACATTAAAAAGGTTCCCTTGAGAAGGGTAGAACTAGTTCTTTTACTTTCATCTCGATCCATCTGTCATATTCAGGATAAGACCTACAATCTCCTTTCCCAAAAACCGTTTTTCCATTTTTGTGCTTATATTTCCAAGCATTCACTACTTCTGTCAACTTCTCATCTTTAGTTCCTGAAAAAAACAAAGATTCTTCAACGTCTTGCTCCGTAGGAAGATTCCTGGAAGCATACCCGAACTGTCGGATGGCCAAAACTGGATTATAATTGATCCCTCCTTTTCTGCCAATCAGAGGTACATTTGGAAAATTTCCGCATCTTGTGATAAGCTCTATTCTCAATAACCGATGATCAAACCAGATAATATTATCAGCAGTTAAACCTATCATTTGCTTGGACCATTTCGCAACATCTATGGTTTCCACAAAGGCACATGTTTGAGGCAAATGCTTGAAAAGCCAATGGCACAACAGTGGAGTACAACAACTAACAGGTCCTCCCCTTCTTTTCTCGTTCTTGTAATGCATAGAATGATAAAAATATCCTAACAAAGTAGGGACTGGATTTTTAAGAACGAAAACTCTCGTCGCCTGCATATCCACAAAGTCTTGCTGATTGGGAAAAAGAACTAGGCCATATATGCAGAGAGCCAGAATGGAATTGTAAATCGTCCAGTTTTTAGCATTAGCAGCCTCTTGAGCTCGATCAGAGAGGAATTCTAGATGAAATCCGTCAACTCCGTTTTTGCTACTCACACCATTCTTTATCACTGACTGATCTATTTGCATTGCAGCAACAATTTCTTTTGTACTAGGAGAACTACTAGAAAAGAATGGTATTGCCGACGTGATCGGAATCCCCAAAATAAATGAGAATTCTTCCAGTGTTGGCATCAAAATGTAATCTGGAAAGAGGAAACATCTCAACGAAGGCTCGTAGAATTGCAGCAGAGTGTGCAAAGCATCATGTTCATACTTTGTGATAGTACGGACCATCTTAACCAAATTCCCGTACTTCTTTTGAAACCTATCAAGAACACCCGGGCCAGCCATGTATATAACTTTGAGCAGTGAATCCAAGGTAGGGTCTGGAAACTTGTAAGAAACATTGTTCTTCCTCTTCTCGTCATTCTCTGTTGAACCCATGGATTGGAATCAGAACTGTATTATGCACCTGTAAATGACAAACACAACCGTTATGATATGATAATGCAAAGCAAAAGGGCATGTGATCAGGTAATCAGGTGTCTGTGCTGGACTGTGAACGGTGTCAGTGTAGCTCTGAGAACAATATAGAACCATAAATAGAAACCGTCTGAATACAATAGGATGAACCCTCATTTTGTGTAATGTCAACAGAAAACCGGGTATGTAGGAGGTCATGGTTACCTGTAAACCTGCAAACAACCCTCCCTTCTCACATGTGGGTACTAGGATGTTCAGTATCCCGGGCTCTCAGGTCGAGAAATGATGATACGTTCACCATTTCTGGTTTGGCATCATCATCAATCGAGGAGGCCTCAACTGATTCTCCAAAATGAAAGGTCCTCAGCTTCTGGCACTGAGGTCGAGAAGCAATAGTACATTCATCCCTCGGGGTACAGTACTATCGCCAATCGAGGAGTGCCTCCACTGATTCACTTTCAAAAAAGATATCCTATAGCAAGTTCCCAGCATTGGGTCCTCGGATCGAGAATGTGCAATGGGTTTGCCACAAAGTTTGGTCTGCCACTGTCACAACTCGGGAGGAGTGCCGCAACTGAGTCCTCGAGAATGGTCACCAGAGTCGACAGCTCTCTAGATCGACATCCTGAAATGCACAAGATACGCACGTCAGAACATGTCCCAAGATAGCCTCGTCTGGCTGTGAATTTCGTGAATACCCAACGCACTCCAGATGGCACGTAGGTCCCACTACTCTCCACTCTAATTCTAAGTGTATACTCAAGCCTGTGTAATGGGCTTATCTCTCAGAAATCCCATACCGCCAAACAGAAAACCAGTCCAGCACAACAGTAATAATATGATATGTAATGCTAAAATGCAGTAAATACAGTAAAGTAAATAAACAGCAAAATAAGGCACGACAGTAAACACCCAATGATAGAAAGAAAAAAACAAACAAGCGTTAGGATTGACTCGCTTAGGGATGGACCAGCAAGAGGTCAATTTGTCCCCAGCAGAGTCGCCAGCTGTCGCTCCCGGGATTTTCATCCAAGTACAAACGCGAAAGTGGCGCAGAAATAGAGTCGCCAGCAATGTGTATTTATCCCAAGAGAGGGAAAGGAAACACTGCGTAAACCTGAGGGAAAGGAAAGAGCATGGTCTTGCGACCAAAAGAACTGGGTTCGGGAGTCGGTTACGCGAGAGGAAGGTATTAGCACCCCCACGCGTCCATCGTACTCGATGGGATCCACGCTTGCTTGTCTCGATCAAAGGGTGTACGGAAACTGGAAAAAGAACTGCTAACTGGAGAACTGGAAAAGGAAAGGAGAGAGAAAGAGAAACAAATGTAGGGAAAATAAAAGAAGTACTCGAATGGGCCCTACCCCACTGCCTACGTATCTCATCGGGAACATGAGAATCAGAGCGACGTAGTTCCCCTCACCTAGGGAAAGTTGTTTGTGTTTTTTAATGGAACGACTAACGTTCTAGCTCAGGTGTTGCAGCTCGCTGTATGGAGACTTAGGCGTTACCGTCTTGCAAGAGAACGAGGAGAAGCACGTTCGTACGTCGAGAGTGAGTGAGATGAGAAGAGAATTCCCGAAGGAAAGACGTTATTGTTTGTTTTTGTCTTTTAAGAAAGAAATGTTTTGATTATTTTTGTGTTTTGTAACTCGTATTGTATTTAAGTCCTTCATATAGGATCGAATACCTCGCATATCGACCCAAGATGGGACGTACACTAAACATTCCAAGGAAATGAGAGAAGACCCCTCACCTCCTTGTTTCCACATGAAAGGCCTAAATACAATATTTGTTATGCCTTTATTAAGTGTTTTTACTTTTATTATAAGATGAGAGAGGAGAGACTCAAAAGAGGATCAAAGGTGAAACTAATAAGGGAGACTAAGACTCAAACCCTAGTGTTAGCATGCTTGGAGATCCTATGGTTAATGTGGTTTAACAAACCTACTTCTAAAAGAAAGGAGAAGAAGAGCAAAAGAAGCAACTTACTTCCAAGGTGGAAGTTAAGTTGATCTTAAAGAGGGATGAAGAAGAGGTTATTCAAGGAAAGCATGTAAATGCTTATCAAACACAAATTTGAATGATTAAATGAAATAAGAGAAGATGAGGGAGAGAAATGTATGTGGAACTAAGTCCACACACTTACTTACCATGCACCTACATGAAAGGGTTAGTTCACAACATTTACAAGTATGAAATAAAGGAAGAAACCACAAGTAATGATCAAATCAATTAAGAACCAATGAAATAGGATCCTAAGAGTTACAAACTAATCAAAGTCAGAACCTAAGTAATAAGAGTACTCTCTAATGCTAAGACATCAAACACAAATCAACTATGTACAAGTAATGTCCTAATCACTAAAGAATTACATTATGAAAAGAATAGATGAAGAATGGATGGAAATGCAAAGTGATCATGCATTTATGCCTCATGAAAGGTCAAGGTCAGAATTACATTCAATTTATAAAGGTCTTATAAAGCATATGAAATATCACACAACTTATGTTTAGAGTATTACAAGTAGAAGGGATAAGAAGGAGAAGAAGTAAGAAAAAGAAACATGTTCAATTAAATGCACGAAATGACATATCAAAGATGCATAACATGTAACATGATTAGAGAATGCATATAGGCAGTGGCATACTAATGATAAGATGCTAATGGAATGAGTAAAACATCATACAAAATGTAAGCATAAAGCAAGAAGAGCAAACGAAGATATAAGGAATGAAAACATGTCCAAGTTTCAAGTTATAACGCCTAAACTCATGTCTAATGCAAATGCAAGTCAAGGTGACCTATAATGGAATTAAAATGACTTAGAATATCCTACAAATGACATACAAAAGATGCATAAACAAATCCTAATAGGATGGCATAAAGGCCTACCAAAAACATGTGAGAATGATGTTAACAAAACTTCATAAAAGATCTCCTAATCTAGCATGCATAAACAAATAGCAAATGGATTTGAAAAATTATGAAAATAGAACACAACTCAATTAAGTCAGAATGTAGTCACATGTAAAAAGCACAGTACAAAACTCAATAATAAAAGTGCTCAAATGAGCTCACACATTCACCTTGAAACATCTCCAAAAAAAAACCCAAATATGCACATCAAAACACATGAGAAAAGTGAGTTAAAAATGCAAACAAAATATTTTCCTATGTTACAGTATGTTATCTAACCAAGTAAAAAATAATGAGTAAAAAATGTGGTGGGAAGTGGGAGAAATAAAATGTACAAGTTTGATCATCAAGGAAGAACTATATTCAAAAGAAATTAAATGACAAATTTGGAATTATGCTCTAAAATCACTAAAGTCAGAATGAAAAATTGTAAAAAATGATTTTAATGCATTAAGATGCCACATGAATTTATTTGGGATTTTTAGAAATGTCTTACTATTTTTAAAAATAGAAAACCAAACAGATAGGGAAAAGAACTCAAAATACAAAAGGAATTGGAATGGGGGTGCAGCCAAAGTAATTTTATAGTTCAAAATGCTTGGGCCTTTAAAGAGGAGGGTGCGAAAAACAGTTTCGGCCCAATCCATTAAGCGCATGCTTGAGTGTGGTGAGAGTGCACAATCAATCCCGTATACATTCAACCACATCCACACGATTACCATGATGATCACGTCAACGGAGAACAACGCACGCACACACTAGTTATTATGCACGCGCACAGACGGGAATAACCTGAAGACCCCAAAGTACATCACGTGAGGAATTATTGCTTCATTAATATGGTGTTGTTTCTCTATTGGTCCGCCGTAAAGCAAGAATAGGTGCACCAACCAAAACGCGCCACACACGGTCTCTCTCTCCCCAATTATCAATCCCTAATTAATTAATCATTGTTAATCATTGGAAAGTAAGAACATGGCCAATACTGCGCTGCCACATCATCATCTTAATCATTACTTCATGCAAAGTGATGTTAAAACTCATACAACAACCAAAAAATACGCAGATTTTTTGCCAAGTTTCTACCTCACATAACTCCATCAAATCTTAATGAAAATTAACAAAATAAGATACCAAACTGAAGCCCAAACTTCATAGATCATGAATATACCAATTAAATATCCAAGAGATCATTCTAACATCAGGAAAAATGGCACGAAAGTGACACATTTAACATGAATTTCATAAAAATCACAAAATCACATAAACTCCAAATTGAACAAACAGTGGTGTGCCATCATTTCAGGACTTCCACATGCAATGCATGATTACTAATTTCACATTATAAATCTCTAAAATCATGATGAAATAAAAGAAAAGTTTTAAGATCCCTAACCTTGTGAGATGTAATTTTTGTTTTAGAAACCCAAGAACTTCTTGCAAGATCTTCAAATCAACACTTTGAGCCAAATAAAGGCGAAAACCAGATCCTATGCTTGATTGGAGTAGAAATTTGGAGTGATGAGTGAAACTTGAGATTTTCCAATGGTGGATTCAAGCAAATCCAATGCATACAGTAGAAAGAGGAGGTTATGGAGATGATGCTGCTCCAAAAATCTTCGAAAATGATGAAGAAACGAGTGAGAAATCTGGATCTGAAGTCTTGAGAGTGAAAGAAAAACTTGAGATTTCTTGAGAAATTATGATGAAAATGTGAGAAATGTGTGAGATTAGAGAGAAAGTGGAGAGAATGAGTGAGGATGATTTCTGAGAATGTGGAAAAAATGAGAGAGAGTTGAAATTGTGTGTAAATTTGTTTATATAGTTAGGGTTAAATGTGTTTAACCATGGTCAACTGAGTTGGTTAAGTGAGTTGGTGTGAGGTTAACTGAGTAGACTCTAACTAACTGAGTCATGACAGTTAGAGGTGAGTTGGGAAGATTTACTATGGTGTGGGTAAGTTTATGAAGTGTATGGTGAGGTTTAAAGTGGATGATGGTGATGTAAGGAAATGTTTAGTTTAATGAAATAGAAAGTGGACTGGTGTGTAGTATGTATGTGAATATTTGAATTAACAACAACAACAATGTTATTTTTTCTGATTTTATAGCAGCTTAATATCAATTAAAACAAGGAAGTTTGGTGATGAAATTCTCTCACTTTAATGAATGGAAATGTGTGATTTTGGTGGCAAATGAAAGAGTAGATATAGGAGAATAAGTTTGATGTTGAAATTGAATTGAATAGAGGCTTGTAGGGTGGTGTAAAATGACTCCAAACATCATGGTTCAAAACTGGTGCATGGGCGTGGCAAGTTGGTAGGTTGACATGGCAACCTGACTTGGAAAATTCAGCATGAACACGTCAACTTGGGACCATCATAACCCGATCATATCCTACTCAAATGGAAAAATGTCCAACATCAAAGTTGAAGAGGACATTGAGATGAACAACTTTGATGTTCAACATTTTTTCATTTGGAGCTTCCATCATTGAGAAAAGTGGCTGGACATTTGGCACACCAAGTGTTCGACAAAATTATGGCGCATGGGCCTGCACTTGCCTTGCCATGACTTGGTTTTTGACCTAGTTTTGTCAAACTTTAATGGATCATAACTCCCTCAATTCTGATCCAATGGAATAGTTCTTTATATGGATTTGAAGCTTAGAACATGAACTTTAATTGGCTCAATTTGGGCCTGAGGTTTTGAACTTTTATCTTGAAGAAAGATAGCCTCAAAGTGTGGTGCAAAATGGTCCAAACTTGCCATATTTGGAAATCCTAAATTTCCAAAAATGGAAACTTTGTGCATTTCTTGATTTTCCATGATGCCTCGACCATTTCTGGATCAAATTTTGTCCAATGAACATATTTAACTTGAATTTCATGACTTAGACCTCAAAAACTCAAGAGTTGACTTTTTCACTGCACAGTTGACTTTTTCCTCAATTCTCTTGATTATCAAGCAACTGATCAATTGAAACCCTTCTGAAACCAATTGATGAGCAATTTTCCATCCATATACACTTAAGAACATAAGGAATATCATGAGATCAAGTTTTGCCCAAAAAATTAGAGATAAACTGATTTTAAGTCAAACCCTAATTTTGGCCCCCCTCTGGTTAGGAGGAAATAGCACATCCTCCAAATACAAATTCCTCTGAATATGATGTACATCCCATCTAACAAAGATGAAGTAGGGAATTTGGAGATGATAAAAACTCAAAGAGCTTGCTCATTTGAGGGTCAGATCCCAATTTTTGACTGCCTTGTGTAGGAGATGGTGCACTGCCCAATCTTCTTGATGAATTCTCCTCCTCCAATGCCTTGCGGGATCAATTGAGATGACATATGACATAAGAAACCCTTGAGGCTTATTTGAAGACCCTTGCTTTGAATGACCAACACCTTGCAGGCCACTGATCACATGCCCTTATGCAATAGATATGCTATGAGATGCACACAAGATCTAAATGCAATGCAATGAAACATAAGCCAGTAAAAGCTAAAACGAGTGGGCAAATTTTGAGGTATTGCATAGGGGTGATTGGGTTGAAGGTAGCGGTCAAATTAAATCATTTTTCACTAAATTCTATCAGAAACTCTTAACAATTCACTTGGAAATTAGTGATTGGTTTCAAACCAATATCATTTATCCTAAGATGGGAATGTATGATCTTTATGTTTTGTAGGAAGATATTAAAGATTCTGAGATTAAAGTTGTTATATTTGAAATGTCTCCATGGAAAGTTCCTGGGCCAAGTGGCTTCCCTGCAGGCTTCTACCAGAAAACATGGAAGGTTCATGGTGATATCATATCTGAGAACACCAAATGCTTATGGAATACTCTTAATTATATAGAAGAGGTAAACTTCATTAATTTGATCCTCATTCCTAAAGTGCAAAATCCTATGTATGTGAGTCAATTTAGACCAATGGCCTTGTGCAAAATAGTGTATAAAATTTTGAGCAAGTTTATGGTAAATAGACACAAAATTTCAATTGACAAGACTATTGGTTCTTTTCAAACGGGTTTCATACCAAGTATAAGCATACATGAGAACATAATTGTAGCTCAAGATATGCTTCATAATATGAACTATTTGAAAGGCAAAAAAAAAACCTATTTTGTGATGAAAGTAGATTTAGTAAAACATATGATAATTTAAACTGGGGATTTGTGCATAATGTGTTGACTGAGATAGGAATTCCTAATCACCTCACTCGAATTATAATGAAGTCAATTACCTTTGTTGAAGTCAATTATCTTTGTTAAAATGGATGTGTTGTGGAATGGAAATGAAAATAACATATTTGCTACTAAAAAAGGATTGAGACAAAGTGACCCAATCTCTCCTTACATATTTGTAATATGTATGAATAAACTCTCTCACATGATATATATATATATATATATATATATATATATATATATATATATATATATATATATATATATATATATATATATATATATATATATATATATATATATATATATATATATATATATATATATATATAGGTGGTGTCTAGAGTGAGGGTTCAACTAAGTCCTTCACTTTAAATATGAGTGGACCATGCCTAAAAGCCATAAGATGAAGGAAGATACCATACCTTATCATGTGATAACCACACTAGATTGGAAGCAACTATTTCATTTTTTCGTTTCTCCCTTTATTGTCTCTTACCCTCTTTACCTCTTGTTATGGTGATCCTAGGCATCCATGCTCTTTTTTTACCTTAGTATATATGACTCAAATATAACAATAATTTACCATTACAAAATTCTTCTATTTCCTACTTATTTCTCCATTTGATGCCACCATCTTCCATCCTCTTAAACTTGTCTTTGTAAATATCTGGAGCATCCAAAAATTACCGATGCATAACATAAAATTTTTATTTAAATGAAATTGAAACTCTATGAACCTATTTCATAGCCACTTTATCTAACACATTAGTTAAGTCTTCAAATTTGTAAGGTATAAAAACCCATTTTGTTCAACACCTTTTCATGTTCCTTTGATTATTATGTAAATATGTAAGGTATAAAATCCACTTGTTCTAAATTAATTTGGATGAAGTTTAATGTTAGTGGGTAACAGTTAACTTGTCTTTCAGGCTTTGATTTTCATAGTATGTAATTTTTCATTTTTCCAGATTTCACACATGAATAAACATTGCAAAAAGGAACCTAAAATACAATTTAAATCAATAAAACATAGGGTGATATTTTAAGAAATAAAATAAATGGAGAGGTGAAAATGAGGGATTTTGATTGTAAACCCAATTGATGAATTTGAAAATTTTCATTAAACTTAATGTGCAGTGAAAGAGTCACGCATTTTTTGGGAAGGGAGAAAGAATTTTGATGATGATAATGGGATATCAAATCTAGTGTTGCAATGACTAATAGTGTCTATATTAACTTATTTAATCCAATGGTATAGACGAGTGGTACACAAATGAGGGATTTAATTGATCCCTCACCTTAGACATCACCATATATATATATATATATATATATATATATATATATATATATATATATATATATATATATATATATATATATATATATTATTTTTTTTAATAATCAAATCGAATATATTAATTATGCAACAAGAAGAAAGTTTAAAGACAAACCAAAACTACATCCAGTAATGGTTTGAAGATCCCCTCCCCCTAAACTTCCTCTATATTAATCCAACAGCAAATTATGAGGCCTTTTATACCATTCATACAAGGAAGCTAATGGCTTACCCTTGGCAGCCAGCTTACTCCATTTCCAAGACCATAACACAATATCATCAAAAATAGCTTTTGGGGAAGCAATAAAATCGTTAAAAATAATTTGGTTCCTTACTCTCCATAAACACCAGCATGTTACCATCCAGAAGAATATAACTTCCTTTCCTTTCCCTGGCTGCTGACACCAAGTTTTAAAGTCCTCCACAACATTGTGACCACTCCTTAAAGTAATTCCTAACCATGCTTTAACCTCCCTCCAAACCAACCTGGTTTTATCACAATTTAAAAACAAATGGGAGGAGTCTTCCAAGACCTGAAAGCAGAACACACATGATTCTTGATGGGGGTCTGTGATTATGCCTCTTCTCTTTAGGTTTTCCCGAGTAGGAAGCTTGTTTTGTAGCAATCTCCAACCAAATACTAAGACCTTTAGAGGAACCTTGGTCTTCCACATAGATTCAAGAACAGCCAGTAAGCCATCATCAGTACTATCTAAATCTTGGTACTGCATAAAGTTTTCATAACATACTTTAACACTAAACTCGTTGTTGTTGTCCCTAGGCCAAACAATTACATCATCCTGTTGTCTATTCAAAGTCACCTCATTCACCAACTGACATAATTCAAGTTCTGAATCAAATTTCTCTCCTTCGACTGTTTGAATAATGTTTTTGCCCGATAGATCCCAAGTCCATGTATTGCCAATCCAATCTCCACAATCAGCTATTGTAGCATTCTGGTATATGGAAGAGTTGAATAGGTTTGGAAATTGAGTTTTCAGAGTCTCTCCCCCTAACCACCTTGAATACTAGAACAAAGTTTTACATCCATTTCCTACTTTCCAGATCAGCTGTTTAAAAAGCCCTTGGTCGTTTGAGTGTTTTGCAAGGTTTTGGATATCTTTCCACCATCTAGAACAATGTCTAGGTTGAGCCTCTAGTTGGTTCATCAGCAAGCTATTTACGGATTCTCCATATCTAGCTTCCAGAATTCCACTCCACAAATTATTTTGTTCTTGTACCACCCTCCAAATCCATTTTGAGACCAGAGCTTTGTTAAAAGTATGGACCACTTTAATTCCAAGCCCTCCACCTGATTTGGGCGTACATACTTTGTCCCGTGCCACCCAAGCAATTGACTTCATCTCACAATCACTTCCCCGCAGAAAATTTCTTTGGATAACTCTTATTTTCTTTACCACTTTAGTAGGTGCCAAATAAAAGGATAAAAAGTGTATTGGAATGTTTGCTAATACTTAGTTGATCAGAGTTACTCTCCCTCCTATTGATAATCTTCTTCCCCTCCATGAAGCCAATCTTGATTTGAAGGATAAGATGATTGGTTTCCACAAATCTTCCACCCTATGCCTGCCTCCCACATACAATCCAAGGAATTTAAGTGGATATTCTCCAGCCTTACAGAATAGAAAAGATGTAGCAGCTTCCACTATGTCTTCCTCTAATCCCATACCTAATAATTTACTCTTACTATAATTCACCTTCAAGCCTGTCACTACTTCCAGGCCCCTCAAAATTGATTTCAATGCCCAAATGTTACTCCAAGAGTCATCACAGATTACCAAGGTGTCATCAGCAAATTGTAGAACTGAGTTGACTGGCTCCCCTTCAATTTTTAACCCTCTGAATAAACCTTTTTCTTCTGATTTCCTAATGAGCAAGGAAAGAATTTCAGCTACCATCACAAACAAAAAAGGTGATAGTGGATCTCCTTGCATTAGGCCCTGATGCAACTTAAAGTCTCTTGAAGAGCTACCATTCACCAGTACTGATCCAAAGTTATTGCAAAGCAATCCTTTTATCCATCTTATCCATACAGGACTGAACTGCATAGCCTCTAGAATTTTGAACAGGCAGTTCCAGTTAACACTATCATAAGCTTGGGCAAAGTCAATCTTAAACATGAAGCCATTTTTCTTTTTCCTAATGGCATAGTCTAACACTTCATTAGCAGCTAGGACTCAATCCAACAACTGCCTGCCAGGCACAAAAGCAGTCTGAGATGTGGAGACCAGTTTCCCAATTACCTTTCAAAGTATGCCCACTAGGATTTTAGACACAATTTTTTGAATGCAACCTATCAAATCTATAGGCCTGAAATCCTTAAGAGACTGAGGATTTTCACATTTAGGTATTAGGACAAAGAATACAGAGGTAAAGCATTTAGGCAGTATTACATTCTTATGAAATTCAGAGATGCATTTGGTAAGGTCTTGACCTATGATTTCCCAGGTCTCTCTTATAAACTTCATGTTGAGCCCATCAGGTCCTGGGCTCCTATCCCCATCACAGTCACTAATTACTTCCTAGATGTCTTCTTTAGAGAATGGTTCAGATAGCATAACATTATCCTCCTCAGCTAATTTGTTAAGAGCACTTAGGTCCATATGGAAACTTTCCACCATCTTATTTTTATATTTCTCTGCAAAATGCTCAAATATAAACTGTTTTACTGTCTCCACATCATCATGTTCCTCCATGCCTAAGTTTAGAGGAGATAAGGTGTTAGTCCTCCTTCTGAAATTAATAGCTGAATGGAAGAACTTGGAATTAATATCTCCTTCCATCAGCCATCTTGTCCTGACCTTATGGTGAAGGATACTCACTTTGATCCTTAACTTGCTCCACATATCCTCAATCAAATCACCTCTTTCCTTTAATCTTCCTTCAGGCATTTCATCCTGTAAGTCAGCCATCTCCTCTTCAATGTTATTCAGATTCTCAATACTCTCCTCCACCTTGAGATGCATGATACCAAAAACTTTTGAATTCCAATCCCTTAGCTTTGTCTTTAAAACCTTCAGTTTTTTATAGAAAATGTTGGCAGCATCTCCCCCCACCTTGCAAGACTCCCACACATCTTTGACATAAGGTATGAATTCAGGATGTTCCAACCACGCGTTTATTGTTTTGAAGCGCTTTGGGCCCTAGTTTCTATCATTCAAAATTAAAGACACAGGCCTGTGATCAGAAACGTCCCTCTTTTCTACTTTTTGATTCACAATTTTCCAATCTTGGCAAAGCTCTTCATTAATGAGGAACCTATCTAGCCTGCGTTTACAAGAGCCATTAGAATTGAACCATGTAAACATGTTCCCTACTACAGGCAGATCCACAAGCTCCATATCTTCTATAAAAAAAGCAAATTACTCCATTTCTGACAGATTACCACTACCTTTCCCTCTTCTCTCCTCCTTTACTTTGATGGCATTAAAGTCTCCCCCAACAATCCAATCTCCAATTGGAAATTCGGATTTCAATTTAATAAGTTTAGCCCACAAATTCCTTTTCTCAGTAGTAGAACATGGAGAATAGATATTAACTATATACAAGTTCCTACCTCTACTATTTCCATGAACACCTAAATAACCCTGCCCAGAAAAACTGAAATCAGAACAGAAAGATTTTTGTTCCAAATAGATACCAAACCTCCAGACTGTCTCGAGGACCAGCTAGCAGACCAGTTGAAATCTTCTCTACTCCACAAGCTGTTAACCACACCATCATCGAAACTTTTGTACTTTGTTTCTTGAATTAAGCAAAATTCAACTTTATTCCTTTCAATCAACTGTCTGACTCTTCTATTTTTAATAAAAGAGTTGCACCCCCTGATAATATACGTAGTTAAATTCATGGCACATTTGTGATTACCTCCTTCCCATGTATAGCCCTTTCTTTATCTTTATTTTCCAAACCACGGATGATACCTTCTAAAGCTTCATCATCCTCATCTCCTTCGATTCCCAGTTCTTTCAATATCGACCAAACTTTTCCTGACACGTCATCTGATCTCTTCTTAATTCTATCATTGCCCATTCTCACGTCATTGTCTGATATTGAATCACAGCAGAGAATAGAACCACCCGAATACCTAGAACCAGAATCTTCCAATTGAGTTGAGCTAGTTGTTACTTCAACATCATTTCCAATTCTCACCCTCTGAGAGTTAGCAGGTTTGATACTAATTGAGGAGTGAAGGAGAGCAAAGTAGAATGATGCCGCGTAAGGAATTTGAATTTTTTCATAAATCTCTTCAATCGGTTTCTTTTTCCTGAGGGGGACTGCATCTTTGGGCCCACCACTTTTGACCAACCCATCAATTTCAACATTGGGGTTTTCTCCCTCAATAGTGTCCAACTGGGCCGGAGGCCCCAAAACCAACATGTCTTCAATCGTAGTTCCAAGGCCCAATTCCTCAACAAGAAAACCTTTTTCTTGATCAGACCTAACTTTCCTAGAAGATGGACTAATGTCAGGCACATTACCCACCTCTTGTCCCGTCGAATTCTCAGAAGTGGTACCTATGTTTAATGCTTTGTTCTTTTTTATCTTCCCAAGGGACTGGCACTCACCTCTACTTCCTCCAAAATTCACCTTTTTGAACGCTTTTTTTGTCTTCCCCGTGTGGACAGTCTCATGATGAAAAGTCCCATACTTTTGAAAAGTAGATCGGCTTGTGCAGAGCCTATGTTCAGAGGCTCCTCTGACATCCCTATTCTCAAGGCACTCTCTCACTTCTCCACCCTTGTTTGCTGAATCATCGCCTTTTTCTCCTGAATCAACACCATGGTTAGGCCCACCCTCGTCTTCATCTTCATGATCAGAATCTTCATCAGTTTCATCCACAAATGACTCATCAGAACTAATTTCCAAATGCTGCTTCTTGTCATTAATTACGATTCGTTTTGGACCATGATTATCTTCTACAATTTTAATACAGAACGACTGACCATTGACTTCGACATTGATGACTTCATTGAGATTGCTGGTATACCTAGTTTTAATTAGTAATCTTGCAACGTCGAATTTAGCTTGGGCTTCAATTTCCTCGTCACAGCATACAAACACCCCAGTTCTACTGGTGATATATTTAAAAAAGTCATTTCTCCACGCATGAACCGGCACACCAAAGCATTTCATGCAAGTCAATCTTTCCTTATCTACTTCCGTCGGGGACCATCCCCTGATATCATCAAACCACATTTTGAGCCAGTCTTCCTCTTCTCTAATTAAGTTTTCCATAGCATTCTCTTCCATATTTTCAAGGAGGCACATGTTTGCTCCCATGGGGGTAACCTTAATCTGAAAAAATCCTTCCCTACTAAACACGTTCTGTATATTATAAGAATTCCCCGATTCCTTAATGATCCCAACATATGCCGCTTCAAACCTTTTCATCTCCTTGTCTTCAACATGATAGGTTAAACCAATCCAATCTAGTTTAGTTCCGCCAGTAGCTTGGGCAAATGACTTACCCTGCACTATCTTCTTCCAACCAACATTCGAGTTCTTTGTGTAGGGCTCTGGCAATCTATACCTGTTTGAGTCCACATTCTTCTCATCCATGATCCTTTTCCTGTTAAATCTAGGGGTATTAACGAAAAATTTGCTCCCATTAATATGAATACCATCCAGCTTTAGGGCCAGGATTCTCTCATCCTCCACTTTTCTGAATCTCACAAAACCATATCTCTTTCCTCAAACATCTTTCTTAGCTGGGATAAAAACCTCAAACAACCGTCCATGCTCCAAGAAGATATTTGCCATGTCTCGAGCTGAGTAATGATTTGGGAACTCAGTGAAAAAGTAAGAAGTAATAGCTTCATGTCTACCCAGATGTTTGTCACTTCTATCTTTCCAAATTGAAACCTTCAAGTTGTTCCTCAGAGTTGTTTTTTCTTCCCACAGTCCTCCACTCCGATTCCGTCATCGTCGCTTTTCACTCCCCAAACTATCCACACAAACTAATCCCAAAAACCAGAAACAATCCAAAACCAGTGCCAAGGCCCCTAGCCCTAAGGCTAGGAATTTAAGCCAAAAACACAAGAAAGATGATTCACAAACTTGAGATTAGTTCATATGTTTGATTTTGTGTCAAGACATTGTAGTAGAGATCAACTAACATATTTGATGTTTAGTGTTTATATATATATATATATTTGAAGGTAGGGAGGAAAGGGCATATGATATCGCACCTTATGTTTTGGTGACCATTTGTTGTTTGGAGAAGCTACCGAGAATCAACTGAATTGTGTCAATGAAGTATGAAACCATTTTTTAAAAAATGTTGTAAGGTTTCTTTTTTAAAAAGTGTCGTAAGAATTCACTAAAAAAACTTCATACTATTTATTTTTATCAGCAAATCTTGATATGATTTTTAAGAGGAAGCTAATTAGCAGTGTCCACGGGTTGAATTGGAGTTAAATCGTCATTCAATCCATTCAGATTTTAAAAGGTTAGATTTTTTGTCCAACCCGTAATTTTAAAATGAATCGAACTAACCCGATTATTTATAGATAAGGTTGGATTCAAAAGTTGTGAATTAAAATAAAAGTTTAATTTTTTAAATTTTTTTCTAATTTTATTTTAGTTTTCTAATTCCAAAAAATTGTGATACAATTTAATACAATTACACACATTTTTAACACTTAAATTGAATGAAACACATTATAAAATACTTAATAAATTTTATCCATATATAATAATAATAATAATAATAATAATAATAATAATAATAATAAGGGATTAATAAGTTTTAAGTCTCTATAAATATAGCAATTTTCAATTTTGGTCCCTCTAAAATTTTTCATTAAGAATTGGTCCCTATAAAATTTTCCGTCTCAATTATGAGTCTCTGACGTCAAATAGAGCTAACGGAAGCTAACGTGTCTGCCTTAGTGGCTTAAATAATTAATTTATTTTGATTTTCACTTTCTCTCTCTTCACTCTCACAAAACCAACACCATCAGCCATGACCAAAACTATCATGCACTTTCACATTCATTATCTCTCAAACACCATCAGCCATGACCAAACCAACTATATAAATTGCTGATGTTTGACCACAGTCGATTCAGTTTTATGTCCTGAATGTGTTGTGTTTATTACTACCCTTTTCAAATAATGTTTATAACTACTAGTCTAATTCCATTTTAATATATTTTACATTGCTTCAATGAAAGTGAAAGTTTGTATTACAGTTAACTCTAGACATCATCTCAATTTAAGCATAAAAATGAAACTTGCAATTTATGATGCCACAAAACAATAGAAAAAAAATAAAAACGAAACCGAAATGAACTTCTCATATCATATCTAAAAGTCTTAATGCATCAGTGATTCAAATATTATTGTATGAGGGATTTCATGGATACTAATGTTGTGATTATTTGGCTTTGCTTGTTTCAATCTACAGTTGCAAACCATGAAAGAAAATTACTTGCCAGATCTGAATGCTGGTACAGGGCAGAACTGTGAAAGGTTAGGGGTGAGCAAAAGTTGAAGGTGTGTTTGGTTTTGTATGGTAAAAAGAAAAATATGAAAGTGTGTAAGTTGGTGTTGGAGAGATGATGAAGAAAAGGAAAGAGAGTGTGAGATATGAAGGGTAGAAGATGATGATAGTATTACATATTTTTTTGTTGAGTTTTTGGTGAGGTTATTGCCATGCAAGTTTATCGTGTCTCCTCAAGAAAAATCCTCAGGCTCCCTCTTTTTCTTTTATGCTTTCACAACACTTTCCTTATGAGAGAGAGCGAGAGTATGGTAAAAAAATGTCTATGTGTTGTTGGATATTATGTGAGGAGAGATTGGCATTGTGTATGGTGTATGAAGATTTAAAAAAGAATGAAGTAAAGTGCCATGAAGGAGTGGTTTTGGAAGAGATTCTTACCGTGTGAAAAAATGGAGGTGAAAAGGTTTTGGAGAGTGGAGCTATGATGCAGTGTGTGTGGTTATTTAGCAGGTTGTTTTTTTTTTTAAAGAGAGAGTTAGAATGTAAGTTCTTGAAGAGATATTCATGAAGTTTCTTTATTTTTTATTGTTTTCTATCATTCTTCTAAAAAGACAAATGAGAGAGAGATGTGAAAGTGCATGATGGTTGTTGGTTTGGTCATGGCTGATGGTGTTGGTTTTGTGGGAGTGAAGAGAGAATGTGAAAATCAAAATAAATTAATTATTTAATCCACTAAAGCATACACATCAGTTTCCGTTAGCCGCATTTGACGTCAGGGACTCATAATTGAGACGGAAAATTTTATAGGGATCAATTCTTAATAAAAAATTTTAGAGGGACCAAAATTGAAAATCATTATATTTATAGGGACTTAAAATTTATTTAACCCTAATAATAATAATAATAATAATAATAATAATAATAACAAATTTCAAAAAATATATTATTTTCAGAAAATTTATAATTAAAAATGATACAAAAATAAATAAGCAACAACACTTTTAATATTAAAAATGTATAAATTCATTGCTCCAATATTAATTAAGTAGCACTATTGGTGGTGGTTAATGAAAAATTATGACAAAATATTGGTTAGAAATTAAATATTCCCTCTCGTCTTTATGATATGAAAAAAAAAATCACTTTTTTTATACATTGAATAATATATATATATATATATATATATATATATATATATATATATATATATATATATATATATATATATATATATATATATATATATATATATAATTATTTAATGTATAAAAAATTAACTTTTTTTACTTATAATAAAGATTATAATCTATAACAATATAAAGTCAAAATATCTTCTTTTTTTTAGTCTATTTTCCTTTCTCTTTTGCCCTTTTAAATTACTTAAAAGTTACACAAATAAAAATTAACTACTCCCTCAATTTTATATTTGAATATTGTACACAATTGAAAGTAATAGTTATTTGAAAACAAAACTGACTTTAATTTTTTATTAAAATTATATTTAAATACACATATCACAAATTTAAATACACATAATTTTAATTAAAATCAAAATTATAAAAAAAATCACCATATATATCTTCATGCGTATGTGCATTGAAAAAAGCAGACACTCAAACCAATACCTCGATCAAGGCTAAACAGATTGTCACATATTGGGTCAAGTATTAACGCAAATCAACGAAGGAAATTTTTTCTACCCTTATAGGTTCTCTCAAACCCTTTGCGGAAATTAAAAAGTGCCCTCAGTTTTCGGAGATGTATCTTCGAACGCATCGTTGCCTCACTTTTCCAAAATTTAATTCGCAGATGCATCTTCGTATTTGTTTTAGGGTTTGTTCACAGATGCATCTCGAAAATAATCCTTAATTTCAAATTTGTAACACCCCCTTTCTATACCCCCAAATAATCACATAAATCATTTAGGCACATATTAAAATTTTCGCCAGAGTACGATTAAAACATGGCATAAAAGAGGCATGTCACATCATACACAATTTTACAACATACAACACCTGCTCAAAACATTGATATGCAACAATGGGGTAACTTTGCAACAGAGGAACTTTGTCCTTACACCCACATTTCAATATTTAGAATAAAAGCGGAAATCTAAACATTGAACCACATTCAAACATATATACAGAGATATATACTTCACCAAGTATTATCCACCAACATAATTCATGTTTACATCAACATTTATCCACAAGATACATGTACAAATGTATCACAAAAGAATAATATACATCCTAGCTACCCGGTGCTACATATCAGAGCCAACCGACCAAAAGAATGAAGACACGCTTCACAAAAAGGCCTCCAGCAAACCTACTCTGCAATGCCTCATAGAGCATCATAAAACAACAGAAGGGTGAGAAATATTATCATAATAACAATGCATATAATTATATATATAAACATAAAAATATACATATTCCACATTCTCACCGCAATTCACCACAATTCAGTACCGTTCATCACAATACTCCCATATACATTACAATGTATATCCGTATATCAACCAAGCATATTCATCATCCATACTTTCACAATTCCCAATCATTCCACATAAACATACACAATTATGTTTACTCAACAACACATCATTATAAGGATGATAAATGCAAATCATAGAGACCGACTCACGACTCTATGCAAATGCAATGCGGTACCGACTCAATCATCTCAAGTTCACTCAGGAACTTCTGCTGGAACCATCGCTTGTTACCGAAGTAACTCCCTGTCGGGCCTACGATGTTCACCCATCGCTCACACCCCACATGGGCACACAATGTTTATGGATCGCTCACACCCCACCTGGGTACACGACCCGATCGCTCACACCCCACACGCGGGCACACGATCTGATTGCTCACACCTCACCTAGGCACACAATCCGATTGCTCACACCTCACATAGGCACACAATCGTTCGTAATCATCGCTCACACCTCACATAGGCACACGATGTTACCACGGATTCTCATTAGAATCTCTCAACGCAAGAATGTATTTCATGATGCTTCACATGCAAAATGACCCAAGACATTCTTGAAATGCATACACATTCACAATATATTCATGCATTCATCTCATACAATCACATACAATCTATATACATTCACATCAATGCACTATTGTATGATTCACATTCAAACACACCGTCAAAACGGTAAAAGTCGCTAAATAGCACTATTCCCGACTTTCCGACATAATTAAATCGGCTAACGATTTCTAAAGCATCATAATCACTAAGTACAGCTCAATAGCTTTCCAACGACACCAAGAATGTAAAAATCGAATACTTAGAACAAAAGTTACGGACGAAACCGAAAACGACATTTTGAAAAATCCCATTTTTACATTCCTCCTGTCCATACGCGTACCACTACTCTCATACGCGTACTGGACTGATTTCTCGCCATTACCATACGCGTACCGCCAATGCCAATACGCGTATGGGCAGAACCATTTTCCTTCACAAATTTCCCATTTCAGACCCCATACGCGTACGCCCAACATCCATACGCGTATCACCAGAGGGCCGGGAAAAGCCACATTCCATACGCGTATTGACCCCTCCACAGGCCATTGTTACGCGTATCACCTTGGCTCATACGTGTATGGACATGTCCCTTACGCGTATGGCCAGGGGATTTCCAAAAAAATTCTGCAGAACAATGTTCTGCGTTTTCCCTTCCCAATTCCACCCATTCATCATCTAAATTCAGAAAAATACCAGTTTGAAGTATAACAATACATATTAAACATGCATAGACCAACAAGAACACAATCAACACAAGTTTGAACACATTTGAATCAATTTCCAATCAATTTCTCAAAAAGGGTTTATACCCAAAACTCATAAAATCAATCAACCACAACAACAACTCATACATAATCACATACATTGATAAGATAACAATGTTTCACACCCTTACCCGGATTCCAACTTGCTATATGATTGATCTTGATGAATTTCTAGGTTTTCCTCTTCTTTTCTCTTCCTCCTCTTTCTTTCTCTTCTTTTTCTCTAATTCTCTTTTCTTACTATTTTTCCTTCTATTTTTCCTTTCTATCTCTTTTCTTTCTATTTCTTTCTTTTCTATTTCTCTCATTTTCCAAACAATCAATTAATTCATTTTTCTCACAAATTCTAATTCCACTTAATTTCTAATTTATCATTAATTGACAAAAGTCTAAAATACTCTCCATTCTAATTTCCCCGAAAACTCTCAAAACGGTAAAATACCATTTAACACACCAAATTCACAATTAAAATAATTTATCACCCAATTGAAATAAAAGAATCCACAAAATGGGGAAATAATTAAAATCGGGGCGTTACAATTCTCCCCCACTTTAGAAATTTTCGTCCTCGAAAATAATACCTGATTCAAACAACTCCGGATACGACTGTCGCATCCCACTCTCTAGTTCCCAAGTCATATTGCCTTCCGCAGCGCCTCCCCACGCTACCTTCACAAGCGCAATATCCTTGTCTCTTAGCTTCTTAACTTCACGGTCCAAAATCCTAACCGGTAAAGCTTCCACCGTAAGGTTATCTCTCACTTCAACCTCATCCATAGGAATAACATGTGACGGATCCGGAACATACTTCCGAAGTTGCGAAACATGGAATACATCATGCAAATTCGAAAGGTTCGGAGGCAACGCCACACGGTAAGCCACAACACCAACTCGGGAAGTAATCTGATATGGACCAATAAAACGAGAAGTCAACTTCGACTTCAAAGCACGACCCACACCCGTAACCAGTGTAACTCTCAAAAATACATGGTCGCCTTCTTGAAATTCAAGATCTTTCCTTCTCTTGTCATGATAGCTCTTTTGCCTACTTTGAGAAACTCTCATCTTCTCCCGAATAAACTTCACTTTCTCCGTCGTTTGTTGTACCATCTTCGGTCCAACTATTGTTCTTTCACCCGTTTCATGCCAACACAAAGGTGTTCGACATCTACGACCATACAAAGCCTCAAATGGTGCCATACTGATACTCGAATGAAAACTGTTATTGTAAGTGAATTCAATCAACGCCAAATAATCATCCCAAGCACCACCTTGCTCGAGCACACAAGCACGCAATAAATCCTCCAACGATTGAATCGTCCTCTCGGTTTGACCATCCATTTGTGGATGATAAGCCGAGCTCAATCTTAGCTTAGAACCCAGAGCCCTTTGTAAACTCTCCCAAAACCTCGATGTAAATCTAGGATCTCGATCCGATACAATACTCTTAGGAACTCCATGTAACTTCACCACCACCAGAATATAAATCTCGGCTAACCTCTCCAAAGGATAACTAATATCAATTGGAATGAAGTGAGCAGATTTAGTAAGCCTATCAACAATTACCCAAATAGCATTATGGCCTCTTTGCATATTCGGCAATCCCGTAACAAAATCCATCGATATACTATCCCATTTCCATTCCGGAATATCCAACGGTTGCAAAAATCCACTAGGTTTTTGATGTTCCACCTTAGACTTTTGACAAGTTAAGCATGCATACACAAATTGAGCAACATCTCTCTTTAATCCGGACCACCAAAAGATTTTCTTCAAATCTTGATACATTTTGTTCGCTCCCGGATGAATACTTAAGTTACTTCGGTGCCCTTCATCCAATATCATCTTTTTCAACTCCACATCATCGGGAATACAAATACGACCACGGAATCTCAAAACTCCAAAATTATCAACCTTGAAATCCTCATTCTCATTCAACATCAAATCAACGAATTTCAAGTCCAACTTTTGCTTTTCACCTACCGTTGCAAGAAAATCATTCGTAACATGTAGCATACCAAGTCTCACACTTCTCGGCGTCATTTCACAAACTAAACTCAAGTCTCTAAAATTCTCCAAAAGTTCCCATTCTTTCATCATTAATGCGGACATATGTAACAACTTCCGACTTAAGGCATCGGCCACCACGTTTGCCTTACCCGGATGGTAATTCAAACCAAAATCATAATCCTTTAAAAGTTCTAGCCACCTCCTTTGTCTCATGTTCAACTCTTTTTGATCAAATAAATATTTCAAGCTCTTGTGATCACTAAAAACTTCAAATCTCGCACCATAAAGATAATGCCTCCATGTTTTCAAAACAAACACCACGACCGCTAACTCCAAGTCATGTGTAGGATAATTCTTTTCATGCACTCTCAATTGTCTAGAAGCATACGCCACAACTTTTCCATCTTGCATCAAGACACCACCTAAACCTGTCAATGAAGCATCGCAATACACAACAAATGGTTCATTAGGATTAGGCAAAATCAAGATCGGAGCCGTTGTCAATCTTCTTTTTAACTCATTGAAACTCTCTTCACAATGAATATCCCAAATGAAAGCCCTTCCTTTACAAGTCAATTGCGTTAACGGAAGTGCCAACTTCGAAAATCCCTCTATAAACCTCCGATAATAACCTGCCAAGCCTAAAAAGCTTCGAATCTCCGTAACTGACCTAGGAACCTCCCATTGCATCACCGCATCAATCTTGGATGGATCAACGCTAATACCACTACCGGAAATAATATGTCCAAGAAAACTTACTTCCGACAACCAAAATTCACATTTTGACAACTTAGCATACAATTGTTTCTCTTTCAAAATTTGCAACACAATTCTCAAATGCTCTTCATGCTCATCTTGAGACTTAGAGTAAATCAAAATATCATCGATGAACACAACCACAAAACGATCCAACTGTTCATGAAAAATACGATTCATGTATTCCATAAACACACCCGGCGCATTAGAAACCCCGAATGGCATCACGGAATATTCGTAATGACCATACCGTGTCCTAAAGGCCGTCTTTTGAATATCCTCTCCTTTCACACGAATCTGGTGATATCCCGATCTCAAATCAATTTTGCTAAAAACACTCGCACCAACCAATTGGTCCATCAAATCATCGATCCTTGGAAGCGGATACTTGTTCTTAATTGTCACTTTGTTCAATTGTCGATAATCAATGCATAACCGCATACTCCCGTCCTTCTTCTTTACCAACAATACCGGAGCACCCCAAGGAGAAACACTTGGTCTTACAAATTTCTTGTCCAACAAGTCATTCAATTGCTTTTTCAATTCTATCAACTCCGATGCCGACATACGATACGGTGCCATCGAAATCGGTCTAGTTCCTGGAACTAGATCAATAGAAAATTCAACTTCTCTTTCCGGCGGTACATCCGTAATATCTTCCAAAAACACTTTCGGAAATTCACACACCACTGGGAACACATCAAGTGAAACTTTACTCTCCACCGACAATGATGCAAATAAACCAAACAATTGAGCTTCGTCCGCTAAAAGTTTCTTCAACTCTTTAGTGGATAGGAAACTCTCAAAATCATCATCTTCCAAAGAAGGAAACCTCACTAACTTATGATAACAATCTATATGGACTCGGTTAAATTGCAACCAATTCATACCCAAGACCACATCCAATCCTCCCAACGGCAAACACACTAGATCCATCTCAAAGTCTTTACCATAAATGGTCAAAGGACACATCAAACAAACCAAAGAAGTAGTTACTGACCCCATTGCTGGAGTATCAATAACCATCTTACCATCCATCAGAGACAACACAAGATTTAAACGCTTCGCGCACTCAGACGAAATAAACGAATGAGTCGCTCCAGTATCAATAATAGCGACTAAAGGCGTACTATTAATAAAGCAAGTACCTTTAATCAGACGGTCTGCATTCGTAGTTTGAGTCCCCGCCAATGCAAACACCTTTCCGCCCGCTTGAGCTTGTTTCGGCTTAGTACACTTAGTACTAATGTGACCCACTTCTCCACAATTGTAGCACCTCATCATATTCCTTCTACAATCTGTAGCAGCATGCCCAGTACCTCCACAATTAGAACATTTCACCACTGGCTTCCTACACTCAAATGATTTATGACCCAGTTCACCACATTTGTAACACCTAATAGCACCGGAACCTCCTCCTCCTGACCTCCTATCAAAGTTTCCCCTATGCTTGCCCTTATCAGCGGGTGTCACATAAGGTCCACTTCTAGCTTGTTGCTTTCCCTTCCTCTCATTCACACTTTTGTAATGTGTGGAACGAGCCTTACTATCTTCCTCGAAGATTCTACAACATTCCGTCAAATCGGAAAACATCCTTATCCTTTGATATCCCACAGCTTGCTTAATCTCGGGACGTAAACCATTCTCATATTTAATACACTTCGAGAACTCAGCAGTAATCGCAGCATAATGAGGATGGAATTGAACCAACTCCACAAATTTAGTAGTATAGTCCACCACCGACATACTACCTTGTTTCAGTTCAAGGAATTCCATCTCCTTCTTTCCCTTCACACTCTCAGGGTAATACTTTCTCAAGAATTCAGTACGGAATAAATTCCAAGTTATCTCTTCATCATCCACCTCAAGAACTTCACGTATACCGACCCACCAATCGTCAGCCTCTTCCTTCAGCATGTGAGATCCAAGCCTCACCTTATTCTCCTCCGCACAGTCCATGACTCTAAAGATTCTTTCAATCTCTTTCAACCAATTTTGAGCCCCATCGGGATCAAATTTTCCTTTGAAAACCGGTGGTTGATTCTTCCTGAATTCGTCATTAGCATTCACGTTCGGCGCACCTTGCACCGCCCTAGCCATTGACTCCAAAGCAGCAGCCACCGCATTGTCGTTTCTACCAGACATATTCTGATCATTCCCAAAAATAACAACAAGGTTAAACAACAGTTCAACCAACACAATCAACAAGACAGACACAATTGACTCAACTCTGGCTCTGATACCACTTAATGTAACACCCCCTTTCTATACCCCCAAATAATCACATAAATCATTTAGGCACATATTAAAATTTTCGCCAGAGTACGATTAAAACATGGCATAAAAGAGGCATGTCACATCATACACAATTTTACAACATACAACACCTGCTCAAAACATTGATATGCAACAGTGGGGTAACTTTGCAACAGAGGAACTTTGTCCTTACACCCACATTTCAATATTTAATAAAAGCGGAAAATCTAAACATTGAACCACATTCAAACATATATACAGAGATATATACTTCACCAAGTATTATCCACCAACATAATTCATGTTTACATCAACATTTATCCACAAGATACATGTACAAATGTATCACAAAAGAATAATATACATCCTAGCTACCCGGTGCTACATATCAGAGCCAACCGACCAAAAGAATGAAGACACGCTTCACAAAAAGACCTCCAGCATACCTACTCTGCAATGCCTCATAGAGCATCATAAAACAGCAGAAGGGTGAGAAATATTATCATAATAACAATGCATATAATTATATATATACATAAAAATATACATATTCCACATTCTCACCGCAATTCACCACAATTCAGTATCGTTCATCACAATACTCCCATATACATTACAATGTATATCCGTATATCAACCAAGCATATTCATCATGCATACTTTCACAATTCCCAATCATTCCACATAAACATACACAAGTATGTTTACTCAACAACACATCATTATAAGGATGATAAATGCAAATCATAGAGACCAACTCACGACTCTATACAAATGCAATGCGGTACCGACTCAATCATCTCAAGTTCACTCAGGAACTTCTGCTGAAACCATCGCTTGTTACCGAAGTAACTCCCCGTCGGGCCTACGATGTTCACCCATCGCTCACACCCCACATGGGCACACAATGTTTATGGATCGCTCACACCCCACCTGGGTACACGACCCGATCGCTCACACCCCACACGCAGGCACACGATCTGATTGCTCACACCTCACCTAGGCACACAATCCGATTGCTCACACCTCACATAGGCACACAATCATTCGTAATCATCGCTCACACCTCACATAGGCACACGATGTTACCACGGATTCTCATTAGAATCTCTCAACGCAAGAATGTATTTCATGATGCTTCACATGCAAAATGACCCAAGACATTCTTGAAATGCATACACATTCACAATATATTCATGCATTCATCTCATACAATCACATACAATCTATATACATTCACATCAATGCACTATTGTATGATTCACATTCACACACACCGTCAAAACGGTAAAAGTCGCTAAATAGCACTATTCCCGACTTTCTGACATAATTAAATCGTCTAACGATTTCTAAATCATCATAATCACTAAGTACAGCTCAATAGCTTTCCAACGACACCAAGAATGTAAAAATCGGATACTCGGAACAAAAGTTACGGACGAAACCGAAAACGACATTTTGAAAAATCCCATTTTTACATTCCTCCTGTCCATACGCGTACCACTACTCTCATACGCGTACTGGACGGATTTCTCACCATTACCATACGCGTACCGCCAATGCCCATACGCGTATGGGCAGAACCATTTTCCTTCACAAATTTCCCATTTCATACCCCATACGCGTACGCCCAACATCCATACGCGTATCACCAGAGGGCCGGGAAAAGCCACATTCCATACGCGTATTGACCCCTCCACAGGCCATTGTTACGCGTATCACCTTGGCTCATACGCGTATGGACATGTCCCTTACGCGTATGGCCAGGGGATTTCCAGAAAAATTCTGCAGAACAATGTTCTGCGTTTTCCCTTCCCAATTCCACCCATTCATCATCTAAATTCAGAAAAATACCAGTTTGAAGTATAACAATACATATTAAACATGCATAGACCAACAAGAACACAATCAACACAAGTTTGAACACATTTGAATCAATTTCCAATCAATTTCTCAAAAAGGGTTTATACCCAAAACTCATAAAATCAATCAACCACAACAACAACTCATACATAATCACATACATTGATAAGATAACAATGTTTCACACCCTTACCCGGATTCCAACTTGCTATATGATTGATCTTGATGAATTTCTAGGTTTTCCTCTTCTTTTCTCTTCCTCCTCTTTCTTTCTCTTCTTTTTCTCTAATTCTCTTTTCTTACTATTTTTCCTTCTATTTTTCCTTTCTATCTCTTTTCTTTCTATTTCTTTCTTTTCTATTTCTCTCATTTTCCAAACAATCAATTAATTCATTTTTCTCACAAATTCTAATTCCACTTAATTTCTAATTTATCATTAATTGACAAAAGTCTAAAATACTCTCCATTCTAATTTCCCCGAAAACTCTCAAAACGGTAAAATAACATTTAACACACCAAATTCACAATTAAAATAATTTATCACCCAATTGAAATAAAAGACTCCACAAAATGGGGAAATAATTAAAATCGGGGCGTTACAAAATTCATAGGGAAATTCAGAGATGCACCTCCGAACGTGTTTAATGTGTATATATCGCGTTAGACCCTCATTTTTCTTCTTTTTCATTTTCTGAAACTTTTTCCACAACTTCAAGCAACATTTGGAGCTCGTAAAAATACACTTCTAGTTCATTTTTCAAGTTTCTTCAAGGATAAGCATTACCTCTACTTCAAGCATTTCAATCACAACTCCATTTATTCATCCTCAACACTTTTTTAAGTAAGTTTCTCGTTTAACTTATTTTGATTTTTGATTAAGTAGTAGGTAAAATAACTTGCTATATATGCATTAGATAGTAGTCAAATTCGTAATAGATAAATGTTAGAGACATGCACTATGATTTGATTGCATTTTGAGTTGTTAGGGCAAGACTGGTATCAGTTTATGCCATTGATGCAGAGACGAGTTTTTTCTGAGATGCAACTCCAAATTGGCGGTTTACTAGTTTTCGGAGATGCATATATGAAACTTTCTTGGATGCTAACTAATGTATTTTTCTCGTATTGTTTCGGGAAAAATGATTGTAAACAACGACGACGGACTGAGACTCGGTCATGAGACCCAGCACGCATCCGTTCGACGTGAGAGGGCTAAGCTTCAGAATAAACAAGCCTGAGTTAGGCGGAGAACCGTCCTTAGGACTCATGAGGGGGGAAGCATCGACTGCTAGGAGCCTCCTGTCACAGGGGTCCTCATCCCAGGGGCACGTCTCCCCTGATCACGTAGACTGGAAGGAAGCTTTTGTTGTTGGACATGATGATGTTCCTCCATTTGCAGACCATTTTCCAGGACACCTCCTTATTGATATACTATAGAGATCATGTTGTTGGGCATGTCTAGGCTAAAGAGGCATTTTTGTTAACGATTGTTATTTATATGTTTTAAACACTTGCCCTGCGACTGATATTTTGTTTTTTTTATGTTTTAATAGGAGCGTGATTGTTTGAAGTTTGTTAACCACGACAGAAAGATTTTGAAGCTTTATTAACCTAAGGATCATTGGTTCCAGAGTGTCCTACAGTACTCAGGTATTGCAGGTCTATATTGCTCCGAGTACAAGACCATTATCCATGGCATGCATGTGGCTTTTACTGAGAGATGGCATAAGGAAACGTCATCTTTCCACTTCCCTATTGGCGAGATGACGATCATCCTGGATGATGTTGCTTACCTTCTACACATTTCCATCAATGAGAGGTTACTTGATCATTCCAGGATCAAGTGTGATGGCACCCGAGAGATGATGGTCATTTATTTAGGAGTTGGCCCAATGGATGCCATGATGCAGTGTGAGAGCATCAGAGGTGCACATGCCAAATTTTTATTAGACGAAGGCAATGATCTATTAAGGGGTTGAATAGATCGCCAATAAAATTTTCTTTAATTAAAAATTCTTGTTTGAAAAATATTTACTATGGCAAACGGAAGATATTTGGGATCGACACTCATCTATCCAAACTGTTATTGGAAGAATCAGATGTGCGTATAAATCATAACAAAAGTATACTAAAGATGAGAAATAAAATCAATATGTTTACAATATACGTTTGAACTAAATCACGCAATGATAAATGATTTTCAACGAAAATAGAAAACGCATATTAACTAAGACAATTTATCGAACACTTACTGTGCAAACAATTTATCAAACACTTGGTGTGCAATAAACACCAAGCTTAATTCCTTTTGTGTTGATAGTATGAAAATCCAATTGCAATTATTTAGATTGCAATTGTCTAACAAATAACAGTTTATGATACTTCAACACAACCAGGATTTTCAACTAATCAAGTTGCTCACTAAGTGTGTTATCAAATTATAGAGAGAGTGAGAGAGAGAGAGAGAGAACCAAGATTTGTTTAGGCAATTCCCCAATTGTCCTCACTATGGATACGTCTGCCTCCAATTCCAAATAGAATTGAGATATGTAATTAACATTTGCAAGAGTTGTATACAATAGGAAAAGTAGCAATCCAAACCCTATGTTTGATGTTGGTTATAACTTCTTTGCTTCCCTTGATCTTAAGCTAGATCAAGTCACCCATGACTTCCAATTGATCCTCCGGTTACCACTACTCCTTTGACAGAAACTCCATTCTTCAAAGCTTTCACTCGGTTGAATCCAAATTGAGAAATCTTGTTCTAAGTTTTTCAATTGATCCTCTGGTTACCGCTACTCCTTTGGCATAACATATGTTCTTCAAAACTTTCACTCGGCTGACTCCAAGTTGCAAAGACTTGTGTAAAAACCCCTAAATCAATCCTTGATCTTGGAGGAAAAATACTAAAGGTTTTATCAATGAAACCCCCAAAGAATACTCAACCCAATTTGATTACAACAATCCTAAATCGGACCTTATCAATCTAATCTTGATGACACTTAACAAAAATGATTATGTGTAGTTGTTGAATGTATGCAAAGAAATGTTGAAGATGATGAGAAAATTCTAAGTGTGCTCTTGGTTTCAATATTAAGAAATGATGCATGAATGCATATTTATATATGTGTGAGTGTGTAGAAAAAATAACAGACAAAAAAGATTTTTAGTAAAAAAAAGATACAAGTTTTGTAAGATAAAACTGAATGTATTGACTCCAAATTCGAATGAGTCAATACATAAGGCATGAAAGTCAATACATTAAAGGCAGGAAGTTTTGCTTGAAAAAAGTCTTCAATATGAGTCAACTCCAAACACGGGAGAGCCGACTCATAAGCCCTATGTATCGACCCACACCATCAATGTATCGATACATTGAGGGCAGTGATATTATTTTTGAAAACTCTTTCAGTTGGAGTCGACTCCAAACATAAATGAGTCGACTCGTTCGCGTTGTGTATCGACTCATATCTCCTATGTATCAATGCTTTTAAGTCAGAACCATTTTTTTAAAAAACTCATTCAGTTTGTATCGATACATAGCCATAATGTATTGACCCATAAACTTGTTTTTCATAAAAAATCATAATTTTGACTTGTAATGTCCTATCTAATCTGATTTTAAGTGTCCTATTTTGATAATGCACATCTAGACATATACAACAAGATCCAATGTACACAAATACTAAGGGTCTGTTTGGTTCAAATGAGGGGAGGGGAGGGGAGGGATTTTAATTGAGGGAAGGGGAAGGGAGGGGAGGTGAGAAATTTTTTTTAATCAGATAAGTGTTTGGTTCAAAATAGGGGAGGGGAGGGGAGGGATTTTAATTAAAAATGTGTTTGGTTCAAGAGGGGAGGGGAGTGATTTTATTAATAATTTACATTTTTATCCTTATGATTTTATATAGGTGATATGATATTCATATGTGAAAAATTCACGCATACTTTTTATGTTAATAAAAATTTTAATATTGAGTGACTAAAAAAGTATTTATTTACCACATAACGTTAAAAAATTGAGTACACTTGATTCAGCGTATAACTCTCCAATATAAATTAAACTATATGTTGATAACAACGTTTAAATCGTGTTGAATGATCTAACAAAACAAATACATAAAATAAACTATTATTAAATATTAATGGTTCAAAATGTTTAATAAAATGAATAAACAAAAAAATGAATGATTTAAAATTTGATATAAAAAAATATGATATGATATATAACAAAATTAAAATAAAAAACGAATGTAACTAAACATAATATTTTTAATTAAAAAAATGCAATGATTATGATTTTTATAAAGTACAAAAATTCTAAAATAATTTGAATGTAGATAACAATTATAATAAGATGATGGAAGCAATCGAGAAAATCACATAGAAGAAAGTAGTAACACGAAAGAAAACGAATAATTTTGAAATACTAAAATTAAACCGAGGATATTTTAGTAAATATAATAATTTTTTAAATATCCAAACTCATATTCCCTCCCCTCCCCTCCCCTTCAAATCCCTCCAAATTGGAGGGAAGCAAAAAGTGTGTTTTGGAGGGATTTTGCTCCCCTCCCCTCCCCTCTTAAAATTTGAACCAAACATATTTAATTAAAAATCTCGCATCCCTTCCCCTCCCCTCCCCTCCATCTACCCCGAACCAAACACATCCTAAGTGTCTTAATTTTGACATCATTCAAAACATATCTAAGAGAATAGTCCATTCACAATTTTCTTACTTGGAGACACTATATCAAAACAACTTGGAGTTGGCCGAGAATGTCGACGACGATGATCTACAAGTTACCTACCACAGAGAGTGTGCATTAAGGTGTTTCCTCCTATTCTTGGTTGGCACGTCCATTTTTGTGGACAAAAGTGCAGCCTACGTCGATGCAGCACACCTTAAGTATTTCATCGACTTTTCGGCCATTCACGAGTGGAACAGTGGGCCGCCTGTTTGTTATACCTGTACTTCAAGCTAAGCGAAGGTTCTCTTTGGTTGACAAAGCAAATGACATGCTCCTGCACCCTACTGACGGTAATTTTCATAACCACTATTAATATTAAAACCACATTTTTTTACACTTGTTACTAATACTTTTTTCTTATTCATTTTCAGGAATGGATCATATCCCACTTTCAGCGCATACACGAGTTGATCGTGTGCTAAAGTATACTAAAGATTGGCCATGTGCTAGTCAATATTGCTCGCGCAGAGAGAATGATGTTGTGCAATTGTTCCGTGTGTATATTGACCGGACTCAGCACGATGACATCGACTGGACACCATACAACATTCATCGGGACATTGTTCCATTCGACTGCCTTTTAATTATTCCGGATGGCTAACATGTGGGACTAATTCGATGTGCGAGTATCTGTCGGAGTGATGCATGCGTCAGTTTGGATACGTGCAAATCATTCTGAGATCCCTTTCATGTATGTTCCTAACAACATCGTCCGTGGACATCTTGGTGACATACCGGCAGACTACGATAGTCATCTGGTACTAGAGAAGTGTCGGAGTATGTCAGCCACAAGTTAGTGGTCTTATGTGGACGGTTACATGATTGGTTCAATTTTGTCTCACACTTTGTCATGACATTGAACGCTCCTGGACGTCCACCTAAGCTTGCTCATGAGGAGATCTTGGAGAACTAGCAGACCAGGGATGACAATGTCATTGAAGTGTTGTCGATTTGTTAAAATATTATGCGGATTACGTTGGAGGGCATAGAGTTTGGGCGGTTTGAAAGAGGTGCCGATGATGGAGTTGCCCTAGCACATTTATGCTTTTATTTGTATTTTGGAATGTTTTAGTTTTTTTTTCATACTTTAAATACAATGTTTCTAGTATGTCTGGATATTTTTTTTAATTAACGCATTACCTTGTTGTACGATATTCGTGTTTATTAATGTTTGAATCAAATAATATGTTAATCAAATTAAAATGAATTTGGATTCATAAAAAATACAAACTTATGACAATATTTCTACCCAAGAAACGTGCAGAGGAAATTTTGCAGATGCATTTTCGAATTTATTTCAGAAATATTCACATATGCATCTCCAGACTAAATTTTAACAAAAATGAAATTTAATGTGTTTGAATATGCATCTTCACCAGCCATGGCTCCAGTTGTTCAAACTAACAAAAGCAAGGCCGGTCAGAAAGATCATGACTCGTTAATCAAGCGATAGAAATCAAAAGGTTCTAGGCTCCAATTGTTCAAGCTAGCAAGACAATAAAATGAATACTTCATTATGTGTTTGTTTAATAACTAACACTCATTATTCGTGGATTAATGAGCAAAACAATAAAATTAGCATTGTTATAACTTACTGAAATTGTACACACCAGCTACAAAATTGGTGCCACAAATGTAAAATAAATTCCAGAATGTGATAATTATTCATCAAAATAAGATACATCTTGAAACAAAATTTGAGACTATCTTGAATAGTTTACCTACAATAAATTTCTAAATCCTGTACATACCAGAATGTTGAAGGGTTTTGTAGTACTCAAATATCGTTGGGGAGTTTTTAACCTGTTCCCAAATCTTGGCTGAATTTTTCAACCATTCACGCTCAGACACGGGTCTCCTGAATGATGGCGACTTCATGGATAAAATCTGAAAAAATGTAACCACATCACAATGTGTCCTAAACTCCGTTGATTATTAAAACTAACGAGCCAGCAAGAAAGAATAAGTAATATAATTACAGCAACAAAAAATATTGTTGATTATTACAGTTAGGGGCATTATTTTAATGCATCTGTGTGTGAGCATGTGTGTGTATGCATGGAGAGAAAAGCAACCTGATCCCTTAATTTCCATAGAGCAGAAATGTAACTCTCGTTCTGAGTGCGAGGATTTTCCTCTTTTTTCTTAAATGGGATTGTAAACAAACTTAGTGTGTCAGAATCAGAGTGGCCTTGAACCATAGATGATGAAAGATGCTCTTTGGGTTTGTTTCTAGCATTTTCTTTAACAAAAGAGGTTGGCTTGAGATACTGCATGAGTGCCTTCTTCAGCTGCAAACTATTTCTAGGAGTCAACTCTTGATCTTGTAACCTGTACAAGTAAAGAAAAAGGTAAAAAATAAAAATAAAAATAAAAAAATTAGTACATCATACAGATTATTTCAATTAGTTTTCAAGAATTCCCCTTTGTTTATAAAAATAATTAATCACAAGATCCAAACATCTTAGTTTATCTTGGATGCATTACAATAATTACAGCATTTAATACAATCAAACAGATATGTAAAGGTGAAAAGATATTTCTTACTTGGTATGTACAAAAACAGGAGTAGCCATGTATTCACATTCAGAAACTTTGTTATCGCTATCATGCCCAGAGTTAGAGCTCTGCGAAAGGGATGAAGCCAGCAAGGATGGGTCTGAAATGCCATGCTTCAACAAGTCAACCTACACATCACGGACAGTCCTTTTTAATACCATAATTCTCCCTTTACTATTATAAAAAAAGGTCTAACACCATAAATTGTGCAATACAGAGATACTGAACACAGTAGAAGCATATGCAAAAATATCACAGAAAAACCTATGACCAAAGCACATACCGTTGACATCAAATGCCACAAGCTATCGTCATCAACTCCCTCCGATACCACCAGCAGAATATGACATATGGATGATAGAAAAACAGCAAGCTAAAAAGACACTTTGCAGCATCCGAACACAACCGAACTCATCAGCCACGGCAATCGGCCACAGGTTTTTTAAAAATTACAAAAATGCTATAAAAAATTATTTATACAAAAAATTATATTTTTTATTGAAAACATATTTCTGCTCGAGAGTCACCAGTTACCTGAATACCCATAAGTTCATGAGCCAATTCAGCCGACAAGGATTCTCTACTCAGCACAGAAATTGTCGAAGAACCGTCCGGTCTCATCATATCCGTTAAAACAGAAGCACTAAATACAGGCTACAAATAAAATAGTTCTATAAATACGCAAATATAATTGATTTGAGCAATGAGGTTAAACTATTTGTGGTAAGAACCTGGGTATCAAGAAGAATAATGCGTTCCGAAGATATCCTCGGTTCAATACCAATAGAACAATGTCTTGCCATAGCTCTAGTCTCTTCAGATTGTATGGTAAAAGGAGGTAACATCCCTGTAGAATCATATGATAAAAATATCAATCAAAAATCAAAGTTTTAAACTATAGACTAAAAAAGGAAAAGATATTAAAAGCACAGACACACCAAACACAACACCGACACTAACACTGACACACCGATAATAATTTGAAAAAAAATAATAAATTAAACGCAATCATGTGTCAGTGTAGGTGGCCGACGCCGACAATGACACGCCTTTTTTTCAGATATCTCAGTGCTTCGGAAGAAACTAAAACAATTATTACCAGGAGAACTTGAATCAAAACCATAAATTTGATTCATAATAGTAGACTTGCCAACACCGGGAGATCCAATAACTCCAATCACAGTGAAATCAGTATTCTCAGTCAAAAACTGCACAGTTTCGAAAATCCAATTGCGGTTACATTTTTCTTTGTTGAAATTTGAAGCAATTTGAGCCAAAAAAATTGATAGTAGAAGTGAAGGGAGGGTGTCACTTACTGGGAGAAAGCGATCGAAGTGGAAATCCCATGAATCGGAGAGAAGGTTGAGGGATGCGACGGAAGGAAGACGAGAACGGAGCTGCGTGGAATCTTCTTCGGCGGTGGAGCCACGGCCGAACTTACCGGCGGATGGAGTTCCGGTGACGAGTCCTGGCTTAGCGAGAAGAATCTTTGGAGAAGGAGAGGGTTCGTGTCCTGACATGGTTAGGCTGTTTGTTGAGTTGCAACTGGAAGAATGGGAAGAAGCGTTCAAGGTGCGAATAGGTTACAACTACTTAGGGTGTGTTTGTTTCTGTGCTAGAAAAAAAGTTTTTGGAAATTTTAGGCTAGAAATAATTATTCTATTGTTTGATAGATGGAAAAGAAAAAAAATATTTTGGAATAAATAATTCTCAAGAATAAAATTTACTCATGAAATTATGAATATTTATTTCCATGTCAAAGGGTGGGAATCATATATTTTCATGGGAATAAAAAATAACCAACTATAACTACCCACTTTTATATTATTTCAACACATTATTTTATATTTTTAAAATTTTAAAATTATAATTAAATCAATTTTTAAATTATTCCTTAGAACCTTAATTATTTACCAAACAAATTGATGGAAATAAAACTCCTAGGATTAACATTCCTAGAAATGATATTCCTGAGAATATAATTTTAATCTCTCAAACAAACACATCCTTAGCTTCTGTTAAGTCATAATAGTCCCTTCTTTTTTTACGGGTAATTTAGAATTTTTAAGAAATTTAAATTTTTAAAAAATTTAAATTTTTAATCAATTTAAATGATATAATTGAAATTTATTTATTTTTAAATTTTTTTTTGTTTGAATAGAATATTATGATTCATTCTTAAAAATTTAGAGACATTTTTATAAATTTTTTAACCAATTTTAAAATAAGAAAAATTAGGACTAATTTATAATTTTTTAAAATTTTAAGAAATTAATTTGTAAAATCGAAAAAATCATTAAGAATTTATTTGTAATTTTGTTAAAAATTTTATAAGTGAATTTTAAATTTTCATAAAATATGAGAACCATCTTACAAAATTAAAAAATAATAATAATAAATAATTTAAATTTGCATTATATAGAGTGGAAAAGCAATTTCAAATTCTTTATTTTTTGATGTCATTTAAAATTTCTTCAATTTAACTTAAATTAAATACTTTATAAATTTATATCATTTTAACAATTTTTTATATATTTTATCCAAACAATAAATTTTAATCAAGTCATTTTAAATTCTCTCAAAAAAAATAATTTCCCTCGTTAAAATGCTTCATTCAAAATTCAACCACATTCTAAAATAACCAAAATTCACTCATTTTCATATTTGAGTTTAAAATGGTTTGATAAGTTTTTTCTAGGGTCCTTACAAATAAAGACTTTCATTTAGATGGGTAAATAGATTTTATTTTTTTAAATATTCCTGTTTTTCGATTAAATTTATTTTTATGTTTCAAATTAAAAAAAAATTTGTAACGCATACAAATTAGATTGGCGATTCTATTGTATAAAACAAATAAAAGGTTAAGCTAATTGAATTTGCTACTGTGTCATGTCAACTTAATTCAATAATTCATTTGGCTTATGTGTTGGATTTTTTTTAATTTTAATCCAATTAATTAATAAAAAATAATAAAAATTTATAATATTTAATTATAAATCAGATTACATACGAGAATACTTTTTACTCTAACGAAAACAACTCGTTTAATCATACAAGTCACCGGTTCCAACTTAGTCAATTCAATATGGAAGGAACTTTAGGCACATGAGGACGGGCTATCAATGTATGTCACTTAATAAGAAAAAGTGACCAAACCTGACAAGAATTGAGCAAGTTAGAAGCAAAACAGCAAAAAAAGAAGGTAAAATAACCCCTTTTCGGCCCTTAACTTTAAAAAGTGACGAGTTCGTCCCTTAACTTTTAAAAGGTGCCAAGTTAGTCCTTGTCGTTAGTTTGCTGAAACGTCCGTTTAGTATTTGTTACGTGGCAGGTGACATGGACTTTGAATATCATCTCCTTCCTTCTTTGTTTCGTTTGCACTCGTTTCCCCCAATTTTTTCTTAGGGCAAATACAATTCATCTTCATTCTTTACAATTTCTCTCAAAATTAAAAGTTAGGGTTTAGGGAAACATGAATTTGGGTAGTTCTTCTTCTTCGTTGAGCAAAAGAGATGCAGAAAGTGGGGATTCAACAGGCAGTGGAAGTCGTAGAAGGAAGCCCAAGTGTTATTGTGGAGACATGGTTGTACTTCAAAGAGCGAAAACTGTGAAGAACATGGGAAAATTATTTTGGGGTTGTCCCAATTATAAGCAAGCAGGATGCAATTACTTTGGTTGGTACCATGAGGATGCCTTTGATGAGAAAGAAGAATTTTTAATGCATAGGATGAGGGTGGTTTCAAAGGGACTCGATGAAGCAAAAAAAGACATTGAAGAACTTGGCAAAAAGCTGATGAATATTGATGCTGAAATGAAGAAGATCATCAAGTGGAAAAAAATATGGAATTTGATGTTTTTAATAGTTATAGTTGTAATGTTTTTTAGGTTGAATTAGGTTAGTTATGTGGTGTATGTGATTGTAGCATTTGTATTTGCTGTTATGTTGAAGCAATGTTGAACCTAAGAAATGTTTTATGAATGAAAAGATTTGTTGTTTTAAGTTGTATCTGGTGGCATTTGTATTTGTTGTGTTATGAAAGTATTTGTTGTTATCTTGTATCAGTTGTATTTGCTGTTTTATGTAGTATGTTGTATCATTGAGGTAAGTGACCTTTAATTTTTGGACATGACCTATAAGTATTGGCAATAATTTGAAAATTGGACATGACCTATACAGTGTTGTGCAAAACAGAATGACATTTAATTGCACAGTATACCGAATTCTAGTCCTATAATTAAGGGACAGTCATAACAGAATGACGTATAACTATTGTCCTGTTATTAAATTTGACAAAATGACCTATAAATTTTGGCCAAACCATAATGTAGACAATAACATGCAGTACATTTCATCATAGACCAGAATATGTTCACAACCAGAAAAAGTTAATAACAAAAGCACCAAAGTGCACCAAACTACAAATAGGTTCATAACAACATTTACTTGTTCAGCACCATTGCAAAATAAACTAAGAACTAGTTCAGAACCATAACAAAAAAACACAAAACACTTGTTCATTACATCAATACACCATAAAATACTTCATCCTAAATATTTCTAGGGATTCTTCTTTGCAGTTGTTCTCTTGGTGAGAGTAGATCTCCTAGTGACTGGACCAACAACATTCTTTGATGGAGACAACCAGGTTGTAGGCCCAGGTGGAACAAATGGCCTTGGAGCCTTCCTCACTGGTAGCTTCTGAGTCTTCCCCTTTGCAGGACCATGAGCCTTCTGAGCAGTTTTCTCCTTAGAGGATTGAGTAGAATATGGTGCAGACTGGGTTGTTGTCTGAGATGCTTGGGTAGTTTGTACAGCAGACTGGGTTACAGTGTGAGATTGTTGAGCAGTTTGAGTAGATTCTTGGGCAGAGTGTTGAGCACTCTGTTGTGCAGCCTGACTTGTTGTGTCCTTACAAGTGGATTTATAGTGCCCTGCTTTCTTACACCTACTGCACTTCACCAAGAAACCAGTTCTTCTCATTTTTTATCGGAGCCATCAATCTCTCCTTGTTCTAAATTTCTCCTCTTTTTGGGCCTACCAGGCATCTTCTTGAACTTGGGTGGTTGCACATCAGGGTATGGTGTCTTAACCCACAAGTTAGACTCATTAACAGGGTAGATGACATGTTTATAATCTGCCTTATATTTTGAAACTCTATAATATTTAGGGATGTAATTGTCTATTCTGAAATTCCTACTCTTCATAACAGACAAAGCATGGACACATGGGAGTCCTGTAAGTTCCCATATTCTGCATGAACATATATGCTCTTTCAAGTTCATAACAAACTTATCAGCTTGATTCTCCAAGTGCCTTACTTCAAACATATGCTCATCAGACATCCTAAAGAACCAAACAAAACATAATAAATGATTCATTTGTATGCACTTGTTATATCAACAGAATAAATGCTAGTGTATTGATCTGACATACCTTACAAGCCAATTGTTGGTGTATGTGTCTGTGATGTCACCTTTCTTTCTAATATTAGGCAATATGTCATTCTCATCCAATGTACCAAATCTCATTCTGTTGATAGCCCATTTCTCCATCAAGTAGATTCTGATGTCTTCAAGCATAGTGATTAGAGATTTTGCCCTTGCATCAAGAATTACACTATTGAATGATTCAGGCATGTTGTTGAGAACAGCATCACATTTGTTTGTAATCCTAAAGTAAGATCTACTCCAAAACCTTGGTGGGGTCTTCATCATATGCTTAAATGCTTCTTCATTTATAGCCCTCATTCCCTTCATCTTTCTTTCCCATGCTTGTGGGTAAGTTGACTTGGCAGCCTTCCATATTATGTCCTTCAACATCTTGCCAGGATACCTCTTCCTAAGATTGTTATAGAGGTGCCTAACACAAAACCTGTGCTACACTCTAGGCAATAGCTATTCCATAGTGGGTAGCAGCCCCTGCAATATCATAAAATGGAGAATTTTAATATAGTATAACATGTATCATAAGATATAAGAAAAACATAATAAAAACATAAGAAACTTACCTTTTGTTGGTCTGATATGAAGGTGTAAGTCATGCATTTCTCTTTGCCTCCAAGGTCATTAGGGCATCAAGTTCATCCTCCTCAACCTCATCAAACCCATCAGACTTATCCTCAAAAGCCACCTCTTGTGCACTATCATACTTGTAGTCCTCATCTTCACTATCATCAGTACTAAAACCATCATCAACTCCAACATTCACTTATTTTTCAACATTAAATTGTTTCTCAACATTAAATTGTTTCTCAACATTCAGTTGTTCCCCAACATTAACATTCTCCTCAACATTCATTTTTTCCTCACCAGTCACATGTTCCTCAACATTCATTGATTCATCACCATTAACTTGTTCATCACCATTAACTTGTTCCTCACCATTAACTTGTTCCTCACTATTAACTTGTTCCTCACCATTAACTTGTTCCTCACCATTAACTTGTTCCTCACCGTTAACTTGTTCCTCTACATTAACCTGAACAGGGGTGGTATTTTCACCATGAACAACATCATCAACCAGCTGACTAAGTAATTCCTCCACCTCATCCACAATTTCTTCAGGGCCCTCATCAACTTTGTCAACAACATCAACTCTGTCACAGTAGTCAGGTTAAGACAACGTGTGTTGAATGTAAATATCAACACGTTTGTGAACCCTATACAGGTCTGCTATTTCTAATGCACCCTTGTCATCAACTAGTGCATTCATACCAAATTGTGGATCCTTGTAGTAGATTGTTTCAAACTCCCTATAACCCAAGTCTTTTAACACATCTACTAGCTCAAAATAACTCCATTTGTCTACATCTACCCTCAAATCATCGACTACACCATTCTCATATACACTCAGACCCTGATCAGTGAATTCCCCACTGTGATGAATTTTGAGTTCAATGATTTCATCCACGACACCTAACTAGAATATCTAAATAATTAGGGTTTACCCTAACAAATTAACATGAACCCTAAAACTGAATACGAACCCTAATTTTCGTAAATACGAACCCTGATTAATATGAGCGAGCAATTAATTAACCTTTTGATCAAGTGCAGATGATAATCTTCAATCCTTCTCGTGTGGAACAAAGATATTATCCTTCTCGTCTGGAACAATCCTTCGTTTTGCAAGAATCCGTCGTTGAGCTTCTCCACTTCGCTTGCCCTAGCAGAGCTGCGTTGATGTTCTCTCACTTAGATATTGTTTGATTAGACTGTTCATTTTCTACAGATTATTTTAAGGCTTCCAAGTTTCCACGACACCCACACAACGCCCACCGGGACAATGATTTCAAAAAAGGACTAACGAAACCTAACGGAAAGATAAACGTGGCACATTTTAAAAAGTTAAGGGACGAACTCGCCACTTTTTAAAGTTAAGGGACCAAATTGGACCCTGGTGTAAAGTTAAGGGACAAAAAAGGTTATTTTCCCAAAAATAAAGGTAGAAAAAACACTTTTGAGCTAAGAAAGACACTTAGTGAGAAAATTGGTGAAAATAGAGCAAAAACATTTGCCTCTGAATTTTATGTGCATGCGCCCTTGCTTAACGTGCCTGCACCCATGTTTAACATGTCGCTTCCATGTTCAACGCATCCGCGATTTTGCAATGATTGCCTAGCGTGCTCGCGTTGGTATCCAGCCCGCCCGCTTTGTTGCGTTTTCCTGACACACTTTTCAGCAACTTTATAAAGAAAAGTTTGAGAGAAAAAGGGGGTTGATTCCAAGGAGTCAAAAGTGAAGTAAATGAGATATTTTAGAGCTTTTGGAGCTATTGAAGTCATTGAAGAGTTTCTTCTTCAGTGTTTTTTCATGTTCTTCGAATTACCACTATTGGTATTAATTTATTTCAACATGAGTAGCTAGATTCCTCTTAGGTTAGGTCAAATTTGATGATGAACCTGTTTTTACTTGATTGGGAGATATGATTGAATGATCTTAATGTTATTGTTTTCACTCTTTGTTATTATTCAGTTATTGATTGTGTGCACTGCTTTTTGTTTGTTACGGCATTCAAATTGATCTTGATAAATAGTGACTGCTAACCCTAGGACTGTCTATCTAACCTACTTTAACTATTGAATTTGTTAATTGATTAAGGATAGTATGATTAGGAATTGTGACTTGGGGATTAGCGTGTTGTTTTACCTAGTTTAACAGTATAATTGACCTGAGGGGTTGGGGAATTGACGAATAGGCTAGTGAGTTACACACAAGGAATCGGGTATAGCGGTTCGGTTAATCTGTCACATAACTCTATAGTCATTGCATATTTGTTAATGCACATTTCATCAATCAAGTAAAAATAGGGGATTCTGATAATATAACCTAACCGTTTTCCCATTAATGTTATCAAAACTTTTCTCTTTTGTTTTCGACAAAAACAAGTTGAACCCCTCCCCCTTTTACAGTTTTTAATTGCATCGCACAACGTACCTTGTTTTAAGTTTGCAATCCCTATGGAGATGAATTTGTTTTTATTACTTCGATAATAGCACTAGTACAGTTACTAGTAAATTTTCTATCACGTTTTTGGCGCCGTTGCCTGGAATTGTTGATTTTTTCAACAAGACATAATGTGTGACTTGTTTTGTTTAGTGATTTTTTTTTTAATTTTTGGTATTTTATTATTTTGAATTTTATTTTTTCTCTGTTCTACATTGAACAATGCTACTAAGGTATTGTTTTCTATGTTTATGTGAGGCTAGAATTCGACACTGCTACCGTTGGATTTAGATAATGAGAAAACTGCATGAGCACTCTGTAAAGCAAAGATCAAGGCTCTGTTAGTTCAACAACAACAGAAAGAGGAAACTGAAATGGTAGATCCACCACGACAGACGTTTGGGGATTACTGTAGGCGTACTGATGTTGGTCAAATTTCACGGGAATTCCAACCGACAAGCCCAATGACATTTGATATTAAGAATTAAGGTTAATACATATTCTCCCCCTGCCATATTGGTGCCTTTTAAAACCACCACCACCATCCCCCCCCCCCCCCCCGGTAAATTAAAAAAAAAATCTTGCATGGATTCCCCTAACATTTGAAAAATATTTTTCTTTAAACCTTTGTCGGGCCAACTCATCAAAAATGATGATGTGACATCGCTTTTTATTATTTTTCATTTAAATTAAATTCCACATGTGTTTAATGAATTGTGGGAGGAGGAAAATGCCCTTGAACTAAAAACAAAAACTTCAACCCTTGGGACCAAATTTGTTCGTGTTCACTTCAAACCTTGAAAAAACCCAAACCCTAGTTCCTAAGTATTCTTCGTTGAGTTTGAGTAACCTAAACCCTAATTCCTTCAAGGGTCACGTTTTTGCTTCGGTTCCGTATTGCAGTGCTACTAGGAAAAGATTTTGTGGTCTAAAAAGGGTACGGTTTTTGTAACACCCTAAATTTTCCTCGTAATATTTTTAAATAAAACATCAGAGTAATTAATTCAAACCTGCTCATCAGACTGAATATGTAACACTTATATTTTTGCAAAATCATGAAAATATGAACATGTCTGAATGTTACTTTTATTGCAGCAGAATAATAAAAATCATTTATCTTAGAATCACGTAATTCATCAAACAACAACTAAACATAATAAGGAAGATGCCCACAAATCTCAAATACATATAATTATAAAAACGAGTTCCCACGACTCCCCAGTGTTACAATCAGAGCAGACACCAACTACAAAGTAAAATTGCGGAGTATCTGCACATTACCCACGTAGAGGCAATATTCAAACAGAAGGGGTGAGATATCATGATATTATAAAGGAAATCATGTTAAACGACATGCATTAAGTTAAATCAACAACAATTCAACTAAACATCTCACATCAATCACCCGATAGCAAATCGATTATTCACCAACCAACAGGTAATTACCCGATAACAAATCAATTAATCACACAACACCATATATTTATCGACAAAACAACATGAATAATATATAATGCAATGAGACTCACACCTGACTCAATGCTTATGCATGTGGTACCAATTTTCGTGAACACTCGGGTTCACCATTCTGATCCCCACCTCTTAGGATCAAAACCACCCACTGATCCATCACCTCTGAATCTGCTACCGGCCCAATCCACATAATGGTATTTTAGTCTAACGAACAACTTACCATTTGTCCACTGATGTATGCAATGCAACTATTTATGCATACAACAACAACAACATCATCGTGTACAATAACTCACCACCATGGTTATTGTACACCGCCCAAATTGGCCAACAAGCATAAAAATATATTTCATACAGTATGGATATATATATATATATATATATATATATATATATATATATATATATATATTCAATAACAACAACATCATTAAACATGCTCATATTCCACCAATAACACCACAGCAACCTCTTTATAACAACATTCAAGTTACATCACTTACAACAGAACTTCTTAACATATGCAACAATTAATAGTCACATTCCTCAACATATTAAGCATATTGGAAAAATAGTTCATCTAATTATACCATGATAAAGTTCTAATCATTATCTTTCCAACGCTGTGAATGGTTCGTCATTTGGATAAACGGTTAAAAAGCTATTATCGAAGCTATTTCTGGCATTTTTCTGCCTATGCGTCGACACAATGGTCGACGCGCAGGGTATACAGGTCGACGCGAAGGCTTGTGCATCGACGCATGTTTTTCCAATTTTCAAAATATTTGATTCGGGAAGCATCAGGTCGACCCAGAAGACCTTGGAGGTCGACGCATACTGTTCCGAACTTCAAAAATCACTTTTTTAAAAAACATTTTCACACCAGCTTTTTATACCGGAGCCTATGCTACGAAAACCCATCATCATAGACTCAATTTTATACTAAAATAACATCCTAAAGCTCAATCATACCATGTTTTACTCATGGATTAACATCATATCATCATCAATTTCATACTTACGACTCGAAACTTCAAAACTCAACAATGCAGGAACTTTTCAACAATTCCAAAATAGGAACACCACACACATAGGTAGCGAATTTCAACATATACCAATTAAAAAATCCTCATTCATCACATATCAGTTAAACAATTTCATTATCAATTACTTCACAACAATCATATCATAGAACAACACACAACCCATAAGGTAAGAATGTAACTTTTACCCACTATTCAACATACTAACCCTTAGAAGATCAAAACCTCATCCTTACCTTGTAATTGAGCTTCCTAAACCTTCACAAATGGTGATTTCCTCTTCTTCTTCAACCTTAGCCTATCTTTCGTTCTTCTCAAAAATCACGATCATACATAATGAAATCTATTTTTTTGTTTTACTTCTTTAGCCCTAGGACATTTTCTATGGTTTGCCTCTTATTCCCTAACTTACTCTTCTAACTCTCTATAATGTCCTCAATATTCTCCAATTGCCAATTCTGCCCCTCATTCTTATTTTCACCTTAATATTTTTATGGGCTAAATATGTTTTTGGTCCCTATAAATATCTCACATTACATTTTTAGTCCGTATAAAGAAAATGACATATTTTAGTCCCTACAAAATTTTTATGCATTCAGTTTTAGTCTTTGCTATTTTCTAAAATTTTGAAAACTATTTAATTACCTCTAAACTTTTAAATTTTTGAATAATTTTTTTCATACGTGTTCAGATTACTATAAAATGTTTCTTTACCAAATTATATAATTTTTTAAAATGAGAAGAATTAAATATGAATTTTTTAAATTTCAAAAAATAATGATAAAAGTAATAAAAATCTCGACTTATAAATAAAATTTTGAGGTCCTTTTTTATCGAGGAACTTTTTATAACATTCTAAACATATCTGCAAAATAATCATTCAAAATTACACATTGGTTTAACAATAGGGACTAAAACTGCGTGCATAATTATTTGTAGGGATCAAAACACGCTATTCTTTTATAGGGATCAAAAATTGTTATTGGTAATTTTATAGGGACCAAAAACATATTTAACCCTATTTTTATATTATTATAATTCCAATATTATTATTACTAATAAATTTTACAACTTAAATAATAATAATAATAACATTATCTCTTAATGATTTAAATCAATAATATTACTCAATTATTACTAATAATACTTATTAATCATTCTCACCACACCATCCATTTCTAGAATATTAGTGACACACCCCTCATCCTTAAGGTCATCAACATTAATGTCACTATCCACTACCGCAGGGTACCCCAATCATAACAAAGCACACATAATCACATATAAACACACAACTTTACATTATTAAATTACGAAAAATAATTTAAAATAAAATGGGGTGTTACAACTCTCCCCCACTTAGAATATTTTCGTCCTCGAAAATTACCTGACGGAAATAACTCAGGATACGAAACTCGCATCTTGCTCTCCAACTCCCAAGTTACTTTTCCTCCGGTAGCGCCTCCCCACACGACCTTCACGAGAGTAATCTTCTTGCCTCGTAACTGTTTCACCTCATGACCATCCATTCTCACAGGTAAGGCCTCCATAGTAAGGTTATCCCTTACTTGCACATCGTCCATCGAAAACACATGCCACTGATATGGAATGTACTCTCGCAACTGCGAAACATGTAATACATCATGTAAATTGGACAAACTTGATGGCAATGCCACTCTATAAGCAACAACTCCTACCCACCTGGATATCTGATATGGACCGATAAACTGAGGAGTGAGCTTCTTGGATTTCAAGGCACGTCCAACATTGGTCACTGGAGTGACTCTAAAAAATACACGATCCCCTTCCTGGAACTCAATATTATTTCTCTTCTTGTCATGATAGCTTTTTTGTCTACTCTAAGAAGCTTTCATCTGCTCTCTAATTAGTTTCACTTTCTCCGTAGTCTGTCGGACTAATTCAGGTCCAAGCACCACACTTTCACCGGATTCATGCCATCACAAAGGCGTCCTGCATCTTCGACCATACAATGCTTCAAAAGGTGGCATTCCAATACTAGAATGAAAACTGTTGTTATAAGTGAATTCAATCAACGACAAGTGACTATCCCAAACGCCTTCTTGTTCTAGAACACAAGCCCTCAGCAGATCTTCTAACAACTGAATAGTTCTCTCTGTCAGACCACCCATCTGTGGATGATAAGCCGAACTTAACCTTAGTTTAGAACCCATCGCCTCTTGCAAACTCTCCAAAAATCAAGAAGTGAACCTCGGATCTCTATCCGACACAATGCTCAATGGAATTCTATGCAACTTAACAATTACACGGATGTAGATCTCCGCCAACTTCTACATAGAAAAACTAATGTTAATCAGAATAAAATAGGCCGACTTCGTAGCCTATCCACTACCACCCAAATAACGTCATGCCCTCTCAGAGTATTTGGCAATCCCGATACAAAATCCATAGAAATGTTGTCCCATTTCCATTTTGGAATATCAAATGGTTGTATTAACCCTGCAGGTCTCTGATGCTCAACCTTCAACTTCTGACAAGTCAGACAAGCATAAACAAACTGTGCAATATCGCGCTTCATTCCTGACCAACATAATATCTTCTTCAGATCTTGGTACATCTTAGTAGCTCCCGAATGGATACTTAAGCTACTCTGATGACCTTCTTCTAAAATCATCTTCTTTAGTTCCGCATTATCGGGAATACAAATTCTATTACTGAATCTCAACACACCTTATTCGTATACCTTGAAATCGTTCTCGACAGCTTGATCATCTCCAGCCATCAAGTCCACCAATTTCACAACCAATTTCTGATTATCTTTATACCTAGTAATAAAATCATTGTTGATTGTTAGCATCCCCAACTTCACACTCAGATGTGTTAATTCACAGACTAAACTCATGTCTCTGAAATGCTCCACAAGCTCAAACTCTCTAACCATCATTGCTGACATGTGCAACGACTTCCTACTTAAAGCATCAGCCACAACATTCGCTTTACTGGGATGATTGTTCAAGCCAAAATCATAGTCTTTCAAGAATTCCAACCATCTACGTTGTCTCATGTTCAATTCCTTATGATCAAACAAGTACCCCAGACTTTTATGGTCACTAAACACTTCGAACCTCAAACCATACAAATAATGTCTCCAGATTTTCAATACAAACACTATTGCAGCTAACTCTAAGTCATGAGTAGGATAGTTCATCTCATGAATCCTCAACTGTCGGGAAGCATAATCCACAACTTTCCATCTTGCATTAACACACTCTTAGACCCATCAACGACGCATTGCAATATATTACAAAAGGTTCATTTGGTTTAGGAAAAACCAATATCGGAGCTATAGTCAACCTCTTCTTCAACTCTACGAAGCTCTTCTTGCAATGAGTATCCCATACGAACGACTTACCCTTGCAGGTCAACTGAGTTAGCGGAAGTGCTAACTTGGAAAAACCTTCAATGAAACTGCGGTAGTAACCAGCCAACCCCAAAAAGCTTTAAATTTTGGTAACTGACTTCGGAGTTTCCCATTGTAGAATTACATCTACCTTGGAAGGATCCACTACAATACCATTACCTGAAATAGCATGACCAAGGAAACTAACCTCCTTCAACCAGAACTCACACTTCGATAGCTTAGCATAAAGCTTCTTCTCCTTCAAAACCTGCAACACAGTCCTCAAATGCTTCTCACGCTCTTCTTTTGACTTAGAATATATCAGAATGTCATCAATGAACACTACAATAAACCAATCTAAGTAGTTATGAAAAATATGATTCATATACTCCATAAATACATCGACTGCATTAGAAACACCAAAAGGCATCACCAAGTATTCATAATGTCCATAACAAGTCCTGAAAGTTGTCTTCTAAACATCTTCATCTTTTACTTTTATTTGATGATAACCCGACCTCAAGTCTATCTTGCTGAACACCCGAGCACCTACCAGTAGATCCATCAGATCATCTATTATGGGAAGTGGTTACTTATTCTTAATCGTCACTTTGTTCAACTGTCGGTAATCTATACACAATCTCATACTACCATCTTTCTTCTTTACCAACAATACCAGAGCTCCCCAAGGTGACACACTCGGTCTTATAAACTTCTTTTCCAACAAGTCTTCCAATTGTTTCTTCAACTCCGCTAATTCTAAAGCCGACATCCTGTATGGTGCCATAGAAATAGGTCTGGTACCAGGGACAAGATCAATAGTAAACTTCACTTCTCTTTCTGGCGGTACATCTGAAATATCCTCCGAAAAAACTTCTGGAAACTCTCGTACCACCTGCACTTCATCGATCATAGCTTGGCTGTCAACAGATAGTAATGCGAACATCGCAAACACCTGAGTGTTATCTTCTAAAATATCCTTCAACTCTTCCATAGATAAGAAATCATCCCCTTCCTCATCACCATGAGTAGGAAACCACACCGATTGATTAAAACAATTGATTTGAACTTGTCTTCACTGGAAGTCTTAGTTCCTGACAGAGCGAACACCTCACCCGCATGAGTTCCTATAGCACTTAGGAATCATAGGAGCACCTCCCCCACTTAGCTTCTTACCATCATCATATCTCGGTCTATTTTTATCAAATGGAGCTGCATAAGGCTTTCCACAGTTCATCTGTTGTTTTCTTTTCCTCTCGGCCAACCCCTTATAGTGATTCGATCGAGCCTTGCTATCTTCCTCATAGATTCTACAATAATCCACCAAATCTAGAAATCTCCTAATTCGTTGGTACCCTATCACATGTTTGATCTCATGCCTCAACCTGTTCTCAAATTTGACACACTTTACTCAGCAGTTGTCTCACTGTAGTGCGGGTAGAGCTTAGCAAGTTCCACAAATCTCGCAGCATATTCTGTGACCGACATGTTACCCTGCTTCAACTCTAAAAACTCAATCTCCTTCTTACCTCAGACATCTTTAGGGAAGTATCTCCTCAGGAATTCCCTACTGAACACAGCCCAAGTGATAACTTCTCCTGTAGCTCCCAACAATTGACGGGTGTTAACCCACCATTCATCGGCCTCCTCAGCTAACATGTGAGTACATAACCGTACCTTCTGTGCCTCAGGACAATTCATAACCCAGAAGATCCTCTCGATCTCCCTGAGCCAAGTCTGTGCTCCATCTGGATCATATCTTCCCTTGAAGGTAGGCGGTTTGTTCTTCCAAAACTCGTCATTCTCACCCGCATTAGGTTGATTTTACACAGCCTGAGCAATAACCTGCAACACGGCAGCAATAACGGCATCATTTCTTCCAGCCATTCTCTATTATTCATCAATAATAGTACACAATGGTTAAGGAAATAACATCGACAGTAGTTAACTGTCACACAACAACGACTCAACAACTTGGCCGGATAGACCGACCTGCTCCAATATCACTATGTAACACCCTAAATTTCTCCCGTAATATTTTTAAATAAAACATTGGAGTAATTAACTCAAACACACGCAACTTAGGATGTTACAATCAACATACAAAACTTGCTCATCAGACTGACTATGTAACACTTATATTTTTGTAAAATCATGAAAACATGAACATGTCTGAATGTTACTTTAATTGCAGCGGAATAATAAAACTCATTTATCTTAGAATCATGTAATTCATCAAACAACAACTAAACATAATAAGGGAGATGTCCACAAATCTATAAGAAATATAATTATAAAAACGAGTTCCCATGACTCCCTAGTGTTACAATCAGAGCAGACGCCAACTACAAAGTAAAAGGTAAAGATACTCCATCTTCAAATCACATCTGAGTCCTACTGCGGAGTATTTGCACATTACCCACATAAAGGCAATATTCAAACAGAAGGGGTGAGATATCATGATATTATATAGGAAAGCATGTTAAACACATGCATTAAGTTAACTCAACAACAATTCAACTAAATATCTCACATCAATCACCCCACAATATCATCACCAATTAATCACCAACCAATAGGAAATCACCCAATAGCAAATCGATTAATCACACAACACCATATATTTATCGACAAAACAACATGGATAATATATAATGCAATAGGACTCACACCTAACTCAATGCTTATGCACGTGGTACCAATTTTCGTGAACACTCGGGTTCACCGTTCTGATCCCCACCTCCTAGGATCAAAACCACTCACTGGCCCATCACCTCCGAATCAGCTACTGGCTCAATCCACACAATGATATTTTAGGCTCACCAACAACGGACCATTTGTCCACCAATGTATGCAATGCAACTATTTATATATACAACAACAACAACATTATCGTGTACAATAATCCACCACCATGGTTATTGTACACAACCCAAATTGGCCAACAAGCATATATATATATATATCAAAAAAATAAAGAAATAAATAATGTTTAGAATAATGCTATTTTTATCACAACAACATTAAACATGTTCATATTCCACCAATAACACCACAACAACCTCTTTATAACAACATTCAAGTTTCATCACTTACAACAGGACTTCTTAACATACACAACAATTAATAGTCACATTCCTCAACATATTAAACATAAAAATATTGGAAAAATAGTTCATTTAATTATACCATGTTAAAGCTCTACTCATTAACTTTCCAACGCTTCGAACGGTTCGTCATTTTGATAAACGGTTAAAAAGTTATGATCGAAACTGTTTCTGGCATTTTTCTACCTATGCGTCGATGCTAGGGTCGACGATGTTTACCTTGAAAATTGGTAAACAACCGCTGATCTTCTAAAACAATAAAGTTCTAGTAACTTACAGGATCGATCAGATTTATCCTAGGACATGTGATGTATGTGTATTTGGAATATTTCACGATTTGGTAAAGTAGGCCTTTCGACAATGCACATAAATAAAAAGGTGTTTGAAGTGTAAAGGACAGCAAATAAGATTAAAGAAATAACTAAGTCGAACAATACATCAAAAGAGAGAAAAGCCTGAATGTAAAGGTTTGATAAAAACTGGAATTAAATGCTGGAAAGGAATGCGTAAAGATCTTAAAGTGCAGAAAGGTAAATGCTTGAAAGTAAAGGCTTTTTAGATGTAAACTTCAAAGTAAAAACTTGGTAATGTAATTGACTGGAAAGGTAAAAGTTTGTAAAGAAAGATTTCAAAGTAAAGAATCTAAAGCAGAAACTTCAAAGTAAATTGCATTGCAATAAAGGATGATGGTGATTACAATCACGTACATTCTCACTTCACTTGTTTCTCGACACACTGGATACTTTGAGTGAATATAGAGTTACTTGTACAAATATGATTTTTTCATGCCTATTCTAACTCTAGGACTAACCTATTTATAATACTCTAACGTAACCACCATTTGACGGTTTTACTCCTAGATTATGCCACTTGGCACTTTGCGGGTCTTCAACTTCTGGATCTTCGCCACCTGTCCTCTTTTCAAATTCAAATAGTAAAACTTCCCTCCACTATCTAGTTGTAACCGCAGCGCATTATCCATATCAGTTTTATCCTGTCGAATTGACTCTTTGAACGTAGAAATATTTAAAGTCTTGAGATCCTTCTATTCGACTCAGGCTTTCAGCAAACATGGTCGAAGACCTTCTAGTCGAAGCCTTCCTCTTTTTTTTAGCTTATTATCTTAAAGAATACCTTCCCCTAAAGCCAAATTGTTTGAAATCATGTAGCGTCGAAATTAGGAGCTAACAAATTGCCCCCCAAAAATGTCCTTTCGCCAGTGTTGGTAGGAAGGTCATTTTTTTTATAACATAATTTTCGACGCCTGCTCATTCGATTATGGAAAACATGGTCTTAACTGACCAACCCACGATTTAGAAACTATTCAGTTTCTTTCAACCGTGCTTATGACGTCATGTCATGATGGCAAATCTTCAAACGTCTCTTCATACGTATTTGCGAACAGTTTTCATCATCACTTTTCTTGGGATTAAGCATTTACAGTCTACTCTTAACCACCACCATCCAACGATCTCAAAGGAGGACACGCGTCCCACTATCGTATCCATTTTAACGGTGGATTCACAGTCCCCTCACCTTCCAAATGCCTATAAGTACCCTTTTCTTCCAACTTGAAACTCTTTGTATTCTCAGACTTTCTTTCAACTTATTTTTTCTTGTTCTCTAAACTCTCTCAAGAAACCCCAGAACGCACTCTCACTTTTCTCTTCAACTCCCAACAATGGCGTCTTCACAACCCATTCACCAAGAAACAAAAAACCAAAAAGGTAAGACCACCCTGTTCAAACAAACTCTCCCGCCATTTTCAAACATCCCCGGACCAAAGGTGGTAAAGAACCAACAGTTCATGCCAAAACCTCTTCTGGAAGAAGCAAGAAGCATTTACGAATCTCAGGTAATGATCTCTCTCCTTGTCTCTGATAAACCCTATGCTTTAGGTGGCCCCCTAGCTGATGTTAAACCCACCAATGAAAAACTGGCTGAGCTCTTTCCTTCTTATCGTACATCTAGACCTTTAGGGAAAAAAAGAAACCCTAATGAGGATGGAGCCTCCCCTGATACACCCACTTTGACGAAAATGGATCTGAGGTACCTTCATGATGGTACGAGACTGGTAAGAGCTGTCAACCCTTTAAAGGATTTTGACCTTTGGATGACCATAATGGAAAGGGTCAAAGTTGATCATTGGAAAACCATTGCGATCTATGATCTGCTTATGCTGTCGAAGACCAACATCCCTTATTGCCTGAACTTGATGGCAGCATCACTTTACTTCTAGGATATACCCACTACACCTTTCATCTTCCATGTGGGATGGTTACTCCCACACACTTCGACCTTTCTGCCATTGCAGGTCTTCGACCAGATGGCATTTCATACGATCCTGATACTAATGCAGAGGATACCATAGGGATCTTTGACTCCAAGCTCACATATACCCACTTCATCAACTACCACAAACGTGATACTGCAGAAATCACTGATAAGGAACACATTGCATTCCTCACCGTATGGTTGTCGAGGTATGTTTTTTGCTCAAAGTCCCTGCAGGTGGCCAAGAAGTATCTCACTCTGGCCAACCAACTTCACAACAATAGAGGAGTTTGCCTTAGTGGGTTGATTCTGGCGAACCTCTACGAGTCTCTTAGCGAAGGGGCAGCTCGACTCAAGGATTTTGAGGCCCAAGGTACTGTTCACTTGAATGGCCCTCTCTGGCTACTTCAGTTGTGGCTCAATGCAACTTTTAAAGCTAGCCTTCCCAGGAAAGGGCAGGTCGATGAGGATTCTGCTGAAATCAAAGAGATGAGGGTCGAAGGTACCCGCCTGGTGAAACTCACGCCCAATGACGATGGGGAAACTCTCAAGAAAGCCTTCTCCAGTTATATTATGATGTTTGCAAAAAGGCGTGAGTTCACGCCTAGTATGGCTCCCTTTGCCGAGAGAAAATGTGGACCTGAGTGGTTCACAAAGCCATTCCCTGATTCATCCACCAAACTCGACGCCAAATTTGTTTCAATCTGGGAAGCCTTTTTTATTCCTAGATTTATCGTTCAAAGGCTGAATCTTGGAAGAGACATGGCAGCCTTAATTGCTTACCAACCAAATCTTGTCTCTCGACAGTTTGGGTTGGCTCAGATTTTCCCCAAGTGTCTATATGGGAAGAAAGGCCATGTGGTCCTTCACACTGCCAGTTTTGATGAAGGAGGTGCTGCAGTCACTTTCGACCGGTGGAACACTAGGAAGGCAACCCTTTCCCCTGTGTATTTCCAGCCCATATTCTTGTGTACCAAACCCTTCCATAACTGGTGGTTGAAGTACTACAACGAGCAATTTCTTGATGTTGCTGTTTTCTCTTCCTTACTTGACCAAGCTTTTCTTGATGTGCAGGAGAAGACCAAGAAGAGTAAGTTCATTCATGTCAAAGAGATTCAATCCTTTCAAAAGTACTTTGAAACTGTCTATCGACCAAATGATATTAGTCGAACCGTTCGTGAAGCTGCTGTCACTTTGAAGGAGAAATTTCAACAAAAAATGGACCAGTTGATAATCCCTTCAAACGTTCCTCTTGAGAAACGTTATAAGGTAGATTTTGAACTCTTTCTTCCAAAGTTCCCTCGACTGCCTAATGTTGATTTTGGAGTGGCGCTTGCCTCCCCATTTCCAGACTGGTTTGTTTGTGGTGAGCACTTAAAACTCCTTCGACAGCAGTCTCAACCGAAAGCCCAACAAGTGGTTGCGACTAAATATACGCTGGACAGTTTCAAAGGACACCTTCATATAGGGGTCAAGGATGTCCGTGTCGAATCCGAAATATATGAAGGTTTGGGGTCCTCGATTTGTGATTTTTTAACTAACCACTCAATTATTAACCTTGTAATAATCGTCCGTCTTTCAGCCATGGCCAGGAAGATTAACTCATCGAAGAGTGCTGCAAAGGTCGAAAAGGACACTGAAGTCACAAAGGTACTTTGTATCCCTTGCCTAAGCCTTTTTGTGTAACTAATCTTCTAACATTTGCATCACCTTTTAGGCTGCTCGAAAACCCCCAACGCCTTCAAAAAAGGGAAAGAAAGATGCTCTAGCAGTTGTTCCTCTAGATACTGATGATGAGTCCCCTGAGGAGATAATAGTTAAGAAGAAAAGGAAGCTTGTCAAAGCTTCTGGAACTACCACCTAATCTCTCTCAAAGGCGGCAAGAATCCTTGAGAAGACACCTGCTGGTGGTGGTGTCAAGAAACAACTCTCCAGGGCTGCGTCGAAAACGACTGCTGGCGATCCTGAGAGCGCGAACTCAAGTCTTGATGTTGCAGCTGTACAGGTATGCGTACTATCTTCATTCAGTATTTGGATTCCCTACTCAGATTTCTCCCAATCTTATTCCCTTTACTTGTGGTTTTTCAGGCTGATGTAGGTGGTTCTAACCCACCACAACCTTCCTTCAGCTTTACAACAACTCTGCTGAATAGCCAAGGTGAGCCAACTTATCACCCTACCTCTGACCTTGGTTCTGGATATAGTTCAATCAGCAAAATTAACCAACCTATCCCTCTTACAGTTCCTCCTTTTACAGCAGATGAAACAAACAAAAGTTCTCCTGCCAGGACCAATACTCAACAATCCCAGACCGATGGCTCTGATCATGAAGAGGATGATGTTTCTCTTCAACAACCTCTCAACCAAACAGAGACTATTGGTATGGACATAGGAGGAAGGCCCACTGAAGCAGAAGATGAGGAAGTCGAAGAAGATGAAGAACAAGACGAAGAGAGGGAAATGACTGAGCAAGATCAAGCCCACACACCTGTGGCTGAACCAAGTCCTGCCAATAATCCAACTCCTGGACCTACAGTCACTTCGACTACTGGAGGACCCCCCACAGGAGACCCCTTGGCTGCTCTCAAATGGTCGAATCCTCGAGAGTATGCCAGGATGATACTCGGGAAGAAGTACAACTCTTCAGGTACCAGCCTCAGTACTTCGACCAGCTCTAGGAGTCCAGCTCCAGATGATTTTTCCAGCCTTATCCTTAAAAAAATCAAGGATAAATTCTTCAAGGGAGACATCCACAATGTCTTACTTTCAAATCGAACTGCTCATCTCTTTCTGAAAGATAGCCTCCAAAAACTGGACCTTTCGACCCTTGGTAAAGATGTTTCTGAATTCCTTGTGGAGCTAACTGCTTTAGTAAATCAAATGCCTGAGGACTTCAAGCTCCTTTCCAAGATCCAAGATAACATTGAAATCACAACTGGATTGGAAGCTTCAGCTTGGGATGAAGCACATGCATCAGAAGCTATGGTCGAAAGTCTAGAGACTAAACAATAGAAAAGGCAGGCAGAAGTGGAGTCGAACCAGAAGAACATTGATGACTGGAAGCAGCAAACTGAAGAGCTGTAGAACAAGATTTCTAACGCTGAAAAGCGCAACCTTGAGTTGGGAGAGTTCGACGACACTGAAATGGCCAGAGAGCTGAAGCGCACCATAGACTTCCTTGACAAGGTCCAAACGCTTGAAAAAGAACTTTCAGCAGCCAAACTCAACAAAGCTCTATGTGAGAAACGCCTTCAGAATCACAAGGTCAACTTCCTTGAGTTGAAGTCGAAGCTCCCTTTCTGATTGTTATATAATTTCTTGTTTGTAGTTCCACTCTTTGTTCATCATGTTTTGTGGCCCTTTTAAGGCCCCATGTACAGACAATCTTAATGCCCTATGGCCTTTATCTAAATCCTTTTGTTTATTATTAACTCTTCGACTTGCAAAAATTTTCTCTTAAACTTTGCTAACCGAGTAATTAGAGTATTCTGCCTCTTTTCTTGGAAATCATGAAAATAGCGCATCTTTTAACAGCTTAGTGTTCCAACGGCACAAGTTTCTATTCCATAAAGGAATATTAATAGCACAACCCTAGGGTTTATTCCCAAGGGTCATTTCACGTATTTCCATCATTGACTGGCCAATCCCTACAAAGCCTTGCCTCTATAAAACCTTCTTCCCTCTTGGGATATTTTGCACCTACCACAGCAAGCATGAGTACTTCCTCAAAGAAGGCAATGACTAAGAAGGTGGCTGGAGAGATAAAGAAAGTTGAGGCAACCACTACTGCCCTCAATAACACTTCAACTGGAGCAACATCACGCGCCAAGAAGAGAGAAACCAAGATGAGGGTCCCCAAGAAAGGACATTCCAAAGCACTAAACTATGATGATGAAGCTGAAGAAGATTATGTTGCCTTCCTCAACTCTATTAATTGGAGGGACTATGAATGATCTTTCTCCTGGGTTTCATGTTATTGTAATTTTTTTTTGTATGCCATTTTGGCCCCACGTGGCCTATTTTGGCTTTTGTAGTCTGAATGAAACTTACGTTTTAATATGAATTTCTTGTAAAATAGGCTTATATTTTTTCAAATATTTTCCATTTACCCTTAAGACTCTTAGATCACCCTTCATCTCTTGAATCTCATAAGAATTATTACTAAACGCCTTAATAATTTAAAAAGGACCTTCCCACTTAGGAGACCACTTCCCCAAAGTTCTGGTCTTTCGATCCATAGGTAAGATCACTTTCCACACTAGATCTCCAACTGAAAAGGTTTTAATCTTGACCTTTTTGTTATAAGACTTCTCCACCCTTTTCTTTTGCCTTTTCAGCAACTCTAATGCATGGAGCCTTTCTACATCTAAGTCTACTAATTCATTAAGCATCATATTCCAATAAGATTCAGATGAAATCTCATGATGCCTTTGAATCCTTATTGATTGAAGATAAATTTCCACAGGCAGAACTGCATCATGACCAAAAGTCAGTCGAAATGGGGTAGTATTAGTTGCCTCTTTAGGGGACGTTCAACATGCCCAGAGTATTTGGTCTAATGTCCTGTGCCAATTTCTTGGCTTTTTTCCCACATGCTTTTTTATCAACCCAATAACTACTTTATTTGCTGCTTCGACTTGGCCATTAGCTTGAGCATAATAAGGTGTGGACGTTACAAGCTTGAATCCCATTTCTTTAGAAAACTCTTGCATTTTTAGACCAGTAAAGACTGATCCTTGGTTTGTTGTAATTGTCTCTGGGATTCCAAACCTATAGATGATGTGCTTCTGGATAAATTCAATCACATCTTCTTGATCAACATTTGGTAATGGGATAGCTTCGACCCATTTGGTAAAATAATCAATACCCACCAAAATGTACTTATGATTTTTAGATGATGCTGGTCGAATCTCTCCGACCAAATCCAAAGCCCATCCTCTAAAAGGCCAAGGTTTCACTATAGAGTGTAATTCACTTGCAGGGACATGTTGAATGCTAGCGTGAACTTGACATTCCTGACAACCCTTAGCAAATTCCATACAATCTTTTAGCATGGTAGGCCAATACATGCCTTGTCGAAACAACAACCATTTCATTTTATGGCCTACCTGATGTGCCCCACATGCCCCACTATGGACAGTCGAAAGGGCTAAGTATGCTTCTGCCTCACTGAGGCACTTAAGCAATACTCCCTCAGGAGTCTTTTTGAATAATTCATTACCTAACAAAACATAACTTAAAGCTCGATACTTGATTTTCCTTTCTGTCGAAGCTATTGGTTTTTTCAGGTAATCCATTATAGGTTCCCTCCAATCCTTGTCAGTTATACTATCAACTGCCAGAATTGCGAAATTGTCTTCATCAACATATCCAAGCTTAGTTTCTTCCAAATATGATGGGGCTAATCCTACTGACACCACCCTTCCTCTGACTTCGACTTCGATTGCATCTTGTAATTTGTCTTTCGAAACTTTATACCCTGATGTAATCTGAGCCAAGTCATTAGCTACCTGGTTTTCGAGTCTAGGGATGTGTCAAAAACTAACTGCGTCGAATTTTTTCAACAGTCGATTCACAACTACAAAGTACATAATCAAGTTTTCTTTTATGCACTTGTACTCTTTGGTCACTTGTTTTATGACCAGTTCTGAATCTCCCATTATTTCGACACGAGTTGCCCCCAATTCCAACAATACTTCAAGTCCAGCAATTAAAGCTTCATATTCAGTTTCGTTGTTAGAACAACGCCTTCGATTTTATACTTAAGTGTTGTTGGAATTTTATTAGGAGAAATAACAAGTACTCCTATGTCTGTCCCATCTTTGTGGCTCGACCCGTTGAAATATAACTTCCAAGGTTCCACATCAAGATAGTTCAGGGGGGTCTCATTTGTAGTATGGTCAACTATAAAGTCTGCCACTATTTGTCCTTTAACAACTTTTAAAGGCTTATAAGTTAAAGAATATTCAGTTAATGCTAATGCCCATTTTCCAATTCGACTATGCAAAATAGGCTTGAACAACATATATTTAATAATGTCATAACGAGAAGAAACATAAACATCAACTGGTTTTATATAATGCTTCAATTTAGTACAAGAATAATACAAACATAAACACAATTTTTCAATCATGCTATATCTAGTTTCTGCATCATTTAAAACTCTACTAAGGTAATAAACAGCTCTTTCGACACCATCATCATCCTCTTGAGCTAACATGCTCCCTAAAGTTCTATCTGACGCAACTATGTACAATCTCATACACTTATTGCCACGAGGTGGTGAGAGAATAGGGGGTGACTCAGGTACTCTTTGATCTTGTCGAAGGCTTCCTGTTGATCTTGCCCCCAGTCGAACCCATCCTTGCTAGCTCGAAGCAATGGTGAAAAGGCTTGCGTTTTCCCACTTAAGTTACATATAAATCTCCTCAAGAAATTTATTTTGCCCAAGAGAGACTGCAATTCCTTCTTTGTTGATGGCGCTTTTATAATGGCTTTGGTTTTATTCTGGTTAATTTCGATCCCCTTCTTGTGGACCACAAAACCTAAGAAATCCCATGCCTGCACACAAAAAGCACATTTGAGAGGATTCATTTTCAGACCATGCTTTCTCATCCTTTCAAAGGAATGTCGAAGATGGCTTATATGATCTTTTCCTGAAAAGGACTTAACAACAATATCATCAATATATATTTGCATAAAAGTCTCAATAAAATCATAAAAGATCGAATTCATTGCTCTCTGGTAAGTTGCCCCAACATTTTGTAGACCGAAAGGCATGACTACCCATTCATAAGTGCCTAATGCCCCTGGACATCGAAAAGCAGTTTTTGGGACATCTTCCTCAGCAATGAATATTTGGTTATAACCAGAATAACCGTCCAACATGCACAAGTATTCATGTCCTGCAACAGAATCAATAAGCATTTCTGCCACAGGCATAAAATATTCGTCTTTAGGGGTTGCAGAATTTAGATCTCTAAAATCTATACAAACCCTTAAAGAACCATTCTTTTTAATGACTGGTACAATATTAGCTAGCCATTCGACATACCTAGCTGTATGGATGAACTTGCATCTAAGTAGCCTTTCAATTTCCTCTTTGATCTTGGAAAGGATTGTTGGGGCAAACCGTCTTGGATTTTGCTTGACTGGCTTTTTCCCAGGTATGATTGGCAACTTATGTTCAACAAGCTCTCTCCTCAAACCGTGCATTTTATCATAGTCCCAAGTGAAGCAATCCTTGAATTCCTTCAACAGCTGGACCATTTCGACTTTGAGTAGTGGGTCGAGACTAGCGCTAATATAAGTAGGCCTTTTTACTCCCCCTTCACCCAAGTCAATTTCTTCCAAAGGATCTTGCGCCAGCATTTTAATATTATCTGACAGTGGATCCTTTTCAAAACCTAAAGGCTCATTATCATAAACAGCATCAAGCCTTTGGTTTTGGTCTTTAATTTGAGGTCCATCAGGTGGCTCAGGTTCAAAGTCCCTACCAGGGCCTACTTCACAAATTTGAGTTTTGGCTTCGACAACCATGTGATTGTGTGCAACCTCTAAGGTCGCTTGTAACTTAGATTCGGCCACATAGGCCGAAATTCTTTGTAGTGCGTCGAATTCAGTCATTGTTACTGAATTCACTTCCCCAGCCTGTGGGGTCAACCTCAGGCAGCCCATAGTATGGGACATTGCCTTCTTCTCTTACGACTTCTATGTCCCATCGAAACCCCTCCAGTGGGTGCAAGTGTAATGAGCAGAATGCATGGTCATCTGGGGTGAGATTAAATTCTGCTGGAGTACAAGGCGCAATATGCACCAAATTTTTGTCGAACTCAGCACCATCAACATGATTAACAGGCACCTTAAAGTAGCCTTGATCAGCTTCAATGTTTTATACTATTACATCAGGCCTCCAGATTGTTATTCGTTGGTGCATTGATGAAGGTACTGCACCAATGCCATGGATCCATTCCCTTCCTAGCAAAAGGTTGTAGTTAGATTTGCTTTCGACCACCATAAACAAGGTAGGTCTTGTCACTGTACCCACAGTCAAGTCAACCTGTAAGACACCTAGAGTGGTCACAATCTTCCCTTCATAGTTGGAGAGGACCATGTTGTGGGGCTTAAGATCAGTGTCGAATTTACCAATTTTACTTAGCAGAAAATGTGGCATTAAATTGACAGTAGCCCCACAATCCACCAAGATCTTATTAACAGCCGCGTTCTCTACTTTCCCTGTAATATACAGAGGCTTTAAATTTCCCTTCATGGCCTCAGTTGGTCGCTCAAAGAAAGCATTATGTTCTTCGACACAGCCATTGTTCATTACATAATAGCACACAGGTTAGTGTGCTGCCATTTCTGCCTCAGCGTTGGCATCCAAGTTTTCCACTTCAGTCACCCTGTCATATTCCCTCGGCATTACTGACACTACGTTGACAATGATGTTTAAAGAAGCATCAGAGTCTGAATCAAAATTGTGGGTCGAAGCTTCGTCTTCAACTGTTTCGACCGCAAATTTCTCAACTTCTTCCTTCTTGGAAGTAAACAACTTTCGACCCACCGGCAGCTGGTTTGTTGTTCTAATGCCAACACCTTTATTGCTAGGTGGCAGGACATTAGTGCTGGTCTCCGTCGAATCTTTAGCCTGAGCTTCCCTTAGAGCCTTCCTTCGTCTCTGTTCTCTCCTCCACTGGGACCTAGACATGGGATTTTTTCCTTTTTAATTCTCAGAAACGTAGGCAGCTTTGTTGGAGGACTTGAATTATTTCCTATACTCATTTGAAGAACCTATAGCCACATCGAAACTTTTCCATCTTTGCTTCTCTTTTCCTGTTGCTTCGACGGGTTTAACCCACCTTCTAGTTGGTACTTCGTCGCTGGGATTGAAAGTAGCTTGCTTGGCCCTTGGAATTTGTGGCCTTGGGCCATATTATTTTTGAGTAGCTTTCCTTGGGTCAAAACGCCCTGGCTTTTGAGCAGCTCTCTTCTCACGTCTAAATTTGTCCTCCTTGCCCGCTTGGAGGCCATGAGCAGCTTCTTTGTCAAAGATAGCACTGCATCGAGGGCACAACATGACTTCAGAGTTCTTCCCCTGGCACCTGTGGAGAAAATCAATGATGGTTTCATCCTCTCTGGGATAAGCCAGTTTGTCGCAGTCCTCTTGTTCATCAATATCCATGGCCTGTCTGTCAGTAACTTCGACCATGTTTATGTTGACTTCATCTTTTAAACGCATTTTGGAAAAGTAAATATCAAGGCTTTCAGCAGCCTCGCCCATCTGTCTAAAATGATCAGCAATCTCTCTTGTCACCATCTGCAATTTTGGTGCTTCAACTTCAACATGGGTCTCGACTGTAGTTTCAGTGTCGAACCTTTGAACTTCAGAAGAGGTGCTAAAGTAATGTTCAGCAGCCATACATATCAAATGCTCAAGCTGATAGCCATCCATTTCTTCAGCCTCTCTAATAAACACAACATCATTGGTAAGGTCCTCAGTAACCTCCACCACCGTGGCATTTCCACCAAGAGCTTCGTTGGTACTAACACTATCCGAACTGTTGTCAGATAATTCAACCAGTTCGACCATGTTGACCTCCTCAGGCTCTGCATAATTTGCTTCAGCTACTTCAAGGGGGTTGGTATCAATCTTCATCTGGGTCTTAGTCTTCTCCCCAAATTTGAGCCTTCCCTCATGAATGGCATTCTGCACCAAATCCCTGAAAAGAAAACATTGAGACGTCTTATGACCCAAGTAATTATGGTATTTATAAAAACCTCTCTTTTTTCTTTGCTCTAAAGGTGGTATTTTAGCACCAGGAGGCACTAATATTTGACCATCCTTAACTAACAAATCAAAAATTTCGTCACATTTAGTGATGTCGAAAGTGTATGTTTTCTTTGGAAACCTATGATTCTTTTCGGTTTCGACAGGGTTTTTCCCATTCGAAGGAACTAATAATTTACAAGAATAAGGAGGGCCCTTCTTAAGTTCAGCAAGGTCTATCTCATTTTCGTCGAACCTAACGGACTCATCATACAGTTCTTCGATGCCCTCTTGGTATTCGACGTAAGCTACCTTCTTGTTCTTATTCACCCTAGCTTTCTCATCTTTGAGACGCTCTAGCTGTCGAACTCTGTCAGCCAACTGGGCCATATCCCTTAAATACTGGGTGTCCAGTTTTTTCCTGATAGAGTAATCAAGGCCACCAGCGCCCATTTCGACAAGCTCATGCTCAGGCACTTGTGTAAAGCATCTAGCCTTGAGTAGTCGAAACCTATTCAAGTAATCATCTATTGGCTCATTGAACTTTCGTTTCACACTAGCCAATTCTTTCAAACTAATTTTCGTCTGACCCATGTAAAATTGCTCATGGAACAAACTTTCTAACTGGGTCCAATTCCAAATCGAACCAGATGGTAACGTAGTGAACCACGTGAACGCATTTTTAGTGAGGTAACTAGGGAAATACTTCACCCTCAGACTCTCATCATTCGCAATCTCACCAGCTTCGATCAGGTAGCGCGCCACATGTTCGACGGTAGATTCTGTAGTATCTCCTGAGAACTTAGTAAACTTTGGTACTTTTGTCCTGGGAGGCATTTCAGCTTGAAGTATATAGTCTACTATAGGCAAAGTTAAGTTTGGCCTAGAAAAACCCATATTCAGGCCATTTCAAGCCATTATTCTCTCGACCAAGGCTTCCAAATTGTTCTCTGCTGCTACATTGTTGCGTCGAACCTGATTCACCACACGATCAGCGTCTTGATTTCTGTTCACTAGCACCATCCTTGGTTCCTCCTCTTCAAGTATTGGTATTTGATTTCTAGGAGGCTCCTCCCTAGGTGGTTCGACCAACCCTAGATTCACTGGGTTCACTTGTTGAGCATTCTCCCTCATATCGACTCCTTGAGTTTGGTGTTGAACAGGAGCTGACATTCCCATGAACTCTGTTATTCGTGCCATCTGGGTTGTCATCATTTGATTGGTTTGAGTAGTATTCTGGATCAATGGCTCGAAAATCTCTCCCATCGTTTGAGACAAAGTATGTACCATTTGTGTGTTGCTCTCATCCATCTGCTGCCTCAAATATGCTGCAGACTCATTTGTTAAGTTGAGCCCTTGAGCAGAATATCCCAAACCTATGGACTGGCTGTTTCGACCCATGTTAATGCCAGAATCTGACTCCTGCAAAGGGGAAGATATCACATTTTCTGAATATACTGGGGTCGCAGTGCGCAGATTCTGCATCATTGCCGTTGGCATGCCATAGATTGGGTCCCTAGGCAAAGACTGTGAAAATCCTGGGGGAGGAAACTGCCTGTACGTCGAACCTCCTCCTGGCGGAGTCTGAGGATTTGTCATTGATGGGTCAATGTATTCCAAGACTGGCTGAGTGTAAGGCCTCACGTATGTCGCCCCTGGTCCCGCTGTCGAAGACACTGGCTCTGTCACCATGGTTAACATTGTTGACCCTCCTGTCGAAGGAACTGGAGTTGGCGCCACCGTACTTCTAAGTAATTCTTGAGGATTGATGGTGCTGTTCTGAATACTTGAACTGCTTGGCTGAGTATTAGTCCCAACAGAACTGGGATTCAAATTTCCTTGGCCATATGCCATTCTCCTCACGTTTCTTCTCTTTGGTCTATATTCGTTTGAATTTGCTACCTTTCCACTTCTCAAGTGCATACAATTGTTTGCCACTATCACGACCAATGAAACAAGAATACTTAAGAAGGCAGTTATAAAACTTCCTTTTGGCGGTTATTTAAAAGTTACAAACTTCCAAATCCACGTTTAGCACTGTCCCACTGGGCGTGCCAATTTGTTTACCTTGAAAATTGGTAAACAACCGTTGATCTTCTAAAACAATAAAGTTCTAGTAACTTACAGGATCGATCAGATTGATCCTAGAACATGTGTTGTATGTGTATTTGGAATATTTCACGATTTGGTAAAGTAGGCCTTTTGACAATGCACATAAATAAAAAGGTGTTTGAAGTGTAAAGGACAGCAAATAAGATTAAAGAAATAACTAAGTCGAACAATACATCAAAAGAGAGAAAAGGCTGAATGTAAAGGTTTGATAAAAACTGGAATTAAATGTTGGAAAGGAATGCGTAAAGATCTTAAAGTGCAGAAAGGTAAATGCTTGAAAGTAAAGGCTTTTTAGATGTAAACTTCAAAGTAAAGACTTGGTAATGTAATTGACTGGAAAGGTAAAAGTTTGTAAAGAAAGATTTCAAAGTAAAGAATCTAAAGCAGAAACTTCAAAGTAAATTGCATTGCAATAAAGGATGATGGTGATTACTATCACGTACATTCTCACTTCACTTGTTTCTCGACACACTGGATACTTTGAGTGAATATAGAGTTACTTGTACAAATATGATTTTTTCACGCCTATTCTAACTCTAGGACTAACCTATTTATAATACTCTAACGTAACCACCATTTGACGGTTTTACTCCTAGATTACGCCACTTGGCACTTTGCATGTCTTCAACTTCTGGATCTTCGCCACCTGTCCTCTTTTCAAATTCAAATAGTAAAACTTCTCTCCACTATCTAGTTGTAACCGCAACGCATTATCCATATCAGTTTTATCCTGTCGAATTGACTCTTTGAACGTAGAAATATTTAAAGTCTTGAGATCCTTCTATTCGACTCAGGATTTCAGCAAACATGGTAGAAGACCTTCTAGTCGAAGCCTTCCTCTTTTTTTTTAGCTTATTATCTTAAAGAATACCTTCCCCTAAAGCCAAATTATTTGAAATCATGTAGCGTCGAAATTAGGAGCTAACAGACGCGCAGGGTATACAGGTCGATGCGAAGGCTTGTGCATCGACGCATGCTGTTCCAATTTTCACAATATTTGATTCGGGAAGCATCATGTCGACCCGGAAGACCTTGGAGGTCGACGCATGCTGTTCCGAACCTCAAAAATCATTTTTTTTAAAAGCACTTTCACACCAGCTTTTTATACCAGAGCCTATGCTACGAAAACTCATCATAATAGACTCAATTTTATACTAAAATAACATCCTAAAGCTCAATCATACCATATTTTACTCATGGATTAACATCATATTATCATAAATTGCATACTTACGACTCGAAACATCAAAACTCAACAATGGAGGAACTTTTCAACAATTCCAAAACAGAACACCGCACATATAGGCAACGAAATTTATCACATACCAACTTAACAATTTCATTATCAATTACTTCACAACAATCATATCATAGAACAACACACAACCCATAAGGTAAGAACCTAAATTTTACCCACTATTCAACATACTAACCCTTAGAAGGTCAGAACCTCACCCTTACCTTGTAATTGAGCTTTCTAAACCTTCACAAACGGTGGTTTCCGCTTCTTCTTCAACCTCAACCTTTCTTCTGTTCTTCTCAAAAGTCACGATCGTATAGAATGAAATCTATTTCCTTTTTTTACTTCTTTAACCCTAGGACCCTTTCTATGGTTTGTCTCTTATGCCCTCACTTATTCCTCTAACTCTCTATTATGTCCTCAATATTCTCTCAATTGCCAATTCTTTCCCTCATTCTTATTTTCACCTTAATATTTTTATATTATTATAATTCCAATATTATTATTACTAATAAATTTTACAACTTAAATAATAATAACATCATCTCTTATTGATTTAAATTAATAATATTACTCAGTTATTACTAATAATACTTATTAATCATTCTCACCACACCACCCATTTCTACAAAATTAGTCACACACCCCTCTCCCTTAAGGTCATCAACATTAAGGTCACTACCCCCTACCGCAGGGTACCCCAATCATAACAAAGCACACATAATCACATCTAAACACACAACTTCATATAATTAAATTACGAAAAATAATTTAAAATAAAACGGGGTGTTACAGTTTTCATGCTCAGTTACGACTTTTATGTGGTCCCAATGCATTGTTTTTGTAAGTCTGATCAGGTCCCACATGAACGTTTTCTCTGCAAATTTTAATATCTGGTTATCTGTGTATTTGCTGAAATTGGAGTATTTAGTGTCATTTTTCACCATGGGGGAAACTTTGTGCAAGATAAACACGTGTTTTACAAGGGAGGTAGCAAAACCATTGTACAAAGTCAAGACTCTGATAAGTGGAGTTTTTTTTGAAGCTGTTAGCTTGGTTAAAGACTAGGGTTATAAAGGAGTTAGGATTTGGAGAAAGATTCCAGAATTGGATGAAGGGTTTACCCATTTCATTGATGACGTACAAGCTGTAGAAATTGCTAATCACAACATGTCTTGTAATGTTGATGGGCATATTTGGGTAGAACATGGTGTTCAAGACATGACGAGCAAGGTGTTAAACCCTGATGTTGATCAATTTAGTGACTGTAGTAAAGATGATAGTACTGATGACGATGATGGAGGCGTAAGGTTCAATGACAGTGAAGAAGAAATAACATGCATGTGAGGTAGAAGAGGAACAATTTGAGGAAGTTTAAGTAGAAATACTAGTCAATGGGAATATGGTTGAGGTAAATAGGAAGTCTATGAAATTCAAGGTTATGGTATCCAAAGATCCCAAAAATATGAAATCCCTAATCAAGGGGTCCAAAGTAAATGTTTTGGTTCCTAAAAGTGAATTGGGATATAGTTCACAGAGGAATACAAATAACTTTAGAAGTATAGATGTAAACTATGATAGTGAGGAACTGGATAGCCGAGACCCTGATGAAAGTGGTAAGGATGACAATACCCCCAAACCATGTAGTTCCATTTTGCTGCGGAGTGTAGGGTGGAACTAACTCATGCGCAATCCCTTCTTTCTCACGCAATGCATCAAAATCTTTCAACACATATTCCCCACCACCACCAGTTCTTAGGGTTTTAAGCTTTCAGCCACTTTGTCTCTCCACCATAGATTTAATCTTTGTGAACACCTCAAGCACATCACATTTCTTACTAATAAGGCATGTCCACAGTTTTCGACTTAAATCATCTATAAATGTGACAAAGTATCTGTTACCTCCAATTGAATCCGTCTGGATAGGACACACGCATCTGAATATATGACTTCAAGAATTTCCTTCGACTTGTTTCCTACATCTTTGTTGAAGATATTCTTGTGTTGCTTTACTTGAACACATTCTTCACACACTTTATTTAGAATGAAGATTTTTGGTAATCCTGAAACCATGATTTTTTCTCTTCTTATTCTGGATGTCTTTAAAATTGAGATGGCCAAGTCTATAGTGACATAGTCATTCATCTTTGCTAACTGCAATTGTCAGACACTTGTGTTCCATCACATTGAGTTCAATATTGAAGGTTCCATTCTAAGACATAGGTTCCTTCAATATTAACCTACCACCTGAGTCAAGAACTCTCATCATCTTATCTTCGATCAACACTTTGTAATTCTTCTCGATCAGTTGCCCTGTACCGAGCAAATTACTTTTCATGCCTGATATGTATAATATATTGGAATTTTTTATCTTTTACTGTCTTTCCTCATAATCGAAACATAACCAATACCTTCGGCAGATAGGGTGTTGTCATTTGCGAATTTCACCTTGTTCTTCATCGAGGGAGTCATGTTGACAAATTAATATTTCCTTCCAGTCATAGAGCAGTCTGAGTCCAAGTACCATTGGTCCTCGAATCTTTGTTCATCTTTCGTTCTGATCATCAACAACATATCTTGTTTTTCGTGTTTTGAAAGTCTTACATCACTTTCTTGATTTTCTTTCTTGTCTCATCGATATTGACTTGCATAATGTCCATACTTCTGACAGTTATGACATTGAATATGAATTTTATCAGGTTTTCTTCCATCACCTATTCCTTTACCTGTAACACCACCTATGTGAACTTTGGTTTGATGATTGTCTATGATTTGATGAACTACCTTCTTGCCGATTTCCTCTACCAATCGAGTTGTTGTAACTTCCTTTATTTTTGTTACCATTCCATCTTCATTTATCTTTCTTTTCTTTTTCTGAATGTGTCGGCAGAGCTACATCACTCTTTGTCTTGCTTGCAGATCGTTCAACAATTATTTATTCATGAGATTCAAGCGTTCATTGATATTCTTCTTTTGTCATGCTTGATTTATGTCACTCTTTGGATTCAGTGAACTTAAGATCTTTGTAACTACTGGTCTTGATGTCAATACATCTCCATACATCTTAATTTGATTCACCATTCTTGTTACCCTAGTGAAGAAATCATTGATGCTTTCACTTTCTTCCATCTAAAGTAATTCATAAGTTCTTTTATGAGTTTGTAACCTCACATCTTTCACCTTCTTAACTCATCCAACCGATTTTTCCAGGATGTCTCATGCTTCCTTGCTAAGTCTACATCACTAATTTTCTCAAAATTATTTGGATCAACGCATTGATGAATTATAAAGATAGTTTTATAATATTTCTTCTTCAAATCTCTCTGAGCATCCTTTTGTCCATCCGTAGCATTCTCTCCAATTGGTGTTACTTCATTCTTCATAAGATCCCAAAGATCTTGATTACAAAAAACAACCTTCACCTGCTTACACTAATTTTCATAATTCTTACAATTCAAGATTGGAAGATTCGTTGGAAAATGCATGTTCGGATGAGAAGTCATTGCGATATGCTTCCCAGAATCACAACTAGTGCTATAGATACCAGTTGTTGGAGTTAACTCCAATATTTGAGATAATATGAATCAATCTTAATTGAACGAGAATCAATATTTCTGATTAATCGTTCTTCTCGTTCCTCACTTTTCACTTGAGTGATTCAACCATATATTGATTGCAAGATGATTCTTCCGCACAATGATTTGAGAAGAAAAGAAATCTATGAAAGTGAATTGGGAAATAAAAGAGAAATTAGGATTTTGGGAGAAAAGAAAGAAGATGAATCAAATTATGCAGAGTTTCTCTCTCTGTGTTTATTCTTACTAAATTTTTCTTGTTCTATACTTACTTACAATAGTAGGATACCTCTTTATTTATAGATGAGATTACTTGATATCTAACTAACTAATAACATAAGATAATGTTAAGTTTAACTCCGTCGATATTAACTCTTTCGACAACTATCTACTTCGACTACTATTGAATACAATTGACTTCGACTCTATCAAATCTTCCAGCATATTTAATACAAAAATTACATATTTAACAAATATATCCCGAAGTCCTTTATAATTGACATTTGTAACGATTTAATTATTTTAAAGCAGGGCCGACCCAATCAAATTAGAGACCCAGTTCTAATTTGAAAATGTGTCAAATTTAAAACAAAATGCAATCAAAAGAATTAAAACTAATATAAAAAATATAATTATGTATCAATAAAAATAAGTTTTAATTATAATTATATATTAATTAAATCTTTTTTTTAATGTATTGGATTTTTATTATATAATATTTTTTTAATTTATTTAATTGATTTTATAATATTTTTTATATTTATTAGTTTTAATGTAAAAAAATTGATCTTTTAAAAAATTTTGGACCTTCCAAAATATGAGGCCATGTGCTGTAGAGTCTTCTGCTCTGCACAGGGCCGGACATGTTTTAAAGGACATTTTTGTTATAAATATTTAGCTCAAAAACAAAAGAAACCGAAATACTCAAATCATTACGAATGCTAACTATAAAAAACCATGGAAAACACTTTACCTAAATTTTATTTGGAGTGAAGCAAACAATGTTGCCCGCTTGTTAGCAATAGCATCATTGTAGTTGCCATTTTCATGACCATACATTACAGTATCTTGTGAGACTTGTATTGAGAATGCTATTATTGATGAAATGGGTTGGATTTATTTCTTTAAAAATAAATAAATAAATCACATCAACATCGACAAAGTAAATAAAAATTGACCCGTGTAGCGTAGATGTCCAAATCTCTTACTATTTCCTACGGACAAAAATTGATGTCCAAATCTCTTACTATTTCCTACGGACAAAAGTTGATAGGGAATCTAATTTAATTTCTAGTATTTGCTTCCTTAATAAAATATTTGCTTCATTAATAAAATAAATGTTGGATTTTAGTTTCTAATATAACTTTAATGTTTATTTTCAATTATGTTCTATAATTAATATTTTTAATTTATTATTCTCTTATTTTATATTTAAGATCATTCGAACACAATAATAATAAACAAGTATAATTTGATAAAAAAAAGTAGTTTCTTTTATTTATTACATTTTTTAATCTTTGTAAAATGACTAACTATAATAATTATTTTAGAACCATTATATATTCCAAACTTTGCTGTAAACATTTAAGCAACTGTTAAAGAGAAAATGAAGGGAAAGCAACCATTCAGACGGGTTATGAGAATTCTCCAAAGTCTGGAAACCCCTTTTGTAGTACAAGATTTGATTGCATAACAAACCATGATATGGTTAGAGGAAGTATCATTCATATCAAGTCTCACTCCTTTTGTTCTTTTTGTATATTTAAGCTTATGGCTGAACGACTAAGCCAAAATATAATGAAAATTTACACTGTCCCAATCTTAACGGTTTCTAGTAACAACATTTGCAACACATTCATAAACAAGAGCTACAAAGATTGGTCCATAGTAACATTAATGTCTTTAAATTCACACATTACAAGCACAACGCACCACAGGAATGAAAAGGCGTCTGGCTTAAAAATACAATGGAGGGTGTGGTGTGGAGTGTGCACATAAAACTACTTATTGGATTGACTTTATACCTTAGATTATAAATACATAAATTAAGCGTGAGACCTAGAAAGATACAAATGAACAAATAAGGAAGAGGTATTAGGAAGAAAGAAAAAAAAAGAATGAAAAAGATTCTATCTTCTAAGGCATTTGAGTGGAGTTTTCAAGCCTTGCTCTAAGGTCTTTCCTCAATATCTTTCCCGATGGAGACTTGGGAATTGCATGAACGAAATAAACTTTGTGTAGTCTTTTATAAAACACCACCTGTTCACAACAAATACCACATGTCATTCAAGTAATGCAAAGCCTTTTAAAGATCAAACTCCTAAATGAATGAGATTATCCACTGTTATTTTTCTTATAATTAACATGAGAAGGTGTACCTGTTTAGATATAAACTCCTTTACAGCCTCTTCAGTTAAATCATTTCCATTTGATCTTACCACAAAGGCTACAGGAACTTCACCAGCAACAACGTCTTTTTGACTGTTAACATGTTTAGTTTCATCAATGATTAATTATTATTATTATTATTTATATATGAACAATGACATCTAGATTCAAATATATTAAGATGCTTACGGAACAACAGCTGCGTCTGCAATTGATGGATGGCTTACTAGAAGGCCTTCAAGTTCAGCAGGAGGCACCTAACATAACAAATTAATAATTAAGCATATGACTGGTTGTTGTCACTTGTTTTTCTTCTTTCCTTTGTATACAATTTTATTTTATGAGGCAAATTTAATTAAATGTGTTGATAAATTAAATATATACATACTTGGAAGCCTTTGAATTTGATGAGTTCTTTCACCCTGTCAACTATGAAAATCTCATCATTGTCATCTATATAGCCAACATCACCGGTATGAAGCCAACCCTCCTCATCAATAGTAGTCTTTGTTGCATTCTCATCATTCAAATATCCTAAAATATTTATATATAATTTGAGAATAATTAAAAACAAATTATATCATGAAATTATCTTCTTGTTTGTTCCTAGCGATAATTGATCTATTGAAGAAATATTATATACCTTTCATGATTTGTTGGCCTCGGATGCAAATTTCACCAGGTTGATTATAACCAAGAGAAAGACCAGTTTCAGGGTCAAGAACTTTGAGTTCTGCATTTCTTATAACAGTGCCACATGAGCCTGATCTTGTTGGGAATGGATGCTTTGCAAAGCCCAAAGACATGGAAAGTACTGGGCCTGCTTCTGTCATACCGTACCCCTGAAAGACACAAGCATTCAATGTCCCAATTAAGGTCATTCAAGGAAAATAAAAATTACAGTAACACATTTAATTTAAGTTCACAAATCTAACTGAGCATAAGTTATTTAAATATAAATTTTGAAATTAAAATAATTTGTCTATTTGGTATATACATTTGATCTGGAGAACAAAAATACACATTATTAATTTGTTCTGTTCATTTAAATTATTTTGTGAATGTGTGAAAGTAATGTTTTTTTAAAATAAAATTAACTCTCTATTTAACAGTGACCTTATTTTAATTAGAAAGATTATTCTTGTTTGGTCGAAGTTGACTAATTATATTGCAATTTTGGCAACTAGTAGTAGGCAGCAAAACTTTGCCCATGCTTGTTAGGTAGGGTTGAAACTAAACCAGATAAACTAACCCAAATTACATACTCCTACGTCACGTTGCCAATTTGACTCAGCAATAAAATATGAGTGCACTTCACAAACACGCTAGAAATACTAATGGAAATTTTGTTAAAGAATAATAAGCCCTTGGCCTTATTATAAAAGATCCAAATTGTGGAGAAGACCAAAATATTTCAAATTATGCTGAGAAAATAAGTTAAAGATTAATTTTAGCCATTTCCAATTTTTTAATAAGAGAACATTTTACTTTGTCAAGTAAATGCTGAGAATTACTAGTAGTAGATCATGTTTCATTGCAGTCAAGAAAACAATGCAGATCAAGAATAATAGTCATTTGATTTAGATTCAATGTTCTAATGAATTATAGAAATATAATAAATATTAAATATGTATTATTTATAACCATTAACAATGCTCCCCAACTGCTTGACGGAATGCAGAAAACTATTGACTACAGCAATGCTTACGCTGTTTCGTAACTGACCAAGTATTTTCCAACAAAAGAAAAAGAAGTGGTAGGTAGGGGTTTATTCTCTTCTTGCATCATATTCATCAAAGATGTTAACATATAATTAAACATTAATAGCGTACTACTATGTTGGCAGAACATTTATTGAATATTGTATTCTCTTTTAGGAAACCAAAATGTTTATTTTCAAAATAATAATAAAAATTAATTGTTTGTAAAAAAAAATGCATCCGTAAGTTTTAATCTGGTTCCAGTATACAACTAAGTTATTTTAATGTGTTTTGTTTAACTAAAATTTGTAGGTAAATTTTTAAGTACTATTATAAATAGTTAAGTACTGGTATTTTTAATGTAATTTAAATAAAAACTTAATTTATTTTTAAGTAAAATATATAAAAAAAATGACAATCCACAAAATGTAATTTTTTTATTAAATTAGAGTAGTGGTATCCAACTAAATTTTAATGTACCGGGATATTTACCAAATTTGTATTGGTTTTGTTGTAAGCCACGTCAAGGTTACAAAGACCAGACAAAATAGTTTAGCGGTTACTACTACAAATGACGAGAATACCCTCAATAAATTTGGCCTACTTGTTTCATTCATAGTTGGATCGTAATAAAAGCTTGATGGAGAAAGAAGAACCGTATATAGGCATCGAGACAATTGAAAATAAAAAGCCAAACCAAATGAAAGACCTTATACAAAAAACACTAAAAAAAATAATTTTAAAACGAGAAAATACATCAATGAAGTAAAATATCAATCAATAACGATCTTATATCACGCTAACTAAAAATAAAATTTTTAAATTATAATAGAGTAATATAGCACAATAAAACTTTTAAAAACTTTTTTATATTAGTGCATTCCTATTAAACTTTTTCTAAATAATACTGTACATAGTATTAAAATTATTAATCATATTTGATTTTTGTAATCTCAATAAAAAGTATATATAGAAATTAATTTTTGTATTTATAAAATTTTCTAAATAAAATTAAAAAATAGAAGTTACCTGTCCCAAAACGGCTTGAGGAATTCTGTTATGGAGAGTTTCCTCGAGCTCCTTCCCTAACGGCGCAGCTCCGGACAGCACCAACCGTATCGAGCTAAGGTCAAATTCCGCAACCTTCGGATTCTTCGCTAACGCTAAAACTAGCGGCGGAACGACCATCGCCACCGTCACTTTATGTTCCTGTATAAGACCAAGCAACGTCCCGATCTCGAACTTATGCATTAACAGAACCGCACTCCCTGCTCTCAGTGCAATCAATAGCACACTGTTGAGAGAAAATATGTGAAACAATGGAAGAACGCAAAGAAGAACATCTTCTGTTGTTAAATACAGGTTCGGATTCTCGCCGTCGACTTGTTGAGCCACACTCGTTGTTAAACTCTTATGCGTTAGAATTACACCTTTAGGTAATCCCGTCGTACCGGAAGAAAAAGGAAGCGCCAGCGCATCTTCCGGATCAAACTCAACTTCCGGCAATTCCTCTTCCTTCGCTTCAGAAATCACGGAGAAATGTAAACAATTCACCGGCGGTTCGTCGATAGTAATTACCTTGAAGTCAAATTCATCGTTCTCTTCATTCGAACGGAGTTTGTCAACGTACATTGCTTGTGTGATGATAAGCTTCGTCTTGGAAGCGGTTATTTGTTTGAAGATCTCAGCCGTGGTGTAGAATGGATTAGCGGTGGTTGCGACGGCTCCGATCATTGAGGCGGCAATGAAAGAGAGAACAAATTCGGCTGAGTTTTGGAGGAGAATCATGATGACGTCTCCTTTTTGGATACCGAGTTTGGATAAACCTGATGCGATTTTTCTTGAAAGGAGATAAGTTTCTGCGTAGGTGTAGATTTTTCCGGTGGAAGCGACGATGAGACAAGGACGATCGGCGGTTTGAGGAAGTTTCTCGAAGCAGTAGGCATGAAGCGGGAGGTTGTTAGTGATTGGTATATCAGGCAATTTAGATTTAAAAATGTGATTAGTTTGATTTGAAATGGAATTATCAACATAATCAGAGGGTTTTGGTTGATTTATCTGATCAAGTTCTGGGGTTTGTTTGGCATCAAGAGAAGGAGCTACTGACAACATCATGTAGGAGTGGGAAAGGAGAAAAAGGTAAATAGTTGTTGTTGAAGGAAATGAAATGAAGATAGAGAAAGTGAGGAAAGGAAAATGTGGTAATATAAGGGAGAGGAGAGGGGAGGAAATGGGAGGTGAAAGAAATGGTGGGTGAAGAGAGAAAAACCAACGAGTTTGAGTTGGGAGGTGTTAGGTGAGAGTGATTGATAGTTTTAGTTTTAAGAAAGAAAGAAGAGGCGACCAAGTAAGTATCTACCTAACCGAGTTTCAAACCAAGCGTTCTTCTTCCAGCCACTCTTAGTATCTACCTACCCGGTTTTCTGTCATTTTCTCGTTCTTTTGCTCAATTTGCCGACCATTTTTATCTGAGTAGAAAAGAATATACTATTGAATTTTCAATTCTAGTTCTTACTATTTAATATATTTAATTAGCCTTTCAAAATTGCCTTTTATATATATATATATATATATATATATATATTGAATGTCATTTTTATGTGAGAACATGAGAATAAATTTGAACCATTATATTTTAAAATAAATTGTGAAAATTATGTGTGATTTTTGTTTATATATAGATTTATGGTGTCTTTTTAAATTGAAAATGATATTGTAATGAAACTATTGTATTATTTATTAAATTTTACTTTTGAATATAATGTTATTTATTAAATTTTAATTACTTATAAAAAGAAATAAACTTTTGTACTACTCAATTTTAAAAAAAGGATTATATTGTATAGTTAAAATATAAAATAAAAATAATTGTACGAGCTAAAAATACACAAGAATGAGCAAGTTGCCTTACGAAGCCATAGGCCTTAAAGTTTTAAGCCGCTACCGCTTGCAAAATTCGATGGAATAAGTAGCCCTTAGAAGTATGTCGCGTCCATTAATACACAAATGGTGATCGTTGGACCCTCAATTTCTCTAAAATGTAAGTTTCTCTCCAACACCTTGAGAGACACAACGTTAAGGTGGTATACGAGTCTGCCACGACTCATAGGAGGATGTTTACCACTAGTTTGTTCAACAATTTCCAAGACCACTTAGAATCCTTGAGATAGTATTTCACCCAGTTCAATGAGACGACCATCAAGGCCGTCCACATGAACCAAGAGATGTTCGTATGAACCTTCCATAACGGACTAATGGTTGGGTATTTTAATGAATCTTTTGCCCATATGCCTATTGTTTCCATGGTAAAAATGGTGACACACGCATAACATTGCACAAAGGTCGAGGTGAGCAACATAGAGAAAAGACTAAGGATGTTAAGGAGTGGACATCTAACAACCCTGATGCCTCGCAGTAGTCGCGTAATAGCCATTATACTTTTCATGTCAGAGATAGGACGACCATCAAGCAGAGCAGGAGGTCTATAGAAAACTTTACGCCCCTAAACACTCGCCTTGAGTAGATATGGCGCGAGTTTTTCCACACACGCGATATTCCTCTTCCACCATCCCATAAGTGTAACATTATGGGATCTAAACTCAAAAGGTGATGTAAATTTCATAAGTCAATGGTCACCTCATAAAAAATTGTTATCAACTCAATAAGCAGATAAAGCTTCTCGTCCAAGAAGACCACTTGAAGAAATATGTACGAGGCGGCTCCACCTAGTCACCAGGCGACTTCAGATTTCAAGGGCGAGATGTTTCTAAAAGCCCTAGATCCAAGAAGGGCGAAAAATAGAGTAGGTAAGGTGGATACGGGATTGTGTGTCACACCCTCGACACCATACCATAAGGGTTCACCAGGGGAGGAGAAACCAACTTCTCTCGTAGAAGATATGCATACCAAATCTGGAACGTAGAAGGTTCACCTACCAACCATAGTCTAGGAAAAAAAAGAAGTTATGGAGTGTGAGATCAACTTCTCTGAGAAGGACATTGTTGGAATTCATCCCCATGATAACAACCTCATGGTAATAACCGTGAGGTGTGATGACTTGGAGATTAAGAGAGTACTGATTGATCAGGGGAGTTTTATAAACATCCTTTATTGGATGCTTTCGAGAGACTTTGCATGGACTTGGACGACCTCAATGCTTATCAACACTCACTGGTGGGATCATCGAGCGATCATGTGCAGATAAAAGGTTACAACGCCTTGAAAATTGTGTTCGAGATGAAGGAAAGCGTATGGATGATCAAGGCAAGATATCTCGTCATAGAAGCCCCTTTCTCATACAACATGATCATCGGGAAACATGCTTTTAATCTTTTCGGGGTCACCCTGTCTACACTATGCCTGTCCATGAAGTACTTTTTGCCCAACAGGCGTGTTGGGGTTGTCCAAGATGATCACGAGACCTCAACTAGGTGTTATATGTATAACTTGAAGCTGAAGAAGACGACCTTGGTCGTTATCTATACCCAACAACCATAAGTGCAAAAAGTGAATGTTGTGAACCTGAAGCCGGCAGTAGAGCCCAAAGAAGAGGAAATAACTCGCCTTGAAAATGAAGAGTTAGACACAATATTTCATGTGAGCATATCAGTGTCAGGTGAAGAGGTCGGGGCGGGTTCAAAGACGTTTTAGGCTTAATGTCATGTTTTGTTAGGTCATCATTGGATCAACTAAGGCGAGGTATCACATTTATCGATTAAATAATTTACTTTCCAAACATTGTTAATTTAACAAGGCAACACTATTTTTCCTTGCGGGTGCATGGGTTTTTAATGAGGCATGCTATATTTCTTTATAAATTTTGTTATACTCTTTTTTGTAGGATTTGATGACGGGAGGTTGGAACCTTAACAAAGTCTCCTAGATATCACTAGATTATGTTGGATCCTCATGGAGGAATCCTTGCCTCCATAGAGGCAATAACTTATGTTGAATCCTCATGGAGGAATCCTTGCCGCCCACGAGGTAACTATTTATGCTAGATCCTCGTGGAGGAATCTTGTCACCTAAGAGGAAGTGACTTATGTTGGATCCTCATGGAGAAGTCCTTGATGCCTATGAAGCAATGACTTATGCTTGATCCTCATGGAGGAATCCTTGTCACACACAAGGAAATTGTTTGTAATGGATCCTCATGGGTGAATCTTTGTAATCCAAGAAGCAATACCTTATGTTGGATCCTCAAGGAGGAATACTTGTCTCTTGATACATAATAACTTATGATGGATCCTAATGAGGAAGTCCTTGATGCCCACGAGGTAATGACTTATGTTAGATCCTCGGGGAGGAATCTTTGTCGTCCATGAGGTTGTTTGATATCGAAATCCTTGCCCTCTCAATAGAAAATATAGTGTTGGGAATCCTAGTCAGGGTGTTATAAAATAATATACTTAATATACTTAAAATATAGTGTTGGGACGCTTAAAATATCATTATTAAAGCCCTTGAAGGTGTAGTTAATTACTACACAATATCCCATAAGTGAATAATTACAAAGGTCTCCAAGGAAAAAACAACAGATAACCCAAACTAAAAGCTGAAAGCTCATTGACCATCCTCTTGAGGCCGTTTTTCTTTTGTCATGATCTCCCAGCAAGCAACATTCTCCTTAGGAGTTTCTCCCGCCCTTTCGTTGATGCTTTCATGTTTGACTTGAACGTTTCTAACAAGATATGGATCAAACTCCTTGGGGTGGAGCCTTATATTCATCCACGAGATGGTTTTCACAGACCACCTTGAATAAGTCTATATGACTCAAGTCCAGTTCAGGGTAAAGAAACATTATATGTTCCTTTGCCTGCTCAAAATATTGGTTAGAAGTATCCATTGATTCGTCCTTGATGGCATACAATTCTTCATCCACGTTCTTCTTATAATAAAGGGTAACCTTGAGGGACTCCTTCAGTTTTTACTATAAAAGGGCAAGCATTTTGGGCTATGATGCCACCTTTTTTAGGGTCTCTTTAAGCATCGCCTCTAACCCCTTCAGCTCATCTCACTCTTGAATAATTTTTTTCACTATCTCTTACCCTTGGGTAAGTAATTCTTTGGTGGAAGCAAGTTTAGCCTTTTGGTCACCCACATTTTTTGTTGGATTCACACGAAGCATTTTGCTCCATCAACAAGCCTTTAAGCATATAGTTCTCCATCATGCCAGAAAGTTTCTTAGTTGTCTCCGACTGATCGTCTGGAAATCACTGAGGAAGTCTTCATGGAACGGGAGTTGAGAGATGATATATTTCCTTGTGTTGAATGTTAGATCAATATTGAATGAAGAATGTTAAGGCAGGTCAGTTCAAATTGGCAAACTCGTGTGTTGTTCGACTTCTCTATTCCATTAAAGATCTACATTGATCTTTTATGCCAAGGAAGAACTCCCACCTTTCCCTTCTATCTTCAATACTTTGGGAGGGCGGGTATCAATGGTGCTCCCCTTGGTGCCCCTCTTGCCCCCTTTGGTGATGAGGCCGCCCAAATAGCTTTTTAGACTATCTATTTATTGATCTCTTTATGATACACCTTCTTCATGTCCATGTGAACATTTCTCTCAGCAACGGGGATGGATGACTTCTTATATGACTTCTTTTATGAACAACGTTTGCATTTGCCAAAAACTCTGCTTTGAACAAGATGAAAGGAACCAAAACACCAAAAAATTCGACAACAGAAAGGTGCATATAAAATAAAAGATTGGGAGAATCCGGGAGGGCGTCCATGTTGGCCTGCTCCACCTTATAACATGCCTCAGAGATAACATCACTATTATTACCAGAGTTAAAAGGCTAATATGTCATCGAAAGGAATCCATCATCTTCTCACAAGGATAAATGGTCCTTAAATCCTCGACGCTCGTGTATTTTGGATCGTTGGCCAGCATTAGTTGCTTGGAGCTTCCTAGGAAAGAGTACAAAAAAATATAGTCACTATTACTTGTAGAATTACTATTGCTTTCTTAACTCCCAAACACGCCTATTTCTAAGAACCTATAGTTGATTGAGCCATCCGTCCATTCAACATTCCTCATGCAATAAAGATACATTTCTGACCACTCTCTACTGTTTGAAGGATTTATCACCTTATCACACTCATCTAAATTCTTAATGATTTCCATTAAAGAAGGAAATGAGAGGTGAAGAGTAAATTATATACTTGTAAATGAAGAAATTAGAGTTGCACTTTATGAAGTTTGAAAGTGAGATAGCTTTGAGTTTGATGAAGGTTCAAATGAAAGTTTGGAGAATAAGTTATCTGAAAAGTGAAAAAGTGGAGGTTGAACCACTCTTTATAGGGATTTGAAATCTAGGTCTAGTAGTTAATAAGTAACATCTCACTAGGTACACCAACAGTTTCTAAAAGGCTCACCACGTCTCTGACACGTGCAAGGAATCCAATCCAATTTAGCTTACCAATATAAACCTATCATTAGGTGCATTTAATGTTGCACGTGCATTGTATGCGACGCTTGAAGAACTAGCCCCAAAATCTCCTTGAGGAACTCGCCCCAGGCTCTGCTTGAGGGACTCTCCTCAAGCTCTATTTAAAAGACTTACTTCAAGGATGACCTGAAAAGCTCTTTGTGGCTAGCCCAAGTTTGAAGAATAAAAGTGATTAAACTAAATCACTTCTTCCTCTACAAGCCCTCATGCTCGAGGGACTACATACCATTATAATTGAATTAGGTCCTAGGAAACCCACGTAAGGAATACAAAACACAGTGTCAAGGGGTGAGTTTCCCTATGAAGTCATAGGTATCCCAAAATGGGCCATGAGATGGCCTAGATCTTGGTATCATCCCACTGATTGTGTTTAGTCCACCTGAACTTACTCCTACTACCCATTTTCCCAGTGAAATGTGGAAGATGAGGTGTCCAATCATAATGAACTATAAGAGAGGGTCAAAGAGGATACCCTTCACCCCCATGATCTAAGGAATAATAACTCTCTTACTCTCCATGTTTCTGACGAATGAGCGGAGATAACCACTCTCTAGCCCAGATCCAAGAGGTCTCTATAAATACCTCAGTCTTAGGGCAGAGGGATTAAATTAATTCACTAAAAAAATCACATACATAAAGCTTTTCATCACTCTGTGTGAGCTAAATCTAAACATTATATAACAATGCTAAACACCAGCGACAACCCTCCAACTACATAACTACTTTCATTATACTACCTTTGTTCCTTTATATAAGAGACAACTCATTTTTTAAGTTCATCGATTAATAAATGTATTTGGTCTGTTTATAGACTTAGATACATTCATTATTCAACGAATCTAAAAAGTGAATTGTCTCTTATATAAAGGAACAAAGGTAGTACTTTTCAACAAGTACAATTAATGTTGGCTCTAGAGTGGATAAAAATAATTATGGTGCTGTTTTGTTTTAATGTTGTCCAAAAATTAAATCTCATGTGTTATTTTAAGTTTTTTTTAATCTTTCCACCTTATCCAATTGCAACAAAAGTCTAAAATCGGTTACCATTCAGGTGGCTAGGTGTTACATAAACTTAAAAAATATTTTATATATATATATATATATATATATATATATATATATATATATATATATATATATATATATATGGTTCATATTCTATGAGAACGTCATTTTTATGTGAGAACATGAGAATAAATCTGAATCATTAGATTTTAAAATAAATGGTGGAGATTATTTGTGATTTTTGGTTTTCTCTCTCCTCCATTATTAAAATAAATGATGGAGGAGAGAGAGAAAAAACTGACACATAATCTCCACCTTTTATTTTAAAATCTAATGGTTCAGAGTCATTCTCATGTTCTCACATAAAAATGACATTCTCATATGATACGTTCATATATATATATATATATATATATATATATCATATGAGAACGCAATTTTCATCTGAAACATGAGAATGAATCTGAACCATTAGATTTTAAAATAAATGATGGAGGAGAGAGAAAAAAATGACCCATAATCTTCATCGTTTATTTTAAAATCTAATAGTTCAGATTCATTCTCATGTTCTTACATAAAAATAACACTCTCATATGATACGTGTATATATATTAATTTAAAGTTATTTTAATATGTGGTGTTAATGTCTCTTATATGATTCTAGATATATTCTAGTTTTAGTGTTTTCTTATCTTCTCAACAAATGGTATTGAAGTATGGTTTGGTGGAAAACAAAAGTTAGATCGCGTAAACAACATTGAAATTTAAGTGCAAGTGGTTAAATCTAACATCCACTATAAAAGTAGGAAATATTGAATATGTAATATAAATGATTAATACACATTTATTTTTTGCCAAATAACAGTGGTTGGGATTTCATCCTTTTTAAAGGAGAATAAATGAAATGTCGAAGGATCGAATATGTGCCTTTATATTTGATGTTCTTGTACAACTACTATTTGAGTTGGATTAATGAAACACTCATACATCCATATTAACAAGCAATAAAAATTAATCCACCCATCTTAAAATAAATATCATACTTGACACTTTCACACATATTAAGAAAACGTGATAAATAAAAAACAGAGAATCATTATCCTTGTTGATGATTGATGTTTTTTTATATATACAAGGGAGGGCCTAAGTACAACAAAGAAAATTAAGAAAAAACAGCACAGGGAAACGAGGTCCCAATAATATAACTACTAATCAACATAGCTATTTCATTTGGGCAAGTATCGTAGACAATAATACTCGGTTCATGTCTTAAGCTCAACTTAGCCATAGAATCCGCACATTAATTGACTTTCTTATATATGTGATTAAAACGGACCATTTTAGGGGCCAATAAATTAGGGGTGGCAAAGCGGACGACCTGTCCTGTTTAGGCCCGCCCTATTTAATCCCGTCCAAAATTGGGACGGGATGCGGCGGGCCAACTTAGGCGTACGAGCTCAAAAGTCAAGTTCGTCCCGTTTACTAAAGAGTTGGCGAGCCGGCCCGCCAATTTTTTTTTTACAATTTGATTTACTACATAATTTACAAAATCGTTAATCATTTCCAAAGAGGCCAACAAATTTTAACAATGCATAGTAAAACTTTAACAAGTCTTAATGTAAATATCATATTCTTCAACATGAACAAAACAACATAACTATAATACCAAAAACTTAAAAAAAACACGCTAAATCCCAAAAAATAATCCTTTTGGTTCAAAAAACCAACAAGAAAAATCTAGTTAAGGACATCTAGGGACACAAATCAATAAAACAAACTAGCACAAGCTAAACAAAGATAACCAAGAACAAATAACAAAAAAAAATCTTAAAGACTCCATGACAAACACTTCATCAATCAAAATCAATGTCGTGAACATATAAAGCTTCAGATGATACCGTAGCCATTGGATGAAACCATCTACCATCTCTCTCCTCATAACCACCCACTATTTTATAATTATCAAGATCAACAACATCAAAATCAATAGTTGTATCAATGAAAACATCTAAAAAACAAAACAATCCAAGAAAAAAAATAAAGTTTCTGATCTTGAAGGTTGATCAGAACCTGAAGTGGGCTAAGAGAAACGTCTGTGATGCTGGCTGTGAGTGATAAGGAAGGGGGTGTACTTGCAAGGCACTCTGATGCTAAAGTAAGAATCGGGAGAGAAAAAAGGCAAGTACAAAAGTATATGTTTCTTAGGATGATCTGGAATACCTGACCCTCTCAAACGAGTGGGTCTTTATAATGCCCCCAGCGCGTGGCTAACGGTCCCTATTTTCGGCGTGAAATAATCGTTTCCCGAAGAATAGGTAACTGTAAAAAACTAGCCGTTGGGACGGGCAGAGGTTCCCGAAATTAGGCGTTGCTGCTGGGCAAGGGCACAGTTTCGGGCACATGCATCGTGGATGTTTCTAGATGGTAGAGCCGTGCATAACGGGCAAGAATGCCGAGGAGGAGCAGGGGTCCTTGTAGTCCCTCTGACCATATTTTCCCGGTAGAAGGGCAGAAAGGTAAATGTTGTTCCACTTTGGTTGGACTTAGGCAATTGGGTCGTTCTGGGAGCAGAAGTGGATTAGGTCAAGCCTAGCCATTGGTCCAGTCTAGAACAGGAGCCCCCCTAAGTCGTTGCTCCCGAGTACGAGAGTGATGACTTAAGGGTAGCTCGTAGTCTCGGGGAACACTGAAGGGGTCGTTGCTTGTCAACGAGGTCAAATTGTCCTGAGATGCCCGAGGGGTTTTGGTGCCCGCGGGATACGTAGCGTTGTCCGACATGCTTGATGTGCGGGGAGACCAATGGTTGAAGGAGTCTGAAAAGACGTGACGCCACGTGTGCCTCGAGCCTTGTGCAACATTAAATGTGTCATGATGGCTAGGCTTGGGTCATGATGATGCCCCTAGCCGCGCGTGCTCGTGCACGTGCCTTCAGAGTGCTTATAAATAGAGGGAGAAGCCGCTCATTTGGGCTTTTCGCTTCTCTCTCCTCCTTCGTCTCTATTTCTGAGCTTCTATTTCGTCGCCGCCGTTAACCACCGCATCCGCCGCCGTACAAGGCTCCAAGCAAGCTCTTCGACCGTTCAGATCCTCTTCGACCACGTAAGTTTCTCATCTCTAGCATTATTTCCAGCTTTTTTTGCTTCCGTTTTGTTAGAATGCATGCGGTTAGGATGACTTTAGGTAGATACTGCAGCCTTTTTTGCGACTGTTGGTGGTAGACGGTGGTTTGGCCACTTTCTGCTTCTGCCGTGGTCGCCGGAGCTTTTAGGGACTGTAGATTTAGGTTGTTTCTAGAGCCGCCGTGATGACGAGCGCGAGCGTAACCGGTGGAGTTCCTGAGTTTTTCGGCGCTCTCATGAGTTTCTGATGAATATATGAGTTTTCCAGTGGAGCTTCAAACGGAAAACTAGGTAGCGTTTTGGGGAGAATCTCCCCGCACGTGCAGGAGGGGTTGCCTCCGGGCATCTCCTCGCACCCTACACTTGTGCCATTTTTATTTAGGACTTAGGCCGGGGACATCGTCCTTGGCCCTTTGCGCACCCTTTCACTTGACTAGCGGTGGAAGGGTGGATTTGATATTGCAGTCGAATTCACTTTTGTCCTCTGCTTTTCAGGTGAACGAGATGGCGCACGATCCCGAGAAAGAGTCCTCATAGACTCATCCGAGGAGAGCTCCTCGGATAGTAATGATACTGAGGCTTCAACTGCCCCCAGCAAAGTCGAGGAGACTCCCGAGCATCATTCCATGGAGGAATAGAGAGTTGCGGAGCCTGCCGAGCATGCTTCCATTTTTGCTTTCTACACCGGGGACGTCTTCATGAATGTAGGGCCCGAAGGGGAGTGGAAGGTGCATTTTCCAAGCCAGGACGACCGCATATGCCTGGATTACGGGGAGAGATTCCCAATGTACGAGTATGCTTTTAAGGATATAGGGTTGAGGCTGCCCTTTACTGACTTCCAGCAGTCCGCTTTTGTCCCCCTGGACTTGGCCCCATCGCAGATGCACCCTAACTCGTTGGCGTTCATCCGCGCTTTCGAGCTGACCTGTGAGTTCCTAAATATAGGAGCTACCCTACTCTTGTTCTTCACAATCTTCCACCTTCAGAGGTAGGTTTCAGGGAGAAGATACGACTGGGTTTCGCTGAAGCAAGCGAGAAAACTGTTCAAGCCCTTCTCTGAGTCTATCAGGACCTTTAAGGAGAGGTTCTATATTATTGAACCTGTGTCGGAGAAGGCCCAGGACACCACGTATGGCTGGGCAGTGTCAACGGATGAGGACGACAATGACATGTACGACGACCATGGGAAGTTGTTGACGGACAGAGTGTTCAAGTTCCCCTTCTGTTGGAGCGGGAGTCATTTTGCCCAGGGTACTGACTTTTATCTCGCTCAACCGGAGATGTTGAACGAGGATGACTCAACCAGCTACGAGACGCTGGTCAAATATGATAACAGTTTCAAGCTCACGGAGTGCTGGATGAAAAAGGGGGACCCCATCTTTGACGACGATGGTGGGCAAAGAGTGGAACATCGCTACATCAATACGAAAGCTCTTCTAGAGTGCAAGACCAATGCTGACGCCCTTAAGATGCTTGGTAGTTTTTACTTTTTTAGCTAGCCCGGATTATGATTTCCTTAGTTGCTAACGTGCTTGTTACATTTTTTGCAGGTGAAATGTCTTCTGCTCATGAGAGGATGGTGAGGAATGCTCTAACGAGGGGTAAGGCGGGTGCGACCAACCCAAAATCTCGGTTCACCCAGCAGGTGCCTCCTCCTCAACTGACTGCGGGGAGCTCCTCACCTGTTCCTTCTCCTGCCTAGGGATATCTAGTGCCCGGGGCCTTAAGGTTTAAACGGACCAGACCGAACGAGCTGGTGGTTCTCAGTCGGGCGGCGGAAAAAAGCAACTTTGAACTTCCCCTTTGCCTTCATGACAGGAAGTTTTTTAAGGGCACGTCCCTGACGGTTCCTCAGGCAGAGTTTCTAAAGCTCGAGGGTATGGATCGCTCGAGCAAGAGGGAAATGTTGGCTCAAGATACCTCTGCGTTGGTCCGGGTCCTGGAGATGGCGGCAGTCTACGCCGAGGAAGACTCCTCCTCTGAATCCAAGCTTAAGAAGGCCCAGGCAGCGATATCAGCCTTGTAAGAGAAAGTGAAGAAGGCCAAGAAGGAGGCTAGGGCTGCTAATTACGCGATGAAGAAGTCTGACGAGGAGGCTGCTAGACTGAAAGGGGAGAATGAGACCCTGATCGCTGAAAGGAAAGCAACTGAGGACCTGGTTGAGCAGATGAAGTCTGCGGCAGCCCCTGCTAATGATGAGCCTGAGGAGGTGAAGGCATTGAAGACTAGGGCCGATCTGGTTGCTCGTATTGCCCGGGCGGAAGATAATGTTTATGCTATCAGGGAGGAGTCTTTCAACAACGTTGTGGCTCAACTCAAGCTAGTGAATCCAGAGGTTCAGCTATCCACGGAGGGGACCAGTTTTCTGACCCATTTGAGGATGGAAAAATTGTTAATCCAGACTTCCTCCAGATTGGCGACGAGCATGCCCGCCTCCTTAACGAGGAGCCTCAGCCAACGTTGCCTATTCCCGAGCAGACTGAGCAGATGGAGGAGTGATGTCTCCTTTTTGTTGTTGTAATGTATCTGGCCTACGTGCCATGTCTGATGTAATTTTATTGTTGTTTTGTATGGGGTGTGGCCCCTTTGTTATGTAACAAGTACAATCGTGGCCCTTGTGGCTACTAATTATTTTTTATATGTATATATCCGGCCGTTTTGGTCGGTTTTGTATATTTCATACCCGCGCATGGTTTTGTTTATTTTTATTTTCGCTAAGTGTAGAAACTTTGCTCAGTGCGTGTGTGTGCCCGTAATAGAGGTAACTTTGAGTGATTTGTAGTTCCGGGGTTTGCTCGATGTAGATGTGTTCGGCAGTGAGAGCGGAACTCGGGTCGCGTTTGAGGCCTGAGCTCGCGGCGTGAACCTCCCATCATGAGCTAGGTGTTCTTCTTATTGTGGTACTTTGATGACGGCGGGCTCGGTCGAGGAACCGCCGTCAGGCAGGGGTCCCGCTCGCTCTTGAGTGGAATCCTGTCTTGGTTGGAATACGACGCTTGTACCGGGGCGTGCATCATAATCAGGATGTTATGTTCGTCATTTCGATGAAGTAAACCGATGAACTGGGCCTTAGCTACAATATTGTTTTAGCTTTTCGGTGTTCCATGGTCGAGCAAGTTCTTCCCCGTTGAGGTGTTCTAGGTAGTAGGCCTCATTCTCCGTCTTTGCTTAGACGCGATAGGGTTCTTCCCAGTTTGTGGCGAGTTTGCCTTCTCGAGAATCCCTATGGTTCCTTCTTAAGACAAGGCTGCCCACTTGGAATTATCGTCGTATCACCTTGGCGTTGTGCCTGATTACGATTTTCTGCTTCAAAGACGCTTCGCGGAGAGTTGCCCCTGGTCGGACCTCTGTGACGAGGTCGAGTTCTTCTCTTAGTGCCTCGTTGTTTGTCTCTTCGTCCAGAAGTAATTCAGTCCACCGGGATGGCACGTGTATCTCGATGAGGATTATTTCCTCGGTCCCGTAAGCTAAGAGAAAAGGGGCTTCCCCGGTCGAGGAGTGGAGCGTAGTGCGGTAAGCCTAGAGTACGCTGTGTAATTCCTCGACCCAAGCTTTCTTTGTTTCGTCTAGCCTTCATTTGAGGCCTTGGAGAATTACTCAGTTTGCCGCTTCGGCCTGCCTGTTGGTTTGGGGATGTTCGACGGACGCGAAATGTTGTTTCGTGCCTAGTTGGGCGACGAAGTCCTAAAATTTTCTTTCTGTAAATTGTGTCCCGTTGTCGGTGACGATTACTTGTGGGATGCCGAAGCGGGCAAGGATGTTTCACTTGTAGAAGTAATCAACACCCACTATCAAGTATTTGTTTTGGTTCGACCCTACTACGAATGGCCCCAGGATGTCCAGGCCCCACCATGCGAAGGGCCACGGGGAGGACATTGCTCGTTAGGTGGAGCCAAGTGCATATCCCTGTGCCGTTGGCATTTGTCGCACTTCTTCACGTCCTCTTTTGCGTCCTGCTGCATGGTTGGCCAGTAGTAGCCTGCTCAAAGGGCTTTCCTGGCGAGGGATCTTCCCCCGAGGTGTTGGGCGTTGATTCCTTCGTGGATCTCGTGCAAGACGTGGGCGACCATCCCTTCCTCGATGCATTTGAGTAAAGGGATGGAGAACCCTCGCCTGTAGAGCATGTCTTTGACCAGGACGTAGGAGCAGGCTCTGCGTCTGACTATGCTGGCCTCTTTGGGGTCGGACGAGAGTTCGCCCTTAGCGAGGTAGTTATAAACGGGGGTCATCCAACAATTGATGTCGCTGATGACTTGCACGTCGAGGATCATGGAGGTCTTCTCGATGCTGGGTCGATGAAGCACCTCCTGAATGACAGACATGTTTCCGCCCTTCTTCTTAGTGCTTGCCAGTTTGGACAACACGTCTGCTCTGACGTTATGTTCGCGGGGAACATGTTTTACTTCTACCGCATTGAACTTTGTCATTTTTTCTTTGACCAGAGACAAGTATTCGGACAGGTTATCATTTTTGGCCTAATATTCTCCTCGAACTTGAAGGGCCACGAGTTGCGAATCGGTGCAGATGACGACTTCTTCTGCTCCAAGGTATTCGTCCAGGCGCAAGCCGACGAGGAAAGCTTCGTACTCAGCTTGGTTGTTGGAAGTAGGGAAAGATAAAGTGAGTGATACCTGGACGATGATTCCCTCGTCATTTTCCAAGATGATACCTGCCCCACTTCCCGTCAAGCTGGATGCCCCGTCAACGACAATGGTCCACTTGTGTGCCCCGTGGGTAGGGGAATCTGCGAATGTCATTTTTGCGACGAAATCGGCTAATGCTTGGGCCTTGAGGGCCTTTCTGCTTTCATACTGAATATTGAACTCGGACAGCTCCAACGGCCACTTGAGCATTCTTCCGGCCATATCAGGTCGTCCTAGCAGTTGCTTTACGGGTTGATCTGTTCGGACCATAATCGTGTGGGCCAGGAAATAGTGCCTTAGCCTTCGCGCAGCGTTGATGAGGGCCAGTGCCACCTTTTCTACTTGCTGGTATCTCAGCTCTGGTCCCTGCAATTCTTTGCTCGTGAAGTATATAGGCTTTTTCCCGTCGGGCGTTTCACATATGAGGGAAGCGCTAACGACCTCGGTTGCTACAGCAAGGTAGAGGTACAGAGTTTCGTCGTTGTCTGGCTGAGAGAGAACTGGTGGTTCTGATAGTGCTCATTTTAGATGGAGGAGAGCCTGGTTGCATTCCTCTGTCCATTCGAACGCGGCCTTCTTGCGGAGGAGTTTGAAGAAGGGCAGAGCATGTTGGGCAGACTTGGCCACGAAACGAGATAAAGAAGAGAGCATCACGTTAAGGGATTGGATGGACTTCTTAAAGTTAGGTGTTGGAAATTTGGAGAATACCCTGCACTTTTCGGGGTTAGCTTCGATTCTTCGTTCTGTGAGATAGAAGTCGAGGAACTTGCTCGCCCGCACCGCAAAAGTGCATTTCTCTGGGTTGAAGCGCACCCGGTATTTCCTGGCTTGCTCGAAGACCTTTCTTAAATGGGTCGTGTGATCAGTTTCCTCGTGAGATTTTACGATCATATCGTCCATATAGACTCCGAGATGCTCGTCGATTTCTCCCCGGAAGACCTTGTTCATCATCCTTTGATAGGTCGCACCGGCGTTCTTCAAGCCGAAGGGCATTCGTTGTAGTAATAATTGCCCGACTCAGTCATGAAGGCTCTGTATTTTTTGTCACTTTTCGCCATAGGTATTTGATTGTAGCCCGAATAGGCGTCCATGAATGATAACAGTTTAAAACCGACTGAATTATCAACAAGTTTATCAATATTCGGAAGGGGGTAGGCATCTTTTGGGCATGCCTTATTGAGATCAGTATAATCAACACACATACACCACTTTCCATTAGATTTTTTGACGAGTACAACGTTGGACAACCAAGTGGTGTACTTGGCTTCCAAAATAAAGTTTGCCTCGAGGAGGTCTTTTACAGCTTGTGCTACTGCTTTGACGGCGGGATCAATTGTGAGTTGATGGTAGGCGAAAGTGGGATCCAAGCCGGGCATTTTCACGTCACTCCAGGCGAACAGGTCGGCATTTTCTCGGAGGCAAACTTTGAGTTATATCCTCGCTATGTCGGGCAAGTCTGGTCCTCCTTCTGATCATCTTCGGAGAAGCTGCTGTCGAGGTCGATAGAGTCGACACGTGGCAGTGTCTTGGCTTCCTCTGAGCTGCTGGGCAAGGCTGGCTTACTGGACGTCTTTGGCTTGGCAACGATGGTGTTGAGTCCCTTGGTGGCTGTTTTGAAGCATCTCCGCGCAACCTCAATGTCTCCGTGTAAGGTGGCGACCATACCCTTCGAAGTGTAGTACTTCATTTTGAGATGGACAGTTGATGGCACAACCACTAATTCGGCCAAGGTAGGACACCCGAATATGCACTGATAGAGAGACGGGCAGTCAATTACCAAAAATTAAACCTTGATAGATCTGGTCGTTTCTGCAGATATAAAGGTCACGATAAACTCGACATACCCCCAGGGTCTTGTGACTGACCCGTTGAAACCATGTAGGTCAGAACCCACGTAGGGAGTGAGGTGAGATTCTTTCAGCTGGGGGGTTGAGAACAGTTGTGAGTACATAATGTCGACCGGGCTGCCTTGGTCAACTAAGATTCGACGCACATCAAGATTTTGCCATCTGGGCTCTTACGAGCAGCGGAATGCTCGAGTTTGGGGCACCTCCGAGGAGTTCTTCTCTGTAGAAAGAGATGGGGACTGATTCTCCCCGGGTCTTGTCGAGTGTTGTACTCTTGTTGGAGCTCGTGTTGAATAAGTGCTTGAACTTTCTTTTCACGGAGCCCACGGTGACTTTGTTGAATCCCCCTCTAGAGATGACCATGGCAGAGGGAATAGTTTCCCATAGGCTATGGGTGGCGAAGTATGCGGGAGCGCTGAGCTCCTCGGGAACATAGAAGTCCTCCGGCCACAATATACTCATGGGGACTTGGAGGTTTGTCTCTTCCGAGGAAGACACCCCTTCCTCGATATTCTTCGACTCCTGGGCGTCTTGACGGGGAGCTTCCTTCTTCTTCGTAAACTATTTCAGGTGGTCGTCCCTGATCAGTATTTCTATGGCATCCTTCAGGTGGATGCAGTCTTCAGTGGTATGGCTGTGAATTTTGTGGAAACGACAGTATTTTGACTTATCGACGTTTAGCTTGGCTGGTACCTGCTTAGGGAATCGAACCCCCGCTTGTTTAAAATCCGAGTTAGCACATTCGGAGAGAATCTTTTCCCTGGAGACAGTCAGGGGAGTGTAGTCATGGAAGCGGTTGGAGGGCCCTTTATTGTCTCGGGATTCTCGGGGACGGTCTTCACGTCTTCGGTCTCCCCGATGGGATGTCGAGGGTTCATCGCTTTTGGAGGCCCGGGCACTTTCTTGATGGCGTGAGGCCCAGGCAGAGCTGGCCGCTTCTTTCTCCTCGTATTGAATATATGCATGCGCCTTGAGGAGGAAGGCGTCCAAGCTCCTTGGAGGTGCAAGGCCAACAGCTTTGGAGAATTCAGAATGGGGCCGCAGTCCTCGTTCGGGCAAGAATTTCTTCATGTTGTCGGTGGTAGGGACATGCACCGCTTCTTTATTAAACCTCTCGATGTATGCCCAGAGAGCTCATCCTTCCCTTGAATTATGGCCTCAAGGGAGGCTTCGGTCTTTGGATGGCGGCGTGATGTCGTAAAGTGCTGGAAAACATTCTTCCCAGCTGTTTCCACGAGGTGATGGACTCCTCGGGAAGTTGTTTGTACCAGGTCATAGCCCCTTTCCGGAGCGTGGTGGGGAATAGATGGCATTTGATGGCGCCTCAGACGCCACGATAATCGAGCAGCGCATCGATATTCTCGATGTGCTCATCTGGGTCCGTTCTTCCATCGTAAATGCCCAAAGATGGTGGTTTCTCCAAGCCTTTGGGGAGGCGCGTAGCCAGGATCTCTTGAGACAATGGGTCGTGAGGCTCATCGTCGCTGCTGGAACTGGTCCAGGAAGGGGAGCAGATGCTTCGATCAGGGCGGCGATTCTGCGGGGTGACGGTGTTCATGCCTGGCCTTTCGATCTGATTGGGGGTGAACGTTGGTCTCTCCGGGTGCTCTTGTGTCCCGGGAATGTTGGTTTCGCGGGGAAACCTGGTCACGCTTCTGGACGACATGGGACTCTGGCTCCTGGCGCACCTGACGATCATCTTCCCGTCAGGGATGTGGACTTTTGGATCGTCGGCAATCTTTCCTCAGCTGAGGGGATCTTGGTCGGGCAGACTCTTCCAACGCCCCAATCCTCTCGTTTTGTTGGAGGATCAAGAGGTTGGTCTTGTTGATTGCTTCAAGGAAGACCACCAAGGCCAGGTCGACATTGGATGGAGCTGGAACGTGTTGGTGGGCTAGTGAGGGATGGTATTCAGTACGATCAGTACGAGTGGGGGAGGGAGACGCAGTAACTCCATCTCTCTGACGACGGGCGTCTTCTCCGAGGAAGGATGCGGATTTGTCAGTGTCAGTTTTGTTGACGGGGAGGAAAGCAGGATTGTGAGTATCTTGGACGTTATCTTGGCAAGCCATGATCGGAATCTTGGACATAGAGTTGTTTTGGTCTTGAACCTGAGGTGGATGTTAAGACGGGGATAACAAGTTTCCCACAGACGACGCCACTGATCTTGAAGGTTGATCAGAACCTGAAGTGGGCCAAGAGAAACGTCTGTGATGCTGGCTATGAGAGATGAGAAGGAGGTGTACCTGTAAGGCACTCCGATGCTAAAGTAAGAATCAGGAGAGGAAAAAGGCAAGTACAAAAGTATGTGTTTCTTAGGATGATTTGGAATACCTGGCCCTCTCAAACGAGAGGGTTTTTATAATGCCCCCAGCGCATGGCTAACAGTCCCTATTTTCGAGGCGAAATAACCGTTTCCCGAAAAATAGGTAACTGCCAAAAACTAGTTGTTGGGACGAGCAGAGGTGCCCGAAATTAGTCGTTGCTGCGGGCAACGGCTAGGTTCCGGGCACAGGCGTCGTGGCTGTTTCTGGATGGTAGAGTCGTGCATGACGGGCAAGAATGTCGAGGATGAGCAAGGGTCCTTGTAGTCCCTCTGATCATATTTGCCCGGTAGAGGGGCAGAAAGGTAAATGTTGCTCCAGTTTGACTGGACTTAGGCAATTGAGCCGTTCTGGGAGCAGAAGTGGATTGGGTCATGCCTAGCCATTGGTCCTGTCCAGAACAGTTTCATTATTTAAAAATTACCAATACAAATAATAAGCACTTAATTGAGAATTTTAGTGTCAAAAAATAAATTAAATGAGAACTAAAATAGAACAAAATACAAATCAAAACTTTATTATCATAATGAGAAACAAACCTCTCTGTGCAAAACTTACCTTATAGCTTTAGAACCTGACTCTAATGACAACAAGTAATAGAAAATAGAAAAGAATGTAGTCTTTATGTTTTGGACTAAAGACTTTTCCTACTATGAGTGAAAATAAAGAACTAAGCAGAGACCAATTAATGTCTTCAAAATGAGGTATTTGTGGTTATGTAAAAAATGAATATTAGGGTTTGAAGAAATGAGGGTTGTTTTAAAAGTATGTCTACTACACACCACGTTAATATTGTTTTAATTTCAAGTCAAAAATAATTTTTTTAAACAAAAAGCTCTTGGACAAAACACGCTCCACCCCGCCCTCAGTCCGTTTTAAAAGTGGGTTAAGCGGGACGGGTCAACTTAAGACACCAAACCGAAAACCTCGCTCTGACACATAAAAAATAGTGGGTTAAACGGGCGGTCCAGGGGGCTGAACCCGTTCTACCACCCATACCAACAATCCTCTATCATTGCTTAAGTGATCTTCTTTTTCCTTTAGGCTCTCCACAATAGTTTTTTGTTGTCCGACTGAACCTCCACACAAGTAAGACTCTTATCAAATGTTATCTTCTAATAATTGTAATATAAAAGAAATATTACATTAGGAATATTAATTAAAAGATGGAGTTGGAAGACAAAAATTAAAATTATATTAAAAACTAAAAGCTGAAACTTAATTTAAAATAAATAATTTTTTTAAATGTGATATTTATTTTAAACTAGAAAGAGTATAAAATATTTTAAAAACGATATTTCTTTTATACTAATAAATAATACCACCAGATTTATTTTAATCTTTTCAATTTTTTTTAAAATCTCTTTCCTACAATTTGAATACTAAAAGCAAAAATACATTTTAAATTCTACAATTTAGAATATTCTTTATAACGTTTCTCTTTATTTAGCTTTAACTTTTTCAGATGTTATAGTGTAAATAAACGAGGATATAAAAGTTTTCATGGTATTCGTTATTTTTCTAATATGTTTAAGAATATAAAAAGAATTGTGTTAAAAAAATATTTAAAGTTATTTGTTTAAAATAAATGATTTTTTTTTCAAAGTGATAATTATTATCTTTTTCTATAAAATAACGTTTTCTTTTTTAAAATTTCTAATCAATACCCTTAATTCACTTGTTAAATTTCTACATTAAAAGAAATAGGTGTAATTGTAATTTTGATTCTCTTATTTTTATTTTTTTTAGTTTTGATCTTCCTATTTTAAAATTAAAAATTTTTGTCTCTTTATTTTCAGTTTTTTTTTAGTTTCAATATCTCTATTGTAAAATCCGAAATTTTTGTCCATTCATTTTCATTTTTTTTTTTAAATTTGATCCCTTTATTTTTATTTTTTTAAATTTTTAATTTCCTATTAATTTAGTTCCAAATTAAAAAAGGAATTAAAATATAAAATAAAATTTAAAATAGAAGACTAAAACTAAACAAAAATAAAAAATAGAAAAATCAAAGTTCTAGATTTAAAATAGCAGAATTAAAACTAAAAAAGTTTAAAATAAAGAGACAAAAATTCTAAATTTTAAAATAAAGAAATTAAAATTAGAAGAAAAAAAATAGAGAGACTAAAGTTATAATTAAGCCAAATAAATAATAAGGGTTGGCACTACCCGTACAAGTATTGGTATACATACCATGTGTAATATTTAAATATTGGTTGCTGCTCCACGTGGGCGAATGCTGTCGACCTCAGCTACCTGGAACCGTCCTAGCATGTTTGTTTTGAACTAGTTAGTGTTTCAATCTATCGGAAAAATAAATAAACAGTGTATTCTTGTTATTCTACCAATTCTTTGACCTTGACTTGACATCAAATTATATACAAGGGGCCTAAGTAGGAAAACCAAAAAATAAAGGTTATTTTATGTTGGCAATCCGTTGATAAAATCCGGTAAAATTGACCTCATAGTACTATATTGTAATATATAGTAATATATATATATATATAAGCCATAGATAATTTTTCATTAATGTAAATTATTCCGATATAGAATTAGAATTGATCGGAGAATCAATGATTGTGATGAGCGACGATGGATTTGAATATCAGATGCGAAGAATGAAAGACTGATCTGAAAGGTTAACACTCTAACGCTAAAATAAATATGTGGAGAAGAGTAAATGTAATTTGAATTTGAAATTGTGCACTTGAAATTCTTCGTGTGTCTCCCTTATATAGTGGAATGAGTATAACAACTTGTTATTCTCTAGGTGTGGGATCGGGAAGTTGTTAGATGTATTATGCCCCTGAATCATCGTTACATTTCCATAGGGTGATTCCCATATGCTGCGAGCAATCCAAACGAATCATGACTTCCTTTGGGTAGTCGATCGATGGTCATTCTTGTCGGCCCAAAATCGTTGTCCCCCCAAGCCCTTGTCTATGTACTCCCTTCGATTTTATTTATAAGCAAAAGTCTTCTAATTTTTTTGGCCTTAAATATAAGCAAATGTCTATATATATATATATATATATATATATATATATATATATATGGTTTTGCTTATGGGTGGCAAACGGGCATGTCCGCCCCGCAAATGCCCGCAAAAAAACGGGGCGGGGCGGGGCGGTCATAGTTGATGATGCGGGCCTAAAACCTATGTCCACCCCGCAAAAACGTGAGGGCAGGGCGGAGAAAGCCCGCGGGCACTACACCTTTTAAGCCTAAAAATGCAAAATTTTATGTAAATGCTCGTGCCCACAAAAGCCCGCGAAGAAAACGGGGTGGGACGGGGCGGACACATTAGAGGGTGCGGGCCTAAACCTTTGGCCCACCCCGCACTAAAACGAATATGCCCAACGGACCGGGCCCGTTTTGTCACCCCTAGTTTTGCTAGGATACACCCATCTATTTTTATGAATGTGTGTTTTAGCAAGCTTTAATTAAAAAAATGGTTAAATGCACTCTAAGGTGCATGTTACTAAAACACACCTTCTAAAAAGTAAGTGGGTGTAAGTTAGCATTTACTTTAGGCATTTTCTATAATACACCTATGTATTTTTTAGAAGGAGTGTGTTAACAATTAATAACTAAAAATTCATTAAATATACCCTAACGTGCATGTTGCTAAAACACACATTCATAAAAATAGGCGGGTGTATCCTAGCAAAACCCATATATATATATATATATATATATATATATATATATATATGCCATGTATTAATTAATTAATATTGTTAGTAGATGACAATTTAATTACGGGTATATTAGTAATTATGTTATGTCTCTTACATGAAATCAAGAAAATTAAATGCACATAACTATCATTCTTAATAAGCGTGAAAAATGTCTTTTTTTTGTTATAAATCAGGCCGAAGTAGTATGACGGTGCAACAATTTTTCGTGTTTACCTCGTTCATCGATCACTCTTTTAAGGAAAACCAACATAAGACATTATTGTTTCTTGAGAATTCGTGCCTTTAATGTGCCTCGTGCTTTGAATGTCTTTTCGTAGGTTCCCTCATAATGACCTTTGGAAACCGATATAATTGAGTGTCTCATTAAGATGTTCTGGAGCATTGATAAGGTTTATCCCTTATAGTAAGCCATCATACGATTTTTGAAGAGTCGGTTTCACATTTCTTTGAAACGTTCTGTTTGCATCATTGTTGCGTGTGTTTTCTATGACGTTTTCCTTTTTGTGCTAGAAAAAGGTAGTGCTTATCACGAGTAAATAAAAAAAAAGATACTTATGCCTATTGGGCTGACCCTGTCTCTTCTTTAACGATTTTTGTCTTTGCTCGAGATGGTGGTATTGACGGAGCCTTCTTGGAGGTTGGTCCACCTTCAGATTAGGGCTTCATGACCCCTGGTGAAAGTAAGAGAATTTGTAGCAAGTATGACAAATGTGTCATTCCTTTCTATGAATGTACCTTCTCAATCTTGGGTATTCAGTTGCCTTTTAACAACTTTGAAATAAATATTTTGAATCACCTGATGGTTGCCCCTCGTAGTTGCATCATGCGAGCTGGGCGTCACACCCCAATTTTAACCCTGAATCATTGATTCAATACATTTCACGACATTTGCATCACCTGCATGATATATCATACATTTCATCATGCATAATGCCAGAAATATTGACCAGAATAAATTTTCGGATCTACAAACAGACCGGTTGAATCATTTCTCAATTGTGTATGAAATTAACGGACAAAAATTTTCAAAATCGAGCTTGCAGACGTCAGTATTATTAATCTACGGTTCTCTTAGTTTAACCTGACCTACTCGTTTTCTTTTTCCGACTACTTTTTTGTTCGCATTTTAATCAGCTTGAGCCTTTTAATCGATCCATTTTTATTTTAAAATTTTATCAAAACCTGTATGTTTCCGAGAAATTTATTTCTGCTGATCATTTTAATTTTTCAAGCATTTTCGCGCCCGACTTTTATTCCTATTTAACCTTTTATTTTGGTTTTTTCATCAAAATAATAAGTATATTTAAATACAATTATTTAGGTATTTTATTTACTTTATTTTGTCTTAGTTTATTTTAATTTAATTATAAATGAAACCTATTTTCAAAAATTCTAATAATGAGAGAAATAAAGAAAAACAAAATTGATTGGCCTTCATTCACTCCTATACAAACATGGACATGTATCCTGCTGTGATTTGAAGAGAAAATGTGTGAGGACCACTTGGTTTGGACAATTAGTGCTCCAACAAATTTGATTCATGACTCTCACGCCGGATCAATGGGGAGCTCAATTAAAGACTACAACGCTTTCAAAGCTTAAGTTCAATAATTGATTGACAAGAAGTACATATCCTTTCGAGAAGGAAACTTGGTGGTACACGTCAACTTCTCTTTCGAATGAGTTCGAAGACTTCAATGGGCATCTCCTAAATCCAATGGTTCAGACAGGAAGACATCCTCAAATGTTGGCAATCATTGGACCATTTTTATCATTGCATTTGTAATTTCTTTCCTGTTAAATGCTACTTGTTTGTAAAACATTGTTGTTTTAATGGTAATATTAATGAAGTAATCATGCATTTTCTGAATCAATCATTTTGTATTTACTCATCTTTCTTCTCTTATATAAAAAAAACATATCCACATTTCTCCACTTCACTTCCTCTATCAAATAATTGTTTTAGTAAAGTTTAGAGGGAGGATGATGAAAATTAAATACCTGAAATTGTTGTGGCATGCTTTCGTATAAAATCTTGCTGATGATGTACATGCATTATTTTAAATCGCCAAACATTGGAGAGATAACGAGTTATTCCCTAATTAACCACCTCGAGCCTATAAGTACGTGTTTCGTTCGGATCTAAAAACCTTTACGCTTAACCCGAGATAGGGTAGTGTTTAGTTAATCTTACTAAACATTCGAATTACGAGATGAAACATCATGTCTAAGGATCGACCACATGATATTCTTCGCACACGTCCTTAAGTGTCGAAAGAATTATGCAAAATCCAATAGTTGTGTCGGTTGTTCTTCAATTATCAATGACTTGGCAGTCACAACCTTCAACAAAATCAAAAATCAAAGAGAGAAAAGCCTGCTAAGTTGAACACCTAAAGAGGAGACTTAGACAAAAATTAGGGCAATCCCGGTAGACTAAAAGCTTCAAAAAAGAGGTCCATGCAAAATTAGGGATCAAAAGAAAAAAAAATCAACAAAAGAGGCCATCAAATCCTCAAACAAAGTAAAGCAAGATTTGGTAACCATCATATCAAAATCAAAAGGTCACTGACATCCATGACAAAAACAAATAAGGTGACTGCCATTTCAAGAAAATCTTGAATCTTCATCTTCACTCTCACATCATCAAGCACTCATGGAAGACGAATGTGTATGTTGATTTAACTGAATGTAGAATTGGAGATCATCATGAAGAAGGGTTGGGTTAAATAAATTTTTATCCTTATATCCTTTTGTTTCAATAATCGTGAACTAGGCCACGTTACAATTCTCTAAAGACCTAATTGAAACAGGGTTTATTCTAAAAGCATACTACAGCAAGGTTGCATAAACTGACTCTTATAGATTTACTAATCTTCTACATTGATGTCATATTCTCGTTGTATCTTTCACACATAAGCTAAATCAGCACTATGTTTGGACTAATGGTTCACTCGTCCCTCACTATCACATTATTTCAATAATGATTTTTTTCAAACCTGTATGCGCATCAAATCAAAATTACCATTTGTAAATAAACAATTTTAATTGCAAGTCAGTACTTGACATCAAGGAAATTCCAATAAAGAGCAATAAGATAAAAACTTGATCATTTTCAAAGTTGACCAGGATCAAGAACACCCAATAACCCTATGGATTAGGGGCATGTCATCCAACGACTATGTTGACAAAGGAATCGGTCAGTATAAAGCAAGTCTCCAAGCATTAGCTGATTGAGGGGAAAATCATTCAAGAATCAGTTGATCAGGAGCGAATCATCTCAAGACTCTATTAACTAGGGATAGATCACCCAAAATTTGTGTCGATTAAGGGCAAATCCCTCCAAAGTTCAGCCTATCAGAGTTAAGTTGCTTCTATGCTCCTACCGGGGCAAGTGACCTCAACAGCACATCAAAGTCCACCACCCCAAGTGTTGGTTAGTCAAGGACAAATCGCTTCAAGACTCGGACTAGGGAGAGCCACCACAAAGAGCTCATTGATTCTAACTCTCCAAAGGACAGTCAATCATAAGTCTACCATTCTAAGAATGGGATAATCAGGGGCAGATTGTTTCAAAGTTCAGAATATTGGGGGAGACCACTTCAAAGTCATGGCAAGCTAATTCTAATTTCCTTTTAAGGTGAACGCCTTCAAAAAACCCAGCTTATTGGGGAAAGATGGGCCATGGAGAGGCAAGTCCTCTCCACACTTTCAAGACGCTCAAACAAACTTTGTCTTACGTCAGCAACCGATGAGTACAAAACAAGTGTCGGGAAATCATGCTATCACCCCATTAAATAACCTTGTGCCATTTGACAGATAAGAAACTTTGCTGCAAAAGAAACCTTCAATCCATTACCCACTACGGGGGAATTTTTAGAAACCTTTAAGTCATTGCATATATCTCCCTCATGTATTAATCATGTAGCTTCGCTCTCGCGTTAAGCCACGCATATCATCCCACTTATCAAGCATATGCCCATAGCATAAAAAAATCAAACATAAAAAATCAATTCTCGTATAATAAATCATTTGAAAGTCAGTTCCCGTCTGACAATCAGTTTTTTTAACCACTTCCCATCTGGTAGACTGTTCTTAAAACCAGTTATGGTCTGGTGACCAATTGTAGAACCAGTTCCCTTTTGATAGCCTATTTTTAACTCTAGATCTAGTCTAGTAGTCATTTTTTCAAAACCATTTCCCATATGGTAGCCTATTTTAAAAACTAGTTCCCGTCTAGTAGTCTATCTTAAAGTCAGTTCCCGTCTAACAATAAATAAAAAAAACAGGTCTCGTCTGGTAGACTATCTGAAAGTCAGATCCCATCTGACCAACAAAAAAACACCAGTTACCTTCTGGTAGTTTATCCTTCGAGTCCAGTTCTCGTCTGGTAGTTCATTCTTAAAGTCCAGTTTGTTTCATACGCCCTTAAACCATTGTCTGGTTTTCACAGGCATATTCAAAGTCTAACTTTGTTGGCACCTACAAAAGATTATTGTTTATCCATTAATATCCAGTTTCTATTGTCTCTCCGATGTATTCCCAGATGAGTATTGTGTTCTGATGAAGTTCCAGAACATATCTAAGGTATTATCGGATGTTATTTGGTTCGTTTTGTGAGAAGCCATAATACGTCATTTTGTTATGTGTGAATCTGTAACTTGTTGTTAGATCCATGAATTATCGGATATCATTTGGGTCATTCTGTGAGAAGCCAGAACCCAAACCTAACCTTTTGTTATGCGAGAATCCATAACATTCTTTTTATTTTGTGAGAATCCAGAATCTTTCATTTTTGTTACGTGAAAATTCTTAACTTTTCATCAGTGTTATGTGAGAATCCATAACCTGTATTTTGTTGTTATTTTGTGAGAATCTGGAACCTTTAATTTTGTTACAATCCGTATCTTTTCATCAGTATTGTGTGAGTCCATAACCTGTCTTTTGTTGTTGTTCTGTGAGAACCTGGAACCTCATTTTTTATCTTTACGTGAGAATCTGTAACCTTTCCTTGTTTAATCTATAACTTTCTTTTTGTTATGTGAGAATCCATAATTTTTCTCGTTTGTAACCTACTACCTTGCTCTATGAGAACCTAGAGTCGTTTCATTTTGTTATAGGAGAATCCAAAACCTTTCTTTGCTCTGTGAGAACCTAGAGTCATTTCATTTTGTTATGTGAGAAGTTATAACTCAGTTGACCTTTCTTTACTCTGTTAGAACCCAGAGCTATTTCATTTGTTACAATCCGTAATCCTCTTTTTTTTTGCTCCGTGAGAATCCAGAGCTTACCACAACATTACAAAGATTGTCAAATTCCCTTTGGTTCATTATGTGATAAGCCAGAACTAACCATTTTCCTCAAAGTATATCCAGTGTGTCATTTCACCTTACTTCATTTAATCCCCAACAGACCTCATTGACAAACCATCTCAGCAATCCCCATAGAGTCCGCTTCTATTTCATATCCCCAATAAAAAGAGTCCTTCATGCATTCATAGCATATATTGTCATATCATTTCATCTGCATATAGGGACAAATTTTGGGTCTTTTAGTATTTAACTATCTCCCACAGTGATCATATGAAGAGTAACATTCTTCATATTCTCTGGTTGAAGATACTTAAATAGGGGAAGTCGTCACACCCCAATTTTGACCCTGAATCATTGAATCAATACATTTCACGATATTTGCATCACCTGCATGACATATCATACCTTTTATCATCCATAATGCCTAAAATATCGATCAAAATAAATTTTCGGATCTACAAACAGACCGGTTGAATCATTTCTCAATTGTGCGTGAAATTAATGTGTGAAAAATTTCAAAATCGAGCTTGTAGACGTCAGTATTATTAATCTACGGTTCACGTAGATTAATATGGCGTGCTTGTTTTATTTATACGACTACTTTTTCAATTGCATTTTAATCAGCCTGAGCCTTTTAATCGGTCAATTTTTACTTCAAAATTTAATCGTACTGATCATTTTAGTGCAATCATTTTAATTTTTTGAGCATTTTTACTCCCGACTTTTATTCGTTTTAAATCTTTTTATGTTGGTTTTTTAATCAAAATAATAAGTATATTTAAATAGAATTATTGAGGTATTTTATTTAGTTTATTTTGTCTTAATTTGTTTTAATTTAATTATAAAAAAAAACCTATTTTCAAAAATTCAAATAATGAGAGAAATAAAGAAAAAATTGTGTTCTGGACTGGACCAAGGGCTAGACATGGCCCAATCCACCTCTGCTCCAGAGCGGCCCAAGTTGCCTAAGTCCAATCCACAGAGGGGCAAAAGTTACCTTTCTTCCCCTCCAACCGGGCAAGGAATGCAACGTTCCTCCCCAGAATTACTGCCTGTCACGCACGACTTCATTGCTCCCCGAACTGTTATGGGCAGGTGCCCGGAACCATGCATGTGCCCGACACAACGGCTAGTTTTGGGCATCCTGCCCGACATAACGGCTAGTTTGGGTAGTTACCTATTCTTTGGGGAAAACAGTTATTTCGCCCCAAAAATAGGACCGTTGACCACGCGCTGGGGGCTCTGTATAAACCCTCTCGCTTGAGAGGGTCAGGTATCCAATATTCACCCTAAGAACACACTTTGTACTTGCCCCTTTTCTCTGACCCTTTCTCACTTGAGCGTCGGAGTGCCTTGCAGGTACACCCCCTCCTCCTCCTCCATACGACCAGCATCCCTGATGCACTTGGCAGCCTAATTCTACAGGATCTGATCCAGCCTTGACGATCAGTGGCGCCGTCTGTGGAAATCTTTGTTCTCCCCGTCTTTCTTTCCTCAGTAATCGAAGATCAAAACAATTCTCAAACATCATCACGATCATGGCCTCCCAAGATCGCTCCAAGGATGCTCTCCAATCAACCATCCTCCCCGTCAACAAATCTGACATTGACGGCCAATCATCTCTCCTCGAAGAAACGAGGAATCTCCTCCGATCAAGTCCAAAGGACGGGCACACTCACCTTCTCCCCGAAGGAACCACTCACCTTCTCCGCGAAGGAACCGCCGACGCGAGCATCCCGTCCGGTCACCATCATACACCAGTTCTAGCAGCGACGACGAGCCTCGTGGCCCGTTGTCCCAGGAGATCTTGGCTACCCGTCTCCCAAAAGGCTTGGAGAAACCCCCGTCACTTGGCACGTACGACGGGACCACCGACCCTGACGAACACATCGAGAACATCGATGCACTGCTAGACTACCACGGCGTACAGGGCGCCATCAAATGCAGACTGTTCCCAACCACGCTCCGGAAGGGAGCAATGACATGGTATAAGCAACTGCCCGAGGAGTCCATTACCTCGTGGAAACAACTGGGCAGGATGTTCTCGCGGAACTTCACAGCATCTCGCCGCCATCCCAAAACTGAGGCCTCCCTTGGAGCCATAATCCAGGGGAAAGACGAACCTCTCCGTGCATTTATCGAGCGGTTCAACAAGGAAGCTATGCAGGTCCTGACAACAGATAAGATGAAGAAGTTCCTGCTCGAACAAGGGGTCCGCCCGAACTCCGGGTTCTCTAAACCCATTGGCCTCACGCCACCGAGGAACTTAGACGCCCTCCTCCTCAAAGCCCAATCTCATATTCAGTACGAAGAGAAGATTGCGGCCTGCAACGTCCGAGCATCTCGCCGCCAGGAAAATGCTCGGGCCTCTAAAGGAGAAGAAGCCTCGACATCTCGTCGGGGTGAACGAGGGCACGAGGACTGTCCCCACAACTCCCGTGACAGCAAAGGGCCCTCCGGGCGCTTCCATGACTACACTCCCCTGACCGTTTCCAGGGAGAATATTTTGACCGAATGTGCCAATTCAGAGTTCAAACAAGCCGGGGTTCGCTTCCCCAAACAGCTGCCGAACAGACCAAACATGGACAAGTCAAAATATTGCTGCTTCCACAAAAGTCACGGCCATATTATGGAGGACTGCATCCACCTGAAGGATGCCATTGAAATACTGATCAGGGACAGCCACCTGAAGCAGTTCGCGAAGAAGAAGGACACTCCTCGGCAGGACGCCCAGGAGTCCAAGAAGGTCGATGAGGAGGTACCCTCCTCAGAAGACGCCAACATACAGGTCGCTATATCCATATCGCGACCTGAGGAGTTCAACGTCCCTGACGGGCTCAACGCCCATGCATATTTCGCGGCCCACAGCCCGTGGGAGACTTTCCCCTCCGCCATGGTCATCTCTGGCGGGGGTTTCAACAAAGTCACTGTGGGGTCTGTGAAACGGAAGTTCGAACACCTGATCAACACCAGCTCGAACAAAGTGACCACGCTTGATAAGGCCCAGAAGGGTTTCGTCCCCATCTCCTTCTACAGGGAGAAACTCCTCGGCGGCTCCCCGAACTCAAGCATACCGTTGCTCGTCAGAGCCCAAATGGCAAACTTCGACGTTCGCCGAATCCTAGTCGACCAGGGCAGCTCGGTCGACATCATGTACTCCCAGTTGTTCTCAATGCTTCAACTGGAAGAATCGCACCTTACCCCCTACGTAGGGTCCGATTTACAGGGATTCAACGGGTCTGTGACCAAGCAGTGGGGTTACGTCGAGCTGATCGTGACCTTCAGATTAGCTGAAATGGCCAGATCCATCAAGGTTCAATTTCTGGTAATCGACTGCCCGTCGCTTTACCAATGCATTCTCAGAAGGCCAACTCTAGCCGAGTTAGTAGCAGTGCCCTCGACCGTCCACCTGAAGATGAAGTATTACACTTCGAAAGGAATGGTCGCCACCCTCCACGGTGATATAGAAGCTGCCCGACGGTGTTTTGAAGCAGCTACAAAGGGGCTCAACGCCATTGCGCCCAAGCCTAAAGCGTTGAGCAAGCCAGCACTGCCAAGCAGCTTCGAGGAGGCCAAGCCTCTGCCCCAGGTAGACTCTATCGACCTCGATAGTCGCTTCCCCGAGGACCAACAGGAGGAACGAGCAGCTTCAACCAGCCCGTCCACGTCATCCAACAGCAACTCCCATCCGATGCGCCCAATCCCGGATGGCAACTTCGAGATAGTTCTGTTCGGCGAAGACCCCCAACGGGGAGTGAAGATCGGAGCTAACCTGCCTGACATCGCGAGGAAGCAGCTCAAAGCATGCCTCAGAGAGAATGCCGACCTCTTCGCGTGGAGCGCCGCAGAAATGCCCGGTTTGGATCCTTCCACCGCCTGTCACCAGCTGACAATTGACCCGGCCATCAAGGTCGTAGCACAACGTAGATGGAAGCAGTCTCTGGAGAAAACAGAGGCTGCTGAAAAAGCTGTAAAGGACCTCCTCGAGGCCAAATTTATTTCGGAAGCTAATGGAAAATCTAATGGAAAATGGCGCATGTGCATTGATTATACCGATCTCAATAAGGCATGCCCGAAGGATGCCTACCCCTCCCCAATATTGATAAACTTGTTGACAATTCTGCCGGTTTTAAACTTTTATCGTTCATGGACGCCTACTCGGGCTACAATCAAATCCCAATGGCAATGTCTGACAAAAAATACACGACCTTCATGACCGAATCAGGCAACTTTTACTACAACATAATGCCCTTCGGCTTGAAGAACGTCGGAGCAACGTACCAACGAATGATGAACAAAGTGTTTCGGGGAGAAATAGGTGACATGCTCGAGGTCTACATGGACGACATGATCGTAAAATCCCACGAGGAAACCGATCACACCGCCCATCTACGAAAAGTCTTTGAACAAGCAAGGAAATGTAAAATGCGTTTTAATCCGGAGAAGTGCACGTTCGGTGTCTGGGCAGGAAAATTCCTCGGCTTCTACTTAACAGAACGAGGAATCGAGGCCAACCCCGACAAATGTCGGGCATTCTCCGAGTTTCCTACGCCCAAGTCCAAAAAATCCATCCAGTCCCTCAACAGGATGCTCGCATCACTATCTCGTTTCGTGGCTAAGTCCGCCCAGCACGCCTTACCATTCTTCAAACTCCTCCATAAAGAGGCAGCATTCGAATGGACCGAGGAGTGTGACAAAGCCCTTCTCCATCTGAAACGAGCACTCTCAGAGCCATCTGTCCTCTCTCGCCCAGACAATGGCGAAATGTTGTACCTGTACCTGGCCGTAGCAACCGAAGCTATGAGCGCTGCTCTCATTCGTGAGACACCTGACGGGAAGAAGCCCATTTATTTCACGAGCAAGGCGTTGCAAGGACCAGAGTTAAGATACCAGCAGATAGAGAAGGTGGCGCTGGCCCTCATCAACGCAACCAGAAGACTAAGACACTACTTCCTGGCTCACACAATCGTGGTTCGAACAGATCAGCCCATAAAGCAGCTACTCGGACGACCAGATATGGCCGACAGAATGCTCAGATGGTCGCTAGAACTGTCCGAATTTGACATCTAATACGAAGGCAGAAAATCCCTTAAGGCCCAAGCTCTGGCCGATTTCGTCGCAGAGATGACATTCGCAGACCCCCCCGGCGAGCGAAGCGCGCAAGTGGACCATCTTCGTCGACGGTGCCTAAAGCTCGGTAGGAAGCGGCGCGGGAATCATACTAGAAAGCGATGAAGGAATTATCGTCGAGGTATCGCTCACACTGTCTTTCCCAACCTCCAACAACCAGGCTGAATACAAAGCCTTCCTCGCTGGGTTACGCCTAGCCGAGGACCTGGGCGCAGAGGAAGTCGTCATTTGCACGGATTCACAACTCGTGGTCCTCCAGGTCCGGGGAGAATACCAAGCCAAAAACGACAATCTAACCGAATACTTGGCTCTGGTGAAGAGGGAAATGGCGAAGTTCACAGTAGTGGAAGTGAGGCACGTTCCCCGCGAACATAACGTACGAGCAGACGTGCTGTCTAAACTAGCCAGCACGAAGAAGAAAGGCGGAAACAAGTCTGTCATACAGGAAGTACTTCCTCGACCAAACATCGAGAAGGTCTCCCCGACACGTGACATGCAAGTGATCGGCGACAACAACTGTTGGATGACCCCCGTCTACAATTATCTCACCAAAGACAAGCTTCCCTCCGACCCAAAGGAGGCCAGCACAATCAGGCGAAGAGCCTGCTCTTATGTCTTGGTCGAAGATAAACTCTACAGACGGGGATTCTCCATTATGCTGCTCAAATGTGTCGAGGAGGAAATGGTCGCACATATCCTGCGCGAAATCCACGAAGGAATCAGCGCCCAGCATCTCGGAGGAAGATCCCTTTCCCGAAAGGCTCTCCGGGCAGGCTATTACTGGCCGACCATGCAAAACGACGCAAAAGAGCACGTGAAAAAATGCGATAAATGCCAACGGCACGGGGACATGCACCTGGCTCCGCCTAACGAGCTCAAGGCTATGTCATCCCCGTGGCCATTCGCCTGGTGGGGCCTAAACATCCTAGGACCCTTCGTGGTAGGATCAAGTCAGAACAAATACCTCATAGTGGGCGTGGACTATTTCACAAAATGGATAGAGGCAGAAGCTCTAGCCAAGATAACTGCCCTCAACATCCTGCGTTTCTACAAACGAAACATCCTTGCATGCTTCGATATTCCCCAAGCGATAGTAACGGACAACAGGACGCAATTCACGGACAGGAAGTTCCAAGACTTCGTCGCCCAACTGGGCACGAAACAGCACTTCTCATCCGTGGAGCACCCTCAAACAAATGGGCAAGCTGAAGTAGCCAACCGAGTCATCCTTCGAGGCCTCAAGCGAAGGCTGGATGAAACAAAGAAGGCATGGGTCAAGGAACTGCACAGCGTACTATGGGCATACCGTACGACTCCACACTCAACGACCGGGGAAACACCTTTCCGTCTAGCATACGGAACCGAGGCTGTAATTCCGGTCGAATTTCACGTGCCCTCTAGGCGGACAGAGTCGCCCCTAGGCGAGGAGATAACGACAAGTCTATGAGAGAAGAGCTCGACCTCGTCGAGGAGATCAGAACCGGGGCAGCCCTCCGCGAAGCCTCACTAAAACAAAAAATTACCATCAGGTACAACGCCAAGGTGATACGGCGAGAGTTCGACGTGGGGAGCCTTGTTCTAAGAAGAAACCACAAAGACTCTTGCGAAGGCAAACTAGCAGCCAAGTGGGAAGGACCCTATCGGGTCCGGGCAAAAACGGAAAATGGGGCCTATTAACTAGAACACCTCACTGGGGAAGAACTTGCTCGACCATGGAACGCTGAAAAGATAAAAAAATATTACAGCTAAATTATCGGTTCGACCCGTCGTAACGACGAACGTCAGCTACCGACCACTATGCACGTCTAGGTACAAGCGTCGCATACGATTAAAGCATAACCCCGCTCAGTAACGAGCCGGGTAATTGCTCGACAACGGTCCTCGATCGAGCATCGCCGTCGTCAAAGTACCACTATTGGGAGAACCCTAGCTCGCGATGGGACGTTCACGCCGCGAGCTCAGGCCTCAACGCGACCTGAGCTCCGCTCCCTGCCAGGACATTCCCCGACAGTTCGACCAGTTCCCCGCACTGCCGAACACATCTATTACGAGCAATCCCCCCCAAAAAATATTCACACAAGTCAAATACCCCCTATCACGGGCGGACATACATTCACAGCGAGCATGAATACGATACTTAGCAAAAATAAAAGCAGGTAAAATCATGCAAACAACAGAACTAAATATGTGATAATTTAACAAGTGGCCGCAAAGACCACAATTGTACGTTGTTACATAAAACGGGGGCCATGCCCCCCAAAAATAAATTACAATGATTCAACGGCACGTAGGCCGGATGGATTACAACAACATCAAAATAACAAATTCCTCACTGATCAGCATGCTCGGCAGGCTCTGGCTCGGGTCCCTGGTCCTCTGCGGGCTGATCCTCGGGGGTACCTCCAAGAAGACCGTCGGGCATGACGATACGACCATCCTCAACATGGGCGAGGTAGTGAGTACCCTCGACAGAAAAATCGAGATCAGGGTTCACCACCCGCAATTGAGCCACGACATTCTAGAAAGACACCGCCGCGACGACGACGCCATCATCTTCGACCAGCAGCAGACGAGCAACCAGCTCAGATCTTGTCTTTAATTCTTTCACGTCGTCCGGTTCGTCGGCACCCGGGGCATTGACCGCCCTTAACTCCCTGATCAGCTCCTCAGCAGCTTTCTTCTCCGCCGCCAGCCTGGAGTTCTCCTCCTTCAACCTGGCCGCTTCCTCTTCAACCTTCTTCCGAACCTCGCCGGCAGTCTTGACCTCTTCCTTAAGGGATGCCACAGAAGCGCGGGCAACATTGAGTTCGGACTCAGTCGCGACGTCCCCTTCAGCATACACAGCCGCCATCTCTAGCATCCTGACCAAGGCAGAAGCGTCCTGGGCCACCAGCGCCCTCTTGCTCGGGCGATCCATACCTTCCAAGCGAAGAGATTCTGCCCGGGGAACAACCAGAGAGTTGCCTTCGAAGAACTTCCTATCTAGGATTCAGGGAGGAAGCTCGAACTTTCCTTTCTCTGCTACTCGAGTTAGATCCACGACATCAGTAATCCTTGGCCGCTTCGACCGCCCGGTCAAAGGCAGGGGAGATCCCCGGGGAGCAGGAGTGGGAGAAGTGGAGGTCCCCGCAGCCGATTGCGCCGGAGGAGGAACGCGGCCACCAGCAAACCGAGATTTCGGAGGAGCCGTTCCAACTTTGTTCCTCGCCAGAGCGTTCCTCACAACCCGATCATGAGCCTGAGGCATCTCACCTGCGCAAGCAAAACACGAACATGTTAGATACGAGGAAAAGGAATAACATGAACAAAATCTAACTAACTATGACTACCAAGCAGCTTCTCAACATCCACGGAAGTCTTGCACTCCAGCAGTGCCTTGACGTTGATGAATCGGCGCTCGACCCTCAGACTCCCATCTTCCTCGAAGATCGGACTGCCCTTGCTCGTCCAACACTCAACAAGGTGGAAGGAGTTGACCCACTTCACCAACGCCTCGTACGCCACGGCGTCCTGCCCGCACAGCTCGCTCGGCTGGAAGAAATAGTCGCTAGGCTTCTTGGCAAAATGGTCGGGCGCCTAGTGGAGAGGGAACTTGTAGAGTCTCCGCCCAATATACTTCCCTTCCTCGTCGGGCAGCTCATTCCCGTCCTCGTCAACCTCTATCTCCCAGACATACGTAATGTCCTGGGCAACCTCGGACACGGGCTCAACAACGTAGTACCGTTCCTTGAATGTTCGGATTGACTCCGAAAATGACTTGAACAACTTGCAGGGCTGCTTCAAGGAAACCCAGCCGTACTTCTTCCCCGCCAGCTGCCGCTGAAGATGGAAGACAGTGAAGAAAAGAGGGAGAGTAGTCCCTATAGCAAGGTGCTCGCACACCAACTCAAATGCCCGGATAAAGGCCAGAGAGTTCGGATGCAGCTGCGTGGGGGCCAACCTCAAATGCTCGAACACTGACTGCTGGAAATCAGTGAAAGGCAGCCTCAGGCCCAGCTCTTTAAAAGTATACTCATACATGGTGAAGCGGTCCCCGAAGCTCGTACATACCCGCTCGTCCAGGGAAGGGAAGTGCACATTCCATTCTCCCTCCGGGCCCACTTCTGTGAAAACGTCCACCAAGGACTTTGCGAACGTGGACACATGCTCGGAAGGCTCAGCCACCTCCCATTCCTCCGCGCAGAACCCTTCAACATCCTCCTCCATGGCATCTAACTCTTCCTCTTCCCCGACATTGCTGGAGGAACTCGAAGTCGCCGAACTAGAGGCCGTCGAGCTGCTCCTATCCTCGGAGCCCGTCTCTTCCTCGGACGAATCTATAACAACTTCTCTTTCTGGCCCCGTCGCCATTACGATCACCTGAAAAGCAGAGAAGAATGTGAATTCGACAGCAAATCAAATCCACCCTTCCACTGCTAAGTCAAGTGAAAGGGCGCGCAAAGGGCTAAGGACAGCGTCCCCGGCCTAAGCCCTAACATCAAAGGAAAGGTTGGAACCCTCCCGCGAGGAGCCGCTCGATACATATCATCGACTGACGAGGAGCTTCCCCGCACTCAATCCCAGTTTCCGTTCGAAGCTCCGCCGAAAATCACGAAGCTTCACCAGAATCTTGAGTTATTCTGCCGGAAAACTCATCATTCGTTCAAAAAATGAAAAATCACGACGGTTACGCAAGCGTCGCCATCGCGACGACGCCGTCAACCGCCCTCCTAACCGGAGCACGCAGACACGTCCGGTGACATGTCAGAAGTAGAAAAGTGGCACGACCACCGTCCACCACCAACAGTCACCAGAAATCCACCTATTTTGTCCTCTAAAGCTAGCCCTAACCACATGCAATCTACCACTAACAACAAACAGAAGCAGAACAAGTTCCAGATCAGAAAACTTACTTGATTTGAGTAAAGAAAGGTGCTGCTCGGAAGCCTGTTACGGTGGTCGGAGAGGCAGAGGACGGTGACGGGTAAGAAATTTAAGGAGGCGAAGAGAAATCAGGAAGAAAAAGTCCCAAATGGAACGATTTCCCCCCTTTTATACAAAGGGGCACATGCAACCACGCGCTCGTAGGCCATAATGACTACCCACTAGTCATCATTGCCTATTAACTGCTACACGGAGCTCGAGGCACACGTGGCAGCCCAACGTTTCCAATTCTATCTGACCCTTAGCATCCCCGAACACCGGGCAATAAGGTCACGACCACGAATCTCGCGAACACAGGGGGCCACGAGTACTTTGAGACAATCCTCCTCGTCTTCGAACGACGACTCCATACTGACTCCCCGGAGCAACGAGCAGTCCTTAAGTCATCACTCCCATGCTCGGGAGCAACGACTTGGGGGCTCCTGTTCTGGACTGGAACAAGGGCTAGACATGGCCCAATCCACCTCTGCTCCAGAGCGGCCCAAGTTGCCTAAGTCCAATCCACAGAGGGGCAAAAGTTACCTTTCTGCCCCTCCAACCGGGCAAGGAATGCAACGTTCCTCCCCGGAATTACTGCCCATCACGCACGGCTTCATTGCTCCCCGAATTGTTATGGGCAGGTGCCCGGAACCATGCCTGTGCCCGACACAACGGCTAGTTTTGGGCACCCTGCCCGACATAACGGCTAGTTTGGGTAGTTACCTATTCTTTGGTGAAAACGATTATTTCGCCCCGAAAATAGGATCGTTGGCCACGCGCTGGGGGCTCTGTATAAACCTTCTCGCTTGAGAGGGTCAGGTATCCAATATTCACCCTAAGAACACACTTTGTACTTGCTCATTTTCTCTGACCCTTTCTCACTTGAGCGTCGAAGTGCCTTGCAGGTACACCCCCTCCTCCTCCTCCATACGACCAGTATCCCTGACGCACTTGGCGGCCTGATTCTACAGGATCTGATCCAGCCTTCACGATCAAATTGACTAGCCTTCATTCACTCCTACAAAAACATGGACACGTATCTTGCTGTGATTTGAAGAGAAAATATGTAATGACCACATGGTTTGGACAGTTAGTGCTCTAACAAATTTGATTCATGATTTTCATATAGATAAAATTCTGGCATGTGAGAAAGGGACACGCGTCCCACCATGCTGCTCTCCATAATTTTCGAACACCTTTTTTTTTGCCACGCACATATAACCAATCAAGACCTCTCTCTTTCAGCAGAAGATTCCATTTTATCTTTTCATTTTTTCTTTTAGGTACACTACAAAAAAAACCATTAACACACACTCCCTCTCTCTCTCTCTCTCTCTCTCTTATGACAACCACGTGACACCTCATTTTGGATGGATTATAAAAACATTTTTATTTAGAGTAAGATCCACACACACCCTTGGCTATTAAAAAGAAATCTAACTGTATCAACGTATTTCCAGACACATGGTTGCGGACGCCTTTGCATCTCTGCCGCCGTCTGTGGCGAATCCCGGTGCGGCGGAGTATTTTACTCAAGGCTTGCATTCTGATTGAGCATTTGGAAGCAAAAGTTGGAGTGATTTGGAATTCAGAGTCCCCCACTCTTACTTAGGTTGTGCGGTTGGGCTTCAGGCCCACGAATCCACTCATGCACACCCTCCTCTGCTACTTCTTTGAACTTGGCTTTGGGCCTCAAGGTCTTGTCCCTTGTGTTTTGCTGAACACACCACCTTGATCCACTATTCACACCCCCTCTGAGCCTTTATTTATTTTATTTTTTTAGTTTTTGTTAATTGTAAAATTCTTTGATATATTATTTTTAAGTCTTGGTTATTTGTTTCAATCCTTTGTTAATTGTTGCTTGATATTTGTTAAATATGATTTGAAAATTTTGTTAATTGATGGTTAGATTCTTGTTAAGTGTTGATTGCCTTTTTGTTGATTAAACCTTTAATAAAAACCTTTCGTTATTTCGGTTTCATGTTTTTGTTTGCAATTTCTTGTAAAAATCTCTAGGTATTGTCTTGTTGATTCTTGCACAAAATTTCTTGTATATTCTATATCAATTGATTGCAAAATTTTCATTAAGTAATTCTCATGTGTACCTTGTTGATTCTCCTGGATAACTTTTGATCGGACTATGTGTTAGGTTTAGTTGAATATTCTTTGCCGTCATTTTGATATCTTGGTGTTAATTTTTATGACTACTTTGTTAAGAATTTCATGATCTTAGTCTGTTAAATTCTTATGCCATTATGATGTTAAACTTTTGTGTTATTTCTTGATTGATTCTTATACTTCATTTCGATTCATATCATGTACATAATTCTCATGCTTTCATCCTTAATTCATCCTACTAACTCTTTCCACTTTTTTGTGAGGTACTACTTTGAGGCAACTTGGACCTTGATTAAATTTTCCAATTATTGCACTTTATTTCATTTATTTTTATTTTTTTTCTTATGTCATCCCCCATTGTAGAAATATGTCCCCCATTCCCATTAAAATCTAATAGTTTAGGACTTTACATGGTTTTAATGCTTGATGCTTCCATATGTATAGGTTAGAAAAGATAAAAACAAAGCGCTTAGAAAAATGATTTCAAAACAAAAACAAATAAGGCTCGATCCAACGTCAAGCCATTTTTCAAACTAATTAATTGAACTGCTCTTACATCCCACCTTAGGGTTTCCTACACATTTCATCTACCTACATCCAATCCCCTCCATTAATTAACACCCTAAATAAACCTCCATAATATTCTTAAATAAAATATCAGAGTAATTAAAGAAACACACGAAACTTAGGATGTTACGACCAACATACAGAACCTGAACATTATTTTATTCGCAACAGAATTATAAACTCGTTTATCGTTTCATGGTATTTAAAAGTTAACGTGGAATCACATAATCCATCAAACAATAATTAAACATGATAAAGGAGATTTGTACAATCTCAAAACAAATATAAATCATAAAAATGTTCCCACGAAACCCCAGTGTTACAATCAGAGCAGACACCAACTACAATGAAAAAGGTAAGAAGACTCCATCTTCAACTCACATCTGAGTCCTAGTGCGGAGTATGTGCACATTTCCCATGTAGAGGAAATATTCAAACAGAAGGGGTGAGATATCATGATATTATAAAGGAAATCATGTTAAACGGCATGCATTAAGTTAACACAACAACAATTCAACTAAACATCTCGCATCAATCACCCAACAATATCATCACCAATTATTCACCAATCAACAAGAAAACACACGATAACAAATCGATTCATCGCACAACAATACATACTTATCAACATAGCATCATTGATAATATATAATGCAATGAGACTCACACCCAACTCAATGCTTATGCATGTGGTACCATTTTTCTTGAACACTCAGGTTCACCGTTCTGATCCCCACCTCCCAGGATCAGAATCACTCACTGATCCATCACCTTCGAATTAGCTACCGGCCCAATCCACACAATGGGATTTTAGGCTCACCAACAATGGGCCATTTGTACACAAATGTATGCAATGCAACTATTTATGCATACAACAACAACAACATCATTGTGTACGATAACCCACCTCCATGGTTATGGTACACTACCCAAATTGGCCAACAAGCATACAAATATATTTCATACAATATAGACATACATGTATATATTATGCAATCACAATAACATCATCAAACATGCTTATTTTACACCAATAACACCACAACAACCTCTTTATAACAACATTCAAGTTTCACCACTTACAACAAGATTTATTTACATGCACAACAAGTAATAGTCATAATCTTCAACATATTAAACATAAAAATATTAGAAAAATGACTCATATAATTAGACCATGTTAAAGTTATGCTCATTAGCTTTCCAACGTTTGAACAGTTCGTCATTTGGGTTAACGGTTAAAAAGTTATGATCGAAACTGTTTCTAGCATTTTTCTGCCTATGAGTCAACCCAAAGTCGACGCGTAGAGTACATTGGTCGATGTAAGGCCTGTGTGTCAACGCATACTGTTGAAATTTCTACAATATTACATTCGGGTAGCATCAGGTCGACTGGTCGACCAATAAGATCTTGGAGGTCGACGCACGCTATTCCGAACCCTAAAAATCACTTTTTTTAAAAGCTATTTTACACCAGCTTTTCATACCAGAGCCTATGCCACTAAACCCCATCATCATAGACCCAATTTTATACCAAAATAACATCCTAAAACTGAATTATACTATGTTTTACTCGTGGATTAATAACAAATCATCATCAATTTCATACTTCCGACTCGAAACTCCAAAACTCAACAATGGAGAAACTTTTAACTATTTCTAAAACAGAAACACCACACACACCTATAGGTGAAGAACCCATCACATATTAGTTAACAAAACATCGTTTATAAAAAATCAACTAAAAATTTCATCATTTATCAATTATTCATAGCAATCATAACATAGAACAACATTCCACCCATAAGACAAAATCTAACTTTTACCCATCATTCAACATACTAACCCTTACAAGATAAGAACCTCATCCTTACCTTAGATTTGATGAAGTTTTCCCTTCTCTAATGGAGTTCTTTCTCTTCCTTGCCCTAGTCTCTTTCACTTTCAGTTCCAAATTCATGTACGATCCGAAACTGATTCCAATATTTTCCAATTCCTTTATAAAATCCCTCAACTATGGTTTTACTCTTTTACCCTCACTCATCCTCATGCAATTAGAATCTTGCCCTTCAATTCTCTACACACTTAATATCTTCTTTTGTTTTATTTCATTCTATTATTATTATTATTATTATTATTATTATTATTTTTGATCCCATTTGATTAAAATAATAGTAATAATAATTCTCAGCAATTATTTAATTAAATTAATATTTACCTAATATTAAATAATTAACTAATTATCACTAATATATTATATTTAGTTTTACTTCTCACCCCACCAATCTTTATTCAAATGCTCACACACTCCTCCACCCTCAATGTCTACTCTTAAGGTTACTGCCCCACACCAAGGGCATCCCCAAACACAACAAAACACACATAATCACAATTATATACACAACTTCAAGTAATTAAATTACTAACAATAGTTTAAAATAAAACGGGACGTTACAACTCTCCTCCACTTAGAATATTTTCGTCCTCGAAAATTACCTGACGCAAATAATTCAGGACACGACTCTCTCATCTTGCTCTCCAATTCCCTAGTCATATTTCCTCAGGCAACGCCTCCCAACATAACCTTCACGAGAGCAATCGCCTTGCCTCGCAAAATTTTCACCTCGTGACCATCAATTCTCACAGGTAAAGCCTCCATAGTAAGGTTATCCCTTACTTGCACATCGTCCATAGAAATCACATGTGACGGATCTAGAATGTACTTCCGCAATTGTGAAACATGAAATACATCATGTAAATTAGACAAACTTGGCGGCAACGCCACTCTATAAGCATCAGCTCCTACCCGTCCGGATATCTTATATAGACTGATAGACCGAGGAGTGAGCTTCTTCAATTTTAAGGCACGTCCAACACCGGTCATTGGAGTGACTCTAAAAAATACATGGTCCCTTTCCGGGAACTCAAGATCCTTTCCCTTCTTGTCATGATAACTTTTATGTCTACTCTGAGAAGCTTTCATCTGCTCTCGAATTAGTTTCACTTTCTCCGTAGTCTGTTGGACTAATTCAGGTCCAAGCACCACACTTTCATCGGATTCATGCCAACACAAAGGCGTCGTGCATCTCCGACCATACAACGCTTCAAAAGGTGGCATCCCAATACTAGAATGAAAATTGTTGTTATAAGTAAATTCAATCAACGACAAGTGACTAACCCAAGCACCTTCTTGTTATAGAACACAAGCCCTCAACAGATCTTCTAACAACTGAATAGTTCTCTCCGTATGACCTTCCGTCTATGGATGATAAGCCGAACTCAACCTCAGCTTAGTACCCAACGCCTCTTGAAAACTCTCCCAAAATCTGGAAGTGAACCTCGGATCTCTATCTGACACAATGCTCAACTGAATTCCATGCAACTTAACAATTACACGGATGTAGAGCTCCACCAACTTCTGCATAGAAAACTGATGTTAATCAGAATAAAATGGGCCAATACCACCCAAATAACATCATGCCCTCTCGGAGTATTTGGCAATCCCATCACAAAATCCATAGAAATCCTATCCTATTTCCATTCTGGAATATCCAATGGTTTCATCAACCCCGCATGTCTCTAATGCTCAACCTTCGACTTTTGGCAAGGCAGACAAGCATAAACAAATTGCGCAACATCGCGCTTCATTCCTGACCACCCGAATTTCTTCTTCAGATCTTGGTACATCTTAGTAGCTCTTGGATGGATACTTAAGCTACTCCGATGACCTTCTTCTAAAATCATCTTTTTTAGTTCCGCATGATCAGGAATACAAATTCTATTCCTGAATCTCAACACACCTTGTTTGTCTACTTTGAAATCATTCTCGGCAGTTTGATCATCTCCAGCCATTAAGTCCACCAATTTCACCTCCAGTTTCTGATTATCTTTAATTCTAGCGAGAAAATCATTGTTGATTGTTAGCATCCCTAACTTCACACTTTGAGGTATTAATTCACAGACTAAACTCATGTCTCTGAACTGTTCCACAAGTTCCAACTCTCCAACCATCATCGCTGACATGTGCAACGACTTCCGACTTAAAGCATCAGCCACGACATTAGCTTTATCGGGATGATAGTTCAAGCCAAAATCATAGTCTTTCAAGAATTCCAACCATCTACGCCGCCTCATGTTTAATTCCCTCTGATAAAACAAGTACCCCAGGTTTTTGTGGTCACTGAACACTTCGAACTTAAAACCATACAAATAATGTCTCCAAATTTTCAACACAAACACTATTACAACCAACTCTAAGTCATGGGTAGGATAGTTCCTCTCATGAATCCTCAACTGTCAGGAAGCATAAGCCACAACCTTTCCATCTTGCATCAACACACCTCCCAGAACCATCAATGAGGCATCACAGTATATTACAAAAGGTTCATTTGGTTCGGGTAAAACCAAAACCGGAGATGTAGTCAACCTCTTCTTCAACTCTACGAAGCTCTTCTCACAATGAATATCACATATAAATGAATTACCCTTGCAGGTCAGCTGAGTTAGCGGAAATGCTAACTTGGAAAAACCTTCAATGAACCTGCGGTAGTAACCAGCCAACCCCAAAAAGCTTCGAATTTCGGTAATTGACTTTGGTGTTTCCCATTGTAGAACTGCATCTACCTTTAAAGGATCCACTGCAATACCATTACCTGAAATAACATGACCAAGGAAGCTAACCTCCTTCAACTAGAACTCGAACTTCGATAGCTTAACATAAAGCTTCTTCTCCTTCAGAACCTGCAACACAATCCTCAAATGCTTCTCATGCTCTTCTTCTTACTTAGAATAGATCAGAATATCATCAATGAACACTACAACAAAGTGATCTAAGCAGTTATGAAAAACATGATTCATATACTCCATAAATACACCGGGTGCATTAGAAACACCAAAAGGCATCACCAAGTATTCATAATGTCCATAACGAGTCCTAAAAGTGGTCTTCTAAACATATTCGTCTTTTACTTTTATTTGATGATAACCCGACCTCAAGTCTATCTTGCTGAACACCTGAGCACCCACCAGTTGATCCATTAAATCATCTATCTTGGGAAGTGGATATTTGTTCTAAATCGTCACTTTGTTCAACTGCCGATAATCTATACACAATCTCATACTACCATTTGTCATACCCCAAATTTTACCCTTATATTCCTTGATCTTTTACTCATTATTTCTAGGTCAATCATCCATGCATAGCTAACCAATTTATTAGACTTTGTTTATTTGTTTGTTTTCATTTATGAAATTATGGTCGCTGCAAAAGGTTCAAGAGTTCACAGAGGCTTTGTGTGTGCTCACCGGGATTCTAGGCCCTTGCAAGTTGTGTCAAATTCCTATGGAGATAAAGGAAGGATATTCCCTCATTCTTATGGTCCCTTAGTCAGTACAAAGTCAATTTTCCTCAAGATTTCAGAGGTTTCCCCAAGGAGGATTATGGCTTTCTTTATACTGGTGTTAAGCATGATTATTTGAGGACTGGTCATGGATTTCGTTGCAAATGATATTATGGGTTGTATCCTCAAGATCTCATGTTTTTTATAAAAAAATTCAAACGAGTTTCAAGATTTATTATTGATTCCATCATAAATTCAAGTATCAAGTTCACGCTTTAATTCAAGATTCATTCATGGTGATTCATGAGTTCAAAATCATTCAAGTGGATCATTTGGAATCCAAATTATAATGGCATGAATCATTCAAATTTCAAGCATTATCTCAAGTTCAATCCTCCAAGATTACAAAGCATAGTCCTTTGTTCATCAAATTTCTCTAGGCTTGTATTTTGTTCATCGAAAGTTGAAAAAAGCTTATGAGAATTGCTTGAAGTTCAAGTTATAAATTCAAAGGGAGTTTTTTTTTTGGCACAAGAGCATTTTCGTGAAAAAGGTGTGCTAACAGGACTTCAAGAGTTCATGTCCAATTCCTTATTCGACACCATTTTTTTCCCCACACAAAATATCCATTTCAAGAAAACCAAAAAAATCATCATATTTGTTTCAAACTCTACAGAGCTCAAGTCAGTTCCAAATGCAAGGTTCAAACATGAGAATTCAATGTCTTTTCCAAACTTTCACATTCGATCCAAGGATACAAGATACAAAGTGGTTTACATGTTCACTCGATTCTTTACAAACTTGAATTAATTTTCAAGTTCAAAATGTCAGATTCAGTACAACAGTTAAGGGCCATTACAAAATTACAAAGTCCATGTACATGATTACCAACATTTTCCAATAATAACAAAAAGCCCAAAACGCAAAAAAAAAAAATCTACAAAGCATGATGATCAAAACAAAAGCCTTCATGATTCGAAGCCAAAGGAACATTTCCAAAAAGCATGAAAGCTTTGTTTAAACCAACCAACTCATTCTACATGAATTTTCCAAGCTTTATGATACCTATCCAAACCGTGTTACGCTAAGCAACCTGCCAAGCTCCTTCTACATAAAGCATTATGTGTTTAAGCCATCTTTCCATACCAGGCCTTATTTCCAAACAAAACCTTCACGCAGCCTTCAAATAAGTCGACCTCATGAGTTACGCAACACCACAACCAGCAAAACCACAGCAAACCGAAACGTCCACCAATCCTCTCCAAACAAAGCCATCCGGACCTGTCCAAACAATCACAAAATAGTCTAAAGACATACCAACTACAAAAGATAAAAGTCTTGCATTAACAAGAAAAATTGACACGAGACGAAACAAGATTTTAAGTAAAGAAGCAGAAGTTGAATTTCAGCAAACAAAGAAGAACTAAAGAAAATTGGTATTGTTACTGAATTAAAAGATGGAGTGAAGTTTGTACCCAAATGTCTGAATTTTCCTTACCTCTACCATTAGTATTGAAAATGTGATTTCTTTACTGGAGTGCTTCCAACTTCTAATTCAAGATAACGAGCTTGTCCGAAAATTGGTTGAAGACACACGCTGGTTATAGGCCTCCAATTGTTGGGATTTTATAAAACATGATTTCATCCTCACAAGTCAGCTGCAAGAATTAAAATACTGAATATTTTTGAATTTTCAGATCATTTCGACGTTAATGAATTAAGGCTTCATTCAGAAAAACAGTCAAAAAACCAGACAACAAACATCAATGATTCAAAACATCTTCAAGACAAGGTTATATCATTTCCAAAATAGTCACAACATGTTCTAAACAGAGTCGGATTCTTTCCAAAACAAGTTTCGTTATGATATCGTCATTCAATTTCAAAATTCAATGTGTCCAAGTTTTATGGCCTATATAAAGACACAGGATTCAGAAGAAGGACATTCACACCAAGAAAAGGATTCACACGTATACACAGTACCAGAAATTCACAAATACAGAGCAAAACCATCACAAAAAATTCACAGAAAAATCAGTATTCACATACACGCACAGTATCACCACCAAATTCACAAAAACGAGCAACAACATCATACACATACCAGAACACATACATCCTTCCACTACAAAACCGTGCAACAACCCATCGAAAGGAGAGAAACAGAGATTGAATCTTGACTTTACTTACAGCCTCTGATTGTTCATATGAGCGTGTTGTTGAAAAATTTCGTTCTCACCTTGTTTCCTTCCCATGTGTAGTTCTTTCTAGCAATGCTTAGGATTTAGGTTTTCCTCATAACCCTTATTAGTAGTAAGTGGATCGGGTCTGGGTCGGGTGGAACCCAGCCCGTGCATAACACGGAGCGACCCGTCTCTATTATCTGGATTTGAAGCATATGGGCATGCGCCCTAATTGATCCTCACACCTCTCTTTTTTTTTTACCTCCCACCAGCCCATTCCCTTTTAGTTTAGTTCTTTCAACCTTTTTTTTTTCTTTTAGTTTTTGTTTTAATATATTTTGTATTTTGAAAAGAGAAAAAAAAGTATATTTCATTTATTTCTAGTATTTTTTATTTTTAAGTATTCCTATTAATTATTTATTCCTAGTTTATTTAGTTCATTATTTATTTGTTAAATGTTAAAAAGAAAAAAAACATGTTTATGTTTGTTAATTGTTGATTATTTATTTTCTTGATTTAATCTTATTAAATATCGGTATTTAACTTAATGAATCATGTTTCGACCTTGATTTCCTTTATTTGATTATTCTTGAAGCTTGAGTATTACATTGATTATTTGTTTGTTTGTTCACATGCTCCCTTAGAATATCTTGATTAAATTTAATCTTTGATCAATTTGAATTAAGATTAGACATTAGGTTTAACTTTCTTGCACGATAACTTATAGGATAGCCTCCATTTTAATCTTAATTTAGGGCATAGTAATTGGTTAGACTTTTCGTTTCGCTTAAGAATAGAATCTCTTTTTAACCATTCCAAAGGAAATGATCTCATCCTTTTGACTGCCATGTCATAGCTTAGACTAAACTTTAGGTCCTTTCCTTTTATCGTTGCCTTAGGATTAGAGCCGTCGTGCTCTATGTAAATGTCTTTCCATAGACATTTCATTCCCCTTTATCCTAGCCTTAGGATCAGAGTCGCCGTACTCTATGTAAGTTCTTGACATGGATCTTTACTCTTATCTCCCTTTTAACCTTGGCTTAGATTTAGAGTTGCGTACTCTATGTAAGTGTCTTGTCACAGACGCTTACCTCCCCATTGGAACCTTGACCACAGTCAAGAGTTTCTCACCCTTATTAAGGGGATTTGCGAATGCTCTGATTCCATTCCCGTCAGGATACGTAGGCACGAGATGCGATGTCTTGGCGACCATACTTAGTGTATATACCCTAGTGTCGCTCCCGAAAGATTCGCATCCAACGGTACAAACGCGAGAGTGGCGCAAAAGACACAGAGTCGCCAGCAAAGTGTATTTATCCCAAGAGAGGGAAAGGAAACACTGTGTAAACCTGAAAGAAGGAAAGAGCATGGTCTCACGACCAAGAGAACGGGTACGGGAGTCGGTTACGCGAAGGGAAGGTGTTAGCACCCAACACGTCCATCGTACTCGATGGGATCCACGCTTGTTGTCTGCATCAAAGGGTGTCGTCATCTGGAGCTCCACTGCTACTGGATCGGCGAAGAAACGAGAACGGAAAGAACGGAGAAACGAAGAAGAAAAGAAAAAGAAGTGACTCGATAGGACAGTATTGTTGTCCTAGGCCTACGTACTCCCTCAGTGCAATGGGAAAGTCAGAGTCAACGTAGTTCGGACGGGAACTGTGGGGGAAGGTTGCTCGCCAAGACAATCGCTGTCTTGTGCCTACGTATCCTCAATCGGACGAGAGAGAGGAATCAGAGCTGACGTAGTTCGTGGGTACGACCACGGGTAGGTAAGTGTTTTTTACGTGAGCGACGAGCTCTTTCCTGAAAAAAAGAAGTTTGAAACCCAACAATCCCGGAGGATAAAAAGATTTGAATTGGTTTGGTTTTTTTTTAGACAGAAGTGTTTTGAGTTAGTTCGTAACTTACATTGCACCAAAGTCTACCATGCGGGAACGAGTGAGTCGCATGATCGCCCCCGAATGAGACGTATGCTAAACACCCTAGAAGAAGAGAGGAGACCCCTCGTTCTTCATTTCCTACACTTAAGGCTCGAGCGCAATATACGTTATATTTTATTAAGTGTGTTCAAGAAGTTTGAGATGAGAAGAGAAGCGACACAAAAGGAAACTCTACAGGGAAACTAAGAGTCCTAATGTTATCATGCATGGATGTCCTATGGTTAGTGAGGTTTAGGAAAGACGACTGCCTAACCTAATGCTAATCCTACTCCAAGCTTAATCAAAAATTAAGTTGGACTAGGTAGCTCTAAAGGGAGAGAATCCAAGACTTAAACAAGTCTTGCGACTCGAGGGATGAAAAGAGTGGAAGAGAAGGAGGAGAAAGAGAAGTGAAACACAAGTGGCCTAAGCTCACTTCAAACACAAGTATGAAAGTTAAAAGGTAAAGGAAGAAAGTAAAATGTGGAAGCATATCCACATTCAAACAACTTACCATTTGCCCCTGAAAATGTTAGAAGTATTCGCATATGAAAAAATGAAACTCAAACAAGCATAAGGCCATAAAGAAACAAGTTCTAAAGTAAATCAAACATCAAGTTCAGAACCTAATGGTCCTACTGACCTCTACTATTAATCATGCACAATTAGTCAAAAAGAAAAGGGAGAAGTCACTCAAGTACCATTCAAGTCATTAAAGAAGGAGTGAGATGAAAAGAAGTGATCATGTAAAGCAACCAAGTCAAAATTTCACAAAGTGAACCAAGTCCAGAAGTGACACAATCCTAAATATGTGCCTAAACAATATCTTCAAACATCATTCAAGTCATACAAACACTTTCACAATCAATTAAGAAGCAAAGAAGAAGAAGTGAAGTGAAGTGAAACATGATTCATTCTTGTGAAACAAGTGACTTAAGGTGCAAGGCAAATATCAAACATACAAAGATGAGATCCAAATATCACAACCAGAAGTCAATTAACATGCTATCAATCCTCAAACAAGACCTAAAATTGTGGCACAAGTGCCTTCATGATCAAGCAAACCAAACATGAAGCATACATTCACAAGTTGGACAAGTTAAAGTTCATGCTTCAAATAAATAACAAACATGCCTAAAAAATTATGTCATTCAGTATTCAAGCATCTCAAACATGTGTAATTGACATATCAAATCCACAAGTAATGAATCAGAACTAAAGTCAATCAACAATTAGGTCAAAGCATCAATAGGATTTCATACATTCATGCTCAAAGCAACACATCAAAAGTCATCCAAAAAGGACCTAAAAATCATACCAAAAATCTCAAACATACTTCAACATGTTATGAACACAACCCAAAAAGAATCAGGATCAAATCACTTTCCAAATGAGAGAAATAAAAAATGCAACATGAAGTATGCAATATGAAGTGCAAATGAGACAAATTAATTTGGAAAATTAATATTTAATGCAAATTTAATGCCAAAATAATAAAATAAAATGTGAAAAATTAATTTTAATAATGAGAAGGGATGATGAATTTTTTTGGAATTTTTTAGCACATGCAAGTATTTTTAACAATTAATTATGAAATGGTATGAAAATAGAAAATAAAAAGAAAATGAAATGAAGGTAGGGGTGCAAAGAGAAATCCAAACGCGTGCAAAAGATCATGGGCTCAGGAACGGGGGTGTAAACAGCAGAAAAGGCCCAAATGCCTTCCAACATTCAGAATCAGCGAACGGCTCAGATTGAGTCAAACAAGGGAAAGTATCCAGATCCACAGGCTCCCATTCAAAGTCAAACGAAGCAAAGTCAACGATCTGATGGTCCATATTCAAACTTGCTAATTAAATGAGATCCAACGGTCATGACTTAACCAGATCCACTAAACCCTAATTAACTTAATTAACAACACATAACCAAGATCCAACGCACGTGAATTAAACTGGAAAATTAATCACGATCCAACGCATGAGATTCAAACTGGAAAATCATAAACCCTAATTAAACCCTAACCGACCGGAGAAGCGCCGGTCGTCTTCTCCGGCCACTCTCCGGCCATCAAACTTCAAACAGTAACCAAAATCAACAAACCATACATCAAAATGATCAGCAACTCACGTAGATCACAAATATATCACTCCAAATCATTTAGCATGCATATATTTCAAGAATCGAACGAAACAAGTTTGGATCTGAAAATTTCAGATCTAAATTTCAGCCATGATTCACGTTAAAAATCAATTCCAAACACATATATGAGCTCAGCACATCAAGATGAACATTAAACACACCACAAAAATCAATTCTAGATCTATGAATTTGAAGCTCACCTGAGATTTGCAGAAATGGAAATACGTCAAGAAACTCCAAGATAAGCTGCAGATCAACTCTTTCAACCGTCTAATTGCAAAATAAATGCAATTAGACCTTCAAACTAGCCTGAATCCTTGAATCCGAAAGTTAAAGCTCTGAACTCAACTTGATGAATTCCTTGCTTAAACCTCAAAACAGTGGTGGATTTCTCTTCCTTGTGCTTCACTGATCCTAAACCAACCAAGAAAAATGGAGGAACCTTGAAGGATTGGGAGAATCGAAGGAGAGAAACTTGAGAGCAAAACTTTGAAAAGTGATGAAAATGAATAGTAGCTGCTGAGAAATTCGTGTGAGTTAGCTTATATATTGTGCCAATGCTACTGTTTAGGGTTTTAAACTTCAAGGACTTGAGAGCAATGAGTTTTGGGCTGTTTTGCAAATTTGCAAGTTTGTGCACATGAGGTATTTGGCTCGTGCATTCTTCATGAAAAGTGCATGACTGGTTTCCTTTTGATGCAAGGACCACCTTTGGATTGATCTTGGGGCTGGAGAGTAATTGAATTATGAATTCCAAGTGAACTTGCAAGATTGCATAATGATGAATTATGACTATGTAATCCACGGATTCATTCAATTCTTAGCTCAAAATGATGCTAAGTGAGGTGCAATGGAGTGTGGTGAGGTGAACTGAACAATTAGAAGCCATATTTGTGAGTTAAAATGCATCTTGCAAGTTATGTCAAAATGGTATGCATGGTGGAACACCAAATGCCCTCTAACTTCAAATGCCCATAACTCTTGATCTAAAAATGATATGATCATGATCCACCACTCTTTGGAAAGAGGAGAAAGAGATCTACAACTTTGGTGTTGGGCAAAAATTCGTTTGAAGCATTTTTTATCATGAAAAGTTTGGTTAAAGTTGGTTGAAAATATGCCAAAAATAGTAACTTGAAATTACAAGTCACTTTCCCAAATTAGCAACTTTTTACCAAAGCTTGATTTTTGCAAATTGTGATCTTGAAAGCCTTCCATAGACCAAACAAAGGTCTCTTGACTTGATTACCATGATGAGGATCTCTCAAAACCCTAGTTTGACTTTTCAGTTGGCCAGTTTGACTGATTACTTCATCTGTAAGCTACTGAATCATCTGAGGCCTTCCATGGTGAATTCTTGGCTCAAAATCCATCCTTAGACTTGTTTTGACATATGGAGAACCTTGGTGAAAGGTTTGAATCAACTCCTTGAGCTTAGGACCCTTAACCATAAAACCCTAGTTTTGGTCATCAATGTAAGGATACCAATCCTTGATATAACCACTTGGAGAATCCCTCATTGAAATACCTTTGGGCCACCATATAAGGATGTGAGAAGCTTATGGAGCTCATAAGAAGCTTTTGCCCTTGAGTTGAACCAAATACCTCGATCCCATGCTAAGAACCAAATGCTATGCACAATGCAAATGCAAGAAGTGAAAAGAAACATAAGCCAGTTATCTAAAAACAACAAGGCAAATTTTGAGGTGTTACACCTAGGTCTTTACCTTAGCACTTTTCCTTAGCAAGTAAACTTTAGCATAACACAAATACTAACAAGAGGTTCTTGTAGAGTACTATAGATACTTAGGATGCTAAAACCTTCCCTAGGTATAACCAACCCTCGAACCTTAGATCTTTAGTTGTGTTGTTACATAGCGCACTTAGGGTTTTCTTCGATCTTTACCCTTTCCTTTGGATAAATCAAAGCTCGATGGTGAATACTTCATGATTTGTGATTCAAGTTAATTAATAGCTTGATATTCAATTCTCACAGCAATAGAATAGGCGACTTCACTGGGGAATATCTTAGAGGGTTAAGCCTAACTTGCTTATTTGTGATATTTATTTGCTTGTTGTTGTTTTGTGGTTTCATGGGTTGTTGCCTTGAGTGGTGAGATAAGTCCTAACCCGGACTTGATTGTACATTTATGATAGGATTGTGGTATAATCAATAGTTAACTGTTGGGAGTAGTTCTAACATGATTAACATATGATACAACCATGCTCAGTGGAGGCCCATTTGGTATTACTGATGCATACGAGTAGTCGTATTGACATTACTTTTTACGACCTGGGAGTCTGTGAAGCTGAGGACCTTTAGTATCCCTTCACCCCTCTAAGCCTTTTTAGGACGTAGTGCAGTGACTATCCAAGTGTAGACCTGTGATGGTTGTCATGCGATACTACACTCATACGAGTTTATCTTGAGAATATTATTAGCCCGCATGTGTAATCGTGCAAGCCGATAAAATGTCAATGCGGACGGGCATTGAAACAAAAGAGTCAAACACGGACGGGTGCTGAAAGAACACAGACGAGTGTCAAATGGTAAAATTTTGAGGGAATAAACCAAAGGACCACCTGGACGGAGGGGTACAAATAGAATCAAGGATAAACAATCCTGGCAAAACGCCCTGTCGGGGAATTGTCAAATATTGCTTAACCCACCACCTGTGGAGTAGAGATATCTTTTCGAAATCCGGCTTTTCCTGACGAAGGAAAACTCAAACCTGGCTTACGCTTCGGATGCATATGTTTGAATTTTGCCGTAATGCCCCACATGAAGTGGAAATGCTACGCATTTGGGAGGATGCTATGCAAAACAAATGCTTATGCAATGCAAAAGAGACGTCCCAGCAGAATAAATGCTGAAGACCAGAAGTAACTCCGCTAGGAACGGCAAACTAAATTGCCCCTGAAACAAAGGAAAACTTGCTGAGGAAAACTTCTCCCTGCTAGGGAATATCCAATCACCAACTCTGTCAGAGATGGACGAAACTCCAAGAGGATATCCACTCTGTTGGGGAATATCAAGATCAACTACTCTGCTGGAGATGGACGAAGCTCCGAGAGAATACCCACTTAGCTAGGGAGGGATATGAATACTGAAGATGGAAATTCCACCGCTGGGGACGACCAGCTATTTCAGAACTTGGCTTCGGCGCCTGCCACAAACGATTGGCCTTAAGACCTGCTGGGGATACCACTCACCACCAGACTCTGATTGGGGAAATGAGCTTAATCTGCTGCTAGGGAAGTAACTTTACCCTCACCCTGCCGGGTATTAGATCAAACCATTGTCGACGAAACTATACTTTCTGACTAACCGAGGAAAGTAGACATCAGGACCCTGTGGGGATAATAATATCTTCGTCCACAAACTTCCTGTTGGAGGTACGGCAATATTCACCTCAAAGCAATCAACTTCTGAGTACTTGCTGGGGAATAACAATCCAAACACGACTCCGGCTGGGTATACAATCTTCTGTACTTTGCTGAGGAAGACGATCCTCAACGACTCCGCTTGGGAGAGAAAGTAATTGTCAACATTCACCTGCTAGGGGATAACACATGCTTCCTGACTAGCTGGGGAACAAATAGCTGTCCCATGCTTCGTGGGGAGACATCACTTGCTGAAGAAAGATATGCCAAGTCACAACTCTGGCCTGGGAAAAAACCTCTTATATCCTGCTAAGGAAGACGATCCTTAACGACTCTGCTTAGGGAATTACTTCTTTATACTCTGGTTGAGGAAGACGACCCTCGCTACTCTGATGGGGAAGAGTAATAACCTGCTGAGGACGATCAGACTTCAAAGTTGAGGAGAGCTCTACTCTACTGGGAAAGTACACCTGTCATCCTGCAAAACCAACAAAAGTCTACGTGCAAGAATGAATACATTGATTATCCACATGGTGACTGTCGCCTAAGCAATTGCCACTGTTTTTCCATCTTGTGTCATAAAGCTCAACGTTTTAGCATGTAATGTTTTTATCAAAAATATCGGACATTTTCACAAACAAAACAGGTAAAACAGAAAACAAAAGCTCTTTAACTGAAATGCAAACTTTATTGAATGAATTGGCCTGTAAATAGGCATTTACATCTGGAAGCAATTCCTGGAAAGAGGTAATTGCACAAAAAGCAAAAGAAAATACAAATGTCGGCAATGTGGGGAACAGACATCCACCATGACTCAACTCAGCTATAACCCATATGACTTGTTCATCCGCATATACTTTGGCCTTCGAAGACGACTAACTGGACTGATTTCTTTCCTCCGAGTTTTCCAAGTGCGAACAGTGATCACAGATCGAACGCGGATCGTAGTCTTTGCCTTAAAAATCCCTAACTTTTGCCTGGATCGCCCTTCTCGGGTTTTCAATCCACCGGGATACCCATTTTTTGCCAGGGTTGCCTTTTCAGGTTTTCAACCTTGCGGGTTTATTCTTTTTCTTTTTATCCCTAATTTTTGCCCGAACCTTTTCTTTTTATGGTTCGCCAGGATGCCCCATTTTGCCTGAACCTTCTTTTTATGCTCAGCGGGTCTCTTTTATGCAAAGTATTTTTTGACTACATCTGCGTTCACAGGGGACGTAAAATCTTCGCCATCCATAGTTGAGAGTAATAAGGCTCCACCAGAGAAAACCTGTCTTACTACATATGGCCCTTCGTAATTCGGAGTCCACTTGCCCCTGTGATCTGTTTGAGGAGGAGTGATCCTTTTCAGAACTAATTCACCAGCTTGAAAACACCGAGGACGCACCTTCTGATCAAAGGCTTTCTTCATCCTGCTCTGATACAACCGGCCATGCGCAATGGCTTTCAATCTCTTCTCTTCAATGAGGTTCAATTCATTCAGCCGGGAACGCACCCATTCAGCTTCATCCAGCTTCACATCTGTCAGAATTCTCAAAGAAGGAATCTCAACTTCCAATGGCAAGACTGCTTCCATGCCATACACTAGTGAGAAAGGAGTTGCCCCAGTCGAGGTGCGTACCGAAGTACGATACCCATGCAAAGCGTAAGGCAACATCTCATGCCAGTCTTTGTATGTCACTACCATCTTCTGCACAATCTTCTTTATGTTCTTATTAGCCGCTTCAACAGCCCCATTCATCTTCGGACGATAGGGAGAAGAATTTTGATGTTCAATTTTAAAGCTCTGGCATAGCTCCTTCATCATCTTGTTATTCAGATTTGAACCATTATCAGTAATGATTCTCTCCGGGACTCCATACCGGCAGATGATGTCCTTCTTAATAAACCGGGCTACCACTTGTTTGGTGACGTTGGCATACGATGCTGCTTCCACCCACTTCGTGAAATAATCGATAGCCACCAGGATAAAACGATGTCCATTTGAAGCAGTCGGCTCGATCTTCCCAATCATGTCAATACCCCACATAGCAAAAGGCCAAGGTGACGACAAAACATTCAGAGGAGTAGGCGGTACGTGCACCTTGTCAGCATAAATCTGGCATTTATGACATTTCTGGGCGTATTTAAAACAGTCAGACTCCATAGTCATCCAATAATACCCCGCTCTCAACAATTTTCTGGCCATAGCATGCCCATTGGCATGAGTACCGAAGGAACCTTCGTGAACCTCTTCCATTAACAAGCCTGCCTCGTGTTCATCAACGCAACGTAGCAAGACCATGTCAAAGTTTCTCTTGTACAACACATCATCCTTGTTCAAAAAGAAGTTTCCTGATAACCTCCTCAATGTCTTTTTATCTTTGGAAGATGCCCCAGCTGGGTATTCCTGACTCTTCAAGAAGACTTTAATGTCATGATACCAAGGCTGGCCATCTGATACCCCTTCAACTGCAAATACAAAAGCAGGTCTATCCAAGCGCATGATTCTGATTGAGGGAGCTTCATTCCAAAGATTCACTTTATACATTGATGACAACGTTGCCAACGCATCAGCCATCTGATTCTCTATCCGGGGAATGTGATGGAAGTCTACTCTGTCAAAGAAAGGTAACAATCTTCTGGCATAATTGTTATATGGAACGAGATTTAATTGACGAGTCTCCCATTCTCCTGTAATCTGATTCACCACCAACGCAGAATCACCATAAACATCGAGGTTCTTGATTCTCAAATCAATTGCTTCTTCTAACCCCCATGATGCATGCTTCATACTCCGCCTCATTGTTGGTGCATATGAACGCTAATCGGGCAGTAAAGGGTATATGAGAACCCTGTGGAGTCGTAATGATTGCCCCGATTCCGTTGCCATATGAATTAACAGCCCCATCAAAAACCATCTTCCATTGAGATCCAATCTCAGGTCCTTCATCAGGCAAAGGCTCTTCGCAATCCTTCATCTTCAGATACATGATGTGCTCATCCGGAAACTCAAACTTCATCGGTTGATAATCCACAATTGGCTGTTCGACAAGATACTCTGACAACACACTTCCCTTAATGGCCTTTTGGGAAACATACTGAATATCATATTCTGTCAGAACCATCTACCAACGGGCTATTCTACCAGAAAGTGCTTGCTTCTCGAACACATACTTGATTGGATCCATCTTCGAAATCAAAAGGGTTGTATGGTTTAACATATACTGCCTCAAACGCTTAGCGGCCCAAGCGAGTGCACAACATGTTTTCTCCAGCATCGAGTATCTTGACTCGCAATCGGTAAACTTCTTACTCAGGTAATAGATGGCGTGCTCTTTTTTACCTGACTCGTCTTGTTGACCGAGCACACAACCCATTGAATTCTCAAGAACCGTGAGATACATAATCAAAGGCCTTCCTGGTACTGGCAGCATAAGGACCGGAGGTTCCTGCAAGTATTCTTTAATCTTTTCAAATGCCTTTTGACAATTTTCATTCCACCTGACCGCTTGATCTTTTCTAAGCAGCTTGAAGATTGGTTCACACGTGGCTGTGAGATGCGAGATGAACCTAGCAATGTAATTCAATCTCCCCAAGAAACCACGAACCTCTTTTTCTGTTTTCGGCACAGGCATTTCTTGTATGGCTTTTACCTTTGCAGGATCAACCTCAATACCTTTTTCACTAACAATAAACCCCAGCAATTTTCCTGATCTCACCCCGAAGGTGCATTTGTTTGGATTCAACCTCAGTCTGAATTTCCTTAACCTTTCAAATAACTTCTGAAGATTCACCAGATGTTCTTCTTCCGTCTGTGACTTCGCAATCATGTCATCAACATAGACTTCAATCTCTTTGTGAATCATATCATGAAAGAGAGTCACCATCGCCCGCTGGTAAGTTGCCCCTGCATTTTTCAATCCAAAGGGCATCACTTTGTAGCAGAAAGTTCCCCACGGTGTTATGAATGTTGTTTTCTCCATGTCCTCTGGGGCCATCTTGATTTGGTTATACCCAGAGAAGCCATCCATGAAGGAAAACACCGAATACTGAGCAGTATTGTCAACTAACACGTCAATGTGAGGGAGCGGGAAATCATCCTTTGGGCTGGCTCTATTCAAATCCCTGTAATCAACACACATCCTGACCTTCCCATCCTTCTTAGGTACGGGCACGATGTTAGCAACCCATGGAGGATAATTTGTTACGGCAAGAAATCCGGCGTCTAGCTGTTTCTGAACCTCTTCCTTGATCTTGACAGACATCTCCGGTTTAGTTCTTCTCAACTTTTGCTTGACCGGAGCACAACCTTCTTTGAGTGGTAGCCGGTGTACAACAATATCAGTATCCAGCCCGGGCATGTCTTGGTAAGACCAGGCGAAGATGTCCACATACTCACGGAGCATTTCAATCAATCTTCCCTTGACACTGTCTTCCAATGCAGCCCCTACTCTTACTTCCTTTCTAGCGTCCTCGGTTCCTAGATTCACAATCTCGATTTCCTCCTGATGAGGTTGGATGACTCTCTCCTCTTGCTTCAACAATCTGGCCAACTCTTCGGGCAGTTCACACTCTTCGTCAGCCTCTTCCTCAGCCTGATAAATTGGATTGTCAAAGTCATACCGAGCTATAGCTGAGTCATGATCGGTGTCACCTGGACAAAGAGACCTGCAATGATTTATGAGGTATGTTTTATTATGATGCAACAAAAGAAACACATTGCCATTTTGATGTGGGTTTTTTAATGCATAAAAATAAAAACAGAAAGACAGAGATCAAAATATTTGAGTGTGAAAAGTCCTTTATTGATGATAAAGCAAAACATGCAGCAGTTAAAAGCCCTACAAACAGAATCACTACGTCTTGGGCAGAACGTAGGATTAACAAAATAGGAAAACAAAGCAATTACTCGAAGCCTGTCACTTGAATGACTTTCTCGGAAGACCAGTTGTGTAGACTTTCCCCTGGGACACAAGGACGGATCCAGCTATCCATGTCACAATCACTGTCTCCTTCTTCTTCAATAGCATTAACTCTGTCGAAGAAAACTCCAGCGCTAGTGAACCGGACAGGGCCATAGAATTTTGGGGGATCCTCATCTCTTCCGGATGGCTTATATCCCAATCCATAAGTATCCTTCTTTTTCTGGACTTCAACCACCTGGCCCCACCTCTGTGAGCTACCCGCTTCAACCACAACTTTGACGTCTTTTAACGAGGACATGGAACCCTCAGGTTGATTTACCACTACAGGCTGCACTATAGCTTCAGCCTGAACAACTTCTTCAGAAACTTTCACCTTCTCAAATCCCTGGCACAACGTCTCGTGGATTTCCCCATCTACTTCCACGTATTTGAAGATTGACAGCTGACTGATCATTATGTCTTCTTCCCCACATACTGTCACTACGTGACCATCAACCATATACTTCAGCTTTTGATGTAGAGTGGAAGTTACAGCACCTGCCCCATGGATCCAAGGACGACCCAATAAACAGCTGTACGCTGGCTGAATATCCATAATGTAAAACGTTGCATTAAAGATTTCCGGCCCAACCTTGATTGGAAGCACAATCTCGCCAAAAATAGATCTCTTCGAGCCATCAAACGCTCGCACCACCAAGTCGCTTGGTGTACAAATAAGTCCTCGAGTATCCAACTTCATTAACGCTTTCTTGGGCAATACATTCAACGACGAACCAGTATCAACCAAGACATGTGACATCAACGAGCCACGGCATTCGATCGAAATATGCAGGGCATTATTATGATTCCTGCCAGCAGAAGTCAGGTCAAGATCTGTAAAACCCAGGTCGTTACCCGCATTCACGTGCGCTACAACCCCTTCCAGTTGATTAACAGAAATCTCTTGAGGAACGTAGGCTGCATTCAAAACCTTCAAAAGAGCATTCCTGTGAGCCTCAGAACACAAGAGCAGAGACAGAATAGAGATCTTGGACGGGGTCTGATGTAACTGGTCCACGATCTTATAATCACTTTTTCGGATGAGCCTCATGAATTCCTCTACATTTTCCGAAAAAGCATCATCAACCGGTTTCACTGTAGATTCCACAATCACTGGGGTCTGAACAGAACCATCCATCGCCTGTTTTCCTCTATCCTGCCTAGAGGTACTGGGTTGATCGTTAACCGGAGGGAGCACTCTACCACTTCTGGTTATGGCATCAGTCTCAACTTTAACCCCTGAACTAGAACCCACTGGTGAAGTATTCATTAGCTCTTGCTTTTGCCCATTGACAAATACCTCTGCACCATAATTCCACGGAATAGCCTTAGAACTCTCGTACGGAATGGGTCCAGCCCTTGTGATAATGACTGGAGGTGGCCTTGCTGGACCAGAAATAGTAATTGTTTTGAACGGAATAGTGATAGTGGCAACCTTTTCACTAACAACCTCTTCTAGCTGACTACCTCTGTCAAACTGTAAGCAGCCCTCATCAATCAGATTCTGAATACCCCTCTTCAACGAATCACAACCATTAGCCTTTATCAAACAATCTGAGCAATTCTCACCACAGCCCGGATAGACATCACCTTTCAATAACCTGTTCTTAACCACCACCAATGGAGTCTTCAGTTCCTCCACATCCACGATCAAATTCCAAGTTTCACAGTCCTCAATTATAGCATTCACCCTTGGCCAATTGTGATTAGGCATCGGGTTTTGAATAACATTGGGTCCGTCATTCGAGAAATTGATGGCTTTAGAGTCCACAAGGTCCTGCACCTTGTGCTGAAACGCCCTGCACTTCTCCACCGTGTGCCCAGGAGCACCAGAATGAAAATCATAGTGTGCGTTAGCATCGTAGCCTCGTGGGAGTTCCCCTGTTGGTGGAGCCAGGGTACGAAGCTCAACTAGACGCAACTGTAGTAAATGTTGCAACAATTGTGCATATGACATTGGGGGTTGATCAAAATGCCTCTCTGCATTCCTCTGTCTGTTCTGATACTGTCCCTGCTGCCTATTCTGATTAGCATTACCCCTTTGCTACTGTGGCGGTGGTAACGTTGATGGAATGGTTACTGATGCTACCTGTTGATTGTTAAACTGGCGCTGTTTCCCTTTTCCCCTGTGGGATGATACAACGTTGGTCTCTCCTTTCTTCTTATAATTATCAAACGGCTTTTTTCCCTGTCCGGAAGACGATCCATCACCGCTAGAAACCTTCCCAGCCTTAATTCCGACCTCTATCTTCTGCCCAATAGCAATCACATCTGCAAACTTGCCTAGAGAACAAGGCAAAAGCTTCTCATAGTAGTGCTTCGGCAGTGTGTCCATGAACATATCTAGCATCTCTTTCTCTAGCATTGGTGGCTGCACCCTAGCCGCCAATTCACGCCACCTTTGCGCGTATTCTTTGAAACTCTCATCATTCTTCTGGGACATGCTCAACAACTGAGTTCTGTTAGGAGCCATGTCCGTGTTGTACTGATAATGCTTGATGAAAGCTGCAGCTAGCTCTCTCCAGGTACGAACATCTCTGCTTTCTAGCCCCATGTACCATTCCAAAGACGCGCCAGACAGGCTGTCTTGGAAGAAGTGCATCATTAACTTTTCATCCTTAGCGTGAGCAGCCATCTTCCGGGTATAGGCCTTCACATGAGTCCTTGGGCAGGTAGAGCCATTGTACTTTTCTAGCGTAGGAATCTGAATCTTGTGTGGAATAACAACATCAGGGACCAACCCTAAGTCGTCCAAATCAATCCCCAAATCATCCTGTTTCACTACTCCTTTCAATTGAGCTTCGATTAAACGGATTCTTTCATCACTGACCACAGGAAGGGCAGCATCTAAACTCCTGACCGAGAACACATCGTCCTGTTGATCATCAAAATGATGGCCATGGATAGCCCGAACAGTACTTCCCTCTCCAACCACTGTAGGGATTCTGCCCTGTCCACCAGCACCAACTCCGCCCGGAGGGATATTACGGTTAATAAGACCACCGTGTAGGATACCATTTTCGTCGACCTGCGCCACTAACGGCTGAACCAGAGTTCTAAACTCGTTCTGACTTTGCACCACACCCTGCATCATTTCCATAAACTGGTCGATGCGAGCTTTCATAGCGGCCATATCTGCCTGAACTTTGTCCATCACTCTGTTTTGATTGAGCCGAGTAGAATAACGATGAGTTGGTTGATCAATCCTGACTGAAAGAAAGAGAGAGCATAAGAAAACCAGAGAAACCAAGATAACCTGCAATGCAAAAATGATTATGATTATGCAAATGCAAATGCAAACATGTTTGTATATTTGCAGGGTGATCCACCCCTTGATTCCAGTTTAAAGATGAAATAGGATGAAACTGCTGCTCATATAAATCAGAGTGAATCACTGTCAGAAATTACAACCCAAAGTACCAAAAATAGCCTGAAACAAAAATAAGCAGAGGTCCCAGCCAACAATTCTGGTGGTGACCCAAAATACAAAGAAAGAACAAAATACAAACTACTGAGTAAAGTTCCCTTCAAGGGTCTTGCACCATATGAGGGCCACTGCCTGAGCTAGAGCACTCCCACTTAGACCTCTTCACTCCTGCTTGTATTTTCAGCTCTTCCATGGTTGCTATGGCTTCTTTGAGCCGTTCCTCAACTGCGTGTCTTCGGAACGTCCCTGACAAGATCTCCTCGTCCTTCTTCCTGAGCTTCAACTTCAGACTCTCAATCTGCTCCAAATGCTTATCTTCTTTCTGTTTGTTGGCCGTGATTGCAGTATCTCGGTAAGCATTGAACCTGCGAATCTTCGCCCAAGCCTTGGCTAAGTCATCCTTCTTGGATTTGAGAGTCTTGCAAACGCCTTTTAGAGCTTGTCCTACCCTTTTCCTAGCTGCTATCTCTTCAACCAGCTCCTTTTCTTTTTCAGCGAGACGTTTTGTCTTCAGCTTGGCGATATGAACAGCCTCACCTCGCTCATGTTTTAACTGGTAGATTTCCTTTTGCAACTCACGATTCTCCTCTCGAATCTTCTCCTTTTCAACCCATAATTGACTGTACTTCTCCATCTCAATCATGGTTGGGGGTTCAATCAGCAAAGGGTAAGAAGGAGGTTCCCTGCAGAATGGCAAAAGTACACTCTCTACTCTGCTCTGAACCCAGTCTTCATACGCACGAAAAGCTTTGTTGTTACACTTTCCAAAAGAAGTCTTTCCTTTCTTATGGCGATCTCTCCAAGCGTTTGCAGCTTCTTTCAACACCTCCAGATTGGCTTCCTCACCCAAAAATAGAGACTCTTGCACATCTTGGCCTTTTGGCGGCTCCTTTAAAGCATACCCAAATTGCCTAATAGCAAGAATGGGGTTGTAGTTAATTCCCCCCTTCCTTCCTATTAAAGGTACGTTTGGGTAACCTCCACAACTAACCAGGATCTCTCGGCCCAACAAATCACGATTGATCCAAACTAAGTTGTCGGCCCTTAACCCCATTAATCTCTTTGCCCAATCTAAAGTTCCTTTAGTGTCTTCGAATGCCCCAGATTTGGGAAGACGATCAGCAAACCACTTATAGAAAATTGAAGCACAACAATAAAGAGGTCCGCCTTTCCTTTTCTCATTCTTATAGTGCATCGAATAATAAAGATCCCCAAGCAAGGTAGGTACCGGATTCTTCGTGGTGAATATCCGGACAGCATGTACATCTACAAAATCTTTCACATTAGGGAATAACGCTGTTCCATAAACACACATAGCCAGAATTGCATTGAACACTGACCAACACTTAGCCTTAGCACAAGTAGCAGCCTGTTCGATCAAAAACTTCGTGTGAAAACCTTGATAACCCCCTTTACTAGCAATATTTTTCTTCAACAGTGACTGATCCAAACGTAAAGTAGCAGCAACCCTTTCCAAATCAGGAAACTCCTTAGAAGGATAGAAGGGAGCTCCCTCTTTGACCGAAACATCCAAAATAAGAGCAAATTCTTCCAACGTTGGAGCCAAAAGATAATCAGGAAATAGAAAACACCGGAGTTGAGGGTCATAGAACTGTGCCAGAGTGTGCAGGGCCCTGAACTCATAATTGGTAACATTCCAGGCGAAACTCAGAATCCTCCCATATTCTCCTCTGAACTCTGCCAATGCCTCAGGTTTTGCCATAGCCGAGATCTTGTGAACAGCGTCTAGATGAAGCTCCGGGAACTTGTACGGGATGATGTTCTTTCTTTTTTCAGCGCTAATACTCATCATGGACAGTCTTCAGACAACCGGAATCAAAGTTAGGATGCAACCCTACAAATGAACAAACATGTCAGAATGCAAAAAGATGATGCAAAATGCAGGCATGGGATCAAGGTATCCAAAATACTCAAACTGCTGCTGTTCTGCTGACTGAATAAGACCCAGAATACCAGAAACCCAAAAATCCAGAATAACAACCCAATCAAACTGCCAGAATGCCAGGATGATAATAGTACACTGATGAGAAACCCAGAAACCAGGTAGGTTGAAGGTCTCGGTTACCTACAAACCTGCAAACACCCATCCCCTATCGCATGTGGGTACTAGGATGTTCAGTATCCCGGGCTCTCAGATCGAGAAATGATGATACGTTCACCATTTCTGGTTTGGCATCATCATCAAAAGAGGAGGCCTCAACCGATTCTCCAAAACAAAAGATCCTCAGCTTCAGAGGTTTGAGAAGCAATAGCACATTCAGCCCGAAGGATACAATGCTATCGCCAATCAAAGAGGTCGTCTGCTGATTCACTACAAAAGGGAAATCCTATAGCAAGTTCCCAGCATTGGGTCCTCGGATCGAGAATATGCAATGGGTTTGCCACAGAAAGTGGGCTGCCACTGTCACATCTCGGGAGGAGTGCCGCAACTGAGTCCTCGGGGATGGTCGCCAGAGTCGACAGCTTTCCAGGTGATATTCCATCATCTGCCCCAAATGGACAGGACAGAATATTACCAAGAAAACCTCGTCTGGATGTGGAGTTTTCATGTATACTTCGTCTGGCCAAATGCCAAACAAGTCACACTACTTTCCACGCTAATCATAGGTGTATGCTCAAGCCTTGGTATTGGGCTTATCTCTCATGAATCCAGCACACCCTACAAACAGAAAAACCAGCAGCAGAACAGCACAGTAATATCCAGTATGACAGTAATAATATGAAATGCAATGCAATAAAAGCTGTAAACACAGTAAAGCAGTAAAGTAAAAATACAGTAAATAGCAATACAGTAATATACAACAAAGCAAAGCACCATAGAAACACCCAACAAAAACAAACAGACAAGCGCTAGGATCGACTCGCTAAAGGGGAAGGATCAGCGTAGGTCAACCAGACTCCCCAGCAGAGTCGCCAGCTGTCGCTCCCGAAAGATTCGCATCCAACGGTACAAACGCGAGAGTGGCGTAAAAGACACAGAGTCGCCAGCAAAGTGTATTTATCCCAAGAGAGGGAAAGGAAACACTGCGTAAACCTGAAAGAAGGAAAGAGCATGGTCTCACGACCAAGAGAACGGGTACGGGAGTCGGTTACGCGAAGGGAAGGTGTTAGCACCCAACACGTCCATCGTACTCGATGGGATCCACGCTTGTTGTCTGCATCAAAGGGTGTCGTCATCTGGAGCTCCACTGCTACTGGATCGGCGAAGAAACGAGAACGGAAAGAACGGAGAAACGAAGAAGAAAAGAAAAAGAAGTGACTCGATAGGACAGTATCGTTGTCCTAGGCCTACGTACTCCCTCAGTGCAATGGGAAAGTCAGAGTCAACGTAGTTCGGACGGGAACTGTGGGGGAAGGTTGCTCGCCAAGACAATCGCTGTCTTGTGCCTACGTATCCTCAATCGGACGAGAGAGAGGAATCAGAGCTGACGTAGTTCGTGGGTACGACCACGGGTAGGTAAGTGTTTTTTACGTGAGCGACGAGCTCTTTCCTGAAAAAAAGAAGTTTGAAACCCAACAATCCCGGAGGATAAAAAGATTTGAATTGGTTTGGTGTTTTTTTAGACAGAAGTGTTTTGAGTTAGTTCGTAACTTACATTGCACCAAAGTCTACCATGCGGGAACGAGTGAGTCGCATGATCGCCCCCGAATGAGACGTATGCTAAACACCCTAGAAGAAGAGAGGAGACCCCTCGTTCTTCATTTCCTACACTTAAGGCTCGAGCGCAATATACGTTATATTTTATTAAGTGTGTTCAAGAAGTTTGAGATGAGAAGAGAAGCGACACAAAAGGAAACTCTACAGGGAAACTAAGAGTCCTAATGTTATCATGCATGGATGTCCTATGGTTAGTGAGGTTTAGGAGAGACGATTGCCTAACCTAATGCTAATCCTACTCCAAGCTTAATCAAAAATTAAGTTGGACTAGGTAGCTCTAAAGGGAGAGAATCCAAGACTTAAACAAGTCTTGCGACTCGAGGGATGAAAAGAGTGGAAGAGAAGGAGGAGAAAGAGAAGTGAAACACAAGTGGCCTAAGCTCACTTCAAACACAAGTATGAAAGTTAAAAGGTAAAGGAAGAAAGTAAAATGTGGAAGCATATCCACATTCAAACAACTTACCATTTGCCCCTGAAAATGTTAGAAGTATTCGCATATGAAAAAATGAAACTCAAACAAGCATAAGGCCATAAAGAAACAAGTTCTAAAGTAAATCAAACATCAAGTTCAGAACCTAATGGTCCTACTGACCTCTACTATTAATCATGCACAATTAGTCAAAAAGAAAAGGGAGAAGTCACTCAAGTACCATTCAAGTCATTAAAGAAGGAGTGAGATGAAAAGAAGTGATCATGTAAAGCAACCAAGTCAAAATTTCACAAAGTGAACCAAGTCCAGAAGTGACACAATCCTAAATATATGCCTAAACAAGATCTTCAAACATCATTCAAGTCATACAAACACTTTCACAATCAATTAAGAAGCAAAGAAGAAGAAGTGAAGTGAAGTGAAACATGATTCATTCTTGTGAAACAAGTGACTTAAGGTGCAAGGAAAATATCAAACATACAAAGATGAGATCCAAATATCACAACCAGAAGTCAATTAACATGCTATCAATCCTCAAACAAGACCTAAAATTGTGGCACAAGTGCCTTCATGATCAAGCAAACCAAACATGAAGCATACATTCACAAGTTGGACAAGTTAAAGTTCATGCTTCAAATAAATAACAAACATGCCTAAAAAATTATGTCATTCAGTATTCAAGCATCTCAAACATGTGTAATTGACATATCAAATCCACAAGTAATGAATCAGAACTAAAGTCAATCAACAATTAGGTCAAAGCATCAATAGGATTTCATACATTCATGCTCAAAGCAACACATCAAAAGTCATCCAAAAAGGACCTAAAAATCATACCAAAAATCTCAAACATACTTCAACATGTTATGAACACAACCCAAAAAGAATCAGGATCAAATCACTTTCCAAATGAGAGAAATAAAAAATGCAACATGAAGTATGCAATATGAAGTGCAAATGAGACAAATTAATTTGGAAAATTAATATTTAATGCAAATTTAATGCCAAAATAATAAAATAAAATGTGAAAAATTAATTTTAATAATGAGAAGGGATGATGAATTTTTTTGGAATTTTTTAGCACATGCAAGTATTTTTAACAATTAATTATGAAATGGTATGAAAATAGAAAATAAAAAGAAAATGAAATGAAGGTAGGGGTGCAAAGAGAAATCCAAACGCGTGCAAAAGATCATGGGCTCAGGAACGGGGGTGTAAACAGCAGAAAAGGCCCAAATGCCTTCCAACATTCAGAATCAGCGAACGGCTCAGATTGAGTCAAACAAGGGAAAGTATCCAGATCCACAGGCTCCCATTCAAAGTCAAACGAAGCAAAGTCAACGATCTGATGGTCCATATTCAAACTTGCTAATTAAATGAGATCCAACGGTCATGACTTAACCAGATCCACTAAACCCTAATTAACTTAATTAACAACACATAACCAAGATCCAACGCACGTGAATTAAACTGGAAAATTAATCACGATCCAACGCATGAGATTCAAACTGGAAAATCATAAACCCTAATTAAACCCTAACCGACCGGAGAAGCGCCGGTCGTCTTCTCCGGCCACTCTCCGGCCATCAAACTTCAAACAGTAACCAAAATCAACAAACCATACATCAAAATGATCAGCAACTCACGTAGATCACAAATATATCACTCCAAATCATTTAGCATGCATATATTTCAAGAATCGAACGAAACAAGTTTGGATCTGAAAATTTCAGATCTAAATTTCAGCCATGATTCACGTTAAAAATCAATTCCAAACACATATATGAGCTCAGCACATCAAGATGAACATTAAACACACCACAAAAATCAATTCTAGATCTATGAATTTGAAGCTCACCTGAGATTTGCAGAAATGGAAATACGTCAAGAAACTCCAAGATAAGCTGCAGATCAACTCTTTCAACCGTCTAATTGCAAAATAAATGCAATTAGACCTTCAAACTAGCCTGAATCCTTGAATCTGAAAGTTAAAGCTCTGAACTCAACTTGATGAATTCCTTGCTTAAACCTCAAAACAGTGGTGGATTTCTCTTCCTTGTGCTTCACTGATCCTAAACCAACCAAGAAAAATGGAGGAACCTTGAAGGATTGGGAGAATCGAAGGAGAGAAACTTGAGAGCAAAACTTTGAAAAGTGATGAAAATGAATAGTAGCTGCTGAGAAATTCGTGTGAGTTAGCTTATATATTGTGCCAATGCTACTGTTTAGGGTTTTAAACTTCAAGGACTTGAGAGCAATGAGTTTTGGGCTGTTTTGCAAATTTGCAAGTTTGTGCACATGAGGTATTTGGCTCGTGCATTCTTCATGAAAAGTGCATGACTGGTTTCCTTTTGATGCAAGGACCACCTTTGGATTGATCTTGGGGCTGGAGAGTAATTGAATTATGAATTCCAAGTGAACTTGCAAGATTGCATAATGATGAATTATGACTATGTAATCCATGGATTCATTCAATTCTTAGCTCAAAATGATGCTAAGTGAGGTGCAATGGAGTGTGGTGAGGTGAACTGAACAATTAGAAGCCATATTTGTGAGTTAAAATGCATCTTGCAAGTTATGTCAAAATGGTATGCATGGTGGAACACCAAATGCCCTCTAACTTCAAATGCCCATAACTCTTGATCTAAAAATGATATGATCATGATCCACCACTCTTTGGAAAGAGGAGAAAGAGATCTACAACTTTGGTGTTGGGCAAAAATTCGTTTGAAGCATTTTTGATCATGAAAAGTTTGGTTAAAGTTGGTTGAAAATATGCCAAAAATAGTAACTTGAAATTACAAGTCACTTTCCCAAATTAGCAACTTTTTACCAAAGCTTGATTTTTGCAAATTGTGATCTTGAAAGCCTTCCATAGACCAAACAAAGGTCTCTTGACTTGATTACCATGATGAGGATCTCTCAAAACCCTAGTTTGACTTTTCAGTTGGCCAGTTTGACTGATTACTTCATCTGTAAGCTACTGAATCATCTGAGGCCTTCCATGGTGAATTCTTGGCTCAAAATCCATCCTTAGACTTGTTTTGACATATGGAGAACCTTGGTGAAAGGTTTGAATCAACTCCTTGAGCTTAGGACCCTTAACCATAAAACCCTAGTTTTGGTCATCAATGTAAGGATACCAATCCTTGATATAACCACTTGGAGAATCCCTCATTGAAATACCTTTGGGCCACCATATAAGGATGTGAGAAGCTTATGGAGCTCATAAGAAGCTTTTGCCCTTGAGTTGAACCAAATACCTCGATCCCATGCTAAGAACCAAATGCTATGCACAATGCAAATGCAAGAAGTGAAAAGAAACATAAGCCAGTTATCTAAAAACAACAAGGCAAATTTTGAGGTGTTACACCTAGGTCTTTACCTTAGCACTTTTCCTTAGCAAGTAAACTTTAGCATAACACAAATACTAACAAGAGGTTCTTGTAGAGTACTATAGATACTTAGGATGCTAAAACCTTCCCTAGGTATAACCAACCCTCGAACCTTAGATCTTTAGTTGTTATTACATAGCGCACTTAGGGTTTTCTTCGATCTTTACCCTTTCCTTTGGATAAATCAAAGCTCGATGGTGAATACTTCATGATTTGTGATTCAAGTTAATTAATAGCTTGATATTCAATTCTCACAGCAATAGAATAGGCGACTTCACTGGGGAATATCTTAGAGGGTTAAGCCTAACTTGCTTATTTGTGATATTTATTTGCTTGTTGTTGTTTTGTGGTTTCATGGGTTGTTGCCTTGAGTGGTGAGATAAGTCCTAACCCGGACTTGATTGTACATTTATGATAGGATTGTGGTATAATCAATAGTTAACTGTTGGGAGTAGTTCTAACATGATTAACATATGATACAACCATGCTCAGTGGAGGCCCATTTGGTATTACTGATGCATACGAGTAGTCGTATTGACATTACTTTTTACGACCTGGGAGTCTGTGAAGCTGAGGACCTTTAGTATCCCTTCACCCCTCTAAGCCTTTTTAGGACGTAGTGCAGTGACTATCCAAGTGTAGACCTGTGATGGTTGTCATGCGATACTACACTCATACGAGTTTATCTTGAGAATATTATTAGCCCGCATGTGTAATCGTGCAAGCCGATAATATCTGAAAGATTTATCGATGACTCTGGGAACCTCTTAGAACCCTTGTTCTGCAGATACAATAACCTTTAGTACACACCTTTTGGGATGGGTAGATCATGGCTCCACACTCTTGATCTTTAAATCTAGGCCCTTGTTTGTTTGCCTGTATATATGTGTATATGTGTGTATTTGTGCATACATTCATCACCATTCATGCATTTATGAATAACCCTTTGGTTTCAAGCAATTCAACTGTTCATTCCTTTGCAAAATCGATAAAGATCATGGATTTTGAAATGAAACTTTTCAGTATTTCCAAAATGATTGCAACTTGCCTTTGAGTTCCTTGGCTTGCATTTGCATGTGCATGTTGTCACATTTGCATTTCATTTACCTTGAGTCTCATTCATTCTCTGTCCATAACCCAGTAGTTGACTTCCCGAAGCCAGCACTGGATTTGAAGTAGCTTTTGAAGGATCATGAACTCAGAAGAGCATAGCCAGTTTGTGACCAGAGCAGATTTTGAATTATTAAAAGATCAGTTGGATCAGATTGTGGAAGTTATGACAGCTTTGGCAAAGAAAGATGACAATATTCAGAGGACTTCAGTGAGCAATGTTGCCCAAGCTCAATCTGTGTAGATTCCTGTTGAGAACCAGGTTCTACAAGAACGTGCCATCGTACGAGATAGACGTTCCTCTTCTATTGATGCCGTTGAATACCTTAGTTTCACATTCTCTGAGCCAGATTCTCAAGAGGTAGTCACCGTGATGAAAACTGAAGACCCACGATACGTTGAGATAATGGAAAAATGTCGTGCCTTGGAAGAAAGGCTTGATGCCATTAAGGGTCATGACACTGCTGATCTAAATGCTTTGAACATGTGTTTGGTACCTGACCTTGTAATGCCTCTAAAGTTTAAGACACTGAAGTTTGAGAAGTACGAAGGAGATAGCTGTCCGAAGCAACACTTGGTGATGTATTATAGAAGAATGACCTCACATATCCGTAATGACAAGCTCATTATCCACTGTTTCCAAGACAGTCTAAGTGGAGCATCACTGAATTGGTACATGCAGCTAGAGAGTGGCAAAATCCAATCATGGTCAGACCTTGCCAATGCCTTTGTGAAGCAATACAACTACAATCTTGACTTGACTCCCAGCCGCCTGCAGTTGCTAGGCTTATCTCAAGAGGACAATGAATCCTTCAGAGGATATGCTTAGAGGTGGAGAGAAGTAGCTTCTCGCGTTCAACCACCACTCTTGGATAGGGAATTGGTTGACTGGATCATGGATACTTTGCAAGGCCCGTACTGAGAGAATCTATTTAGCATTGTGACATCAAACTTCTCTGACTTGGTAATAGATGGAGAGCACATCGAGAACGGTCTTAAGAACGGAAAAATCCAGGGCACCAAGAACATCCCAGCTAATGAGAATGAGTCAGTTGTCAGTTGTTAAGAAGAATAGGAGGAAGATAGTAGTTCCATTTGGGAATCTCTGATACCTCAGCCTCAGCGCTCATGTATCTCAACTTATCAGAGTCAGCAATCTTTTGGGTCTCTACGTCATACACCATTCTCTTCACGGGGGCAATATTCTTCTCCAAATCGAAGACTTCCTAAGTATCAACGGTCATACCGCCTTCATCCACGTCAGCTCGCCAGACAAAGGCCAAGGAAGCCAGAGAGGCATTTCACTCCGTTGCCAATGTCATACAGTCAGATATTTCCAAATTTGATCAAAGGTGTATTGATAGTACCGAAGGAGATAGATCCGGTGATCCCTCCATATCCATCAGGCTTTGATGCTAATGCCCGATGTGACTACCATGCTGGGGCACATGGGCATTCAACAGAAGACTTCAAGGTGCTCAAGAGCATGTTTCAGACTCTGCTTGACTCTGAGATGTTCTCATTCATGCCTCAAGGCATTCAAATCAACAATCCTTCACCCAGTCAGGAGGGTTCATCAGTTCTGGTTATGGAAGAAATTGTTGAGAATAGATGTGAAGATGATTATCAGACTGATCTTGACAACCAACTTTGAAGATGGCTAGCTCAGTGGCAAATCAAGAAAGGAAAGCCCAGATCCCCAAAGCTGGCAATCTTTTGGCTCATGTCTTTAGTTTTGTATTTTGTAGTTTCTTTGTTAAATGTTACTTTGTTGTAAAACACTGTTGTTAAACATGGTTTTATTAATGAAATGAATATGCATTAAATCCATTCGTGTTCACTCATTTTTTTATATCAAATGCTTGTAAGCAAAATTTGAAGAAGGATGATGAAATTGAAAGATGTAAAACCTCCAATATTATGCTTTTGAATAACACCCTTGCTGATGATGTACATGCATTGTTTCAAATTCCTCAAACATTGAAGACATAAGGAGTTAATCCTTAGTTAACCACGTCGAGCCTAGAAGTAAGAGTTTCCTTCGAATTTCTAAACCCTTACACCTAACCTGGGGCAGGGTAGTGTTTAGTAATCTGATCATGCAGATGTGCAGTTTGTTTTTCAAAGGACCAATGACTTGGCAGTCACAAACCTTTCTAAAAAATAAAAATAAAAACCCGCTAAGTCAAAATCTATGAAGGAGACTTAGGCAAAACTGGGGCATCCCGATGGACTTAAAAATAGAACCAGTCCATGCAAAATTAGGGATGATAAGAAAATCGAAGGAGGTCCTCAAATCTTCAGGCAAAAATAAGATTCAGTGACCACCATGTCAAAAATCAAGGGTCACTGACATCCATGGCCAAATACAAAATAAAGTGACCGTCATTTCAAAATCTTGAAGCATCGTCTTCACTTTTACACCGCCAAACTCTAGATGCGTGTGTCAAAATTAGCTGAACGTAGGACTGGAGAATATCAAGGAGAATGGGTGGGTTAAAACAAAACTTTGAGCCTTATATCCTTTCTTTCTCAAACCATGAACCAGACCATGTTACAACCCTCGTAAGACCTAATTGAAGCAGAGTTATTTCGAAAGCATATTTAGGTAAGATCACGTCAAAACTGACTTCTAAAAGGATTTGTTTACCATTCATGTGACATTCTGATCAGTAATTCATTCACTATATGTCGCAACATAATTCCACTGAACAGACTCGAATTTCAAAACTGTCATATGTATTGCATTAAAATTATCATTTTTAAAACGACCAGTTTTACTTGCGAGTAAACACTTGATCCCAATAAGCTTTCTGCAATGAAAGGATTGATCAAGCAAAGATGCAAAACTCCTGAAGACTCTGTTGAGCAGGAAGGCAGCCCACTCTAAGATTCAGATAATCAGGGGAAGTTAGGTTGAGATTCGACGAATATCTCGAGGACCAATTTATCAAAAGCAATCAGGTCGAGATTAGACAAATCTCTCAAAGATCAGTTAGTCTGGGGCAAATCCTTCACAAGTCAACTAGCTAGCAGTGGCAAGTTTGTTTCCCAGTTGTTACTCCCATAGTTTGAAAGACAAGTTCGAGGACTTTGTTGTGCAAATACAGATAATCTGGGGCAGTTACGTCGAGATTTGTGAATCTCTCCAAGAGTTTGAAGACATTGAGACATCTTGTATGCCAATTCTTTTGTAAAATCCTCTTGGTGGCTTATTCTCACAGACCATGTAATCTGGGGTAGAGAAGATTTAAAGATTATTTGTTGCAAGAGCTGTTGTCTGTTCGTGGTGATCAATATGCAATTAGAGTGCAGAATTACATTGTTCTCGTGACATCTTTTGCTAGCTCCCCAGTAAGTTGTTACTTCGGTTGATTTTAGCGATTCCCTATAGATCTTTCTCTTCCAACAAGGAAATCAGGCTCATGATGGCAATCCCTCAGGTGAAGTCATGATGTTATACCACAAATGAAGTATTCTTTTCCCTAGAGGAGGTTGTAACCTTGGAGTAGAGCTGTTTGTTTTGCATGTTCATCCCTAGTGATGTTCCAACCTGGTGAAGTTGTCTGGGTATCCTTGTCGAGATGTTTATGTCATCTCTAGTTTTGCTCCCCCTTGCCTGTTTTTGTCAGCATAAGCATAAACATGACATACATGCATTCATACACGTGCATGGCATCTGAGCATTTTTGCTACTTTCTGGTGTTTACCTGTTTCGTTCACTTTGGCGTTTATTCCCCAAGTGACTGGGTTTGTCGTTTCTCTCCAATAGAGTTGTCAGCCCTAGGCATAAAGTGCCCATCCTTTCTAAATTCCCCACAGAGTTTGATTCTCGTGGATGATGGTTGCTTCATTTATCTTTTCCCTGTTTAGATAAGATAAATCCCTATTCGAGTTCATTCCTCAATGGGTAGAGTCTTGTTTGACGATTTCTTTCTAGCTTGTTCATAGATTGAACTTTGGTCCCTGGCAAGTGCTGCTTTTGAACCTGATTAGGTCGCCGAACCTAGTTTAAGCGTGCATTTATTTTGCACTGTGTCTCGCAGAAATAACCTTTTACAGATCCTCATTGAGGACAAAATCTATTCTCCAGCAGTGTTGTGGTAATAACATCTCCTTGGAATTTATACCCAAACAACAAGTGGTAGTCTCCTTGAGAAGTTTGTTTTGTCATTGATATTTTTGCGACGATAACTGGCAATCTCTCTCAAGAAGCTTATCCGTCTTTGGTGTTTTCCTAAATCTGTTGTATACAACAAGTAGCAATATCTTTGAGAAGCTTGTTTTCTATGGCGATAAGTGGCAGCCTCCCCTGAGAAGCTTATTCGTCCTTGGTGTTATTCAACCTTTTATGGTTACACTTGTTATTACCCCCGTTTAGTCATTTTCCATCAACTCTTTGATGAAGATTTTCAAATACATTCTTTTCCATCAACCCCTTGATGAGACTCTTACTTGAGGTGTTCTTTCCGTCAACCCTTTGACGATGCAGTTCGAGATCAATTTTTCATTCTGTCAATCCTTTGACGATGTGTTCCTTTGGACAGGTGTTATTTCCGTCAACCCTGTGACGATGTCAGCCTTCCTTCCATCAACCCTTTGATGATGTGATTGTTTACTTCAGTTATTTTTCCGTCAACCATTTGACGATGTAGTCTGAGATCAGGTTTTCATTCTGTCAATCCCTTGACGATGTGTTCCTTCGGACATTTTTTTGTTTTTAGTCAACTCTTTGACGAGGTGTCTCTTCGTTGAAATAATTTTTCATTCTGTCAACCCTTCAGCGACGTCAGTTGATTTTGTTCCGTCAATCCTTTGATAATGCCACTCTTTGGTGAATATTTTCCGAATTGGATCGTATCCGTCAACCCATTGACGATGATAATGTTTAGTGATTATCTACCTTACCATCAGCCCCTTGATGAGATACCAATGTCAGTTGTATCTTTCCGTCAACCCTTTTGACGATGCTACCCATTTGTGGAGCTTTTCTTTCCCTAGTGGAGACCCTGTTTCCAGTTCTACATCCAGTGAGGATCTTTTCTTTCCAAAGTGTCAATCGGCCACGTACTAACCTGTTGTTCCATTACTTTAGATGTCTTGTTTTATTTTCTTTCCCCAATGGAGACCGTATTTCCGGTTCAACCTTCATTGAGGATCTTTTTCTTCCTAGAATGTCATCCAGTCACGCTTGAACTTGATGATCAATCATTCTAGATACCTTTATTGGAGCCCATCTTTTGGTTCTACTTCCAATAAGATTGCTTTATCTTTTGTCCTAGCGTGTCAACCAGTCACGCTTGAACTTGTTGATTAACTACTCTGGATATTCCCCAGTTGAGACCATCTCTTGGTTCAACCTCCATCGAGGATCTTTTCTTCTAAAGTGTCAACCGGTCATGCTTGAACCTGTTGTTCCATCACTTTAGATGTCTTATTTTCTTTTCTTTCCCCAGTGGAGAGCGTCTTTCCAGTTCAACCTTCATTGAGGATCTTTTTGTTCTGGAATGTCATCCGGTCATGCTTGAACTTAATGATCAATCATTCTAGATACCTCCATTGGAGCCCAACTTGTGGTTCTACTTCTAATGAGATCGCTTTATATTTTTTCCAAGGGTGTCAGCCAGCCAACGCTTGAACTTGTTGATCCACTACTCTAGATGTTCCCTAGTGGAGACCGTCTTTCCGGTTCTATCTCCAGTGAGGATCTTATGTTGTCTTTCTTTCTAAAGTGTCAGCCGGTCATGCTTGAACCCGTTGATCCATCACTTTAGATTTCCCCATTCGTTTCTCTTCCCCAGTGTTTTGTCATCCCCAGTGAGTGGTTACTCATTGTGTTGTCTTTATCACTGTTTGCTTTCATTTTTGTCAGCATTTTTCATTTATCATTCCATTATTTTCATCATATTAGAGTTCATTGCATGTTAGCATTTGTAGGCTAGTATCTTTTGTCCATAGCATTGCATGTCATTGCATCTAAGGGCAAAATTTCCGGTTATCTATATTTAAATACCTTTCACCATGATTTCATGAAGATTTTCATCGTTTATGTTATCCGGTGAAGATATTTAAATAGGGGCAATTGTCATACCCCAAATTTTACCCTTAGATTCCTTGATCTTTTGCACATCATTTCTAGGTCAATCATCCATGCATAGCTAACCAATTTATTAGACTTTGTTTGTTTGTTTTCATTTGTGAAATTAGGGCCGCTGCAGAAGGTTCAAGAGTTCATGGAGGCTTTGTGCGTGTTCATTAGGATTCTAGGCCCTTGCAAGTTGTGTCAAATTCCAGTGGAGATAAAGGAAGGATATGCACTCATTCTTATGGTCCCTTAGTTAGTACAAAGTCAATTTTCCTCAAGATCTCAGAGGTTTCTCCAAGGAGGATTATGGCTTTCTTTCTACTGGTGTTGAGCATAGTTATTTAAGGACTGGTCATGGATTTCGTGGCAAATGATATTATGGGTTGTATCCTTGTGGTTTGTGCACTAAGTTTATCATCATTTAGACCTTGGTTGTACTGATAATAAAAATCAAGTTCAACTTTGTTCTTATCTATGAGTTTGAATCATTATGATCTTTTGAACTTAAGAGAATGAAGTTTGGATTTTCTTGTTGATGGTTTGAAGTTGTAAGTTTGTATACAAATGTTGAATCAAGTTTTAGTAAGTTCTCAAAGGAAATCCAAGACTCGTGTTTTTTATAAAAAAAAAAACTCAAACGGGTTTCAAGATTTATTGTTGATTCCATCATAAATTCAAGTATGAATTTCACGCTTTAATTCAAGATTCATTCATGGTGATTCATGAGATCAAGATCATTCAAGTGGATCATTTGGAATCTAAATTATAATGGCATGAATCATTCAAATTTCAAGCATTATCTCAAGTTCAATCCTCCAAGATTGCAAAGCATAGTACTTTGTTCATCAAATTTCTCTAGGCTTGTATTTTGTTCGTCAAAAGTTGAAAGAAGCTTATGAAAATTGCTTGAAGTTCAAGTTACAAATTCAAAGGGAGTTTTTTTTGGCACAAGAGCATTTTCGTGAAAAAGGTGTGCTAACAGGACTTCAAGAGTTCATGTCCAATTCCTTATTCGACACCATTTTTTCCATCACGCAAAATGTCCATTTTAAGAAAACCAAAAAAATTATCATATTTGTTTCAAACTCTACAGAGCTCAAGTCAGTTCCAAATGCAAGGTTCAAACATGAGAATTAATGTCTTTTCCACACTTTCACATTCAATCCAAGGATACAAGATACAAAGTGGTTTACATGCTCACTCGGTTCTTTACAAACTTGAATTAATTTTCAAGTTCAAAATGTCAGATTCGATACAACAACTAAGGGCGATTACAAAATTACAAAGTCCATGTACATGATTACCAGCATTTGCCAATAATAACAAAAAGTCCAAAACGCAAAAAAAAAATATACAAAGCATGATGACCAAAACAAAAGCCTTCATGATTCCAAGCCAAAGGAACATTTCCAAACACCATGAAAGCTTTGTTTAAATCAAGCAACTCATTCTATATGAATTTTCCAAGCTTTATGATACCTATCCAAACCGTGTTATGCTAAGCAACCTGCCAAGCTCCTTCTACATAAAGCATCACGTGTTCAAGCCATCTTTCTATACCAGGTCTTATTTCCAAACAAAACCTTCACGCAGCCTTCAAATAAGTCGACCTCATGAATTACGCAATGCCACAACTAGCAAAACCACAACAAACTGAAACGTCCACCAATCCTTTCCAAACAAAGCCATCCGGATCTGTCCAAACAATCACAAAATAGTCTAAAGACATACCAACTACAAAAGATAAAAGTCTTGCTTTAACAAGAAAAATTGACACGAGACGGAACAAGATTTTAAGTAAAGAAGCAGAGGTTGAATTTCAGCAAACAAAGAAGAACTAAAGAAAATTAATGTTGTTACTGAATTAAAAGATGGAGTGATGTTTGTGCCCAAATGTATGAATTTTCCTTACCTCTACCATTAGTCTTGAAAATGTGATTTCTTTACTGGAGTGCTTTCAACATCTAATTCAAGATAACAAGCTTGTCCGAAAATTGGTTGAAGACACACGCTGGTTATAGGCCTCCAATTGTTGGGATTTTATAAAACATGATTTCATCCTCACAAGTCAGCTGCAAGAATTAAAATATTGAATATTTTTGAATTTTCAGATCATATCGACGTTAATGAATTTAGGCTTCATTCGGAAACACAGTCAAAAAACCAGACAACAAACATCAATCACTACTACAAAACATGTAAACAACGACACCATGCTCACAACGGTTCATCCCTACACCATTGTGACATATCTAAACTAAGGCGCGGTTGTATTTTATTTGTTTATTGAATAAAAATTATCTGTATATAACAACGGTTGATAAACCAACCGTGGCGATTATCTGTATATAACAATGGTTGATAAATCAACCGTGGTGATACCATCAAGCTTTCATGTGTTCGAACCTTAGTGTCATCATATATATTATTCCTTTTATGTTAATGCGCCTCTTTTATTTTTTATTTACTTTTAAATAAAAAATTAAAAGTTATGACTACGGTTGTTTATTTACATCTTTGTGATATATTTTGTATGTTTTTTTAATTTTTAATTCTAAATATAACTCTGACGCTTTAATATGAAATTTCATTATAAAAGTAATATATCATAACGGTTTTGTGGTGTTGACCATCGTAGTAGCCTTTCAATATACTCCTAGCTAGCTGGTTTCATTGTCTCTTCAGTATCCTTTTTTCCATTGAAAATAAAATCTAGACGAAACGATACATAATTTCAACCCTAAACCCTAACGTTCAATACTGTGAAATAATACACGATTTCAGCCAAAGCATGCATCATCAGTATCCATTCTTCACCGTGTTGTTGTCATTTTCGTCATCATCGTCACGATCGTTATGGAAGGAAGATTACGCACCTACCAACACCGTCGTCATCATCGTTACCGTCGAGAAGGAAGATAACAACAACATCGTCATTGTCGTAAGGAAGGAAGACAACAACAACACCAACACCAACATCGTTTACTTAGTCGTTTCGTTTAGGGTACGTAAAATATTTTCCCCATGCATCTACAGTAAACTCATTTGCCATTGTTGTTCATGTTATTGTTGTTTATGTTCTTGTTGTTCATGTTGTTGCTGTTGTTGTTGTTTACGTTCTTGTTGTTCATGTTGTTGTTGTTGTTGTTTTTGAACATAGATGTCGACCTTGTCGAGTTCTACATCAGGAATCAGCGAAGATGCTCAAACAATTTAGTGTTCTGCGAATACAACTCAAATGATTGATACTCAATCGAAAAGATCACAAAGAGGTGTCACAACGATGCCCTAATTCACATCAGTCCGCAACTCATCAGGTGTAAAAATTCCGATCGAGTTTGATTCGCACTACAGATTAGTAGATTGTCCACCTTACGCTAGTTTTAGGAGTTATGTTGCGTTCCTTGCACGTAGCAAAGTCAGTATACTGATTGATGATTGGAGAGAAGTGGATGTTAATGTCAAAGACAACATATGGACAGACGTTAAGGTATTTCATACTATAATTTTCATATATTTGATATCACTACCTATAGTTTCTAATTCATACTTATATATTGATTTAATGTAGTTGAATTTTGAGTTTACCGATGACTCAAAATTAAAAAGAAAGTGGATAACTTATGCCGGTGTTCGTTGGAGGGGATTTAAGTCACAGCTCACGGCTGACTACATTACGAAGCCTAAGAGCGGTCTTCAACCTCCATGGATTCGGTATAGTTTTTTATCGAAGAAGGTGTGGCACAAGTTTGCGAAGAAAAGCCGTTCTGAGGAATTCAAGGTTAGTACTAGTCTTATGTAACCTATAATGTTATGCTAATGAGTTATAGATACTAATCATACACATTTTTTACTAAGTTAATAACAGGCTAAAAGCGAAGTAGGAATTCAGAACAAGGCGAAAAACATGTACCCCCATAGATTGTCTCATGGGGGTTACAGGAAGCTTGAGAAGAGGATCATGCAGGAAAAACAACAAGAAGGAGGAGATGGTGACATCTCATCTCCACCTTCAAGACATGAGAAATGGAAGAGGGCTCGATTAAGACCTAATGGAGAGTACACCTCTGAGGCTTCAAGAGTAGTTGCTGAGAAAATTGTAAGTATATGTTTTGTTTAAATGTGTTTGCTTATGTAAGTTGCTCATGAGTTGTTATTTAAATGTGTTTGCTTATGTAAGTTGCTCATGTTATGTAGGATAATTTGGTTGTGGCGGCCCATGAAGGAACATTTGTTCCGGAAGCACGACATGACATATTAGTTGAAGCTATCGGAACAGCTGAGCATGGAGGTCGTGTCCGTGGTGTTGGAGATGGTGTCGGCTTGAGGTCATACTTTGGATATCAAAGATGAAGCACCGAAACTGCTGAATTTCTTGCTCAACGACAAAAGATTGAGAATGTTGAGAAGCAATTGGCAGAGCAAAGGAGGTTGTTTGAAGAGGAGAGGGAAAAAAGGGAGAAAGAAGTGGAAAAGTTACAAGAGTTGTATTCGGTATGTGCCGTAAATCGCGCTTATTTTTTTATGACATATATTGTATGTTCTAATTGAATATATTGTGCTTATTTTTGTTTTATGCTCTAATTAAATGTTATGGTGTAGAGATTAAGTGAAAACCTCAAACAACGAACTAATGAAGATCAACGTTGCGTTGATGATGATCAAACTCCGAGTAGAAGTGTCGTAAATCACGCTTCTACAAAAGGAAGTAATTGTATAGCCCCTCCCCCCTGTAGATAACCACAATGGGATATTGGACCCTAGTCCAAATGAAATACAAGTTTATACTTGTCCATTTCAACAATAGACCTTGCGCAAGCTCTCTCGCTAAAACATTGCCCGAAATTGGATTTAGTGTATTACACTCCTGAAGATGTGAGGGATTTTCTCGCAGGACTTAAGTGGCTTGACATAGCTATTTTGCATGTTTGGTGCACGTAAGTATATAGTCGAATATACATGTCATTATAGAACATTATAATTTTTTGTATTTTCTTCCTTAATTTATTCATTTTCTTTGACCATTTAGGTACATTCACCGTGTTTGTATAGAATTGAATAAATCAAGTACCTATGGAATCTTGAAGCCAAGTTTTATTTCTTGGGCATATAATGATAAAAATATAAGAGAAAAGTACTTAAAAAGCCGGCTAAATGACGGAGGAAAAGAATGCTACCTTGCACCATTCCTCTGTGGGTTAGTATTGTTGTAATTTATTTCTATATTCTATATTTAGTTTTGTTTTAGTAACAACTAATAATAATAATAATATATATATATATATATATATATATATATATATATATATATATATATATATATATATATATATATATATTCTCGTGTTCATTCAGTGGTCATTGGCAATTGATCATAATATCGTTTAGGACAAATACGGTGACATTACTGTGTTCCTTGCACGATCCACTCCACAAACTAATGAAAGATCTTGTATTAACGTAAGTGTCTTTGTTTAATATAATTTTCTTTGGCATTAATTGTAATTAGTTTATCATGTAATATGTTTAATTCAATTTTCAATGTGTAGTATTGTGGAGCAAGTTAATAGAATGAATAATGTTAGAAAAAAGCCCACATACCTTGCTCCTAAAGTAAGTAGCCCGATTACCTATTTATTTCATTTACATTCATACATGTGTGGTTGTATTCATGTTTTTATATTCATGTAATTTGTAGATGAGGAAACAACGCGGGACTTACGAGTGTGGGTATTTTGTCATGAAACACATGTTAAACATTGTCCTTGTCGGCACTGTTGATTCATGGGATACGGTATATATGGCATAAAATGTTTACATATATTAATATATAAGTTGACTATTGAATTATTATCATGCATGATCTTCAATTTTTTTCTCTTTCTTATATAGATGTTTAACGACGAAACCCCATTCCCCGTTGAGGATTTTGTGGATCATCGTAAACGTTGGACGTATATCCACAATGCGCTTAAGGGTGCTCCTGCTGTTTGATATATCAACAACATTTTTTGATGCACATATTCTTGGCTTTTGATGCACATAATGTGAACAATAGTTTTGGCTTTTGATTCATTTATAAGGATAAAATATAGGAAGAATTGTGTTTGATGCACATATTGTGTTTGCATGTAAACAGAAGCTGTTTTGACAGGATAGAATATAGGAAGAATTTGATAAGCAAATAATTTTTATATTTAAAACAGGCTGTTTTTGGCAGCGGTTATAAAACCTAACCGTAGTTGTATGTCAAACGCTGACCAGAATAATATAAATAAAAAATGTCGGTGCTGAGAATCGAACCAGATCACCTTTAGTTATATCACAACGGTTGAGTAAACTAACCGTTGTGAAATGGTGCGCGCATATTGGAATACAACAACGGTCCCAGGACCGTCATTGTACGTACCTTATATACAACAACACTCTACATAACAACACCTTCGCCCCCGTCATTATATGTCATTTCCAACCGTTGTTAAATGGGTTTTTCGTAGTAGTGAATGAATCAAAACATGTTCAAGACAAGGCTATATCATTTCCAAGATAGTCACAACATGTTCCAAACAGAGTCGGATTCTTTCCAAAACAAGTTTCGATATGATATCGTCATTCAATTTCAAAATTCAATGTGTCCAAGTTTTATGGCTTATATAAAGACACACAATTCAAAAGAAGGACATTCACACAAAGAAAAGGATTCACACGCATACACAATACCAGAAATTCACAAACACAGAGCAAAACCATCACAGAAAATTCACAGAAAAATCAGTATTCACATACACGCATAATATCACCACCAAATTCACAAAAAGGAGCAACAACAACATACACATACCAGAACATATACATCCTTCCGCTACAAAACCGTGCAGCAACCCATCGAAAGTGTCGCCGAATTCGTCCAGTCGACATAGCCACGAGCAGCCACGATGTCCTCCGCCCCTCTTTCTAATCGTCATCGTCACAATCCAGATGCACCGCTCAGGTTTTTTTCCTCACGCTTGTTAATGGCCACTGAACTTTAATTTGTTGTTTGTATTGTAATGTTTCTTTAAGGAGAGAAAGGAAAATCATGGTTTGGAAGTGATTTGTAGAGGTGGAGAAGAAGAGAGAAAGGGATAGTGTTAGAGAGACAAGGACGAGAGAGGAGAGAAATAGAGATTGAATCTTGAATTTACTTACAACCTCTGATTGTTCATATGAGCGTGTTGTTGAAAAATTTCGTTCTCACCTTGTTTCCTTCCCGTGTGTAGTTCTTTCTGGAAATGTTTAGGATTTAGGTTTTCCTCATAACCCTCATTAGTAGTAAGTGGATCGAGTGGAACCCAGCCCGTGCATAACATGGAGCGACCCGCCTCTATTATTTGGATTTGAAGCATATGGATTTGTGCCCTAACTAATCCTCAAACATCTTTTTTTTTACCTTCCACCAGCCTATTCCCCTTTAGTTTAGTTCTTCCAACCTTTTTTTTTCTTTTAGTTTTTGTTTTAATTTATTTTGTATTTTGAAAAGATAAAAAAAAGTATATTTCATTTAATTCTAGTATTTTTTATTTTTAAGTATTCCTATTAATTATTTATTTCCTAGTTTATTTAGTTCACTATTTATTTGTTAAAAGTTAAAAAGAAAAAAATGTTTACGTTTGTTAATTGTTGATTATTTATTTTCTTGATTTAATCTTATTAAATATTGGTATTTAACTTAATGAATCGCGTTTCGACCTTGATTTCCTTTATTTGATTATTCTTGAAGCTTGAGTATTACATTGATTATTTGTTTGTTTGTTCACATGCTCCCTTAGAATATCTTGATTCAATTTAATCTTTGCTCAATTTGAATTAAGATTAGACATTAAGTTTAACTTTCTTGCATGATAACTTATAGGATAACCTCCCTTTTAATCTTAATTTAGGGCATAGTATTTGGTTAGACTTTTCGTTTCGCTTAAGACTAAAATCTCTTTTTAACCATTCCAAAGGAAAGGATCTCATCCTGTTGACTGTCATGTCATAGCTTAGCCTAAACTTTAGGTCCTTCCCTTTTATCCTAGCCTTAGGATTGGAGCCGCCGTGCTCTATGTAAATGTCTTGCCATAGACATTTCATTCCTCTTTATCCTAGCCTTAGGATCAGAGTCTCCGTACTCTAAGTAAGTTTCTGCCATGGACACTTACTCTTATCTCCCTTTTAACCTAGCCTTAGGTTTAGAGTCGTCGTACTCTATGTAAGTGTCTTGCCACAGACACTTACCTCCCCCTTGGAACCTTGACCATAATAGAGTTTCTCACCCTTATTGAGGGGAACTACAAATGCTTTAATTTCATTCCTGTCAGGATACGTAGGCACGAGATGCAATGTCTTGGCGAGCATACTTAGTGTATATACCCTAGGTCTTTACCTTAGAACTTTTCCTTAGCAAGTAAACTTTTGTATAACATAAATACTAACAAGAGGTTCCTGTAGAGTACTATAGATACTTAGGATGCTAACACCTTTCATAGGTAAAACCAACCCCCGAACCTTAGATCTCTAGCTGTGTTGTTACATAACGCACTTAGGGTTTTCTTTGATCTTTACCCTTTCCTTTGGATAAATCAAAGCTCGGTGGTGAATACTTTATGATTTGTGATTCAAGTTAATTAATAGCTTGATATCCAATTCTCACCACAACAAAAATAGAGACTTCATTGGGGAATATCTTAGAGGGTTAAGCCTAACTTGGTTATTGTGATATTTATTTGCTTGCTTGTTGTTTTGTGGTTTCATGGGTTGTTGCCTTGAGTGGTGAGATAAGTCCTAACCCGGACTTGATTGTACATTTATGATAAGATTGTGGTATAATCAATAGTTAACTGTTGGGAGTAGTCCTAACATAATTAACATATGATACAACCACGCTCAGTGGGGGCCCCTTTTCAAACTAATTAATTGAATTGCTCTTACACCCCACCTTAGGGATTCCTACACATTTCATCTACCTACATCCAATCCCCTCCATTAAGTAACACCCTAAATAAACCCCCGTAATATTCTTAAATAAAACATTAGAGTAATTAAAGATACACACTAAACTTAGGATGTTACGGCCAACATACAAAACCTGAACATTATTTTATTCGCAGCGGAATTATAAACTCGTTTATCGTTTCATGGTATGAAAAAGTTAACGTGGAATCACATAATCCATCAAACAATAATTAAACATTATAAATGAGATGTCTACAATCTCAAAAAAAATATAAATCATAAAAACGTTCCCACGAAACCCCAGTGTTACAATTAGAACAAACGCCAACTACAACGAAAAAGGTAAGGAGACTCCATCTTCAACTCAAATCTGAGTCCTACTGCGGAGTATCTACATATTGCCCACGTAGAGGAAATATTCAAATAGAAGGGGTGAGATATCATGATATTATAAAGAAAAACATGTTAAATGACATGCATTAAGTTAACACGGCAATAATTCAACTAAATATCTCGCATCAATCACCCAACAATATCATCACCAATTATTCACCAATCAACAGAAAAGCGCACGATAACAAATCGATTCATCACCAATTATTCACCAATCAACAGGAAAGCACATGGATAATATATAATGCAATGAGACTTACACCCAACTCAATGCTTATGCATGTGGTACCAATTTTCGTGAACACTCAGGTTCACCATTCTGATCCCTACATCATAGGATCAGAACCACTCACTTATCCATCACCTTAGAATCAACTACCGGCCTAATCCACACAATGAGATGTTAGGCTCAGCAACAGCGGACCCTCTGTCCACAAAAGTATGCAATGCAACTATTTATTCATACAACAACAATAACAACATCATCGTGTACGATAACCCACCTCCATGGTTATGGTACACCGCCCAAATTGGCCAACAAGCATACAAATATATTTCATAGAGTATAGACATACATGTATATATTATGCAATCATAATTACATCATCAAACATGCTCATTTTACACCAATAACACCATAACAACCTCTTTATAACAACATTCAAGTTTCGCCACTTACAACGGGATTTCTTTACATGCACAACAAAGAAAAGTCGTAATATTCAACATATTAAACATAAAAGTATTATAAAAATGGCTCATCTAATTATACCATGTTAAAGTTCTGCTCATTATCTTTCTAACGCTTTAAACGGTTCGTTATTTGGGTTAACAGTTAAAAGGTTATGATCGAAACCGTTTCTGGCATTTTTTTGTCTATGAGTCGACCCAAGGTCGACGCACAAGGTACATAGGTCGACGCAAGGCCTGTGTGTCAACGCATACTGTTCAAATTTCCACAATATTATATTCGGGTAGCATCAGGTTGATCTAGAAGATTCTGGAGGTCGACGCACGCTGTTCCGAACCCCAAAAATCACTTTTTTTAATAGCTATTTCACACCAGAGCCTATGCCAATAAACTCCATCATCATAGACCAAATTTTATACCAAAATAACATCTTAAAACTCAATTATACTATGTTTTACTCATGGATTAACAAAAAATCATCATCAATTTCATACTTTCGACTCGAAACTCCAAAACTCAACAATGGAGGAACTTTCAACCATTTCTAAAACAGAAACACCACACAAACCTATAGGTAAAGAACCCATCACATATTAGTTAACAAAACATCATTTATCAAAAATCAACTAACAATTTCATCATTTATCAATTAGTCATAGCAATCATAACATAGACCAACATTCCACCCATAAGACAAAACCTAACTTTTACCCATCATTCAACATACTAACCCTTACAAGATCAGAACCCCACCCTTACCTTAGATTTGATGAGCTTTTCCCTTCTCTAATGGAGTTCTTCCTCTTCCTGGCCCTAGCCTCTTTCACTTTCAGTTCCAAATTCACGTACGATCCGAAACTGATTTCAATCTTTTCCAATTCCTTTATAAAATCCCTCAACTATGGTTTTCCTCTTTTACCCTCACTCATCCTCATGCAATTACAATCATGTCCTTCAATTCTCTACACACTTGATATCTCATTTTCTTTTATTTCATTTTATTATTATTATTATTATTATTATTATTATTATTGATCCCATTTAATTAAAATAATAATTATTATTATTATTCTCAGCAATTATTTAATTAAATTAATATTTACCTAATATCAAATAATTAACTAATTATCACTAATATATTATATTTAGTTTTACTTCTCACACCACCAATCTCTATTCAAATGCTCACACACTCCTCCACCCTCAAAGTCTACTCTTAAGGTTACTGCCCCATACCAAGAGCAGGGCCGACCCAACACGTTTCGAGGCCTGAGGTGAAATTTAAAACTAAACATTTTTAATATAATAAAAATATTTTTTTTTAATTATTATATTTTAATTATTTTATTATGCAAAATAAATAAAGTACTATAATCAATTTTATTTAGTATTTTATTTCAATTGATAATATAATTAGAGAAAAAAGAATATGCACTGATAGTGTAAAATATTTTTACACTGTCAACCAATCACAGACGTGTATCCCGCCAAGTCACACATTTAATTTTAAAATACTGATATGACATGGCAAAATGTTATAATTCTATTGGATGATGGTGTAAAACTAATTTACACTGACAGTGCACTACCTTTAATCTCATATAATTAACTCATTTAAACACTCTTCTCATTATTTAAAAGATATATATAATTGAAAAACAATGAAAAAATTACAAAACAAAAAAAAACTTAGATATCGAGTTTTCTATTATATTAAATAAGTCAAAAACTTATCATTTATCCATATAATTTTTAAATTAACAAATCAAATAATACATATTATAACATTATAAATAATTGTTATTATTATATATTTTAAATAGGTGTTATGTGATAATTTAAAAAATTATTTTAAAAAAATTCAATTAATTAAAAACATATAAAAAAGTGAGGCCCTAGGCGGTAGCCTTGGTGGCCTACCCCTAGGGCCGGCCCTGACCAAGAGCATCCCCAAACACAACAAAACACACATAATCACAATTATACACACAACTTCACGTAATTAAATTACGAAAAATAATTTAAAATAAAACGAGGCGTTAAGCGAGGGAGTGTCTCATTGTCATGCCCGTGCACCGACAACCACTCCCTCGCCCTCGGGTGTTACATACCCACCAGCTTCCACTTGGTTTGTCCCCGAACCACATCGTACTAGGAGAGGTCTAGCTCTGATACCATTTGTAACGCCCCAAACTACTTCCTAGATTACCAACTAACCCCACAAACCAACACGGGTCTTTTCAGCATGTTTTGTCCTCACTCACACACTTTTTGGGAAATTTCCCAGAAGGTCACCCATCCCAGAATTGTTGCAAGTCAAGCACGCTTAACTGTGGAGTTCTTATAGAATGGGCTACCGAAAAGAAGATGCATCTTGTTGGTATAGGTAGTACCAATTAATCCTTATAAGCCTTCTTTCAACCATGCAGTCTCATATTTGCACAACCTCAGGATCCCATTCATTCTGATGTGAATTCGGTTTTTCCTAGAAGCTTTTAGAAGTGTCTCATTGTCATGCCTTATGCACCGACAACCACTCCCTCGTCAAGCTACTAGGAGTGTCTCATTGTCATGCCTCGTGCACCGACAACCACTCCCCCGCCCTCGGGTGTTACACATTACACCACAAGCAAGCCTTGTATGTCTTTACACCATAAGTCGACTGCCTTATACATCGCCATCAACCTTCCCTAACTCAATCCACCTCTCTTCTTGCTTTGGTTTAAAGACCACTTCCATCACTTCAATTTCCATTTGGTTTAAACACCACTTTTATCCCTTGCTTGGGCTAAACACCTTTTTCTTGGTTAATCAATGCCTATTAGTTAAAATAGCAACATCCTTTGGGTTAATCACCTTCTCTTGGTTAAAACACACTTTTTTGGTTAATCACTGTCTATCAGTTAAAATACCAACTTCCTTTTGGTTAATCACCATCTCTTGGTTAAAACACCCTTTCCTTGGTTAATCATTGTCTATCAGTTAAAATACCAAATTCCTTTGGGTTAATCACTAGTTCTCAGTTAAAACACCAATTTCTCCTTCTTAGGGTTAATCACCATTTCTTGGTTAACATTTTCTCTTTTCCTTGGTTAGTCACCGATTCTCGGTTAAAAGACCATCTTCTGCCCTTTTTTTGGTTAATCACCGTCTATTGATTAAAATACCACTTTCTATTTCTGTCTTGGTTAATCACTGATTCTCAGTTAAAATACCAATTTCTCCTCCGTAGGGTTAATCACCATTTCCCGATTAACAAACCCTAAATTTCCCTTCTTTTGGTTAATCATCGATTCTCGGGTAAACACCATTGCTCTTACCTCTTATTCCTTCTCTTGGTTAACATACCCTTTCTTTGGTTAATCATTATCTCTCAGTTAAAACACCAATCTCCTTTGGGTTAATCATCTTCTCTTGGTTAAAATACCATGTCTTTGGTTAATCACTGATTCTCAGTTAAAATACAAATTTCTCCTTTTGGGTTAATCAACATTTCTTGGTTAAAACACCCTTCCCCTGTTAATCACCGATCCTCGGTTAAAATACCAACCTCTACCAAATTCTCCATTCTGTTTTATCACCACTTCTTGGTTAAAACACCATTCATTGTTTAATCATTGATCCTCAGTTAAAATACCAACCTCTACCAACTTCCCCTTCTTAGGGTTAATCACCACTTCTTGGTTAACAAACCCTACAACTTCTTTCTTTTAGTTAATCATCGATTCCTTAGTTAAAAAATAAGCTCCCCTACCCCTTTCAAACACTACTTCAATCAACTTTTATTCCTTCTCTTGGTTTTCAAACATTACCTTCCTCTCGCATAACCGAATCCCTTACAAATACCACTTTCTATTTCTGTCTTGGTTAATCACTGATTCTCAGTTAAAATACCAATTTCTCCTCCGTAGGGTTAATCACCATTTCCCGATTAACAAACCCTAAATTTCCCTTCTTTTGGTTAATCATCGATTCTCGGGTAAACACCATTGCTCTTACCTCTTATTCCTTCTCTTGGTTAACATACCCTTTCTTTGGTTAATCATTATCTCTCAGTTAAAACACCAATCTCCTTTGGGTTAATCACCTTCTCTTGGTTAAAATACCATGTCTTTGGTTAATCACTGATTCTCAGTTAAAATACAAATTTCTCCTTTTGGGTTAATCAATATTTCTTGGTTAAAACACCCTTCCCCTGTTAATCACCGATCCTCGGTTAAAATACCAACCTCTACCAAATTCTCCATTTGGTTTTATCACCACTTCTTGGTTAAAACACCATTCATTGTTTAATCATTGATCCTCAGTTAAAATACCAACCTCTACCAACTTCCCCTTCTTAGGGTTAATCACCACTTCTTGGTTAACAAACCCTACAACTTCTTTCTTTTGGTTAATCATCGATTCCTTAGTTAAAAAATAAGCTCCTCTACCCCTTTCAAACACTACTTCAATCAACTCTTATTCCTTCTCTTGGTTTTCAAACATTACCTTCCTCTCGCATAACCGAATCCCTTACCCGTTTCTCTTTCCCTTAGATTTTATCGATATTTTACCTTTCCTTTTGGAATAAATAAAGTTCGGTGGTGACTCTATTGTACCATCGAGTGTGCGATGTGCTTGGGTATATTCCCGTTAGCTTCACATACTTTGTGAGGTGTTGGGTAGAAATAACCTAGTACCTTTTGTAGGAGCCTTCCATTAGGTTATTTTATTAACATCCCGTCTTACATAAAATTTGCATATCATATCATACATTTCCATTAAAAATGGACTATTTTAGAATTATACTCCTTATTTTCAAGGAATTTCAAAGTTTCTGTAAGAATTCCCGAGAGATGAATTTAGGCAAGAGGAAGATCTTCCAGATAAGGGCACAATTTTGAGACATGCAAAGTCTGAATATTCTAAGTGATAGACTACCCAGTATCATTCAAAGGAAAATCATGCTCCGATATGGAAATATTCTTGACCTCCTGAAAGTCCTGGTGCAATTAAAGGTTATCATTACTCATAATCAGTTCTATGACCATCCTTTAAGATGCTTTACCCTCTAAGACTTCCAACTAGCTCCTACTCTATAGGATTTTTGACGAATCCTGGACCCTCCCCGAAAGAAGAAAGGCCCCTACCAAGGAATTTGACAAATCATAAAACCTGGAGTTTTGGCTATAACTAGGAATATACCAATTGTTAATCTATTAGTTCATTACAAAACAGATAGGAAATCCCAGGACTCATAAGAAAATACTTGGATATAATAGCTAAAGGTTTGCAGATGCTGAGAAATGGGAATCCTTTGGAGATATGTTGGTTTTACTTATCTTTGGATTATTCCTTTTCCCAACTCGAACAATTTCATCTACTCAACTGAAATAAGTGTGTTTTGGGTTGCGAAGAATCAAGGGAAGGACTCGGTACATGCTCCCCTTGCTAATGTATACTATACTTTGCATACAAGTCATAACAAAAGGAAAGGATTAATGCTTTATTGTATTCCTCTCTTATACTCATGGCTCGCTTCTCACCTTTACAAGGATATCTACATGACCAAGACAATGAGTATTCATGATTGGTCTCAAAAGTTGGCATCTCTCACATAAAATTCTATCTTATGGTACTCTAGAAAATTCAATATAAAAGAGATAACCTTCAGTTGTGGGAACTTTCCTAATGTCCCTTACGTTCTGGAGGATGCCTTAACTATAATTATGTAATAGCTTTGAGGAAATTAGGCTATCCTATGTTGAAGAAACTGATGATGAATCTTTGGAAGGGTTTGTCCTACATGATTGGGATGCCAAGAACCCAGACATGCTCCAAAGAGAATTGGGTAAAATGAATGTTGTAGCTAAGGAAGCCTATACTTAGTGGGTCAAGGAAAAAGTCTAACAAATCAAGCTTCCTTTCACCATTGACCCTTTGTATCTTCCAGATTCACTTGATCCACGCCCTATTTCGGTTGAAGAGGTCAATGATCTTAAAGCAACCGCCACTTGGCTCGAGCAAGAAAAAGAAGATTTGCAACAAAATCTCTATCATGTTTCTTAAGAAAGAAATGAGTTGAAACTTGACCTCAACCAAAAGGAATTTTTTTTATGAAATCAAAGAGAAGGCTGAAGTTGAAAAGGGTAAGAGGATGCAGACACTAGGAGGCCTATTAAGCCTATATTTAATCTTGACAGCCTTAATCAACAACTAGACGTAGCCAGAAAAGAGAGTCGTGATTAGAAAAGTGCTTGGGAACAAGCTACGCAGGAGTAAGAAGAAGTAAAAGAAGGGTCGGAAGCTCATATCTTAAATCTCAAAAGATTTCTCGAGGAATCCCAAGTCTCTGCACCAAAAGAGCGTCGTCTCCGAGTATAAGTTGAAAGGTTGCTACCCGCTAATTGAAGAGGAATGTATGAGGATCTACAAATCCTCAAGGAGCATGAATATCACCAAAGACAAAGTCATGAAGTCTTGAGGGTCCAGAACCTACACTTGGAAGGAGAAATCCAGCATTTAATGGATCTTGCAAATGAGGCTGAAGTCATTCTCCAAGAACATTAGAACAAGGCAGTAACTTGGAAGACATAACACTCTAACTTGACAGAATTTGCCAATAACTTGGTTCGATATATTCAAAGGATACATAGGAGGGCTAGTGTTGTTGCACATCCTAACAATGTACCCCATGCTAATTTTGAGCTTGTTGAGATTTGTGATACAATGTTGAAAGAGTTCAAGGCTCAGCTGGATGTAGCCATTAGGGCCCAAAGTCTAGTTTGCTTCTTTTAATGTTTTTCAGATTTTGTACTTCTTCCCTTTATCATAAATGAATAAAAGTATTTATTATTTGTGCTAATTGTATGATCTAGTCTCTCTACCATTCTCAACGAACTTTGGAATTCCCTCTAAGTAAAAACACAAAATTTAGCATACATCTGCAGATAACATGCATGAACCCACATGCATTTACATTCCTTGCATAAAAAAATCATTTTTCCTATCTTCCCTCTCAGACATATTGAACAAAGCAAGCTAACTTCATGACCTCCATTTACAAGAGCTCGACACAAAAGGCAATGAAGTAGATAGATCAGAACTAAGCCACCATCAGAGAAGACATGAACATGATGAAGGGAAACATTGACGAGGTAAAACGAAGTGTGGAACAAGTGATGTGTGCCTTGAACAATCTGTTAGCAACACAAGACGAGGACGACATAGACTATTGGAACTTCTGTAGACCCTAACCCCTACTAGGGTTCATTCCCAGTTACAAGCCTACCGAGGCCAACATACCTCATTCAGAAATAAATGTGTCACTTTCTGAAAGGCTCATTCCACCTCCCGTGAAGAATGGGGTGCCTCGCCCTCTACATATATCAGTTGTTAATCCTCTTGTTGATGATAATTTTGCATACTTTGGTTCGTAATATGGAGATAAGGATATGTTAAACATAACTCACGCGCCAAAGTTAGAGGCGCACCCTAAGGTCGTTGATGAAGAATCAATGGAAGCTGACAAGTACAAGATACTTGAAGAAAGGTTAAGGTATGTTGAAGGTTTTAATGTATTTTGAAATTCTGGCATTGCAGACAGCAGATGTCCTAACACATGTCAAGAGATTGTCCTGCATAACATTTAAACAAGGAACAAAACAGCAGACTGATACCTTGAATATCAGAACTGCAATAACACAAATGTTACGACATCTGTTCCAACATGTTTATCATGAACCCTAACAGAAAAGTATATCTGCAGAATGATAAAGAACACAACAATTGTTAACCCAGTTTGGTGCAATTCACCTACATCTGAGGGATACCAATCCAGGAAGAAGACTCCACTATCTGTAGAATTGTTACAAAGCTAAACTCCCTCGTTTACAACTTTATATCCTAATCTCTACCCAATGAAGACTTTATCAAAGAACAACCTCTTTGATACGAGATACCCCACTCACTTCCCTTAATCACAAACTGTGATTTCTACATCATCCCTGTCAATACAGAATTCTGTCAAGATTTCTTGACAAACACGCTAACTTGTATATGCTTAAAAGCTTCATCCAAAAATAATACACAACCCAATACCTCAAGGCTTATGGATCTGTGTAGTACCTATGTCTTCCACACTGTACCAAACTGATACAGAGGGAGACTCACAAACCTAGATCCTACGACTCTCAAAACCTAAACCCTTATTTTTACACAAGAGAACTAGGTTACAATTGTTACATTAAAGGTACATAAAAAACCCTAGACCTAAGTCTTCTTATATAGTCTTCAGCTATCTTGGGCTTTCTATCTTTGGTCCTATTAAATCTTGGCAGATTTGTTACTGATCTAAACCTGCTAAATCAGTATATCAGTCAAAGATGTCGTGTCTTCAGGTTGGGACATCTTCTTCGACATCTTTGTTCATGATCAAATTTATTCATCTTTATCATCAATATGTTTTACCAAAACTTTGTCAAACCATATGAGCTTTCATATTTGGTATTAATTCTCTCTATATGTGCTTGGTTCTAGATGTGGTTATTATTGTATCTCGAAGTATATGACCTCGCGAGCGCATCACACGCTCGCGGGTGACTTACATAGTCGCCACCGAATTTTATTTATTCCTAAGGAAAGGAAAAACAACGATAGGATCCTAATGGAAAGAAAAAAGATAAGATGGTCATCACAACAAAATTAGGGTTTGAGAGTCGATTATGCGGAGGGAATGTATTAGCACCCCTCATATTCGTTGTACTCAACGGGAACTTCCTAAAGTTATAAAGTTGATTGTTTGTTAATGGAATGTTTATTTTATTTTAGCTTAATACTCGTTTTTGTCCCGTATCTTAACCTCAGGGTTCATTTTGGTCCCTTAACCTTAAAAATGTCCATATTGGTCCTTTAACTCTTCAAAACGTTCCATATTAGTCCTTTTTGTCCTATTAGCGACGAAAAAATTCAAACATCAGTCACTAAATTCGTTGCTAATTGGACAAAAAGGACTAATATAGAACGTTTTGAAGAGTCAAGGGACCAACATGGACCTTTTTAAAGTTAAGGGGCCAAAATAAACCTCGAGGTTAAGATACGAAACCAAAAAGGGTATTAAGGCTTTTATTTTTATTCAAGATATTTATTAGGGTATTTGCAAGAAATTATTTACAAAAGAATTTTTATTTATTATTATGCTCGCCAAAGTTCTGAAACCTCGTGCCTGCGTATTCTCATAGTGTAGTGAGAAAATCAGAGCATCGTAGTTCGTAGAAAATAGTGTTTGCTGGTTGATTTTAAAGGATGGGGTTTAAGTCGTTCTTGTGTTTAAACATTGGCTTGTATGCTTGCACGATGGAGGCTTAAGAGCTTGTTTTTGTTTCGCCTCGAAATGACCTAGCTTATCCTTTTTTGAAAAGTTTTTTTTGAATTGAGATAAGTGCACAAGGGCACAAAAAGAAGGTTTGATGAGTTAGGGTTGCTTTTAAATTGTTTTGATTTTAAGTAATCGATCAATGCGGCAGACATCAATCAGTCAAATACTCAAGGACATAGCGGATGTGCATCCACCTATCCATTTACTTGCAAAAAGATTAATTTAATTTAATTAATAAAATAGTTTGATGGTGTGTACAAAATATGAATTATTTACAATTTGAGGTAAAACACAATCTATTATTTATTGTATTTATTTGTTTTAATTTGAATATAAGAAAAAAAAAATTTTTTTTATATTTAAAATTGAATTTAAATAATAATAAGGATTATGATTGGTTGTTTGAATTTATAAATAAAAGGAAATGTTATTTATCATTTTTTATCATTTAAAAAAATTAAATTATTTGAATTAAATTGATAGTTTGTGTTTTAGTTAAAAAAAAGGATAATTTTTTGTAACTAACTAACAATTAAATAATTTAATTAAAAATTAAGCACAATTAAAAACACTAAATGACTAACGTAAAAATGCAAATAAATAACAAAAAGAATAAGAAATAAGGAAATAACATGGAAAATAGTAAGGGTGCAAATTTAATAGGAAATATTGGGCTTAAGCAAAATTGGGGGGTATGGGAAGCAATGAGTGCTAGGCCTATCACGTTTGGAAGCCCACAAGGGCAGATGGGTCAACTCAGGAGAGTCCGAGGTTGACTATCAATTGAGGCCTTCTGATATGTTGTCTGGATAGTCAAATGATGAAATCATGGCCATCATATCAAGTCAAGTAGAGAGGTATGTTGGATGAATGCTTATGATGCATAAACATATAGAAGTTAATGTGTGGTTCCCTATACAGGGACCACTAAGCAATTGGACAAAGGAGCACCATATGACGTAGTTTGAAAGGACGGAAGGATGGAGTATTTAATCATTTCTCACTTCAGAAATCATCATTTTCCTAATTCTCTCTCTCTCTCTCTCTCTATACTTTTTTCTTTCGATACTCTCTTTAAACCTCTTTGCCCTCTCTTTAACTCACCAAACTCCAACCATCCTTTAAGTACTTCGACCATCCTATACATCGTCGTGAAACCCAGATCCAGATGAATGTTCATCATGAACATTCATCATCCCTAAGAACCCGAAGTCTAAACCACGAACCCTAAGAACATGAGATGAACCATAACCCTAAAAACCTAGAACCCCGAGAACACTAGCCTATGCAGATGAACCTTAACTCAAACCCAACATGAACCCAAACTCACCTTCAACATACACGAACTCTAACCTGAAGAAGACAAATCTTCATCTTCTTCCCCTAATTGAACCCTACCTTAACCTTAACCTAACCCAGATTCGACCTTAAATCACCCATATCAAACCCAAACCAACCCTAAACCATATATCCGTCATCCATAAAAATCAATCCAACCTTAAAACATCAAAATCCAACAACATATCTCAAAACCCAACCTCTTTCTAGACCGAACCTAGCCCAGATTGGACCATAACACATTCCAAACCATGCGCACGCACACACGCACACACATGCACGCGCGCGCACACACACACACACACAAACACACGCACGCACGCGCGCACACACACAAACACACACACACACATACACACACACACATGCACACACACGCACACGCACATGCACATACGCACACACACACACACGCGCACACACACACACACGCACACAGACACACACACACACGTATATATTCGAAAACCCTAGATCAATTCAACAAATATATAGTCTGCTTTATTGCATGAGAAGGGATAAAAAGGGGTGAATGACCAACCTACGGAGAGGAGTATTTCTCCGGTTTTAAAAATATATCCTTTGATTCTCTCTCTTTTCCTTTTGTCTGTTTAAATCTTTTCCCGTTCTCCTTCTGACTGCTACTTCCTTTGTTGTTTGTTTGTGTCTGCGAGGTAGTGCTTGATAGGGTGGATGGATGGAGCATTAGCTTTTTAGGTATTTTTTAGTGTTGTTGTTCTTAAATGTGAAGAACAACAACTTAGGGTTTCTGTAAGTTTGTAAATCGTGGATTCTCTCTTGTAAACCCTAAGCTTAGTTTATATTGTGTTAACATTAGGTTTAGTATTAAGTTTTGATTGATTCAATTAGGAAACTTTAACCCGTATTTGATTTGATTTGTATGTTTTAGGCAAGTTGAGATTGTTACTGAAAATTAACATCAATGAAAAAAGATTGGATTTTTTTTACTCTGTTGGATCCATTTCCGCAATGTGCTCACGCATTTTAGGGTTTTAGACCCTTTGGTCGGACTTGAACTCTTGTTGACTTGTTGACTTGCTGAATTAGAATAAAAAATGAAAATAATAAAAAGAATAATGAATAAATAACATTATAGTTATTAGACTCAAACACCAACCGAATAGGCTTAGTAAAAAGCCAATAATTAAATATCAAAACAATGATATAATTAACCTATTTAATCATTAATAAAAAAATAAAAAAATATATTAAAACCCTGCATATGATACTTAATAATAGACTATAAAATACAATAATATTAATCAAATAGTAGTAATAATATAAAAATAAAAAGGTACAATAAATTTGAATTATTAAAAATGAAATGGATTAGTACTAGTATTCTAAAAGAAAAATAAATACTAATAATATAAAAACAAATAAAACCCTAATATGCTTTATAAAAATGAATGAAAAATAAAAAACAAAAATAAAAATAAAGTAAAAAGGGATAAAAGCACTACTACAAAACGCGTAAACAACAACGGTAGGTTCACCACAGAAGAAATATACACCGTTGTAATAAATTAAATTTTCGCGCCCGGTCAGTAGCTCGATATAAGAACAGTGATTTAATGACGGTTGTCTTTAAAAACCGTGGTAATAAATGATGTGTGACAAGCTTCGATTCTCAGCAACATTATTTTTTCCATTGTTTAGAGTACATTAAGCGCGTGTCACTTAAGTCCTTTAAATAAAAAATAAAATGTATATTATTTTACAACGGTTAGTTTAAACAACAATTGTTATACGCTTGTGTCACTTAAGTGAATTATTAAAAAAATAAAATTTTAAATGATTTTACAACGGTGGAGAAAGTCAACCGTTGTTAGAGGACTCACATTTCCAACACGGTTGAGTGACACAACCGAGAGAGTAGTATGAGAGTACGATATTCTTCAACATCTTCATTCTTTTTTTCTTTGTGTATGTTCTATAGGCTCAAGTCAGTATGAGACTACATGATTCATATGCTTTAAAGAAATAAGAATATAATAAAAAATGAATGAGGAAGATGAAGAATCATCAATGGTTTTTGAATTAAAGAAATAATAATGACTTTCAACTAAAACGATTAGATTTTCAATGTAAAGAGAAGATGAAGAATCAGAGAAATTATTATAAATACGTTATTCCTCTTCTTACCATCACACAAGCAGCATCATTGAAGATAATTAATCAAAATGAATTCCAACAATGCAGTTCACGAAGTCCAACAAACTGTAGATGTTCAAGAAGAAGTTGTCCAAGAAGTCCAACAAACTACGCGTGTGGTTAAAGATGAAGATGTTCAAGAAGCTGCCAAGGTCGTAGATGTCCAAGAAGAAGTTCAGGTCACAGAGGCTTCAGAGGTCCAACCAGTTTTCCAGCTCGAACAAGTTGTATAGACCCAACAGGCGGTCGCCTTGCAAGAAATACGAGCTATGAGGAGAAGAAGAAGATCAAGAAGAAAGAGAAGAAGGACAACTATTTTTGATTCAGATGATGAGGACGAAGCACCGTTTGGTTGGAGTAATTTTATGTCAGTTAGGGCATTTAGATTTGATATTTAAAAGTGAAATTCTGGTACCAGATATGTGATGTTACGTGTGATGTCACAACAACACACTCTGCAATGGACAATGTAAAACAACAACACCAATTCACACTAGAATGGTTTACAACACATACACGAAGACACAAACGACTCTCAGTCTTTAGCTCTCTTTCTTCGTTACTTTTCCTTCAGGATTGATGCGCTTTATATAACTATTTGATCTGGTCTTGGACCTGCTACAATATCTGACCTGATTTGTTATTTAAAATTGAATCTTCTACAGATTTTCTCTCTCAAAATCTTCTTAAATCTTCAGCCTTTAAACACTCCTACAAATCTGCATCAAATCTGTTTGTAACAGAAAATATCTCCTCCAAGATATTCGCAACCAATGAGACTAACAGCTCTCCCAATATCCAGCTAAAACGCAAACCCTAACAACATCACTAAACCTGATGTTATTAATCTTCTGCAGACCTGATGTCACAACATCGCATGTGACATCAGACATCCAACTTAAACACTTATTATTATCCAATGTTAAGACTCAATGTTAAGACATCACCCATGTGACATCAACATTGAACAACTTTGTTTTACCAAAATTCTAGCCAATCCAAGAACCAACAATCTCCCCCTTTGGCTAATTTTGGCTAAAACAATCTCTGCACCGTCAGAGACTTCAGCAGCGGAAAAAATTTTAAAACAGTTAACAGTTAAGTTAACAGTTAGCAGTACTTTCTCAAAACAACTCCTACTTCAAAATGCTGCACATACTTCATCAGCTCAGCAAAGGACGGGTCAAGCTCCCCCTCAAAACCAGAACCAGCATAACCAGCTGTTCAACATGCACACTCCCCCTCAACATCTGCACCACACCAGATCTTAGATAGGTCACACTCTACACACAAAGGCTAGGCTAACTCTCCCCCTTTTTAGCCACAATTGGACAATCACCAAACACAATGTCCTGACATAATAAATGACATAGTCAAACACCAAGCTTTCCCAAAAAAAACAAGTTCCAACACCTTGACTGGTCAGGCGATACAAACAATGCTCCTTGTTTGCATTATAAAAACAAGCTTTCTTCCTTCTAGCAGCACCACACAACAACCAAGAATGAGCCAGTCAAACTCCAAAGATGCAGCAAAGAACCCCAAGCAGGAGGACAAGAAACCAGATCCACTGAAGAAGAAGAGCAAAACACAGACAACAGCTAGAACTTCTTCAGGAGCAACAAGAATAGGCAAAACATCAGAAATAACCATGAAATCAAGCAAGAAGCTTCCTGTACAACAAAAAGCTGATGATGATGATTGGGATGAAGACTGGAAAGCTTTTCTAGATGCAGGGGGTTGGGAGATGTTGCGGTGAAAATCGGATAACAAGCTATTACTTAACTTACATCATTTTCTTTTACAACCGACTTTGATTTATCCAAAGGAAAGGTTCAAGATCGTTAAAAAACCTAAAGGGGGGAGATCTAAGGTTCGGGGGTTGGTTATACAAAGGGAAGGTATTAACACCCTAAGTATCTGTAGTACTCTACAGGAACCTCTTGCTAGGTTTGTGTTATGTTATGTTTGCTTGCTAAGAACAGGAAATAGAATTAGTCTCGTCCTAATCATGATTTAATCGAGGAATCGATAATCAATGATTCTTGATTTTCATCGACTAAAAAGTGAATGAAACTGAAATAAAGAGAAAGCGGTCTCATATTGGTCAAAGTTTTGTTGATTCAATGAAGTCAACCAAACCATGAAGTTTGTTATGTCATCGACCAAAATAAAGATAATGAAACCGGAATGAAAAAATATGGTTGGTCTTGTCTTAATCAAGATTTAAATCGATAAATCGATAATCTTAGATTTTTGACTTGCATCGACCAATAAAAATTAGTAAAAAGTGGCCTCATATTTATCAAGACTTTATTGATTTGAAATAATCAAAGTCAAGATTTGTGTAATGTCATCGGCCTAAAGTAAAGAAAATGGATTAGAAATGAAGAATAAAGTTAGTCTCGTCTTGATCAAGATTTAATCGGAGGATTGATAATCTTTTGATATTCGACTTTCATTGACCAACAAAAATAAAGAAATGAGCCTCATACATATAAAGACTTTTAGTCATTTTGCATAAATCAACTAAGTCATGATTTTGTAATATCATTGGCCCTAAAAATCGAAATAAAGATCGTAAGCGAAAAATAAAAATCAAAACAAAATTCGAAAGAAAAAGTTATGAATTCAAGAAATGACATGATAAATTGAAACTAAAAATTCAAAGTGCTCCTAAAATAAAAACTAGAGAAACAAAATTAAGAAATAAATGGAAAATAAAATAAAAATAGTATGAAATAATAAAAGGGTGGTGATGAAGCATGTTTTTTTGTCTTTTTGAATTTTTATCTTATTTTTTAAACATCATTCATAATAAAACCAAACAAAAATTATAGGATATTACAATACTTTTTCCAGAAAAATATTAACATGCTAATGAACTTGATAACAGCATAGATAAATGATCATGGTACTTTGAAAATGGAGAAATAAAAGAGATGAATGTTACCTAGTGGAGACGGTCCACTGCCTCTTCAATGACACGAGTTATGGAAAAATGAAGACGAGCCTTCTCTCCAGAAAATTTGCAAGAATAATTTAGGGAGAAAATTAAGAGAGTATTCAGCCTTTGTGCGGGGTGAATCTGGTGTCAAATGAGAGAAAGAGAGATCTTATTTATAGTGTGAATAAAGTGGGAGTGTTGATGTGGCAATCCATGTGACTTTATGAGAATGATTCTTGGCCATTGATAAGTGAAGTGTAAGAATGTTTTTTGGCCATTGATAAATCCAAGTTGGCAATCCATGTGAAGTGTTTGTATTGTAGTGGTCCCCACTTACCATTTTTCCCTTTATGAAGAAAAATAAAAGTAATAATAATAATAATAATAATAAAACTAACAATAATAATAAAGCTTAGTAAAACTAATAATAATAAAACTAATAAAATTAATAATAATAAAATTAATAATAATAATAATAAAAAAGAAATAATAATAATAAAACTAAAAATAATAAAAAAAAGATAATTGAAAATAGTTAGTGAAAAAAAGAAATAAAACAAATTAAATTCTAACAAAAAATGCATGATTATTGATATGTTTACTAAAATGCGAAAACAGAGACCAATGAAAAGGATATGCAAACTATCAGAATATCGGAGGGCAAAATTTGGGGTACAACAGTTGCCCCTATTTAAATATCTTCACCGGATGACATGAGTGATGATAGTCTTCATGAAATCATGGTGGAAGGTATTTAAATATAGATAACCGAAAATTTTGCCCTCAAACGCACTGACATGCAATGCTATGGACAAAAATGCTGACATGCAATGAACTCTAATATGATGAAAATGATGGAATGCTAAATGCAAAGGGGCAGACAAACAAAACACCAAGGATGAAGGGCAATCCACCACAGGGGAGCTTACTGGGGAAGGATAAGGTTAGCATTCACGAGAAAGACTCACTGGGGATACAAACTGTCCAACGATAGACTCACTGGGGAGACTCTAAGGATGCACCGGGATTAGAAAAATAAAGAGGAAATCCTACAGGCCCTCACTAGGGATGGGAGCCAGGGAGGGGCTCTCCACCAGGGAAAAGTCCAAGGAGATGGACGACAGGTTTATAGGTGACCGGACGATACTGGGGAAATGAAAGTACACTCTTTACTGGGCATGGAACCAGAAAGAAGACATGATCTCCCATGGGGATTAATTTGGAATAAAAGGATAGACACCAACAAAAGATTTTCTGGAATTTTCCTATACTGAAGAGTTCAAACAGGATCTTCAAGAAAAACCAGAAAAGACAGAGAAAGAAACATCCGGAAAAACATCAGATGGCAAAAGAAATCAGTCATCCAATAATGGCTTTGAATGAAAGGTACAAATCACGATATCTAATAATGGCTTTAGATGAATGTGAACAGAGACCACATTCAAGAATGGCTTTGAACAAAAGGTATAAATCACAATATCTAATAACGACTTTAGATAAAGTGAACAAAGACTCTATCTGAAAAATATCAGAAAGAGAGACACATCCGGATAGGCATCAGATGGTAGAGAAACCGGACATCCAATACTGGCTTTGAATGAAAGGTATAGATCACAATAACTAATAATGGCTTTAGATAAAGTGAACAAAGACCCGACCTGGAAAAAACATCAGAAAGAGAGACACATCCGGAAAGGCATCGGATGGTAAAGAAACCAGACATCCAATAACGGCTTTGAATGAAAGGTATAACTCACAATATCTAATATGGCTTTAAATGAGTGTGAACAAAGACTACATTCAAGAATGGTATTGAATGCAAAGGAACCAATCACCCAATAATGGCTTTTGATTAAAGGTATAAATCATAATATCTAATAATAGCTTTAGATAAAAGTGGACAAAGATTACATTCAAGAATGGCATTGAATGCAAAAAAAAACACCAGTCATCCAATAATGGCTTTAGATGAAAGGTATAAATCATAATATCTAATAATGGCTTTATATGAATGAACAAAGATTACATTCAAGAATGGCATTGAATGTTAAAAAACACCAGTCATCCAATAATGGCTTTAGATGAAAGGTATAACTCATAATATCTGAGAAGGCATCAGATGAAAGTGAACAAGATAGAAATCCAAGAAAGCATTGGACAAAAGGAACCACAGTATTCAAGACAACATTGAATGAATGTGAACAAAGGTGAAATCCAAGAAAGCATTGGATGACTATGAACTTTCAGGAATGGCACTGAAAGTAAAGGTAGATCACTATATTCAGGAATGGTATCGAATGATAGTGAGAAAGACATCCAGGAATGACACTGAATGCAAAGGAGAAAACTCATCCAGGAATGGCACTGAATGGACAAAAAAGACTTTCAGGAATGGCACTGAAAGATATCCAAGCAAATTTGATGAGGATTACAAAAGAGAGGCAAAACTTCCAGGAATAGCACTGGGAGAAACAAGGGGAACAAGATATCCAGGAATGGCACTGGAGATCACAAGAGACAGACATCCAGGAATGGCACTGGAGATCACAAGAGACAGACATCCAGGAATGGCACTGGAGTGAGAGAATATAAACATCCAGGAATAGCATTGGAATGAGAGAAGACCAACATCTATCAACAAAATTAGATGCGCAAGAGAATGACAATATTCAGGAATGGCACTGAATGAAAAGGACAGGTAACGTTTTGGTAAGACGTGGATAACGACACGACCTCGGGAGAAATGCAAATGAGGATAAAACACTCATGTTATGCATATGGTATAAATTATGCAGATGATATATGATCAAATACGAATGCAGATGTCGACGACATGGCTCGACTCTCTGGGAAGACAAGACTGGAAGACTGATTCCTCTACACAGAGATCACTGCCATTCTGCTTGGGACTAGAGATGCTTCTGCTGAACACATCTTTGCCACACTAATAAACTGTATCTAGTGATGATCCTTGTAAAGAAGGATGAAGAGCTGCTTGGGGATTCTTCAAGTAAACTGCCCCAGATTAGCTGATTATTATAGATGAGCTGATCATTGCTTCGGCTTGAATGATTCTGGAAATGACTGTTTCATGGTGCTCTTGGAAAGCTTGCCGCAGTCTGGGTCTTGAAAATGATTGTTTTACTGTACACTGGGAAAGCTTGCCCCAGTATGAGTCTTGAAAAATCTTATGTATAAACCGATTTTGAGAAGTCGCCATTAAACCTCAAATCTTGAACTGATTCTCAATAGGATATGGAAGGAACTTGCCCCTGATTGGATCACCGACCAAGTTTCTCAATTGTTTGAAAATTCCTTAAGAATAAAGCTAGTTTGCAAACAAAAGTATTTGTACAAACATGGTAAATGCAAAGTTCATGCAACTTTTGAAATCAAAATCATTTTGAAAGAGGTGCAAAGTATATGGGATACTGGTCAGAACACGGTGGTTCAAGACATTAAAGTGAAACGTTTAAGCAAAGGGTGTAATACCCAAAATAGGTGACCTGCAAAGATCTTTTGGAGTCAGTTTACGCAACCTTGCTGTAGTATACTTTCACCATAACCTTGCTTCAGTTAGGTCTTTTGAGGGTTATAACGTGGCCTGGTTCACGGTTTAAGAAATAAAGGATAAAGGCTCAAAGTTTATTTGTACCCACCCAATCTACGTGATGAACTTCAGTCCTATGCTTAGTTAACTCAAACTATGCACTCAAATTCCCATGAGTTAGGAATTGCACTGATGATAGCGATGATGGTTCAAAATTCAATGGACTTGAGATGGCGATCACTGCTTCCTTACAACTTTTGGTTGTCTTACAAGCTTGTTCTTTCTTCTTTTCTTTTCTTTTTTTTAGTGACTGCCTGGCTTAAGGATTACAGTGAATCATCATTGGCGTTTGACTTGAAAGACATCTTCGACACTTGCTTGCTGTGTGTGAAGGAACATTTGTGAACTTTGTTGAGAGGCGCCTTGAATGCTGCTCTTGTAATTGAATACACAACCCAGTTAACTGAGAACTACCCTGCCCCAGGTTAAAATTGCGGGTTTTTATTTGTAAAGAAAGAAACTCCTACTTCTAGGCTCGAAGGGGTTAAAGAGGGGTTAACTTCCTTATTTCTCCAGTGTTTGGGGAACTGAAACAATGCCTTACATCGTCAGCAAAGTTTTGATTTAAAAGCATACCAACAACAATTATGGGTATAACGTTTTCATCATCCTCCATCCAATCTTTGCATAATCAACAGAAAGTGGACAAAAAAATTTGTATTTTATTTTTCATGAAAGAGGAAGCAATAAGAAGTAAATAGCAAACACAAATGAATTGAATCAAAAGTTGCAGTGCTCATTTCATTAATTGTGAAAGTACAAACATAATTTGAAAGCAAACACCCATTACAAAATAAATAAAGTGAAAACAACAAGAAACAAAGGCCTAGTGACTAATCAACACAAGGATGAGCTGTCCTGTCTGAAACACTAGCTTTTAGGAGGATAGCATGCTGAAGTCGGCTGAAGCTTCACTTGGCGTGCCCTGGCAGAGGGTTGTTCTGAACATTGGGATTGTCCTTAAAGGAGAGGATTTTGTTCCTCATCAGCTCTTGTACTCTAGCCTTCAACGCAAAGCAACTTTCCAAGTTATGGCCTGCACCACCTTGATGGTATTAACAATGAAGATCAGCCCTATAGCCGGCTGGAAGAGGATTTGGAGGAGGAGGCAGAGGCCTTGTGGTAATCAAACCTTGTTGAACCAAACCAGGATAAAGTTCAGTGTAAGTCATGGGAATGGGATCACATTGACCCCTATTACGATACTGGCTCTGTCCTGCAGCCGGACGTTGGAAAGCTTGAGTTGGTCGTGGTGCAGCAACCACAGGAGTAACAGCAGCAACAACAGGGTGAACAACATACTGAGGTCGGGGACGAGGCCTTCTTGCTTCAACCATGACAACATTAGTCTGATCTTCCTTCTTCTTCTGAAAGTTCCCGTAGGATTTCTTCACAGCATTAGAAGATTCAACAACCTTGGATACTTTTCCTTTCTTAAGACCTTCCTCTAATCTTTGGCCAATAGTAACCAAATCAGTGAAATTGGAGGAAACACTTCCAACCATCTTCTCCCAATAAAATGGGGACAGGGTATCCATGAACATTCTGGTTAACTCTTTCTCAGCCAAAGGAGGTTTAACCTGGGAAAACAACTCTCTCCAGCGTTGAGCATACTCCTTGAAAGACTCTTTATCATTCTGAGACATGTTTTACAGTTGACGGCGATCAGGAGCCATGTCGAGGTTATACTTATACTGCTTCATGAAGGCATTTGTGAGGTCTTGGAAGCTATGGATAGAGTTTTGCTCGAGACCCATGTACCATTTGAGTGATGCTCCACTCAAGCTGTCTTGAAAATAATGGATAAGCAACTTCTGATTCTTGGCATGAGCAGTCATCCTGCGAAGATACATGACCAAATGAGCTCTTGGGCAAGAGTGACCCTTGTACTTCACAAAATCTGGAGTTACGAACTTAGCAGGTATAACAAGGTCTGATACTAAGCACATATTGTCTGCATCCACATTAAAGAAATCAGTACCCTCAACGGCTTTGAGTCTCTTCTCTATGCTCTGAAACTGCTCTCAGAAAACTTCAGGTTCAACAAAGTCTTCACGGTCTTCACCTTGAACACTGGCAACATTGTACTCATAGAGGGGATTCTCGAAAGGAGCTCGAACAGTCTGTGGAACAGCATGGACCACAGGTCTGGGCTCGGTGAAAACAGGAGGTTGAAAGACAGGCATATCAGTCTGACCAACCATAGCAGTAGATGCAATCGGTAGAGAGTAGTTGCGAGGCAAACCAAACTCTGGCCAAGTTGAAGGTGGCATCTGAACTGGTGGAGGATCAGCGCTTGAAACTTCCTGGATGACAGTCCTTTGGGGTTGCTCTCCCCTAGCAATCAAAACTTGGAGCATCTCAGTGAGTTTAGTCATGCTCGACTTAAGGTCATCGATCTCCATTCGGACCTCAGCATTGTGCGCCTCTTGCTCTGACATCTTGCATCTGTAATTAGCTCTAGTCCAGTATCGGTGTCGAGGAATCAGCTTGACGACTCACAGATGACACTGGAAGATAGAGACCACTGGAAATGAGTAGCTGGGCAGACAGACGTATGCAATGAGACATGCAAAGATGCAAATCAAATGCAATGCAATGCAAACAGGATGCAAAAACACATGCAACAGGATCAAGGGTTCGAGATCACAACATGAAGTCTGGGTAAATAACCAACCACAGGGTGTGTACTAGGGTTCTTGTATCTGCAGAGCAAGGTTCTAAAGAGTTCCCAGAGTCAACAACCCATCTTTCGGATTTTATCAACTTCCCAATTGTTCGGTGATCAATAAAATCCTCAAGAGAGTCTCGTCTGAGCGTAGTATCGCGTAGCAATCATTTAGGATTACTCCCTCATAATCAACGCACTACATCCTAAATAGGCCAGGTGGGGAAAAGGGATAACTAAAGGTCATCAGTATCTCTGGCTCCTAGGTCGAAAGTAGTAACGCACTCATGATTGCTCGTTCAACATTTACCACCTCCAAGAGGGCCTCAACTGAGTGTAGACTTCAAGTTCCCTCCTTTGGGATTTCTCCCTCGAAGTTCCCTTGACTATGTCCACGGTTCCTAAACATATGTGTTCTCTCAAGTCCGGGTTAGGACTTATCTCACTCATAGATACCATGATAACCCAAAATAAATAGGATAATAAAGCAAGAACAAAGATACAAGTATATAAGCAAATATGACATACATAAGCATATACAAGTAAATAAGCAAACATGAATAACATAAAAACAAGATTGGCTTAACCCTCTTAGGAAAGGACCAGCAATAGGTCTAACTATTTTTCCCCAGTGAAGTCGCCATTTCTGTTGCGGTGAAAATCGGATAACAAGCTATTACTTAACTTGCATCATTTTCTTTTACAACCGACATTGATTTATCCAAAGGAAAGGTTCAAGATCGTTAAAAAACCTAAAGGGGGGAGATCTAAGGTTCGGGGGTTGGTTATACAAAGGGAAGGTATTAGCACCCTAAGTATCTGTAGTACTCTACAGGAACCTCTTGCTAGGTTTGTGTTATGTTATGTTTGCTTGCTAAGAACACGAAATAGAATTAGTCTCGTCCTAATCATGATTTAATCGAGGAATCGATAATCAATGATTCTTGACTTTCATCGACTAAAAAGTGAATGAAACTGAAATAAAGAGAAAGCGGTCTTATATTGGTCAAAGTTTTGTTGATTCAATGAAGTCAACCAAACCATGAAGTTTGTTATGTCATCGACCAAAATAAAGATAATGAAACCGGAATGAAAAAATAAGGTTGGTCTCGTCTTAATCAAGATTTAAATCGATAAATCGATAATCTTAGATTTTTGACTTTCATCGACCAATAAAAATAAGTAAAAAGTGGCCTCATATTTATCAAGACTTTATTGATTTGAAATAATCAAAGTCAAGATTTGTGCAATGTCATCGGCCTAAAGTAAAGAAAATGGACTCGAAATGAAGAATAAAGTTAGTCTTATCTTGATCAAGATTTAATCGGAGGATCGATAATCTTTTGATATTCGACTTTCATTGACCAACAAAAATAAAGAAATGAGCCTCATACATATCAAGACTTTTAGTCATTTTGCATAAATCAACTAAGTCATGATTTTGTAATATCATTGGCCCTAAAAATCGAAATAAAGATCGTAAGCGAAAAATAAAAATCAAAACAAAATTCGAAAGAAAAAGTTATGAATTCAAGAAATGACATGATAAATTGAAACTAAAAATTCAAAGTGCTCCTAAAATAAAAACTAGAGAAACAAAATTAAGAAATAAATGAAAAATAAAATAAAAATAGTATGAAATAATAAAAGGGTGGTGATGAAGCATGTTTTTTTGTCTTTTTGAATTTTTATCTTATTTTTTAAACATCATTCATAATAAAACCAAACAAAAATTATAGGATATTACAATACTTTTTCCAGAAAAATATTAACATGCTAATGAACTTGATAACATCATAGATAAATGATCATGGTACTTTGAAAACGGAGAAATAAAAGAGGTGAATGTTACCTAGTGGAGACGGTCCACTGCCTCTTCAATGACACAAGTTATGGAAAAATGAAGACGAGTCTTCTCTCCAAAAAATTTGCAAGAATAATTGAGGGAGAAAATTAAGAGAGTATTCAGCCTTTGTGTGGGGTGAATCTGGTGTCAAATGAGAGAAAGAGAGATCTTATTTATAGTGTGAATAAAGTGGGAGTGTTGATGTGGCAATCCATGTGACTTTATGAGAATGATTCTTGGCCATTGATAAGTGAAGTGTAAGAATGCTTTTTGGCCATTGATAAATCCAAGTTGGCAATCCATGTGAAGTGTTTGTATTGTAGTGGTCCCCACTTACCATTTTTTCCTTTATGAAGAAAAATAAAAGTAATAATAATAATAATAATAAAACTAACAACAATAATAAAGCTTAGTAAAACTAATAATAATAAAACTAATAAAATTAATAATAATAAAATTAATAATAATAATAATAAAGAAATAATAATAATAAAACTAAAAATAATAAAAAAAGATAATTGAAAATAGTTAGTGAAAAAAAGAAATAAAACAAATTAAATTCTAACAAAAAATGCATGATTATTGATATGTTTACTAAAATGCGAAAACAGAGACCAATGAAAAGGATATGCAAACGATCAGAATATCGGAGGGTAAAATTTGGGGTACAACAGGAGAATCTGTAACTAACGATGTACTTCAAACCTGTATGCTTTCAGCAGTTGAATAAAATCAATTTCTAATAAAGAATACAACTGCTTAATACACTCTCTAGCACATTTAATCTTCATAAATGCAAATTCCCAATTTACTTCTCAAACTTTCAAATTGGTTTGCATCTAAGGCTTTAGTAAAAATGTCAGCTAATTGTTTATCTGTAGCAACATGTTCCAAGGCAACTACTTTGTCTTCAACCAAATCTCTTATAAAATGATGCCTTATATCAATATGCTTGGTTCTGCTATGCTGAATAGGATTCTTAGAGATATTGATAGCACTCAAATTATCACTGTATAATGTCATGACATCTTGCTTGACATTGTATTCTGTTAACATCTGCTTCATCCAAACAAGTTGAGAATAACTACTCCCTGTTGCTATGTACTCAGCTTCAGCACACAGTTCTGCTTTTTACTAAACCATGATATCAGATTATTCCCTAAGAAGAAACAACCTCCTGAAGTGCTTTTCCTATCATCAGCACTCCCAGCCCAGTCAGCATCACAATATCCCCTTAACTCAGTCCCAGATCCATGACTATACAACATCCCATAGTCACTAGTGCCATTAACATATTTCAGGATCCTCTTTACTTGATTCAAGTGACTAACCTTAGGCTCAGATTGGTATCTGGCACAAACTCCAACAACAAAAGCAATGTCAGGTCTGCTAGCTGTGAGATAAAATAGACTCCCAATCATGCTTCTATATAAACTTTGATCCACACTGACACCATGTTCATCCTTGGATAATTTTAGATGAGTAGGAGCAGGAGTCCTCTTGTGATTAGCATTCTCTAGACCAAACTTCTTCACTATGTTCTTTACATACTTGCTCTGAGAAATGAATATGGAGTCCTCCATTTGTCTAACTTGTAGACCAAGAAAATAGTTTAGCTCACCAACAAGACTCATTTCAAATTCAGACTGCATCTGTTCCACAAAATGTTTCACCATTGCATCCGACATCCCACCAAATAATATGTCATCAACATAGATTTGAGCTATCATCAGTTTTCTTCCTTCCTCTTTAACAAACAAAGTCTTGTCAATCCCTCCTTTTCTGTAGCCATTCACAACCAGGAATTCAGTAAGTCTTTCATACCAAGCTCTTGGTGCTTGCTTCAAACCATATAGAGCTTTCCTTAGTTTGTACACATGGTCAGGAAATGTTGGATCAATAAATCCTTTTGGTTGATCAACATACACCTCTTCATTTAAGTAACCATTCAAGAAGGTACTTTTAACATCCATCTGAAAAAGCTTGAATTTGAAATTACAAGCCACCCCTAAGAGCAATCTGATAGATTCCAGTCTTGCCACAGGAGCAAAGGTTTCATCATAATCAATTCCTTCAACCTGAGTGTATCCCTGAGCAACTAATCTGGCCTTGTTTCTGGTGACCACTCCTTGTTCATCAGATTTATTCTTGTAGATCCACTTGGTACCAATCACATTAACTCCATCAGGCCTAGGTACAAGCTCCCATACTTCATTCCTCTTGAATTGCTCCAGCTCTTCATGCATTGCATTTATCCAAAACTCATCAGTCAATGCTTCCTTGACATTCTTTGGCTCAATTTTGGAGACAAAACATGAACTTGCTATAACATCTCTTGACCTAGTCCTCACTCCAGAGGTTAGATCACCTATAATGAGCTCCTTTGGGTGGTCCTTCTGCACTCTGATAGAGGGATCTTTATGAGGTTGCTCAGTTTCAGGCTCAGCAGTAAGAACACTGGGAGTTGGACTTCTGTCTTCAGTTTCTGGTGCAACTTCACCAACTGATGTTCCAACATCATCTAGGACATCATCATCTTCCTGCTTATCATTGTCATCAAACACCACATTGATGGACTCCATCATCACCTTGGTTCTAGAATTGAAAACCCTATACGCTCTGCTGTTGGTAGAGTATCCTAAAAATATTCCTTCATCACTTTTGGAATCCAATTTTCTTCTCTGTTCTCTATCAGCCAGAATATAACATCTACTTCCAAAAACATGGAAGTATTTAACATTAGGTTTTCTTCCCTTCCATAGTTCATACAGAGTGGATGAAGTGCCTCTTCTCAGGGTAACCCTGTTGTGAATGTAGCAGGCAATATTCATGGCTTCAGTCCAGAAATGATAGGGAAGTTTCTTGGCATGGATCATAGCTCTAGCAGACTCTTGGATAGTTCTGTTCTTCCTCTTAACTACTCCATTTTGCTGAGGAGTAATAGGCGATGAAAACTCATGACTTATACCTTCAGCAGAGCAAAATTCTTCAAACTTGCTATTCTCAAACTCTCTTCCATGGTCACTTCTTATCCTGATAACATTACTCTCCTTTTCTCTTTGGAGTCTTTGACAAAGATCTTTAAAAACATTAAACACCTCTGATTTGTCTTTGATGAAGCTCACCCAGGTGTACCTAGAATAGTCATCAACAACCGCATATACATATTTCTTTCCACCCAGACTTTCCACCTGCATAGGTCCCATCAAGTCCATATGAAGTAGTTCCAAGACCTTGGAGGTGGTGTCATGTTGAAGCTTCGAATGAGACATCTTTGTCTGCTTCCTTTTTTGACAGTCTCCACACACTTTTCCTTCCTCAATATTAAGTTTAGGAATTCCTCTGACTGCTTCTGAGGAGATAATTCTCTTCATTCCCTTTAGTGAAGATGTCCCAACTTCTGACGCCAGATTTTGACATCATCTTCTTTAGCAAAAACACAAGTGGAAGAACTTGAGTCTTGTGGCACCCAAAGATAACAATTGTCCTTAGACCTGGCTCCTTTCATAATGACTTCTCCTTTATCATCTTTGACAATGCATTCAGACTTTGTAAAGTCTACTTTGAATCCTTGATCACAAAGTTGACTAATGCTAATCAAATTTGTTGTCAGTCCTTTAACAAGAAGAACATCCTCCAGTCTGGGAGCACCAACATAGTTCAGTTTACCACTCCCCTTGATCTCTCCTTTGACCCCATCACCAAATGTAACATAGCCTGAAGAATGAAGCTTCACATCTACCAACAGATTCTTTACTCCAGTCATGTGCCTTGAACACCCACTGTCAAAGTACCAATCTTCTTTGGTAGAAACCCTTAAAGAAGTGTGAGTTATTAAGCTGGTAACCTTAACTTTAGAGACCCATTGCTTCTTAGGCTTGGTAACCTGCCTTCCTTTATAGCAGTTCTATTTGGGAACAACCTGATGAGCCTTCTGAGGATATCCATGTAGCTTATAACAATAAGCCTTAATGTGTCCAAAACATCCACAACGATGACATCTCCAGTGTCTGTATTTCTTCTTAGATAGAGTTCTGCCAGGATGTTTTAACATCACTGGTTTGGAGGTGATAGAACCTGCATCACTGGTGAATCCCAAACCACATTTGTCTGCAGCCATCTTCCCAATACTAAGAATGTTGTCTAATGCATCAGTACCATTGTTCAACATTCTGATAGTTTTGGTCATAGAGTCCAGTTTATAGTTAAGCATACTGACTTCAGCTTCAAGTTCAGTCTTTTCAACTTTTAACTGTACTATGGTTTTCTTCAGCTCTTCTCCTTCAAGACTCACTTGCTCACTTCTTATGAAGAGATCTTTATAAGTGACAGCAAGTTCATCATAAGTAACCTCATCATCACAAGAATCATCATCTGACTCATAAACCCCAACCATAGCTCTAACAAGTTTAGCTGAATTTTCTTCAGATTCACTCTCATTGTCAGACCAAGAAGCTGATAACCCTTTCTGCTTCTTTAGGAAAGTAGGACATTCCTTCTTGACATGTCCATACCCTTCACACTCAAAGCATTGTATCCCTTTGTCATTACTGGATTTTTCTTCATCTTTAGACTTATTCCCTTGTTCTCCTGATCTGTTGATGTCAGAGGTAATATTCTTGACATTGGGATTATAACTCCTATTTATCCTCTTCATAACTTTGTTGAACTGTTTACCCATCAAAGCAATAGCCTGAGACAACTCTTCCTGAGAATCATCCTCTTTCCCTTTCTTGGCTTCTTCAGAACTGGAAGCCAAAGCTATACTCTTGGACTTCTTCTCAGGTTCCTCTTCACTTAACCCTAGCTCAAATGTTTTAAGAGATCCAATAAGCTCATCAACTCTCATTTTATTGATGTCTTGAGCTTCTTCCATTGCAGTCACCTTCATCTTGTACCTCTTGGGAAGGGATCTAAGGATTTTCCTCACCAGCTTTTCTTCAGTCATCTTTTCTCCAAGAGCACTAGAGGCATTGGACAGCTCAAGAATACTCATATGAAAGTCATGAATAGTTTCATCTTCTTTCATCTTTAGACTTTCAAACTTCGATGTTAGAAGTTGAAGTCTTGACATCTTAACCTTTGAAGTTCCTTCATGAGTAGTCTTCAAGATGTCCCAAGCTTCCTTGGCAACTTCACAGGTATTGATCAACCTGAATATGTTCTTATCAACTCCATTGAAAATAGCATTTAAAGCTTTGGAATTTCCAAGGGCAAGCTCATCTTCTTCCTTGGTCCATTCTTCTTCAGGTTTTACTTTTGAGCTGCCTTCTATTTCTTTCCCAGCATCATCCTTCTCAACAACAATAGGTGCTTCCCATTCTTTTATGATTGCCTTCCAAGCCCTGCTGTCCAAGGATTTCAAAAAGGTAATCATCCTTGGCTTCCAATAATCATAATTAGAGCCATCCAAAATAGAGGGTCTATTCACAAATCCACCAACTTCCTTGTCCATCTTTACCAGAAAGTATCAGCCCTAGATCTCACCCAGATGCAGAGCAGGATGCCTGCTCTGATACCAATTGAAATTCTGGTACCAGATATGTGATGTTACGTGTGATGTCACAACAACATACTCTGCAATGGACAATGTAAAACAACAGCAGAGAACACAAAGAATTGTTCACCCAGTTCGGTCTAACTACCTACGTCTGGGGGCTACCAAGCCAGGGATGAAATTCACTACTTGTAGAATTAATTTACAGACTCAACAACCCAGTTGACATCTCCTAAACTTAATCTCTACTTAATGAACCTTCTACCTAAGAGACCACTTAGGTATGAGAACACTACTCAATCCCTAAATCACTTCAGTGATATAGTTCAAAGATCACACACTTTGAATAACACAACTTGATTCTGCTTCACAGCTTTGATCAAGAACAACTCAAAACAACAATACAAATTCACACTAGAATGGTTTACAACACATACACGAAGACACAAACGACTCTCAGTCTTTAGCTCTCTTTCTTCGTTACTTTTCCTTCGGGATTGATGCGCTTTATATAGCTATTTGATCTGGTCTTGGACCTGCTACAATATCTGACCTGATTTGTTATTTAAAACTGAATCTTCGACAGATTTTCTCTCTCAAAATCTTCTTAAATCTTCATCCTTTAAACACTCCTACAAATCTGCATCAAATCTGTTTGTAACAGAAAATATCTCCTCCAAAATATTCGCAACCAATGAGACTAACAGCTCTCCCAATATCCAGCTAAAACGCAAACCCTAACAACATCACTAAACCTGATGTTATTAATCTTCTGCAAACCTGATGTCACAACATCGCATGTGACATCAGACATCCAACTTAAACACTTATTATTATCCAATGTTAACACTCAATGTTAAGACATCACCCATGTGACATCAACATTGAACAACTTTGTTTTACCAAAATTCTAGCCAATCCAAGAACCAACAAAAAGTTAAAAGTGTCTCTGTTATCTTCAATATTCAAAATTTTAATTTTTTTATTTTAAATATAAACTTGCATTTTGTTGGAGTTTACTAATTTATATGAAACTTGCATTTTGTTGTCTTATTCTTATTAAAAATATTTACATATGTGGTAAACTCGTACATAACCTTGAATATATGAATTTGAATGAAAAATTTATCACATATGTGGTAAACTCATCACATAACCTTAAATGAAAAATATATGAACCCAAGTCACCACGGTTCTACCAAAACTGTGATGATATCTCTAAACTCAGGCTTAACTTTATATTATATTTTTTAATTAAAAATTGTATATAGTATAATAACGGTTGTAAGTATAACTGATATGATAGACACTCCTTTCTTTTTTATTTATCACTACGGTTATTATATGTAACCGTCGTTATATAGTTTGCTATTATTTTAAAATATAAATTATAATTACGGTTGTAGTTAACAACCGTAACGAAAAGTGATAGTTTTTAATATATAAACAAAACTATATGTGACCTACTTCATATCTGTCGTTTCTCTCTAAAGAAAACCCCAACATAACTCTCTCCTCTCATGAATCTTAACCAATATCTGACGGGAGCATCGTCCGGCGCAAACTCATATGGTGGCGAAGATGGTATGTTCTCCTGCTCTCTTCTTTCTAACATTATTGTTTTAGGTTTTAGTTTTAGGATGCTGTGGAAAACATATGTTAATGATGTTTTAGGGTTAAGTTTGATTTTTGTTGTGTTTCCTTGTAGATACATGGTGATGATGGTGGTAGCAAGCTTATACTATGGTGAAATTTCATATGGTTTTTGAAGCAATGAAGAAAAATATAAGAAGTATGAAGTTGTTGTATAAACTTCACCCACCTTATATTTTTTCTTCATGGCATCAAAAACTGGATGAACTTGATATATATCTTGATTTGCTACAGTTCCCTGATTATTTTCAAAAAGAGGTGCGTTATTGACTCAATGTATGTTGGTTTTTTACAGTCCCAGTTGGGGTTTTGTTGCTTTAATAATGTATGTTTTTTTATTGTGTTGCATGTTGTTTTGTTGTATGTTGTTGTTGTTGACAAATGTTCTTAAAACAAGAACAAAACATTGCTAAGTCATAAGATAGAGGCTTCTTGTGACTTAGCAATGTTTTGTTCTTTAAATTCTTATGCAGGTTGAGAAGTTTAGTTTATTATATACTATGTATATTGTTTGTTTCACTTACCTTTTAATGAAAATGCAATCATTTATATTGACATAGAAACTTATATTCTGAAAATTAAGATGTATTTGAAAACCAACCTATATCAATCAATGTTTTTCGAATCGCATCTGTTTCATTCAGCACATTTTATGTTCCTTAACACATAATATATAGTTTAATGGTCTGTTTGCTTCAATTCATCGATATAATTTACAATCGCGTTGACAAGCGACAATGATGAGGTAAACTATAATAAAAGATATCGATGAGTAGAGGGAATCAGACCATTGAATCGTATATTATGTGTTAAAGAACATAAAATGTGCTGAATGAGACGGATGCAATTAAAAAAAAATTGGCGTGTTTAAGTTGGTTTTCAAGAATATTTTAATTTTCAGATTATATATTTCTTTGCCAATTTGAATGGTTGTATTTCTGTAAATAGGTGTATGGTAAACCAAGCAATATACATTTGTATATAATAAACTATGGGTACTTTCCACGACGGTTGTCTACAACAACTGTCATCTAATGTAATTAATTTCCTGCTGGGTTTCAAACCCAATACCCTATGTATCACAACGGTTGTTAAGAATAACCGTTGTGATATACCGCACGCTTTTCAGAATATAACGGTCCCATGGCCGTGATTATAAGTAGCGCATTTACCACAACACTCTATATAACAACGCCTTGATCTACGTTATTACATGTATTTTTCAACCGTTGTTAAATGGGTTTTACGTAGTAGTGAAAGTCAAAATGGTCTTCCTTTGGCTTTTACGTTATTGGAGTTGACCATTTGAATTACAAATGTGGGACTCAGATGAAACGAAAGGCTCAGAGGAACTAAACCTAGACTGATGCAGATGATAAACTTAAAAGACTCAGCTAGAAAGTGTGGTCAAAATTTGGGGTATGACAGTTATACCTTCAAAATTCAAGGTAATTGACTTTGAAAAATACAAAGGCCTCAATTGTCCGAGGAACCAATTGACGATGTTATATAGAAACATAGCTATTTATGCTAGATTGATGTCGTTGAGTCAATGCCAGCTCCAGAGGGTGAGGCTGCTGCGGATGCTGAGCCAGAGGATTTGGAGGAGGCCCTGTAGATTTGTCACTACTTCCTCTGTACCCATACCATAATGCCAGACATATCTGGGACGGAGAGGTCGCATTAGTTGGATTCATTCTTGTTTATTTACGTTTATTTTAATTGACAAGTTTCCGACATTGATTTTTTAAATTTTTTTCAAGACCGTGATCCGCTGAAATTTATTAACCACGGGTGAAAGATTACTGGCTTGCCTCAGCCGAATGATGATTGGTTTCATGTAGTTTTGTCCTTATTTGGCCTGAAGGACTTGTGCATAACCGCTTATACTACGGTCAACCACGGGATGCTTAATGCATTCGTGGAGAGGTGGCACTCGGAGACCTTGTCATTTCATCTCCCACTTGGTGAGATGTCTATCACACTCGACGATGTCTCGTGTTGCTACTTCTTCTGATCAGGGGGAGACTTCTAGATCATAGAAGGATTACCAAAAACGAGGCACTCGAGATAATGATAGACTATATGGGGGCTGCCCTGGTAGAGGCGAAGGAGAAGTTGGATAGAATTAGGGGTGCTCATGCAAGGTTTGAATACCTGAAAAAGATATATACAGCTGAGATCCTGAGAATGCAACAGGCTACATGTGATGATGAGCAGGTGGCGCTCCACAAACCGTATGTTATGAGAGCATACCTGCTATATTTGGTTAACACTGCTATATTAGAGCAGATCCATGAGTACAATTGGAGAGCTGCTTGTTTGGTTTACATGTACTCGAAATTATCAAAGGGTTGTATGTGGAAGACGAAGCAGGTCACAAGCAGCATCACACTACTGACGGTAATATTTATTGATCTTTTAATGTTTCTTTGTCATTTTCATTTCATATTTGCAAAGCCTTTAATGATGATTCATGTGTTCAAAACTTTTCATTTTTGGACTGGATCCTCCAACACTTCCCGCACGTCTTCGGCTAGGCGAGTGTATTGACTTACTCTGAGGATATGCCTCGTGCTATTATTTTTTCCCTGCTCGGAGGGAACCATGTGACTGAGCCTTCAGAGTATATCTTATCCGCTTGATTTTCGAGGACATGCACTTCAATAACTATGTTTATCACCGTGAGATGCGACCATTTGACGAGACAGTGCTATACTCTAGATCGTTGGTCTGCAGATCGTGTCCAACTGCTCCTCATATGCTCGAGCATAGTATTCGGCAGTTCGACTACACTCATACTATTTCCAAACACCCTATTGTCTCTGTTCCTCCTGCTTTGACACGTAGATAGATAGATGACATGTTTGATTATTATGAGTTATCTGGTACCGGAGAAGGCACGAAGTATCATAGCTGTGAGCGAATGGAGCTACGTCGACAAGTATATTATATGGTTCTCCAGTGTGTCACATTCGTACATGGTGCATGCCGCTCTAGGAGATGCGTCGATGCCAGCTCATCAAGAGATACTAGAGGAGGAGCAGGTACAGTTAGATCATGTTGAGGATGTCTTGCTTAAATGTCATCGCATATTGGAGATTGCACATGCAGGCATTGACACGTGTATCTTCCCTGATGGGTATGATGTGAGGCAGATCCTAGATGCCATCATGACGGAGGCACGAGGGCATTGATGTATCGGAGACAACACTCTAGGGGATTAATGGCCGAGGAGGTCGGGGAGGTAGAGGAGGCAGAGAAGATGTAGTCTGACATTCACAGTAGTGCATTAGTATATAGTAGTACTATATATTGTAATTTATTTTGACATCATGCTACTTTATCGTTGTTCTCGACATTTTTTACGTTTATTGATCTTTTATTTATATGACATTTTTGGACTATCTGAATTTTTGTACATCATTTTTTGCATATCGATTGTATGATTTAAATCTCCATCTGAATACACGTAAACAAAACATAATGTGGAACATTCTATTCTAATATGTTACAGAAATGTATCTCTGTAAAATTAACAAAGATGCTTCTTCGATACAATAAACTTATATAATGACTTCTAAAAGTGATACATGATATGTGTTTCAAAATGTTACGAAGATTCATCTTTGAAATATTCAGACGTTCAATCAGAATTTAGTACATCCGAAAATATATCTCCAGAATCAGGAAGCATTTTCGCATGATGTGTAAGTAACTCATAGGGTACATTAAAAAATTCCTGAACTTTAACAGAGGGAGAGAAACAGTAGGGCAAGCATCATAGTCACCAAAGTGGTGACGTATAAAAAAAATATGAATGAAACCCATTGTTTCTCCAGATCTCCCGTCTATACCGTTTAAAGAACTTGTATACCCATTTTTCAAACATAAATTGTACAGAAAATGCAATAGTAATCATTATAATAACAATGGAATGTGCACTCTGAAATTCTGAAGAAAGTTCACAATCAACAACTACGTATAAAACTAGCAAGACGTTAAAGAAAGTCCAACGTCGATTAGTAGTGCATATTAGAAGGAGATGAGATCATCTTTAGAAGAATGCTGCTTCTTTGTGTCATGTCCTCCACCTGATGCATCCCCAACTCTACTCCCAAAAATCATCTCATCAAGATCATCCATCATGTCATCGTTGTTTCCTCCCTGGACACCAGGTCTTGATCCAGCTGGTTTTCTAATCAGGGAGTCCTCTTTAGTATCAAGATTACGAGGTGATTCATCTGGCTCAACAGCAACAGGTATCATAGCTGGTTCAGGTTGAAGCGGGGCAACTAGAGGTGGTTTCAACTCTTCATACTTGGTAAGAACCTTCAGAATCTCATCATTAACATTCAAGGCCTCAAAAAGAAGTGCTTCATTGTCCCCAGCAGTTTCGACAATTCGCTGGACAGTAGTTTGGGAGCGACGACACTGTTGTACAAGTGTGCTGGTCAAATCATCCTGAAGTAGAGAAAATAACACATTTATATTTTAGTAATTCACAGATGCATGATACAATATACTTCCAAACATAGAACATTCCCTGGCTAAGAATAATCCCTTATTTAAGGGAGTTTACCAGGAACAAGTAATACGAAACAATTCTCATTCTGAGGGGCAATGAATTTACAGAAATCATACAAGGCCATGATCATATAAACATTTAGAAATGCATCACATACCAAATTGAAATTGACTGTAACACATAAAAAACAAGCAATAACCAGTGTTTTCTTGTGGTCAAGGGGGGAAATCCCACTTCGTAGAGAGTGGGATTGTTAATTACTATTAAAAAAAATCACAGAAAATATAGCTAGCATCAGTGGACATTTTTCTTCAAAGAGAAACATTATACACTTGTAACAGAGAATATCAATAATTACATTCCCTCAACTATCTCAAAAGAGAACCAATGAATTGTTGATTTTAAGGCAACACTCCAGAGTAAAGAAACCACAACTTACTAGATAAAAATACCCCAGGGGACGAGTTCAAAAGATAAGTTATCATAAAAATGCCTCATTAAGAACGATTTGGCATCTTTCAACAGATTGTGAACGGGGCAGTGATTCAGGGTTAAGTGACAAGCTTTTAGGTTTAAAAACCTTCTTCACTGTCATGTGTGAACCTTTGGACACATTATCATGTAAGAGTAATTAATTATTAAAAGCAAATGATTTGTGACAAACAGCTGATCAATTTAGAAAACCAATTATTTCCCTTTCCTATAGTTATTCTGCAAAGCCAAGAGTGAAATGTCAAACGTTCTCATTGAACTCTTAAATGATGCTGTTAGCCTGTAAATAATCCAATGACCCAACCAATATAATAGGCATAACATCACAAAACTTGAGTGGATAATAAGGTAGTATACTCTATGACCTCTGCGAAGGGGATAATATACCAAGGCTATGTTGGGGGAGGGGGATTATGCGAGGCTTATAGTTAAGGCTACCTTTTCCCTTGCTTGAGAGATTCATAAAGTAAGTAGTGTTTGGAAAATTTTATAAAACTACTCTGAAGTCAAAACCCTCTTCTCTTTTACTTGTTTTTTTGGAGTTCCCAGAATTAGAGGGGTTTTGGCTTGCAGACAAGTCAGTCTATTCTTTGTTTCCCCTTCTTTTCTTCCCTTCTTCTCAACTCCCAAACCCTTTCATTCTCTTTTCCTCACAACTCCCAAACAAACCCTAAAAACTCACAAAACACAGGCAAAAATAGTTTTTATAATCGAGTCAACAGACTGGCTACACCACATGCCTACACCTATTAGTTCAAAATCAAACCCATGTTAATCCGCAACAAAAACATTATAGTTCAAAAGATTCAAACCCAAGCAAACTTATAACACATGCAACTAATAATACAACAGGACATCACAAAAAAGAAACCTGCAAAACATCTTGTTGCGGTGAAGACGATAACACAGTCGAAAGAAGTTCAATGCTATTTCTCGCAACATCAAAGGCTTCCTTTGTCTGTTCCGGCGTAAAACCCTGCACGGTAACATCGCGCTGAAACTGGTGTGAAAGATCATCCACATGAGGCAGCTCCGGTACAGAAGCCGACCGTGGAGGAGTGAAAATCGGAGCCAGGCTTTCATTATCACGACCAGGAAACCTAATACCCCTTGATCTCAAACTCTGCAATAACAAAAAAAAAAAGTAATCATCATAAACAATAGCTATCAATAATAGAAATTCAACAGCACATAACCCTAGTAGCCTCTACTAAATTCATATCAAATTTACTAAAATGCAAAATCGAACCTTATAGGTTTCTTCATAAACAGGTAGATAACGAAGTTCACCAGTGGACTCACCCCAAGCTTCGATCATCATCAAAGCTTTATTCCGATTATTAACAACAGTTTGAGGATCATCAATAAGTCTAACCATGTCATCAAGCACTCTCTCAGCAGCAACTTCAGAAAACGCTTTTTCACAATTCTTAACAATAGTTTCAATCAAAACCAAAGCCAGATACTGAACCCTAGGGCTTTTAATCACGATCCGTTTCTTAATTCCACGGATCAAGTCAACACTATTAACTTTCTCAGTGTTAACTAAGTCACATAGATCAAGATTCATAGCCCAATCAGGCTCTTCGTGAGCCTCCGATGTTGCGTCTTCAACGAGCTTATCGACTTGGTTCGGACCCTGGAAGAATTCCTTCACCTTGAAACTCATCGACGTCATTCCTTCGGTCATCTTCCGGCCAACTTCTACACCGCCGATTTTCAACTTTTCGCCGAAGGCGTTCACTTTTTCCATCAAATTGTCACTCATTTTTTTCTTCTTTCAGTTTCGAATTATGATATACAAAAAAAGGAAGGAGGAGACTGAAACAAAACAATCGAAAAAATGAAGTTGGCTTGGAATTGAAGAATTGAAGGTTGAAGAAAGAGAAGGGTTTGGTGTAAAGTAGAAAAAAGGCGTAACGGCGTATGAACTCAGTTAAGTCTTGGAGAAGAGTCTTTGTTCTCTTTCCTTAACTACGCTTTCTCGCTCTCTTTTTTTTTTTTAATGTTTTTTTTTATCACTATTATTACTATTTTTAATAAGTCGTTAAAATAAAGACAAGACTATTTTTTTTCAAATTATAATATTATAATATTCAAACAAAAAAATTTGGTACAAGTAGGAAAAGGAAAAAGAATAAAAGACGTATCTAGAAAATAAAGTTTTACTTGCATCTACTTTCGTAGAATTTGTTTGGGAGTTTCGAAGGGGACGGGAGGGGATGTTGGAAAATTCAGAAAGGTGGAGCACTAATAAGATAAATGTTTTAAGATCATATAAAACGAGACATTATATTTTCATCTAAAATTTTAAGGTGTTAGATAAATGAGTTATATTTTTTATAACATTCCACTGATTCTTAAGTAATGTGAGATTTTAAACACTCACACTTGCACCTAATAAGAAAAACTTTGAAAAATGAAAAGAATTGCATAATCGTCATTTCATTGAGAGAAACTCTTTAATTTTTCGAAGCCTTTTTTCCCTCCGCTCCATACTGTCAAATAAAGCCTAAGAATATGAAATAGTTGAACTCGCGTTCCATAGAGAAAAACTCTTTAATATTGTGAAGAATTGTGACATAGTGATGTCAAACATTAATAGATTATAAGTTTGATAGCTGAGTTGAAGTCAGGATACCACATCAGGTCTTTGATGACAAACTTTCAAGTTATACGTAATCCATGATGCATCGCTATTAGCTTAACATGAAGAATGTTGAAATACCTAATTGTTGTGAATTGATATTGTTGAATGAGAGAGATTATCATCTTTATGTGTATTTATATAATTATTCTCATTGAATGAGAAAGATTGAACTTGAAAAAATATTTGACTAACAGATTAACACAATTCTCACTTTTATGGAACAAATTATGCTTGAGTGTATATATATATATATATATATATATATATATATATATATATATATATATATATATATATATATATATATATATATATATATATATATATATATATATATATATATATATATATATATATATATATATATATATATATATATATATATATATATATAATATATGAAATCATTATAAATTTATGTTAAAATATTTTATATATATATAATTTATATAATAGTAATTTTTTATTTGATGAGTGACACCCATTAATTTTATGGTCTTGTATAAATCAGATATAGTTGAATCATGATAAGATAATTATAAACCTTATTTAACTATATCTTTTAGTAAAAATATATATTTTATTTAACTGCGATTTCATCAAAATTACATGTTTTTAAAGGCGGCTCAAATTCATCACCTCACAAGTCAATCTAATAGTAGTATTGTAAGATAAAAAATCAAAACTCATATATCAACAATTCGAATTACTAACCATTTATATTTATTTACCAAATCTAATTATATCTTAAAAAGGACATAAAGCAAAACCTAAATCTCACATTGTTTAAAAATAGAGCACAAAAGTATATATAGTTATATCCTTTGTTTTTATAAGTCGTTTTGAAATCATGTTTTTGACTAAACTTAATTCTAAGACTCCAATTTTTAATTTTATAACATATTTATACTTATGGCATACTATGCTATTGATTGCCAACTTAGTTTAGAGGTTCTTATTTGTCTTATATAGTTAGTTTGTGGAATCAACTTGGCGTGTATCTCAAGTAAGAATGCCAAGCCAAATTATGAATTTTCCAGGGAACTTCAAAGATCGTTTTCATCTATTAAAATGTCGTGTGAAAAACTTCAAAGAATGGATTTTTAAAATAAAAAAATCAATAAAAATGACATTGGGGCTACTGTGTTGGATTCGGTAAACAAAGGCGTGTGCAGGCCATGTCTAAAGACGAGGTGGAATACCAACACCTGATCCATTTTCATTTCTTTAGTCTAGAGGTTCTGTTTATTGGGAAAAAAAATTAAGCTTCTATCATCTAATTAATCACAAATAAAATTGAATTGAATAGATGGTTATTTCATGTTCCATGTATTGAAAATTTTAGTATCTAAAATTAATTTATGCTAAATTTTAAAAAATATAAATATAAATAAAATATTAATCATAAATATTGTATTTGCTGAAAGTACAATAGGTGAAAGAGTCGACTCACCTTAGGAATAGTAATTGGTAGGATTTTGGCAAGATATTATAATACACCCCTTCTCATACCCGCAATTTAAAAAAAATCTTTGTATCCATGCTCATACTCGTTTGGGCATCAAAGTTAACACCAATATTCATACCCTATAGACATGTAAGTATCCATAGCCATATTCATTACCTCATTCTTATTAAAAATAAACGTATCAATTATAAAATATCATATTATTTTAAGTTTTTAAAAATATTTAAAAAAATTAAAAATTTAATTTTGAAATAAATGAACACTTAAATTAAATACGTAATGATTTTACATTGATAAATTTTTTAAAATTGATAGTTATACATTTTTATATAATAATATAAATTTATATATATATATATATATATATATATATATATGAATTAAAATACATAAATATATATTTTGCTAGTATGAGGCCGAGTGGGTACCAAGGTGCCCATACCCGCTTATTTTTATGGATGATTATCTAAGGTCATGTTCGCACCCATTTTTGCGGGTTTTTACCATACCCATTATCGATAATTTAACGCGTACCCATTAGAGATGGGTCAAATTACTATCTCTAACTCACCTAGAGATTAATAGAGACCCTTTGTATTTTTTTGGAATTATTGAATGATCTTTCTATTTAGGGTTAATAGTCATTTTGCCCCCTCCCATATAGGCGTTTTTCGAAAAACCCCCCTGTAAAAAAAAAACTTGCAAAAAAAAACCCTAACATTTAAAGATTCTCTCAATTTTGACCTTCATCACATTCAGTCACCAAAAACCTGCCATTTTGACCCCTGCCATTTTGGCAGTGTTTTTATTTTGACCCCTGCCATTTTGGCAGCGTTTTCATTTTGACCCCTGCCATTTTAGCAGCGTTTTTATTTTGACCCCTGCCATTTTGGCATTTTTTGTGACTGGATGTGATGAAGGTCAAAACAGAGAGAATCTTCAAATGTTAGGGTTTTTTTTTACAGGGGGGTTTTTCGAAAAGCGCCTATATGGCAGGGGGCAAAATGACTATTAACCCTTCTATTTATAGAAAATTCCTTGGGTCGTGTTGGAAAGCCAGAAAAATAGTTTCCTAGTTTTCTAATGAGAAATGTGGGAGTATAGGAAGATTGATTGATTCTTCCTCAAATAGTGGAAGAGACAGTTTTTCTCTTTGATTGATATATCTATATTGTTATTTCTTAAACACCTCATAGGTCACGCGTGATAAATGAAAATGGGTCATAGATGTTGAATTGTAATTCCGTGTGTCAAAGAACGTTGCTCGACGGGGGCAAGGAAGTTGTCAAATAGCCTAGAGTGTGTATCGAAAAACCTGGTTCTCGGAGTTAGCCTCGACATGGATTTTGTCTTAAACCTAATTTTGTAGTGTTGGCAGAATTAGGTATTTTGGACTTTTTGGGCTTTTCTTAGGGAGCAAGCAAGCAAAATCTATATATAGGGAGTAACCTTATTATTGTAAATGATTCTCTTGAATAAAATTGCAGTTTTGAGAGCAGAAAGTTACTCTGCAGAAATTCTTCTTCTTCCTATTTTGTTGTGAATCCCTAATTTCTTTTCTTCCCAATTCAATTTTCTTTTCTTGTTTTCATCACCATTGTGCAGTGATACAATCTTGCAACCAAGATTGGTTGATTCACTCGAGTGAAGAGTGAAGAACAAGAAGGAATTTGATCGGTTGATTTATTGGGTTTAATTCCAACAATAGATCCTTGTTCGAGCGATTTGGATACACTTCAAATGACCTAGATGCGCTTCGGGCGACCTGGAGGCGCTCATCCAATATTACTGCACTTGGTTCGTAATGTTCTATCATGTACCATCCTTTTTAAGTCAAATAAAATTATCCCAGTCCACATACCCTTAAGCACGAGGTATTGGAAAAGGCAGGGTGATTTAGTCTAGGTAATGGTAATTTATTTCCAAGCAAGATAGAAACAACTAAGTCCCTCAGGCAAGACTTAGACAATCAAGTCCCTCAGACGATACTTTGACAGTTGAGTTCCTCAGGCTAGGATATGATTGTCGAGTCTCTTGAGCTAGGGTATGACAGTCGATTCTCTCAGGCAATGATATGAGGTTCGATTTGCTTCTTGTAACTCTTAGGCCTTTGTTTTTTTATTTCTTCCTTTGTATTTAGTTTGCTTGGCGGTGTGTACCTCAACGTTGATGAGGACTTCTATAGTGAGATTTCATATAGGTGGCAAAAATTAGTCATTGAAGGTCCAACATACAATTGTCTTGTATCCGACCAGGATACTTCTTTGAAGTTCTAGTATACAATTGCCTTGTAGGCAGAAAAGATCCTTTATTGAAGGTTCAATATACAATTGGCTTGTAGATGACAAGGATTCTTACTTGAAGTTCCAAGATACAATTGCCTTGTAGGCGACAAGGATCCTTCCTTGAAGGGTCAATATACAGTTTACTTGTAGGAAGCAAGGATCCCCCCTTGAAGGTCTAACAATTAATTGTCCTGTATCCTCCAAGGATCCTTCCTTGAAGTTCAAACATACAATTGCCTTATAGACAACAATGATCCTTTCATGAAGGTCCAATTTGTAGACAAAAAGGATCATTCCTTGAAGGTCCAACATACAATTGCCTTGTAGGCGACAATGATTTTTACTTGAAGGTTTAGTATACAATTGCCTTGTAGGCAACAATGATCCCTCCTTAAAGGTCCAACCTACAACTGACTATGTCACCCGATAATTAAGAAGTGGCCTATTTAAAATCCACTTCAATTACAGGGGAAAAAAGTGCAACCTTACATTTGACACGTAAAAACTAAATCTTCAAGAGGATTCATACGTTCATGGGCTAAGGTCTTCGGCTTATTAATGACTTCTTGAGAATTCTGACTACACTTAGTCTCTCAAGAAAATTAACCAAAGTTAATATAACATGTTTTGTGTTTATAAAATGCTTCAATTAGCAGATACATTAAACCAAATATTACACTTAATAAAATTATTTAAAGAATTTATGTTCTAAGTGTATAAGTGTGATAAACACTTCTTTTATTTTTCTCTTTTCACATTCCCTTTTTTAGTGTTTGCCTTCGATATGAAAATCAGTTCATGCATATGTATCACCTTTTTCTTTTTTTTAATCTTCAAATACCTCTTTATGTAGAAGCAAATAGATTTATTGCAGGGTGAAGTTGGAATATACTCAATGTATTCATTGTATGAAGGTCACTTCATAATACAATAATAGAGTGGCGCTTGCAGCATATAATTGGTGAGGATGATGGGACATAAATAACTTCTTTAGTATAAAGTGCAGTACTTTGTATGAAAGGTAGATTTTGCTTTTGCACTTCTGTCACATTAATCAGTCGTTGACCTTTGGTTATAAATATTCTAGTCAGAGGCTTCTAATATAATTTGATGAAGCTTGAGTAGAGTTCAAAGTCTGTCTTTAAAATTTGGTGAGACTATCAGAGTCATTGGAGAACTGGGTTATGATAATTTCAGAAACTGGTAGTCATAACCCCTATCAGAGTCTATATAGATGGTTTCTATTCATAAATGTTTACTTTGACAGATCAGAGTTGGTTTCTTTGTAAACATGCTTTTAGTATATCCTTTGGTTCAGAGTCTGGGCGTCTCCAGAGTCAGAATCTGATTTCTATTTTTTGCACACTCAGTAAAGTAGTTAGAGTACAAAATTGTTCTTTACACTTTCTTATCAACAAAACTCAAGGATATTTGTAGAACCAAACTTGTTCCAACACTATCAAGCCAAGGATATTCATGTATATTGTAACAATAATACTTTATATGTCCAAATTTACTACAGTGGTGACATTTTAGAGGTAGTTTCCTATTACTACTGTGAAGAGGTGACACATGTTTCACACGCAGCTGTGACATGTGGTCCGGCCTTTGAACCCCAGTCTTCATATTAGGTAGAACAACCTTTGTTGAGGGAATCTTCATGTATTGATCTCTCATGCTTATCCTAAGATTTATCCTTTTCATATCTCTAGACACTTCTCCACAAGCTACCATTCCATTAAGCATATTCCTTTCAGATTGAATATAATCTCATAGCTTGGAGTTTAGAGAGGAAATCTCATTTTCTACACCTATGATGGTTGAGGCAAGCTTCTTTGTTTCCTCTTGAAGCACTCCTATAGTTTTATTCTGATTATCTATGGTTAAGCACACTTTTTCCCATTTAGAGAGTAGGAGCATGTTTGATGTAGATAGGTCTTCAGTACTAGATTCACCATCAGATTCACATCGACCAGAATAAGTCATCACAATGTTGACAATTTTTTCCTCACTTTCATAATCAGACCAAGTGGCGAAAAATCTCTTTTTTCTATTTCTTAAGAAAGGTAGGACATTCTGCTTCAATGTGTCCAAATCCTTCACACTCAAAGCATTGAGTACCCTTGTCACCATTGAGTTTGTCTTCACTCCTGCCTTTGATCTGGGGACTGATGTCAGACCTTTTGTCTTGGACATTTGTCCTCCACTTTATGTTTAGATATTTCAAGGAATTGTTGAACTTCTTTCTAAGAGGAGAATTATTATTTGACAAGTTCTCTTCTTTATCCCCTTGACTTTCTTCAGTATTAGAAACAAAGACTATGAAGGTGAGAAAAATACACAAGAATGGTAGGTTGAATTGTGTTTTCTGTTTCTAAACTTTGCCTCTGATCAGAGTTCAGAATCTAAACTAATATTCAGATTATGATTAATACGTTGTAGCGGAATATTAACAGAAGCAAATAAAAGATAAAGAACACACAAATTTATCCTGATTCCTCTAAACTGAGAGTAGTCCAGTACCCTTGCAACACAAGAGATTTTTCACTATAATCAAATCATGATTACAATTGATTATGCACTTAAGCATAAGACTTTTCTTTGCTCAGGCCCTCAGCCCGAGACTTCCTGCTTAAACCCTTCAGGTCTAAGACTTATGCTTAGATTCCATGAATTAAATACTTCCTTGCTCAAGCCCCTCAGGCCCAAGACTTCCTGCTTAAACCCCTTAGGTTCAAGACTTCCTGCTTAAACCCTTTAGGTTCAAAACTTCCTACTCAGATTCCACGAATCCAAGACTTGTGCTCAAGCCCCTCAGGCCCAAGGCTTCCTTGCTTAAGTTCGACGAACTCAAGACTTCTGCTTATACTCTCAAGTATAATACTTCTGCTCAAATTCACAGTCTAAGGCTTTCTGCTCAATCAACAACTGATCAAGACTGTTAATGTTCTAGTACATAGCAGGAGACTAACTTGGCTCAAGCTTCTCAGCAAGAGACCTTGATGCTTAAGCACATAGCAAGAGACTTTATCTAAATTACTAAACAACATGTTTAGAACAATATAGAACAAGGTGTACTTGATACAAAATTATAGGTACAGGGTAATCACCATAACAAAGACCTTAAGCACTTAATATTTCTAAGATATTCAATGTTTAAGAAATCTTAAGGCTTTGTACAATTTACAACAAATAACAGAATTTTTGCATACTCGATTGTGTTGCTTATAGTTGATCTTGTTATTTCTCCATCCAGATAGAAGTGTAAAACACTTCTATCCTTCTTGGCTTTCCTTATCTATTTGCTTCTTGTTCCTTGTTGAAAATTCAAATTGAATCTTCAGCTACTTATATAGCAGTTGTAGTCTTGTAGAAGACTAGTCGTTGGAAGAGATAACTTAAACAAGGGTCTATGTTTTCCATAGTACAAGAGACGTTGAAGATAGATACACCAAAAGATCTTAATCTATTGTGTAACTTGTTTAACCATTGCATCTTCCATGTAATCTTGTACTATAGATTCGTTGAGAGTAGATATTCGTAAAGCATGTCAACTCTTCTTGAGCCTTGTGAATATAGACTCTAGCTGACAAACTGATTTGACAATGCAACTTACTTTCTACAGTATGGATAACTTAAGCTTTATTACTAACTCTGAATGTTCACCAGAAGTTGATACATTAACTTAGTGTAGAGACAATATGTTCCTCTTTTGATGTTGAGGCCTTCAGTTTCAGAGTCTACGCCAAACATCACTTAGAGAGTGTTCTTTAGATTCTAATCCACCAGAGGCTAGTAACTCAGCTTCTCTCAAATGCGTCCTTATATCAAATTCTGAATGCATTCTCTTTAAGCTTTAGAACCTGAATACTTGGAACACACATTGGATAACACCATTGTTCTTTCAATACTTTGTTATCATCAAAACCCAAAGGATATAGGTCATGAATAAATCTTGTTCTAACAATCTCCCCATTTTTTATGACGACAAACTTAAGTATTTAAAGAACAATGCTAGGCAGTTATAAATTTCTTTGCAACATCAGAGTATGAGGTTTGTAAGCTCCCTCTGAGTATAATAGTCCAAGGTTAAGTTCTGTAACACCCCCTAAGTACTATATTCAAGAAAAAATATTTTAATTTTCTAAGCAACATCAGAGTCTGAGGTTTGTAAGCTCCCTCTGAGTCTAATAGTCCAATGTTGAGGTTTGTAAGCTCCCCCATAGTTCTATATTCAAGAAAACTAAAATATATCACCCAGGCAAGATAACCAAAATAACAAAAAATAACCAAAATGAAGGGTTCAGATTCTTTATTAAATGCTATTATATCTTTCTCCCCTTTTTGTCACAACAAAAAGAATAAAAAAGAAAAATAAAAGAATTATAGTCATAAATGCGTAACAGAGAATCATTACGTGACCAGTTTTAAAGGAAGAGAAAACGATCAAGTAACTGAGATCATTAAAGAGTTATACAATGCATCTTTATTATTTATTGGTCGTAACAGTTCCATGAATCAAGAAAAAGGATTTTATTTCGACGTTTGGTTCATCCAGAATCCACTATAAAAGCAACCGAAGTATAGGTCATTTTCATCAACAACCTACAACACAAAATGAAGGCAACAACTGAAAGCACTAACATCTCCATTTTAATAGAACTTTCAAAGAGCGTTACTGATCTGGAGACTCAAGGTCTTCATAAGCCAACAGATTCTAAAGCATCTGCGACTGGTCCTTTGTCCACTACATCGAAATCTTCTAATGAGGCTTCACCCCCAACTGCTCAGAGACCTACTGAAGAAGGTCCATGAGCTACTGAGTTGAAAACCAAGAAAGAAATCAATGAAGAAGAAAAAGAAGAAGAAGATCAGAGATGAGATAGTCTATCAGCTAATTGTCTCAGAGCCAGAGGATGAGGATGTGGATGAAGACGATCCTGGCATCAACTGGGGAAACTAGATAGGTCGCAAGGCAATGGAGGAATTAGATTAGTTATAATCTTAGTACTTTCCAGTCCCTTTGTTTTGTAATCCTTTAAAATGATTAATGAAAAACCTGTTTGGACCATTTTTATTTTGCATGTGCACTCTTTTACTTTTCTCTAAGATTTTCTGATAAAACATAAATGAAGTAAGAAGATGAACAAAAAAACAATTAACTTGTTAACATAACATTTACAGTTGTTAAAAGAATCTTAATAGGACTTAACACTAAACATCATTTCCCAAGAGTCAGACGTTAAAAGAATGATTTGACTAATTAATATTAAAACAATAAATACTCAAAGTAATCGGATGATTAGACTCTATAAAACCCTTATCAGACTAACTTTCTTAATCACTTAATCTTTTGAACACAAAAATGTATAAGCATAAACAAATTTGGGTTCCAAAGAGAGTCTTCAGAAAGACATCAATGCTTAATGCAACAACTCAAGCAAACACAAAGAATGTAGCAACTGAAGGATCTACAAGCAAGCAGACAACTTCAAAAGTACATACTTCTACAACAACCTTTATTGAGATACAAAGAAGAAGGAAAACTTCTAGGTTAAAATGCATGAATCTTCTGAGGAAGGAAGCTGTTGAGTTTGCTAGAGAAGATTGGGAAGATTATTTGAACAATCTAGATATGTCAGATGAGCCTAGGGAATACCTTAAGACATATCCAAATGTCTAGAAAGTTTAGTTTTAATAATATGTAATAACTTCCAAACCTTCAATGAGAATGTTGCAAGTTTTTCTTTAAAGTCTTAATCATATATGTTATTCTCTTGAACAACATGATAAATATGTATATATAACAATTAAGACAGACAAGGACTTTAACAAGAATATGAATAAGAAAAAGAACAATTTTTAATAACAAGACTGCTTAATACAAGATGTTTAACAATTAATAGGCATATATTTGCAGAAATCAAACATCAGAAACTCTCATAGATAGCTTCATGATTTTCTCTCCAGATTTTAGAAGAATCATCCTCTGAACTTATGATAACTCCCTGTTAGATCATCAATTCTAAAAGAACTCGTCCATAAGGAATGAAGAATGTATTTCCCTTGTGAAAATATGAAAGAGTCTCCTTCAGATAGTAAAACATAACTTGAGAAAGATCAATCTACAAGTCTAAATTGAGAAGAAGTAGCAAATCTTTTACAATAGGGTCCACAAGGTCCAGATCTTTGTCCTTAGGTAGCAAGTTTGAGTTCGGAATCCGATTCCAAATAATTGCATCAGGAAGAAGATTTGAGACCTGCGAGATGTTTGATGGATCCATAAAAGTACACCAAGTAGGAAAATAGTATTCCCAAACAAGAGTACCTGAAATTTCTCCAATCTCCTCACAGTTGATTACATTAACAATCGTCTTAGAGGTTACTGTTATAGAAACACCATAAACCTTGGAAAGAATAGCACACTCAGAACTTAGCTCAACAATGGAAACATTAATCCAAAACTCTTTGACAAGACTTGGATAGGTGAAACCACAGAGCATATCAAAGTATCTATTCCAACCTTGTTCAGACACAGTCGTCCAAAAGTTAAAACTTAGCTTAAGCAGCTCATCAAAATCCACAAACTTTTCATTGATGACAACTAGTTGATTCAAAAGAGAATTGACTGGAGAATTCATCTCAAGTTTGGTTTGAACAACACAGAAGAAAACAATAAAAAGAAAAGAAATGAACAAAACTCTAAGGAAATAAGAATCTTATCAGAAGAACAGAAAGAAGACACAAAATGATATTTCACAAAGACAAGGGATATAGACAATAGAAATATATAAAAGAAAAATCATTACCTTAAGGTTCTTACCCAGCTGATTTCTTGAGTCCACCAAATGATAATCAACTTTATGGAGTTTTAAGTAAATAGTTGTTTTAAAAATATTTTTACTTAAACTGCTTTATCAAAAGTAATGTTTCATTTTCTGAATCTCAGAGACTGACAATTTTCAGAAGCTATCTGTCATCAGAGTCTAGTAGAATTAGACTTTAAGTGAGACATCTTCTGTTAGTCATCACTCATTGATATTTTATTCAGAATTAAGCTTTTTCTCTTGGAACTAGAGTTATGCTTGATTAATGAATATTGAATTGGTTTCTTTGACAACTAACTAGCAACAGTATCATCACAAAAGGTGAAGGTACTGATTCCATGAATATGATTATCATCTAGTTAATGACATATTCAGTATAGACAAATACAACATAGTTTCTTTTTAAAGATTTTTGAAGATTCTTAAAATAATTTCTCTAGAGATCTAACAGAGACTTTGTATTTACTCATACATAAATATTTCATTGAGTCAAGAAGTTTGCAAGGAAAGAACATAACATACCTTTTTTGTTTTTCTTGGTCATGCTTCAGATGAGTATTCAAACCTGACCATGGAACCTGAATACTGTCTTGAGTGGATTCTGATTCATTGGCTTTTAAACCAATGATTCCAATTTCTTCACCAAACTCCATGCTTTTAGCTCTTGAGTCTGGGATGTAGGCTCTTCTTCCATCAAATCTTGTAAACAACCTTTGATTAAGTACCATGGAAGATGTTTTGCTCATTTCTTCTGTGATATTTGCAACAAATACAAATTTGAATATTGGTACTCATATTTATATGAGTCCAGAAATGTTAGTCTTGACATACTTGCTTTTGCTTTATGCCTCAACCTGATAGTAGTACCATGATTCATTATAGAGTATGAGTCTAGGATGAGTAATGGAATTAATAAAATCTTGTTCTTAGCAGAGTCTTTGATTTCAATGTCTTAGGTTAAATCTTTTGACTTTGAAATTTGACAAGCATAAATTTAGATAGTGTTTGCCATCAGAGATTGGCATAAAACAAGTTTACAGCATTGTCACAATATTTCCAGAAGCAGAAGAAGAAATGAAAGGTTTCTCATAGAATTATCCTTTAACACAAATTCTATGATAACCTTAAATTCCCATAAGAGCAATGGAGTCATTTAAGATATTATCTTGAGATGCAGACTCCTTATTATCAATATTAAAGCAAGATAGATTGAAAGTTGTCTCTTTCTCTTCAATAATTGATTTTATTCCTTGATTCAGATTGGTTCTTCAAGAGTAGTAATGGCCAATAATTCCATATTACTTTCTTCATCAGATTCTGAATCCTTAACTATGTCAGCTTCATTAGAATAGACTTTGAAGATCTCTGATATTTTTCTTTTTGGGTTTTTCTGGTAGTATTTCTCCTTGTTTTTAAGATTTGGGAAACCAGTTGAAATAAGATTATTTCAGAAGCTTCTGAAGTTACTTTTCTATCAACAGATATCACATTCTATTCAGCCAACTGAAAGAGTCTTTTGATAGGGAAGGTCACTTCCTCATCATCAAACATTCCATATGAATTTTATTCAACAGGCTTGGGGAAGGGTGATCTGTTTGACAAATTTTCATCATTTAATTCCATTTCTTTTCTTCGAAGAATGCTATTAAAACCTTCAAGACTCCGTCTACTCAAACTTTTGACTTCTTGAGTAGATGTGACTTTATGGTTCAACACTAGAAAGCACACTTCTTAAAATTTGCTTGAAAGATTAGATGAAGTGTAACTTAATAAGCTTATATTTTATTCCCTTCAAATATGAACACAAGGATTCAAAGATAGCTTTGAGCATTAGACATATCAATGATGTTGATATACTCAGTATGAGATAGAGCATCTACCATAATGCATTTAACTCTAAAGGTATTTTCAATAAACTTTTCTGAGCTGGTGTGAGAGACTTTCAGACTTTGATCATCCCTACACCATTAACTTCTATAGTAATACCTTTCTCAAGAGTATTATTTAGACCTTCATCAAAACCATTTATTAAGACCAATGAATTAAAAATATATTTTGCTTTATCCTTCATTTAATTTCAGCGGAGTCACCCTTTGAATATGGTAGGATTAGCAGTGTAATATTTTTCATGTGGTTTTTAACTCTTTAATGAAGGAAAGTCTTTAGCAGACATATTTTTCTCATTGGATCATTATCTACACAACTGTTAAGTGTTATGCATATACCATGCTCTGATACCAACTGAAGGTGAGAAAAATACACAAGAAGCAGGGGTTTGAATTGTGTTTTCCGTTTCTTAACTTTGCCTCTGATCAGAGTTCAGAATCTAAGCTGATGTTCAGATTCTAATTAATACGTTGCAGCGGAATGTTAACAGAAGCAAATAAAAGATAAAGAACACACAAATTTATCCTGGTTCTTTCCAACTGAGAGTAGTTCAGTCCCCTTGCAACACAAGAGATTTTTCACTATAATCAAATCATGATTACAATTGCTTATGCACTTAAGCATAAGACTTTTCTTTGCTCAGACTCTTAGCTCGAGACTTCCTGCTTAAACCCCTCAGGTCCAAGACTTTTGCTTAGATTCCACGAATCCAAGACTTCCTTGCTCATGTCGGCCCAAGACTTCTTGCTTAAACCCCTCAGGTTCAAGACTTCCTGCTTAGGTTCCACGAACCCAAGACTTTCTGCTTAAAGCCCTCGGGTTCAAGACTTACTGCTCAGATTCCACGAATCCAAGACTCCGGCTCAAGCCTCTCAGGCCCAAGACTTCCTTGCTTAAGTTCCACGAAATCAAGACTTCTGCTCATACTCTCAAGCACAAGACTTCGGCTCAGACTCACAGTCTAAGACTTTTTGCTCAATCAATAACTTATCAATACTTTCAATGCTCTAGCATATAGTAAGTGACTTACTTGGCTCGAGCACATAGCAAGATACTTTGATGCTCAAGCACGTAGCAAGAGACTTTATCTAAACTACTAAACAACATGTTTAACATAATAGAGAACTAGGTGTACTTGATACAAAATCAGAGGTACAGGGTAATCAACATAACAAAGACTTTAAGCACTTAAGATTTCTAAGATATTCAATGTTTAAGAAATCTTAAGCCTTTGTACAATTTACAACAAATAACAGAATTTATGAATACTTGATTGTGTTGCTTATTGTTGATCTTGTTATTCTTCTATTCAGATAGAAGTGTAAAACACTCATATCTTTCTTGGCTTTCCTTCTCCATTTTCTCCTTGTTCCTTATTGAAAATTCAGATTAAAGCTTCAGCTACTTATATAGTAGTTGTAGAAGACTATTCATTCAAAGAGATAACTTGAACAAGTGTCTTTGTTTTTCCATAGTACAAGAGATGTTGAAGATAGATACACCAAAAGATCTTAATCTATTGTGTAACTTGTTTAACCATTGCGTCTTCCGTGTAATCTTGTACTATAGATTCGTTGAGAGTAGATATCCGTAAAGCATGTCAACTCTTCTTGAGCCTTGTGAATATAGACTCTAGCTGACAAACTGATTTGACAATGCAACTTACTTTCTACAGTATGGATAACTTAAGCTTTATTACTAACTCTGAATGTTCACCAGAAGTTGATACATTAACTTAGTGTAGAGACAATATGTTCCTCTTTTGATGCTGAGGCCTTCAGCTTCAGATTCTACGCCAAACATCACTTAGAGAGTGTTCTTTAGATTCTAATCCACCAGAGGCTAGTAACTTAGCTTCTCTCAAATGCGTCCTTATATCAAATTCTGAATGCATTCTCTTTAAGCTTTAGAACCTGAATACTTGGAACACACAATGGATAACACCATTGTTCTTTCAATACTTTGTTATCATCAAAACCCAAAGGATATAGGTCATGAATAAATCTTGTTCTAACAATCTCCCCATTTTTTATGAGGACAAACTTAAGTATTTAAAGAACAATGCTAGGCAGTTATAAATTTCTTTGCAACATCAGAGTATGAGGTTTGTAAGCTCCCTCTGAGTATAATAGTCCAAGGTTAAGTTCTGTAACACCCCCTAAGTACTATATTCAAGAAAAAATATTTTAATTTTCTAAGCAACATCAGAGTCTGAGGTTTGTAAGCTCCCTCTGAGTCTAATAGTCCAATGTTGAGGTTTGTAAGCTCCCCCATAGTTCTATATTCAAGAAAACTAAAATATATCACCCAGGCAAGATAACCAAAATAACAAAAAATAACCAAAATGAAGGGTTCAGATTCTTTATTAAATGCTATTATATCTTTCTCCCCTTTTTGTCACAACAAAAAGAATAAAAAAGAAAAATAAAAGAATTACAGTCATAAATGCGTAACAGAGAATCATTACGTGACCAGTTTTAAAGGAAGAGAAAACGATCAAGTAACTGAGATCATTAAAGAGTTGTACAATGCATCTTTATTATTTATTGGTCGTAACAGTTCCATGAATCAAGAAAAAGGATTTTATTTCGACGTTTGGTTCATCCAGAATCCACTATAAAAGCAACCGAAGTATAGGTCATTTTCATCAACAACCTACAACACAAAATGAAGGCAACAACTGAAAGCACTAACATCTCCATTTTAACAGAACTTTCAAAGAGCGTTACTGATCTGGAGACTCAAGGTCTTCAGAAGCCAACAGATTCTAAAGCATCTGCGACTGGTCCTTTGTCCACTACATCGAAATCTTCTAATGAGGCTTCACCCCCAACTGCTCAGAGACCTACTGAAGAAGGTCCATGAGCTACTGAGTTGAAAACCAAGAAAGAAATCAATGAAGAAGAAAAAGAAGAAGAAGATCAGAGATGAGATATTCTATCAGCTAATTGTCTCAGAGCCAGAGGATGAGGATGTGGATGAAGACGATCCTGGCATTAACTAGGGAAACTGGATAGGTCGCAAGGCAATGGAGGAATTAGATTAGTTATAATCTTAGTACTTTCCAGTCCCTTTGTTTTGTAATCCTTTAAAATGATTAATGAAAAACCTGTTTGGACCATTTTTATTTTGCATGTGCACTCTTTTACTTTTCTCTAAGATTTTCTGATAAAACATAAATGAAGTAAGAAGATGAACAAAAAAACAATTAACTTGTTAACATAACATTTACAGTTGTTAAAAGAATCTTAATAGGACTGAACACTAAACATCATTTCCCAAGAGTCAGACTTTAAAAGATTGATTTGACTAATTAATATTAAAACAATGAATACTCAAAGTAATCGGATGATTAGACTCTATAAAACCCTTATCAGACTAACTTTCTTAATCACTTAATCTTTTGAACACAAAAATGTATAAGCAGAAACAAATTTGGGTTCCAAAGAGAGTCTTCAGAAAGACATCAATGCTTAATCTTCTAGAGCCTTGTGAACATAGACTCTAGCTGACAAACTGATTTGACAATGCAGCTTACTTTCTACAGTACAAATAACTTAATCTTTATTACTAACTCTGAATGTTCACCAAAAGCTGATACATTAACTTAGTGTAGAGACAATATGTTGCTCTTCTGATGCTGAGACCTTCAACTTCAGAGTCTACGCCAGACATCACTTAGAGAGTGTTCTTCAAATTCGGATCCACTAGAGGCTAGTAACTCAGCTCCTCTCAAATGTGTTCTTATATCAGATTCTGAATGCATTCTCTTTAAGCTTTAGAACCTGCATACTTGAAACACACATTAGATAACACCATTGGTCTTTCAATACTTTGTTATCATCAAAACCTAAAGGATATATGTCATGAAAAAATATTGTTCTAACGGACTATACCTTTATTCTTCTTTTCTGATTTTTCATTGATGGACATCTCAAGGTTTGTAGGGAACTAATGAGTTCATCAACTTTAACGCTACTTAAGTTCTAAGCTTCTTCAATAGCAGCTATTTTCATATCAAACTTCTTAAGCAATGATCTGAAAATTTTTCTGGCCAGCTTTTCTTCAGACATCTTTTTACCTAAGACAAAGGAAGTGTTAGCAATATCACACAATCTAAAGTGGAATTCACAAACAGATTCATCTTCATTCATCCTCAAATTCTCAAACTTATTTATAAAGAATGATAACATTAACATACGAACTTTGAGAATTTCACATGCTTCTTCAGCTATTAAACACGTGTTGATCAACCTGAACATGTTCTTGTCCACACCATTGAAGATAGAATTCAAAGCCTTGGATTTTCTAAGAGCTTCCTCATCTTCAGCATCAGTCCATTCAGCTTCTGATTTTAAGCTATTAGTTCCATCTTCAGAAGCTACCACTGGATATTTCCATCCTTTTATCACAGTTTTCCATGCTTTGTTGCTCATGGATTTGAGAAAGACCACCATAGCAAAAGAGAAAGGTTAGCCCAAAGTTTTGATTGAGACGGATTTCATCATGGTAGTTCAGGCTCTCACCAACCATAATATCATTCCTTGACAACTAAGCAAAATGTGGAAGTCTTGTTATTTAATTAATCATTATATATACTAAAATATCATTAGTTTTATTTTAGTATATCAATTTTTTTTGTCCTTGTTTCTTTTATATGTGACATTTATTGCTTCCATCAATTTATTATAATTATTATTTACCTTCAAACTATTTTATTTTCAAATTTTTATTTAATATAAATTATAATCACTGCAATTTTTTGTTTTCTTTTATAATTTTTATTTTTAAGTTTATTTATGTTAGATTTAATATATTCAAAAGTTGTTATAAACACATAATTATATCATTTTTTAAACATTGTGTGGTAAGTTATGTCTTTTATAATCGCTCAATATTACAAATTTTATTGCCAAAAAATTATTTATGGATTTTTCATATTTAAATATCATATAAGTTATATCATAAGGATAAAAATGTAAAGTATTAATAAAACCTCTCACCACTGCCTCGTGAACCAAACATATTTTTAATTAAAATCTCTCAATTCCCTTTCTCTCCCCTCTTTTGAATTATATATATAATAAAAAATAAAAAAACCTCACCTCACCTCCTCTTCCCATCCCTCCATTAAAATCTCTCACCTCTCCTCCCTCTCATTTGAACCAAACACACCCTTATATCACATATTTACAAAGAAAAAAATAATTGTGCGAATTATTTTTCTAACATAGGTCTCACAACTACTTCTCTCGCCATTTTTGATTCCATCCCTATAGACATAAGGAATGACTTTGTAAAAAATACATTTGGTTTGCTTTTTTTTTTTTTAATGTTCAACTAGTATTAGTGGGTTTTGGCCTAGTCCCCACACTTTTGTGTATCTTTTTCTTTTTCAATATATGATCCTTTATTATAAAAAAAAACACTTAAGTTAGATAACTAATAACCATTTATTTTTTTAAATAATTAATATCAAATATAAAAATAATAGTAATTACAAAAATACAAATAATTTTAAATTACACAACTTAGAATCATTAATTTTTGAAATAAATTATATCTAATAATAATAATAATAATAATAATAATAATAAAAGTAAAAATTACTTTAAGTTATATATCTCATATTGATTAATTTTTAAATAACTAATATGTAATATAATAATATTAAAAATAATAATTCATGTGAAACTAAATTACATAATTCATATTTATTTGTTAGTTAATATATAATAATAATATTATTATTGATATAAAATTTTAATAATTTCCAATCGATGAGGTTTCTCTTGTTTACCGTACGACGTGCTTGGATACATTTGAGAAACACGCTATTCATTGCAAGGAACTTCCAGGATTTAAATATCGACATGACTTATTTAAGGATGTCCTATTTGATATATTTAGGTGTGCAAAGATATTTGTGAATAAAGAGGCGTATGTGAATTTCTTGATTGACCCGCATGAGGGGAGATCGACTCTTACGTCAGCTGATGTTCTGGTATATAGATGGGTAAAAGGGAAACATGCATGTGTCAACTTGACCGGAGTTTTCCCATTGGTGAGACTGAGGACTGCAGATTTTACCGTGGGAAAAACAGCTCTCAAAGCCGCTTCAGGTAAAGTGGTCAAGCATGAGAAAACATGTTTCGACAATTAATATGCTTTCATACCATTTGTCTTTGACACCTTTGGTTTTCTAGCACCAGAAGCAGTGATTGTTTATAGGAAGGGCAAAAACGCATGCATAACAATGTTTTGTCTACTAGAACAATGAATGTGGTGTTTAAGAGGATTGATTTTGCCATCCTAAAAGGGGTAACAAAGCAGCTTGTTGCCTGTTTGCTTGCTATATATATATATATATATATATATATATATATATATATATATATATATATATATATATATATATATATATATATATTGTATGTGTTGATACAACAAACACTATCAATTTCAAATTCTCAAGAAAAACAAATTAGTAACATAAAAATAGTTAAAAAAAAAAACTTTTTAACATCCTTTAGTGTAGAGTTTTCTACTAAATATGTGTTTTAACATAAAAATATACTCAGGGTCCTTTAAGTTATTTTATGGTAACAAGGTAGTCCTTTATGTTTTTTTGGCTACAAATTGATCATTTATGTTAACTAACGTGTTCACCGTTGACCTTTTTCACAAACTCCATTCCAAAAAAGCTTATTTGCCACTAATGACGTTGATGTGTCATTTAAGGAGATGATGAAGAACACGTTGAAGATGTTGACGATGCTAGTCTATGTCATAATGTTGTTAGTTTTGATTTTTGTAGTGTTGATGTGTATTTTGGTTCAGAAGTGGCGATCATTGTTAATTTTGGTGTTAGTGTCATAAGACATGACTTTTGGTACCTTAATGTAACACTTGTTAACAATGGTTAATTCTTCAATTCATATCAGTTTTGTGTTCCAATTCTTTACCAATTTTGTTACAGTAAGGCTGTAATTTGTACAACAGACAAAACTTGAAGGACCTGGTTGTTACAATTTAAAAACAAATGAGATATGTTTGTAGCAAAAAAAAAACATAAAGGGCTGCCTTGTTACAATAAAATAACTTAAAGGACCCTGGGTATATTTTTGCCTATATGTTATGAAAAAATTAATAATAATTAATGTGTTTCTAAAATATTATAAAAATTTGAAAAAAAATGGATTTGTTACTTGATGCATATTTTCTTCTACATCGATGTGTTTCCACCTCCTAATCCTTTGATTCCATTGAAATCTTTTAATTAAATTCTTAAGGGAGTGTGTGACATTCCCTTTTCGCAACTGCCACAATCGGCGGTTATCAAAGGAGACCGGCCTTCCATCACCATCCCAGAAGAAGAATATAAAGTTGGGTTAGTTGAATGCAAAAACAATCTCCATGGTCGGGTTCTTTGGCCGAAAGGTTCCACACCTCTCACAATTGCTGCACTCCGATCAAAGCTCTCCTAGAATTGGCCGAAGGTGAAAATTGGGGTGTTCTTTCTCTTGTAAAAGGATATTACATTTGCAAACACTGAAAACATGAGAAGATTAAGGGCTTATGGGTCTATTAGTTTGAGTCCAGGATCTTTGAAACTTTTTGCTTGGTCGAAGGACTTTAATCCCTCTTCTCAACTTTACACTTATGCTCAGGTGTGGGTTCGATTTTTTGGGTTATCGCAGGAGTATTGGAGGCCTCAAATCCTCTTTTCCATAGCTAGTTGTATTGAAACACCTATCTGCATTGATGCCGCCTCCTCTAAATCAAGAATTGATAGTTCTTTCGGTCAATTCGTACGTGTGTGCATCAATATGGATTTAACTCAGAACATCAATTACAATGTGTTGGTGGAATGGGAAGGATTTGGTTTTTTAGCTAACATTGAATATGAGAATCTTCCTGATTTCTGTACGCATTGCAAGAAAACCGGTCATGATGTTCAAAGTTGTAAGCGTCTTAAGAAGTTAGCTTCTCAACAAAGCTCAAAACCAAAGACAACATTTATCCCTAAAACAACTTCTAATACCCAGGATGATCATCTATAGCCTGTTGATGATGAAGGATTTCACTCTCATATTCCTACTGACAGGCGCACAATTGAAAATTCTATGGTTGTCATGCCTGTTACAGATCAAAATTCCAATCAAGAGGAAACCACCTCCTTTTTGCGCAATCCTCTTAATTTTGTCTCTCAACCATCCTCCAAAGCTAGTTCTCAATTGGAGGTTGTTGAGGCTACCCATCTTGATATGGACAGGGTTGTGGCTTCAGAGGATGCAATTTTTTTCAAGATTCTTGGGTGACTTTGGCAGACCAAGATATGGAAAGCGTTCAGCATGATGGGGATTTTAACTTTGCTATCTCTAATCTTTAAAAAAAAGTAGCATTCTGTTAGGCAAAATCTTCAATACACTACCGGTCCCAAGCATGCCTTAAGAAACCTTCCACATGAAGATACTTTTTTTTGGAACATTAGAGGTTTAGCTAACGCTTCTTCTAGGTTAACTTTGAAGAGTCTCATCAAAAATCATAAACCATATTTCATTTTCATTGCAGATCCAAAAATGGATTATTCCAAATTCCCTCACCAATGGTTTAATCATTTAAGGTTCCATCCTTATGCTTTTAAAATGAGGAGCAACCATCTCTTTGGTGTTTTTGCTCTTTGGAAATTATGCCTACTGCCATTTCTTTTATTGATCAATCTGTTGCCATTACATTTGTTCTGGACAATTGTTTAATTGCTAGTGCAGGTGTCTATGCTTCCACTAACCTCATCAAAAGAAGAGACCTCTGGATGGGTCTTAGTAATCTTCTCATATTGCATCCCATTCCTTAGTATTTTGTTGGGGAGTTCAATGTGATCGTTGGGGCGCATGAGCATCGAGGTAGCAATAGTCGGACAAGAACCCCAATGAAGGATTTCAAAAATTGGTTTGATTATAATAAGCTCTTTCATCTCCCCACTGTAGCGGGAGAATTTGATATTAAGCTATTGATTAACTTAAATTATAATGCAAGAGTCGCCACCGCACTTTTATTTTTCCAAAGGAAAGAGAAAATAGAGAACAAAACCTAAAGAAGTTTTAAAACAAAAACTAATAAAAACAGAGACAAGGGTAAGAGGGTTGGTTAATCAAAGGGAAGATGTTAGCACCAAAAATGTCTATAGTACTCTATAGGAACCTCTTTAAAAATCTAGCGTTTGGCTTAACAGGTGTTGTTTGCAAAAGATGGTGGAGATGAAAAGAGAAGTATTTTTTTTTAATAATTTTGTGTTTGACATTCCCGAGCCTCATGCCTACGTACCCACAAAGTGCAATGGAGGATCAAAACCTCGTAGTTCATGGTAAAAATAACAAAAGAGATTTTTTTTATTGATTTTAAATGGGAAGACAAGTTGTCATTTTAAGGAGAATACTCTACTAGTCGCCCACGAGTGTATGAAAATGGACCTTTGCATCACTATTGAGAAGGCCTCCAACTTGGATTAAAATCAACAAGTATACCACTGCCTCTCTCAAGTGGAAAAAATCAACATCAAACATCACTATCGGGATAGGAGAATTACATCTCAACTACGAAAATGACTCATGTCTAAACCTTATGAAAAAGTTAAAAGAAAAAGTGCACATAAGGCACAAAATGATTTGAATGAGTTAAGTATTTTATATATCTTTTGAAAATGGTAGTGATATGCTTAAGATTGATTAGCAATTATTAAGAAAATGAGTTTGAAAATGCACTTGACAAAGTCAAGGTTTATTAAGAAATAGGTTCTAGTTTGAAAGAAGAAGGTTTCGAAAAAAGGAGAAGATTTTGAAAATTTAAGATGGGAAGGAGATGAAGAGGCTATCCTAAAGCATAAAATAAAAGCTAGAGAAGGAAAGATCTAACCAAGATATAAGCCTTTGAAATAAACAAGCCAAAACTCTCATCCTTTGGAGTCAAGCATACAAGATAAGCAGAAATAACCAAGCATTAGATAAAAACCAAGTGTCCAAGCCAAGTATTCTCAAGAGGTCAACTTAAGGTCAAAATACTAGATAAGATCCAAGGTCTCAAGTCACAATTCTAAAGCATAGAGCAAAGAATCTAATAATAAGTCCGAAAACTCCAAATCCATGCAAGGGATAGTCACCAAATAGGCCAAGGAACATTAAGAGTCTTTTAATGGTTTAGGCCTTTATTAATGTTTTAAAAAAGAACAAAGAAAGTTCAAGTCGACAAAAAGAAAAAGGCAATAAACATAAACAAGATGAAAATATGATATAAATATCATACTCCTAAAACATGTAGCACAAGTCAAAACAAAGTCGATCAAGACCTAAGTCAAAGAAAGATGGATCCATTACATCAATCAACCTTTCATGATACTTTGGAAAAACTTATGCATCAATCCAAAGTACCTCAATTGATCAAATGATCAATCAAATGGTAGACTTGAAATCATGAAAGTTCATCAAGCACCACTCAAGATCTCATGAACAAGATGGCCTACACATCCTCCAATTGGTCCAAAGAAAAGGTGAAAAGGAAAAAGAAAGGATCAAGCAAGATAACAAAACCAAATTGGATCCAAGTGATGATCAAATTATCATCAAACTCAATCATCCATTTTGGTGGATTAGGGATTTTACGCCATCAACACCCAAGATCCATTGAGTTTGATGAAACTTGTCACCAAATCAACTAAGATCCAAGGCCAACAAAAGTCAATAAAGGTCAAACAAGAATAAAATGCAATAATATGAATTAAAATGCATCAAAATTAATTTTAAAATGAAAATAAGGATGAAAATTCAAAGGATGCATCAAATCAAATCACAATTGATCAAGAAAATTCATGCATGTCAGAAACAAGCCAAGAATGATATACAAAATTTTTGAGAATTTTAAAATGCATAAAACTATTTTTAAACTATTAAAAATTCTTTAAAAATGAGAAAAATCATGAAAAATAACAAATTATGAAAATAAAATATGAAAAATATAAAATCAAAAAGAGATAAATAAAAAGAAAATTTTAGAAATTATTTTGAGATTTTTTGGAATTAAAATGAAATTTCTATGAATTTTCAAAGAAAAATGCAATTTAGAAATAAAAATCAGAAAAGAAAATAAAAGGAAAAAACCACGTGCGTTGGATCTATCTCATTAATCTGACTTGACAGATCTAATAATCCAAAAGTGCTATGCACGGTGGAATTTACTTCAAAAATAACACAGGATCACATTTGAATCTAACCAATGAAAACATTCCAATTAGCCAGCGTGTCTCCACCTCAAATCATCTTCCTCACCTCTCCGGTCATCTTCACCAGTGAGATGCTCGCCAGAGATTTCTAGGTGGTAAATTTTGGGCACGAGACCACCATCATTGCAACCGTCTCATCAAGGCGAACTCAACCTCACACTCCATTTTCATTTAGTGAAAGAGAGTAGAGAGAATTTCAGAGAAAACACAATGAAATGAAAAACACGAAAACAAAAGTTAAATGACGAATACAAGCTATCAACACTAGTTAGGTTAGGGGAAACACTCAGCAAGCAAATGACTACATTGTGGTAACTTGTTTGATTGAAAATGGAATCTCAAACTACCTTGTCCAAAAACGATCGGAGGAGCTCTGAAACTGGATTTGGTTGAAGTGATTCAGGGACTCTTGGAGCTTGATTCTTGTTGTAGAAGCTTCATAGGAACGCGGTGGAGCTAACTTAATCAAGAGATTGGATTGAAATAGGTTAGAATTCAAAACACGATAGCTCACTTTTTGAAGAAAATTTGAGAGTGGAGCAAGAGTTTTATGGCTGTCAAAAGCTTAAGAAATGATTGGAATGAGGTCTCTATTTATAGGAGATGATGATGGAATGCTGAGAGGGGCGGAATGATCCAAAATTCACTGAATTCGTGTGCACCCTCATCATGAAGAAAATGTGACTTGAAATGCATTAAAACATTGCCAAACCATGCATTTTATGAGTCATTTAACTTCTGGGAACTTCCCTAATCATGTTTAGATGCATAACACATGATAATTTGGTTTGAAATTGAATATTAGTGAACTTCAAAATCTGATCATGGGGCAAAGAATCAATTTTATGAGGTCATGTTTGCACCAATGGGCATCTTGTACACAAGACTTTTTTATCCCGTTCTTTTTGCAATTGGTTAACATCATAACAAAGATCACAATTTGCCAAGAAATGTTTCATTTGGATGCTTGAGCAAAAATTTATATCATGTTGAAGTTGGTACAAAAATTTGGCAAATCAAACTTGAAATATTCTAAGTCCAAATGGTTGAAAATGACCTATAATGTATCAATGAATTCCATGGCCTTCCAATCATAATTAGCTCTTGAACCTTGAAGCAAACTTATAGAGGGTATTACAAATGATATTGCGCAAAAAGAATATGCTCCAAATGTTGAAAATTGAAGAAGTTATGATTCTTGAAAGTTGAGAAAAAGTCACTTGAAAATAGGTCAAAATTTCACAAAGTCCACAAATGACCTATAATGTCTTCAAACTTTTGATGATCCTCCAAGCATAATTGGATCTTGCCATGTAAAAATAATTTAAAGAGGATGTTTAGAAGAGTCATATGCAAAAAGAAGCATTCAAAAATATTGAGAATTGAAGGAGTTGTGATCCTTGGAACTTTGACTTGAAATGTTGACTTTTTAGGTCAAACCATCTTGAATCAACTTGTGATCTTGGATTTTATTTGCATTTCAAGTTAATGTCCTTTGATTTAATTGACCAAATCTTGAGGTAACTTGTTGAAGTAGGCATGGAAATAAACACATGAACCTTTGACTTTTCTTGAAGAACAAACTACTAATCTTTGAGATATCTTTGATCAAAATGGGATTAAATGATGCTTGAGATCAATCACTTTGATATTAGAGGCCATGATTTGATGAGATAGCGCTTGGGAATCAATGGTTGACCAAACTTTACCTTTGAGGGAGCAAAACCCCAGCTAATGAACAATGTTTGATGCTTTTGATACAAAACCCTACCTTGCATGGAAACAAAAGAGAAAAAGCATATTTTTTGATATTCTGATTAGTAGTTAGTAAAACATAAAGCATATAAACACAAAGGAAAAATATACAAAGAAAGGTACTTGGTGATCTCTACAAAGCCAAACCCAAAGATGGGAGGGCTAAAGGAGAACCAAGTTTGTGATCTTGATGCATTATAAGGATGTAAGTGAGGTGAGATCTTAGAGTTAAAAATTAGGGTATGACAGATGCCCCTATTTAAGTTTCTTCTATTCGGAGACATAAATATTGACATCTTTGTCTCGACAAGGTAGAAGAGACTTAAATACAGAAGACCCAATTTTTGGCCCTAAGATACCGCAAAAATGATTATGATATGAATGCAAACACAAAAATCTGTGGAAAAAAAGATGCCACAGGAGATAGACAACTACTGGAGAAACTTAGCAAAAGAAACTCTGCAGGGGATAAACAATAAAGAGATCCAACTAGGGAATGTAAAATTCCACAAGAGATGGAAAAAAGCATAGATGAAACTACGAGTTAGAAATATTCGGGAATCTCAAAATCATTGCTCTACTGGGGAAGGAATCCTTGGTAGACAAAGGATAACAGGGTAACAGACAAGCTTCACAAAGGATAGCCATTTGCTGGAGATAAATAAAAACTCTGCCAGGGATACTCAAAAGAGATGTGGGCAAGTCAAATCACACAACAGACTCCTCAAATAAAGAGGCAGCTATCTGTTGGGGATGAAATATTTTATGGATCGCAACAGGATTCTCATATGAGGAGATAAACACTTGTTCAAATAACGAACCAAATCGAAAGATAACAAACTTCCACTATAAGGATAGGGCCCAGCTTCTTCTTTAATAAAGTTTTAAACTTAAAAAATGACCAAATACAAACTGTTTCCGCTAAAGGAACTGCATTTGCTAGGAATTATGAATCAATAACTCTATCGGGGATCTTCAAAAGAGATACAGGCAGGTTAGATAAACTTCACAACAAACTTCTCTGTGGGATTTTCCCGAAGAGATGCCATTTGCTGGAAAATAAGGCTTCACCAAACTTCCCTTCGAGACTTTTTCGGAGAGATGCCATTTGATGGAAAATAACTTCACCAAACTTCCCTTTGATACTTTTTCAGAGAGATACCATTTGATGGAAAATAACTTCACCAAACTTCCCTTTGAGAATTTTTCGGAGAGATGCCATTTGATGGAAAATGGTTTCACAACAAAATTCTCTGCTGAGTATAAACTATAGAGATGTCATTTACTATAAAGATACAAATTAATTCTTGGGGGCATACAAGCTGCTCAAATAAAGAGACGACCACTTGTTACCAGGAGAGTTTTACCCTGCTGGGGGACATACAAGTTGCTCAAATAAAGAGACCGCCACTTAAAGTCACACAAAAGGTTGAGATATCACACAAGCTTCTCAAATAAAGAGAAAACCACTTACTATCAGGCAAAGATTCCAAGAAAGTATTATCACAACACTGCTGGGGAAACGAAATCTTCATCTTCTGATGGGGAATCATAAATGAATATTTATTAAGGAAAATAAACCCTTAAGAGGGGAAAAATGAATGTCTTCTCATCATCTAGGTTTCACAATCTAGAGAGATTCAAAAAACCGCTGCAGGAGACTATAATTTAATCCAAGAACAAACTGGAGAGAAACAGTCAAACAAGACTCTACCCAATGAGGAAATAGTTCAACTGAGGAGTAATTCTATCTAGATAAACGTCTGGGAAGGAAAACTAAAGCAAAACGTTCCCACGAGAAATGAACTCAGTAGGTAATTAGAAAGGATATACACTTTATGCTTAAAGGTAGACACTCTAATGGAGAGAATACACACTCTGTGGGGATAACAATACCAAAGAGAGTGGGTAAAATACCAAAAAAAATGTAAAATGAACATGAATTTACATGATGCGTGTGTGAATGAATGAATGTATGCATATATATATATGCTGACGAAACAAACACAAAGATAAACTGGGGACGACCAATCACCACAGTACAACTGGATACTCGGCTAAATCTCAACAATGTTGAAAGATAAACTGCCATAGATTTCAGCTGGATAAACAGGAACCATCAAAAGATCAAAAGCTTGCTACGAGGCTCATATCTCTGAGGAGAGAATGATAATGCTTGGGGAGAAACTCAATACTGAATACTCTATTACCAATAGTCCACTAAAGGGAAAATAGTATGAACTCTGCTGGATGATGGAAAATATGTTGGGGGAAACACAACAACCCAATTCTTCCCAAATCTTCCTGGGGATAAGAAAAATCCATATGAACTCCACTGCGGAAATAATGTAACACAAGTTTTCTGAAACTCCAATTGGGGAAAAATAGAAGTTTTCATAAAATCTATCGCAGAAGGATGAAAACTTGCTTAGGAAAATGTAAAGCAAAGCTCTTCTGGGGATATCAACCTCCAAAAGGGATAGTATTTGCATTAGCTCTGCCAAGAGGATGGAAAAGTGAATCTTCCAAAAGAAAACCTTTATAACCATTTGTTATAGGGTAATGTGAAACTGTTGATGATCACCAAGGATAACTCTCTGGGGATCATCAATCTCAAGAGAAATAAGAAGTTAATATTGTAGCAATATATCATCCATAGGAGGATAAAACCTATTGGGGATTCTGCAACACATATACTTGTTTGATCATACCCTGGCTAGAGAAGAAAATCACACTTGGCTGGGGAAAATTATATCAAGGCTCAGCTGGAGGAACCCAAATCTATGATTCAAACAAGGTGCTAAACTCAATACTCAACTGGATAACACTTGAATTAGCGCTTAGCTAGGACCACCAACAAGAACAAACTCTGATTGGGAGAATATCGAGTTCCTTACTTCAGGATCTTACCATTCCTTGAAGTAACTGTGGACATTCCTTTTAACTTCAAAAATCAAAGAAATTTTTTTTTGTAGTTTTCAAAAGTATCATTATTAATTTCTTTTTGTTTCAAAAATTATCATAAAAAATAAATGAAATTTTGCAAACAGAAACAAATATAAGAATTGCAAACAATGGGACAAAGCCCCAAATTTTATTGATAAAATGGAAGTCCGCAAATGGCTTGACTCCATGGATCATTAAAAAGTTGGAAAATGGTAAATACATGGAAAAGGTTACACTGAAATACAATGTCCATTATTCTCCTTAACAACTTTGAATTCGACCGTGCTTTACACTTCGATTAAGAATGGCGAGGATAAGAATTCTTGATGAACAGTGTTGCTTCAAGTGAATCAAGTCTGGCCTGATGTAGTTACTTGCCATGATCTTTAACTTTTTCCAAGATTTCCCTCTCGGGTTTTTAATCTACCAGGATAATTATTTATGTTTATGTCTCTAACTTTTGTCTGGACCGTCCTTTCGGGTTTTCAGCCCACCGAGACTCTCATTTTTGCCTAAGCCGCCCTTTCAGGTTTTCAACTTAGCGAGTTGTTCTTTTATTTTTTTAGGAGAAGTATTTCTTGACTGCATCGGCATTCACATGACGAGTGAACTCTTCACCATCCATAGTTGCAATAATTAATGCACCGCCAGAGAAGGCTTTCTTAACAACATATGGGCCTTCATAATTAGGAGTCCACTTGCCCCTAGAATCAGTGGTAGAAAACAATATTGAAAGCTCCTGTGGTTTGACGAAATTTTGGTAAAACATGAATATGAAAAAGATGAAAAAATCTGCTCAAGATTAAAGATGTCGAAGAAGATGTCCTAACATCTTACAGATATAGCAGGTTTAATTATTCTACAAATCTGTCAAATATTTGGTGGAATTTGCAGAGTGGATAAAGGAGAAAAGATTGGAAGCCCAAGACACCAGAAGACTATATAAAGAGACTTAGACCTAGGGTTAAAAAACGGTAACTTGTGTATCGCTTATAACTTTGTAACCTAGTTCTCTTGTGTTGAATAAGGGTTTAGGGTTTGAGAGTCGTTGGCTCTCTTAGGAGTTGTAAGTCTCCACTCTGTAATATGGGATGCAGAGTGGAAGACATAGGTACAGGGATATAACCAGAAGCCTGTAGGTAATAGTTGTTGTATTGTTCTTGGACGCAGCTTTGAAGCAAGTCCAAGATAACTTGGAGGTCAAGAAACTGTGACTATTCTGTATTGGCAGAAGACAGAGATATCACAGGTTGTGATTAAGATGTGAGTAGGGTATCTCATATTAGGGTTGTAGACGTTTGAGTTTAGCCTTGGTAAAGATGTTCATTGGGTAGATGTTAGGGATAAAGTTGTAAACGAGGGAGTTTAGCTTTGTAACAGTTCTACTGATAGTGAAGTCTTCATCCTGGATTGGTATCCCCAAATGTAGGTGAATTGCACCGAACTAGGTTAACAATTACTGTCTTATTTAACATTCTGCAATTTACAGTTTTGTTAATGTTCTTGACTGACATGTTAGATCAGATGTCGTGACATTTGTGAGTGTGCAGTTCTGATATTTAAGGTATCAGTCTGCTGTTGTACCTCTAAGTTTAAATAATTATGTAGCACATTGTCTTGACATGTGTTAGGACATCTGCTGTCTGCATAGGCCAGAATTTCAACCGGTATCAGAGCAGGCATCCTGTCTGGTTCTGGATGAGATCTTTGGGAGATACTTTCTGGCATTTAAACAAGGAGGAGTTTGAAGATCAGATCAATCAACTCAGACATACTCAAGGGTATTAATGGATGAGATAGATGTTCTGGATCGAAGGGAGCAACCCGGAGGTTGTTTATGTTGCTGAGGAGATTCTACAACAACTACAGGAGAAGTGGCTAGTTCTCTTGTTAGTGTGTCTTATAAGATGTTGTGACATCTTATTCGGGCAAGCAGGATCTGTTCCTTGGTGGTTCCACTGCATGTGTTTCTGATGGAAGAGCTCTAGAATTATGGGATTCTGGAGTTGTTACTGAAGACAGTTGGTGGAAGATCTCAATCGTCAGCCTCTCTATTTGAAGATATCTGCATTATTTTATTCCAAAGTCGGGAGCGATGGAGTGAAGGGATTTGTGGTTAGATATCTGATACGGTGATTTGGTACTTGGAAGCTTGGGGTCTTGGTACAGTTGAAGTCAGTTGAAGAGGAGAGGAGTTGAGTTAAGTTTATCAGGTTCTTGCTCTAGGATTTTGATAAATTATTGGTCGGCTAGGTTGTCAAAGATACTTGAGAATTCTCTCAAGTCCACTCATAAAGGCATCTATGTCGTGTATCTGGAGTCTTCTAGTTACTCTTCTGACTAGAAGGTGTTTCTTTGAAACACAATCTGAAGAAAGTGGAGGTGATTTATTTTCACCATCCAAAAACAGCAAGGAAGGATTAATCTCTCTTGACCCTAAGAGTGGATCTAATCTGATTAAAGAATTGTTGAGGTGAATAAGATTTGTTCAAAGAAAGTCTTAGTTACTTGAGTCAAGGGTGGCATCCTTGGTATCTCAACATTGTCCTTTGAAGAAGATACTTGCAAAAAGATTGAATACTTTATAAGTGTTCATGACATGATCTGGTGGAGCTCAGCTGCAGCAGTGAAGAAGGGTTATTGGACAAGGATTTAAGATCAATTGCTATTTGTGGAATCCACAGGTATTTAATTGATTATCCTTGAAAGTCAAGATTGTTGATGTTCAACAAGATGTTGAAACATCTCATCATCAGAGTTTATGCAGAATCATGGAAGGGGTACTACATACGCTTTAGCATCTGTTTTAGTCATAGGTAGTGACCTAAGAAGTGGCTTCATTCGGGTGTGACAGAAGCATGTGTTCTCTGGAGAGTTTCCTGGCAAGAAACTAGTCAGGACTTTGATGCTGTTGAAGATGAAGATGAAGACATCATAATCTTGATGGTTACAGCTTGGATCAGTTTATTTCTGATCTAGGTACTTTGGAGCATGGATTTTGCTCTAGTTGTGAAGGTCGAGGATAAGTGGCAGTTATCTCTGGCTTTCTACTAACGGCTCTACTAAGGGAAGTGGCATTCTTTGGTATAGCTATGGGGTAGTCTTGGACTACTTATTTTCTGAAGATTCAGACGTGGCAGGTTTGAAGTCTTTGGAGTTTTAAAGCAGGACGGAGGTTGTCTACTCAAACTTGGTTGTTGAATCAAGTCTATGAGAGCATGGAACTCTTGTTCTACGAAGGGAGAAGGTTCTTCTAAGTGGCAGAAGAAGGAGCTGAATTCAACAGTTGGATGTCATATCAAAATGTTCTGACATCTAGCTTAACATCAGAAGTCTCAGCTGGTGATGTGGCACATCAGCTTAAGATAAGTTGATCTACAGGAGAATGGAAGTTATGGATTCTTCAAAAAGGTCTATCTCATACAGTTTGCGGGAGCTGTGGATGGGAAGATGTTACATGACTAAGAGGCTTGGTGGATCCAAGATGTCTTGCTATGGGGCAAGTAGTTCATGTGACTTGAAGATCTGATTTCATTAGTGGATCAATGTATCTTGCGGGAGTTCTAAAGATGAGTGAGATCAACCAAAAGGTGGCATTTTGTTGGTTTCACAATGTGCATTCAAGCAGGATGCTTGAAACTGATTTCTCTTTTGCATAAGAGTAGTTAGTTGAAATTGTAAGGAGGTTCTGGTTCTCTGGGATTGTGGCAGAAGTTCTGGGTTGAGAATGGAAGCATACCTTCTTTGGTGGATGAGAGTTTATTTCTCTTTGAGTTTCTGAAGTTTTCTTTGTTCAAGCTGGTGGCGCAGTGTTGTGTGAAGATCTTCAGTGTGGATTACTATGCTAATAGTAAGTCCGGTGGTGGAGCATATCAAGAACCATGGTGCGTAGTGTCTGTGATGGGTGGAAGATGTCATAACTGATGTTAGAACATCTTTGGGTTGGTTATCCTTGGTGAAGAATTTCAGGTTCTATGAGGAACTGGTTACTTGCATTGTGTCTAAGAAGTATCTACATTGTCATATGGAAGAATGATGGAGTAGAATAACTGTTTTGGAGGTCTAATGTAAGGTTTTGGAAGATTGGAGTGGATCATGGGTTGATTGTATGAAGGTCTGGTTTCTGATGCGTTCAGAAGAGGATATTCACCAGAAAATCAGAAGTATTCCAGATTATCATATGGGAGAATGATAAGGAATGACTATCTTGGATTGTGGGGTGTTTATCTCTATTGCTGGCTGGGTAAGGTCAGTGGAAAATCTTGCGAAGGGGATGTTGCCCTGGCTTCAAGTCATGCTAGTAGTGGATCAGTTTAGCAGCTATGAAGTTCTGGATCATGCATACGATAGCTGACATCGTTATAACAAACTAAGGGCCCTTGTGCGTCTCTTTGAGGAATGTGAAGCATTCTGATTCAATTAGTTTGTGCCTCAAGCAGCTGGAGGTCTGTACATGAGAATTCAAGAGGAGTTCGTGTGGTGTGTAGATGGTTGCAGGATGGGGGCATCAATGGGACTTTGATCTCAAGCCAAGAGTTTGTTATGGTTGGTATACATTTTCTCACGGGTAGCATAATGGTGATCATGTGTAAGTGATTATTGTTTCTTGTCAGATGAAGCAATAAGAGAGTTGATGATTGTGTTCAGCTGGTAAGTTGAACTGAGGGTGCGCTCTTGAAGACATGAAGATGCGTCTTATATTTTCCATTCATTATCTTAGGTGTTCTGTGGAGGAGCACTGGTTACCTTAGAAAGGGGGAGTTGCCTCTTGATCTGAGATGATTTACTGCGAGGGTACAGTTGGAGCTCCAGTTTGCATTTGTGCGTCAAGCAAGCTGAGATGTCAAGGAGGATGTCTTGACATTGTTGTATTGTTGCAAGTTGTGGGAAACTTGGCAGTACATGTGTATTGGGAATGGTTCTTATTGAATGCTTAAGAATCATTTATGAGTATGGGAGAATTTATTTTTCTCTGCAGACTGTGATCAAAAGTTGTGAAGAAATCTCTGTAAAGACCAAAATCAGAAAAGTTTATATGAAGAATAAACAATGCTTGACACAATGTCAGGACATTGCTGTTAAACATGTTTGCTTGTAAAGGGTTGGTTGGTCGGTGTTCTTAAAAGAAGAAACAATCAACAGTCTAGGTCGGTGAGCATTTAGTGGAGTGATTTTCTTCGGTTAATGGATCTTTGAATTGACCAGAGTTATTTTCTATAGTTCATTACTTCCTAAGGAAAGTGCTTGGCAATAAATAATACTGTATCAATTCTTCTTAGTCTCAACATTCCTTTTAGTGATCGATGGCTTTTTTCAAACTCTGGGTATGTTGTGCCTGGGTTTGGGGTTGTCTTGGTCACTTTTGCCAAGTTTTGGCTAAAAAGGGGGAGAAGAAATCTGTTTTTCTGTTGCTTTCTGGGTATATTTCTATAGTTGTTCTACAAGAATGCTGGATAAGATGCTCTGACATCTTAACTTATTCCTTTTCTTTTATGTCTTGTGATCTGAGTTGAAAAACAGGTTGTGACATGTGATCTGAGTTACATATTTTATGAACTCCATGTCACGACTGTTTAAGCTCTTTCTAGTATTCAGGAAGAAGATATCAGAAGGGAAACGCTCAAGATAAAGGGACTCAATGACCTTTATCAATCTTGCTCATCTAGCACAGAAGGGAACGTTTTAGCCAAAATTTGTCAAAAGGGGGAGATTGAAAGCTTCCGTGGTTTGACGAAATTTTGGTAAAACATGAATATGAAAAAGATGAAGAAATCTGCTCAAGATTAAAGATGTCGAAGAAGATGTCCTAACATCTTACAGATATAGCAGGTTTAATTATTCAACAAATCTGTCAAAGATTTGGTGCGAATTTGCAGAGTGGATAAAGGAGAAAAGATTGGAAGCCCAAGACAACAGAAGACTATATAAGGAGACTTAAACCTAGGGTTAAAAAACGGTAACTTGTGTATCGCTTATAAATTTGTAACCTAGTTCTCTTGTGTTGAATAAGGGTTTAGGGTTTGAGAGTCGTTGGCTCTCTTAGGAGTTGTAAGTCTCCACTCTGTAATATGGGATGCAGAGTGGAAGCCATAGGTACAGGGACACAACCAGAAGCCTGTAGGTAATGGTTGTTGTATTGTTCTTGGACGAAGCTTTGAAGCAAGTCCAAGATAACTTGGAGGTCAAGAAACTGTGACTGTTCTGTATTGGCAGAAGACATAGATATCACAGGTTGTGATTAGGATGTGAGTGGGTTATCTCATATCAGGGTTGTAAACGTTTGAGTTTATCCTTGGTAAAGATGTTCATTGGGTAGATGTTAGGGATAAAGTTGTAAACAGGGGAGTTTAGCTTTGTAACAGTTCTACAGATAGTGAAGTCTTCATCCTGGATTGGTATCCCCCAGATGTAGGTGAATTGCACCGAATTGGGTTAACAATTACTGTCTTATTTAACATTTTGCAATTTACAGTTTTGTTAATGTTCTTGACTGACATGTTGGATCAGATGTCGTGACATCTGTGAGTGTGGAGTTCTGATATTCAAGGTATCAGTCTGCTGTTGTGCCTCTAAGTTTAAATGATTATGTAGCACAATGTCTTGACATGTGTTAGGACATCTGTTGTCTGCATAGGCCAGAATTTCAGATATCTTTTTGAGCACAAGGTCGCCTTCTCTGAACACATGAGGTCTGACCTTCTTATCAAAAGCTTTCTTCATTCTCTGTTGATACAACTGGCCATGACACAGGGCCTACATTTTCTTTTCTTCAATTAGGTTCATCTGATAGTACCTACTCTAACACCATTCAACCTCAGACAGTTTAGATTCCATCAAGACTCTCATAGACGAGATCTCAAACTCTACAAGGAGCACTGCTTCCATACCTTATACAAGTGAGAAAGGGGTTGCCCCTATTGAAGTGCGGACAGATGTACGATAACCATGTAAAGCAAAATGGAGCATCTCATGCCAGTCATTGTATGTGACAACCATCTTTTGAATGATCTTCTTAAAGTTATTATTAGCAACTAATTCAATAGCCCCATTCATCTCTGGTCTGTAGGGAGAAGAATCATGATGCTCAATCTTGAACACATCACATAATTCTTTCATCATCTTGTTATTTAGGTTCGACCCATTATCATTGATAATATTGCTTGGAATGCCATGCCGATAGATAATTTGGTTCTTGATTAACCGGACCACCACTTGCTTGATCACATTAGTATACGACGCCGCTTCTACCCAATTGGTAAAATAATCAATAGCCACCAATATGAAACGGTGTATGTTCGACGTTTTAGGCTCAATCATTCCAATCATGTCAATTCCCCACATGGAGAAAGGCCATGGATATGGGATAACATTGAGAAGAGTTGGATCCACATGAATTTTGTCAGCGTAAATTTGGCACTTATGACACTTCTTCACATATTTGCAACAGTCAGAATGTCAAACTTCATTGTCAGCCAATAGTAACCTGCTCCCAATATTTTCTTAGCCATAACATGTCCATTGGCATGGGTACCAAAGGATCCTTCATGAATTTCTTTCATCAACATGTCTGCTTTGTGTCTATCCACACATCTTAGCAAAACCATGTCATAGTTTCTCTTGTATAACACATCTCCATTCAAGAAGAAATAACCAGTCAACCTTCTCAAAGTCTTCTTATCCTTCTTGGATGCCCCAAGTGGGTACTCTTGACTCTGGATGAAACATTTAATGTCATGATACCACGTTTCATCATCTTTCACTTCTTCGGCCGCAAACACATGAGTCATTCTATCAAGACGCATAACATTAATTTGGGGAACATCATTCCAACAATTCACTCTAATCATAGAGGATAAAGTGGCCAAAGCATTTGCCATCTGATTTTCTTCACGAGGAATATGATGTAATTCAACCTTGTTAAAGAAGGTGAGTTGCCTCCTTGCATAATCTTTATAAGGAATTAGGTTGACCTGGCGAGTCTCCCATTCACCTTTAATCTGGTTAATCACTAGGGCTGAATCCTTAAACACATCAAAAGTTTTAATCCTTAAATCAATGGCCTCTTCAAGACCCATTATGCAGGCTTCATACTCTGCCATATTGTTTGTGCACTCAAACATCAACCTTGCAGTAAATGTTATATGAGAACCATGAGGAGTGATAATAATTGCCCCGATTCTGTTGCCATAAGCATTGACAGCTCCATCAAATATCAAACCCCAACGAGATTAAGGATCAGACCCCTCTTCAGGTAACGGTTCATCATAATCTTTGGCTTTTAATTACATAACATCCTTATCAGGGAAGTCAAACCTGATAGGTTGATAATCGTCAATTGGTTAATGAGCCAGATGGTCTGCCAAAACACTTCTTTTTATTGCCTTTTAAGTACGGTACTCAATGTCATATTCAGATAACAGCATTTGCCAGCGGGAATCCTCCCAGTCAAAGCGGGATTTTCAAAAATATACTTGATTAGATCCATTTTGGATATCAACCAAGTTGTATGATTAATCATGTATTAGCGCAAACATTTGGCAACCCATGCCAAGGCACAACATGTCTTTTTTAACATTGAGTACCGAGACTCACAATCTGGAAACTTTTTGCTCAGGTAGTAAATGGCACATTCTTTCCTACCAGTCTCATCTTGTTGACCAAGAACATAGCCCATAGACTCTTTTAGCACAGTCAAATATATAATCAATGGCCTTCCTTCCACGGGAGGAGACAAAATCGGAGGTTCAAGCAGATATTCTTTGATACTATCAAAAACCTTCTGAAAATCCTCTGTCCATACATAACTTTGATCTTTACAGAGAAGTTTGAAGATCGACCCACAAGTGGCAGTCATATTGGATATAAATCGGGAGATATAATTAAAACGTCCGAGAAATCCTCTGACTTTTTTTTTTTTGTTTTGGGCACAAGCATTTCCTTAATAGCTCTGACTTTATCAGGATCAACTTTAATACCTTTTTGGCTAACAATAATTCCCAACAATTTTCCAGAACGAACACGAAAAGTGCACTTATTAGGATTCAGACGGAGTTTAAACTTCCTCAACCGCTGAAGCAACTTCAACAAATACTCAATATGATCTTCTTCAGTCTTCGACTTACAAATCATAATATCCACATAAACATCTATTCCTTTATACATCATATCATGGAACATAGTGGTCATAGCTCTCTGGTACGTTGCACCAACATTTTTCAGACCGAAGGGTATCACTCTGTAATATAATGTTCCCTAGGGTGTAATGAATGTTGTTTTTTTCCATATCCTCGGGTGCCATCTTAATAGGGTTATAGCTGGAAAGTCTATCCATAAAGGAGAAGATGTTGAATTTAGCATTATTATCTACCAACATATCAATGTGTGGTAGTGGAAAATCATCTTTCAGATTGACCTTATTCAAATCTCTGTAGTTAATGCACATCCAGACTTTACCGTCTTTCTTTGGAACTAGCACAATATTGACCACGCATTAAGGATACTCAGCAGTAATAAGAAAGCCAACATCAATCTGCTTCTGAACCTCCTTTTTAATCTTAGCAGCCATGTCGGGGTGAGTTCTTCTCAACTTCTGTTTAACTGGTGGACATTATGGCTTCAACGACAATCTGTGTTTCGCAATATCAGTATCAAGACCAGGCATATCTTGATAGGACCAAGCAAAGACATCCATGTACTCTTTAAGAAGCTCTACCATCCTCTTATTAACATCTGACTGAAGCACTGCCCCAATCTTGACTTCTTTTCTATCATCTTCTGAGCCCAAATTAACCACTTCCATCAACTCTTCGTGAGGTTGAATGGTCTTTTACTCGTGCTCAAGCAACCAAGAAATTTCATCTGGAATTTCCTCAATATCCTCTTCTTCAGCTTCAAACACAGGGAATTCAAAGTTGGGAGAGCGCATAGGAACATTGTTTTCAATGATGTATGCTTGAATTTATGAAACAAATAAATGTGCAAGAATCATGCAGATATTGAAATTATTATTATATTTTTGGTTTTTTTAGGTTACCATTTTCCAGAAAAAAGCAAAAAGATAAAAAAAAAAACACACATGAATAAGCAAAATAACATTTTATTTATGATAATAAAGTTTGAAACAAGCTCTCACAAATTCACTTTCACATTGGGCAGAGTGAAAGAATATTTGAAAAACACAAAAACAAATTACTTTGAAGAGTGAACAATAGTAGGAATGTCGACGGTTGTCCAATTGTGGCAGACCACTCAGTGAGTCACAAAGTTCGGCATGTCATCCTCTGAGTCATCTTCAATGATAGCGGTAGTAGTTTGGCCTCTAGAGTGGATGAACCCATCACTATGAGAAATACCTTGGTAGCACTTCAATTGCCTTCTAGTTGTTCCAGGAGAGAAACACAGACCGACTTTATTCTTGTTTTCAGCAAGCTCAATGACTCTGCCCCAGCCCACAGACTAACCATTCTCAACAACCTGTTATTCATTTTTCAGAGAAGAGATGGATGCCCCACTCTTCTTTTCAACATTGTCAACAATGGATAGGGCTTGGAACGGAGTTCCCACAGTCTCATCAGCGTCAATATATGAGAAAAATGACAAATGGCTTACCAGCATAGCCTGCTCTCCACCTACTACAACAAGTTTCCCTTTTTTTTTTTTACAAATTTCAGCTTTTGGTGGAGTGTCGAAGTGACAGCTCCGACCTCATGGATCCATGGTCTGCCTAGCAAACAACTGTAGGCAGGGTGAATGTCCATAACCTGAAAGGTAATCATGAAATCTTCTGGACCTATTTTCATAGGGAGGTCAACCTCTCTTATCACCGTTTTTCTCGAACCATCAAAAGCTTTAACAACCACACCACTGAACCTCATAGGAGTACCCTGATAAGACAGTCTTGACAAGGTAGATTTTGGCATCACATTAAGAGACGAACCAATATCAACCGGCACATTAGACAAAGTTGTTGTACCCCAAAATTTCCCCACACTTTATCCTAACCCTAATTGGTTTGTGCTTCACACGCAAACACACACACACACACACAGATATATATATATATGCATTTGTCCATTAGGTCATACACTCACAATCCTAAGGCACGAGATCAATGCTCTCTAAGGAATCATGGTTTTTGTTCTGGACTGGACCAATGGCTAGAATTGGCCCAATCCGCCTCTGCTCCAGAGCGGCCCAAATTGCCTAAGTCCAATCCACAGAGGGGCAAAAGTTACCTTTCTGCCCCTCCAACCGGGCAAGGAATGCAACGTTCCTCCCCGGAATTACTACCCGTCACGCACGGCTTCATTGCTCCCTGAACAACTATAGGCAGGTCCCCGGAACTATGCCTATGCCCGACATAACGGCTAGTTTTGGGCACCCTGCCCGACATAACGGCTAGTTTGGGTAGTTTCCTATTCTTTGGGGAAAACGGTTATTTCGTCCCGAAAATAGGACCGTTGGCCACGCGCTGGGGGCTCTATATAAACCCTCTCGCTTGAGAGGGTCAGGTATCCAATATTCACCCTAAGAATTCATACTTTGTACTTGTCCCTTTTCTCTGACCCTTTCTCACTTGAGCGTCGGAGTGCCTTGCAGGTACACCCCCTCTTCTCCATATGACCAGCATCCCTGACGCACTTGGCGGCGTGATTCTACAAGATCTGATCCAGTCATCACGATCAGTGGCGCCGTCTGTGGAAGCCTTTGTTCTCCCCATCTTTCTTTCCTCAGTAATCGAAGATCAAAACAATTCTCAAACATCCTCGCGATCATGGCCTCCCAAGATCGCTCCAAGGATGCTCTCCAATCAACCATCCTCTCCGTCAACAAATCTAACGTTGACGGCCAATCATCTCTCCTCCGAGATGCCCGTTTCCTTAGGGATGGAGCCACTGCTTCTCCTTCCCCTACCCCTGCTGATCGCAACAATGATCAACCGTCTCTCGACCTCCAGTCCGTTCCTGTTCCGCCCAACGCCGACCCGGCCGTGGCAGCCCTCCTGGAGGCACTCAACAAAACTAACACCCTGATCCTGCAACAAAACGAGAGGATCGGGGCACTGGAAGAGTCTCGCCGTCCAAGATCCCCTCCTACGCGGAGGAACCAGCGACGATCAAGAAGCCCGCAGCCACGGAGAGTAGGGATGTCAATTTGGCCTATCCCCAGTGGGTACCCACAACGGGTAGGGTAAAATCCCGCAAAAATGGGTACGGGTACGGGCACGGGTAATTACCCACTTAAATAAGCGGGAATGGGTGCGGGGATGGGCACCTTAGTACCCAGCCCGCCCCATACCCGCACAATATATATTTATATATTTTAATTTATATTATTATATAAAAAATCATTGTTTATAAAATTTATAAAAAAAATTCAATTTTAAACTACTACATATTTAATATAAGTGATCATTTATTTCATAATTCAACAATACAAATTTTTAAAAACTTTTTAATATTTTTAAAAAGTTAAAATATTATGATATTTTATACTTGATATATTTATTTTTATTAGAAATGCGGGTAATGGGTACGGGTACGGGCACTTATATACCCATAGGGTACGGGGACGGGTGCCAATTTTGATACCCAAGCGGGTATGGGCTCAGGTACGAGGATTTTTTTCAACTGCGGGTATGGGGACGGGTACTATAGTACCCTACCCATACCCTGCCCATTGCCATCCCTAACGGAGAGAAATCAACCGAAGACTGCGCCAAGAGCATGATCCTCGCGTAGCCCGAAAGCGCGACCAGATCTCCCCGCGTGACCAGCACGCTCATGACCACAAAAGGACTCGAAGAAACGAGGAATCTCCTCCGATCAAGTCCAAAGGATGGGCACACTCACCTTCTCCTCGAAGGAACCGCTCACCTTCTCCGCGAAGGAACCGCCGACGTGTTAGAAATAGTATCAGTGTGGGTTTTTGTTATCGTCTCCACAGGGATTGTCGGATATTTGATGCTAGCCGTTCAATAGTTGTGATATTCTAAGTTAAGGTTTTCAAAAGTTTCACTTGTTGTTATCATTCACTTGTAGCAAAGATTAATTAGGTCACAAAGATTTTTATAAAAGCATGTTAAGGTTAGGTTTCATCAATCCTATTCATGTATAAACAATTAATCAAGCATATGAACTCGGTTTCCAACCAATATAACCGCGTATCCTCCCGACTACGTTTATGTCTAAAGCAGAATCGTGAGTACCGTTGTTTAGACCGTTAGATGATGTCTCACGCTAACAATCTAAGCAACGATCATTAAGATCAATACAATGCGAATAGCAAATCCCAAATCTATGTCTAGAGTTTGGTTTTTAAGAGATGAAATTGTTAGGTCAAGAGTTGTAAAGTCTATGTCTAGAGCAAAACAATTCACAAATGGATCATTAAGAGAAAACAACATCATCTATATTGATCAAAGACTTTGTTCATATACAAGAGATCAATATCAATACATAAAAACAGAATCAACTACCTCTAACCTCAACATTGAGTGATTAGCTACCACTTCTCATGGTAGCTTGGATGACAAGTAAAGAGAGGAGATGAATGAGCATCCACAACGAATAATCGAGAATGGATGCAAAATCAGCTTCTCCAATGAAAATACAAGCTTTTCTGAACAAAATACTGTAAACACTTAATTCTAATGTAAAAATGAGCAAGATCCCTGGTCCAAAAAGTAACAATTCTATTTATACACTTTTCCAAACAGCACCATTCGCCCAGCGAAGCTTTTCATTCGCCTAGCGAATGCCCAAAAATATGGCACATTTAAGTGCCTCAGACTTAAACCGCCCCTCAGAATTATCGTGGGTTCGCTAGGCGAACCAAAACATTCGCTTCGCGAGCATTCGCTGCAACCTTCGCCCAGCGAAGCTTGGGTGTTTTCAAAATGGAAAGTTTCTGCCACCCTTCGCTGGCACATTCGCCCCGCGAGCATATCAGCGATCATTCGCTGGCCTACTCGCCCAGCGAATTTACCCAGTTTTCCTACTGTAAGTTTTGCACACTTTCTGCCACCATCTCGCTGGCATGCTCGCTGACGTTCGCTAGGCGAACCTTCGCTGGCACCTTCGCCAACACTCGCCTAGCAAATACTGTTGTTGATTTCAATTCTTTGGCAGCTTGCACTATTTCTTTGGGTCTTCAAACTTTGATCTTTTCACTCCTATTTCTGCACATTTAGCACACAAATTACAAGCACCACAAGTATATTTCAAATAATGCATAACAACATCAATTCACACTAAAATCAACCTATTCCACATGAAAAGTCATGAAAAATGTCAAATAACTCATACTCAAATATATCATGATTGACATCTAACAAACTCTCCCCAACTAACTCATTGCTTGTCCTCAAGCAAAGTATGCCTCTCACGAGGATTTGCTCGAGGATTAAATCCAACCAAGATACGAAAATGGCTCAGCTAAACAGTAATCACAACAATGCATCAATTACACAATTCAAGAACCAATCATGTACAAGAACTTGACTCCTAAACAATTTCAACCATGCTTCAAGAGACAACTAACTTATCATACACATGTCATTCTACACTCCTCTTCGAAATAGGATTGAAGGCAAACGCGCGTACAAGCACGGGACAATTAAACTCACATGACAAATGATGCAATACTTAAGCAATTCATATCATATCTCAATGATCATAACAGAAATTATGGAAGTAAAAGATCACTAAGGACTTCAAGGGTTGTAGCTTGGTCGGGTGAACAAAAAAGGGACATTTCTAAAGGTCTTTGAAACGAAAATGCCGACGCAAAAGAACATTCACTATGTACATATTTACACAACACACTTCATTTCACCAAATTGTCATTCCACCTTCACAAACTACCGTGCACACTCTTTGATTCTATTATTTTTTTCTCGTTCAAGCAAGCATTTTCTCTTTTGTACAATATATTCACACTTTTCTTTTGACATGCTTGCTTGAAAAATGTTTTCTTTTCATAATTAGGAGTAATGCACCTATCTTCCTTTTTATTCTCTCCCCAACTCATTTTCAACTCCACCTAAAGTGAATGTTCCTTGCTTTTTAGGGCAAGGAAGTCAAAATAAACAATTTACAAAGGTTCAAGAAGAAAATGTTAGAAACTCACTAAATTCAATGATGAACCAAACTAGCAAATTATGTACATAAAACAAGTTCATCATTCAATTGAGTTCTAAACTGTTTAGGCTCAAAGGGGCTATCGAATGCTCACTACTCACAGGTAAATTAATATTTGGGCATAGTTGTGCTCACTAACAAAAATTGCCTTGATCACTTCTCCTACTTCCACAAAATCACACGATCACAAGATAAGGCATGAATTAAAAATAAAGACAACATTCATCAACACTCCTTGACATATAATACAATTTTGAGGCTTCTCACTTTACTAGTTTCAGATCCTAAAATGACATATGTATTCAAAAGAAGTTGTAACATGAAACACATTTACACTTGCCCAAGACACAAAATTCTAAAACATAACAAATTCTTGAATCAAGGTAACGATATACCTTGTCGCAACACAATGCTTACGGTACTATCATCGCCCTCACATCTTGGAGGAATTTCTCTATAATCCCAAGAGTCCAACCTTCTTCCCAAAGTTCCACCATTAAAGAAGAAAAATCAAAATAACACATACAAAAACACACTTACTACTATAATTAAAAACCAACAATTATTAGTAAAGCGAAACAAAAATTTTTTTTTACTACAAACCATAATTATTACTAATAATGTCATAAAGTGCCTGGTGTATAAAACACCTACATAATTCCAAAAAGTACATTAATACTTGACTAGTAAAAGCTGAAAAATACATAATATAAGAAAACTTCACTTTGGAGACCAAAGGAAGTACACAAGTCTAAGATCACAAAAAAAAATCAATCCTCCTCATCATCATCGTCCAAGTCCTCCTCCTCACCTCCAGCAGAAGTAGCCTCATCATCATCAACATCGTCATCAGCATCGTCCTCACCCCCTCCAAATATTGGCCTGGCCTCAGGCCAACCAGCATGCACTAGGAACTGCTCCCTAGTCATCATAAGATGCTCAGAAGAAGGGTCACGGATCTGCAACTGAAGAGCCTGCAAGGAATCATGAATATCCGTCATAGCACGCTGCTGGGCAGCCATCCAATCCCAGTTATAATTGCAGATCTCCTGCTGATATGGATAATAGGCCGGCGTTGCCGGCTCAGAACCCTCCTCAGCTTCAGCAGCATCATCAGCACCAGCACTAGAAGAGGCTCCAACCATCCCTCTAGCCTTACAGAACTTATCCACATACCGATCATCAATAGCAGATGGAATAGTGACCTGCCTGCGGGCTGGCATATCAACACCAGCGTGAGCACACAAGGACATGATCAGACATGGAAAAATAAGCGGGGCATTCTTGCGCGCCGCCGTACCTCCCGAACCACTTAACACAACTGCCCTGATTTCATCCGCGATGATGCGGGCCACGTCAATCTGGACATTCTGCTGAATGTTGTGGATAAGATGAGCCAGAGCAATATGAACTGTACTATGATGCGACCTGGGACAAATGTTAGTGAGCACAAACAACAAAATAACCTGAACCAAGGGCAGCATGTCCACCATTCTGAACCTAACCGGCACCCCGGAGGAATTTCGCGCAACTTCTTTACCTTCAAGAAGCAAATCCCGAGTCATCTTCTCAATATCACGATGAAGATGCAAGTCTCGATGATAGGCATCGATCTCAGTCCCAACCAACGGTAAAGGATCTCCCAAAACAGTGCTGATCGTCCTACGATCAAACCTCACAACAGTACCTCTAACCCAAGAGGCCCAACTGAATCTTTCACCATCATCCGGTAATGCATTCGCAAAAAATTCCCGAACAATTTCAATGTTGTACCCATCCAGCGGCATCATTAGACGATCTCACTTCTTTGCCACGAAAAGTGCATCAATTGTTCGGTAACTTCCTCGATCACTAAGAAGGAATCTTTTCTCCGGCAGGATGGTCTTTCTTTCAAGGGTCTCGTACCTGGCAGCCTGCTTAGCTCCCCTGAATCGTTCTTCGTCAAATCGCACGGGCACTTGTCTGGAGGTTTGAGCCTTTCGCTTCTTAGCCGCGTGAATCGCCATTTTTGGTGCCATCTGCACATAACAAACAATGAAACCAAACAAGGGCAACAAACGCATTAGCAACTAAAAACAACCAGCCAGAGCTCTGCATTGACAAGCAAAAAATTAAAAATCTGCCTCTGTTCGCGCCAGACTCGCTAGGCGAAGTCTGGCGAATGCTCGCGCAGACTCGCGAGGCGAACGAACCAGCGAAGGCACGATTTTTCAGAAAAACACAGTTACAAACAGTCCCTCTCCCATCTCCTAATTTCAAATACCACTCTAGTCATATTGCTTATGTAGTTTCTAACATGCAAGACAAAAATAACATGACAGAGCATACCAATTTTTCACCAAACCCATATTGATCACTTAAGAACATAAACAATGCTTACAGAAATAAATTGTAAAGAGTAAACAAACCTGAATTTCACACTGTTAATGGTGGAGTAGGGCAATTGGAAAGTAGAAGGAGATGAGTGTTGAAGTGTACAAGAGGAAATGAAAGGAAAAGAATGACACGGAGGGAAATGATGAAGAGGTCAAGAGGCTAGGGTTTTTCCCCCCTCTATTCTGAGTTCAAAGTGGGTCTTGGGCCCAATTTGGTGGCCCACCCACAATCCATTTTTTTCTGATGTGGCAGGAACTTGGGTTGGTCTGCCTCGCTGGGTTCGCGGAGCGAAGGCCAGCGAATGCTCGCCCCAGCTCGCTAGGCGAACACCAGCGAACAAGACCAAAATTTTCAAAATTTTTCCAAACTGCCACAATTTTTTTTAAGCTTCATAGTGATATCTAAACATTCTCAAAACAGAATTAACAGAAATACTTACAATGTTGGGATACCTCCCAACCAGCGCTTGTTTAACGTCGGCTAAGCTCGACGGCCCACCGCAATCTCACGGATCGCGGAAGGGAACAATGGCGGGATTCCGCTCGAAATCTCCTCCAAGATAAACTTTCAGCCTCTGTCCATTGACAGTCCAACTTTCCTTTGACTTTGTGTCCTCAATTACAATTGCTCCATAGGGCTTGATTTCCACAATCCGAAAAGGTCCGGACCATTTAGATCGTAATTTTCCGGGAAACAATTTTAATCGAGAATTGAACAATAAGACCAGCTGTCCGACCTCAAAATGTTTGATGACAATTCTTTTGTCATGGTAAGACTTGACACGATCCTTATACAATTTATTGGAATCGTACGCCTGAAGGCGCAATTCATCCAACTCGTGTAATTGTACTTTTCTTCTTTCCCCGCTTAGAGTTGGATCAAAATTCAAAAATTTTAAGGCCCAAAACGCCTTGTGCTCCAACTCTACCGGCAAGTGACAATTCTTACCATAGACCATTTTAAACGGTGTGAGACCGATCGAAGCCTTAAAAGCGGTCCGATACGCCCACAAAGCATCATCAAGTTTATTCGCCCAATCCTTTCTCGAGGCTTCAACAGTTTTCTCTAAAATTCGTTTAATTTCACGATTAGATACCTCTGCTTGACCGTTAGCTTGTGGATGATATGGTGTAGCAACCTTGTGCTTCACACCATACTGCTCCAAAGCTTTGTCAAGCTGAGTGTTACAAAAGTGAGATCCTCCATCACTTATTAACACTCGAGGAGTACCAAAACGTGCAAAAATATTTTTCTTCAAAAATTTTACCACAGTTTTTCCATCGGCTTTAGCGCAAGCTGTCGCCTCTACCCACTTGGAAACATAATCCACAGCGACCAAAATATATTCATTAGAAAATGAAGATGGGAATGGACCGACAAAGTCGATCCCCCAACAGTCAAAAACTTCGATTTCTAACATATTTTGTAATGGCATTTCTTGCCGCTGTGAAATACCGCCGCTTCTCTGGCACCTGTCACAACTAAGGGCATGCGCATGCGCATCTTTGAATAAAGACGGCCAATAAAAGCCCGATTGTAGGACTTTAGTGGCCGTTCTCAACCCATTAAAGTGTCCTCCGTAAGGAGAGTTATGACAGTGCCACAGAATACTCGTGGCTTCCTCCACTGACACACACCTTCTGAGGAGGTTGTCGACACCAAGTTTAAATAAATGGGGTTCATCCCATACAAATGACTTGGCATCAGACAAAAATTTCCGTTTTTGGTGGTGCGTTAGACCGTCCGGTATCAATCCGGTGGCTTTGTGGTTAGCCATGTCGGCGAACCACGGTCTAACTTGCACTCTAAAAAGTTTTTCATCAGGGAACTCCTCTTTTACCTCAAATTCATTCTTGGTCACCTCAACGTTTACCAAACGAGATAAGTGATCTGCTACCAAATTTTTGGATCCCTTTTTGTCACGAATTTCAAGATCAAATTCCTGTAACAAAAGGATCCACCTAATAAGCCTCTGCTTAGAATCAGGTTTGGTAAGCAGATACCTTATAGCGGTATGGTCAGTGTAAACGATGACTTTCGCACCAATCAAATAAGAACGAAACTTCTCCAACGCATACACTATGGCGAGCAACTCTTTTTCAGTTGTCGCATAATTAATTTGAGCCTCATTTAGCACCTTGCTCGCATAATGTATAGCGTGGAAAACCTTCGTTTTTCTTTGTCCCAAAACAGCCCCCACCGCATAATCGCTAGCATCGCACATTAATTCAAAATCCATTTTCCAGTTTGGTGCAACGATTATCGGTGAAGTTGTTAAACTGTTTTTCAAAAAATTAAAAGCAAAAAGACATGACTCGTCAAAGTCAAAAACCTTACCTTGGACAAGCAAGTTGCTCAACGGCTTCGCGACCTTTGCGAAGTCCTTGATGAATCTCCGGTAGAACCCGGCATGTCCAAGAAAGCTCCGTATTCCTTTGACATTCATCGGCGGTGGTAATTTCTCGATTAAGTCCACTTTAGCCTTATCAACTTCTAGGCCTTTTGAAGACACCTTGTGACCGAGCACAATTCCCTCTTTAACCATGAAGTTGCATTTCTCCCAGTTAAGAACCAGATTAGTTTCCACGCACCGCTCCAACACCGTATCCAGATTTTTCAAGCACAAATCAAACGATTGCCCAAAAACTGAGAAATCATCCATAAAGACCTCGATTGTCTTTTCGATCAAGTCCGCGAAGATAGCTTGCATACACCGCTGAAAAGTGGCCGGTGCATTACATAATCCAAACGGCATCCTTCTATAAGCAAAGATTCCGAACGGACATGTAAACGCTGTTTTTTCGTGATCATCCGGGTTAACAATGATTTGGTTATAACCCGAATAACCGTCCAAAAAACAATAAAATTCTTGACCGGAGAGACGTTCGAGCATTTGATCCATAAAAGGTAAAGGAAAATGATCTTTTCTCGTAGCTTTGTTCAACCTACGATAGTCGATACACATCCTCCACCCGGTAACAGTCTTTGTTGGAATAAGCTCATTTTTGTCATTTCGAACCACCGTCATTCCACTTTTTTTTGGAACCACATGCACCGGACTAACCCATGGGCTGTCGGAAATAGGGTAAATCATTCCGGCGTCCAACATTTTCACCACTTCTTTTCTGACCACTTCTTTCATGATTGGATTAAGGCGGCGTTGAGGTTGAGCAACCGGTTTAAAATCCTCCTCCATAAAAATACGGTGCATGCAATATGACGGACTAATGCCTTTGAGATCGGACAATGTCCATCCCATTGCATCTTGATTCTTTTTCAGCACTTGAATTAATCGGTTTTCCTCACTTTCAGACAAAATATTACTTATGATCACCGGTTTATTCCCTCCGTCATCAAGGAAAGCATACTTCAAGTTGGAAGGTAGCATTCTCAATTCAATTTTGGGTGGTTCATCATCATTAACTAATTTTTTTAGAATCTCCTCTTCATATTCCCATGGTTGCATTTCATCCAAAGCTTTAAGTTCTAATAAACACTCTTCTAAAGCTTGTTCTTCTTCAACCGAGAATATTTCCAAGGACTCATCTAAAGCTCTTTGTAACGGTTCAATGACATGAATTTGATTTTTCACCCCCGAACTTGCCTCTTCCGTTACATCAATTCGAAAACAATCACCCTTATCCTTCTTGTGCTTCATTGCATCATAAAGATTAAAACAAACCTCTTCATCTTGGACTCTCACTTTCATGAGACCATCGTCCATGTCAATTGCCATACGGGCAGTTTTCATGAAAGGCCTTCCAAGAATCAAAGGTGCATCCTCATCCTCATCCATTTCAATGACAACAAAATCAATTGGAAACAAAAATTTGTCCACCTTGACCAACACGTCTTCCGCTACACCGTGAGGACGGGTAGTGGATTTATCGGCGAGTTGCAAAGTCATTTGAGTTGCAAAAATTTGTCCACCTTGACCAACACGTCTTCCGCTAAGCGTCTCACAATCGATAATGGTATCAAGTTGATGCTAGAACCCAAATCAATCAACCCATTGCCCACATACATGTTTCCAATCGTAACCGGCAATGTAACTCTTCCCGGATCACATTCTTTCCGAGGGAGAGTCCGTTGAATGATTGCGCTACAACTCGCATCCACCATAATAGTTTCTTGATCTGTGTATCTTTTCTTCTTCATAAGGATGTCCTTCATGAATTTAGCGTATTTGGGCATTTGTTCCAAGGCCTCGGAAAATGGGATATTTATTTGTAACTGTTTAAAAATATCCATAAACCGAGTATAATGCCTTGCACTATCTTTCCTCGTAGGAGCATGTGGATAAGGTAAGTGTTGTATCGGAATATTACTCACCGGCTCTTTTCCTTTTTTCGTTCTTTTCACTCTTTCCTCATTATCAATTTTTCTCTCATTCTCTTTTTTTTCTCTCTCATTTTTTTCTATCTCTTTTTCAACTACAACACCCTCGACATTCTTTTCTACTTCTAATTCCTCACTCACATGTTCTTTTTCAACCACAACCTCCTCCATTACTCTTTTACCCACATTCATGTCAATCTCACGTCCACTTCTTGTAATAATCGCTTTACAATCTTTCGGATTTGGAAGAGTAGTTGCCGTAAAGGGACCTTTTTGTTGATCGGCCAATTGTTTAGATAATTGCCCGACTTGTGTTTCGAGGTTCCTTATCGCAGCATCTATATTCTTTTGATTAGACATGGATATTTGCATAAATTGTGTTAGAGTATCTTCCATCTTTGAATTTCCAACGGGAGCTTGCGAAGGTTGGGTGTAATTTTGGTAAGGTTGACGGTTTGATGGCCTGGCTTCTTGCGGTCTCCATGGTTGTTGATAACCTTGGTTACCACGTTGTTGGTAACCTTGGTTGCCTTGTTGATACGGAGGACGGGGTTGGTAACTTTGATTTCCCGCATAGTTCGCTTCCTCCACAACCGGAGGATAATAACCGGTCAAATGGTCACCTCTGCATAACTCACACACTAACACTTGCACCTTTTTACTTGAAGATTCATGCATCTCCTTGAATTGTTGAGGCAGCTTAGACATTTGCTTTGTTAACAGCTCAACCTGTTGTGATAACAATTTGTTTTGTGCAAGGATAGCGTCACTTGTTCCTAATTCCAACACACCCGGCGTTCGTTGAGCAGGTCCACGATTGTGACTACCTTGATGATCATTCAAGGCCATTTTATCAATGATAGCAGTGGCTTCCGCAGCAGTTTTGCTTAACAAAGACCCACCCGCAGTGGCATCCAACAAGGTTTTGTGTACTAGCTGCAGCCCATTTCTGAATATATGAATCTGTGACAATTCATCGAAACCATGGCCTTTGCACTTTCGTAACATTGATTTGAACCTCTCCCAAGCTTCGTTGAGAGATTCGTTAGCTCCTTGTGTGAATACAGCTATAGCGGTCTTCGCTTCCATGAACCGAGTGTGCGGAAAGAATCTTTCCAAAAAATTTTCTTCCAAAGCATTCCAATCAGTCATGATGGCAGTTGACTGATCAAGGTACCATTCCTTGGCCTTCCCAATGAGGGAATGTGGGAATAGTCTCTTGAACAGAGACTCCTCTTCTGCTTCCGGCGCACCCGTCGCTCCAGCGATTTCATAAAATTTTGTCAAATGGGTGAAAGGATCTTCATGATCCATACCCGTAAAGGGACTTTGGTATAACAGTTGGAGGATTCCGGTCTTCATCTCAGCATGACGACCGTTGTTTACATGACGGGCGAACTGAGCATTATGCCTCGGACTGTTTGTACAAGGCCTAGAAGCAGGTGGTGGTGGTGGTGGATCTCCCTCCATAATTGGAAGTATGTGTGGAAATGGTGGTGGTGCAGATGTACTCTCCTCTTGTTCTCGCCTCTGTTTCGCTAGCTGCCTCCTTTTTCTAGTTCGGCTATTGATTCTACGAGCGGTTCTTTCAATCTCAGGATCAAAAAGAAGTTGGTCCGCCGGTAGTTTCCCTCGCATAAACTAAGTCTGCACACTAACAAACAGATTAACAAGTTCAAGATAAAGCGGTAACAGCTTACAATAACTCAACTATCGCAATGCTTGCAATATCAACTAACACTCCCCAGCAACGGCGCCAATTTGTTAGAAATTAGTATCAGTGTGGGTTTTTGTTATCGTCTCCACAGGGATTGTCGGATATTTGATGCTAGCCGTTCAATAGTTGTGATATTCTAAGTTAAGGTTTTCAAAAGTTTCACTTGTTGTTATCATTCACTTGTAGCAAAGATTAATTAGGTTACAAAGATTTTTATAAAAGCATGTTAAGGTTAGGTTTCATCAATCCTATTCATGTATAAACAATTAATCAAGCATATGAACTCGGTTTCCAACCAATATAACCGCGTATCCTCCCGACTACGTTTATGTCTAAAGCGGAATCGTGAGTACCGTTGTTTAGACCGTTAGATGATGTCTCAAGCTAACAATCTAAGCAACGATCATTAAGATCAATACAATGCGAATAGAAAATCCCAAATCTATGTCTAGAGTTTGGTTTTTAAGAGATGAAATTGTTAGGTCAAGAGTTGTAAAGTCTATGTCTAGAGCAAAACAATTCACAAATGGATCATTAAGAGAAAACAACATCATCTATATTGATCAAAGACTTTGTTCATATACAAGAGATCAATATCAATACATAAAAATAGAATCAACTACCTCTAACCTCAACATTGAGTGATTAGCTACCACTTCTCATGGTAGCTTGGATGACAAGTAAAGAGAGGAGATGAATGAGCATCCACAACGAATAATCGAGAATGGATGCAAAATCAGCTTCTCCAATGAAAATACAAGCTTTTCTGAACAAAATACTGTAAACACTTAATTCTAATGTAAAAATGAGCAAGATCCCTGGTCCAAAAAGTAACAATTCTATTTATACACTTTTCCAAACAGCACCATTCGCCCAGCGAAGCTTTTCATTCGCCTAGCGAATACCCAAAAATATGGCACATTTAAGTGCCTCAGACTTAAACCGCCCCTCAGACTTATCGTGGGTTCGCTAGGCGAACCAAAACATTCGCTTCGCGAGCATTCGCTGCAACCTTCGCCCAGCGAAGCTTGGGTGTTTTCAAAATGGAAAGTTTCTGCCACCCTTCGCTGGCACATTCGCCCCGCGAGCATATCAGCGATCATTCGCTGGCCTACTCGCCTAGCGAATTTACCCAGTTTTCCTACTGTAAGTTTTGCACACTTTCTGCCACCATCTCGCTGGCATGCTCGCTGACGTTCGCTAGGCGAACCTTCGCTGGCACCTTCGCCAACACTCGCCTAGCGAATACTGTTGTTGATTTCAATTCTTTGGCAGCTTGCACTATTTCTTTGGGTCTTCAAACTTTGATCTTTTCACTCCTATTTCTGCACATTTAGCACACAAATTACAAGCACCACAAGTATATTTCAAATAATGCATAACAACATCAATTCACACTAAAATCAACCTATTCCACATGAAAAGTCATGAAAAATGTCAAATAACTCATACTCAAATATATCATGATTGACATCTAACACGACGCGAGCATCCCGTCCGGTCACCATCATACACCAGTTCTAGTGACGACGACGAGCCTCGCGGCCCGTTGTCTCAGGAGATCTTGGCCACCCGTCTCCCAAAAGGCTTGGAGAAACCCCTGTCACTTGGCACATACGACGGGACCACCGACCCCGACGAGCACATCGAGAACATCGATGCGCTGCTAGACTACCGCGGCGTACAGGGCGCCATCAAATGCAGATTGTTCCCTACCACGCTTCGAAAGGGAGCAATGACATGGTATAAACAAATGCCCGAGGAATCCATCACCTCGTGGAAACAACTGAGCAGGATGTTCTCACGGCACTTCACAGTATCTCGCCGCCATCCCAAAACTGAGGCCTCCCTCGGAGCCATAATCTAGGGGAAAGACGAACCTCTCCGCGCATATATCAAGAGGTTCAACAAGAAAGCTGTGCAGGTCCCGACGACAGATAAGATGAAGAAGTTCCTGCTCGAACAAGGGGTCCGCCCGGACTCCGAGTTCTCTAAAGCCATTGGCCTCGCGCCACCGAGGAACTTAGACGCCCTCCTCCTCAAAGCCCAATCTCACATTCAGTACGAAGAGAAGATTGCAGCCTGCAACGTCCGAGCATCTCGCCGCCAGGAGAACGCTCGGGCCTCTAAAGGAGAAGAAGCCTCGACATCTCGTCGGGGTGAACGAAAGCACAAGGACCGTCCCCGCGACTCCCGTGACAGCAAAGGGCCCTCCGGGCGTTTCCATGATTACACTCCCCTGACCATTTCCAGGGAGAAGATTTTACCGAATGTGCCAATTCGGAGTTCAAACAAGCCTGGGTCCGCTTCCCCAAACAGCTGCCGAACAGACCAAACGTGGACAAGTCAAAATACTGCCGCTTCCACAAAAGTCACGGCCATATTACGGAGGAATGCATCCATCTAAAGGATGCCATTGAAATACTGATCAGGGATGGCCACCTGAAGCAGTTCGCGAAGAAGAAGGACACTCCTCGGCAGGACTCCCAGGAGTCCAAGAAGGTCGAGGAGGAGGTACCTTCCTCGGAAGATGCCAACATACAGGTCGCTATGTCCATATCGCGACCCGAGGACTTCAACGTCCCTGACGGGCTCAGCGCCCCTGGATATTTCGCGGCCCACAGCCCGCGGGAGACCTTTCCCTCCGCCATGGTCATCTCTGGCGGGGGTTTCAACAAAGTTACTGTGGGGTCCGTGAAATGGAAGTTCGAACACCTGATCAACACCAGCTCGAACAAAGTGACCACGCTTTATCAGGCCCCAAAGGGTTCCGTCCCCATCTCTTTCTACAGGGAGGAACTCCTCGGCGACTCCCCAAACTCAAGCATTTCGTTGGTCGTCAGAGCCCAAATGGCAAACTTCGACGTTCGCCGAATCCTAGTCGACCAGGGCAGCTCGGTCGACATCATGTACTCCCAGCTGTTCTCAATGCTTCAGCTGGACGAATCACACCTTACCCCCTACGTAGGGTCCGATTTACAGGGATTCAACGGGTCTGTGACCAAACCATGGGGTTACGTCGAGCTGATCGTGACCTTCAGAGCAGCTGAAATAGCCAGATCCATCAAGGTGCAATTTCTGGTAATCGACTGCCCGTCGCTTTACCAATGCATTTTCGGAAGGCCAACTCTAGCCGAGTTGGTAGCAGTGCCCTCGACCGTCCACCTGAAGATGAAGTATTACACTTTGAAAGGAATGGTCGCCACCCTCCACGGTGATATAGAAGCTGGCCGACGGTGTTTTGAAGCAGCTACAAAGGGGCTCAACGCCATTGCGCCCAAGCCTAAAACGTCGAGCAAGCCAGCACTGCCAAGCAGCTTCGAGGAGGCCAAACCTCTGCCCCAGGTCGACTCTATCGACCTCGACAGTCGCTTCCCCGAGGACCAACATAAGGAACGAGCAGCTTCAGCCAGCCCATCCACGTCATCCAGCAGCAACTCCCATCCGATGCGCCCAATCCCGGATGGCAACTTCGAGATAGTTCTGTTCGGCGAAGACCCCTAACGGGGAGTGAAGATCGGAGCTGACCTGCCTGACATCGCGAGGAAGCAGCTCAAAGCATACCTCAGAGAGAATGCCGACCTCTTCGCATAGAGCGCCGCGGAAATGTCCGGTTTGGATCCGTCCACCGCCTGTCACCAGCTGACAATTGACCCGACCATTAAGGTCGTAGCACAACGTAGAAGGAAGCAGTCTCCGGAGAAAACGGAGGCTGCTGAAAAAGCTGTAAAGGACCTCCTCGAGGCCAAATTTATTTCGGAAGCCAAGTACACCACTTGGCTATCCAACGTTGTATTGGTAAAAAAATATAATGGAAAATGGCGCATGTGCATTGATTATACCGATCTCAATAAGGCATGCCCGAAGGATGCCTACCCCTCCCCAATATTGATAAACTTGTTGATAATTCTGCTGGTTTTAAACTTTTATCGTTCATGGACGCCTACTCGGGCTACAATCAAATCCCAATGGCAATGTCCGACAAAAAGTACACGGCCTTCATAACCGAATCGGGCAACTATTACTACAACGTAATGCCCTTCGGCTTGAAGAACGCCGGAGCAACGTACCAACGAATGATGAACAAAGTGTTTCGGGGAGAAATAGGCGACATGCTCGAAGTCTACATGGACAACATGATCGTAAAATCCCACGAGGAAACCGATCACACCGCCCATCTACAAAAAGTCTTCGAACAGGCAAGGAAATACAAAATGCGTTTCAATCCAGAGAAGTGCACTTTCGGTGTCCGGGCAGGAAAATTCCTCGGCTTCTACTTAACAGAACGAGAAATCGAGGACAACCCCGACAAATGTCGAGCATTCTCCGAGTTTCCTACGCCCAAGTCCAAAAAATCCATCCAGTCCCTCAACGGGATGCTCGCGTCACTATCTAGTTTCGTGGCCAAGTCCGCCCAACACGCCCTGCCATTCTTCAAACTCCTCCGCGAAGAGGCATCATTCGAATAGACCGAGGAGTGCAACAAGGCCCTTCTCCATCTGAAACGGGCACTCTCAGAGCCGCCGGTCCTCTCTCGACCGGACAACGGCGAAATGCTATACTTATATCTCGCTGTTGCGACCGAAGCAGTGAGTGCCGCTCTCATCCGCGAGACGCCTGACGGGCAGAAACCCATTTATTTCACAAGAAAAGCGTTGCAAGGACTAGAGTTAAGATACCAACAGATAGAAAAGGTGTCACTGGCCCTCATCAACGCAGCCAGAAGATTAAGACACTACTTCTTGGCTCACACGATCGTGGTTCGAACAGATCAGCCCATAAAGCAGCTGCTCGGCACGACCAGATATGGCCGGCCAAATGCTCAAATGGTCGCTAGAACTGTCCGAATTTGACGTCCAATACGAGGTCAGAAAAGCCCTTAAGGCCCAAGCTCTAGCCGACTTCGTCGTGGAGATGACATTCACAGACTCCCCCGCGAGCGAAGCGCGCAAGTGGACTATTTTCGTCGATGGTGCCTCAAGCTCGGCAGGAAGCGGCGCGGGGATCATACTGGAGAGCAACGAAGGAATTATCGTCGAGGTATCACTCACACTGTCTTTCCCAACCTCCAATAACCAGGCGGAATACAAAGCCTTCCTCGCTGGGCTACGCCTTGCCGAGGACCTGGCGCACAAGAAGTCGTCATTTGCACGGATTCACAACTCGTGGCCCTCCAGGTCCGGGGTGAATACCAAGCCAAAAACGACAACTTAACCAAATACTTGGCCCTGGTAAAGAAGGAAATGGCGAATTTCACAACAGTGGAAGTGAAACATGTTCCCCGCGAACATAACGTGCGAGCAGACGTGCTATCCAAACTAGCCAGCACGAAGAAGAAAGGCGGAAACAAGTCCGTCATACAGGAAGTACTTCCTCAACCCAGCATCGAGAAGGCCTCCCCGACACTCGACGTGCAAGTGATCGGCGACAACAACTGTTTTATGACCCCAGTCTACAACTATCTCGCCAAAGACGAACTCCCGTCCGACCCAAAGGAGGCCAGCATAGTCAGGCGAAGAGCCTGCTCTTATGTCTTGGTCGAAGATAAACTCTACAGACGGGGATTCTCCATTCCGCTGCTCAAATGTGTCGAGGAGGAAATGGCCGCACACGTCCTGCGCGAAATCCGCGAAGGAATCAACGCCCAACATCTTAGCGGTAGGTCCCTTGCTCAAAAGGCTCTCCGTGCAGGATAATACTGGCCGACCATGCAAAACGACGCGAAAGAGCATGTGAAGAAGTGCGATAAATGCCAATGGCACGGGGACATGCACCTGGCTCCATCCAACGAGCTCAAATCTATGTCCTCCCCGTGGCCATTAGCCTGGTGGGGCCTAGACATCCTAGGACCCTTCGTGGTAGGATCAAGTCAGAACAAATATCTCATAGTGGGCGTGGACTATTTCACAAAATGGATAGAAGCAGAAGATCTAGCCAAAATAACTGCCCTCAACATCCTGCGTTTTTACAAATGAAACATCCTTGCACGCTTCGGTATTCCCCAAGCGATAGTAACGGACAACGGGACACAATTCACGGACAGGAAGTTCCAAGACTTCGTCGCCCAACTGGGCACGAAACAGCACTCCGCATCCGTGGAGCACCCTCAAACAAACGGGCAAGCTGAAGCGGCCAACCGAGTCATCCTTCGAGGCCTCAAGCGAAGGCTGGACGAAACAAAGAAGGCATGGGTCGAGGAACTGCACAGCGTACTGTGAGCATACCGTAAGACTCCACACTCAATGAGCGGGGAAACACCTTTCCGTCTAGCATACGGAACCGAGGCTGTAATCTCCGTCGAAGTTTACGTGCCCTCTAGGCGGACAAAGTCGCCCCTAGACGAGGAGATAAACGACGAGTCTATGAGAGAAGAGCTCGACCTCGTCGAGGAGATCAAAACCGGGGCAGCCCTCCGCGAAGCATCACTAAAACAAAAAATTACCAGCAGGCATAACGCCAAGGTGATACGGCGAGAGTTCGACGTGGGGAGCATTGTTCTAAGAAGAAACCACAAAGACTCTCGCGAAGGCAAACTAGCAGCCAACTGGGAAGGACCCTATCGCGTCCGGGCAAAAACGGAAAATGAGGCCTACTACCTAGAACATCTCACTAGGGAAGAACTCGCTCGACCATGGAATGCTGAAAAGCTAAAACAATATTACAGCTAAATCATCGGTTCGACCCGTCACAACGACGAACGTCAGCTACCGGCCACTATGCACGTCTAGGTACAAGCGTCGCATACGATTAAAGCATAACCCCGCTCAGTAACGAGCCGGGTAATTGCTCGACAGCGGTCCTCGATCGAGCATCGCCGTCGTCAAAGTACCACGATTGGCAGAACCCCAGCTCGCGATGGGACTTTCACGCCGCGAACTCAGGCCTCAAATGCGACCTGAGCTCCGCTCCCCGCCAGGATATTCTCCGGCAGTTCGACCAGTTCCCCACACTGCCGAACACATCTATTACGAGCACCCCCCCCCCCCCCCCAAAATATTCACGCAAGTCAAATACCCCCTATCACGGGCGAACATATATTCACAGCGAGCATGAATACGATACTTAGCAAAACTAAAAGCAAGTAAAATCATGCAACAGAACTAAATATGTGATGATTTAACAAGTGGCCGACAAGACCACAATTGTACGTTGTTACATAAAACGGGGGCACGCAGGCCGGACGGATTACAACAACATCAAATAACAAACTCCTCACTCATCAGCATGCTCGGCAGGCTCTGGTTCGGGTCCCTGATCCTCTGCGGGCTGATCCTCGGGGGTACCTCCAAGGACACCATCGGGCACGACAATACGGCCATCCTCGACATGAGCCAGGTAGTGAGTACCCTCGGCAGAAATTTTAAGCCCAGGGTTCACCACCCGCAGCTGAGCCACGGCGTTTCCGAAGGATTCCTCCGCAACGGCGATGCCATCATCTTCGGCCAGCAATATACGAGCAACCAGCTCGGATCTAGTCTTCAAATTTCTCACATCGTCCGGCTCGTCAGCACCCATGGCATTGACCGCCCTCAGTTCCCTGATCAACTCCTCGGGAGATTTCTTCTCCGCCGCCAGCTTGGAGTTCTCCTCCGTCAACCTGGCCGCTTCCTCTTCAGCCTTCTTTCGAGCCTCGCAGGCAGTCTTAACCTCTTCCTTAAGGGATGCCACAGAAGCGCGGGCAGCATTGAGTTCGGATTCAGTCGCGGAGTCCCCTTCAGCATACACAGCCGCCATCTCTAGCATCCTGACCAAGGCAGAAGCGTCCTGGGCCACCAGCGCCCTCTTGCTCGGGTGATCCATACCATCCAAGCGAAGAGATTCCGCCCGGGGAACAACTAAAGAGTTGCCTTCGAAGAACCTCCTATAAAGGATGCAGGGAGGAAGCTCGAACTTCCCTTTCTCCGCTACCCGAGTAAGGTCCACGGCATCAGTGATCCTTGGCCGCTTTGGTCGCCCGGCCAAAGGCAGAGGAGATCCCCGGGGGGCAGGAGTGGGATAAGTAGAGGTCCCCGCAGCAGGTTACGCCGAAGGAGGAACACGACCACCAGTAAACCGAGATTTTGGAGGAGCCGTTCCAACTTTGTTCCTCGCCAGAGCGTTCCTCACAACCCGATCATGAGCCTGAGGCATCTCACCTGCACAAGCAAAACACGGACGCGTTAGATACGAGAAAAAGAAATGACATGAACAAAATCTAAATAACTAAGACTACCGAGCAATTTCTTAGCGTCTTCGGGAGTCTTGCACTCCAGCAGTGCCTTAACATTGATAAATCTACGCTCAACTCTCTGGCTCCCGTCCTACTCGAAGATCGGACTGCCCTTGCTCGTCCAGCACTCAGCAAGCCGGAAGGAGTTGACCCAGTTCACCAGCACCTCATACGCCGCGGCGTCCTGCCCGAGCAGTTCGCTCGGTTGGAAGACATAATCACTGGGCTCCCTGGTGAAGTGGTCGGATGACCAGTGGATGGGGAACTTGTAAAGTCTCCGCCCAATATACTTCCCTTCCTCGTCATGCGGCTCGTTCCCGTCCTCATCAACGTCTATCTCCCAGATATATGTGTTGTCCTGGGTAGCTTCAGACAAGGGTTCCACGACATAATAACGTTCCTTGAACGTCCTTATTGACTCCGAAAAAGACTTGAACAGCTTGCGGGGCTGCTTCAACGAAACCCAGTCGTACTTCCTCCCCGACAGCTGCCGCTGAAGATGGAAGACAGTGAAGAACAGAGGGAGAGTAGTCCCTATAGCAAGATGCTCACACACCAACTCAAACGCCCGGATAAAGGCCAAAGAATTCGGTTGCAGCTGCGTGGGGGCCAACTTCAAATGCTCGAACACTGACTGCTGGAAATCGGTGAACGGCAGCCTCAAGCCCAGCTCCTTGAAGGGATATTCGTACATCGTAAAGCGGTCCCCGAAGTTTGTGCAGACCCGCTCGTCCTCGGAAGGGAAGTGCACCTTCCACTCTCCCTCCCGCCCGACTACAGTAAAAGCATCCCTCGCAAGCTTGGACACGTGCTCAGCAGGCTCGGCCACCTCCCATTCCTCCGCGGAATCATCAGCAACATCCTCGTCCATATCATCCCGAACCTCTTCTTCCCCGACATCACTTGGAGAGCTCGAAGCCGTCGAGCTACTCTTGTTCGAGGATCAAGTTTCCTCCTTAGAGGTGTCTAAAATAACTTCTCTATCCGGCCCCGTCGCCATGTCGATCACCTGAAAAGCAGAGAAGAATGTGAATTCGACAGCAAATCAAATCCACCCTTCCACTGCTAAGTCAAGTGAAAGGGTGCGCAAAGGGCTAAGGACAGCGTCCCCGGCCTAAGCCCTAACATCAAAGGAAAGGTTGGAACCTCCCCGCGAGGAGCCGCTCGAAACATATCATCGACTAACGAGGAGCTTCCCCGCACTCAATCCCAGTTTCCGTTCGAAGCTCCGCCGGAAATCACGAAGCTTCACCGAAATCTGGAGTTATTCTGCCGGAAAACTCATCATTCATTCAGAAAATGAAAAATCACGACGGTTATGCAAGCGTCGCCATCGCGGCGACGCCGTCAACCGCCCTCCTAACCAGAACACGCAGACACGTCCGCTGACATGTCAGAAGTAGAAGGGTGGCACGACCACCGTCCACCACCAACAGTCACCAGAAATCCATCTATTTTGTCCTCTAAAGCTAGCCCTAACCACATGCAATCTACCACTAACAACAAACAGAAGCAGAACGAGTTCCAGATCAGAAAACTTACTTGATTTGAGTAAAGAAAGGTGCTGCTCGGAAGCCTGTTACGGTGGTCGGAGAGGCAGAGAACGGTGACGGGCGAGAACTTTAAGGAGACGAAGAGAAATCGAAAGAAAAAGTCCCAAATGGAATGATTTTCTCCCTTTTTATACAAAGGGGCACGTGCAACCACGCGCCCGTAGGCCATAATGACTACCCACTAGCCATCATTGCCTATTAACTGCTACACGGAGCTCGAGGCACACGTGGAAACCCAACGCTTCCAATTCTGTCTGACCCTTTGTCTCCCCGGACGCCGGGCAATAAGGTCATGACCACGAATCTCACGAACATCTGGGATCACAAGCACTTCGAGACAATCCTCCTCGACTTCAAACGACGACTCTACACTGGCCCCCCGGAGCAACGAGCAGTCCTTCAGTCATCACTCCCATGCTCGGGAGCAACGACTTGGGGGGCTCCTGTTCTGGACTGGACCAATGGCTAGAATTGGCCCAATCCGCCTCTGCTCCAGAGCGGCCCAAATTGCCTAAGTCCAATCCACAGAGGGGCAAAAGTTACCTTTCTGTCCCTCCAACCGGGCAAGGAATGCAACGTTCCTCCACAGAATTACTGCCCGTCACGCACGGCTTCATTGCTCCCCGAACAGCTATAGGCAGGTGCCCGGAACTATGCCTATGCCCGACATAACGGCTAGCTTTGGGCACCCTGCCCAACATAACGACTAGTTTGGGTAGTTGCCTATTCTTTAGGGAAAACGGTTATTTTGCCCCGAAAATAGGACCGTTGGCCACGCGCTGGGGGCTCTATATAAACCCTCTTGCTTGAGAGGGTCAGGTATCCAATATTCACCCTAAGAATTCATACTTTGTACTTGCCCCTTTTCTCTGACCCTTTTTCACTTGAGCGTCGGAGTGCCTTGCAGGTACGCCCCCCTCCTCTCCATACGACCAGCATCCCTGACGCACTTGGCGGCCTGATTCTACAGGATCTGATCCAGTCATCACGATCAGTTTCCTTTTGGTTTGAGTATTTCTACCTCATTGAAGATTAATTCAGCTGGCCTTTTCATGGATTTTGGATTTTGGGTTCGAACTATCATCATCATGAGCATCTTCGTATCGAGGTTCATCAAGTATCAAGTTCAGTTTCTTCAAGATGTCTCAAGGGCCTCTGTGTATGTCTCAAGGAGAATTAGGGTTCCCCTTTCGTTGGTATTTGAGCATGTTCATTGATTGAAGTTTGGTTAAGTTTTCATGACAAGTACACTTCAAGTTGTGTCCTTAGTTCCAAGAATTCCTCAAGGCATGGTTCTTGTGTTAAGATCATTATCATCTAAAGGATTGCTCGGAGTTTCATTAAGTCAAGATGATTCTGGTTGACTTAGCTATGGATTGAGATCTCATCGGAAGGAATGCGTTGGATTTGTGATTAAATTGAAGATTAAGATTCCTAAGACGAGCATGGAATGAAAATGTAATGGAGTCATTGATTCAAGTTTGTTCAAAAGGCATCAAGTATCTTGCCCATTTATTTTGGACAAGAATTTGATTTAAGTTTGTGTGGATTTCTTGAAATTCAAGTAACAAGGTGGATTATTAAAGTTCATCATCGCTTGATGTTCTTTTTCCATTCTTTATTATCCAATTTTCTTAACCATTTCCATATCCATTTCCATAACCAGTCTTGTCTTATCTACTTTCCCTGACCATTTATCCAAACTCGCATCAATATCCGTTTTTTAATTCATTTCAATTTAATTCCAAATCTCAATTTAAAAGCCAATATCCATCCCTAGGTCCACTTTGGTCCTTCTTTTTCAAGCTACCCTTCTACCATACCAATTCATGTCATGTGTTAATTATTTGTCATTACGTTGATGAGGTGCATTTGCAATTAGGGGATTTCTCAACACACCACCCATGTTTCTTATACACCATGTGAAATTTCCATTTTGCCTCCAGATTCCGGATGTGCACATCCGGACGCACCGTTTTTCAAAAAAGTCTGATGTTTTCCGGATGTGCACATCCGGAAGCATGGAATAGCTTTATTTTTAACAAATACCGGATGTGTAGATCCGAAAAAAAGTGATACAGAGGAAAAAATTAAGAAAAAAATTAAGTTACACTTTTTTCCGGATCTACACATCCGGTATTTGTTAAAAATAAAGCTATTCCATGCTTCTGGATGTGCACATCCGGAACATATCAACGTTTTTTTTGAAAAAATGTGCGTCCGGATGTGCACATCCGGAATCTGGGGGCAAAATGGAAATTTCACATGGTATATAAGAAACATGGGTGGTGTATTAAGAAATATCCTGCAATTATTTGGATCAATGAGTATCCATTACATTGCTTGTATCCATACACTTTTAAAACAAAAACAAGTTTTCATTAAGTGGCCAGTTGATCGTGTATGGCTTTTTGATCTTCGAATTGGAATTAGACAGTGACATTGTCCATTGATTTTGAAATAAAAAAATTGGAGTCAAAACCTTGGATTGGCTCAATATTTTAAAGAGAAATCAAATTGATGGAATGACATGTGAGATACACATTTTACATGAAACTGTTTTCTCCATACGTTAGGAGATTATCTTTATCTTTTGCAACGAAATAGAGAAATGCTAAGCCTAACTAAACATTGCCTAAAGCCCAAGAAAATGGTGGAATGGCACAAAGAGTCTTCAACATCCAAATCCCAAAAAAAAATTCTCTTAGGAATATTACAACCTTTAAAAATTCTCTTTGGATTTCACTTAAGACTACATCTAAAGCTAAGGAAAGTATGGCAAACTTCTAGTAGACATCTTCTCGTTCTGGCAGGACTTTATCGTGCTTACTGCTCTTCATATACAAGAACGTCACTTTCATAACAATCAAGATATCTAGGAGTGGTCACCTGCAAAGATGCCTTGTGAAAAGCCTTGAGTGTCTAAAAAATTGCTATGATCATACTGTCCGCGATGCCAATGGGCGGGTTATTCAGTTTCGCTATGGAGAAGATGGTGCGAATGTCCATCAAACTAGCTTTATCACCAAAAATTAGAAGCAATTGTTGCCATCAGCTAGAGAGGTCCAGTCCCTATGTTTCCGAATACATGAAGAAAAAAATACAAAGCATTTTAGCATGAGAATAGCATTAGCAGGCATTTCTTTTAAAAATATTAACATTTCTAGTGACATACGTGAATTAACATCAAATAAAGAAGAGAGATGAGAAGTTCGAAGAGTTACGCGACATTGTTCATACCTTTGTGATGCTCAGAGCAATCCGAACGTTGTACCGTTGCCGTATCCAAGTCGCACCAAAACATACACGTGGAGAAAAAGAATGATTAGAACACTAATGGCTACTAGCACAACTGATACTGAAATATATAAAAGGTTGCTCCCACTTTACTTTCTTCGGGATAAGCATGAGGAGCAGGTTGCATTGTTGAAAATTTCTGCAAATGTTGTATTGTTGTACTATAGAGGGATTTTTGTTATCGTCTCCACAAGGATTGTTCTTATATGGGATGCTTGTCGTTCAATAGTTTACTGTTTTAAAAAAAGGGTTTTTAAAGTTTGTTTCATAAATTGTCACGATTGTAGTAGCAAAGCTTTAAATTCTAAAGTTTGATTAACAAAGTATATCAAAAGTAGTTTTCATCTACACTAACTAATATGTATTCTCTTAATCTTGCATGTGAAGTCAGATCCGATTAATATCATCATATATTCTCTCAATATTGTCTATCTCTAGAGAGGTGTCGTGATAAATACCGTAGTCATCGCTACACGATCTCTCCATATAACAACTAATATAGTAAGTTTTAAGTTTAACACAAAGCGGATATCAACCATAGACCGATCTCTCAATTCTATGAATCTATAGATGAATATTTTAAGTCAAGTTACATAAAATCTATGTCTAGAGTTTTATAAAAATAGAATGAATCATCATTAAGAACAAAAATATTCATCATATATTAATTATCACTTGTTCAGATACAAGGTCAATCAAAAGAAATACATAAAGCTAAAGTAGACTACTTCTACCTTTGATACAAGGGAAATTAGCTACCTATAACCATGGTAGCTTGCTTTACAAGTAATGAGAGAAGATGAATGAGCATCCACATCGAAGAATCAATCTTGGATGCGAATCCAGTTTCTATTTGCAAAATATCAAATGGGGTTATGATCCCAAAAAAAGTGTGAAAAATACATACATATATATATATATATATTACAACTAAAATCTGCTAAGTTCGCCCAACGAAGACCACTTTATGGCACCTGAAGTGCCTCTGAATAGTTAAGTCGCCCCTGAGGAAATATCTAAGTTCGCAGTACGAACACTTCTTCACCCAGCGAGCTTCTTTGCTACAAGTTCACATAGCGAACTTAGGGTCATTTTCAATAATTATACATAATATTTTTAGTTATTACTCCACCCGTCTCATATTAGATCTTTTTTTTTTTTAGTTTTTCACTAATAATTAATTGAATTAATTTTAATAATAAAACGAATATTATTGATTGAAATAAATTTATTAATAATAAATAATAGAATAATTACATAAATTAAATGATTTAAGTGAAATGCACTGACAGTGTAAAGAGATTTTACACTATTAATTAATTACAGACGTTGGATGATGGAAGAAGTTTAACTTTTATTTTAACAATTTATAAAGTAATGCAAACGGATGATGGTGATGAATTGATAGTGTAAAACTTTTTAGAGTTAGATATATTTTTGGTCCCTATAAATATCTCACATTTCATTTTTAGTCCCAATAAAAAAGACATATTTTGGTCCCTACAAAATTTTTATGCAAGCAGTTTTAGTCCTTGTTATTTTCTAAAATTTTGAAAACTATTTAATTACACCTAAACTTTTAAATTTTTGAATAATTTTTTTCATACGTGTTCAGATTACTATAAAATATTTTTTTACCAAATTATATAATTTTTTAAAATGAGAAGAATTAAATATGAATTTTTTAAATTTCAAAAGATAATGATAAAAGTAGTGAAAATTTCGACTTATAAATTAAATTTTGAGTTCTTTTTTTTTCGAAAAACTTTTTATAACGTTCTAAAAACATCTGCAAAATAATCATTCAAAAATACACATTGGTTTAAAAGTAGGGACTAAATCAACGTGCATAATTATTTTGTATAGACCAAAACACGCTATTTTTTTATAGAGACAAAAACAAAATTCGGTAATTTTATAGGGATCAAAAACATATTTAACCCAACTTTTTACATTGTCGGTGTATAGTAATTAATCTATAAATTAAAATATAATATATATTAATAATTTAAGGAGATGGAGGGAAAGAGTATTAGTTTAGATTTTACAGAGGGAGGGAGGGAAAGAGTATTAGTAGTTTAGATTTTTTGAAGATCAAGTGGCATAACATAAACACATATAGAACCTTTTTAAACTCGGCCAGGCATATTAATTGGTTAAAATTTTGCGGTTATAATGAAAAACAAAGTATCAAAACAAACATTTCAAATAAAGTATCAAAATGACATGGTTTGGGAAAAAGTAATGACCTAAGGCGCCATATGGGATGGCGACTCAGGCAAAAAAATTTCTAAAAAATGCTATAAGCCATATAGGATGGCGTATCAGTGTAATTGGGGGTGCCCTAATTCTCAGGGGGGCGCCATGGGGTATGGCACCTCAGGCCAATGTTTTTTTTATTTATTTTTAAAACGATTTAAATTTTATGATTTTAATATATAATTAATTATATTATTTAATAGGTTATCATGTGCCTATAAATAAGGGTTCACCCTCATTTGTTATTGCACAACACTTCTCACCAAAACCCTAATTTCCTGCCTTCCTTCACCAATATCCTAATCTCTCCCCTTCTCAACACCATGTCTGAGTGGTTAAATCGCCGTCCATCGTCATCATCATCAGCACCGGAGGAACCGTTTCCAGAATTTCCACTGATGAAAAGAAATGCCCTAGTTGTATTCTCAGCTGTCAAGCCTCCGATGAAGATTCTACTCTGGAACACGCAGACGTTGGAGCATTTGCATAGAGAACTTCACCGCTGGCAAGAGGGAGAATTTCAGGCGGGTGAAAAGATCAGGAAGATTGAGAGGCTGGTTGAGCAGTCTGGTCCAAACGGAGTCACCCGGACTTGGAGAAAAGTGGAAAATGATGTTGGTGTCCTCATGGTGATGTTGACACCAAAGAAAATTCAGTTGATGGTTGTAATTTCCTAGAAAAGTTGATGCGTTGGGTTGTTTAATTTCTGTATGTTGTTGTTATTTTCTGATTTGGTATTAGGTTATGTCGTTGTTATTTATTGATGTTTAGCTATTAAGTTATATTCAGTTATGTTATGTTGTTGTAATCAATTAGGTTTGCCATCAATGAAATAAAAATTGTTGTTGTTATAAATAGACAAGTTTACAGTTGAAACTATGATGTTGCGCTAGAGCCCACATTTGGACACTTGGTACGATTGTGGTCTGGCTGGCGGCACAAACCAATAACCTCACCATTTTGTCTGCTGCATCCATCTCCGTTCGAATACGGATGTTGTTAGGGCGACCCTTTTTATTTCTTCACATCAAATCATTATGCCACACAATTTCGCCTTCGTATGGAGGCCAGTAGTCCTTATTTGCTACCACTTGAAAGCTAGTGCCGTAGACATTGCATAGAGTATTGACTTGGTGAAGAATAGAGAGATAGTTGGTTGGGTCCAGCCGGACCTTGGATTAGGCTGCTATAACATGGGAGCAAGGCATACGAAATGCCTGAAACCTTCCACAGTCACACCAAGTCCTATCCAGTTCCACTCGGTAACATCCCCTAGGCCTTCCTTCGTTGTGATCAATAGACTCTGCAACACTGAAGTGACCTTTAGTACGGTCAAAGACCGTGACCACATATGTGTTGGCCTTTGCAACTTCGTTCTTCATGAATGTCATTGAACTATCACTAAACAGCTGCCCAGATTATAAGACCGAACCCCACTTGTTACGTCTGGTATCAAAGAGTGCAGCGAGCCTAAAATATGTTGACCTCACCAGAGCGGTTATTGGTAGGTTTCGGATGCCCTTGAATACAGAGTTCATAGATTCAACGAGGTTTGTTGTCATGTGGCCCCATCGCTACCCATTGTCGTATGCCCTTGTCCACTTCTCCCGTTGAATGTTATCAATCCATCTCAATGCATCTGCGTTTGTAAGTCTGATCTCGTCACGGTAGTATCTGAAGGTAGGCTTTGTTAGTGCATAGTCCGCGTTAGTAATCATTTTCTTTAGCCCTTTGTCCTTGAACTCCCGCATGAAATTTTGACCGATGTGTCTAATGCAATACGCATGGCTTGAGGGAGGATCCTGCCAACCGTTATCAGGATTGTTGTAAGCACTCTCGATTAGGGAGCAGCGTATTGTCAGAGATTTTTTAGGAAAAAACTCTAACCTCCAGCAGTTTCCCCTTCAACTAGAGCGAAGGCGGTAGGGAAAATGTTGTTATTGCCATCCTTGCCACGACCATCAATAGCGTGCCCTTATATTTTTCGTACAACCATGTTCCATCAATTTGAATTATAGGTTTACAGTACGCAAATCCTTTGATGCATGGTTCAAACGCCCAGAAGAGTCTGTGGAAAATGCCATTTCCATTAACACAAATCCCGTCTGGCGTATATGCCGGCAACGTCTCCAACATGACAACAGTCCCTGGAGCATAGTGTTTTAGTGCCACCAGGTATCTTGGAAGTTCTTTGTAAGAGTCTTCCAAATTTCCAAAAACTGTTTCGATCGCCTTAGTCCTAGCAATCCACGCCTTCTTGTACGAAGGAGTGTAGTTGTATCTTTAAACCATATGCGCTACTATTGTACTCACTTTCAAAGAAGGGTTGTCGCTAATGATTGATAGAATTTCGTTGCAGATCAAGTGAGAGCTGAGCTTGCGATGATCCTGACTAAGATTTGTGATTATGCAAGTGTGCTCTGGACCCATTGACCCTATCTTCCAGGAATCGCTTCGCTTCCAGAAAGATGTTGTTAATCTAAACGGGCACACCTCATTACGGCAGTAGATCTTGTGTAGAGTCGAATTTGTTCGATCGACTTTATAATCTGCAGATAAGTTCATGTGGTATTGTTTTATTGCTCAGACTCAATCTTCTTTCGTACAAAAATTGTCTCCAACTTTTAATACTCCCTCAGTCTGCATGTATGGGTCGTAAAAAATATTTGTTGATGGTTCGTCCTCGCCTAAGTTGAGTGTTGTCATGTGTTGAGATGGGCAATAAACATGACTCCGTGGTAACTGGTCTGCCTCGTCGTTGTTTACCATTTCATCGACAATGTCCTCCGCTTCTTCTTCTTCCTCGTCAACGACATCGACCTCAGCTTGTTCGTTGTCGGAATCGTTAAAAACCTGAGAAACTTCAAGTTGTTGAGACAGTTGTTGCTGTTGTAACGTAATATATAACTCAACATCATTGAATCCAGAATGCTCGTGACTGAAAAACATATTACGCACATCATCATCGTCTTGAATCTTCATCTGAAAAAATTTGCATTGGTCATGCTCGTAAAAAAACATAGGGTTTTTGTATACGATTTGCCCAACTAGACCGCACTGCATTTTCTTTTCTAACCTAGCTTTCAAATGTAAAAAATTTGATCTTCTATCAATAAAAAACCTAGTCACTTCCGTATCCCTAAAATTGAAACCTGTGATGGGACATTCAAATATCTCACCATTGAGATGTGCACTTATCAGGTATTGTGGTCTTTGAGCCATAACAAAATATGTTACTAAATTGTGTTTGGAAGAAATGGTTTACAAACTTTAGTGTTTGGAAGAAAATGTTAGCTCAAGAATGTGATGATAAGCTGTATGTTTCATGTGTATTAATAGGCATATAGTAGATACAACTTACGTCTCTTGGTAGTTTAATTGCTTCAGAATAGTTTACCATTGCCTTGTATGAACCATGTGCTGCTCTGCGTGACAAGACCCCACAACCCTGCATGGCTACACTAGCCTTGACAAGACCACACAACTCTGCATGGCTTAACTAGCCTTGACAAGACCACACAACTCTGCATGGCTAAACTAGCCTTGACAAGACCACACAACTCTGTATGCCTACACTTGCCTTCCACTATTCTTTAGCATGCCACTGCACTATTATTTTTGGTTGCTACAAGTAAAGTGTCTTGGGAGTTTAATTGCTTTAGAATGGTTTACTATTATGATAAGACCACACTTCTGAATGCTTTATCATTATTGTTATTATTTTTATTGGTATTATTTTTATTGGCAAAGTTTAGTCTTTGGAAGAAAATGTTAACAAAGGATGTGATCTGCGTGACAAGACCACACTCCCATGCCAAGAATCTCACAAGGACTTTATGACTATTCTGATTCCTTTTTGCAAATACTTTATATTTTAATTCGTACTACCATGCTTTCACTTTCTCATGTGACTTTCTAACCACACTTCTCACTCTCCACGAAATAAGTGTTTCCAAGGCATGCATGACTCCACTTGTCAGACTACAAAGACCAAGAATGGATGCAAGAGAACACATAAGAGATTCCAAAGCATGCATGACTACACTTGTCAGACTACAATGACCAAGAATGCATGCATTATCATGTGACTCCCCTCGTCTCATTCTTCACTAATATAAATACCATCTGACCACTCTACAAATTTTTCTCATCCCTAACTCTTCTCTTCTCTTCAACTCACAAAATATTCGCATCCATCACAAAGTCTTCCTCTTAATACCAATTACGAAAAAAATGTCTCTACTCACCATGGGAAACGATAACAGAGGAACCCCCGAAAATGTTGCAGACTTTGTAAGTGTTTCGGCCTTCTTTTGTTTTACCCTCCTAAACCTAGATGTATTTTTTTATCTAACTAATGTTATTTATATTTTTGTTCAGCTGGTATCAAGGTTCCGCTGCCGTGGGCACGAATACATGCCACACGACCCTTTCATCGAAGAATACCTAACGGGATGTGGATTTGGTGACTTGATAAAAATCATGTCATACCATGTTGACCCAAAATTTATTCTGGCTTTGCTAGAACGATGGAGGTCAGAGACCCACACATTTCACCTTCCTTTCGGTGAATGCACGGTCACACTCCAAGACGTGTATAAGTTACTCGGCCTCTGCATCGATGACACGGCCGTCAACGGCCCCGTTTTTGTCAACAACCAACTATGCAACGATTTGTTAGGCACGCCCCTAAGTCTGGAAGCACCTGAGCCAACACGTGATGGTAGACCTAGGGGCCAAGGTATTAACATAAAATTCCTTAGGGCTTACTATGACTCTATTGTATTAACCGACGATACCCCCTATTACAAGATACTTAAAACTAGGTGCTATTTAATGCTCTTGTTCGGTAATTTTTTATTTCCAGAAAGCACTAGAAACAGTGTAAATATTATGTATTTACCTTTGTTGGCTAACATTAACAGAGTGCACGAATATAGTTGGGGTTCAGCTGTCCTGGCCCATCTATATAGTTCACTCTGCAAAACTTCAAAAAAAGACGTTTGTACATTTTATGGTTGTGCCTATCTCCTTCAGGCGTGGGGCTGGTCGAGAATGTCAACACTAGCTCCAGTTAACCGGAACCCATTCACATTTCCCTACGCAAACAGGTAAGCTTAATTTTACTACTCGAACTTATGTCCTTTAATGAAATGTTTAGTCGTAACTAATTTATTTGTAACTACTTTTTTAGGTGGTCAGTGCCGGGAATGAGCTACCATCGAAATCCCAGGAGCGCCATAACAGTCTACCGCAACCTAATAGATCATATTGGCCCCAGCGATGTAAATTTTCCATAAACTTCCATAAATATTTCTAACACATTAAAGCACCGTACAGTTTCTCATTAAACCTTTTGTTCTTGTAGTTTGTCTGGAGGTCGTACGAGGGCCTCGACCACCAGCCCAACCTGGATGATGCTACTGTGTGGACTTCAAAAACACCCATCATTCGGTTCACCACTATGGAGATGCATCAAAGCGATCGAGTAAAACTTCAGTTTGGAATGCATCAGGATATTCTGGTGGCTTCGACAAGTTTGGGATCGTGGCATCTGCGTAGAGTGGACACACAGTTGGCAGTGGGTGAGTAGATGAACTTTGCAACAGAGATGTGTCAACAATGGAGGAATCGACACCAACACGTCTTATCCGACCCCGTTGTAGAAGATGCTATACCAACGCAACAATATATGAGTTGGTTTAGGTCTGTTACAACACCCTAACCATTCCTCTCTCAGCCGACATATCTAATTGACCCCCGCCAACGTGCCTATTCCTCACGGCCACATGAGCAGCCACATACCCAGCCACATGCCTAACATCATACACCTACCTATACCCAACAACAAGAAGAGCCTTACCCCTACCCTATCATGCCACCGACTCAGTCACAACAAGAAGACCCTTACCCTTACCCCCATCCCACCTACACCGACACCACTAATGCCTATAGCCCTGACGAGTCTTTCGAACCCACCCCATCCCACCATAGCCCCCCGCAAATGAACACCCCATCTTCCTACAACCAACAACCACAATCGTCCTACAACCAACAAACTCACCCACTATTCGACTACCAAACCCCACATCAACTACTGAATCGGTACCAACACTCTTCAATGCAACATTTCGGCCAACCATACCGTCTGCAACCAACCCAACCCCCCCTTACAAACTACGAAAACATGGGCATGTAGCTGGATTACAAAAGCGCCGTTGGTGGCAACTGTAACAGCCCGGGGCCCTCACAAGGCGATCCCGGCACTGCCACCTCACGATCTTCTCTACCCCCCTCACTAGTAGAGTTTTTGCCTTCCGTGGGAATCGAACCCTGTACCCTGGGGTTCAAGTACATGTCCATTCCATTCCCACTACCAATTGAGCTAGTAGCTCAATTGGTAGTGGGAATGGAATGAACATGTACTTGAACCCCAGGGTACAGGGTTCGATTCCCACGGAAGGCAAAAACTCTACTAGTGAGGGGGGTAGAGAAGATCGTGAGGTGGCAGTGTCGGGATCGCCTTGCGAGGGGCCCGGGCTGTTACAAAAAAGGCGCCTTTTTATTATAACAGCCCGCGGCCGCTCGCGCACGAGTCCCGACACTATTACCAACTCAGACTTAATCACTAGCCCCCTTTTTCAACTATACTAGTGTTTTTGCCTCCCGTGGGAATCGAACCATGTACCCTGGGGTTCAAGTACATGTTTAATCCATTTCCACTACCAATTGAGCTAGTTTTTTTGTAACAGCCCGGGCCCCTCGCAAGGCGATCCCGGCACTGCCACCTCACGATCTTCTCTACCCCCCTCACTAGTAGAGTTTTTGCCTTCCTTGGGAATCGAACCCTGTACCCTGGGGTTCAGGTACATGTTCAATCCATTCCCACTACCAATTGAGCTACTACATGTGGAACTGGTGGACGTTTAGACAGGCATGATCATTGAATATTTCTTTACCATCCATTGTACCAATTTTTATCCTGAACATTCTTATGTTTGTATGGCTACCCTAATTTTTCATCCAATACATTTTTCATTTTACAAATTAAACAAAAAATTAAAAAAAAATGAAAGTGAACTGAGGCTTCATCCCATATGGCGCCTCCCTTGTGGGACGAAAAAAAATGGCACTTAGTAAATCAACCAAGGCGTCATCCCATATAGCTTTTAGGGTTTGCCATTTAGTCTGAGGCGCCATATGGGGTATGGCGCCACCCTCTTGGTGCATTTTCAAACCACGCCACTTTGCTAAATAATTGGAAATGTTATTTATTTTGGTTTTTTTTTAATAAATATGTTATATTAAAAAAAACGCTGATTGTCGGCTGCTTAATAATATCTTTAATAATAGACATTGATTAAGATTGAAAATGAGTCGAGTCGAATCGAATTTGTCTCAGCTCGACTCGACTCATTAAAAATTGGTTCAGTTCAAATTTCGGTTCGAGTTCGACACGAATTTTGTTTAAACTCAAATTCGACTCGTTATAAATTTACAAACAACTCAGTTCATCTCGTTAGGTTCAACTCGCTTGCTTCACGAATTTAAAAATCATTTTTTAAAATATATTTTTTATATATATGACATTTTAAATTAACATTCTTTTAAAAAGAAAATATTGAAATAAAATAAAAATTATCAGATTCAAATTTAACTTTATCTTAAAAATTTACTAATTCAAAAATTATACAATTTAAAAAAAAAAATCAATTACTTTCCTTCTAACGCTAAAGGTGGACTCCAAAGTCATACTCCCTCCGTTCCATATTATAAGCAAATTTCACCTTTTTAGATTCATTGAATAATTAATGTATCTGGTTTATATATAGTCCAGATACATTAATTATTCAATGAATTTAAAAATGTGAAATTTGCTTATAATATAGAACGGAGATAGTAGTAATTATTAGAATGGCAATAATATTTGATTTCATATGAGATACCACTCTATATTTTCCAAGATTAAAAGAAAATATACTTATAAGATTTGGAATAAATCTTTAAACATACTTTTAAAGATAATATAGTATCTCTTATATATAATCTAGTCGAATTATATATAATTCAAGTTCAACTCATTTAGGTAATGAATTTAATTTTCCGCTCATATTCAATGATTCATTAATCTAGTTCAACAATTTAAGTATTGAACTGAATTTTAGACTATTTTCAAATTGGTTCGGTTTATTATCAACCTTAACATTGATAAACATAATTTGATATTCAATAAATTTTAATTAAAATAACCATTTAATATCAATTAAAATCCGAAATCTAATTTACAAATAGTAAGAGTCTGTTTGGTAAGACATAAAAAATAGCTTTTAGCTTTTCAGCTCATATTAATAAAAAAGCTCTGTTTGGTAACAGTCATTTAGCTTTTAGCTTTTAGCTTTTTTACTAGCTTTTATCTTTTTTTTCAAAAACTATTTGAAGTAGCTTTTAGCTTATGACTTTTTCTTCCATTTATACCCTCACTATTTTATCAAAATCTCATTTTTATCCTTTATATTATATTATGATTTAAATTAAAATATTTGTGTTTTATTTAAGGAAAAAAAGGTAGTCATTATTTTTACCAACAAATTAACGATGCAATCCATTTTTCATTTTATTATTAATAGAATATTTTGATTCATTACATTGAATTGTTTTTGTTATTACTTTTAAATTATTATTTTAATTATTTATTATTTGATTTTTTACTATTAATATATTATTTTTATAAATATGATACTGTATTATTGAATATATTTGTTTGTTAGTAGACATATCATAGATTTTGAGAGGAAAAAAAGAGAGAAGGAAATATGCAAGATCAAATTACAATATTATTATTTTAGATATTTAAATTTCATTACAAAATTTATATACAAGTGTTTAATATATTTTTGGGTTATTTTAATTTTATATTTTTATTTAAAATATTTTACATTTGATTTTTAATATGTTTATTTTTATTGAATAAAAATTAATTTAATAAATAGGATTTCTAATTTTTTAATTAAGAATATCTTTTATGTCATTTTGTATTTATCAGCTAGTGTAACAGTAGCTAGCTTATCAGCTATCAGCTAGTATGTAATTCAAAATTGGATTCTTTCCATTTTTCTGTTATAGTCCGAGTAGACCCAGCAAACTAATTTATTCTCATAATTAAACCTTACCTATCTACTATTAAGAACTCATGGTCAAATATAAATTTATCCTTATATTTATTTCCCAAAATTTTATATATATCATTAAGAAAAAGTTTTATAAAATATAAATTAATACCAAATAAAAGAAAAATATCACCATTTTAAGTTTCAGTCTTAAAATTTGAAAAAAAAAATTAAAAAAAAAAAACCGCCAAAGCAGTTATTGTTTGGTGTGAGAAATCATTTAAAAATAGAATGGCTAAAAATAAAATCCATGGCTGATTTGAATTTAGAACCTATGATTAAGTTAAAAATTTCATACCATCTGAACCAAACTCTAGATGATTATTCATAGCAAGAATCTAAGAATTTAAACTAATAAAAATAAATATTAATTTTTTTTTAATTAATTTAGAATTAAGCTTGAATACATAGCACTAAACACTTGCATTTCTATGAAGACCTAAATTGCTAACCACGGCAAAAAAAAAAAAAAAAAAAAAAAAACAACTTTTAAAATCTATTGCAAATATATTTAAATAGTTATAGATTATAGATAAATAACATTTAATTTTAAATTATAAGTTTTAAAGTATAATAATTGAGACTTTTAATACAATGTTTTTAGGGCAATGCTAACCAGTGCCCCAGGGGCACTGGTTAAGGATCACTAATTACCTATTAATATGTATTATATGTGAGAGAAATAAGTGTATTGTATTTATTATACGAGAGTAAAATGGAGTATATTATATGAATTGAATGAGAGAGAAAATGATTGTATTAAATTTATCTAAAATAATTAAAAATTAAGTATATTTAATTATACATTTTCTAAAAGAATTAAATGTAATTAAGGACAATTTAATACTTCTTATCCAGTGCTCGAGGGACACTGGTTAGCAAGACCCATGTTTTTATTAAGATTAACTATAAATAACAAGAATTCAATTATTTCAACTACCTATAGTTTCACGATATCTTCCATGACTTTTCAACCAGAATTAAAAAGTTTTTTTCATTAGAATTTTAATTGATAAAGAAAATAATAAAGTTGTTGTCATTAATACAACAAATGACTTTGTTGACATTCTTTTCAACTTTCTGTCTCTCTCACTTGCCACCATTGTTTGCCTTTTAAAGGCTAACGGTATACAAAATGACCTACAACAAACATCACAATCACTACCATTTCTTAACAACATCAAACATCTTTGCGAAACTGTTAAAAACACCCCAAATGATATTTGGAACAACCCTATTTGCAAACAAATGTTATTGCATCCAAAAAATCCATATGAATCAAAGTGTATGAAGGTGTTTTTCAATGTTGAAGATATTGAACTATCAAATAATTTTTGTGTGTGATTCATGTACTAAAACATAAAAATATGGGATGATCTAAAACATCGACCTAATAATCTTGAAGTGAAGAAGATAAGCATTGGTGAAGCTGATGTTAAGAGATTATTATTTAATCAATGATTTTTTTTAATTGCTTTATAAATCTCTTTTGATTCCTTCTGCTTTTGGTGCAGGACATCAAAATTTACCTTGACCAATGGACTACAGGACATTTTAAATGTGTCTAAATTAGGGGTGTGCAAAAATATGGTTAACTAAATTGTATTACTAAACTGAATTGCATTGCACTATAAAAAACTGAACCACTTAAATGGTTAATAAACTGAACCATTTAATTCAAACAATTCTAATTCGGTTTAAAACTGGTTCATAACCAGTTTTGTTTTATAAACTGCTTTAATTATATAAATAAGTTTTTCATATAAAAAGAAAAAAGAAGAAAAACTATTGAAACTGAAAAAAAAAATTTCCCAAAATTTAATTTTTTTTTTTGAAAAAAAAAATTATTCTGAATTTTGATATTATGTAGTTTATTCTAAATTTCTGCATTTTATAATTCTGAAAATTTTTTATTCTGGATGTGTGTTAGCCAACGTGAAATGCACGTAAAGTTAAAGCTCCGACTTATAGCTTTTTCCTTTTTCACATTTTTTTCCGTCTTGGGATGCAAAAGTTCATCTGCAAACCCCCAACCAAATAGACACTAAACGTCATATTCAATTCAATATATGTTAATGGGCTATGTTTCAACGCATTGCAAGATTTTTAACTAAAAACCAAGTTTAGTAGGAGTGTACCCTACAACCAAAATAAATTCATATCAATATCAATGGTAAAACATTTCATTCTAATATTAAGTTGAACATTAGTACATTTATAAGATTCTCAACACTCATGTAGAACTCACTAAATAAACTACATAATATAAAAATGCAGAAATAAATAAACTACATAATATCAAAATGCATAAATTTTTTTATTCCGAAAAAACTATTATAATTTTATTTTACAAAAAATAAAATAAAAATTTAATTTTTTTATTCTGAAATATTTAAAATAAAAATATTCCGAAAATTTTATATAAAATGAAAATAATTTATTCCGAATCTTTTTTCTTCTTTTTTTTAGAAAAATAAAAAATTCAATTTTTTAAAAAAATAAATTTTTTTTTTGAATAAAATTTTCAAATATTATAATTTTTTTGTTTAAATTAACATTTTTTTATCAAATTAAAAAAATTGGTTTTAAAAGTGTTTAAATTATAAAATTGGTTTATAATTGAAAACTGATTATAAACTAATTTATAAACACAAACTGGTTCTAAACTAGTTTTAAACTGAATTGAAACTATTTTAATAGTTAACTACATTTTTATTGAAATGGTTAAGGTAAACTGAATTAAACCATAAATGTGGTTTGGTTCAATGCAGTTCATGAATCACGAACACCCCTAATCTAAACAAGAAGATGTTGGATTATGAATTATGAATCTAATTAATCTATGTCAAGCGATATCTAATTATATTGTAGTTTTTAAATTGAAGATATCATTTCATAGCTAGATTAACATCACAACTCATCTTCTTCTCTTCATTGTTGTCTTATATGCAAATAGTGATCAATTTTCCTAATAACTAAATTCAGTTCTATTTTGCATATATTGCATGATATTGCACTTTTCTTATTAGTAACAATAATAAATGTTCCCATTATAGCCAATATCATTAAGGTTGCATTGAGATGTGGTATCCACAAAAAGGTTGGCATATTATTGTCAATAGTATTGCCCCTTTTTTTTTTTCAAACAAGACTTAACTAAGTTAAAATCCTCACACACAATTCAATCATCAACGTTATTAGTGTTACTGGGGTCAGATATCATATTGCAAGTTAGGTGCTTGTTAGCACATGATAAGGGTACCCATAAATACTTGTGGGCCTACGAATTCTATATGTAATCAACAAAATTTGTATTGGAATCATCAATTTTTATGGATACATCAAAATTCCACATGAGTATTAGAATCATCCTTTCTGGTGGAGGCATTCACAATCACAATGTGGTAATTTTTAGAAAAGTGATCAAAATTAAAGTAAGTATTGCTCATCTTGGTTTCCAAGAGAAAATAATATCTGGCTTTTGGATTTTTAAGGAGAAGCTTTAACGCTCTAACTGTTGGAGAATTTCTCAACCTTTAACTGTTCCACCAAAGGATTCTCATTGTTCCCGGCTGGCCTTCTGTGAGAAGTCTATCGATTCTTCAATGTGGTTGCTGAAATGTTCATCCAAACTCTTATTAAGCTTGAGCTTTGTGATATTTTATGTTGGTGTACAAAAACCAGAGAGGACAAAGAATCCAAACTCTTATTAAGCTTGAGCTGAAATGTGGAGAATTCCAACATATAATATCACACAGAATCCAAACTGAAGATCAGAGAGGACACAAAAACCAGTAGTGCAACACCGAAGAAGAAGATGGGTAGATCAGACATGCACGCGGGACAAGAGATAACTAAGCACTAAAGGCCACAAAGCAGAAACACCTTGAAGGAGGATGGAGAAAATGACACTATCACTAAAAATAGCTCTTGGGAAGGAGGGAAGAAGTGAGAAACACACCACAGAAAGAAACAAGATTGAGGATTGAAAGGTTCAATCTTGAGAAAAAGAGGAATAGGATCTTGGAGCGAAATTATTCAAAATTCACAACTATGACACTTGTGAATTTCATATCATTGCTTTCAACTTTGATTCACAAGTATCCAAGTTTTGCAGGTTAAGTGAAACGAGAACTATTTATAACATTGGAAAACTACACTATCCTTAATATATTTTCCATGTTTAAAGTTTTATACACAAATTGCCCTTGCTGTTGTTCATTAATAACAATATCCCCGCTCATGAATCATGACACACATAAAATAACCACTTTATACGTCTAAAGTAACAAGAAATCAGTTTAGTTTATCTATACTCAATAGAGTGACATTTAATAATTATTTTAATGAATTCTTCAACTGATTAGGTATTCAACGGTTTTCAAATGTCATAAATCCTTCTTGTGTCACTTGACCTGCAAAACTTGAAATTTATATATTTCTCTTACCATCCCTTAACACTAGTTACTAACTCTATTACTTTGGTGCTGAGATTTTTATAAACAAAATATTCAATGTAAAATATCTATTAGTTGAAATAGTAATAAACCATTATGCAAACACATTTGGTAACTTCATCCCATTTGCTCCAATTTTCATCATTATAAATTCACATATCATTGCTCTCCTTTTTTTTTTTTAAACAACACCTGAACAATTATTCAAAGGTGAGAGCAAGCTTCAAATCCTAGCTCCCTTGAGAATACTATGCACCAAACTAGACTACAAATCACATTGGAGAAACAGATTCTGCGTAAATGACCCCCAAATCACAGGAGAATGGGAAGTTTTACAATATTTGTTCTCTAGGGATCTCAGTGAAAGAAAAAAGCGGCGAGATAAATAAAATTCCCCACTGCACCCTGAAAATGAGATGATACATACCTACTTTTGGTTCTTGGTTCTTTGTTGGTACAACATACCCGTTGCGGTGACAAAAGAAGCAATGAAGATCCTTAATTAGTTTCCCGTGTTCCAGCAGGTTCACAAACTTAGCTGACTCGAGGAGTGAAAGACGCATCCTCTAGATTTGAATGTCAAGATGCAAATCATAAAGAATACTCCTGATAAGGTCAAAAAGACTATCTGAAGCACTCACTTGAGAAGGCTAACCCTGGACCAAACTCTTTGAGATACCAAGAAACCCTGTATAATGAAATTCCAATCTCACAATGCCTCTTTGAGATGGAAGGTTCTGGCCATGTTCCTGGCATGATCATATTCATCCAGGTCCACAAGTATTTTCTTCAATCGACGAGCTAGATCATTTTCTGGCATATTTCTTCTCTCCAGAATCCTTCCAAGTGATAGCACATAAGCCACCAGAGGCTGCAATTTGCGGCTGCAATTAAGAATAGAATAGGACATGGAAAGTATTAGATTTGACCAAAATTATATTGACACACGTAGAGCTTTTTTACTCCACACACATGAAGAGCTGGAACTATTATTGTACTGTAGATAATAATGTCACACACGCATGTATTTGAGGTCCTACTTGAGTTAAGCAACTTCATTACCACATAAACAAATTAATTAGAAAGAAGTTTATTTTAAAACTACGACCTCTACTCTAATCCCACTAACCCCAATGCAGCTGCCAGGTAGGCACTTTATGAATATCCAAGTTGCTTGTACAATATCCCCATTTTCCCCCAAGTTAATTCTATTATGCTAACTTACAGTCACGTGATTAAGAAGGGTTTAAGAAAAAGAATATGCAAATGTCTTTCCAAAAGAAATAAATGTAATCACCACTAATTTCACAACTTTGAAAAAGTACTATCAACATACTTTCTGTCTGCAGTGACACTTGGGCCAGCCCAAACACCAGATAGGGAAGCAATAATCCGTTCTGTTCTTGTTATTGCATCTTGAACATTTTCTGATATGCTTCTACAATGAGGTAGAACTTTTGCGTACAAAAGCTCATCTAGAGCAAGCTTCTCTAACACTGGCATTGCAAATATATCCTTCCACAAGCAAATATTTCTCAATAGTCGAACAGACACACCAAATCGATATGCTGTAACTTGTGCAGCGTCTGGAACAGCAGCTAGCACTGTTGGACTCCATGTAGGGACCTACAAACAAGACAAGATGGAAATTTTATCATAAAATCTTCATTGTTTCTAGTTACTAGTTTCTACAAACCCAGTATATCATATACAAATCACAATGCAAACCAACAGGAAATGAACAAAACAAATACCATCATATACTGTCTAACTAGTAAATACAAATTGAGCTTACCGTAAGATTAGTAACAGCATCAGCTAGACGTGTACGAATCAAAACTAGAAGTTCTGCAAGAGCTTCACTTTCATGGGACACATGTTGCACAATCAATTTTGTAGCAGCAATAGCATTCATTGTTTCGTGTTGACTAAGCATGTCCCAGCAATGGGAAACTTCATAATGGAGAATAGGAAGTGCAACCTTTTCTACCAAATTTGGGACAAGCTCAAGGTCAGCATCTCCATCATCGTGAACAAAATCTTTTCCATCTTCAGGCAAACCGTAAGTGAATAACAATTTATACCTAAATACGAAGAGAGGTAGAGTAAGAGAAAAACTATTATAAATTGAAGGAAGGTAAAAGATAACCGCATGAAGTGTAATGAAAAGGTTAAGAAAAAGAAGCCCGTGAGCCAAAAAAATCTCTAAAGAAGATTCAAGAAAGAATACTAAAAATGGAAAATATAGAATAGGTCAATACCATTTCATATCTTGAAAATCTAAACCCTTGTGAAGTGGATCCCATCTCAGGAGTTCCAATCTTACATATGGAGAGAAGACCAGTGGAAGACTTAACGAAATATATGCATCATTATAGCTTGACGAATACTCCCTTTTCCATTCTTCCATTCTCTTTTTGACCAGGGATAATTGACTATATTCCTCGGAAGCATCACTGAAAATCTCATCAGCAGCCTGCAGCACTAAATCACGTTGTGACTGATATGCTTGGCTCTCACTATCACTCTCATCGGTGCTTGATTCACCCTCTACTTTATGACCATCTATTTCCATGGATGCCAGCTTTTTAGAATCAAAAGTTTTGGACCTCCTGCGTTGACGAGCATTGGCCATCACTATCATTTTCATCCGTTTCTCGCGATTTAAATCTCTACCAAACTCATCTAACTTAACTGGTAAATCTCTTTGTTTTCTCACAGCAGCAAATGCGTCCTGAGCTGCACTTCTGGCAGCCTCCACATTGTCACCTTTCCGGCTTAAAACTGACATTGCAGCTTTCACAGCTGCTTCTACCTCAATCATTTCATCATCATTGTTAGTGGCTCTTTTTTCAAAAATGGCCGATGCTCGATCTTCGTGAAGTTTTTTCATCTGATCTTCAAGTTCTTCAATGTAGAAAGCTTTATGCTGAAAGTTAAAGTTAGATATAAGCCTTAGTATTAGCTTCAATAAACTATACCCCGCGGCATCAACAAAAATGATAAGCAGGCAAATGAGTTTCAAGTTTTAAATATAGTGAGAAATTACATACTTTTCAACTTTATTAGAAACATATGTTGTTTCAAGTATTACCTTTGTTCCTTTTTATGTGTCATTTAAAGATTATTTATACATACAAAAAAAATCATTAAATTTGGTTGATTTTGATGAAATTGTTTGTTTTTTCTGTGATACCCCTTGACTGTCATTACCTCATTTCACTTGTTTTTCCCTCTCTCTAATAAATAGGTAAGGGCATTTTTTACAAAATAATGGTTAATGTCTTTTAGAACTTGGCAAATGGTGGATAAATAACCCAAGAGCATTTGGTTGAGATGGTAAGGGTCTCTTCCAGCTTAACCAGGTCCTGGGTTCGAACCCAGCTTTGGGCATGGACCAACTACAAAATAATGTGAATGCTGTGTCCTGGATAGAACATTAAGGCAAAAGTTGATCCATGTTTATGGCAAAAGTTGATCAATGTAGCTGACCCCACTTAGTGGGATAAGGCGGTTGTGTTTGCTGTATAGCAAATAGCTTATAAGTTCATATGCTATTTGGTAATGGTCATTGTCCGGCGAGATTAAGAGTTTATCATTATTCGCTCTCATTTTTACCCTCATTAAAAATATCTTTCTGTCATTCTATATTTTTCTGCAAGTTCAACTATTAATTTTACCAAAACACTTTAAACTAATTCAGCTAGTTTATCTGCTATCCGCTAACTTTTACCAAACCGAACCTAAATCTCTCAAACCATAGGTCCAGCTAGGGAATTCACACTTAAAATCCTCATTTTACATTCCTCCATCAGCAACCTAAAAAAGGAAAACCCATAATACATTGAATAAAGAGTAGCAACTTAGCAAGGACTAAAATTCGTGGCTTGCGTTAGGTTCTTAAGGGAAAGAAAAAATAGCATATTTGCTGGATGAATTCAAATATCAACATAAACAATATTAAGATGAAAAGAAACCTGCGGACTTGCAGAAAAGTCATATAGAACATCCACACAACATTGTGTGTTTTTATTCAAGGAATTAAGATGAAATGGAGCAATGTTCCTTAGTCCTTACAAAATGAACGTGGCAATGAAGAGGAGACCATTAATGTGATAAGCCCTGCTGAGAAGGAACCCTGTTGTTTCCTGACTCAGACCTCTCTCCCAACCAACAGGTTCTAACAGAATACATGCATGATTCCACCCACTCCCCCTAATCATTATGTTTCTAACTAACTGATGAGTTGGCAGACACTACAACTCAACAGTATCCTTCTTCAGCTCATACACTCTGCAAAGTTTGGGCCTATTCTAATTAAAGCACGCTAAAACATTTCCATCAGACCCCACAGCAGGGTCTATGTCCAACACCCTATCAGTATTCTCTCTCCCTTACCTTCATGACACATCTCCTGCTTAATTTGCTTCTTTCTCTTCACATAAACTGACAGCAATAGGCCTGCTATTCTTCCTCCTACTTTACCTCTCTTTATTAGGCCTATAAGATTGCAATTTTTGACAACTATGCCCCAAGATAAAACACTTCATGGTTAACTTGTCAAAAAGTAGTAATCTCATGATAAGACAATGAGAAGTAATTTTTCATTCCATTCTACATAGTCATGAATGTTGTTTTCATATTCTTATTTTCCTTGATTGCTTACAGGATTAATTTGTCAAAATACCTACATCTGCCTACCATTTAGGACAACAAATTCACCACACACAAAAGGCAACATCAATCAATTTAGCATGGACACTTCCTCCATGTAAGCACATCAGAAAACCACTACCTTGTACTTTACAAATTTATTTAACTGCCCCCTTCATCAGTACATATTTCACAAATGCCTACCTGCCTGTCTTAAATTTTTGTTCTCACTTGTGCGCAAAAGAAAATTTACTAGAGAATAAAGAAGTATACACAAAGACAAGCAAGTGTTAACAGAAAACAGATGAAAGGACTTAAGCCAAAGAGATGTTAATATAGTATATCGCCGCAAAGCATTTTCACCACCATAAAAATCAATACAGCTACTTCATTAACTCATTAGTAAAACATGGAAGGATGAATAGAAGAACAAAAAGAAACAAAACTACTGAAACTATGTGAGGGGAAAAATACTTCAACAAATAACATTGTACAGCTCGAACGCACTTTCATTTAATTAAGGAAGAAAAGAAACTTAGAAGATGCAAGAAATATGGTTACCTGTAAGAAATCGCATATATTTGAGACATAATTTCGGAGCTTTTGCATAAATTTGTACTTCTCATCAGCTACCACTAATGAGTTTTCAAGATCAGTAATCTTCAAAAGGGATGCAGACAAGTTTTCATCTGTTTGGTTCAATGATGACATTGTTCTTCCATGTGATTCCTGTCATTTGTGGGGGCACACAAAAATGCAATTAAGAAAATACATCAATCCCCAAGAAGAGAAAGCTATATACATTTTATGCAAAGCAAGTCCCATTTCCAAGGAATTATCATGGTTGTTTTGTGTGAAAATATGCAATACCTAATTACCTATCTATACTGTCTCCACAACTATGGTCATTCTTTTCTTTCAACTCTCATAGTTTACAACCTTGTGGATCATGAATATTCTTTTACCATATGTAATTAAGACATTAAATTGCAGACTAAATCACACGTGATACAGTTTTAGCATCTAGGTAGCAATGCTCGGTACTAGGCCTGTTCAAAAAAACTATGAACCGAACTGAACCGCCAAACTGAACCGAACTGAAGTTAAAATAACCAAACCATTACGAACCGTTATTTTACTAACGGTTCTAAAACCGAACCAAATTAAAATTAACTAAACATTAACCAAAACTGAACCATTAAACTATTAACACTACACTAAACTTGCAAACTCCAAATATGAAAATCTCTTGAAGCTCTAAGGATGAAGAACCCTAAATTCCCAAATTGTTGAAGTTCCCAAAATCGAAATTCATTTTCACATTCTCATGCAAGTATTTGCTTCTCTCTCATTTCTCAATTCCACATCTCATTCTTCCATTTTATTTCATCTTCTGTAAGTTTTTTTAGATCTATTATCTTAGTGATTCTGATTTTATATGCTCCAAATCCTTAGGTTATGATTGGTTATGCTATGGTGAAAATTGATTTTGTATCTTGTTGTATGAATCATTTATAGGTGTATATTTGATTTCTCAATTGGGTAAGAAATGGTTAGTGAAAGCTTTAATGAAACCCATTAAATTAGAACCAGCTTTACTTAAAGCAAGATTTGGTGTATCATTAAAATGTTGATATGAATTGTGGTTTTGTGAGTTAAAATCTGAATTTTCTTAAATGGGAAATGTTGGGGCTAGTACTGTTGCTTCAGGTATGGTGATTGTATCTATTATGTTTACATTCTTAATCTTGCAATGTTACTTTTATAATATTTACTTCTTTGAATATACTAAAATGTTGCTTGCTGTGTGTATTTCAATTCATCTTGTGTATGTTCGGTTCCATTTTGAATCATAGGATAATTGATTTTGAAATGCTTGCTATAGCGACTATTTAGACAACATTGTTATTTGTTAGGAAACTACAATAAACAAGAAAGAAACTAAGCATTTCCCCTGTGTATCTCTTTATAAATGAACATCCCATACAAAATACAGAAATTTAAAAATCACTTTCTAGAAAGGAAAGAAAGCTTCAGATTGGTTCTTCTATTGCCCAACCAAGATATATATAACCTGTGATGACAGTTCACAAATTGTTTTAATGGTGATGATAGATGTTGGGAAGGATCCATCATTCTTGTGTTGTTATTTATTTTCAATCCACCACTATCATTGTACAAAAATATCACACAGATGGAAACCATGATAGGAGTAAGCAAACTAGTAATTCTCAGCATTTCAAACATGGTTTCCATGATAGACTATTTTTCTAAATGAAATAGTTTCTGGCTGGCCAATGTAAGTTTTACAGGGACAACTACTAGGTTGTTTTTGCCTCAGCTCGCAACCAACAATGGCTCTAACTTTGTTTAGAATCTGGTAGTCATTTACTAAGCTTGCTAATTGTAATGATATTTTAAGACTATTTAGGATTATGCTTGCTGTATACATTTACTAAGTAAGGTAACTATTGAATGAACTTAGTTTCAAATTAGGCTTTCTATACATGAAGCAGGTAATGCAAATATTCTGGACAACAATGTTTGCTATTCCCATTACAAATTAATGCTTAATCTTAAATTAAGGGAATTACATTTTACACATGATAATTGTAATGTTATTTTAAGACTATTTATAAGTATACATGAATTACCTCAATTACTTTCAACATATAACACAAAGTTGACTCTTCAATACAATAGACTTCAAACTATATCGTTATTTTGTTAATACAGCTAAATGTATAGCATTTTGAATATCTACTATCAATGCATATCTTACATGTACTGTTACTTGTCAAGTACATTAAACCATGGATGATTTAATTGAAATGTAGGCTACTCAGTTCAGTATGTTAGTATATCCATTGTCTTATATTTCAAAAACTAACAGGTAGTACCTATTCAAATTTTTTATTAAGGATAAGAAGGTGGCTGACTTGAAGGAGGGGAAGAAAAGATTTGTAGAGAGGTTCAAGACTGAGAAGAACAGGTTGTTTTTCACTAAGCTCAGGTTTTGTAGGCTATACAGTTCAATTTGTTAGTATATTCAGTCTCTTATATTTCAATTACTTTGGATTTATGAAGTACTAACAGGTTGTTCACTAAGCTCAGGTTTGTGCGATCTGAATTGAATTTTTTTCTGAACATGTTTGTGGGTTCTAATCTTCTCGAATTAAATTTAGATAAATAAGCAATTCAAGAAAAATCAGAATGGTTCGGTTTGAAAAAATAAAATTAAAACAAGGATAACGGTTCAGTTCTATAACAAATGGTTCGGTTTGAAAAAAATTGTCTTCTAATGGTTTGGTACGGTTCGGAGTTCCGAACCATTATGGCAAACCAAAAATTTTGGTTCAGTTCGGTTCTAGGAAAATGGAAACGGTTCGGTTCGGATGATTTCATATAATGGTTCGGTTCGGTTCAGTTTTCTTACCGAACCATACCATGAACAGCCCTACTCGGTACAATCACATCATGCCTTGAGTGCAAACCCATTGACAGTCAACCAGCCCAACCAACTAACCCATAAAAGCCACAATACAAACATGACAGCAACTGTAACTTAAAAAACCCTAAACCTAATGATCAACAGGATTCATCTGATCAATTGCCAGCACCCCTCAACCTCAACTAGGAAATTTTGATCCTTCTGACCAATAAAACCTCATTCTTTTGATGCCAAACATACTCATATGATATGCTTAATGACTCACCAACTTTTAACTCCATTTATTTTAATCAATAACACAGATCATAATTCATAATCAAAAAAATAGAATGTTAATAAATGTAGAAACCTAGTGCACAAGATAAGCACAGTTATTAATCTGACAAGTGAGAGCTCAGCCTAATACAGTCAGTATAGTACAATGACATAAGTAATTCATACCTTAAGCCTCCTAACATTGTCTAGCAAAGCTTTTTTCGCAATCTCGGCTTGTTGAGATATAGGGATGACATCCAAAGCCGGTGTTGCTGGGATTGCTCCTCCAATGCTGGTATTCGCATATGCTGCTACATTTGGAACTGCACCATACACAGTTGCAGCAGAGGGACCAACAAAATTGGGCTGTTGAGCCACTTGCACAACAGGAACATCACCACCACCAGCCACCCTAGAAGACCCTTCATCCATTCTCTTTCCCAATCCTTTCCTGAACTGCTCTTCTTCCCACATCCTCTCCTCTTCATCCTCCTCCTCCACCTCCACCACAACATCCCCTACACCTTTAAACCTCTCACCAACTACCCTCTCATCCACATCCTCAAAAACACCCTTCTTCCCTTCTTCTCCCTTCTCCCCAAACATGGCAATCCGACCCCTAAACTCCGGTTCCTCATCACTCAATCCCTCCGCAGCGCCATGATTGCTTCCACCATCCAATGAAATATAATCCGGCGCAGGGGGACGCGCCTGCCGGAGACGCTCCCGCTTTGCTCTAATAGCTTTAATGGTCTCTTCATCAGGAATAAGTGCGTCTTTCCCGTTTTGAATGCCAACAGAAGCGAATTTAGCCTCAACCTCTTCCCTATCCTCGGAATCCGATTCGCGCTCCGAAGTGACTGGTTTGAGGAGACCTTTTAAGACGATGACAGGTTCAGAGGAGGGTTTAGCATCGGAATTAGTAGAAATAGGACGAGAGGCGGTAGTGGGAGTAACTAGGGTTCGGGTATTTTTCTGAAGTTCGCGAAGTGCTTCTTTGGTGTAGGTTCCGGCTTGTGGTTGAACGTTGGAAGGAGAAGGGGAATGTGAAATTCGGTCTCTGTGAGTGGTGATTTTGTGAGAGGAGGATTTGGAGACACGGTGGTGGGGCTTGGAGGAGCGTGGGCGGAGGGTTTCGTTGGTGTCGTTTTCTTCCTCGTCGGCGAAGCTGAGAAGTTTGGGGACTTGGGGCTTCTTAGGCTTTGGGGCGGGGGGTTTAGAAGGGAGGGTGGTGGGAGTGGAAGAGAGGTCATCGTCGTCGTTGGTGTCGGCACGGCGGCGGAAATTGCGGGATTTGGCGGTGGACATGGTGTGGTGGGTAGTGTTTGACACTATTTTTATTCATGAATCATCAGATAAAAAAATGCCACCAAATCAATCTTAATAATCTTAATAATCTTAATGAATCATAAGATAAAAAAATGCCACCAAATATTCTAAAATGTGTACTAATTTTAAAATTACTCTTTCATTACCATAATAATCTTCACATTTTGTTAAAAGTTATTTATTCTAGGAAATTGTCACTTTAGACTCAGTTCAGGATAATTTTTTTCTGTTTTATAATTTGATTTTATTTTGACTTTTAGAAAAATTGAAAATTAAAACCTATTTTATTTTATGTTATTAATGTACTTAAATCTAAATCCAAATATTACATACCAAAGTAATTAAAATATGACAAATAAGATGTGTATTTTAGAAATTCCCAAATTGATTTGGGAATTGCTCTACTAGGGTTTCGGGGTGCGCCTCAGTTGTGAGTCTCCGGTGTTTTCGGCCAGTGGTATTGCATATTTGGGAGAATCTGATGGGGAAAATTAGTGCATCTAAACGAAAGTAGTTGTCTGGGTTTGTTTTCTGCAGGTGGGTCGTCTTCTTCCAAGGTGCTTCTTCTGGTTTTGGTTTAAATTCATAACTCTAGGGTTAGGGACCTAACTGGAAGGGCATTAAGGGGTTGACGACGACCTTGCACGTGCTGTGTTTCTCGTTTGCGTTGCTGCCCGTTCTTTCTTCTCCGACGACTCATGACAACAAATTCAAATGAATTTGAGTTTGCTCTCGCAAACGCATTCACCCAAAATCAAGAAAGTACAATAGAAGGTACACAATCCATGGCTATAGAGGAGCTTGCTACTCCTAATGGCGAGACCAGTTCAGCTGAACAAAACAATGTGAAGGCCACCAAGCCTTCCTACAAGAACATGGTTACAGGAGAGCCTTCTGACATGGGGAGACAACAATTAGAAGTGTATATTGATATGCAATAAAGGGAAGAACAAAATGGCGATATCAGGGTGGAAGAAAACTAGATAGGAGGCTAAGAATGTCCATAATTTGTCCTTTTCGAGTTGGAAGAACGCCGAATTGCAAAGCCCTGGGAAAAATGGGCTATCATTAAAATGCTTGGGAGGAGCATTGGATTTAGGGCTTTAGAGAATCGCCTCCAATTAATGTGGGCTAAGAGAGGGTGAATCAAGCACCGATGAAGGTGGACATGGTGAACATATAACTTATATATACATATATATATATATATATATATATATATATATATATATATATATATATATATATATATATATATATATATATATATATATATATATATATATATATATATATATATATATATATATATATATATTTATTTATTTATTTATTTATTTTACTAAATGAATATGCATCAACAATCATATCAATTTAATTCAAAATTTATTTATATTTAATTATTAATTTTTAGACCAAACAAATAGATTTAAAAGATTAATATTCGATTGCTTAAATATTTATTGACATGCAACAAATCAAATCACATTAAAAGAAAATTATATTGAAATATTTTTGAAATTAATTTAAAATTAATATTTTAAAATGATTTTATTAGACTTACATGTAAAAAAATTACACCGCTAATATAAAGATATTAGCCTCTAAATTTAATTACTTAAATCCCCTCAAATTAATATAGTTTATTAAATAAATAAGAAATGAGGATTTTATATATTAAAAATATCTCCTTTGTGATCCTATTTTTTAATTAACTTTAAAAAATTTATAAATATTCATTTGAAATAATTTATATATATATATATATATATATATATATATATATATATATATATATATATATATATATATATATATATATATTTATTTATTTATTTATTTATTTATTTATTTATTCATTTATTTATTTATTTATTTATTTGTTGTGTTGTTTCTCAAACTCTTTAATGTGTGACTCTTGTACGATTTACTTGTAAAAGTTCATCTAAAAACAAAAACTTATAAACATTTGATATATCATAATTTATCGAAGAGGAACAAGAAGAGTTGTGTTTTTTTGAAGGTCGACTTCGAAAAAGCTTACGACTATGTAGATTGGTATTTTTTGAAAAAGACTATGCTTGCTATGGGATTTAGAGCTCGTTGGATTAAGTGGATGGAGGGCACTGCGATGAATAATTATGTTTCGATTCTTATTAATGGAAGCCCTACTCGCAACTTCAAAACCTCGAGGGGACTTTGTCAGGGAGATCCTCTCTCCCCCTTCCTTTTTTCACGGTGGATGAAGGCTTGTCGCTTTTGGTTAAGAGAGTTTTTTCCTCCCAATTGTTGTAGGATTTTAAAGTAAATGAGTCCATATTTTACAACATTCTGCAATACGCAGATGATACGATCATCATTTGTGACAGCTCGTGGTCCAACTTATGGGCTTTGAAGGCAATTTTAAAAGGTTTTGAATTGATTTCTGGCCTTAAGAATAACATTAGGAAATCATCTCTTTATGGCATTGGTGTGGAGGATTATTATCTTCATGCAGCTGAGCAATTTCTGGGGTGTAAGATTGAGGCTTTACCTTTCAAATTCTTGGGTGTTTTCGTGGGAGGCAATCAACGTAAAATCTCGTTTTGGCAACCTATTATTGACTATTTGAAGAGGAGATTGACATTGTGGAAAGGTAAACTTTTATCCATTAGAGAGATACTCACTCTCATTAATTCGGTTCTGTGCAATATTCCAATTCATTACCTTGCTTTCTTCAAAATGCCAAGGAAAGCGCAGTCTTTGATTATTTCAATTCAAAGGCGGTTCTTGTGGAATGATTTGAAGGAATCGCGCGGGATTTCGTGGGTCAAGTGGAAAACTATTTGTTTGCCTAAAGATGAAGGCGGATTAGGGGTGAGAGACATTGGTCTTTTCAACAAAGCCTTACTTTATAAATGGTTTTAGAGATTGTTGACAGAAAAAAACACAATTTGGCCGGGTATCTTTGAGGAGCGATACGTCGATTTCATTAAAACTATTATGTCCAAGGGTGCTGTAAAGGGTGGCAAAACCTTGTCCTTATGGTGGAAAGACTTGTTGTCTCTTCTCGATGAGGAAGGTGAAGGCAATGTTATCAATCATTTCTATCATAGGATTGGTAATGAGTGTAATACTTTTTTTTGGGTTTCGAAGTGGCTGGGAGATAGACCGCTTTGTTCACTTTTTCTGCATTTATTTAATGCATCAAATAGGAAATTCTGCTTGGTGAGTCAAATGGTTGTTGGCGTGATGAGACTTGGCATTGGGAGCTTGATGATCTTGTGTGCGTTCACAATGATAGTCTGCAGACTGATTTGCAGGAGCTGCACTCTTTGCTTAGGGAGAATGCTCCTTTCTTGAACCATCTAGATTGTATTGTTTGGGCATTCGCAGACAGCAATTCATTTTTCGTCAGATTTTGCTATGAGTTTCTGTCCAAAACGAAGGTTTGTAATCGTATCGGAGGTGCTCATATTCAGGCCTTAAAGTTGTCTTTGAAGGCTTCTATTCTAGTGAAGATTCAAGTGTTTGTTTAGTGGTTGATCTTAGACAGGTTGCCGACTCGTAGTAATCTGGTACGTTGTGAAATTATCAATAATCCACATGAAAACGTTTGTGTCTTTTGTTTCAATTGTGATGAAGATGCTTGCCATGGTTTTTTGGATGTGTGAAATCTAAGATCATTTGGAGATATATTTGCAATTGGTTTGATGTTGATATGTTTGATTCTTTAGAGGCTAGTGAGCATTTGTTTGCTTGGATAGAACATGTTAAATTGAAGATGTTGATTCCCAATGCGGTTAGAATTTGGTCTATTGTCTGTTGGAATATTTGGTATTCGAGGAACCAAATCTTTTCAATGAGGAAATTGGAAATCCGGATGTTGTTTTTCAAAGGATTATTTTGAATTCTTGGTGGTGGCTGTCCAAAAGACATAATCAATCTTTTAATTGTAGTTATTACGATTGGTACAATTATCCTTGACAATTTCTTAGATGTTAATGTTTGTTCTTTTGTTTTTTATCTGTTGTAGATTGTAATCGGGTTGAGGTACCTCTAGTATCCCTTTTGTTAATATAATTCTGCTTATAAAAAAACATATAAAAAGCTTATATATAGTTAAATAATTTACACTTCATAATCTACTTTTTGAAACTCTAACTTTTTCATAAACTTTTACATTTTCTAAACTAAACCTCGACAAAGCCTAAAAAATTAGAGTCAATCCCTCTTGAAAACAACTTGAAGCCACATCATTAACATGATTCACAATTTCTTGGTGTCTACTCCTCTCTTCAATTAATCTTAATCTTGAATTTGCTAGGCTGATATCAAAAACCTTCAACAGTGGAATTTTGTCGTCTTTAAAATCTTCCGAAGCCTTCATTTTTATAAAGAGTAATAATGATAAGAATTGATTATATTCTTCTTGCAATATGATCTAAGACTTTGTTTATAATCCTTAAAAAGATACTTCACTTTAACTTTCAATGCTTTTTCCTCTTTAAGCTTCTCATATGATTGATGCAAGTTTGATGCAAAATTATTAATAGCTTTAGAAACTTTTAATTCTGAAACTTTGTTAATTGCATTGTACCAATTGTTACAAACTCCAAAAGTAGGACTAATTTCATCTTCATATTCTTATGTTTCTTGAAGAGTGCACTTTTGTTGCCAATCATTCAAGTATTTAACTAAATCTTTTTGTTTGTTGAAGAAGTTACAAAAGCAGTTACCCCACTTTAAAATCACTTTTTCAAGTCTCAAAGTAGCTTTTGAGTTTGACTGTTTATTTTTTTATGGATCCAATATATGTACATGATTTTTGCCTTGGCTGATAGCTTGGAATTGTTTCTGGTGACATGTACTCATGATCTTCTATAATTTCATTAAGCTATAAAAATTATAAGAATTTATTTAATAAGAGCTTATATTATAAGCACTTAATGAATATAAAAAAAATTAAGCAGCTTACCCATCAAATTGATGCATAAATGTTGTAAAACTAGAGATTCTACCTTTTCATTTGGTGCTTGCAGAGTGATATTGAATTTTTTTTCTCCTTCGAATTCTCTTCCACAATCACATAGATTTTGAAACTCATTCTTTATATCAACCATTGCTTCCTTTAGACTTTGTTAAATGATACAACATTAGGAGATAATCAAAATACAGTAGCTTATTGTACAAGTCACCTAAATACCTTTTGTAACAACCATAACTAACTAATGAGAAGTGATCATATACAGTAGGATCATTGTATGCTATGATGTAGCTGCTTCTTGTAGTATATAAGCTCATCTTACTGTTGTAAACAATCAAGTGAATAATATATTACTCTTACACTTCATCTTCTTCTTTCTTAAGAATGTTTCTTGTTTGTTAAGCTTTGTTCAAGCTTCTTCCATGGAGTTCCATGGCTTTCATTCTGAATCTTAACATGGTATCTTGAGCCTTTTGATCTGTTTCCTTTTTCTTTCTTTATGGCTCCACCCACACGCTCACAATCCACTGATCTGCAACTCGACCAAACCAATCCATTCTTCGTTCATCCAAGTGATGGACCTTCCTCTGTTACTGTTTCACCAAAACTTAATGGTACCAACTACCATTCTTGGGCTCGTTCGATGCGTCGTGCTCTTGGTGGCAAGATGAAACTAGAATTCATCGATGGCACCATTGATCCCATCACGGATAGTTTTGATCCACTTTACCGTGCATGGAATCGTTGCAACATGCTTGTATTATCTTGGATTATCAACTCTGTTTCTGATTCCATCGCCCAAACCATCATCTTCATTGAGAATGCCATTGATGTTTGGATTGATCTCAAGGAACGTTTTTCTCAAGGCGATTTGGTACGTATCTCTGAATTAATACAAGAAGTTTATAGCCTGCAGCAAGATTCCAAATCTGTCACTGAATTTTACTCTGCTCTTAAAATTTTATGGGAAGAACTTGAGGTTTACATCCCTATCCCTTCTTGTTCATGCACATTAGATGTTCATGTCAAGCTATGTGTAATGCTAGAAGAATCACATCACTTTATATGCCATTAGATTTTTGACTGGTTTGAATGCACAATTTGATGTTGTTAAGTCTCAAATCCTTTTGCTTGATCTTTTACCTCCTATGACCAAGATATTTTCAATGGTTCTTCAACATGAAAGACAAGGTAATCTTTATCCTGTTGAAGATCCCACTTCCCTTGTTAATGCTACTGATTCCCAAAGATACAAGGGTAAATCACATGTTCAACACTCTTATGGCAAAACCAATAATAGAGTGTGTACTTACTGTGGTAGAACCAACCACACCATTGATAATTGTTATGCCAAGCATGATTTCCCCCCTCATATGCAAAAGAAATATGTTAATCACTCCTCTATAAATGACCCTGATTCAGAACCTGATCCACAAGCTTCTGATGCCAAGACTGTCTCTCCTTCTATCACCACTGAGCAGTATGAACAACTGATGCAATTACTCCAACAATCAACCATTTCTCAACCTTCTTCTTCAAATCAAGTCAACTCAGTTAGTATTCAACCAGGTAATCCACAATTTTCTATTGTGTCTCATTCTATTTCATGCCAAAAAAATTCTTTGGGTTCTTGGATTATTGACTCAGGTGCTAGTGATCACATGTGTGGTTCACTACATTGTTTTCACTCTTATGTTGAAATTCCCTCCATTCAGGTTAGAATGCCTACAGGCCAATTTGCCATTGCAAAACATGTTGGCACCATTAAGTTTTCTTCTGCCCTCATTTTGACCAATGTGCTTTATGTTTCATCCTTTTCTTTAAATCTCATTTCTGTCTCTAAACTGTGTCAATCACTTGACTGAACAGTTGAATTTAATGGTTCTAATTGTCTTATTCAGGAAATGAGCACACGGAAGATGATTGGTTCTGGTGACAAAGTACAGGATTTGTATTACTTAATCATGGAAAATAAGATAGTATGTAGCTCTAGCTCTAGTTCAAATTCTATTTCCTTACTAACTCATATCATTTGGCATTTTAGACTTGGACATGTATCTGACTAATGTATGAATACATTACATTCTGCTTTCCCTTTTATTAAAGTTTATCCAAAATCTGTATGTGATGTTAGAGCAAGAGTTGTCTCTGCAAGTCATCTCTATGTTTTGATGATAACGATAGTATTTGCGAAAGAACCATTTTATGTTCTAATGTGTGTTGTGTGCAGATCATAATCATTGAAGATATCAGATCCAACAAACACCAGCAAGATGTGCGTAAATAATCATATGCGAGTTACTATATGTAACACAAGTCGCAAGAAGCAAGTATGCTTCTGTATCTGATCATAATCAGATAGATCCAAGGATGCCGATATTGCTGTTGCAATGCTCTTGTGGATGCTCTCTAAGAGTGGTTATGATTCTGAAGATAGTGAAGCTTCTGAAGAGATAATCTTCTAGAGAACCGAAGTGCTGAAGATTCCAATGACTTGAAGTTCTGAAGGCTGAAGGCTCTGAAGACCAAGTGCAGAAATACTCTGAAGACTTATGTGTTCTGAAGATTATGGTTCTAAAGGTCAAGTGCTGAAGACTCTGAAGACAGATTCCTAATGGACAAGTTCTGAAGATTCTGAAGACTTGAAGAAGTAAAGATAACGGGTTTCAAGACAAGTGCTGAAGCTCTGAAGACAGATTCCTAATGGACAAGTTCTGAAGACGGAAGACTTGAAAGATCTGAAGACCCAGTTATAAAGTCTCTATTCATGCTTCCATTAATTACCATCAGAAGCCTCTGAAGATTTGAAGACAAATATTACCGTTGGCAATGACTGTACACCGAACTAAAAGACCTATCCCATCACTTCTTCTACAGTAAAAAGAAGATATAGCAGTATAACTTTAATCATTGCATAACGACTCTTTTCAAACGGCCAAAAGCTCTTCAACGACTATAATTTACTTGGCTATTTAAAGGAAAGGAGTATGCGCTTCTGAAGGTGTCGATGTGATGATAGTCGTAACGATCAGTTGTCGTTGTTACACTAAACATTCAAAGCTATCACCATTAACACACGACCATTGTTGTTGAAGCTCAAAGATCATCATTCAACACAATAACAATCAATTGGAACAAAAGCTGTTGATGAAGAAGACAACATTGCAAATCAGTCAAGTCATCAACCATCTTCGTCTGAGCTACATTGAAGATCTGAAGCAAGGAGTTGTTGCTCAAAGCTTGCTTAACCAAGAAGACGAATAAGAAGAAGATCTACAATATGTCATCAACTGCCAAATCAACATACATCTTGGTAGTATTTGAAGAAAGCAAGGAGCTGTTGCTCATATCTTGCTCGAACACTTGTGTGTTCTTTTGTACTTAAATTTAAGAGTTATCAGCTTGCTAAGAAGCATCAATGTAATCTCTAGAACAACTAATTCTATGTGAATTAGGATTCCTCAAGTGATCAGTGTGATCGGAGACTTGAGAAGACAATGGCTTGGTGTCATTGTGGAAATCTTGAAATATGGTCAATGATAGTCATATCTCAAAGATGACCAATGTTGGGTCAGGCTCTTGTGAGATCACTGATGGAACTCATTGAAAATCCTAGAAGAATGGTTAGTAAACGTTATATTCGTTAAGTCGAATCCCTGAACGTTTAGCTGTGAAATCGTGATAGTAAATCTTGCGAGATTGGAACCTATTGGGTCAATGTTCGTTATATTCATTAAGTTGAATCCCTGAACGGTTCATTGTGGGTTAGTCACAGCTGCGGTTGTGCAGGATGTTAGTCACCGGCTGTTGCCCGTGCATCTGTAATCAGATTGGATTAAGACCTTGTGTTCAAGGCGAAATCACCTTGGAAGGGTGGACTGGATTAGCTTGAGAGTTGCTCAGGTGAACCAGGATATATCGTGTGTTCTTTACTCATGTTATGCTTTAAGTCATTGTTTATGTTTCTGTATTATTTATCAGATTCTTACATAAGTAAGTCAGAACCTTGCAACTTAACTCTGATAAGCTTCCGCACTGCAAGTTCTGAATCAAACATATTTTATTCAGACTCTTCTTGTTACTTATACCATATGCAGTACAAGATCTGAATGATGCATCTCGAGTCAGAGTCTCTCAACGAAATCTGATATTCTCTTAGCGCTTTAACGATAAGAGGCAAAAAAATTTTAAGAGTGAAAACACAATTCAAACCCCTTCTTTCTTGTGTCTTTCTCGCACATTCAATTGGTATCAGAGCTCTGGTTCTGTTATTGATGGATATCAAACACTTAACAGTGTCAGAAAAAGATCCAGACATGGTGTGTAGAAATACTCTGGGTGAGATTTCAATCCACTTACAATTTCAGTATCAACTCAGAAGATGACTGTGTACTAAATTGTAATCAACTGGATTACCTGAGTAAGCCACTGATTCTTGGAGTGTTGAAATTGTCAACAACAAAATCTTCTACACTAAAACCTGGGAGAAGATTGAAGAATCAGCTAACAAGATAGATTCATCATATAAGTAGTAGTATCTGTTGAATGTTTATCTTAAAAGATACGCTTGAATAAAACAACGTATTTGCTCAAGATTGAATCATCAGAAAACAAGAAATCTTGTTTGCTGAAGATTAATTCTTTATGAGTTTTTGAGATGTTTTCAAGAAACGGATTAGTCCACCCTTGAATTTCTCATTTAGAGCTCATCAAGAATTTCTTCATGTAAGGAAGAAAAGATTGTTGTTATATGATTTTGAACTTCTGAATTAAGTCTGCAGAAGAAACCTTGCTGAAAACGAAAGAATTTCCAAAAAGAGGAAATCTAGAGATTCATCAGGAATCTGATTAAGAACAATGTCTAAAGTCTTGAAATAACATAGACAATCGAGTTCTATTAACTTGAGAATCCATCTCAGTTGAATCAATCATTATTGGTCAGAATGCTTTCTATTATTTCTCTCAAAAGTTCATGTTGCATAAACTCTGGAATCAGAAAATGCTTGACTAGATGAAGAAACAGAAGTCATCTACTCGAAGCCAAAAAGGATCTAAGTCACTGATGTTGTTCAGAATGAAGAAATCAACTGACATTCTTTTCAAAAGCAGATATGCTGTAAATCTTTTGATAGACTAAGTCTAAACGAGTTAGATCAGCATTGCAAGAACAAGATTGTCATGCAAACTATGTCACGTGTTACACACATGTTTGATGATACTTGTCTCTGAACAAGCTCTGCATCTGTTCAAGGGAAAAAAGTCAGAAGATGTTTGAGATATCAGCTAAATTCTCTCAAGCACCTAACTTTTCAGAAGTGTATGTTTAAGCTAAGGAATTAATGACTTTCTGAAGAACATGCATCTGTTCAAAAGAAGCCTGATGAAAGACAGATGTCTGATGATCAGAATTTTCGTACTCTGAGGATTGCCTTCAGAAATTAGATGGATATTTCTGAACAAGCGAACGAAGTGGTCATCTGAGGAGAAAATTGATTCTAGTCTCAGACTAGAGATTCGAGTACAGAAGACATCGATATTCTTCAACGTCAGATCCCTCTGATGGAAGCAGAAGCTAAAAGATGATGATCAGAAGCTCAGAGTCAAAATGGAAAGTACTCACATAAAGTATTGCGGTAAAGATTTCAGACTCTCCAAGGTATGACTCTTCTTATGAATAATTGATTAAATGTTACTGCAAATTCAAACTGAAAATTGGAAACATTAATGATATTTTCTCCTTCAAAGAAAGATCTTTTGATTAGATCTCTGGACAATGTGTTCACTCATTATAACATCTGTCATAATTGCATATCTTGAGTAATCATGATATATCCCTAAGAACATAAGTCCTATTGAAAACATAATAAAAAAATTTCTGTTTGACATAAGTAACTCCATTTTTATGACAGTGTTTGCCTTGATAACACTTCCAAGATCTTATCTATAATCTAAATAATATCTCTCCCTTTATAAAGACTGTTCACGTCATTAAATCAAAGCTCCGGTCAAGTGATATGTACTTGATCTACGTCATCCCTAGGCTAGGCACAACTCATCTTACTCATTTATATGTATGTAAATCACTTATCCCTATCAAACGATTTCATACTCAAGTCCTTCTATCATAAAACCTTAAGTGTCAAAAATTATGTTGTTCACCTACCATCATGCCTCCACTAACCTTTCTTGGGAACTAGGACCTTCTTGAAATCATTCCTGAAAAACAATTTGTAATCAATGTTCCTCCTCTTTCGAGTAACATTGCTAGCAGTCTAGCTGATGTGTTTTATACTCAACAATGGACTAGATACTCCACTATGTTAGAAAAACCCATTTACGTAAATCTAGTGAAAGACTTTTGGAACCATGCTTTCCTTGATCATGAAACTGGACATATCACCTCCTTTATTCTTGAAGTCCCCATCACTATTACTCCCTTCTCAGTCACTCTAGCAACTGGATGTGAAAATGTGGGAATCTCTGTTGACTGTGACTTAAATGAGTTCTTTGTTGCCAAAAGATTTGTTTTTCTTCATAACCTTTCATTCAGATATGAACCTTCCAATCCTGAAAATCTACTACCTATTCCCAAAGCATGGTACAAACTCGTTTTGTTAAATTTCCTTCCCAGAGGAGAATACCATGACATACTAAGATTTCATGACCATCAATTCATTCATTTTCTAATGAATGATACTCAGATAAACCTACCACACACAACCTTCAACTGTCTATGGAAATCCATCTCTGAGTCAAGAAATAGCACAAAGTCTTACATTCCTTATGGAAGAGTTTTGTCTGAGATTTTCTTCAGAGAAGGAATTGTGGATTTGATCAAAGAGAAAATTGTAGAAGATGTGTCGTACCTCGAAAAATGAGAACGACCTCGCGAAGCGCAATCGCACGCCCGCGGGATGGACTTAACAGAGTCGCCACCGATCTTTATTTATTCCATAGAAGGAAAGGGAAAATATCGAATAAAACCCCTAAAAGAAAGGATAAGATATGGTCATCACAACCATTGTCTGAGTTCGGGAGTCGGTTACGCAAGGGGAAGGTATTAGCACCCCTCACGTCCGTTGTACTCAACGGGAACCATTTAGTTAAGGTTAAAGGGTGTTAGCTTAAAGTTTGTTTCTAGTCTTCTACTTAATGGGAAAGGAAGGTAAATGATTGTTGTTAAAGTAGAGAGAACCTAAAGAGGTTTTATTACTAGGGTGCTCACCAAGACTTTGCAGTCTCGTGCCTACGTATCCTTAGGAGGATGGAATCAGAGCAATCGTAGTTCACCTAACTAAGGTGAGGAACCATTGACTATGGTCAAAGTTCCAAGGGGAATGAGTACTCGTGATCATGATACTCACATAGAGTTAAAGAACTCTCTAATTCTAAGTTGTGATGGGATTGAATGGCTATGGTCTCTTGATGTAAATCAAGATTTCTCCATAAAATGGAGTTTTGAGTATGATTAGATGTATTTTAAGAATGATGATCATCAAATGATCAAAGAGTTTATGCTAAGGCGTTAAATTCTAACACTATCTATCATTCAAGATTAGTTTGAGAAAATTATTTGTTGGACAACGAACATTGATAAAGATCAATGGTTCAAAGAGTTGTGCTAGAGTGCTAGACTCTAACATCTCCTAATCCAAATTGTTATTAAGTGTTTTAAGGATGAAAGAAAGAAATGATTGGCTACCTCAACGTGCAAGACTTGAGACCAATCTTTCACGGGTTATGCCAGAATGCTAGATTCCAACAATCCTTTTCTTTCAAGTTTATTACAAAAAGAGTATGATATACTTTGAAGTATTGCTATTCTTAAAGAAGGATGGATTCTTGAGATGACGATTGACAAAGGTAAGAGGTGGCAAAATGGTAAAAGGTGGAAGGTGGCTCGCCAAGAATTATGATCCTTGTGCCTACGTATTCTCATTGAAGAATGAGAAATCAGAGTATCCATAGTTCTGAGACTACAAAGTTGGTTGAGGTATGTTAAGTGACTGGCGAACATTGATCAAATGTTCAAAGAGTTATGCTAGAGTGCTAGACTCTAACGGCTCTTATTCATTCAAGTTGATAATGAAAAATATTTGATGGATAACGAACACTTGATGAAAATCAATTATTCGAAGAGTTGTGCCAAGATGCTAGATCTCAACGGCCCTTATTTGTCCAATTTGATAATGAAAATTATTTAACGGACTATGAATGCTTGATGAAAACCAATTGTTTGAAGAGTTGTGTCAGGATGCTAGATCTTGACGGCTCTTATTAGCCCAAGTTATGGTTAAGATGGTTTTAAGGACAAAGAGCTTTTGATGATAAAAAAGGCTCAAAAGGGTTATGCTAAGATGCTAGATCTTAACGGTCCTTGTTTGTCCAAATTGATATAAGAGTTGTTTAATGGACAATGAACGTTTGATGAAAAATCAATTGTTCGAAGAGTTGTGCTAAGATGCTAGATCTTGATGGCTCTTGTTTGCCCGAATTAAAGTTAAATGTTTTTGAGGAGTGAAAGAATGAATAATGGCTACCTCAAAGTGCGAGACTTGAGACCATTCGCTCGAGGTTTCCGCTAGAATGCTAGATTCCAACGGTCATCTTATTTCGTTTTTATGAGAAGAGTGCTTGATAATACTTTAATCGGCTTAGTATTAAGCGAGAGAAGTTCTGAAATTGGTTTTGAAGTTAACATCCTAATAAAATGACTATATCCAAGGTCAAGGAACAAACTCTCAAACAAACATCTCAAATCCTAAAACACTCCAAGGCAAACTCTCAAAAAGGCTCTCAAGACAAGGTTGATTTTCAAGAGAAGTACAAAATTAAATATAAGGTTATGCATATTTTTTGGAATTTTTAGAAATAAATATGATAATAAAATAAAAATGAAAAATAAATTTATAGAAAATTAAATTAAGCATAAAAAAATATTTATGAGTTTTTTGGAGTTTTAGATGAAAGAAAATATTTTAACTAATTGAAAATTGAAGTGAAAAGAAAAGGTGAAATAAAAGAACTAATTAAAGGCAAAATAGTGGGGGTGCACTAGAAAGTTCAATCAGAACTAAGTGGTGTTTGTTCCACGTTTGGGCCAGTGACCAGGGGGTGGCATTAGCGAGTGTGCAAAGCCCAAGTCCAAATAAGTTGAAAACAGAAAAGGAAAAAAAACCAAAAGGGTGTCTGGGGCGAGGGGGATTCGAACCCCAGAGCCCTTGGTGAAATGCGCAGCTTCATGCCACTGGGGTGGCTATACATCCGTTGTATAAGCTCACCCCACAAATACATAAGCCTATTAGAGTTCTAATTATTAAATAAGAAACCACATGAAAAAAAAAGGTAACGCTGCAGACCAAACATCAATTGGTCATGAGTTATTAAGTCACTAAATGCCAAAACGAGATTTTGGACCAATCACAAGGTCATGATCTTTCTCATCCATGCAGTATAACAAAAAAAGCCTTTGAACTAACGTGGATTTAAAGAAATTGATGTCTTCGTCTTAACCAACCATCTTCATGCTACCGTGCCGGCCAATTTATTCTTCTTCATGCACATTCAAACAACACAAAGCAAACCCTACGTGAACTTGAACAAGAACAACCATGGTGAACCTCTCCTTTGCCAAAACAATCTCAACATCCTATTTAAATCCAACTTTAAAGAACTTAACAACAACTCAGTAATAGGACAAAACATGAATAATGACCAAAACATGTATTAGAGTTTGGAGAAAATGGGAGTGATGATAATTGTTCATCGTGCCAAGAGAATCCCAAACAGTTTTATATATTTTATCCTAGCATACTATGAATCTCCTGAAAATACCTTCAACATGCAAGCCTTGGCGTATGAATACAACAGGTTCCAAGTTATCAGCCATAAACAAAGTTAACAAAATACATCATGCATCCACGTTCAAGTAGTAACATCCAAACAACAACATGGCAATTGTATGATCATGATACACAGTAGCAGAATAACAACAACTTTAAGATGCTTCAAAGCATGGTTAGTGAGGTAAAAAAGAAAGAGAACCACATCTGTCACAACGATAAAACTTCACTCAAACCCTTATATTATTCACTCTATCTTAGCACAAGCATGAACAATATGAACATTTCTAAATGTCCAGATTATAACACGGGATATGGACATTACATCATCAACACCAAAAAAAAACACCTTATCTTCCTATCATCATTATCCAATGTATCACATGGGATTTGGCTTAAATACACGACATGGTAATGATGACAAGATTGCAGATAAAAGGTTTATGGAGTGAAAGACAGTGAGGACAACCACTTATTGTGCCATCAAAACAAACATGAGAAGAATCATTTAACATAAAACTCAAACCCTCAAGTCAAAATATAAAGGTATTAACATAAGAATACTTCAAACAATAACTATCAGTGCATCAAGGATAGATTCAAACTCTATGTTACCATATTCCAAAAATAACTCAAAGAGACTCATGATGACAGTATGAATAATATGAACATGGTTAATGAGAAGGGTGATGGTTACCTAGTGGAGTAAGTCCATTGCACCTTCCCCTCAAACTTGGAAGCTGCTGGAAAGGATTCTTCTCCTTCTTCTTGCTTGCTGAGCCAACACACAAAAGGATCACTCAAAGTTTGTGTTGTGGAATCGTGTGGATTGTTGGTGTTGTGTTGCTCACGAGCTTCTTTCTTTTAGGGTAGTGTATGAGAATTTGTGGAGTGTAGTGTTGATGTTGTGATACTGATCTTGTTGTGTTTAGGGTTTCTCCACTTGTGCTTAAATATGGTCAGCTTTCTAGTGATCAAAACCAGTTACTGAGGTAAAAAAACTATGGTTAAAACTTGTGAGATTTGAAAAATAAAAGGGAAAAGAGAGTTGTTCTGATTTTTTGCAAGGACAGGTTGGTAGAGTATTTGTCATGAGGTGCATCGTTTCAGCATGAAAAGAGGAGCAGGGTAGCAGCCTTGAAGCATGAGTTTGACCTGGTATCATTTTGGTGAAAGAGTGTCATTGGGTGCATAAAGTATCTCACACTACTAAGCTTGTTTTGGTAAGGTTTGGGGCTCACAAAAGAGTGCATTACACACATGAATAATGGCTTGGGGCTGCTCTTGATTCTTTGGAAATAGGTCATGTAATATAGCAAATTCCATGTTGGAGACAAGTTGAGATAATGCTTAAAACAAGTGAAAAAATCGTGACAACATGTAGTGTAGCAAAGGTGATTGAAATATGAATTTTCCAAAGTGTATGTAACATTTTAACATGGCCACTTTGATGCACAATTTCTTAATGATCAATGCTCCAATTTATGAGTTCTTTGGCTCTTTGAAAAGTAGGCATTTGATAGAACATTTTTCATGTGGAAAGCTACTTGAGATGAGGTTTGTAACATTGAGAAAATCAAACATGAAGTCATGCACATGGGCTGTCCAAAACGACTTAGAAAATTTTCTAAGTTATGGAAATTTCACAACTTGAAACACCTAACTTTAAAGCATCATAACTTGAGATTGGTTTATCCAAATGAGGATTTTTACATATGCTTGGAAATCTTGAAGAACAAAGAACAACTTTCATGTCCAAAGATTTCTAATTTGAGGATTGGAACTATGTGAAAAGTTGAGTCAAAGTTGGATGAAAATTGGGGTGAAAATGATCAAAATTTCACTAAGTCCCAAAGGCAACTTCTCTTCCAAGTCTCATAACTTAAAAACCATGCATTTTTTGAGAGAAGGTCCTCTAATACACTTTGAAGTTCATGGAAAGAGCTTCCATTTAGGCTTTGAGTCACTCAATTTGGATGTGTGGTTTGAAAGTTATAACCTTCCCAATTTTGCACAAGAAGTGAATTTTCCACACTTAGAAAGTTTCAAGGACCAATCATTGCCCTCTTTGCAAGAAACCTCTCAAAACTTGATTTCTCATGCCCTAACTCAATAATTAGACATGTCATGATGGATTAAGGACTTGAATGCTTCATCTTGGATCCAAATTTCAAAAGTCAGAGCCTCAGTCAAAACCCTAATTTTCCTCAGAATACAACTGGATGAATCCTGATCATCTTGCCTCTTTTTCCTGTGCAAACCCTGGCTTTCATACCAAATAAACAAACTTGCAAGGTGAAGTGGTTAGTTGACAATGCATAGATGATTGAATCCAAATGCAAATGAAGATGTTATGACATCTAAGGGGTAAAATTTGGGGTACAACAGTTGCCCCTATTTGAATAGCTTCACCGGATGGCACGAGGAATGGAAATCCTCAGGACATCAAGGTGAAAGGTATTTAAATATAGCAAACCAAAAATTTTGCCCTTAGATGGAATGCAAATGCTAAGGACAAATAACAGACATGCATATACTGACGTGCTATGAACTTCTAGTATGATGATATGATGATAGTGCAAAGATGCAGGCAAGCAAGATACTAAAGTATAAAGAGCAACCAACCACAGGCGAGCACCACTGGGGAAGGATGAAGGTTAGTATCCACAAGGAAGGCTCACTGGGGAGACCCCAAGGAAACACTGGGGATAGAAGAATAAAACTGAGGGGGAGACCTTACAGATCCTCACTAGAGATAGGAGCCAGAGAGGTATTCTCCACTGGGGAAAGATCCAGGGGGATGGACGGCAGGTTCATAGGTGACCGGACGACACTGGGGAAATAAAACATATTCTTACTGGGCATGAAACCAGAAAGAAGATATGATCTCCATTGGGGATCAATTTGAAATAAAGGATAGACATCCTACAAGAGATTTCCTGGAGATTTCTTATATTGAACAGTTCAAACGGGATTTTCAAGGAAAGCCAGAAAAGACAGAGACAAACTCTGCGTGTGCCAAATGATGATCAATCACAAGGAACTTCGAAGAGATATTGATAATGACTGAACCTCTGCTAGGAACCAGATTAAAGTGCCAACAAGGATTAGACTCAGAAGTGACATGTTAGTATACACAATTTGAGTTGGATAAGATACCAATTTGAGTTGGTCTGGGTACCAGTATGAGCTGGATTTTGAATACCAGTATGAGCTGGATTTTAAATTTCGGTTTAGGTTCATATTTGACCTGGGTTCAAACAACGGGTTCATATTTGATCTGAAGTTTAGGTTCATATTTGACCTGGGTTCAAACAACGGGTTCATATTTGACCTGAAGTTTAGGTTCATATTTGACCTGGGTTCAAACAACGGGTTCATATTTGACCTGAAGTTTAGGTTCATATTTGACCTGGGTTCAAACAACGGGTTCATATTTGACTCGAAGTTTAGGTTTATATTTGACCTGGTTTCAAACAACGGGTTCATATTTTACTCGAAGTTTAGGTTCATATTTGACCTGGTTTCAAACAACGGGTTCATATTTGACTCGAAGTTTAGGTTTATATTTGACCTGGTTTCAAACAACGGGTTCATATTTGACTCGAAGTTTAGGTTCATATTTGACCTGTTTTCAAACAACGAGTTCATATTTGACTCGGAGTTTAGGTTTATATTTGACCTGGTTTCAAACAACGGGTTCATATTTGACCTGAAGTTTAGGTTTATATTTGACCTGGGTTCAAACAACGGGTTCATATTTGACCTGAAGTTTAGGTTCATATTTGACCTGGGTTCAAACAACGGGTTCATATTTGACCCGAAGTTTAGGTTCATATTTGACCTGGTTTCAAACAACGGGTTCATATTTGACTCGAAGTTTAGGTTCATATTTGACCTGGTTTCAAACAACGGGTTCATATTTGACCTGAAGTTTAGGTTCATATTTGACCTGGGTTCAAACAACGGGTTCATATTTGACTCGAAGTTTAGGTTCATATTTGACCTGGTTTCAAACAACGGGTTCATATTTGACTCGAAGTATAGGTTCATATTTGACCTGGGTTCAAACAACGGGTTCATATTTGACTCGAAGGTTAGGTTCATATTTAACCTGGTTTCGAACAATGGGTTCATATTTGACTCGAAGTTTAGGTTCATATTTGACCTGGTTTCAAACAACTTCACCACCGACTTTGATTTATCCAAAGGAAAGGTTCAAGATCGAGAAAAACCTAAAGGGGGGAGATCTAAGGTTCGGGGGTTGGTTATAGTAAGGGAAGGTATTAGCCCCCTAAGTATATGTAGTACTCTAAAGGAACCTCTTGTTTAATTTGTGTTATGCTATGTTTGCTTGCTAAGATATCTATGCTAAGGTAAAGACCTAGGGGTGTGTACACTAAGTTTGCTCGCCAAGACGTCGCATCTTGTGCCTACGTATCTGACTAAAGAATCAGAGCAACTGTAGTTCACCTAACTAAGCGTGGATTTGAGGAACCATTGACTATGGCCAAAGTTCCAAGAGGAAATGAGTGTGAGCTCATTTAGAGTTTAAGGAAACTCTCTAAGTCTAAGTTATGATGGGGAAAAGTGAATACTCAAGGTGATGAGTACCACATAGAGTTTAGAAACTCCATCCTAGTTCTAAGTTATGATTCCATGGCTCCTATGAGGCCAAGAAAAGGGAAAGGCTCTTATGAGGCCAAGGTGGTATGATTTGTTTATTGACTTATGAGTCAATTTAGGAGGACTTTCCTTTGGAATAGGGAAAACCATAGTTTTATGAAACAAGAAGTTTACAAAGGATATTTACATGAACGTGTAACATCAAATAATAAAAAAAGCATTCAAGTGAAACAAGATTTATAACATCATGCAAGGTTAGAACCAATGTGCATTAGACAATAACTAAGCAAGATGAAATGATAAAAGGATCAAGAGTAAACAAGAAGTGCAATAAAACACTTAAAAGGAACCTTCCACTTCCATCATGAATAAATGCCTCAAAATTAATTATCTTCACCAATCTTTCTTTATGTTCAAAAAGTGGATTCATTAAGGAACATTTAGCAATAAGAATGAGTGAAAAAGGATAAAAAATGGTTGAGTTATGAAATTTTGAAGTTTAAGTATAAACCATAAAAATATCCAAACAACATGTTATAAAAAAAAAGGGAGAGGTCCCCCTTGGGTATTGAACCCAGGACCCTGCGCATACAGCCCAGAAGTCTTACCAACCATGCTATTGCGCGCATGTTAACAAATGTGGAATCAACAAGAATATATGTGAAGCAAGGATATTTTGGAAAATTAAAATAAAAGGACTGGGGCGAGGGGGATTCGAACCCCAGTCCTAAGGGTCAAATGGGCGTGTGTATGTGTGTGCTTGCCACTGGGGTGGCTGGTATATCTGGTAACAAACATGACTCCATATTCATTTAAGTCTTGGCAAGCAAGGAAATGAGTATTAACCAACAAGTTGCCATAAAGCATGAAGCATGATACACCTGAAACCAAAACTTGGCTGCCAACATCCAAAACTAATGAACCCAGAATCATGGCAAGGTATATACAAGCAAGTTATTAATCATGCAACAATTCATCATAATGAATAAATTTCACTTAAATAGCTTTCACATTAAATCCACAAGGGAGAAACTAGATCACCCTCATTATACACATTGAGTGGATAAAAGGACTGCCACTGAAAATGTTTGAAATCAACACAGGTAATCTTTGAGAAAGATAAACATGCTTGATACTCACGACCACTCATCATAGACAGAAGAGCTATTTAAATATGGTGAGCATGATCACGTGTTGTTGACATGAGGGTAATCATCAAAAGGAGCTCAAACAAGAATGATAAAAAACAATGAAGCATAATTAAACACTTCTGTTCCATATCAGTCATGACAATATCAAAAGAACAACCATTGAGATTAGTGCAAGACAGATGCATACACTAAAATCCATAAATGTTAGCAGTAGAAGAGAGCATGTCAATTCAAAGGTTGAAACTTACCAATGTCAGTTAATTCACACATAACAGTAGAGATTCAAAATGGTGGAAGTAAGCATGATCATGGCAAAACATCCAAGGGAAGAAAAGACAAAATGAGACACACAATCCTAACACACAAACTTTGGGGGCTTAGCAAAATTCATGTATTGGTTTTAAGGGATATCAACCTATGAAATTTGTTCAGACCAAACATGATACTTCAAAAGCAATCAGGTAAGGGCAAAGAGGTGAGTAAGTTAGCAACAGACACATCAGTCTATGGTTACTTGACCTAGAAACAACTAATATATCATGGCATGGCACGAGAAAACACAACACAAGCATGAGTTTAAGAGGCTCAAAATTAGTTGGTAGTGAGCAGGCAAAAACCAATCCTAAAGACATATTGAAAATGATAAACCATGCATATTGTGACGTTCAAAATTCAAGTATGCTAAGCAAAGATGCACTTGTGTTTTCTTAAGCAAGGCAGATATGACATGGTCTATATGCATAGCTATGACAAAATGGATTCACAGCAACACTTCCATTCCAAACTCCACCAACATTGGCACATGAAGAGCAGGTTGTAAATACGCAAGCATATTAGGAGGAGGTGCTTTATGCTTTTTACCCTTCTGGACACATACATAGATTGAATGCCAAAACAACATAGTTTATTAGCAGGTTTGTTCTCATAAGTTAAACACATACATAAATGACAGTTTGCACACTTTAAACTCATGCCAGACAAGCATATGAAAAGTTAGCATACACACCCATCTTGAACAAGCATATTAAGACCTTATACACACATTCCTTTGAACAATCTTAGCAAACAGGCTAGCATAGATATTCAAGGCTGGAATATAAGACCAGTGGCATGGTGACCAATGCAGATATCATGCCCTCTATTCATTAGATCAGTTTAAAATATGACAAACCAATAAGCATGGTAATCAGGCTATGTGTACAAGGTTGACTTTCCTTTGCAAAAGAAATAACATGTCAAGACATAGTGTGTGAACATACAGATTTTGTGACGTTTAAACTGTCACGTGGACAAAACAGGTTTGACAAAGTATGAACCTACATAGCATTGTTCAGATAGGCAAACTGATCATAAATCAAACATGACAGCAATGTGAGCAGTTTGTGCACAATAAGCTTGTGAAATATTGACAAACACATAGTTAGAAGACCAAGACTCAACACAAAGGAATAACAACAAGTTCTCATTCTTAATGACAAGTTTGGCGGTCATGAATATGACTAGCACACGTACTCTTGGACTCATATCATACCAATAGGTTGTAAACAACAAGTCAAAAAAACAAAGCATAACTGGTTGCATAGTTCAAATACCAAACTCAAGCACATAAGTCAACTTGGTTCAAAACAAAGATCATGACATGTCAAAGTTTGTGTGCATATCAGGAAGTGGATAAATACATGAACAGATGCAAAAGGACATTCTTGTAACAGACTGATTTAAAAGCAACTTTCATACTCAAAAGCAACCTCAATAATCAAGCCTCTTGGGTACAAAACATAGTATGAATTCTTATACACAAACTGACTAAAACCAATGACGACAGTAGCTGATACCTATTGCATTCAAGTACTAGCAGAGTCACACAACACTGAATTTTTAAGGGCTTAACAAACACGTTAGGGACCATCACAATGGTACTATCATTTCATGATACTTCAAATATAACAACAGGAAACACAAAGCAGAATCACACTTATCTTACTTCATGATGACAGTCTATGGACAGAAGCTTAAACAAAAACTCCAATACTCATTATTCACATTTTGGATGAATGAAGAAGAACAACAAAAGCATTTTATAGTAGCAACATATGGCAGAGGTATGATGACGAATATGTACAATGATATGGAGTATGGAAAGTGTAGTTACCAAGTGGAATATGTCCACTGCACCTTCAAGTGTGTGCTGACTTCTCCTCTTTCTAAACTAGCAAGGACCTCAAGGCAATCCTTCTTCTCTTTCTCACTTGTGAAACTCACAACTCAAAGATCTTTTAGAGTGTTTTGTGAAAATTGTTGGTGATTTACAAGTGCTGAGATGACCTCCTTTTATAGGCTGGGAAGGTTGGCTTTGATTCCTTGAGACCAATGGAAAAACACATGGCCTGCTGGATAAAGAATTAGGGTTTGCAAGGACCACTTCTCAGCCCTCAAACCTGGTCAATCCTTGGAGGAAAAATCGCTTCATGTGCAGCACAAAGGTCTCAGAGAAGAGGTGCAGGTTGGTCATGTTTCACGATTTCATGTGTTGCTTCAAATTTCCTTTTTGTTGTGTCATAGGAGAGTGAGCTTAAAAGGGAAAATTTTGGGACAACACTAAGAGAATGTAACACGCCAAAGGGTAGGTCTTGGGGCTGCTGAAAAGATTTGCCCATGTTTGATTCCAAGTCTGATTCAAATTGTGAGGTATGGTTTGTATGGAACAAAATTCATGGGCTTCACTTGTTCACATAATAACTTTACTACCAATGGCCCAAATGAATTGGTTTTTGGTCCCTTTGAAAGAGAGCATGTGGTAGAGTGAATTTCATGTTGGTGACAAGTTTAAATTATACCATGAAACAAGTGAAAAATCGTGCACAATATTGGTGTAGCAAACTGATTAAAATCTGAATTTTTCTAAGTGTTCACAACATTTCAACATGCCAACTTTAGTGCACCACATCTTGATAACTACTGATCCAATTTGTGAGATTTTTGGCTCTATGTAAAATAGACATTTGATAGAGCAATTTTCATGTGGAAGGCAACTTGAGATGAAGCTTGTAACATTGGTAAAAGATGCCATGAATTCGTGTCCCTCATGCTGCCCAAAAGAACTTAGAAAAATTTCTAAGTTATGGAAATTTCACAACTTGAAACACTTAACTTTAAAACATCATAACTTGAGATTGGCTCATCCAAATGAGGAATTCCATATATGCTTGGAAAGCTTGAAGAACAAGGAACAACTTTCATGTCCAGAGATTTTTGATTTGAAGCTTGGAATTAGGTGAAAAATCGAGTTAAAGTTGGATGAAAATTAGGGTGAAAATGACCAAAATTTCAATAAGTCCCAAAGGCAACTTATCTTCTAAGTCTCATAACTTAAGAATCATGCATTTCTTGGAGAGAGGTCCTCTAATACACCTTGAAGTTCATGGAAAGAGCTTCCATTTGAGCTTTGAGTCACTCAATTTGGATGTGTGGTTTGAAAGTTATGACCTTCCCAATTTTGCACAAGAAGTGAATTTTCCACACTTAGAAAGTTTCAAAGACCAAACATTGCCCTCTTTGCAAGAAAACCCTCAAAACTTGATTTCTCATGCCCTAACTCAACAATTAGACATGTCATGATGGATTAAGGACTTGGATGCTTCATCTTGGATCAAAACCTCGAAATTCAAAGCCTTAGTCAAACCCTAATCTTCCTCAGGAGTACAACATAGATGATCTCTGATGATCTTGCCTCTTCAATCTCTCCCAAGGCTCATAGATGGCCTCTAGGGATATTTGGTGTCATATGGAATCATGTCCCAAAGCTTGGGAACATGTCTTGATCAACATCAAAGACAATGGTTGACTTATCTTACCAGAACCCTAGTTTGAGGCATGGTGAATTTGTGGCTCAAGGCACACTTGATTTCTTGTTGAATTGGACTCCCTGGATGTAGATGAACTCAAATGATTACATTTGGAGCCTCAGTTGTCTTTCTTTCCTTGAATCATATGAGAGCTTAGATTAGGAGACTTTGCCCTCCTCTTTGTGCAAGTCATGGCTTTCACAAAAGAAACTAACTTGCAAGATGAAGTGGTTAGTTGCCAATGCATAGATGATTGATCCTAAATGTCTATGCAAGATGTTATGACATCTAAGGGGTAAAATTTGGGGTACAACAGTTGCCCATATTTAAATAGCTTTACCGGATGACACGAGGAAAGGAAGTCCTCGGGACATCAAGGTGGAAAGGTATTTAAATACAGCAACCCGAAAATTTTGCCCTTAGATGGAATGCAGATGCTAAGGACAAGCGACAGACATGCAAATGCTGACATGCCGTGAACTTTTAGTATGATGATATGATGTCATGATAGTGCAAAGATGCAGACGGACCAGACACCAGGGATAAAGAGCAGACAACCACAGGTGAGTAACACTGGGGTAGGATGAAGGTTAGTACCCAAGAGGCAAACCCACTGGGGATACAGGCTAACAAAAAACAAAGACTCACTAGGGAGACTCTGAGGAAACATTGGGGATAAAAAGATAAAGGCTGACCCTACAGATCCTCTCTAGAGATAGGAGCCAGAGAGGCATTCTCCACTGGGAAAAATCCGGGGAGACGGACGACAGATTCATATGTGACCAGACGACACTGGGGTAAATAAGACGCATTCTTACTGGGCATGAAACCAGAAAGAAGACATGATCTCCACTGGGGATCGGTTTGAAACAAAAGGATCAACATCCAACAAAAGATTTTCTGGGGATTTCTTATACTGAAGAGTTCAAATGAGATCTTCAAGAAAAGCCAGAAAAGGTAAAAACAAACTCTGCGTACGCCAAATGATGATTAATCACAAGGACTTCAAAAAGATATTATAATGACTGAACCTCTGCTGGGAACCAGATTAAAGTGCCAACAAGGATTGGACTCAGAAGTGACATGTCAGTATACACCAATTTTGAGTGGGATAAGATACCAATTTAAGTTGGGTTGCCAGCAAGGACTGGACTTTGGGTTCATATTTGACCTGGGATAAACAATGCCAGCAGTTACTGGACCTTAGGTATCCATATGAGGAGATTAAGTATCAGATAGGTCAGTACTGGGGTTGTAAAAAAATGAAGATTAGACTTCCTGGGGAATACCAATTATGGTTGCAATAAGGTTATATTGTACCAGAGATAGATAAGCTTCTCGTAAGAGACTGCCACTTATCGGCTAGAAGAACAAGCTTCTCCAAGAGAATGCCACTTGTTGTTAATTAAAAATTCCAAAGAGATGTTGATATCACAACACTGTTGGAACAAAGGATTTTGTCTTCAACGAGGATCTGTAAAAGATTCTTCCTGCGAGACATGGTGCAAAATAAATGCACGTTCAAATTAGGTTCAACAACCTGAACAGACCAGGAACCAAAGTTCAATCTAGGAACAAGTTAGAAAGAAACAGTCAAACAAGACTTCGGCCATTGAGGAATGAGCTCAAATGGGGATTTATCTTATCCAAGTGTGGAAAAAGATAACTGAACCAACCATCATCCACGAGGATCAAACTCTGTGGGGAATTCAGAAAAAATGGGCACTTTATGCCTAGGGCTGACGACTCTATTGGAGAGAATAGACAAACCCAATCACTTGGCGAGATAAACGCCAAAGCGATCAAAAAGGTAACTACCGGAAAAGGGTAGCAGAATATTAAGATGCTACGCATATGGTGCTTATGCCATGCTTATGCTCATGCTGACAAAACAGACAAGAAGCGAAACTGGAGATAAAATAAACATCTCGACAAGGATACCCAGCCAAACTCATCAGATTGGACCATTACTGGGGATGAATAAGTAGGACCAGTAGCTCTGCTTCAAAATTACAACTTTCTCTGGTGAGAAGAGCACTCCACTTGGTAAAGCATCACGACTTCACTAGGATTGCCATCATGAGCTTGATCTCTTCACTGGAGAGAAAAAATCCATTAGGAATTATCAAGTTTAGTTGATGTAACAGCTTACTAGGGAGCTAGCAAAACATGTCACAAAGTCTGAGTAGTTATGCATAACTCATTTGCCCCAGAGTACATGGTCTATCAGAAGAAAATACCAAGAGGATTTTACAGAAGAATTGGCATACAAGAGGCTTCAATAACTTCAAACTCTTGGAGAGATTCATGAATTTCGGCATAACTGCCCCAGATTAACTGCTTACACAATAAACTCCCCGAACTTGTGCTTCAGATTGGTTGCTGACCACTGGGGAACAAGCTTGCCCCTGTCAGCTTGGTTGATCTGTGAAGGAGATGTCATTGCCTTGTAGAGATTTACCGGATCTCGACCTGATTGCCCCTGATTAACTGGTTGTGAGGGTAAGTCATCAAAAGGATTTTACAGAAGAATTGGCATATCAGATGCTTCAATATCTTCAAACTTTTGAAAAGAAATGAGTCTTGGTATAATTGCCCCTGTTCAACTGTATTTGCAATACAAAGTCCTCAGACTGCGGTAGGAACAACTAGGGGAACAAACTTGCCCCTGCTGATGGATCACCGGAGTCCAAACTTGTCATAAGATGACCTCAAGAAAACTTGCCCCAATATTCTAAACTTTGAAGAGCTCTGCCCCTGATTCAATAACTCTTAGAACGTTGGATTGGCAAATCCGTTCGCTTGGTTACCCCTGACTGAGCTTCCTTTATCAAGTCAACTTCCCTAACTTGGCTGCATTTGTTGGGATTTCTTTGATATTGAATTGTTTTGCAAACAAGTATTGTTCATTAAAAATTGGCAATTTTAATGAAAAATTCATGCAAGCTTTTGAAAACAAAATTTATTGATGAAACACACACGGTGGAATGATTAAATAAAAAACAAAGTGGATCTAGTCATTTATAGAATGACAGATTTCGTGATCAACACACGCGATTAGCAAAGATCATTAGGAGTCATGTTACTCAATCTTGTTGTAGTATGCTTTCAAAACAACCTTACCTCAATTAGGTCTTTTAAGGGTTGTAACGTGGTCTGGTTCACGGTTTTATGAAACAAAGAATAAAGGCTCAGAGTTTATTTGTCCCACCCCATCTTCGTGATGAACTCCAGTCCTATGCTCAGTTAGCTTAAGCTACACATTTACGTTCCTATAGACTAGGAATGAATTGATGATAGTTGATGATGATTCAGACACCTGGGATAGTCATTACTCCCTTACAACATTTGATTGTCCTTTATTTGCCGAGGTTTTGAGACCTCTTCTTGTCTTCACTGAGGTTATGAGACCTCTTCTTGTCTTTGTTGAGGTTTTGAGACCTCTTCTTGTCTTTGTTGAGGTTTTGAGACCTCTTCTTTGTCTTTGTTGAGGTTTTGAGACCTCTTCTTTTTCTTTGTTACTTGATTTGGGAGAGCTGACTGGTGTCTTGCATGAAGCGCTTTGCATTCGAGTGCATAACCAAGTTAATCTGAGAACTACCCTGCCCCGAGGTTGAGATTCAAGGGTTTTTGTATTTTGTAAGGAAAGAAAACTCTTACTTCTAGGCTCGAAGGGGTTAACGAGGGATTATCTTCCTTATTTCTCCGGTGTTTAGTAATTGAAACAATGCCTTACATCATCGGCAAGGTTTAATCGAAAGCATACCACAACAGTTATGGATATAATGTTTTCATCATCCTCCCTAATTTTTGCTTAAACAAATAGTTTGATGAGTGGAATAAAACAAGATAAAGATATATATATATATATATATATATATATATATATATATATATATATATATATATATTATTTTCACAAACATAAAAGTAAATGAGTGAAACGAATTGACTTAATCAAAAGGTGCACAAACATTTCATTAATCTTGCCAATTTAAAACAACAATAGCTTATAAGCAAATACATATTCAAACATGCAAAGAAAAAACAACAAAATGCTAAACAACCAAAAGTTTGCCGGCTTCGGGGAACTGGGTTTTCCTTCCTTGACTTGTCACTGAGATAAACATCTTCAGAGTTGATTGTCGAGATCCGTCTGAGAATCATCTTCACATCTATCTGCGACAATTTCTTCCCTCCCAGAGTCTGATGAACCTGCCTGATTGGATGAAGGATTGTTGATTTGAATGCCTTGAGGCGTGAATGAGAACATCTCATAATCAAGCAGAGTATGAAATTTGCTCCTAAGCACCTTATAGTCTTCAGTTGAGTGCCCCTGTGCCCTAGCATGGTAGTCACCTCGGGCGTTGGCTCTCTTTTCCAGAGTCGTCATAGCTTCCATAATCTGATCCAACTGATCTTTCATCAATTCAAAATCCCCTCTTGTCACAAACTGACTCTGCTCTCTTGAGTTCATGATCCTTCAAGAGCTACTTCAAGTCCAATGCTGGCTTCGGGAAGTCAACGGCTGGGTTATGGACAAAGGATGGATGAGACTCAAGGCTGAAAAATGCGAATGCAAATGCAAATGTGATGACATATGTATGGATGCAATGCTTATGAATGTATGGTAAAGGTTTGGAATAAGATAAACAACTCTTAACTCCCTAATTGGTAGGCATCTTAAAAGACGATTCTACGACAATTACCCTTAAACCCACTCACATGATTGCTTCTAGGTTTTTGTTAAAGGTTTCAGAGTCACGGACATTAGTCGTATCAACGTTATGCAACGGGCTAGCCATTTTACAATGAGAGTGACGAAAATGTCTCTTCTGATTGGGGTTTTCATATTGGTTTGAGCAAGGAGATGTCCTTGAAGTCCAATATTACGCAACCACCAAAATAACACTGGTTCTAAATGGGGGACCTAGAGTCATGGACCCTTCATGAATCAGCGTTATGCAACAGGCTAGCTGTTTTATAACGAGATCTACAAACAGGTCTACTCTATAGGAGCCTTCATGTTAGTCGCTACAGGGAGCTTGTCCTCGTAGTCTAACACTACTAACTTCCGAATCTATCCTTATGTTTTCTCTCTGCTTTTTCTGAAACTCGGGTGTAGAGCTTTATTCAAGATATTAAATCCCAAAAGCCCACACATGATGCATATAGAAATATATAAAAGCAAAGATAAACATATATTAAAAGAATATTAAGAAACAAACAAAGCTAACACACGTATAACACGTAACTAAACTAGGCTTAACTCACTTAGGGATGGGAAATATCCCCAGCAGAGTCACCATCTGTCGTACCTCGAAAAATGAGAATGACCTCGCGAAGCGCAATCGCACGCCCGCGGGATGGACTTAACAGAGTCGCCACCAATCTTTATTTATTCCATAGAAGGAAAGGGAAAATATCGAATAAAACCCCTAAAAGAAAGGATAAGATATGGTCATCGCAACCATTGTCTGAGTTCGGGAGTCGGTTACGCAAAGGGAAGGTATTAGCACCCCTCACGTCCGTTGTACTCAACGGGAACCATTTAGTTAAGGTTAATGGGTGTTAGCTTAAAGTTTGTTTCTAGTATTCTACTTAATGGGAAAGGAAGGTAAATGATTGTTGTTAAAGGAGAGAGAACCTAAAGAGGTTTTATTACTAGGGTGCTCGCCAAGACTTTGCAGTCTCGTGCCTACGTATCCTTAGGAGGATGGAATCAGAGCAATCGCAGTTCACCTAACTAAGGTGAGGAACCATTGACTATGGTCAAAGTTCCAAGGGGAATGAGTACTCGTGATCATGATACTCACATAGAGTTAAAGAACTCTCTAATTCTAAGTTGTGATGGGATTGAATGGCTATGGTCTCTTGATGTAAATCAAGATTTGTCCATAAAATGGAGTTTTGAGTATGATTAGATGTATTTTAAGAATGATGATCATCAAATGATCAAAGAGTTTATGCTAAGGTGTTAAATTCTAACACTATCTATCATTCAAGATTAGTTTGAGAAAATTATTTATTGGACAACGAACATTGATAAAGATCAATGGTTCAAAGAGTTGTGCTAGAGTGCTAGACTCTAACATCTCCTAATCCAAATTGTTATTAAGTGTTTTAAGGATGAAAGAAAGAAATGATTGGCTACCTCAATGTGCAAGACTTGAGACCAATCTTTCACGGGTTATGCCAGAATGCTAGATTCCAACAATCCTTTTCTTTCAAGTTTATTTCAAAAAGAGTATGATATACTTTGAAGTATTTCTATTCTTAAAGAAGGATGGATTCTTGAGATGACGATTGACAAAGGTAAGAGGTGGTAAAATGGTAAAAGGTGGAAGGTGGCTCGCCAATAATTATGATCCTTGTGCCTACGTATTCTCATTGAAGAATGAGAAATCAGAGCATCCGTAGTTCTGAGACTACAAAGTTGGTTGAGGTATGTTAAGTGACTGGCGAACATTGATCAAATGTTCAAAGAGTTATGCTAGAGTGCTAGACTCTAACGGCTCTTATTCATTCAAGTTGATAATGAAAAATATTTGATGGATAACGAACACTTGATGAAAATCAATTATTGAAGAGTTGTGCCAAGATGCTAGATCTCAACGGCCCTTATTTGTCCAATTTGATAATGAAAATTATTTAACGGACTATGAACGCTTGATGAAAACCAATTGTTCGAAGAGTTGTGTCAGGATGCTAGATCTTGACGGCTCTTATTAGCCCAAGTTATGGTTAAGATGGTTTTAAGGACAAAGAGCTTTTGATGATAAAAAAGGCTCAAAAGGGTTATGCTAAGATGCTAGATCTTAACGATCCTTATTTGTCCAAATTGATATAAGATTTGTTAAATGGACAATGAACGTTTGATGAAAAATCAATTGCTCGAAGAGTTGTGCCAAGATGCTAGATCTTGACGGCTCTTATTTGCCCGAATTAAAGTTAAATGTTTTTTAGGAGTGAAAGAATGAATAATGGCTACCTCAAAGTGCGAGACTTGAGACCATTCGCTCGATGTTTCCGCTAGAATGCTAGATTCTAACTGTCCTCTTCTTTCGTTTTTATGAAAAGAGTGCTTGATAATACTTTAACCGGCTTAGTATTAATCGAGAGAAGTTTTGAAATTGGGTTTGAAGTTAACATCCTAATAAAATGACCATATCCAAGGTCAAGGAACAAACTCTCAAACAAACATCTCAAATCCTAAAACACTCCAAGGCAAACTCTCAAAAAGGCTCTCAAGACAAGGTTGATTTTCAAGAGAAGTACAAAATTAAATATAAGGTTATGCATATTTTTTGGAATTTTTAGAAATAAATATGATAATAAAATAAAAATGAAAAATAAATTTATAGAAAATTAAATTAAGCATAAAAAAATATTTATGAATTTTTTGGAGTTTTAGATGAAAGAAAATATTTTAACTAATTGAAAATTGAAGTGAAAAGAAAAGGTGAAATAAAAGAACTAATTAAAGGCAAAATAGTGGGGGTGCACTAGAAAGTTCAATTAGAACTAAGTGGTGTTTGTTCCACGTTTGGGCCAGTGACCAGGGGGTGGCATTAGCGAGTGTGCAAAGCCCAAGTCCAAATAAGTTGAAAACAGAAAAGGAAAAAAAAAACCAAAAGGGTGTCTAGGGCGAGGGGGATTCGAACCCCAGACCCCTTGGTGAAATGCGCAGCTTCATGCCACTGGGGTGGCTATACATTCGTTGTATAAGCTCACCCCACAAATACATAAGCCTATTAGAGTTCTAATTATTAAAATCAGAAACCACATGAAAAAAAGGTAACGCTGCAGACCAAACATCAATTGGTCATGAGTTATTAAGTCACTAAATGCCAAAACGAGATTTTGGACCAATCACAAGGCCATGATCTTTCTCATCCATGCAACATAACAACAAAAGCCTTTGAACTAACATGGATTTAAAGAACTTGATGTCTTCGTCTTAGCCAATCATCTTCATGCTACCGTGCCGACCAATTTATTCTTCTTCATGCACATTCAAACAACACAAAGCAAACCCAACGTGAACTAGAACAAGAACAACCATGGTGAACCTCTCCTTTGCCAAAACAGTCTCAACATCCTATTTCAATCCAACTTTAAAGAACTTAACAACAACTCAGTAATAGGACAAAACATGAATAATGACCAAAATATGTATTAGAGTTTGGATAAAATGGGAGTGATGATAACTGTTCATCGTGCCAAGAGAATCCCAAACAGTTTTATATATTTTATCCTAGCATACTATGAATCTCCTGAAAATACCTTCAACATGCAAGCCTTGGCGTATGAATACAGCAGGTTCCAAGTTATCAACCATAAACAAAGTTAACAAAATACATCATGCATCCATGTTCAAGTAGTAACATCCAAACAACAACATGGCAATTGTATGATCATGATACACAGTAGCAGAATAACAACAAGTTCAAGATGCTTCAAAGCATGGTTAGTGAGGTAGAAAAGAAAAAGAACCACATCTGTCACAATGATAGAACTTCACTTAAAACCTTATATTATTCACTCTATCTTAGCACAAGCATGAACAATATGAACATTTCTAAATGTCCAGATTATAACACGGGATATGGACATTACATCATCAACACAAAAAAAAACACCTTATCTTCTTATCATCATTATCCAATGTATCACATGGGATTTGGCTTAAATACACGACATGGTAATGATGACAAGATTGCAGACAAAAGGTTTATGGAGTGAAAGACAGTGAGGACAACCACGGATTGTGCCATCAAAACAAACATGAGAAGAATCATTTAACATAAAACTCAAACCCTCAAGTCAAAATATAAAGGTATTAACATAAGAATACTTCAAACAATAACTATCAGTGCATCAAGGATAGATTCAAACTCTATGTTACCATATTCCAAAAATAACTCAAAGAGACTCATGATGACAGTATGAATAATATGAACATGGTTAATGAGAAGGGGAAATGGTTACCTAGTGGAGTAAGTCCACTGCACCTTCCCCTCAAACTTGGAAGCTGCTGCAAAGGATTCTTCTCCTTCTTCTTGCTTGCTGAGCCAACACACAAAAGGATCACTCAAAGTTTATGTTGTGGAATCGTGTGGATTGTTGGTGTTGTGTTGCTCACGAGCTTCTTTCTTTTAGGGTAGTGTATGAGAATTTGTGGAGTGTAGTGTTGATGTTGTGATACTGATCTTGTTGTGTTTAGGGTTCTCCACTTGTGCTTAAATATGGTCAGCTTTCTAGTTATCAAAACCAGTTACTGAGGTAAAAAAAACCATGGTTAAAACTTGTGAGATTTGAAAAATGAGAGGGAAAAAAGAGTTGTTCTGATTTTTTGCAAGGACAGGTTGGTAGAGTATTTGTCATGAGGTGCATCATTTCAGCATGAAAAGAGGAGCAGGGTAGCAGCCTTGAAGCATGAGTTTGACCTGGTATCATTTTGGTGAAAGAGTGTCATAGGGTGCATAAAGTATCTCACACTACTAAGCTTGTTTTGGTAAGGTTTAGGGCTCACAAAAGAGTGCATTACACGCATGAATAATGGCTTGGGGCTGCTCTTGATTCTTTGGAAAGAGGTCATGTAATAGAGCAAATTCCATGTTGGAGACAAGTTGAGATAATGCTTAAAACAAGTGAAAAAATCGTGACAACATATAGTGTAGCAAAGGAGATTGAAATCTGAATTTTCCAAAGTGTATGTAACATTTTAACATGGTCACTTTGATGCACAATTTCTTAATGATCAATGCTCCAATTTACGAGTTCTTTGGCTCTTTGAAAAGTAGGCATTTGATAGAACATTTTTCATGTGGAAAGCTACTTGAGATGAGGTTTGTAACATTGACAAAATCAAACATGAAGTCATGCACATGGGCTGTCCAAAACGACTTAGAAAATTTTCTAAGTTATGGAAATTTCACAACTTGAAACACCTAACTTTAAAGCATCATAACTTGAGATTGGTTTATCCAAATTAAGAGTTCTACATGTGCTTGGAAAGCTTGAAGAACAAAGAACAACTTTCATGTCCAAAGATTTCTGATTTGAGGCTTGGAACTATGTGAAAAGTTGAGTCAAAGTTGGATGAAAATTGGGGTGAAAATGATCAAAATTTCACTAAGTCCCAAAGGCAACTTCTCTTCCAAGTCTCATAACTTAAAAACCGTGCATTTTTTTAGAGAAGGTCCTCTAATACACTTTGAAGTTCATGGAAAGAGCTTCCATTTGGGCTTTGAGTCACTCAATTTAGATGTGTGGTTTGAAAGTTATGACCTTCCCAATTTTGCACAAGAAGTGAATTTTCCACACTTATAAAGTTTCAAGGACCAATCATTGCCCTCTTTGCAAGAAACCTCTCAAAACTTGATTTCTCATGCCCTAACTCAATAATTAGACATGTCATGATGGATTAAGGACTTGAATGCTTCATCTTGGATCCAAATTTCAAAAGTCAGAGCCTCAGTCAAAACCCTAATTTTCCTCAGAATACAACTGGATGAATCCTGATGATCTTGCCTCTTTTTCCTGTGCAAACCTTGGCTTTCATACCAAATAAACAAACTTGCAAGGTGAAGTGTTTAGTTGACAATACATAGATGATTGAATCCAAATGCAAATGCAAGATGTTATGACATATAAGGGGTAAAATTTGGGGTACAATAAGATGGTCCTGAAAGCCTTCCAGAAAACTGCTTGTTGAAGAATAAATGTGAAATTTTTAGTAACTAGAAAAACTAGACTTATTTATGTTTAAACTGTGTCTTCTATGTACATGTTATGTGGTAGTTTAAATCGTTTCTGGTCTAAGTTGTTGTACTCGTGTCAGTTTGTCCTTAAATGATCTAAGTCTGAAAAAATTCTAAAATTGTGTCTGTGAACCGTCTTAACTAATGAAGTATCTTTCTCTTCTATTAGATGGTTCATAATCTTAATAACATGTTTTTCTCACGCTCATCGCTACTCAAAATTGAAATTAAACAAATTAAAATCTGACATGCATTAAAAGTAAATAGATTTTATTTAAATCTTATATACATATATCCTTTGAAAGACATATGAAAGACTTTGAGTGGCTCAAGAAACCGCCATCATTAAAATACATCAGCCACATTTGCCACTCACAGAAGAGTAGTTATTACCCATAACCGATTAATATTTCTCCATTAAATTAGGTAACTGCTCCGTTTTCCTTTCCCACACATCTTCACCCTTTAGTATACCCTAGGCAATCATGACTTACCTAGGAAATAGTAAACACAAATCTTTGGTACCGATTCAGTCATCACTCTTCACTCTCACTCACTTATAAATAATAGGAATTTTCCTTCACCTTATTCCATCCTCAAACCTAAATTATCATCCTCCTAAAACCCTTATTTGAACTACAACAAAGATGATGGCTTCTCAAAAGACTGGCCCAACCTTTTTAGGAAGAAAAGAAAATTTAGAAGTTATTTCTGAGAAAAGACCTAACCTATCTCGTCTCAAAGATGATGGTTTGGAAATAATAAGGAGCATGCAAGCTCAGTCTTGGCATAGCTACTACTCTCTACTAAATGGTCACATCTTTCTAGACCTTGTCAGGAATTCTGGAATTTTGCAAGGATCAGTAATGACGAGAATACTATCTGGTCTGAAGTTTATTTTCACCCCATCGCTATCTCTGTCTCCTCAATAGAGAAAATCACTAGATGTGTCTCCTTCGGAGTCACGATTGATGACTATCAATCTGATTTAAGCATGGTGGAGAGGTGCAAGATTCTGTTTGAAGATTCAGTTCCTTATGAACCGAACAACCCTGAGAAGCTTCTTCCTTCTCCCGAAACCTGGTTCAAATTCTCCTTAACCAACCTTCGTCCTCGTGCAACTGCTAGAGGCACTCTAACGCATGATGGCAGAATCTTTATCTTCCTCCTAACGTATCATGTTATGATAGACCTTCCCAAAACCATTTTTAACCATTTGAGACACTCTATCAAAGTCTCAAGACATCAGATGCATTCTTACATTCCTTATGGAAGGATATTATCTGAAATAATGCTAAAAGAAAAGGCATGGGAATTGATAAGCAGGCTTGAACCAGGACCTTCACCGGCCGAAACAAGATGTGAAAGAGTGGACAATGTTGAAGATTTTGATGATTAAGTTTTTAAACCTTGATGTCCTTCCAGTCGTTGTCATGTTTAGATAAAATTATCATTTTGTGTTGTTTTGTGTTGATGGTTTTATCTCATTCTCTGTATGGTTCCAAATCAATTAATCAATGAAAATGCTTAAGTTTGATTTCTGAAGATGTTATTATCACTAAAATTGTTCATTATCACATTTATGCTCAAACACTCTAAACTTTTTGATGATGTCAAAAAGGGGGAGAGAAATAGAAATATGATTTTAATAGATAGAATGCAAAACTCAAACAAGTAAATCAATGATAACGCGTTTACCACTAACGATTGTTGTTTGATGTTAAACCAAGGAACTCTGAACAAGTTCAATAGGCATTCTTAAGACAGGTTAAACTGCAGAACTCTGATAAAAGTTCTTATGAAATGTTTATTCATATTATCGAAGTTGTACATTTCGTGAACATGTGTTCAGAATCAGATTGACCCAGTACTGTTCAGAAGTTGAGAACTTTCTGAAAGTCAAAGTTATCGTGATTCTCGTTTCACTTGGTTCAGAAGTTGTAAGCTGTCTGAGAGTATGATATTTAGAACATAAGAATCAGAAGAAGAAAAAGCTCTGAAAGCAGTCAAGGTAAAAGTCTACATTCCAAGATGCTTTTCAGAAGAACTGTGCAAATCAGAAATCGAAGACTATCTGAAGATCTGGATTGAAGATCCAAGAAGGAGAAGATCTGATAAACCAAGAATTCAACTCAGCAAAAATGATTTGGTATCAGACTAAATCTACAATTGGTATCAAACTCAGCAGACTAAGAAGCAAAAGTACGATGGCATCAGATTCAAAATCAAGCTTTGATTGATCACAAAAATATTTTTTAATCAGATAAAAAATAAAGCTTTGATGAACCAATGAGTTGTGACAAGTAACAAGGTTCTGAGATGAAGGCCTGTGTTCAAGTCGAACTCTGAGATGTCAAGATCTTAAAAGATGATCAGAATCAGTATGACCAAATCAAGAATTTGGAGATCATCAAGTCTAAAACTCAGGGGGGTTTATTAAGTCAAAAGACAAGTTCAAATATGATAAATAGCGTGGCTAAGTTATTAGAAGAGAATTGTTCTTTCTCTGTGCTAAAATGATTCTGCTGAAAAGTAGAAATTGCTTCAGAAGACTCTGAAGATTATGAGCTCTGATACGATGACTAAAGGAACTAAGTTTTAAAGATCTGAAGACGGAAGTTCTGATGAACTAGTCCAGATGCTGGAGACTTTTTAAAGACGAGATAGAGAAGTATTCCTTTTCTATTCTTTGTTCTGGCAACTCAAATTGTTATTTTGTGAGTCTTTGGATGATATGAGATTCTAGATTATCACAGATAAAATTTTGAGGTTAACACATTCAGGGGGAGCTGTTGTTCCGAACTCTGAATATGTTTAGTTTGGTGATTACCTTGTATAAATGTTCTATCAAAATACATGGTTTTGTCATCATCAAAAAGGGGGAGATTGTTAGAGCAAGAGTTGTCTCTGCAAGTCATCTCTATGTTTTGATGATAACGATAGTATTTGCGAAAGAACCATTTTATGTTCTAATGTGTGTTGTGTGCAGATCATAATCATTGAAGATATAAGATCCAACAAACACCAGCAAGATGTGCGTAAATAATCATATGCGAGTTACTATATGTAACACAAGTCGCAAGAAGCAAGTATGCTTCTGTATCTGATCATAATCAGATAGATCCAAGGATGCCGATATTGCTGTTGCAATGCTCTTGTGGATGCTCTCTAAGAGTGGTTATGATTCTGAAGATAGTGAAGCTTCTGAAGAGATAATCTTCTAGAGAACCGAAGTGCTGAAGATTCCAATGACTTGAAGTTCTGAAGGCTGAAGGCTCTGAAGACCAAGTGCAGAAATACTCTGAAGACTTATGTGTTCTGAAGATTATGGTTCTAAAGGTCAAGTGCTGAAGACTCTGAAGACAGATTCCTAATGGACAAGTTCTGAAGATTCTGAAGACTTGAAGAAGTAAAGATAACGGGTTTCAAGACAAGTGCTGAAGCTCTGAAGACAGATTCCTAATGGACAAGTTCTGAAGACGGAAGACTTGAAAGATCTGAAGACCCAGTTATAAAGTCTCTATTCATGCTTCCATTAATTACCATCAGAAGCCTCTGAAGATTTGAAGACAAATGTTACCGTTGGCAATGACTGTACACCGAACTAAAAGACCTATCCCATCACTTCTTCTACAGTAAAAAGAAGATATAGCAGTATAACTTTAATCATTGCATAACGACTCTTTTCAAACGGCCAAAAGCTCTTCAACGACTATAATTTACTTGGCTATTTAAAGGAAAGGAGTATGCGCTTCTGAAGGTGTCGATGTGATGATAGTCGTAACGATCAGTTGTCGTTGTTACACTAAACATTCAAAGCTATCACCATTAACACACGACCATTGTTGTTGAAGCTCAAAGATCATCATTCAACACAATAACAATCAATTGGAACAAAAGCTGTTGATGAAGAAGACAACATTGCAAATCAGTCAAGTCATCAACCATCTTCATCTGAGCTACATTGAAGATCTGAAGCAAGGAGTTGTTGCTCAAAGCTTGCTTAACCAAGAAGACGAAGAAGAAGAAGATCTACAATATGTCATCAACTATCAAATCAACATACATCTTGGTAGTATCTGAAGAAAGCAAGGAGCTGTTGCTCATATCTTGCTCGAACACTTGTGTGTTCTTTTGTACTTAAATTTAGGAGTTATCAGCTTGTTAAGAAGCATCAATGTAATCTCCAGAACAACTAATTCTATGTGAATTAGGATTCCTCAAGTGATCAGTGTGATCAGAGACTTGAGAAGACAATGGCTTGGTGTCATTGTGGAAATCCTGAAATATGGTCAATGATAGTCATATCTCAAAGAGGACCAATGTTGGGTCAGGCTCTTATGAGATCACCGATGGAACTCATTGAAAATCTTGGAAGAATGGTCAGTAAACGTTATATTCGTTAAGTCGAATCCCTGAGTGTTTAGTTGTGAAATCCTGATAGTAGATCTTGCGAGATTGGAACCTATTGGGTCAATGTTCGTTATATTCATTAAGTTGAATCTCTGAACGGTTCATTGTGGGTTAGTCACAGCTGCGGTTGTGCAGGATGTTAGTCACCTGCTGTTGCCCGTGCATCTGTAATCAGATTGGATTATAGTGGATTAAGACCTTGTGTTCAAGGCGAAATCACCTTGGAATGGTGGACTGGATTAGCTTGAGAGTTGCTCAGGTGAACCAGGATATATCGTGTGTTCTTTACTCGTGTTATGCTTTAAGTCATTGTTTATGTTTCTGTATTATTTATCAGATTCTTACATAAGCAAGTCAGAACCTTGCAACTTAACTCTGATAAGCTTCCGCACTGCAAGTTCTGAATCAAACATATTTTATTCAGACTCTTCTTGTTACTTATACCATATGCAGTACAAAATCTGAATGATGCATCTCGAGTCAGAGTCTCTTAACGAACTCTGATATTCTCTTAGTGCTTTAACGATAAGAGGCAAAAAAAATTTAAGAGTGAAAACACAATTCAACCCCCCCTTTCTTGTGTCTTTCTCACACCTTCAATTGGTATCAGAGCTCCGGTTCTGTTATTGATGGATATCAAACACTTAACAGTTTCAGAAAATGATCCAGATATGGTGTGTAGAAATACTTTGGGTGAGATTTCAATCCACTTACAATTTCAGTATCAGCTCAGAAGATGACTGTGTACTAAATTGTAATCAACTGGATTACCCGAGTAAGCCACTGATTCTTGGAGTGTTGAAATTGTCAACAACAAAATCAACTAAACTAAATTGACTTAATATTAATTTAAAGGAAAAATGTACAACTTTAAATAATTATCACACATCGATTTCTAACTCTATGCTTCTCTGCAATTGCAATTCCCCAAAATATTACACTTTACAATAATTTATTTTCTTTAATTACCCAAAATATTAGGCTCACAATTTTTTTTCAGTGATGGTGGTTGATGTTTCCATTATCTGAATGAACAAAAACCTTTAGTTATAGTCTAATACTTAAAAAATATTTTTTACCTTTTATCTCTTAAACTTTTATTTCATATCGATTAAAATATTTTGTTTGATAACTGCTATTTAATTGTAAATTTGTAGTTCATCTTATTACTTTTTATTTATTTATATCTTTATTATTTTAACAAAAATTTATTTTTACATTTCAATATGTACCATCTAAAATATATATATATATATATATATATATATATATATATATAATTAAAAATATCATCAAAATATATTAAATATTTAAATATAAATTTTATAATGAAATTTAGCGAGATATATAAAATAATATCATTTTAATTTTGAATTCAATTATATTAATCCAAAATTATTCTATTACGATTTTCCTTTGTCTTTATTGATCTCCATCCGACCTTTCCCTAATTTGAGAATTATCAATCTTATCATAAAATTTATCATGAAGTATATAATTTAGATGTTCCTCTAAAACATTAAATATTGTATTATTTTATAAATTGACACATTATATATATATATATATATATATATATATATATATATAGGGAACAGAGAATGCCATTTTTATGTAAGAACATGAGAATGATTCTGAACCATTAGATTTTAAAATAAATGGTAGAGATTATGTGTCAGTTTTTTTTCTCTCTCCTCCATCATTTATTTTAATAATGGAGAAGAGAGAAAAACAAAAACCACACATAATCTCCACCATTTATTTTAAAATCTAATGATTCATATTCATTTTCATATTCTCACATAAAAATGGCATTCTCATAGGATATGAACTATATATATATATATATATGATTGTACCTGGATCAGTAAATATGTTAGCGGCCAGCAACGTCGTATGGTCTTCAACTCCGGTGATGATGATACGGCGGGGGGGGGGGGGGGGGGGGGGGGGGGTGTACCTGCAAGGTACTCCGATGCCAAAGTCAGGTAACGGGAGTGAGCAAGTACAAAATATAGGTGAGAGTTATAATGAACGTAACCTGACCCTCTCAAGTGAGAGGGTATTTATAGAGTGCCCCTAGCGCGGGGGCCAACGGTCTCCTGCACTGAGCTGGATTGCCAGGCCCAATCCCGGTGACTGCCAGGGCTTACGTGGCGTAGGGAAGACCAGCACGTGGTCTTCGCCTTGGGGTAACGGTCCCGAGATCTCCGGAAGGTGGGCAGACCGATTCCTTCGGAAGTGGAAGGTTACAAGGTGACGTGTCCTCGCGGGGAGGAGTACGTGGAGGTCGAGGAGGAAGACGCTCTCCTCGACCCCAAGCTCCTGTTCAATTCCTTTGCCTAATATGTGGTCGACGAGGGGAGGACATGAGCGTGCTCGGCGATGCTAGGGACGTGCTCGACGCTGGCTATTTTATGGGCCATATTGGACCGTACCACTATTGGGTTGGGCCTGCCCGACGGTGGGGCAGGTGTTGGCCCAGTCCGGAACAGGAGTCCCCTAAGTCGTTGCTATGAGGTGTCGGAGTAATGACTTAAGGGGCCAGTCTCTATGACGAGGAGGTGTCCCCGTGTCAACGGGCATAATGCAATACGAAGGCCACGGGCACGGGATGCTAGACGGGCATGAATCTTGAACTCTGCTCGAATTGTGATGTCGCAGTTGGTCGGCGCTGCGGGGAGATCAGGGGTTGTGAGTCCGAGGACCAAGGAAGATGAAAGGACTAACGTGGGAACACGCGTGCCACGTGTCAGCTGCCATTAATGCCTAGGGGCGGCTAGGTCTAGGGCACTCAAGAGCCTAGGAACTCCTCGAGTCCCGTGAGGGGCCTATAAAAGGGTTTAAGTTCGTGTTATTTGCACGTTCCCACTTTTTCGCTCCGATCTTCTCTTCCCTTCTTCGCTGCTGCTCACCCGCCGTACACCGTCGTACGCCGCTGCTTCCACCGTACCGGTCCGCCGTCTACCACCGTTTCAAGTAAGCTTCTAATCTTCTTCTTTTCCATTTTGTTTTCCTCTAGTGGTTTTCCGGTGAACTAGAGAAACTCTCGGTAATGCCACAAAGATTCCGGCAAAAATGGTTGGACCTTTTTCTAGGGTTCCGTTTGATTTGACGGAGGCTTGGGATGAATATCCCGGGGACCCGATGAATTCCCCTAGGACAAGCAATGAATGTCCCGGGGAGGTGAGATGAGAGGGGACCGGGGACCTGAAGAAGGTCCCTGGACGGGATAAAGGTACGTGATAGTTCCTCGTTGCTCCGAGCAGCCCTCGCGCTCTCACTGCCCTTTCACTTAATCGGCAGTGGAAGGGTGGATTTGGTCGTGGCCAATGAATTCACCTATTTCCTCTATTTTTCAGGTAAAAATGGTTGTGAGGCTTGCGGGCATCATCCAGATAGACACCGAACCTGACTTGGACGAACCCGTGTAGCTACCCGAGGTGGTGCCCCTGCGTCCGGCTGACGACTGGGCAGGCGAGGAGCCTTTACGAATTCGCTCGCGGTTTGCTCTTGATGACACAAACGCCTTCGCAATCGCCGAGGACGTCGCTGTGGGTGGGCAACCGAACTGGACGGTCTTTCAGCCTAGGGAACACCACCGTATCTGCTCGAATTACCGTGGATTAAGGTTCCCCATGTACGAGTTCGCGTTTAAGGAAGTCGACATTCGTCTCCCTTTTAACAGCTTTTAGTTGGGGGTGTTCAACCGGTTGCATCTGGCACCGTCTCAACTTCACCCTAACGTGCTAGCCTTCATGCGGGTGTTCGAGCTCGTGTGCGACTACCTCAAGGTCGGGGCCACTCTCTCCCTCTTCTTCCGCATATTCCACCTTCAACAGTCAACTGATCGAGGGCGACACAGCTGGGTCTCCTTCAAGCACTCAAGGAAGTTGTTCAAGGCGTACTCAGATTCTGTTCGGAATTTCAAGGATAGGTTTTACTACGTCATGCCTGCGACACACGAGGCTGTGGGCATGCTTTATGATATCGTGACCGACGAGGTCGGGGAGGAGAGGTTTGTGTCCAAGTGCCCCCTGGAGTGGGAGGATGCGCACTTCGCACTTGGCACGGATGCCTACCTCGTGAAGCACGGCGAGCTGTCGGAGGAGGACAAAGGGGCGTACGCAAAACTCGTCGCGTATGTCGCCGGCTTCAACCGGGCCAAATGTATAACTAGGGACGAAAAGTCTATCCTCGACTCGCGGGGTCATGTTGCGACTGTGACCCGTTACATAAACACCAAGCTTCTCCTTGAGTGCCAGTCCTCCGACGAGGCCAAGAGGTTCTTAGGTAGGAGCCCATTGTTCTGCTCGGGCATTTACGTAGTTTTGTTTCCTTGTGCTAACTTGTTTCATGTTTTCCCTTGCAGGTCAAATGTCGAACGCCACCGAGCGCATCATGAAGATGGCTGCTGACCGGGTCCCCAAATTACCAAAGAACCGTGTTCGCGAGGTTATTCAGGATGCGGTACCCCTTGGAGGAACGAGCGGCTCTTCTTCTCCTCAGTGCAGTCAGTCTCCTCCTCCAGAGGGCACCCCTGCCAAGAGGGCGAGGACTGAGGGACCCGTCCTCGTGGACCTCGAAGGCCTTGTCCCAATGGAGAAATTTCTGTTGCCCGCCTGTCATCTTCAGCGGGATTTCTTCGGGGGAAGCCCTCCCGTTGTCGCTGAGGCCGAGGTGAGGGCAGTCCTGGGGATGGATGGAGAGGCCCGGAAGAAGTCGCTGGTCGAGGACCTGGAGGCCATGATACGGATCTTCGAGACTGCCTTGGTCTTAAACGAGGAGACCTCCCCTGCCTCCGAGCTGCAAAAGCTAAAGGACGAATTCACTGCCCTTGATAGGGAGAAGAACAAGCTCGAGGTTGCTCTACAAGAGGCACAGTCTAAGTATGAGAATCATGCCAACGTCCTCCATGAGCTGAACGAGGCCAACTCCGCACTGAAGGCGACTCAAGAGGAGCGTGACAGCCTCTGGACTAGAGTTGTTGAGCTGGAAGCTGCTGCCCGTCCTGACGAGAATGAGTCTGCCGAAGAGAAAGGTTTCGCCAGCCGCGTGGCTCTGATCGCCAAGATTCAAGAGCTTTAGCAGGACAATCTGGAGGCCCTCGATATAGGCTTCAAAAATGTTGTGGCGCAGGTTAAGGCCGAGAATCCAGATGTCCAGCTTGATCTCGACAGGATCAATATGTTCATTCGTGTGGTCGACGGCAAGTTGGACGTGCCACAGGAGGAGGACGAGGAGACTGATGGCCAGATCGAGGAAGAGATCGTTGTTTAGTTCTCTTATTTGCTCGGCCTACGTGCCATTTCTGTGATGAATTTTGCCTGGCCTGCGTGCCAAGGGCTTTTTGATACTTTTATAATATTTGTACAATGGGCCTCTGCCCGCTTAATGCTTTGATTTTTGCTCATTTGTGTGTATGTGATAATGCGAAATTACATTACATATTTACCTTGATTTACATTAAATTATTTTATCGTTTTTCGTTATTTACGTTTTATTTTGCAAGTGTTCAAGCCTATTTTCAGGTATTTCATTTCACAAAGCTTGCTTGAGAAAAGAAGAGAAAATGAGGATAAAAAGAGGAAACAGAAGACAGAAGACAGAAACAAAATAGAGAATTGCACACAGAAGAGTGTGGCGACTGCCACACCTTCTGTGGCGACCGTAACGAGCCTAGAATAAGTGTGACCCTCGTCACACATTACGTGGTGACCGGCACAACCTATTTTCCAGGAATTTAATTTTGACAGCGTGGACCACTCAGTAACCGATCCTACGTTCCAACCCAGTCTCAAGTCTCTCGGGAATCTCTCAACTCATCCAAGTCACTCCGATTTCATCGACTCAAGCTTCCATCTCCTAATTTTTCTCTCCCACTAAACCTGCTGAGTACTATAAATTGAATGCAGTTGGGAACGTGAAAGCTTCTTATTCTTTTGACCAGATTTTATTTCTTTAGTTTTTAGGCAGTTTTATTTCATTATGTAAAAGTAATAGCTTTCCACATTGGGGGCTATTACGAATTAGTTTTAGGATTTATTTCAGCCATTAATTTATGTTTTGGACCAAAGCCTGCCGGTGTATTACAATTCCAGTTTCCATTCGATTACAGGTTTTACTTTATTTGCTTACTTTACTGTTTTTAATTGATAACTTAATTATGCCTTGTCTTATATTAATTCATCGTAATAGCATGCTTATTTTCCTATCCATGTCCGACTAAATTGTTTAGAGTCCGGTATGTGAGGACCGTCGTTCTGACGGGACTCGGTAATTAAATTAGTGTTACGATGAATTACCGAGTCCCGTCGGAACGAAGGTCCTCGTTCAAGACCAAGGCAGTCTCGAAGATCCGCATCATGGCCGCCAGGTCCTCGACCAGCGCCTTCTTCCGGGCCTCTCCATCCATCCCCAAGATTTCCCTCACCTCGGCCTCAGCGACAACGAGAGGGCTTCCCCCAAAGAAATCCCGCTGAAGATGACAGGCGGGCAGCAGAAACTTCTCCTTTGGGACAGGGCCTTCGAGGTCCACGAGGACGGGTCCCTCAGTCCTCGCCCTCTTGGCAGGGGTGCCCTCCGGAGGAGGAGACTGACTGCACTGAGAAGAAGAAGAGCCGCTCGTTCCTCCAAGGGGCACCGCATCCTGAATAACCTCGCGAACATGGCTCTTTGGTTGTTTGGGGGCCCGGTCAGCAGCCATCTTCATGATGCACTCGGTGGCGTTCGACATTTGACCTGCAAGGGAAAACATGAAACAAGTTAGCACAAGGAAACAAAACTACGTAAACGCCCGAGCAGAACAATGGGCTCCTACCTAAGAACCTCTTGGCCTCGTCGGAGGACTTGCACTCAAGGAGAGCCTTGGTGTTTATGTAACGGGTCGCAGTCACAACCCCGCGAGTCGAGGATAGACTTTCCGTCCCTAGTTATGCATTCGGCCCGGTTGAAGCTAGCGACATACGCGGCCAGTTTTGCATACGCCCCTTGTCCTCCTCCGACAGCTCGCCGTGCTTCATGAGGTAGGCATCCGTGCCAAGCGCGAAGTGCGCATCATCCCACTCCAGGGGGCACTTGGACACAAACCTCTCCTCCTCGGCCTCGTCGGTCACGATATCATAAAGCGTGCCAACAGCCTCATGCGTCGCGGACATGACGTAGTAAAACCTGTCCTTGAAATTTCGAACAGAATCTGAGTACGCCATGAATAACTTCCTCGGCTGCTTGAAGGAGACCCAGTTGTGTCGCCCTCGATCAGTCGATCATTGAAGGTGGAATATACGGAAGAAGAGGGAGAGAGTGGCCCCGACCTTGAGGTAGTCGCACACGAGCTCGAACGCCCGCATGAAGGCTAGCGCGTTGGGGTGAAGCTGAGACGGCGCCAGATGCAACCAGTTGAACACCCCTAACTAAAAGCTGTTGAAAGGGAGATGAATGTCGGCCTCCTTAAACGCGAACTCGTACATGGGGAACCTTAATCCACGGTAATTTGAGCAGATACGGTGGTGTTCCCTAGGCTGAAAGACCGTCTAGTTCGGCTGCCCGCCCACAGCGGCGTCCTCGACGATTGCGAAGGCGTCTGTGTCATCAAGAGCAAATCACGAGCGAATTCGTAAAGGCTCCTCGCCTGCCCAGTCGGCAGCAGGACGTAGGGGCGCCACCCCGGGTAGCTGAACGGGTTCGTCCAAGTCAGGTTCAGTGTCTATTTGGATGATGCTCGTAAGCCTCACGACCATTTTTACCTGAAAAGCAAAGGAAATAGGTGAATTCGTTGGCCACAACCAAATCCACCCTTCCACTGCCGATCAAGTGAAAGGGCAGTGAGAGTGCGAGGGCTGCTCGGAGCAATGAGGAACTATCCCGTACCTTTATCCCGTCCAAGGACCTTCTTCAGGTCCCCGGTCCCCTCTCATCTCACCTCCCTGGGACATTCATCGCTTGTCCTAGGGGAATTCATCGGGTCCCCAGGATATTCATCCCAAGCCTCCGTCAAATCAAACGGAACCCTAGAAAAAGGTCCAACCATTTTTTGCCGGAATCTTCGTGGCATTACCGAGAACTTCTCCAGTTCACTGGAAAACCACTATAGGAAAACAAAACAGAATAGAAAAAGATTAGAAGCTTACTTGAAACGGTGGTAGACGGCGGACCGGTGCGGTGGAAGCAACGGCGTACGACGGTGTATGGTGGGTGAGCAGCGACGGAGAAGGGAATAGAAGATCGGAGCGAAAAAGGTGGGTACGTGCAAATAACACGAACTCAAACCCTTTTATAGGCCCCTCACGGGACTCGAGGAGTCCCTAGGCTCTTGAGTGCCCTAGACCTAGGCGCCCCTAGGCATTAATGGCAGCTGACACATGGCATGCGTATTCCCATGTTAGTCCTTTCATCTGCCTTGGTCTTCGGACTCACAACCCCTGATCTCCCCGCAGCGCCGATCAATGGCGACATCACAATTCGAGCAGAGTTCAAGATTCCTGCCCGTCTAGCATCCCGTGCCCGTGGCCTTCGTATTGCATTATGCCCGTTGACACGGGAACACCTCCTCGTCATAGAGGCTGCCCCTTAAGTCATTACTCCGACACCTCGGAGCAATGACTTGGGGGGCTCCTATTCCGGACTGAGCCAACGCCTGCCCCAACGTCGGGCAAGCCCAACCCAATACTGGTATGGCCCAATATGGCCCATAAAATAGCCAGCGTCGAGCACGTCCCTAGCATCGCCGAGCATGCTCATGTCCTCCCCTCGTCGACCACATATTAGGCAAAGGAATTAAGCAGGAGCTTGGGGTCGAGGAGAGCGTCTTCCTCCTCGACCTCCACGTACTCCTCCCCGCGAGGACACATCACCTTGTAACCTCCCACTTCCGAAGGAATCGGTCTGTCCACCTTCCAGAGATCTCGGGACCGTTACCCAAGGGTGAAGACCACGTGCTGGTCTTCCCTATGCCACGTAAGCCCTTGCAGTCACCTGGATTGGGCCTGGCAATCCAGCCCAGTGCAGGAGACCGTTGGCCCTGCGCTGGGGGGTACTCTATAAATACCCTCTCACTTGAGAGGGTCAGGTTACGTTCATTCTAACTCTCACCTATATTTTGCACTTGCTCACTCTCGTTACCTAACTTTGGCATCATAGTACCTTGCAGATACACCCCCCCCCCCCCCCCCCCCCCCCCCCCCCCGCTGTATCATCATCACCGGAGTTGAAGACCATACGACGTTGCTGGCCGCTGACATATTTACTGATCCAGTTATGATCAATAACCATAGACTTAGGTTTAACATCCTACAACTAATTAAGCCTTTAATCGATCAACAATTTTATTAGGTCCTACTTTGACATTAAACACTCGCCTAGAGTCAAAAATATATTTTTCAAGAGAATGTGGAACAAACTCTAAAGTGTGTTTAGATTTTAAAGCCATCGTCCTATCAATCATGGCTTGTTTCCATATTGAATGAAATAATGCTTTGGATTAGGATGACTTTATTAGGCATCAATTGCATTGGTGTATGCCTTACATTATTCATGCAGAAGAATAATAACACATGACTATAAATAAGATTAATGGTTGTGTTAAAAAAGATAAAGGTTTAAGTTAAGTCCAACATACAAATTTTTTATGAGATGATGGTATATTGGGAATTAAAATGGGAAGTGGTGTATATTGGGAATAAGGGGGAAAATGTGTTGTAGTTGTGGAAAAATCTCTAAATCAAAATAAGTAAGAAAAAACTTGGAAAGTGATGAAATGAAATGGAATAAATATCACACCATTTTTCTTTTGCTCAATATGATTTTAACTAATCCAAAGAATGAAATTTTATTTTATTTCATCTCATACCATTTTATTCCATCAATATAAACAAACTTTATATCCTAATATGAGCTACTTAAATTTTCTCGACAACATTACACCAAAAGAAAACATTTTCATAGACAAAAGCAAAGAATAACGTCATATACATAATTATTGAAAAATTTCTTAACAAATCAGAGTGGCGCAACGGAAGCGTGGTAGGCCCATAACCCATAGGTCCCTAGATCAATACTAGGCTCTGATAAAAATCAATTTTACTATATACTTTTTCATATTTTTTTTTGGATTATAAACATATTTTTTCAAAAATTTTGCTTCCTTGTTATTTTCTTAATTTCATCGTCCTTTGTTAAAATATGTGGTTGGGTCTAACTAAACCCTACAAAACTGGTTGGTAAGGTAAGGATTGGCCTCACTTATAAAGACACATGCAGGCCATATATTGTCCGATGTGGGACTCTTAACACACCCCTAAACGCTCAGGACTAGACAACTGGAGCGTAGAAATAAATGGTGGGTGGTATGATAGCAGAAACCATGGTAGGTGGCCCACTGGATCTTAAACCAGACTCTAATACCATCTTAAAAAATGTGGTTAGGACTAACTCAATCCTACAAAACAGGTTGGTAAGGTGAGGATTGCCCCCACTTATAAAGACATGTTCAGGCCATATATTGTCCGATGTGGGACTCTTAAGATATATTGTGTAAAATTAAAATTAATTATATTTTTTACTAAATCACCTGTAGAACATTTATTGAAAAATGATATAAGGCTAAATATAAGAAAGAAAATATATTATGACATTTCTATGTAAGGACAAAAATCTGCACAACGAAAGGAAGAGACATTTTAGCCTTAATTTTTGTTGCTCCAATGAACACTAAATATCATTCTTAGACTTTCATCATCAAAAATATCAGACTTTAGTCGAGCAATTTCAAATCCCAATAAAGGGTAGATGATGTTTCAATGCCTCGATACCTCAATCATAAATCATAAATATCATCATAAATATCAGACTTTCATCATCATAAATCCAAGTCCATCGTCATAAAGTTTTGGGTAGATGATGTTTCAATGCCTCGATACCTCAATCATCATCGTCTGTAATCACAATGTCATCCATATAAGCCACAAAATAGATATATTGAGTGATCTTATTCATAACATGTCTTCCCAGGCTGATGTAGACCTCTTTTAAATTGACGAAACCATGCCTGATTTGATTGTTCCATGCACTATAAAGACTTTTTCAATTTGCATACCAATTTATACCCCCCTAAGAAAAAAAATCCAAAAGGTTGTTCCATAAAAATCTCTTCTTCAAAGTCATAGTTCAAAAAATCATTCTTGATATCCATCTAAAATAAGGGTCAATGTTTCATGGTAGCCATTGCTACAAAAAAGCAAACAAATTTCATTTTTGTTGTGAAGACATGGCTTCTCAAAGGTTTTGATGACGACACACCTTCTACAAAGAATCTCTATAAAGTCAAGATGGATTAACAAAAAGGATTGATCAAGTCTCTTGCTCAAGAATCAAGTCTCAACAATTATTAAGGCATTATGAACTTTATGAAGATTGGAGCTCAAAGGAATAGGTATAACACTTAACCTCTATTCAATCATACAAGTGTTCATAATATTCCTCATTTATGCCATGATCATTAGAAACAAGTTTTTGTTGCATAGAAAATGTTTTTCACCTCTGTTTTTAAGCTTTTTTTCTATTCTGGGCTTGAGTAACCGGTTACTCTATATAAGTTAACCAGTTACCCTTTGAAAACTTTAAAAAAATATTAACGTTACAGGTAAGTAACCGGTTACCCTATCTGAAGTAACCGGTTACCACTGGAGCAGTGGCCAGAATTTGTTGCACCTTTTCACTGAAACTTTCTAATTTCTCTTCTGATCAATCATGGCATCATTTCATGAATTATACCCATCTGTAGAGGTATCATAGGTATATATAAACATCATTTTATCAGATTTTAAATTCACCTCCTTGCATAATTTTAAATCAATTTCTCATATTCTTTGAAACTTTAAAATTTCTCTAAGTGTTCTTCTAGAATTTTTTTCTAAGAGTGAAACTTTGCATAAACCTTCATATTAAGCATCATAGTTTCATTGCATACAAAGAACACTTGTATAATTGTCTTGAGAATTGAGTGTTACAAAGGAGAAGCTCAATCTTGTGATTGATAAGTATCAAAATTCCATCTTTCGCTTATATACAAAAATTCAGAATTACATCATTGTATCATATCTTATTTTCCAGGATTGTTGGAATTAAGATTACTTGGTTTTGTAATCCTTGTTATCTGGATTGTGGATACAAGAGGTCCATTGTGAGAGGTTTGTTCTCGGTTGGACTTTAAACTTGTAAAATCCAAGAGGATTGTTCTTGGTGGTGTGTTAGAGTCTAGTATAGAAAGACTAGGTAGTCTTGTCTAAGATCTAACATTTTAGTGAAATCTCTTTCAAGTTGAAAGGGGACTGGAGTACTCTCGACCTGTGAGGGGAACCAGTATACTTCCTGATGTTCTTTACTTTCCGTAAGTTACAACTTTTCATCACTTAAAAATCATTAGGAAAGTAAAACAAGAAAAACCGTCAAGAATCCAAAAAATTGTCTAAGTACCTAATTCACCCCCCCTCTTAGGCACACTTCTAACTTACATTTGCAACAGGTGAAAAGGTATCATTAAAATTCTAACCATAGACCTAGGTTTAACAACCTACAACTAATCAAGCCTTTAATCAATCAATATGATTTTTAGGTCCTAATTTGAAATTAAACACACGCCGAGAATCAAAAATATATTTTTTTAAGATAATGTGGAACAAACTCTAAAGTATGGTTAGATTTTAAAGCCATAGTCCCATCAATCATGACTTGTTTCCATATTGAATGAGATAATGCTTTGGATTGGGATAACTTTATTAGGTATCAGTTGCATTGGCGCATGCCTTACATTGTCGATGCAGAATAAGAATAACATATTATTGTCAAAAAGATTGGCGGTTGTGTTAAAAAAGATAGAGGGGGCCAATGGTTTAAGCTAATTCCAACATACAAAAAAATAGTTTATAGCTGATATATTGGAAAATAAAAGGGAAAGTGGTGTGTACTGCGAATAAGGGGGAAATATGTGGTAGTTGTGGAAAAATCTCTAAATCAAAGAGGGAAGAAAAACTTTGGTAAGTGATGAAATGAAATGGAATAGATATCACTCCATTTTTGCTTTTACTGACTATGATATTAACTAATCCAAAGATTAAAATTTTATTTTATTTCATCTCATACTACTATATTCCATCAATCTAAACAAAGTTTATATCCTAATAAGTGCTACTTAAATTTTCTCGACAACATTAAACCAAAAGAAAACCTTTTCATACGCCAAAACAAAGAATAATGTCATATACATAATTATTGGATAATTTATCAACAAATCAGAGTGGCGCAGTGGAAGCGTGGTGGGCCATAACCAACAGGTCCCTGGATCGAAACCAGGCTCTGATAATAATCAATTTTACCTTATATTTTTTCATTTATTTTGAATTATAAATATAATTTTTTAAAAATTTCGCTTACTTGTTATTTTCTTAATTTCATTGTCCTTTATAGTGTAAAATTAAAATTAATTATATATATATTTTAATAAATCACTCGTAGAACATTTATTGAAAAATGAGAAAAGGCTGAATATAAGAAAGAAAATATATTATTATGTGTTTTATAGAAGAATAAAAATATGCACAACAAAAGTGAGAGACAGTTTAGCCTTTATTTTGGTTGCTCCAACGAACCCTAGATGTCATTCTTAGACTTTCATCATACTTCATCATCACAAATATCAGACTTTGATTAAGCAATTTCAAATCCCAAGAAAGGAACATAGAGGGCCTAAGTCCATCGTCCCAATGTTTTGTGTAGATGATGTTTCAATGCCTCGATACCTCAATGGTCATCGTTTGTAATCATAATGTCATCCATATAAGCCATTAAATAGATATATTTTTAGGATGAACAATCAAGAAATATTGAGTGATCTTATTCATAACATGTCTTCCTGGGATGATGTAAACCTCTCCAGAATTGACGAAACCATGCTTGTTTTGATTGTTCCATGCGCTATAAAGACTTTTTCAATTTGCATACCAATTTATACCCGTCATACCCCAAATTTTACCCTCAGATTCGTTGGCCTTTGTCATATCATTTTAGGTCAGCTTTTATGCTTTTTTAGTTAAACATCTCAATAATCATGCACTTTTAGTCGATTTTTATCATTCCATGCCATTTTCTTTTTTGTTTTATTTTACAGTTATTTAGACAATTTTCTTAGATTACTTAAATTGAATTTAGTTTAAATTCAGTATGGCACTTTTTGAAATTAGTTCATTTCCAATTTAGTTATTTTTTAAATTTAGCTTATTTTTACTTTAGTTTAAATTCAATTTATTTTAATTTTAGTTTAGCTTGCTACTTTAGTCTAGTTTAAATTAGATTGATTTTATTTTAGTTTACTCTTAATTTTAGTTTAAATATAATTTGATTAGTTTAATTTTTATTAAGCTAATTTTAATTTTAATATTAATTTCAATTATAATCAGTTTTGTTTTGGTTGTTATTTTATTTTCTTTATTTAAATTTCGATTATTAACTTAGAATTAATTTAATTTTGTTTAATTATATTAGGATTTATTTATTTTGTTTATTTCTTTTAATTAATTTAGGTTTAGTTTAGTTTTTAAGTTTTATTTAATTTTTTTAAATTTAAGTTAATTTAGCTTAATTCAATTAATTTTTCATTTATTTACCATTACTTTTATTTTTATTTTTTACTATTATTGTTATTATTTTAATTTTAACATTATTATTTATTTATTGTTAATAGTATTATTATCATTTTTATTATTATTATTTTTATTATTATTTCTTTTTTTTGTCATCAACAAATCCCTTCACTCTCCAAACCGTACAAGCCTACCCTGTCTCTAAATTTGACCAAGCCAAAGTTACTCCAAAACAAAACATGCGCTCATGCTACACAATGACACTTCTGTAACAAACCGTACATCTTGCGACAGATCCTACTACCATCATGTATCACCTGCATCAACAAAGACAACACTTTGACCAAAACACTACAATCCAAACTTGTAATCCCCAAGCCTGCGCACCCTTTGACTCACACTGCCATACACAAAAACAATCCCACACTTCACAAAATAACAAACCAAATCTGCATCAACCCAGTGCCAAATCTGCTGTTGAAAAGAACATTTGTGCAACAAAAATTCAGAAGAAAAAAGGTTATTTGAAACACCTTCTCTTAACGTACTTCCTACCCTGACCTCTTCATTGACCAGACTAAAACCTCCCCACAACACTCCAAAACCTGTTTGAAAATGACATGAACTTAATTAAACAAGTCTTTGGATTTTTGAAAAAAAAAAAGAAGAGGCAATTGAAATAAAAAGGAGAGATGAGAACAGGATTTAAGGGAGAACCCTCTTACTCGAATTTGGAGGGCTGCAAACCATTCAACAAGAATCTCTCCATAACAGCCCATATTTCCCCCGACCATCATATCCCAACAGCCACTACCATCTTCCTTGCTCCCTTTCTCAATTCATCAAGTAATTGAAACCTTCAAAAAAATCTGCCATTGAACCCAATCCAAAACCACTCCATATGCACCATAAAACACAATGAAAACTCATTTCCTTCCATATACATATTTCTCACTATTCCCATCAGAAAACCTATCATCTTCAATCCTCCTCACTCAAATCACCCATCAATTTTTCACCCATAAACCCAAAGTCGGATCCACATAGAAGAAAAGAGAGGAAAGGGTGCAACGGCTGAACAAGGGAAGGAAAGGGTGCGACGGCCAGGGAAGGAAATGGTTGTCGGCGGTTGGTGAGAAGAAGAGGAAGGGCATTGAGGTTCATCCTATTTGCTTTTCAGATTCTTTCTTAACGTGTTCCATCATTTTACTTTTATTTTTATGTTTTTATTTTATTTTCCTTTTTAAGAAAAGTTTGGTGTTGTTTGTTTTAGGCTACCGAAGCCCATTATGTACTCGGTGGCATCCCGTGCACACGATGCACCCTCCCGTTTTTTCTTTTCTAATTATTTTTTTTAGTTTAGATTTAATTAGAACTTTAATTAGTTAGGATTAATGAGCTATTTAGTTTTATTAGAATTTAGTTTTAGACTTAATCAATTAACTAGTTTTCTTAATTAATTAGCTAATTTTTATTGGATTTTAGTTAATTACTTTAGTCCTAATTATTTATGTGGTTTCAGATTTAGTTTCTTAGGTTTTAGTTTAGTTTTCTCTCTTTAACCCAAGTTTTTCTTTTCTTTTAAAAAAATATATAGATTTTTTAGTTTAATAACTTTAAATTTCTAATTTAGTTATTAATTTTAAAGAAAATCCCAAAAGAACTTTTAATTATTTTTGTGAAGTACTAGCTTAGTTAGTTTTTAAATTATTAATTAGTTTAGTTAGTTTTAATTTAGATTTTAGTTTAGGTATAGTTAATTTGTTTTTTTAATTAAATTATAGTTTAGTTAAATTACTTAGTTGACTAGTTTTTTTATTTAGAATTGGTTATTTAGATTTGTTAGTTAGTTTTAAATTAGAATTTTATTTTAATTAGAATTTAGAATTTAGTTTCTTTATTCTTAGAGTTATTTTTTTTAGTTTCATAATTTAGTTCATTTGGTTAAGAAGTTATCAATTAGTTTTTAAATTAGATTTAATTAGGTTTTAATTAGAATTTAATTGAATTAACCTTTTAGAATTTAATTCTTAGAATTAGCTTTAATATTTAATTTTAGAACTAGTATTTTTTAGAATTAGTTTAATTTCTAGAATTAGTTTAATTTTAGAATTAATTTAATATTTTAGAATTAGAATTAGTATTTGTTTTTTAAGTTAGTTTTTATTAAACTTAGTCAGTTTGTTTTATTTAGTTAGAATTAAGTTAATTGATTATTTAGCTTTTTTTTAAGTGAATTTGATTTAGTTTTGAATCTTGTTTAATTCGTAATCGACCTTGATAAATCCTCCATTTTCTTTTTAGTTATTTCATTATGTTCACATTGAGTTTAATTTCTTATGCATTTGACTGTGATTAATCCCTGATCTGTGATGCCTATTCTTTTATGATTTATCTGTTTACCTCATTCCAAAGGAAAGGGTCGTTCCCGTTGACTGCCATGTCATTTAGGACAACCTTGTCCATCATTCCCTTATCCCACGCCGCCGCGCGATCGAGACTTGCCTTCTTTTTTAACCTAACCTTAGGTTTAGAGTCGTCGTGCTCTATACAGGTGTTCCGCCATGGACACTTCCTTCTCCGCTTAACCTAGCCTTAGGTTTGGAGTCGCCGCACTCCATGTAGGTGTCTTGCCATGAAAACTTACTTTCCCTTGGAACCTTGACCACAGTTAAGAGTTATGTTATCTTATTGCATGGTTTTCTGTTTTTTTTAGTTCTAGTATGTTTACATTTCTACTTTAAAAACTTTTGATGTTAAGCACTCTATGTTTCATGGTTGTTCGTACTATGTTCAAGTTATAATGTATTGTTTGTTTTGAGTTAATTCTTGTGTGTTGTTATGTTTTATGTGTATGTGATCTATGTTTCTTTTCACATATTATTCATGTTCATTCTATTGTTTATTTTATGAGCACTTGATTTTCAACTATCTTTTCCCATCCTTTTTGTTAATGACAAAGGGGGAGAAGAATTAGTGTTGTTTTTTGCGTTTCTCTAACAAAACTTGCAGATTTCAAAGGCTCTTTCAAATATTGGATTAAGGGGGAGCATCTATCTAGGGGGAGCTTGTTAAAGAAACCAAGGTTGAATCAAATTTCCAAAGATTGTTTGTCATCATCAAAAAGGGGGAAAATGTAAAGTCATGGATTCTCAAAGGTTTTGATGACGACACACTTTCTACAAAGACTCTCTATAAAGTCAAGATGGATTAACAAAAAGGATTGATCAAGTCTCTTGCTCAAGAATCAAGTCTCAACAATTATCAAGGCATTATGAACTTTATGAAGATTGGAACTCAAAGGAATAGGTATAACACTTAACCTCTATTCAATCATACAAGTGTTCATAATATTCCTCATTTATGCCATGATCATTAGAAACAAGTTTTTGTTGCATAGAAAATGTTTTCACCTCTGTTTTTAAACTTTTTTTCCTATTCTTGGCAAGAGTAACCGGTTACTCTATATAAGGTAACCGGTTACCCTTTGAAAACTTTCAAAAAATATTAATGTTACAGGTAAGTAACCGGTTACCTTATCTGAAGTAACCGGTTACCACTGGAGCAGTGGCCAGAATTTGTTGCACCTTTTCACTGAAACTTTCTAATTTCTCTTCTGATCAATCATGGCATCATTTCATGAATTATACCCATTTGTAGAGGTATCATAGGTATATATAAACATCATTTTATCAGATTTTAAATTCACCTCCTTGCATAATTTTAAATCAATTTCTCATATTCTTTGAAACTTTTAAATTTCTCTAAGTGTTCTTCTAGAATTTTTTTCTAAGAGTGAAACTTTGCATAAACCTTCATATTAAGCATCATAGTTTCATTGCATACAAAGAACACTTGTATAATTGTCTTGAGAATTGAGTGTTACAAAGGAGAAGTTCAATCTTGTGATTGATAAGTATCAAAATTCCATCTTTCGCTTATATACAAAAATTCAGAATTACATCATTGTATCATATCTTATTTTCCAGGATTGTTGGAATTAAGATTACTTGGTTTTGTAATCCTTGTTATCTGGATTGTGGATACAAGAGGTCCATTGTGAGAGGTTTGTTCTCGGTTGGACTTTAAATTTGTAAAATCCAAGAGGATTGTTCTTGGTGGTGTGTTAGAGTTTAGTATAGAAAGACTAGGTAGTCTTGTCTAAGATCTAACATTTTAGTGAAATCTCTTTCAAGTTGAAAGGGGACTGGAGTACTCTCGACCTGTGAGGGGAACCAGTATACTTCCTGGTGTTCTTTACTTTCTGCAAGTTACAGCTTTTCATCACTTAAAAATCATTAGGAAAGTAAAACAAGAAAAACCGTCAAGAATCCGAAAAATTGTCTAAGTACCTAATTCACCCCCCCCCCCCCCTCTCTTAGGCACACTTCTAACTTACATTTGCAACAGGTGAAAAGGTGTCATTAAAATTCTAACCATAGACCTAGGTTTAACACCCTACAACTAATCAAGCCTTTAATCAATCAATATGATTTTTAGGTCCTAATTTGAAATTAAACACACGCCGAGAATCAAAAATATATTTTTTTAAGATAATGTGGAACAAACTCTAAAGTATGGTTAGATTTTAAAGCCATAGTCCCATCAATCATGACTTGTTTCCATATTGAATGAGATAATGCTTTGGATTGGGATAACTTTATTAGGTATCAGTTGCATTGGCGCATGCCTTACATTGTCGATGCAGAATAAGAATAACATATTATTGTCAAAAAGATTGGCGGTTGTGTTAAAAAAGATAGAGGGGGCCAATGGTTTAAGCTAATTCCAACATACAAAAAAATAGTTTATAGCTGATATATTGGAAAATAAAAGGGAAAGTGGTGTGTACTGCGAATAAGGGGGAAATATGTGGTAGTTGTGGAAAAATCTCTAAATCAAAGAGGGAAGAAAAACTTTGGTAAGTGATGAAATGAAATGGAATAGATATCACTCCATTTTGCTTTTACTGACTATGATATTAACTAATCCAAAGATTAAAATTTTATTTTATTTCATCTCATACTACTATATTCCATCAATCTAAACAAAGTTTATATCCTAATAAGTGCTACTTAAATTTTCTCGACAACATTAAACCAAAAGAAAACCTTTTCATACGCCAAAACAAAGAATAATGTCATATACATAATTATTGGATAATTTATCAATAAATCAGAATGGCGCAGCGGAAGTGTGGTGGGCCCATAACCCACAGGTCTCTGGATCGAAACTAGGCTTTGATAATAATCAATTTTACCTTATATTTTTTCATTTATTTTGAATTATAAACATAATTTTTTAAAAATTTCGCTTACTTGTTATTTTCTTAATTTCATTGTCCTTTATAGTGTAAAATTAAAATTAATTATATATATATTTTAATAAATCACTCGTAGAACATTTATTGAAAAATGAGAAAAGGCTGAATATAAGAAAGAAAATATATTATTATGTGTTTTATAGAAGAATAAAAATATGCACAACAAAAGTGAGAGACAGTTTAGCCTTTATTTTGGTTGCTCCAACGAACCCTAGATGTCATTCTTAGACTTTCATCATACTTCATCATCACAAATATCAGACTTTGATTGAGCAATTTCAAATCCCAAGAAAGGAACATAGAGGGCCTAAGTCCATCGTCCCAATGTTTTGTGTAGATGATGTTTCAATGCCTCGATACCTTAATGGTCATCGTTTGTAATCATAATGTCATCCATATAAGCCATTAAATAGATATATTTTTAGGATGAACACTCAAGAAATATTGAGTGATCTTATTCATAACATGTCTTCCTGGGATGATGTAGACCTCTTCAGAATTGACGAAACCATGCTTGTTTTGATTGTTCCATGCGCTATAAAGACTTTTTCAATTTGCATACCAATTTATACCTGTCATACCCCAAATTTTACCCTCAGATTCGTTGGCCTTTGTCATATCATTTTAGGTCAGCTTTTATGTTTTTTTAGTTAAACATCTCACTAATCATGCACTTTTAGTCGATTTTTATCATTTCATGCCATTTTCTTTTTTGTTTTATTTTACTGTTATTTAGACAATTTTCTTAGATTACTTAAATTTAATTTAGTTTAAATTCAGTATGGAACTTTTTGAAATTAGTTCATTTCCAATTTAGTTATTTTTTAAATTTAGCTTATTTTTACTTTAGTTTAAATTCAATTTATTTTAATTTTAGTTTAACTTGCTACTTTAGTCTAGTTTAAATTAGATTGATTTTATTTTAGTTTACTCTTAATTTTAGTTTAAATATAATTTGATTAGTTTAATTTTTATTAATCTAATTTTAATTTTAATATTAATTTCAATTATAATCAGTTTTGTTTTGGTTGTTATTTTATTTTCTTTATTTAAATTTCTATTATTAACTTAGAATTAATTTAATTTTGTTTAATTATATTAGGATTTTATTTATTTATTTATTTTGTTTATTTCTTTTAATTAATTTAGGTTTAGTTTAGTTTTTAAGGTTTATTTAATTTTTTAAAATTTAAGTTAATTTAGCTTAATTCAATTAATTTTTCATTTATTTACCATTACTTTTATTTTTATTTTTTACTACTATTATTATTATTATTATTATTTTAATTTTAACATTATTATTTATTTATTGTTAATAGTATTATTATCATTTTTATTATTATTATTTTTATTATTATTTCTTTTTTTTGTCATCAACAAATCCCTTCACTCTCCAAACCGTACAAGCCTACCCTGTCTCCAAATTTGACCAAGCCAAGGTTACTCCAAAACAAAACATGCACTCATGCTACACAATGACACTTCTGTAACAAACCGTACATCTTGCGACAGATCCTACTACCATCCTGTATCACCTGCATCAACAAAGACAATACTTTGACCAAAACACTACAATCCAAACTCGTAATGCCCAAGCCTGCGCACCCTTTGACTCACACTGCCATACACAAAAACAATCCCACACTTCACAAAATAACAAACTAAATCTGCATCAACCCAGTGCCAAATCTGCTGTTGAAAAGAACATTTGTGCAACAAAAATTCAGAAGAAAAAAGGTTATTTGAAACACCTTCTCTTAACGTACTTCCTACCCTGACCTCTTCATAGACCGGACTAAAACCTCCCCACAACACTCCAAAACCTGTTTGAAAATGACATGAACTTAATTAAACAAGTCTTTGGATTTTTGAAAAAAAAAAAGAAGAGGCAATTGAAATAAAAAGGAGAGATGAGAACAGGATTTAAGGGAGAACCCTCTTACTCGAATTTGGAGGGCTGCAATCCATTCAACAAGAATCTCTCCATAACAGCCCATATTTCCCCCGACCATCATATCCCAACAGCCACTACCATCTTCCTTGCTCCCTTTCTCAATTCATCAAGTAATTGAAACCTTCAAAAAAATATTCCATTGAACCCAATCCAAAACCACTCCATATGCACCATAAAACACAATGAAAACTCCTTTCCTTCCATATACATATTTCTCACTATTCCCATCGGAAAACCTATCATCTTCAATCCTCCTCACTCAAATCACGCATCAACTTTTCACCCATAAACCCAAAGTCGGATCCACATAGAAGAAAAGAGAGGAAAGGGTGCGACGACCGAACAAGAGAAGGAAAGGGTGCGGTGGCCAAGGAAGGAAAGGGTTGTCGGCGGTTGGTGAGAAGAAGAGGAAGGGCATTGAGGTTCATCCTATTTGCTTTTCAGATTCTTTCTTAACGTGTTCCATCATTTTACTTTTATTTTTATGTTTTTATTTTATTTTCCTTTTTAAGAAAAGTTTAGTGTTGTTTGTTTTAGGCTACCGAAGCCCATTATGTACTCAGTGGCATCCCATGCACACGATGCACCCTCCCGTTTTTTTCTTTTCTAATTATTATTTTTAGTTTAGATTTAATTAGAACTTTAATTAGTTAGGATTAATGAGCTATTCAGTTTTATTAGAATTTAGTTTTAGACTTAATCAATTAACTAGTTTTCTTAATTAATTAGCTAATTTTTATTGGATCTTAGTTAATTACTTTAGTCCTAATTATTTATGTGGTTTCAGAATTAGTTTCTTAGGTTTTAGTTTAGTTTTCTCTCTTTAACCCAAGTTTTTCTTTTCTTTTAAAAAAATATATAGGTTTTTTAGTTTAATAACTTTAAATTTCTAATTTAGTTATTAATTTTAAAGAAAATCCCAAAAGAACTTTTAATTATTTTTGTGAAGTACTAGCTTAGTTAGTTTTTAAATTATTAATTAGTTTAGTTAGTTTTAATTTAGATTTTAGTTTAGGTTTAGTTAATTTGTTTTTTTAATTAAATTATAGTTTAGTTAAATTACTTAGTTGACTAGTTTTTTTATTTAGAATTGGTTATTTAGATTTGTTAGTTAGTTTTAAATTAGAATTTTATTTTAATTAGAATTTAGAATTTAGTTTCTTTATTCTTAGAGTCATTTTTTTTAGTTTTATAATTTAGTTCATTTGGTTAAGAAGTTATCAATTAGTTTTTAAATTAGATTTAATTAGGTTTTAATTAGAATTTAATTGAATTAACCTTTTAGAATTTAATTCTTAGAATTAGCTTTAATTTTTAATTTTAGAACTAGTATTTTTTTAGAATTAGTTTAATTTCTAGAATTAGTTTAATTTTAGAATTAATTTGATATTTTAGAATTAGAATTAGTATTTGTTTTTTAAGTTAGTTTTTATTAAACTTAGTCAGTTAGTTTTATTTAGTTAGAATTAAGTTAATTGATTATTTAGCTTTTTTTTAAGTGAATTTGATTTATTTTTGAATCTTGTTTAATTCGTAATCGACCTTGATAAATCCTCCATTTTCTTTTTAGTTATTTCATTATGTTCAAATTGAGTTTAATTTCTTATGCATTTGACTGTGATTAATCCCTGATCTGTGATGCCTATTCTTTTATGATTTATCTGTTTACCTCATTCCAAAGGAAAGGGTCGTTCCCGTTGACTGCCATGTCATTTAGGATAGCCTTGTCCATCATTCCCTTATCCCACGCCGTCGCGCGATCGAGACTTGCCTTCTTTTTTAACCTAACCTTAGGTTTAGAGTCGTCGTGCTCTATACAGGTGTTCCGCCATGGACACTTCCTTCTCCGCTTAACCTAGCCTTAGGTTTGGAGTCACCGCACTCCATGTAGGTGTCTTGCCATAGAAACTTACTTTCCCTTGGAACCTTGACCACAGTTAAGAGTTATGTTATGTTATTGCATGATTTTCTATTTTTTTTTAGTTCTAGTATGTTTACATTTCTACTTTAAAAACTTTTGATGTTAAGCACTCTATGTTTCATGGTTGTTCGTACTATGTTCAAGTTATAATGTATTGTTTGTTTTGAGTTAATTCTTGTGTGTTGTTATGTTTTATGTGTATGTGATATATGTTTCTTTTCACATATTATTCATGTTCATTCTATTGTTTATTTTATGAGCACTTGATTTTCAACTATCTTTTCCCATCCTTTTTGTTAATGACAAAGGGGGAGAAGAATTAGTGTTATTTTTTGCGTTTCTCTAACAAAACTTGCAGATTTCAAAGGCTCTTTCAAATATTGGATTAAGAGGGAGCATCTATCTAGGGGGAGCTTGTTAAAGAAACCAAGGTTGAATCAAATTTCCAAAGATTGTTTGTCATCATCAAAAAGGGGGAAAATGTGAAGTCATGGATTCTCAAAGGTTTTGATGACGACACACCTTCTACAAAGACTCTCTATAAAGTCAAGATGGATTAACAAAAAGGATTGATCAAGTCTCTTTCTCAAGAATCAAGTCTCAATAATTATCAAGGCATTATGAACTTTATGAAGATTGGAGCTCAAAGGAATAGGTATAACACTTAACCTCTATTCAATCATACAAGTGTTCATAATATTCCTCATTTATGCCATGATCATTAGAAACAAGTTTTTGTTGCATAGAAAATGTTTTCACCTCTGTTTTTAAGCTTTTTTTCCTATTCTGGGCTAGAGTAACCGGTTACTCTATATAAGGTAACCGGTTACCCTTTGAAAACTTTCAAAAAATATTAATGTTACAGGTAAGTAACCGGTTACCCTATCTGAAGTAACCGGTTAACACTGGAGCAGTGGCCATAATTTGTTGCACCTTTTCACCGAAACTTTCTAATTTCTCTTCTGATCAATCATGGCATCATTTCATGAATTATACCCATTTGTAGAGGTATCATAGGTATATATAAACATCATTTTATCAGATTTTAAATTCACCTCCTTGCATAATTTTAAATCAATTTCTCATATTCTTTGAAACTTTAAAATTTCTCTAAGTGTTCTTCCAAAAATTTTTTCTAAGAGTGAAACTTTGCATAAACCTTCATATTAAGCATCATAGTTTCATTGCATACAAAGAACACTTGTATAATTGTCTTGAGAATTGAGTGTTACAAAGGAGAAGATCAATCTTGTGATTGATAAATATCAAAATTCCATCTTTCGCTTATATACAAAAATTCAGAATTACATCATTGTATCATATCTTATTTTCCAGGATTGTTGGAATTAAGATAACTTGGTTTTGTAATCCTTGTTATCCGGATTGTGGATACAAGAGGTCCATTGTGAGAGGTTTGTTCTCGGTTGGACTTTAAACTTGTAAAATCCAAGAGGATTGTTCTTGGTGGTGTGTTAGAGTCTATTATAGAAAGACTAGGTAGTCTTGACTAAGATCTAACATTTTAGTGAAATCTCTTTCAAGTTGAAAGGGGACTGGAGTACTCTCGACCTGTGAGGGGAACCAGTATACTTCCTGGTGTTCTTTACTTTCCGCAAGTTACAGCTTTTCATCACTTAAAAAATCATTAGGAAATTAAAACAAGAAAAACCGTCAAGAATCCAAAAATTTGTCTAAGTATCTAATTCACCCCCCTCTTAGGCACACTTCTAACTTACAATTGACATCAGAGCAGGTTATAGGTAACCTGTTCCTACCGATCCAGCATGGCTTCCGCAAGCATAAACTCGGTGTTCAAAGACGGTGGAAGTAGTAACAAGCCCCTATTTTTCTCTGGAGAATATTTTGACTTTTGGAAAATCCGCATGAAAGCACATCTTGAAGCACAGGAAGAAGGTATATGGGAAGCCATTGAGAATGGTTCGCATAATCCGGTTAATGTGGTCAATGGTGTTGGTACTCCAAAATTAAAAAGTACATATGATGATGATGACAAGAAAAGAATCTTGAATGAAAAGAAAGCTATCAATCTTCTTCAAAGTGCATTAAGTATGGATGAATTTTTCCGTGTCTCTCAATGTCGATCGGCAAAAGAAATATGGGATACTTTAGTGGAGACTCATGAAGGAACCACTGAAGTAAAAAAATCAAGATTAAACACATTGAGTCAAGAATATGAAATGTTTATAATGCAGCCCGGAGAATCCATTGTTGCATTACAGAAAAGATTTGTTCACTTGACGAAGCATTTGATTGCACTCGAGAAGACTTTTTCAAATGACGAACTTAATCTTAAAGTGCTAAGATCCTTGTCTAGAGAATGGCAACCAAAGGTGACGGCTATATCGGAGAAGAAAAGCCTTTCTACCATGACGTCTGCATCATTATTTGGAAAACTCCAAGAACATGAACTTGAACTTGGAAGACTTGAAAAGCATGAAAGCCAAGAGAAGAAATCCAAAGGCATAGCTTTGAAAGTAGATTCAAAGAAAGATAAAAATGATGACTCACCGGAGGAAGATGAAAATTTCATGCTCCTTGTAAAAAGGCTTGGTAAGTTCTTTAGTAAAAATGACAAATCCTTTTATGCTAAAAAGAATAAACATTTCAGGAAAAAGGAGGCTTCCACTTCTATGCAAGATGTCACATGTTACGAATGTGGAAAGCAAGGTTATATAAAGCCGGATTGTCCGAAACTCCCTAAGAAAGGTGGCTTTAAAGGTAAGAAGGATTTCAAGAATAAAAAGGCGTATGTTGCATGGGAAGATAATGAGATAAGTTCTTCATCCGGATCGAAAAGCGAAGAATGTGCAAATTTAGCATTAATGGCTTCACACCATTCCGATGATGAAGAAGATGAGGTTAGTAATAACTTTTCCCTTTTTGATAGTGATGCACAAGGTGCCATTAATGAATTGTTAAATGAATGTAAAATTTTGTATAAAACTATATCATCTCAAAAGAAACAAATTTCATCTTTAGAAGAAAAAAATATGTCATTGGAAAAAGAGATCGAAAATGAGAAACAAAAGATGATTAGTGAAAAACAGAATTTTGTATGTAAAAATTGTGAATCTCTCTATTTCCAAATTGTTCAATTAAAACGAGTTCTCGAAAGGTATGAGAAAGGACAAATTGGATTGGAAGGAGTCCTTAGTCAATAAAGATATTCAAATGATAAAAGTGGACTTGGTTATTCAAAGTTTTCCAAACCAAGTTCAAGTAAAACAATCTTTGTTAAGCCTAAGGATCAATCTTCCAAAGAGAAAGTGAACAAACCAAAAGTTGTGCATCAACATCCTAAAAGGAAAAGAGTTGTTAAGAAGAAATCTTATGTTCCTAGATATATAAGCAACTTTGAACCTACTTGTTTTTATTGTGGTATTGTTGGCCATACACCTAATGCTTGCTATGTAAGAAACTTTAGTGTTACAAGTGGGCATTTGTGTGGGTTAAGAAAGGTACTAATTATGAAGGACCCAAAGGAGTTTGAATACCTAACAAGACTTAATTTGTTTTGTAGGTATGCTTGAAGGCCACATCAAATCTTTGGTATCTAGATAGTGGTTGCTCCAAGCATATGACGGGAGACATTCATAAATTTTCAAATCTAGTGCTTAAGGCCAAGGGTTATGTTACATATGGAGATAACAACAAAGGAAGAATTCTTGGCATAGGCAAAGTTGGTACACCACCTTTCACATCCATTGAAGATGTTCTTTATGTCGAAGGACTAAAGCATAATCTTCTAAGTATTAGCCAACTATGTGACAAAGGATTCAAGATCAAATTCACCAAGGATGAATGCTTGATTGAAGACGAAGTCACACATGAGGTAAAACTTAAAGGTACAAGAATTAATAATATATTCATGATTTCCCTTGATGACATTTCTTTGAAGGTTAAATGTCTTATGGCAAACAATAATGATTCATGGCTTTGGCACAAGAGATTTGCTCACATTCATATGGAGCATTTGAATAAATTAATCAAACATGATTTAGTTATTGGTTTACCTAAGATAAAATATGTCAAAGATAAGTTGTGTGATGCTTGTCAAAAAGGGAAACAAACCAAGTCAACTTTCATATCCAAGGATGTGGTGTCCACTTCAAGGCCACTACAATTGTTGCATATGGACTTATTTAGTCCATCAAGAACAAGAAGCTTCGGAGGTAATGTATATGCCTTGGTTATTGTTGATGATTTTTCTAGATATACTTGGACTTTCTATTTAGTGCAGAAAAGTGATGCATTCAAGGCGTTCAAGAAATATATGAAGCAAATTCAAAATGAGAAATCATTAACAATTGCCTCCATAAGAAGCGACCATGGTGGAGAATTCCAAAATGCATCCTTTGAAGAATTTTGTGAAGAACAAGGAATCTCCCACAACTTCTCGGCACCAAGGACTCTTCAACAAAATGGAGTGGTGGAGAGAAAGAATAGGTCATTGGTGGAACTTGCAAGGACTATGCTTAGCGATTCAAATCTACCAAAGTACTTGTGGGCGGATGCGGTAAGCACAACATGTTTTGTAAGTAATAGAGTTAATATAAGACCTATCTTAAAGAAGACCCCCTATGAACTCTTCAAAGGGAGGAAACCCAACATTGCTTATTTTCACAACTTTGGATTCAAGTGCTTTGTCCTTAACAATGACAAAGATAATCTCGGCAAGTTCGATGAAAAATCGAATGAAGGTATATTTCTTGGTTATTCCCTATCAAGTAAGGCTTATAGAAATTTTAATAAACGTACTTTATCCATTGAAGAATCTATGCATGTTAAGTTTGATGAATCTAACCCCTCCAAGGAGGATATTGTTTTGTGTGATGATGATGAAATTGTAGAAGTTCCTCAAGAAGATACTTCAAAAGAGAATCAAATGGAACATCAAGTAGAACCGATTCAACAAGAGTCAAATGACAATGATCTACCAAAGGAATGGAGGACTCATAGGGACCATCCAATTGATAAAGTCATTAGTGATATTAGTCAAGGCATTGCAACAAGATTAAATCTCAAAGATACATGCTTGAATATGGCATTTGTCTCACAAATTGAACTTTCCAAAGTTGATGAAGCCTTAGGAGACAATCAATGGATTATTGCTATGCAATAAGAGTTAAACCAATTCGAAAGGAATCAAGTTTGGGAACTTGTCCCTAGACCAAGTAACAAACACGTCATCGGTACCAAATGGGTGTTTAAGAACAAACTTGATGAGAATGGAATAATTGTTCGAAACAAGGCAAGATTGGTGGCTCAAGGATATAATCAAGAGGAAGGCATTGATTTCGAAGAAACTTTCGCTCCGGTTGCAAGGTTAGAAGCTATCTGGTTATTACTTGCTTATGCATGTTCATTAAATTTTTAGCTATACCAAATGGATGTCAAGAGCGCATTCTTGAATGGCTACATCAATGAAGAAGTATATGTCAAACAACCCCCGGGCTTTGAAGACTTCAAATATCCTTCACATGTCTTCAAGTTGAAGAAAGCTCTTTATGGCCTAAAGCAAGCACCAAGAGCATGGTATGATCGTCTAAGCAACTTTCTTTGTGAAAAGGGATTTGTAAAAGGCAAAGTTAACAAAATAATGTTCATTAAGAAAGTAAAAGGTAATACTTTGTTGGTTCAAGTCTATGTCGACGACATCATATTCGGGTCAACGAACAAAGATCTTTGTGAAGAATTTTCATTGATGATGCAAGGAGAATTTGAGATGTCTATGATGGGTAAGATGAATTACTTTCTTGGACTTCAAATTAAGCAACTAAAGGATGGTGTCTTCATCAATCAAACCAAGTACTGCAAAGAGTTATTAAAAAGATTTGATATGGATGGTTGCAAGGCAATGGCTACTCCAATGGGATCCGGAACTTATGTTGATCAAGACGAATCGGGTGTTCCAATTGATATAACTAAATATCGAGGTATGATTGGCTCTTTATTATATCTAACCACCAGTCGGCCTGATATTATGTTTAGTGTATGTTTGTGTGCACAATTTCAAGCTTGTCCGAAGGAATCTCATCTCACAACAGTGAAGAGGATAATGAAGTATCTTAAAGGAACATCAAATGTCGGCTTATGGTATCCAAAAGTTAGTATATGTGATTTAGTTGGTTATTCTGACACTGATTATGCAGGATGTAAAACTGATAGAAAAAGTACAAGTGGAACATGTCACATATTAGGAAATGCATTAGTATCATGGGCATGCAAAAAACAAGCATGCGTTGCTCTTAGCACGGCCGAAGCAGAGTACATAGCGGCGGGTAGTTGTTGTGCACAAATTCTTTGGCTCAAGCAACAACTTCTTGATTATGGACTCAATATCGGATGCATCCCTCTACGGTGTGACAACACAAGTGCAATAAATATTACAAAGAATCCAGTCATGCATTCCCATACAAAACACAGACATTCGACATCATTTTCTACGTGATCAGTTGCTGAAAGGCGATGTTGAAGTCTCATTCGTGGATACACATAATCAACTCGCGGACATCTTCACAAAACCGCTCGCAAAAGAAGCATTTTACAAGATTCAAAGGGAACTTGACATTTTAGATGAAGGTGATGTGTAAATCTTCAATAATTATTCATTATACTCTATAATAAAGTCAAGGTACACAAATTCTTAATATTTAAATGTTTGCAATTTTTCATTAAAATGTGTTTTAAGTGAAATATTTGCTTTTCTTAATTTTATATGATCTTAAATAAATTTTTATGACATGAGTGTTTTACTCAAAGATGCATAATAATATGTTATAACATGTCAAAACAAAATTTTTTGGAAAATTCTGACCTTTTTGGAGTTATGAAGCTTATGTTTTTTCTGTGTTTGCATAAGGTAACCGGTTACCCTATATTAAGTAACCGGTTACCCATTGAAATTTTCCAGTCTCTGCGCGTATTTTGCCTAAGTAACCGGTTACCTTATCTGAAGTAACCGGTTACCACTGACAGTTACAGAAAAAAATTAATTAATTTTATTATGTTTTACTTATGTTCACATGTGTTAAATGTTTTTTGTGTGTTTTAAAGTGCTTATTTGTTAAGTTCTTTGCATCTCTCTTCATAAGCTTTAGCTCTCTACCTTCTTCTACTACTCTTCAAACTTCCCCATTAACCACAATAACTCCATTCAAAGAAAAATTCAAAGAGAAATTAAAACCCACTCACTTATTATTCCTTATAAACACCAGATCTCACAAAACCTCATCACCATACTCCTCTCCTCTCCTAATTCAAAAATCCCACATCAAACCCTAACCTCACAAGCTCCTTCAATGGCTCTAAAACAAGATAAGGGGAAGAAGAAGATGGATGAAGGAAGCTCTGATCCTGTAGAAGAACAACATGCAACTACTGTCAAATCTCAGAGATTGGATTTTGTTGTTCGGACTCGTCCCCTAATGGCGGTAAAGTACGTAAATTTCAAAGCTTTTCCTGGTCATAGCTTTTCTTTTTGTACTCTATTAAAGGATTCTGGTGTGAAAGACCTAGTTGCTGAGAAAAGTCCATATTATCCGGATTTGGTTAGGGAATTCTATTCTACCTTATTTTTTACTAAAGATATTTTTGGAGATCCTGTGATTGATGCTGTGGTTAAGAAAGTCAATATTCGTATGGATTTATCTGATTTGGGAGGATGTTTAGGAATTCCATCAAAAGGGGAAGAACTACGTCAAGGTGTTCTTCCTGCCACTAATGTCTGGAAAAACTTTGATAGTTTGGATTATTTTGTTTCAATTTCTAGAGGCACTCTTGAGGATGTAATGAGTAAGCAAACGCAAAATTCAACAAGGGTTGTGAAATATGCCAATCTCTTAACAGTTAGTGATAGGATGCTTCACTATGTTCTGGCATATATTCTGGTTCCAAAACATTCAAACCATTCACAAGTAAGTGAATTGGAGATGGAACTTATAAGAGCTATGAAATTGAACATGGAAATTAATTGGGCATATGCCATTTTGCATAATATGAGGCACCAACTCTCTCTAAGTGGTGGACTTCCCAACGCTAGAATCATTTCAAGAATTTTGGAGTATAATGAGGTGTTACTTCAAAGAGAGCCAAAGACCGACATGGTTGCTAAAGTGTGTGAAATTAATGCTACAACCGCTACCAAGAACACCGGAATCATCATTGCTCCTAATGGAATCTTCCTCTACAAGGATGAGCTTGCTCCTCAAAATCCACAACAAATCCTGGAAGGCGGTGTTACAAATGATTTCCTCTATTCTGAAATATGTCTCATGAAGGAAACAATGGAACGTAATCATCATGAAACAACTCGTGCAACCAATGCGCTTAGGAAGCTTTTCCGGTCCATGAACCAATCCCATGTTGTTATTGAAGAAAGTCAAGAGGAAGAAAATGAAGAAGGAGAAGATGGTGAAAGTGAAGAGAAAGAAAATGAAGAAGGAGAAGATGGTGATGGTGAAGAGGAAGATGGAGACCAAATGTCCGAGAGCGATTAGACTTATGTTATGTTATTGCATGATTTTCTGTTTTTTTTAGTTCTAGTATGTTTACATTTCTACTTTAAAAACTTTTGATGTTAAGCACTCTATGTTTCATGGTTGTTCGTACTATGTTCAAGTTATAATGTATTGTTTGTTTTGAGTTAATTCTTGTGTGTTGTTATGTTTTATGTTAATGTGATCTATGTTTCTTTTTCACATATTATTCATCTTCATTCTATTATTTATTTTATGAGCACTTGATTTTCAACTATCTTTTCCCATCCTTTTTGTTAATGACAAAGGGGGAGAAGAATTAGTGTTGTTTTTTGCGTTTCTCTAACAAAACTTGCAGATTTCAAAGGTTCTTTCAAATATTGGATTAAGGGGGAGCATCTATCTAGGGGGAGCTTGTTAAAGAAACCAAGGTTGAATCAAATTTCCAAAGATTGTTTGTCATCATCAAAAAGGGGGAAAATGTGAAGTCATGGATTCTCAAAGGTTTTGATGACGACACACCTTCTACAAAGACTCTCTATAAAGTCAAGATGGATTAACAAAAAGGATTGATCAAGTCTCTTGCTCAAGAATCAAGTCTCAACAATTATCAAGGCATTATGAACTTTATGAAGATTGGAGCTCAAAGGAATATGTATAACACTTAACCTCTATTCAATCATACAAGTGTTCATAATATTCCTCATTTATGCCATGATCATTAGAAACAAGTTTTTGTTGCATAGAAAATGTTTTCACCTCTGTTTTTAAGCTTTTTTTCCTATTCTGGGCTAGAGTAACTGGTTACTCTATATAAGGTAACCGGTTACCCTTTGAAAACTTTCAAAAAATATTAATGTTACAGGTAAGTAACCGGTTACCCTATCTGAAGTAACCGGTTACCACTGGAGCAGTGGCCATAATTTGTTGCACCTTTTCACTGAAACTTTCTAATTTCTCTTCTGATCAATCATGGCATTATTTCATGAATTATACCCATCTGTTGAGGTATCATATGTATATATAAACATCGTTTTATCAGATTTTAAATTCACCTCCTTGTATAATTTTAAATCAATTTCTCATATTCTTTGAAACTTTTAAATTTCTCTAAGTGTTCTTCTAGAATTTTTTTCTAAGAGTGAAACTTTGCATAAACCTTCATATTAAGCATCATAGTTTCATTGCATACAAAGAACACTTGTATAATTGTCTTGAGAATTGAGTGTTACAAAGGAGAAGTTCAATCTTGTGATTGATAAGTATCAAAATTCCATCTTTCGCTTATATACAAAAATTCAGAATTACATCATTGTATCATATCTTATTTTCCAGGATTGTTGGAATTAAGATTATTTAGTTTTGTAATCCTTGTTATCTGGATTGTGGATACAAGAGGTCCATTGTGAGAGGTTTGTTCTCGGTTGGACTTTAAACTTGTAAAATCCAAGAGGATTGTTCTTGGTGGTGTGTTAGAGTCTAGTATAGAAGGACTAGGTAGTCTTGTCTAAGATCTAACATTTTAGTGAAATCTCTTTCAGGTTGAAAGGGGACTGGAGTACTCTCGACCTGTGAGGGGAACCAGTATACTTCCTGGTGTTCTTTACTTTCTGCAAGTTACAGCTTTTCATCACTTAAAAATCATTAGGAAAGTAAAACAAGAAAAACCGTCAAGAATCCAAAAAATTGTCTAAGTACCTAATTCACCCCCCCCCCCCCCCCCCCCTCTTAGGCACACTTCTAACTTACATTTGCAACAGGTGAAAAGGTATCATTAAAATTCTAACCATAGACCTAGGTTTAACACCCTACAACTAATCAAGCCTTTAATCAATCAATATGATTTTTAGGTCCTAATTTGAAATTAAACACACGCCGAGAATCAAAAATATATCTTTATAAGATAATGTGGAACAAACTCTAAAGTATGGTTAGATTTTAAAGCCATAGTCCCATCAATCATGACTTGTTTCCATATTGAATGAGATAATGCTTTGGATTGGGATAACGTTATTAGGTATCAGTTGCATTGGCGCATGCCTTACATTGTCGATGCAGAATAAGAATAACATATTATTGTCAAAAAGATTGGCGGTTGTGTTAAAAAAGATAGAGGGGGCCGATGGTTTAAGTTAATTCCAACATACAAAAAAACAGTTTATAGCTGATATATTGGAAAATAAAAGGGAAAGTGGTGTGTACTGGGAATAAGGGGGAAATATGTGGTAGTTGTGGAAAAATCTCTAAATCAAAGAGGGAAGAAAAACTTTGGTAAGTGATGAAATTAAATGGAATAGATATCACTCCATTTTGCTTTTACTGACTATGATATTAACTAATCCAAAGATTAAAATTTTATTTTATTTCATCTCATACTACTATATTCCATCAATCTAAACAAAGTTTATATCCTAATAAGTGCTACTTAAATTTTCTCGACAACATTAAACCAAAAGAAAACCATTTCATACGCCAAAACAAAGAATAATGTCATATACATAATTATTGGATAATTTTTCAACAAATCAGAGTGGCGCAGCGGAAGCGTGGTGGGCCCATAACCCACAGGTCCCTGGATCGAAACCAGGCTCTGATAATAATCAATTTTACCTTATATTTTTTCATTTATTTTGAATTATAAACATAATTTTTTAAAAATTTCGCTTACTTGTTATTTTCTTAATTTCATTGTCTTTTATAGAGTAAAATTAAAATTAAATATATATATATATATTTTAATAAATCACTCGTAGAACATTTATTGAAAAATGAGAAAAGGCTAAATATAAGAAAGAAAATATATTATTATGTGTTTTATAGAAGAATAAAAATATGCACAACAAAAGTGAGAGACAGTTTAGCCTTTATTTTGGTTGCTCCAACGAACCCCAGATGTCATTCTTAGACTTTCATCATACTTCATCATCACAAATATCAGACTTTGATTGAGCAATTTCAAATCCCAAGAAAGGAACATAGAGGGCCTAAGTCCATCGTCCCAATGTTTTGTGTAGATGATGTTTCAATGCCTCGATACCTTAATGGTCATCGTTTATAATCATAATGTCATCCATATAAGCCATTAAATAGATATATTTTTAGGATGAACACTCAAGAAATATTGAGTGATCTTATTCATAACATGTCTTCCTGGGATGATGTAGACCTCTTCATAATTGACGAAACCATGCTTGTTTTGATTGTTCCATGCGCTATAAAGACTTTTTCAATTTGCATACCAATTTATACCTGTCATACCCCAAATTTTACCCTCAGATTCGTTGGCCTTTGTCATATCATTTTAGGTAAGCTTTTATGCTTTTTTAGTTAAACATGTCACTAATCATGCACTTTTAGTCGATTTTTATCATTCCATGCCATTTTCTTTTTTGTTTTATTTTACTGTTATTTAGACAATTTTCTTAGATTACTTAAATTTAATTTAGTTTAAATTCAGTATGGCACTTTTTGAAATTAGTTCATTTCCAATTTAGTTATTTTTTAAATTTAGCTTATTTTTACTTTAGTTTAAATTCAATTTATTTTAATTTTAGTTTAGCTTGCTACTTTAGTCTAGTTTAAATTAGATTGATTTTATTTTAGTTACTCTTAATTTTAGTTTAAATATAATTTGATTAGTTTAATTTTTATTAATCTAATTTTAATTTTAATATTAATTTCAATTATAATCAGTTTTGTTTTGGTTGTTATTTTATTTTCATTATTTAAATTTCTATTATTAACTTAGAATTAATTTAATTTTGTTTAATTATATTAGGATTTATTTATTTATTTCTTTTGTTTATTTCTTTTCATTAATTTAGGTTTAGTTTAGTTTTTAAGTTTTATTTAATTTTTTTAAATTTAAGTTAATTTAGCTTAATTCAATTAATTTTTCATTTATTTACCATTACATTCATTTTTATTTTTTACTATTATTATTATTATTTTAATTTTAACATTATTATTTATTTATTGTTAATAGTATTATTATCATTTTTATTATTATTATTTTTATTATTATTTCTTTTTTTTGTCATCAACAAATCCCTTCACTCTCCAAACCGTACAAGCCTACCCTGTCTCCAAATTTGACCAAGCCAAGGTTACTCCAAAACAAAACATGCGTTCATGCTACACAATGACACTTCTGTAACAAACCGTACATCTTGCGACAGATCCTACTACCATCATGTATCACCTGCATCAACAAAGACAACACTTTGACCAAAACACTACAATCCAAACTTGTAATCCCCAAGCCTGCGCACCCTTTGACTCACACTGTCATACACAAAAACAATCCCACACTTCACAAAATAACAAACCAAATCTGCATCAACCCAGTGCCAAATCTGCTGTTGAAAAGAACATTTGTGCAACAAAAATTCAGAAGAAAAAAGGTTATTTGAAACACCTTCTCTTAACGTACTTCCTACCCTGACCTCTTCATTGACCGGACTAAAACCTCCCCACAACACTCCAAAACCTGTTTGAAAATGACATGAACTTAATTAAACAAGTCTTTGGATTTTTGAAAAAAAAAAGAGGAGGCAATTGAAATAAAAAGGAGAGATGAGAACAGGATTTAAGGGAGAACCCTCTTACTCGAATTTGGAGGGCTGCAAACCATTCAACAAGAATCTCTCCATAACAACCCATATTTCCCCCGACCATCATATCCCAAACGCCACTACCATCTTCCTTGCTCCCTTTCTCAATTCATCAAGTAATTGAAAACCTTCAAAAAAATCTGCCATTGAACCCAATCCAAAACCACTCCATATGCACCATTAAACACAATGAAAACTCATTTCCTTCCATATACATATTTCTCACTATTCCCATCGGAAAACCTATCATCTTCAATCCTCCTCACTCAAATCACCCATCAACTTTTCACCCATAAACCCAAAGTCGGATCCACATAGAAGAAAAGAGAGAAAAGGGTGTGACGGCCGAACAAGGGAAGGAAAGGGTGCGACGGCCAGGGAAGGAAAGGGTTGTCGGCGGTTGGTGAGAAGAAGAGGAAGGGCATTGAGGTTCATCCTATTTGCTTTTCAGATTCTTTCTTAACGTGTTCCATCATTTTACTTTTATTTTTATGTTTTTATTTTATTTTCCTTTTTAAGAAAAGTTTAGTGTTGTTTGTTTTAGGCTACCGAAGCCCATTATGTACTCAGTGGCATCCCGTGCACACGATGCACCCTCCCGTTTTTTCTTTTCTAATTATTTTTTTTAGTTTAGATTTAATTAGAACTTTAATTAGTTAGGATTAATGAGCTATTCAGTTTTATTAGAATTTAGTTTTAGACTTAATCAATTAACTAGTTTTCTTAATTAATTAGCTAATTTTTATTGGATTTTAGTTAATTACTTTAGTCCTAATTATTTATGTGGTTTCAGTTTTAGTTTCTTAGGTTTTAGTTTAGTTTTCTCTCTTTAACCCAAGTTTTTCTTTTCTTTTAAAAAAATATATAGGTTTTTTAGTTTAATAACTTTAAATTTCTAATTTAGTTATTAATTTTAAAGAAAATCCCAAAAGAAATTTTAATTATTTTTGCGAAGTACTAGCTTAGTTAGTTTTTAAATTATTAATTAGTTTAGTTAGTTTTAATTTAGATTTTAGTTTAGGTTTAGTTAATTTGTTTTTTTAATTAAATTATAGTTTAGTTAAATTACTTAGTTGACTAGTTTTTTTATTTAGAATTGGTTATTTAGATTTGTTAGTTAGTTTTAAATTAGAATTTTGTTTTAATTAGAATTTAGAATTTAGTTTCTTTATTCTTAGAGTTATTTTTTTTAGTTTTATAATTTAGTTCATTTGGTTAAGAAGTTATCAATTAGTTTTTAAATTAGATTTAATTAGGTTTTAATTAGAATTTAATTGAATTAACCTTTTAGAATTTAATTCTTAGAATTAGCTTTAATATTTAATTTTAGAACTAGTATTTTTTTAGAATTAGTTTAATTTCTAGAATTAGTATAATTTTAGAATTAATTTAATATTTTAGAATTAGAATTAGTATTTGTTTTCTAAGTTAGTTTTTATTAAACTTAGTCAGTTAGTTTTATTTAGTTAGAATTAAGTTAATTGATTATTTAGCTATTTTTTTAAGTGAATTTGATTTATTTTTGAATCTTGTTTAATTCGTAATCGACCTTGATAAATCCTCCATTTTCTTTTTAGTTATTTCATTATGTTCACATTGAGTTTAATTTCTTATGCATTTGACTGTGATTAATCCCTGATATGTGATGCCTATTCTTTTATGATTTATCTGTTTACCTCATTCCAAAGGAAAGGGTCGTTCCCATTGACTGCCATGTCATTTAGGATAGCCTTGTCCATCATTCCCTTATCCCACGCCGCCGCGCGATCGAGGCTTGCCTTCTTTTTTAACCTAACCTTAGGTTTAGAGTCGTCGTGCTCTATACAGGTGTTCCGCCATGGACACTTCCTTCTCCGCTTAACCTAGCCTTAGGTTTGGAGTCGCCGCACTCCATGTAGGTGTCTTTCCATAGAAACTTACTTTCCCTTGGAACCTTGACCACAGTTAAGAGTTCCTCACCCCTGTTGAAGGGAACTACGAATGCTCTGATTCTATTCCCGTCAGGATATGTAGGCACGAGATGCGACGTCTTGACGAACATACTTAGTGTATATACCCTTAGGTCTTTACCTTAGCATATTTCCCTTAGCAAGCAAACTTTAGCATATCACAAATACTAACAAGAGGTTCCTGTAGAGTACTACAGATACTTAGGATGCTAACACCTTCCCTAGGTATAACCAACCCCCGAACCTTAGATCTCTTAGTTGTGTTCCTACATAGCGCACTTAAGGTTTTCTTCGATCTTTACCCTTTCCTTTGGATAAATCAAAGCTCGGTGGTGAACTTTATGTTTTGTGATTCAAGTTAATTAATAGCTTGATATTCGATTCTCACCACAACAAAAATGTCGACTTCACTAGGGAAGACTTCCCATAAGAGGGTTAAGCCCACCTTGTTTGCATTTGTGTTATTTATGTATTTGCTTGCTTGTATATCTGTATATTTATATCTGTGTATATATCTGTTATGCTTGGGTTTTTCTATGTGCAAGGTTGTTACCTTGAGTGGTGAGATAAGTCCTAACCCGGACTTGAGCATACACATATGATAGGATTGTGGTATAATCAATAGTTGGCTGTTGGGAGTAGTTCTAACATGTCTAGCATATGATAACCACGCTCAGTGGAGGCCCCTTTGGGATTACTGATGTCAGATGCGAGTAGTCGTATTGATATTACTTTTTCCGACCGGGAGTCTGTGACACTGAGGACCTTTAGTTACCCTTCACCCCCTCTTAGCCTTTTAGGATGTAGTGTAGTGATTATCCAGGTGTAGATCTGTGATGGTTGTCAGGCGATACTACACTCAGACGAGTTTATCTTAAGAATATTATTAGCCAGCACAAGTATTTGTGCAAGCCGATAATATCCAAAAGATTTATCGATGACTCTAGGAACTTCTTAGAACCTTGTTCTACGGAGACAAGAACCCTAGTACACACCCTGTGGTTGGTTATTTACCTAGACTCTATGCTATGATCTCGAACCTTCGATCTTGTTGCATGCATTTTGCATCCTGTTTTCATTGCATATCATTTGCATCTTTGCATGTTTCATTGCATACCTCTATTTGTCCAGCAACTCATCTCCAGCTGTCTCTATCTTCCAGCATTTTGTGTCAGTCGTCAAGCTGATTCCTCGACACAAATGTCGGACTAGAGCTAACTACAGACGCAAGATGTCAGAGCAAGAGGTACACAATGCTGAGATCCGAATGGAGATCGACGACCTTAAGTCAAGCATGGCTAAACTCACTGAGATGCTTCAAGTTTTGATTGCTAGAGGAGAGCAACCTCAAAGGACTGTCATCCAGGAAGTTTCAAGCGACGATCCTTCACTTGTTCAGATGTCACCTTCAACTTGTCCTGAGTTTGGTTTGCCACACAACTACTCTCCACAGATTGCATCTACTACTATGGTTGGTCAAATTGTTAGACCTGTATTTCAAGCTCCTGTTTTTGCCGAGCCCAGACCTGTGGTCTATGCTGCTACCCAAACTATTCGAGCTCCCTTTGAGAATCCCATGTATGGGTACAATGCTGCTAGTGCTCAGGGTGAAGACCGTGAAGACTTTGTTGAACCTGAAGTTGTCCGTGAACAGTTTCAGACCATAGACAAGAGACTCCGATCCGTTGAGGGTACTGACTTATTTAATGTGGATGCAGACAACATGTGTCTGGTTTCCAATCTCGTTATGCCAGCCAAGTTCAAAACTCCAGAGTTTGTGAAGTATAAGGGGCACTCTTTCCCAAGAACTCATTTGGTCATGTACTTTCGCAAGATGGATGCTTATACCAACAATCAAAACTGCTTATCCACTGTTTTCAAGACAGCTTTAGTGGAGCCTCACTCAAATGGTATATGAGTCTCGAGCAAAACTCCATTCACTGCTTCCAAGATCTCGCAAATGCCTTCATGAAGTAGTATAAGTATAACCTCGACATGGCTCCTGATCGCTGCCAGCTTCAAAACATGACTCAACATGAGAAGGAATCTTTTAAGGAGTATGCTCAGCGCTGGAGAAAGTTGGCTTCCCAAGTTGAACCTCCTTTGGCCGAAAAGGAATTGATTGGGATGTTTATGGACGGAAGTGTTTCCTCCAACTTCACTGATTTAGTTACTATTGGCCAAAGGCTCGAGGAAGGACTCAAGAACTGTAAAGTGTCCAAGGCTGCTGAATCTTCCAATGGTGCAAAGAAATCCTATGGGAACTTCTAGAAGAAGAGGGAAGACCAGACTAACGCTGTCATGATTGAAACAAGAAGGCCTCGTCCTAGACCTCAGTATGCTGATCACCCTGTTGTTGCTATTGTTACTCCTGTGGTTGCTGCTCCACGACCAGCTCAAGCTCCCCAACGTCCGATTGTAGGGCAGAATCAGTACCGTAATAGGAATCAATTTGATCATATTCCCATTACATACATTGAACTTTATCCTGGTCTGGTTCAGAAAGGGTTAATTACCATAAAGACTCTGCCTCCTCCTCCAAATCCTCTTATAGCTGGATTCAGATCTGATCTCCACTATGCATTCCATGAAGGTGCCGCAGGCCACGATCTGGAAAATTACTATGCACTAAAGGCTAGAGTGCGTGATTTGATTAAGGTCGAAATCCTTAGCTTTTGTGACACCAATCCTAATGTCCAAACGAATCCTCTGCTGGGGCACGCCAAGTGAAGCTTCAATCGAATTTAACAAACTATCCTCCTAAAAGCCAGTGTTTCAGATAGGACAACTCATCCTTGTGTTTAACTGGTCACTAGGCCTTGTTTCTTGTTGTTTGCATTTTCCTTATTTTGTAATGGTTGTTTGCCTTTAAATTATGTTTGTACTTTCGTAATCAATGAAATGAGCATTGCAACTTTTGATTTAATTCACTTTGTCAATTATTTACATCTTTCTGCTTTCTTTTCAAATAAATATTTGATCTCTTTTCCACTTTCTTTTCGATTGTGCAAAGATTGGAGGGAGGATGAAAACGTTATACCCATAATTGCTGGTATGCTTTCAAATAAACTTTGCTGACGATGTAAGGCATTATTTCAATCCTCCAAACACTGGAGAAATAAGGAAGTTATTCCCTTGGCAAACCCTTCGAGCCTAGAAGTAGGAGTTTCTTTCTTTACAAAACCCCATAATCTTAACCTTGGGATGGGTAGTTCTCAGTTAACTTGGTTGTGCGTCCATGCAAGACATCTTTCATATGAAGGTTGTACTCACAAATTTTCCTTCGCACACAGCAAGAAAGTGTCGAAGATGTCCCTCAAGTTAAATGCCAATGATGGTTCACTGAAATCATTAAGCTGGCTAGCCATTTTCCTTACTCAAAGAATGAGCCGAGTCCATTTCAAGGCAAAAGCTAAGAAAGATGGGAAGCTCATGACTTTGCCTACACAAAAAGGTTTGTATGACAACCAAAGGAGGAAATCCTTAAATCCTCATCATGAAAGTCCTCAATGGCAAACAGTTTGGTAAGGAAGTAATGGTTGCCATTTCCAAAGTCCTTTGACTTCTGAACCATCATCATTAATATCGTCACTAAAATTCCCCGCCTGTGGGAAACTGAGTGTAAAGTCTGAGTAAACTGAGCGTAGGATTGGAAGTTCACCACGAAGATTGGGTGGGCACAAATAAGCTTTGAGCCTTTATCCTTTGTTTCATAAACCGTGAACCAGTCCACGTTACAACCCTCAAAAGACCTAACTGAAGCAAGGTTATTTTGAAAGCATACTATAGTAAGGTTGTGTAAACTGACTCCCAAAGGTCTTTGCAGATCATCTGTTTAGGCATCATACCTCTTGTTTTTAAATGTCTTGAACCGCCGTGTTCAGACCAGTGACTATTTTTGTTTTGCATCTTTCCAAAAATAATTTTGATATCAAAAGTTGCATGACTTTGCTTTAAAATTACCATGTTTATACAAATACTTTTGTTTGCGAACTGATTATTTCTCTTAAGGAATTTTCAAGCAGTTGAGAAACTTGGTCGGTGATCCTATCAGGGGCAAGTTCTTTCCAAATCCTGTTGAAGAATCAGTTCAAGATTTGTTGTTCAGGGGCAAGTCCTTCTCATAATTGGTTTATCCAGAAGACCTTTCAAGACTCATACTAGGGCAAGCTTTCTAAGAGCACAGTAAAACAGTCATCTCCTGAATCAGACAAGTTGAAGCAATGATCAGTTCATCTGCAACAGTCAGCTAATCTGGGGGCAGTTTACTTTAAGAATCCCCAAGCAGCTCTTCATCCTTCCTACAAGGATCATCAACTTGATACAACTTACTAGTGTGGCAGAGATGTGGTCATTAGCATCTTTAATCCCCGAGCAGAATGACAGTGATCTCCGTGTTGAGGAATCAGTCTTCCAGTCTTGTCTTCTCCCAAAAGAGTTGAGCTGTGTCGTCAGCATCTGCATCTGCGTTTGCATTTGATTATATATCATAGCATAATTCATATACATTTGCATATCATGAGTGTTTCATCCTCATTTGCATTTCATCCGAGGTCGTGTTGTTATCCGTGTCTTACCTTGTGGTCGAGGTCCAACTTACTTGGCACCTACCAACAGATATTGTCGTGTCTATCTGACGTTTTTCCATATATGACCTTTCTTATCCGATTGTTTTTCCGGATATGCCCGTTCCTCTTTTGCGTCCAATGCTTTCTTGGACCTCTACCTTTCTCACATTCATCTGATGCCATTCTTAGATATTGTGATTATACCTTTCATTCAAAGCCATTATTGGATGTCTGGTGTCTTTTTTTTCCAATGCCATTCTTGCTTGTCACTTATATTTGTCTCTTTCTGATGTTCCTCCAGATCGAGTTTTTGTTCTGTTGTTCTTCCAAAATTTATCTGATGTTTTTCCAGATATTTGCCTTGTTATTCTGATGCTTTTCCGGAATGACATTGCTTTTTTCCATCTGACGCTCTTTCGGATGTGTATCTCTTTCTGATGTTCTTCCAGATCGAGTCTTTGTTCTGATGTTCTTCTAGAACTTATCTGGTGTTTTTCCAGGTATTCACTTTGTTTATTCTGATGCTTTTCCGGAATAACATTGCTTTTTCCATCTGATGCTCTTCCGGATGTGTTCCTCTTTCTGATGTTCTTCCAGATTCAGTTTTTGTTCTGATGTTCTTCCAGAACTTATCTGATGTTTTTCCAGATATTTGTCTTGTTATTCTGATGCTTTTCCGGAATGACATTGCTTTGGCCATCTGATGCTCTTCCGGACGTGTCTCTCTTTCTGATGTTCTTCCAGATTGAGTCTTTGTTCTAATATTCTTCTAGAACTTATCTGATGTTTTTCCAGATATTCGCTTTGTTTATTCTGATGCTTTTTCCGGAATGACATTGCTTTTAACCGTCCGATGTTTTTCCAGATGTGTCTGCTCCTGATGTTTTTCCAGAGCCCATTTGTGTCTATCTGATGCTCTTTCAGATATAACCTTGTTTATTCGATGTTCTTTCAGATATGTATCTTTGCTTATGATGTTTTTCCAGAGCTCCCTTTGTGTCTATCTGATGCTCTTCCGGATATGACCTTGTTTATCTGATGTTCTTCGAGATATATTGTTGCTTATCCGACGCTCTTCCGGATATGTCTTCAAAATTATTGCCCGTACATTTAATGCTCTTCTAAATGTTTTGGATGAATTTTCAGAATCTTTGTCTTCATCTAAAGCTCTTCTAGATGTCTTTATTTTGTTTTTGATTTTGGTTAACAGTTGCTGAATGTTTTCAAGTCTGTTTCCATTCTCCATCCAATTATTTTCTGGATGTGTTTCGGAGTTTATTCGATGCTTTTCCGAATATCTCTGATTTGTTTCCCAGAGTTTATTCGATGCTTTTCCGAATATCTCTGATTTGTTTCCCAGAGTTCATTTAATGCTCTTCTGAATGTCTCTGTTGTCTGTTATTTTTTTCAGAGTTTATTTAATGTTATTTTGAATACCTCTGATGTTTGCTTGTGTCATGTATTTCCTAGTTTTTCTCCCCACCTCATTCAACGATCTTCTGAATGTTGTGACTCTTTTCCATCCAGTTCCATTCATGGATGATGACTGTTGATCCCCCAGTGGAGACCGTCTTTCCGGTTCTACTTCCAGTGAGGATCTTGTGTTTTCTTTTCTTTCTAAGGTGTCAGTTGGTCACGTTTGAAGCAGTTGATCTCATCACTTTAGATTTCCCAATTTTGTTTCAGTTTCCTCAGCGTTGTTGTCATCCCTAGTGAGTGGTTGCTCATTGGGTGAACTTTGTCCCTGTCTGTTTTCGTTTTGTCCACTTTCTACATTTACCATTCCATCGTCTCCATCATGCTAGAGTTCTTGGCATGTCAGCATCTTAGTTTGGTTCTTTTGTTCATAACATTGCATGTCAGTGCATCTGAGGGCAAAATTTTAAGTTATCTATATTTAAATACCTTCCACCATGAGTTCCTGAGGATTATCATCCCTCATGTCATCTGATGAAGATATTTAAATAGGGGCATCTGTCATACCCCAAATTTTACCCTCAGATTCGTTGGCCTTTGTCATATCATTTTAAGTCATCTTTTTCGCTTTTTAGTTAAACATCTCACTAATCATGCACTTTTAGTCGATTTTTATCATTTCATGCCATTTTCTTTTTTGTTTTATTTTACTGTTATTTAGACAATTTTCTTAGATTACTTAAATTTAGTTTAGTTTAAATTCAGTATGGCACTTTTTGAAATTAGTTCATTTCCAATTTAGTTATTTTTTAAATTTAGCTTATTTTTACTTTAGTTTAAATTCAATTTATTTTAATTTTAGTTTAGCTTGCTACTTTATTCTAGTTTAAATTAGATTTATTTTATTTTAGTTTACTCTTAATTTTAGATTAAATATAATTCAATTAGTTTAATTTTTATTAATCTAATTTTAATTTTAATATTAATTCCAATTATAATAAGTTTAGTTTTTGTTGTTATTTTATTTTCTTTATTTAAATTTATATTATTAACTTTGAATTAATTTAATTTTGTTTAATTATATTAGGATTTATTTATGATATTACTTGGAATACACTGTCAGTGTAAAACTACTTTACACTGTCATTCAATTAGAATCAATCATTTTGACACATAATTATGAAATAAAAAATAAAAATAAATAAATTATAATTAAACAATTTTAATAACCACTTCTTTCATATTTCTCTCTTCTCATGTGTCAAAAGGATTAATTCTAATTGGATGATAGTGTAAAGTAGTTTTACACTTACAGTGTATTATAATTAATCTCTTTATTTATTTATTTATTTATTTTGTTTATTTATTATAATTAATTTAGGTTTAGTTTAGTTTTTAAGGGTTTTTTTATATTTTTTTAAATTTAACTTAATTTAGCTTAATTCAATTAATTTTTCATTTATTTACCATTACTTTTATTTTTATTTTTTACTATTATTATTATTATTTTAATTTTAACGTTATTATTTATTTATTGTTAATAGTATTATTATCATTATTATTATTATTATTATTATTATTATTATTATTATTATTATTTCTTTTTTTGTCATCAACAAATCCCTTCACTCTCTAAATCGTACAAGCCTACCCTGTCTCCAAATTTGACCAAGCCAAGGTTACTCCAAAACAAAACCTGCGCTCATGCTACACAATGACATTTCTGTAACAAACTGTACATTTTGCGACAGATCCTACTACCATCCCGTATCACCTGCATCAACAAAGACAACACTTTGACCAAAACACTACACTCCAAACTTGTAATCCCCAATCCTGCGCACCCTTTGACTCACACTGCCATACACAGAAACAATCCCACACTTCACAAAACAACAAACCAAACCTGCATCAACCCAGTACCAAATCTGTTGTTGAAAAGAACATTTGAGCATCAACAATTCAGAAGAAAAAAGGCTATTTGAAACACCTCCTCTTAACGTACTTCCTACCCTGACCTCTTCATTGACCGGACTAAAACCTCCCCACAACACTCCAAAACCTGTTTGAAAATGACATGAGCTTAATTAAACAAGTCTTTGGATTTTTGAAAAATAAAAAAGAAAAAAGGAAATTGAAATAAAAAAGAGAGATGAGAACAGGATTTAAGGGAGAACCCTCTTACTCGAATTTGGAGGGCTGTAAACCATTCAACAAGAATCTTTCCTTAACAGCCCCTATTTCCCCCGAGCACTATATCCCAACAGCCACTACCATCTTCCTTGCTCCCTTTCTCAATTCATCAAGTAATCGAAACCTTCAAAAAAATCTGCCATTGAACCCAATCCAAAACCACTCCATATGCACCATAAAACACAGTGAAAACTCATTTCCTTCCACATACATTTTTCTCACTATTCCCATCAGAAAACCTATCATCTTCAATCCTCCTCACTCAAATCATCCATCAACTTTTCACCCATAAACCCAAAGTCGGATCCGCAGAGAAGAAAAGAGAGGAAAGGGTGCGACGGTCGGGGAAGGAAAGGGTTGTCGACGGCTGGTGAGAAGAAGAGGAATGGCATTGAGGTTCAACCTATTTGCTTTTCAGATTCTTTCTTAACGTGTTCCATCATTTTAGTTTTTTTTTTATGTTTTTTTTTTATTTTCCTTTTTAAGAAAAGCTTGGTGTTGTTTGTTTTGGGCTACTGAAGCCCATTATGTACTCAGTGCCATCCGGTGCACACGATCCACCCTCCCGTTTTTTCTTTTTCTAATTATTGTTTTTAGTTTAGATTTAATTAGAACTTTAATTAGTTAGGATTAATGAGCTATTCGGTTTTATTAAAATTTAGTTTTAGACTTAATCAATTAACTAGTTTTCTTAATTAATTAGCTAGTTTTTATTGGATTTTAATTAATTATTTTAGTTCTAATTATTTATGTGATTTCAGATTTAGTTTCTTAGGTTTTAGTTTAGTTTTCTCTCTTTAACCCAAGTTTTTCTGTTCTTTTAATAAAATATATAGGTTTTTTAGTTTAATAACTTTAAATTTCTAATTTAGTTATTAATTTTAAAGAAAATCCCAAAAGAACTTTTAATTATTTTTGTGAAGTACTAGCTTAGTTAGTTTTTAAATTATTAATTAGTTTAGCTAGTTTTAATTTAGATTTTAGTTTAGGTTTAGTTAATTTATTTTTTTAATTAAATTATAGTTTAGTTAAATTACTTAGTTGACTAGTTTTTTTTATTTATTTAGAATTGGTTATTTAGATTTGTTAGTTAGTTTTAAATTAGAGTTTTGTTTTAATTAGAATTTAGAATTTAGTTTCTTTATTCTTAGAGTTATTTTTTTTTAGTTTTAGAATTTAGTTCATTTGATTAAGAAGTTATCAATTAGTTTTTAAATTAGATTTAATTAGGTTTTAATTAGAATTTAATTGAATTAACCTTTTAGAATTTAATTCTTAGAATTAGCTTTAATATTTAATTTTAGAACTAGTATTTTTTTTTCAGAATTAGTTTAATTTTTAGAATTAGTTTAGTTTTAGAATTAATTTATTATTTTAGAATTAGAATTAGTTTTAGAATTAGTATTTGTTTTTTAAGTTAGTTTTTATTAAACTTAGTCAGTTAGTTTTATTTAGTTAGAATTAAGTTAATTGATTATTTAGCTTTTTTTAAGTGAATTTGATTTATTTTTTAATCTTGTTTAATTCTTAATCAATCTTGATAAATCCTCCATTTTCATTTTTGTTATTTCATTATGTTCACTTTGAGTTTAATTCCTTTTGCATTTGACTGTGATTAATCCCTGATCTGTGATGCCTATTATTTTATGATTTATTTGTTTACCTCATTCCAAAGGAAATAGTCGTTCTCGTTGACTGCCATGTCATTTAGGATAGCCTTGTCCATCATTCCCTTATCTCACGCCGCCACGCAATCGAGACTTGCCTTCTTTTTTAACTTAACCTTAGGTTTAGAGTCGTCGTGCTCTATTCAGGTGTTCCACCGTAGACACTTCCTTCTCCGCTTAACCTAGCCTTAGGTTTGGAGTCGCCGCACTCCATGTAGGTGTCTTTCCATAGACACTTACTTTCCCTTGGAACCTTAACCACAGTCAAGAGTTCCTCACCCTTGTTGAGGGGAACTACGAATGCTCTGATTCCATTCCCGTCAGGATACGTAGGCACGAGATGCGATGTCTTGGTGAGCATACATAGTGTATATACCCTTAGGTCTTTACCTTAGCACATTTCCATTAGCAAGCAAACTTTAGCATAACACAGATACTAACTAGAGGTTCCTGTAGAGTACTACAGATACTTAGGATGCTAACACCTTCCCTAGGTATAACTAACCCCCGAACCTTAGATCTCTTAGCTGTGTTCCTACATAGCGCACTTAGGGTTTTCTTCGATCTTTACCCTTTCCTTTGGATAAATCAAAGCTCGGTGGTGAACTTCATGTTTTGTGATTCAAGTTAATTAATAGCTTGATATCTGATTCTCACCGCAACAAAAATGGCGACTTCACTGGGGAAGACTTCCCCTAAGAGGGTTAAGCCCACCTTGTTTGCATTTGTGTTATTTATGTGTTTGTTTGCTTGTATATTTGTATAATTATATTTGTATATATACCTGTTGTGCTTGGGTTTTTCTGTATGCAGGGTTGTTACCTTGATTTGTGAGATAAGTCCTAACCTGGACTTGATCATACACATATGATAGGATTGTGGTATAATCAATAGTTGGTTGTTGGGATTGGTCCTAACATGTCTAGCATATGATAACCATGCTCAGTGGAGGCCCTTTTGGGATTACTGTTGTCAGATGCGAGTAGTCGTATTGGTATTACTTTTTCCGACCTAGGAGCCCGTGACACTGAGGACCTTTAGTTACCCTTCACCCTAGAGCTGTCAAAATGGGCCCAGCCCATTAGACTAGCCCATAAGCCCTAAATTTTAGCACGGGCCAGACCATAAAAAGTATTAAAAAATACAACCCTATCTTTTTGGGCCAGCCCATCGGGCCAATGTTTTTTATGGGTCGGGCCGGGCTGGCTAAGCGGGTTTCGGGTTGGCCCATTAAAAATATTAAAAAATAGTAATTTGTACTCATTATATTACGCTATTTTTCTATTCAAGCCTAGTTTAAATAGTTTTTGCATGTCTAATTTTAAGAATACCATCAAAAAAAGATACAAAAGATTTCAAATGATGGCAAGTCCAAACTTGAAATATACCTGGATGAAAAATGTTTGGATGATGATGTGGATATTTTTCAATATTGGAAATTAAATAGTTTTCAATTTCCTCAACTTGCTATAATAGCTTGTGACATTTTAACCATTCCAATCACAACAGTGGCTTCTGAATCTACTTTTATCATTGGAGGTCGTATTTTGCATAAGTATAGGAATTGCTTACTCCTTGAAACTGTACAAGCATTAATGTGTACGCGTAGTTGATTGCATGATTTTAAATATGTTGGGCCTTCTAATGAGTTTTTAAATTGTAATTAATAGTCTTTGTATTTTATTTTCAATTTACATTTGTTTTCAAGTTATTGAGTTACCAATTATGTTGTAACATTAACAAGGGCATGCATGCACCACAAGGTGGTAGTTTAATGTTCATCTACTGCATTATAAATAAAAGGACCGGACAGAGAGGCAGAAGCATATAAAAACATAACTGCTTTACCATTTGTTAATATAATCATTCCTAGAAAATAGGCTTAAAAAGATTGTCATAGTAGAAGTGGGGGAGATACAATTGTTGGATTCACCAAGTGTTCAAGAGACTTAGGCCACAAAATTGTCTACTTTATAGTTTTTTTTGTTATATATTTTGAATTGTTAGGTGATTATTATTTGGTTATGTATATGTGAATGTATTCTATTGCTCTAAAGTTACATTATGTGACAATTGTTGGATTCACCAAGTGTTCACGGGACTTAGCCAAAAAATTGTCTACTTTATAATTTATTTTTAAATCTATTTTGAACGGTTAAATGAGTAATTATTTTGTTATGTATGATTGTATTTTATTGTCTCTAAATTTAAAAATTAAAATTATAGTATTGAAATATATAGGCGGGACTGGCCCATCGGGCTGCACAACCCATAAAGAACTGGGTTGGGCTCAATTTTGATAGCCCATGAAGTAATCGGGCCAGTCCACTTGATAAGTGCAAATTGTAGCTATTTTTGTATATAATTTTTGTTGCACTTATCGATACTTTTTGTTAATTTCGTACGAATAAACCCCGCTTTGTTTGTAAATACGTTTACTTTACGTTATAGTGTATATATTGCGTTATCGTGTAAATATCATTGAGTTTAATTGATTTACATTTATTTTTGCAGGTATTCAATCAAAGATATCTTGCCATTGTTGTATAGAGCATTGAATAAGCTTTCCAGCGCTTCAAACTGGGCAAAAAACGGAGTTACGGTTCAAAAGTTACGAATAAAACAATGTTGTATTTTTGCTGTCTACTGTCAGCTGCGCCTCAGCAGCGTCGGGCGGTGCGGCGGCGGAAGAGAATTGAAATAAGAATTCCAGTAGCTTTCTAGGAATTTTGGCTAGCGCCGGGCGGTACTTCTAGCGCCGGGCGGTACTAGATATTTGTTGTCAGGCTGGTCTTTTGTACAGCTGGTGTGAGTGTAATTAAAGCCAGCGCCGGGCGGTGCCATTCTAGCGCCGGGCGGTGGCGTCGTGACAACTTTTTGTATATAACTTATTTTTAGTTCATATGTTAGGTTATGATGTATGGGAGTGAATTTTGGTCTCCCAACTTCATCAACCTCATTCTTTGATGAGAGAACTTGATAACAACACATGGATTTTGCATCTTGAAGAATCGGATTTGGTTCTTCATCAATCGGGTTGACAACTGGGAGGTTTTGGTTTATCTCTCTTTCTCTCTTTTTGTAATTTCTATTTTGTTGGGCGTTTGTATATTTACTTTGAACATATGTATTTTTGTTGATCATAATATTGTATAAAAGCTTGCTTTACGAATCATTATCGATGTCTTCCTTGATCTTTTTGCATTTATGTTTTGATTTGTGTTGTGTTAGAGATAAACATCACAAATCTTGATTAGGGATGGATATCTATTGTCTAGATTCTAGAGATAGATTTAGATGATAATCTTTATGGTGTCGGAACTTAATGCCTTCCGTGTTTCGAGGCTTCGTGCGCGAGAGTGATGAAGAGAGTGATACGGTTACTTTCTCAACTCAGTGTGCCAGAGATGGACACTGTTGTGAGCGATACTGGATTATTTTGACGAGTATTGTAGTATAGTGAAAATGATCGATAAATTTATGTTTGTGATGAGTGGATTATATGCATGCTTGATAAGTTTCTTCTGTCTAAAGAATGAATTCTTTTTATGTTTTAATATTTACTTTTCTGTTTCTATGTTTAAACCATTTTAATCCAAATTCATTAACGCGAGAGACTGTCGAACGACATTCTTTCCCTCGAACCGATCTCTGTGGTCACGACATAAATCCTGGAGGGAATTCTTTCAAAAATAAATATTTTTGCTGCTTGCCCTATTCTGCATCCAAGAAAATGGCGTCGTTGCCGGGGATTGGTTTTGATATTGAATCGCATTGCGATAGTTTCTTTGTTTTTGAGTTGTGTATATATCGTACATATTGTATATTTTCACTTGTTTATATTGATACTTATACTTGTGAATTTGTTATATCATTGTTTGTTTCTTTTAACATTTGCTTGCGTGTTGGTTAGGAATAACCGGGTGGGAGCAACTTGGAGGAACGTTCTTAAATAATAGGCGTCGAGCTTACGACGTAAAACAAGCATGTTTTATTGTTTTTAGTTTCTAATGTTTTTGTTTGTTGTTTGGACGAAAATTTTGGTCGACTAATTTGAGGATGCTTGGTGTTTGTTCCAAGTTTGATCGTTTCAACTTGCGGATGTATGGTAATGATTTTGTTAAGTTTTGTACACGTCCAAGGTATGTGTTTATCGCTTTCTAGACTTTAGCATATTTATGATACTTTGGATTTTTACAAACTTCCATGCCATTCATTCTTTTGTATACTTGTTCTTGATGTGAATCACTTTAGTTCCCACCTTTTTTGTGAGGCAGCCTTCCATTGTTCATATATGCGCGGAGTACCAACATTCTTGTTTTAACTGAATTTTATTATGCTTAATCTTTTGTTTGTATTGATTATATGAAAGCATGAAAAGGATCAAGACATTTTTGTTTCATTTTGAGCACAACTATCTTAGCCAAATAGTCAATTCACCTTGTGAGTGTGTGATCATTTGTAACCCCTTTGAGCCTTTGGTCATTATCCATGTTGTTTGAGCTTGATGCTTGTCTATGAGTGTCAAATTCATTTTTTGTGTGGATCTTGATTGTTGTTTTTACTTGAACCCTCAACTTTGTGTTGTTGTATGAATTTTTACCGTGCCTTAGAAAGTAGGGAGTATTCACATGATGATGTGGTTGAATTCAAGTTGGGGAGAGAATGATTGTTTACTCATTGGTTGGTTTCTACGAGGTTGAAAAAGAAAAGAAAAAAGAAAAAAGAGAAAAATATGAAAAAGAAAAGAAAAGAAAAGAAAAAAAGAAAAAAGAAAAAGAAAATCCTTGAGAAAGGAAACAAAAAGAGTATAATAATTGTGCTAAATAAGTATTGTGTTTTGTGTAACACTTGGGATTTTGGAAGAAGTTGATTGGAATTTTGTGTTTGAGTCTTTGTGAGTTTATCACTCCCTTAGGTTTAGGCAAGTTTTTGTTTCGATTAGCTTTAGGAATTGTCCCTTGTTTGTTTACCCGACCGCATTACAACCTTGAAAAGCCCTTTTGATTCTTGCCTTTGTATGTTCAATATGATTTTTGGATGGTTGTATAATTTAGTCTTTTGTTTACATGATTGTTGTGTGAGTGAAAAGTCCCTCATTTTGTGTTTTTCATCTACTGATGATTGTTTTTGCTAGGTGTGATTCACATTTGTACTTGTGTTATTTTAGGATGTTTGACATGATTTTTGTATTTTGCATTTGTTTCGTGACTATGTTATCGTCGTAGTTTAGTGGTAAGTATTTACTTTGTGTGTACCGTTTTCATTTGAACCATTCATTTGTCCGATTTTCAAAACCTGTTGATTCGTGATTCTTTGGTTTTCACTCTGTTTCTTTGAGTTGTTTAATTTTTGTTTGAGGACAAACAATTATAAAAGTCGGGGAGAGTTTGATAAATGCAAATTGTAGCTATTTTTGTATATAAGTTTTGTTGCACTTATCAATACTTTTTGTTAATTTTGTACGAATAAACCCCGCTTTGTTTGTAAATACGTTTACTTTACGTTATAGTGTATATATTGCGTTATCGTGTAAATAATATTGAGTTTAATTGATTTACATTTATTTTTGCAGGTATTCAATCAAGGATATCTTGCCATTGTTGTATAGAGCATTGAATAAGCTTTCCAGCGCTTCAAATCGGGCGAAAAATGGAGTTACGGTTCAAAAGTTACGAATAAAACAATGCTGTGTTTTTATTGTCTACTGTCAGCTGCGCCTCAGCAGCGCTGGGCGGTGCGGCGGCGGAAGAGAATTTAAATAAGAATTCCAGTAGCTTTCTAGGAATTTTGGCTAGCGTCGGGCGGTACTAGTTATTTATTGCCAGGCTGGTCTTTTGTACAGCTGGTGTGAGTGTAATTAAAGCCAGCGTCGGGCGGTGCCATTCTAGCGCCGGACGGTGGCATCGTGACAACTTTTTGTATATAACTTATTTTTAGTTCATTTGTTAGGTTATGATGTTTGGGAGTGAATTTTGGTCTCCCAACTTCATCAACCTCATTCTTTGATGAGAGAACTTGATAACAACACATGGATTTTGCATCTTGAAGAATCGGATTTGGATCTTCATCAATCGGATTGACAACCGGGAGGTTTTGGTTTATCTCTCTTTCTCTCTTTTTGTAATTTCTATTTTGTTGGGCGTTTGTATATTTACTTTGAACATATGTATTTTTGTTGATCATAATATTGTATAAAAGTTTGCTTTACAAATCATTATCGATGTCTTCCTTGATCTTTTTGCATTTATGTTTGGATTTGTGTTGTGTTAGAGATAAACATCACAAATCTTGATTAGGGATGGATATCTATTCTCTAGATGCTAGAGATAGATTTAGATGATAATCTTTATGTTGTCGGAACTTAATGATTTCCGTGTTTCGAGGCTTCATGCGCGAGAGTGACAAAGAGAGTGATACGATTACTTTCTCAACTTAGTGTGCCAGAGATGGACACTGTTGTGAGCGATACTGGATGATTTTGACAAGTATTGTAGTATAATGAAAATGTTCGATAAATTTATGTTTATGACGAGTGGATTATATGTATGCTTGATAAGTTTCTTCTCTCTGAAGAATGAATTCTTTTTATGTTTTAATATTTACTTTTCTGTTTCTATGTTTAAACCATTTTAATCCAATCTCATTAACGCGAGAGACTGTCGAACAACATTCTTTCCCTTGAACTGATCTCTATGGACACGACATAAATCCCGGAGGGAATTCTTTCGTAAATAAATATTTTTGCTGCTTGCCCTATTCTGCATCCAACACCACTCCAACCCATTTATAAGTGTTGGCCCACCGGGCCAATGCGGCCTGGGCCGTGTCGGCCCATTTGACAGCTCTACTTCACCCCCTCTTAGCCTTTTAGGACGTAGTGCAGTGATTATCCAAGTGTAGACCTGTGATGGTTGTCATGCGATACTACACTCAGACGAGTTTATCTTGAGAATATTATTAGCCAGCACGAGTAGTCGTGCAAGCCGATAATATCCGAAAGATTTATCGATGACTCTGGGAACTTCTTAGAACCCTGTTCTATGGATACAAGAACCCTAGTACACACCCTGTGGTTGGTTCTTTACCCAGACTCCATGTTTTGATCTCGAACCTTCGATCCTGTTGCATGCGTTCTGCATCCTGTTTGCATTGCATATCATTTGCATCTTTGCATGTTTCATTGCATACCTCTATTTGTCCAGCAACTCATCTCCAGCTGTCCCTATCTTCCAGCGTTTTGTGTCAGTCGTCAAGCTGATTCCTCGATACAAATACCGGACTAAAGCTAACTACATACGCAAGATGTCAGAGCAAGAGGTACACAATGCTGAGATCCGAATGGAGATCGACGACCTTAAGTCAAGCATGACTAAAATCACTGAGATGCTTCAAGTTTCGTTTGCCAGAGGAGAGCAACCTCAAAGGACCGTCATCCAGGAAGTTTCAATCGTCGATCCTCCACCTGTTCAGATGCCACCTTCAACTTGGCCTGAGTTTGGTTTGCCACATAACTACTCTTCACCGATTGTCTACTGCTATGATTGGTCAGACTGTTAGACCTATATTTCAAACTCCTGTTTTCGCCGAGCCCAGACCTATGGTCCATGCTGTTACCCAGACTGTTTGACCTCCCTTTGAGAATCCCCTCTATGAGTACAATGCTGCCAGTGCTCAGGGTGAAGACCGTGAAAACTTGGTTGAACCTGAAGTTGTCCGTGAACAGTTTCAGACCATAGACAAGAGACTCCGAGCCGTTGAGGGTACTGACTTCTTTAATGTGGATGCAAACAACATGTGCCTGGTTTCCGATCTCGTTATGCCAACCAAGTTCAAAACTCCAGAGCTTGTGAAGTATAAAGGGCACTCTTGCCTAAGAGCTCATTTGGTCATGTACTTTCGCAAGATGGCTGCTTATACCAACATTCCAAAATTGCTTATCCACTGTTTTCAAGACAGCTTGAGTGGGGCGTCACTCAAATGGTATATGAGTCTCGAGCAAAACTCCATTCACTACTTCTAAGATCTCGCAAATTCCTTCATGAAGCAGTATAAGTATAACCTCGACATGGCTCCTGATTGCCGCCAGCTTCAAAAAGATTGGCGGTTGTGTTAAAAAAGATAGAGGGGCCAATGGTTTAAGCTAATTCCAACATATAAAAAACAGTTTATAACTGATATATTGGAAAATAAAAGGGAAAGTGGTGTGTATTGGGAATAAGGGGGAAAATGTATGGTAGTTGTGGAAAAATCTCTAAATCAAAAGAGGGAAGAAAAACTTTGGTAAATGATGAAATGAAATGGAATAGATATCACTCCATTTTTCTTTTTATTGACTATGATATTAACTAATCCAAAGAATGAAATTTGATTTTATTTCATCTCATACCACTATATTCCATCAATCTAAACAAAGTTTATATCCTAATAAGTGCTACTTAAATTTTCTCGACAACATTAAACCAAAAGAAATCCTTTTCATACGCCAATACAAAGAATAATGTCATATACATAATTATTGGAAAATTTCTCAACAAATCAGAGTGGCGCAGCGGAAGCGTGGTGGGCCCATAACCCACAGGTCCCTGGATCGAAACCAGGCTCTGATAAAAAACAATGTTACCTTATATTTTTTCATTTATTTTGGATTATAAACATAATATTTCAAAAATTTCGCTTACTTGTTATTTTCTTAATTTCATCGTCCTTTATAGTGTAAAATTAAAATTAATTATATATTTTTTTTTACTAAATCACTCGTAGAGCATTTATTGAAAAATGAGAAAAGGCTAAATATAAGAAAGAAAATATATTATTCTGTGTTTTATAGAAGAATAAAAATCTACACAATAAAAGTGAGAGACAGTTTAGCCTTTATTTTGGTTGCTCCAAAGAACCCTATATGTCATTCTTAGACTTTCATCATACTTCATCATCACAAATATCAGACTTTGATTGAGCAATTTCAAATCCCAAGAAAGGAACATAGAAGGCCCAAGTCCATGGTCCCAATGTTTTGTGTAGATGATGGTTCAATGCCTCGATACCTCAATGGTCATCGTTTGTAACCATAATGTCATCTATATAAGACACTAAATAGATATATTTTTAGGATGAGCACTCAAGAAATATTGAGTGATCTTATTCATAACATGTCTTCCCAGGCTTATGTAGACCTCTTCTGAATTGACGATACCATGCTTGTTTTGATTGTTCCATGCACTATAAAGACTTTTTCAATTTACATACCAATTTATACCCCCATAAGAAACAAACCCAAAAGGTTGCTCCATAAAAATATCTTCTTCAATGTCATAGTTCAAAAAATCATTCTTGATATCCATCTAAAATAAGGGTCAATGTTTCATGTTAGCCATTGCTATAAAAAGGCAAACAAATTACATTTTTACAACAGGTGAAAAGGTACTATTAAAATTCTGACCATAGACTTTGGTTTAACATTTTGCAACTAATCAAGCCTTTAATCGATCAACATGTTTATTAGGTCTTAATTTGAAATTAAACAATCGCCTAGAATCAAAAATATATTTTTCAAGATAATGTGGAACAAACTCTAAGGTACGATTAGATTTTAAAGCCACAGTCCCATCAATCATGACTTGTTTCCATATTGAATGAGATAATGCTTTAGATTGGGATAAATTTATTAGGTATCAGTTGCATTGGCGCATCCTTTACATTGTCGGTGCAGAATAAGAATTACATATTATTGTCAAAAAGATTGGCGGTTGTGTTAAAAAAGATAGAGGGGCCAATGGTTTAAGCTAATTCCAACATACAAAAAAAAAGTTTGTAGCTGATATATTAAAAAATAAAAGGGAAAGTGGTGTGTATTTGGAATAAGGGGGAAAATGTGTAGTAGTTATGAAAAAAATCTCTAAATTAAAAGAGGGAAGAAAAACTCTGGTAAGTGATGAAATGAAATGGAATAGATATCACTCCATTTTGCTTTTGCTAACTATGATATTAACTAATCCAAAGATTAAAATTTTATTTTATTTCATCTCATACTACTATATTCCATCAATCTAAACAAAGTTTATACCCTAATAAGTGCTACTTAAATTTTCTCGACTACATTAACCCAAAAAAAAACCTTTTCAAATGCCAAAACAAAGAATAATGTCATATACTTAATTATTGGAAAATTTCTCAACAAATTCGAGTGGCGCAGTGGAAGCGTGGTGGGCTCATAACCCACAGGTCCCTGGATCTAAACCCGGCTTTGCTAAAAATCAATGTCATCTTATATATTTTCATTTATTTTGGATTATAAATATAATTTTTCAAAAATTTCGCTTACTTGTTATTTTCTTAATTTCATCGTCCTTTATAGTGTAAAATTAAAATTAATTATATATATATTTTTTACTAAATCACTCGTAGAACATTTATTGAAAAAATGAGAAAAGGCTAAATATAAGAAAGAAAATATATTATTACGTGTTTTATAGAAGAATAAAAATCTGCACAACAAAAGTGAGAGACAGTTTAGCCTGTATTTTGGTTGCTCCAATGAACCCTAGATGTCATTCTTAGACTTTCATAATACTTCATCATCACAAATATCACACTTTGATTGAGCAATTTCAAATCCAAAGAAAGGAACATAGAGGGCCCAAGTACATCGTCCAAATGTTTTGTGTAGATGATGGTTCAATGCCTCGATACCTCAATGGTCATCGTTTGTAATCATAATGTCATCCATATAAGTCACTAAATAGATATATTTTTAGGATTAACACTCAAGAAATATTGAGTGATCTTATTCATAACATGTCTTCCCAGGCTTATGTAGACCTCTTCTGAATTGACGAAACCATGCTTGTTTTGATTGTTCCATGCGCTATAAAGACTTTTTCAATTTGCATACCAATTTATACCCCCATAAGAAACAAACCCAAAAGGTTGCTCCATAAAAATCTCTTCTTCAATGTCATAGCTCAAAAAATCATTCTTGATATCCATCTAAAATAAGGGTCAATGTTTCATGTTAGCCATTGCTATAAAAAGGCAAACAAATTTCATTTTTGCAACAGGTGAAAATGTATCATTAAAATTCTGACCATAGACTTAGGTTTAACATTTTGCAACAAATCAAGCATTTAATCGACAACATATTTATTAGGTCCTAATTTGAAATTAAACACTCGCCTAGAATCAAAAATATATTTTTCAAGATAATGTGGAACAAACTCTAAAGTACGGTTAGATTTTAAAGTCATAGTCCCATCAATCATGACTTGTTTCCATATTGAATGAGATAATGCTTTGGATTGGGATAAATTTATTAGGTATCAGTTGCATTGGCGCATGCCTTACATTGTCGATGTTGAATAAGAATAACATATTAATGTCAAAAAGATTGGCGGTTGTGTTAAAAAAGATAGAGGGGCCAATGGTTTAAGCTAATTCCAACATACAAAAAAAAAGTTTGACATGCTGGTATATGGGAAAATAAAAGGGAAAGTGTGTGTATTGGGAATAAGGGGGAAAATGTGTGGTAGTTGTGGATAAAACTCTAAATCAAAAGAGGGAAGAAAATTTTTGGTAAGTGATGAAATTAAATGGAATAAATATCACTCCATGTTGCTTTTGCTCACTGTGATTTTAACTAATCCAAAGAATGAAATTTTATTTTACTTCATCTCATACCACTCTATTCCATCAATCTAAACAAAGTTTATATACTAATATGCGCTACTTAAATTATCTCGACAACATTAAACCAAAAAAAACATTTTCATACGCCAAAACAAAAAATTACATCATATACATAATTATTGGAAAATTTCTCAAAAAATCAGAGTGGCGTAGCGGAAGCATGGTGTGCCCATAACCCACAGGCCCCTGGATCGAAACCAAGTTCTGATAAAAATCAATTTTACCTTATATTTTTTCATTTATTTTGGATTATAAACATAATTTTTCAAAAATTTCGCTTACTTGTTATTTTCTTAATTTCATCGTCCTTTACAGTGTCAAATTAAAATTAATTATATATATATTTTTTACTAAATCACTCGTAGAACATTTATTGAATAATGAGAGAAGGCTAAATATAAGAAAGAAAATATATTATTATGTGTTTTATCGAAGAATAAAAATCTGCACCACAAAAGGGAGAGACATTTTAGCCTTTATTTCGGTTGCTCCAATGAACCCTAGATGTCATTCTTAGACTTTCATCATACTTCATCATCACAAATATCATACTTTGATTGAGCAATTTCAAATCCCAAGAAAGGAACATAGAGGGCCTAAGTCCATCGTCCCAAAGTTTTGGGTAGATGATATTTCAATGCCTCGATACCTCAATGGTCATCGTTTGTAATCATAATGTTATCCATATAAGCCACTAAATAGATATATTTTTAGGATTAGCACTCAAGAAATATTGAGTGATCTTATTCATAACATGTCTTCCCAGGCTGATGTAGACCTCTTCTGAATTGACGAAACCATGGCCGATTTAATTGTTACATACGCTATAAAGACTTTTTCAATTTGCATACCAATTTATACCCCCCCTAAGAAGAAAACCCAAAAGGTTTCTCCATAAAAATATCTTCTTCAAGGTCATAGTTCAAAAAATCATTCTTGATATCCTTCTAAAATAAGTGTCAATGTTTCATAGTAGCCATTGCTATAAAGGGGCAAACAAATTTTATTTTTGCAACAAGTGAAAATGTACCATTAAAATTATGACCATCAAATCTTCCTGCATCCACGACCCGACTATTAGAATTTTTAGGCAAATTCTGGCGCACTCCATGCTTGCTCGTGATAATAATGGAAATGTGAACTCTAAGGAGTTATTTTTTATTGACCGTGTATTTAAATCTCAGCCGATGCATTCTACCACATTCATTCTAGCCCATATGTGTTTGACAACGACTGCTAAAAAGGGTGGCATTGGAATTAGAGGATAGATTACCTTCATTGCTCGCACTTTAAATTTAGGGGCTAAGATATCGACACTAGTACCCCTAACGGGCAGTGACTTAGACATTCATGCTTGCAAGTCACAACACTTGGTTAAATATAAGGGAGGCAGCTAGTACAACCTACTTATTAATAACAAAAAGGTTGACATCATTGTTTTGTCGTGCCTAGAGCGCACTAATGTTCAAGATCCATCTAATTGGCTTTATGATTTATCCGCCCCCGCTGACACCGGCGTTGCTCATTTGGATATTTATGAGCAAGTCAGCTTGGGTGGCGATACTAATGATCAGTATGCTCAATATGAACAACACCCTCATGTTCCTCCTCACTCACCTGCACACACCATACACACCATACACCATTATTCTAACCGTTATGCAGGTTCACCTTCTTAACATCAGTCGGCTTTCGAATACGATTATAATGCCTTTTGGCATGAGATTGCCAATATGAGGCTCGAGGTGCAGGAACATAATGATATTGAAGCAGATCGTGATACCCTATTCCGTGTCATGCACCAATAGCAACTAGATCAGATGGAGCACATACAGGCCATGCAAGCCTCCCAGACCACCCTAATGGCGCACATACAATACATACACTACCTGCAACAAGATATGTTTGAGCACCTACAATTTACGAAGAATAATAAGTGAATGATCATTTGCTAAGAAAAATGAATAAAAAAAGGGAGAAGCCACATTTACTAAGTTAGGTGACCCTTACCCAGTCATTTAGCCCAAAAAAAGGTGGTTGAATCCTTAAAGAAAAAAATGAATCTTTGAAAAACAAATAAAATTTGAAATTTTGAAAAAAGATGTTTTAATCATAATCATTAACAGACCACCTACCATGTTGTATGAGAGATAAAATGTCTTAATGTCACTATCACAAACGAAAGAGGATTAAAATATATAGGGAAATTAGATTTTTATTCATTGGCATAATTGGAATTAATATGCATAAGAGGGAGACTTGTGTCCACGATAGTGGTTTGTGTTTATAAAGGGCCTACCATTTCAGGTGTACTTATCTCTTAAAGGCCTCAGTGCGAAAAAAACGGTGAAAAGGGACAAAAACGAGAGTGAAATAGGCATTTGTAGTTGTCATGACACCCACTGCATGGTAATGGCGGCACCATGACCCCCAAATGACCAGGGTGTCACCACAACAAGACAAGAAAGGAGAGAAGACTTGTTTCAAGTCCATGACGGGTAACCCGTCATGGTCATGGCACCTGCCATGGCTTCCTGACTCATGACAGGTAGGTTGCCATGGTCATGACGCCCACCATGGACCTTAAATACAAAAGAATGCCCACGTTGCAGTTTACTCAGTCCACTTTTCTTTCCCACTTCCAGATTTTCCTCTACTAAAGAGACACGGTTTTATCAATTATTGACATTAGTCTGAGGCTATAAAAAGGACCAGTTGGAACTTAGAAGCGAAATAGTTTTTTTTAGAGTTTTGTCTTAGGCGGAAATATCAATTTGTAAAAGTACTTACTTGCTTACACTGAGTGATAAGTACACCTTATATTAAGATTTTGTGAATTCTCAGTCTGCTATTGAATCATTCGGGTTGTAATCGTGCCGCCATAATTTTTCCATATTTTATTTCAAATTTTCCTCTATACCAGAATTTGGAGGTTATTCTTATAATATACATATTTTTTGTTTATGCAATTTTGGGTTTTACTTTACTACTTTATTATTAAATATTACTTGCATGTGCCGAGTACTGAGTTTATTATTATTAAGTATGTTTAGCATGTCATATTTAATTGAAGTAGTTGTTTTTACACTATTATCACTATGTCTGGCGAAATTCTTCGAGCCCGGAAAGTGAGGATCGTCGTTTCGAAGGTACTTGCATTTAAGTCGTATTTTAAATAATTAAATGGAATTTGTTTAAAGACTGAATTTTTATCTGTTTTTAACTTAAATATTCACTGTGAAAGCAAAATTTAGAGTTACCGGCTCGGATTTGAAAGAACGGAATCGATATCAGACTTAGGTAAAATATTCATAATTTAATTAACTGCTACGCGAAAGCAACTTTTCTTTAAATTGAAAAAATAATTATTTTCAAAAAGGAGATATTAAGGCCATAAACGTACATGTGAAAGCGGGCGTTTATGCACTTAAAATCCGATGTTAGACGAGCGAAAGTCGGTAATACCTTTAAACTTATTTTTCACTTTAAACAACTTTTTGATTAATTAAACGTAATTAATTTTCAAAAATAGAAGTTTTGCACTTTAACACGCTTAACACCCGAAAGCGGCAAAATAGATTTTAGGCTGAAATTCGGTTTCGGCTGCACGAAAGTGAACAGTTCCTTTAAATTAATTATTTTTCTAATGATAAAATACTATTCCAATTTAATTAATAATTAATACGACCTTGTGAGTACTGTTGGTCGATGTGATATGCATTCTAGTCTCCATCTTTGGTTGATTTATCTAAACTAGTTTATTTTGGTTATTTTGCATCCTCAATTGTTGTTAATAGCCTTAAATTTACCTAGCAACGATAGATAACGATACATTTGATAATTGGTCTTTGTGGGTTCGACATTCTTTTATATTACTATGATATTTCTGTGCACTTGTGGAGTTATCAGTTATCATATTCGAATGAGACAAAGAATAAACTTGATGACTCCAAATTTACACCGCTTTCCAAACCATCAACATCTTCACAACCAAGTACACCTTTAACCAGGGACGGAGCTATGTTGGTGGGTATGGGGGCATGTGCCTCCACTAAGGTTTTAAAAATATTTAAATATTTTCTTTGAGGGGATATTGTTATTATGGTATATTCTTGTTTAGGCCTTCAACATATTTATAAATTTTTAATTTTAAAAGTCTAATTTAAAACAAAAATATACTAAAATTAGTTTTGTACTTAATTTCAAAATAATTTTTCATTATTTTCTTTTTAAAAAAATTGTTTTATATATTTTAATTTAATACTAAAATATCATCACAAAAGATCACAGATAAATACTCATACCATTATTAATTACTTATATATTAAAGATAAATAAATATTTTTGTTAATAGTAAAACTGGTAAAATTACCCAATTAAAATTTTAAGTTATTAAATTTTTTTAAAAATATATCTCAACAAATAAATAAGATATATATTTTTATCTTAGAAAAACAATAGATATGTTATAAACTCGTAAATTAATATGATGCCTCACATCATAAAATTCCTGGCTCCGTCCCTGCCTTTAACTAACATAACAAACACACCAACACCCAACAAAATAAACTTTTTTCAAGAATTTACGCTACAATCGTTGCTGAAAAATTCAAACTTTCATACCACGACAAACAAAACCATCAAACGCAAGACAAACTCATAGACCCATTATTAACTTATATGACAAGTTTACCTCCATAACTGTCATTCCTCCTTTTTCAAAGATAACAATTACTAATCCATCAAAGAAAAGGAGTTACTCACAAACAATCGATGATGATGACTATTCTGGTTCAGACATGGACAACATTGAACTTGAAATTGATGATTTAAATTCTTACATGGAATCTGATGACCATGGAATTGCATCAGATAATCAATCAGGTATATTAATATGTGAACATGTAATAAGAACTTATACCATAATACTTTTAAACAGATTATGCAAACGTTGGTGATCTTGTACATCTCTGTGAGTATTATATAGCAAATATGTGGTACCAAGAAAGAAATTCAAAGTCAAGACATTGTATCACACCTAAATTCAATATGTATTATGGAAATGACAAAGTGCTTATACCCTTCTTAGAAAAGCCTCCACCTTTTCTTAATCATCTCCTGCATAATAATCAATTTGTGGATTCAAAAAATTACCAGGACAATATCATGATATATAACACAATGTTTACTTTCACATCACCTGGGATGAAAATTGACAACAACTTTGGAGGAGGAAGGGGTCCCCCACTATTAGAATACACGGTAACCCGGTAAGGCGTGTCATCATATTGGTAGCATACTTCCAATGTCGGGTCAACTCCCAAATTTGCTCAATTGTACATTTATGTTACTGAAAATGAAGTGGCTAACTGTATGCAATGATTCAAGTAAAGTAAATTCAAACCATGCACTATACATACTGAAATTATATATATATATATATATATAGCAAGACCATTATATTGGATTTTTTTATAAATACCAAAAGGATTGATTCTATCATTGTTTCAAAGCTTGCAACAATGCTTGATGAATTTAATACACATTCTAAGAGTGTTAGGATGGCACGCACAAGGTTAATGAATCAAGATATGAGTGATGTTAAACTGAAATTCTTTTCAGAAAGGGAAACTGATGAGAAACTTGGACCAATCTGAAGGGTTGTGTAACTGTATGAGGTTAATAGTCACCAAACTTGCTGATCATGTATTGGAAGCAAAATAATGTCGAGAAAGCACAACGGTAATGTCTTTTACATTCCTCAAATGACCATCTCACATTCACAGTCACCGCGGCCATTTAAACTTTCAAGAAGGCAATTTCCTATTATTGTTTCGAACACAATGACCATTAACAAGTTACAAGGCCAATTTTTAGATTTTGTTGGTCTATATTTGTTGCGTTCAATCTTCAGTCATGGCAGCTATACGTGGCAGTGTCAAGGGTAAAGAAAAAAAATAAGGATTTAAGGTATATACGTGATGAACAATCAGATAAAAATACAACTACAACTAATGTTATCTTTAAATAAATATTTCAAAACATACATGTAAGTCAATATTCAATCACAAATTTATTAAAATTGTTAAATGATTATAGTAATCTTTTCTTTCATTTTACATATAATATAGTGACAAGTACAATTTGTATAAACTTGAAGAAATTTTTTATCATGTTTTATTGTCCTCGTTTGTTAAGATTTTAATCATTCAGTATTGTCTTTTTTATAATAAAAAAGTACATGTCCATTTTGTCCGGTGGTGATAGTTGTTTTATCAAACTCTTTACATGGGTTAGGATTTGCTACCTTTCCAAGTTGGTCCCTTTATTATAAAATCAATATTAATAAAATAAATTATTTAAGTGAGAGGAAACAATTGGTTAGAGAGAGATAGACACAAAGATACAAAGCACGGACGGAGGCACATATAATACAATGGGGCTGCTGCCCCCACTTACTTTTAAAGTTAATTATAATATTTTTTATATTAATTAATTAATAATATTTTAATACTTTAATTTTTTTTAAGTACAACTTAAAATATTTCTCCTATTAAATTAATATTTTTTTAAAAAATATTGGTAAAAATATTTAAACTTATTGATATATATATTTTTTTTTATATTTATAAATCAATAATTTTTCAAAAATTACAATATATTTATTTTGAAAAATAATTTTTATTTTGTGTAAGAAAATTATGAACAATAAAAAGTACATTTTAATATAGATTAAAGATAGTGCATTTAGAGTATAAAGTAGTTTTATACTATCATTCACTAAAATGAGCCATCACGAGCATCGCAGATCATGCAGACACTCTCCCTGCCGTAGCAGAAGCCGCGAGCGTAGCGACTCCCTCTTTCGGTCATCTAGCACAAGCGATGATGACGATGTCCATGGACCCATATCTCAGGAGATCATGGACACACGTATTCCTCGTGGATTAGAGAAGGCACCTTCCCTGGCCACTTACGATGGGACCACCAACCCCGGCGAGCATATAGAGGACATAGAGGCTATGCTCCACTATCATAACGTAAGTGTGGCTATCAAATGTCGGCTATTCCCCATCACTCTCAGGAAGGGGGCCATGACCTGGTTCAAACGGCTTCCCCGGGGTTTGGTCACGTCCTGGAAAGATTTAAAGAGCCAGTTTTCCCGCCATTTTACTGCCTCCCGGCGACACCCCAAGTCAGAGGCCACATTAGAAGTCATCATGCAGGGCAGGGATGAGCCCCTGCGCGCATATATCGATCGGTTCAACAAGGAGGCCGTCGAGGTCCGTACGACGGATTATATGAAGAAGTATCTCCTCAAAAAGGGGTTGAGACCAAAGAGCGAATTCTGCAAGGCGGTGGGCATAGAGCCTCCCTGTAATACGAGGAGAAAGAGGCAGCCTACAGAGCCCAGGACTCTAGGGATCAAGAGAGTTCCCGGGCGACAAAAAAAAAGGATGAATCAGAGGCCCCTAGACGCGATAGAGAGAGGCTACGAGATGATCGTCCTTGGGAAAGCAAGGGACCTGCTGGTCATTTCATGGAGTATACCCTGCTGATGGCTCCCCGCGAGCGTATTCTCTCTGAATGCATCAACACGGAGTTTAAGCAAGGAGGTGTCCGGTTCCCCAAACCAACGTCGTCCAAGGGCAGCACAAACAAAAGTAAATACTGTCGTTTCCACCGCAGCCATGGCCACGTGACCGAAGACTGCGTGCACCTGAAAGACGCCATTGAAATCCTCATCAAGGAGGGCCACCTAAAATAATATACGAAGAAGGGTGAGTTCTCTTGACCAGAGACGTTTGAGGCCAAGAAGGAAGCAGAATTTTCGCTACCTAGTCCTCCTCCTCAGGTCTCCATGTCCATCACACGGCCAGAGGATTTCATCATCCCCGGCCATATCGAGGATCCTCCTCAGATATCCGCACACAGCACATGAGAGACCTTCCCAGCGGCCATGGTTATCTCGTGTGGGGGATACAGCGAGCTCACAGTGGGGTCAGTCAAGAGAAATTTCGACCAACTCATCGACTGCAGTCCTGACCAGCTGTCCATGCTTGAGAAGGTTCGGGGGCGGTCCCAACCAATCACTTTCTAGCGGGAGAAGCTGCCTGGGGGCTCCCCGAACTCACATATTCCTTTGCTCGTCAGAGCAAGACTTGCCAACACCGATGTCCGACGGATCCTGGTCGACCAGGGCAGCTCTGTAGACATCATGTACACTGGTCTGTTCAGAGCCTTGAAGTTGGATCAAAAGAACTTGTCACCGTATGTAGGGTCCGACCTGTAAGGATTCAGCGGGGCGACAGCCAGACCCGGGGGGTACGTGGAGCTCCCGGTCATCTTCAGGGAAGAGGAGGCATCGAAGTCGATCAAGACTCAGTCTCTGGTAATCGATTGCCCTTCACTGTACCAATGCATCCTTGGCAGACCAACCTTGGCGGAGCTAATCGTTGTTCCTTCGACCGTTCATCTTAAGATGAAGTACTATACGGAGAAGGGCCACGTCGCGACATTGGACGGGGACATAGAAGCTGTAAGGAGGTGCTTTGAAGTAGTTACTCGAGGCCAAAGCTCGATCAATGCAGCACCCAAGGTCGCCAAGCGGGCATGGGAGGACGACTAGCCCGGCGAAGAGAGCCAGCCTGACAAGAAACCGACTCTCCCCGTACACATCATCGACCTCGACAGCCGAATTTCTGAAGAGGGCAAGGACTATGGTGAAGGCACATCGGCAGGGGCAGGCAGTTCCAGATGGGGAGTTCGAGTTCATCACCTTCAGAGCCAACCCGAGCAGAGGAGTGAAGATAGGCGCGGGGCTGCCCGACCAGGTAAAGAAGCAGCTGAAGACATGTCTCGAGGACAATGCCGATTTGTTTGCATGGAGTGCCGCAGACATGCCCGACCTGGACCCCAAGACCGCATGCCACCAACTGACCATTGACCCAGCTGCTCGAGCCGTCGCATAATGCAGGCACAAGCAGTTCGATGAGAAGGCACAAGCTACCGAAAAACTTGTACAAGACTTCCTAGAGGCAAAATTTATTTCGAGGCCAGGTATACAACCTGGCTGTCCAACATTGTACCCATCAAGAAACATAGTGGAAAATGGCACATGTGCATTGATTATACTGATCTCAACCGGGCTTGTCCGAAGGATGCTTATCCTCTGCCCAACATAGATAAGCTCGTAGATAATTCTGCAAGTTTCAAGCTCTTGTCCTTCATGGACACCTATTCGGGATACAACCAAATCCCTATGGCCGAAAAGGACAAGAAGTACACCGCGTTCATGACCTCGTCGGGGAACTATTACTACAATGTAATGCCCTTTGGTTTGAAGAACGTCGGGGCCATATACCAGCACATAATGAACAAAGTCTTCCGATCAGAAATCGAAGACATGCTCGAAGTTTACATGGACGACCTAATCGTGAAATCCCAAGAGGAGTCCGGGCAGGGAAGTTCCTCGGGTTCTACCTCACCGAGAGGGGGATAGAGGCGAATCCTGACAAATGTTGGGCATTCGCGGAATTTCCCACACCCGGGTCGAAGAAGTCCATTCAGTCCCTCAACGGGATGCTCGCTTCATATTCTCGCTTCGTGGCTAAGTCTGGCCAGTGTAACACCTCATTTCTACCCATCGAATAATAATAAAAATAGAGTTTCAAAATTTCAACACTCAAATTGGATGCCACATTTTCAACTTAGAAACGACGACATTTAACCTAATAAATATGGATACATAACACTTAATACTCAGATGAACATAATTCAATTTTTGACACAAAACAACTTTATTAATACGCAGCGGATTCATAAGTTCAACTGAAATACCATAACACCTGGTTTGATTCAAAACAACTCTAAGACATCAGGTCTTTAATGAAAACCAACTTAAAATTCAACAACAATACTAAAATCAGTAATAAAGAAAACAATCGTTTATCCTCCCGAGTGTTACGTATCAGAGCGACGACACCGACTCAAACTAATGAGGGTAGACAGCCTTCACACCGAATTACCTGCAGGATGGCGTATAACCCATCACCATACACAGAAGGGGTGAGATATCAAACAATATAATCGGATATATGATAAATAATATATTAGTTCAGATTACATAAAATCACCACTTCTCAACATTAGCATCATCATCAAACCACAACACAACAACAATTTATGCAACATGGAATGCGACTCGTCAAATGCACATGCATGTGGTACCATTGGAGCAAAACTCCCAACTTAGAAACTTGCCAATTAATATTGACGTCAGCAAGGCATAAGCCTTCAACTTAAATTTTGCCAATCCAGGCCAACTTACCGAGCACCAGCTCCAACTTGATATGCGATGTATGCAACTCAACATGAATATCATAATAACAACAATAATAGTTATGTAACCACACAACAACAAATCAACATTGGCCATAGGCCTACAACTTAACAGCAACAACAAATCAACATTGGCCATAGGCCTACAACTTAACAGCAACAACAAATCAATGTTGGCCATAGGCCTACAACTTAACTCTTGCCACTAATAAGGCAATGCAACAAAATTCATACCAGCAACTTCACAACTTAAACACGACGATATCACGGCAACTTATATCCTACTCTGTACCAACCATCTTATATCACAAACGCTTCTCGAATTTATTCGGACGAGACTTCCAAAACCGGTTAATTATTCTCCTACTAAAATTACTAATGTTTCTGTTCTGCTTTGATATTATTACGACTATTCTGGTACTGTTATTATACAATAAGTTCTGCTATGATTAATCACTATTCTGCTTTAATTATCCTTCTAATAAGTTAACACTGCTACTGATACTGAAAATCACCTCCTGCTAATTCATGCCCTTGCTGCTATATTTTTCTATTAATTAAAACTAATAGTGACTATGTGATTTTCCTGCTAATTCACAAATTCTGTTTTTCTTGTACCACCCTGTTCTAATTTCTGCTAAACTTACATTATTTTACTGTTATAACCTATTTTAATTCCGACTCAACATACATTATTTTACTGTTATTAACCTATTTTAATTCCTACTCAACATACATTATTTTACTGTTTTAACATAATAATTTACTAACATAACAATTTACTGCTAAACATGTTAATTTTTCTGCTAAGCATAATACCTACAAAACACTTCCTCTTACTAATACAGGTGGCTTGCGCCACCAACTCTCTCAAGCAAAGGTAGCTTGCGCCACCATTTACTATCCAACCAAGGTGGCTTGCGCCACCATTCCCTAAGCAACAAGGTGGCTTGCGCCACCCTTTATCTAAAAGGCCCAGGTGGCTTGTGCCATCCTTTTCAAAAGGGCAAGGTGGCTTGCACCACCCTTTATCACACACGGGGGTGGCTTGCGCCATCCCTTTTTTTTTTATCCAGTTCAGTTCGAACAATTCCAATTAAATCCCACCACAGACCCAGAACAACAACATATATGGTTTTAGCAACATGAACTTGTTCACCGAAACAACGATACTAACCAGATACGACAACAACAGAAAAATCGGTATAATCTCTGACACAATTCACACATCAGCGACAATTTTATACAAACCTAAACCCCACATATTATTCATCAATTAACCAGTTATAGAGTCAGAACCCCACCCTTACCTTGGATTGAAGGTTGCTCTATGACTCTCCTTTTGAACCTAGCTTTTGCCTTTCTTTTTCCTCTTTTCCCTCTTCTATGCAACGTTACGTAACTTCTACCAAACCTTATTTCTTTTGTTAATGCTACTTCCCACAATTCCACTTAAAACCTATTCTTCCTTATTTTCCTCCACAATCCCACTACTAATACTTAGTCTTCCTCATTTCTCTCTCACCCAAATACTAATTAAATCATATTTTAATTAATAATAATATTAGGAATAGTAATAATAATAATAATAATAATAATAATAATTTCCATCACCTATTTAATTAGATCAATATTCAGCTATCATTATAATTAAATAATCTAATTAGTCTTAGTCCCCACACCACCAATCTCTATGTTTTTGGTCACACACCCCCACTACCTTAAAGATAATTCTTAAGGCCACTACCCCTTACGATGGCTACACCAAGAACAGCCAAAACACACCAAAACACACGATCAATTACATCAATTCACAATTATTTCACGAATAATAATTAAAATAAAAACGGCGTTACAACTCTCCCCCACTTAGAATATTTTCGTCCTAAAAAATTTACTCGATACAAATCACTCCAGATACGTTATCACATCCAACTAATCAACTCTCATGCCACGAATGGCAACACCACGAATAACGCAATACAACAATACACCTTATCAATGACAACGACAACAAGATGAAACGCTCACGCAATGCACTCGACGACCAACTCAAAACACAAAGAATAATCAAGTTAAGAACACACAGGTTCACTATGAACCAGAACACAACACGATCGTTACCATCGCCATAGGCAACACTCCCCTAATTCCCCATCATAGGAATTAGCTACTCGCACTCGAACCATCACAATAGGTAACGAGGCAACAACAAAGATAAGAACACAAAAGCCCATAGCACAACATCAACGTAACCAAACTACCGACATCGTTGTTACCCACATAAGAACCAACTGCGCTACACCACGCTTTCACTGCGCACTCTGAGTACTCGCAACTATCTAATCTACCAAGTTTACATCACTTCCGACCATCAAAGCAGACATAAGAAAGGGCTTTCGACTTAACTCATCGGAAATTCCAACCAACCAGCATTCTATACTCTTGTGATTACTGAATACATCGAACTCCAATTTCATAAAAATAATACCTCCGAATATTCAACACAATTACAACTGCAGCCAACTCCAAATCTTGAATAGGATAAATACTTTCATGAATCTCCAATTATCGTAAAACATAAGCTACAACTTTACCATGCATCTTGTATTAACACGTTGTACAAACTCATCATAAACACCTACCAATGCCATAACAGCAACAATACAGCATTCCAACAGCATAAGCTACATGTGTCCAATTAATCTCAATAAGATAAATCATCTCTTTCACTCCCAGACCGCGCTAAGCGGGATCTATGAATTCTGCAGGAAAACCCTGCGAAAAACACATGTCCTGTTGCGGCTTAACACTTTCCATTTACTTCCTCCTTGGTTCATCTCTATAATACTTCAAGTCTCATGTCAATCGGATTCTCGATTCATCACAAATCAAAACTCAAGTTATCCCGAATACAACTGGGAGTTTCCATACTACTCACCGATCAACTCGCAACCTCATGCTATCATCCTCGAGTCCGCCTCATCTTCCTATATAGGAATTTGCATTGACTAATCAAAATAATCCTTAAGCACTTGGCTCAACTCCGATCAATTCATTGTACATACAATCTCAGTTGGCAAGACACGTCTATTCCATCCAACATGATTCCGTCTACTATCAACAAGAGATTAAGGGTGATCAGTTCCTCAATTTGTCAATAGACAGCCGACAACCATAACGGTGGCATAAATCATCATTACCCAACTACAATAGTGTCCTTTACCTTGTGCTCAAAGTTACCTAAGCATAATGCTCCACCATCTCTCTAAGGCTTACAAACGTTTTCTTAATTTTCTTATTTTCCACCTCGTCAATGATACAAAAAGTCCAAAATCCAGTACATATTCTCCTATACACGCTCGTAGCACAACACATTTGCTGAATATTCTCCCAACACCAGAACTACTACGACACCAAGTACAATCCAAATCAGTTTGCTCCAATCGAACCTTTATTCAAGTTAAGAACTTCAACAACACTAACCAATCCTTCATCTTTCCTTTAATCTCAGAACCCCTATAATCCATGTAGTTTCACACTTGATTCTCATTCAAATCACACTCTCAATAGTACCACCTCATCATCTGGTTGGTGATACAAACTTCCAAAATTTTCCCGACACCATATCAACAATAACACACAGTCCACTTTACTATTTAACCTTCCTCAAATAAATCTATATTCTAATAATTCTCCATTGGCATAACGCCGCATCTCTATGTGCTCCTTTGATATCCTTACCTCCTTCCTATTTCCAAACATTTTTCACTTGATCTTATCTTACTCGTCTCTAGAAATAATCGTTCAACTTCTAACACAACTATCTCTTTCAATACAAACCTCTCAAACACAAAATTATATTCCAAAATGAAGGGAATTTCATATAGATTTCGGAACTTCAAGAATCGCTTAAATCCGAGTTACGAGTAAAAAGTTATCGCCTGTGCAATGGCGGCTGATCCAGAAATCCCGTATACATACCTCCACCAAAATCAGCATCAGACCCAAATATTCAAACGCGTTTTTCTCTCTCTTCAAAAACATGCCGAAGACAAAATTTATATGCAAACTGTAGGGAATTTCGTAAACTTTCCAAAAAAATCCAGATTCACTTCCATCGGAGTTATGAGTGAAAAGTTATACCCCTTTTTCTGAAGGCTGTTCCATAATTTCGAAAATGAAAATTGAAATTGGTGAACATGAGTTCTACCTCTCTCCCTCTTGCTTTCGAGATCCTCCAACTATCCTTGATTTTCACCCAACTCTGAAAATCATCCGACTTCAATCCAATTATACTCAAGACATACTAGTCTACCAGTTGATCCATCGAATTATCATTTTCTTTGGAGTGGATCCTTATTCTCAATCATCTCTTTAATCCGCCGTCGGTAGTCTACGCACCTCTCAAATAACCGTTATCACCCACATGCGCTCATATAAGCTCCATTATGTAAGAGTTGTCTTACTCGCTTAGCAGGTAAAAACATCATCTCCTAACTGTCTCCAAACTCTGATCTACACTCCAGAGGCCAATCGCAATTATCGGCTCGTCCTCCCTCAAAGGAATCTCAAACTTGACCGATAAGAATCATGAGTCCATACTCTCGTCGGTTCGCAACACAGTTCCAACAACATTTGCACTCTTGCAATCAATATCACCTTGATCCAACTTCACATACCATTAACATTTTCGGGAAGCAAGCTTCTCCCCCACTTGTTTCAAACCGACTCCTGGAGACAAACGGTTAGAAAACTAATAAGCAAGTACCAACAGTGTTTCACACACATGCCGTGTACTAAGGAATAAACAACATTAGACAACTTGGTCGGACGGACCGACCTGCTCTGATACCACTAATGTAACACCCCATTTCTACCCATCGAATAATAATAAAAACAGAGTTTCAAAATTTCAACACTCAAATTGGATGCTACATTTTCAACTTAGAAACGACGGCATTTAACCGCATAAACATGAATACATAACACTTAATAATCAGATGAACATAATTCAATTTTTGACACAAAACAACTTTATTAATACGCAGCGGATTCATAAATTCAACTGAAATACCATAACATCTGGTTTGATTCAAAACAACTCTAAGACATCAGGTCTTTAATGAAAACCAACTTAAAATTCAGCAACAATACTAAAATCAGTAATAAAGAAAACAATCGTTCATCCCCCCGAGTGTTACGTATCAGAGCGACGACACCGACTCGAACTAATGAGGGTAGACAGCTTCACACCGAATTACCTGCAGGATGGCGTATAACCCATCACCATACACAGAAGGGTTGAGATATCAAACAATATAATCGGATATATGATAAATAATATATTAGTTCAGATTATATAAAATCACCACTTCTCAACATTAGCGTCATCATCAAACCACAACACAACAACAATTTATGCAACATGGAATGCGACCCATCAAATGCACATGCATGTGGTACCATTGGAGCAGAACTCCCAACATAGAAATTTGCCAATTAATATTGACGTCAGCAAGGCATAAGCCTTCAACTTAAATTTTGCCAATCCAGGCCAACTTACCGAGCACCAGCTCCAACTTGATATGCGATGTATGCAACTTAACATGAATATCATAATAACAACAATAATAGTTATGTAACCACACAACAACAAATCAACATTGGCCATAGGCCTACAACTTAACAGCAACAACAAATCAACATTGGCCATAGGCCTACAACTTAACAGCAACAACAAATCAACGTTGGCCATAGGCCTACAACTTAACTCTTGCCACTAATAAGGCAATGCAATAAAATTCATACCAACAACTTCACAACTTGAACACGACGATATCACGACAACTTATATCCTACTCTGTACCAACCATCTTATATCACAAACGCTTCTCGAATTTATTCGGACAAGACTTCCAAAACCGGTTAATTATTCTCCTACTAAAATTACTAATGTTTCTGTTCTGCTTTGATATTATTACGACAATTCTGGTACTGTTATTATACAACAAGTTCTGCTATGATTAATCACTATTCTGCTTTAATTATCCTTCTAAGAAGTTAACACTGCTACTGATACTGAAAATCACCTCCTGCTAATTCATGCCCTTGCTGCTATATTTTTCTATTAATTAAAACTAATAGTGACTATGTGATTTTCCTGCTAATTCACAAATTCTATTTTTCTTGTACCACCCTGTTCTAATTTCTGCTAAACTTACATTATTTTACTGTTATTAACCTATTTTAATTCCTACTCAACATACATTATTTTACTGTTATTAACCTATTTTAATTCCTACTCAACATACATTATTTTACTGTTATTAACATAATAATTTACTAACATAACAATTTACTGCTAAACATGTTAATTTTTCTGCTAAGCATAATACCTACAAAACACTTCCTCTTACTGATACAGGTGGCTTGCGCCACCAACTCTCTCAAGCAAAGGTGGCTTGCGCCACCATTTACTATCCAACCAAGTTGGCTTGCGCCACCATTCCCTAAGCAACAAGGTGGCTTGCGCCACCCTTTATCTAAAAGGCCCAGGTGGCTTGCGCCACCCTTTTCAAAAGGGCAAGGTGGCTTGCGCCACTCTTTATCACACACAGGGGTGGCTTACGCCATCCCTTTTTTTTATCCAGTTCAGTTCGAACAATTCCAATTAAATCCCACCACAGACCCAGAACAACAACACATATGGTTTTAGCAACATGAATTTGTTCACCGAAACAACGATAATAACCAGATACGACAACAACAAAAAAATCGGTATAATCTCCGACACAATTCACACATCAGCGATAATTTTATATAAACCTAAACCCCACATATTATTCATCAATTAACCAGTTATAGAGTCAGAACCCCACCCTTACATTGGATTGAAGGTTGCTTTATGACTCTCCGATTGAACCTAGCTTTTGCCTTTCTTTTTCCTCTTTTCCCTCTTCTCTGCAACTTTACGTAACTTCTCCCAAACCTTATTTCTTTTGTTAATGCTACTTCCCACAATTCCACTTAAAACCTATTCTTCCTTATTTTCCTCCACAATCCCACTACTAATACTTAGTCTTCCTCATTTCTCTCTCACCCAAATACTAATTAAATCATATTTTAATTAATAATAATATTAGGAATAGTAATAATAATAATAATAATAATAATTTCTGTTAGTTCTTGGATTGGCTAGAATTTTGGTAAAACAAAGTTGTTCAATGTTGATGTCACATGGGTGATGTCTTAACATTGAGTCTTAACATTGGATAATGTTAAGTGTTTAAGTTGTTGAAGTTTTGAAGTCTGATGTCACATGCGATGTCATGACATCAGATATGCAGATCATTAAAACATCAGGTTTGAGATGTTTTTAGGGTTAAGCGTATTAGCTGGATTTTGGGAGAGCTGTTAATGTTATTGGATGCGAATATCTTGGAGGAGATATTTTCTGTTGCAAACAGATTTGATGCAAATTTGTAGGAGTGTTTAAAGGCTGAAGATTTAAGAAGATTTTGAGAGAAAATTTGTTTTGAAGATTCACTTTTAAATAACAAATCAGGTCAGATATTGTAGCAGGTCCAAGCCCAAATCAAATAGCTATATAAAGCGCACAATCCTGAAAGAAAAGTAACGAAGAAAGAGAGCTAAAGACTGAGAGTCATCTGTGTCCTCGTGTATCTATTGTAAACCATTCTAGTGTGAATTGGTGTTGTTGTTTTGAGTTGTTCTTGATCAAAGCTGGGAAGCAGAATCAAGTTGTGTTTTTCAAAGTGTGTGATCTTTGAATTATATCACTGAAGTGATTTAGGGATTGAGTAGTGTTCTCATACCTAAGTGGTCTCTTAGGTAGAAGGTTCATTAAGTAGTGATTAAGTTTAGGAGATGTCAACTGGGTTGTTGAGTCTGTAAATTAATTCTACTGATAGTGAAATTCATCCCTGGCTTGGTAGCCCCCAGAGTAAGTTGTTTAACTGAATTGGGTGAACAATTCTTTGTGTCTTTTCTGTTGTGTTATATTGTCCATTGCAGAGTGTGTTGTTATGACATCACACGTAACATCACATATCTGGTACCAGAATTTTAATTGGTATCAGAGCAGGCATCCTGCTCTGCATCTGGGTGAGATCTAGGGCTGATACTTTCTGGTAAAATGGACAAGGAAGTTGGTGGATTTGTGAATAGACCCCCTATTCTGGATGGTTCTAATTATGATTATTGGAAACCAAGGATGGTTACCTTCTTGAAGTTCTTGGACAGCAGGGCTTGGAAGGCTGTGATAAAAGAGTGGAAGCACCCTGTTATTACTGATAAAGAAGGAAACACCAAGCTGAAACCTGAAGAAGAGTGGACCAAGGAAGAGGATGAGCTTGCACTTGGCAATTCTAAGGCCTTGAATGCCATCTTTAATGGGATTGATAAAAACATCTTCAGACTGGTAAAGACTTGTGAAGTGGCAAAGGATGCTTGGGATATTTTAAAGACTACTCATGAAGGAACTTCAAGGGTTAAGATGTCAAGACTTCAACTTCTGACATCAAAGTTTGAAAGTCTAAAGATGAAGGAAGATGAAAGTATTCATGATTTTCACATGAATATTCTTGAGCTGTCCAATGCATCTAGTGCTCTTGGAGAGAAGATGACTGAAGAAAAGCTGGTGAGGAAAATTCTTAGATCCCTTCCCAAGAGATATAAGATGAAGGTGACTGCAATTGAAGAAGCTCAAGACATCAGTGAAATGAGGGTTGATGAGCTGATTGGATCTCTTCAAACTTTTGAGTTAGGGTTGAGTGAAGAGGAACCTGAAAAGAAGACCAAGAGTATAGCTTTGGTATCTAATACCCAAGAAGAGAAGAAAGGGAATGGTGCTGAGTCTCAGGAGGAGCTGTCTCAGGCTATTGTTCTGATGGGAAGACAGTTTAACAAGGTGTTTAAGAGGATGAATAGAAACTACAAACCTAATGTTAAGAACATCTCCTCTGACATCAATAAGTCAAAAGAGAAGGATGAAGAGAAGAATGGTCAAGACAAAGGAGTTCAATGCTTTGAATGTGAAGGCTATGGTCATGTCAAGAAAGAATGTCCTACATTCCTAAAGAAGCAGAAAAAGGGCATGGTTGTTTCCTGGTCTGATACTGATAGTGAAATTGAAGAAGAGTCTGCCAAGCATGTTAGGGCATTGACAGGAACATGTATTTCTGATGGAGAATCTAGTGATGAGGAATTGACTTTTGAGGAGTTAGCAGCATCCTATCAAGAGTTATGCCTGAGGAGTGTAGAGGTTTGTCAAGAAAGTGAGAAACAAAAGAAAAGAATAGTCCAGCTTGAGACTGTTAAAGCTGATCTTGAAAATGAAGTCTTGTTAGTTAAATCTCAACTTGATCAAATGACCAAGTCTATCAGAATGTTGAACAGTGGGTCTGATACTCTTGATAAGATTCTTCAGGCTGAAAAGGTAGCAGGAGACAAGCCTGGCTTAGGATTTGTTGATGAGGAGAAGGTTTCTGCTGAAGCTAGTACTTCAGAAACCAAAAAGGATATGTCTCAACCAATGTCTCAACATAACACAAAGAGACATAATCCTAAACCTAAGCAGGTTGCTCACCAACAGCCTCAAAATGTTGGGAAAAGGTATGCTCAAGTTCCTCATCAAGGGAAGGTACATACTTCTGGAGCCAGGCAGTATATGCCTCCTCAATACCATAGGAGTATGCAGGCTCCTAGGTTTAACATGTTCCATCAGATGTCTCAACATCAGGGGAATATGTATGACTTTGAATATAATAATGTTGTGCCTCATTATTATGGAAGAAGGAAGCCACATCACCATAGAAGACAGCCTAAGAGACAGAATCCTCACTACAGGAGACAGGCAAACTATGGAAGAAAACAACACCAGTACTATGGATGGCAGCCACAGCAGTTTCATCATCAAGGTGGCAGGAAGTTTAACAACTTCAGAGAAGAAAGAGTAAGGTGCTTCTATTGTGGAAGATTTGGCCATATGCAATTTTCTTGCTTGAAGCTTCATGGTTATCCCAAGTCTATCCCTCAACCTAGACAGAAGGATAACAAGCCCAAGGTTGTTAAACAGTGGGTTCCTAAAGCTGAGGTTACATGTCTATTGGCTCACATTTCAGATAGACACTCTGCTAAGGATGGATGGTACTTTGACAGTGGCTGTTCAAAGCACATGACTGGATTCAAAAATCAATTGGTGGATGTCAATTCTTGCTCCTTAATTGATGTTACTTTTGGAAATAGAGAGAAAGGGGTGGTAAAAGGTGTTGGAAAAGTGAAGTGTCATGATGGACCTGATCTTGACAATGTGCTTCTTGTCAAAGGTTTGAGTGCTAATTTGATCAGCATAAGTCAGCTTTATGATGAAGGACACAAGGTCAGCTACACTAAGGATGAGTGTTTGGTGACTAATGAGAAGAATGAGGTAGTTATGAAGGGAGTCAGATCCAGAGATAATTGCTATCAATGGGTACCTCAAGAGTTCAGCTCATCAAGTGATGTTGAGGATGATGTTATGACATCTGACTGTGACATCAGAAGGATCACCAAACAACCTAGTGTTATGCAATTGTTCACAGGAAATCTTGAGGAACCTAAGGTCATAGAGGATGATCACTCAGATATGAAGAGTAATGACGATTTCTCTGAAGATATGGGTGCTGGTAGTGGTGATCTTAAGAAGTTTTGGAAGCAAGATGATAAGCAGACTGATAACTCATAAGACAACCATCACGGGTTGGCAATCTCTGTTTTGGAAGATGGAGATGTTGGAGTTAAGGTTGAAACATCTCCTAGCCTTAAAATAAAGAAGAATGTTGAAGTGGTTGATCTGTATGACAATGAGCTGATTGCAAAAGTAGTTCCTGGGGTTGCTAAAAGACTGAAATCAAGGAAAGGGAAAGCTATTGAATCACCTCCAAAGGACATCTCTCATATGAAGAAAGCTGTTGTTGTTAGAACTTCTGAGAAAATTCAAAAGGCTTCACTAGATAACATTCCTTTGCATTTCATAAAAAGGTGGAAGTATGTTTTTCAAAGAGGGCTTAATCTGGAAAAAGAATTTGGTAAATATGCTCTGAATATGATTAAGTTTGCTAGGCTGATGGAAACTGGTCCTAGTTTTTACAAGTGCTATGAGAGACTTGTCAATGAATTCAATTTTGTTGACATTGCTGATAGAAGAAGTGAGAGAGATGAATGTGAGTTGAAGGATACAGACATATCCGCAAAAATTTGGTTCCTAAAGGGAAAATTATCTGCTGGGCGTATTAGTATTAATTATGTCATCGTTCTCAAGATGGCTGCTGCAAAATTGGTCCTTATTAATCACAAAACAACTATTTTTGATGGACTAGAGAAGTCTCTTTATGAGAATAGATCTAAGAAGAATTACAATCATGGATCAGGGACTGAGCTTATAGGTTATGGTAATGCAAAGTACATAGCAGCAGGGAGTAGTTGCTCTCAACTTGTTTGGATGAAGCAACTATTGACTAAAAACAATGTCAAGCAAGATGTTATGACATTGCACTGTGATATGAGTATCTCCAAGAATCCTATTCAAAACAGTAAGGTAAAGCATATTGATATAAAGGACTTGGTTGAAGATAAGGTGGCTTTGGAACATGTGGCTACTGAAAAGCAATTAGCAGATATTTGTACTGAGTTCTTAGATGCAAACCAATTTGATAGTTTAAAATTGGGGAGTTGCATATATAAGGATTAGTTGGAAGATGTGTTAGGATGCAGTTGTCTTATGTGTGTGATTAAAGATAACAATTATTCAACTGCAGAAAGTTTACAAGATTGGAAGTATTAGTTCATCTAAAGCTTTAAACATAGAGTTTTGTTTCTTCTTCTTATTCAATCTGTCCCAACCTTCTGAGTTTTTAAATGTAATCCAGTCCTCATCACCATCTCCTTCATCGGAATCATATTGTTGCACTGGAGGTTTCTTGATGGTCTTCATCCTTGTCTCAGATGTTTTGCCTGTTCTTGTTGCTCCTGAAGAAGTCCCAGCTGTTGTCTGTGTTTTACTCTTCTTCTTCAGTGGATCTGGTTTCTTGTCCTCCTGCTTAATGTTCTTTGCTGCATCTTTGGTGTTTGACTGTGTCATTTATTATGTCAGGACATTGTGTTTGGTGATTGTCCAATTGTGGCTAAAAAGGGGGAGAGTTAGCCTAGCCTTTGTGTGTAGAGTGTGACCTATCTCAGTTATGGTGTGGTGCAGATGTTGAGGGGGAGTGTGCATGTTGAATAACTGTTTATGCTGATTCTGGTTTTGAGGGGGGGTTTGCCCTTTGTTGATAGGTGGTGTGCAACATTTTGAAGTGGGAGCTTTAAAATTTTTATCCGCTGCTGAAGTCTCTGATGTTGCAGAGATTGTTTTAGCCAAAATTAGCCAAAGGGGGAGATTGTTAGTTCTTGGATTGGCTAGAATTTTGCTAAAATAAAGTTGTTCAATGTTGATGTCACATGGGTGATGTCTTAACATTGAGTCTTAACATTGGATAATGTTAAGTGTTTAAGTTGTTGAAGTTTTGAAGTCTGATGTCACATGCGATGTCATGACATCAGATATGCAGATCATTAAAACATCAGGTTTGAGATGTTTTTAGGGTTAAGCGTATTAGCTGGATTTTGGGAGAGCTGTTAAAGTTATTGGATGCGAATATCTTGGAGGAGATATTTCCTGTTGCAAATAGATTTGATGCAGATTTGTAGGAGTGTTTAAAGGCTGAAGATTTAAGAAGATTTTGAGAGAAAATCTGTTTTGAAGATTCGCTTTTAAATAACAAATCAGGTCAGATATTGCAGCAGGTCCAAGCCCAAATCAAATAGCTATATAAAGCGCATCAATCCTGAAGGAAAAGTAACGAAGAAAGAGAGCTAAAGACTGAGAGTCGTTTGTGTCTTCGTGTATGTGTTGTAAACCATTCTAGTGTGAATTGGTGTTGTTGTTTTGAGTTGTTCTTGATCAAAGCTGGGAAGCAGAATCAAGTTGTGTTTTTCAAAGTGTGTGATCTTTGAATTATATCACTGAAGTGATTTAGGGATTGAGTAGTGTTCTCATACCTAAGTGGTCTCTTAGGTAGAAGGTTCATTAAGTAGTGATTAAGTTTAGGAGATGTCAACTGGGTTGTTGAGTCTGTAAATTAATTCTACTGATAGTGAAATTCATCCCTGGCTTGGTAGCCCCCAGAGTAAGTTGTTTAACTGAACTGGGTGAACAATTCTTTGTGTCTTTTCTGTTGTGTTATATTGTCCATTGCAGAGTGTGTTGTTGTGACATCACACGTAACATCACATATCTGGTACCAGAATTTCAATTTCCATCACCTATTTAATTAGATCAATATTCAGCTATCATTATAATTAAATAATTACTAACTAAAATAATCTAATTAGTCTTAGTCCCCACACCACCAACCTCTATGTTTTTGGTTACACACCCCTACTACCTTAAAGATGATTCTTAAGGTCGCTACCCCTTACGATGGCTACACCAAGAACAGCCAAAACACACCAAAACACACGATCAATTACATCAATTCACAATTATTTCACGAATAATAATTAAAATAAAAATGGCATTACACCCAGCACGCCCTGTCCTTCTTTAAACTCCTCATAAAGGAGGCGACATTCGAATAGACGGAGGAATGCGAGCAGGCCCTGGCCCATCTTAAGCGAGCCCTGTCCGAACCTCCCGTGCTTTCACAACCAGAGTGCGAGGAGACCTTGTACCTGTATCTCTCTATCACGAGCGAAGCCATTAGCGCTGCACTCATTTGCGAGAGAACGGACGGGCAAAAACCCATCTATTTCACCAGCAAGGCCCTACAAGGGCCAAAAATTAGATACGCGCAGATAGAGAAAGTCGCTCTCGCCCTCGTCATCACAACGAGGAGGCTTCGACATTACTTCCTAGCCCACACCATAGTAGTGCGTACGGACCAACCTATAAGGCAGTTGCTTTGTCGACCAGACATGGCCGGCAGAATGCTCAAATAGTCCCTGGAGTTATCAGAATTTGACATCCACTACGAGGGTAGGAAGACCCTCAAGGTACAAGTCTTGGCCGACTTCGTGGAAGAGATGACGCCGCCATCGTCCCCACCAAGCAAAACGCATAGATGGACTATCTACGTGGACGGGGCATCCATCCCAACTGGTAGCGGCGCAAGCATCATCCTCGAAAACGAGGAAGGAATACTAATCGAAGTGTCTTTAGTCCTATCCTTCCCTACATCTAACAACCAAGCCGAGTACGAGGCCTTCCTAGCAGGGTTACGACTGGCCGAAGACTTGGGCGCCAAGGAGGTAAAGATTTTCACCGATTCCCAGCTCGTAGCATCTCAAGTTCGGGGAGAGTATCGGGCAAAAAATGACCAACTGGTCGAATATCTGACACTGGTAATGGACAAAATTACCAAGTTCGACGCGTGGGAAGTCCAGCATATCCCTCGCGAATGAAGCACGCGGGCAGACGTCTTGTCAAAACTGGCTAGCACTAGAAAAAAAGGCGGCAACAAATCTGTCGTACAAGAGATACTTGCCCGACCAAGTATTGAGAAGCAATCAGAGCTTCTCGACATTAACGCCATTGGAGACAGCCACTACTGGATGACCCCTGTATATAATTACCTCACCACGAGGGAACTGCCCGAGGACAGTAAGGAGGCCAGCGTGACTAAACGAAGAGCCTACTCATATGTGCTGATCAATGACAAACTCTATCGACGAGGATTCTCCATCCCCCTCCTGAAATACGTCGAGGAGGACAAGGTCCCCGAAATTCTCAAAGAAATTCATGAGGGCATCAATGCGCAACACTTGGAAGGGAGATCATTGGCACAAAAAGACCTACGGATAGGATACTATTGGCCGACCATGCAGCACGATGCCAAGGAGCATGTCCAAAAATGTGACCGATGCCAGCTCCACGGGGACATGCACTTGACGCCCCCCCTAACGAGTTGAAGACTCTATCCCCGCCTTGGCCCTTCACCTGGTGGGGGATGGACATACTCGACCCCTTCACAATGGGGTCTTATTAGAACAAATTTCTGATTGTGGTCGTCGACTATTTTACTAAATGGATCGAAGTCGAAGCTCTCGCCAAATTAACAGCCTTCAACATACTTCGCCTCTATAAAAGGAACGTCCTCGCACGATTCAGAGTACCCCAGGCCCTTGTGACCAACAACAGGATCCAGTTCACGGACAGGAAATTCTAAGACTTCGTCGCCATATTAGGCACGAAGCAACACTTCACTTCCGTCAAGCACCCTCAGACTAACGGGCAAGCAAAGGCCACGAACAGAGTAATCCTTCGGGGTCTAATATGAAGGCTAGGCGAAGCCAAGAAGAGGTGGGTCGAGGAGTTACACAGCATGCTCTGGGCCTACAGAACAACACCACACTTCACCACCGTGGAAACACCTTTCCGATTAGCTTACGGAACTGAGACGGTGATACCGGTGGAGATCAGAGAACCTTCCAGACGAATGGAAGCTCCTCTCGACGAGGAGATGGACAACGAGGCTTTGAGAGAAGAGCTCGATCTAGTCGAAGAAATACGGTCAGGAGCAGCTCTCCACGAAGCTTCGCTGAAACAAAAAATAACCTTGCGCCACGACGCTAAGGTCATAAAGCGCGACTTGGCAGCTTGGTCCTATGCAGAAACCAGAAGGATTCATGCGAGGGTAAGCTGGCCGCGAACTAGGAAGAACCCTACAGAATCAAGTCCAAAACAAGCACTGGAGCCTACTACCTAGAAACTCTGGATGAAGAACCATTTGCTCGACCATGGAACGCTGAAAAGCTCAAGCAATATTACAGTTAGGACCTGCCACGAGGTCGGACTAACTGCCGACGAGGTCACCCCTAACGGGGAGACGGTTCGGCCACAGGACCATGCCCTGGTGCAAGCACGATCCACCATTTTACAACGCTGGCCAGTTTCTACTTATAGGACGAGCAGACTCTGCGCGCAATGGGGATACCTCAATCGAGCTCCGCCGTTGCCGCACCAATAAGGCAGGACACCCAGCTCGTGATGGGAACAGTCCAAGCCAATGAGATTAGTACCTCAACCGAGATCCTAGTCTCATCACCGGCGAAACTGCTTCGCCTCCTCGACAAGTCTCCCAAACTGTCGAGCATAACAAGAACAAGTCGAGCAAACATCCACACTTAGCATTCAAACAATAAAAGCATACACAAATAAATGCGACAAGACTGCCAAACAAATAATATTTATATAATTATGGCCACAAGGCCAGAACAAGTTATCAGTACAAGAAAAGGGTTGTGCCCGACAAAATGTTACACATTAAAAGGCACGCAGGCCCACAAAAACACAGACATCAAAAACAAAGGTAAACCGCCTCATCGGGAACCTCCGGGGGGACAACCTCGCCATTGACGACCACGTTCAGGACGCCCATTCCTTCGGTCAACAGCTGGACGTTGGAATTAAGGGCCTTCAACTGCTCTAGAGCAGCGTTGAAACCGAATTCAGCCGCCCCCAGGTTATCTTCCCCAAGGAGGCGCATCCTCTCGATCAGGTCCCTCCGCGTCTTCAGGGCCTTCCCGTCGTCGCTCTCATCCTGACCAACCGTCGCCGACCCCTCCAACTCAGCTATCTTCGCCTTCAAACAGGCATTCTCCTCGTTGACCTGGGTTACCTCCCCCTTCATCTGGGTTACTTCCTTTTGGAGTTCTATCTTGGCCTCTTGGTGGCCTTGCAACTTCTTCAGTTCGTTGTATATTTCTGCGTTCTCTAGCTCTAAGTAGTTGATCCTGATCTTAGCCTTCTTGAGGTCGGCAAGAGGAACCACCTCTGCATCTCCAAAGCCCAGCACCGCTTCCAATACCCTGATCATGTCGGCCGTATCCTGGCAGAGAAGCTTCCTCCGCACCAGAGGATCGGCGGACAAGATAGTTGAGGCGTCAAGTTCCGGGACGACGATAGAGCTCTCCCCATTAAACATATTTCCCAGAAGATAGCACGAGGGCAGCACAAATTTCCCTCCAGAGAAACCACCCGAGCAGCCCGCCGGGGAAGAGCCAATATCATCCCGCTTCCTCTTGTGGGATGTATCCGGAGTCGGTGGTGTAGAGGTCGTCCCCGGAGTAGGATCAGCGCCGGCCACGAATTTTTCCAGTGTCGATTGCTGTTTGGCCGCACCAACTATTTGCATTGCGGGCACCTTCTTCTGGTTTTTGGCTACTTGAGACCTCATCAGGCGCTCCCTCATATCCGCCATTGTCCCTGCGAGCATAAAGAAAGAAGGTCAGCACAATTAGACAAGAATTAACTAACATGGACACGAGAACAAATTGTACCGAGGAGCTGGAACGCAACATCGTTGTTCTCACACTCAAGAAGGGCCTTAGTGTTGATATAGCAAGTTGCCCAAGCATGCTCTCCGTCCTCCCCGAACAACTCCCTACCGTCCCTGTCTACCATAAAGGCCGGACTGAAAGTCTCCACGTAGGCATGTAGAACCCGATAGGACTCCTTGTCCCCCTCACAGAGTTGCTCATGCTTGACGAGGAACTGGTTGGTCCTATATCTGAAATGGGCGTACACTCATTCTAAAGGGAACTTGGACACGGGCTTCTCAACTTGCCGGCCATCAACGATCACGGTTTCAAGGGTAGAGATGGACTTCTTAGCCGCTTCGGAAACAGGCTTCACGACCAGGAACCTGTCCTTGAAATGCCGGACAGACTCCGAATATGACCAGAAGAGCCTGCTCTATTGCTTAAAGGATACCCAGCTTTGCTTCGAGCCCGTGGTGTTCCGTTGGAGTTGGAAAATGTAGAAGAAGATATCCACGGTCGCCCCGATATTCAAATAACGACACACCAGCTCAAAAGCACGTATGAATGCCAGTGCGTTCGGATGAAGCTGGGCGGGGCATAATTCCAAGTGGCGGAAGATGGCCTCCTGGAAGTCGGTGAAGGGCAGACGAAACTTAGCCTCCATAAAGGTAAACTCATACATGGGGAATCGTATCCCCAGATAGATTGAGCAAATTCAGTCATTCTCCGTCGACCGGATAACCCTCCAATGCACCAGCACACCGTCAGCCCGATCTTCTAGGTAGGGGAACTCCCAAATTTCCTCTTCAGTAAACGCCGACCTCGTCGACAGGGGTTCCTGGGCGATCCATTTAAGATCCCCCTCAGCTATGTGGACATTGGCATAATCCCCGGGATGCTCCACCTCCTCATGCGTCCTCGCGACGTCAAGCACGACTCCTCCGCGTTGGTCAGCCATTGTACCTGAAAAGCAGAGGAAGAAAAGTGAATTCGACAACTAAGATCAAATCTACCCTTCCACCACTAATCAAGTGAAAGGGCGAGGAAGAAGTCGAGGATAACCTCGAGCCCACGTTGATCATGACAGAATACGAGGACTTCACTGTCCCCTACAACAGGGACGAGTCTCCGCGACTTTGCAAAGACTTAGGAGCTTACTCGACGAAATAAGCTCGTCGCGCGAAAGCCAGAGTTTCATGTTAAACAGGCCTAACGCCCGACTACAAACCTAAAACTAATCCTAACCAGAACCTAGGAGGATCTACACCAACATGTGCAATAATCATGAACATTTATTCCATGTTCTACGTGTTCTTCATGTTCTTCATGAATTTTCCAGAAATTCTTGTGTTCATCGAAGAACACGTGAATCTTAAACCGGAGAATTCATGTGTCGCCGGAAAATTCATGAATATTTCCAGAAGATGAAGAACACCATGGAAATTGCCGAAAAATATGAAGAGCTTACTTGGTAAATCAGAGGAAGGAGATGAAGATCACAGACTAGGCTTTGAAGATCGACGGCGGCGAAAAACTCCGGCGAGAAAGCAAGTTGTAGAGCAAAGAGGCTTGGGGAGACAAATTTGAGCGAAGTGTTCAAATGAATACTCTTTTCCCCCTTTTTATAAGCACTTCCTCGCTTGGGAAGCGCAGAGGCCATCATAGCCTAGGTGTCTCTAGGCCTGGCAGGGATTGAATGTCCACCACGTGTCAAAAATGGAATCTTTATTTGACATTCCCAAGGCTAGACGTTACGTTCACCAAGTCTTCTACTATCCCGCGAGCACACCTTCCTCGACAACACGCGCAACTCATGTCCTCGTCAAGGCTCCTTGACATAAAATCGCCACTTCAGCGGGCACACTTCCTAAGCCTGGTCGACATAAAACTCCCTTTCTGCAAGCATGCTCCTCGTACGCTAAAGGCTGGTTGGGCTGGTTAAAACACTGATGTCGGCCACCTCAGTATTGGCAAAGGCGAGGGACATGTCCCCGAACGCTATCGCTCAAAGGTAATTATCCACATGGTTGTCTCAAGTCATCACTCTTCCCCAGAGCAAAAACTTGGGGGGTTCCTGTTCTAGACTGGGTAGGCGCTTGGCCCCCAGCAGAGCAAGGCCCAATCCAGGTCAGCTCTTGGTCAGGCCCAATAGCTAGAAACTAGCCGTTGGGCAGAAACTAGCCGTTGGGCAGAAATTAGCCGTTTGGCAGAAACTAGTCGTTGGGTATGTTCCCCTCACTCGCTTGGCAATTCACGCGACCAACTGTCTCCCTGGATCTCACCGAAACAGTTGAACCAGGTCAAATGGCCACGCGCCTGGCCCTCCATCTGGCAGTCTCCCATTGGTCGACCAAACATTTCGGCCACGTGGGAGACCTTAGCCCCGCGCTGGGGGTTACTTCTATAAATACCCTCTCATGTGAGAGGGGCAGGTATCAAATATCCAATACTTGAAATCTTACTTTCGTACTTGCTTTCTCTCTTTGTCCAAACACTTACTTTGGCATTGGAGTACCTTGCAGGTACAACTCCCTTTCATCTCTTACAAGCATCCTCATCTGTCACACACGAAGGCCACGACGATCCAGTCTGATCACCTCCGATCACTAACACACTTCAAACCCTAATTTATCATTGAATTCAGTATAAAACTAACACATCCTTACTCAATTTTCTTCACTTCAACTAAACCAAAACCTAACTAACTTCTCAAACATTTCTAACCATTGATTAAAGTGGAACTTGGATCACTATCCAAGGTCCCACTTTGATCATCTATAACCACTTTCTAACTGAATTCCCCTCCTAATTTCTACCACCTCTCGTTCTATATAAACATACATTTACTGCTTCACTCATAAAGTTTCAATTACCCTAACAAAAGCTATGTCAAAAATCCATCCCCGACCCTCTCACTCTAAAGCTCTCATTCCAGATTTATCAAAGCTTTACATTGAAGTTCTGAATCAATTGACCTATAAGCCTTTAACCAAAACATTAATTATGTTAATCCTCAATCCACAATTCCCTATCTCCTACAAGGTTCAGTCTATCTCTATTCTATTCTAGCAACAACAACACAACTACACCGTTCCACAAAAGATTCAAGAAGAAAATAAAGAGAAGAAGAAGGAAATTAATCAAAAATCAAAGGATTGGGAAGATAAGCTTACCCGAAGTTAGCTTTGGAATCTCCACCCTGGATTTCTATCTTCTTCTTCATCATCTTCAGCTTATTCAGCAACAACCACCAGGGCATTTCTCCTCCTTGTAGGTAAACACGACACGACTTAATTATTCAACTTCTTGCTCCATGTTTGTTACCATGTTATAGAGTAAGCTTGTGTAAACGAAACCCCCCATGGATGCAATTTGAGTTAATGGATTAATGCTATTTAATTTTAGTTTGAAACTTTTAGGGTTTTATGTGTTTAGGGTAGAATGATGGTTTTGGTTGATGATTAGGAGAATTTGAGGTACATAAATGAATAGAGGAGAGGAAGACAATCAGAAAGGTATATGTTTGGTGGTGTTCTGGGCTCTGCCGCTGCCAGAGGCGATTTCCAGCGCAACGGAGCAATTTCATATGAATAATTAAGAGAGAGATAGAGAGAGAGAGAGAGAGAGAGAGAGAGAGAGAGAGAGAGAGAGAGAGAGAGAGAGAGAGAGAGAGAGAGGAGACTGAAATGGGTGAGAGTGAGTTGGAAATGATGGAGATTTTCTCTCCTTTTCCCCTTTTTGACTTTATCTCTAATGGGCTTGATCCAAGGCCCACTGGCCTTGTGTTACACGCACCTCTTCTTTCTTCATGCACCCCCAAACATGGCAATAACAAAATAAAATGAACATTGGTCTCCCACTCTGGGCCCAGAGTATTGATATTCTCTCACACCCCCTTTTTATTTTTTATACCCCTGGCATATTTAACTTTATTTATTTATTTAATTTAGTATATTCATTTCAATATTTTCTTAATACACCAAAATGACTTTTGATAATAATTAGGGACTTAGTCTTATTGAATTTTAGGATTTGATTCTTAAATAAGGATTAAATTCTAAATTAAGTTTATATTTGAATTAATTAAAATTAAGGTTTCATATCATTAACCTCGATTTTTTTCTTTTTCTTAATCCTTAATTCATAATTCATGGTTGATTGTTTGATGCTTCTTGATGAACATAGATTGACCTATAACCTCTTACATGCTCCCTTAGTCTTTTTATTCAATTTAATTAATTAAAGGTCCCTTAATCATTTAAATTGAATTAGATCTTAGGACTTGTATTATGTATGATCCCTTAGGTCAATCAGAATTCTATTCATATTCAAAACCCTAGAAAGATAGGCTAATATATGCATGACAACATTAGGCTTTATTCCCCATCTTTGGTACCATATTCCTAATTCTCTTAATCATGTCCTTAACTTATCCAATGAAAAACTAAATTTCTTTTTGGAAATAAACTAATACACTTAACAACTATGATACGAATTGTGCGCCATCAGCCTTAAGAAATGGAGAAGAATGAGAGGGTGTATTCCCATCCTCATTCTGAATATATTTGGATACGGGATGCATGACCCAATTGTTCAAAGTATTCAACTTCATTCATAGACTTTGGTGCAATTCAAATCAAGACCATTTTCATAATTAAAGGAAGAAAAATGAGGAGTATGTATACTCCCTCTCCCCAAATGACTGCTGTAGAGCTCTTTGTTTAAATATTCGTCTTCAGACTAAAATCAATCACAACCAATATAAAAAACATTCCATAATCATTCTCCCTTGGTTCCAATACAACTCCTCTTGGTTTTGACACGCATACTATTCTTTTTCCCACTAGCCTGGATAATCCCCTAGTTTAGGTAAACTATTATTCTTCTTTCCATTTTCCTTGATAATCCCCTAGTTTAGGCAAACTCTTTTTCCTATTTTCCTTGTTAATCCCCTAGTTTAGGCAAGCCCTTATTCTTCTTCCTGCTTGTCTTGTTAATCCCCTACTTTAGGAAAACTCTTATTCTTCTTCCCGTTTGACTTGTTAATCCCCTGGTTTAGGCAAACTCTTATTCTTTTTCCCGTTTGCCTTATTAATCCTCTGGTTTTGGCAAACTCTTATTCCTTTTCCTGTTTTCCTTGTTAATCCTCTGGTTTAGACAAACTCTTAATCTTCTTCCTTTTTTCCTTGTTAATCCCCTGGTTTATGCAAGCTCTCATTCTTCTTCCCACTTGCCTTGTTAATCCCCAATTTAGGCAAACTTTTACAATTCTCTGTCCTTGGTTCAACACCACTTTTACAATTCTTTGCCCTTGGTTCATACACCACTTTTACAATTCTTTGCCCTTGGTTCATACACCACTTTTACAATTTTCTGTCATTGGTTCAGACACCACTAATACAATTCTTTGTCCTTGGTTCAGACGCCGCCTTTACAATTCTTTGTCCTCGGTTCAGACACCGCCTTTACAATTCTTTGTCTTTGGTTCAAGCCAAACAACAATTTATTTTCATAAAAAGAACTGTTATAACTCATTCCTTAACAGTTATACTAACATCTTAGAGCATCTGAACTAGGATCAAACATCTAATGTCAAAACACTTCTAGGATACGATTATAACACCGTTCCCTAAAATCAACCAACAAATACTTATTTTCTACTCCACGAACTACAGAGCTCTGATTTTTTCATTGCATTATGAGAATACGTCGGCACATGATTTCAAAATCTTGGCGAGCACATTAATTAAAAACTTATTTTTTCCCTTAATTAAAACCAATCGCAAGTAACCTTTAGATAATAACACTCATCAGCGTAAAAAAACAATCAAAAGGCTTCCATTGAGTACAACAGATGTGAGGGATGCCAATACCTTCCCATTGCATAACCGACTTTCGTACCATTTTCTCTTTCTTTTGGGTTTTATTGATATTTTTCTTTCTCTTAGAATAAAGAAAATTCACTGGTGACTCTGTTGTATTTCGAGCGCGCGATGCACTCGAATATTTTTCGCGCCGCGATAACCACATGATGTTTATTTGTGATATTTGAGACATTTTTTGTTTGTATCAAATAAAAAACCAGAGCCCCTGAATATATAGAAGTAGTAGAAAAATATAGACCACAAAAATTCTATCAAACATAAGTGTTGGTTTCGGTATCGCAGTATCGCGGTCTGTAACAATCACTTTAGGCATTTCTTCTTGGTCCTTCAACACTGTCCGACACACCTCTAAAGTAGATGTAACACCAACAAACTCCAATAATGGAAACATGTACTTGTTGTTCTTGTACATTTAATCAATTTTGAGAATAGTAGGAAATATGTTGAACAACTTGATGGAATCAGGATGAGTCCAAAATATATCTCGATCGGTTACTCCATCCTCGCAAGTTCGGTACCTAAACATATAATTGTTATGATCTAACAATTTCAAGAGTTGTTACATTTCAATTCTATCCTCCTCAGCGCCTTGTTAGTTTTGTACCGAATATTGTACACTTGCTTGATGTTTGAAATATTTTTTGGGTCTTTTCGTTTCAAAGTTGCAAGTATATTTTTCGGTTGAACCAAATTCAATGTCATGTCAGCAACACATTCCTTCTCTTCCGATAAGAGGAGACACACAATTGGATGTCCAATTAACTTTTCACACAAGTCATTGTTATACAAACCACATATAAAATTAAATCTCCATTTATTATTTGCCAACATATAACCACGCAACTTAAATGAACATTCGCATTTTCTTGAACCAGTGTCGTCTCATTTAAAATTCCGAAGAAGAGATCTATATTTCCCTTTTTTTTCGCACGTCATTACCACAAAAGCACACATTATACTTGAAACATCATCGGACCTTCCGTTTACAACACTAAATCCCAGTTTGGAGGCATTTGTACGAAACCATTAAAGCACGTGGTCATGAATTTCAAACTCTTGCTCATTGCTAAATTGGTTTCGAACATCTATTGTCTTCACAACAACACCTTTGACATCCGGAGACACAACATTTTTTAGAAAAACATCGGGGTGCACCATATCTAATGAAAACAATTACCACAAAATAGTAAATAAGTGTTAATTCTGTAAATAGAGCTGAAAATATGAACACAGACTAATACCGAAAATGCATTTTCGGATGAGTTCATACTCGTTCCAGAAATGTATCTCCGAAAATAATGCACGATTTTCAGACAGAAAACAAGCTTAATGTGAGCAATGGGGCTTGAAATAAATGATCTTTATCTGGAATTACAACTTCTTTTGCTCCATTTAATGTGATAAAACACAAGATTGAATATTTGGAGTGAAAATGTGTTTTGAAAGTGCAAGGGTTTTTGGTGAGGGTTTTGAGTGAAAAACAAGTATGGTTGTGTGATAATGCAACTCAGTGTTTTATTAAATTATTATGGAGATGCATCTCCGAAAATATCTGACATGCAGAGGTGATAACATATTTTAAAATCTCGCCCCAAACTTTCGAAAATGCATCTCCGGAATAACCATTACGCTTATTAAATTTCAATAAATTTGTTTAAAATACATGTAGATGTAACTCTGAAATTATTTTAGTGTTTGTATTGGGTGACACTCATTTGGTATGGCATTACGTGGGTAGCATCCAGAAATGCATCTTCCAAATCTAAGGGACAATTTTGATTTTTCAAAGGGTATTTTTTTACCCTATAGAGTGCCATAAGAAATTCTCTTATATAATGAAACGAATTTATTGCCTGGGCCCTTAATTTTTCTAGCCCGAAACAATCAAGCCTACACTATTCACCACTTAATCCTTTTGTTTATCTCATTACATACAATGGATCTCTACTATAAATGATAACACATTAAACCAAATTTGTAACAAAAAACATTACTCTCACAAAGCATACAAAATATAAAGCGACCTATACCATATTGGACGGTTGGAAAGATTTAAAGCATTAATGGAGAGAATTAATGCAATCATCAATGTTTTTGGTTTACCGTTCGGTTCTGTACACGCGTGAGCTGAGGTTTCCAAGGCATAATTACATCATTACAACCATTACAACAAAACATATTGAATTATTGATACACTATTTCAATTGACACTATAAATATATCATATTTTACAATTTTCAAAACATCAACTAAAATCACACTTCTTAAACTAACATCAAATACTTTACTCTTCGCATAACTCATGAAATCAATTAGATTTATTCTTCATTAAACTCTTATATACAGTTTTTCAAATGTTACAATAGCTTCTCAAGTAATGTTTTACAAGATTTTGCACTATTTTAATTTTCAATTGTGATTTTTTCAATATGAACCATTACAGATTTTTTAGGATTTCTTAATACACCACCCAAGTTTCTTAGGCACCACGTGAAATTTTATTTTTACCCCCCGATTCCGGATTTATACATCCGGACGCACCAAATTTTTAAAAAACGCTGATATGTTCCGGATGTGCACATCCGGAAAAATTCCTGATTTGCAAATCCGGAAAAAATCAAAAGAATTTCATAAAATCATTTACTTCTAAATATAATTAAATTCAATATAATTAAAATTAATATCATTTTTTCAATATAATTAAATCCAATATAATTAAAATCTATATTAATTAAAATTAATATGATATTTAATATGATTAATTTTTTTCAATATAATTAATATGATTAATATGGTATTTATTTTAAATGATTTTTTTTATATTGAAAAAATTAATTTAATTATATTGAATTTAAAATTATATGGTATTTACTTCTAAAATTGGATTTAATTATATTGATATTTAAAATTATATGGTATTTACTTCTAAATTATATGGTAATTACTTCTAAATTATATGGTATTTACTTCTAAATTATAATTAAAATTATATGGTATTTACTTCTAAAATTAATTTAATTATATTGAATTTAATTATATTGAAAAAATCATATTAATTTTAATCATATTAATTTTAATTATATTGGATTTAATTATATTGAAAAAATCATATTAAGTTTAATTAAATTATATTGGATTTAATTATATTTAGAAGTAAATGATTTTATGGAATTCTTTTGATTTTTTTCGGATTTGCAAATCAGGAATTCTTCCGGATGTGCACATCCGGAAAGAACTGAAAAATTTTAGAGAAAGGGTGCGTCCGGATGTACACATCCGAAAATTGGAGGTAAAAACGAAAATTCAGATGATACCTAAAAAATATGGGTGGTGTGATAAGAAACTCTCCAGATTTTTAACTACTTTTTATCTTCCTATTCATTTGTTGAAACCATTCATGCTTTTATTAATAAGTATGAAAATGAACTCAAAAAAGTCTGGACAGTTTGAACAACGAAGGACTCCATCACTCCATCATATTTAATAAAAATCAGGATCATCCACTTATAATAAGTGGTTGGAGTGCTATTGTTGAATACTACAAGTTATGAGATAATGTTGTTCTTCAAGTTGGATATTATGGTGACAATAATTTGGAGTGCGGTGTTAATCTATTATTATCTTCGACTAAATTATCATGGTTTCATAGTCAATATCTCTCATCACAGTATATATTCATTTGATATTACACTAACCCTTATTCATTTGATTTTACTTTTTCTTCGATGTATTGAATAAATATATTTAATCACAATATTTATTATTTGACTTTTTCTTTCTATGTTTTATTATACAAAAACTGCAGGTTGACTTTGTAAAAATATTAAGAGATTATGATTATCATTTTCTTTTACTAATTTGGAAAAATAACATTTACTTTGTTAAACATTGAAGATTCATACCAAACAAAATTAACATATAAATGAGATTAGTTTTGTGAATCTAATGTATAAGACAAAATTTGATTCAGGTTTGATGTTGAGTTACAAGTATGGTATATTTTTTGTCACTCCAAATACTAACTATTTTCTAAAAGAATTCAAAACAATTTCATTTTTTAATAGATTAAAAAAATAATTATATATTATAAATAAAATAATATAAATTAGATTTCAACATACACAAGCATATTTAAAAAAAAAATTGATTTGTGTGATAAAACCGTTTATTTTAATTATTTAAAAAAAATGATCAACAAAAGTTATAGTTTTACTTTTAAGAGATAAAAAATTATTCTAAGAAAAACTTTAACAAACACAGACACAGAGAATGAAAATCATAGGATTCTTATCTCAACCAAAACATGGTTGTTGCTGCTGCTGCTGCTATTCCTCTTCCCACATTCTTGTTCTCTTCATCACACACTTTCAATTTTCGAGTACTCAAAGTTAAAGCTAATGCCACACTTATCACAAACTCCGATTGGTTTCAAGTGGGTAGACCCATTGGAAACTATGGTTTCATGAACGTCACTACTAACACTGATCAATATTCATTTGGAGAAGGAGGAGGATTCAAAACTCAAGATGTTCAAGAAAGTAGCGTCAAAATCAGGTACTTTTTACCTTTAAGGATTCATTTTTGGATTATTAATTAATACTCATCGTGGCACCTCCATTCCAGGCTTTATGAAGGCAGGGTTTCTCAAGGTCCGCTTACACAGACACCTGTTCTCTTTAAGGTTTATCCCGGAACACGAGCTGGCGGTGCTGTGGCGGATATGATGGCTGCCAACGAGTTGAATTCCCACATGTTCCTTCAAGTGAGTTACTTTAACCATTCCATATTACTTCACTGTGTGTGTTATCATTTTCTCATTTCTTTGTAATTCTTACAGAGCAGTTCTAAAGGTGTGAGTCAGCATCTTATGTTACTTTTAGGTGGTTTTGAAACAACTACCGGAGAGCAGGTTCGTCCTATCAATTCGAGATTAAGTTAATGTAGGATAATTGCATTTTTTTGTCCTTCAATTCTGTTAATGATGTTGGATACAGTGGCTTGCTTTTCGTGATTACGGGAAGTCTAGCGCAGCAGACTATGCAAAAGTTGCGAGTGAGAAGGTATCCAAACTGTCTACATGGAATAGCTTTGAACGAGGACAGGCAATGAAAAGAAGACGACGATTCGTTGTAATTCTCCTTCAGGGTGCTTTGAGAGGTTTGGCTTACATGCATGATCAAGACAGATTGCACCAGAGTCTTGGACCGTTTTCTGTATCTCTCAAGTATGTAACTAGCATGCATTTAGCTTTGTTCTATGTTTTCCATTTGGATTATATTTCCTTCTCACTCTACCATTAACGTGCTTAATTTTAATATGATGGCAGCACAATTTCTGAAACAGACGCTCCCTATTTGATTCCAAGGCTTAAGGATTTAGCTTTTTCGGTTAGTGTTAGGTAAGGTAATGACTTGCCAATCCATGTTTTGACCGTGGATAGCCTATCCATGTTTTGCCTCAACGATTGGTGGTTGATTAGAGCATTGCAACTTCAATGTGATTGGTCAAAACCAATTCACACGTTTTCATGCCATATAGCGGTGCTCTTATTTAAGTCATTCCAGGTACTCAGAACTAGAGGATTCAGGACCACTTACGGAAGGTCTTTGGGCACGAGCTTCAGCAGCTAGTGCATTCACTTATTTAGAGAAAAGAGCTTTTGGAATAGCCGATGACATGTGAGTTGTCTGAACTTGGGTTAACGCAGAAGTTTGCTTCAGAGTCTTTTTGGTTCACCTCTGACTTTTATCAATTTCAATGCAGATATGAGGCAGGCCTTCTTTTTGCATACTTGGCTTTTGTTCCGTTTTGTGAAGCTGGTGTAATGGACGGCCTTTCTTTGCAAGTAAGCCATATGCTGCTAATCAGACTTTGTCTTCAGTACCTCGTTATTTATTTTTCTGTTAATTTTCTTTATCATAAGATAATATCCTCACTGAATTATTTATTCGCCATGAAATTCAGAGGCTTTTAGAGAATACTTTTCGGCTTGATCTTGAAGCAATGCGAGAGTAAGATATCTTTCAGTCTATATTTCTGGTTTAACTATTACAGGGAGTAGACATCTGTTATTTTAAATCTAGTTTTCAATGGTTGAGCTATACTTTACAAAGTGTGAGTGGATTTAAAATTTCCACTGTCTTGCTGCAAGTTGCAACCACTCCAAAATTAAAAAAGGAAGTATATTTTTGCACAACTTAAAATTTGCATTTTATCTAGCATGTGTAAAACTCTGAAGAAGCAAATGCCTAGTAATACACAAGATCAATCAAAGAAATAAAGGTTATACAGAAATTGAATATTTATGCTTAATTATTTGGTCATTGATTTTGTCTCACTTTGTTCTATTCTTCGTTTCGTAGATACTGTATAGCAGATGACAGGTTAGTTAATGCCATCGAGTTCCTGGATCTTGGCAATGGTGCTGGTTGGGAGCTGCTTCAGGTATATAAAACATGTTTGCTAGAACGGGAAACTATCAGTTTATGGCTTTGAGTGAGTGTGTGTTAAACGAAAGTGTCTAACAAATAGCTTATTTTCACAAAAGCTCTAAATTACCGGTAGTTTATAGAAACAACTTATGCGGAGTTTGCCATTGTTCTGTCTTCCATTGTAGATGTGATTTATGTATAAACACTTGTATGTGATGCATTTTCTACTTGCATGTTTTGGTTCATCAAAAATATGTTTTATTGCTACATCAAATTCAAGTGTAAATCTCCAATTCAGCAGCTATATCAAATGTTCATGGTGCTGTTCTCATGATTTCCAGGCAATGCTTAATGCTGACTTCCGAAAGAGACCAACTGCGGAGGCTGTTCTCGGTCACAGGTTTATGACTGGGGAAGTCCTTTGAGTCTCAAGATCAAAAGAATATGGTTATCATTGTGAAAAATATATCTACCACATGGCTCACCAAGCCGGTTAAATTCCAATTTTTTTTGGAATACGAATGTCTTGAATTTGCATTGCTTTCTCACCAGCAGAAATGCTACTGTAAATATGTATTATATTCTCACAAGCATGCATTTAGGAGAGATTCAAAGAAGAAATATGGTTAATTTTTACAAGTGATAAAGATGAAATGTCCAAATAATTAGTGGTTAAGGAAGAAAAGGATATGATTAACATTGAAGGAAGGGATGAAAAAGATAATGTAGATTGGATGAAGTTAGTTTACAAGAAGTTGGTGAAAAAAATGAAGATTTTTTTGTTATAACTTAAGGGGGGTTATGAAAAGAAAAAGAGTTGATTATATGTATTCAAGAAACTAAAATGAAGGTAGTCGATCAATTGTTTGTGAGGTGTTGTAGGGTTCAAATGAGGCGATTCTCTTTCAAAGCCTATCATGTGATGGGGGAATCTTAATAATGTGGGATAATAATGAATCTTTTATAATTAATTATGTAGTAGTGGTATTTGGTTGGTGTAAATCAAGGAGGGTTCATATTCATGTTGCTAATGTGTATGCCATGTGTGATATGAAAGATAAGCAAGTTCTTTGGTTTGAGTTGAATAAAAAAAATCATTTCAAATCAATAGTCGAATTGGTGTACTTATGGAGACTTTAGTGCAACTAAATCTAATATGGAGCACAAAGAAAGTGTGTCAACTTCAAGAGATTAAGATGCAGGGCTTTTTAACGATTTTATTGAAGAATAATGAAAGACAATTACTAGGTAAAGATGATTTTATTGAAGAATAATGAAAGACAGTTTACTAGGTAAAGACTGGATAGTTAATCTATAAGTAGACTTGATAGATTCATGTTATCTTCATCTTGGTGGGATGTCTGAGATAATTGTTCTTAGTATAAGACTGGATGGTTGATCTATAAGTATACTTGATAGATTCATGTTATCTTCGTCTTGGTGGGATGTCTGAGATAATTGTTCTTAGTATGTGTTAAACTGTGTCTTTTCTCATCATACACCTACAATATTGAAGAATAATGAAAGACAATTTATTAGGTAAAGACTAAATAGTTGATCTATGCGTAGACTTGATAGATTCATGTTATTTTCGTCTTGGTGGGATGTCTGAGATAATTGTTCTTAGTATGTGTTGAACTGTGTCTTTTTTCATCATACACCTACAATATTGAAGAATAATGAAAGACAATTTACTAAATTAAGACTGGATAGTTGATCTATGCGTAGACTCGATAGATTTATGTTATCTTCGTCTTGGTGGAATGTCTGGGATAATTGCTCTTAGTATGTGTTGAACAATGTCTTTTTTCATCATACGCCTACAATGTTAAATGATTAATGGTTAAATTTGGATCATCAACCTTTGTTAAGTTTGAGTCATCAACCTTTCTCCATGTTGAAATGTTGGAGTGAGATTGTCATGAATATGGATCCTATGCTGCCATTTTTATGCTGCCCTCTCTCCTTTTCTAATCCAATGGTCAATTAATGCATAAAGGAAAAACAAGAGTATGAAAGAGAATAAAAAAGACAAATGTATGGTTGATATTGGAGCTGAATGGAAACATGAGAGAAAGTGCAGGAGAGGATCCAAATTCGATTGTCATGCACTACAAGTATGTGAAGAAATATTAGAGTGGTGTGCAAGTGAATAGTGTGGACAAAGTGACATATATTAGACTGGTGTGCAAGTGAATAGTATGGACAAAGTGACTTCAAATGGGTTAATTGTGTATATAGGTTTTGATTTTGATTTTTATTTTTTGAAAATATGAAATTTAGCTTGGATAGTATTTAGAAATAAGACGAAGTAGAGAATTAAGTGTGGAAATTAATTTCACAAATATAGAAGAGAAGAGAGTTAGGAAAGTGCACATCAGAATTTATATTGTTACGGTCTTAAACCACACGATCTAATTCAGTCTCTAAGAATTTTTGTTGAGATTTCCACTAACAACTTGGACTTTTATTACAAAATTAACACATATCTTCCTTACATCAGTCTTTTACTCAGGTTCATCTTACAACCTTTATAGTACATATAATGTCACACGATAACTAAGTTTTTTATTTCCAATTACAACATAATTTAATTTAAACAACAAAATTATACAATTCTCACTTTAAGTCTCTTACTCTCTTAATACTAAAACAACAAATATGTATAAAATTAATTTCTAAGAAGAGAGTGAGTAGGAGAGAAGAATATAAAATCAAATTTTCATGCTTAGAATAGTGCACAAGGACTATCTTATATAAGAGGAAAAAATTAATCAAGAAAGGAAACAATTAATGGGTCCATACCGCTTTATAATTGAGTAACATTCGGCTCTAATCGATTAGGCCTATCAAATTTGAAAACAAACTAGCCAGATCTAGAGCATAATTGATTAAGAAGGTTCCTAATTGATTAGATGACGAGCTCGCTCCTGAATTGATTAGATAGAAGTTATAATAAATTTGATAGCGAGATTTCACTTTTCTAATTTGTTAAGATGTTTCCTAATCGATTAATTAATTGTCATAATTGATTTTAAGAAAGATTTTGAAATAGATAATATTTGCAAAACCATTTAGTGTGTTTATGTATTGCCTTAGTATTTTGAAAGTTAATTACATTTATTTACACATTATTGATTCTAAATAGATAAAATTACAATCACACACACGATCAAATGATCTTTCAAAGAATTCAGTTTCTTTTGATGTTGATCTTTCTATTTGAATATCTTTGCTATTAACACTAAACATTTGTTAGCTTCGTTTTTCAATAACTTCAATATTTTTCTTCTTTGACGATGTTTATGATTATTTTAGCTTTGTTATTTTGTCAACATCAAAACCATAAACAATAATATCATAACCTACACAACACATAAAGAGCTAGCAAAATAGTAGAAACCAAACAGATAAAGCATACAGGAAAAATAAGACATTTATTGGTTGTTGCCATCAACGTCATTCAAAAGCCTAAGAGGAACTAGTACTTCAATGTTTTTTAAGTGTTCAAAGATGAAGCTTACTTTGGCAGAAATGCAATGAAGCATCCTATTGTTATCTTGAGTGCTTGCAAGAATGGCGTTGAGAAGAGCTTATGTTTGAGGAGTTGGAGCCATTTCATAGCCAAACTCTTTTATATTTTTCGGCTCTGGTTGTTGGGGACCCGATGTGCATCCCCAACAAGTGTATTGTAGATTCAGACCTAGTATCTATTGGTGATCTTCATCGACTTTAGAGCAGTCTACCTAATAATCTTTATGATGAAGTCCCCATATGGAGAGCAAGTAAGTGTGCTACTTCTACAATACAACACATGTTGAATTACTCCACTTGCCTAATTAATCTCGATGTTATTTTCCAAAAGCCAAGTGGTCATAACATTGATGTACTGGTTAAAAAGTACAGGTGTGCATGTTACCCCTGCAAGGGCAGGGGTATTGAGAGGCCTTAATAAGTATATTTTGGTGTATGATGGTCAGGGCTTGCCTACGGTAGTGAGAAGCTCTGTATGGTGGTGTTTATGGTGGTTTAGAGGACCTGCTCACGTGAGGTGAGAGGCTCTATGTATTTATCTGGTTCTTAGGTATAAGTATATGAATTAGGATATGTCCTTTCTCCCGTTAAGGGAGAAGTATTTATAGAGGTCTCTTGGGCCTAGGGTTTAGGAAACTCATAGGGGCAACAACCGCTCCCTCATGATTAGGGGAGATTGTTGTCTACCTATTTCTCAAGAAGTCGTGGTGCGACTCTCTCTCACATAGCTAATGGGAGATAATGGTTTTGTACACATCATATGTCCCAAAGGTGAACCCATTATGTTTTACATGGATGCTTCCTAGGCAACATCATTCTAGGCAGGGACCTAGGAGTCGCCTTTATTTAGAACCCTCACATATATAACACTATATGGTCCCTCAAGCGCGAAGGCTTTGTAAAGGTCAAAGTGTTTTCAAGGCTTCTCTCGTTGGTGAGGTACCTTAGCTTGGGGGTGAGTCCCTAAACTGAAGTCGACCTCTTTAATGAGAGACAAGTCCCTCAGCTTGGGGTGAGTGCAAGTCCCTCAATTGAAGGCGATGTCTTATATTTGCATGAGTCACTAATTGAGGGATGAGTCATCTCTCCTTGCCAGATGTCTTATGATTAATTAAAAACGTCAACTAGAAATGGCAATCAATCATTCATATGATCACACTTACTTCTATTTATTGTAAGCAATGATAACCTGTTTTTCGAGACCTTAAACGTTAGTGGCATGTGTCAAAAACGTGATGAGTTTTTCAAAATTACGGAGGAGTCTAAAGGATCTCTTATGGTTCCAACTCCTCTATAAAATCTTTCTCATTCCACATCATTTAATTTATTTTGCTCTTTACTTCTGCAAGCTCATCTAAGCTACCAAACTCCTCATCATCCAAGATTCTTCATTCACAACCTTCTTCCAGGTATGAATTTCCATTTATCTCGCTTTTTCTGTAGTGAGTATGGTTTATGAAGAAACATTCGAAATAGAGCTTAGGTTAGCGTAAGGCTATGTGTTTTGAGGGTAATGGTTGCCTCATTTGACGATTGCGACAGTGGTGGTGATTTATTTTTTGTCTTATTGTTTTTCCAAGAACAAAGAGATAATGGCTACCTCATCTGTCATGTCCAAGGACATCGAAGATATTTGACCTTATTATATACTACTGAAGAACAGTTCCTCCATTTCTGATCAGAAGTGAAGGTTTCCTCTTCAGAAGATGAAGACAAGGTTATTCTGCAGGCATTTTCACTGTCGAAGAGGGTGGTTATGCCAGTCTCCTCTGATTCAACTTCTCCTTACTTTTACTTCTACCTCCCTTTTATCAAGGACATGGAGGTTCTTTTCCCCCTTCTCATTTTTCCATGGATGTTTTAAGGGTTCTCAATGTTGTGCCCTGTCAGGTGTTCCCTAATAGTTAGGATTTTATTAGGGCCTTCGAGATGGTTTGTGAGGACCTGAAAGTTACTCCCATAGTAAGAGTCTTTTTATATTTTTACACTACTAGAATGACGAAGGGTAAGTGGGAGCCTTTAGGTGGCTTGCCATGGAATGCCCTTTTTACTGGAAGGAGAAGTATACCTTTGTGAGGGGGAAAGAGGACAAGTTTGTAGCTGAGATTTGCATAGAACATTTAAATCAACCTTGGGTACACCTCTTCTGGTTTATTACAAATGAACTCCTTTATATTGACTTGGTTAAAGACATCAAAGAATTCAAGATTTCCAAAAAAAAAAATCTCTCATTAACAAAGTGTGGTTTGAGAAATTATTAGTTGAAGAAATACTTGTTGAAATAGTCTTCTTGAATTGATGAAATGAATAATCAAACTCATAGTTTGCTGAAGATGTACTTGGAGAAGTTCAAATTCTTTTTGGAGCCATATGATGATGATGTGATAATACAAAAAATAGTAAGAATAACAAACAACAAGCAAATAAGAAGAGAGAAAATGATTTAAGTTATCAAGGAGGGTTACCTTTTATTGGCTATTTCTAACCGAGTAAGTGATGAAACGGTTGCAAACTTTGAATATCTAATTAATCGCGTCTATGATCTAATCGATTAACAAACGCTGATTTTGAATTTTGAAAAAGGTTTTAATCGATTAACCCATATGGTCTAATCGATTAGAAGGTGAAAAATGCAACTCCTTTTTTACTTTTGGGCCATGATTATTTTTTTGAGCCCTTTTCTTTTTTTACATTAACTTAAACACAAAGTTGATGATGAAAAAAGTGAAACGATTAATTAGCTAATTAGCACTTGTTAGAAAAGTATATGGAGCTTTCCTTATTGTTTTTTTAACAAGTGACTTACCTTTTCCTTGCTATTGCACAATATTTTTGAAACTCTTTTTCTCTTTGCTATTTTGTGAATTAATTTGTCTTCTTTTAAATAGAACTTCTCTGAATTTTTTAGTGTAAAGGACAAGTTCAATTTCTTTTTCTAGAACTTTCTTTCTGAGAATATTTATGCATAAGTGGAGGCCACGATAAAAAAAATCACTAAACTCTTTTGATAAATAATTTGAACAACCACCTTTATTGTATATTTTAAAGCTTGTTGTTGCAAAGCATACCTGCAAAATAACTCTAATTTTTAACATTTGGTATCTCAAATTTTTTTTAGTCATTTTGTGTTAGTGGATTTAAAATAATTCATATTATTTTTTGAGAATTCAAAAGAAGATATAGAAGTCCATTTAAGTCATGAATTTTATTAGGGTTAATAGCCATTTTGCCCCCTGCCATATAGGCGATGTTCGAAAAATCCCCCTGTAAAAAAAACTTGCAAAAAAACCCTAACATTTGAAGATTCTCTCAATTTTGACCTTCATCACATCCAGTCACCAAAAACCTGTCATTTTGACCCCTGCCATTTTGGCAGCGTTTTTATTTTGACCCCTGCCATTTTGGCAGTATTTTTATTTTGACCCCTACCACATCAACTTTTTTGGTGACTGGATGTGATGAAGGTCAAAATTGAGAGAATCTTCAAATGTTAGGGTTTTTTTTGCAAGTTTTTTTTTACAGGGGGATTTTTCGAACATCGCCTATATGGCAGGGGGCAAAATGGCTATTAACCCATTTTATTAAAACAATATAAAGCAACATGGTCAATTCTACCACAAAAATTACATTTTTGTTATGAATAATAGTAAATAGATGTGGATGTTCATTTGTCAAACTTTCTATATTCCTTAACGCCTATGAGTTAATTTCTTAACCTTTGTGTATTCCCTAAGTTAATGATTATTCATTGGTCATGTACTATAAATAAGATTTAAATTATAATGTAAAGGTGATTTTTACAGAAGATAATATAGTATTACTTTCTCTCTTCTCTTTTTATCTTTGATCTCTATATTGTTTTATTTAGTTTTATAACACGTTATTAACACGAAACTCTACCATATTAATATTAACTAATTGTCTAAGAAGTGATATACAAATAGTTTGATAATGAAGGTCTAACGATATGAAGCTCCAAGATTTAGAAGGTAATATCATTATTTTTTGTTTCGTAATATATATTTCTAATTCTGCCTATTTTGTATTGATATGTTGATTAGAAGAAAAAAAATCAACGATGATTTTCATGCATCCCAGAATGATTGGATAAATAATGATAAAATATCTCTGAAAGACTATAAAATAATGTGTTTGTTATATAGTTCCTGAAGAACTTAACAAATATCCTTGAAGGATAGCAAAATAATAATTTATTATATAGTTCCTGAACAACTAATCAAGATCCATGAATGATTGAAAAACAATAATGTATATAGTTCTTGAAGAACTTATAATGCATCCCCGGAGGATTGCACGAAAACTGTTTATCTTTATCATTGTTTGAAGATCTATGATCTACCTCTCAAAAAAATCATATATTTATAAAGGATCCCTAGAGTATTGTTCAAATAATGATTACTTTTATTCATTCATCAAAGAATGGTTATCCCTTGATGATTGATAAGAAAATAATTATTCTGTCACCATTGATAAAAAAAGTATCAGTGACGATTTTCATGGATCTTAGAAAAATTGACAATCACAGAAGGATTGCATGAATAATAATAATAATTGTAAATTTATTAAGATTGAAAAATATATATTTTATACAAATTATTTTATATTTACTAGAGATTGAAACAAATTAGAAGAATAGAATCATATGTATCATGGTAAAGCAAATGTTTACAAATCACATTTAAGTGTGTTGTTCGCAAAATCGGTTGGGTCATCTCAGATGTATTATAATGTGAGAACTAGTTTTGAAAAACTAGAAGTTTCTTCAATCCAATAAAATTTGTGTGTTCCTAAAGGAAATTTTGAGAAATTGAGGTTTTATGACATTAATTATTGCATCGACTAAAAGATCGTGCATATGTCTATTCATAACCAGAAGTTCGTGAAATTATTTTCTCAACTAATTAAACTAAGGTCTTATTTTCTGGATTTTTCAGAAATTCCTTGATAAGTATCACATATATTACTAAAATTAATATTGAACATCTTGAAGAACATGCTCATATAAAAATGGACTTGAAGATCCATTCTTTAGACGTCTAAAGTTAGTTATATAGTTGATACTTGTGAGATCATCAATTCTAAATTAGATATTTGAAACACACAAAGTATTGTATTAAGATGTTTATTCGCATTAAGCCAACAAGTTAGTGCATGATAATTCTCCCCTTAACTTACAAATTATTTTAGGTTCATAATCTAATACTTCTCATCTACGTAAACTTTTGGATGTGTTGTAATTATTCAATTGCTCCAATATAGTACGCTAAGATGAGTTTTTAAAGAATGTTGAGAAAATGCATTTTATATGAATCTCGTATTTGAGGTTTTATCTTGTCAAATAATTGGATACTTGCTTGAAGTCCAGTAAACTGATTATCAATTTATAAATTAATTTTCTCAATATTAGGGGGAGAGAATAAGCAGCTGAAAGTGTGAACCAGAAGTTCAAATGAACAATTTGAAATAAAATATTATTATATCATTTTGATCCTCGAAGTTCAAAACACAATTCATTTGCAAAGTTTATGAAACAAATTATTAGCTACTAATATTCCACTCAAAGTGGATTCTCATATTGGACAATATAATATTGCAAATGAGTTATAGTTGCGCCTGAAGCATGGTAGAAAAGTCGGTTCCGATGTTAAAAGTCCTCTACCAAGAAAAGAAACTAAAGTTTAAAATGACCCAAATGAGGGTATGAAAACTCTAAGAGCACTTTGACATAATTTAATTTTGAGTTCTGGAAGAACTAACCAGGTACATGAAATTTATGAAAATTAAGAGATCTCGATAAATTATGTCATGAATGGAATATGATGAAACCAAAATAAAGTCAATGTTGACAATGTCTTTGTATATAATATAGCGCTAAAGATAATAAATAATAATGAGGATCATGAGTCAAAGTCCATCAAAGATTGTAGACAAAGTGAGAATTGGCCAAAATGAATATATTCAATTGAAGACGAATTAAACTCACTTTACAAGTGACTCGATTTTGGACTTGTAGTTCGAACACCTCAAGGTGTAAAACCAATTGGATATAAATGACTTTGTTTGTGAAAAAGTAAAATAAATGGTGAAATTGTGAGATACAAAGCTTAAGTTGTTATTCAATAATCTTCACAAAGACCTAAGATTTATTTTGATGAAACATATCCATCCGCAGTGGATGTAATTCAATTCTTGATATTTAATTAAGTTTGTAGCACATGAAGGGCTTAATTTGCACATGATGAATGTTGTAACAGCTTATCTGTATGGTTCACTTGATAGTGAAATTTACATGAAACTCCCTGAAGGGTTCAATATACCAGATGCACACAACTCCAAATCTCGAGAAAGCTACTCCATAAGATTGAACAAGTCTCTCTATGGGCTGAAACAATATGGACGAATGTGGTATAATCGTCTCAACTCTATTTGTCCTTGTATTTTTATAAAAAGATCAGGAAAGAAATTTGCAATAATAGTTGTCTATGTGGATGACATAAATATTATTGGAACTCCTGAAGAGCTTCCAAAAGCTATGAATTGCTTAAATAAAGAGTTTGAGATGAAGGACCTAGGAAAGACAAAATTATGTCTAGGTTTTCAAATTGAACATTTGGCCAAAGGAATATTTGTAAATCAAGAAGGCTATATAGAAAAAGTGTTAAAATGTTTCTATATGGACAAATGTCACCCGTTGTCTACTCCAATGGTTGTTAGATCATTAGATGTGGAGAAAGATCCTTTCAGACCTCGAGAAAAGGATGAAGAGCCACTTGGTCCTGAAGTACCATATCTCAGTGCAATTGGAGCACTAATGTACCTTGCTAATTATACACGTCCTGATATATTAATTGTTGTCAATCTATTAGCAAGATACACTTCTTCACCTACACGAAGACATTGGAACGAAGTCAAACATATACTTCGTTACCTTAGAGGTACAATAGACATGACTTTGTTTTATACCAAAGTATCCATATTCAAATTAACAGGTTATGCAGATGAAGATTACCTGTCAGATCCTCATAATGGTAGATCACAAACAAGTTATTTGTTTACATGTGGGGGTACAAGAATTTCATGGAGATCGGTGAAACAAACCATATCAACAACATCATATAATCATGCAGAACTTTTAGCATTACATGAGACCTTTTCACAAAGTCACTCCCAAGTAGAAGTTTTAATCAACTAGTACAAAAGTTTGGTCTTCATATTCGAAGAAATGATCGTTCAACTGAGGGGGAGAAATGGATTTACTTTAAAAGGATATTGTACTCGTTTTCCTTCACTAGATTTTTTTCCCACTGGGTTTTTTCTAGTAAGGTTTTTGTAACACCCACATATAACATCATACATCAAAGCATAAACATTATACATGAATCCAAGTTTTTGTATTGAAATACCATAAGTTCCTAGTTAACACATTGTACATATACCTGCCCAAAATACAACATACAAAAAAATCTATGGCATAATGTATACAAGATGTTCCAAGGCACTAAGAACTAGATTAATACAATGATCTCAAAAATAACTCCAACAACGGAAGTCTCGCCATCCCAAAAGCCAAGGTAAGTAAGGATGATCAAATGGCCTTATCCTTACCCTTCGCGGAACCTGAAGCACCTGTAATATAATCAACAGCATGGGGTGGGATATTAAATCTCAGTGAGTTCCCTATCTTATTGATTCTCTCGGCTTTACAAGGTTATATCAATCCTAACTCAAGTCAAAGGGGAAGGGAAGTGACCCTGAGTTCACAATCTCACACTGTATGGAAACATGTTCATGAGTTCACCCACTCAAAATATCACTAATTGATAACCTTACCAAGGCATCCTCTTTTCCCGTCCGCTTCTACGCCTAGAAGGCGACCCGAGTCATGGATCCTTGTAACTTACTGTGTAACACCCCAAATTTGTTAGAATATTTATTTAATTTATTTAAATATAATATTCGTGAATTTTGTGAATTTTGGTGGTTTGGGTTGATGTTTGTAATTTTGTGGAGTTTTGGTTATTTATTTAAATAATAGTATATAATATGGAATATATTAGTATTATTATTAATTTAAATAATATTAAAGGAATTAAGGGTAAGATGGACTTTTGAGGAGGATTAGTGAGGGTATTATTGGGAAAGCCCATTTTAGAAGCCCAAAGGTTTAACAAAAAGGAGAATTTGAGAGGAATATGTTTCATTTGGTCAGAACGTGAAAAGAAGGAAAAGGCCAGAGCTCTGAGGAAAGAGGGAAAAGCTTAGGATTCGAGAAGGTTTCCAAGAACTCAAGAAAGAAAGCTTGGAATCGACAATCTAAGGTATGGGGAGTATTGCCTTTCATTGTTTTCGATATAGGAATTCGATGTGTTTAAAGCTGATTTTTGAGGTTTATGTGGGTTTATGGGTTTTATTAGTAAACTGATGATTTAAGGCATTTTGTGGATTGATTATTAAGGGTTGAATTGAATCGAATAAAAGTAAGCCTTCGAGGCCAATTTCTGTTGATGTTGTTTTGACCTTGTGGAAAAGAGGATTGTGAGGGTTATAAGGGTGATTAAGGTTTATGTGATTTTGAGGTTTAGGATAGTGTAATAAATCGGTCTAACAGTAGCAAATTTTGTACCCCTGTTGCCATGACACCTTAGGAATGTTTTGGGGATGTGGTTGAGGTAAAAGGAGGTTGCATTCGTGAGGCTTTTGGGTCTGTTATGCTACTGATGCGTAGCAGCAATTTCCTGAAATCGCGAGTTCGCAAAGCGAACAATACCTTCGCAAGGCGAATATTCGCCCCAGACTCGCAAAGCGAGCAGCGCAGCGAATGCGCGATGGTTTTGTTTGACGATACTGAGATGAACTCTAATTATGATTTTTAGTTCGCCCAGCGAACGACTTCGCAAGGCGAACAGAGGTAGCGAGGGAGACAGAGTAGGGTTCTCTGGTTTTTGTATAGGATTTTAGGGATTCGCTGGCAGCTCGTAAAGCGAATGCTAGAGCAAACGAGTTCGTAAAGCGAACATTCTAGTGAATGCCTGCTGTTCGCGAATTTGTTTTGTGATTTCTGTGTTGTCTTGGTGTTTTGAGCTGTGATTATTCTGATGATTTACCATGATGTTATTGATGATTTTGAGGTGATGATTTCATGATGTTTAGATGATATGATTAACATGAGATTTTGATGAATGATGATGCACGTGATGACTTTTATTGATGAAGATCATATTGACGTTGTGTATCATGCATTCATAGCATTTTAGGGCTTCGTTCCAGTGGTGGCTCTAATCCCATTGTGTGGATTGGTGTGTATGACGTGCTCTGGTTCTTATGTGGAATCGATCCTAATGACAGGGATCTTTGGAGGGTGATGGCTTAAGTGTCCATCGGTTGTGACGATTGGTACCACATGCATGAGTCTTGTTGTGCATTGCATTTATTTGGCATTGATGTGATTTATGATATCGTGATTTTTGATGTTTTCCTTTGTGATGACCCTAATGATGTTGTATATGATAATGACGCCATTTTATACATATCCTAGTTTTATATTGATTATAATGAATTGTGATTACTCACCCTGCCTGTTTGAATGTTGCCTCCACATCGTTAACGTGCAGGTGATCAGGCTTCGTTGTGGATGCCTTCGAGGACTATTGGAGTTTATTTGCTTTTGGTCGATGTAGATGGTCTTGCTCTGATATTATAACATCGGGTTGGGTCATTGAGTCGAACCATGTTGGGTTGTTATTTTTGTTGTTATTTGATTATTATGGCTTTTAATGAAAACCCTTTTGATTTTGGATTATTGTGGTTATGGTGGTTCCGCTGCTATTTGATGGTTTTTTTATTATTTTGAGGAAAACCCGTTGTTTACGGAGCAAATGTTTTATTTTGAGTTTATTGAGAAAATGTGCACCCTTCTGAGGTGATTTTTACTCTGATAATCTGTGTATTTTTCCATGTATATTCGTGGGGTAGAAAAGGGTGTTACATACTTGACATACGAAATGGATTCATGGTCTGCCTAGAGTAAGCAGCCATAATCTCAAACCTCTCAGCATAAGCAGCCACAGTCAAAGTACCCTGTCTCAACTGTTGGAAATCAAATTCCTTCTGGGTCCTTAAGGAACTAGGGAAATAATTCTCCATAAAAGTAATCTTAAATTGCTCCCAGACCTTAGGCACCTCTTGGATAGTCATTAGGGCTGAGGCACTCTCCCACCACCTCATGGCATGACCCTTCAACGAGTGAGAAGCGAACACCACCTTATTCTCCTCACTACAATGGACTATCAGGAAAATTCTCTCCATGCCAATTATATATTCATGAGCTTTCACAGGATCTAATCCGCCATGAAATTCTGGAGGATTCATGCGGATGAAATCCCAAAAACTCCCACCTACAGCATCTGGAACAACCACTGGAGGATGAAGACCTACATTCATTTGTTGTACCATCTGCTGCATGAACTGGTTCTGCTGCTGCTGCATCTGTTGCAAAAATTGAGGCCATGGGACATACTCCTCGTCGCCCGGCGAATTCGTCCCAACAGGAGTAGTTCTGGGTCTACCACAATTTCTTCTGCGTCCGTCAGCCATGTTCATAAAGGTTATACAAATAGGATTAAGTTGATCAGACTCAATGCCATAAATATAACACTTAAGACCAATGGCGACATAACGCATATGAAACGGAAGGAAATACTTATACTATTTCATGGCTAGGTCGAGGATACGACCTGCTCTGATACCAACTATAACACCCACATATAACATCATACATCAAAGCATAAACATTATATAAGAATCCAAGTTTTGGTATTGAAATACCACAAGTTCCTAGTTAACACATTGTGCATATACTTGCCCAAAATACAACATACAAAAAAATCTATGGCATAATGTATATAAGATGTTCCAAGGCACTAAGAACTAGATCAATACAATGATCTCAAAAATAACTCCAACAACGTAAGTCTTGCCATCCCAAAAGCCAAGGTAAGTAAGGATGATCAAACGACCTTATCCTTACCCTTCGCAGAACCTGAAGCACCTGTAATATAATCAATAACATGGGGTGAGATATTAAATCTCAGTGAGTTTCCTATCTTATTGATTCTCTCGGCTTTACAAGGTTCTATCAATCCTAACTCAAGTCAAAGGGGAATGGAAGTGACCCTGAGTTCACAATCTCACACTGTATGGAAACATGTTCATGAGTTCACCAACTCAAAATATCACTAATCGATAACCTTACCAAGGCATCCTCTTTTCCCGTCCGCTTCTATGTCTAGAAGGCAACCCAAGTCATGTATCCTTGTAACTTACTTGACATACGAAATGGATTCGGGTTCTACGGGCCATTAACCGTTATGAACCGTCACTTCACACGGGCCACTAACCGTCACAAGTCTCTTTACCCTTAGGCTTCATTCGTACTAAACGCGGGACTCAAACCTGACAAGTAATCGTGCATACATTCCAGAGGAGCTCGAGACTCATGAAACTGTAACTCAAGGGAAACAGTTACGATTACGTGATCTCACACACAAACGTGATTGTATTCGACAATCACAAGGCCACATTCTCCTTAAGGCCTCTTTTTCCTTTTCTCATAATCATAATGGTTCACACATGTTCCATACTAGTGTTTCACTCTCTCCTGGACCATTACTCGTCACGGATGCACCTTCCTACATCACATGCATGAGCATCACCATCTAGATTATCTACCAGTTCCTAGTCACCTACTAGGTTCTAATATAATTTCATGGTAAGGTTCCTCACTCTTCCTATTCCATATTTTAACATGTTATGTCTCAACATACTTCACAACAATAGAAGAGGTAAGCATAATACAATTTTGTGATAAAATAGCACATAATAATTAAATCACAAAGTTACACAATTCTTGGGTTTTCTCCGATTTATTTAATCGGGCAACAAAACTAATATTTTTCACTTTCATCATGTAGAATATTTCCACAGCTTTCCATCGGTACCAAGAACACCTCGATCGGAAGCACGGTTCAAAAGATATTAATTATCAAAAATATTTTTCAAAACACAACAGTGGTAACCGATTACCTCAAAATGAGTAACCGGTTACGCATTCTTCCTGCGCAGACAGTAGCTAAAATCCAATAGGGTAATCGGTTACCTCAAAATGAGTAATCGGTTACTTAGTTCATTTTTGCGTAAAACATTTATTTTTCCTGCAAGTAACCGGTTACCTCAAAATGAGTAACCGGTTACCACTGAACCAGAGCCAAAAACCTGCTATTTTCAGCATAAACTCAATGGAACCTCATCCAAAATTCTTAGGAACATCAAGCAAGCATATTAGGTTCAAGGTAAACATAACCCGACTATATTACTCTACTAATTCCACATTTTAACCGTTAGAAACATCGATTCCATAATATTATTCACAATCCAACATTTCTAACCTAAACTTCTAACATTTCTAGAATTCTAAAACTTAAGTTCTAACTAGAACCCACCTTTAGACAAGATGATGATGAAGATGTTGGGAAAGATTTAATGGAGAAGAGATGATGATCCAAGCTTTCTTCTTCTAGGTTTCTTTCTTTTTTTTCTCTTCTTACTCCTTCTTCTCTCTACTCTTACTAACTTTGTTCCAAATGAAGAGGAAAGGAAAAGAAAAAGATATAGAGAAATATCTTTAAGTCAGTAACACTAACTAAATTGTCCAAAATAGCTCTATAGCACCAAATGCTATAACCTCAGAGTCATATAATTATTAATTTGACCTGCTCTGAGCTCGTCAGTTACTTTAATTATCTTTGCAGATAATTTCACAGAGCACACCGAAACCCAGTTGATCAGAACCAATATTATCCAGAGCAAAATAAAAATACGGGGTATTACAGTTTTAACGAGGCATATACTCAATGAACATCCAAAGAGGAGTGTTATGAATAATAGTAAATAGATATGGATGTTCATTTACCCAACTTTCTATATTCCTTAACTCCCATGAGTTAATTTCTTAACCTTTGTGTATTCCCTAAGTTAATGATTATTCATTGGTCATGTACTATAAATTAGATTCAAATTACAATGTAAAGGTGATTTTTACAGAAGATAATATAATATTACTTTCTCTCTTCTCTTCCCCTATATTATTTTATTTAGTTTTATAACAATTTTAAAATATTATGATTGATTTTTCTTTTAGCATGACAAATTTTATTGAATTATTTGGTATTATAATTGAGTTGATAATTTAAACTAACTTTATTCTAGACTCTTCTTTGAATAAATAAGATCATGTCTATATAATATCTATCTTTAATAAATTTAATAAAGATTTTGTATAAATCTTCAATTTTAACTGTCAAGATTTCACAATTTTCACATTTAATATTAATGTTATAAGATGAAGTAGAATTAGCATTTAAAACAATATTGCTAAGTTAATAAATTGCCTATATAAGTTTCTAATTTTCATTTTCCAAATAAGTAATATGATGTTTTAAGAAAATGATGATTTTACTTTAATCTATTGAGTTCTTTATTGAGATCATTGCATATAGAATATAATTTGAGAAAGGAAAAAAAAAAACTTTTTTCTTTACTTACTTCATCTTCGTAATCTGTCATAAGACATAAGTTTACATTGTTCTCCTGTTTTGATTCATTAGATATGTCTGAACCTCTGCTTTTTTTTCCCCTTTTTTAAGTCATTTTGAACTTTATCTTTTTTTTTAGTGATTCTTCATGTTTGATTTTCTTAATATCTTTTAACACATGCAGTATCTCCCATAACTTAACAAATATAGCAATCGTATTTCTAGAGAGTGTATGAGTCTTAGGCATTGCGAAGGTGGGGAAGAAGTCTTTTCACTTGAGAGGAGAATTTTTTTTTGTCAACCAACCAGATTTCATTAGGCCACTAAGGCATCAACAGAAGAAGAAATACAAGGGGGAATGCTCCCAATCCAAGTCCTAGAACCCACCGATTTAGCCAACATTGCCAACTGGTGAGCCTTTAAATTACAGTCTCTACTAATAAAAATGACAGAAGAAAAGGAAAAGCAAGACAAGAGGGATCTACAGTGTGTAGCCAAGATTTCCAATCTCGCATCAGCCAAGATCCCGTTAATACAATCCACACAGTTTTTGGAATCAGATAACACCAGGATTTTTGAAACCCCCGAGTCCCGCACCAGCCCAATGCTCCACCTAAGAGCTAACATCTCTGCTTGCCCAGGATCAAAACAATAATTAGACTTCGAACAAGCCGCAAACAACACTTTCTTCTCACCATCCTTGACTACAAGACCTAACGTACATCCAATGTCATCCATTGTCCCAACATCCACATTAAGCACCAGCATATCACGCGGAATTCTTTCTTCCAGAAAATTTGCAGGAACAGAGCCAACAGCTCCTTCACCACCTTCCAAAGAATTAAACTCCCCCCACCCTTTCCAAGCCAAATCAGCCACCATAATTGGCAAAATCATCTTACTATTGTGGATGAGCTCATTTCTGGCTCTCCAAATATTCCACAACATGGAGCATAGAATATGAACTGTGAATGTATCCTTCAAAGAGACCAAAGAAGTCGGTCAATCCATAAATTCCATTTCATTCGAGCAACGGTAGCCAATGGGAGAGGAAAAGAAAGAAACGCGGGCAAAATCACAATTCAAAAATAGGTGATGCCTGGTTTCAACAGAAGCATGACAGAAAGGACAAGATTCGTCAAGATTCATACCTTTTGATTTCAGAGATTCATACAAGATTCATACTTGAGAGGAGAATTTAACTATTGAGTGTAGGCATATTTTTTCTAATATTTCTTTGCTAGACAATATAAAAGATACGAGGATATGGAATCCAAATTCAAATACAGTTTATCGGGTCAAAAATACCTACTTCATAATCATAAATATTTTCAACTTTAAATATTTTTCAATCGATAAAGTTATACGAAGAATATTGGTTATCAACGAAGGAAACTATGTACTTAAGTGGGGTTTTAATCAAGTTAAATCTTATTCATGTGTCAACGAATGTGGTTTTAATAAGAATGTGAATCATTTATGTTATGAATGCATGTTTTTATGGAAAGTGTTTTGGTTGGGCAAAATAGTCTCATATTATTTAAAAATCGAGACTAAAATTAATTTATATACAATATTCATACATTTCAACCTAATGGAATGTTTTTTCAAAGAAAAAAGTCATGAAGATTATCTTATCTAAAGTGGATAATATCTTATAACTATAGTATGGTGAACTTGAGATCAAAATATGAATGTACAAATCACTTTTGCCTCAAGTGACATACTGTTTGCTTGGAAAATTCGCAAACAACCGCTTATCTTCTAATCTATGAAAGATTTGTTTACTTACAGGACCGATCAAACAAATCCTAGGACAATGTGCTTTAACAATTTTGGTAAATTTTGTTAGAAAACCTTTTGTTTATTGAATTCATCATGGTTTTTATCAATTCTGTATTGTTTGGACAAAAGTAACAACACTTTGCTCCTTAAATAAAATGGTGAAATGTAAATGACTTGCGAATAAGAAAATGACGTTTTTGTAAAGGAAATTGTAAAAGGAAAAACTTTAAACTTTTATTGAAATGCAAGGAATGAAAAACTGGTGTTTCTCAACGTACATTTTCTCAGTAAGTACTATTTTCTCTCACGGTTACTTTGAGTATTTCTTGAGTGATTTGTGCAAATTTTGAACACACCGAAAATCCAACACTAAGACTCCCTATTTATATACAAACGAAATAACCACCAATAACAGCTATTTCTCCTAATGGCGACAAATGGCATTCTGCATGCATTCGTCTCCTAGATGCGTTCCACGCGTCCAACTTCAAAAGCAAAACTCCCTCTTATATTTAAATTTCAAAACGACCGTCGAACAAGGTCTTCATACCAATTTGTCGAAAACATTTCCAATACTTAGAAAAAATCTTTAACCATTCCATTCCAATTGAACGTTGTTTTTGACTGATTTTCTTTCATCCAAAAAATCTTCTGGTCGAAATATCCTGGCGAAGATTCGACCTGGTTATTGAACAAAAATCCTTGGCGTCGAAATTAGCAACCTACAAATTGCCCCCCAAGAAATGCATTTTCGATCTAAAGGGAGAAAAGCATTTTTTGTTAATGCAATTCGACGCCATTTAATAAATCGACCAGTGACTGTTCATATGACTAGACGTTGGAAGTATCAGAATCATCATTGCATTTTTCTCAAGCGTCTTTTCAGCCCACGTTTTAAGATCGTCCATCATTACTACTCTAGCCTCTAGTAGATCATGGGTCAAAATGTAACTGCCACCGTCTGAATCATCCACTTCAAAACCTCCACGTGTCCCACAATCTTTCATTACTTTTTTTTATTTCAATTTTTGAACTTCAACTGCTTCCCTCTTTCTCTCTATAAATAAGTTGAAAAACCTTATTTTACCCCTTTTTACGTTTTTCTCTTTCTCAGAACAATAACTCTCTTCATACTTCATCTTCTTCATTTTCTTTATTTCTTCTGTAATCAACAATGGCATCTTCCGCTGCTCCCAAAAACGCGAGTAAAGATTCCAAGAAATCCAACAGCTTACCACCGGTACACAAGATCCTTGGGCCCAGGGTGGTGGGAAACCAACAGCACGTTCCAGAGCCTCCAAATGAGGAGGAGAAACGCTGCATTTATCAGTCTCATGTATTTATTCCTCTCTTGATTTCTGGTAAATCCCATGCAATGCTAGGACCTTTACCTGACTTAAAATTAGACCCGGTTAACGTACAAGAATTTTTCCCAACCTATCACCGTTACAAACCCATAGCTAACGGGGTTAGACCTAGAACTGACAAGGAAAAAATTATAGACGAAAAGTCCCAAGTAGATGGCCAAGGATCCCCTTCTGAAGAAGTCATAAACTTAGAGTATATGAACAATTTTAGAATCTTTAGATCCTGCCCTTTGTCGAAAGACCCCTCTGACTACCTAGCTTGGTTGGGGAAGATAGAGAAGGTTAAAGCTAATGTTTGGAAAACTATGGGCATTTTTTATCTCATTTAGCTGTCGAAGGTAGGACCAAGATATTGTCCCTCCATGCTTCTAGCTTCCCTTTACTTCTGGGACAACACTTATAACAACTTCCACCTTCCTTGTGGGATGATTACCCCCACTATTTTCGACATAGCTGCCATAACTGGCTTAAGTCCATTAGGAGTGGATTATGACCCTAACCTCCTATCCGACGATTCCATAGGCTTCGACACCAACAAGACCACTTTTACAACCTATATCGCCAATTATCATGATAAGGAAACTGACGAAGTATCTGATCAAGAGCATGTAGCCTTCTTGGCCCTTTGGCTGTCGAGATGTGTGTTTTGCTCCAGATTTCTCCAAGTGGCGAAGCGCTATATCACCATAGCAAATCAGCTTCATGCTGGACACCAGCTGTGTCTTAGTGAAATGATCTTGGCGAACCTTTATGAATCCCTTGGCGAAGGGGTTACCACCCTGAAGAATATTAAAGAGAAAAAAAGTCTGCTATTGTCAGGACCCTTTTGGCTCTTACAATTGTAGCTCAATGCTACCTTCGAAGCCTTTCTTCCCAACAAGTCAACTGTAGACGAAGCTGCTCTGGGGGACAGAAGAGTCGAAGGCATCCGTTTGGCGCAGTTAACACCCCAATGCGAAGGTATGAGCCTTCACCAAACCTTTACCAGCTATGTCATGATTTTTGCTAAACGTCACAAATTTACTCCCAACATGGCTCCTTTTGCTGATAGAAAGGTTGGACCTGCATGGTTTACCAGAAAACTTCCGTTTGAGTCGAAAGCTCTAGAAGACGAATTCCTCAATGTCTGGGAATCTTTTCTCACTCCTAGGCTTTTAGTTTCCAGACTTGCTCCCTCTAAGCTAAAGGTTTCCCTTGTCAATTACCAGCCCAATCTAGTCTCTCGATAGTTTGGGTTGATACAAATAATACCAAAACCCCTCTTTTCACAAAAAGGCTCTTTGATTCACTATAATATGACCCACACCGAAGAAGAATGCTCTGAGTTGCTGGCGAAATATTCAAATTTGGTCGAAATCTAACCAGTGGTCTTTTGACCTAGCTTCCTCTGTACTCAAGAGTTTGACGAATGATGGAGGGATTATTATGACTCTCAATTTTTAGACGTGCCTTCTTTCACCATTCAACTGACTAGAGCCTTTGCCCTTCTGCAGGACAAGACAAAGAAAGGTACTTCAAGACATATCAAAGAAATCCAAGCATTCCAAGGATACTTTGAAACTGCCTATAGGCCTAATGAACTTAGTCGAACCATAAGCGAAGCAGCTGTGACTTTGAAAGAAAAATTTACTAGAAAACTGGACGAGTTAAAACTACCCGCGTATGTTCGACCAGAACAACGTTATGAGGTAGCCTTTAACCTCTATCGACCAAGATTTCCCCCACTACCATCTGCTGAATTTGGCGTGGCTTTTAGCCCTCCATTTCCATACTGGTTCACTTGTGGGGATTCTATGAAACTTCTTCGCCAAGAATATCAGAAACGTGCTAAGCGAGTGGTTCTGACTAAGTACACCTTGGACAATTTCAAAGGCCACCTTCATATTGGCATAGAACACGTTCGCGTGGAAACTCCTATATATGAAGGTGTGGAATGGGAAGATGTTCGACCTCACTTTTTCCATTTACCTGCACATGTATATGTTATTTTATGTTTGACCCTTTTCTTCCTTTCTTTTCTAGCCATCAAGATTACGACCAAGAAGTCAGCTGCTGGCGAAACGTCAACTGTCGGAGATGCAGAAACCCACAAAGATACTACCAAAACACCTTTGGCAAAGGTATTACTTTACTTCTCTTTTTGGTCAACACATATTTTCTTATTTTCTAGCATACTAATAAAAGTTCGTTTGTTCCACAGGGAAGTCGAAGATCTCCATCGACGCCAAAGAAAAGAAAAGAAAAAGAACCTGAAGTCAAAGCTGTCGACACCGATGATGGCGACAAATCACCAGACCAAGTGAAACCTTCAAGGAAGAAAAAGAAAACAACCAAATCTCAACCACAAAAACCTCCTGCTTCCAGAATATTGGAAAAAACTCCCCTCAAAAATCGTGACTAGAAAGTTACCCCTGCTCCAGCAGAGAGCGAAAGCTCTAGTCTTAGGACTGAGATTCCCAAGGTATGATTTTCCTTCTTTTTATATTTTGACGCTGAAAGGCAGTTTACTTATGTTACCTCTCTTAATCCATTTATCTTTCAGGTCCTTGTCGATACTCACGGGCATCCCATGGTCCAAGTTCTCCCAAAGACCAGTAGTGATCCTACCTACAAGCCAACCAGCGTCTCCAAACCTTCTCCCAAGGATTCGACCAAGGAATCAGCCACTGAAGTGAATCAGCCCACTACTGTCTCTAAACAAGTTCCAAACGTAGTGGAAGAAGAAACTGGTCCTGAGGCTGACAACTTAGTCGGCATTGGTGGGGACACTGTGATGCCTACTGCAGCGCTTACCACAGATAATGATCCTGAAGACCATTCTCCCCTCAACTTTCAAGGTGTTGACGTAGGAAAGGATGAGGAAGCTGAAACTGATGGCGAAGAGGAGGAAGAGAAAGTAGACGAAGAGCCAACAACTCCCCCAGCTGCTACGGACGAAGAAGGAGAAAGCGACAAAGAGGATCATGGTGAACCAAACAAAACTGCTTCGACGGCTACAACTTCGACCCGACTCTCTCAAAAGGAGCTTGATAATCTGAAGGTGCAAAGACCCTTTGAGTACCTAAAGGCCATGCTTAGTTCCCGCTACAATTTTACTGATACTACCATTAGTAGTTCGACCACCTCATGAACTACTTCTGACGCCAAATCTGTGGACGAAACGCTGGCACACATTCGACAAAAAATCCTCAACATTGACTTATTTCAACTTTTGGAGAATGACTCATCTGCTCATTTTGACCTAAAAAAGATCTTAAAGCAAATTAATGTCCTGGAGGCTCCTCCTGAAGTTACTGATGTGGTGCTAGACCTAACTACTCTAATAGATCTTGTAGTGACGGACTTTAATCGGCTTCGAGATTACTCCAAAAAGCTCGAAAATAAGACAGAAACCCAACTTGCTGAGTGGGATACTGCTTCAAGTTCGTCCAACAAAGTAACTGAACTAGAAAGAGTGTCTGAGCAAAACAAGAAAGAGGCCACTTTGTGTGGCGAAAACATCCTCAAGTGGAAAAAACAAATCGATGTTCTTCAAAACAAAATTTCTCAAACGGAGAAGCGTCAAGAAGAACTACAACAAATCAATCAAGAGGAAATAACTAAAGAACTTGAAGTTGGGGTGCACCATGTTGATAGGGCTCGAAAACTTGGTGAGGAAATCGAGGAGCTCTCGAAAGGCAAGGCACTTTGTGAGCGTCGTCTTCAGATTTAGAAATCCAAATTTGAAAAGCTGAAAGAATCTTTCCCCATTTAAATATTTGTAATTTTTGTTTGGCCTTTTAAGGCCCTTTTTGTAATGACATTGGAGCTATTTTGTTCGGCGAAAAGATTTCAATTCACCATGTTGCTTATTTTTCTGTATGACTATTCGACTGCTATTTTTACTTCTTGTAATGTGGGCTTGTATTTTTTCAAATATTTCCCGTTTATTTTTAATATTCGCTTATCTTTATCCAATTCTTCGACTTCATAAGCGACATTGGAAAATATTCGTATGATTTGAAAAGGTCCTTCCCACTTAGGGGACCATTTTCCCATAAGTCTATCTTTTCGATCCATGGGGAGAATCACTTTCCACACAAGGTCACCAATCAAAAATGCTTTATTTTTTACTTTTTTATTGTAGAATCTCTCCACTCATTCCTTTTGCCTTTTCAATAAGTCTAACGCTTTTAATCTTTCTTCATCTAAATCCACTAATTCATCTATCATCATATTCCAATATGCATCTGATGGAATTTCATGATGTCTTTGGACCCTTATTGACTGCAAGTATATTTCGACTGGTAAGACCGCATCATGGCTATACGTTAAACGAAAAGGTGTAGCATTTGTAGCTTCCTTAGGAGAGGTTCGACAAGCCCATAGAATTTGGTCCAACGTTTTGTGCCAACTCTTTGGTTTTCTTCTCACGTGCTTCTTTATTAAACCAATTATAACCTTATTTGCAGCTTCGACCTGACCATTGGCTTGAGCGTAGTAAGGCGTTGATGTGAGGAGTTTGAAACCCATTTCCTTCGCGAATGCTTGCATATTTTTCCCAGTGAAAATAGATCCTTGATCCGTTGTTATTGTCTCTGGGATACCAAACTTGTAAATGATGTGCTTTTGAATGAATTCAATTACTGCTTCTTGATCTACGTTTACTAAGGGTATGGCTTCGATCCATTTCGTAAAATAATCTATCCCCACCAAAATAAACTTCTGGCTTTTTGAAGAGGCTGATCGAATTTCTCCAATCAGATCCAAAGCCCAACCCCTAAAAGGCCAAGGCTTTATTATCGAATGTAATTCACTTGCAGGAACATGTGGTATCCATGCGTGTATCTGGCACTCTTGACATCCCTTAGCATATTCGACGCAATCTTTTAACATAGTTGGCCAATACATTCCCTGTCGGAATAATAACCACTTCATCGTATGGCCTGCCTGGTATGCACCACATGCCCTGCTGTGTACATTCGACAAAGCTATGTATGCCTCAGGTTCGCCTAAACACTTCAATAGTATTCCTTCCGGAGTTTTCTTAAATAGTTCGTTTCCCAAAATCACATAACTCAAAGCTCGATACCTGGTTTTTCTTTCGACTGGTCTTGTTGGGTTTTGCAGGTACTCTATTATAGGCTTTCTCCAATCTCCAGTCATTGAATCGTCTATGTTAAAAATTTCGAAATTTTCTTCGTCAGCGTATCCAAGCTTTATCATTTCCAAATCTGACGGGGATAATCTAGCTGACACCACTCTTCCTCTAACTTCAATAGCTTTCTGTAGCTTTTCCTTCGACACTTTGTACCCTGAAGCTATCTGCACTAAATCATTTGCTTCCTGATTTTCTATTCGCGGGACATGATGAATCGTAACCATATCGAACTTTTTTAAGAGTCGATTAGCTATTACAAAGTACATGATTAAATTTTTCTTAACACATTTGTATTCCTTTGATATCTGCTTTATGACTAACTCAGAGTCACCCATTATTTCGACCCGAGTTGCCCCTAATTCCAACAAGATTTCAAGTCCTGCTATTAAAGTCTCATATTCTGCTTCGTTATTTGAGCAGAGACCTTCGACTTTGTACTTTAATTTTGTTGGAATTTTGTTAGGAGAAATAACAAGAACCCCTATTCCAGTTCCATTTTTATGACTAGAACCGTCGAAGTACAACTTCCATGGCTCCATTTCAATATAGTCCAAAGACTTTTCATTTATAGCGTGGTCGACTATAAAATCATCCACTACTTGTCCTTTGACAGCTTTTAAAGGCAAATATGTCAAAGAATACTCAGTCAATGCTAATGCCCATTTTCCAATTCGACTGTGCAAAATTGGTTTAGATAACATGTATTTTATAACGTCGAAATGCGAAGAGACGTAAACATCAACTGGCTTTATATAGTGCTTCAATTTCATACAAAAAAAGTATACACATAGACACAACTTTTCAATCACACTATACCTAGTTTCCGCATCATTCAAGACCCTACTGAGGTAATAGATGGCTCTTTCGACACCATTTTCATCCTCTTGAGCCAACATACTCCCCAATGTCTTGTCCAACGCGGATATGTACAACCTCATACTTCTACTTCTACAAGGTGACACTAAAATTGGAGGATGCGTCAGGTACTCCTTGATCTTGTCGAAGGCATCCTGTTGCGCTTGCCCTCATTCGAAGTCTTCCTTCTTCAATCGAAGTAGAGGGCAGAAGGCTTGCATCTTTCCGCTAAGGTTGGAGATGAACCTTCTGAGAAAGTTGATCTTGCCAAGTAAAGATTGCAACTCTTTCTTTGTAGATGGCGCTTTCGCCTCCATTATTGCTTTGGCCTTGTTTTGATTGATTTTGATCCCTTTCTTGTGGACCACAAAGCCTAGGAAGTCTCCCGCCTGCACACAAAATGTACATTTGAGAGGATTCATCTTCAGACCAAACTTCCTCATCCTTTCAAAGGATTGTCGAAGATGGTCTATATGACTTTTCCCTGAAACGGACTTTACAACAATATCGTCAATGTAAATCTGCATAAAATCCTCAATGAAATCATGAAAAATCGAATTCATTGCTCGCTGATATGTTGCCCCAGCATTTTTTAAACCAAAAGGCATTACCACCCATTCGTAAGTGCCTAAGGCTCCAGGGCATCGAAATGCCGTTTTTGAAACATCTTCCTCAGCAATAAAAATTTGATTATAACCAGAGTACCCATCAAGCATACTAAGGTACTCATGTCCCGCGGCAGAATCGACAAGCATCTCCGCCACTGGCATAGGATATTCATCCTTTGGGGTAGCCGAATTCAAATCTCGAAAATCAATGCATACCCTTAACTTGCCATTTTTCTTTATTACAGGAACTATGTTAGCAATCCATTTGACATACCTGGTTGGACGAATGAACTTGCACCTAAGGAGTCTTTTGACTTCTTCTTTAATCTTCGAGAGGATTTCTGGGGCGAATCTCCTTGGAGTTTGCTTAACAGGCTTCCTCTCAGGTTTTATTGGTAACCTTAATTCGACCAGGCTCCTATCCAGCCCGAGCATTTCGTTGTAGTCCCATGCGAAACAATCTTTAAATTCTTTCAGCAATTGGACTATTTTGACCTTGAGTTGGGGGCTTACTTTCGTGCTGATATAAGTTGGTCGTTTCTCTGCCCCTGATCCCAAGTCGATTTCTTCGAGTGGATCCTGAGCCATCATCTTGGTATTTGCTGCTAAAGAATCCTTTTCGAAACCCAGCGGCTCGTTGTCATAAATCGCGTCAAGCCTCTGGTTCTGCAAATCTCCTAGATCTTTATCTGGAGGATCCCTATCCGAATCCTTTTCGAGACCTCGTTGATCTGCTTCACTTTGGTTGGCTTCGACAGCCATATACTTTACTTTGGCCTCCAAGGCCGCTTTGAGTTTATTCTCGGCTATATAAGCCGCGATCTTTTCGAGAACTAGTGACTCACTCATTGTCACTGAATTCGCTGCCCCAGCCAGTTGGTCGGATGTGTGAGGTTCCAAAAATGTAGTCTGCTTCGCCAACTACCTCTTTATCCCACTGAAATCCGTGGGTAGGATGAAGGTATAACGAGCAAAAAGCATTATCCGTTGGCGTCATGTTGAAAGTGTCTGGGCTACAAGGAGCTATGTGAGCCAGATTCCTGTCGAAATTCCTCCTATCCACCTGGTTTACTTCAGCCAAATAATAACTCTGGTCAGCCTCTATATTTTCGACAATGCCATCTGCGCGCCAAATTGTTATTCGCTGGTGCATTGACGAAGGGACGGAACCAATACCGTGTATCCACTCCCTACCCAAGAGAAGGTTGTAATTTGCTTTCGACGCAAACACCATAAACATAGTTGGCCTCATGATGGTTCCAACAGTTAAGTCTACCTGTATCACACCCATAGTAGTTCCTACTTTCCCTTCATAATTCGACAGTACCATGTTGTGAGGCTTGGTGTCGGAGTCATCTTTTCCAATTTTCTTAAGCATAAAATGCGGCATCAAGTTGACAGCCGCTCCTCCATCGACCAGAATCTTATTCACCCCTACGTTACCCATTTTTCCTTTTATAAATAGGGGTTTCAAGTGGTTCCTCATCGAGTCATCTGGCCTTTCAAAAAATGCGTTATGTTCTTCAACGCATCCATTGTTCATGATATAGTAGCAAACGGACCGGTGTCTGGCCGTTTCGACCTCCAAAGCTTCCTCTTCCTCTTCGAATTCCATAATTTAATCATATTCCCTAGGGAGCACTGAAACGACATTACATGTTACATCGAATGATGCCTCTGACTCTGAGTTGAAATCGTCTGTCATTTCGTCATCCTTGGTTACTTCCTTCTTCGACGCTTCCTGCACTGGAGCAGTAGGTGGCTTATCAGATTTCACTTCTTCCATCTGAGTCTAATTTTGAACGTTGCTGCTAGTTTCTGGCTTGTCTTTTCCTGCAGCCTCCTTCTCAGCCTTCTTTCGACGTTGGTATCTCCTCTATTGTGACTTCGTCATAGGATTCTTACCCTTATGATTTTCAGAAGGGTAACTCACCTTTTTAGACTTCTGGAATTCTTTTCTGTATGATACAGACGATCCCCTCTGTACTTCGAAGTCCTTCCATTTTCCTTGCCCCTGGGCTTGTCGGATTGGATTAACCCACCTATCATCTGGAGCTTTAGTTGTTGGTTTGAATGTGTTTGGGCGTCTTTCGCCTAACCTCTCCCTGTTTTGGTCCCCTCTCCTGGGGTCGAATCTTTCTCCAGAAGGCCTCCAATTTCCTCTTCTCCTTGCCCTCTCTATTCCCTCTAAGTTTTGTGCTGCCTTTTTGTCGAAGACGACACTACAGCAAGGGCAAAGCATCACCTCAGACTTTTTCCTCTGACATCTATGAATAAAATCTGCCAAATTTTCTTCCTCCCTAGGGTAAGCCACTTTCTAGTACTCCTCCCGTCGACGTTCTTCGTCCACCTGTATTGACGCATTCTGAGTTACTTCGACCATGTTTATATTGGCAGGTGACTCTGCATCCATGCTCAACTTATTCAGTTTCAAGCTGAGGCCCTCATTGACCTCATGCTCCTTCTTCATTCGATTGAAGTCCTCAGAGATTTTCTTTATCAGAACCTTTGGGAGTGGACTCCTGGCAACCTGTGGGCTGACGAATCCAACAGTTTTGTCCTTTGGGTCCTCCATGGGTCTTCGGAGAATACCAACAGCAGCTTGTTTGTAAGAACCTTCAGCAGTTCCTTTATTGACTTTGGTGAAACCCTCAGTGGTTTCATTGTTGATTTTGTCTAAACCCTCGGTAGTTTCATTGTTGATGTTGTCGAAACCCTTGGTAGTTTCGTTATTGATGCCCTCAGTGGCCTCAGTAGTGTAGTTCTCAATGATCTTTGCGCCAAGGTCTTCAGTGTCCTTGACCATCATTGACTAGTCCACGCAATCAGTCGTGACTTCGACCATGTCACCTTTGTCAGCGGGGTCTTCAGCAACCTCCACCATATTCACATTGTGGTTGAAACCATCAGCAGCCTTCCTCATATCCATGCTACCATCGAAGCCCTCAGCAACTTCAACCATATTTACTACGGATGGCTCCGCATAGTGGGCCTCCACCACCTGTAAGGAATTTGAATCCACTTTCGCCTGGGATTTCGACTTGTCGCCGAATTTGAGCCTTCCATCTCTTATTGTGTTTTGCACTAGGTCCTTGAAAAGGAAACATTCAGACATTTTATGACCCAAAAAATTGTGATATTTGCAAAAACCTCTCTTTTTCTGTTGTTCTAAAGGAGGCACCTTAGTACCAGGAGGTACTATCATTTGGCCATCCTTGACCAATAAATCAAATATTTCGTCACATTTTGTAACGTCGAACGTATAAGCTCTCTTAGGGAACTTGTCGTTCTTCTCCGATTCGACTGGATTTTTCCCATTCGACGGAGCCAAGACTTTGCAGGCACACGGTGGACCCTGTTTTAATTCTGCCAAATCTACTTCTTGTTCGTCGAAATTTGACGATTCCTCTTCGTCATCATCCTCACAAACTCCGACATAAGCTACCCTTTCTTTCCTATTTTTACTAACCCTAGCTTTTTCGACTTTTAATCGTTCGACCTGTCTAACCCTATCATCTAATTGGGCCATGTCTCTTAAATATTGGGTGTCAAACTTCTTTCTGATGGAATAGTCAAGGCCACCAGCGGCCATTTCGACTAACTCGTGCTCTGGCACTTGTGTGAAACACCTTTCCTTGAGCAGTCTGAACCTATTCAGATAATCATCAATTGGTTCTGAGAACTTTCTCTTTACGCTAGCCAATTCTTTCAGGCTTATCTTCGTCTGCCCAATGTAAAATTGTTCATGGAACAATCTCTCCAACTGGGTCCATGTATGGACCGAACCTGCAGGCAAAGACGTGAACCAAGTAAAAGCATTTTTCGTCAGAGAACTTGGAAAATATTTTATCTTCAAGTTCTCATTGTGCGCTATTTCGCCTGCTTCGATCAAGTAACGGGCCACATGTTCGACTGTCGATTCACTCGTGTCTCCCGAAAACTTAGTGAATTTGGGGACTTTCCACCTTGGGGGTAAATCTTCTTGCAATATATATTCAGATAATGGTGATGTGTAACTAGGCCTCTGCAGTCCTATGTTTACCCCATTTCGAGCCATTATTCTTTCGATCATGGCTGCTAAATTATTTTCTGCTGGCAAGTTATTACAACATATTCGTTGTATAATATCATCAGCATCTTGACCCCTATTTACTATCACCCTCGCAGGTTCTTGCTGAACAGGAATTTCGACATGAGGTGGTTCGACCATTGCTCCTTGGTCTCGATGGTTCGCCTGAGGAACATTTATTGGTCTTTGGTTTATAGTAGGTTCTTCTTCGACCGCTACCCTTGGGATCTAGACTTGCTGTTCCCTTGGGGGAGGTTGGGGGACACCGAAGAAATCAGCAATGCGCGTCATCTGTGCTGCCAATTATTGATTTATTTGTGTCGTGTTTTGGATCAAAGGATTGAATATAACCCCCATTTGTTGGGCTAACATCTGGACCATATCATGGTTACTCTCATCCATTTGTTGCCTGATCACTTGCGCAGAGTTATTGGTAATGTTTGGCATGTAAGTTTGATACCCTGTTCCTAAAGGCTGGCTAATTCGACTCGTATGGTTCACACCCAAGCCAGACCCTTTGCAAAGCCGAAGTTATGTGCATTGTTGGATCCGTAAATGTTGTTGGGGCGTTGTGCAAACTTGCCATTACTGAAGTTGGCATTCCATATGGTTGTTCCTGGTTTAGTGGCATCGAAAACCCAGATATAAAGGGTCTGTACATACTACCAGAAGGGGGTGGAGTCATTTGAGGCATTTGGGGTCCCATAGTTGAAAAGCTAGGCGCATTTTGGGGGATCGAAAGCGCAGGCGTCGAACCCACTGTTGATGGCATAGCCTCTGATACTGATACTGAGGTCGTATTGCCCCCAGTCGAAGGATTAGGGGGGTGGTATTTCATTATTCGTAGGATTCTGATTGTTAGGCGGATTTGGATTCGTCATTCTGCGTACTCGTCTTCTTCTGGGTCTTTCTTCGTTATTTATGGCTATTTTACCACTTCTTAGTCTCATACAACAAAACGAAGAAAAATTTCTTACGAGTAAAATGTAAAATGAAGGTTTTCAAATGTTAATAGCACAAGGTCCCACTAGGCGTGCCAATTTGTTTGCTTGGAAAATTCGCAAACAACCGCTGATCTTCTAATCTATGAAAGATTAGTTTACTTACAGGACGGATCAAACAAATCCTAGGACAATGTGCTTTAACAATTTTGGTAAATTTTGTTAGAAAACCTTTTGTTTATTGAATTCATCATGGTTTTTATCAATTATGTATTGTTTTGACAAAAGTAACAACACTTTGCTCCTTAAATAAAATGGTGAAATGTAAATGACTTGCGAATAAGAAAATGACGGAATTGTAAAGGAAACTGTAAAAGGAAAAACTTTAAACTTTTATTGAAATGCAAGGAATGAAAAACTGGTGTTTCTCAACGTATATTTTCTCAGTAAGTACTCTTTTCTCTCACGGTTACTTTGAGTATTTCTTGAGTGATTTGTACAAATTTTGAACACACCGGAAATCCAACACTAAGACTTCATATTTATATACAAACGAAATAACCACCAATAACAACTATTTCTCCTAATGGCGACAAATGGCATTCTGCATGCATTTGTCTCCTAGATGCGTTCCACGCGTCCAATTTCAAAAGCAAAACTCCCTCCTATATTTAAATTTCAAAACAACCGTCGAACAAAGTCTTCATACCAATTTGTCGAAAACATTTCCAATACTTAGAAAAAATCTGTAACCATTCCATTCCAATTGAACGTTGTTTTCGACTGATCTTCTTTCATCCAAAAAATCTTCTGGTCGAAATGTCCTGACGAAGTTTCGACCTGGTTATTAAACAAAAATCCTTGGCGTCGAAATTAGCAACCTACACGTACATATACATATGCATGGATATATACACTGCATCATAATAGTTTGCACCAAATTTGGATGCTCAAAGACAACATTATAGGTAAGTAGTAAGAGATTAAGGAAAGAACAATCTTTCGTATGATAAAATTCTTATTTTGGACATGAATTAAATTTAAGAAGAATAGTTTTAATTTTGACATTTATTATTGAAATTCACAACCTCTAACTTATTAAATTTAAGAATAATAGTTTTAATTTTGACATGTAGTATTGAAAATTCACAACCTCTAACTTATTTGAGTTTAATAATATTTAAAAATTAATATACTTTTATTTGATTTTTTATATCTACGATTGGGACTATCTTATAATCCTCTTTCATAACACATTTTGTATTTCAATTTTTTAGAATAAGACTAGTTAATGAGAAGACTCAATATGTTTGTATTAGCAATAAATTTGACAAAAATTATATTAACAATGTGATTTTGCAAAATTTTAAAAAATAATTAAAATAAATAAATAAATTACGGCAATTCATTATTAATTCTATCAATTTTAAATAAATTACGGTGAATCATTGTAATTCTGTCTATTTTAAAGTTAATAATTGTACCTAGTATTTCAATTTTTATGATAAGAAAAAAATAGATAGAAAAAAAAAACCTCCAATAAAGAGTTTAATAATTACAATTTTACACGATTTTCAAATCATATTTTATTATATAAATATTTTAAAATATTAATAAATATAATAGAATTAACTTGTTTACTCAGAAACGAAGACTTGGAAATAAAGTATGGGATAATTAACATCAAATAAAAATATTAAAAGATATAAGAAGAAGCAAGATAATTAATTTTTTTAAAGAAAAAGCTAAAAAAAATTTAATAATCTATGAAAGAATAAAAAAGGGTTAAGTTGAGTTTGATAGATAAATTGATTTGGTTATTAGTTGGCGTGAACCTGTGATCCAAGCGAGCATCGTCGAATCGTCGTAATTGTGGTACTCCCATTACGTGTTTGTTAAAATTACTCAATCAATTCGAATATCGTTTCATTTCTGCGTAGGTTTTATACCTTTAATCCCTATTTCCCATTCACAATTCTTAGGTTTAATGCTTGTTTTTTCATCAATTCAACTTTTTTTTCCAAGATTTGCGAATACTTGTTTCTTTTCTTATTCATTTCTGTGTTTATTCTGAAATTGTTGCAGTTATAGCAATCGTCAAACTTTGTTATTGTTACTGTGTAAATAAATGTTAGTGGTTGCTGCTGCTTGGTTTTTCCAAGTATATCATCATATATGTGCTGGGAATTAAGTGGGAAGTGCTCCATGGTAAACCCGACAGTGTCTAATCAGTCTAAAATATGCTATAGGCCTATTCGACCTTCTGATCTTGACGTTTTAGAGCGTATCCATGGTAGATTGTTTCCCATCAGGTGAGATCATGGTGTTGTTGTTTTATTGGGTTCGAGTATATGAGCTTTTGAAGTTGTGTTTGGTTAAAGATTTTTTATGAATCTCAGGTATGAATCTACTTTTTTTCAAGATGTGGTCAATGGGCGGGATATTGTATCGTGGGGAGCAGTTGATCTTAGTCGACCGAATGGCCAAAGTGACGAGCTCATTGGATTTGTAACGGCGCGGATTGTTCTTGCAAGAGAAAGTGAGGTTGACCCCCTTTATATATAATAACTATGTGAATTTTTAATTATCACTTGAACCATCTATGAAAAAGTTTCTTTTCGTCGTTGCCTGAAACTAGTACTGGAAACAGAGCATGTTCTGCTCCTACTACTCTGGGAAAGCATTTTTTTTCATGTGGAAACTGTGGCTATTTTATGTTTTTATGATTTATGATTTACTTGCTTGCTATAAAGGGATTTTTTATATAGGAAAATTGATTCTTGAATCTTAAGATTAATGAAACATAGGGTTTGGGGTGGGGGTGATATTAGTAGATAGACACCAAGTGGTGACTAGAGGAAAATGTGTTGATTGATAATGCAATTAGGGGATACTAATTTACAGTGGAAGATTATTTATTGGATTTTGGGACTGAGGTGTAGATCTGATACTTTGAATTGCATCACTAGTAGCATTGGAAAGGTATGCGTGAATTGTATAGAGATGTCGATGGATTTCAATCAATGTGGAACTAAATCCACCCCTTCAATGCCAACACAATAAAGGTGTTAAGGGCTGCAATGAAGGCAAGCCAGAGTGCCGCAATTAAGGCGACTAGGGGCGGACCGCAATTAAGGCGGAAAGTCCAACATAGGGAATGCTCTATGTTGGAGTCATGACTTTGAGACAATTTTTCATTGTCTTGTGTGTGAATTGTGCGATGTAATAACATTAGTTACCAATTTATCCATTGGTGTTCTGTCCTAGTCTTTAGATGCTAAACTTTATTTATTGTCTTACTCAATTTTTTTCCATGAATATTGTTCTTGTAGATAGTAGATTTGCTTGGATATGACTCGGCCAAATCTGATCAAACCTTAGTGTATGTTCTAACTCTGGGAGTAGTGGAAGCATATAGGAGCCTTGGAATAGGTATTATTAGTCATTTGTTTTGTACTGTTGAAATCCTCCGGTAAAATATAATTGATAATCTAATATGTGCCTCATCACCAGCTTCTTCTCTGATTCGGGAGGTCGTAAAATATGCTTCAAGCATTCCCACATGCCGAGCAGTTTACTTGCACGTAATTTCTTTCAATATCTCAGCAATCAATTTATACAAGAAAATGTCTTTCAAGTGTGTTAGAAGGCTGCAGGGATTTTATTTCATCAATGGCCAACACTATGATTCATTTTTATTCGTGCACTACGTAAATGGGGGACGGTCTCCTTGTTCGCCATTGTAAGTCCAATATTTTCAGACCGATCCTACATGTTTTGTTTAAAATGAATAGATTGTGATAGAATTTTAATTTCCATTTCACATTTCAGAGAGCTTCTCTCTGCAATAATAAGCTATATGAAGAGTGGCTTCAAGGCAGTGGCTGCGAAGCTGTGCAAGAACGAAGTTAGGAAGATCTCAAGGTGGGAAAAGTGTAAAGAAAGTCATTCTCTTGTCTCACTTTCAACAATACCCAACAAAAGAAACATGGCTGTCGAGTGTACTGGTTGTGAGTTTGTGTAATATTTTCTTGTTAGTTTTATGTTTCCTATAGTATTGAACCTCACTGATAATTCTCTCTAGAAAGGTGCCAAAATTATAGTACTTGTTCTGTCAAAATAAATGCAATCCTGAGATGAAACCAAAAATGTAAGCCATACATATATATAATGTAAAAAGTGTTTCAACAAATTATTTTAGACCATGGGTTGGCTCCTATTCTTTTAGAAGATACACTGATAATTAAGCGTGTGCAATAAGAACTTGTGATTCTCTGTTGACTGTTATCGTAATTGGCATATAGACATATACATATAGTGTTGGATTAACAAAAGTTGATGTGTTTGGTTCAACGATGATGTGATTATGAGTGAATTGATTTTGGTGAATTGATTCTAATAAAAAGAGACTTGGATATAAATTGATTTATATTTGAATGCATTTATGTAAAAATGAGTTGAATAATAAATTTAAGCCTGAAAATCACTTTTAAACTCAAAAGCTACAGATTTTAATTTCACCTTAGAATCAATTCCGGATGTAAAATCAATTCTATTTTTGAGAAATGTCAAAATCAATTCAAAATCAATTTTACACTAGAATTGTTTTTGGCTATTACAAAATGCAGTCTCGAATTGATTTTGAGCATAATTATTTTAGTGAAGAGTGAGTTTAAAATAAATTGATTTATGTTTTAACTTTGCAAGCAAATAAAAGTGATTTTTGTGAATTGATGTTCCTTTGAAAAGTTCTAAAATCTAACTAATATACACTTTAAAAACTTTTTTTTTTTTTAACTTTTTTCAAATTTTACAAAATCAGCAAGCGACCGTTACAACATTCCATTAAAACAACTCATAAAAAAACAAAAATATTTAAAAATTATATTTAAAATTTTAATTTTAGTGATTATTAAAATGAAATTCTTCTTTTTTTTTTTTTAGTTTTTAAATTAAAATATTAAGAATAAAGAGTTTTATAAAGAACATATAATTATATTAAGAAATCTGCAAACTTATACAAACCGCAGTATCAATCGTCTTTAAAATTACAGAGAATTCTGCAAAGATCACTGAATCGGAGCCTAAGTTTTCTAGTAGAAAGTCGTCATTGTTGTTCAGAAATATGTCACCACACCCACTCTCGTTTGTAATAGAATAGGATGCTCAATCACAATTACACTTGTACCAATCAAGGGGAGGAGGAAACTAAAGAACATCTGTTATATTAGGCATTCTAGGCGGCCGAATTGTGACACCAAAAACTTCATGGAGATTGAAGAGAGCTTATTAGTATTGTTACCAGCCAACATAATCTGGTCTAGAATTTTGTTGATTAAGAGTCTCCTACTGGGCTTAATATTTTCATGCTTGCATTTATTCCTGGTAAGCCAAATTTGATTAATAATAAAGGTGATGGATGCCTTTAACACAAGACATGTTTGATTCGATCTGCTATTAGTGCAATGCTCAAACCAATCAAGCAGGGATCTGCTATTAGTACTGATCCCAACCTTCTCCTTTAGACAACTCCATAAAGAACTAGCAAAGGAGCGTTGAAAAAAAAGATGACTAACACCCTCTTCAACTGAGTTGCATAAACAACAAATAGAAGCTAAGAATATCCCTCTCAACATGACCTGCGATTCAGTAGGAATTTTTCCATAACAAAGCCTCCATAATATCAAAGACTTGCTAGGAGGTATGTCGGTGCTCCACAGACAACCGACCCAATGAATATCCAAGTTGCAGCCATCTTTAAAGTAGTAGGCATCCTTGAGGGAGAGGGAACCCAACACAGTATGATTCCACACCAACTGATCAGAAATGGTGCTTTGAGAGGAAGGGATAAGAGGCAATCTATTAAGTAAAAAGGGAAACCAAATATTCCAAGAAAAAGGGAAGTTCCACTACCCATCGAAAATGAAATCAGAGACAAAGGTGTTAACGTTGATATCTTTGGACCTGAGAAAGTTCATAGAGGTATTATGGATCAAGGGTTGGTCGCACCAAGCTGTCAAGAAATTGATATCATTACCCGCGCCTAGAGCCCAACAAAAGTTATTATCAAGCACTGAAATTTCAGACTTTATCCCCGTCCAAAATAGAAGAGTATATGTGGTATCTAATGACACCATTTCTATTGAAAACTCTCTTCTTCAGGAGGATTGCCCAAGACTTCTACTAGTTCTCAAATTCCAAAGCAACTTGAGGTTTGTGGCCTCATTCATCCTACACAAGGAACGAAGATCCAGACCATCTTTATGGTAAGGTTGACAAGTCTTCCTCTAAGAAACCATAAAAAGCTTTCTACTGTGAAAATCTCCAGAGTATATAAAGTTCTTGCAAGCTTGCTCAATTTTTCTCAGTAGCTCCATCGACCAATAATACATGTTAATGGAGTAACTAATAATACTGTGAATGATAATTTTAACAAGTGTGAGTCTACCTGCCATAGAAAGCAAGGATCCCTTCCACGCAGAAAGCTTCGCCAAAATTTTGTCAGAGATGGGAGTGAGGTGAGTTGCTTTGTCTCTCCCTTTGAATATAGGGATCCCGAGGTGTGTGTGAAGGGAAAAACTCCTTTAATGAAACCGGTGCTAGTCAAAATTCTGTCCAGCTGACTATCATTGATATAACTAGACTAAATAAAGGATTTGGCGAGGTTGAAGCTTTGACCCGAGGCTATCGATTAATCTTGAAAAACCTACTTGAGAGACTGGATATTGGACGACTTACCAATGCAGAATATCATGAGGTCGTCAACATAGAAGACATGAGACGGAACAAAGTTGTTTCAAGATGACTTTATAAGATCATGGCCTCCTTGCGACACCAACTTGGCAATGCTACGACTCAGCACATCCTCGGCCAAGCAAAACAGAAGAGGAGACAACAGATCTCCCTGCCTAACCCCTTTCTTACAGTTAAACTATCCATGATACACACCATTGAAAATGATAGATAAGATGGCAAAAGAGAGCATGCTGTTTATCCAATTGTGAAATTGCGGACTGAACCCGAAATTATTGAGAACCTTGAGCAAAAAATCCCAGTTAATTGTATCAAAAGCCTTGGCAATGTCAACTTTCATAGCTAAATTACCATGCTTATTCTTGTTGTTCAACATGTTGATAGCTTCAGAAGCCAGGCAAGTGCAGTCTTGGATGTTTCTACCATGAACAAAACCTCTTTGATCTTCGGAAACCAGAAAAGGCATCAGAGAAGCCTACCTATCTGCCAAAATTTTAGATATAATATTATATTTAAAGTTTGAGATAATAATAGGTCTGAATATATTAAGAGATTAAGAATTCTTAATTTTGGAGATCAGGATCATTATGCAAGCATTGAAGTTAGGTAAAATCCAACCTGTTTTGAAAAATTGGGTGACGACATTACAAACGTCGACCTTGATAAAGTCCCAGAACATGTGTTAAAACACTCCACCAAATCTATAACGTCGACCTTGATAATGTCCCAGAACATGTGGTAAAACACTCCACCAAATCTATCAGGACCTTGCGCAACAAACTTGTTGAGGCTTTTAACTGCACCATAGATCTCATCGTTTGACGACATCATGGTAAGAATGTTATTCATTTGAATATCCACTAAGCAAAGAATGGAATCCTCCACCATGGAATTGTCTTGAGTAGTACTTGTACACAAAAGAGATTAGTGAAATAATTGACTACCAAGCTTACCATTGCCTCTTGATCAGTAATGAGAGATTCCTCTTCTTTAAGATCTGTGATAAAGCTCATAGACCTCTTAATTTTTACCATTCTATGGAAATAAGCGGTGTTCCTATTCCCTGAAACATGCCACTGTAATTTAGATTTCTCTGCCAAAAAAATCTCTTCCATACACTAATTATTTTCCAACTCCATAAGAGCCTATTTCTCTATAGTTCTGAGAGGGTCCGAAGAACCAACCAAACTAATATTCTCTTGAATCCCTTCCAACTTGATCATAGAGTCCTTCACCTTGTCATGAATATTACAAAACATGTCTCTATTCCAATGTGTAAAGCAGGATTTTAGATTTTAAAGTTGTTTGCCTAAGACATACATCGGGCAACCAACAACATTATAATTCCAAGTGCTGGCAATAAACTCTCTACAATTATCATGAAGCTAACCCATCTCCAAGAATCTAAATTTGGAAGCTAACTTGATTTGAGAGAAAGATGATTCAAACAAAATGGGGTGACAGTCAGATCTTATTCTAGGCAAAGTGGTGGAAACTGTTGGAATTAACCCAAAACCTATGAGAATTCCAACCCTATCTTGATAAACAAGAAAGGTTCTTAGCGCAGTAATACCAAAGAAAAGAAGAAAATAGAGAAAGAAAGGAAATTAAGATTCTAAAAGAATTTGGAGAAGAAGGTTGTTACCCACAAACTGTGAGATTTTTCTCTTTCTTTTCACTTGCAACTGCAAACCGTGAATTACAATGTGTTGTGATTATTTACAAAAATAAGGGTTACTCCCTATTTATAGATTTAGGTTTACTTGTTCTCCAAGCCAAAACTCAAAACTATAAAAGCCCAAAATACCTATTTTGAAACTATATCAAATCAAATCTAAATCAAATATGTGTGAAACAATTGTTTCGACACACCCTTGCTTCGACACTTCGACACTTCGACACAAAGAATTACAATTTAACTGTCTAAGATGACTACATTCATCATGGCTCTTAGTCTTCTGAAAACTTCGACCTGCACTCCCTTCGTCATGATATCTGTAATCTGATTCTCAGTTCTGCAGTGTTCCAAGTTCATCTTCCCTTTTGCTACCTGCTCTCGAAGATAATGGAATCTCATTTCGATGTGCTTGCTTCGACCGTGTCCTATTGAATTCTTTGCCAAGTTGATAGCTGACATGCTGTCGATCTTCATGGTAATTGTTCCATGACTCTTCCCTGTAATCTCTTCGACCAAGTTCACAATCCAGGTTGCTTGACATGCACAAAGAGAAGCAGCTATATATTATGCTTAGCATGATGACAATGCCACTATTGGCTCCTTTCTCAAACTCCAAGCAACTGGTGCACCACCTAACATAAACACATATCCAGCTGTGGATTTTCTATCCTCAACATCACTACACCAGCTAGAGTCGGTGTATCCCACTAACTTGCATTCTTCCCTTTCATCAGCTGCAGGAAACAAAATGTCGTAGTCGAGAGTTCCTTTCAGATACCTCAGTATCCTCTTCGTTGCTGCTAGTTGTGATACCTTTGGTTTCTACATGAATCTGTTTACCATACCCACACTGTATGCTAAGTCAGGCCTTGTGTGACAAAGGTATCTAAGTGACCCAATAAGTCTTCTGTATTGGGTTGGGTCGACATCATCTTCATCTGAATCCTTCGACAGTTGCAGTCTGGTCTCAGCTGGAGTCGAAGTTGGGTTGCAATCTTGCATCTCAAATCTCTTGAGTATTTCGCCTGCATATCTTCTTTGGTGCATCATCAAACCTCTACTAGTCATGTAGAATTCGATGCCAAGGAAATATGAGAGATTTTCCAAGTCTGACATTTCAAACTCCTCGCTTAGGTCATGTTTGAAATCTTCGATCTCCTTCTTGCAACTCCCTATTATCAATAGGTCATAGACATAGAGGCATAGTATAAGCAATTCATTATCTCTTCTCCTTACATACACTCCATGCTCAGTCGTACACTTAACAAATTCCTTCTCCCTTAAGAAGCTATCGATTTTCTTATTCCAAGCTCTTGGGGCTTGCTTAAGTCCATACAGGGCTTTATGCAGCCTGTACACCTTTCCTTCTTCGCCTCGTTTCACATACCCAGCTGGTTGTGCGACATAAACTTCTTCATCTAAGGGGCCATTAAGGAATGCACACTTCACGTCCATCTGACATATGTGCCAATTGTTCATATTTGCTAGACCAACAACCAACCTGATTGTTTCGATCCTAGCAACAAGTGCGAACACTTCATCGAAGTCAATTCCTTCCTTCTGTAGAAATCCTTTCGCCACAAGTCTCGCCTTGTGTCGAGTTACTTCTCCTCTAGGATTCACCTTCACCTTGTAAACCCACTTCACATCAATTGTCTTCTTGCCTTGAGGCAATTCAACAAATGACCAGGTGTTGTTGACTTCGATGGACTCTAACTCCTCATTCATTGCTTTCACCCACTTCGAATCTTTTAATGCCTCTGCTGCATTGACTGGTTCGACATCTGCGTAGAAAGCATAATGTACCAGCTCACCCTCTTCATCGACCACATCATCTGATGTAATTACACATTCTTGCAACCTTGCAGGCATGTGTCTTGTTCGTCGAGGTCTGCTTAGACCTGCTTCATCTATGAATGGTTCCTGTTGAACTTCTCTTTCGACTTTTGTGGTTGGTTATTCACAAGAGATTCTCACTGAATCCTTCTTGACATTCTCAGTTCAATCCCATTCTTTAAGCTCATCTATGATCACGTCCCTACTGATCATTACCTGCTTATTCACTGGGTCGAACAGTTTGTAACCTCCAGTCGAATGATATCTGATCGTGAAGGCTTGATCAGATCCTGTGATGTGGGCCACCAAGTACGTCTGAGATGCTGGGCGTATGAAGAGGAGGAGAGGGTGTACCTGCAAGGCACTCCGATGCTCAAGTAAGAAAGGGTCAGAGAAAAGGGGCAAGTACAAAGTATGAGTTCTTAGGAGTATTTTTGGATATATGACCCTCTCAAGTGAGAGGGTTTATATAGTGCCCCCAGCGCGTGGCCAACGGCCCTATTTTCGGGGCAAAATAACCGTTTTCCTGAAGAATAGGTAACTGCCCAAAACTAGTCGTTATGTCGGGCAGGGTGCCCAAAACTAGTCGTTATGTCAGGCATAGATGTATTTTCAGGCACATGCCCTTAGCTGTTCGGGGAGTGATGAAGTCGTGTGGAACGGGCAGCGATTCCTGGGAGGAGCAACGTAGTCCTTGGCCGGTTGGAGGGGCAGAAAGGTAACTTTTGCCCCTTTGTGAATTGGACTTAGGCAATTGGGTCGTTCTGGGAGCAGGCGTGGATTGTGCCATGTCTAGCCATTGGCCCAGTCCAGAACAGAAGTCCCCCAAGTCGTTGCTCCCGAGCATGGGAGTGATGACCTAAAGACAACCCGTGGTTCTGGGGAACTAGTGTGGAGTCATCGTTTGGTGACTGAGGGATTTGTCTCGTGATACCTGTGACCCCTGGTGTCCGTGTCTGGATTGCCCGTCATACGGGGAGACCAACAATTAGGAGGAATTGAAACGTTGGGGCGCCACGTGTGCCTCGAGCCATGTGCCGCAGTTACTAGGCTATGATGGCTAGTCGATAGCCATTATGACCTACGAGGGCGTGCCATCGCACATGCCCCTCAATATAAAAGGAGAGAGACTCGGGCCATTTGGAACTTTCGCTTCTCTCTCTTCTTCGTCTTCCTCAGAGCACTTGCCCGCCACCGTCGTTCGCTGTTCCGACCGTCGCCACCAGTTTCGAGCAACCGTTTTTCAGCTTTTTACCCAAGTAAGTCCATTGATCTTGTGTTCCTTTGCATTTTTTACGGTTGTTTATAGATTGCATATGGCTAGGTTTAGGCTTAGATGACGTAGTGCTGTTTTTCCCGGTGGCTGTTGGTGGTAGACGGTGGTTAGGCCATCTTCTGCCGCCGACGAGGCTGTTGGACCTTTTTGGATATCTCGTGAGTAGGGCGGTTTCCGGCGTCGTCGCGATGATGATGCATGTGTAACTGTCGCAGTTACTCAGATTCTGATGCTTTAATGAAGTTTCCGGTGAACGTTTGCGGTTTCCGGTGATCGTTTGAAGTTTTCGGTGACGCTTCAAACGGAAATTGGAAACTGACTCGAGGAATCTCCTCGTTGTGTGAGGGAGTTGCCCCGAGCGCCTCCTCGTGGGGGACTCTTGAGTTTTTTGTTTGATGTTAGGGCCTAGGTCAGGGACGTCGTCCTCAGCCCTTTGTGCGCCCTTTCATTTGACTAGCGGTGGAAGGGTGGATTTGATTATTCGTCGAATTCAATTTTTTATCTGCTTTTCAGGTGATCGATATGGCGATAGGGCCAGACGGGGAGATTATACTAGACTCGTCCTCGGAGAGCTCCTCGGAGAGCAGCAGTACGGAGGCCTCAACTGTCCCTAGCGAAGTCGGGGAGGAGGAGGTTGTTGAAGACTCAACGAAGGAGTGGTCGGTGGCTGAGCCTGCCGAGCACGTATCTACTTTTGCGACATATCTGGGGGATGCCTTCACGGTCGTTGGGCCAGAGGGGGAGTGGAAGGTGCACTTCCCCTCCGAGGATGATAGGGTCTGCACCGACTTCGGGGAGCGTTTTGCCATGTACGAATATGCATTTAAAGAGCTGGGATTGAGGTTGCCCTTCACCGATTTTCAGCAGCCAGTCTTCGTGCACCTGGACCTGGCTCTGTCGCAGCTGCACCCCAACTCGCTGGCGTTTATCCGTGTTTTCGAGTTGACGTGCGAGTATTTGAGGATAGGGGTTACTTTACCTTTGTTTTTCATTGTCTTTCATCTTCAGCGGCAGTTGACGGTGAGGAGGTATGGCTGGGTTTTGTTGAAATAGCCCTGCAAGCTGTTGTTGGTGCGGAATAGCGGTAAGCAACAAAAGATTTGGAAGTATTTTCTGGGAATTTATCGTGTCCACAGAGATCGGTGCTACTGAACTGCCGTTCGACAATTTAATTGTTAATGAGTTTGGGTTTTAAAATGGTTTAAAGCGTAAAAACGTAAAAGTAAATAAAAACATAAAAACAATTCATTCTTCAACAAGACGAACTTATCAAGCATACATATAATCCACTTGTCACAAACATAAATTTACCGAACAATTATACTCCACCTGCAATACTCGTCAAAATCATCCAGCATCACTCACAACAGTGTCCATCTCTGGCACACTGAGCTGAGAGACAACCGTATTACTCTCGTCGTCACTCTCGCGCACGACGCCTCAAAACACGGAAGACATTAAGTTCCGACACCCAAAAGATTATCATCTAAATCTATCTCTAGCATCTAGACAATAGATATCCATCCCCAATCAAGATTTATGATGTTTATCTCTAACACAACACAAATCCAAACATAAATGCAAAAAGATCAAGGAAGACATCGATAATGATTTGTAAAGCAAATTTCATATAATATTATGATCAACAAAGATACATATGTTCAAAGTAACTATACAAACACCCAACAAAGAAATTACAAAGAGAAGAGAGAAGAGGAACCAAACATTTCTTGGTTTGTCAACACCAATCGACGAGAGATTCGACTCCGGATCATCCAAATGCAAGCTCCAATGATGTTTTCTAAACTAATCTACAAGAAAAATGAAGTTTGATGGAGTTGGGAGCAAAAAATACCCAAAACCATCCCTAAAAATGTGTTTTTTACCCATATTTATTGTTGTCATCATCGCAGACCGCGCTAAGCGTGCCCTTATTAATGTTAAACCGCCTTAAAAGCGCGCTACCTGCTGCCATGAAAAATGTTTCGGCCATAACTTAAGAACCGTAACTCCGTTTTTTGCCCGGCTCGAAGCGTTGGAAAGCTTATTCAATTTCCTATCTAACAATGCATAAATATCAACCAAATTGGTGATTTATATTATCCTCATTTTGAGCCCTATTCGTTGATGAGTTGCTCAAAATCGCGCGTTTGAAGCCGTGTCTTCGACACTTTATTGCTCATGCTCCAAATACACCTCAATACCTACAAAATCAGTAGAAAACTATCAAACGGTACACAAATACTCTAAAACTTGATTATACACTAAATATACACATTTACATATAAAGTGGGGTTTATTCGAACGATTTTAACAAAAAGTATCGATAAGTGCAACAAAACTTATATACAACAATAGCTACAATTTGCACTTATCAAACTCTCCCCAACTTACATAATTATTTGTCCTCAAACAAAGCCAAACAACTTAAAAACACAAAAGCAATAACCAAAGAATCATGAATCAACAAGTTTTTACAAACAAAAACAAATGCAATGGTTCAATCGAAAACGGTACACACAAAGTAAATACTTACCACTAAACTACAACGATAACATAATCCCGAAACAAATGCTAAATACAAAAGTCATGCCAAACATTCTAAAACAACACAAGTTCAAATGTGAATCACACCTAGCAAAAACAATCATCGGTAGATGAAAAACATAAAATGAGGGATTTTTCACTAACACAACAATCCTGCAAACAACAGACTAAATTATGCATCCATCCAAAAATTCACATTGAACATACAAAGGCAAGAATCACAAGGATTTTCAAGGCTGTAATGTGATCGGGTAAACAAACAAGGGGTAATTCCTAAAGCTAATCAAAACAAAAACTTGCCTAAACCTAAAGGAGTGATTAACTCACAAAAGACTCAAACCAAAAATTTCAATCAAACTTCTTCCAAAATCCCAAGTGTTACACAAAACACACAACTTATTTAGCACAATTATTGGAACTATTTTTGTTCCCTTTCTCAAGGATTTTTTTTCTTTCTTTTTTCTTTTTCTTTTCTCTTGTCATATTTTTCTCTTTTTTCTTTTCTTTTTCAACCTCATAGCAACCAATAATATAAGTGAGAAAACATTGTTCTCCCCAACTTGAATTCAACCACATCATCATGTGAATACTCCCTACTTTCTAAGGCAAGGAAAAAATCCATACAACAACACAAAGTTGAGGTCCAAGAAAAAACAAAATCCATACAAAAAGTAAATTTGACACTCATAGACAAACATCAAACTCAAACAAAATGGATAATGACCAAAGGCTCAAAGGGGTTACAAATGATCACACTCACAAGGTGAATTGACTATTTGGCTAGGGTGGTTGTGCTCAAAATGAAACAAATTCCTTGATCCTTTTCATGCATTCATATACACAACATAAACAACAGATTCAACATAATAAAATCCAGTTAGAATAAGAATGTTGGAACTCCGAGCATATAAGAACAATGGAAGGCTTTCTCACTAAAAGGTTGGGAACTAAAGTGATTCACACAAGAACAAGTATACAAAAGAATAAATGGCATTAAAGTTTGTAAAAAGCCTAAGTATCATGAATATGCCAAAGTAAAGAAAGCGATAAACACATATCGTGGACGCGTACCAAACTGTAAACACTATCATTACCACGCATTCGCAAGTTGAAACACTCAAAATCGGAAAATCACCGAATGCGACTTCAAGCTATTGAGCCAAAATTTGAGTCCAAACAACAACAAAAGAATTAGAAAAATTACTAATAATTACTAATATATAAGGCTTTGGTGGAAGTGGGAAGAAGGGGGAACCAAGTGAACAATGAAAAGAATTCACTAGTTCAGCACAGTAGAGCGCGCTAAGCGCGCTACACCATAAGCAGGAAAACCAGTACAACAACAAGGTTCTGGTGTAGACCTCCACTTAACACCTACACAATCTCATATACAATGAAAAAGTAATAACGGAACAAAAAACAATAAAACATGCTTGTTTTATGTCGTAAGCTCGACGCCTATTATTTATACACACTCCTCCAAGTTGCCTCTTTACATGGTTAGCGCTCACCGACGACGAAACCTAACCAAATATTTAGCAAACATGAAGAGAAACAAATATATACACTATATTTACAATTATGCAAAACATGTAAAATTCACAAATATGGTAAACATATACAAGTATCAATATAAACAAGTGAAAATAAATAATATATACGATATCTACAAAACTCAAAAATAAAGAAACTATCGCAATTCGATTCAATAAAAAACACCAATCCCCGGCAACGGCGCCATTTTGTTGGTGCGGAATAGCGGCAAGCAACAAAAGATTTGGAAGTATTTTTTCGAGAATTTATCGTGTCCACAGAGATCAGTGTTACTGAACTGCCGTTCGACAATTTAATTGTTAATGAGTTTGGGTTTTAAAATGGTTTAAAGCGTAAAAACGGAAAAGTAAATAAAAACATAAAAACAATTCATTCTTCAACAAGACGAACTTATCAAGCATACATATAATCCACTCGTCACAAACATAAATTTACCGACCAATTATACTCCACCTGCAATACTCGTCAAAATCATCCAGCATCACTCACAACAGTGTCCATCTCTGGCACACTGAGCTGAGAGACAACCGTATTACTCTCGTCGTCACTCTCGCGCACGACGCCTTGAAACACGGAAGACATTAAGTTCCGACACCCAAAAGATTATCATCTAAATCTATCTCTAGCATCTAGACAATAGATATCCATCCCCAATCAAGATTCGTGATGTTTATCTCTAACACAACACAAATCCAAACATAAATGCAAAAAGATCAAGGAAGACATCGATAATGATTTGTAAAGCAAATTTCATATAATATTATGATCAACAAAGATACATATGTTCAAAGTAACTATACAAACACCCAACAAAGAAATTACAAAGAGAAGAGAGAAGAGGAACCAAACATTTCTTGGTTTGTCAACACCAATCGACGAGATATTCGACTCCGGATCATCCAAATGCAAGCTCCAATGATGTTTTCTAAGCTAATCTACAAGAAAAATGAAGTTTGATGGAGTTGGGAGCAAAAAATACCCAAAACCATCCCTAAAAATGTGTTTTTTACCCATATTTATTGTTGTCATCATCGCAGACCGCGCTAAGCGCGCTTTTGGGCACTAAGCGTGCCCTTATTAATGTTAAACCGCCTTAAAAGCGCGCTAAGCGCGCTACCTGCTGCCATGAAAAATGTTTCGGCCATAACTTGAGAACTGTAACTCCGTTTTTCGCCCGGTTCGAAGCGTTGGAAAGCTTATTCAATTTCCTATATAACAATGCATAAATATCAACCAAATTGGTGATTTATATTATCCTAATTTTTAGCCTTATTCGTTGATGAATTGCTCAAAATCGCGCGTTTGAAGCCGTGTATTCGACACTTTATTGCTCATGCTCCAAATACACCTCAATACCTACAAAATGAGTAGAAAACTATCAAACGGTACACAAATACTCTAAAAATTTATTATACACTAAATATACACATTTACATATAAAGTGGGGTTTATTCGAACGATTTTAACAAAAATATCGATAAGTGCAACAAAACTTATATACAACAATAGCTACAATTTGCACTTATCAGCTGTTCAAGCCCTTTTCAGAGTCGATTCGGACGTTCAAAGAAAGGTTCTATATCATAGAGCCTATGTCGGAGAGGGCCCAAGATAACACGTATGTCAGGGCGGCATCCCTTGACGAGGAGGGTAATGATATGTGCGATGAGAATTTGAAGCTGATCGGGGATAGAGAATTTAAGTTTCCCTTCCACTGGAGTGCCGACCATTTCTCAAAGGAGCCCAATGAGTATGTTGCTCAGCCACACATGCTAGCGGGCAGGATGTCGTTGCCTATGACACGCTGGTGAACTTTGTCAACTTTTTCTGGCTTGCTGAATGGTGGACGAAGAAGTGGTCCCCGATTTTCGAGGAGGACGGTAGCCAGCGCGTGGAGTATCATTTTATTAACACCAAGGCACTTATAGAGTGCAAGACTCCTGCGGATGCCTATAAATTGCTCGGTAGTCTTAGTTATTTGATTTGTCCGACATATTTCTTCTCCATCATCTAACGTTTTTATTTTGTTTGTGCAGGTGAGATGTCATCCGCCCATGAAAGGATGGTAAAGAATGCGACTGCGAGGAACAAGCCCGGGGCGGCTGCTCCCAAGACTCGATTTGCCCAGCGTGCTCCTACTCCTCCCCAACCTGCTGCGGGGACCTCTTCGCCCACTCCTGCTCAGGGATCTCCCTTGCCTCTGGCCTCAAGGTTCAAGTGGCCCAGGGGCACCGAAGGGGTAGATCTCACTCGGGCGCCAGAAAAAGGGAAGTTCGAACTTCCTCCATGTATTCTTGGCAAAAAATTCTTTGAGGGGACGTCCTTGGTCGTGCCGCGAGCAAAATCTCTCCAGCTGGAAGGCATGGATCGCCCGAGCAAGAGGGCGCTGGTTGCCCAAGATGCCTCTGCACTGGTCAGAGTTTTAGAGATGACGGTTATCTATGCTGAAGGGGATTCTGCAACTGAGTTTGAACTTAGAGCTTCCCGGGCTACCATGGCATCTCTTGAAGAGACGGCGAGGAAAGCCAAGGAGGAGGCTAAGAGTGTTGTTGATGCTCGAAAGAAGGCGGACGAGGAGGTGACTAGGCTAAAGGGGGATAACTCTACGCTGGCCGCAGAGAAGAAGGCAGCTGAGGAGCTGGTCGAGCAGTTGAGGTTGGCAAGTGCTCCGGGTGAGGATGAACCTGAGGATGTGAAGGAAATAAAAACAAGGGCCGAGCTGGTTGCTCGCATGTTGAGGGCTGAGGACGACAACACTGTCATTTGGGACGAGTTCTTCAGGAATGCGGCGGCCCAACTGCAGGTGGTCAACCCCAGGCTTGATATCTCCACCGAGGGTACTCACTATCTGGCACATGTCGAGGATGGCTAGATAGTCAGCCTGAATTCCCTCCTCATTGGCGATGAGCATGCCGAAAATCTGAACGGGGAAAGTTAGGAGCCTTAGCCTAACGCCGAGCAGTCTGAGCAGATGGACGAGTGTAGGTTTTTGTTGTTGTTGTAATTTGTTCGGCCTACGTGCCATGTATCTTTGTAACTTATTTTGAATGGGGGCATGGTCCCCGATTTATGTAACAAGCAAAATTGTGGTCCTTGTGGCCACTTATTACTTTAATTATGTCCCCGTCCTTGTGGCCGATTTTGTGATTTGCATGGCTTTGTCTACTTTAAATTCTGCTAAGTGTTGTACTTTTGCTCGATATGCATGTATGCCCGTAATAGGGGTTACTTTGGTTTGCTTTTAAGTTTCAGGGGATTGCTCGTTGTAGATGTGTTCGGCAGTGGGGGGTATTGGTCGAACGGCCAGGTAATGTTCGGGCGAGGGAGCGGAGCTCAGGTCGCATTTGATGCTTGAGTTCGCGGCGTAAACCTCCCATCGCGAGCTGGGTGTTCTGCCTGTCGTGGTACTTTGACGACGGTGGTGCTCGATTGAGGGACCGCTGTCGAGCAGGGACTTGACTCGTTCCTGAGCGGGGTTTTGCTTTACTGGCATACGACGCTTGTACCTAGGCGTGCATAGTGGTCGATATGCGATGCTCGTCGTTATGACGGATCGAATCGACGGTTTAGGCCTTAGCTGTAGTATTGTTTTAGCTTTTCGGCGTTCCATGGTCAAGCAAGTTCTTCCCCGTTGAGATGTTCTAGGTAATAGGCCCCATTCTCTGTTTTTTCCCGGACACGATAGGGTCCTTCCCAGTTAGCGGCTAGTTTACCTTCATGAGAGTCTTTATGGTTTCTTCGTAGGACGAGGCTACCCACGTCGAACTCTCGTCGTATGACTTTGGCGTTGTGCCGGATGGTAATTTGTTGCTTTAACGAGGCTTCACGGAGGGATGCCTCTGACCGGACTTCCTCGACGAGGTCGAGTTCCTCCCTTAATGCTTCGTCGTTCATTTCCTCGTCCAGAGGCGACTATGTCCGCCTGGAGGGTACGTGAACTTCAATGGGAATTTCAGCTTCGGTCCCGTAGGCCAGGCGAAAGGGTGTTTCCCCGGTTGAAGAGTGTGGAGTTGTGTGGTATGCCCATAAGACATGGTGTAGCTCCTCGACCCAAGCTTTCTTCGTTTCGTCCAGCCTTCATTTGAGGCCTCGAAGGATGACTCGGTTCGCCGCTTCAGCTTGCCCGTTTGTCTGGGGATGTTCGACGGATACGAAGTGTTGCTTCGTGCTTAGCTGGACGACGAAGTCTTGGAACTTCCTGTCCGTGACTATCGCCTGGGGGATGCCAAAACGTGCAAGGATGTTTCGTTTGTAGAAACGCAGTATGTTAAGGGCAGTTATCTTGGCTAGAGCCTCGGCTTCTATCCATTTTGTGAAGTAATCAACACATACTATTAGATCCTTATTCTGGTTTGATCCTACCATGAATGGCCCTAGGATGTCCAGGCCCCACCAGGCGAATGACTACGGGGAGGACATAGCCTTGAGCTCGTTAGGTGGAGCTAGGTGCATGTTCCCGTGCCGTTGGCATTTATCGCATTTCTTCATGTGTTCCTTAGTGTCTTGCTGCATGGTTGGCCAATAGTATCCTGCTCGAAGGGTCTTTCTTGCGAGGGACCTTCCTCCGAGGTGTTGGGTGTTGATTACTTCGTGAATTTCGCGCAAGATGTGGGCGACCATTTTTTCCTCGACACATTTGAGTAGCGGAATAGAGAACCCTCGCCTGTAGACTTTGTCCTTGACCAGGACGTATGAGCAGGCTCTTCGCCTGACTACGATGGCCTCTTTGGGGTTGGACGAAAGTTCGTCTCTAGCGAGGTAGTTGTAAAAAAGGGTCATCTGACAGTTGTTCTCGCCGATCATTTGTACGTCAAGGGTCGAGGAAGTTTTCTCGATACTGGATCGAGGAAGTACCTCCTGTATGACGAATTTGTTTTCGCCTTATTTCTTCATGCTTGCTAGTTTAGATAAAATGTCTGCCCGGACGTTGTGTTCGCGGGGAATGTGCTTTACCTCTACCGCTGTGAACTTCGTCATTTTATCCTTGACCATGGCTAAGTATTCAGACAGGTTGTCGTTTTTGGCTTGATACTCTCCTCGAACTTGGAGGGCCACGAGTTGCGAATCTGTGCAGATGACAACTTCTTCCGCGCCGTGATCTTCGGCTAGGCGTAAGCCGGCGAGGAAGGCTTCATACTCAGCCTGGTTGTTAGAGGTGGGGAAGGATAAGGTAAGTGATACTTCAACGATGATTTCCTCGTCATTCTCCAAATGATGTCTGCCCCGCTTCCAGCCGAGCTGGAGGCCCCATCTACGAAAATGGTTCATTTGCGCGCCCCGCAGGCCGGGGAATCTGTGAACGTCATTTTTGCGACGAAGTCAGCCAAAGCACGGGCTTTGAGGGCTTTTCTGCTTTCATACTGGATGTCAAATTCGGACAGCTCTAGCGATCATTTGAGCATTCTACCGGCCATGTCTGGTCGTCCTAGCAGCTGTTTTACGGGTTGATCTGTTTAAACCACGATTGTGTGGGCTAGAAAGTAGTGTCTCAGTCTTCTAGCTACGTTGATAAGGGCCAGTGCCACCTTTTCTATCTGTTGGTACCTCAACTCTGGTCCCTGCAGTGCTTTGCTCATGAAATATATGGGTTTCTGCCCGTCAGGTGTCTCGCGGATAAGAGCGGCGCTCACTGCCTCGGTTGCTACGGTGAGATACAGGTACAGAGTTTCACCATTGTCCAGGCGAGAGAGGACTGACGGCTCTGAGAGTGCTCGTTTCAGGTGGAGGAGAGCCTGGTCACATTCCTCGGTCCATTCAAACACCGCCTCCTTGCGGAGGAGTTTAAAGAATGGTAGGGCGTGTTGGGCAGATTTGGCCACAAAACGAGACAACGATGCGAGCATCCCGTTCAGTGACTGGATGGATTTCTTAGACTTGGGTGTTGGAAACTCGGAGAATGCCCGACACTTATCGGGGTTGGCTTCGATTCTTCGTTCTGTTAAGTAAAACCCAAAAATTTTCCTGTCCGGACACCGAATGTGCACTTCTCCGGGTTGAAACGCATCTGATACTTCCTGGCCTGTTCGAAGACCTTCCTTAAATGGGCAGTGTGATCGATTTCTTCGTGGGATTTTATGATCATGTCGTCCATATAGACTTCGAGCATGTCGCCTATTTCTCCCCGGAAGACCTTGTTCATCATCCTCTGATAGGTCGCGCCGACATTTTTCAGACCGAAAGGCATTACGTTGTAGTAATAGTTGCCCAATTCGGTCATGAGGCCGTGTATTTTTTATCGCTTATCGCCATTGGTATTTGATTATAGCCCGAATAGGCGTCCATGAATGATAATAGTTTAAAACTGGCAGAGTTATCAACAAGTTTATCAATATTAGGGAGGGGGTAGGCATCCTTCGGGCATGCCTTGTTAAGATCGGTATAGTCAATACACATTCGCCATTTGCCATTAGATTTTTTCACAAGTACAATGTTGGATAGCCAAGTGGTGTACTTGGCTTCCGAGATAAACTTGGCCTCGAGGAGGTCTTTTACAGCTTTTTCTGCAGCCTCTATTTTCACCAGAGACTGTTTTCTCCTACGTTATGCTACTGCTTTGACGGCTGGGTCAATCATGAGTTGATGGCAAGCGACGGATGGGTCCAAGCCGGGCATCTCGGCGGTGCTCCAAGAGAACAGATCAGCGTTCTCACGGAGGCAGGCTTTGAGTTGCTTCTGTGCGATGTCGAGGAGATCTGCTCGAATCTTTACTCCCCGCTGGGGGTCGTCGTCGAACAAGACGAGCTCGAAATCACCATCTGGGATGGGACGCGTCGGATGAGAGCTGCTGTTGGTCATGGCAGACGAGGTGCTCGAGGCTGCTTGGTCTTTCTTTTGGTCCTCTTCGGGGAAGCGACTATCGAGGTCGATGGCGTCGTCCTGTGTAACAGCCTGCGGCCGCTCGCGCACGAGTCTCGGTACTATTACCAACTCAGACTTAATCACTAGCCCCCTTTTCTCAACTATACTAGTGTTTTTGCCTCCCGTGGGAATCGAACCGTGTACCTGGGGATAAGTACCACGTTCAATGCATTCCCACTACCAATTGAGCTACTAGCTAAATTGGTAGTGGGAATGGAATGAACATGTACTTGAACCCCAGGGTACAGGGTTCGATTCCCACGGAAGGCAAAAACACTAGTATAGTTGAGAAAAGGGGGCTAGTGATTAAGTCTGAGTTGGTAATAGTGCTGGGACTCGTGCGCGAGCGGCCGCGGGCTGTTACAATAAAAAGGCGCCTTTTTTTGTAACAGCCCGGGCCCCTCGCAAGGCAATCCCGACACTGCCACCTCACGATCTTCTCTACCCCCCTCACTAGTAGAGTTTTGCCTTCCGTGGGAATCGAACCCTGTACCCTGGGGTTCAAGTACATGTTCATTCCATTCCCACTACCAATTTAGCTAGTAGCTCAATTGGTAGTGGGAATGCATTGAACGTGGTACTTATCCCCAGGTACACGGTTCGATTCCCACGGGAGGCAAAAACACTAGTATAGTTGAGAAAAGGGGGCTAGTGATTAAGTCTGAGTTGGTAATAGTGTCGGGACTCGTGCGCGAGCGGCCGCGGGCTGTTACAATAAAAAGGCATTCCCACTACCAATTGATTGGTAGTGGGAATGCATTGAACGTGGTACTTATCCCCAGGTACCCGGTTCGATTCCCACGGAAGGCAAAAACACTAGTATAGTTGAAAAAAGGGGGCTAGTGATTAAGTCTGAGTTGGTAATAGTGTCGGGACTCGTGCGCGAGCGGTCGCGAGCTGTTACAACCTGAGGTAGCGGCTTGGCTTCCTCGAAACTGCTGGGCAAGGCTGGCTTGTTAGATACCTTCGGCTTGGACACGATGGCATTGAGTCCCTTCGTCGCTGCTTCGAAGCATCGTTACGCGGCTTCGATGTTGCCGTGGAGGATGGGGACCATCCCCTTTGAAGTGTAGTACTTCATTTTGAGATGGACGGTTGAAGGCACAACTACCAATTCAGCCAAGGTTGGTCTTCCAAAGATGCACTAATACAGAGACGGGAAATCGATTACCAGAAACTGTACCTTGACGAATCTGGCCATCTCCGCTGATCCAAAAGTTACGATCAGTTCCACGTATCCCCACGGTTTGGTCACCGACCTATTAAATCCTTGCAAGTCAGAACCCACATAGGGGGTGAGGTGCGACTCGTCCAGTTGGAGCGTTGAAAACAGCTGGGAGTACATGATGTCGACCGAGCTGCCTTGGTCGACGAGAATTCTGCGAACGTCGAAGTTCGCCATCCGAGCTCTGACGAGTAGGGGAATGCTCGAGTTTGGAGATCCTTCGAGGAGCTCTTCCCGGTAGAAGGAAATGAGGATAGAGCCCTTCTGGGCTTGATCGAGTGTGGTCACCTTGCTGGAGCTTGTGCTGATCAGGTGCTCGAATTTCCTTTTCATGGAGCCCACTGTGACTTTATTGAAGCCTCCGCCCGAGATTACCATGGCGGAGGGGAACGTTTCCCACGGGCTATGGGTCGCGAGGTAAGCAGGAGCGGAAAGCTCGTCTGGGACGTAGAAGTCATCAGGATGCGATACGGACATGGCGACCTGGATGTTGGCCTCTTCCAAGAAAGGCACCTCTTCCTCTACCTTTTTGGACTCTTGGGCATCTTGCCGAAGAACATCTTTCTTTTTTGTGAACTATTTCAGGTGCCCATCCCTGATCAGTATTTCGATAGCATCCTTCAAATGGATTGCAATCTTCGATGGTGTGGCTGTGACTCTTATGGAAACAATAATATTTTGATTTGTCGGTGTTGGGTTTGGTCGGTATTTGTTTGGGGAAGCAGACCCCTGCTTGTTTGAATTCCGAATTCGCGCATTCAGACAGTATATTTTCCCTAGAGACGGTTAGGGGGTGTAGTCGTGAAATCGTCCGGAAGGTCCCTTGCTATCCTGGGAGTCCCGAGGGCGGTCTTCGCGTTTCCTTTCCCCTCGACGAGATGTTGAGAGTTCTTCGCCTTTGGAGGCTCAGGCGTTCTCCTGGTGGCGGGAGGCTCGGGCGAAGTTGGCCGCTTCCTTTTCCTCGTACTGAATGTACAACTGCGCCTTGTGGAAGGCGTCCAGGTTCCTCAGAGGTGCGAGGCCGACAACTTTGGAAAACTCTGAGTGCGGGCGGAGTCCCTGTTCGAGCAAATTTTTTTTCATATCGTCGGTGGTGGGGACTTGCACCGCTTCTTTGTTAAACCTCTCGATGTATGCCCGGAGAGGTTCACCCTTCCCTTGGATTATGGCCCCAAGAGACGCTTCAGTCTTGGGGTGGCGGCGCGACACCGTGAAATGTCGGGAGAACATTCAACCTAGGTATTTCCACGAAGTAATAGACTCTTCGGGCAGCTGCTTGTACCAAGTCATTGCTCCTTTTCGGAGTGTGGTTGGAAACAGACGACACTTGATAGCGCCACAGACGCCACTATAATCTAATAGCGCATCTATGTTTTCGATGTGCTCGTCGAGGTCGGTTGTTCTGTCGTATGTGCCCAATGCCGGGGGCTTCTCCAAGCCCTTAGGGAGGCGTGTTGCCAAGATTTCTTGGGACAATGGGCCATGAGGCTCATCATCGCTGCTGGAACTGGTTAGTGACGGGGACCGGACGACCCGCTCGTGGCGGCGGCTTCTTCGGGGAGAAGGTGTACGGGCCCGACCTTTAGTCCTGACCGGGGGTGATTGTTTGTCCCTTCGGGTTCTTTTATGACTGGGAGAGTGCTGGTTTCGCTGGGAAACATGGTTGCATTTCCGGGCAGCATGAGATTCTGGTTCTTGGCGTAGCCTTCGGTCGACTTCTCGTCGGGGTTACGAGCTCTTGGATCGCCGATGACTTTTCCTCGGAGGGGGGGATCTTGGATGGGCATATTCCTCCAGTGCCCCGATCCTTTCGTTCTGTTGCAGGATCAGGAGGTTGGTTTTGTTGATCGCTTCAAGAAAGGCCACCACGGCCGGGTCGGCCTTGGGTGGAGCAGGGATGGGCTGGATGGCCAGCGAAGGCTGATCGTTGTGGCGGTCAGCAGGAATGAGGGAAGGAGAGGTTGTGGCCCCGTCTCTCAGAAAACGGGGGTCTCCGAGGGGAGATGAAGGACCGTCAACGTCAGTCTTGTTGACGGAGAGGACAACAGACTAGAGAGCGCCTTTGACGTGATCTTGAGAAGCCATGATGGTAATCTTGGACTAGAGTGTTTTGATCTTAGTATCGGAGGTGGATGTTAAGACGGGGAGAACAATTTCCCACAGATGTCGCCACTGATCGTGAAGGCTTGATCAGATCCTATGATGTGGCCCACCAAGTACGTCTGAGATGTTGGGCGTATGAAGAGGAGGAGGGGGTGTACCTGCAAGGCACTCTGACGCTCAAGTAAGAAAGGGTCAGAGAAAAGGGGCAAGTATAAAGTATGAGTTCTTAGGATGATTTTTGGATACCTGACCCTCTCAAGTGAGAGGGTTTATATAGTGCCCCTAGCGCGTGGCCACCGGTCCTATTTTCGGGGCGAAATAACCGTTTTCCCGAAAAATAGGTAACTGCCCAAAACTAGCCGTTATGTCCGACAGGGTGCCCAAAACTAGTCGTTATGTCGGGCATATGCGTAGTTTCTGGCACATGCCCTTAGCTGTTCGGGGAGTGATGAAGCCGTGCGGAATGGGCAGCGGTTCCAGGGAGGAGCAACGCAGTCCTTGCCCGGTTAGAGGGGCAGAAAGGTAATGCCCCTTTGTGGATTTGACTTAGGCAATTGGGTTATTCTGGGAGCAGGCGTGGATTGGGCCATGCCTAGCCATTGGTCCAGTCCAGAACAATATCCTATCAAGATCATCTAATTCGACTTGTCATCAAGCTTTCTTCTCAACTGATATGGCACATGTCTATGTGCTATAGATCCAAACACCTTCAAGTGACTGAGGCTAGGCTTGACACCAGACCAACATTCTTCTGGTGTGATTCCTTCAAGCTTATTCGTCGGACATCTGTTCAAAATATATGTTGCCGTCGAAACCGCTTCTCCCCATAATTCTTTGGGTAAATGCTTTCCATTCAACATACTTCTCACCATGTTCATGATGGTTCTATTATTTCGTTATGCAATGCCATTTTGCCGTGGAGTGCAGGGTGGCACCACCTCATGCACAATCCCTTCCTTTTCACATAATACATCGAACTCTTTCGAAACATACTCTCCACCACCATCAGTCCTCTGAGTTTTCAACTTTCGACCACTCTGTCTTTCGACCATGGATTTGAATCTGGCAAATACCTCGATCACATCACTTTTCTTCTTGATGAGGTAAGTCCACAACTTTCGACTGTAATCATCTATGAACGTGACAAAGTATCTGTTGCCACCAATCGAATCCACCTGGATTGGACCACATACATTAAAGTATATGACTTCCAGAATTTTCTTCGACTTCCTTCCTGCATCCTTGCTGAAGCTATTCTTGTGTTGTTTCGACTGAATACACTCTTCACAGACTTCACTTGGAATGTCGATTTATGGTAATCCTGAAACCATATTTCTTCTCTTTAGCTCTCTGATGTCATTGAAGTTAAGATGGCCTAGTCGAAAATGCCATAACCACTAATCTCTGTTGGCTGCAGTTGCTAGGCACTTGTGCTCCATCACCTTGAGTTCAATCTTGAAGGTCCTAATCTGGGACATTGGAGCCTTCAAGATCAACCTACCACCTGCGTCGAGGACTCTTATCATCTTGTCTTCGACAACTACCTTGTAGCTCTTTTCGACTAGCTGCCCTATACTGAGCAAATTATTCTTCATGCCTGGTATGTACAACACATTGGAAATTATTGTCCTCTTGCCATCTTTCCTCATAATCAGAACATCACCAACACCTTCAGCTGCTAGAGTGTTGTCATTTGTAAACTTCACCGTGTTCTTCGACGAGGGCTTCATGTTAACAAACCAATCTTTCCTTCTAGTCATATGTGATGAGCATCTTGAGTCCAAGTACCACTGATTTTGGAATCTTTCTTCATCTCTTATTGTGACCATCAGCAACGTCTCTTCTTCTTCATGTTTCGCCAACTTTGCATCAGTTTCTTGATTTTTCTTCTTTTCTGGACAGTCACTGAAATAGTGGCCATACTTTTGACAATTGAAACATTGAATGTGACTCTTGTCAGATATTCGACCACCACCTATTCCTTTACATGCAGCACCACCTCTTTGGTTGCCTTGATTCCAGGGTTTTCTTTTATTCGACCAGTTTCCTTCATTCTGATTTCGACCAGTCGAATTGTTGCAGCCTCCTCTACCTTTATTGCCATTCCAGCTTCCTTTACCTTTCCTTTCCTTTTCTGACTGCGCCTGCAAAGCCATATCACGCATTGAATTTCCTGGAGCTCTTTCAGGCATCCTTTATTCATGAGACTCAAGCGTCCCTTGAAGCTCTTCCTTCGTTAATACTGACAAGTCTTTCGACTCTTCTATGGCTACTACCACGTGGTTGAACTATGGAGCCAATGACCTCAAGATCTTTGCAACAACTGATCTTGATGTCAACACCTCTCCACATACCTTGATTTGATTCACCAGCTTTGTAACTCTGGTGAAGAAATATGTTATACTCTCATTGTCTTCCATCTGAAGCAACTCATAGGTTCTCTTGTGAGTTTGTAACCTCACCTCTTTCACCTTCTCTGCGCCTCCAAATGATTTTTCATGAATCTCCCACGCTTCCTTCGCTGTCTCTACATCACTAACCTTTTCAAAGTTATATGGATCGACACACTGATGGATTATAAAGAGAGCTTTATAATCCTTCTTCTTCAACTCTTTGTGTGCAGCCTTTTCTTGATCCATCGCGTTCTCCGCAAGCGGTATTACTCCTTCCTTCACGAGATCCCAAAGATCCTGATAACAGAAAACCACCTTCATCTGCTTGCACCAATCCTCATAATTATCTTTCTTGAGAATCAGAAGACTCGTCGGAAAGTGCCCGTTCAGATGATTCATTGCCATCACGATTTTCCTTCCTTGAATCGCAACCGGAGCTCTAGATACCAGATGTTGGAATTAACCCAAAACCTATGGGAATTCCGATCCTATATTGATAAACAAGAAAGGTTCTTAGTGCAACAATACCAAAGAAAAGAAGAAAATAGAGAAAGAAAGGAAATTAGGATTCTAAGAGAATTTGGAGAAGAAGGTTGTTACCCACAAACTGTGGGATTTTTCTCTTTCTATTCACTTGCAACTACAAACCGTGAATTACAATGTGTTGTGATTATTTACAAAAATAAGGGTTACTCCCTATTTATAGATTTAGGTTTACTTGTTCTCCAAGCCAAAGCCCAAAACTATAAAAGCCCAAAATACCTATTTTGGAACTATATCAAATCAAATCTAAATCAAATATATGTGAAACAATTGTTTCGACGCACCCTTGCTTCGACACTTCGACACTTCGACACAAGGAATTACAATTTAACAGAAACCACAGATTAACAAGCATCAGACCAGGTGTTGTTGCAAAGAGCTCTGTCCAATTCTCTCTCAACAGAGGCGACACCCGATCAACCATTATACCAGGTAAGACTATGACCTTTTGCAGGGATATCCAATAAGTTATTGTTATCTTTCCATGTCTTGAACTCTTCCATAGGTAAGCACCAAGTGCTGCTACTTCCCCTGTGCTCATGAGCGCCGATAATAGAGTTGTAATCACCCACTAAACAACAAGGAACATTATTGTTAGCTATAACACTAGAAAAGTATCTCCAAAGTTGGGATGAAAATTGCATCCTTCTCCGGTGGATACCCGCAAAATTTACCCACAACAGGTATGGTAAAAATCGCAAAATGGGTACAGGCGCGACCACGGGCAATTACCCACTAAAATAAGCGGGTATGAGCGTAGGTACAAGTATCTTAGTATTCATCCCGTCCCATATCCATACGATATATATTTATATATATTTATTTTCATTATTATGTACATATGATAATCTAAAATTTTTATTAAATACATCACCATTAAATTTCTATGCATTTTAGTATAAATGTTTATTTATTTCTTAACTCATCAATAATATTCTTAAATTTTTTAAGCGTTGTTAAAAATTAAAATGACATGATAAATTATAATTAATCAATCATTTTTTATTAAAAATGCGGATAAACGTTACGGATACGAATACAAACGTTGGTGCCCATGCGAGTATGGGTTTGAGTGTTGAAATTAAACCCAAGACTTTGAGTAATTCCGAATCAATCTTGATGAACAGGATTCAATTACACCGATCAAATTCTCTTATTGTTCTTCACTTTTCACTCAAGTGAATTAACCAACCTTGATTGCAAGATGATTATCTTTACACAATGACAATGAAAGGAGAAAAAAATTGAATTGGGGAAGAAGAAAAGGTTTAGGGTTTTCACGAAAATAGGGAAGAAGAAGAATTTCTGCAGAGTAACTCTCTGCTTTCAAATTTGCAATTTTATTCAAGCGAATCACTTTACAATAATAGGGTTACTCCATATTTATATATTTAGCTTACTTGCTCCTTAATTTGCATTATTTTCCTTCACCAACTGTAGGAAACAGAATTCCATATTCGAGAGTTCCTTTCAGATACCTTAGTATTCTCTTCGTCGCTGCTAGGCGTGATACCTTTGGCTTCTGCATGAATCTACTCACCATACCTACATTGTATGCTAGATCAGGCCTTGTGTGACAAATGTATCGAAGCGATCCAATGAGTCTTCTGTACTGTGTTGAATTGAGATCATCTCCATCAGAGTCTTTCAACGGTTGCATTCTGTGCTCAACTGGAGTCAAAGTTGGGTTGCAATCTTGAATCTCAAATCTCTTGAGTATTTTGCATGCATATCTTCTTTGGTGCATCATCAAACCTCTACCACTCTTGTAGAATTTGATGCCAAGGAAATATGAGATATTTCCCGAGTACGACATTTCAAACTCCCCACTTAGGTCATGTTTGAAATCTTCGATCTCCTTCTTGCAACTTCCTGTTATCAATAGGTCATTGATATAGAAATATAGTATAAGCAATTCACTATTACTTCTTCTTACATATACTTCATGCTCAGTTGTGCACTTCATAAATTCCTTCTCCCTTATAAAATTATCTATCTTCTTATTCCAAGCTCTTAGAGTTTGCTTAAGTCCATATAGGACTTTATGCTGCCTGTATACTTTGCTTTCTTTGCCTTATTTCACAAACCCAACTGGTTGTGTAACATAAACTTCTTCATTTAAGGTTCCATTCAGGAATGCACATTTCACATCCACTTGACATATGTGCCGATTGTTCATGTTTGTTAGACCAACAATCAACCTGATTATTTTGATCCTATCAACAGGTGTAACAAATTCGTCGAAGTCGATTTCTTCTTTCTGAAGAAATCCTTTCGCCACAAGTTTTGCCTTTTGTCGAGTTATTTCTACTTTGGGACTCAACTTCACCTTGTATACCCACTTCACATCGATTGCCTTCTTGTCTTGAGGCTATTCGACAAATGACAAAGTGTTGTTGACTTCGATGGACTTCAGTTCCTCACTCATTGCTTTCACCCACTTCGAATCCTTCAATGCCTCAGCTGCATTGACTGGTTCGACATCTGTATAGAAAACATAGTGTACCAACTCACCTTCATCATTGACCACATCATCTAATGTAATCACATATTCTTGCAACCTTGTTGACATGTGTTTTGTTCTTTGAGGTTAGCTTGTGCTTGCTTGACCTCTTACTTCTTTCTGTCAAACTTCTCTTTCGGCTTCACTTACTGGAGGCATGCGTTTTATTCTTTGAGGTCTGCTTGTGCTTGCTTGACCTCTGACTTCTTCCTGTCGAACTTCTCTTTGGACTTGACCTGCTGGTTCTTCACATAAGATTCTTACTGAACCTTTCTTGACATTTTAAGTCCAATCTCATTCCTTAAGCTCATCTATGATCACATCCTTGTTGATCACTACTTTCTTGTTCACTGGGTCGAACAACTTGTATCCTCCGGTCGAATGATATCCTATTAGGATAATTTGAATAGACTTTTCATCAAGTTTTCTTCTCAACTGATCTGGAACTTGTCTATGTGCTATAGATCCAAATACCTTCAGATGAGACAAGTTAGGCTTGACACCAGACCAACACTCTTATAGCGTAATTCCTTCTAGCCTTTTTGTTGGACATCTGTTCAAAATATATGTTGCAGTTGACACAATTTCCCCCATAATTCTTTGGGTAGGTGCTTGCCTTTCATCATACTTCTCACCATATTCATGACAATTCTACTCTTCCTTTCTGCAGCTCCATTATGGTGTGGAGTGTAGGGTGGCACCACCTCATGCACAATCCTTTGTTTCTCACATAATGTGTCGAAGTCTTTTGACACACATTCTCAACCACCATCAGTCCTCAAAATTTTGAGCTTTGGACCACTTTGTCTTTCGACCATAGATTTAAATTTGGTGAATACCTCTATCACTTCACTTTTCTTCTTGATCAGGTAAGTCCACAGTTTTCGACTGAAATCATCTATGAATGTGACAAAGTATATGTTACCTTCAATCGAATCCACCTGGATAGGACCACATACATCAAAGTATATGATTTCAAAAATTGCCTTCGACTTGCGTCATGCATTCTTGTTGAAGTTGTTCTTATGCTGCTTTGCATGCACACATTCTTCATGCACTTCGTTTGGAATGTCGAATTCTGGTAATCATGAAATCATATTTCTTCTCTTTAGATCTTTAATGTCTTTGAAGTTGAGATTGTCAAGTCTATAGTGCCATATCCTTTCACCCATGCTAGCTGCAGTTGCAAGGCACTTGTGCTCCATCACGTTAAGTTCAATCTTGAAGGTTTTATTTTGAGATATTAGAGCTTTCAAGATTAACCTTCCACCTGAGTCGAGAACTCTCATCATCTTGTCTTCAATCTACACTTTGTAGTTCTTTTTAACCAACTGCCCTATGCTGAGCAAATTACTCTTCATGCTTAGTGTGTACAATACATTGGAAATTACTGACCTCTTTCCATCTTTCCTCATAATCAGAACATCTCCGATACTTTTAACTGCCAGGGTATTGTCATTTGCAAATTTCACCATGTTCTTCATTGAGGGTTTTATGTTGATAAACCAATCTTTCCTATCATTCATGTGTGACGAGCATCCGGAGTCTAAGTACCATTGGTCATGGAATCTTTCTTCATCTTTTGTTGTGACCATCAACAACATCTCTTCTTCTTCATGCTTTGCCAGCTTTGCATCATTATCTTGGCTCTTTTGTTTTTATGGACAATCATTATAGTAGTGACCATACTTCTGACAATTGAAACACCGAATGTGACTTTTATCAAATTTTCGACCACCGTCTCTTTCTCTACCTGCTGCACCACCTCTTTAGTTGCTTTGGTATGCAAACTTTCTCTGATTCGGTCAGCCTCCTTCTTGTTGATTTCGACTAGTTCAATTGTTGTAGCCTCCTCTACCTTTTTTGTCGAACCACTTCCCATCGCCTTTCTTTTCTCTTGCCGATTATGCATTCAAAGCCACATCACTCTTTGACTTGCTTGCAAATCTCTCAATCATTATCTGTTCATGAGATTCAAGCGTCCCTTAAAGCTCTTCCTTTGTCAATGTTGGCAAATCTTTCGACTCTTTTATGGGCACTACCACATGGTCAAACTTTGGAGCCAATGACCTCAAGATCTTTGCAACAACTGATTTTGACATCAACACTTCTCCACATACCTTGATTTGATTCACCAATTTTGCAACCCTGGTGAAAAAATCTGTTATGCTTACATTGTCTTCCATCTGAAGCAATTCATACGTTCTTTTGTGAGTTTGTAACCTCACCTCTTTCACATTCTATGCGCCTCCAAACGATTTCTCCAAGATTTCTCGTGCTTCTTTTGGTGATTCTACATCAATAACCTTTTCAAAATTGTCTAGATCAACACATTGATGAATTATAAAGAGAGCTTTATAATATTTCTTCTTCAATTATTTGTACACAACATTTTCTTGATTCGACGCGCTTTCTGCAAGTGGTGTTACTCCTTCCTTCACAAGACCCCAAAGATCATCTGACAACAGAAAACAAGCTTCATCTTTTTACACTAATTCTTATAATTCTGACCCTTCAGAATTGGGATACTCGTCGGAAAATGTTCATTCGGATAATTCATCGTCATTGCCATCATGTTTTGCTTCCCATGAATCGCTCAGTCAGTGCTCTAGATACCAAATATTGAAATTAAACCCAAGACTCTGAATAATTCCGAATCAATATTGATGAACAAGATATCATCACACCGATCCAATTCTCTTCTTGTTATTTACTCTTCACTCAAGTGAATCAACCAACCTTGGTTGCAAGATGATTATCTATACACAATGACAATGAAAGGAGAAAAATATTGAATTGGGGATGAATAAGAGGTTTAGGGTTTTCACAAAAATAGGGAAGAAATAGAATTTCTGCAGAGTAACTTTCTGCTCTCAAAACTGTAATTTTATTCAAGTGAATCACTTTACAATGATAGGGTTACTCCCTATTTATAGATTTAGCTTGCTTGCTCTCTAAGCAAAGCCCCAAAACAAAAAGAGCAAAATACCTAATTCCGCCAACACTACAAAATTAGGTTTAGGACAAAATCCATGTCGAGGCTAACTCATCGACACTTCGACAACTAGGTGTTTCGACACACACACGCTAAGCTATTCAACAACTTCATTGTCCCTGTCGAATAACCTGCTTCGACACAAGGAATTACAATTCAACATCAGATACATAAATTTTTTTAAACCGCAAATTTGAGAATGATTACTAAAATACACTATCTAAATCCTGCCCATTACCATCTCTACTCGAAAAGATCCATCCTCTTATGTAGATTTATATTATGTAGAAGTAGATGTAAATGCTCTAACCTTTTAATTTTGAGATGAATTCAGAAAAATGCGTTGGAGAAGTTTCATAGCCTTAAAAGAGTATTTTCCACTTAAGTGCCGCTAGGTCGTAGAGATTTTTTCTACCCTACTTCATCCGTTCCAATTTATAAACAAAAATCTAATATTTTAAATGTATTAACAAAAATTTAATTTGTGTTTATTTTAGAATATATTTTATGAAAAGATGTAAAAATAATTTTGATTAATAGTTATTTATTAAAAAATTATAAAAAAATTAAATTAATGCTATTTATGTTTAATTTTATCTTAAATTTTTTAAAATAAAATAGTTTAATAAAATAAAGTTAATATTTTTAACAAGATAAACAAGTGTATTTTGTCTTCTTATAAATGTAGAATTATTTTTTAAAACTCATGAGTTGAGTTTACTAAAGTACAAGTCAATAGGACAATTCATGCTCTTACAAAGACAACCACATTTTTATTGATATTTGCATATGTATTTATTATATTATAAAAAATGTTATCTGGACATGAATAATAATATTAAATAATAATCAATTGTACGTTACGGTAACTTAATTCAATAAAAAAAATCAAATTTTATTCCTCAGTTTAATTATCATATTGAAAAAAAAACTTTTCTTCTTCATATTTTATTATTAATGAAATGCTATCTGTTTTATTTCTAAAAAACAAAAATTTAAAAGTCAAAAAAATCAAAGCAGATATTTTAAATAATTTTTAATGCAAAAATAAATTAATTTACATTAAATGTGTATTTAATCTATTTATCTTATTTTGCGTACATGTATATCGAGAGCATTCCATTCGATACATACATTTCTGAGAAGTAGAAAGAAAAAAAAAAATCTGAAAGAAAAATCAAGAGGTTGAGTGCGTTGGTGTGCTTGCGTTTCAGTTAAGGTTAAGAAGCTGCAACGCATACGGTGGTTATGCCAATGGCTGCTTCAACTTCAACCTCATCTCTCTCCGTCGTCGGAACTAACCTCTCTCTCCCTCCGCATCGTCATCATCGCCACTCTTCAATCTCCACTCCTTTCCGTACCAACCGTTTCTTCTTATCCTCTTCTCTCGCGTACTCTTCTCCACGGTAACTCTCTCTCCCTTTCTCAATTATTGCTCATGATTCCAATGAAAACCAATTCTCGATCCTAATTCGTTCAACAACAGTAGCTCTATTTCAATTCTACTTAACTCTATTAATTAACGCGATTTTTTGTTTAGTGATAGAAGAGTTGTTCACGGTGGATTAGGTTTACGGAGGAATACGCCGGATGTTTGGAAACACTATTCCGCCGTCCTTTCTCAACCGACTGCACCGGTACGGCAAAGCTGTACTTCTTGCTGTCTTGCTTCCGCAAAGAAACGCCGTTCAAATCTTCCGAGATTTGTTCCTGGAGCTTTTTTTGATAATTCTTCTTTTGGATTATCTAAGGATAAGCTTCGTCATGCTTCTGTAAGATTTTCAACTTCGATTTTTCATTATATTGATAATTACTGTTTTCTATGCTGCTTAGTTTTTTTTTTTTTTTTTTATAATTTTTTTTTTTAAATTTTTCATTATTGGTAACTGTTTTGGTTAATTAACTGTTTCAAATTATAGTCTGTTGTAACTAATTAGCTAACAAGGCTTTTGAATTTTTTTTTTCATATTTTGTTGTTTATTGACCGAAAGAATTTCTATATTACCAATATTTAGAGCAATCCAATGCTTGTAAGTTGATGTTTTATCTTGAACATGAAGCTTCGGTACACGTGGATAATTTTTGGAGACTTTAATTTGATTGCATTTAGGCATAATCACTGTCCTTTTTTTATATGTAATTGTGTTGTGTATTTTTTTTTCAGGTTAAGCGGGTTCAGCTTCCGCATGCAACTGTTGGTCCAGATGAGCCACATGCCGCTAGCACAACTTGGCAGGAGGGCGTTGCTGAAAAACAAGACTTAAGTTTGTTGGATTCTGAACTGGAAAGGCTAGAGGGGTTTTTGGGCTCTGAACTTCCATCTCACCCTAAGTTGCATCGTGGTCAGCTTAAGAATGGGATTCGTTATTTGATTCTGCCAAATAAAGTTCCACCATCAAGGTGAGCTCAATAAGTAATGATAGATTGACAATTTTTGACATTTAATAACAGTACATGGACTGCAATGGATTGCTTTCTGATGTGATTAGAAAGGAAATGAGCGGGATTTCAATCGTTTTTTGGAATTTAATTGAAAACTAGGTTGTGCTTTAAGAGGCGGAATTGTGGATTTCATTGATTTATCATACTTGAGTTTTTTTAGTATGCCCTTTTAATGATCAATTTCAAGGGTGTGATTAAAGATGTTTTGATACCATTGTGCAAACATAGGGCATTTTCTTTCTTTGGAGGAAAATTGTCCGTATCATTCAATTCACCCTCCAGAGCACACCTTAGTGTTATATACCCTCATGTTCACTGGTTGTTGTTCTTGCAAGATTGTGAAGCTACGACTGATAGCTTTAAATGGTGAAATGCATAAAACATATGTGATTTTGAAAATTGTTCTAGTTCTTATTTGAAATGTATATTTAACATGAACTCTTTTAAAGTGAAGATTTATTAATAAATTGATGTACTTGATGTTTATATAGTTTTATGTTCTCTCTTTCAAACATTGTTTTGCTGTAATATGCCGATGACAAGAAATCCAAAATGGGAGATGTACATATGTATGTTACTTCTCTAGAATCTACTTGTGGCTGACTTCTTAGTATCCACTTGTTGCTATTTAAGGTTTGAAGCACATATGGAAGTTCATGTAGGATCAATAGATGAAGAGGATGATGAACAAGGAATTGCACATATGATCGAACATGTTGCTTTCTTAGGAAGTAAAAAACGCGAGAAGCTTTTGGGAACAGGTGCCCGTTCAAATGCTTATACAGATTTCCACCATACAGTGTTTCACATCCATTCTCCTACCTCTACCAAGGTTTGAACCATCTAGTGTGCAGTTCTTTGTTTTGTGTTCAAATATTAGGTTATTGGTAGTTTTATTTTGGAATTTTTGATGTCTATGAAACATTTTTTTTTGACCTTTGTTACAACTTATGAAACACTAATTTCAAACCAAGCAGATGTGAAGACGGAAAAGTGAAGTTTATTTTGTTTCTCTGACCAAGAAGTTACATAGAAGTTATTGATGTTGCAGTGAATAAGATTAGTTTACATTTTGAGCAGCACAGTACTTACTAACTCTAGTTTTTTAACCAAAGTTGGAAGAATAACTTGCATGAATATTCTCAAATGTTCAATTGCTACACTAAATGCGCAGCCCTTGATTTTTTTTGTGATATTAAAAGGTAAATACATGTCAATGCCAAAGGAATAATTATGCTTATCTTCACTGGGAAGTGTGAATAGCATTCTTTAAAAGAGATTCAACATGATGTTCAGTGGTAAGTCATTAGGGACAACATTAGGCTCAAGAGAAACTTCTACTGAGAGAGAAGAGGAAATGGAAGAGGGAATATTTTAAAATTTGGAATCCAGTGCTCTTGTTTGCTTATTGCATGTTAAAACTTCTTCATTAACATTTTTAAACTGGACATACTATTTCCCAATGAGTATCCTGCATTTTTATCGTATAAAATTGTGATTAGGCACTGTGTTTCTTTAGACATATTTATTCATTGGTGAATCTTGTATGTCAGGATTCTGATGATCTTCTTCCATCTGTTCTGGATGCCCTGAATGAGGTAAACCACTTATAATTTTGTAGAAATGCATCTATTAGATGTGACTGGGTGTTTCATCTGATCTAGATATTATACTTTTGATTTGACCCTACTTGGGCCATCTTTAGAGGCTGTTAAGGGGACATTATGGTAAAGATGGCTACAATACTTCTAGGTTGGCATTATATCACACCTTTTTGTTTTTGTTGCATGCAGATAACCTTCCACCCAAACTTCCTTGCATCTAGAATAGAAAAAGAACGGCGTGCTATACTCTCAGAGCTTCAAATGATGAACACAATAGAGTATCGGGTTGATTGCCAGGTGCTGAAAAGAATGTCTTCTGGAATCAATTTGATATTTCTGCAAATATTACTTCAGTCTTTTTTCCCAACTTTGATTTGCTTTTACCTTTTGTGATTGCAGTTGTTACAACATTTGCATTCTGAAAACAAGCTGAGCAAAAGGTTTCCAATTGGATTAGAAGAACAGATAAAGAAGTGGGATGCAGATAAAATAAGAAAATTTCATGAGCGCTGGTATTTCCCTGCAAATGCAACATTGTACATTGTAGGGGATATCGGTGACATCCCAAAAACTGTTCAACAGATTGAAGTATGTCAAATATAAATTTGCAAAACATTAGTTGATCATTGTTAAGTTCTTACGAGTCTCGTACAATAAAAATAACTATGGTTATGCAGGCTGTTTTTGGCCAAGCTGGTGTAGACATTGAGAAAGGTTCTGTAGCCACTTCAAGTGCATTTGGTGCAATGGCTAGTTTTCTAGTTCCTAAGCTCTCTGTTGGTCTTGGTGGAAATTCTATTGAAAGATCAACCAATTCAATGGATCAATCAAAAGTATTTAAAAAGGAAAGACACGCCGTTCGTCCTCCTGTGAAGCATAATTGGTCACTTCCTGGAAGCGGTGCAAATTTGAAGCCACCACAAATATTTCAACACGAGTTGCTTCAAAACTTTTCAATTAATATGTTCTGCAAGGTATGGAGAGGTTTAGTTTTTTTTTTTTTTGTTTTTTTTTAATCCTATTTCCTTTATCTTTTTCGTCAATTTAATTTTGGAGTCGACAGCTTTGTTGCGAGGATGGTTTTATAGACCTTTTTTGTGGAGAAAAATGGTCAATGAGGACGCTGGGCTGGGCATACCATATGAAAAGGAAATCTGTGATTTACTGGTTCACTATGATCTACTGGTCTAATACCATTAAAAAATGATCTACTGGTCTAATGAATAATTCAGATAAACAAATATTGTATTGTTATAAGCTGTCTAATTGATGTTTTTCTTGATTTCCTTATGATAAATAGAAAATATTAAATTGATAAAGTAGAAAACTGAACTAGTTCATATGCAAAATGTACCTGTCATACTGCAACGACAAACCTGCAGACACATATAAAGGCCACTTAGCCACTTTATTTACTCTTTCTCTGCATTAGAAAAAATTAGTTTTAGAATCCTTCCATCCATTATAAAAAGGATAGCCTTACCTTCTGTTCACACCAGTGTTCTTCTAACAGTTTTCTGAATACCTCTCACTAGCCCAAGCTTTTCCCTTCACCGGTATTAGCCCTATCATCAGCTCCTGGATTCTTCTTCTTTCACATAGCTCTGCATTGTTTTGATAAGTGATAATGTGCACTGCCTTATTAATGATGTGATAATGTGCTTTGCATTGTTTTGATAAGTGATAATCTGCACCTGCCTCTTTCATGTAGCTCTGCATTGTTTCCATAAGTGATTGAATTAACTAATCAATTTTTCCTTAGGTTGATGGTAATTCTGTGTTGAACTAAAGCTTGTTATTATTAATAACGAGTGTTTCTAATTTTGGTTATCATTTTATTTTTGTGGTTTGACCATTTATATTCTTGAGGTATAAACTATGTATTTTGCATCTATAATCATTGGTAAAACATCCATCTTGTCATTGGCATTTTTAGAGTTTGCTGTGCCATCCTGCTGTCTGGGATTGGCAAGAGATATCCCCCCTTCTGCTTCCTTTCATACTTCTTTTTTAACATGTATCCTCTATTGTGTTAGTACGTACTTGTAGATAGATAGTGTTATGTGCCGTCTCTTTCCATTAATTATCTTATTGAAATCTTATGCAGATTCCAGTGAGTAAGGTTCAAACATACCGAGATTTGCGTATTGTCTTGATGAAAAGAATATTTTTGTCAGCTCTTCATTTTCGTATTAATACAAGATATAAGGTGAGATGTTTCTATATGTCTTGCCCTTCTTTTTTGATACAGTACTATGCTCGATCACATGTTACTATATGTCTACTGTAAGAACTCATCTGGCATCCATTATGCGGTATCTCATATCTATGTACTTGATGCATGTTTTTTTGTCAATACTTCTAAAGAATAATAATTAGAAGAAATAAATGTGAGAGAAAATAACTCGTGTGAATATTGGAGACATCAATTAAGTGATGTAGCTATATTTTTCTGTACTTAACGATACATACAAAGGTCATCAGTGTACGTAGCATACAGTCAAAGCTCAGGTCATAGTTCATGCTCAAAGTCACTCTAAAAAAACTTGTGTTTGGGAGTTTGTAACAGTGTTGTCATTGGCGGTCCATGATGGAGAGCTAAAATCCCCCCATACCGGCCGCTTTGCGGCTCCGTTGTAGCGGATTATGGCGGAAAACCCCGCAATATCGGCCGATATTTACCATTGCGGCCATGCATATCCGACATAGCGACCATGGCGCCACTATTTGATAGCACTGGTTTGTAATTTACCGGATAGTCTGTCTCTTAGCATCTAAATATGTTACCTTTGCATAAAATTTACAGAGTTCGAATCCACCATTCACTTCAGTTGAATTGGATCATAGTGATTCTGGAAGGGAAGGATGTACTGTGACCACTCTTACCATAACTGCAGAACCAAAGAATTGGCAAAATGCTATTAGAGTTGCTGTTCATGAGGTTTGTTTCCTCTCCTGTGCTTCACCTGTCTTTTCAATATTACAATTTTTAATTTTGTTTCCATTGCTTGTGTGAGTTGTTGGTTATTTTATGTTCCACTTTGTCAATATTCACAATGCTCTTACAATTGTCCCCTGGATCCTTTTGGTCGCAAATGCATAGAGAAAACTAAATTGTTTTGGTTTAGAATTGCTAGAATGACAGCCTACATTTACAACATTTGATCTATTATCATAGTCTAATGAAAACTTTTATGATGTAGGTTCGCAGACTTAAAGAGTTTGGTGTTACTCAGGGTGAATTAACTCGCTATCTAGACGCCCTTTTGAAAGATAGCGAACACCTAGCAGCCATGATTGATAATGTATCTTCTGTTGACAACTTGGATTTTATCATGGAAAGTGATGCTCTAAGCCATAAAGTTATGGACCAGAGTCAAGGGCATGAAAGTTTACTTGCTGTTGCTGGGACAGTTACCCTTGACGAGGTATTTTCATTGATGGTCATTGGACATTGTACAGCTCTTTTTAATGATTTAAATCCCTACCTTTTTGCTGTTGCCGACTCTTATTTTATTCACGCAACTTATAGATGCAATGCAAGTCTCTTTTGGAGGGCACAACTTGAATGACTTTCTGAGAAAATTAATTGATACAAAGCTGTGCGTCAGTAAACTATATCGACTGAACTAAATAACCTTCCCTAGTAACAAGATAACTTATAACAATTAAAAAATGACCTTCCCTAGTAACAAGATAACTTACAATAATTAAAAAATGATCTTCCCTAGTAACAAGATAACTTACAATAATTAAAAAATGATTACCCAAGCAGCCAATGGTGATATTTCTGACAACATTAGCTGGTGCAAAGTGCTATGTAGATTATCTCTTTAGTTTAATTTAGGATCATTTCTTTTATCCTGATAAGAAAGATCAACGACTCTGCCTCTTTTCTTAATGATTTCCGCATTCCTTGTGTACTGTGAATTAGGTGCTAGTTTCTATCACAACTTTTTGGTTTGTTTTCTTGTTACTCATCTTATTAGGTCATTGTCAACTGTATTGTAAAGACATCTTCTGTTGGCTGTAATTTTGTTCCTTTATCCTTTTAATTTTTGGTATCCTGCTTGTTTTGGGCTTTGTTTTCTCTTTTTTATTCTAAAATTAGTCAAAATGTGGTAAATATATTATATTTTAATTTTAATTTTACTTTAATTAGTATATTGAAGAGTTATTTCATAGAACTTCATATTTAATTTTTTTGTGCAAGTTCTAAAAACATAGCTGGTAACTTATATAATGATTTTAAATATCTTTTGGCGCAGGTTAATTCTGTTGGTGCTCAGGTGTTAGAATTTATAGCTGATTTTGGAAAGCTTTCTGCACCCCTTCCTGCAGCAATTGTTGCCTGTGTTCCGAAAAAAGTTCACATCGAAGGAGCTGGTGAAACAGAATTCAAGATATCATCAACTGAAATAACAGATGCTATCAAAGCTGGATTGGATGAGCCTATAGAGCCAGAACCCGAGGTACCGTTTTCTTTAATGTAAATCCTTATTAGTTGATACTGATTTGACATTAGAAATATTGAGTTACCCAATGGCTGATGACTTGTCTATTTGTATTTGGTACAGTGTGTTTGGATTACATTTAAATGTCATGTTGTTTCATGAGTTATAACCACAATGAGTGGTGAATTTATTCTTCATGTGCTATGATGTCAATCTGCTACACTAATTAAATTTGTTTCATTATGTACAAGTGCTTCAATTCTATTTGTGAGAGCCAATTTCATTTATGATTTGGGTGCATCTTGGTTGCTTCTTAGCTAATTGCTTATATGCAGCTTGAGGTTCCAAAAGAACTTGTACAGTCATCAACGCTACAAGAGTTAAAAAATCAGCGCAAGCCAGCCTTTATTCCAGTCAGTCCTGAAATAGAGGCTAAGAAGCTTCATGATGAGGAAACTGGAATCACCCGCCTCCGCCTTGCAAATGGAATTCCCGTCAACTATAAGGTTTGCTGTGTTTATATTAAGGTTTTCATGATTGTTGTACCTTATTTTCCCCGCTCAGTCGTTTCACTGCATTCAATGCTCCAAGGTATCTTTTGTTCTCCATTTAACGTTTTAGAAATGGCGACTCAGTTTCAAGCATTCCTAATTCCAGTACTATGCTTCTGCTTCATTTTGTTCTTTTCTACCGTTATGGAATTTATGGAGATGAAAATTTTGATTTACTTAATTTCTATTAAGTTTGTACTTCCATTCATATTGCGATCTGATTTCAAAAAGCAATAATATGAAATGTGTTGAGATTGGAATGTAGAACTCGGAACTTACACTGCTTAAAGAGGATGTAATTGGTTGGTTTCTCTGTACTTGTTAATGTATTTTATTGTCAACAGATATCTAAAAGTGAAACACAAAGCGGCGTGATGCGGCTGATTGTTGGTGGCGGACGAGCAGCTGAGAGTTCTGATTCAAGAGGATCTGTGATTGTGGGTGTTAGGACACTTAGTGAGGGAGGTCGTGTTGGCAACTTCTCAAGGGAGCAGGTAACTTTCCTTACCAACTGATGTTCAAATGTTAATATTTGGATTATGTTAATTTTCCATCGACTCATAGTTGAATTACATGCATTTGTATAAAAATCTTATTGTATGGCTTCTTCATTTAGTTAGTTGCTTTTGTTTTGCATTTTGAAGCTCATTTCTTTAGTTGCTTGTTATTCTTTGCATTTTGAAGCTGATTGATTAGTTTACTTGTGAGTTATGCTTATGAATTTAAAGTATTTCAAGTGATTTAAGGTTTTCTTTGCGTGTGTGTATTTATATGAGTGTTAGAATTTTGTATAATTTTACGATTAGTGTTACGATTCCACGATTTACATTATTACTTCCCTTTCCTGATTTTGCGTAATATCTTGATATTGACTGCCTTGGTTTGGCCCAATCCAAATTCTAGAATACATGATATTCAGATTGGTAGTTTATGCCAAATGTTTAAAAGGCCCTTCTTATCACAGTACATAATCATGGGTCAATGGTCTCCCATCAATGCGAAGGGTGCTCATGTATGCACTCATATCTGATATTGGGTGCACAGATTGGATTATTCCTGTTATATTGTGAAACATTGATGACAAATGCACTTGATGTTGGAAAAACCTTTTTTTTACAACTTGAGGTCAATTATTTCAACATATTGTAAATGCAATCGTGTCTTCTACGATAGCTTCAGTATCTATCTAACAACTAATCTACACCTCTTTTTACTGAGTGTCTTGTATTTCATACATAATTTTCAGGTTGAACTTTTCTGCGTAAATAACCAGATAAATTGCTCCTTAGAATCTACGGAGGAGTTCATATCTTTGGAGTTCCGTTTTACTTTAAGGGATAACGGGATGCGTGCAGCCTTTCAATTGCTTCACATGGTGCTTGAGGTAAACTTGTCAGTTGTTACTGTCAACCATGTTATTGTCGCATGTTGTATTTATAAATTCCTCTCTTAAACTATAACATCTACTACCTTAAATTCCTTATGTTGTTTCTGATGTGCAGCATAGTGTCTGGTTAGATGATGCTTTTGATAGAGCAAGGCAAGTGTATCTGTCATATTACCGATCAATCCCAAAGAGCTTGGAACGCTCGACTGCTCACAAACTTATGGTTGCAATGTTGGATGGAGATGAGCGATTTACCGAGCCTTCACCAAGTTCACTAGAAAATCTAACTCTGCAATCTGTTAAGGATGCTGTAATGAATCAGTTTGTTGGAAATAACATGGAGGTCTGCTATTATTATATTGAATGCATAGTTCTTGACCATTACATTCAAAAACTAAAATCTGTTTTATGCCCTTCAGGTATCCATTGTAGGTGATTTCACTGAGGAAGAGATTGAATCATGTATTCTAGATTACCTTGGCACAGCTCAGGCCACGGGAAACTTTAAAAACCAGCAACAAATTATCCCACCAACATTTCGATTATCTCCATCCAGTTTGCAGTCTCAAGAAGTGCGAAACTAAGCATAAATTACCATTATTCATGTTTGTTGTTTATTAAATATTCTGTGCAATCTTTAGTTTAATAAGTCAGATTTCATTTTCCCTGAATCAGTTCTGATCACCGTTATTTGATGAAACAGCCCAAATATATATGCTAGCTGTACATTAGAAAGGGGCCCCCAATACTTGAAGCTACAGACATGTTTCTGATTTTCCTTTTTTTTTTTTTTTTGCAGGTTTTCTTGAACGATACAGATGAGAGGGCATGTGCTTATATTGCTGGGCCTGCACCAAACCGTTGGGGTTTTGCTGCAGATGGAAACGACCTGTTAGAGACAATTAATAATGCATCTTCAGTCAATGGTGAGCTTTGTTGATTTTATTTTGTGGTCAACATATCCTGTATTGTATTTCAGTTTCAATTTTTTTTTTTTTTTGAGAATTGCTATTAGTTGTTAAAGACAATTGTTGAAATATTTTTTATTTAATGCTATTTATTTTCTTGTTTAAGTGTCATTATATTACTCCTAAAATAAAGGAGTTAATTTTGTATTTTCTCTCCTATAAAAGGAGCCCTTTTCTCTTCATAATATAATAACAAAATTATCACCCATATGTTTTTCTACAACAATAAATGATTTGTGCAGATAATGGGACGAAATCTGATGCTCTACAAACAGAAAGTGCTCCACGAATGAGCCTCCGTAGTCATCCTCTTTTCTTTGGTATAACAATGGGACTGCTTTCTGAAATTATAAATTCTAGGTATGTGTTTCTACCAACCTGGTATTTTAGCTTAGTTTGAAGATTTTAGACACCATGCTTGCTTCCAGGCTGAAAAAAAGCCGTCCAGACTGATCACTTGGTGTTTTAAATGGGACAACCCCCTACTTTAGAGCTGGAATCTTCAAAATATCTAAGACTTCTTCGCCTATTATCCAAAATATAAGAATGTTGATTTTAAAAATATTTGTACGAAATCTCCTACTAGGCTTATAATCTTTACTGGATGTTTTCTGCACAGGCTCTTCACAACAGTCAGAGATTCACTGGGCTTGACATACGACGTGTCATTCGAATTGAACCTGTTTGATAGGCTTAAACTAGGGTGGTATGTGGTCTCTGTAACATCAACTCCAAGCAAGGTGTGGGCTACATTTTTATAGCATTTACTTCATTTTTGCTGTCCATTTTCTTCTATTTACAAGTTTCAAGTCTAATTGATTTGCAGGTGCACAAAGCAGTTGATGCATGCAAGAATGTTCTAAGAGGTCTGCATAGCAACGGAATTACAGTCAGGGAATTGGACAGGGTTAGTGACTGTATATACTTCGGTTATTTTTAATTACAAATTTTAGTTATAACTTTATTTAGAAATATTTTTTTCTGCACATAAACTGGACCCTTCTGCTTTGTACTCCATTTCTCTGATTAAACCTTTCTGGCTAAAAAACACGCACTTGACAGTTGGACCCCTCATTCAACTTATGAATATGGCTTGAATTTTTTTCCCTTTATCTGTAACATGTTCTTTTATGACTTGAATTTTTTTTAATAGAATTTCTTTGGTACTTTTCTCTAATGTAGGCTAGACGGACCCTTCTTATGAGACATGAAGCTGAAATTAAGTCAAATGCGTACTGGTTGGGATTGCTAGCTCACTTACAATCGTCTTCTGTTCCAAGGAAGGTGAGACAAAAATGTCTGAATCTTGACATGCTATTAGTATATTCAGTTTTTTTTTTTTGCCATCTAATCCCGGTTTAAAGTTTTCAGTCCTGCCAAAGTCTCAGATTTCTGTATGTTTTTATTCTGTCACACGATTCTAAGTTACTGCATTGTTGTCATGTTGATTGCTGAATCCAGGACATATCATGTATCAAGGATCTAACTTCTCTATATGAAGCTGCTACTATTGAGGATATATGCCTTGCATATGAACATTTGAAAGTGGATGAAGATTCTCTATATTCATGCATTGGGGTTTCTGGTGCTCAGACTGCACAAAACATAGCAGGTGCAGTGTATTCTCAGAATGGTTAATTTTGGATTTTGCTTTATTAATCTTTGAGGTCCATATGTGCCACAACTATGAAACACAACATACTATGTGGTCTGATTGTTTTAGCTTTAAAAAATAGATTTTTTTATATATATATATTTTTATATATATTTTTAAATATGATTTTTTTGAAATTATTTTAAAAAATATTCAAGTTCTTTTAAACTCATTTTTTATAAATTGAAAGATTGAAACATAGTCTAAATGTACATTATTGAAGATTAAAACATGGTCAAAGTCACTCAATATTTCAAAAAGATTTATCTCAAAATTGATTTATCTCAAAATTGATTTTTATGAAAAGTTATTTAAAATAGTTTCAAATTTAAGTGATTTTTTTTTGAAATTTTGATATCCAAGAAAATTATAGTAAAAGGATTTAATACCTAAAATAACATTTTATAAATAACTACTTAAACCAATTTTTTATTTAAAGCTTTTTACTTCAAATTCTTAGTAAAATTAACAAAAATATGTAACATTAGAAAAATCATTTAAAAAAAAAAAAGCTAAATCAAACAGGTCCTACATCTTTTCCAAAATTGAGTAGCTTTGACAATTGCTGCTACAATTCCTGGGTTTGAGCATTAAAACACCTTTTCTTTTTAAAGTTATGGCGTATAACCTTTTTCTTGAGACATTAATTATGCATAGCTGTCTCTCAGATCATTTAGGAAGAAGAAATCTATCTCGTTAGGACTTTAGAAATGGTGCAGTTGTGGTTAGTTGAGTAATTTTGCAATATTTTATGCTTATTATGCAGCTCCTGTAGAAGAGGAAGAAGCAGGTGAGGGTTATCCAGGCGTTCTTCCTATGGGACGAGGTTTATCTACAATGACACGGCCTACTACCTAATTTTTTTGGATGACAGGGTTGGTCTGGTCTGATTTAAGAGGTTAGGATATTATCATTATATTTTGTTTTCAGTTGTGGTCCATTAATGGACTTGTGAATACATCAGCCATATAATATTCTTTTAGTTTTTGATAGTTTGTTTCTTTTTGTCTACTTTGGGTTTGGGACAGTGTATTACTGTGATGTTTTCTCTTCATTCACCAGATACTATTCTCACCAAATGACATTTTTTGTTGCTGTTAATGTTTCTTTTGACAAGAATGAATAAATCAGTGTTTTGTGCATCTCCACAGGAAGCCATGTCTGGAAGTTTAGTTATAGGTATTGGTTAAAAGAATTGGCAGTATATGTATTACAAGAGGCTGCTGGATTCATTTAAAACATTCAAACAACTCAGCTTGGATCAATCCTAAGAAGTGGTTCTTGGCTTGCTATTTGTTTCCTTAATGTCCATTTATGTTTAGTTGAACTACTAATAAATTGTTATCGCTGCTTATACTTTCTTAGGATTAGATTATAAAGAAAATATAGAATACGCTAAAGATGTATAGGTGCCATTTTTTAATGTTGGCCATATTGTTTTTGAAGGAAAACACCAATCACGTCTCTCTGCATCGGAAATTCCGTGTTTTTTGTAAAATTAGTCTTTTAACGTTACTGTGTCACCATTCAAAATGCTTCTATCACCATATTATTATTATTATTATCATTTTCCCGAAGTGAAACTTGACGACAGGATGATTAAGTAATCACATTAGAATATTGAAATGTTTTTTGTTCTTTTATTTTGATAGATTTTTATTAATTGTAAACTAATATATGCTCTCGGAATGGAAGCAGTTTGGTATGCTCCGTATAATAATTTGCTCTTTTTAATTTCTCTAGCTTTCTGAAAAAATCCAAAGGGAGTGCACATTGTAATTTATTTTTCTTTTGAAAGGAAATGCTCGACTCATATCATTCATAATATCTTAATCAACTAGTAAAATTATGTCCACTTTTGCTATAATGAGTTTTCTTTTGAGCTTTCTGAAAAAATCCAAAGGGAGTGCACATTGTAATTTATTTTTCTTTTGAAAGGAAATGCTCGACTCATATCATTCATAATATCTTAAGCAACTAGTAAAATTATGTCCACTTTTGCTATAATGAGTTTTCTTTTGGGAATTTCTTAATGACTATGGCACCACATGAAAATATCGAAATGTTTCATTCTCCACGTTGAATTAGTTTTCGGAGATGTACGTACCTTGAATAAATAGAATTTTGACTTAACGTACCTTGAATAAATAAAATTTTGAATTTTGACTAACGTTCAAACATTTTGGAAAATCACTTGAATTTTGACTAACGTTCAAACATTTTGGAAAATCCCGTGGTATTGATTTTAAAAGATGGTAGTAATTCTAAAATGTGTCCGAACCTTCTTTATTTCTAACAGAACACAAAATTTTCTCAAATTTTTTCAATTCACATTCTTTCAAAATCAATCAATTGTGTTTAAATATTCTTTCAGCAACATCAAATACATTAAAAGAACAATTAACACGGAAGTAAATTCTCAATTTGTAAGTTTTAAATTTTTGATTTTTTTTTAAATTTTTGTATAAATGAATAGAAATTGACGATTAAGTTAAAATATAGATAGTTTTTGCATGAATGATAGTTTCTATGTAACGACGTGTTTATTGAGGCAGGGCTGACTCTGATACATATTTTAGTCGGTTACTTTTCTCCTATGTTCAAAATCGTAAATCGTTACCACCTTAACTGAAATACTAAAAAACTTCTAACAGTCCTACTTTTCATAATTAAAAAAAAAAAATTTAGTTTGCATTAAATTATATTTTAATAGAAAACAAAGTTTTAGTGTTTTATACTGTCAACATAACTTGTGTTAATGACTAAACTCACTTAGGTAAAGGTAGAAACCAAAGATCACCAACGATTACGAACAATGCCATGTTCGTTAAAAGAATGTATAAACAAACAATCGATGGAAGAAATCATTTAAATTGTGACGTTTCTGTAGCATTATTTTTTTCACAAGTTAATCGGTCTCTTAAGTCAAAAGAGACGATATTAGTCATATCACTAAGGTAATATTTCTTTTCATATTTGAATGCTTTATAATAATGTATCAACGTGACACATAAAACACTAACCAAAGTCTTCTTGTATCGTCTTCCCAACTAACCTTAAAACCTTTGGTAAATCTTCTACTTGCGTTAATCTTTCCTTTTACCAACTCTTTTTATTATAGTTAATGTTTGGAAGATTGGTTCGAGTTTCTAAAACAGATATTTTTGGAGTAATAAGTTGAACAACTTTTAGTTTGAAAACAAACCAATCCATTTTAGTAATATATATACAATTGAAATTAGTTTTTCATTTAACAAAATTACTCTATTTTTAGCAAGTTTAATATGTACCAAGTTTGCAAGTAAACACAAATTATCCCATACTGTTAAATTGTTGTTTGCAATCATATAAATAATTTTAAGCCACAACTTAGATTATTATTATGAATTGTTTATGTGTTTTAATTAACTATTCAAAGTCATCTAATTCATTAAGCAACAAGTGAATTTTGTTGCCATAGTAGGCAAAATATTCCTTTTACACAAATTTGTTAGATGAAAGAGGCATAGGAATCGGAGTATTTATGAAGAAAGAAGCCTTTGCAATTTTTTTACAAACTCATCGATACTTAAATCAGCAGATATTTTGATGTCTGAGTAGGTAGGAAAAAAACATACATGTGTGAATTTAATAGAAATTTCTACTAATATGATTGATGACTTGAGGTTTTCCTGTGAGACAAACAATCTTTAAAATCATTTCAAATAAAGTGGTCAAATAAGATAAAACGTGTTCCGACAATCAGCATGTTTTAATACCATATGTTTTTGACATTTTTGTTTTTCTAGTACCATAAACTAGGGCTGTTTTCGGTCCGGTCCGGTTCGGATATTTGCTATCCTGAGAACCAGACAGAAATAGTAATCGGATAATCCAGGACCGGACCGAAACAGTAATGGATAATTTTTTTGGACCAAAACTGGACCGTTACTTTAGGTATCCGACAAAAGTATCCAATATAGTATCCATTTTCGGTATCGGATAAAAAAAATTATCCATTTCCAGACCAAGTAGATTTCGATCGGTCCATTGGTCCGGTTCTATTGGACCGGTTTGCGGGTGGATCTCGGATAAACCGGTCCAAATACAGCCCTACCATAAACATTTGATATTTTCCAAAAAGTTCAAAAACTTATTGTATCTACTTAGTGAATGAATATAATTTTTAATAGAATTAACTTTGCCAACACTAGTCCATTAAAATGAGTTGAACATGAAAACTAATGCAAGGAAAGTGGTTTTGTAAAGATGGGTAATGAGGTAATGTTGGTAGAAAATCCTCGCAACAAGAAGGTCCATTATCCCTTTAACTTCCCACATTGACTTTACTTCTACACAAAACAAATATAAAACACACGCAATGTGTCTAGAAGGAAACATATATGCAGTATTCTTCGGAACAGTTAAAGATAAGTGGTTCAATGACATTAGCATGTAGAAAGAAAACTAAGTACTCCCTCCGGTCACTATTAAAAGCAAAAAAATAACTTTAAATTTTGATCATTATTATAAGCAAAAAATATTAACTTTTAAAGTAATTAGTGCTTGTATTACTAGTATATCCCTAATTTAATTCAATAGCATTTAATGTTGATAGTTGATTCATCAAATAACTAAGGATATTATAGTAAATTTTACTTTAATTGTATATGAAACTAAGAAAATTAATTACACTTAACTAATTTTTTTAATTAATGTGAAAATAGTTATTTTAGCTTATAATTGTGACCGGAGAGAGTACACTAATTAACTAAATGGTAGTGAGATCACAATTAGATAACACTTAAACTTTTGAGGCAATACATGTTGTATACTAAAGCACTAACTATACCCACTCTTCACTAATGAACTTTTAATTTGTATAAAATCCAACACAAACACTCATTAAGATACGTCAGTATCCACTTATGTTCAACAAAGTTAATTATTAGTCAATGTCCATTTCAAAATATAGGAAAATTCAATAATTTGGCATTAATTCTTGTACGGTGTGTGTATAGAATCCAAAGTACTGAAAGTAATGTTAAAGATGAATTAAAAATAAAAAAGAAGAACATGAATTGACTTGGGAGTAGTTTTACGTAAGTCTATATATCAAATAAATTTTTGCTTATTAAAAAAAATATATCAAATAAATTTTAAGTGGATGCTTATCTATCTATCAACTCTTTCTGCATGATTTGGTATACAGTGGCGGAGACTTTTTTTGCAGTAATATTTTATCTTACGGATTTTTCTTAACATATTATGAACAATCGCTTATATTTGATGATACATAGATAGCATCAGGGCAATTTTTCCCTATAATAATAGTGATGCAAATGTTTGATGATAAGATTTCCAGCAATGTTATTCATCCTTACATTTAAACTGTATACACTTCTCACAAATACAGTATTATCGTGAAAATGAACACTAACCGTGAATAATGATATGAATAATGCAAGAACAACAAAAATTAAATTGGTAAATATAGTGTGAAAAATTGGTTAATATAATTTATACCTTCGTTAATAAACACTCAGATATTAAAATTAATTGTTTATAATAAAATAAAGTTTGTTAATACAATGGAAAATATTGATTAATGAAATGATGAAATTGGTTAATTACATATCGATCTTCTTAATTTAGAAAAATATTATTTAAAAAAAAATATTTTTTTAATAAAACACTGTTGACCAATAGTGAATACTGCGGTATATATTTTAGGTTTAATTGCAATTTTGGTCTCCATATTTTTATTTTTTTTACTTTTGGTCTTCCTATTTTAAAATCCGAAATTTTGGTCCCTCTATTTTCATTTTTTTTTTACTTTTGGTCCACCTATTTTAAAATTCGGAATTTTAGTCCCCTTATTTTTATTTTATATTTTATTTTTGGTCTCCCTATTTTTAAAATTCAAATCGGAAAGAGGACTAAAATCCAAAACAAAACTTAAAACATAGAATCAAAAGTTAGAAAAAATAAAAATAAGGAGACCGAAATTCTAGATTTTAAAATAAGGGGATCAAAAATAAAAAAAAATTAAAATAAAAAAATTAAAATTTCGAATTTTAAAATAAGAGAACCAAAAATAAAAAAATAAAAATAAAGGGACAAAAATTGCAATTAAATCTATATTTTGAAATATACTTTTCTTCTGACATTATCATAAATAAAAATTTATTTATCTTTTATGTTTTTTTAATACTTGAAGTATAGTTATTAGATTCAATGGAAGCCGAGCTAGCTTACTTGCATTTAGTATTCATTGATCAAGTATTTACAAAAGGAAGATTAATGTGGTATTTATTATCATTTACATCAATTCAAATTCATATTGCTATACTTATGTTAGATCCAATACTATAACATAAGGGATACAAACACATTACTAACATAAGACACATATTAACACTAGAGTTCTACATTTTTAATAATCCTCAATAGCTCTATGAAGTATGAAAGCAATTATTTTAAGCTTGGTCTGAATCATGAGGCACAAAAGTTTCAAGAAGTTTAGCGAGAGTATCTGCAATTTGAGCAATGCTTGGAACATGTTAGATCAACATTTTTGTGGCTATAACCTGTTTCTTAAAAAAATGTTTATCAATTTCTGATCGGAGAAGACCAGAAGGAGATCGTCGCGGCCTTCGTGTAGGACAAGAGTTGGTGCTCGTAGGAGAGGAAAAGGGGGTGGAGGTACCTGCAAGGTACTCCGATGCCAAAGTAAGTATTTGGTCAAAAGAAAAGGGGAAAGCAAGTAAGAGAAGTCAAGTATATGATTTGTGATACCTGCCCCTCTCAAGCGAGGGGGTTTTTATAGGGAGATTGTTGGCGAGCAAAGCGCCTGATCGACCAATGAGGTATAGCCAGATGGAGGGCAAAGCGCGTGGTCTTTCTAACTGTTTCCGTGGTATTCGGGGAGGCAGTTGGCGCGTGAACTACTCTGCGCGTGAAGGGGACACGCCCAACGACTATATTGTGCCCAACGGCTATATTGTGCCTATTGGGTCTGTTCGCCAATTATGATGGATTGGGCCTGGCCCTTAAGGGCAGGAAGCCCTGCCCGGTCCAGAACAGGAGCCCCCCAAGTTGTTGCTCTGTTGGAGAGTAATGACTTTAGATAGCTGTGATTTCGACCGTACTGTCGGGGAAGTGGTTGCTCGCGTGGAATGCTCAATTCGTGCCCGACCAGGTGTGGTCGTTAGATGCTAGCGCGAAATGTCGATCAGGGTTAGCAGCGTTCTCGGAGAAGTGGGAGTTTTTGGCGAGCAGCCCTGCACGGACGTGTTCATTTTGACGAGGAGACTTGCTCGTGGGAGCCGAAGGTTAGTGTATTTTCTGCGCTGAACCAGGCGAAGAGTTCTTATGACACGTGGTGAGCATTTATGGCCTTTGTCAGTCCTAGGGGCGCATAGGCTATGATGACCTTCACGATTCCCCACGATCAAATGGTCATAAAACGATGGAGGAAGGTTTCACTTTCATAATTTTCACAAGTTTTTTACTCCTTGCTCTTATTTGCTCTGCAATTAGTCTTTCCCGGAGCTTCTCTTCGCCACCGTTAACCTCCTCTTTCTCTTGTAAGTTCGTTCTTTCCTTTCTGTATATTTTTATGGGTTTTCCGGTTGAACTTCATGTTTTCCGGTTGAACTTCATGTGTTCTTCGACGAACACATGAATTTCTGGAAATTCTATGAAGAACATGATGAATTTCAGGATTTTCTAGGATTTTGTAGAAATTGTTAGCGTAGATCCTTGTAGAATCTGGTTAGGTGTAGAATTTCGTTTGTAGTCGGGCACTAGGCCTGTTCGGAACTTTAACGTGATTTCGAGACGAACATGCGTTCTCGTATGGATATCTGCGAGTTCTGGTCGCGGAGACCTCTCCTAGCGATTGGTAGGTAATTTATACGGGCACGCGGTTGTCCTCGGATTCGCCAACGCCCTTTCACTTGATTAGTGGTGGAAGGGTGGATTTGATCTCGGATGTCGAATTCACTTATCTTCCTCTGCTTTTCAGGTGAAAATGGCTGCACCCCATGATGAAGTTGTGCCCGACACGCAGGAAACACAAGAGGGGCCCAGTGTGTCCGCCGATTACTCAAACATCAAGGTCGCAGGAGGGGACCTTGACTGGCTCACACATGAGCCTTTGTCATTTCGATCAATTTTCTCCGCCGAGGAGATACGAGACTTCGACTTGTTGGAGAGACGTGACGAAGACGCTCCACGGGCATGAAAAGCATTTCGCCCCGGGGAGTATGATAGAATCTGTTCCTCGTACCCGGGATTGCACTTTCCTGTGTACGAGTTTGCTTTTACGGAGGCCAAGATGCGTCTCCCTTTCACCGACTTCCAAGCCTCCCTGTTCATCCATCTGGCCTTGTGTCCGTCTCAGCTTCACCCCAATGCCTTGGCTTTTATCCGAGATTTTGAGTTAGTGTGCCGTTACCTCAATATCGGGGCGACCACGAATCTCTTCTTCTGCCTTTTCCAAATCCAAAGGAGCACGGCGGGGACGAAACAGAGTTGGGTTTCGTTTAAATAACAGAGTAGGTTGTTCTGGCCGTATTCTGATTCAATACACAATTTCAAGGATAGGTTTCTGATCGTGAAGCCTATTACCGAGGAGGCGAAGAGGAGCATCTCGACCATTGAGAGGGTGGTGGTGAATGGTCGGGAGAGGGATGATGTCATCTGTAACACCCCCTTTCTATACCCCAAAATAATCAAATAAATCATTTAGGCACGTATTGAAAATTTCATCAGAGTATAATTGTAAACACGGCATAAAAAGGTATGTCACATTATGCTTGAAATTAAAACATACAACACCTGCTCAACAAATGATATGCAACAGTGGGGTAACTTTCAAACAACAAAGGATCTCTGTCCTTATACCCACATCTCAATATTTAGAATAAAAGCAGAAACATCTAAAATATTGAATAACAACCACATATATACATCAATATATATATACATCATCCAGTATGAATCACAAGAAACATCATATTTATATACACATATTCATCAGCAAGATACATATGCAAATGTATCACAAAAAAATCAAAACGTCCTAGCTACCCGGTGCTACATATCAGAGCCAACCGACCAACAAGGAAAATGAAGACACACTTCACAAAAGACCACCAGATACCTAATCTGCAATGCCTCATAGAGCATCATAAAACAGCAGAAGGGTGAGAAATATTATCATAATAACAATGCATATAATTATATATCTCAACATAAAAATACACATATACCACATATTCTCACCATTCCATCATACCACATAAACATACATATTATGTTTACTATGTCACAATCATCACATCTCACTCAATATACATCGCAAGGCATATATATATAAAACCAAGCATATTCCTCATAATGCTTATCATTCAACATAAACACACATATTCATGTTTATCCATCCATGCACACCTGCACAATTCTACTCATTCCACATCAACATATACATATATATGTTTATTCATCAATGCACAAATACAATGATGACAAATGCAACTCATAGAGACTGACTCACGACTCTATGCAGATGCAATGCGGTACCGACTCATCATCTCAAGTTCACTCAGGAACTCTGCTGGAACCATCGCTCGTTACCAATGTAACTCCCCGTCGGGCCTACGATGTTCACCCATTGCTCACACCCCACATGGGCACACAATGTTTATGGATCGCTCACACCCCACATGGGCACACGACCCGATCGCTCACACCCCACACGGGCACACGATCCGATTGCTCACACCCCACCTGGGCACACAATCTGATTGCTCACACCTCACATAGGCACACAATCTTTTGTAATCATCGCTCACACCTCACATAGGCACACGACATTACAACGGATTCTCATTAGAATCACTCAACACAAGAATGTACATCATTATGCTTCACATACAAAATGACTCAAGACATTCTTATAATGCATACATGTATACAAACATTGTCATGCATTCATCTCTTACAATCACATACAATTCATCAATATGAATTATTTCACCATCTTTATTCATGCATTAGAAATCAATCCAACAATGCATTTTCTTGCCATACGGCCACCAATTAGCATACATTGAACTTCACGTAAGCAATTCATTTTCACACATACATGTAATCATAAACATGCATATAAAACCAATTACAACATATCACATTCATTTGCCTTTCGGCCACACTTTATCATCACAACATTTCATCACATGCACTATCATTACTCAACATCATACAAGGCATACACATTAATATCAATGCCACATTGTATGTTACACAACCAATATACACATTTATCCAAACAATTCAATTTACGGTTTACCGGAAAAGTCGGTTAAAAGTCGGCTAAAAATAATATTTTTCATCACCAACAAATAGAACATATTTTTAGCTTCAGTTTGATATAAAGAACAGTTAAATCGGATAAACAACGAAGAAGATATGAATATTTCAAAATAACGCAAAAACATAAACCGGACGCCCGACACTACGAAACGGTTCGAAAAAACTGTACCGATTGGACTAGGTTCAGACCTCAAAACTATTTTTCCTAGAAAGAACATCTCGTTAGCTTCCCAACGCTTCGAACGGGGATCAAAACCGACTTACGGTTCAAGAGATATGAATTTCCGAAGTTTTTCCAAAACAGAATTTTTCACCTACAGCACGCGTCCGTACGACTGCGCACAAAACCAGAAATTCTGCTACATTCTGGTATAGCTGCGTAATCGCCCGAAACCCGACCGATTCAATTACTTTCTTCCGAATAAATACATGGTAATATCACATAAATACATACCAACATATTAGGATCAAGAAAAACCCGATTCCACGACTTTTATTTTTCACCAAAATCTCACATTCTCAAAAACCAAAAATGTCAAAACTCACAATATCAACCGATTTCAACCAAACGAGTTTCTATAATCTCGGCCTAACCTCATACGACTAATCTACGCAATTTATTTCGGAATTCATCCGTGAAAACATCGATTTCTATCGATTTCTTACAATTCGACCTAAACGGAAAAATATGGAAAACCAACCAAAACATCCACACAAAACACATACATAATCATACACAAAGTTAGGATAACAATATTTCGCACCCTTACCCGATTATTCGCGATTGAAACGGAGTAATCTTTGATTTTCCTCTTTTCCTCTTTTTCTCCTCTTCTTTCTCTTCTATTCTCTTTCTTCCCTTTCTCTCTATTTTTCTGTTTTTCTTTCTTTTCTCTCTTTCTTACTACTTTTTTTTCTATTTATAAAAAATCAAAATATCTAACCACCCAAAAAGACCAAAATACCCCTACACTCAAATTTCTCGCAAACGTTCCCAAAACGCGACAAAATATCACAACATTGAAAAATAACATATTTCCAAATAAAAGGCAGAAATAAAATAATATAATAATAGAATAATAATAAAACAATCAAAAAACGACTCAATTAAATAAAAATACTAAAACTGGGGCGTTACATCATCTCCATCTTTCCTTTGGAATGGGTCTATACCCATTTTAAGCGCAGAACGGATCAGTTCCTGGTGAAGCATGAGCAGCTTTGCCCGGCGGACAAGGAGTCGTATAGGATCCTCCATGCTTACGTGCAGAGCTTTACTCCGGCCTTCGTCGTTGATCGGGACGGGAATGAGCTGGTTGGGGATGATGGGCCCGTCCGAGCAGCTAGATATATTAATGTCAAAGCTCTCCTCGAGTGTGAGAACGATGATGATGCGATGACCTTGCTTGGTATGCTCCACTGTTTAGTTTTATTTCTTTGAATTCTTTTGGTCCTGACTTGTTATGTGTGTTCGCAGGTATGATGGCTGACATGCGAGAGCGTCTGTTGAGGTCGCAGGCGGCGAAGGTTCACAAGAAAGCGACCACAGGTGCCAAGACCGGGGTGCCTAAGTAGACAGTGATGGAGAGTTTTGCTGCTGGACCTACCCCCGTCCCGGAGAGAGCCTCAACGCCGCTGACCCTGGAGGCTTCCCATAAAAGGAAGAGAGATGCCGCGGGGACTTCGATGGCCGCTGGTCCGGGGGGGTCCGCTGCCGGTCATCTTGTCCTGCCCACCTACTACACGCGTCGAGATTTGTTCGCTGAAGGGGACTCGATTGATGTCCATGATTTTGAAGCCGTGGCTATTCTGAATGCCAATTCTAAAGTGAGGATAAAACAGCTGTGCCAGGATGCGGCGGACATGTTTAGGGTCCTTGAAGCTGCCCTTGTCCTCGCCGACGATGAAGCAGCTACTCGGGCGAGCCTCGTGACGTCCAAGAACAGAATTGCCGAGCTGGAGACGGAAAATAACAAGTTATTCAACGATTTAAAACAGTTTGAAGGTCACGAGGAGGCCAAAGTGTTGCTTCAGGCGGAGGTGACTTAGATTAAGTTAGATGCGCTCAAGGCTGACGAGGAGAAGAAGAGGCTGCAGGCGAGGATCACTGAATTGGAAGGCTTGACTTCAGCTGTCCAGGATGAAAATGATGACGAGAAGTCCTTAAAGTCGCGGACTGACTTGATCGGGAGGATTAGAATCCTTGGCGAGGACAACCTGAAAGCAGCTGAGTTCGACTTCAGTGCGGTAAAAGAGCAGATGGTGGCCCTCAACTCAGACGTGCAGCTCCTGACGGACGGGATGGGTTTGTTCAACAAGGTGGTGGACGGTCAGGTTGTTCCTGCCGAAGAGGAGAGTGAAGTCGCTGAATAGGACTTTGTTGTTTTTAGCATGATCTGTGGGCCTGCGTGCCCTTATCAATTTGTATGGGCGCTGCCCCTTTTTTGTATTTATGACATTACCCGGGCGTGCTCGGTATTTTTAATATACTTGGATTTTGTGAATGTTTTATCATGGACTTTTGCTCTTTTTGTTTATATGTATGAGTGTGTGCTCGGCGAGGCGTGAAACCTACCGAGGAGGGCGAAGTGGTTCTTCCCATGATGAGGCTAGGACTTTGTTTGAGGTACTAATCTCATAGGCTTGGACTGTTCCCATCGCGAGCTGGGTGTCCTGCCTGAATGGTGCGGCAACGACGGAGCTCGGTTGAGGTATCCCCGTTGTGCGCAGGATCTGCTTGTACAACGAGCAGAAGCTGGCCGGCATTGTAACGCGTGTCATGCTTCACCAGGGCATGATACGATGGTCGCGCAACTCTCCCCGTTTTGGGGGTGATTATGTCGGCGACTTATCTATCCTCGTGGTTAAGGACTTAGATATGGTACTGCTTGAGTTTTTCAGCGTTCCACGGTCGAGCAAGTTGTTTTTCGTCCAGTGTTTCCAAGTAATATGCTCCCGTTCCTGTTTTGGACTTGACCCTATAAGGTCCTTCCCAGTTCGCTGCCAGTTTCCCTTCGCGAGAATCTTTCTGGTTTCTACGCAGGACCAGACTGCCTACGGGGAAGTCGCGCTTTATGACTCTGGCGTCATGTCACAACGTTATTTGTTGCTTTAATGCGGCCTCGTGGAGGGAAGCCCCTGATCTTATTTCTTCGACCAGGTCGAGCTCCTCGCGTAGAGCCTCATCGTTCATTTCTTCGTCGAGGGGGGCTTCTGTCCTTCTGGAGGGCTCCCTTATCTCCATCGGTATTACCGCCTCTGTTCCATACGCTAGTCGGAAAGGTGTTTCCCCGGTGGTGGAGTGAGGTGTTGTCCTGTACGCCCAGAGGACGCTGTGGAGCTCCTCGACCCACCTTTTCTTGGCCTCGCCTAGGCGTCGCTTCAATCCGCGCAGGATTACTCTGTTCGCGGCCTCCGCTTGCCCGTTGGTCTGGGGATGCTCGACTGCAGTAAAGTGTTGTTTCATTCCCAATTTGGCGACGAAGTCTTGGAATTTTCTGTCAGTGAATTGGGTTCCGTTGTCGGTTACGAGGGCCTGGGGTACCCCGAATCTGACGAGGACGTTCCTTTTGTAGAAACGCAATATGTTGAAGGCTGTGATCTTGGCGAGCGCTTCGGCTTCAATCCACTTTGTGAAGTAGTCGACGGCTACGATTAGGAATTTGTTTTGATAAGATCCCATTGTAAAGGGGCCTAAGATGTCCATCCCCCACCAGGCGAAGGGCCATGGCAAGGAGAGGGTCTTCAACTCGTTGGGTGGTGCCAAATGCATGTCCCCGTGGCGCTGGCAGCGGTCACATTTTTGCACGTGTTCTTTGGCGTCGTGCTGCATGGTCGGCCAGTAATATCCTGCGCGCAGGGCTTTTCGAGCCAGGGATTTTCCTCCTAGGTGTTGTGCATTGATGCCCTCGTGGATCTCTTGTAAGATTTCGGAGACCTGATCCTCGTCGACACATTTCAACAGGGGAATGGAAAATCCTCGTCGATATAATTTGTCTTCGACCAGAACGTACGAGCAGGCTCGTCGCTTAGTTACGCTGGCCTCCTTATTGTCTTCGGGGAGTTCCCCTTTGGTGAGATAATTGTATACCGGGGTCATCCAACAACGGGGCTCTCCGATGACGTTAACATCCAGCAGGTCGGGTTTTAAAATACTCGGGCTAGTCAGTATTTCTTGTATGATGGATTTGTTTCCACCTTTTTTCCTGGTGCTGGCTAATTTAGAGAGGATGTCTGCTCGGGTATTCTGTTCACGCGGGACGTGCTGAACTTCCCATGCTTCAAACTCCGTCATTTTTTCTTTCACCATGGCCAAGTATTCGGCTAGTTGGTCGTTCTTTGCTTGGAACTCTCCTCGGACTTGGGACGCCAGGAGCTGGGAATCAGTGCAGATTTTAATTTTCCTCGCGCCGACGTCTTTGGTCAGTCGTAATCCTGCGAGGAAGGCTTCGTACTCGGCTTGATTGTTGGATGTTTTGAAGGAGAGAACCAGGGATACTTCGATCAGGGTTCCTTCCTCGTTTTCGAGGATAATCCCTGCTCCGCTGCCCGAGGGGCTTGATGCACCATCCACGTAAATGATCCACTCCTGTGTCCCTCCCGGAGGGAATGGTTCCGGAGTCATCTCTGCCACGAAGTCGGCCAGGACCTGCGCCTTGAGGGCTTTCCTCCCTTCGTAGTGAATGTCGAACTCGGCCAGTTCAAGGGACCATTTTAGCATCCTGCCCGCCATATCTGCTCGGCCTAACAGCTGCCTAATTGGCTGGTCGGTTTTGACGACGATAGAGTGTGCCAGGAAGTAATATCTGAGTCTCCTCGCGGCAATTATAAGAGTAAGGGCCACCCGTTCTATTTGCGTGTACCTGACTTCGGGTCCTTGTAGGGCTTTACTGGTGAAATAGATGGGTTTCTGCTCGTCAGTAGTCTCGCGAATAAGTGCTGCACTTACTGCTTCGTTGGCCACAGAGAGATACAGGTATATGGTTTCCCCGCGGTCTGGTCGGGACAATACTGGTGGCTCGAACAGAGCTTGTTTGAAATGGGCAAGGGCTTGCTCGCACTCGTCCGTCCACTCGAAATTTGTCTCCTTCCTGAGTAATTTGAAGAAGGGCAGGGCGTGCTGGGCGGACTTGCTTACGAAGCGAGCAAGGGACGCGAGCATCCCGTTGAGGGATTGTATCGCCTTCTTCGACCGCGGCGTGGGGAATTCCACGAGTGCTCGGCATTTGTCTGGGTTTGCTCCTATTCCTCTTTCGGTGAGGTAAAATCCGAGGAATTTTCCTGCTCGCACACCGAAGGTGCATTTTTCTGGATTAAAACACATTTTACATTTTCGAGCTTGGTCGAACACCTTGCGTAAGTGGGTGGTATAGTCGGATTCCTCTTGGAATTTGACGATCATATCATCCATATATACTTCGAGCATGTCACCAATTTCTGATCGGAAGACTTTGTTCATCATGCGTTGGTATGTGGCCCCGACATTCTTTAGTCCAAAGGGCATTACGTTATAATAATAATTCCCCGAGGAGGTCATGAATGCTGTGTATCTCTTATCCTCGTCTGCCATTGGGATTTGGTTGTATCCCGAATAAGCATCTATGAAGGACAAGAGCTTGAAACCTGCGGAATTATCTACGAGTTTATCTATGCTTGGCAGTGGATAAACGTCTTTCGGGCAAGCCCGATTGAGATCAGTGTAGTCAATGCACATGCGCCACTTTCCATTACTTTTCTTTACAAGTACAATATTTGAGAGCCAGGTCGTATACCTGGCCCTGGAAATAAATTTTGCCTCTAAGAGGTCTTGTACAAGTTTTTTGGCAGCCTGTGCCTTTTCCTCGAATTGTTTCCTTCTTCGTTGGGCAATGGCGCGGGCAGCTGGATTGATCGTCAAGTGGTGACATGCAGTTTCTGGATCAAGGCCGGGCATATCCGCTGCACTCCAGGCGAACAGATCGACATTGTCGTCAAGGCATTTCTTCAATTCTTCCTTTACCTCTTCGGGGAGACCAGCGCCTATTTTTACTCCCCTGTTGGGGTTATTGCTGAAGGTGATGATCTCGAATTCCCCATCTGGGACTGGTCGCAGAAGTGCAGGGGACGGGGAGCTTGTTACTCCTGGCTTGTTGTCTTTGCCATGGTCCTCATCTCCGTCTTCAGGAAGTCTGCTATCGAGGTCGATGGTATGCACGAGAAGCGTGGGTCTTTTCTCTGGCTGGCCATCTTCAGCTAAAACCTCGTCTTCTCTAGTGTGCTTTGCCGACTTTGACGTCGTCGCGATCTGACTCTGTCCTTTTGTTGCGACCTCAAAGCATCCTCGAGCAGCCTCGATGTCACCATGAATAGTTGCGACGTGTCCTTTCTCGGTGTAGTACTTGAGCTTGAGGTGGACCGTAGAGGGGACAACAACGAGTTCGGCAAGAGCTGGTTTGCCAAGGATGCACTGATAGAGCGACGGGCAATCAATGACTAAGAACTGTGTTTTGATTATCTGAGATGCCTCTTCCTCGCCAAACGTGACTGGTATCTCCACGTAACCCCAAGGTCGGGCCGTTGCCCCGTTGAATCCTTGGAGATCCGACCCCACGTATGGTGAGAGGTGGGACTTATTCAGTTTCAGCGCGCGGAACAGGCTGGAATACACGATGTCCACGGAACTGCCCTGGTCGACCAGGATTCTCCGCACATCGGTAGATGATAATTTGGCCCTGATCAACAGAGGAATGTGGGAATTCGGCGATCCTCCGGGGAGTTCTTCTCTGTAGAACGTGATCGGCTGCGAGCGCCCTTTACCCTTGCCGATCGTGTACAACTGCTCAGGGCTGCTGTCTATCAGCTGTTCAAACTTTCGTTTAATGGATCCTATCGTGAGCTCATGGTACTCCCCGCATGAGATAACCATGGTCGTAGGAAAGGCTTCCCAGGTGTTGTGTACGAATGCATGGGAAGTCGGGTCGAGGTGGTCAGGAATGAAGAAGTCCTCTGGTCGGCTGATAGCCATCGTGACCTGCGGGGGAGGACTGGAGGGGGCTGGTTCTGCTTCTTTCTTCGGATCAGATGTGTCTCGTCGGGAGGACTCTCCCTTCTTTATGTATTGCTTCAGGTGACCCTCTTTGATGAGGATCTCTATAGCGTCCTTAAGGTGTACGCAGTCTTCTGTCACCTCTTTGACAGTATTTGCTTTTGTCGACGTTTCCTTTGGACGTGGTCAGTTTAGGGAACCGGACACCCCCTTGTTTGAATTCTGTGTTGATGCAGTCGGAGAGAATGCGTTCTCGCGAGGTTGTGAGTACGGTGTATTCCGTAAACCGGCCAGCCGACCCTTTGCTTTCGTGAGGACGCTCATCGCGTCTTCTCTCTTTCCCTTGCCTGGATGATTCTGCCTCGTCTTTTTTTGGTGCCCGGGGTGCCTCGCGATCTCTTGCGTCCCGGGCTTTGTACGCGGCTTCCTTTTCCTCATAGCGGATGTAATCTTTGGCCATGTGGAGAAGTTCTGTCAACGTTCGAGGAGCTTCTATCCCGACAGCTTTGCGGAAGTCGCTCTTTGGTCGTAGTCCCTTCTCGAGGAGGTACTTCTTCATGTGATCGGAAGTTCTGAATTCCACTGCTTCTTTATTAAATCTCTCGATGTAAGCCCACAGAGGTTCTTCCCTGCCTTGTATGATTGCTTCCAACGTTGCCTCCGTCTTCGGGTGTCGTCGGGATGCCGTGAAATGGCGGGTGAATTGGCTTTTGAGCTCGCGCCAAGAGGAGATGGATCCTCGGGGGAGTCTTTTGAACCATGTCATCGCCCCCTTCCTCAAGGTGATGGGAAATATTTTGCACCTGATGGCTCCGGAGACGCCATGGTACTGGAGCATAGCCTCGATGTTCTCCAGGTGCTCGTGAGGATCTGACGTGCCATCGTACGTAGCCAGTGTGGGAGGTTTCTCTAACCCGCGGGGGATCCGGGTGTCCACAATGTTCCTCGTGAATGGGCATTGAGCTTCGTCGTCACTGCTAGAGCTGTGAGAGAATGACGGAGAAAGACTGTGACCGCGGCTTCGACTGCGGCGAGGAGAGTGTCCGCGGGTACACATATGCTCGTCTTCGTCCGAAAGTCGGTGTCTTTTAGAAACAAGGGAGTGCCTAGTTTTCTTGGGAGAGCGATGATGTCGGCGAGCGAGATCGGGTGTTGGACTTCCTGATCTTGAGCGTTCTTTGACCGGGGAAGGACCATTACGTCTCTGTTTTGAGTGAATTTGCGGAGGCGGGGATAGGCTCAGCGTCTCTGAGGTGTGATGCTCTTGAAGGGCATGCTCGAGGGCACTGATTTTTTCTCCCTGCTAGAGGATGAAACGATTAGAATTGTTCAGAGAGGCGATGAGCGTTGTGGTGGTTGGATCAGCACCTTGAGGAACCGAAATGGGTTCGAAGGAAAGTTCCACGGATTGTGCTCGTGGTCTTTGTTCGTCGGGCTTTGGGGAAGCCGGTCCACCGTTGCGCTGGATGTTTTCGGACGGGATGTTCCCAACGAAAGCATCCTTGTCGACATTGGCTGCGGCGGCCACAGGTTCTTGGTGGGTGTCACTCTTGATGAAAGCCATGATGATCTGGGATTTTGGAGAGAGATGAAAGCTTTGGTCTTTACTGAACAAGGGAGAATCTTGGTGAAAGACGGGGAAGCTGTTTCCCACAGACGGCGCCACTGATCGGAGAGGACCAGAAGGAGATCGTCGCGGCCTTCGTGTAGGACAAGAGTTGGTGCTCGTAAGAGAGAAAAAGGGGGTGGAGGTACCTGCAAGGTACTCCGATACCAAAGTAAGTATTTGGTCAAAAGAAAAGGGGAAAGCAAGTAAGAGAAGTCAAGTATATGATTTGTGATACCTGCCTCTCTCAAGCGGGGGGGTTTTTATAGGGAGATTGTTGGCGAACAAAGCGCCTGATCGACCAATGAGGTATTGCCAGATGGAGGGCAAAGCGCGTGGTCTTTCTAACTGTTTCCGTGGTATCCGGGGAGGCAGTTGGTCGCGTGAACTACTCTGAGCGTGAAGGGGACACACCCAACGACTATATTGTGCCCAACGACTATATTGTGCCTATTGGGCCTGTTCGCCAATTATGATGGATTGGGCCTGGCCCTTAAGGGCAAGAAGCCCTGCCCGGTCCAGAACAATTTCAATGTGTTTGGTACGCGCATGAAGTATTGGATTGTGGCAAATAAGCACTACACTTAAGTTGTCACATAAAAGAGTAGGTGATAAGAAGAGAATAAGAAGCTCAGTTAGCAATGACTTTAACAATAAAAGTTATGAAGTGGCGTGTACCAAGGCTTGATACTCAACCTTTGTGCTAGACCTGGCCACAAGAGACTGCTTTTTGGAACTCCATGAAACAAGGTTATGCCCAAAGTAAATGTAAGATCTATAAGTTGATATGCGATCATATGAATCACTTGTCCAGTCAGAGTCATTATAAGCTCTCAAGAAAAACTTGTGTGTTGAGAGAGAATGAGATATAAGCAGACCATGTACTAGGGTTCCACTAAGGTATCTTGAGATCCTTTTTTACCACAAACCAATTTGAGTTCAAAGGAGAAAACATAAACTAAAATGCCTTATTCACACTAAATGCAATGTATGGTCTGGTTGGGGTGACATATTGAAGAGTATCAATCATGGACCTATACAACAGAGGATCATAGAAAAAATTGGGGCCATGTCTGCCCAACCAGCAATTACTCAACAAGGGAGTTGATACACCATTAACATTGCTCATGTTTACTCGAGTTATCATTTCCTTGATGTACTTGGACTGTGTGAGTAGCATGAAACCATTGTTCATAGTTTTAACTTTTATCCACAAAAAGTATTCGGGCCTGCCTAACTTTTTCAATGCAAATGTGGCATGAAGATATTTGTTTAACTTGTCAACTATAGTTGATGAAAAACCTGTGACGACTATGTCATCTACTTACACTTGTGCATAAAGAGGTATGCTTTGACGAGAGTGTACAAATAATGTATGACCACACTTGCTAAGAGAGAAACCAAACTGAATAAGTGATTGCGTGTGTTTCTAATACCATTCTTTTTGGGTTTGTTTGAGTCCATAAAGTGCTTTATTCAGCTCGCATACTAGAATTTGATCTAGATGCACAAGTCTAGGTTGTTATGACTTGTAAACTTTCTCTTGTAGGGACTCATTGAGAAAAACATTATTTATGTCTACTTCTTGAAAACCCCCTTGTAAGTTGATGTGCTTCGTGTGGTTAGTTTATCCGCAAGTGCACAGACTTTATCAGAGTAATACAAAAGAAGCCGAACCTACAGAGACGAATAGTCAAATCCTACCGTTATCTACTATCACTATGTAAAGCTAAGACTAATCGAATGAGAGGGGAAAAATAAAAATAGGAATTAAAGAAAATTGGTTTTTAAAACAATTAATAAGAGCAAGACCGAAATATGATTCACATCAATCAACGATACCCACAATTAAGTCGATTTAACTAGTTAAATCAGGACAATTTTTCTCTTTAATAGGAAGAAACTTAATTTAAATGAACCGTTTGCGTTCGCTAAATCGGAACCAAATTTTATTCAAAAATCTATACTGCGGCTGTCACGGTTTAGCGTGTTTAAGTATAAAATTATGTTTTTGAAAATCAAGTACTTCTAATTAATTAAAAAGTCGTTTTGGATGAAAAATAAAATTTAAAGGCGATACCGACTGTTGCTCGCGTAGCACCAGAGTCTAAACTTACAAATGTCTGCTCACATTCATCGATAATCATAGTAGAAAGCTATGGAAATACCTAATCAAGAGAAATGATGAGGTATTTAAAGTGTTTAAGAAGTTCAAGTCCATGTTTGAAAGGCAAAATGGTCACAAGCTCAAAGTTCTCAAAACAGATGATGGAGGCGAATATGTCTCAAATGACTTTGGGAAGTTTTGTGATCAAGAAGGGATAGCACATGAGGTTGTACCACCTTATACACTACAGAAAAATGGTGTTATTGAAAGAAAGAATCGATCGATCATAAACATGGTGAGAAACATGTTGAAGGGGAAGAACTTGCCGAAAGAGTTATGGGGAGAAATGGTGTTCACGAATGTGTATTTATTGAATATGTGTCCAACAAAGAAGCTTGAGAAGATAACATCGGAGGAAGCATGGTCTGGATTTAAACTGAAGCTGAATGATTTGAGAGTTTTTGGTTACGTATTGTATCGACATGTTCCGGGGCAGCTTAGAAAGAAGTTTGATTATAAAGGAAAATTGATGATACTTGTAGGGTATCCTCCACCGATGGTTACAAATTGTATGATGCAATGAATAAAATGATTGCGATCGGACAGGACATCATTTTTTACGAGATCAAGCAGCAGCAACAACTTGTAATCGGTTACCAGAAAGTTGTAACTGGTTAAAACATTGAAAAATCAGTTTCTGTAGAGTTGGAAAATGCATAAACAACCCCTATCAAAGCCTTAATTGAAAAGAATGTTAGAAGACCAACAAGGAAAATAGGTTTTCCTCCAAGACTTCAAGACTATAAAATGTTCTGAGACAACGAAGTCAATGATGATGGTGATTTCGTCCAATTTGTACTTATGGCCGAATCCAAACCCGTTAAAATGAAAGAGGCCTTGAGTGATCCAAAATAGATTTGTTCCATGAAGAAGGAGTTGGAATCCATTAAGAAGAGCAAGACTTAGGACTTGGTTGATCTACTAGATGAGAATAAACCAATTAGTGTAAGATAGATGTACAAAGTGAATGCAAATCCTAAGGGTGAAATAATCAAGCATAAGACTCGATTAGTTGCAAAGAGATTTTTGCAAAGTGAGGATGAGTAATATGTGAATCCAACTCAGTATAGGAGGCTGATTGGATCCTTGTGTTATTTGTGCAATACCCGTTGGAACTTGGCGTTTAGTGTCAGTATTGTGAGTAGATTCATGGAGAGATTGAAGGTGTTTCGCTTGGAAGCAGTCAAGAGGGTTCTAAGATACGTCAAAGGATACATTAGATGCAAAATTCTCTTTTCCGCAGCAGACACATCATACAATGCAATTCTCTCGGTTTTACCGATTCCAATTGGTGCAAAGATAAAGATGATCGAAATTCTACAATTGGATACATCTTTATGCTCGAAACATCAATTTCATGGTGTTCGAAGAAGGAACCTGTAATAGTACTCTCTTCTTGTGAGGTCGGGTACATTATCATTTCGTTGTGTTCGTGCCAATCCGTATGGTTAATGAATCTATTGAAGGAGTTGGGTAGCAATGAGGGTGACACTGTAACACTCATGGTTGATAACATTTTCGATATAAATCTTGCTAAGAACCTAATTGCACATGGGAGGAGCAAACACATTGAGATGCAGTTTCACTACTTGAGAGAACTTGTTAGTGAAGGAAGGTTGAGATTGGGATATTGTAGAAATGAAGACCAAATGGCTAATTTATTGACCAAGGGAGTCACAATTGAAGTGTTCAAGAGGTTAAAGATGAACATGGACATGGAATACTTGGTGCACTTGAATTAAGGTGATGTGTTAAGTGAAATCCAATAATTCAAGTGTTTTAACCGGTTACCACGGGTGTGTAACCAGTTACAAGTATGTGAAAAAGTCAAATAAGTTGAAAAAAAGTGATTTACTCGAGGGTGTAATCGGTTACGCATTCGCAGTAACCGGTTACCATTGTTGTGTTTTTAGATTTTGTAGCAGTTGTAACCGGTTACAAGTAGTTAAATTTCGTTTTAGCTTATGTTACTTGTATCCCAATCCAACTGTATTGTGTATAAATGCCAAAAGAGAATCCTCGTCAATGTTAATGAAAAATCATATTCTCTCTCTCTCTCTCTCTCTCTCTCTCTCTCTCTCTAAGTCCCACATATTTAGAAAAGTAGAGGTTGAGCACTTTATAAGTAAGAGGACCCATACACATATCATCTTAGTGTCTCCCTCACTTGTTTGGATGAGTCTTTGACCTTTAGGTAAGTGTTTAACCCAATGTGTATGCTTCCCACTCATGATGACCTATCAGTGGTATCAGAACTGATGGTTCAAGTAAGAGACTAGCTCCTTGTGTCAAAAGTCTTCCTGACATGGTGGTCAGGCGACAAGTTCCGTTGAAGTGCCAATGACGAGATAAGAGTGTCTCTCAATGACGGTACAAGCATGTGGATGAAAGAGCTTCTGCTTGAGGGGAAGCATAATGGATGGACTCATAATTGAGGGGGAGATTATTGAGAAAAAAATGTGAGTTGTATTGAGAAACAAGTGTGAGTTCTAAGTCCCACATTGTTTAGAAAAGTGGAGGTTAAGCACTTTATAAGTAAGAGGACCTATCACCTATCACCTTAAGGTTTTGGGTAAATATGTGGTGTCTCTCTCACTTGTTTGGGTGAGTCTTTGACGTTAAGGTGAGTATTTTATCCAATGTGTATACTTCCGCCTCATGAATGACATGTTTTCACCTAAATGGCCTCATTTGATCTTCAACTCACTGACTTATTGAATCTCATTGTGAATTACATGCTTAATAATGTCAATAAGTTATTGAGAGTTTTGATAAGAAATTTTATGTATCATTGAATCAATGAGTTGTATGATAAAGGATATAGTCACAACTAATGGTTATTCAAGTGGTTTAAACCAAAAGATTTCCACAACCACCGGGAGAAACCACAAATGTTACCCTTTCTAGTGTTCGTGGTGGATCATTAGGCTATGAGAGCATAACGTTTTTGATGTTCAAGTTAATGGTTAGTCTATGCTATTGAGACTTCTAGCATTACACAAGTCTATAAGCCAAACATAATTGTACTTTCACAGATATAATATTTAAGTGGTATTGACAATAGTGTACCACTTAGCGTGACATATATTTGTCAAGTTTTAAAGCTAGTCAAATGATCGATTAATAACTATTGTAAGTTCTGTGTTGGCTGCATTTTTGCTAAAACAGGTTGTTGTAGCTATGTGTTGTGCAAGATGTCTTGACATGTGAGTCAAACATCTTTGCAGGTTGGTTTTTCAGATGTTGCAGAGCTTTAGTTCATGATGTCAAGACTGATGTCCTAACATGTGTTTACAGAACTGGACAACATTCAGTTCAAAATGTTGTGATTTGTTTGTTACGTTTTATTTGCAATCCTTTGTGTTTTCCTGATGAGAGATTGCTGGCGAAAATCATGGTGGAGATTTTATTTGAAACAAAAGTATTCTGTTGCATATTTAGTGGAGCTAATTATGGAATCTTTTGTTGCTATTTTCATGGCTATAATCGTGAGAAGTCTTGAAGAGTTATTTGATTTGATTTAATTAAATCTGATTTGGTTTTTGCTAATGCCTAAGCCCATGAAGATCGTTCTCTATATAAAGACTTGTCAATCCTAATTGGAGACCAGTGAAGCTAGGGTTCTGTGTGTGCATTACTTAAGAATTAGGGTTATATTGTGTTCTTGTGAGCCATTCATTCATCACTTAGATGCTTGAACTGGATTGAGTTTATTGAGTTGTAAGTGTCCACTCTAAACTTTTAAGCAAGAGTGTATTGTCCTTGATTGAAGCTTTTAAGCAAGATCAAGTATTGTTTTTGGAGTGTATCTTCCATTACTCTTTGTTATAAGTCTTATCACTGCTGTGTGATTGAAGGGAAGTGAGAGGTGTCTCATATCTAGGAGAGTCCTAGGTAGAAATTGCACGGGTATAGATTAGGTGAGAACGTTGTAAACCGGAGGTTGTTTGCTGAGAATCTTCAAACTAATTTAGTTTTAGTGAATTTCCTTCCTGACTTGGTAGCCCCTATACGTAGGTGACGTTGCATCGAACTGGGTTAACAATTGCTTGTATTATTTACTACTTTCTTATTGTGTTTATTATCTTGTTCTTTAGTTGATATCAGTTCAAATATTAGTGTCGCGACATTGCCTTCAACATCACATATCTAATAACAAAATTTCAACTATCAATTGTGATTTACGTTGCAATTCTAACAATCACACTAAAGAAGTAAATTTTTTCTTTGATTATGGTTTTTTAACTTCTAAAAAAAAGATAAGTACAAATTTGAATTTTTGTGAACTACTAAACTAAGAATTAAATGCAAAAAATAAAGCAGAAAGAAAAAAAGGTCAAGTTTATAAAAATAGATTTGTTTATTGATTATGTGTGCCAAATCAAATGTACAAATGCAATATTTATAGACAAGATTAGTCCAAATGGCAGGCCTGCATAATTTAGCCTCGACCATTCTTTTGGATAATGCATAGTTTTTCTTCTTGTTGGTTGTATATTTCACGATGACTTTTTGTTCCTCTAATCCATGCCTACGAACGTTTTTGTGCAAAGATTGTATCTTCATTTAGCGTCACCATTAACCAGTAGCATAAGTAAAATATTGAATTATCAAGTTCCACATGTTTTTCATTACCTCTCTCGTCTATCTCATAGTCGTTTGCTTTGAATTTTACCATCCTTCATTCAACTGACCCTAAATTCAAGTTGTTTGTCATTCTCATTCTTAGGTAACAACTATTTACGAGTAAACAACATACATAATTAATTAACTTAGTGATGTGGGGGAAAGTTACTTCCACATGAAATGAATTAAAAGGAACACTACTACAAAACGCGCAAACAACAACGCCAGATTTACAACGGACTCATATACATCGTTGTAATATAATAAAATTTTCGCGCTTAGTGTTGGTGTACAAGGTGAATTAATGATGAAAAAAAAATAATATATTATAAAGAGAATGACGACTACAAAAGAATAAAAGGTTACTCTTAATGACATCTACCACTAGTCTATTTATAAGCTAAAAACTAGGGCTACAAAAAACAACAAACAAAATACTAAAATACCCTCTTACAAACTTAATGACTAAGTTTGGGAATATAAATTATTATTTCTAATATCATCCCTTAATTTATATTTTCTCAAAACTAACAACACCAATTCCATCCCTTAAGCGAAGAAATTGATCAGTCTTGATAGCATTCGTCAGAACATCTGCCAACTGTTTCTGAGTGCTACAGTGCTCAACTTCTAACACTCCACTCTGAGCCTGATTTCTCAGAAAATGATACTTGGTCTCAATATGCTTGCTTCTCCCATGCAACACTGGGTTTCTGGCAAGATTGATTGCAGACTTGTTATCAATCATCATCTTTAGAGGCTTGTCAACTTTAATCTTCAGATCCTGCAGCAAGTTCAGAATCCACACAACTTGGCATGCAGTAACAGCACCTGCAATATATTCAGCTTCACAGGTTGACAACGCAACAACAGGTTGCTTCTTGGAACACCAAGAAATAGGGCCTCCCAGGAACTTGAACAAGTATCCAGAAGTACTTCTTCTATCAACTCTGTCTCCACACCAATCAGAATCTGAATAACTCAGAAGTTCTGATTCAATCTTTCTTCCAGAAGGGAATAACACTCCATACTTCAGAGTTCCCTTGATGTACCTCATAATCCTGACAGCAGCTTGGTAATGAGACCACTTAGGTTTACTCATGAATCTGCTAACCATTTCAATTGCATAGCAAATATCAGGTCTGGTATTACACAAATACCTCAGAGAACCAACCAACTGTTTGAAGGTTGTAGCGTCCACATCCTCACCATCAGAATCTGAATCTAGTTTCTGATTTGTATCTGCAGGTGTGATAGGAGCCTTACAATTCTGCAGCTTAAATCTCTTCAGAATTTCACGTTCATACTTCAGCTGATGCAAAATGATACCTTTCTCAGAGTATCTGAACTCCATCCCTAGAAAGTATGTCATTTTCTCGAGATCAGTCATTTCAAACTCACTCATCAGCACCTTCTTGAACATAGCTAGTTCTTGTTCAGAACTTCCGGTCAGCAGTATGTCATCAACGTACAAACACACCAGAATCATATTGCCTTCAGAGATATGCTGAGCATAAACACCGTATTCCATCTCACATTTCTGAAAACCCTGCTTCTTAAAAAATGAATCAATCTTCTGATTCCATGCTCTGGGCGTTTGCTTCAATCCATACAAAACTTTATGTAGTCTGTACACCATCCCTTCCTGATTCTTTTTCACAAATCCAGGAGGTTGTGACACGTAAACTTCTTCTTGTAATGAACCGTTCAGAAATGCAGATTTCACATCTAAATGCATCAGAGGCCAATTCCTGTTAGCAGCTATGGCAATCACGAGTCTGATTGTTTCATGTCTCGCTACAAGTGCAAACACTTCAGAATAATCCAGCCCAGGTTTCTGCAGAAATCCTCTTGCTACTAACCTTGCTTTATGTTTGCCAATTGATCCATCTGGCTTTAGCTTCTGCTTTAAAACCCATATGACGCTGATGGCTTTCTTGTCCTTTGGAAGTTCTGTCAGCTTCCAGGTCTTGTTTCTCTCTATGGCATCAAGTTCTTCTTTCATGGCCTTCAGCCAGACTTTCTGCTTAAGAGCTTCTTCTGTACTCACGGGTTCAGAGTCTACTAGCATGGAACACTGAATAATCTCTCCTTCAGAATCTACTTCAGTGTCTTGCAGCATGTCAAACTCTGCAAATCTTCGCGGAATGCTTCTGATTCTTTGTGGCCTCTGACCTTGGTCAGAATCTCGTTCAGATGCTTGAACCTCAGAAGTTTCTCCTTCAGAAGTTTCTCCTTCAAAAGCTTCAGAAGGTTGAGTTCCTCCAGAACCTTGACCATCTTCAGAGTCTGGCATATTCCCAGAGTCTGAATCACCACCAGAATTTGGATCATCATCAGAATCTGGATCATCAGAGTCGCCTTCATCTTCTGAGTCTCCTTCAGAGTCAGAATCACCATCAGTTTCAGAAACTCTTAGTTCTGACCTTTCTTCAGAAGTTCTCACATCAGAGTCAGATCGAGACTCATTCCAATTCCAAACTTCTGATTCCTTCACAATAACGTCTCTGCTGAATTCAACTTTATTAGTTTCTGGACAATAAAGCTTGTACGCACCTGTACTGTGGTACCCCACTAGTAACATTACTTTGCTTCTATCATCCAGCTTCTGTCTTCTGGCCTCTGGGACATGTTTGTAACAAACAGAACCAAACACCTTCAGATGACTAACACTTTGCTTTTCTCCAGTCCTTTTCTGAATAGGAATTATTTCCTTCAACTTCTTCGTTGGACATCTGTTGAGCACATATGCTACGGTGGCAACAGCTTCTCCCCATAATTGTGTTGAGGAGTATAAGGAGCAGTAACCTCATGCTCAATTCCATTCTCCTCACAGAACTTTTGAAACTCTTTGGAGGTATACTCACCCCCACCATCAGTTCTGAGAATCTTCAGAGTCTGACCACTCTGATTCTGAGCCTTCATTCGAAACTTCTTGAATTCAGCAAACACCTCGTGTTTGAACTTAATAAGGAATACCCATGTCATTCTCGTGAATTCATCAACAAATGACATGAAGTATTTATTCCCTCCGATCGATGCTACTGGAAATGAACCACACACATCAGAATGCACTACTCCCAAGGCATGTTTTGCTCTTGGAGCTACTTCTGACGCAAATGGCAATCTTGGTTGCTTTCCTTCCATGCACACTTTGCATGACTTCTCAGGCTTCTTAATTTCAGGAATTCCATGTACCAGCTTCTTCGAATTTAGATGCCCTTAGCTTCTAAAATTTAGATGACCAAATCTCCTGTGCCACAACTCATTTTCCTCCATAACACTTGTTGCACTAAGACATTCTGAGTCTGCAGTTCTGACATTCACCTTGAATGTTCTATTCCTTCCTTGTTCTGACTCCATAATCAACTTCTGATTACAGTTATACAGCTTCAGAAGATTGTCCTTCATGGTAACTGAAAAACCTTTCTCAATTAATTGTCCCACGCTCATCAGATTGCTTTTTATGCCAGGTACATACCACACTTTCTGAATCAATGTTGCTTTCCCATTGTTCAGAATGACTCTGACATTTCCGATACCTTTAGCATTAAGATATTTGTCATCAACACATCTGATCTTTGTCCTCTTTTCAGATTCAAAATCAACCAGCCATTTCTTATTTCCAGTAAGATGATTTGAGCAGCCAGTGTCCATATACCACCAGTCTGTAAAATTCGTATCATCAGATTCAGAAGCCATCAGTAGCACAGATTCATCATCAGAACTTCTGGCTATATTTGCTTCTTCTGACTTCCTTTCTTTGTTTAACCAACAATCTCTAGCAAAGTGACCAAACTTCTTGCAACAGTAACATTGGATCTTCTTCTTGTCATACTTCTCTTTTCCCTTCTGAGCATTCTTTTGCCTATCAGAAGTTGAGGTTTCTGACTTCTGACCACCATCAGATCTTCTCCTGGCTTCTGACCAAGACTGCTTCTGATGCTTCTTATCAGAAAATGCTTTCAGAGCCTGCTGCTCTACTTCCCTCTCAGAAGTTCTCTCAGTCAGACGCAACTCTTGCACCTCTAGACTGCTTTGCAGCTCTTTAATTCTCATGGTGCTCAGATCCTTAAAATGTTCTATTGCTACCACAATGTAATCAAACTGAGGAGTAAGGGATCTCAATACCTTCTCAATGATTACTTGTTCAGAAAGAGTTTCTCCACACGCCTTCTTCTCATTAGTGATCAGAATCACTCTGGAGATGTACTCAGAAACTTTCTCATTGTTCTTCATGTTGAGATTCTCATACTGCTTACGTAGAGACTGAAGCTTCACCTTCTTCACTGATGCGTCACCACCGTAACATCTGACCAGTGTGTCCCACGCAGCCTTTGCTGTCGTTGAATCTGTAATCTTCTCAAACATATTTGCATCCACACACTGATGGATGTAAAACAATGCTTTCTGATCTTTCTTCCTTGTATCCTTCTGCACGTTCGTCTGTTCCTCTGTTGCATCTGCTGCTACCGGAACATAACTTTCAGTGACAAGATCCAGAACATCTTGAGCACCGAACAGTACACGCATCTGAATCATCCAACGAGTCCAGTTTTTGCCATCAAATACTGGAAGCTTGGTGTTCATGCCGCCGTTTCCGTTCATCTTCAACCTTGTACAGTACACTCAGATCTCACCACACAGTGTTTCCCAATCCCACAGAATCAAAAATTATGATTCTGATCAGATTTTTGTTCAAGATTCAACATGAATCCAAGAACCAAAAATCAATCACACAAAGCCTCACGTTTCACTCGTGTATCCCGTGTTTCCCGGTGGATCCGAACCGGAGCTCTAGATACCAATTGTTGGTGTACAAGGTGAATTAATGATGAAAAGAAAAGAATATATTATAACGAGAATGACGGCTACAAAAGGATAAAAGGTTACTCTTAATGACATCTACCACTAGTCTATTTATAAGCTAAAAACTAGGGCTACAAAAAGCAACAAACAAAATACTAAAATACCCTCTAACAAACTTAATGACTAAGTTTGGGAATATAAATTATTATTTCTAATACCTAGTGAGTAGCTGGATTTATAAACAGTGATTTAATAACGGTTGTCTATAAAAACCGTAATAATAAATGATGTGTAGCAAATTTCGATTCTCAGCAACTTCATTTTTTTTCTTCCATTTTTTAAAGTATATTAAGCGCGTATCACTTAAGTCCTTTATTTAAAAAATAAAATGTAAATAATTTTACAACGGTGAGTTTAAACAACCGTTGTTATAAGCTTGTGTCACTTAAGTCCATTATTTAAAAAATAAATTGTAAATGATTTTACAACGGTGAAGAAAATCAACCGTTATTAGAGGACTTACATTTCCACTACGGTTGTGTTACACAACCGAGATTAAAGGGTTTACTGATAAATTACAACAAAGCTTATTCTGTATTTCTTTCATAAGACGCCCTAGGCGAACAAACGAGCCAGAGACGACAACGGTGGCATAATCTTTACTTTCTTCGTATCCATTCATTTGGAGCTCAAATTCATCTTTCTCAGTACGATACTCTTAAACATCTTCATTCCTTTTATCTTGGTTTATGTTGTATATGCTCAAATAGTCACCCTCTTCCTTCATTTGATTCCTCAACTTCGAAGTACGGTACTCTTCAACATCTTCATTCCTTACCTGCATAAGATTCTCAGCTTCGAAGTACGGTATTCTTCAACATCTTCATTCTTTTTTTTCTTTGTTTATGTTGTATATGCTCAAGTCAGTATTAGAGTACATGTTTCATATGCATTAGGTTATGGATTGTCTGTTGGGCTGTACTTTGGTATAAGTTACCAATTTGTAATACATACCATGGTAATCTGATTTCATTGGCTATGATATGACATTTGTTGGTTATAATAGATAGAATTTTGATTTCTATTGTGGAAGTTAAAAGTATATAGAACAGGGTTGTGCAAAGTTGTGCAAGAAATTTGGTAGCCATGATGTTTAAGTTATTGTTAAGTAACACTTGTTGTATTGCCACTATCATCAGTAGTGTGTTATTTATGCCTCGCTTGCCATATACACTATGTTTTAATGCCTTCAGTTGTTTCTGTAACATAAAGAATGCTGAGGAAGCTATTCAGGGATTGAATGGAACAATGACATCAAAGCAGACCGTGCGTCTTTTTTGGGTAGCAGTCAGGGAAATAAGCATGTCAGTTCTATTTTCTTCTACTTCAAACTTAATTTATTCGTAATCTGGTCCAGTTTGATGTTTGTGTACTAAAACTTCTAATCTAAATTTTGTCATCGTAACCATGTACATGCATCATCAATGAATGTTTTTATAGCATCATTATTTAATGTTTTGTGACAGGTTATTTTAGTAATGTTTTACATATAACGAAATTTTATAGGAAAGGCCTATAATAGTTTACAACAACATCATGGTGCGACATCTTAGGGCCCATTATGTAAACATCATTAGGGTCTATATTAGTTTATTTAATGTTTTGATTTCCAATACTCCATCTTAAATAAGAATATAATAAAAAATGAATGAGTAACTTGACCATCACTATTCAATAACCAACAATGATTTTTGAATTAAAGAAATAATAATGACTTTCAACTAAAACGACTAGATTTTCAATGTAGAGAGAAGGTGAAGAATCAGAGAAATCATTATAAATACGTTATTCCTCTTCTTACCATCACACAAGCAACATCATTGAAGAGGAATAATCAAAATGAGTTCCCACAATGCAGTCCAGGCCCAACAAACTGTAGATGTTCAACAACCTGTCCAGGTTAAAGATGTTGTAGAGGTCCAAGAAGTTGTCCAGGTCGTAGAGGCTGTAGAGGTCCAACAAGTTGTCCAGCCCGAACAAACTGTACAGACCCAACAGGCGGTCGCCTTGCAAGGAATACAAACCAGGAAGAGAATAAGGAGATCAAGAAGAAAGAGAAGGAGGACATCTACAATCGATTCAGATGATGATGACATAGCACCGTATAGTTGGAGTAACTTTATGTAAGCTAGGGCATTTAAATTTGATAATTAAAACTTAAAAGTGTCTTTGTTCTCTTCAATATTCAGGAGTTTTAGATGTATTAAATATGAAACTTGCACTTGTGAAACATTTTGTTGTCTTCGATATGGCACACACTTCTTATTAAAAGTACTTGAATGAAAACTTTCTCACAAATGTGGGTTGTATTTTCTGTTGTGATATGATGAACAATAATACAGGCTTTTATTTCGCTCGTTCTGCTTTTAATTTCTCGAAATACTAGCTTAGGGTTCATGATTTCATAGCTTCGAATTGAAAATTTGGTTAGGAATTGAAAGAAATTAATGACGGATTCAGGTTGAGAAGAGCATGACGAGTCATATTGCAACAAATTTCCAACAAATTAAGGTGTAAAATAAGAAGAATGGTGAAGAATTGGAGAGGAGAAGAAGAGCTTTAGCGGAGGAACCATTTCTGAGAATTCTAAGTTTAGTTTTAGGGACGTGGAAAACTATTTTAATTAAAATTTACACGTCTGAAAAAATATATTAATACTTGGCATGACACGTAGACCTCCGTTAGTGAAAACTAACGGGAGGGACTACAGTTAGAAACAGAAAACTTTAGGAGGACCAAACCTTGAAGAAAATATTTATAGGGACCAAACTTGAACGTTGGGCTATTTTCAAGGACCTAATACTTATTTAACCCTTAATTCAAATTCAATGTACAGTGTAGTGGAGCAAGTGAATATGATGAACAATGTTAGAAGAAAGCCCACATGGTTTTGTTCTAAAGTAAGTGGCCCGATTACATGTTTCTTTCATTTACATTCATGTGTGGTTGTATTCATGCCATTTTTGCTTAAATTTGTAGACAAGGAAACAACCCGGGACTTACGAGTGTGGTTATTATGTCATGAAACACACATTAAACATTGTCCTTGCCGACATTGTTGATTCATGGGATAAAGTATACATGTCATAAAATGTTTACATATATTAATATATAAGTTAACTATTGAATTATTATCATACATGTTATTGGCTCTTTCTTATGTAGATGTTTAACGACGAAACCTCATTCCCCGTTGAGGACTTCATAGATCTTCGTAAACGTTGGGCATATATCCACAATGTTCTTAAGGGTCATGCTGATTGATGATGTAAATAATACTTTTCTGTAGAGATGATGTGAATAACACTTTTATGTATTGATGACATGAATATAGTGTTTGGTGTAAATATGGTTATAATAGTTACAATACTTATAGAAATTATAATAGGAAGAAATTTTGGCTTTTGTCAATGAACAATGTTAGCTGTATTTTATACTATTTATGCATGTATACCTTATATGTTATGGTTAAAATGGTTACAGGTTAAAAAATGGGATGAATTTGAATTGTTAAGAAATGCATATTTAAAACATAGGAAGTATTTTATGCTCTTTATGCATGTATGCCTTATCTGTTATGGTTAAAATGGTTACAGGTTAAAAAATGGGATGAATTTGAATTGCTGAGAAATGCATATTTAAAACATAGGAAATATTTTATGCTCTTTATGCATGTATACCTTATCTGTTATGGTTAAAATTGTTACAGGTTAAAAAATGGGATGAATTTGAATGGCTGAGAAATGCATATTTAAAACATAGGAAGTTTTGACAGCGGTTATAAAACCTAGTCGTGGTTGTATATTTGTGTCTGCGGAATATATAATGACGATTATATAATTTAACTGTCATAATATCTCGCACGCTGCACAGAAAAAAATAAATATCAAAACGGCGGTCGTGATTATAAGTATTATTTTACAACGACACTCTACATAACAACGTCTGCACCAGCGTCCTTATATACCTTTTTCAACCGTTGTTAATTGGTTTTTACGTAAATTACAAAAACAAATCATAATAGTGGCAACTTACTCTTAACTTAAAATAATCTAAAAAGAAATGTATTTAAATGTTTCATTTCGGGGTGGGTGGGGTAGCCCAATTGGCAATTGCTAGTTGGGTTAGAGGGTTGCATGCTGTATGTCCATGGTTCAACTCTTGGCAGCAACATTTATTTGTATTTTCTTTCAAAAAAATGTAAACAAGGTTGCTGATGTTTATAAATCAACACCTTAAAAAAAAAATTCTTCATTTCATAGGACAAACATTTCCATAAAGTTTCGTGGATGAAAATTAAAGAAAATACTGTTCTTACTAGTACTAACTATACGACTTTGAATATAAAATATTCATACAGGACAAACATGTAATTTCCTATCACAACATCACATGTATATATAAGTCATAAATTCAGACCAAAACTTCACCACCTTATAAATAACAAGTTGTGTAGTAAATGTTAAAAAGCTTCCTATCCTCTTTATAACATATACTTCAAGGTTTGTATTCTTCTACTTATTAATCTTTCTATTTTGGTCATGCATGCAATCAAACTAACATAGTGATATAGTGCATGCAGTGATGATGAGAACACCAATGAATGATGAAAGTGGTTTGAAGAAAGGTCCATGGAGTCCAGAAGAAGATAAAATATTAGTGGATCATATTCAGAAACAAGGCCATGGAAGTTGGAGAGCTCTTCCAAAACTTGCAGGATTGAATAGATGTGGAAAAAGTTGTAGACTAAGATGGAATAATTATCTAAGGCCTGATATTAGAAGAGGAAAATTCTCTGATGAAGAAGAGAATCTCATTATCAATTTACATTCAGTTCTTGGAAATAAGTAAGCTTATTATTATTACTTATGTGATTAGTTTTTGATATTCAATAATTCACAATTTTCTTAAAAAGCAGATGATTTTATGATAGTTTACCTTGATAAAAAAAATTATTCAAAAAAAAAACCAATTTTAAAAATAAGTTACTCAAATAAAATAAAAAAGATGAAAACTTTTAAAAGTGATTATTTTATTTTGAATTTTTTCTTCAAACAAAACAATTATTAAAAATTATAATAAGTTAATAAAATTTGAAGCAATTTTAAGATTTTTTTTTTATATTTATTATGTTTTAAAATTAATTAAAATACAAATGAAAACTTTTAATAGTGACTATTTTGTTTTAAAAAATTCACAAAAATTGTAATAAGTAGTGTTGTCTTAATACCAATTAGAACACTATTAAAAAAATTATTTAAAATAATTTTCATCTACATATTTTTTATTATGGTAAATAAATACAAAATAAATTTTTTTGCAAAATAAATTTCAAAAATTGTCTTTAAATGATTAAATATCAAAATCAATTTTTTAAAAATCTGTTTATGGATTCTGAAAATATTTATGTTATTCTAATATGTAAATTAATCTTATATGTATTATTTATTTTTGGTTCTATGATTAAGGTGGGCAGCTATAGCAACACATCTTCCAGGAAGGACTGATAATGAAATAAAGAATTTTTGGAACACACATTTAAAGAAAAAGCTAATGCAAATGGGGTTAGATCCAGTGACACACAGGCCAAGAACAGATCACCTAGACCTTCTTACCAATCTTCAACAAATAATATTGAATGCTGCAAATATTGTCACTAATTGTGACATAAATAATGTTCTAAGGTTACAACAATATTCACAGCTTCCACAATGTTTGATAAATGATCTTTTGGGATTTAGTCATAATAACATACAAAATTTCTATGATGGTTCCAATGGTTTTTCTTCTCAAATAATTCACCCTAATAATTTGCAAAATTTTCAAGCTCCTCTTCAGCAATTTTTACCACAAGAATGTGAGTACTTTCAGAAATTTGATGGTAATACAAATGGTCCTTCCACACTATCAACATCAAATTCTCTTCCAAATCTAGTTTCAGTCTCGCAACTTTCGCTAACAGGTAAGATGGACGAAGAAAATATGATAAATGAAAAAGATGAGAGTTATAACATTTCTTCATCCAACTTTGAAGCATGGGGAGATTTTATGAATGAAGATGCAAAGGATGCTTATTGGAAAGATTTCATAGAGTAAGTATATGTATTAAAGTTCTTCATAGTATTTTTCCGAACATGGTTTTTCATATTACGTAAAAAAATAAAATAAAAGAAGTTGTATAGAAACATCTTATTATATTAATTTCATAGTTAAAATATTTTAATGAATATTTATAAGGTAAGAAATGATTAGATAAATGTGTAAAATAATTTTACGCTGATTTGAATATTTTAAATGTATTGTCATATTTCATTTTAAATTATTTTGTTATTAGTTTTTGTTAAAAATTTATTACACAAGACAAAATAGATTGAATTGAATGTTAGTATAAGATGTGTTTATAATAATTAAATTATATTATTGACGTTCTCATTTTCTCTTGTCTATTTTTATTTATTTGTAGACAACATTCAAGCCAGCCATAGCTGATAATCTCATGAAAGATCACATCATTTTGAGGGGTTAATAATCACATCAATAACTATTGAGATTTATGATATATTATTATAAGGATCAACACATTGTTCATTTAGGTGATATTGGTTGGTTCATATATATTTTTTAATACACCACATGGTTTTTTTAGGCACCGCGCGAAATTTCTCTTTTTTTTTTTCTTTATTTTAGATGTGCACATCCGGACGCACCATTTTTTTAAAAAACGTTGATTTGTTTTAGATATGCAAATCCATAATTTTTTCTAGTATGTACATCCGGAAAAAATTCTTATAACCTCGCTTCAGAGCCTTCTCCCCCCTCATTCTTAACTTTTCAGAAGGATCAAAGTTATAAAAATTTCTTCCGGATGTGCACATTAGGAAAATTTTCGGATTTGCCTATCCGGAATAAATCAACGTTTTTTAAAGGAATTGTGCGTCCGGATGTTCACATCCGGAATTAGGGGGCAAAAAAAGAATTTCGCGCATTGCCTAAAAAACTCTAAAAAACTTATGTGGTGTATTAAGAAATACTCTTATCTATTTGTCAATGGATTTTATAGTTGTTTATCTTTTTGTATATAAAATGCAGTTGCATGCTATAAATTTCCTTCTTTGATGTAGTTGTTAAATTTTAAATAATAAAGTGAATGGTTAGAATTGAGCTATGATGAAGAAAATGCTTGAATTTTTTCAGATGATTTTCCATATTTATATAAATAGCCTTTTTGAATTGATTGAGTATTATAAACGATGATTAGTTTTTTTTGGAGACTAAAGAAGTGAAAATATAGAATAGGACAAAGAAAATGAAATAAACTTAAGTCTTCTAAAACATTGTCATTGAACTATTTTCTATGCTAAAGGTGAAGTTAGTGAGATATTTTTTCTATAACTTGTTGATCTTAGCAACCTTTTTACTTAAAAGTCAAGAATTTCTGTTATCTTTTAGGTAAGACTATTCATATTGGTTTTAACTCAATAATGAAGGCAAAGAAACATTTAACAAATATTTTTGGTAGTTCAATTGGTCCACACTTTGTTATGGGCATAGTACTCTTTATTCCAATTAACATATTTTACTTATAAAACAAAATATTGGTCCACACATTGGATCTAAAATGCAAGGAAACCTTTTACTAATTAATCGTATCCATATTCAACTATCATCAAGTAAAACTACTTTTATAACAGCTAAATAAATTCTTCGTGAGCAACATCTCTATAGCCTAACATAGTCGGAATTACGAAGAAATAGCGAGCGCTCAACTTATAACAAAAATACAGGATTGCAAGCTGATGTGCATGAGTATCAAATTTTTATTCTAAGTTATTTATTTAAAGGGATTGGAAAAGTGTTTATTTGGTGCATATTAAAATTTGTTGAGTATAGCAAGTGTGAGTAATATGGGTAATAGTCGCACATTGCTTAAAAATGTAGAGATTTGAGAATTTATAAGTGGAAAAATCTATATACCCATCATCTTAAGGTTTTTGGTGCATATGTGATGTCTCCCACAAAAGTGTTGCTCTAGAAAAGAAAGTCTCACGATGTTAAATGCCCCCTAGTGAAAATCTCCCCTAACACGAGGGTGAAGACACCATCCGATAGTTGATGAGGGTGAAGAGCTCGCTGTTGAGTAAACATTGTGGTCTTGCTATTATTTAGTTGAGTGAACATGCGTTTTTGTTTAAGTACCAACAACACATGTAGTTGAAAGCACCATTAATTTTTATATTTTACTTTATTAGAATTCTAAAATGAGTCTGTCTATTGTTATATATTTACCTTTATATTCTATATATTATTTGTAGTTTTTTATGTAAATAATAAAAATGAATTCGATTAATTTTAGCATAATTGTTTTTTATCAATTTTGTAATTGTCATAATTTAAACAAATATTATCTGCCTTAAAAAAGGATATAATTGCAATAAAATGTTGTGGTATGATGAATAGGCAACAATTTTACTAGCGTGGCTTAAACAAACTGTGGACCAAAACTGATGGTCTAATAAATGATCACGGTTGTCAAAGTGTAGCATAATTAAAACTGCACTCTAAAACTAATTTAAAAATAGCAGCCTATTCATAAGTTATAGGCGACGTGTTTCGTATTTGTGGGTGAAAGCACAAAAAAACTGTAGTCTATGGGAATAAGCAATAGACACTTATTCCATGACTAGATAACCATAGTCTAAAGTGAGGCAACAATTTTTATACTTCTGACCACGGTTTTCAGCTATTCCCTAAACACATTTTGGTTGTAGTGGTGACATGGTCTATGCCTTGTGTTCAATATAAACATGAGGGTAAAAGGGTAATTATACACAATAAGATTATCACGAAAATGTTTTTGTTATATTACATGACATTTTCGTGAATTAGGTAGCAGGAATGTGTTGCTAGATACCGCTCATTGTTTATTATATTAAATGTATGATTTAATATAATTTTCAATGTCATGAGAACCTACAGGGTCACACACATAAGAACATATTGATGAGAGATAGAATAAATAAGAAACATTGTAAGCCACGGTGTACTTGAGAAAATTATAGAACATCGTATGGTACGGTGTACTTAAGTGAAATATGGAACATCGTATAATATAATAATAATAGTTATTATTATTATTATTATTATTATAACGATTATTAAATATAATAATAATAATAATATTATTATTATTATTATTATTATTATTATTATTATTATATGGTTCACTTAAGTTGGATTTTTTAGCTTGCAGCCCACACAAGATGTTCTATAAATATAACTCTTGTGTAGAAGTTTTCTCAGTTGATGAAATTCGGTTGGTGAAACCCTGACCACAATTTCTCTTTTTCTCTTTCTTATTCAAAGTCTTCATTTGTAGCAGGTAGAATTGAGATTGAAGACACTCTGTTCGTGCGGACTGAGTAGAGGCATTGTTTCTCATTCAACGCTCGTGATCGTTCATCCAGACCTGCATTAAAATTGTTAATCATCAGAAGAGGTAACCGTTTATATCACTGATCATGCTCATTCGTAAGTGAAGGCTCTGCAGATTTGAGTAAATTTTTGGTAAAACAAGGTGTTGAATGCAATGTTCCAACATGAAGAAGACTGGTCAAGACATGATGTCACTACTACAAAAAACCCATTTAACAACGGTTGGGAATGACATATAATAACGCGGGCGAGGGCGTTGTTATGTAGATTGTCGTTGTATATATGATACTTACAACGACGGCCTTGTAGGCGTTGTAATAAACAGGAAAGCGCGCTAACTATCACAACGGTTTTACAATACACCGTTGTAATAAATATAATTGTCCTCGGTTCGATTCCCAGCAACGCAGTTTTGATATTTATTTTTTCCTGGACAGCCCGCCAGATATTATAACGATTATGAAATATAACCGTCGTTAAAGTTTCTGCAAAATTAACAAATATGATCATGTTTTTATAATTAATCCTCATTTTTTACCTGTATTATTGTTCTTCATATCTCAGCACAGCAGAAAAATACAATTCACATTTTGTGATAATGTTTTCATAATAATATTAATCGTATCATATTCATAATATCACATATACCAGATTACAGTTTATCAGAACAAACAACCTACATAAATAAAATATCACATATACCATATTATAGTTTACACACATTACATAACTTCACATAATTGTAACTTGGTGTATTGGTATCTTGTCTCTTGGTGTCTTGTCTCCTGGCCTGGTGTCTGGATTCAAAAAACCTATGATTTCAAATAATTATACTTGTTAGTAAAAATACTTCTAAACTATAACATACAATTAATATATTATGAATAAATAATAAATTACGTACTTGTTAATTTTCCCATATGCCTTCTTCATGATCGAGTCGTATAGCATGCACGACATCTCCATCAACTTCATCATATGAGGTAGGAACTTGTGTTGTGTAAGAAGGTGTGGACGGAATATCAAGACTTTCATCACTAAGAGGAATGTATTTTCCTTGGAGAAAGATTGACCATTTCCCCGATTTGTCCAATGGATCGGAAACATAGAAAACTTGTTTTGCTTGAGAAGCCATGATGAATGGTTCTGTATTAAAAGATGCCTTGCCAAGGTCGACCTGGGTGAATCCTAAGTCATCAATGTCTACACCATTACTATTATTGGGAACCCACTTGCATTTAAATAAAGCCACTTTGAAAATAACATAATCAATCTCCCAAATCTCATCAATAACACCATAAAACACGGTAGTTGCGAATACCGGATTCTTATCTTTCGAACTAGAGAAATACATCGATTCGGCTTCAACCATAACCCCACTATTTTGCATTGTACTACGATCATCTTTTGATTTTGTATAAAAGGTATAATGACCAATGTCGTATGCACTCCAGGTAATGACACAAAATTTTGGCCCGTACGACAACCATCTAAGTATCTCGGATGCACTAGGATCATTAGATACACTTTTATTAAACCAATCCATGAATCTATTGTTATGCTCTATCAACAACAACTTGTCATTCATTCGGGGATATTTTTTCTTCATAAGCCTTTTATGAGTATCTATGAAAGGTTGAACCTCATATATATTATTCAATATATAGAAATGTGATTGAATAACTACATCCTGAGCCATTGACCTAACATTTAGACCTTGAATACCTCTTCCGTCTGTGTCAGCATGACGAGACTTTGGAATTCCTATAGAATCTGCATCCGACAAATAGTTTGTACAAAACTCAACAGCTTCTTCTGTGATGTACCTTTCAACAATCGAAGCTTCTGGTCGGTGATGATTCTTCGTATATCCTTTAAAGATCTTCATATATCGCTCTATTGGATACATCCTCCTTAAATAAACTGGACCACAAATTCTAATTTCTCTTACGAGATGAACAAGTAAGTGAACCATAATGTCAGAAAATGATGGCGGAAAATACATCTTTGATAAGTGCAAAATGTACCTATTTGTGTATATATGTTTTATTGCACTTATCAATGCTTTTTGGTAAATATCATACGAATAAACCCCGCTTTGTTTGTAAATGCGTATAGTTTACGTTTTCGTGTGTATAGTGCGTTATCGTGTAAATATCATTGAGTTTAATTGATTTTCATTTATTTTTGCAGGTGTTCCAACAATGGGATCTTGCCATTGTTGTATAGAGCATTGAATAAGCTTTCCAACGCTTCAAACCGTGCGTCAATTGGAGTTACGGTTCAAAAGTTACGAATAAAACAATGTAGAAAATTCTGCAGACTGGTGTGCTGCGCCTCTGCTGCGCCGGGCGGTGTGTTTTGAGCGCCGGGCGGTGCGCAGGCGCTGCAGTGTCACGCTACTGGAATTTGCAAATATAAACCACCATAAAAGCGCCGGGCGAAGCCAGAACGCCGCCGGGCGGTGCTGCGCGTGCTGAAACTCCATTAAAGCCCCAAAAACACATTTTTTAGGTTATGGTTGGATTTTTGAGAGTTCCATACCATCCAATAGCATTTTTTGAGTGGAATTAGGCTAGAAAACACATTGGAGCATGCATTGGGATGATCCGGAGTCGAATCCTTCATCAATCGGAGCCGACAAACCGCGAGATGTTTGGTTTTTCTCCATTTCTTCTCTATGTTTTTCTCTTTTTGTTGGGTGTTTGTATATTTACTATGAACATATGTATCTTTGTTGATCATAATATTGTATAAAGCTTGCTTTACAAATCATTATCGATGTCTTCCTTGATCTTTTTGCATTTATGTTTGGATTTGTGTTGTGTTAGAGATAAACTTCACAAATCTTGATTAGGGATGGATATCTATTGTCTAGATGCTAGAGATAGATTTAGATGATAATCTTTATGGTGTCGGAACTTAAATGCCTTCCGTGTTTCGAGGCTTCGTGCGCGAGAGTGACGAAGAGAGTGATACGGTTGCTTCTCAACTCAGTGTGCCAGAGATGGACACTGTTGTGAGCGATATTGGATGATTTTGACGAGTATTGCAGGTGGAGTATAATTGGTCGGTAAATTTATGTTTGTGACGAGTGGAATATATACATGCTTGATAGGTTTTTTCTCTTCAAAGAATATACTTTTTATGTTTTTATTTACTTTCCCGCATTTACCTAAAAACCATTTTAAACCAAACTCATTAACAATTAAATTGTCGAACGGCAGTTCAAGAACCGATCTCTGTGGACACGATAATTCCCGGAAAAATACTTCCAAATCTTTTTGTTGCTTGCCGCTATTCCGCAATCAACAAAATGACCATAAAAGCGCCGGGCGAAGCCAGAACGCCGTCGGGCGGTGCTGCGCGTGCTGAAACTCCATTAAAGCCCCAAAAACACATTTTTTAGGTTATGGTTGGATTTTTGAGAGTTCCATACCATCCAATAGCATTTTTTGAGTGGAATTAGGCTAGAAAACACATTGGAGCATGCATTGGGATGATCCGGAGTCGAATCCTTCATCAATCGGAGCCGACAAACCGCGAGATGTTTGGTTTTTCTCCATTTCTTCTCTATGTTTTTCTCTTTTTGTTGGGTGTTTGTATATTTACTATGAACATATGTATCTTTGTTGATCATAATATTGTATAAAGCTTGCTTTACAAATCATTATCGATGTCTTCCTTGATCTTTTTGCATTTATGTTTGGATTTGTGTTGTGTTAGAGATAAACTTCACAAATCTTGATTAGGGATGGATATCTATTGTCTAGATGCTAGAGATAGATTTAGATGATAATCTTTATGGTGTCGGAACTTAAATGCCTTCCGTGTTTCGAGGCTTCGTGCGCGAGAGTGACGAAGAGAGTGATACGGTTGCTTCTCAACTCAGTGTGCCAGAGATGGACACTGTTGTGAGCGATATTGGATGATTTTGACGAGTATTGCAGGTGGAGTATAATTGGTCGGTAAATTTATGTTTGTGACGAGTGGAATATATACATGCTTGATAGGTTTTTTCTCTTCAAAGAATATACTTTTTATGTTTTTATTTACTTTCCCGCATTTACCTAAAAACCATTTTAAACCAAACTCATTAACAATTAAATTGTCGAACGGCAGTTCAAGAACCGATCTCTGTGGACACGATAATTCCCGGAAAAATACTTCCAAATCTTTTTGTTGCTTGCCGCTATTCCGCAATCAACAAAATGACCATAAAAGCGCCGGGCGAAGCCAGAACGCCGCCGGGCGGTGCTGCGCGTGCTGAAACTCCATTAAAGCCCCAAAAACACATTTTTTAGGTTATGGTTGGATTTTTGAGAGTTCCATACCATCCAATAGCATTTTTTGAGTGGAATTAGGCTAGAAAACACATTGGAGCATGCATTGGGATGATCCGGAGTCGAATCCTTCATCAATCGGAGCCGACAAACCGCGAGATGTTTGGTTTTTCTCCATTTCTTCTCTATGTTTTTCTCTTTTTGTTGGGTGTTTGTATATTTACTATGAACATATGTATCTTTGTTGATCATAATATTGTATAAAGCTTGCTTTACAAATCATTATCGATGTCTTCCTTGATCTTTTTGCATTTATGTTTGGATTTGTGTTGTGTTAGAGATAAACTTCACAAATCTTGATTAGGGATGGATATCTATTGTCTAGATGCTAGAGATAGATTTAGATGATAATCTTTATGGTGTCGGAACTTAAATGCCTTCCGTGTTTCGAGGCTTCGTGCGCGAGAGTGACGAAGAGAGTGATACGGTTGCTTCTCAACTCAGTGTGCCAGAGATGGACACTGTTGTGAGCGATATTGGATGATTTTGACGAGTATTGCAGGTGGAGTATAATTGGTCGGTAAATTTATGTTTGTGACGAGTGGAATATATACATGCTTGATAGGTTTTTTCTCTTCAAAGAATATACTTTTTATGTTTTTATTTACTTTCCCGCATTTACCTAAAAACCATTTTAAACCAAACTCATTAACAATTAAATTGTCGAACGGCAGTTCAAGAACCGATCTCTGTGGACACGATAATTCCCGGAAAAATACTTCCAAATCTTTTTGTTGCTTGCCGCTATTCCGCAATCAACAAAATGACAATAAAAGCGTCGGGCGAAGCCAGAACGCCGTCGGGCGGTGCTGCGCGTGCTGAAACTCCATTAAAGCCCCAAAAACACATTTTTTAGGTTATGGTTGGATTTTTGAGAGTTCCATACCATCCAATAGCATTTTTTGAGTGGAATTAGGCTAGAAAACACATTGGAGCATGCATTGGGATGATCCGGAGTCGAATCCTTCATCAATCGGAGCCGACAAACCGCGAGATGTTTGGTTTTTCTCCATTTCTTCTCTATGTTTTTCTCTTTTTGTTGGGTGTTTGTATATTTACTATGAACATATGTATCTTTGTTGATCATAATATTGTATAAAGCTTGCTTTACAAATCATTATCGATGTCTTCCTTGATCTTTTTGCATTTATGTTTGGATTTGTGTTGTGTTAGAGATAAACTTCACAAATCTTGATTAGGGATGGATATCTATTGTCTAGATGCTAGAGATAGATTTAGATGATAATCTTTATGGTGTCGGAACTTAAATGCCTTCTGTGTTTCGAGGCTTCGTGCGTGAGAGTGACGAAGAGAGTGATATGGTTGCTTCTCAACTCAGTGTGCCAGATATGGACACTGTTGTGAGCGATATTGGATGATTTTGACGAGTATTGAAGGTGGAGTATAATTGGTCGGTAAATTTATGTTTGTGACGAGTGGAATATATACATGCTTGATAGGTTTTTTCTCTTCAAAGAATATACTTTTTATGTTTTTATTTACTTTCCCGCATTTACCTAAAAACCATTTTAAACCAAACTCATTAACAATTAAATTGTCGAACGGCAGTTCAAGAACCGATCTCTGTGGACACGATAATTCCCGGAAAAATACTTCCAAATCTTTTTGTTGCTTGCCGCTATTCCGCAATCAACAATCTTCAATTGACACAAGATTATGGCAGCCACATCTTCTAATTCATCCAATGTTTTGAAATCAAGAACTTTATTACATATGGCATTGAAGAATAAACACAGTCTCGTTATAGTTACTCTCACATTTTTTGGAAGGATCTCACGGATAGCCACTGGTAGAAGTTGTTGCATCAATACATGACAATCATGAGATTTTAAACCAATTAACTTTAGATCTTTCATTGATACAAGTTTCTTGATGTTTGATGAGTAACTTTGCAGAACTTTAATACCTTGCAAACACTCGCAGAACATCTTCTTTTACTTTTTAGATAGAGTGTGACATGCTGGAGGTAGATAAGTTCTTTTTCCTTTCTCTATTGGAGCCAACTGTTTTCTTATACCCATCTTCTCCATATCAAGACGGGAAGTCTTACTATCTTTAGTCTTGCCCGGAATGTTTAGAAGTGTGTCAATCAAACTATCACACATATTTTTCTCCACGTGCATCACATCAAGACAACGTCTAACATCAAGACTTGACCAATATGGAAGATCAAAGAAGATGGACCTCTTTTTCCATATATTTTTCGCAACTGCCCCTTTTTCTTTTCCTCTCTTCCCACCTTTTTCTTTTTCTCTCTTCCCAAGGACAACATTAATGTATTCCTGCCGTTGATAAACTTCATCCTCGGTTAAAGGTTTAGGAGCCTCACCAAACTCTTGCTCTCCATTAAAAGCCTTTTGCAATCTACGATAAGGATGACCCGGTTTTAGAAATTTTCGATGCCCAAGGTAAACGGTCTTTTTTCCAAACTCAAGTTGGTGATAACAAGTATCATCTTCACATATAGGACACGCTTTATGTCCTTTGACACTGTATCCCGCCAAGTTACCGTAAGCCGGAAAGTCGTTAATTGTGCAAAATAACATTGCACGCATATTAAACTTTTCCCCAGAATATGCATCATCAACTTCAACGCCTTCATCCCAAAAGAGTCGTAAATCATTAATTAATGGACTAAGATAAACATCTATGTCGTTACCAGGTTGTCGTGGTCCAGAAATCATCATACTTAACAGTATATACTTGCCTTCATGCACAACCAAGGAGATAGGTTGTAAATAGTGAGAAAAACAGGCCACGAAGTATGATTAGTGCTCATATTACCAAAGGGGTTCATTCCATCGGTGGCAAGCCCAAGCCTAAGATTTCTTGGCTCGACTCCAAAATCCGGAAACAACGAATCAATTTTCTTCCATTGCAAAGAATCAGCTACATGGCGAATGTTTCCATCACGGATCCTTTCATCTGTATGCCATCTAAGATTCTTTGCGTCATTCAAATTAGCAAAAAGCCTCTTTAATCGTGAAAGTATTGGCAATACCATAACACTTTAGCAGGAGGATGCTTCCTACTAACATTATCATAGTGATCATTGTCATCACCATTGCTAGCCTTCAGCTTGTAACGCGACACACCACATTTCGGACATTGAAACAAGTTTTCATACTCTTTCCGGTATAATATGCAATCATTAGGGCAAGCATGTATCTTGATATACTCTAGACCCAGTGGACACAATATCTTCTTGGCCTCATAGCAACGATCCAACAATTTGTTATCTTCTGGTAACATTTGCTGTAGCAATTCAAGTAATTTCGTGAAACTTTTATCCGACCATCCATTTTTTGCCTTCAGATTAAACAACTTTAACACCGCCGACAATCGTGTGGACTCTGTGCATCCCTTATATAAAGGGGTGTCTTTATCACTACATAAATTATCATAAATATGAGCATTCATAAAATAAGATTCCCCAATATCACAGAACATATCCTCTAAGTGATCTTCCATATATTCATCTTCCTCCACTCTTTGACTTTGTGACGCCCAACTTTCCTTATTATCCACCTCACCATGCCATGTCCATATTATATAATTTTGACATATACCATCACAATAAAGGTGATTGTGTATTTCGTTCTTTGTACCCTTTTTGATATCAGCGCAAACAACACAAAGACAATAAAAGATACCATCATTGTCGGGAAGATGTTTATCAACGTATTCAAGGAATTCACAAACTCCGTTCTCATAAACCGGATCTAATCTATTGGCTTTCATCCAACTATGATCCATTACAACTTCTGAAATTTATAGATGTATAATAATGTGAATGACACACCAAAATCTAATCCAAAAACTTAAGCATATGCATATACAATATGAACAAAGAAAAAATCAATGAAGATGTACTCTCATACTAAACATAAAGCATATGAAACATCTCATTCTGACTTGAGCATATACAATATGAACAAAGAAAAAAGTAATGAAGATGTTGAAGAGAACCTTACTTCAAAGCTGAAGAAGCAAATGAATGATGAAGACAGTCAATATTTGAGCATAAACCAAGAAAAAAGGAATGAAGATGTTGAAGAGTACTTTACTTCGAAGCTGAAGAAGCAAATGAATGAAGACGGTCAATATTTGAGCATAAACCAAAAAAAAAAAGGAATGAAGATGTTGAAGAGTACCTTATTTGAGCAATATTTGAGCTCCAAATGAATGGATACGAAGATGGTAAAGGTTAGGGCGTCTCTGGCTCACTTGTTCGATTAGGGCGTTTTATGAAAGAAATACATAATAAGTTTTGTTTTAATTTATCAGTAAACCTTTTAATCTTGATGGAGAAACAAACCGTAGTGGAATCTTAAGTGACACACGCTAAATGTATCCTAAAAAAAGGAAAAAATGTGTTGCAGGGAATTGAAGCTTGTTACATTTCATTTATTACTACGGTTGTTCATCTTAACCGTTGTAAAATAATTTACAATTTATTTTTTAAATAATGGACTTAAGTGACACACGCTAAATGTACTCTAAAAAATGGAAAAAATGTAGTTGCAGGGAATCGAAGCTTGTTACATTTCATTTATTACTACGGTTGTTCATCTTAACCGTTGTAAAATAATTTACAATTTATTTTTTAAATAATGGACTTAATTGACACACGCTAAATGTACTCTAAAAAATGGAAAAAATGTAGTTGCAGGGAATCGAAGCTTGATAGATTTTATTTATTACTACGGTGGTTTCATTCAACCGTCATTAAATGACTCAGCTTTTACTTGGGCGCGAAATTTTTAACCTATTACAACGACATAAAAGGATGCGTTGTAAGCCTGGCGTTGTTGTTTTAGCGTTTTGTAGTAGTGTGTCCTAACGAATGTCCTGACATCTTAAACTGATATAGCAGCTTGTTTCTAAGTCTGGTCCAAGAATTAAGGAAGCAATCAGAACGTGGATCAAGGAACCAGCCAACAGAAGATTGAAAGCCCAACGCAGCAGAAACTTATGAAAGAAGACCAAGACCTAGGAGTGAATAACTAAACCCGTTGTAACACTTTTGTAAAGTAGAAAATAGGGTTTAGGGTTTTGAGAGTCGTAGGCTTTCTTGAAAGTCTCCCTCTGTATCGATTTGATACAGTGTTGTAGACATAGGTACTTGTACAGATTCAGAAACCCGTAGGTAATGAATCGTGTATTGTTCTTGGATGAAGCTTTGAAGCAAATCCAAGTTAACTTGTTAGTCAAGGATGTTTGACTGAACTTTGTATTAAAATGGGTGTCTTTCAATAGGATGATACAGTTATGGTGTAGTAATCGTTAGATAATCATAGGTTGTGATTTAGGGAGTGAGATAGGTTTCCCTTATCTAGGATGGAGTTCTTAGATAAAGTCTCCATTGAGTAGTGATAGGTAAACATGGGTGTTTACTGTAAACCTGAGGTTGTTTACATAAAACTATACTACTGATAGTGGATTCTTCTTTCTGGATTGGTATCCCCCAGATGTAGGTGATTTGCACCGAACTGGGTCATCATATTCTGTGTTGTTTATCATTCTGCAATTTACAGTTCAGTTTTGATTAACATGTTGGAACAGATGTCGAAACATCTGTGTTTCTGCAGTTACTGATATCTTGGATTTCAGTCTGCTGTTCTGTTCTTGTTTAATAATTATGCAGAACAATGTCTTGACATGTGTTAGGATATCTGTTGTCTGTTATGCCAGAATTTCAATTGGTATCAGAGCAGGCATCTTGTCTGTTTGTGGATGAGATCTTTGAGAGATACTTTCTGGCATATTAAACAAGGAGGAGTTTTGGAGATCAGTTCATCAACTCAGACATACTCAAGGGTATTAATGGATGAGATGGATGTTCTGGATTGAAGGTAATAACCTGGTGGTTGTTCATGATTCTGAGGAGGTTTTACAATAATTGCAGGAGAAATGGCTAGTTTTCTCGTTGGGGTGTCTTATAAGATGTTCTAACATCTTATTAGGGCAGGTTGAATCTGTTCCTTGGTGGTTCCAATGCATATGTTTCTGATGGAAGAACTATGGTATTTATGGGATTCTGGAGTTGTTACTGAAGACAGATGGTGGAAGATCTCAATTGTCGACCTCTATAATTGAGGATATCTGCATCTTTTTATTCCAAAGTTGGGAGCGATGAAATGGAGAGAGTTGTTGGTAGATGTCTGTTATGGTGACTTGGTACTTAGAAGCTTGGTTCCATTGTACAGTTTGAAGTCAGTTGAAGAGAAGGGGATTTGAGATTAGGGTTATCAAGTTCTTGCTCTAGGAATTTGATAAATTATTGTTCGGCTAAGTTGTCAAAGATACTTGAGAATTCTCTCAAGTCCACTCATAAAGGCATATCAGTCGTGCATCTGGAGTCTTCTAGTTATTCTTCTGACTAGAGGGTGTTTCTGTGAAACATAAACCTGAAGAAAGTGGAGGTGATTTATTTTCACCGTCCAAAAGTGCAAGGAAGGATTCATCTTTATTAATCCTAAGGATGAATTCAATCTAAAAGGAGGTTTCTGAACTGTTGAGGTAAATAAGGTTCGTTCAGAGAGAATCTTAGTTACTTGAGTCAAGGGTGACAACCTTGATATCTCAATACTTAGTCTGTCAAAGAAGATACTTGCAAAGATTGAATACTTGATAAGTGTTCATGGAGTGATCTGTTGGAGTATGGTTTTAACAGTGAAGCAGGGTTATTGAACAAAGATTTAAGATCAATTGCTATTTGTGATATTCACAAGTATTTAATTTATTATCCTTGTATGTGAAGTTCAAGATTGTTGATGTTCAACACGATGTCGAAACATCTCTTCATCTGGGTTTGTGCAGAATCATAGGAGGGGTACTGCATAAGCTTTTGGATCTATTTATCTTAGATGTTGACCTAAGAATCTGCTTCAGTTTGGTGTGGCAGAAGCATCTGATCTCTGGAGAGTTTCCTGGCAAGAAACTGGTATAGACAGTGGTGATGTGGAAGATGAAGAAGAAGACATCATAATCTTGATGAATAGTTCTTGGATCAGTTTACTTCTGATCTAGGAGTATTGGAGTGCAGCAGGTGTGTTCCAGTTGTTACTAGAAGCATCTGATGTTTATCTGGAAAGTGTCCTGGCAAGAGACTTGTCCAGAATATGGTGCTGGTGATGGCACAACTTGTGTCAGTTTATTTCTGATCTAGGTACATAGGAGCATGTGATCTTGCTTATCTTGGAAGTCAAGGATAAGTGGCAGTTATCTCTGACTTTCTACAGACTGCTCTACTTAAGGAAAGTGGCATTCTTTGGTATGGTTGTGGTGTAGTCTATGACTACTTCTCTTCTGAAGAATCAGACTTGGCACGTTGAGTTCTTTGGAGTTGTAAAGCAGATATTCATCAAGGTGTGAGCTTGAATAAAATACCTGTGATATAATTAAGCATGATGGAGGTTGTCTACTCAAACTTGGTTAATGAATCAAGTCTATGAGAACATGGAACTCTTGTTCTGTAATAGGGAGAAGGTTCTTTTAAGTGGCAGAAGGAATGGCTGAATTCCTCATCTAGATGTATGATCAGATGTTAGGACGTCAAGCAGAAACTTCAGAGTCTTGGTTGATGTTGTGGCGCATCATCGTAATATAAGTTGATCTTCTCAGAAAGAAATGGAATTAACACTTCAAAAAGGTCTATCTCATACAGTTTGCGGGAGCTGTGGAAAGAGAAGATGTTACATGTCTATGGCTTGGTGGATCCAAGATGGCTTGCTATGGAGCAAGTAGATCATGTAACTTGAAGATTAGGTTTCATTGGTGGATCAGAAGATTATCTGAAACTCTGAAGAAAAGTTAAGATGAATCAAACAGTGGCATTTGGTTGATCTTTATTGTGCATTCAAGCAGGGTGCTTGAAACTGATTGCTCTTGGGCAGAAGGGTAGTTGGTTGAAGACGTAAGGAGGTTCTGGTTCAGGTCTATCTTGGAGCTTGTGGTAGAAGTTCTAAGCTGATTATGGAAGATTGCCTTCTTTTGGTGGATGAGAGTTTATTTCTCTCTGTGGTTATTTGGAGTTCTTACTGATCAAGCTGGTGGCGCAGTGTTATTTGAAGATCTTCAGTTGGATTACTATGCAGATAGTAAGTCCAGTGGTGAAATATATCTAGAACCATGTTGGTTGGTGTCTATGATATGTGAAGGATGTCCTAACTGATGTTAGAATATCTTCTTGGTTGGTTATCCTTGGAGTAGGATGCTAAGTTCTGAGTGTGGAACTTGACACGCACATCTTGTCTAAGCGGTATTTATCTTGTCGTACGGGAGAATGATGAGTAAAGGACTGTCTTGGAAGTCTGAAGTGAATGGGACATGCTAGAAGTGGATCAGTTGGGTGCTTGTGGAGAAAATGAGTTGAGGATTTCTGGAGCATGTGTTTGATGTGAAGAACATTTGGGCGATCTAACAAACTAAGGGGCTTTGTATGTCTCTTTGAGGAATATGAAGTATTCCAGATTCAATTGGGTTGTATCTCAGGGAATAAGGAGATCTATACATGAGAATTCAGGAGGAATTCATGTGGTGTATGGATGGTTTCTGGATGAGAGGGATCAATGGTGTTTTGGTCTTAATCCAAGAGTTTGTTGGTTGTGGTACAAGGATGCGTTCCTGGTACTCTCACTGTATGATCATGAAGTTGTCATGGGATATCATGTGGTGATTTTGAGGTGTTTCTTGCTGAAGAAGCATCAGTTGAGAAAGATAGGGGGATAACTTATGGCTGTTAAATATACTAGTGTGGTACATGGATTGCTTGAGGGTCAAGCATTAGGTGAATGTGTTCAGCAGGTGTGTTGAACAGAGGGTGCGCTCTTGAAGACATGAAGATGCGTCTTATGTTTTCCATTCATTTAGGGTGTTATTCTTGCAAATGAGCACTGGTTATCTACGACAGAGGGAGTTAGACTTCTATTTTGGATATATGGCTGCAGTGGTGCAGATTATTTATCAAGATTGTTTGTGGTTTCAAGCAGTTTGTGATAGATTGCCTCAGGTGAGGTTGATATGTCAGAAGAGATGTCGTGACATTGCTCTACTGGTATAAGTTCTGGGTGAAATTATTAGGTTATTCTAATTTCGTCATTGGTGTCAATGGATTGAATTAGAAGGAACACAAATATCTTGAGAGTTGTTGCTGCTAACTGAGAGATGTTTGAAAAAATGTCTTAACATCTTGGTCAGTCACTCTTAGTCTTCTGATTGAAAGGATTATCCTGTAGACAAAACACAGGAACGATAACTTTGCTAAACAAAGCCCGACATGGGGTCAGGACAGTATGGGTGCGGCATAATTGGTTATTTTGGACGGTAGATAGTGTAGACGTGTTAAGCATGTGTCTTGATGCAAGTGCATTCTTTGGACGATCTCTCATAAAGTTGAAACAGTCAAACTTTAGATGGACGGTGCATAGTCATTTATGTTTACCTACCTTAATTTATGTCTCCACATGAATTGCTCTGCGGGAACTTCTATGGACCATAATTTTCAAGAAAAATATGTTTGGGTATTTAAGGGTGGAGTCTGCTTCTGGTTTTCAAAGTTAGTATTCTGGGCAAGTTCGTCATGGCTTTTGTTAAGGTCTGGATTAGTATCATGTGGGTATGGAATTGCGCTGACTACTTTTGCCAATTTTTGTCTAAAAAGGGGGAAAAGGGGTATGGATTCATCTTTGTTATGTGTTGGTTTCTACAACACATACTCATTATTACAAGTGTTTTGCAGGGGTGTTGGATGATATGTTCTGACATCCTTGAGTTCTTCCCTTGTGCCTTGTGATCTGAGTTATGAAGCAGGTTGTGCCTTGTGACCTGAGTTACATACTCTATGGACTCCGTGGCAAGTACTGGTTTGAGGGGGAGTGGGTTATATACTCTTCCTCATGTACACCAACATACAGCTAGGAATTTCAGGGGTAAGAAAGAGTCTCAGAGGTGTTCCAATCATATCTACCAAACGCCGGACTTTCTTTTTCTACCAAAGGAGTTTTAACCAAAAAATAGTCAAAAGGGGGAGATTGAAGGCTCTGCAGATTTGAGCAAATTTTTGGTAAAATAAGGCGTTGAATGCAATGTTCCAACATGAAGAAGAGTGGTCAAGACATGATGTCCTAACGAATGTCCCGACATCTTAAACTGATATAGCAGGTTGTTTCTAAGTCTGGTCCAAGAATTAAGGAAGCAATGAGAGCGTGGATCAAGGAACCAGCCAACAGAAGATTAAAAGCCCAACGCAGCAGAAACTTATAAAAGAAGACCAAGACCTAGGACTGAATAACTGAACCCGTTGTAACACTTTTGTAAAGTAGAAAATAGGGTTTAGGGTTTTGAGAGTCGTAGGCTTTCTTGTAAGTCTCCCTCTGTGTCGATTTGATACAGTGTGGTAGACATAGGTACTTGTACAGATTCAGAAACCTGTAGGTAATGAATCGTGTATTGTTCTTGGATGAAGCTTTGAAGCAAATCCAAGTTAACTTGTTAGTCAAGGATGCTTGACTGAACTTTGTATTGAAAGGGGTGTCTTTCAATAGGATGATACAGTTATGGTGTAGTAACTATTAGATAATCACAGGTTGTGATTTAGGGAGTGAGATGGGTTTCTCTTATCTAGGATGGAGTTCTTAGATAAAGTCTTGATTGGGTAGTGATAGGTAAACGTGGGCATTTACTGTAAACCTGAGGTTGTTTACATAAAACTATACTACTGATAGTGAATTCTTCTTCCTGGATTGGTATCCCCCAGATGTAGTTGATTTGCACCGAACTGGGTCATCATATTCTGTGTTGTTTATCATTCTGTAATTTACAGTTCAGTTTTGATTAACATGTTGGAACAGATGTCAAAACATCTGTGTTTCTACAGTTACTGACATCTTGGGTTTCAGTCTGTTGTTTTGTTCTTGTTTAATAATTATGCAGAACAATGTCTTGACATGTGTTAGGACATCTGCTGTCTGCTATGCCAGAATTTCAGTAAGGATCGACTAAAGGGAAATTTTTGTTTTTCGCTACGCCTTTTGTCGCGATTTCCCTTCATTAAATAAATCTTAGCATTTGGTTCTAGACCATTCATAACCTTAGACTCTGATGTCTTAGGTTTTAGTTTCTTCAGAACCTTTGACTTTAGAATTTTTGGTTCTGGTTTCTTCAGAACCTTTGACTTTGAAGTCTCAGGTTTTGATTTCTTCAGAACCTTTGACTTTACAGGTTTAGGTTCTGACTGGTTCAGAACCTTTACTTTGTCAACAACAGGTAAAAAATAGGAATCTAACACTTTCTGAGCAGAGCTTGAAGAAGAAAGTTTTATTGGTTTAATCAAGGTTCCAAACCTTGGATTAAAAGGTTTTTTAGAATAACCAAGACCCTCTCATTTGCTCCTACTTACATCATAAATCATGGATGCAAGTTTTGTTATGTTAAAGTCAGTTATGATAAACTCCTAAAGAGTCAGTTCACGCTCATCAAGAGGTTTATCATGCATTTCTTTTATTAGAGCGATATGATATCTTTCTAAAGCTTCATTTTTTTTATTTTGAGAATATTTTAACTCATCTTTCAGTAGATCATATTGCTTTTTTAAGATTTTCATGGTTTCAATGTCTTCATCTTTATTCATTCTGAACAAATCACACTGTTGGACCAAGAGATTAGCCTTTGCGTCTTTTACTATCTAATTTTCTTCATATATAGCACATAAAGATTCAAATATGGTTTTATTAGTAGATTTGTTGATGATTTTGAGATGCTTATAATGAGGTAGAACATCTACCAGAATGCCACACACTCTGTGATATTTTCTATAAGTTTTCTTTTGAGCATGAGTGAGGCTCTTTCTATCAGCCATCATTCCTATTCCATCAACAGGAATGTCAATGCTATCCTTAAGAATATCCCACAACTCATCATCAACACCTATGATGTGAGTGTGCGTCTTACCTTTCCACCATTCAAACTCAGTGGAATCTCCGCTGAAGTTTAGTGGTTTAGAAGTATAGTTGTTCTTTTCAGATGTACAATAATCATAGTTTACAGCAGTGTTTCTGGAACCACTAGAAGTTTTAGATAAATCAGTCATGTTTTTCTCTTAGGATCTTTTTATGTACCATTGTTAAGTGTTAAAAGCAAAAATTGTGCTCTAATGCCAACTGAAAGTGAGAAAAATACAAGGAGTTAAATTGTGTTAGCTTTCTTTTTCTTTTCTGAAACTCTCTTATCAAATTCTAAATACAAGGTCTAGAATCAAAATCAGAGTTAAGTGTATAACAACATATTAAAATAGTTCAGAGGTAGAAAGAAAAGAAAGAGAGACACAAGCAGTTATCTTGGTTCCTCTCACAAATCAGAGTAGTCTAGTCCTCTTGAACTTTCCAGGGATTTTCATTATAATCAAAATTGATTACAATTGCTCAAACACAAAGCAAGAGACTTCCAATGCTCAAACACACAAGTAAGATACTTCTATGCTCAAGCACACAAGCAAGAGACTTCATATGCTTAAGCACACAAGTAAGAGACTTTTAATACTCAAACACACAGATAAGAGACTTTCAATGCTCAAACACACAAGTAAGAAACTTCTAATGCTCAAACACACAAGCAAGAGACTTCAAATGCTCAAACACTTAGCAAGAAACTTCTTAAACTCTAACTTATAATTAAGAGATTGTAAAAAACTACACTTGATATACAATCAGATGTGTAGACAAAATACAACACATAAAGACTTTTTAAGACTTAAGAATTTCTAGAATATACAAGTGTTAAGAAATTATAAGTTAAACTTGTGTTTTTTCTTTGACATAGTAACAACTCTTTTATCGTCAAATGTTCAATGTATTTTTTCAAGTTTTCAGCTCCTTATATAGAGATAAAAAAAAGGAGTCGTTGAAGAGTTTGCACAATAGTCTTTGAGATGCTTGATTTAGAGATGTTGAGATGTTTCTTGATATGGTTAATACTATTGAAAGGTTATTTAAAGTCTCTTTGCTACAAAAGGCATTATATGTTGCATCTCAGTTGTCTTCTGCAAATTTTTGTTTAAGTCTTCACGTGATTAGAAGAAGACAAAATGTCCTTAGATTTTGATACTGACTTATCAGAATCTCCTCAATCCTAGTGTTGACGGGATCTTCATAATCTGAATCTCCAGAGTCTGGATCTTCAGAGGCTGACTCTTCAAAGTTTGGATCTTTAGAGGTTGACGTCATTTAGAGTCTGAGTCACTAGAGTCTGGTCTTCAGCTTCTCTTTAAATGCTTATTCTCAGTATCAGTACTAGGTTCTCTTCAGAACTTTTAGTTTATGGTCCTGCATACTTGAACATTTGTTAGTATATCCTATTGTTCTTTAAATACTTTGTTATCATCAAAATTTTAGAGATATGATACAAATCAATTTTGTTCCAATACATTTTACCAAAAATTAGTTCGAAAGTATACTTTCGAAATCCAGGAGAATACTTCCTTAAATTTTGTTTTGTTTATTGGTTATGCTTAAGTGTTTCTTTGCAAATATGTGCGTTCTATATTTTGATGTTGTTTGTTTACTTTTTGCTTAACTAGTTGTTAGTTCAGTTTATGTATTTGCGTTCATTTCATATTTTTTATATTTTGTTGATATCTCTGTATTAGTTCATTATGGTTGTTTTAATTTGTTGCTTGATGAGTTAATTCTTGTTTGGTTGAGTCTATTTCAAAGCATTAAGTATTTGATTCGTGCAAGTTATGTGAAATTTAAGCTATTCTGAAGTGAGTTATGTATTCTAACGTCTATTGTTTTTCAATGCTAACGTCTGTTAAATTGCTTTAGTTGTGTCTTTGTATTTGCATTTATTTGTTTCCTACGAAAATATATTTTCAACCTAGTTTTTTTGTTTTTTTACAAAATAAGAGTGAATAAAATATTATGGTGTTATGCTTTCGAAAGTGTATTTTCAAATTTTAAAGAGATTGGTTTTTCACCTAGTGCGTAAACATCACATAAATTGCAATAAACATTCCCTATTTTTTTCGATTTTCCCACATGAAATTACAATCAGAAAAATCTTTTCAGTTGTATATTTTAACGAATTTAAACATATCATAAGGGTATATGCTTTTTAATTGAAATTTATTAAAAGTGTATATGCTTTTGAAAATAAACTACTGTACTAGTAATAGTAACTACCCTCAAATGATACCGTCAACTATATCGATATCTATATCTATATAATTCAATCACAAAATAGTATTTCATATGTCAAAGATAAAGACAAACTACTGTTATTGACACACTTCTGATATCTCAGTTAGATAACTTTATGCGCTAAGATGCATAGAGCAGACTGAAGAGAGCTTAAACTTTCTGATCTTGGTACCATTTTCGGCCTGAAAGATGATCTCAGTATTTGATCTTACAGTCACTTCATTCAACTTTGGTGCTGATGCTCCCTCAGTTCTATAGTCGCGCAAAGTGTATAAAACTTGAAGCGTAGAAGGAGCTGCAAACCATCTCATGTTAGTTTAAGAAACAACATACTATTAGACAATAATAACAATGCAAGTATAGAATTAGACAGCTTCCCATCTTTGAATGCTTTATCCTCCATGACAAACAGGTAATTATCAGTTGAAACTAATTTTATAGCAAAGAGTCACATGTAACTAGTGTATTGAATAACAACTTGTTCACAATCTTTTATCTTGGTTTGTCTGTTGTATAACTTAAGAAGGATATTATTATTATTATTTGCAGTTTTTGGGATAGAGTATATTATCATTATTGTAATTATTCCGAGAAGATTACCTAGTCCAAACATGCTTGTCTTTTGGATTATCATGCTACCAACTTTTGATCTTCTGATATGTCTTAATGCCTCAACATCTTCTGATTTGCCCTTAAATTCAAGGAACTCTCCCAATGCATACTTGTTGCCTTTCAGTTCCAACCTACAACCCAAACAATCTGTTTTGTGAGTAAAAAACTAAGATTTGGAAGTCTTAAATAATGCCAACAAAGCTCTGAGAGTATATTAATTCAAAGGCAACCACATTTGATTTGTAAGCCCAGCTAAACAACAACTTGAAGAAAAAATATCTCTATTTTGATTCAGAAGAACTTCCTCATGGTCTATAGCAGATAACCTCAAAAATGTTCCTTCTGCCAAGGTATTTCTCCAATAAACCTAAAAGAACTTGATGAAGATTGGCTTGTCCGGTTTTATAATTTATCAAGCCTCCACCTAATAGAGCTGGAAATGAATAGGTTTTCGACTCATCCAGCAAAGCCATACCAAACACTAAGCCAACATCAAGTAGTTCAAAAATGGATTGATATATTTCCTCCCCAAGGCACCATTAACAGCATCCAAATTCATTTGCAGGGAATTTAATAAAAGAACAGAACATTAGAAATATAACAAGAGAATCATCGAGTACAAGTTGTAGCTTACCTATCCCATATTGGAGCTGTGCTCAGAACAAATTCAAGATTCTTATTAACAGATTCTTGCATATCGTTCTTCCCACTAAGAAAGGCACCCTTTACCCAACTAGATATTACACTCTTTGTCCCTGGCTTCTGTAGCTTCCATTGTTCATGGGTAATAACTTCAGGTGGGAAATCACTTGTAGGAATGATACTGCAAATACAAAAGGAAGAACTATATGTTAAATATACTTCACCCCCTGTTAATTTAGCTAACGAATTTTGGTTTTGCCCCCTGAAATTTTTTTTTTTGAACGCACCCTCACCAAATCAAGATTCTATTTCCACTCCCCTGTGCTGATTGGACAAGGAGAATCTGCACATGTGGGGAAGGAATCTGTCATGTGGCATTTGCAGACTGGATAATTATTATTTATTTTTTTTTATTTTTTTTAATTTTTTTTTCCAATTTTTTTTTAAATTAAAAAAATTTAAAAAAAAAGTTTTTAAAAAATAAACAAATAAAAGTAAATAAAGGGTGCCCTAGGGGCTCTTTAAGGATTCCAAATAAAAAAGGAAGAACTTAAACATAAAATGTAGGTTAATACCCCTTTTGCCCCCTGCCATATAGGCGAAATCCCAAAAACAACCCTGTAAAAAAAAACACTGATTCCATTCCTGCCATTTGTAGATTCCCTCGTTTTGCCCCCTGAGTAGATTTGGTCAACAAAATTGATGACATGGCGCTGCTTTGTTGGTTTTTTTTTTATTTTTTATTTATTTAATTACCCGCGTGGCATTTTTATTAATATTTTAATATTTTATGTTGAAATACTTAAAATTCAAAAATTCAAAACATTGCTCACTACAAGGATTGAACCCACCACCTTTTGTTTCAAAGCTTAAGCACATACCATTAGGCTAGAGCCTTTATCTTGTATTTTAATTGCTTTTAAACATACATATTATACGTTTGCATACTTGTTTTCATTTTCATCAATTATTATTAGAATATATTGTAACTATATTATATATACTATAACTATTATTAGAATATAGTTAAATAACATATTGTAAATATTATACTGTAACTATAATTTTTTTACATATTATATATATTGTAACTATATTGTAGCTAAATTCTAAATATTTACTAAGTATTAATATTAAAACACATTTATTAAATTATTATTTATATTTTAATAATTATTAATTACAGTAAATAATAACTAAATAATAATTTTAGCTTATTAAACTAAATAATAACTAAATATTTATAAATAGTAATTACTGTAAATAAAAGCTAAATATTTATAAATAGTTAAGATATTTGTAAAAAATAATAACTATTTGTAACTAAAATATTAACTAAATTAATAATAACTAAATAATATTTATAGTTAAAATAAATACAGTAAATAATAATAATTAATATTTTAAAAAAACTGTTCTTTTAAAAAAAACTGCTATTTTAAAAAAACTGTTATTTTAAAAAACTCTTAATAAAAAACTAAACTAAATAAATAAATATAATAGTAGTTTTAATATTAGTAATTACGAATAAACTGAAAATAAAAATATTAGTAATTAATAGTAAACTGAAAATTAAAAGATTTTTAATTAAAATAACAGTTTTTTATATTAATAATTAATAACAAACTGAAATTTTTTGTTTTTATTTAACGTAATAATTAATTTTAAAAAAAAAAAATTCATTGTTATTAATTATTAATATAAAAAACTGTTATTTTAATTAAAAATCTTTTAATTTTCAGTTTACTATTAATTACTAATATAACTACTTGGCTTATTTTGACTGAGTAGACGAGATAGGCTGAATATTTTATCTGTCACAAATAACTAAAGGGTGCCCCAGGGGCTCTTTAAGGATTTCAAATAAAGAAAATCTATAATATAAGAAGGTTATGTGTTCTGGAAATTTCTATTTTGCCCTTAAGTACTCAACCATGCATGCTTATTTCAATTCTTCTTTTCTTTATTTAAATAAATTTTAGAGGGTTTATGTCTAAGTAGAATAACAAATTTATTCAAATTATAAGAAAAAAATAGTTAGTTTTAAAGTACAACGATAAAAATTATAAATCTTGTGAAGTTGAAATATTTTTTTAAAAAATTATTAAGATATTTTTCAAAAATAACAACACCCAAATCTAAAAACATCATAACTTTTAATTAATGTTTTTATTGCAATGAAAAAAAACATTTTTAATTCATAGTATTATCTATATTTATTTTGCCTAACACTATTGAAAATCTAAAACTTAAAAGATAATTAACAATATATTCAAAATAAAATATTAATCACAATATTATTTACATCACGAGTTAGACAAAAATATTCTTAAAATATATATTATACTAACTACCATTTTAAATACTATTACTTATTAAAACTTAATAATTTTTATTAAATTTTAAATTTTATATTACTATTATTTTGTGTTTTCATACTATAAAGTTATTATTATAATATTAAAAATTATAGTTATTTTTTCTTTTATTACCGTTTAATATTTATAATCTAATTACAATTATTTTATCTTGGACAAAATAATTAAAAATGTTATTTATAAAATAATATATGTGTTTTTTTATTATTTTTGTTAATAATATAATGTAGTACACACAAAGAATTTTTACCACATCAAAATAACTAATAATAAAAGCATATCAGATGAAGGTGGGAACACTATAATACACTTAAAGTAGTAAATCTTCTGTCTACGAAAAAATAATTTGTAAAATATAACATAAAATAATTGCATTTATTCATTTTTGTTTATATCATGTTTCATTATAAATGATGGTTAATTTGTATTTAAGAGACATTAAATGGGAATAAAATGTTACCATTATTTAATGCATAAATTTTAATACTTTTTAAAATGAAAATATAATGTTCCATTATGTTACTATTATTTGGTTGTTTATACCATAAAGTCATTATAATATTATAAATTTTAGTACTTTTTAAATTTTTTTTGTCATTCATAAATATTAAAAAATACTAAAAATATTTATTTTAAAAAATAAATATAAAACACGGGTATTACGGGTAAATAAAAAAATGGAACGTCCACCAAATAAATTTTTAGTTTAAAGAAATTATATTTGGTCATTATAAATCCAACATAATTTACGGATAAATAAAAAAATGGAACGTCTAATATTTTTAGTTTAAAGTAATTATAAAATTTTATTTAAAATAAATTATAAAATATAAATAAAAGTGTATATCATTGAACAAAATAATATTTATTTACGGAAAAAATACATTATTGATTCAAGTATTTTTATATAGATTCAACTATATAAAACAAATTTAATGTTTATATACGGGATCAAATTCGTTGTTGATTATTTTATTAATACATACGGGAAAAATATCATTGTTATAAAGGGAACATGAAGTTATTAATCAAAATATTGAATAATAATGGAAAAAAAATTGATTATTGGTTCTAATATTTTTTTAATTAATGTCAAAACACAAATAATATTTATATAAAAATAATATTTTCTTGATTCAAATATTTTATATATCGAATGAATTATAGGCACTAATTTATTATATCTTTTAAAAATAATAACTTTTTTGGTTGAAAAAATTAATTTTTTTATATTATTTTTATCATATTTAAAAAAAAATACGCGTAACATACCAGTTACGCACATTTCCAAGAAAAAATTTCTATTTTAACTTTTAAAGCCTTAAAGAGTGCCCGTGGAACACTCGTTAGCTTGTCAAGGGATTAAACTGGTGCTTACAATTTTCTTCAACACATTTCCAACATTTTCACAACCATATTCCATCTAGAAATACACAATACTAACATCTTGTTTCTTGTGAAGAACTATTTAAAATAGAATGCATGAAACATATGGATACGAAGAATGACTATTAGAAGTCAATATAAGAACCCAAATTTGGCAAATTTTGAAGTCTTTAACAAAAAATCACATTGTGTATTGACAATATCATGAATTAAAAGAGAGTATCTTCTTTTACTGACAATTTTCTTCAATACATTGAAAATATTTAGAGGAGAATCAAAAACATACCATAATTTAGGATTTGGAAGTATAACTTTACAAGTTAGAAACCCTTTAGGTAGAACAACCCCTCTTTGTTCAAGATAGGATTCAAGAATAGAAGCTTGTTTTCTTACTTCTTCCACCTGTATACAAATTGAAAAAACAACTAATGAAAGAAGTTACTAATTTAAAACTCTACCCACATGGTCTCCCACACCTAATCCAGCCTCAATAACAAATATGAACAAATCCAAATCCAAATCCCCATTCACATTATTCAATAAACATCTTAAAGTAGTCTCTACTTTCTAAAACACAATTCATGCATCTCATGAAACAACATAGCGGAAATAAAGCTACAATCATTATTGAATGAAGTAGTTTGTTACCGGATCAGGGTGACGCTCAACTTTATTAAGTATGCCTGGCTTTTCAGAGTGCCAAGTACCATCACCATGAACTGTCAAAATCCCTGAGAAATTCTTCACGGATATCACTAGTAGCTCTCTACAATATTAAATTGAAATTCAAAAAAAAAAAAAAATTAAAACCACTCTTAGCACCGAAATCTCTGAAAAAATGTGTGTCAGTGTCGCGACCAACACCGACCCTTGTGATTACAATTGACATATTCATCTTTTTCAAATCATGAATGGAAGAAAAATACCTTTTAGTTACAAGAACGATATCAATGGATTGTGGTGAAGCAGAATCGGCATCGGGAATTCTGAAACCAACAAAAACCTTACATCCAAAAAGCTTTAGAAGCCTGAAAAAATGAAAATCGAAATTAGAATCATGAATTCAACAAAAGTAAAATTGATTGAATCTGGAAGGTGAAAATTGATGTAAAAAAAAAGGTTAGGTTATAGGTTAAGGAGAAAAGGAAACCTGTCGGCGACGTTGAAGAGAACGGTGGAATCAGAAGCTTCAATGTCGGTAACGTCATCGTCGTAAAAGAAGCATTTGAATAATTTGTAAGTAATCAAACCGCAGATAATCGCAGGCCACATCTCTCTCAAATGAAGTGAAAAAAAATTCTTTCTAATCAAAATCAGTGTGAAGAAGCAAAATATTCTATCAAATTCTTGACTTAATTATTAAGGCTTTTCCTTTTCAAATTACTAGACTTTTGGCAATTTTGCTTTGAGGCAATTTTAGCGACCACATAAAAGAAAATAAGGGTAAATATTATTGAAGGAATAAAATTGTATTATAAAGTGTTTACGGATAAAATAATTAATGTTATGATAAATATGTTGGCTTCCTACTTTGACAATTAAAACATTTTCTATACTATGCGCTCTCGTCTATGCAGTCGAAAGCCTTTCGGTGTTTGTGGCAGCTTAAAGTTCCTGCTAAAGTGTCGACTTTTGGGTGGAAGATTTGTTGGAAGAGAATCGCAATCAAAGATTAGCTCATTAGGAGAGGTATGATTGAGATTGATAATAAATGTGTATTGTGTGATCAAGATTTAGAGGATATTGATCACCTTCTGTTTTTTTGTCTCATTGCTGTCTTGGTGTGGAAGAACATTTCCAATTGGTGTGGTGTTAAAGTTAAGTTTAATGGGTGTTTATGGGAGTTCTTTGTGAATTGGTGTGGTATGGGTGTTTCATATGTGGGAAGTTTGAATTTCGGAACGATTTGGATGGCGGTTATTTGGATTCTTTGGAGGAGTAGAAATGATATCATTTTCAAAAATGGTAGATGTAGATATTGTTTGGAACATTAAGTATGTTGTTTGGTTTTGGTTCTGCAATGGGGAAATTCTCTATCCCAACTCAAATTTTTTAGCCTTTTGTTCTGATCCTATTAGTTATTTAAGGTAATTTGAGTTTGGTGGTGAATTTCTCTTGTTGTTTTTTTGAGTTTTGATTGTATATGGGTTCGAATACCCCTTGTATTCGTTTTTAATTCCAATTTCCTTTAGAAAAAAAAATGTCCTAAGCCTAGCACATTGAAAACCGAGGTCCTATCTCTAAACCCACAAATTATCATATTATATTTTTTTTTTTTTTAATTTAACCCCCATACTAACAGAAAAATTAACATATTTTTATTTATAAAGTACATTTTTTAATTATGCAGGTCTTTAAACAATTGAGGAAAAAGTTTTATTTGAGATATTAATTATGATTCAAGTTAAGTTGTATGACCCAAACCCAAAGCTTAGCTTAGGGATATGAATGGATATTTAAGGAGACGGATATTATGATATCTGTATCTATCTCGTTAGATAAATATGATATCCTTATCTACCACATATTTATACTGATATCCGTTAATCGGATAATTTGCAGGTTTTATGATACCCGTGATTTTTTTTTTGGAAAAAGATATTTTTAGCTTCTTTTAAAGATATAATAAGTTATTATCACATAACATTCATACAATTCGATTTTAATTTAATAACAAAATTTTATCATATTAATTTTTTTTCAACAAAACATAATAATATTCAATCATAATTTTCATACATTTTATTTTTAATCAAACAAATATAAAATATTGTGATTGAGAGTTATGATGGAATAACGGACGACTGAAGAGTAGAAAGAGAGACAATGATTCGATAGAGAAAAAACGACACTGATTAGTTGGATGGTGAAATTGTTAAAGTGGAATATGAAATATTGAAGAATTTAAATATCAAATGGATAATAAAATTTAAATGGAATTGAAAGGGTTTTTTCAAAAAAAATTAAAAAGAAAAAAATAATTCTTTTTAGAATCTAAAAAGACAAACTATAATACATTAATAATTAATAATATGTAACGAATACAGTGGCACGTGGAAATGCTGAGTCACTAAATGATAACAAACTTCCGGATGGTGAGGAATTGGGACGTGGAAAACGACAAAAGAAGCCCAGCTGGAAAATAGCCAAATCACAAGAGAATTAGTTAGTTATAGGAGGGTAGTGGTAGGAGGGAGGGCATGAATGATGTATGAACTTTCTTCTCCTCTGATTATTCTCTCTCCGCTCTGATTTCTTTTCTGCACTGTACCCATTTGTTGAAATTCCTCACTGAAATCAACAACTGTTTCCATCAATATTATTCTATTTCCATGAGTTACTACTGTTCCATTGATTTTATTCATTACATTTGGTGCTTTCATCACATCATGGCAGACAACACTCGTATGAAAGAAATTCACGCTGAGCTGAAGAAGAATGCTGATGCCATCGACTTGGTTAGTGCATCCATGACCTCACGTATTGAGCGATTAGAAGTTGCTGGTCACGCTCAAATGACGAAAATGGAAGAGTTTCAGAGAGCTAACGAAGCACAATTCTCTCAGCTCAACACAACATTGGCTCACTTGCTGCAACGGTTACAAGAGTCTTCCCATGGTGCGTCGAACTCATCAACCAAGGAGCCACCGAGGAACCCGTTTCAGGTGAGATCTGTCAAACTCGACTTCCCTCGATTTGATGGAAAAAATGTGATGGACTGGATTTTCAAGGCTGAACAATTTTTTGACTATTATGCTACACCAGATGCTGATAGATTGATTATTGCTTCAGTTCACTTAGATCAGGATGTTGTTCCTTGGTATCAAATGCTTCAGAAAACTGAACCATTCAATTCTTGGCAAGCTTTTACTAGAGCTCTAGAATTAGATTTTGGATCATCTACTTATGATTGCCCTCGTGCTACCCTTTTTAAATTGAATCAATCTGCAACTGTTAATGAGTACTATATGCAGTTCACCGGCTTAGCAAATAGGGTAGATGGTTTAAGTGCAGAAGCCATTTTGGATTGTTTTGTTAGTGGATTGCAGGAAGAAATTAGCAGGGATGTTAGAGCCATGGAACCCAAAACCTTAACCAAAGCAGTGGCTTTAGCTAAACTGTTTGAAGAAAAATACACTTCCGCACAAAAACCAAAAACATTTTCAAACCTAGCCAGAAATACTAGCCCAAACACTTCAGCCGCACCAAAATATCCAACAAATTTCCAAAAAAATGATAACCCCAAAGCTACCTTACCTCCACTCTTACCTACACCACCAGTCAAACCATTCAACAATAGAAACCAAAACATAAAAAAAATTTCCCCTGCTGAGATTCAATTGAGAAGAGAAAAGAACTTATGTTATTTCTGCGACGAGAAATTTTCCCCTTCTCACAAGTGTCCCAATAGGCAAGCCATGTTGCTTCAGCTAGAGGAAGCAGATGACCATCCACCAGATGATCAGAAAATGATGATTGAAGGGAAAAGCGAAGATGATGAAACTCATCATTTATCCTTTAATGCTATGCGGGGATCACAGGGTGTGGGCACTATTCGATTCACTGGACAAGTTGGAAGCATAACAATTAAGATATTGGTTGATGGAGGTAGTTCTGACAACTTCATTCAGCCTAGAGTGGCTCAAGTGCTGAAATTACCAGTGGAACCAGTTCCTAACCTTCGAGTTCTAGTGGGTAATAGACAGATTTTAAGTACAGAAGGCATCATTCAGCAGTTACCACTGCAAATTCAAGGCCAAGAGGTGAAAATACCGGTGTACTTATTACAAATTTCGGGTGCAGATATAATTTTGGGATCAACATGGTTAGCAACATTAGGCCCTCATGTGGCTGACTATGCAGCCTTAACATTGAAATTCTTCCAAAATGGTCAGTTCATCACTCTGCAAGGTGATAGCAATACGGAAGTCAGCCAAGCCCAGTTCAATCACTTCAAAAGACTACAGAATACCAGGGCAATTGAAGAGTGTTTTGCAATACAATTGATCAAACCAGATGTCCCAGATGATATTCTGAAGGAATTACCAACCAATATCGACCCTGAATTGGCTATACTTCTGCACACGTATGCTCAAGTGTTCACAGTCCCTACTGCATTACCACCTCAGAGAGCACAAGACCATGCGATACCTCTGCAACCAAACTCTGGCCCTGTGAAAGTAAAACCTTACAGGTACCTTTATGTACAGAAAGAGCAAATTGAAAAAATGGTCCAGGAAATGTTAGATCAAGGTATCATCCAGCCAAGCAACAACCCGTTTTCTTCACCTATACTTCTTGTTAAGAAGAAGGATGGTAGTTGGCGCTTTTGTATTGACTATAGAGCACTGAATTCAATCACTGTCAAGGACAGCTTTCCAATGCCAACAGTGGACGAGCTATTAGACGAACTGTATGGAGCTCAATATTTCTCTAAATTGGACTTGAGATCAGGGTACCATCAAATTTTGGTACAACCTGAAGATAGAGAGAAAACTGCTTTTAGAACCCACCATGGACACTATGAATGGCTAGTAATTCCGTTCGGACTTACAAACGCACCAGCAACATTTCAGTGCCTAATGAACCAAGTTTTCCAATTCGCCCTCAGGAAGTTTGTCTTGGTTTTTTTTTATGATATTTTGATATACAGTGCTTCTTGGCTGGATCACCTCAAGCATTTGGAGGCAGTACTGCAGACTTTGAGACAACACCAGCTCTATGCCAGATTGTCAAAATGCTCTTTTGGGTCAACAGAAGTTGATTACTTGGGCCACAAAGTATCCGGTAAGGGAGTATCAATGGAAAGTACCAAGGTACAAGCAGTCTTAGAATGGCCTACACCAACTAATGTGAAACAGTTGAGAGGATTTTTAGGTCTTACAGGGTACTATAGAAGATTTATTAAATCCTATGCCAATGTTGCTAGTCCATTGACTGACCTGTTGAAGAAAGACGGGTTTAGGTGGAATCAGGCTGCGGACATAGCTTTTGGAAAGCTCAAAAGAGCCATTACTGAAGCCCTAGTTTTGTCCCTGCCAGATTTTTCTCAGCCTTTTATTTTAGAAACCGACGCTTCTGGTATTGGAGTGGGTGCGGTGTTGGGACAAAATGGTCACCCAATTGCATTTTTTTCAAAGAAACTAGCGCCGAGAATGCAGAAGCAGTCAGCATACATCAGAGAATTGCTAGCAATTACTGAAGCTCTAGCTAAATTCAGGCACTACCTACTAGGCAACAAATTTGTTATCAGGACTGATCAAAGGAGCTTAAAAAACTTGATGGATCAATCACTACAAACCCCAGAACAGCAAGCGTGGCTGCACAAGTTCTTAGGCTATGATTTCAAGATCGAATATAAGCCTGGGAAGGATAATCAAGCGGCGGATGCACTATCGAGGATGTTCTCTCTAGCTTGGTCAGAACCACATTCAATGTTCTTGGATGAATTGAGAGCGAGACTAGCTACTGATGCACATTTGAATAAGTTGCTAGAAACATACCAGCAGAGTCAGGATGCATATAACTACTCAGTTAGGGATGGTCTACTGATTTGGAAAGGGAGGATAGTAATATTAACCGAAAAAGAGATTGTGCAGAAAGTACTACGTGAGTTTCACAGCTCACCAATTGGAGGACATGCTGGGATAACCAGAACTTTGGCAAGAATTAAGGCTCAGTTTTATTGGCCTAAGATGCAAGAAGATGTCAAGGCCTATATACATAATTGCTTAATTTGCCAACAGGCCAAATCCAATAATACATTACCTGCAGGATTGCTTCAGCCATTACCTATTCCTCAACAAGTTTGGGAAGAAGTGGCGATGGACTTTATCACAGGGTTACCAAACTCGTTTGGGTGGACTGTCATTATGGTGGTAATTGATAGACTCACAAAATATGCGCATTTTGTACCACTCAAAGCAGATTACAGTAGCAAAGTAGTAGCTGAAGCATTCATGAATAACATTGTCAAATTACATGGACTGCCACGGTCGATAGTGTCCGACAGGGACAAAGTCTTTACCAGTGCTTTTTGGCAACATTTATTCAAGTTACAAGGGACTACACTAGCCATGTCATCAGCCTACCATCCACAGTCAGATGGACAGTCGGAGATCTTGAATAAATGCCTAGAAATGTACCTTAGGTGTTTCACCTATGAGAACCCCAAAGGGTGGGCAAAGGCATTACCTTGCGCAGAATTCTGGTACAACACGGCTTATCATCTGAGCCTAGGAATGACTCCTTTTAAAGCTCTATATGGCAGGGACCCACCGGCTCTGACCCGACAACCATACTCGGCAGATGATCCAATTGAAGTGAGAGAACAACTAGCTACAAGAGATGCTTTGTTAGCTAAGCTGAAGATCAACTTAACACGAGCTCAACAGGCCATGAAGAGACAAGCCGGTAAAAGGAGGGTGGATGTATCATTTCAAATAGGAGATGAGGTCTTGGTTAAGTTACAACCTTACAGACAACACTCTGCTGCTCTGAGAAAGAACCAAAAACTGGCTATGAGGTACTTTGGTCCATTTAAGGTGTTAGCCAAGATTGGTACAGTTGCTTACAAATTGGAGCTACCAAACACTGCAAGAATCCACCCTATCTTCCATGTATCGCAACTGAAGCTGTTCACTGGAACTGCACAGGAACCGTACATGCCCTTGCCTTTGACTGTCACTGAGTTTGGTTCAAGCATGCAACCCACGGACGTGTTGGCAACACATACTATCATCAGAGGACAAGCTCAAGTTGAACAAATATTGGTACAATGGGAGAATGGACCAAAGGAGGATGCTACGTGGGAAGATGTTGATGTCATCAAGACAAGCTACCCTAACTTCAACCTTGAGGACAAGGTTGTTCTTAAAGGGGAAGGTAATGTAACGAATACAGTGGCACGTGGAAATGCTGAGTCACTAAATGATAACAAACTTCCGGATGGTGAGGAATTGGGACGTGGAAAACGACAAAAGAAGCCCAGCTGGAAAATAGCCAAATCACAAGAGAATTAGTTAGTTATAGGAGGGTAGTGGTAGGAGGGGGGGCATGAATGATGTATGAACTTTCTTCTCCTCTGATTATTCTCTCTCCGCTCTGATTTCTTTTCTGCACTGTACCCATTTGTTGAAATTCCTCACTGAAATCAACAACTGTTTCCATCAATATTATTCTATTTCCCTGAGTTACTACTGTTCCATTGATTTTATTCATTACATAATATTTAAGTAATGTTTATAATTTATTAACCAATACAGATATCCACGGACACGGATATCATTAAACTCATATCAATTTATTATCCATAAATATCTATTAAATTAATCACTCCATATTTTTACTTAATAATTAAATCACTTAAATATATATAAATAGATAGTTTATAATATAATTTTCTTCATTCAATAATATCAATTTTTATTTCCATTTTCTTTTCGGTCGTCGCTAAAATTGCCTCAAAGTAAAATTGCCAAAAAGTCTAGTATGTATAATTTGAAAAGGAAAAGCCTTAATAATTAAGTCAAGAATTTAATAGAATACTTTGCTTCTTCACTCTGATTTTTTATTTTGATTAGAAGAACTTTTTTTTCACTTCATTTGAGAGAGATGTGGCCTGCGATTATCTGCGGTTTGATTATTTACAAATTATTCAAATTCTTCTTTTACGACGATGACGTTACCGACATTGAAGCTTCTGATTCCACCGTTCTCTTCAACGTCGCCGACAGGTTTCCTTTTCTCCTTAACCTATAACCTAACCTTTTTTTTTACATCAATTTTCACCTTCCAGATTCAATCAATTTTACTTTTGTTGAATTCATGATTCTAATTTCGATTTTCATTTTTTTCAGGCTTCCGAAGCTTTTTGGAGGTAAGGTTTTTGTTGGTCTCAGAATTCCCGATGCCGATTCTGCTTCACCGCAATCCATTGATATCGTTCTGGTTACCAAACGGTATTTTTCTTCCATTCATGTTTTTTTGCTATGATTTTCTGTTTATGTGGTTCAAGAGTTACAACGGTTCATGATTCTAATGTCTTTTAGAAGCTGATTGCTTCTTAATCAATGACAAATTTGCTATGAAGCACCAACACCGACACTCACACGTCCAAACCGGTAATAATTTGAACAATATGAATAAATTAAGCCTAATCATATATGTTGTCACAAGTGTCTGTGTCGGTTTCGGACGCTGACACACCTTTGAATTTCAATTTAATATTGCAGAGAGCTACTAGTGATATCCGTGAAGAATTTCTCAGGGATTTTGACAGTTCATGGGGATGGTACTTGGCACTCTGAAAAGCCAGGCAAACATAATAAAGTTGAGCGACACCCTGATCCGGTAACAAACCACTTGATTCAATAATGATTGTAGCTTTATTTCCGCTATGCTGTTTCATGAGATGCATGAATTGTGTTTTAGAAAGTAGAGACTACTTTAAGATGTTTATTGAATAATGTGAATGGGGATTTGGATTTGGATTCATATTTGTTATTGAGGCTGGATTAGGTGTGGGAGACCATGTGGGTAGAGTTTTAAATTAGTAACTTCTTTCATTAGTTGTTTTTTCAATTTGTATACAGGTGGAAGAAGTAAGAAAGCAAGCTTCTATTCTTGAATCCTATCTTGAACAAAGAGGGGTTGTTCTACCTAAAGGGTTTCTAACTTGTAAAGTTATACTTCCAAATCCTAAATTATGGTATGTTTTTGATTCTCCTCTAAATATTTTCAATTTCTGTAAAAGAAGATACTCTCTTTTAATTCATGATTTTGTCATTACACAATGTGATTTTTTGTTAAAGACTTCAAAATTTGCCAAATTTGGGTTCTTATATTGACTTCTAATAGTCATTCTTCGTATCCATATGTTTCCTGCATTCTATTTTAAATAGTTCTTCACAAGAAACAAGAAGGTTAGTATAGTGTATTTCTAGATGGAATATGGTTGTGAAAATGTTGGAAATGTGTTGAAGAAAATTGTAAGCACCAGTTTAATCCCTTTACAAGCTAACGAGTCTCCCAGGGGCACTCTTTAAGGCTTTAAAAGTTAAAATAGAAAATTTTTCTTGGAAATGTGCGTATTTAATGTATTGGAAATTGAAATGGTTAACTTTTCTATAGAATATTTTCTTTAATTGGAATCCTTAAAGATCCCCTGGGGCACTCGCTAGCAAGACCCTTTAGTTATTTGTGACAGATAAAATATTCAGCCTATCTGGTCTACTCAGTCAAAAGCAAGCCAAGTAGTTATTTTCTTGTTTACATTTGGTTTGTAATACATTTTATGTTTAAGTTCTTCCTTTTGTATTTGCAGTATCATTCCTACAAGTGATTTTCCACCTGAAGTTATTACCCATGAACAATGGAAGCTACAGAAGCCAGGGACAAAGAGTGTAATCTCTAGTTGGGTAAAGGGTGCCTTTCTTAGTGGAAAGAACGATATGCAAGATTCTGGTAATAAGAATCTTGAATTTGTTCTTAGCACAGCTCCAATATGGGATAGGTTAGCTACCACTTGTACTCGATGATTCACTTGTTATATTTCTAATGTTCTGTTCTTTTATTAAATTCCTGCAAATGGATTTGGATGCTGTTAATGGTGCCTTGGGGAGGAAATATATCAATCCATTTTTGAACTATTTGATGTTGGCTTAGTGTTTGGTATAGCTTTGCTGGATTTGTGTCGAAAACCTATTCATTTCCAGCTCTATTAGGTGGAGGCTTATAAATTATAAAACCAGACAAGCCAATATACATCAAGTTCTTTTAGGTTTATTGGTGAAATACCTTGGCAGAAGGAGCAGTTTTGAGGTTATCTCCTATAGACCATGAGGAAGTTCTTCTGAATCGAAATAGAGATACTTTTTCTTCAAATTGTTGTTTAGCTGGGCTTACAAATCAAATGTGGTTGCCTTTGAATTAGTATACTGTCAGAGCTTTGTTGGCATTATCTAAGACTGCCAAATCTTAGTCTTTTACTCACAAAACAGATTGTTTGGGTTGCAGGTTGGAACTGAAAGGCAACAAGTATGCATTGGGAGAGTTCCTTGAATTTAAGGGCAAATCAGAAGATGTTGAGGCATTAAGACATATCAGAAGATCAAAAGTTGGTAGTATGATAATCCAAAAGACAAGCATGTTTGGACTAGGTAATCTTCTCGGAATAATTACAATAATGATAATATACTCTATCCCAAAAACTGCAAATAATAATAATAATATCCTTCTTAAGTTATACAACAGACAAACCAAGATAAAAGATTGTGAACAAATTGTTATTCAATACACTAGTTACATGTGACTCTTTGCTATAAAATTAGTTTCAACTGATAATTACCTGTTTGTCATGGAGGATAAAGCATTCAAGATGGGAAGCTGTCTAATTCTATACTTGCATTGTTATTATTGTCTAATAGTATGTTGTTTCTTAAACTAACATGAGATGGTTTGCAGCTCCTTCTACGCTTCAAGTTTTATACACTTTGCGCGACTATAGAACTGAGGGAGCATCAGCACCAGAGTTGAATGAAGTGACTGTAAGATCAAATACTGAGATCATCTTTCAGGCCGAAAATGGTACCAAAATCAGAAAGTTTAAGCTCTCTTCAGTCTGCTCTATGCATCTTAGCGCATAAAGTTGTCTAACTGAGATATCAGAAGAGTGTCAATAACAGTAATTTGTCTTTATCTTCGACATATGAAATACTATTTTGTGATTGAATTATATAGACATAGATATCGATATAGTTGACGGTATCATTTGAGGGTAGTTACTATTACTAGTTGTTTGTTTTATTTTCAAAAGCATATACGCTTTTAATAGATTTCAATTAAAAAGCTTATACCCTTATGATATATTTAAACTCGTTAAAATATACAACTGAAAAGATTTTTCTGATTGTAATTTCATGTGGGAAAATCGAAAAAAATAGGGAATGCTTATTGCAATTTATGTGATGTTTACGCACTAGGTGAAAAACCAATGTCTTTAAAATTTGAAAATACACTTTCGAAAGCATAACACCGTAATATTTAACGAGTGAATCACTCTTATTTTGTAAAAAAATCAAAAAACTAGGTTGAAAATATATTTTCGTAGGAAACAAATAAATGCAAATACAAATGAATGCAAATACGAAGACACAACTAAAGCAATTTAAGAGACGTTAGCATTGAAAAACAATAGACGTTAGAATACATAACTCACTTCAGAACAGCTTAAATTTCACATAACTTGCACGAATCAAATACTTAATTCTTTGAAATAGGCTCAACCAAACAAGAATTAATTCATCAAGCAACAAATTAAAACAACCACAATGAACTAATACAGAGATATCTACAAAATATAAAAAATATGAAATGAACGCAAATACATAAACTGAACTAACAACTAGTTAAGCAAAAAGTAAACAAACAACATCAAAAATATAGAACGCACATATTTGCAAAGAAACACTTGAGCATAAACAATAAACAAAACAAAACTTAAGGAAGTATTCTCCTGGATTTCAAAAGTATACTTTCGAACTAATTTTTGGTAAAATGTATTGAAACAAAATTGATTTGTATCATATCCCTAAAGTTTTGATGGTAACAAAGTATTTAAAGAACAATAGGATATACTAACAAATGTTCAAGTATGCAGGACCATAAACTAAAAGTTCTGAAGAGAACCTAGTACTGATACTGAGAATAGGCATTTAAAGAGAAGCTGAAGATCAGACTCTAGTGACTTAGACTCTAAATGACGTCAACCTTTAAAGATCCAGACTTTATAGAGTCAGCCTCTGAAGATCCAGACTCTGGAGATTCAGATTATGAAGATCCCATCAACACTAGGATTGAGGAGATTTTGATAAGTCAGTATCAAAATCTAAGGACATTTTGTCTTCTTCTAATCATGTGAAGACTTAAACAAAAATTTGCAGAAGACAACTGAGATGCAACATATAATGCCTTTTGTAGCAAAGAGATTTTAAATAACCTTTCAATAGTATTAACCATATCAAGAAACATCTCTAAATCAAGCTTCTCAAAGACTATTGTGACAACCCTTCAACGACTCCTTTTTTTATCTCTATATAAGGAGCTGGAAACTTGAAAAAATACATTGAACATTTGACAATAAAAGAGTTGTTACTATGTCAAAGAAAAAACACAAGTTTTAACTTATAATTTCTTAACACTTGTATATTCTAGAAATTCTTAAGTCTTAAAAAGTCTTTGTGTGTTGTATTTTGTCTACACATCTGATTGTATATCAAGTGTAGTTTTTTACAATCTCTTAATTATAAGTTAGAGTTTAAGAAGTCTCTTGCTAAGTGCTTGAGCATTTGAAGTCTCTTGCTTGTGTGTTTGAGCATTAGAAGTTTCTTACCTGTGTGTTTGAGCATTGGAAGTCTCTTACCTGTGTGTTTAAGTATTGAAAGTCTCTTACTTGTGTGCTTAAGCATCTGAAGTATCAAATGTCACAAACCTCTCTTTTCATGACACATGTCACACACCCATTCTCAAATTTACATTTCAAATTTCTTCCCATATTCCCAAACTTCTCTCTCCCTCCCGTTTTCTTTCATCTATCTTTCCCCTCAAAACCCTAAACCACCGTCGCTGCCCCCCGCCCCTTCTCCCTCCACACATCACAGACAAAGTCACAGATAACGTCGGATTTCGGTCAGATCCGCCACACATCACAAACGACGTCTCTATTTCCGATCGCCATCAAAACGCGAAGCACCGGTCACTCCTCCGCGCGGGACCAAGCGAAAGCCGCCACGTTCAGATCCAACACGGGTATTTCTCTTTTCCTTTCACTCTATTGATTTCATGGTCTGATTATTGATGTGTATGCTTTGATTTCACCTGTAACTCCTAAAACTTAGCATTTTCTGATTCTAAACTGCATTTTCGGTTTCATCGTCTTCATTAACATCTTTTTCTTCCCATTGTAAGATTTGTGGTTTAACATCTTTTTCATCGTTTTATTTTTTCAGCTTTTGGTTTATGGTTTAAGAAGCATAAGAAGAACAAGCTTCTGTTATGGAGGTTGTTACGAGTCTCTACTCTTTTGATTAATGAGACTTTACAAATAATACTATCGAGGGAGAATGCTGTCATATTTTTGAAGTTTGTTGTCTTCACTATGTCTTTTATTTGCATGCTCTTTAATCTTGTCATATTTACAAAGGTTTTATTTCTGTTTCACTTTTATGTTTGATGCTTTGTGCTTTGTTCTTTCATTGCTGAATAGAGGCTGGTTTATGGAAGAAGAAACTCACTAGTTTATTCGCACGTGCTATTGTTCTATTTGCAGGTCCAGCATCTTATTGCAGAACTCAATGAAATCCTGGCTCATGATACCGTAGATGAGGCTGGTTTATGGAAGAAGAAAATCTGATTGTTCATCAAATGCATTTTATATCATAAGTTTTTTTAGACAATCATTCATTCACTCATTTTGTTCTTATTATGATAATTGTTACTCTAAAATTATAGATCATAGGGTGAACGGTTTGCAATTTGTTTTTGAACTGCTCTGATATAAATCTGCAGGGTGAACGGTTTGCGTAACACCAAAGGGCTTGCTATGATGCTCTGAATTTTATGATGCTGCAGATGTTATTTGTTGGTTTGCTGTGATGAAAATAAATCTTTTGAGCACTGAATGTTGCTGCGAAAATCCTCTCCTTCCTGTTGTTCCTTCTGATATACTTTCCCTTTTACATCTCATGGTATTGAATTGAGACAAACGTCTTGATCTGGCATTTGTTGGTGGTTGATGATGACTTGGAATAAATTCCAGTCTGAAACCTAATTTGCTGAAGTCTTAACATCTTGCTGGTTATTTGTTGTTTAATGTTGTTGAATTGATATGGATTCTGCTAATGAAAACTTGGTTTCATTTTACAGAACCATTTTTTTTTATATTGCAACACAGTTTATTGTCGTTGCTTCACGGGACACTTTCATCGTATGCCATGTGCTGCAAATCTACTATCTACCCATTACAAAAAGATTTCATGAACTGACGAAATTACCATTCCCCTAAAATAAATTACACTATGAAAAGGTTATTTCGGTAACTAGCAAATTCATCCAAAATCAAATGTCACAAACCTCTCTTTTCATGACACATGTCACAAACCCATTCTCAAATTTACATTTCAAATTTCTTCCCATATTCCCAAACTTCTTTCTCCCTCCCGTTTTCTCTCATCTATCTTTCCCCTCAAAACCCTAAACCACCGTCGCTGCCTCCCGCCCCTTCTCCCTCCATACATCACAGACGAAGTCACAGACAACGTCGGATTTCAGTCAGATCTGCCACACATCACAAACGACGTCTCTATTTCCGATAGCCATCAAAACGCGAAGCACCGGTCACTCCTCCGCGCGGGACCAAGCGAAAGCCGCCACGTTCAGATCCAACACGGGTATTTCTCTTTTCCTTTCACTCTATTGATTTCATGGTCTGATTATTGATGTGTATGCTTTGATTTCACCTGTAACTCCTAAAACTTAGCATTTTCTGATTCTAAACTGCATTTTCGGTTTCATCGTCTTCATTAACATCTTTTTCTTCCCATTGTAAGATTTGTGGTTTAACATCTTTTTCATCGTTTTATTTTTTCAGTTTTTGGTTTATGGTTTAAGAAGCATACGAAGAAGAAGCTTCTGTTATGGAGGTTGTTACGAGTCTCTACTCTTTTGATTAATGAAACTTTACAAATGATGCTATAGAGGGAGAATGTTGTCATATTTTTGAAGTTTGTTGTCTTCACTATGTCTTTTATTTGCATGCTCTTTAATCTTGTCATATTTACAAAGGTTTTATTTTTGTTTCACTTTTATGTTTGATGCTTTGTGCTTTGTTCTTTCATTGCTGAATAGAGACTGGTTTATGGAAGAAGAAACTCACTGGTTTATTCGCACGTGCTATTGTTCTATTTGTAGGTCCAGCATCTTATTGCAGAACTCAATGAAATCCTGGCTCATGATACCGTAGATGAGGCTGGTTTATGGAAGAAGAAATTCTGATTGTTCATCAAATGCATTTTATATCATAAGTTTTTTTAGACAATCATTCATTCACTCATTTTGTTCTTATTATGATAATTGTTACTCTAAAATTGTAGATCGTAGGGTGAACGGTTTGCAATTTGTTTTTGAACTGCTCTGATATAAATCTGCAGGGCGAACGGTTTACGTAACACCAAAGGGCTTGCTATGATGCTCTGAATTTTAAGATGTTGTAGATGTTATTTGTTGGTTTGCTGTGATGAAAATAAATCTTCTGAGCACTGAATGTTGCTGCGAAAATCCTCTCCTTCCTGTTGTTCCTTCTGATATACTTTCCCTTTTACATCTCATGGTATTGAATTGAGACAAACGTCTTGATCTGGCATTTGTTGGTGGTTGATGATGACTTAGAATAAATTCCAGTCTGAAACCTAATTTGTTGAACTCTTAACATCTTGCTGGTTATTTGTTGTTTAATGTTGTTGAATGGATATGGATTCTGCTAATGAAAACTTGGTTTCATTTTACAGAACCATTTTTTTTATATTGCAACACAGTGTGTTGTCGTTGCTTCACAGGACACTTTCATCGTATGCCATGTGCTGTAAATCTACTATCTACCCATTACAAAAAGGTTTCATGAACTGACGAAATTGCCCTTCCCCTAAAAATAAATTACACTATGAAAAGGTTATTTCGGTAACTAGCAAATTCATCCAAAATCAAATGTCACAAACCTCTCTTTTCATAACACATGTCACACACCCATTCTCAAATTTACATTTCAAATTTCTTCCCATATTCCCAAACTTCTCTCTCCCTCCCATTTTCTCTCATCTATCTTTCTCCTCAAAACCCTAAACCACTGTCGCTGCCCCCCGCCCCTTCTCCCTCCAAACATCACAGACAAAGTCACAGATAACGTCGGATTTCGGTCAGATCCGCCACACATCACAAACGACGTCTCTATTTCCGATCGCCATCAAAACACGAAGCACTGGTCACTCCTCCGTATGGGACCAAGCTAAAGCCGTCACGTTCAGATCCAACACGGGTATTTCTCTTTTCCTTTCACTCTATTGATTTCATGGTCTGATTATTGATGTGTATGCTTTGATTTCACCTGTAACTCCTAAAACTTAGCATTTTCTGATTCTAAACTGCATTTTCGGTTTCATCGTCTTCATTAACATCTTTTTCTTCCCATTGTAAGATTTGTGGTTTAACATCTTTTTCATCGTTTTATTTTTTCAGCTTTTGGTTTATGGTTTAAGAAGCATAAGAAGAACAAGCTTCTGTTATGGAGGTTGTTACGAGTCTCTACTCTTTTGATTAATGAGACTTTACAAATAATACTATCGAGGGAGAATGCTGTCATATTTTTGAAGTTTGTTGTCTTCACTATGTCTTTTATTTGCATGCTCTTTAATCTTGTCATATTTACAAAGGTTTTATTTCTGTTTCACTTTTATGTTTGATGCTTTGTGCTTTGTTCTTTCATTGCTGAATAGAGGCTGGTTTATGGAAGAAGAAACTCACTAGTTTATTCGCACGTGCTATTGTTCTATTTGCAGGTCCAGCATCTTATTGCAGAACTCAATGAAATCCTGGCTCATGATACCGTAGATGAGGCTGGTTTATGGAAGAAGAAATTCTGATTGTTCATCAAATGCATTTTATATCATAAGTTTTTTTAGACAATCATTCATTCACTCATTTTGTTCTTATTATGATAATTGTTACTCTAAAATTATAGATCATAGGGTGAACGGTTTGCAATTTGTTTTTGAACTGCTCTGATATAAATCTGCAGGGTGAACGGTTTGCGTAACACCAAAGGGCTTGCTATGATGCTCTGAATTTTATGATGCTGCAGATGTTATTTGTTGGTTTGCTGTGATGAAAATAAATCTTTTGAGCACTGAATGTTGCTGCGAAAATCCTATCCTTCCTGTTGTTCCTTCTGATATACTTTCCCTTTTACATCTCATGGTATTGAATTGAGACAAACGTCTTGATCTGGCATTTGTTGGTGGTTGATGATGACTTGGAATAAATTCCAGTCTGAAACCTAATTTGCTGAAGTCTTAACATCTTGCTGGTTATTTGTTGTTTAATGTTGTTGAATTGATATGGATTCTGCTAATGAAAACTTGGTTTCATTTTACAGAACCATTTTTTTTTATATTGCAACACAATTTATTGTCGTTGCTTCACGGGACACTTTCATCGTATGCCATGTGCTGCAAATCTACTATCTACCCATTACAAAAAGATTTCATGAACTGACGAAATTACCCTTCCCCTAAAATAAATTACACTATGAAAAGGTTATTTCGGTAACTAGCAAATTCATCCAAAATCAAATGTCACAAACCTCTCTTTTCATGACACATGTCACAAACCCATTCTCAAATTTACATTTCAAATTTCTTCCCATATTCCCAAACTTCTCTCTCCCTCCCGTTTTCTCTCATCTATCTTTCCCCTCAAAACCCTAAACCACCGTCGCTGCCTCCCGCCCCTTCTCCCTCCACACATCACAGACGAAGTCACAGACAACGTCGGATTTCAGTCAGATCTGCCACACATCACAAACGACGTCTCTATTTCCGATAGCCATCAAAACGCGAAGCACCGGTCACTCCTCCGCGCGGGACCAAGCGAAAGCCGCCACGTTCAGATCCAACACGGGTATTTCTCTTTTCCTTTCACTCTATTGATTTCATGGTCTGATTATTGATGTGTATGCTTTGATTTCACCTGTAACTCCTAAAACTTAGCATTTTCTGATTCTAAACTGCATTTTCGGTTTCATCGTCTCATTAACATCTTTTTCTTCCCATTGTAAGATTTGTGGTTTAACATCTTTTTCATCGTTTTATTTTTTTAGTTTTTGGTTTATGGTTTAAGAAGCATACGAAGAAGAAGCTTCTGTTATGGAGGTTGTTACGAGTCTCTACTCTTTTGATTAATGAAACTTTACAAATGATGCTATAGAGGGAGAATGCTGTCATATTTTTGAAGTTTGTTGTCTTCACTATGTCTTTTATTTGCATGCTCTTTAATCTTGTCATATTTACAAAGGTTTTATTTCTGTTTCACTTTTATGTTTGATGCTTTGTGCTTTGTTCTTTCATTGCTGAATAGAGACTGGTTTATGGAAGAAGAAACTCACTGGTTTATTCGCACGTGCTATTGTTCTATTTGTAGGTCCAGCATCTTATTGCAGAACTCAATGAAATCCTGGCTCATGATACCGTAGATGAGGCTGGTTTATGGAAGAAGAAATTCTAATTGTTCATCAAATGCATTTTATATCATAAGTTTTTTTAGACAATCATTCATTCACTCATTTTGTTCTTATTATGATAATTGTTACTCTAAAATTGTAGATCGTAGGGTGAACGGTTTGCAATTTGTTTTTGAACTGCTCTGATATAAATCTGCAGGGTGAACGGTTTACGTAACACCAAAGGGCTTGCTATGATGCTCTGAATTTTAAGATGTTGTAGATGTTATTTGTTGGTTTGCTGTGATGAAAATAAATCTTCTGAGCACTGAATATTGCTGCGAAAATCCTCTCCTTCCTGTTGTTCCTTCTGATATACTTTCCCTTTTACATCTCATGGTATTGAATTGAGACAAACGTCTTGATCTGGCATTTGTTGGTGGTTGATGATGACTTAGAATAAATTCCAGTCTGAAACCTAATTTGTTGAACTCTTAACATCTTGCTGGTTATTTGTTGTTTAATGTTGTTGAATGGATATGGATTCTGCTAATGAAAACTTGGTTTCATTTTACAGAACCACTTTTTTTATATTGCAACACAGTGTGTTGTCGTTGCTTCACAGGACACTTTCATCGTATGCCATGTGCTGTAAATCTACTATCTACCCATTACAAAAAGGTTTCATGAACTGACGAAATTGCCCTTCCCCTAAAAATAAATTACACTATGAAAAGGTTATTTCGGTAACTAGCAAATTCATCCAAAATCAAATGTCACAAACCTCTCTTTTCATAACACATGTCACACACCCATTCTCAAATTTACATTTCAAATTTCTTCCCATATTCCCAAACTTCTCTCTCCCTCCCATTTTCTCTCATCTATCTTTCTCCTCAAAACCCTAAACCACTGTCGCTGCCCCCCGCCTCTTCTCCCTCCAAACATCACAGACAAAGTCACAGATAACGTCGGATTTCGGTCAGATCCGCCACACATCACAAACGACGTCTCTATTTCCGATCGCCATCAAAACACGAAGCACTGGTCACTCCTCCGTATGGGACCAAGCTAAAGCCGCCACGTTCAGATCCAACACGGGTATTTCTCTTTTCCTTTCACTCTATTGATTTCATGGTCTGATTATTGATGTGTATGCTTTGATTTCACCTGTAACTCCTAAAACTTAGCATTTTCTGATTCTAAACTGCATTTTCGGTTTCATCGTCTTCATTAACATCTTTTTCTTCCCATTGTAAGATTTGTGGTTTAACATCTTTTTCATCGTTTTATTTTTTCAGCTTTTGGTTTATGGTTTAAGAAGCATACGAAGAAGAAGCTTCTGTTATGGAGGTTGTTACGAGTCTCTACTCTTTTGATTAATGAGACTTTACAAATGATGCTATAGAGGGAGAATGTTGTCATGTTTTTGAAGTTTGTTGTCTTCACTATGTCTTTTATTTGCATGCTCTTTAATCTTGTCATATTTACAAAGGTTTTATTTCTGTTTCACTTTTATGTTTGATGCTTTGTGCTTTGTTCTTTCATTGCTAAATAGAGACTGGTTTATGGAAGAAGAAACTCACTGGTTTATTCGCACGTGCTATTGTTCTATTTGCAGGTCCAGCATCTTATTGCAGAACTCAATGAAATCCTGGCTCATGATACCGTAGATGAGGCTGGTTTATGGAAGAAGAAACTCTGATTGTTCATCAAATGCATTTTATATCATAAGTTTTTTTAGACAATCATTCATTCACTCATTTTGTTCTTATTATGATAATTGTTACTCTAAAAAGTTAGATCGTAGGGTGAACGGTTTGCAATTTGTTTTTGAACTGCTCTGATATAAATCTACAGGGTGAACGGTTTGCGTAACACCAAAGGGCTTGCTATGATGCTCTAAATTTTATGATGCTGCAGATGTTATTTGTTGGTTTCCTGTGATGAAAATAAATCTTCTGAGCACTGAATGTTGCTGCGAAAATCCTCTCATTCCTGTTGTTCCTTCTGATATACTTTCCCTTTTACATCTCATGGCATTGAATTGAGACAAACGTCTTGATCTGCCATTTGTTGGTGGTTGATGATGACTTCGAATAAATTCCAGTCTGAAACCTAATTTGCTGAACTCTTAACATCTTGCTAATTATTTGTTGTTTAACGCTGTTGAATTGATATGGATTCTGCTAATGAAAACTTGGTTTCATTTTACAGAACCATTTTTTTTATATTGCAACACAGTGTGTTGTCGTTGCTTCACGAGACACTTTCATCGTATGCCATGTGCTGTAAATCTACTATCTACCCATTACAAAAAGGTTTCATGAACTGACGAAATTGCCCTTCCCCCAAAAATAAATTACACTATGAAAAGGTTATTTCGGTAACTAGCAAATTCATCCAAAATCAAATGTCACAAACCTCTCTTTTCATAACACATGTCACACACCCATTCTCAAATTCACATTTCAAATTTCTTCCCATATTCCCAAACTTCTCTCTCCCTCCTGTTTTCTCTCATCTATCTTTCCCCTCAAAACCCTAAACCACTGTCGCTGCCCCCCGCCCCTTCTCCCTCTAAACATCACAGACAAAGTCACAGATAACGTCGGATTTCGGTCAGATCCGCCACACATCACAAACGACGTCTCTATTTTCGATCGCCATCAAAACGCGAAGCACTGGTCACTCCTCCGCGTGGGACCAAGCGAAAGCCGCCACGTTCAGATCCAACACGGGTATTTCTCTTTTCCTTTCACTCTATTGATTTCATGGTCTGATTATTGATGTGTATGCTTTGATTTCACCTGTAACTCCTAAAACTTAGCATTTTCTGATTCTAAACTGCATTTTCGGTTTCATCGTCTTCATTAACATCTTTTTCTTCCCATTGTAAGATTTGTGGTTTAACATCTTTTTCATCGTTTTATTTTTTCAGCTTTTGGTTTATGGTTTAAGAAGCATATGAAGAAGAAGCTTCTATTATGGAGGTTGTTACGAGTCTCTACTCTTTTGATTAATGAGACTTTACAAATGATGCTATAGAGGGAGAATGCTGTCATATTTTTGAAGTTTGTTGTCTTCACTATGTCTTTTATTTGCATGCTCTTTAATCTTGTCATATTTACAAAGGTTTTATTTCTGTTTCACTTTTATGTTTGATGCTTTGTGCCTTGTTCTTTCATTGCTGAATGGAGACTGGTTTATGGAAGAAGAAACTCACTGGTTTATTCGCACATGCTATTGTTCTATTTGCAGGTCCAGCATCTTATTGCAGAACTCAATGAAATCCTGGCTCATGATACCGTAGATGAGGCTGGTTTATGGAAGAAGAATTTCTGATTGTTCATCAAATGCATTTTATATCATAAGCTTTTTTAGACAATCATTCATTCACTCATTTTGTTCTTATTATGATAATTGTTACTCTAAAATTGTAGATCGTAGGGTGAACGGTTTGCAATTTATTTTTGAACTGCTCTGATATAAATCTGCAGGGTGAACGGTTTGCGTAACACCAAAGGGCTTGCTATGATGCTCTAAATTTTATGATGTTGCAGATGTTATTTGTTGGTTTGCTGTGATGAAAATAAATCTTCTGAGCACTGAATGTTGCTGCGAAAATCCTCTCCTTCCTGTTGTTCCTTCTGATATACTTTCCCTTTTACATCTCATGGCATTGAATTGAGACAAACGTCTTGATCTGCCATTTGTTGGTGGTTGATGATGACTTCGAATAAATTCCAGTCTGAAACCTAATTTGCTGAACTCTTAACATCTTGCTAGTTATTTGTTGTTTAATGCTGTTGAATTGATATGGATTCTGCTAATGAAAACTTGGTTTCATTTTACAGAATAATTTTTTTTATATTGCAACACAGTTTGTTGTCGTTGCTTCACGGGACACTTTCATCGTATGCCATGTGCTGCAAATTCAATTCGTATCGACGAATTTTACAGGTAAGCTTTAGTTATGTTTATACCTCTTATGTTTAAACCTCTTAGATTATTATCGACGAATTTTTTCTTGCATACCGAACATTTGTTTCTATGTTCTGTGTTCGTCTCATGCAGCTTGAAGGCGAAGCTACCAGGTACTTGTATATGATTATCCGTTCATCGCTCTTTGTTTCTGCTTAGCCCGTTGACGTGGCCTTTGATTTTTAGTTTTTTATGACACAGTGATTCAGCATGTGCATTGAACATGGATAACTGCTCGAAACAAGAATTGACGCTGCTGTTGAATTGCGTAGAAGATTGGATCTTCCTTCTATCCATACAAATGCATATCGTCTAATCAATAGTGAGGGTGGCAGGTGAGAGATGAAAGGTTGAACTTTTTCCTCTTTATGTTTCCTTTTGTCAACTGTTAATCGAATTTGGTTTTACTTGTTTCACAACTGTTACACCATACATACTGAGTAGCCTGATCACAAGCAACCTCTATTTATTGTCTTCACATTTTCAAATGATATTGCTTCCATGATGTTTATTTGTACAATTGTGAGTTGGGATTTACTGATTTTGCAACAGATTATCAGGATTAATAGTTGATGTCTTTGGAGACGTGGCTGTAGTAGCGTCATCTGCCGCTTGGGTTGAGAAGTACAAATCAGAGATAGAGGCGTGCATCAGGAAAATCAACTATATCAATCATATAAACTGGAGGCCATCTCTTGATATTTTAAAGGAAGATGGAGTTAATGTGTTTGATTCAAAGGAAATCCTTTCATCTACTTGTCCTGAAAGAACCAAGGTATGTCGTGCCATGATATGTTAAAATGTTGTACATCAAAAATTTTAATTGCTTCTTTTTTCTATATACTTTTCCAAGGTAATTATTCATATGAAGCTAAGTATGATGTTGCACTTGATAATAGATTAGTGCCTCTATACAATGGTTTAATTGTTTTCTTCTTGTATTTCTTGTAATGAATCCTAATTGATTGGCATATTACCACTGTATTGTAATCCTTATATTCAACATGACTTGTGTTTTTTTTAATGCATCTTTGAAATTCTGTAGCTTTGTGTATTGTAATTTCAGGTTCATGTCTTTGTACACGTTTTAATCACCCTTGGCTCAATTATCATTTAGTGGCTTTAGCTGACTACACTTCTTGTACAATGTGTATGTATTCGTTTTGCTCATATTTTACTGCTGCCTTGTGAGTTTTCATTGAACTTTGTGTATGTTTATTACTCACCTCCACTTCATCTTAAATTTTGGCATGAGGATGATAAAACTCGATCAAGAGCTTGGAAATGGTAGACTTAGCATGAAGAATTGCACTTGGCATGAAGAAGATCAACGGATGCTCTCTATGGAGTTCAATCTCTTAGCCTTAGACTTTGAGAACCTTGCATGATTTGTAGTTTAGAACCTCTTTGTAACTCTGTGCATTGCTTCCTTTGCAATTTGAAAAATTGGATGCAAGTAGAATTAAGAGTTGTAAATATTGAAATTGGTTCTTGGATTTGTAGAACTTGAATTGAGGAAGTGTATCTTGCAACCTGATTCTCACTTTTTGTTTTCAAATTGTATACTGTAAAGTCATGTGTAAAAGACTTCCTTCAATAATTTCTTGTATTTGCTCCAATTATCTTTGGGTGTCAATGAACATCAAACTTGTAAAATAATAGCCTTAGTTGAACATGATTTTAAAACAATCTTGAGAATTTGATCATGACTATTTGTAACATGCTCTTTACGCTTTCATCATCATTACATCATCATTCCAGTTTTGAAATGAATCCATCGTACCACTTGAACCATTGACCATGACATCTTGGAAAGTGCATTGGTTTATCAGCTCAAAAAGGTCCATCTACTATAACACTTGAATGGTTAAAACTAGCACGCGTACACCTATGAATCAAGATTCTTGACATGTTCTTTTAGGAAGGAGGCCATAGTTTTGTGAATGAAGAACTTTTACTCGTAGCAAGATTAGACTTGGCATTGATACCTTGAATTCGTTTGAAATGTAGGCGTTTTGTAACCTTTGTAACAAAGACTTGGTATCCAAATGACATCTTTTGCTTTATATTTTCAAAATGATTCACATATGATTCTAACAATTATGGCTCGGATTGACAAGCATCATGGCACGGGATAAGACCATTTTCATGACTAATACCTTCAATACGGTTTGTCAATACAATACAACCACGGTCTTTGCTTTAGAAACTTCCTTAGTAAGATCACACCTTGAAAAAGCTTGCCTTGAGCTTGACTTGGCTATTCACTTGAATTCAACCAATTAAGTCAAAGCTCGCTACCAATCTTGAAACCAACCACAACATGGCTTGAGGACAAATAACCATATGGTTTAAAATCCACCTGAAACCAATTGATCGTATCTAAGGAAACAATGAGAGTGATATTTGTAAATTTTACCATCTGTGAATTTTATCACTGAAACTCACTATTTTCACGGGTCACTATCACCACAATACTTTTTTTTTAATCCACTAAATATTTATAATTATTAATGATATTTATAAATATTTATAGTTATTAGAAATATTGAATTTATAATGTTGATGATTTCTTATGTATTTATTTTTTAATATTTGCCGTTATTAGTGATTTTATAATATCAATTATATATCAAAACAACAACCAAATCTTATCAAACGATCTTAAGATATAAATGTTTTTACCCGTGCGGACGCACGAGTCTTCTACTAGTATTTATAGGTTTGAAACATTTCTTATATCAACCTTATTTCGTAACAAACTGATACATTAAATATTGCAATTAATTTTCTTATATTGTTTTTCGTTTATCTTTTTATTTTTTTTATTTCTTTCTTATCGACAATTTGTCTTCACGACCGGTACCCGTGCGGAAGCACGGGTATCCCACTAGTTATGTTAATAGCTACGTTGGCAAAAACTTTAAAAAAAATGAGATAAATACAGATAAAATACAGATAAAACATATAAGCCTACCGGATTAAATTCAGTTTACCACCTCTAATAATTGTTTTATCACCTCTAATTAGTAGGAACTGTGTTTTATTTAAAAATAATAATTAAGTCTGAGCTTAGGTTTTTATAATTTTTCTATCTAAATTACTAGTCTATTGAAAAACTTAATTTTACGTTAAAGATTTTAAATTCTACACACTTATAAAAAGAGTTAAAGTCAATAAGAGTTTATAGTATTCTTTAGTTTTATCAATATTTGACAACTTCATATTTCCTCATTTTGTCTTTCATCTTTTTATATCACTTTATATTATTCAATTAACTTAATCCTTAGTTTTTCAAAATATTATCAATTTAATATGTTAATTTATCCCTCCATGGATTGATCCGTAATTATATTCAAAGTCATTTTTATAGGCGTGAAATGCATACTATTGCATAAAACCAAAAGTTTATCATGCTTAAATTCTAATTAAATAAAATCTTATAGATTTTTTCACAATTAAATTATAATTTCTATTTTTTTTGGTAATAAAATTTCTATTTATTTTACCAGAGACTAACCTATAGAAAAGCTAAAAAAAACTTGAAAGGACTCTGATTATATTAATAAGCTACCATATAAACCTTAGTATCCAAATATAGAATTAAGAAAATCTCAAATCATTAAAGAAAGTTATTAACAAATATAAAAAAACCACCCACTATTTAGTAAATTGACTCATCATCTTCGCGCATTTTCATTTTTAAATTAAAATCCACTTTTAATTTATTACCTGTCATAATCATAATACCAACTTTTATTTTTATTTTCATTCCTTTTTAAATTCTCGGAACATGCACGTGCCAGGTATAATATCTTATCTTATTATTAAATATTAATCTTAATTTATAAAAATACAAAATTGTAACATCATAAAAAAAAACAGTTTCTACTAATTTTATAGTATGAAATTACTTTTTCTTTTTTTCCTGAAAAGAAGGATAATGAAATATAACAAAACATAAGTTTATCAACGAAATTGATATTAATGAAATAAATCTTGAACACATGTGATTCTAAGAAAATAACAAATCTAAATAAGTAAACTCTAAAGAAAAATAAAAAGATAGGGTTAAAGAAGATTGCAACAAAATTTATACTTGTTTAGCGCTTTCGTTCTTGTTTGCGCCTAATCTAACTCAAATGATGGTCTATTGAAAGTTTATTATTCTTCTACTATTATTTTGAAAATTTTGTATATAATTATTTTGTACAATCACAACTTAAATAGTGTTAAAAATAAAAATCTTGTATCTCAATCTTCATTGACTTGTACACCTTCCGTCTCATATTATAAGCAAAAGTTACTTTTTAGATACATTGAATAATTAATGTATCTGACCTATATATAGACCAAATACATTAATTATTCAATGTATCTAAAAAGTAATTTTTGTTTATAATATGAGACGGAGTAGTATACAATAACTGACATTTAACTTTGATAACAGAATGATAGTCATCACAAATTCTCAAGTTTTTAATCACATGCCCTTTGACATAAATATTAGAAAGAAGAGTGTAGTTTTCAAGATTGGATGGGACCTGGATTCCCTGCAGTCAGGGGATCCTGCAGTCACACAGTCACTTTATTATAGTTCTTTGGATTGAATTTTGATGGTCCAGATTTAAAGATCAACAATTGAAAACAATATATTTTTAATTGATAACCAAAATGGATGGCTGAGATGTGCCTGCAGTCAATAATCCATTTTCGAATGGATGGTTCTAAAATGTTGGGAAGTTCAAGATTGAATTCAAAAGAGACAATGTGCTTCTAAAACTAGTAGACAACAATATAGACAATTTTAACAAGAATTGGCCCAGCGGAAGGGAGCTCAGGTTCCGAGGGTTTGCTCCCCTTGGGGTCGCGAGTTCGAAGGAGCACGGGATAAAAAAAACAACCTTCAAGGACTACGTGGAGGGCAAAAGCTCTCTCTATGTGAATTAGTCGGTCTGACTGGTCGGATACCACATATATAAAAAAAAAAACAAGAATATTAGTTTAGAAAGCTTCTATGACCAATTCGATTCGTGTCATATATGACATAGGTTGTCACTTGTCGCCCAGCAAACTCAATTTTGTTAAGATAAATAAATGGCTTTATGTTCTTACTTATACCAAATTCAAACAACCATGATACTTATACGAAACTCAATTTTGTGAAAATATAATGGTGTTTTATGTTCTTACTTTTACCAAATTCAAACAAGCACGATACTCTTCGTAGCAAAATTGGGAGAAAAAGAGGTAGCACCCGTGTCTGCTTGCAGCCTATGAATGATCAGAAAAAGAATATAATAAAAGAAGCACCAAGTAATATGTAATTACATGAAATAACAACTATTTTCTTCTTAATTAAAACAGCCTATAATACAATTGTTTTAAGTAAATCTTACAAAAAGTTAGAAGTCATTAAGCTGGACTTTTAGGTTAAAAACTTAACATAATTAAGTGCAAAAAAGGTAATAAAACATAGTCATTTGTGTACTATTACATGTCCAAAGAAGGGGTGCACAGAGCAAACATCATAAACTTAAAGTATATTCTAAACTTCCATTTCAATTAGGATAACATAAAATACAATTCAACATGCCACTTTTTTGGTCAAATCTATATAAAAGGACAAAAGCAACAATATAGTAAAGTGAAAAAAAAGCAAAAAAAAACTAGAATTTCATCATCACATTCAGAAGTGTGCAACCCAAAAGAACTGATTAGAGAAGAACCCTAAACAAATATTACAAGCCCTCTTCATTCTTTAAAACCTATTCCAATAACCAAAAATCATCATAACAATAAACCAAATACATTCATTCATTCATGCAAACACTTTAATGTTCAAAATATACCACATCAAAAGCAAACTATTTGTGGTTGCTATTGCTATTTGCCACCACTCTTTTTCTTCAACAGGCTTCCAAACTTGCCAAGCAAAGCTTTCTTCTTCTTCTTCACCACTTGTTTTGTTGGCGAACTTCCACCGTCGTCGATGTTCTCTGTCACAGATGTTCCATTTGTCTCGCCATCGTCTATCTTTGACTCAACTTCCTCTTCAAAAGATTCTTCTGGTTCTGTTACTTTCTCTGGTGAGAACTCCTTCTTCTCTATCTTGCAGCTCTCCCACATTTTCAACTCAACAGAATCATCTTTTTCCTTTCCTTCATCCACTTTCTTTGGTTTTCCATTCACATTATCAGATTTGAAAGATTCGGTTTTTTCAAACTTGTCTTTCAAGACAATGTTTTCTTCATTGGCCGAAACCGAAACCAAAAGCTTATCCTTAGATATGCCGCTTTCTGCTCCATGCCCATTCTCTTCAGAGAATTCGACTACTTTAGGAAGCAAATCGTAGTCCTTCTCGCTATCGGTGAGATCACCGTTTTCCTCAGTTTGGTTTCGTGTTGTAGCTTCTTCGAGCGACTTAGATAGCTCCTCTACCTTCTTAATGGATGCGTATTCCCTAGACCGGAGGTCCTCGTTTTCTTGAAAAATATTCTGAAACTCGTTTTCTTTATCCAGTAAACTCTCCTTCAACTTCATGTTCTCAGCATGTGCTTCTTTAAGTGCTTCCTGCAGATGGATCACCTCGGCTTCAACTTCTTTCATGTTTTCCTTCAGTTGAGCTTCTTCCTCTCTTTTGACATTTGCTTCTTCCTCGGTTTCTTTCAGTAAAGAAATCAACCTGTTTATTTCATTTCCAAGGGACGAGTTTTCTTCTTCAGTTTTCTTTAAGCAGCTCACAAGATGATGTTCTTTCTGCTCCCACTCCGCTTTGGAGTTTGCAATATCAATGTTGGAATTTTCAATACTAGATGTAAGAACATCAATCTCGTGATGTGCATTGTTAAGCATGGACTCGAATTTTTCTTCACTAGCTTCTAAGACTGATTTTAAATCTTGAATTTGAGTCTCATAGCTTTCATGTTCGGCTTGGTAAGATAATAGCTTCTCTTTGGATTCTCGGGCTTCTGCGGATACTTCATGCAATGCAGAAGCTAAGCTGTCCATGGCCTTCTTGGTCTTTTCTTCTTCGTCTCGAGAAATCTCCAATTCATTGATAAGTTTGTTTTTCTCTTCTAATAGGATCTGCACACTTGAAGCTGAAAGCTTTTCGTTGTTCAACGCCTGAGCTTTCTCTTTATTAACCGCCTCGATTTCAGATTCGAGAGATTCAATCTTCTTCGACATTTCAAGACTTTCTTCCTTAGCCACGAGAAGACAGTGCTCCGAATCCTCGAGATCTCCTCTTTGCCTCCCAATTGTCATTTCCAACATTGCCACTTTCTCTTTAAGACTAGAAATTTCAGATTCTGCATCATGCAACAGTTCGTTTTTACTTTCTAGCTGTTTCGTTGCAGATTCAAAGGACAATGACGCGGATCTCTCTAACTCATTTGCTTCTTCGACCTTCAATTCTAGTTCCTCGACCTTCTTTCTCCACTCGTCTAGCACACTATGCGCATAAGATTCAGTCATCTTAGCAGCTTCAAACTCAACATTAAGCTGTTCAATCAAAGCCTCTTTCTCTGCCAACCTTTCACCGTAACCCTTTGCCTTTTCAAGCTCTTGCCGAAGAGCTTCAATCTCCGTTTGCAGCTCCAACACAATCTTGTTTTCACTTTCCTCGGTTTCCATCTTTGAATCTAGTAAGCCCTTCAACCGTATCAGTTCAGCCGAAAGAATCTCCGCTTTCTCAACATGAAGCTCAGCAATTTTAGTTGCATCATCTGCATGACTCAGTGCCTGGTTCTTTGCATCACAAGTCATGACGAGTTCTTGCTTAACCCGCTGAAGCTCCTGAGTGGTTGTGAGAAGAGCCGATACATCCAAAGCATGCTGGTTCCTCACGCTTTCAAGCTCTTTCTGCCATTCCTCTTCCTTCTTCTGAGCAGCTTCAATTCCAGCCTGTTCCAGCTCAACAGCTCGGAACTTTTCAATCTCGGAATCATCCTCAGCACGCTTCTGAGCCACCATTGCCTCCCTGAGTTTCTCATTGGCTTCCTCAGACACTTTTTGCGCTTCTTTAAGCTCATTTATCGCCTTTTCTTTCTCTTTCTCAGCCTGAACCAGCTGTTCTTTCGCTTTCTTTAGATCTTCTTGCGCAACATTTAACTGTGTCTGCAATTCCGAACTCTTCACAGCAACTCTCGGCACAGGCTTCTGAAAAAAATTACGGAAATATAAAACGAGATTTGAAAAAGAAAAGGCAAGTCCAAATGCAACAACCATTCGAGCTTTATTGTAGCTTAATCTCAAAGAAAAAAGAGACACAAGGTGCTTACATCAGCAGGTGTGGTAGGTCTCGGCGATTTCCTCTCCGCAATCGGCTTTGAATTCAAAGATCGCGGCGATGATTTTTCAGCAGAAAGGCGCGAAGCTTGCAACGGCGAAGGCGAAGGCGACTCAGATTCCGGTTTAGACACACCTCTACCGAGTTTACTAACTCTCGGAGTTGCAGGTGATGTTTTATTAGGAGTTGCCGGTGGCACTTTGCCGAGAGTTGCTTTGCTGGGCGTAGCCGGTGACGCTGCTTTGTTCGACGATTCCAATAAACCAGATCTATCATATGTTCACAATGTAAATACCATATCAAACAATGCATTAAAATGTCACATCTTGATCATATTCAAAACATGGATCTAAATTATAAACCTAACTTAACTAACTTTATATACTAAATTCAGTTATATCTATTCAAATTATCAATCCAAACTCATCAAACAAAGAACAAAAATGAACTTAGAGTTAAACCCATTTTCAAAGTTCAAACTTTGAACACACGCACAAATATAGAAACAAAAAGAAGAAAAAAAAACAAAAATTTAAGGAAACTAAAAAAATCCTTAACCAACAGATCAAACCTAATAATCAAAATCTCACAGTAATGACTCAAATGGAAAAGGAAAAAAAATTAAAAAAAAAAAAACAAAATGTGATGAATTGATGAAACCTAAATCAGATCTTAAAGCAACAAACATAAGAAACACATAAAGTTAAAAACTTAACAAACCTGGATTTTGAAGCCATGATGAGAAAGAAGCTAAAAGAAACCAAAGCAACAAAAGAGGTTTCTTAAACTGTCAGTTACAGAATACTAAATGTTATAATTCCAACATTGTCAGAAACAAAAAACCGAACAAATTTTGGATCAAATTAACAACATTAAAAAGAAAAAAATTATATTTTTTTCTTATAGAAAATCATTGAAAGAAGAAGAAGATGAAGATGATAGAAGAAAAACTCAAATTAATTGAGAGTTGGTTTTCTTGTCTCTAGAATGGCCACACAGAAACCCACTTTCTCTCACTAAATCAATGTTTTTTGTTTCTCTCTCTTACCCATTTTCTTTACCAGTTTCAACAACTAGTACTATAGTTTATCTTACTAGTGTATATTTTCAGGTGGAGAAAGTGAAATGACTGAACTAACCCTCAATTTTTCTAAAATATGTGAAAAACAAAAGCATGTGTTGCTATTACTTTTTCAGAGGTAATGACTTTATCCTTCTTTTCAGGAAATAAAGAAAAAGTAATTTCATACTATAAAATTAGTAGAAACTGTTTTTTTTTTATGATGTTACAAATTTGTATTTTTATAAATTAATTAATATTAATAGTTTAATAATAAGATAAGATATTGTACCTGGCATGTGCATGTTCCGAGAATTTGAAAAGGAATGAAAATAAAAATAAAAGTTGGTTATATGATTATGACAGGGTAATAAATTAAAAGTGGATTTTAATTTAAAAATGAAAATGCGCGAAGATGGTGAGTCAATTTACTAAATAGTGGGTGGTTTTTTTTATATTTGTTAATAACTTTCTTTAATGATTTGAGATTTTCTTCATTCTATATTTGGACACTAAGGTTTATCTGGTAGATTATTAATATAATCAGAGTCCATTCAAGTTTTTTTTAAGCTTTTCTATAGGTTAGTCTTTGGTAAAATAAATAGAAATTTTATTAACAAAAAAAATAGAAATTATAATTTAATTGTGAAAAAATCTATAAGATTTTATTTAATTAGAATTTAAGCATGATAAACTTTTGGTTTTATGCAATAGTATGCATTTCACGCCTATAAAAATGACTTTGAATATAATTACGGATCAATCCATGGAGGGATAAATTAACATATTAAATTGATAATATTTTGAAAAACTAAGGATTAAGTTAATTGAATAATATAAAATGATATAAAAAAATGAAAGACAAAATGAGGAAATATGAAGTTGTCAAATATTGATAAAACTAAAGAATACTATAAACTCATATATATATATATATATAATTTTAACATAAAATTTATATTATTGACTTTAACTCTTTTTATAAGTGTGTAGAATTTAAAATCTTTAATGTAAAATTAAGTTTTTCAATAGACTAGTAATTTAGATAGAAAAATTATAAAAACCTAAGCTCAGACTTAATTTTTTTTTTTAAATAAAACACAGTTCCTACTGATTAGAGGTGATAAAACGATTAGTAGAGGTGGTAAACTGAATTTAATCCGGTAGACTTATATGTTTTATCAGTATTTTAGTGTGGGGGCATAATAAGAATTTATATCTCCGCTTTTAATGTGGGTCTCCTTTATCCCATTTTTTTCAAAGTTTTTGCTAACGTAGCTATTAACATAACTAGTGGGATATCCGTGCTTTTGCACGGGTATCGGTTGTGGAGACAAATTGTCGATCAGAAAGAAATTAAAAAAATAAAAAAAAGACAATAAAAAAAATTAATTACAATATTTAATATATCAGTTTGTTACAAAATAAGGTTGATATAAGAAATGTTTCAAACCTATAAATAAGTGTAAGCAACGTAAAGTGGTAAAATAAAATTTTGCCAAGGAAAAATTAATTGTAACAAAATAAATATAAGTTGTTTTCATTTAATTCAATTAGTTAATGGATATGGTGGCGCGGGTCACTCGTGGACATGGTTTTGGGTGGAATATGATTTTAAATACGCATTTGTTTGCAACTGCCATAAAAATTGAAAGTAAAAAAATGAAAGAAAAAAAACAACTTTTGAATAATAGCAAAATTAAGATGAAATAGTAATGAATGTAAAAGATGAAAGTTAAACAAAAATCTCAAGAATGATATGATTAAAATTAAAAACTATTGAAACTTGTATTAGATAAATTATCGTTTTAGTTTTTTTTTTACAAATAAGACATTATTTTATAAGAGAGAATTCAATTTTTAAATATCTACTCAATCTTTTTTAATAAGTTCTCTTAATGTATTTCACATATTTGAAAAAATGGTTGATAAATTTCTATTATTCAATATCTGGATCGGTGGTAAAGTTGTTCCCGTTTATAACAATAGAATTTTTTCTCGTATATAAAAATATTTTAATCAACAGTGTGTTTTGTCCCGTATATAAATATTAATTTTGTTTTGACACTATTTATAAAAATATTTGAATCAATAGTAAAGTTGTTCTCGTATATAATAATATTTAAATCAAAATATTATTTTTGTTTTGACAATATTTATAAAAATATTTAAATCAATAGTAAAATTGTTCTTGTTTATAATAATAGTATTTTCTCCTCTATATAATTATATTTTAATCAATAATATATTTTTTTCGTATATAAATATTAATTTTGTTTGACATTATTTATACAAATATTTTAATCAAGAATAAATTTTTTCCCTTATATAAAAATATTTTATCAGTATAGTTGTTCTAGTTATCTTATACTCCTATGTTGCAAGGTTGTACAAAGCACATTAATCTTGAACTACGTTTTTTCAAAGAACAATTTGTGCCCAAGAAAATGGTCATTCAATATTTCCCTGCAACACATCTGATTGCAAACACATGAACCAAGTCTTTGAATAATATTGCCTTTGTATATGAAAAACAAACTCAAAGTCACTCTTGAGTCACTTTGATCTTGTGGGAGAGTAATAGAAAATTAAATGAAACTTTATCTTCGATTTAACTTCCAGTTTAAATTAGTAACTAATTCTATTACTTAATTGTAATTTGTTAAAGTTGTTAGAATTGGTTACAAAACACTATATAAGCTCATATTCTTCCATTATAAAATGGAACATTCACCTAGTTTGTATTTCAAATTTTGGAATAATAAAATCTGAGTTTTATTTCTAATCCTATATAAAATATAATATACTCTTATTTATTTATTATATTTAGAAATTCTTCTTCTCTATGGATAATTTTTTGTATCGTGATTTATGAATTCAATTACAAATATTAATAGAGTTCGAGTTAATCAAGAATATAAAAGAAAACAAAAACTTAAAGAAATAAGGAGAAAGAGAGATGAATAACAGAATTTGATATTATTAGTACAAAGAGAATAATGACATTTTCTCAATTGTCAAACAGTTTATAAAACATATGAATGAATCACCCAAAACTTTAGGCCTCTATTTATACTACTCTAGGATGTTTTATTCTACAGATATACCACGATTAATTTATAACACATTCTTTAAGCCATCTAACATGGAAGTTTGATTAATAATAAATAAACGACATAGAATGCATGGTTCGTTCTTGACTCTTAATCATGTCTCAGCCTTTTTCAGCTAATGTCTAAAATCCACTAAATATTTCATGAAATAAAAAAGGCTTTATTATTTTATTATTTATTATTATCAAACAAATCTTCATCGTGCAATTCCAAGAGCATTGTTTACCTTCTAAATGGTGTATGTGAATAGTGAATTACTACTATCAACTGACTCGTATGTCATCTTGTTGAATTTTTTACCTTCTGATGTAACTTCACTATTTTTCATCTAATGTGAAGAGTTCACTTTAGAGGAGCCATATTCCATGTCGTTGTACCCAAATTTCTTTCTTGAAATTAAATAAGAAAAATGCAAGGGTTTAATTATAGATTGAGTAATACTTTATTTCTCTTCATTGGATCTATATGCATGTTATTACTATTTTCTTGATGCAGGTGTTATGAAGATATCGTTGTTAAAAATTCTTGTTGACGGCATATCCTCTTTTATGCATTTATCATTTTCTGGAAACATGAACTCGAAACTAGCCTCAAAATATCACCAGAAGGCAGAGGAGATACTTAAGTTAATTAAGCTGATCGTTGATGCTTTTGCTAATTATGAGCCAGCGTCTGATGAAGTGCTTAGTAAGACTATGTGCATAATAAATGTGATATTTTCTCAAGAGCAACACTTAAATACGGGGGTTACCGCTACGCCTTGCTTGTTTGCTGGTATCCGTTGTACTCCAAGAGCAACACTTGTACTCTAATTGTTAGCAAGCATCCGCTGCCAAAATTTCTGCTTCCATCACTTGAACCTCCGACGATATTGTTTCCGTTTGAGTGGCCATCTTGTAGAATTGAGAGTCCAAAAGGCAAAAGAGCAACAATGAAGAAGCTCCACCACCCATCACCTTGTTCATGGCTTGCAAATTGACTGGAGAATACATGATCATCAAGTCGTAGCTATCAGTCCATGAATCTTGTAGGTATAACATGTTTCCCTCGTTTCCATTACCAACAGTCAAGGTAAAAAAGTTAAATAAGAATGTATATAAAACTCCCCGTGCAAGTCCTAAAGTGTCTTTATATACAAACACTAACAATTTCAAATGGTTGGTTCATGAAGAGCATGATGGTAAAAGAGAGCTTACATTACTGGCACAGATGATAGAAACGATATTTCCAAGTGCTTGACCTTTAATAATGTAAACCATCTCCTGTGTGGTTCCACCATTGGATAAAGCATCCCACTCGCCTCGTATCCTTGTCTCAATTAGAAAATCCAACTTTGTTTGTTGTGACACCGGAATCCAAACAGAAGTTGAAGTACTTAGCACAATGTATTCAACAGGGTCATCGATACGTGTAAACAATGAATATATGATTTGACCTTACAGCCAGAACTTCAATTACTTTTACCAATCTATACCTTCAACCAAAAAGAATAATTTGTTTAAGGAATACAAACCAAGAAGTGATATTGTATTCTCCATGCTAATCTGCAACAATATTGCAGCTTCTTTCACCATAGAGGGGTCGACTTCCAGCACTAACTCATTGTGTATCTAAACCTAGCTTGAAAACATGAAGCAACAGTAGCCATAGACAACAATCTGCTGCTGCTACACACAACACTACAAGTAGATCTGGCCGAAAAAAGATATTTTTTGACATAAAATTCAGACGTGGTCACAAACTATAAGACTTGAATAAATGTGACATGGAAGGAAAAGTAGTAAACCTGCCACAATTATATTTATTATCCTTATCCAGGATTTCAGGCGTTGTAAACTGTTCAAGAGCCTCCTCCAAAGTTTCAATATTCCCACCAATCTTAACAGTAAGATCCATCATTCTCTCATAAATCTCAGACTTCCCCAGGCATCTTAAGCATTTTATCTGCATTTTGCAGTAAAAAGATTCAATGTATGAAAGCCATTCTTTTTTCAAGCTCAACAAAAGTTAAATACACAACACTATAAAATCGATTGTTAGATTGAAAAATACCTTAGATCGTAGATAACCTCCAAAAGTATATCCAATGAGAGTTGTTTCTAATGTCAAAGGACTCGAAACATCGGCTTCCTTGAGGCAAATAGATTGCATTGTATCAACTACGCCCCTGTCAGTAGATTAATAAGTCATATCGACAAAATATATAAGTTATTTATGAGGGGGAAGATAAGGATGAAAATAGCATTGACAAAGCATCAACATCGGCAATTATTTGGCTCTATTAATCTTTACTAAATATTTTCATCACTAACCATTTGAAATAAAATCAACTTACTTCCAAAATTCTCTTTCAGCTTTTTCTGTAGATGCATAAACAATTTCAGCATCACCAGGGCATTTCATCTTTGACATAGTACATAAAAGTTCTTTCAAAATGATAATGAAAGAAAAATTCACAACTTTCTTGAGATTGCTCGAGCCCTCCTCTTTGATATGAATCAAAGCCAGAGGAAAGTCACCAAAAACAAATGAATGAATCAACGGAATAGTAAGCATGATAAACTTTTGGTTTTATGCAATAGTATGCATTTCACGCCTATAAAAATGACTTTGAATATAATTACGGATCAATCCATGGGGGGATAAATTAACATATTAAATTGATAATATTTTGAAAAACTAAGGATTAAGTTAATTGAATAATATAAAATGATATAAAAAAAATGAAAGAGAAAATGAGGAAATATGAAGTTGTCAAATATTGATAAAACTAAAGAATACTATAAACTCTTTATATATATATATATATATTATATATATATATATATATATATATATATATATATATATATATATATATATATATATATATATATATATATATATATATATATTTTAACATAAAATTTATATTATTGCCTTTAACTCTTTTTATAAGTGTGTAGAATTTAAAATTTAATGTAAAATTAAGTTTTCCAATAGACTAGTAATTTAGATAGAAAAATTATAAGAACCTAAGCTCAGACTTAATTTTTTTTTTAATAAAACACAGTTCCTACTAATTAGAGGTGATAAAACGATTATTAAAGATGGTAAACTGAATTTAATCCGGTAGACTCATATGTTTTATCTGTATTTTAGTGTGGGGGCATAATAAGAATTTATATCTCCGCTTTTAATGTTGGTCTCATTTATCCCATTTTTTTCAAAGTTTTTGCCAATGCAGCTATTAACATAATTAGTGGGATACTCGTGCTTTCGCACGGGGACCGGTTGTGGAGACAAATCGATCAGAAAGAAATAAAAAAAGACAATAAAAAAAATTAATTACAATATTTAATATGTCAGTTTGTTACGAAATAAGGTTGATATAAGAAATGTTTCAAACCTATAAATAAGTGTATGCAACATAAAGTGGTAAGATAAAATTTTGCCAAGGAAAAATTAATTGTAACAAAATAAATATAAGTTGTTTTCATTTAATTCAATTAGTTAATGGATATGGTGACACGGGTCACTCGTGGACACGGTTTTGGGTGGAATATGATTTTAAACACGCATTTGTTTGCAAACTGCCATAAAAATTGAAAGTAGAAAAATGAAAGAAAACAAAAACTTTTGAATAATAGCAAAATTAAGTTGGAATAGTAATGAATGTAAAAAATGAAAGTTAAAGAAAAATCTCAAGAATAATATGCTTAAAATTAAAAACTATTGAAACTTGTATTAGATAAATTATCGTTTTAGTTTTTTTTTTACAAATAAGACATTATTTTATAAGAGAGAATCCAGTTTTTAAATATCTACTCAATCTTTTTTAATAAGTTCTCTTAATCTATTTCACATATTTGAAAAAATGGTCGATAAATTTCTATTATTCATTATCTGGATCAGTGGTAAAGTTGTTCTCATTTATAACAATAGAATTTTTTCTCGTATATAAAAATATTTTAATCAGCAGTGTGTTTTGTCCTGTATATAAATATTAATTTTGTTTTGACACTATTTATAAAAATATTTGAATCAATAGTAAAGTTGTTCTCGTATATAATAATATTTGAATCAAAATATTATTATTGTTTTGACAATATTTATAAAAATATTTAAATCAATAGTAAAATTGTTCCTGTTTATAATAATAGTATTTTCTCCTCTATATAATTATATTTTAATCAACAATATATTTTTTCCGTATATAAATATTAATTTTGTTTGACATTTGATCGTGAAGGCTGGATCAGATCCTGTAGAATTGGGCCACCATGTGCGTCAGGGATGTTGGTTGTATGGAGATGAGGGGGTGTACCTGCAAGGTACTCCGACGCTCAAGTAAGAAAGGGTCAGAGAAAAAGGGCGAGTACAAAGTATGAGTTCTTAGGGTGAATATTGGATACATGACTCTCTCAAGCGAGAGGGTTTATATAGAGCCCCCAGCGCGTGGCCAACGGTCCTATTTTCGGGGCGAAATAACTGTTTTCCCCAAAGAATAGATAACTACCTAAACTAGCCGTTATGTCGGGCAGGGTGCCCAAAACTAGCCGTTATGTCGGGCATAGGCATGGTTCCGGGCACCTGCCCACATCTGTTCGGGGAGTAATGAAGTCGTGCGTAACGGGCAGTGATTCTGGGGAGGAATGTTGCATTCCTTGCCCTGTTGGAGGGGCAGAAAGGTAACTTTTGCCCCTCTGTGGATTGGACTTAGGCAATTTGGGCCGCTCTAGAGCAGAAGCGGATTGGGCCATGTCTAGCCATTGGTCCAGTCCAGAACAGGAGCCCCCCAAGTCGTTGCTCCCGAGCATGGGAGTGATGACTTAAGGGCAGTTCGTTGCTCCGGGGAGCGAGCATGGAGCCGTCGTTTGAAGACGAGGAGGGTTGTCTCAATGCGCTTGTGACCCCTGGTGTCCGTGAGATTCATGGTCGTGACATTGTTGCCCGGTGTTCGGGGAAACTAATGGTCAGACAGAATTGGAAACGTTGGGACGCCACGTGTGCCTAGAGCTCCATGTAGCAGTTACTAGGCAATGATGGCTAGTGGATAACCATCATGGCCTACGAGCGCGTGTTCGCACGTGCCCCTTTGTATAAAAAGGGGAAAATCGTTCCATTTGGAACTTTTTGCTCTGATTTCTCTCCGTTTCCTTCAGCATTCTTGCCCGTAACCGCCGCCTGCCTACTCCGACCACCGCCTTAAGCTTTAAGCAGCTACTTTCGTCTACTTAAATCAAGTAAGTTTTCTGATACCTTGCTTATTTTACTCCTTTTTTTGTCGATGGTAGGTTGCATGTGGTTAGGGCTAGGTTTAGAGGACGAAATGGGTGAGTTTCTGGCGATTGTTGGTGGTGGACGGTGGTTGTGCCATTTTTCTACCTCTGACATGTCGCCGGAGTTAGCAGTATGTTTCAGCGAGGAGGGTGGTTCACGGCTCACGGCGATGTTGCGACAGCTATGCATGTGTGACCGCCGTGTCTGTTCATCTTCTGAGTGGGTGATGAGTTTTCTGGAAGAACATTCTCAGATTCCGGTGAAGCTTTGCGATTTCCGGTGAAGTTTCAAACGAAAACTGGGTATGAGTGCGGGGAAGCTCCTCACCCGGGGATGATTAGTTTTAAGCGTCTCATCGCGGGGAGGTGTCAGGTTTTCCTTTGATGTTAGGGCTTAGGTCGGGGACGTTGTCCTCAGCCCTTTGCGTGCCCTTTCACTTGACTTAGCGGTGGAAGGGTGGATTTGATTTGTTGTCGAATTCACTTTCTTCTCTGCTTTTTAGGTGATCGTAATGGCGACGGGGCCAGATAGAGAGGTTATCATAGATACGTCTGAGGAAGAAACAGGCTCCGAGGATAATAGTAGCTCGACGGTCACGAGTTCGACGACTTCGAGTTCTCCCAACGATGTTGGGGAGGAAGAGGAGATGGACGACATGGACGAGGACGTCGTCGCGGATTCCGCCGAGGAATGGGAGGTGCCCGAACCCGCTGAGCACGTGTCTTCTTTTGTGAAGTATTTGGGGGATATTTTTACGGAGGTTAGACCGGAGGGAGAGTGGAAGGTGGACTTCCCTTCCGTGGATAAACGGGTCTGCTCGAACTTCAGGGACCGTTTCACGATGTATGAATATTCCTTTAAGGAGTTGGGCCTGAGGTTGTCGTTCACTGATTTCCAGTAGTCAGTGATCGTGCATTTGAAATTGGCCCCCACGCAGCTGCATCCTAACTCGCTGGCCTTCATCCGGGCGTTCGAGCTAGTATGCGAGCATCTTTCCATAGGGGCTACTCTCCCTCTGTTCTTCACCGTCTTCCATCTTCAAAGGCAGCTATCGGGGAGGAAGTATGGTTGGGTGTCTTTGAAGCAGCCCGCAAGTTATTTAAGCCCTTCTCGGAGTCAATACGGACGTTCAATGAGCGTTATTATGTTGTCAAGCCCCTGTCCGAGGCTGCCCAGGACAGTACATACGTCTAGGAGATTGAGGTGGGTGAGGATGGGAACGACCTGCGCGATGAAGAGGGGAGGTTTATCGGGCGGAGAATCTATAAGTTCCCCATCCATTGGGCACCCGATCATTTCGTCAAGAAGCCCAGTGACTATGTTCTCCAACTGAGTGAGCTACGCGGGCAGGACGTCGTGGCGTACGAGGTGCTGGTGAAATGGGTCAACTCCTTCCGGCTTGCTGAGTACTGGACGAGCAAGGGTAATCCAGTCTTCGAGGAAGACGGGAGTCAGAGGGTTAAGCATCGATTTATCAATATTAATGCACTGCTGAAATGTAAGACTCTCGAGGACGCCGAGAAGCTGCTGGGTAGTCTTAGTTATTTAGCATTGTTTGCGTTATTTCTTTTCCTCGTATCTAACGTGCTCGTATTTTGTTTGTGCATGTGAGATGCCTCGGGCTCATGACCGGGTTGTGAGGAATGCTCTTGCGAGGAACAAGGCTGGAGCGGCCCCTCCGAAGTCTCGGTTTGCTGGTGCTCGTGCTCCTCTTCCGGTGCAGTCTACTGCGGGGACCTCTTCCTCTCCTACTCCTGCTCCCCGGGGGTCTCTTCTTCCTTTGACCGGTAGATCCAAGCGGCCAAGAATTACGGACACTGTGGATCTCACTCGGGTACCTGAGAAAGGGAAGTTTGAGCTTCCTCCTTGTATCCTTGACAGGAAATTCTTCGAGGGAAACTCTCTGATTGTGCCTCGGGTGGAGTTTCTTCACTTGGAAAGCATGGATCTCCCGATCAAGAGGGCGCTGGTGGCTCGGGATGCTTCAGCTTTGGTTAGGATGCTGGAGATGGCTGCCGTTTACACCGAAGGGGACTCCGCAATAGAGGCCAAACTTACCGCTGTTCGGGCTTCCATGGCGCCCCTCAGAGAAGAAGCTAAGGTTGTCGAAGATGCTCGGAAGAAGGTTGAGGAGGAGGTGGCTCGGTTGAAGAAGGAGAACTCCACACTGGCGGCGGAGAAAAAAGTTGTCGAGGAGCTGGTCTAGTGGCTGAGGGCGGCCAATGCCCCGGGTGATGATGAGCCGGAAGATATGAAGGAATTGAGGACGAGATCCGAGCTGGTTGCCCATTTGCTGACGGTCGAGGATGATGGTATTGTCATCGCGGATGAGTCTTTTGGAAACGTCGTGGCTCAACTGCGGGTGGTGAACCCTGAGCTTGACTTTTCTGTCGAGGGCACCCACTATCTAGCGCATGTTGAGGATGGCCGAATCGTTATGCCAGATGCTCTCCTTGAATGGAATAACGAGGATCATCCCGCGGAGGACCAGGGACCTCAGTCCGAGCCTGCCGAGCATGTGGATGAGTGAGGAGTTTGTGTTTTTGATGTTGTTGTAATCTGTCCAGCCTGCGTGCCGAGTATTGTTGTAATTTATTTTTGGGGGGCATGGCCCCTGTTTGATGTAACTCAGTACAATCGTGGTTCTCGTGGCCACTTATTATTTGCTAAGTGTTGTACTCATGCTCGTTGTGAATGTATATTTTCCCGTAATTGGGAGTATTTGACTTGCACAAATATTTTAGGGGGATTGCTCGTTATAAATGTGTTCGGCAGTGAGGGGAATTGGTCGAACGGCCGGGGAATATCCTGGCGAGGGTGCAGAGCTAAGGTCGCGTTTGAGGCCTGAGTTCGCGGCGTGAACGTCCCATCGCGAGCTAGGGCTCTGCCAGTCATGGTACTTTGACGACAACGATGCTCGATCGAGGACCATTATCGAGCAGTTACCTGGCTCATTACTGAGCAAGGTTCTGCTTTATTTGTATGTGACGCTTGTACCTAGACGTGTATAGTGGTCGGTAGATGACGTTCGTCGTTGCGACGGGTCGAACCGAGAATTTAGCTGTAGTATTGTTTTAGCTTTTCAGCGTTCCATGGTCGAGCAAGTTCTTCCCCGGTGAGATGTTCTAGGTAGTAGGCCCCATTTTCCATTTTTGCTCGGACGCGATAGGGTCCTTCCCAGTTGGCTGCTAGTTTGCCTTCGCGAGAGTCTTTGTGGTTCCTTCTTAAAACAAGGCTTCCCACATCGAACTCTCGTCGTATCACCTTGGTATTGTGCCTGGTGGTAATTTTTGTTTCAGTGAGGCTTCGCAGAGGGTTGCCCCAGTTCGGATTTCCTCGACGAGGTCGAGTTCTTCTCTCAATAACTCGTCATTCATCCCCTCGTCTAGTGGCGACTCTGTCCGTCTAGAGGGAACGTGAACTTCGACGGGAATTACAGCTTCGGTCCCGTATGCTAGGCGAAAAGGTGTTTCCCCGGTCGTTGAGTGTGGAGTTGTGCGGTATTCCCATAGTACGTTGTGCAGTTCCTTGACCCATGCCTTCTTTGTTTCGTCCAGCCTTCGCTTGAGGCCTCGAAGGATGACTCGGTTGGCTGCTGCAGCCTGTCCGTTTGTTTGAGGGTGCTCTACGGATGCGAAGTGTTACTTCATGCCCAGTTGGGCGACGAAGTCTTGGAACTTCCTGTCCGTGAATTGCGTCTTATTGTCCGTTACTATAGCTTGAGGGATACCGAAGCGTGCAAGGATGTTTCATTTGTAGAAACGCATGATGTTGAGGGCAGTTATTTTGGCTAGAGCTTCTGCTTCTATCCATTTTGTGAAATAGTCTACACCCACTATTAGGTATTTGTTCTGACTTGATCCTACCACGAAGGGTCCTAGGATGTCTAGGCCCCACCAGGCGAATGGCCACGGGGAGGACATAGCCTTGAGCTCGTTAGGCGGAGCTAGGTGCATGTCCCCATGTCGTTGGCACTTATCGTATTTCTTCACGTGTTCTTTCGCGTCGTGCTGCATGGTCGGCCAATAGTATCCTGGTCGGAGGGCCTTCCGGGCAAGCGACCTTCCTCCGAGATGTTGGGTGTTGATTCCTTCATAGATTTCGCGCAGGATGTACGCGACCATCTCTTCCTCGACGCATTTGAGCAGTGGAATAGAGAATCCCCGCCTATAGAGTTTATCTTCGACCAAGACGTAAGAGCATGCTCTTCGCCTGACTGTGCTGGCCTCCTTTGGGTCGGACAGAAGTTCATTTTTGGCAAGATAGTTGTAGACAGGGGTCATCCAATAGTTGTTATTGCCAATCACCTGCACGTCGAGTGTCGGGGAGGCTTTCTCGATGCTGGGTCGAGGGAGTACTTCCTGTATGATGGATTTGTTTCTGCCTTTCTTCTTTGTGCTGGCTAGTTTGGATAGCACGTATGCTCGCACGTTATGTTTGCGGGAAACGTGTTTTACTTCCAATGTTGCGAACTTCGCCATCTCCTTCTTGACCAGGGCCAAGTATTCGTTCAGGTTGTCGTTTTTGGCCTGATATTCTCCCCGGACCTGGAGGGCCACGAGTTGTGAATCCGTGCAAACGACGACTTCTTCTGCGCCCAGGTCTTTGGCCAGGCGTAGCCCAGCGAGGAAGGCCTCGTATTCAGCCTAGTTGTTGGAGGTTGGGAAGGACAGGGTGAGCGATACTTCGACGATGATTCCTTCTTCGCTTTCCAGTATGATGCCCGCGCCACTCCCCGCCGAGCTTGAGGCACCGTCGACGAAAATGCTCCATTTGTGCGCTTCGCTCGCGGGGGAGTCTGCGAACGTCATTTCCGTGACGAAGTCGGCTAGAGCTTGGGCCTTGAGGGCTTTTCTGCTTTTGCATTGGATGTCAAATTCGGACAGTTCCAACGACCATTTGAGCATTCGGCCGGCCATATCTGGTCGTCCGAGTAGCTTCTTTATGGGTTGATCTGTTCGAATCACGATCGTGTGAGCCAGGAAGTAGTGTCTTAATCTTCTGACTGCGTTGATGAGGGCCAGTGCCACCTTCTCTATCTGTTGGTATCTTAAGTCTGGTCCTTGCAGTGCTTTGCTCATGAAATATATGGGTTTCTGCCTGTCAGGTGTCTCGCGGATGAGAGCGGCGCTCACTGCTTCGGTTGCTACGGCGAGGTACAGGTACAACGTTTCACCATTGTCCACGCGAGAGAGGATCGGTGGCTCTGAGAGCGCTTGTTTCAGATGTAGAAGGGCCTTGTCACACTCCTCAGTCCATTCGAATGCTGCCTCTTTGCAGAGGAGTTTGAAGAATGGTAGGGCGTGCTGGGCGGACTTGGCCACGAAACGAGATAGTGACACGAGCATCCCGTTGAGGGACTGGATGGATTTTTTGGACTTGGGCGTAGGAAACTCGGAGAATGCCCGGCATTTGTCGGGATTGGCTTCAATCCTCGTTCCGTTAAGTAGAAGCCGAGGAATTTTCCTGCCCGGACACGAAGCAACAGTAGCCATAAACAACAATAGCCATAGACAACAATCTACTATTGTTGCACACAACACTACAAGCAGATCTGGCCGAAAAAAGATATTTGTCGACATAAAATTCAGACGTGGTCACAAACTATAAGACTTGAATAAATGTGACATGGAAGGAAAAGTAGCAAACCTGCCACAATTATATTTATTATCCTTATCCAGGATTTCAGGCGTTGTAAATTGTTCAAGAGCCTCCTCCAAAGTTTTAATATTCCCACCAATCTCAACAGTAAGATCCATCATTCTCTCATAAATCTCAGACTTCCCCAGGCACCTTAAGCATTTTATCTGCATTTTGTAGTAAAAAGATTCAATGTATGAAAGTTATTCTTTTTTCCAGCTCAACAAAAGTTGAATACACAACACTATAAAATAGATTATTAGATTGAAAAATAACTTAGATCATAGATAACCTCCAAAATTATATCCAATGAGAGTTGTTTCTTCTGTCAAAGGACTCGAAACATCGGCTTCCTTGAGGCAAATAGATTGCATTGTATAAACTGCACCTCTGTCAGTAGATTAATAAGTCATATCGACAAAATATACAAGTTATTTATGAGGGGGAAGATAAGGATGAAAATAGTATTGACAAAGCATCAACATCGGCAATTATTTGGCTCTATTAATCTTTACTAAATATTTGCGTCAGTAACCATTTGAAATAAAATCAACTTACTTCCAAAATTCTCTTTCAGCTTTTTCTGTAGATACATAAACAATTTCAGCATCACCAGGGCGTTTCATCTTTGACATAGTACATAAAAGTTCTTTCAAAATGATAATGAAAGAAAAATTCACAACTTTCTTGAGATTGCTCGAGCCCTCCTCTTTGATATGAATCAAAGCCATAGGAAAGTCACCAAAAACAAATGAATGAATCAAAGGAATAGCATTAGGACATGAAGTTCATCTTAAAATGGGAGGTGTATGTTCAAGCATAAACTGCTTATGATATATATCGGTTAGTGCAACTCTAATTTATTTAAGGATGTTAATAAGAGTGTCACTAAATGCATAAACTTTCTAGAAAAGGTATGAACACGTTCGACATCCTTCTCTAATTCAACATTACGTTCCTTCAACTGATTTAAAGTTCCTTCATTTTTCTGAATTGTACTTAACAATTCAAATACACAGCCGAAAAAATATTTTAAGGTGTCAATCAATTATAGCTATTGGATTATACTATCCGGAACACTCTGGTAATCATCACCACAGTCAAAGTCAAAATTAAACTCTGTAGCTGAATCAAACTATCTCTTCAATAGTTACTGCTACCACAAACCAAAAGTTCATACAAAATTCAACTTGGATTTTCATCAAATAGGAACTATGCACTAAAATATGAAAAATCCAAAAACACTTTTAAACAGTGATAGATATGAACATAAGAATTCAAATAACAAAATTACCCCATTTTTCTACCATATGAATTCATAAACCTAAAGTTTGGCCTTCCCTGCTGAAAGATCAACACAAAATATTGAGAATGCTAAGTGAAACAAGAAGAAAAAAATGTAATTTGAACCAATCACTGAATCGGTTCAGCTTAAAGAAGTCTCCATTGTTATAAGAAATAATGTTAAAGGAAATTATGCAATTAGGAAATCTTGGAGTATCGATGATATAGCTACATTTCAAAAAGAGGGACATGATGAAAAGCTCGACACCTAAAATTAGAACAACTAAACCTAATCTTAATTGTAATAGTCCCCATGTACATGAAGCACAAAGGGTAGTAAGTACCTGTAAGTTTGAAGAATGAGAGGCACGAATTCAACCCATGACATACCATGCTTGAATAACCTAATTGACATGAATTAGGTAAGAGTAATATTGAATGAGAGAGTAAGTATATAATATATTGAAAAGGTAAAGTAATCAAAATGAAAGAGTTACATTGCCAATAAAGTTAACGTCGCTATCGATGGGTGATCCGTACAATTCAAACCAGATAAACGAATCAAGTGGATTGAAGCTGCAAGCAAGAGGTATGTACAATAGTAATTAATGTATGTTGAATGGAATGGAATAAAAAATAGAATTAGAATTAGAATAATAGTATATACTCTCTAAAGGAGACTTTGGAGACGACAACGGATCCTGTTTTGGACTTATGAAAGTCTTTAACCTTCTTTCGAATTTTATCTTCCACCTGAAAATAATGGATTAAGAAAACATTGATTGAACAAATAATAGAAGAGATTGACAATAATTAAGATTCGAGGTTAATATAATGATAGAAGAGATTGTTATTGAGGTTGTTGTTGCTGCTGCTGGAGTTCAAACTGTTGATGCTTCATAGTAATCAGACAATGCTAATTTTGAAGGTTCCTTGAAAATCTCAATACAGCCAAATTGCTTATTTGCCTCTCCAAGGTAAAACACCACCTGGAACCAAGCATACAAAAAAGGGGACAAGAAAATATTTATAAAGTGTTGCATAAGATATCATACAATTAATCAACAGACTGAACCGATAAACCACGACCTGAAAAAACCTTGAATCTCAATTGGGATTATTAAAGTTAAACCCTAAATCATTAAATTAAACAAAATCATGATGAATGGTAAAAAATTTACCAATGAGAGTACACAAGTTCAAAGCAATCCAACACTATTATGATTAAAGTACTGTCAAAATGGCTAACATTGACTATATGAACAACATTCAATGATCCAAATCTGCCATTAACAATTTCATGAACCTGCTTCACAATCCCCTTAACTTATTTCCACAACAATCTTCACCAAATAGAAATAATCATCAAACAAAAATAAGAAAATCATGATTAAAGATAGAAGCGAACAAAACCTCGAGAGAAACATTTTTGTGTTTCTCAGAGTTTGTCGGCGAGGTTACGGAGCATGCCATCCAGCATCACGATCGTGAGAATCAATGGGAAACAAAAATTTCAACCAAACAGAAAAACAAAAAAGACCCAAACACATTTTTTAGTTAAGGTTGAACAAAAGAGACTCAGATTCGCCTTTTCTCAAACAATAGAGAAAGTTTGCAAAGGTTGCGTCAACAATATGCTTTCTTTTGACGAATATTATTGGTATAATAGCAGAGTCTAAGCCACCACCGATCATACTGTTTCTCATATTCGTCTTCCTGAAATTCGTCTTCAACCAAACCCTAGTTCTTCTTTCAAACCCTTGTTCTTCTTCCTTAAATCCATTAAATCCTACAACAATAACAAAATCAGTCAAAACCCTAACAATTAATAATAGATATGTATACTTTTTTGTAAATCCTTGAAAGTACGAAAAATGATATGCGAACTGACGTAGCGATGAAATCAACAGTAGTTCTAGAAATTTTTTTCGTAGAAGAAGAGAGAGAGAAAGAGAGGAAGATAAAGAAAAAGGACAAGAGATGTAGCAAAACAGGTTTGTGAGAGATATGTAGCAAAATAGGTATTTGTGAGAGATATGTACGAAAACGCAGATCTTCCACCAAAATTGAAAGAAATGATAGATTCAGAGAGAACATGATGAGGAAAGTTGAAAGAATGAAGATGAAATGCAGGTTAGGGTTCAGAGCAAAGAGAGAAGAATATGAAGAAAGTTGAGAGAATGAGATGAAATATGGTTGCAAAACAAACCATGAAAGTAAATGAAGAGGTGCATTTGTGTTTTTTGAAAAACAGGAGACATGGCTAATTTTGGGTGCAACAAGGCAAATGGGTCTTTTCCAGAACCATTAAAGTTCCTATATTACAGATTTTGTGTATTTTTATGTCTAAAAAATACAATAACTATGAACCCGCCCCACCTTGTATGTACTTTAGAGCGGATAAAATTTTAGATTCACATGCTTAATTACGTCGCTCTGTCTTACTTTATTTTTTACAGATTTTTGCGAAAAAAATCAATTTACCACCCCTACCGATCATTGACTTATATTCTCCTAAATTATACATAAATTTTAAAATTATTTTGATTACATCACAATTGATTTTATATTAGGGTTTAAGACAGCTTTACACATGTAATCAATCAAAATATTTACAATTGTCATGTAATATCAGTATTTTTAAAATAAAAATATATTTTATTCTGATACATAATTGTGATTGATTAACAATATAAAATATATTTTACACTATCAAAATATTTTTTTTTCTCTTTTTATTAAAGTACACATTGAACTACAGTCTAAAACAGTGCAATTGATTAAACTTATTATTCCTATTACTCACACTTATAATTGTTATTTACCGCTATGCCTATAGATATAAAATAATACTACTAACAATATGATAATACTAGTAATTAAGAAACATGATAGTAATGAAAAACAATTATTTGTCTATTTCGATTGTCTAATTGGTAACTGCTCTCTTTTAATGCGTAGGTTATGCCTATATAAATTTGACTAAAGGCACGTGGCTTAGCGGCTTCCCTCTTAGCAAAATAATGAAGACACATTAAGGCCTCTGGAAAATTAGTTTTATTTTATAAAAAGAAATTAGGACAATAATGTGGTCCCCACTCCGTATAAATTAAATTCTAAATAAGATGATGTTTAGATATGGATATTTTTCATAAAATTAGGAATTGATTGATAAATTAGCTGATTGAAGGCCGATGAATAATAGATTATAAGTGATGATTAAGAGGTAGTTAATAAATTAATTAAAGTATTTAATAAAATTAATGAGTAAATTAATTGACAAATTAAAATAACATAAAAGATATTAATATATAATTGTTTTATTTAAATTAAAATAAATTATAAATGGTAGTAGTGAATTTTAGTTAAAGTAATAAGAATAAAAGTTAAAAAAAAGATAAGTTATAAACTAAAATGCTATTTAAAATAAAGTCTAAAAAATAAGTTATAAGCTAATAAAATAAGTTATAAGTTTTTGATGAAATAACTGTTATCAAATAGATTTTTTATTGTCACATGAGCCTATAAGCTATAAGCTCAAAAAATATCTTACCAAACTATTCATTAATTTCGTTAATTCAATTCAGTTGATAATTATACAAGGATGTCAGATGCAAGGACGCGTGAGTTCAAACCTATGACATTTGACTTATTTATTTTTAGAATGAGAAATTTTACTATTAGACTAAAAAATATATTTTTAATTTATTTTTGAGAATAAAAATTTATTTTTATTTTTATTTTAGACTTGTTTTTGGAGCAAAGCCAATTTCAGTTAATAGTCTTCGAAGCCAGAGAAGCTCACAAAGACCTTTAGCCATCCCTCGAAACTCTGCTTCAGCACTTGATAATGCTACAACCTTTTGTTTCTTACTTTTCCATGTAACCAAATTTCCTCCAACAAAGGTAAAATAGCCTGAGGTGGATTTCCTGTTGGTGATATCTCCTGCCCAGTCAGCGTCTGTATAGCCTTCAACTTGTACATGATTATTCTTTGTGAACATCAAGCTTTTTCCAGGTGAGGACTTCAAATACCGCATGATTCGAATTACCGCGTCCATATGATCTTTACTCAGGTTGTGCATAAATTGGCTTACAACACTTACTGCATACGCTATATCAGGTCGTGTATGAGATAAATAAATAAGTTTGCCAACTAATCTCTGGTACCTTCCTTTGTCCGTTGACACTTGGTCTGGATATTCTCCAAGTTGGTGATTCTGGACAATTGGAGTATCTACAGGTTTACAGTCTAGTAGCCCAACCTCTGATAAAAGATCCAGGATATATTTTCCTTGAGATAGAAAGATGCCTTTCTTTGACCTAGCAACTTCGATACCTAGAAAATATTTGAGTCCACCTAGATTTTTCATCTTAAATTCAGTTGTCAGTTGTTTTTGAAGTTTTGCTATTTCCTCAGAGTCATCTCCTGTAATAATCATATCATCTACATACACAATCAAGGATGTGACCCTACCTTGACGATGTTTCAAGAACAAAGTATGATCAACGTTGCTTTGTTGGAAGCCATAATTTTTCATTGCCAAGTTCAATCTCCCAAACCACGCTCTAGGAGATTGCTTCAAGCCGTACAAACTGCATTGCAATTTACACACCACCTTAGTTTCATAATTTGTAACGTATCCCAGAGGGATATCCATATATATTTCTTCTTTCAAGTGCCCATGGAGAAAGGCATTTTTTACGTCTAACTGATGCAAAGGCCAATCAAGATTTACTGCAAGGGATAAAAGAACTCTGACAGTGCTTAACTTGGCAACAGGTGAAAAAGTTTCTTGATAGTCTACGCCATATGTTTGTGTAAAGCATTTAGCTACTAGTCTTGCTTTATACCTTTCAATAGACCCATCAGCTTTATACTTGATAGAGAAAACTCACTTACACCCAACTGATTGTTTCCCTTTTGGAAAAGGAACAAGAGTCTGTGTTGCATTCTTGTTTAATGCCTCCATTTCTTCATTCATAGCTTGAACCTATCTAGGGTCTTCAATGGCCTCTTCAACCTTGCTAGGTACACTGTGTGAAGATAGGTCATTTACAAACTTCTTAAGGGGTTCGGACAAGTCCTTCATAGAGACATAATTAGCAATTGGATACCTCGATCTATGATCCTCTTCTTCAGGGGAGTATCGCTTCGGTAGTTTTCCCCGATTATGCCTGTGCAGTAATTCATAGCTAATAGAGATATCAACATGATTATTATTAGGAGATATAGGAGAGCTTACCTCAATGATATTCTCAGGAGATGGATCGTTCGGTACTGGAGAGGGGGGAATTTCGATACTTAAACTTCAGGAGGGCATACTCCTACTTCAGTTCTCATATGATCTATTTGAGTTTGACCAGGATCATCAAAAGCTTCAGTTGATGGTATATCAATATCCTTGAACCAATCAAATGTTGGCCAATTCGACTATTCTTTTGGTGTCTCCCCCTGAAGAGAAGAATTGGATGATGCCGAGGAGTAGAAATGGTCGAATTCCAAGAATGTAACATCCATAGTTACATACATGCGTCGAGTAATAGGGTCATAGCAACGATACCCTTTTTGGTGTACACCATACCCCAAAAAAAGGCAGCGAATGACACAAGGATCAAGCTTTATACGCTGGTTTTTATGTAGGTGAACAAACGCAACACAACCAAAGACTCGAGGTGGCAACATTTGTATTGTAGGCAGCGGTACCAATGTAGACAAGGTCTGCAGTGGAGTTTTAAATTCAAGAACCTTTGATGGCATTCGATTAATGAGATATACTGCTGTAGTAACAACATCAGTCCAATGGTGGTGAGGCACATGTGCTCCATGTAAAAGAGCACGAGCAGTTTCAAGGATGTGGCAATTTTTCTGTTCTGCAATACCATTTTGTTGTGGAGTTTGTGGACACGTGGTTTCATGAATAAGACTGTGTTTTTTGAAATACTCACAAAATTGGTGATTTACAAACTCCCCACCATTATCAGAGCGAAGGATCCGAATCTTCTTTGAATATTGAGTTTGAATCATTTTATGGAATTGTTGAAATATGTGGAACACTTCATTTTTTTGTTTCAATAAATAAATCCAAGTCATTCGAGTGCAATCATCAACAAATATCACAAACCACCGATAACCAGAGATAGAAGATTTTGGGGATGGACCCCATACATCAGAATGAATTAAAGCAAAAGGAACATTACTTTTATTCATACTTAATGGAAAAGTGACTCGATGACTCTCGGCTAAAATACAAGCTTCACATTTAAAGTTCAATAAAGATGTATCTGAAAATAAATTTGGGAACACATGCTTCAGATAGCCAAACAAAAGATGGCCTAATCGACGATGCCAAAGTAAAACTTGCTCCATTTTATTGTTTCTTGGATAATGCATGTGATGCGCTCGACCTACACTAAAATCCTCCATATAGTAGAGTCCCCCTCTCTTAGTACCACGCCCAATGATCTCCTTCGTGAGAATATCCTGAAGGAAATAGAAAGATGGATAAATTAGCACAACACAATTCAAGTCTTTTGTAACTTGACTCACGGACAACAACTTATGAGATTGAGAGGGAACAAGTAGTGTATTTGAAAGTAAGAGGGCTGGTGATAACATCACAGTTCCAGCCCATGTTACCGAGGATAAACCACCATTTGCGTTGGCAATACTTGAGCACCGAGGGGCTGAACGTTCAGAAAAATCAGCAGCATCAAACGTTATATGATCGGTCGCTCCAGAATCAAGTATCCATGCATTAGAGGCATCATCATGATTAGAGCAAATTAGAACATTACCTTCACTGGTGTGGGAACTTGATTTCGGAATGAGGGAAAGATGTGGTTCGGCAGTAGCTACTGCAGCTTTTCCTGGGTTGCTATCAGTTGTATCGCGACACTTTCGAGTCTGAAATTTGGTCCACCAATCTGGATAGCCATGAAGCTCAAAATAGGTCTCTCGAGTATGTTGTTACCTCCACAATGAGATCACTTAGTGCCATCAGATGATTCTTTATGTTTGGATTGAGAGAATATCTTGCTGCTCTGTAATTTGAGACCCTTAGATGCGAGAACTGCTCCAGATAATTCATTGAAGTTGTCTTTCATCACTGCCTGACGAAGTGATTCCCTCCTAACATGTGCATATGCTTGCTCCACGGTTGGAAATGGTTTCATTTGTAAAACATCGCTTCTGATATTATCTAAGCGGTCATCAAGTCCATCCAAAAAACCATACACTCGTTCTTCTTGGACAAGTGTATTGTAGTGTTGAATATTAACTTGACATGTCATCAGATTTGGACGACGGAAATCTATCTCACGCCAAAGTCCTTGGAGATCTTTATAATATTTTTCAAGAGAACCACCGGCTTGTTTAAGACGTGTCACTCATCACCTAAGGTCATACACCTACGAGGTATCGCTACCATCAAAGTACGTGGTCGCAATTGCATCCCACGCCAGCTTGGAAGTGGAGAATTGAATAAAGTTAGTGATTAGAGAAGAGTCCATTGAGTTGATTATCCATCCCTTAACAATCGCGTTGTCAGTCCGCCAACGTCAAAAGTTAGGATCTGTTTGAGGGGGTTGCGGAAGATCTCCATTGATATATCCTAGTTTGTCTTTGCCAGAGATATACATCTCGATCACCTGGGACCAAAGGGGATAGTTGATGCCATCTAACTTGATGCCAATCGGTGCCACCGTATGGTCATAACTAATCTGTGATAGGGCTGAAGCACGGTTTAGAACTTTCGTCATTTTCATCGTCAACTCAGCAAGAATAGAAGATGAGGTAGCGTCATCGGAGATTGAATCCGAGTCGGCCATGGAAGACGGATGGAAGGTGTTACCGTAGGTCAAGGTTAAGACCTGGCGGATGATACCATGTCAAACTGATACGTTAATTTCATATTATTTTGTGTTTTTTTTATTATAGGAGAGGAATAGGTTATACTTATATACATAGAAAACCCTATTTCTAATTATGACCAAATCAGAATAGTAAACAAATAATAACTATATTCCTATTATAATTCCTAAAATCATGCTGACAGCTAATGCCAACATTAACACCTCAGTTAAATTTTGAATATATTTTATATTTTGAAGGAGAATTTGCCTCTGAATGAGATTCTACTTCTGAAGATTAGTCGGAGTCTGAAGGTGAAGACGAGTTTGAAGACGAGTCTGACTCTGAAGGTGAATTTGATTATGATCCAAATTTTAATGATAATTAAGACTCCGGTGGTAATCATGCCTCTGAAGGTGGCCATGCCTCTAAAGGTGGACCAGACTTTAAAGGTAGTCTAACATCTGATATTGTTCCAGCATCGGAAGAAGATTTTGAACAAGTTCAGAGACCACAAAGAATCAAACAAATACTATTTACAGAGTTTGACATGTTGCAATATACTGAGATGGACTCTGAAGGGGAAGTCATTCAGTGTGTCATGTTGGTAGACTCTGACCCAATGAGTACTGAAGAAACTCTCAAGAAGAAAGTGTAGTTGAAGGCCATGGAAGAAGAACTTGAGGTCATAGAAAGAAACAAGACTTGGGAGTTGACTGAGCTTCCAAAGAACAAGAAAACCATCAGTGTGAAATGGGTTTACAAGGTGAAACTAAAGTCAGATGGATCAATTGGAAAACATAAAGCAAGGTTAGTAGCTAGAGTATTTCTACCGAAATCTTGTTTAGATTACTTTGAATTGTTTCCACCTGTATCTAGACATGAAATAATCACACTGGTGATTGATATAACTGCTAATAAAAATTGGTCTCTGATGCATTTAGATGTGAAATCTACATTTCTAAATGGTCCTTTACAAGAGGAAGTTTATGTGTCACAACCTTCTAGATTTGTCAAAAAGAATCAGGAAGAGATGGTGTATAAGTTGCATAAATCCTTGTATGGACTGAAACAAGCTCTTAAAGTCTGGAATCTGAAAAATTGATTCATTTTTTAAGCTTCAAGGATTCAGAAAATGTGAGATGGAGTATGGCATTTATGTTCAGCATACATTTGATAGAAATATGATTATGGTGTGTATCTATGTTGATGAGATATTGCAAACAGGAAGATTTTCACAAGAGATTGCTAAGTTCAAGAAGGTGCTGATGAATGAGTTGGAGATGATTGATCTAGGAAATTTGACATATTTTCTAGGGATGGAGATTTTGTACTATGAGAATGGTATAATCTTGCATCAACTAAATTATGAACTTAAGCTTCTGAAAAGATTTGATCTAATAAACTGCAAATTTACAGTTACACTTTTTGAGACAAATCATAAGTTGGATTTGATTTTAAAGGTGATGATGTAAATGTTACAACTTTCAAATAGTTGGTTGGTTGTCTGGGGTATTTGTGCAATAACAGACCTAACATTTACTATGCAGTTGGAATGGTGAGTAGGTTTATGAACAAACCATAGTGGTCACATTACCAAGTTGCTGTAAGGATACTGAGGTATATTAAGGGAACTCTGAGGTATGGAGTTTTGTTCCCTTCTAACGATGAATCTAATTCAGAGTTGATGTGATACTCAGATTCTGATTAGTGTATAGACATAGTTGACAGAAGAAGTATTTCTCAATATTTTTTCAAGTATCTGGGAGGTCATATTTCTTGGTGCTCCAAGAAGAAACCAGTGGTTGCATTGTTAACCTGTGAAACTGAGTACATTGCAAGTGCTTTGTCTTCTTGTCAAGCTGTGTGGATTCTGAACTTGCTGTAGGAACTGAAGATCAAGGTGAGCAAGCCTATGAAGTTGATTAATGACAACAAATTAGCTATAATCCTTGCGAAGAATCCATTGCTGCATGGAATGAGCAAGTACATTGACACGAAGTATCATTTTTTGAGAAACCAAGTTCAGAATGGGGTGTTTGAAGTTCTGCACTGTAGCACTCAGAAGCACATCGCAGATGTATTGACTAAGGCTATCAATACTGAACACTTTATCCATTTGAAGGATGGAATTGGGGTTGTAGATTCTAGTTAGCGGAATATGAATTAAGGGATAGTGTTATAAGTAATTCATGTTCAGAAGTTATTATTTCAGAAGATGTGTTGTTCAGAAGTTATATGCTTCAGAACCTTGCTTAGCGTAGCTGAGAAGTTGCATGTTCTAAATTCTATTAGCATAGTTAGTTTTGCTTACGTGGCATTTGAAGTTTATGTATTTAAACAACTTCGTAACCTTTTTTTCATAATGCAGTAATTTGAGTTTTTCTTTTGATCAAAGTTTGTTATAATCGTTCACTCTCTCTCTCTCTCTCTCTCTCTCTCTCTCTCTTTTTCTCTCTCTCTCTCTCTCTATATATATATATATATATATATATATTCTTCCATGTTCATCTTCAACCTTGTGCTATAATAATCGTACATCTATCCTTTAAAACAAGAGCAACAACAAACTAAAATCAAAATAAACAACAACAAAAAGATCTATAAACTCTAACAATCTTACTCTGGTGGGGGTTGTGAGTTTTCTGGTGAGTCCTAATTTATGTGGGAGGAACTTATGAGGTTGTGTTGAATTAATATGGAGGAAGGAGTTTGACGGGTGTTCGGATCCACTTGTAGGGCTGGTGGTATGATGTTGTTCGGTGCTGGTTGGTGAATCGTGTTGTTCGATGGTTCGATGGTAGAGTGTGGTGGGAAGAGGTTTGGAGGGTTGGATGGTGGTTTTGGTGGTTGAAGTTGCTGGTGTTCATTTATGGTGGGGAAGAAGAAGAAAAAATGTTGTGCGGTGCGGTTTTGTGTATCAATGGTGGAGGGAGATGATGCACAGAGCACGGTGGCGTGTGGTTGTTCGGAGGGTGGAGAAAGTGGAAGGTGGTGAGTAAGGAAAATGAATGATGTCACCAAAGAGTTGTGAGAGAGAGCTGGCCGAAAAATGGAGAGAAAATAATGTATGGTTGACCGGATCCACCCCTAAATATTAATGTAGTAGCAAAGTATTAAAAGGATGGAAGAAAAATCGTTGTTGGAGGTTCACATGTTATTTTTTGGAGGAGTTAATTTTCCCTTTTAAGAAAAGGGAAATGTAAGTCCCGTAGTTTTTGGATTGGCTGCATTTTGGTAAAACAACATGTTGTTAAGCAAGATGTTGAATCAGATGTTCTGCCATGTCAGTCTGACATCATGTTCTACATGATGTTGGGACATGTTCCAAGACATGTTATACCAGATAGTTAGGGCATGACTATTTTGGTAATTTTAGTGTGAATTTTGAGTGTGTTCTAATGTACACGTGGGCGACTATTATGGGAGAATATTGTGGGAATTTCTGTTATTACATATTCTGTTACTTTTCGTAAAAAGGATCCTTGAGTCTTTTTAGGAAAGTTTGTATTTTCCTTCTATTTTGATGCAAGTTAATTTGAAGTTAGTTTATACTGATTGTTGCTATTTATGCGCCTCAAGAAGCCCAAGTCCAGTAGGTCTGAAGGCTATTTAAAGAGAAGAAAAACCTTTTTGTAAGAAGATAGCATATCGTGAGAATTTAAAGAATAAGGATTAGCCGTTGTTTTGGTTGGTCCCTAGGGTTTTCGTTTGTTTATTGTGTGTCACTCATGTATCTTCTGATGCATTGAGTTTGACTAATTGTTCATTGCTCACTCTAAGCTTTTAAGCAAATAGTGTATTGTTATTGGTTGAAGCTTTTAAACAAAACCAAGTATTGTGTTGGAAGTGTGATCTTCTATTATTTGTTTTGTATACAGTCACTGGGATTGGGATTGTTTGATACCACTGAGGTGATTTAGGAAGTGAGAGGGGTTTCTCATATCTAGATGGTGATTTCTAGGTAGAAGTTGCACTGGGTAGGGATTAAGTGAGAAGTTGTAAACTGGGATTATTTAACTTCGAATTAATACTGCTAATAGTGAATTTCTTTCCTGGCTTGGTAGCCCCCAGATGTAGGTGAGTTGCACCGAACTGGGTTAATAACTTTGGTGTTATTTACTTTTTGCAATTTACAGTTTTTGGCTATGTGTGTTCAAACTGTCTTTTGATCTCAGTGTTGTGACATCTGTCTCGACATCTGGTATCTGCACGCCAGAATTTCAGGAAAAAATGGGTCCTCATTCTTTAGTGGTTTACTACTGAGTTTAAAAATATAAAAAATGGAAAAAACTTCACCTATAAGAGATGTCCCCATGGCACAAGCTTCAAGGAGGGATCTTATCTTCATTCTTTTCTTATATTTTTCTTTTTAAACTTTCTAATTGTTTTATGTGCATTCTCTAATTCTAAAAATATTAGACAATTAAATTAAAAACGAAATAAGAAACATAAATTCAAACTAAATTCTTGATTAATTCTAAATAAACGTCCTGATTCTTTTGACTAAAAAAAACCAAAATAAATGGATAAAAATGAACAAAAATCGGGCACAAAAATGCTCGAAAAATATAAAGAACGCACCAAAATGATCGGCGCGAAATAAACTTCTTGGAAACATATACAAACTTTGATCAAATTTTGAAATAAAAAATGACAGGTTAAAAGGCTCATGCCGATCAAAATGCGACCGAAGAAGTAGTCGAAAAGATAAACCGAGCACACCAGGTTAAACTACATGAACCATAAATTAAGAATACTGACGTCTACAAGCTCGATTTTTAAATTTTTGCCCGCTAATTCGACGTACATTTTAAAAATTTATTCAATCGGCCTGTCTATAGTTTCGGAAAATTATTCTAGTTGACATTTTAAATATTATGAGGAACAAAATGCATGTTGGGATGAGTAGATGTTGCAGATGTCTGATGAATGCATTGAATTATTGATCGAATAATTGTGAATAGATAATCAGATGCAAAGGAATAACTCTTGGATCATTTGCTTCTAATTCTCAATTACAATTAAAATCCCACAAAGATTCAGATGACAACAATACTCTTGACTGTCACCCTTTGGACCTCTGAAACATGATGCAAATGGAATGGACGATACATTAAGACAGAGAAGATAAGCCTCTTGACCTCTTAATCAATAGATGAATTAAATAAATGTCATCAAGACCAGATAAAATGCCAGAAATCCTGATTTTCCATCTAAACCATGATGAATGCTTTTGATGAATGTAATGTAAGATATAATAAGATTATTTGCTATGCTAATGGAAGTGAAGAAAATTCATGGTAACATTTAGGGCATGATAGATAGGTTTGAAAAAAAAAATTTAAGGCCAAGAGCAGCAATAAACTCATAATCATCTAATTCTGAATTTGAGCTAGGGCTAGATGAACTTTTCCCACTAGAAATATATATGGGTGGTCCAATCATGGTGTTTAAAGGTGGGGGTTATTCAAAAATAAAAATGTATGTTCCTTGTTTTTTTTATCATGAGTGGTTTAACCAGCAGGATGTTAAGAATCAACTGGATTTATAGCATTTTTAGTATCTGAATGATAGGTGTTTGGTTATGAAAAATCCATCACATGTTCTGATTATTAAGCCATGTTATGAACATGTCATGGAGTGTGTTCAGGAGATGGTTTGGGTGAGGGTGTTAGTGATATATGGTTTAAAGTGAAAGAATCAAAACAATCCTCAAATATAGAGTTCAGATTATTACCTATCATATCAGTTTCCTCAGCATTTAGAGCAACTTTCTCCTTTTCACCATCAAATTTAAAAGCAAGGTTGGTAGCATCTTTTGATACAAATCTTTCTGGTAAACCAAAAACTTCAGCTTCAGAGGCACACTCACCAGTCTTTAACCAAGCTATAACTTTAGCAGCTTAGACTTCAACAGTCTTCAAAACCTCTCCTTCAACAGCAACCTCTACCGTATGAGCTTTAGAAGTTATAGGTCATTCCTTTGCTTGATTCATTTAAGCATAGACAGTCAACTGTACTCCCCTCTAAATAGCTCCTTCTACACCTTCTGAGCTCTAGCATCTGCAACCTTTATCTTCTTGACAAAAGGTACCTCAGTTTCCTCCTCTTCCATAGTAATTTCAGATGGAAGAATCATCTTTCTTAACTTTTTATTCTTCACAGGTGCATCAGATGTTACAGAAGATGAAGATGTCTTATGAGGAGTCTTTCCACTTCTTATCTTAGCGGGCATCAAGATAATGGAGGTGACTACCTCTTCAACCTCCTTCTGAATCTCCTTCTAATGTATGACCTTCTTTTTAGGAGGCTTCTGAACTAACTTTTGAGCATCAGAAGAAATCTGTTTTCTTTTCTTAGAAGGTTTGTATGCATCAGTTGGTTCTTCTGGCAAATATTCATATGTCCGAACAACACCAGTTTCTTTTCTTGTCATCTCAATGTATATCCTAATTACCTAAGGATTGTCATGCTTGGTAATTACTGGATAGTCCCCACGATAGGAAGATTTTGAACTTCTAACTCTGAGAGGTTCTTATGAAAACACCATTTCATTCTTCTTCAGAAGCTTCGTGTTGGCTAAGAATGAATCAGAAAGAATGTTCCCATGAATTTCCTCAAGATCATCATAAAGAGAAGCATCTCACAGAGAGTCAACCAAACGACCCTATAGAATAATTCAGACATAAGTCTAACATAGGATACATTCTTCTTTTTATGCTTCTTGCTCTCCTTAATAGCTTCACATATATGATGAAAGATGTAACCAGGGAGATTGATGTTCTCTTCATCGACCAAATACCAAATGAAGTGTATTTAATCCTAAAAGATTTGATCAGTGCTACCTTTTCTATGGATTAGACATCCAACGAGGATTTTGAATAGAAGCTTGTAAGGAGTCTTCGTGTTCTTCTTATTTCCAAAGTATGAAGAGGAACATCTATTTTCTGAAAGCTTAAATAACCTTATCTTGATGACATCAACTTTTGGATTGCTTTCCCTTTTGTTCAAGATGAACCTTTATGTATTTAACACACCAAGAAGCTTGGCGATTATTTTCTAATTGATGGTGACACCAACTGCCATCACAGGTGACCTAATTTCTACTTCATCAAACTCTTTCAGACCTATTTCCTCTTTACTCTTCCCTCTCAAGGAGTTGTCTTTAAAAACCTTTTGATTCTCTTCCATAGAAGCAACAAACTCATCATATACTTCAGCTTTTACTTAGAAGTCCTTGACCAGATGTGGATAAGTTGGTACATTCCATAGAGGATAACCATTCATATTGAAGGAATCAAAATCCACAATCTGGTCCACTATGAGCTTTAGATCATCCTTCTTGATAAAAATGGTTCTTGGCTTGATGTACAAACTTTTACCATATTTGACATTCATGGGTGCTTGCTGAGAAGATGATGAAGCCATTGGAGAAGGGGTTTTAGGGTTCTTAGGGTTTCTTTTTAAATGAGTAGTTTTTAGAGAAGGCTTAATAAACAAAAGTGCGATAAGCATTACAACAAATAACACTTTTCATGACAAAGTTTTCACCTCGAACAATACAAAACCGAGGTATAAAGCCAAGACGCGCTATTTTTTATTATTTAAAAAAACCATAAATTACCTTGGTTTTTCATAACATCGAGGTGAAGAAACAACACGGTACAAGCTTCGATTTCTAGTTATCCTAGTTTATTATTTTATTTGTTTATAAGTGTAAACAAAATGTTCTAACCCTTCGGTTTTCTATTTAACCAAGACATTAAATAATAAGATTTTACTTTAAAAGCACTTGTTAAATAGATTTTACCCTAATCCTTACTAATATGAAGCCGCCCCAAACTCGCAAGCATCATTCTTTAGGATGGATTGCAAGACAAAAAAAATCTTCAATGTTCTTCTATCTCGAACAAAACATTTTTTTCTGCCATTGTTATCCATCCCAACATAATGATGTTGATGTTGTCATTGTTGTATTTTTGGAATAATCCTCAGTTAAAGAAGGGAGCTTAACCTTTGAAGAGTACTCAGTTGATAGATTGTAAGTGCAAAAAATAATTCTTGATTGAATAAAGAATGAAGCTTAACCAATAAAGAAGATAGCTTAACCAGCAAGAAAGGAAGCTTAACCTCTGAACAAAGAAGGGAATGCAACTAAATCTGGATATCTGCGAAGATATTCAGTAATAAGAGTAAAGATTAGTTGTAAATAATTCATTTTAATATTTTGTGTAAACAATTTTATTTCAAAAAAAAAAGAAAGAATTATTCACCTCGGTTTTCGTCATCACTGAGGTGATAGTTAAAAGGAGAAGATAAAAAAACTCAGTTTTCGTCATAAAACTGAGGTGTTTAATAATCATATTTTACTATAAAAACACTCGTTAAACAGATTTTACCCTAAGACTAACTTATATGTAGCTACCCCAAAGAGAGAAAATATTCACCACCGTCCATTTGATTATGAGTTGCTACTACAGACCTCTGGGATAGATTGCAAGTGCAGAAAATAAAAATTCTCTTTGGGAAACAGATCTCTAACATCTTGCATGGGACCTGGACATGGAAAATAAAAATTCTCATTGGGAGACAAATTTTACAATGTAATTTTATTATTTGTGTAAACAAAGTAATTTTAAAAAAAAAACTTATTCACCTCGATTTTCTTCGTGACCGAGGGGATAATTAAGCATTTTTTTACCATATTCAACACCCTTGAACAAATCTTTATCGTTCATTTAATATTTATCAACGCTCAAGAATTTACCATTAGTGATCCGCGTGAAACCCAAGGGCATCAATTATAAAAACATGTTGAATATTGAAAATCTAACCTATAAGGAAAATGAAGCGCTTGAAACATAAAGACGTTTGAAAAAGTTCTCTAAGATGAATTGCAAGAGCAGAAAATTACTTGGGTTTAAGGTTTGTTTTATTTGAGCACAAAATCATATATTTGAATATTGATTTTATTTATCTAACCCTTGTTTTGTTTTGTTTCAGAATCAAATGCATGCAAAGCCTTAGAGAATATATTTGCACCAACATTTGATCTTCACCGACCTAGGGAATTTGATTTTTATTTTAATATTTTGTGCGAACAATGTAATATTATGGTTAAACAATGTAATATTCTGGGTAAACAATGTAATACTATTGGTAAACAATATAATATTTTGAGTAAACCGTATAACGATTTTCTTTTTAAAAAAAAAAAAATCTTACCACTCGGTTTTATTCGTAAACCAAAAGGTAAGATAAACTAATTTTGAAATAATAAAAGTGTAGTTGTTAGGGCTCAAACCCATGTCCATATAACTTTACCTCTCTGTTTTATTTCCACCGAGGTGTTAAGTGGTGAGTTTTCATGTCGCCCTTCATTACCTCGCTTATTTAGCCGAGGTATTATGAATTTCGTGTTTGAGGTAAAAAGCGTTTTTTGTAGTAGTTAAGTGGGAGAGAGAAGTTTGTGAGTCTGATTAAATAGCGTGTTTTTCAGTGAAAATGAATATTTGATCAAAATAAAACTTAAAGACAAAAGAGGCGGGATGCACAACTCTTAAGATAAATCATCATAATCTGAAGGGTTTTTACCCAAGAGTTATAGCCCACGTGTCAGGAGACATTTCAGATTTATGACACATAAGTGGACAGGTGCCGGAGGCAGTTGAAAAGGATTTCCACTTGTGTGCTTATCAGAGGCCATTAATCTTATTTAGAGATTCATAAGTTGAGATGCTTCAAAGGCTATTATACACTATAAACTAGTTCAGAGCTTCTGATCACAATAGCTTATGATCATCATCAAACTCTGATTCTTCATTCAGAAGCAAACACATAATTTTAAAAGATTTCACAGTGCTAGGTTTTGAATTTATAATAAGATTCTTTGACACTCAGATAGAAGTGAAATTATGGAATCAGATATGAGATGTCGAAAGAGATTTCACGACGCTAATATCTGAACAATGATCAATTTATGAACAAGATAAAAAGCAGTAAACAATTGTAAATAGACATAAGCAATTGTTAACCCAGTTCGGTGCAATCACACCTACGTCTGGGGGCTACCAAGCCAGGAAGGAAATCCACTAAACATAATTAGTTTGAAGATTCTTAGTAAACACTCTCTAGTTTACAATCTTCTCACCTAATCTCTACCCGTGTAATTTCTATCTAAGACACTCTCAGATAAGAGACACCTCTCACTCCCCCTCAATCACATGCAGTGATAACTACAGAAAGGTACAAAGTTTAGAAGAACATACTTCAAAGACAACACTTGATCTTGCTTAAAAGCTTCAATCAAGAACAAATCACTCGTGCTTAAAAGCTTAGAGTGAACAACTTACAACTCAAAGACTCAGTCCAATTCAAGCATCTAAATGATGAATGAATGGCTCACAAGAAAACAATCAACAAAAGACTTAAAGCCTAATGCTTGAAAACACTGCTATCAATATCTTCTATCTACACTGCAAATAGGGTTAGCACGTTTTTAAATAGAGACAATCTTCTTTGGCTTGGGCATTTGCAAATCTCAGATTTAATTCACAATTAAAACCAATTATGCTCCAAATCTTTTTGCACGAAAATAGCAACAAACTATTCTACAAGAAGGTAGCAGAATGCGCTTGCTTCAAATAATGTCACGCCATGATTTTCGCACACAATCACTGAACATAAACACACAAAAGATTGTAAATAAAGCGCAGCAAATAAATCATAACATTCTGAACAGGATGTTCTGTAAACAAATGTTAGGACATCCTGCTCGACATCATGAACAGAGCTCTGCATCAGTAAGAGAGACCACCTGCAGAATGTTAGAATCACATGTCAAGACATCAAGCATAACATCTTGATGTAACACCTTGTTTTAGCAAAATTGCTGCCAATACAGAACTAACAAACTCTCTCTTTGGCAAATTTTGGCTAAAACAATATTTGAGCACAAAGGCACCAACACACATCAGAGAACCCTGCAGCAAAAAAAAACACACATCTAACATTCCAAAGAATGAAACTCCCCCTCAAGCCAAGAACCCAGCTCTTCCAGAAAATCCAAAGCTAACCGAACATTACTAGCCACTACTCTCCCCCTTTTTAGCCATAATTAGACAAACTCCACTAAGCCAATGCCAAAAAAAACCATTGATAAACCAGAAGCAAATCCATAGAGTAGAGAGTACATTAATACAGGCCAAGCACAAAAAGTTTCAAAAAAACTCTGAATCATTTGTTGCACCCCAAATTTCACCCTTTTTTTTTTCTGCTAGTTGATGTTTTATTTAATATTTATTTTAACATCTTTATTTGTCTTTAATTTAATTTAATTTCAATATGGTCTATTTTATTTAATTTATATTTAAATTGTTTTATTTTGTTAATTTAATTTCCAAACTCAATTTAACTTTTAATTTCAACTTTTCTAAGAAAATTTAGTTTAATAAATTAGTTTTTTATTTAGTTTACTTTTTCTAATTAATTTTTATCATGTTATTAAAACATTTCTCATTAAAAAAACCAATTGGTCCACGATGTCTAATCCTTGGATCATTATTGGTCAAGTTCTATTTGCAAATTACCAAGGGGAAATAAGCAATTTGCTTTGACTTTTCAACCTCATCATTCCAACCAATGAGAATACGACGTGTGGCCAGCAAAGAAGCAAAATAACCAAAGTTTGCTTCCTCCTCCTTTGTAGTGTTTGTGAATTGCAGAAGAAAATAGAGGAATTCAAACAACAAGTAAATTCATCCAACAAAAATCATTTCATCATCAATTCCTTGGCGCGTATTATTTGATTTGAATTCTCCAAGACTTTGCCCATTTAAGCTTTCAACGGTTTGTTTCAATAAAGTGGTTCAGAGGAGTTGCTCGATTAAGCATTCAATCTGCTCTCACCTGCAGATCCTCCACGCTATCCCCAATTCTTACCTTATTTGATACTCTTTCAATGACAACAAATATGGGGCTCTGAAGTCATACACGAAGCAGTGAAATTCGCCCTGCATCTCTGAGGTTTTGCACAGCAGAGGAGCGTATTTGTCTCTAAGAAAGCAAACCAAGTTTGAATTTCAAAAGAGCCGTTGTAACTCTAATTCCACTCAACACTCCAAGTGTTTGATGTTTGGACTCATACAACCTTTGTTCAGCCTATATAAAGGAATAGTTACTACACTTCATGGAGAGAGAATTTTCACAAAAAACACTCAAATAGCTTCTGAGTTCTTAAGCTTCGAGCAAGAAAAAGAGAAAGACTTGCCTTGGAGTGCCTTGGTCGGTTCAGAAGGAAAGCAGTCAAGGTGCAGTGGACATTACTCCACTTGGTAACCTTCCCTTTCTTTTATATTCATCTTTATGTGACATCATTGTATCATCTTCTATCATAAACTTTGTATGTGTTCCTATTATTTTCATGATCTGTGAATATGTATTTAAATTTTGTTGGATTGGTTGCCTATGTTCTGACATCGCTTATAGAATGATTTGTTGTTTTGTTGATATACATGTATATCGACCTCCTGTTCTAAAACATTATATTTAAGGGGTTACCATGATGAAGTTGTATTTTTGTTCATTAACTGGCTTTAGTTTACAAAGTTCAGTATATTGCCACATTATCAAACTTAGAGGTTTAAAGATGCTAATTTACCTATAGGTGATTTGTTGCTTTAAGGTTACTTGGGGGAAGAATTTATGAGTTCCGGTTCCCCTGTTCCTGAGATGTCCATGTATTACGATTAATGAACCTACCTATTATAACTTGATTATTAGTTTCTTTTCAGTAAATGACATTTGTGTTTGTAGCTTATGCACCTAAACTCTTTGTTTCATTATGTGTCCCAAGTTTTGTTTAAATGTTGTTATTGAATTGTGTTTGTGGAATTTTGTGTGTTTAATCTATCTTATCATAAGATTGAAGTTTGACTATTCATGTATTCACCTACAATTTTGATTTAGCATAAGCCAAGATGACCTATAGGATGAATATTTGAGGTTTGAACTGTTAAAACATATAGACATGTTAAGATTGATGTTTGATTTGTTAGCTTGTTGATGGCTGCTAAGCTGAGTTCTGATGTTTCTAACCATGTGCTTATACATGCCATTTCACCTAGTGGTTTTCATGCACTATATCTTGTTTTGGTTTGGCTGATGGTATGCTTAAAAGTGTTGCATGTAGAACTGTTGTATAAGTTAAGAGTGTGCTAAATGCCTGCTGGTTATGTACAACTTACCACCTTGATAATTCAAGTATCCTCCACCCAGTATGCTTATCTTTGTTCCACTGGTCCTTTTGTTGTCTCTTTGATTTATGGCCAGTTTGTAGGTTTAGGATTCATATTAAGATATGCCTTGCTCTATTTTCTTCCATGTGTCATTTGCTGTTAGTACCGTTGGTATACAATATGTCATTTTCATACTGTCAGTGTGTATGTTTGAAGCGTATTCACAATGCATACAATTCTGTTTTGAATCCATATTTTATGACATTTTTGTATCTGAAATGCCATGAGTTTTATTTGCATTTTAGTCATATGAATGTATTGCCATACGGTTTGTACAAGGGTGGTCAAAGCTTGTCAATAAGTTTGAGTGTATCTGTTTTCATGGTGTTTTATGTTTAGTATAAGTGGATTTAATGATTGTGTCTCTATGACAACAAGCTTCTTTTGTCTGGGTATGCTGACAGAATTCTGTAACTTCCATGTTCATCAATACTCTCCTTCTAATTCCCCCTTTTGTTTAGGATATGAGGTTTAAGCTATGAATATTTCATGTGCACCTTGATTAGTTCACAACGTGTTGTTTTGTAAATGTTTGATTGGAATGATTTAATTGGTTGTTGCGTTAAGTCTTGCGCTTTCTCGTTTGTGTTAGTTTTGGATTTGGTTTACGTGGGTGATGATGTTGCCTTGGCTAAGGAGGTATTTTTGCACGCATAAGGATTTAAATATTATTGGAGTTAGTTTATATATTGGATTTAACAGCCACCCCAGTGGCAATCACACACATGCACAAGCGCCTTTCACCTTCAGGACTGGGGTTCGAATCCCCCTCGCCCCAGTCCTTTTGTTTTTCTGATTTTCTTTGCCTTGTTTCATATATATTGTTGTGTTTCCGTTATATATTCAACATGCGCGCGCTGGTCTAGTGGAGTTGGTTTTGGGCTGTACACGTGAGAACCTGGGTTCAACCCATATGGTTGCCATTTCCCTTTATTTTAAGATTCAAAGACATTTTATTTTATCTTTTAGAAATTCTAGTTATTTTCAAAACTCCAAAACATTTATTTTATTTAGTAATTTATTTTCCTAAATATTTATTTAAGTTAATGTATTATTAAACTTCATATCTCATTTTTAAACTTTCTTTTAAAAAAGGGGGATTATTTATTTCTTTTAAAAAATTTCACTTCAAATACTTAAAGTTCTAAAAACATTTTAGTAATTTTGTTAACTTAAATTTCATTTAAGTTAATTATTAAGTTCAAATACATCATGAAAGTTATTGAATAATACCAAACACTTCTTCACTATACATGCACATATCAAAGTCCATGCTTGATTCAAACTGTGGATTTTACACTTAATCCATGATTATTTAATTTTGAATAATTATTCTTATTATGTCTTACAATGCTTTGGCCAATAATTGCATGTATGACCAATTTTATCTTGACATTCATTTACATGTCATTGTTTTATCTTTGACTTTTTATTTCATTATTTGTTTTGAAGCATAATGCAAATCTTATGCTTAACTTTACTTCACCTTACCTTTATTTATTTAAGCATAATGCTAATCTTATGCTTATTTTCATTATCTTCATTTATCTTATATGTGAAGCATAAAGCTATTATTATGCTTGTATTGTTTGTAACACTTACACTTTATTATTTCACCTTCACTCACTTTTTATCACTCAAGCATAAAGCCATCATTATGCTTGTATTACCTTTATATCAATGCTTTACCTTGTATCATTACTTATCCTTATCATGCTTTATCTTGTAACTATTTTATTTCATCTCCACATCCAAAGGAAGGTTGTATGGTTGACTCTTAAGTCATTGGTTTTGCTCTAAGAGTTCTTTAACTCTTAGTGGTGTTCATCACATGAACCACCACTCTCTTTACTAACTAAACACAATATAGGTCCACCTCAACTAGACTTAGAGAGTTTTAGACTCTATTCATACCTTTCTTAATTGTTGGCCATAGTCAATAATTCAGTAGACCAAGAATTACGTGTACTCTGATTTCGTACCCGAGAATACGTAGGCTAAGGTGCGATGCCTTATCGAGTACCCTTAGTAACTAACACCTAGGGTTTTCTTTTCAAGCCAATGCATGTTTTCTTTAGCAAACACGAATAACATACTAACAAGAGGTTCCCGTATAATACTACGGATACATGGGGTGTTAACACCTTCCCCTTGTATAACCAACCCCCGAACCTTAGATATTTCCCTTTAGGTTTTTCTAACGATCTTGAACCTTTCCTTTGGATAAATCAAAGCCGGTTGTAAAAGAAATATGATGCAAGTTAATTAATAGCTTGTTATCTGATTTTCACCGCAACATCATCCAACCAAAAGAATAACCAAAAAGAAATTCCAAAGAACACCATCAGTAGTCACACACACCATCAACTCTCTTCACCAGAACTTTCATCTTCAACACCAGTAGTAGAACCAGAATCATGACCTTCATTATCATCAGTCATCTCACTAGAGGTGTGGTCTTCACCAGCTTCCTCAATACTTGCACCAGCAACCTCAATACTGTCACCTTCAGCCTGTTCCAGATTCTTGACCAAGGCTTCCAATTTCAGCTTCCTTGCAGTAGTAACACGAATGACATCTCCTAACTCTCTGCAGGTCTCCTTCAATTCTGAAATAAGCCCAGTCTTTGTGGTAGGTTTTTTTCTCAGCAGATGTCAAGACAAGGTCTGGGACATGTCTTCCTGTAAACAGTTTATAATGCACAGACAAAACATAATTTCTCTTGCAAGCCACATCAGTACTGCAAAGAATGTCAGGGTACTGGCTGAGGATAATACCACATATTAGAGAAGGAAAAGCAATGGGCATTTTGACAGCATTGGTTGTAGCATGCTTCACAATCTGATAAAAAATGTAACTGCCATAGTCAAACTTAACCTTTGTACCAACAACAAAAATGAATCTTCCCAACCCAACAGCAATGGTGAAAGTGTGATTCGTAGGAACCCAATTGGCTGCCCCAATCCTGTGCAAGATTAAATATTTGACACTCAGTTGTCCAGCAGACAGTTTTCCTTTCAAGGGCCAAGCAGTCACCTGATTTGCAGTGATTACCTTGCAAACCTGATTATCAGTTACTTCCAGCTCACTCTCTTCTTGCTCACTTCTTCCCAAGTATTTATTGATAAGAACAGGTGAAAAATCAATACATCTCCCCCTCACATACACCTTCCTAAACTCCATACTTGTTCTGTCAGCAATATCCACAGGGATGTTTACAATGAACTCCTTGACCAGCACATCATAGCATTTGGAGAATCTAGACACAATCTTCATTAATCTAGCATTATTAATCAGCTCCATGACCTCCTTGATCTCAAAAGCATTGTTACCTAGCTCTCTCTCCAGAGCAACCCTTCTTTGATAAACAAACTTCCACTTTTGCACACTATCAACAGAATGGAATGAAATATTATCCAGTGGAGCATCTGGCACTATGTCAGATGGTCTCTTGGTTACAGACTTTCTAACAGGAGCGATGTCCTGGACATTGATAACACTGAATCACACTGCGTATTTAACTCGGATTGCACATGTTTCTTAGGATTTTATTGCCATTTTCTTGTGTTATGCTCATGTTTTGTTTTGTTTTCAGGTTCTTTGTAGTTCCAGAGCTCCTTGTGAAGAAATGAAGAAAAACGAGCAAGAAAACCAGCTTTTGAGGAAATTGTACACACGGCATCTACCATGGCGGGCGCCATAGGGTAGGCCATGACTTGGATGAGAGTCAACTGCCACGATCTCCACTTCTTTCTCCTTTGGTTCACATGGCGGGCACCATGAGGGGATGGCGGGCGCCACCTTTGTCATTTGATTTCCCTCCCAAAAGAAGTTGGGGGGCACTTTTGTCCTTCCATGTTAATTTCCTAGGCTATAAATAGACGAGTTTTGAATCCTTTCTTTTCATCCAAGCTTAGTTTCAGAACTCAAGCCATATATTTCGGTATTGTAAAGTGATAAACTCTTCACATTGGGGAGTTATCACACTGTTTGATCGAGTCTGTAATCGAGTTTGGAGCACTCTGGTAGAAGTTAATCCTGTCGCCATTTTCATTTCCAGTCACTTACTTCCAGTTGTACTAGATTTAAAGCCTCCGATTTGGAGCAGGTTTCATTTACAAGTTCAGCATTTACTTTCTTTATTTCTCGCACTCGCATTTACTTTCTTTATTTCTCGCACTCGCATTTACTTTCTTTATTTCTCGCACTCACATTTACTTTCTTTATTTTTTCTCACTTGCTTTACTTTAACATGATCTATTTCAACATGTCTATTTACATTTCCATGTCCGGCTAAATCTTAAAGGTTAGAATGTAAGGATCATAGTTAAAGTAATATTCCATACAATGTGTCGATAGAAATGCTTAGGGGTTATTTTGATTTTTGACACAAGTTTTCTGTACTTTATTTATGTTGGGTAAGATCGAAAGTCGTCCAACCTGTGGTTAAACTTGGTTAGTCTTAACTGTTCAAAGGAAGCGAAAGCGCTTTTTCCAGTTAAGTAGGAGTTTTTAATACTTTAGAAAAACGATTTTAAAACTATTTTCGGACGCGTTTATGGGTTTAAAGTCCGGTTCACATGAACCTCTTTTTGTTAAAAGTTCCAAGTCAAAATACTTTTCAACTGAGTCAAGAAACTATATTTCTTAAAAATAGGTTTATTACTTTAACGCAATGTGTGCCTTTTTATAAGTGACAATAAGAGGGTTCGATTAAGGGATAAACTCGGTTCTGAATACGCGAAAGCGACAGTTCCCGTTAAATTAGTTCTTTTCTTAAGTAGAAAACATTACCCCATGAGTAGCTCTATTTACAAGCATTTGGAATATTATCTGACTATGTGAATTACATTCAAGCCTGTTGTTTATTGAATTTTATATCTTCGTACTTTACTCTGCTTTTACTGTGCACTCTCGAACTCCTGATTGATTTGCCTTTGATAAACATCGTAACGATAGAAATCGATAGATTGACGTTTGTTCTCTGTGGGATCGATAATCTTTTGTATTACTCTGACGCGATTCATATAATTGTGAAAACACCGCATCAGACATCATCATCAACATCATAATCAGACTCAGAATCTGATCTATTCTTCCTTTTCTTAGATAGAGTAGCAACTTTGCTCCATGCTTTGTCAACAACAGCATAATCCCCTTTAGGAGTGTTGTCAACAACAGATTTCCCTCTTTTTTCCTTCAAGCGCTTGGCTATGCTAGGATTCACATTAGCAATTAAATTATTGTCAGATGGTAAGTCATCAAGATTCACAACATCATCAGAGTCATTTGTCCTTCTGTCACTCTGATTAGGACCAGCAGTCTTGTTCTCCATACCAGAAACATCAGAAACACCTTCAATCTTTCCTTCCCTCAGCACAGAGTTAGCCAACTTATGCAGTTTCGTAGTATCAATATCCTTCTCAGAATATGAAGAATCAACTTTTCTTTCCTCACTTTGATTTGCATCAAGAGTGGGAACAACATCAATTTGAGAAAGTGGGATTGAAATCCCAGGAACCCGATGATCTCCATATAAAAACCCAGTAACAATACTTCTAATAGCTCTATCAACATACTTACTACCTTCGGTGGCCCTATTTTTAAAAGATGACTCAAGAGGGGTTTTAGAAGTGTTACCTACAGGTGTATGTTTGGAACCTCTTGCATGCGAGGTTGTGGGATGTTTCAACTTAGCATCAGCACAGGGGAGCATGGTAAATTGAGCAATATCCATTACATCATCAAGAGAGACTCTCACAGGGGGAGCCGAGGGTTTTGATTCTGACCTAGCAGCTTTGGAAGAATATGAACCATGGTGTTGAGACATCTTAAGATTTTTGTGAATGAAACAAGGATGTTCAGGCAGAGAGAATGTGGAGGTATGGAAGATGAAGTAGCAGTTGGAATGAGAAGTAGTGTTAGGGTTGCGTGTGAAAATATCACTCTTGGTATTTTGAAATGATTGCACTTGATGGAGCCACTTTATTTTTGGAAAATACAAACCCACTTTAATGATATTTTCACTTAACATTAATTACTACAAATCCTCATAAATACAAATCCCTAATTTTCCTCTTAAAAATTCAAACTGACTTGCATCCAATGCCTTAGTGAAGATGTCAGCTAATTGCTTCTCTCTAGCAACATGTTCTAAGGCAATAATCTTGTCTTCTACAAGTTCCCTTATAAAGTGATGACGAATATCAATGTGTTTGGTCCTGCTGTGTTGAATAGGATTTTTATAGATGGTTATAGCACTCAAATTATCACAATACAATGTCATGACATCTTGTGTGACATTATATTCAGTCAGCATTTGTTTCATCCACACCAGTTGAGAACAGCTGCTTCCAGCTGCTATGTACTCAGCTTCAGCTGTAGACAGAGAGACACAATTTTGCTTCTTGCTGAACCATGATATAAGATTGTTCCCCAAGAAGAAGCAACCTCCTGAAGTGATTTTCCTATCATCAGCACTTCCAGCCCAATCAGCATCACAATATCCAGATAAAGCATAGCCAGATCCATGTGTGTATAACATACCATAATCACATGTTCCATTGACATACTTCAGAATCCTCTTAACTTGATTGATATGACTCACTTTGGGTTCAGCTTGGTATCTAACACACATATCTACAACAAAAGTAATGTCAGGCCTGCTAGTTGTATGATATAACAGGCTCCCTATCATACTTCTATAGAGACTTTGGTCCACATTAACACCCTTTTCATCTTTAGACAACTTCAGATGAGTAGGAGCAGGTGTCCTTTTGTGATTGGAATTCTCCATCCCAAACTTCTTAACTATGTTCTTGTCATATTTACTCTGAGATATGAATATAGAATCTTCCATCTGTTTGACTTGCAACCCAAGAAAATAAGTTAACTCACCAACAAGGCTCATCTCAAACTCTGACTGCATTTGCTGAACAAAATTTTGAACCATCTCATCACACATCCCACCAAACACAATATCATCAACATAGATTTGAGCAACCATGAGTTTCCCTCCTTCATCTTTGACAAAAAGAGTCTTATCTATGCCACCTTTTCTGTATCCATTCTCAACTAGAAATTCAGTTAGTCTTTCATACCAAGCTCTAGGAGCTTGCTTCAATCTATACAGAGTTTTCTTTAACTTATAAACACGATTTGGAAAGGTTAGATCAATGAATCCCTTAGGTTGTTCCACATAGACCTCCTCACTTAGGTACCCATTTAAGAAGGCACTCTTTACATCCATCTGAAACAGCTTGAATATCAGGATGTAGGCAACTCCTAATAGCAATCTGATAGATTCAAGACGAGCTACAGGAGCAAAGGTTTCATCAAAGTCAACCCCTTCAATCTGAGTATATCCCTGAGCAACCAATCTAGCTTTATTTCTTGTGACCACCCCTTTTTCATCTGACTTATTCTTGTATATCCATTTTGTTCCAATCACATTTGTTCCTTCAGGTCTTGGAACCAACTCCCATACTTCATTTCTCTTGAATTGCCTTAGCTCTTCTTGCATGGCGTTAATCCAGAATTCATCAGTTAAGGCTTCCTTGACATTTTTTGGTTCAATTTTTGACACAAAACAAGAACTTGTTATGACTTCTCTTGATCTAGTAGTGACTCCCTCATTTAGATCACCAATGATAAGATCTATAGGATGGTCTTTCTGGATTCTGATCGAGGGTCCCTTGTTTACTAGCTCAGATTCAGGTTCTGCATTAGTAGGATTAGGATCAGTGTTTTTGTCTGAAGTTTCAGCAGAATTATCAAAAATGTTTCAACATATTCTAGAACATCAGCCTCCTTATGCAAATCATCAACAACAACATTTATGGACTCCATCATAACTTTAGTTCTGGAGTTGAAGACTCTATAGGTTCTGCTGTTAGTAGAATAACCCAAAAATATTCCTTCATCACTTTTTGGATCCATCTTTCTTCATTGGTCACGATCTGCCAAGATATAGCATTTGCTTCCAAATACATGGAAGTACTTGACAATAGGTTTTCTTCCCTTCCATATCTCATACAAGGTAGTAGTGGTTCCTGTTCTTAAGGTCGCTCTATTATGAACATAGCAAGCAGTGTTCATAGCTTTAGCCCAGAAATGGTAAAGGTCACTTCTAATTCTAACAACATTGCTCTCCTTTTCTCTTTGAAGTCTTTGGCAAAGATCTTTGAACACATCAAACACTTCAGATTTTTCTCTTATAAAATTCACCCAAGTATATCTGGAGAAATCATCCACCACCACATAAGCATACTTCTTTCCACCAAGACTTTCCACCTGCATAGGTCTCATCAAATCCATGTGAAGAAGTTCCAACACTTTTGAAGTAGTGAGATGTTTAATCTTCTAGTGTGACATCTTAGTTTGCTTTCCAATTTGGCATTCACCACATACCATTCCTTCTTCAATCTTTAGCTTAGGAATTCCTCTGACAGCTTCCATAGAGATGATCCTCTTCATCCCTTTTAGATGTAAATGACCAAGTTTTTGGTGCCACAGTTTCACTTCATCTTCTTTGGCTAGAGCACAAGTGGAGGAGTAACTAGAATCTTGAGGAACCCGTAAGTAGCAGTTGTCCTTAGATCTGACTTCCTTCATAATCACTTCACTATTTTCATTTGTAACCAAGCATTCAGATTTGGTGAAGTTGACATTGAATCCTTGATCACACAGTTAACTGATGCTTATCAAGTTGGCAGTCAACCCCTTAACCAGCAACACATTATCAAGATTTAGAACTCCTGAGCAGTTCAGCTTTCCAACCCCCTTGATTTCACCCTTGGCTCCATCACCAAAGGTCACATAGCTGGTGGAATGAGATTTGATGTCAACTAACAGATTTTTAATTCCTGTCATGTGTCTAGAGTAACCACTGTCAAAGTACCAATCCTCCTTAGCTGAGACTCTGACAGACATGTGAGCTATCAAACTGGTAGCAGCAGTCTTGGGAACCCATTGTCTTCCATTAGTAGGAATATTTTGATTGGATCTAGGTTGAGGAGCAGGCTTAGGATATCCATACAGTCTGAAGCAGAAAGGTTTTATGTGACCAAAACGCCCGCAGTAATGGCATCTCCATCTTTGGAATCTTCCTCTTAAGTGGTTGGGACGTCCTCTCCCGTGATGTTGAGGCATCTGATGTGTCATATTATGTTTAGGTCCAGATGAATGTCCTCTCCTATGATGCTGAGACATCTGATGTGACATATTACGTTTAGGTCCAGAAGAACTAGCATCTGAAGTGGGTTTCTTTTCTCCATCAAATCCTAGCCCAGTCATATCTCCTGCCATTTTTCCAACCTGAAGAATTTCATCCAATGTGTCAGATCCACTGTTCAGCATTATGACAGATTTGGTCATTTGATTAAGCTTAGAGTTTAGTAACATGACTTCATTTTCCAGCTTAGAGTTGGTTCCAAGACGTTCTGCCTTTTCAGCCTTCAGTTGAATTATAAGTTTTTTCTACTTCTCCCCTTCGTGACACACTTCTTCACTTCTGAGACACATCTCTTTGTAGGAAGCTGCCAGTTCTTCAAAGGTCAATTCATCATCACTAGAATCTTCATCAGAGACTCATCTTCCAGTCAAAGCAGTCACATGTTTAGCAGATTCTTCTTCAAGTTCACTTTCAGAATCCTCATCAGACCAAGATACAGTTAGACTATTCTTTTATTTCTTGAGGTAAGTAGGGCATTCAACTCTAATGTGACCAAATCCCTCACATCCATGGCACTTAATCCCTTTCCCTTGAGTGGAATTTTCTTCAGACCTTGATCTTCTCCCAACATCATTAGTCTTGTTGATGTCAGATGAGTTGTTCTTGACATTAGGTCTTGACTTTATGTCCATCCTCTTCATCACCTTATTGAACTGTCTTCCTAGCAGAACTATAGCATTTGATAAGCTTTCATCAGTATCCAGAGCACATTCCTCCTCTCCATCTTCAGCATTGGACACAAAGGCTATGCTTTTGGTTTTCTTTTCAGATCTATCACTTATCCCAAGTTCAAATGTTTGGAGGGATCCAACAAGTTCATCCACCCTCATCTTGCTGATATCTTGAGCTTCTTCTATGGCAGTCACTTTCATATCAAATCTCTTGGGATGAGACCTGAGAATTTTTCTTACCAGCTTTTCATCAGACATCTTTTCACCTAGGGCACTTGAAGCATTGGCTATTTCAAGGATATTCATACGGAAGTCATGTATGCTTTCATCTTTCTTCATCTTTAAATTTTCAAACTTGGTAGTGAGCAATTGAAGTCTTGGCATCTTCAATTTAGAGGTACCTTCATGAGTAGTTTTGAGTATGTCCCAAGCATCTTTAGCTACCTCACAATTGTTCACCAATCTGAATATGTTTCTATCAATTCCATTGAACAAAGCATTCAATGCTTTAGAGTTTCCAAGAGCCAATTCATCCTCCTCCTTGGTCCATTCCTCCTCAGGTTTCAGGTCAGATGTTGCTTTTCCATCTTTCCCCACAGTGACAGGGTGTTCCCATCTTTTTATGACAGCTTTCCAGGCCTTACTATCCAACGATTTCAAGAAGGCCACCATGCATGGTTTCCAATAATTATAATTAGATCCATCCAGAATAAGTGGTCTGTTCACAAATCCTCCTTCCTTGTCCATAGTGTCAGAAAGTATCGTCCCTAGATCTCACCTAGAAACAGAGCAGGATGCCTGCTCTGATACCAATTAAAATTCTGGTATCAAATATGAGATGTCGAAAGAGATGTCACGACACTAATATCTGAACAATGATCAATTTATGAACAAGATAAAAAGCAGTAAACAATTGTAAATAGACACAAGCAATTGTTAACCCAGTTCGGTGCAATCACACCTACGTCAGGGGGCTACAAAACTAGGAAGGAAATCCACTAAACAGAATTAGTTTGAAGATTCTTAGTAAACACTCTCTAGTTTACAATCTTCTCACCTAATCTATACCCGTGTAATTTCTATCTAAGACACTCTCAGATAAGAGACACCTCTCACTCCTCCTCAATCACATGCAGTGATAACTACAGAAAGGTACAAAGTTTAGAAGAACACACTTCAAAGACAACACTTGATCTTGCTTAAAAGCTTCAATCAAGAACAAATCACTCGTGCTTAAAAGCTTAGAGTGAACAAATTACAACTCATAGACTCAGTCCAATTCAAGCATCTAAATGATGAATGAATGGCTCACAAGAAAACAATCAACAAAAGACTTAAACCATAATACTTGAAAACGCTGCTTTCAATATCTTCTATCTACACTGCAAATAGGGTTAGCACGTTTTTAAATAGAGACAATCTTCTTGGGCCTGGGCATTTGCAAATCTCATATTTAATTCACAATTAAAACTAATTATGCTCCAAATCTTTTTGCACGAAAATAACAACAAACTATTCTTCGAGAAGGTAGCAGAATGCACTTGCTTCAAATAATGTCACGCCATGATTTTCGCACGCAATCACTGAACATAAACACACAAAAGATTGCAAATAAAGTGCAGCAAATAAATCATAACATTCTGAACAGGATGTTCTGTAAACAGATGTTAGGACATCCGACTCGACATCATGAATAGAGCCCTGCATCAGTAAGAGAGACCACCTGCAGACTGTTAGAATCACATGTCAAGACATCAAGCATAGCATCTTGATGTAATACCTTGTTTTAGCAAAATTGCTGCCAATAAAAAACTAACAAGAAGTAGCATTACCACATTGAAGTGAAATTCTACTTTCATAAATGTGAAATTCTACTGACTGATATTGAAATATCAGGATTAGAAACTGTTGAATAAAAGAAAATAAATTGTTATACCTTTCTTTATGCAGTTTCTAATTTACTAAAGAGATTGTTGTTGAGGAACCACTTTGTTCCAACAATGCTCATCTGATAACCATCCTTAAATTTCAGAGGCCATTTGCACTAGATAAGCTTCATCAGATGGTTAAGCATCTGAAGCACCAACTCCAGATTAATCAACTTTAGTCTTCTCAATACCAGTAATATTTCCTTATTGATTTCTTCCAGACTCCACATTTTCTTCCTCCTTCTGAGTAGGATTCAGAACATAGGATTTTCTTTTGTTATATGTTGTAAGCAACCATTGTCCTGAAACTAAAATTATTGCTTTGTTCTTTCCTTTTAGCATATTTGCAGCAAAGATAATCTCACTCTTTGGTACCCATACTCTTATGGGTCCTTTGAGGTTAGTTTTAATAGGCTTCCTCTTTTTTTGAGCCTTAGCTTTGTAATATGGCTTTGGATCATTCAAAACTTTACATTTAAAAAGTTTGTTGTCTTGAATTAATCTTAGCCTTAGGTTCTGGATCTTTTAGAACCTTGTAACTTGATGTTTTAGGTAATAACTTCTTCAGAACTTTTGAATTAGAAGTCTCAGGTTCTGATTCTTTTATAACCATTGACTTAAGAATCATTGGTTCTGATTTCTTTAGAACTTTTGGCCTTGAGGTCTCATGTTCTAATTTCTTCAGAACCCCTGACTTTATAGTTATAGGTTCTGATTAGTTTAAAACCTTAGCATTATTAGTAGACATACAATGAGAGTAGAACCCTTTTTTAGCAGAGCTCGAAAAAGAAGGGTCTGATGGTTTAATCAAGGTTTTGGTCCTTGGATTAAAAGGTTTTTTTATGATGACTAATACTTTTTCCTTTTCCTATACATACATAATAGATCATGGATGCAAGTTTGGTTCTTTTAAGGATAATTAATATAAATTCTTGAAGAGCCATTTCAGGTTTATCAAGAGTTTTATCAGACACATCCTTAACAAGAGCAATGTTATTTGTCTCAAGAGCTTCATTTTTGTTTTGAACATATTTTAATTCTTCTTTCAAAAGATCATATTGCTTTGTTAATATTTTCATGTGTCTGGCCTTTTCCTAACATATACTCATATGATATTTAATGAAGATAATCAAATTAGAACGAGATAGTTTAGAAAATGCCTCATCCTCTTCTTATTTTGAACCATAATCTGAGTCAGATTCTTCTTCAAAAGATGTAAGATCCATCAAGGCTAGATTGGGTTGTTCTTCATCTTTCTCATAATCTTTTTCATTGTTAAGTTCATCCCATATTTCCATGGGACTCTTCTTGAATTTGTTTTTGTAGTTGTCCTTCTGGAAGCTTCCCTTCTTTGACTTGTCCATTTGTAGCTATAGACATTCAGCAATAAAGTGACCAGACTTCTTGTAGTTGAAGTATCTTTTCTGGTCATTTTTCTTATCTCTTGAACTTGATCCTATAAAGCCACTACTTCTGCCAGAGAATATTTTGTTCTTCTTGTTCAAGTATTGAAATCTTTTAATGATAAAGGTCATTTCTTTATCATCTGAGTCTCCTTTAGAACCTTCTGATTGAGAAGCTTCTTCAGAGTTCAAGGCTTTAGGGAACTTTACAGATTTTGCAGAAGATTTCAAAGCTAGGGACTTTAACTTCTTGACAAGTTCATCTTTATTGAGTTCTATCTCATGACTCTGGATATTGCTGATAAGACTTTCAAGACTTAATGAGTTTAAGTATTTAGCCTCCCAGATAGTTTTTACCTTGGGTTTGTATTTTACAGGAAGACTTCTAACAATCTTTTTGACATGATATGAGGTAGTGTAGCTTTTGTTTAGAACATGAAATCCAGATACAAGAATTTGAAACCTATAAAAAATGGTTTTAATGTCTTCATCCTCCTTCAATCTAAACAACTCATATTGCTGAACTAGAAGGTTAGCCTTAGCTTCCTTAACTTGTTGATTCCCTTAATATGTAGCACAAAGCGATTTAAAATGGTCTTAGCAGTAGATTTATCAATGATTTTTATGTACTCTGAATGAGGTAGAGCATCAACTAAGATGCCTCTAAACCTATGATGTTTTATGTAGATCTTTTCCTGAGCACGTGTGAGATATTTTCTGTCAAACACCATTCCAACTCCATTGACTTTAATAGCAGTGCCATATTCCAAAATATCCCATAATTCATCATCAAGACCTATGATATGATTATACATCTTGATTTTCCACCATTCAAACTCAATAGAGTCTCCACTGAAGGTTAGAGGTCTAAATGCATAATTATTTTTATCAATGATATCGTAATCATGATTAATAGTACCAAAAGGATCAGGAGTTCCCCCACCAAAACTAGATACTCCAAAATCATCCATGATAAAATATGTATTTTTCTCATGATCTTTTTTGCACCATTGTTAAGTGTCTAACATAGACCCTACTTTGATTCCAAATAAAGGTGAGAAAAAAACACAAGAAGAAGGGATTGAATTGTGTTGGATCTTTTTCTTTCAAGTTTTTTCTTCTTCTGCTTCTGATGGGTCTCAATCAGATTCTGAACACCTGGTTCAGAGTTTGAATCAGAAAAACGTGGTTTACTTATGAAAGTCCTTATTAGATTTTGAACCAGAATTTGACTTATAGTACTAGAGTTGATAGCAGCAGAATATAGTTCAGAAGCAAGTAAAGTAAAGAAGAAACACAAGTAGTTATCCCAATTCCTATCACAACTTGAAATTAGTCTAGTCCCCCTGTACTTCTAAGGGATTTCCATTATAACCAAACTGATTACAAATTCTGAAGCACCAATTAAGAGATTTCCAATGCTCAAACCCGCAAGTAAGAGACTTTTATGCTCAAGCACACAAGCAAGAGACTTCCAATGCTTAAACCCTCAAGTAAGAGACTTCTATGCTCAAGCGCATATGCAAGATACTTTAAATGCTCAATCACTAAAGCAAGAGACTTCTGACTCTATAATAAACTGTTAAGAGATTTGGGTAACAACTACACTTAATATACAATTAGAGCTGTACACAAAATACAACTTAGAAAGACTTAAGACTTAAGAACTTCTAAAATATACAAAGTGTTAAGAGGTTTTAAGTCTAGCGAATTTGATAGTGTGAATTCTCTTTGAAATCTCAAGGTTCAGAGTCTTGTATTGTAGTGTATTAGTCTTCTTCTTCATGTCTTCTGCTCCTTAAATAGGGAGGAAGAAAAGAGATGTTGAAGACTTTCACCAAAAGGTTGGGAGAACTTTGTACTTGATTAGACACATTAAGAAAGCACACTTCTGCAAAGAGGAATTATTCTATGAAGCTCAGAAAACAAAGAATAAAGTTTTCCTTAAGTTTTAACGCTATAAAAAAGTCTTTGATTCTGTCAGAGTTGCCTCAATTAAAAAGAGCATGATTCAAAGGCTGACTTCCTTTAGAGTTTACTCTTCAAAGGTTGATCTCTTTAGAGTTAGCTTCTTAGCTTCTGAAGCTTCAGAGTCAGGATCACTAGAGATTGATTTTCTTCAAAGTTGACTTCTTAAGAGTTTGGATCTTCCATCATAGCCAGAGTCTTTAAAAGTGATCTTCCGAGCAAGAGTATGAACATCAGATGCAGAATCCTCAAGCTACTCTTCATTTGTTCTTATTATTACAATCTTGCATACTTGAACAAATATTAGAATGCCCAATTGTTCTTTAAATACTTTGTTATCATAAAAACCCAAGGGATATGGTATCAACCATTTTTGTTCCAACAAACCTCTATGGACTCAGTTCTACAAAACCTGAAGTTCTTCACTTTTGAGATTGTTGCTTCTACCTATCAGAGGCAAGATCAGTTAGCAGAGAAAATGGATGCAATAACTTATAAGAAAGACAAGATGGATACTCACATGCAGTCTATGGTTTCCAAGCAAGTTGATATAGGGTATGATATCAAAGTCATCCTAGAGATTTTGAAGACAATACCCTAGAATTTAGGCTTAACATCTTTTGTTATCCTTTATTGCTACATTCCTTGAAATTTTTTATGCAATATGACTACTCTTTTGTTTTGTTTAAAATGATTTTTTCTTCAATATCTTTTTTTGCTTCCCTATTATCTGTTTTTTTTTTGTAGATGACAAAAGGGGGAGTAGATATATAAGTATTTAAGTGCCTGAATTTGATAGTTAAGATCTATTTTTTGCTTAAATTTTAAAGATTATTCTATTTTCCTTTCATGATAAAATTTAATGAACCTGGATAAAACTTATGGGGAGATTATAAACCTCGCCTTTTGGACTATTAGACTCTAAGGGAGCTTACAAACCTCAGACCCTGAATCCATCTATTTAATTAAATTAACAACCATTGTTCTTAAATACTTATGTTTGTCATCGTGAAAAAAGGGGAGATTGTTTGAACAAAATTGGTTTACAGCATATCTCCAAGGTTTTGATGATAACAAAGTATTTAAAGAACAATAGGGTATACTATCAAATGTTAAAGTATGCAGGATCATAGACTAAAATTTCTGAAGAAAAACTAGTACTGGTACTAAGAATGAACATTTAAAGAGAAGCTAAAGATCCATATTCTGGAAGATCAGAAGCTGAAGACCAGACCCTGAATGATGTCAGCCTCTAAAGATCCAACTTCTTTAGATCCAAACTCTGAAGCATCATCCTTTGGAAATTTAGACTCTAAATATCTAGTCAGCGCAAGGATCAAGCATTTTGACTTCTTATGATCACCTGAAGACTTAAGCAAAAATCTACAAAAGACAATTGAGATGCAACAAATAATTCCTTTTGTAGCAAAGGGATTTCAAATAATCTTTCAACAGTATTAACCTTTTCAAGAAACATCTCAACGACTCTAAATCAAGCTTCATAAAACTCTCTTGTACAAACTCTTTAACGACTTTATTCTTTATTTATATATAAGGAACTGAAGACTTAAAGAAAAATAATGAGTCATTGACATTCAAAGAGTTGTTACTTTGTTAAATTAAAAGCACAAGTTTAACCTAGAATTTCTTAACACTTGCATATTCTAGAAATTCTTCAGTCTTAAAGAGTCTTTATGTGTTGTATTTTATCTACACCTCTGATTGTATATCAAATGTAGTTTTTTTTACAAATCTCTTAACTATAAGTTAGAGTTTAAGAAGTCTATTGCTAAGTGCTTGAGCATTGGAAGTCTCTTTCCTCTGTGCTTGAGCATTGAAAGTCTCTTACTTGTGTGCTTGAGCATAAAAGTCTCTTACTTGTGTGTTTAAGCTTTATAAGTCTCTTGCTTTTTGCTTGAGCAATTGTAATCAATTTTGGTTGTAATTAAAATACCTTGGAAGTAAAAGGGGGCTTGACTACTCTCTATTTGTGGGAGGAATCAGGATAACTGCTTGTGTCTCTCTTAATTTCCTTTATTTCTCTAAACTATTTATTCTGCTGTCAAACACTTTACTCTGATTCAGATTCTAGACCTTGTGTTTAGAGTTTGATAAGAGGTTTTTAGAAAGGAAAAAAGAAAGCTAACACAATTCAACCCCCTTCTTGTGTTTTTTCTCATCTTTAGTTTTAACTATCCCAAAGAGACCAATTTACAGAGTTCCAGAAGCCTAGAGGTAGAAACAACATTCTTGGCTTTGAAAGATGTTTATGAAAACTTGCCCTTTTGGCATGCCTCACAAAGAGAATCTGAAGAAAACTTCAGATTTGGAAGGCCTCTGAATAAATTGAGCTTGTTTAGCTTAGAGATTCTTCTCATGCTAACATGATCTAATCGTTTATTCCAAGTCCATTTCTTTTCGTTCATTGGCATAAGGAATTTAACATTTTGTTTTTCTAAATTAGAAAGTTTGATTTTATAAATGTTGCTCTTCCTCTTGCCACTGAAGAGTATATAACCATCCTTTTGAATCACACATTTGCAAGACTTTTGATTGAAGATAATGTCATAACCATTGTCACTTAATTGACTTATGGATAAGAGATTATGCATCATACCTTCAACTAATAAAACATTGGTAATAGAGGGACGGGAACCATTACCTATTATTCTAGAGACAATGATCTTACCCTTTTAGTTTCCTCCAAAGCCTATAGAACCTCCAGGCTTAAGTTCTAGCTCTTGGAACATATGCCTTCTTCCCGTCATGTATCGAGAGCATCTAGAGTCCAGGTACTATGATTAGCGTCTCAACTTTATTGCTAAGGATATATGCAACATAGATTATTTTGTTTTTAGATACCCATATCTTCTTGGGTCCTTTATGATTAGTTTTATCAGAGTTCTTATCAACCCAGGGTTTCTGGGCAAAATAAGTGTCATGTGTGTGACCATAGGTGAAATGAGAGTATATAGCTTTTGGTTTTATCATATTCTCTCTGGGTTTAGGCTTGAACATAAAATTCTTTGGTTTTGACATAACCAATGCCTTTTTTCTCATTTCCACTTACTCCACAGATCATCGAAGCCATCTTCCTTCTATCTATGTTCTTAGTCAGGAATTTCTGAAAAGATGTTTCATATCTCTTGGAAGCACATTCAGAGTCCATAGGAGCTTCTGAAAGAAATTCTTTTTCAAGTTTTTCACTCTTACTTTTTTGGGAAGAGTTTTCTTTTTCTAAATTATTGTCTTTTTATTAAAACATAGAGTTTTTTTTCCACTGTTCACTATGGGTTTCAGAATTCACTACATGAATCTGTTTCAAATTCTTGTATCTTTGTTTAAGCTTCTGACTCTTTTCAAGAATCTCAATTAAGGATAATTCTAATTCAGAACACGTGAGATAAGAAAATACCTCATCAGAGTTTGAGTCTGATTCAGATTCAGATGCTTTGATGCTAGCCTTCAGAGCCATGTTAGCCTGTTTTTCTTCAAAGTTATCTTCTAAAGATTTAGAGCCATCCCAAGTTGCCATTGGAACATTTTTTTTCTCCATGAAGAATTTATTTTTAGGCTTGAGTTTTGGACATTCATTCTCATAATGTCCATTCTCTTTGCACTCAAAACAGGTAACATCTTTGTCAGCTCCAGACTTCTTCTACCTAGAGATTGACTTTGATCGTCCACTTGCTCTTTTGTAGCCTCTTAACTTCATATGTCTTTGATTCCAAAGTTAGTTGAACCTTCTGGAGAGTAGAGACATCTCGTCCTCTTCTTCAAAGCTCTCTTCAGATTCTTCTTCTTCAGCTTGAAGTGCTTTAGTATTTTCAAACTTGCCTTTAGACTTCAGAGCCATATACTTCCCTTTCCTCTAGGGCTCATCCTCTTCTACCTCATTCTCATGACTCCTCAAAAATCTTACAAGCTCTTATAGAGTTGTGATATACATATCCTTTGACACCTTGAATGCTGTCACCATTGGCCTTCATTTCTTAGGCAGGTTTTTGATGATTTTCTTGACATGATCTGCAACGGTGTGACCTTTATTCAAAAATTTTAATCCAGCCACAAGAGTTTGAAATCTTGAGAACATATCCTCAATTATTTCATCATCTTCCATTTTGAACGCTTCATATTTATGGATTAAGGCCAAAGCCTTAGTTTCTTTTACTTGCTCATTTCCTTCATGAGTTATTTTCAAATAATCAAATATAGACCTAGTTGAGTCTCTATTTGTAATATTTTCATATTCAATATAAGAAATAATATTAAGCTTACTTGTGTTTTGATATGTGATGGTTCTTGTTATTTTTATTTTGTTGTCCATCAATCTTGTTTATTTCAAGCTTTATACCATTTAAATCCTCGGGATTTGTGTAACCATCCATTACCATATCCCATAGATATGCATCACATCCAAGCAAGAAACTTTTGATTCTATATTTCCAATAATCGAACATTTCTCCATCCAAAATTGGAGGTTTTGCAGAATAATGATATTTATCATTGTTTGCATGTGCCATTATGTGTTTCGAAAAATGGATCTATATCTGACACAATTAAGTGTTTGACACAAAGTAGTCAATACTAAAACCAGAGTTCTAATGCCAATTAAAGGTACAAGAAACACAAGATATGGGGGTTTGAATTAAGTTTCTTATATGACAGTTTTTCATGACCCAAAGACAATAAGAACAGTGATAAAAAGACAAGATATTTTTATCTTGGTTCACCGTTAACTTGGTTAGTCCAATCCACTCGTCAGAGTGATTTTGCATTCTCAATAGGACTTAATCCAATAATTAAACTTATTGCAATCTCAAATATTACCCGTCAATGACTTCTCAAGGATTCTGACTCAACTTATTCCCTTAAGGAATTATAACTCAAAGACTACTCGTCAATGACTTCTCGAGGCTTATGACTAAAACCTAGTCCTTCAAGGAAATTAGCAATTATTAAATACAAGGTTTGTGTTTACAATATTGCTTCTAAATAAGCATATACACAAAGTGATAAACAAACTTTACACTTTAGAATATATGAAATAGAGTGCTAAGTATTTCTCTCTATTTTCTCTTTCTCGATATTTATTTTCTTTATTGAAATTCTTTCAGCATTCATATATGTGTTTCATCAGTGAAGTTAATATTTTTTCTCAATATTCTTTGTCCTCTCCATATAGATAATGAATATTATAGTTGGAGGATATAATTGGAAACATATTCAATTCCACAGTTGTAATGGTGGTACAAGGTTGAGCCGTGAAATTTGGAGTATTGTTGATAGTACAGTCCTTAATAATTTCAGCATATTTTTCCTTTAAGGAAACATTTGATTTTGCCGCTTGAATGTACAATTATCATGAGTACTCTTTCAATCATTGTTTTTTAAATCATTGGTTTCGTATATGATATGTTTTGAATCTTGATCAGAGTTCAGAACCTTGAAGATAGACTTCAGAGTCTAGTGAATATGAGGCTTAAATTTATCAGAGTAAATCTAGATTGTCTACTTCAAAAGCGTTGACTAAGATATCCAGACTTGACTTTAGTTGAGCACTTCTTTGTATTCTAACCTTGGTTCAGAATATGACGGTGTCAAGAGTTCAGAGTCTAATGATGTCCAGAGTCCATAGTCTCTCTATCCAGAGTTCAAAGTCTGCTTTGTTAAGCTTCTGCCTTGTTCAGAGTTTCCTTTATCCAGCTTATGACTTAATTAGAGTTTGCTCTATTTAGCTTCTGGCTTAATCAGAGTTTGCTCTATCAAGCTTCTGGCTTGATAAGAGTCAACTTTATCAAGCATCTAACTTGTTCAGATTCTGCTCACTTAATAACACTATTATAGTACAAAATTGTTTTTTATACTTTGTTATCATCAAAACTCAAGGATTGTAGATATAGAACCAAACTTATTCCAACAATATGGAGTTGCAATTACACACCATTTTCTCACCATTATAACACATAGGGTCTCAGCTTGAGCTAACTCGAAGTGCCTCTCTATGCAATGATGACAGATAATAGATGGTGGATACTAGGGTTTATTGTGTACAAGAGTTTTGAAAGAGAAGGAGGGTTTTGATATGAAAATGTAACATAAATTGATTAGTCAGATGAAATTGAATTTAAAATTAAAATTTTTTAAATGAACTTGAGTTTAAAAATGAAAGAGAATTGAAATTTCAAAAGGGAGCATACAAAATTTAGGATGGTGAGTAGTGGTCTTCAAATTCATCATAAGGGATAATCAAAAGGGAGCATACAAAAAGGGAGCATACTTTTATAAACCTCGTCAGTTGTAGGGTTGTCTTCAAATTCTGACGAGGTTTATAAAAGTATGCTCCCTATTTCCAGAGAATAATAAATGGATAATCAAAAGGCCCAAGATTCAAGTCTGGAGACAACCCTACAACTGACGAGGTTTATAAAAGTATATGTGTTGGGAAATGGAAAGAGGTTCAGAATTTGAAAATACTTAAAGGTTAATAGTTCATCATAAAGAAAGACAGTTGAACCAAATTCTAACGTGTCTTCTGTCATACTATTCTTGAAGAGTACTGCTCAATCAAACATGACATAACTCACCTCTTGTTGATGGAAGACTGTAAGTAGTATAAGTGTTACTCTTAGGTTAAACTTTTCTTTTCCTTATTGTTTAAAAATGTTAAGCTTATGATTTTTTGTTGTTGTATTTCTTTTTCTTGCCATGCGTTAAACTCCTTATTTTTGTCAATGTGAAGTTCAATAAATACTAACATTTTTGTATGATGAGATTTAGTTTTAGTGACATATTTTGTCATATGAATTAACGTTATATGTTTGTTTCTTTGGATTAACATCTTAGAAATAGATAAAAGTTAATTAGTGTTGAGGAAACCTTTACCAATATCTTCAATCTTCAAATCTTTCACCATTGAAAATTATTTGGATCTCACAGACATTTGGACTTCATCCAAAGTAATAGTATCTTCCTTATCATAAAGTAGGTAACCCATGAAATCCTTGTTTTTCATTGACATGTAAGTCATTCACTTTCTTTTAAATTATAGTTTTCTTTAGTTATTTGAAAATAAAAATTGAATTTATGTTTGTGGGTGATGATTACTCATTATTTGTGAGATATTTAAGCCTTTAATACTTGAGTTAATTGGAAAAGTCATGCTTTCTATATTTAGTTAATTGTGTTTTTATGCTTTTAACTTAAATAGTAAAGAGCATAATAAATGCTCTCTTTTGTTTTTTTTGCATGTGTAGACGAGCATTAATGACAAGTTTTGTCACACCAGGATATATGACCACTACTCACCAGACCTTGAGCTAAAAAATGCTAGTAGAAGGTTTGAACCTCAACGTTAAGGTTGACGTGACATAGTCTAAAGGAAGACAATTAGGTCTGAGTTGTAAAGTTTAAGAGACAATGATGATCGCTAGAGGACAACAGTTTGATACAATTGTTTTGAGAGTTGCTATAACCACCCAAAAAAGCATACCTGTTGTGCGACATATTGTCTCATGCATGTGTTGTGTACTAATGTCGGTACTAGTACTAGCGAATAGAAGGAAATGTTCTCTATTTCTTGGGAATAATAAATGGATAATCAAAAGGCCCAAGATTCAAGTCTGGAGACAACCCTACAACTGAAGAGGTTATAAAAGTATATGTGTTGGGAAATGGAAAGAGGTTCAGGATTTGAAAATACTTAAAGATTAATAGTTCATCATAAAGAAAGACAGTTCTGTCATACTATTCTTGAAGAGTACTGCTCAATCAAACATGACATAACTCACCTCTTGTTGATGGAAGACTGTAAGTAGTATAAGTGTTACTCTTAGGTTAAACTTTTCTTTTCCTTATTGTTTAAAAATGTTAAGCTTATGATTTTTTGTTGTTGTATTTCTTTTTCTTGCCATGAGTTAAACTCCTTATTTTTGTCAATGTGAAGTTTAATAAATACTAACATTTTTGTGTGATGAGATTTGGTTTTAGTGACATATTTTGTCATATGAATTAACGTTATATGTTTGTATCTTTGGATTAACATCTTAGAAATAGATAAAAGTTAATTAGTGTTGAGGAAACCTTTACCAATATCTTCAATCTTCAAATCTTTCACCTTTGAAAATTATTTGGATCTCACAGACATTTGGACTTCATCCAAAGTAATAGTATCTTCCTTATCATAAAGTAGGTAATCCTTAAAGTGCTCAAAGGATCCAATAATGCATTCAACAAGAGTATGATTTTGTCTTTATCACCAATCTCCACCTCAATATTCTCAAGATCGTCAATATTCTTGTGAAATTTTATCAACTACTATACTGTATATTTTCTCTCTACCATTCAGAATAATGATAATGGCACTTCTACCCGTATCCACCATCTCGGTCTTCTTTGCTTCTGTTAAGCATGCAAACATCGATGTCTCACCCTTCAATGCTTTAATTCATTTCTCTTGAGTTAAGATTGCTTGCATATTCACTTTCCACGACTCAAAATCATTGTCTCCCGAAAAACTCGCGATTTTCCATTTAGAACCCATGATGCTCATTTGTAAATAAAACTCATTTTTATCTATAATAGACATCACTTGTTGTTAAAAATTGATGGAATAACTCAAAGCAATTAGGAATAATTATTCAGAGTTCAAACACACGAAGAAATATGATGTGTGAGGATAAAGAATAATGACAACCAATATAAATGATCTAAGCAACACAATAACATGCCAATAGTGAAAGGGAAACCATAACAAGGCAGAAGAGGATAAAAGGCAAGGACAATATAACTTGTTTACCTAATTCAATTAAACGATCTACTATAGAAAAAAGAGAAATTCTCTGATTAACTATACTTTTAAATTTTGTTACAAGAAAAAATCTTTTGAATTTTCACTAACAAAACTCTATTTCTACCCAAGTATTTTTCAATCTCTTCAAGTCTCAATATATGACTCATACAAGTTCAATGTGTTTGGACTTCCTACATGTTTCTTTCCTGAGACAAGATAACCAACCATGTTTAAGATAACTTTTTTTTTTTTAAATAAATGTTTAAGATACTGTTGATATTAAATATGAACATTTTTCTCAGCCAAAATTCAAATTTTTGGAGGTTTATTTCTTCCGCTAAACTCAAATCTTGTTGGTTCTTCTTATTATATTTTAATACAATTAAAAATATTTAAAAAAAAACTTAATTATAGTGGATATGAAATGTGTTCAAGAAATTAGATGCAACAATGTAGGCAAAAGGTTATTAGGAGACACAGCTGTGCCGTGCCAACTTTGTGCTTATAAGTTTTTTTTTGTTATAAATGTAGTGACAGTTGAACTAATTAATTTTCTAAATGTTATTGAGTATTATAAATTAACTAACATGATGGGATATATACTGTTAATGGGAACCACCAGGTACTTTATCATTGGATGGTTCAACTTTTGTATGGTGAGAAACTGACTAGCAACCAACAAACCTTCCTTTGTCTTGTGGATGTGCCAAAATTTGATCATGAGTAATAATGTTACTTATGCTACTGAACTATAGGTGCAACTTGAGCCATCTTTTTGAGAGGGATAGATGGTGTTTCTCTATGGAGCACAGGAGTCTTGAATTCAACGACTTTTTGATCATATGTACTCTTTTTATTTTAATTAGATATTATTATTGAGATATCTTCATAGTCAAATTGTTTAATAAGATATTTTGACAAAAAGTAATTTTTGATTTTCTCTGTTATTTCTGAAGTGTGAGAGTTGTATGTTCCCTTCAGTTGTTTTTTACTACTTTTAGAAAAATTGATTCGAATTTATTTTAATCAGAATGATTTTTAAGTTCTGCACAAAATTCGTTTGAAAAAGATTCTTTAATTTAAATCAATTTGAAAAAGATTTAATTAAATCATAATCATCATAAAAAATATTTTATTTGATTTGGTTTAATTTAAAAATATTTTTTTAGTGGATATTAGATTTGATTGATTTTTAATTGCTTTTAATCTGGCTTTTTGGCGGGATGTATTTCTTATATAAATAGACGAGTCTTCTTATTTGAAGACTCAATTTTTAAAGAAAAAATTTGTGTGTGCCGTAATTGAGTCTCTTTGAGTCTTTGTATTGAATTTTTTTAATATGTAATACTTTATTTTAGAGAGTCTTTCATACTTCAGAGAGATCGAATATTTGGTATGTACTTGTGATTTTTGTCATTCTACAAATAATTGGTTCTTGCAAATATTTGGAAGAGTGTTTGAGTGAAAGTGAAAAGATATCAAATTTAGGGAGAGTCTGAGTTAAAATTCACGAGTAGTATTAGAAAAAAGACACTGAATTGGAAAAGTACATATGAGATTGTCGTGTACTAATGACTACTTGAATTAGTAAATTACTTTTTCCTTTAGGTTGCAGCCTTCCAGACATAGGCGATGTTGCACCAGACTAAGTTACTAATTCTTTGTGTTCTTTATCTATTATTATTTAAATTGTTCATTACTTAATCAAAATCATTTTTTCTCCCGCATTGTTATAACATTGTGTGAGACATCTTATTTCTAACATGATAAAGTTTCAATTGACCTCAGTGCATACACCTTGGTCTAGATCAATGTGGTCTAGGGTATCTATTCTGTTTAAGATGGAAAATACCAAATAATAAGTATTTGTTAATCATCCTTAAGTTCTCGATGATACTAATTATGATTACTATTAGGCTCCCATGGTTGCTTTTCTTAACTTTATGGGTATGAAGACTTGGAAATCGGTTATCAATGGATGGACTCTTCCAGCTGTCACATTTAAAGATAATTATGTATATGTAAAGTCTAAAAATGATTGGACACCTGTTGAAGATGAAACTGCTATTTGGAATTCTCAATCTCTTAATGTAATTTACAGTGGAGTCGATACAAATATTTTCATGATCATTAACTCCTACACTAGTGCTAAAGATGCTTGAGACTCTCTTGAAGTTGCTCATGAGTGTACCTCTAAAGTTCGTATGTCAAGACTTCAACACTTACCACAAAATTTAAAATTTGAAGATGCATGATGGTGAAACTTTTTTCGAATTCAATGTTCCTCTTTGTGACATTATTAATAATTCCTTTGCTTTTGGTGAAAAGATGTCAGATGAGAAGCTAGTGAGAAAAATTCTAAAATCTCTTCCTAAGAGGTTTGACATGAAGGTTACAGCCGTTGAGGAAACAAAAAATGTATCCACGACGAAAGTTGATGAATTAACCGACTCTTTGTTCACCTTTGAGATGGCCACTGATGATATATTCGAGAAAAAGAATAAGGGTGTCACGTTCAAAATGGATAATGTCGATTGTGAAGACCAAGTAGATCATGACACTGATGAAAACCTAACTGAATCTATTGGCATGCATGCTAATAACTTTAGCAAGATCATGAGAAGACATGATTGAAGGTCTGAGAATAATGTCTCTACTAATGTCAAATACAATCAATATGAGAAGACATGATTGAGTTCAAAAGGCGGTAACTTTGAGCGACGACGAAAATATGGTGAAAAACCAAACTTCAACTGATCAAAAGGGATTCAATGTTGATAATGTGAAGGGTTTGTACACATTCATGTGGAATGTCCAAACTATCTAAGGAAAAAAAAAAGGCTACAATGTCACTTTCTCGGATGATGATTCGGATGAAGAAAGTGAGCCTGATCAAACAAATAGTGTTGTGGCATTTACTAACCGCTTTAAAGAAACTTCAAAGTCTGAGTTACTCAGTGATAATATTTTCCTAGATGACAATGGGAATGTTAGCGATGATCATCTATCCGAGGATGCTTTTCCTTAAGCTTATAAGACTTTGTATCTTAAGTGGACTGAAGAATCACAAGTTGTTTAAAAACTAAAGGAAATGGTTAAAACCTAACTTCAAGATAAAAATAGTCTCACGCTCACCATTTCTGAGTTGAAGAAAGAAGTTGGACATCTTAATTCTGAACTTCATAGAATGACCAAATATGTCCGCATGATGAATTCAAGACCTGAGAATCTTAATGTAATTTTAGGTATGTACGAACCGTTAAAGGACGTGAAGGAAATTGGATACTATGGAGAGTGATCCAACAAAAATATTGTATTTATTTCTCCAATACATAAATAAAATATCAATATGTCAGGTAAAATGTTGCAACAACCTGCCAAACATTATTACCAACATACTAACATTTTTATCATACTCACTTGGGTGTGTCATTACTATGGTCGACGCGGTCATATTAAACCTTACTCCTAGAAATTTTATGATAATCAACTACATCATAAACAACTATAGTATCAGTGTAATGTGAAGTATAACCTACAACCTCAACAACTCTGGCATGCCAAGCCTAAACATTTGGTTCATATTACATTTACCTCCCTTAGAGTCTCATATTGTGAGGAATGATACTTTGATAGTTGTTTATCTAGACACATGACAAGTGAAATGAACTATTTAAATACATATAACTCTATTTCAATAACTATGTTACATTTGGTGATGGTGTTAAAGGAAAATTTATTGGGAAAGGGTCGTTAGACTATATTTGTTTGCTTTACCTTAATGCTTCATTAGTTGATGATCTTACTGGTAATCTTATTAGCATCAATCAAATTCGTAATCAATATTTATGTGTCAATTTAATAATGTTGAATGCACTATCATAGATAAACAACATACTTAATTGATAAAGGGATCTAGATCTACGGACAACTGCTATATGTGATCACCTTCTGAAAAGAATCAATCCCAATCTTGTTTAATTTCCAAAATTTAAGAAACTATTATATGGCATAAAAGCTTGGTCACTTAAATCTTAGTAGTATGAGGAAGATTATTGTTGAAAAGACTATTGCTGGCATATTTGATCTTAAGATCGATGAACGTAAAATCTATGGTGACTTCCAGGTAGGAAAACAAACCAAGATGTCACATAAAAAGCTTCAACATTTTACCTCTACATGTTTACTTGAGTTACTTCATATGGATCTCATGGGACCCATGCAAGTTGAGAGTCTTGGAGGAAAGGTATATGTCTTTTTCTGTGTTGATGATTACTCTAGATACACCTAGGTTGATTTGATTTGTGAGAAGTATGACACCTTTGTTGTTTTTGAGGCATTATGTCATCTCCCACAACGTGAAAAAGGAGAGGAGATTGGTAAGATAATTCACATTCAAAGTTATCATGGCAGAAAATTTGAAAACTTAAACTTATCTACCTTCTACAACAGTGAATGGATTGCTCATGAATTTTATGCTTCCATCACACCTTGGAAAAATGTCTTTGTCAAAAGGAAAAACTGTACCTTTCTAGATATGACTATAATTATGATTCATACCAAAATCTTCCATATTATTTTGTGCATAAGCAATGAACAATGCTTGTCATATTCACCCTCGAGTAAAATTCAACCAGGTACTAAGGTTACTCATTATGAACTATGGAGAGGGAGGATGCCAAATGTTAAATATTTTCATGAATTTGGCAGTATTTGCTATATTCTTGTTGATAGAAAATAAAGACAAAAGATTGATCCTAAGGGTAATAAATACATCTTTCTGGGGTATTCTATTAATAGCAGATTGTATTGGGTGTTTAACGAGCTCAAAAAATCTATGATGAAATCCATAACTATCATTATTAATGAGGATCAAACTAAAGTGGTTCCCCATGAAAATGAAGATCCTGCTCTCACTGGTCAAAATGTTGGGCAAGATTTTCAGACAATAAGGAGAACAACTTGCAGTCTGCTGAAGAAGATGGAGATTCAAATGATGATGAAGATAGTGCTTATAAAAGAAAGAAAAAATCATCATTAAAGATCAAGAAAAATCATTTATTAAGAACATTATAGGAGTTCTGAATAAAGCAATCACTACACGGAGAAAAGAAATAAATAACTATAGAGAGGTGATATCTAATATATATTTTATTTCAAAAGTTGAACCCAAGAATGTGAAAGAGGCCCTCAATGATTAATTATAGGCCAATGTTATGCAGTAAGAACTTGTTCAACCTAAAATAAATGGAGTATGGGAACTTGTTCCTAGACCCAATTATGCAAAATCATTATCACAAATGGATTTACAAGAATAAGTCTGATGGGAATATAAATGTTATTAGAAATAAAGCTCATCTTATTGAACAAGTCTATACTCAAATCGAATTAATTTTGATGAAATTTATTCAAACTTTATAAAATGAATGTGAAAAGTGTCTTCGTCAATGGGTACTTAAATGAGAAAGTTTTATTTGAACAACCAAAAGGATTTTTATTTTTCCATGGCTTCCCAATCATGTATACAAACTAAGAAACGCCTGATATATACTCAAATACTCCCTCCGGTCACTATTATAAGCAAAAAAAAAACCTTAAATCTTGGTCACTATTATAAGCAAAAGTCATTAAATTTTAGACTAATTAATACTTGTATTACTATTATACCCTTAATTTAATTCAAAAGCATTTAATGTTGAAAGTTGATTCATCAAATAAACTAAGGATATTATTGTAAATTTTATTTTGATTGTACATGAAATCAAGAAAATTAATTACACTTAACTAACTTTCTTAATACGCGTGAAAGTAGTTATTTTGGCTTATAATTGTGACCGGAGGGAGTAATCCATTGGGGCATTGTATTAGAGACTCGCGTAAATTTTTACTATACATGGTTATATTCGTGGATGAATTGATAAAATTATATTTTTGAAAAAGGACAATGGAAATCTTATGATAGCTTAGATTTGTGTTGACGACATTAAGTTTAAAGGGATTTAGAGCAAGACGGTGGATCATTTTGTCCAACAAATGCAAGTTGAACTTGAGATAAGCATGGTTGATGAACTTACTGTTGATGCGGTATAGCGGCAAGAAACAAAAGTTTTGGAAGTATTTTTTCGGGAATTTATCGTGTCCACAGAGATCGGTGCTACTGAACTGCCGTTTGACAATTTAATTATTAATGAGTTTGGGTTTTAAATGGTTTGAATTAAATGCGGAAAAGTAAATATGAACATAAAAAGAGTACATTCTTTGAAGAGAAGAAACCTATCAAGCATGAATATACACTACTCAGAACAAACGTAAACCTATCGATCGGTCGCATTCAACATACAATACTCATCAAAATCATCACGTATCACTCACAAAAGTGTCCATCTCTGGCACACTGAGCTGAGAGAGCAATCATATCACTCTCGTCGTCACTCTCGCGCACGACGCCTCGAAACACGGAAGACATTAAGTTTCGACACCATAAAGATTATTATCTAAATCTATCTCTAGCATCTAGACAATAGATATCCATCCTTAATCAAGATTCGTGATGTTTATCTCTAACACAACACAAATCCAAACATAAATGCAAAAAGATCAAGGAAGACATCAATAATGATTTGTAAAGCATATATATTATACAACCATGATCAATACATGTACATAGGTTTAGAGTAACAATACAAACATAACCCAACAAATAGAGAAATACATAGAGAAGAAATGGAGAAAAACCAAACATTTCATGAGTTGTCGGCTCCGATTGATGAAGGATTCGACTCCGGATCATCCTAATGCATGCTCCAATGTGTTTTCTAGCCTAAATCTACTCAAAAAATGCTATTGGATGGATTTGGAACTAAAAATATCAAACCCATCCCTAAAATTTGTGTTTTTGGGCCTTTAATGGAGTTTCTGTCCGCCCAGTTTCGCCCGGCGGAATTCTGGGTCGCCCGGCGGCGAAATGCGGTTTATTTTTGCAAGTTCCAGTGCTTTGACACAGCTGCGCCTTCTGAGTTTCGCCCAGTGGAATTTTGGCTTCGCCCGGCGCTTTTGAAGTTTCGCCTGGCGGAATTTTCGCCCGGCGCAGCAGGGGCGAATCACACCAGAAAATTCTGCACTGTTTTATTCGTAACTTTTGAACCGTAACTCCGATTGGCGCACGGTTTGAAGCGTTGGAAAGCTTATTCAATGCTCTTTATGAATATGGCAAGATCCCATTGCTGGAATACCTGTAAAAATAAATGAAAATCAATTAAACTCAATGATATTTACACGATACGCAATATATACACTATAACGTAAAGTAAACGTATTTACAAACAAAGCGGGGTTTATTCGCAAAAAGAACTGATAAGTGCAACAAAACTTATATACAAAAATAGCTACAATTTGCACTTATCAAACTCTCCCCAACTTACATAATTGTTTGTCCACAAACAAGAATCAAACAAACTTGAAAAAGCACAAGCAATATCCAAAGAAAGACGAATCAACATGTTTTGAAAAATGGAAACGAATGAATGGTTCAAATGAAAACGGTACACACAAAAAGTAAATACTTACCACTAAACTACGACGATAACATAGTCACGAAACAAATGCAAAATACAAAAATCATGCCAAACATTCTAAAACAACACAAGTTCTAAAGTGAATCACACCTAGCAAAAACAATCATCGGTAGATGAAAAACACAAAATGAGGTTCTTTACACTCACACAACAATCATGCAAACAAAAGACTAAATTATGCATACATCCACAAATTCACATTGAACATACAAAGGCAAGAATCACAAGGACTTTTCAAGGTTGTAATGTGGTCGGGTAAACAAACAAGGGGCAATTCCTAAAGCTAATCGAAACAAAAACTTGCCTAAACCTAAGGGAGTGATCACTCACAAAAGTTCAAACACAAAATTTCAATCAAACTTCTTCCAAAATCCCAAGTGTTACACAAAACACAATACTTATTTAGCACAATTATTAAAACTCTTTTTGTTTCCTTTTTCAAGGATTTTTCTTTTTCTTCCTTTTTTCTTTTTTTCTTTTCTTTTCTTTGTCATATTTTTCTCTTTTTTTTCTTTTCTTTTTCAATCCTCATAGAATCCAACCAATGAGAATACAATCATCCTCTCCCCAACTTGAATTCAACCGCACCATCATGTGAATACTCCCTACTTTCTAAGGCAAGGAAAAAAATCCATACAACAACACAAAGTTGAGGTCCAAGAAAAAACAAAATCCAATAAAAAATAAGTGAACTAAATACTCATAGACAAGCATTAAGTTCAAATAGAAACATGGATCAAAAAGCTCAAAGGGGTTACGAATTCTCACACACTCACAAGGTGAATTGACTATTTGGCTAAGGTGGTTGTGCTAAAAAATGAAACAATTGCCTTGATCCTTTTCATGCATTCATATACATAACATAAACAACAGATTCAACATAATAAAATCCAGTTAGAATAAGAATGTTGGAACTCCGAGCATATATGAACAATGGAAGGCTTCCTCATAAAAAGGTTGGGAACTAAAGTGATTCACACAAGAACAAGTATACAAAAGAATGAATGGCATAGAAGTTTGTAAAAAGCCTAAGTATCATGAATATGCTAAAGTATAGAAAGCGATAAATACATACCTCCGACGTGTACAAAACTTAACAAGATCATTACCACGCATTCGCAAGTTGAAACGATAAAAAATAGAACATCACCAAAAGTTCCTCAAGCAACTCAAAACAAGCTCATTCACAAACACAAAGACCATTAATATAAACAAACTAAAAAAACCGGTAGAAAATTCATTAAACAAGTTGTAAAGTGAAGATTGAGAATTTTACGAACAATCTGAGTACAACTTGTTTAATAAAAGTTCACCACACTACCTAAGCTAAACAACAACAAAAGAAAGTAATAAAACATGTTTGTTTTACGTCGTAAGCTCGACACCTTTACGGTGCTTAGCTAGCAACATCCTCTCTACATGCCATGGTGATGCCTCACCGCGCAACCAAAAGCAAGCGACCTAACCAAACACTTGAACAAACGTTAAAATATACAAGTATCAATATAAACAAGTGAAAATATACAATATGTACGATATCTACAAAACTAAAAAACAACGAAACTATCGCAATGCAAGAACAATAAAAACCAATCCTCGGCAACTGCGCCATTTTGTTGATGCGGTATAGCGGCAAGCAACAAAAGTTTTGGAAGTATTTTTTCGGGAATTTATCATGTCCACAGAGATCGGTGCTACTGAACTGCCGTTCGAAAATTTAATTGTTAATGAGTTTGGGTTTTAAATGGTTTGAATTAAATGCGGAAAAGTAAATATGAACATAAAAAGAGTACATTCTTTGGAGAGAAGAAACCTATCAAGCATGAATATACACTACTCAGAACAAACGTAAACCTATCGATCGATCGCGTTCAACATACAATACTCATCAAAATTATCACGTATCGCTCACAACAGTGTCCATCTCTGGCACACTGAGCTGAGAGAGCAATCGTATCACTCTAGTCGTCACTCTCGCGCACGACGCCTCGAAACACGGAAGACATTAAGTTTCGACACCATAAAGATTATTATCTAAATCTATCTCTAGAATCTAGACAATAGATATCCATCCTTAATCAAGATTCGTGATGTTTATCTCTAACACAACACAAATCCAAACATAAATGCAAAAAGATCAAGGAAGACATCGATAATGATTTGTAAAGCATATATATTATACAACCATGATCAATACATGTACATAGGTTTAGAGTAACAATACAAACATAACCCAACAAATAGAGAAATACAAAGAGAAGAAATGGAGAAAAACCAAACATTTCATGAGTTGTCGGCTCCGATTGATGAAGGATTCGACTCCAGATCATCCTAATGCATGCTCCAATGTGTTTTCTAGCCTAAATCTACTCAAAAAATGCTATTGGATGGATTTGGAACTAAAAATATCAAACTCATCCCTAAAAATTGTGTTTTTGGGCCTTTAATGGAGTTTCTGTCCGCCCAGTTTCGCCCGGCAGAATTCTGGGTCGCCCGGCGGCGAAAGGCGGTTTATTTTTGCAAGTTCCAGTGCTTTGACACAGCTACGCCTTCTGAGTTTTGCCCGACAGAATTTTGGCTTCGCCCAGCGCTTTTGAAGTTTCGCCTGGCAGAATTTTCGCCCGGCGCAGCAGGGGCGAATCACACCAGAAAATTCTGCACTGTTTTATTCGTAACTTTTGAACCGTAACTCCGATTGACGCACGGTTTGAAGCGTTGGAAAGCTTATTCAATGCTCTTTATGAATATGGAAAGATCCCATTGCTGGAATACCTGTAAAAATAAATGAAAATCAATTAAACTCAATGATATTTACACGATACACAATATATACACTATAACGTAAAGTAAACGTATTTACAAACAAAGTGGGGTTTATTCGCAAAAAGAACTGATAAGTGCAACGAAATTTATATACAAAAATAGCTACAATTTGCACTTGTCACTTACCTATTTCCTTGGCTTTCAAGGGAAACAAATGAAACATGGCACCTATATTTTCCAAATTTGGTTACGAGAATGCAAGGCACAACCCAATAATGACAAGCTATCAAGATAAACATGGAGTAATTATTGATAAAAGCCTTACAAGAGTAAGATTGATAGCCTCTTGTATCTCACCACTAGTCGACGTGGCATCACTTTCTTTGTAGGCAGTTTTGCTCACTATCAAGCCATTCTTAATATTAGTCATCTTACTCAGGTCAAATGTATCATTAAATACATAAGTGGAACATCTGACTGTGGTCTTCTATATTCCTTTGATACAAACTTTTATCTAGTTGGATATTGCGGTACTGATTGGGCAGACAACACTGGAGATAGTAAAAACACTTCTTGTAAATGTTTATTTTTATGGAACAATCAAATCTCTTGGTTCAGTAAAAAGCAGAATTGTGTATCCTTTTCAATTACAAAAGCCGAGTGCATTTTTGCTGGAAGTGGCTGCACTCAACTTTTGTGGATAAAAAATGCTCAAAGAGCACAATGTGACACAAGATGTCATGACATTACACTGTGAAAACTTAAGTGCTATCAATATCTCAAAAAATCTAGTCCAACACAGTAGAACAAAACATATTGATATTTGTCATCTATTTATCTGAGAACTAGTTGAAGAAAGGAAAATCACTCTTAAGCATGTGTGAATAGACATATAATTTGTTGACATATTCAACAAATTGGAAACTTTCCAATTTGAAAATATTTAGCCAACTTTAGGACTTTGTTTTATTAACTTATAGCAATTAGTGAATGTGTGGCTGGTGAGAAGTTAGGCTCAATGGAATTTATATCAAGAATAATTTGATGTGTATCCTTTAGCCCATCATGGAAATGTAACATTTTATAAATATTCAAAAAGAACATTTTTGTGATCTTTCGTTTCCGCGCCTCAAATCTTTCTCCAACATTTCTCCTTCATATAACCTTTCGCCTTCCTTTGTGAGCTCTAGGAATCATTCTGACAACATAGTGGAGCAAGGTAAGGAACTAATACTTATAGGAAAGACAAGAATACCAAGAATAAGAAAGTCTCCAAAAAAGACATTGATATCACAAATGTTCATGGTGTTTATATGGAGGACATTGTGAATTGAGAGAAGACTTATGGTAAGTCTGAAGATGTTTCTCCTCTTGTTAAGCCAAAGATTTTCACATGTAACACCTTGAAGAAAAAGGTTTACCGTGTTCCCCTTTCCATTTTTAACCTAGCTGATGGCATTCCTGATCCTCACAAGAACATAAAAGCAACCAAAGAACCTGAAAAGAATCTTAGTCATGCATCAATGAATGTCAACAATGAGATCCCCCCACTACATCAAATAATGTTTTTTATGACGAAGTTTTCACCTCAAACAATATAAAACTGAGGTATAAAGCCAAGACGCGCTATTTTGTATTGTTTAAAAAATATTTTAAAAAAACATAAATTTCCTCGGTTGTTCATAAAACCGAGGTGAAAAACAACTTAGTACAAGCTTTGATTCCCAACTCTCGCAATTTATGATTCTATTTGTTTATAAGTTTAAACAAAATGTTCTAACCCTTCGGTTTTCTATTTAACTGAGGCATGGAATAATAAGAATTTAGTATAAAAGCACTCATTAAACAAATTTTAACCTAATCCTTACTAATACGAAGCCGCCCCAAGCATCATTCATTGGGATGGATTGCAAGACAGAAAAATCTTCAGTGTTCTTCTATCTTGAACAAAACATTTTTTTGCCATTGTTATCCATCCCAGCATAATGGTGTTGATGTTGTCGTTGTTGTATTTCTTTTGAATCACCCTCAGTTAAAGAAGGATACTCAGTTAATAGATTGCAAGTGCAGAAAATCATTCTTGTTTCAAGTTAATCAAATAATGGAGTTTAACCAACAATGAAGGGAGCTAAACCTTTGAAGAGTACTCAGTTGATAGATTGCAAGTGCAGAAAATCATTCTTGCTTCAAATTAAACAAAGAATGAAGCTTAACCAATAAAGAAGGGAGCTCAACCTTTGAAGAGTACTCAGTAGAGAGATTGCAAGTGCAGAAAATCATTCTTGTTTCAAAAAAAAAAATATTTTAATGGGTATGCAACAAAATTTGGATATCACTGAAGATTTGTTGTAAACAATGTTTTTTAATATTGTGTGTAAATAATATATTTAAAAAATAAATAAAAGAAATAGTCACCTCAGTTTTCTTTATGACCGAGGTTTTAGTTAATAAGATAAGATATAAAACCTCGATTTTATAACCGAGATGGTTAGTAATCATATTTTACTATAAAAACACTCGTTAAACAAATTTTACCATAATACTAACTTATATGTAGCCGCCCCAAAGAGAGGAAATATTCACCACTGTCCATTTTTATCATGAGTTATTACTATAGATCTCTGGGATGAATTGCAAGTGCAGAAAATAAAAATTCTCATTGGAAAACAGATCTCTAGCATCTTGCATAGGACCTGGACATGTAAAATAAAATTTCTCATTGGGAAAAAGATTTTGCAGTATATTTTTAATATTTTGTTTAAACAATGTATTTAAAAAAAACAGCTTATTCACCTCGGTTTTCTTTGTGGTCAAGGGAATAGTTAAGCATTTTTTTACTATAATCAATGTCTTTAAACAAATCTTTGTCGTCCATTTAATGTTTATCAATGCTCATGAATCAACCATTAGTGATCCGCGTGAAACCTAAGGGACATCCATTATAAAAGCATGTTGAATATTGAAAATCTAACCTAAATGAAACATGAAGTGCTTGAAACATAAAGACGTTTGGAAAAGTTCTCTAAGATGGTTTGCAAGAGCAGAAAATTACTTGGGTTTAAGGTTTGTTTTCTTAAATATTTATTTGAGCACAAAATCATATATTTGAATATTCATTTTATTTATCTAACCCTTATTTTGTTTTACTTCAGAATCAAATGCATGCAAGATCCATAGAGAATAATCTTGCACCAAATATTTGATCTCCCCCAAGATTCAATAATTCGAAGATCTAAAATCTAGATCTTTGAGGAATTTGATTTCTATCTAAATCCTTAGGGAATTTGATTTTTATTTTAATATTGTGGTGTAAACAATGTAATATTCTGTGTAAAAAATTTAATATTATGGGTAAACAATGTAACAATTAAAAAAAAAGAAATTATCTTACCCTTCGGTTTTCAAGATAAACCGAGATAAAAGATACACTAGTTTTGAAAATAATAAAAGTGTTGCTGCTGGGGTTCGAACCCATGCGTATTTAAATTTACCTCTCGGTTTTAATACCACTGAGGTGATAAGTGTCGAGTTTTCATGTTGCCCTTTGTTACCTCGCTTCTATAGCTGAGGTATTATGCATTTCGCATCTGAGGTAAAAAGCAATTTTTGTAGCAGTGCCCCATTGAATTTACTCTTAACATTATTCCTCTCAATACTATTCCTCCTAATTTCATTTAAGGTAAACTCTTTGAATTTGTTATTTTTAGCGATATTATGATTGCTAGTACTAAGAATCAGGTTATAGATGAGCAAAGAGAAGTTAGAGATAATGTGATAGATGAATTTGATATTTTGGATTGAACCATTGAGACTTTTAAGGATGTCAGCAATGATGCTAATAACAATGATGAAGCTAGTTAATATGTAGGTAAAGATATTAATGAAAAGGAAAGTCAATAAGTCAATACAGATGACTTGACCAATGTAAAAAAATATGTCAATGGCAATGAAGATAACATTAAGGATATTGATAAGTGTTAGTAAATACATGAATGATGATGCTAATGAGATTGTGAACAGTTAGATTGCTCATGAAACCCTTTCTACAAGAAAATCCCTCGGGAAAGCTAAGAAGATAAAAAAAGATGAAGTTCATTTGGCTTCTTTAGTTGAATCAAAGAAGAAGAGAAAGAAGACCTTTTCCATCAAGAAGAATGTTGTAATTGAGAAGAAGAAAAATAATGTTGAGAAAAGGACGATTATTGTTATTTAGAAAAATTATGTGGTTAAAAAGAAGAATAAAAGTAATGATAAGAAGAAGAAAAATGCTAAGAAGAAAAAGAAAAAGGGATAGAGAGAAGAAGTCTGAGTAGAGGAAGGTTGTGAAGAGAAATAAAAATGCTCCTATCATTATGGAGCATGATGTTGAAAATCATATCAATGACATCGTGGATAACATTGAATATGAACAAAATTTATTGATTAGACTGTTAAGCAAGATAAACTGTCTATTGAAGGGAAGAAGCTTACGAAGAATATTCCTCCAATTTCCCTTGATAATGTCTCTTTTCATTCTGAAGAGAGTGTAGCCAGATAGAAATTTGTTTTTCATAGAATGTTGGTTCATGAGAAGGAACTCTTTGTTGGTGGACATAAGTGCAATGAAATTATGGAAATCTCTAGGGATGCTCAGTTGTTGAAGACTGTGATGAATATTTGTCCTTATTATCCTAAGTTGGTAATGGAGTTTGTTGATAATATGACTAATGTATTTAATGACGTTAAACGTCATGAATAAAAGAATTTTCACATTAAAGGACATTGCTTTGTATTTTCTCTAATTGTTATTAATGATTATCTTGGCCTGGGAAGACTGATCACTGCTGATAGTATTCCTCCTTTAAAGACCATTGATAAAGAGATCATTGTGAATGTGCATGAGGATTAGCCTTCAAAAGGCCCGTTAGTAGCTACAAATATTATTGTGAAGATTCCATCCTTTACAAAAATGGATTGGCTAACTCAGCCTCATCATCTCATGGATAAGGTATCCCTCCAAGCTTTGATAGTCTTTTGTACCAAATAGTTACTAATACAAGTTTTGATTTTGGAGAACATGTATTTAATCAACTTGTAAAACATGTCAATTCCTATGTTGTCAAACTTCCCACAGTTTTCCTTATCCTATGATATACTGAGTACTCAAAAGAATGATATTATCATAAGTGAATATGCGGTTAGTGTTACCCCTAGTGTGTTGAACTTTAATTACAAATTTTTTATTGAGAAACAAGTCACTGTCATTGCCATGTCTAATTTGTTTGGGTATTGATGAAGATATATTGGATGTTGCTCCATCTCTAAATCCGTGAGAAGTGATATTCTCAAGGCATTAATTCATGAAGCAAAGGCTCTACATGGAAAAATGTTTGTGAAGGAATCATCAAGATGTTGAGCTCTTAGTTTGTTGGAGATTTCTCATCCCAACCTATTATTTCTGATTTTGAGAAAGATTATGCGTTTATGGATTATACTAAAGATATGTATGGTTCTGAAGACGAAGATGATGATGATAACTTGGATGAAATTACATATGATAGTGACTCTACCACTTCGTCTCTGTGATTTTCTTTGATGTTTTGTTGGTTTGTTTTTGATATTGAGGATTGATTTATTTTGACTAGATTGTTATTACATTTGACTGACATACTTTTGTAGTCAAATTGTTTAGGAAGATGTCTTAACAAATAGTTGTCTCTAGTTTTCTATGTTCTTTCTGAAGTGTGATAGCTATATGCTCGCTTCGGTTGTTTCCAATTGATTTTAGAAGATTTGGTTCAACTTTATTTTAATCAGAATGTTTTTTTTAAAGTTTTGCACAGATATCGTTTGAAAAAGATTCTTTAATTTAAGTAAGTTTGAAAATATTTAATTAAATCATAACCTGCATGAAAAATATTTTTATTAGATTTAGTTTGATTTCAAAAGATTTAATTTGTTGAACATTCGATTTGGTTGATTTCTAATTGCTCCCATTGAGGTTTTTTGTCTAGTTCGTATTTCATATATAACGAGATGGTTCTCTTTATTTGAGGACTGACATTTTAAAGAAAGAATTTGTGTGTCGTAATTGAGTCTCATTGAGTCTTTGTGTTTTGTTTATTGTGTAATACTGTATTTTAGAGAGTCTTTCATATTTCAAAGTGATAGAGTATTTGATTTGTAATTGTGATTTTTGTCATACCTCAAATAATTGGTTCTTATAATTACTTGGGAAAGTGTTTGAATAAAAGTGGGGTATCTCATATTCAGGGGGCGTCTAAGTTGAAATTCACATATAATATTAAAAAAATAACACTGAACTAAGAGAGCTCAAATGAGAACATCATGTATATTTAAGTAGATTAATAAACCATATCCGTAATTTTAGGATGGCCATTTCAGTTTATTTATTAATATAAATTTTTTAATATTTATTTTAAAATTTATAAAAATAATTAATTATATTTTTTATACAAAATTTTCAACACATTTTTTATGTTTTTAATAATAATTTATGAAAATAATTTATAATATATACAAACTAATTTTTTTATAAAAATAACTTATTTAACCTTACATAAACATTTATTTGAATATCAATTTATTATATAGATTACAAATAAATTGTTTATCGAAACATACTCTGAAATTTTCAGTACAACAAATTAACTTTTACAAAATCAGTAGATCTAGCTTACTTTTACTCTATTTGTAAATATTTTAATAGAAGAATTCTTCTAACAAGTGATTTAATCATTTACTAATTTGATAAAAAAAAATGAGATATTATTAAAATTATAAATTATAAATTGGGTTAATTGCATTTTACCCCCCTGCCATATCAGCGTACCTCCACCGTTGCCAAAGACAGGTTTTGACAACGATTTGCTTAAAAAAACCGTTGCCAAAAGTCAGAGAGGGGGGAAAAACAAAATTCGCTAACATTACATAGGGGTAACATGCAATTGACCCTTATAAATTTAACATCTTATTAATTTAGAAGTTAAATCTTTTGTAGAATTTTATTTTATTTTTTTACAATTATGTATCAAATTTGGACAGATAAATAATATAAAATAATTGGAAAATTGCAGCATAGGCCAATCCAATTTGTCGCCTTCTTTTTCTGTGTACTCACTTTGGGATTCTAAAAGCGATAGAACGAGACACTGCTGCGATTTTATTTCCCTACAAATCTTTTTCTCTAGCCTTTTGTTTTTAAATAATTTTTCTTTTGGATCTATTGTTGCTTTTATCAAATTCTCAATCTCTTAAATTCTCTGCCAAACTATCAAGTCATCATTTTATCTACTTTTTAAGATAAAACAATTATAATATTAATTTTCATAAGCAATTGAATTTTGATCAGAAATAGTCTGTCAACTTTGTGTATAAGGAATATTATTCCACTAAGTGAAACTAGAGATGGATATTTTTAAACTGGGTAATTTATCTGTATAATAACTGTCTTCCTTATAAATATGATTGATAATAGAGGTCAAAAGTAAGCAGTTGAGTCATCTATTCCAAATTTTCAAAGGGATAAGAAATAGAGACTTGCATGCCAAGTTGCCAACGTAACCAATTTGAAGTTTGTTTCAAGCAGGAGATTTTGCCTTCAATTGCATTCATTGTTCCGTAATATCAACTATGAATGCATTAATAAGCAAAGATTGATCGCAACAAAATTTCTACAAGTTGTTTTTTTAAAGTATATATATATATATATATATATATATATATATATATATATATATATATATATATATATATATATATATATATTCAATCAGCGGCCAGTAACACGTCGTGAACTCCAAATTCGCCGGTGACAGAGAAGAGGAGGGAGTGTACCTGTAAGACACTCCGATGTCCAAGCAAAGTTCAGAGTGAAAAAAGAAAGAGCAAGTACAGGGTAGTGAGAATGAATTCAGAATACCTGACTCTCTTGTGGCGGAGGGTATTTATAAAGCTCTCGGCACTGGGCCAAAGGTCATATCTTGTGGGATGGATCGTTAGGCCCACAACAGACGACTGCCAGGATCCTACGTGAAAGTAGGGAAGACCAACACGTGGTCTTCATCCTGTATCAACTATCCCACGAACTTCGCTGTGAATTTGTCAGTTCCTAATAGCGAAACTGCCCCGCGAAAGGCGTGGGTTCAGTTGGTGACGTGTCCTTGCGCGAGGAGCACGTGGAGGACATGACCTCCAACGACTATGGAGGATTGGGCCTTTGAATTAGGCTGTCTTCGACGAGCCATTGGATTGGACCTGCTCGACTGTCAGCCATCCATTGGCCCAGACGATAACAGGATATATATATATATAATATATATATATATATATATATATATATATATATATATATATGGGAAATGCTAACATACACCCAAAATTGGTGGGCTCCACACAAAAATACACTACATCTATTTTCTTTCTATTTTTCTTCTTCATCTTTTTAATGTGGGTCCCACCTAAAATTGGTGGGCCCCACACAAAAATACACTAAGGTGTATGTTGCTAATGCACACCTACATGGGTGTGCATTAGCATAAACCTATATATATATATATTGGGGATCAACTTACTCCAAGAGTAAGTTCTTTTTAACTTACTCCAAATCATAGTCTTTGAATTGAATTCAATTTAATGGTTAAATTAGTCTTTTTACTAAATAACCATTAGATTAGATTCAAATCAAAGGCTATGATGTGAATCTAATCTAATGGTTACTATTTTTATTTAATTATAATTAGTATATTTGCTCAATTAATAATTCGATTAAATATAAATTAAAGGCTATGATTTAGAATATGATAAAAAAAACTTACTCTTGAAATAAGTTGATAAGTGGCACAAGACAAGAAGCTAAAAAGTGGTACAAGAAGTACCGAAACAACTAGCAAAATAGAAAAATGAAACAACAATCAAATCAAACTAGAAAAACACCAAAGAAAGCCAATCCAAAAAATGAAAAAAAAAACAATATAGGAGAGGAAAATCATAGGAAGCAAAATATCAAAAGCACCAAAAGAGAAACATGTTAGATCGCCCAAGCAAAAGCTTGGAGGAAATGACATCAATCTCCATTGAGCAACAAGAACACACCCAAAGAAGGTCGAATACACTCATGCTTCTATTAGCTCATATGCCAACTAGAGTTCTCGAGCCAGACCGAGAAAACACAAGACTTTCCCATAGACCTACCAAGCTACAATTTCCAAGCCAAAAGAATGATCATATCTCTCATGTCCTTTGTTGACACCATTTTACATGAGAACACTATATCATTCCAAAATTTTCATATTATACAGGTCACGACATGCCAAATCATAAGACACTCACAATCGTAGACAGACCACCAATAGGGAAAAACATTTGAAAAAGAGTCATGGAATCCCTTGGTAAGACTACAAACCAACCTAACCAACTAAAAATCATATACCAGACAAAAACCTCTACATCACAAGTCATAGACAGGTGAGAGGGTGACTCTAAAAACCTTGAACAAAAAAGACAAGAGGCACCCTATGAACCAATGACAATCCCCTTCATGAGTAAATTATCTCAGGTAGGAATCACATCATGCAAGAGTTGCCATGAGAAATTAACTACTTTAGAGAGGGCCCAACTACTCCAGATACTAGAGAAGACTAACTGTACCAACGAGACCTAACGATCGTGAGGAAACTCAATAGAGAGAAGAAAAGAGTATGTGGAAGCCACGAGATAAGAACCATATTTAGAATGACACCACCACCACTTATTGGACAGGGAGAAGGAGATAAAGTACCTAACTACATAGAGGATATCAGCTATCAAAACCTACTCGTGCTAAAAAATGTGAGATCTTCTCCATCGAAAATCCCAAACCTAAGTCCACCCTTCCCACTTACTAATCTAACCCACATAACAATCCTTATGTTCACAGATAGAAAAAAGTTAACGGAACCTATTCTGAGAGGAATATCCCCAACCCAAGGATCTTTCCAAAACTTAGTGAGAAGACCAGACCCAACTTTCTTAACGATGTCGTCTCGAAACCAGTCTAAAGGGTCATCCCTTTTAGCACCAAGAAAGGACACTCCTCTCCACCAAGGAGACACGGAGCGAAGATAGCCATCTCTACCTCCTGAAATAGAAGAAGTCAAAATAACATAATATTTAACATACAAAATATCTCTCCAGACCCCTGACTCTCCTGAGAGAAACCACCACATCCATGTATCCAACAGAGCCAAGTTAGCCAAATAAAGGTTCTGGACACCAAGGATCCCAAATTTCTTAGGTTTACAAACAACAAACCACCTAACCGAAGGGATCTTAGACCGCCCCTTATAACACCACCCCACATAAACCTCCTTTGAATTTTCATAATCTTCTTCCAAACCTTAACACAAATTTTTAAAAAAGATAAAAAGAAGATAGAAACTCTACTAAGAATGGAATTAAGAAGAACCACACGTCCTCCTAGGAACACATACCTATGCATCAACAAGTGAAGCCGCCTAGAGATGAGACTGACTAAGGGTTCCCACGTTGAAGATAAATGGGGATTCACCCCCGTCGGGAGATGAAGATGCATAAAGGGGAGAGACCCCAATTGTAACTGAAGGAAATCACAATCTAGGTCAAGGAAAGTGGGATTAGAATTCACCCCAATGAGACTACTCTTGGCAAAATTCACCTGAAGTCTCAAGGCTAGCTCAAGCACATAAAAGATAGCCTTTATAGACCAAAGGTTCTTGTCGAAGGCGTATGTCATAATAATTATGTCATTCGTATACTAAAGATGAGAGGCCGCCAAACCTGAGGAACCCACTTGGAGACCAGTGAAAAGATGGTGTTTAACAGCCTTAGAGAACAACCCGTTAAGAATTTCAACTACCAAAAGTAAAAGGAAAGAAGCCAGGGAATCACCTTGCTTCAACCCCCTTTGTATGCTAATTTCTTGGATTGGACAACCATTAACCATGACCACAAGATAACAAGAGAAAACACAAGCACATATCCAGCCTCCCCACTTATCATTAAAACCAAATAAATAGAGCATATAATCTAGAAAGAACAACCTAACCAATTTGTATGCTTTCTCAAAATCCACTTTAAATATGAAACAAGACTTTTTACTATTTTTAACTAGGTCTACCAACTCATTTGCAGCAACAACCCCATCAACTAACAGTCTTCCCTCAAGGAAGGTTGGCTCGTTAAAAGAGATAAGCTTATTCATAACACCATAAAGTATCTCCACCAAAACTTTAGCTACGAGCTTATAAAGTGACCCCACCAAAGAAATAGGTCAAAAGTCTCCTATCTGAGAGGGAGAATCGACCTTAGGGATCAAGATCACTAAGAAAAAAGAAAAATCATGAGAAAGAGAAGCAAACAGATGGAATTGCCCAAACATAATCCCAATCTCATTCCTAAAAAGGGTCCGGAACCTCCTAGAAAAGGAGAAATTGAACCTACTAGGACTAGAACTCTGATTCCCATCACACAAAGTAACAACCCGATCAATCTCAGAAAAGAGAAAAGGGAAAGTAAGACTAACACAGTCATTTTTCGAGATACATGGGGAAAAAAACTTCATCCAACCTAGGCCGATCAAGAAGATGTTTTCTTAAATGATTAGAAAAGTAATTAACCACCTCATAACGAATCTCAGACACCCCTTCCACTCAAGCATCACCAACCTTAAGAGCTAAAATTGTATTCTTTTTTAACCTATTCTTAATACAAGCATGAAAAAAGAACTAGTGTTTTTATCACCCTCCTTAAGCCACTTGATTCTATAGATCTCTGAAAAGGTTTGGCATCTCTAATCCTAAGTAGGGACCAAAGATCCAAGACAATCTTCTTCCTATAATCAATCTTCTCCACCGAAATCCCTCCATGGTCAACTCTCACATCCAAAGAGTTCACCTCCTCCCTTAAGGAAGCAATATGGAAATCAAGGGTATTTAAAACTTGATGATTCCAAGATTTTAAAGCGCCTTTGAGAGCTTTGAGCTTCTTTTTCTAGACAAAACTTTTCCAATCAGAGAATTGAGAATTAGACCAATTACTTAAGATCGCGTCAGAGAGACGGAAATGAGAAAGCAAATGATTATTAAATTGAAAAGGCTTATGACTACACAATTGATTAGAGTATCTGAGAATTATATGATAATGATCTGACACATCTCTAGGAAGAGCCCATTGAGAAGTTGTCCCCCACAACTCTCACCAGCCACCGACATAAGGATCATCAAGCACAAAAAGGGCATAAAGAAGAAAATTGGCCACACAAAAATCAGCAGCCGCTATGGTCTGGCCGTAGGCCCTGCTATGGGTTGTAGTGGCCACCAACACGCCCTTATGTGAAAGCAGAGGCTGGTACATTTTGATCGTAGCCCTTGCTATGGGTTGTAGCAGCCCAGTATTTGTGCAAACTTTTCTGATTCTAAAATGTTTTGATGTCTTTTCTCATTCCAACTGCCCGAATGCTTAACGAAACACTTATTGAATGAAATTAACTCAAATTGATGGTTCTCATCATCACTTGGTGGCCTATAAAAGCATATGGTTTGGAGAGAATAACATACACTATCTTAGAATTCACTATCTTAGAATTCAGTCTTATACTTTTTTGTACTTTATGTTCTTACACATTTGCTTTCGTTTTTCTTGTTGTTGATATATTGGATCAAAGACTTCATTGGAGCGTTGTTTTATTCAAGTCATTTTCTACTTATTATAGATTTTATGTTTTATTCAAGTCATTTTCTACTTATTATAGATTTTATTTTATTGATATTATCATTGTGTATGTTTTGTATGTCTGCGTTTATGTTATGTTAACGATCATTATGTTAGAGTAGTTTTCTGAGGATTAAGGGTCATGAGCACTGTCTTGTGACAAGTCTCATGTAAAATTTTTGTAATATCAATAAAAAGCAAAATCTAATTTTATTTCAAAATTTAAGTTTTAACTTATATGTTTATATGAAAGTAGAAATAACTCAGATATCATTCATACACTAAAGAGGTGTGAATCAATATCCGAATATGAATTCCGAACAACCGAGTTTGAAACGACAAAAGTGTCTCAAAGCTTAGTTGAAAAAACACCACTATAATAGTTGCACAAAAAATCGATCTTAAATATATAAGCTTCGCCAACGAAAATGAATAGCTTATTTGTTTAAAACAGGCCATCATACTAATGAAAATAGGTGTTGTACATATAACTCTATTTTCTATAATTTACTTGTTTCTCATATTGATGTCAGAGTTTATGAGACTCTTTGAGATAGAAATTAGATACCCTTGATCCTGTTTTAAGCAAAATATTACCGTTCAAAATCATTTTTTTCAAATTCAATTTATTATCTGTTCAAAATCATTTTCCCAAACTCAATATCTGATCACTTTAGTTAAACATAAAAGTGATATAATTCAATACTTAAAAAGTTGAGTTTCGTGGGATCGATAAATCTTTTATACTACTTCAGATCAGGAAGCAATACTTGCTCGTGATTTTTTTCTCATTGTCACACATTTCTCTGTTTTAACCAAGAGTACAATTTTTGTGTCCTTTTTGCTTACCCACTACCTTTCCATTTTTATATCGTAATCTTCAAATTTACAATAAATAATTCTAAAATTATATGCAGTAAAAAATGTACAATAAATTATATATTTACAAGACACGTTTTCTAAAACCATTGTAAAATAAATATATGAAGTTTTAAAAAAAATGCACTTAAACTTTACATACACGTTTTCAAAAAAAAATGAAGTTTACAATTTACACATTACCAGCGAGAAGCCCTTCCACCGAGATGTTTAGCTAGGTATGTTTCTATTCTTTGGACTTGCACAGTTAATTTACTTGTGATTCATTTCCTTTGCTACGTACCTGTTAGCAATCCCCAAAAAAGAAAAAATGCAATAAAAAAATAATACAGCATACTTTATACTAACTCTGACTATAGTTTAAAGGTAACATCATATATATAATGGTAAGAACTAAGGAGTGGTCTGTTAACATAGTATAGGACTATAGGTTTGTGTTATTTCCACTTGAAGGCTGTGAGCTAGTTTTTGGATAGTCTGGTATAAGATATAACAAATGAATATGGAGATGCAAATAATAATTAAAATTACTCTTAACAAATGTAGCAATTATTGGAGGTCAAACCATGGTAGATACTGGGAAAACTTACCATAATTTTGATGCACTTTTGTGAAGTTATAAATGGCTTTAATTAAGGAACCGTGTCTCATAAAGTTCAGTGATCCCATATGCCTGCAAGGAACATTAGTCAGAACCTATTCAACTAAAAGAACGGAAAACAAAGCTATGTACAAAATAAAACTTCACACACTATATCGCATGCAACATATGTAATGCATGGAGGTTCATTTTTAAGGTTTGCTGTGCTGCTGTGGAGTAGTAAATTTGCTACTGGTTTACACTTTACTACCCAAGAAAAAGAAAATATAACAAAAAGGGAGAGAAACATTCACTGATCATTCAATGGTTACAAGCTTTTATTTGCATGGACTTCTAACACAGAACAAAACACTCATGTAATAGTTGATGTTTCTTTTAGCTTCTATGCACAACCATCATTGCACTTTATTGGGAACAAACAAGCTAACTTTTTACTCTCCCAATGACAATATATAATGATGACGACAATAACAATAAAAAATAATAAAATCCTAGAAACAACTTACACTATCTCTGTATACCGAATTCTCCATGCAGGAAAACCAAGATGGCTCCTAACAGGGCCATAAACCAGTAAAAGGTCAGGTTCAGGGCCTTTGCAACCTGACAGAAAAATAAGATCGTTGTTAGCCAGATAATGTTATACTGCAAAAGGAAATAAACATTCTAAAGTTCAGAACTAATAGCAGGTTGAGGACGCAAACATACCAACAATTTGCAGCGCCTGATTCAGGTGAGACTCTAACAGTATCTGGCAATCCAGTTCTCCACCTAAGTTATGTCGTTTCGAATTCTCAACAAAAATCATGTTAGCTGCTTTGGCCACTGCTTCCTTCCCATCAACATAAGAAACAAATTCTAGGGTCATGTGATCTGGCACATGGTGTGTCACAGCTTCATTAACTTCCTGCACCAAGTTTAAGCTAGATCAGATCAAATGAATGAAAATAGCAATTGCAATGGTATTTCTCCCTCCACGGGTTTAGCCTTTAGGCTATGTTTGTTTTGGCGATTGAAAGGTTACAGTAAATATTGAACATGTGTTTACATCAAAGCCTAGTTTCTAGATTCTGAATTTTCACGGTTAAATGGCCCTCAGCCGCACGTTGGCGATGAACTAACACTATCCTAAACAGGTGCTTAGAGGATGAAGAAGATGATGTCACTCTTTCTCTCTTAGTAATTAGTATGTGTGCAGATTAATTTCTTATGATTAGGTGATGAAAAAGAAGAAGAAAAGACGGGGCTGCTGTACTACAGAGTATGCTCTCTCCCTTTTCACCTCACCTTAGAGAGAACTTTTCTTGTGGATTCAAAGGTACTTTTTCATGCCTATTATCTGTCACTCCTATTTAAATTTAACCTTCCATCCAATAAACTAAAAATAATTTTCTAGTCTCATTTTCTTTCCTTGCTTTTCCTTCCACCCATTTCCGATATCTTATCCATGCCTAACAGAAACATGCATTTCATCTTCGCATCAATAATTTCTTAGATCTCCTATCCAGAAATACTATAGGCAGCTTCCATTAGTTACTAACCTTTCAAGACAAAATGGCAACTGAAAATGTACAAAGTGTTTTCAACAAATTTCAGTTGTGAAACCAGTTAACTTGATATGGGACATGTTATTTCCTGTTGTATAAAAAAGGATTGTTTAGATACATCATACATGTGCAAGAAAAAAGAATTGGTCAAAATGAAATCAGGCGAACGTTGGATTTACTCAAACTATGTGACCAATATGGAAAACATATGAGATGCACTAACTACTCAAAAGAACCTTAATAATAATATCATAAACTAGGAGAGAAATTTGTCAATATATATTAAGAAAGAAGCAATCTGCTGGGAGCAAAAAAAACACTATCTTACCTCTATGGATTTTGCATTCTTCATTTCTTGAAATATTGCCACCTTTGACTTTTTCAACACTCCTAGAATGTAGATGTCAAAGAAAATATTATCATACACCCCAAGTTAAAGAAAGCTTACTATCACTGATTATTCAAACCTTTCATACCATTCATGTCATAGAGGCATACATTTTTAACACCAATTGAGTCCAGCCACTGCAAAAGTTTAACAACCTTTGAAGTTTGACAAGCATCTTCACTCTCTATGACAACGGCAAGGTACCGAAGCTTTCCTATACGAAGAGACTTGTATTTTTTCAATACTCCATAAGAGATGAAATAGCTTTCAAACAAATTACCCATGGCTGATATGTAATACCATGTGCTGACAATGATTTGCAGAAAGTACCATAGTAGTTGAAGCCCAAGATTTACAATCTGTACAAAAGTATGTTTGGATAAACTTTTGAAGAAGAACTCAAGACAAATGAAACGTGACAGGATTTCGAATTTCTTGCAAGAAAAACTCAGAAACCTAATTGGTGAATTAAGGAGACTATAAATTGAAGACTTACTGTAAGAATAATATGATACAATTTGTGAGGTACATGTATGAAATCCATTATCCTACAAGTATGAAAAACATCAAATTCATCAATTTGTCTCTTACTTGAGGAAATAAGCATAATGAAATATGATTATTGATGATATAAACTGGTGAGAGAGAAATGGAAATCGGAAAAAGTACGGTGTAGTGAATTTGTTGCATAGATAAATATATATAAAGCTAATGAGAGAACAAAGTGAAGCAAAAAATGAGCGAGGAGAGTGTGAGAGAGAACGAGGACTCACTGTGACTGTGACGGTGACGGAGTGGGGACTGGTAAGTAAGGGATGACACTGCGCGGGACGTACAAGACGTTTTAGGAAGATTGGAATTCGGATTGGGAAATGGGATTTGCTCTTTCCCCCTCACTCAAATCTCACAAATGTCGCTAGCGTCTCGAAAATATCTTCAATGCATCTATTTTAAGTTTTTTTTTTTATGACATTGAGGTGTTTTTATTATGCCAAAATTAAAATTTTAATTTGATGATCATCTTCATATACTTTTAAAAATGCATCTTTATACACATTATTTATTAAAAAATTATTGAATAGTCCAGACGCTTTTGTTTCATATGTTTGCGTTAGAACTTTCATCTTCTTCCTACATTTTCTACATTTTTTAAAACAAAATATTTTAATTTTTACATATTCAAGCATCTCATTCATCCATTCAAGCTTCTACCGTTAGAGTTTTTTCTCTTCCTTTTCATCATCTCATAGATTCAACATTTTTCTTCTCCTTCTCATCAATCTGAATTTGCAAGTTTAAAAAAAAAAATCTTTTTTCTTTTTTATGTTTTGATTTATAGTTCGTTGTTTAAGCTACATTAATTGTTTTAGATACATTAGATAATAGTGTAAACGAAATTGATAGCCTACAAGAACATGTATTGTCTGGTTTTTAGAGGGTTAGAGCAGCAATGGTGTTTCTTCCATGGTTGAGAATCGTATTTTGTCCAGAGATGCATCTCCGAATTGGACTAAGACTAAAATCTGGTTGATTTTGTGGATTTGTACTAACATGTTCTTTATATATGTGTTGGTGTGTAACGCAGGTGCAATGACTAATAACAACGTCGAAAACAAAGCTGACGGAGTTAGGCAGGGACGTGTGTCCCAAATCGCATCGGTACGACGTGAGAGGGTCGCAACTGGGACTGCGAGACCACGAGTTAATGATAACTCGTTTAATGGTTTGCAACCATCAAGTTCTACTTCTTATAGCCACCTCTCTTAGGCATCTACTTCACGGGGCCACGAGTCCCTATATGATGCAGCAGACCCTGAAGGCCAGGAGGAAGCCGTTGGCCCATTAAAAAGTTATTCAGGAAGTCCATTTGACACATCCTTACTTCATCTCTATGCAGATCATGTTATTAGACATGTATGGGAAGGAGATGTATATTTATTTTGCAATACATGTGTTTTCAACTAATTAAATCAATAATGATGGTAATATTTTATTTTTACATGAGCATAAGTGTTTGAAATCGGGAAACCATAGGCGGAAGATATTGGAGTTATGGCAGCCCACTGCTAATTGGTTTCAGGATGTTCTCCATTATTACGGTCTTGTCGGTTTATGTTCTACTGCGTACATGACCATATCCCACGGTATGCAGGCAGTTTTTGCTAAGAAGTGACATTTAGAGACTTCGTCTTTCCACCATTCTATAGGCGAGATGACAATTACCTTGGATGACGTCTCATGCCTCCTGTATTTTTTCATAAGGGGAAAATTACTAGGTCACAGGAAGATCGGTCTAGAGGAAGGCGTTGACATGATGACCACCCATTTGGGGGTTGACTCAGATTAGGCCTCACATGAGACACATGACACAAAAAATTCTCATGCCAGGTTTTGTTTTTTGGAAAAACTTTATAAAGACCATGAGCAGAAGGTTGTGGACGCCGAAGACGGATGACATGCAGGTTTGGTACCACTGAACTTGTGCACTGAGGTGTTACCTCTTGTTCTTGGTTGACACATCCATTTTTGTGGACAAAATTGCAACCTATGTTGATGTAGTCTACCTTCAGTATTTCATCAACTTTGAGTCCGCTCCCCCACTGTCTTCTGCATAGATCTCAATGCGATACTTAATAATTTTGAGAGTCACCTGGTACGAGAGGAGTATCGCAAGGTACTAGCTCCTGTACAATGAGCCTATGGAGACAACTACATGACCTGGTTCTATAGGGTGTCACACCCTATCATGACACCAGGTGCTTTTAGAATACCACCTAGACCAGCTAACCACGAGGTACTTAAGGCTCAAGATAACCACACATAGAGCGTGACGGAGGTCTGTCGGTATGTTGTGGAGATGGGTAAAGCAAGCATAGGGGCTGGGATCTTTGAGGATAGCGGTCCCAAATTGAATCTCGTGGAAAACATGGTTGTCGATTTATGAAATGTCATGCAGTACAGTTGTTGGAGGAGAATGCATGTGGTTCGACATACCCAGTAGTTTATGTTTGGTTGTATTGTTTTTTGTATTATCGGAGAAATATTATGTATAATGTTGCATTTTTTTAATTAATGGATGACTTTTTACTTTCATTTACCTTTTATTAAACTTGATTTTACTACTATTTTACTTTGATTTTACATTAATATAACTTTTCCTCAAAAAATTATATTGTTGGGACAATGATGTTGTTTTGAAACCATTCAGAGGGTTTCCGAATATGCATCTCCGAAAATAACCCCCTTGCCATCAACACGCTTCCAATACCTTTTAAAAGATTTCAGTGAACATTTCGAAGATGCATCTTCGGATACATCCAAATAATATACAGACATGCATATCTGGACCATATTATGATCAAAATGGGATGAATCTCAGAATAATGCATTTTTGTGTGATTTGGGTGCGTCCGGAAATGCATTCCCAGATGCATGAAAGAAAAATTGGGATGCTTAGAAAGACTCAATTTTAAATAGGGGTTAGGTCCCAACTTTTTAATATTTACTCTCTTTCACCTTCCTCGATTGTATTTATTTTGTCAAGTAATCTAGCGGCTTAAATCCATCTTTTAAAAATGAATATGTGGAATATCACAGGTTTATATTCACGCCTTTATATCTGATTTTCTTACACAACTATCAATTAAACAGATATGACGAATGAGGAATGAATTATAAGTATTTATTTAAAAATTCAAGAAGGAATGTGAGAGTTTTAAAAAATATATATGAAGTGAAAATAATTGATGTATGCAACTTAAAAAAAAAATTATAGTCGATGAGTTTTTTGAATTTTAACAAGTTAAAAAATTAAAGTGAAAGAAGAAAGGAAAAAAGTCTCACAACCATGCTCTTCTATTATTCATCACCGCATTTTCTACAAGTAAAAGGGAGATAAGGTGGATTACAAGTAGGGTGGAAATAGGTCAGATCGGCCTACAGGAGTCTATAGCCTAACCTACTTAAGGACAGGTCCGACTAGACTTTTTTAATAAAAATGTCAGGGTTAGGCTTTTTTAAAAGCCCATTTAATTAAATAGGTCAGACTTAGGCTATTAAAAAAGTCTATAAAACCTTATAGGCCGACCTATATTTTCATATATATTAAAAATATGCTAAATAGGTTGTCCTATATATGCATATATATTAGAAAAAAAGATACATTTGTTGACCTATATATGCATATATATTATAACAAAGGCTAAATAGGTCGGCCTATATATGCATATATATGCCAGCCTATAAAGCTTCTTAAGTAATATGGAATAATTGAGAACCTTAATGAGAAAAAGATTTGTAAATAGGCTTTCAGACCATACAAGACTTTAAAAAAGATAAGGTCAAACTAAAAAAGAGAGCCTATAATAGACTATAGGTCAGACTCAGGCATTTTAAATTTATCGTAGATCAGACTCAGACCTTATAAAGCCTAGTCTACCCTAACCTATTTCCATCCCTAATTACAAGTAAAGGCGTGAACAAGACTGGTCCAAGTATTGCAAAGAAAATACCCATTGTCTATTGATCATTCAATTAAAAAAAATAAAAAACAACAACAAATCCTAAAATCCTAGTATTAGCTATAAAAAATGATATTCTTATGTCACAAACTACATCTATACCGAATTTTACGTGAACAATAAACTATTATAGTACCAAATTTTTCTTTTTTAAAAATATAATTTTTTTTTAGATTAAAGGATACTAAAATAAAATTATTTGATTAATTAATTTCATAATTTTATTAATTAATATTTAATATTTTATCAACCAATTTTATTTAATGTGAAAAAATATTTTTAATATCTGAATAATTATTAAACAATTTCATAATTTTATTACCGATTTTTTATTTTTCATTAACCAACTTTGTTTTACTACTAAGAGTTATTTTTAATGCCTGAATGTTTATTAACCAACTCTAATACTTTATTGATCAATTTTTACATTTTATTAACCAACTTAATTTCCTTACTCAAAGACATTTGATCATACTTGGATCAGACAGTTTCTGTGGCCAACAACGTCGTCTGGGCTTCAGCTCCGGTGCGGTTGAAAGACGGCCGGGGGGGGGGGGTACCTGCAAGGTACTCCGACGCTCAAGTAAGGTAACGGTCATAGAAAAAGCAAGTACGGAAGAAGGTGAAAGTGAACATAACCTGACCCTCTCAAGTGAGAGGGTATTTATAGAGAGCCCCCAGCGCGGGGCCAACGGTCACTAGCACTGGGCTGGATTGTTAGGCCCAATCCAAGCAACTGCCAGGGCTTACGTGGCGTAGTGAAGACCAGCACGTGGTCTTCGCCCTGGGGTAACTGCTCCTAGATCTCCGAAACTAGGGCAGACTGATTCCATCGGGAGTGGGCAGTTACATGGGAACGTGTCCTCACGGGGAGAGACGTGTCCTCGCGGGGAGAAACGTGTGCGGGCATGGATGAGAATCTCGGGGAGCACGTGGTCGCCGAGGGAAGGCGAGCTCGGAGAGGCTTAGTGCCTCTGCCCGGCGTTCTATGCTGCCTGCGCCCGAGCACTCCTGAGTTGGTTGTGGTATGTGCCCGACATAGTTGGTTCGAGCTTGTGCTCGTCGTTGGTTGTGATAAGAGGCCCCCTGTTAGGCCACCCCTAGACGAGTGGGTTGGGCCTGCTCGTTTGATGAGCAGACCCCGGCCCAGTCCAGAACAAGAGCCCCCCAAGTCGTTGCTCTGAGGTGTCGGAGTAATGACTTAAGGGCCAGCTAGGTGGGGGACTTGACCAATCGGGGAAGGGACTCAAAACGAGGAACAGTTGGTAAACCGAGCAGAACGAATAGATCTGCTCGCGCTAGACCGACCGTATACGGGCGACGTCGTAGGGACACGAGGGGTCAGAACTGAGGTGAATGAAGATACGTGTTGGGGAAATGAAAAGACGTGCCTGGGAAAGCGTGTGCCACGCGTCACACCTCATCATTGCATAGGGCGGCTACCCTAGGGTAGCGTAATCGATTGGCTAGGAAATCCTCGAGGCTCGTGAGGGGCCTATAAAGGGGGCGAGTTCGTGCCATTTGTACGTTCCCACCTTTTTTTTTTCGTATTTCTTCTATTCACCGTTGCCGCTCCGCCGCCGTACACCGCCGTGCGCTGTCGTTTTCGCTGTTCCAGTCCGCTCTCTGCCACCGCTCAAGTAAGCTCTTAATCCCTTCTGGCTCCTTTTTTAGTAGTTTTTCGGCGAGTTAAGGGAGTTCCCGGTACTCCGTTAAGGTTCCGGCCGGGAACGGTGAGGCGTTCCTGGGGTTCCGGCAGGATTCGACGAAGGTTTGGGATGAATATCCCAAGGACTCGGTGAATGTCCCGATGATTCCATGAACGTCCCGAGGACATGTGATGAATGTCACGGGGAAGTGAGATGGGAGGATTGGAGACCGAAAAAAGAAAAGACGGGGTGACGGACTCGGGCAGTTCGTCGTGTCCCCGAATGTTTTCTTGCTCGTTGCCCTTTCACTTGATCGGCGGTGGAAGGGTGGATTTGGTCGCGGCCACGAATTCACCTATTTCCTCTATTTTTCAGGTAAAAAATGGCCGCGAGGATTCCAGGAATTCCCCAAATAGACACCGAGCCCGACGTGGATGGACCCGCTCAGATCCCCGGGGAGATGCTCGTGTGTCCGACCAACGAATGGGCCGTGGAAGAGCCTCTGCATATAGGGTCGTGTTTCTCCGTCGATGACATAGACGCTTTCGCCTTTGTCGAGAACGTCCTCGAAGGAGAGGAGGCCACGTGGACGGCTTTTCAGCCTCGGGCACACCATCGCATTTGCTCAAACTATCGCGGGCTGCGGTTTCCCTGTAGCGAGCGATTTTGGATGCGGTTCTTAAGCGCTGGTCGCTCTCTGCGGTTAAGCTTACTACAGGTCGATTCATTTTTTATCCTATTAAAGCTGATGAAGGAAGGGAAATAGATGTCTCCAATTAACCCTGCTTTGCATACTGAGTTTAAACAGCGATCTGTTAGGTTACGAATGCTATCAATGTGGGGGGCCTTTGTACTGGTTATTTGTATTTTCGCCAATACGATTTTCTTTTCTCTTTCTAGGACTTTATAGCGGGGAACAAGGATTAGGATGTTAAGACTGATGCTTTTGATAGATACATGAGAGTATGGGATTTTGGGTTTTTGTTTAGTGTGCTCGCTAAGATCTTTTCTTTCGATCTTATGCCTACATATTCCCGTTTACCGAAACAGGGAAATCAGAGTGTTCATAGTTCCTCCTATTCTATGGGAGGAAATGGTTGTTTTTGGTGTCTTGTTCAAAGCCCAAGACGTGAAGCGAAAGGTGATTTGTATCTTGTTTAAAGCCCAAGATGTGAAGCTGAAGGGTCTATTTGTATCTTGTTCAAAGCCCAAGATATGAAGCTAAAGGTTTGACTTTAGAGAGAATTTGTCACCTCTAAAGAGGGGGTTGTATGTCACAACTGTTTTATAAAGGAGAATTACTTTAACCGGGATGTGTGAATCCGGCAATGCCATAATTTCCTTTATAGGGGATTTTAACCTGAAGGAGAAGACTTTAACTCAGTGTAGAGCAATGTTATCTTTCCTTAGGAATTTCTCATGCTAAAAGAGGGACAGTGGCATGGATGTAGATGATCCAGAGGCTTGCCGCTTACAGCGATTAGATGAAGGGGAAGGAGTTGTTGATGTTTGTGTACTGTGAACGAGGCACAACTTTGATGCTAAAAGGTTGATTGGATCAACCAGTGGTTTTCTTATACAAAGCCTAAGAGGAGGCTAATATGTGTCTCGTACAAAGCCCGAGAGAGAGAGGCTAAAAGGTTTTTGACTCGACGAGGGAATCTTTTGGTATCTCGTATAAAGCCCGAGATGGAGGCTATTGGACTCAACAAGAGAGTTTTTTGTATCTCGTACGAAGCCCGAGATGGAGGCGAAAGGGTGATCGACTCAACGAGGGAGTCTCTTATGTGTCTCGTACAAAGCCCGAGAAAGAGGCTAAAATTGTTAACTCCGCTGGGGAGAATCATTGTACAAAGCCCAAGAGAGAGGCTATGGTGACTGTTTCAGTTGAGTGATAGGTCCAGTATACTGATTTTGAAAGAGAAAATTAGTTCTTATATGAGTAACACTGTACTCAAGGATTTGATTCGAGGATCCGGGTCATTCCTGTTCTTTAAGGAAGTGGGAAATCCGAAGGGTATTGAGACTGTCCGAGTTTACGGGGTTCCTTCCTATTCTTGAAGGGGTCACTTGAGAATGTCTTTGAGACTCAAGGAGATTAGACTGTCCAAGTCTAGAATTTCATCTTTGTACCATGCTTTGAGAAACAGTAGTAGACTCTATGAAAGAACTGTTCTAGGCAGATGATTAAGTTCTGTTCCTATACCTCTAGGAGGCCGTCGGGACAATTTGTACGAAGCCCAAGAGGAGGCTGGAAACTTTTAAGAAGCTGACGGGTCCTTGTACGATGCCCAAGAGGAGGCTATCATTTCCGGAGGAAGAGATCATTATACGAAGCCTAAGAGGAGGTTGTGAATACTTCTAAGAAGCCGACGGGTCCTTGTACTAAGCCCAAGAGGAGGCGGGGTTGCTTTTAGGAAGCCCGTGGGTCCTTGTACGATGCCCAAGAGGAGGCCGATGCTTTTAAGAAGCCGATGGGTCCCCAAACCCCGATAAATTCAAGGCAAGCTATTCACAAGGAATAGATCAAGTCAGGAAAGTTCGAGAGTTTGGAAGAAACTCAAAGATGCCATTCACGGAGAATACATTCATCTTTGGGAGTAGAGTTTCTTGACAATTCCTAATGAGGACAGCCGAAGAGAAGACTGTATCTGGTGATCCTATTGGGGATCTAGTTGTCTATTTCTACGAAACGAAACGGCGTCACCTAGTTCTAGACGTAGTTGCCGGGGAAACTCGAAATATCTATACTATTATTACACAGTTGATATGAGTTTATGAAAGAAGACTTACAGCGAAACAGCCCCACAATACAGTTATATGTATATGAAAGCGGTAAATGAAAGCGGATAAACACTTACTCGGTTGTAGAGCTTCTGTGCTGTTTGGTTAGTTGTTCAACAAAGAAAGATTGAAAACAACAGTATATTTCAAAATCAAAGGAGAAAGTGCTTTGAAAAAGAAAGATTTGGGGCTTACAGCTCAAGGAGAGGCCCAAGGTTTTATCAGTGAGCGCACTGTTTAAATTTGTACAGAGGGACTTATACAAGTGACTGAGGCCCAAAAAGGGTTTTCTGTACAAAGGGATGGGTCTTACACTCTCTCAAGAGGCCCAAAAAGTTTTAAAGAAAAAGAGTGGGGCTTATAACACGAGGTTAGGCCCAGATGATTTTTCCGTTTGAAATGGCGATCGCGCCGAGGTTTTCTTTTAACGCAGAGGGGCTTATACAATATCTGAGCCCCAAAGTGATTTTGGTTAAAAGGGGGTTGGGTCTTACACTCTATTAGAGGCCCAAAAAGTTTTGAATGGGTCTTATAGCTCGAGGAGAGACCCAAGGTTATTTTTCAAAAGGCGACGATCGCGCCGTTTGTTTTTTACGGTATCGGGACTTATACAATACACTGAGGCCCAAAAATGGTTTGGTAAAAAAGGATTGGGTTTTACACTCTATTAGAGGCCCAAAAAGTTTTGAAAATGATTTATGAGGGTTGAATTAATCCAAAAACCCTAATTTTATTTTCAAAAATGTATTTAATTGAATAAAAATTCAATTAAATGATTAAAATTGTTTAACATATGGAAAACAAATTGTGATCTTGGATTAATGCTTAAAAAATTAAGTATTGACCTACAAAATAATTAGAAAGCATTAAAAGTTGCAAAATCAAGATGGAAAAAATATTTTAAATGTTAAAAACAATTAAAACATTAATTCTTTGCAAAAATATCAATTATATAAAATAAATAATATTTTGGGATTTTTTGGGAAAATAAAATATTTTAACATTTTTGTGAATTATTAAAAAAAGAATCAACTCAAAATCATTAAAACTCAGAGAGAAATTAATTTTTGAATCAATTAAATAAAATCACAAAATTCAAATATTCAAATTTATGAAAATGGCGCCAAGAACACCCAAGAACACGCGTGTGTTCTGGGCTTGCCCAGATTTGCATTTTCCATCCAATCTCAGTGAATACTTAACCATATCATGCAATCCACATACCAATCAACTCGTTTCAACCTCACGATCATGTCTATAACACTTAATTTCATTTAAATTAAACATAAAACATGAAATCACGAAGAAACCTCAAGAACCCTAATTTCTGCATGAAGGCTAGGATTTTTGATACACGATTCAAACAAAGCAATTAATTGAGGGAAAACATTCCATGCATGATTATGAACATATGGCCAAATTATTGTGCAGCAAAAATTGCATGGATCATAGAGTTAGAAGAGCTAATGCTTACCACTTGCAGCTGGCGATCGTGATTTGTGTAGGAGGTGTTACAGTTGTGTTGTGATGATCTGAACAGCTTCCCTAGGTGCTATGGAGTGTGTTTGAATGCTTGGACTTGATGGAAATTGGCTGGATCACTTCATGGCATCTCAACTGTACTTTGGTTAAAACCTTGAGCAATTGACTGGTGATTCTGAGAAATCAATGTTCCAGTTGTTGTTTAAGTGTTTGATAAGCTCATATGTGATGTATATGAGGTGTGTGGGTGATTGGTTTGGTTGGAAAAGCTCTCAAACTTAAAACCCGATAGTTACCTTGCTAAGAAAGGCATTTTTGCCAAGAGAAAGAGATTTTGAGAAAGGCAAGTGTTGTAGGCCTTTGGTGTACTTAAACTGAACACAATTGAGCTCTATTTATAGTAGAGCAAGTTTGTTTTGCAAGGAATAGTGAATGGCAACTGCTAAGTAGGTTTGGCCAATGTTGGCAAATGAAAATCCAAGTCTCCTCTAGCCATTGACTAGAGGTTAGGGCACAGAGCTTTGGTTCCCTTGGTCTTGGATAAGTCTTGAATGATTTCAGATGAGAATGGCTCAGTCCATGCCACCTTGATGCTTCCATTGAATGCTTCAATCCAAATTTGGAGTTTTGTCCCTATTTTGGCCATTCTAGGTTCAACATGCTATTTCTTGTTCCATGGACTTTGGAGGCTTGGCTCAGTGATTGTCCCCTTTAGATTCAATCCTCAGATGTGTCCAAGTGGATAGGAGCATTTGAATTTGGCTGATTTTGGCAAATCGAGCAAAATTGCAAATTCTGCCTTGCCTTTGACAGATTTCAGCAAGGCAACTTGCCAATGTCATATCTCATGGTGTAAGTTGAATTTGGTAATGTTCTTGACCATTTTGGAAAGCCATTACATGATACAACAACTGTTTGAACATGTTTGGTTTTGATCTCTTTTGAATCTAAGTGAAAAATCCCCCTACATTTGGCAAAAAGTAAAGCAAAATCTGACTTAGTGAAATTTTCACTAAGTGTTGGAACAAAGTGACTTTTCTTGATTTTGATCACTCCATAACTCAAAATCCATGAGGAATTTGGACATAGGTCAGTATGAAGCTTTTGTAGAGGGTAATGTGATCTACAAATCAAGCTTTGAATGGGGCACAATGGCCTTGTGGTTTAGGAGTTATGGTCCTCCAAAGTTAGTGCATTAGTGGCACTTTTTCATGACTTAGAAAAATTTCTAAGTTTTATGGTTACCCCTTTTTCAAGTTATCCCACTTTCTTTGATTTTTCTTGATGAATGATGATTCAAATCAGACATTAACATCATTTTAGGGTTAAAAATCCATTTTGGTGAAAAATCTCAAAAAGTCAAAGTTGACTTTTGTGCACAGTTGACTTTTTATCAGATGAATTCCCAACTGTGCAATTCTTCATGAAATCATGTCCTTGACCTAAATCAAACTTGATGGACATGTTCCATGGGTGTCATAGGGTATATTGGTGCATGTCATAGGGCTTGGGAGCATGTCCTGGTCAAAAGTCAAAGTTACAGTTGACTTTTTCCTTAAAACCCTAATTGTGGTGCAGATGAAATTGAGACTTGTTGCTCAAGCTTCTTGGATTAATCCATTGTTCCAAATGGATCAATATAGTTCATTAGAGACCCTCAAATCCTCTTCTGAGGTCTTGGCTCATGATTTGCCCTAAAAGTCAACTTAGGGGTGAATTAGGTCAAGAAACCCTAATTCCTGATTTTTGATGAATGCAACCCCTGAGGCTAAATTGACTTGATAATTGGGTTTATGATGTTCCATGGAGTATATTAGGTTATGTTTTGGATCATTGGCTTGTGCTCAGATAAAATATTTCCATCTGGAGACCCTGGTCGACCAAAACCCTAATTTGGTAACACTGTCGATCTTGAGACTTGATCCACCTAGAAGGGAGCAGCCTTGTGCCTGATCCTTGAAGTGAGAGTCCTTTTGATCCATTGTGGATGTTTGAGAGGTTAGACAAGTTGAAAATCATGTCATTCCTTGATTGATCCTTTGTCTAAGGCTCTGAGAGGGCTTGAAACCCTAAGTCTGATTGTAGTGGATGCTCACCCATCTTTGGGGAGACTGATGAAGTATGATGGTACACCCATATTGTGATGATGAGTTTCACAATGATGGGAAATCTTAGTCGTCAAAATTTGGGGTATGACATTCCCATGTATGAGTCCGCCTTTAAAGAGGTCGGTATTCGCCTCCCCTTCAATAGCTTTCAACTAGGGGTTTTCAACCGTCTGCACTTGGCGTCGTCGCAGCTTTATCCTAACGCGCTCGCTTTCATGCGGGCGCTTGAAATCGTCTGTGACTATCTCCAGATTGGGATCACCCTTCTTCCGCGTCTTCCATTTGCAACGTTCAACGGACAACGGGCGACATAGTTGGGTCTCTTTCAAATAACCCAGGAAGTTATTCAAGGCGTACTCGGACTCAATAATGGGTTTCAAGAGTAGGTTCTACTATGTCATGCCCGCGACGCACTCGGCTGTGGGTACACTCTATGACATTGTGCCCGACGGATCCGGGGGAGAGAGGTTCGTGTCCAAGTGTCCCCTGGAGTAGGAGGACGCCCACTTCGCGCTCGGTACGGAGGATTACCTCGTGAAGCATAGCGAGCTATTGGAGGATGACAGGGGGGCGTATACCACGTTGGTCGCGTATGTCAATGGTTTCAACCGGGCAGAGTGCGTTGGTAGGGATGGAAAATACCTCCTCGACTCCCAGGGGAGGGTTGTGACCGCGGCTCGTTATATAAACACTCGGGGTCTCCTCGAATGTAAGTCTCCCGATGAGGCCAAGAGGTTCTTAGGTAGGATCTCCTCATCCTGTTTGGGCCTCCATTTAGATATGTCTCTTTGTGCTAACTTTTTCCATGTTTTCTCTTGCAGCTCAAATGTCTAACGCCACCGAGCGTATCATGAAGTTGGCCGCCGCGCGGGCACCCAAGCGAACCAAGATTCGTGTCCGAGAAATTATTCAGACTGCGGCGCCGGCTGGGACGACGAGTGGCTCCGCCTCGCCACAGTGCAGCCAGTCTCCTCCTCTGGAGAGCACCCCTGCCAAGAAAGCGAGGACCGAGGGGCCTGTCCTCATGGATCTTGTGGACCCTGTCTCGCCGGAGAAGTTTCTGATGCCCGCTTGCCACCTCCAGCGGAATTTCTTCGGGGGAAGCCCCCCTGTCATTGCTGATGCCGAGGCGAAGGCAGTTCTGGGTATGGACGGGGTGGCCAGGAGAGAGACGCTTATCGAGGACCTTGCGGCCATGATGCGGGTCTTCGAGACTGCCTTGATATTGAATGATGGGGCCCCCTCCGCCTCTGAGCTACAGAAGCTGAAGGAGGACTACACTGCCCTCGAGAAGGAGAAGGACAAGGTCGCGACTGATCTGCAGAAGGCCCAGGCCCAGTGCGAGGACCACGCCAACACCCTCTGTGAGCTGAACGAGCCCAAGGCTGCCCTGAAGGCGACTCAAGAGGAGCTTGATCGCTCTCGGACCAGGGTCGGAGAGTTGGAAGCTGCTGTCCGCCCCGCGGAGGACGAATCCGCCGGGGAGAAAAATCTTGTCGACCGCGTAGCCTTGATTGCCAAACTTCGGGAGCTTCAGCAAGATAGTCTGGAGGCTCTGGAGATAGGTTTCAAGCATGTCGTGGAGTAGATCGGAGCCGAGAATCCAGGTGCTCCGCTGGTGCTCGTCAGGATCAACCCGTTCCTTCGTGTGGTCGATGGCAAGCTGGATCTACCAGAGGAGGAGGAAGAGGAAGATGGAAGACGGGTCGAGGATGAGATCTCCGTGTAGTTCTTTTGATTGTTTGGCCTGCGTGCCACTTTTTCTTTGTAATGATTTGTGCCTGGCATGTGCGCCAGGGGCTTTTCGACATTTGTAATACCTGTATACTGGGCTTTTGCCCGTTTTAATACATTTTGTTTATCTGCTAGTGTTATTTGCATGGTTTCAATTGTGTATGATGTTAATGCATTTGCTATACTTTGTTTTGTGTCTAAGTATTAAAGACTTTGGGATTTGCTCGACCTTGATAGTCCCTGACCGCGTGGAGAGATGGTCGGGTGGTCGGAGATGTATTCTAACCTTCAACGAGGCTAAGGGCTCGGTCGAGGTCTTAACTTTGTGGCGTGAACTTCCCATCGCGAGCTGGGTGTTCTGCCTAATCGGTACAATGACGATGGAGCTCGATCGAGGTATCCCCGTCGGATCAAAGGTCCTCACGCACACACAACGCGGTCTCTGATCATCGTGTTCTGTATAAGGGTGTCGCGCTCGTACCTTAGTGCGTCCCCGTAAGCGCGGTGCTAGTGAGTCACGGGCAGTACTTAACTGTAATATTGTTTTAGCTTTTCAGCGTTCCATGGTCGAGCAAGTTCTTCCCCGTGTAGATTTTCGAGGAATTAGGCTCCTGTCCCCGTTTTCACGCGGACGCGTTATAGGCCCTCCCAGTTCGCGGCGAGCTTGCCTTCCCGCGAGTCTTTCTGGTTCCTTCGCAGGACGAGGGTGCCTACCTGAAAATCACGTTTAATAACTTTGTCGTTATAACGTAGTGTTATTTTCTGCTTAAGCGAAGCTTCTCGGAGAGAAGCGTCCGAACGTATCTCCTCGACAAAATCGAGCTCTTCCCTTAAGGCTTCGTCGTTCGCGTCCCCGTCGAGGGGGGCTTCTGTCCTCCTCGAGGGTTCCCTGATCTCCACGGGGATCACCGCTTCGGTTTCGTAGGTCAGACGGAAGGGGGTCTCCTCGGTTGTGGAGTGTGGGGTCGTCCGATAGGCCCAGAGGACGCTGTGCAGCTCCTCGACCCACCGTTGTTTGGCGTCACCTAGTCGACGTCTTAATCCTCGGAGGATCACTCAGTTCGCCGCCTCAGCCTGTCCGTTCGTTTGAGGGTGCTTGACCGACGTGAAGTGTTGCTTCGTGCCTAGTTTTGTGACGAAGTCTTGGAAGTTCCTGTCGGTGAACTGTGTTTCGTTGTCGGTGACAATGGCTTGAGGCACGTCGAACCGGGCGAGGATGTTTCTTTTGTAGAAACGCAGTATGTTGAAGGCTATGATTTTGGCCAATGCTTCCGCCTCAATCCACTTCGTGAAGTAGTCCACCCCGACGATGAGGTATTTGTTTTGATACGACCCCTGGACGAAAGGTCCGAGGATATACATTCCCCACCATGCAAACGGCCACGGGGAGGACAATGGACTGAGCTCGTTGGGAGGAGCAAGGTGCATGTCCCCATGTCGTTGGCATCTGTCGCACTTCTTGACGTGTTCCTTGGCGTCCTGTTGCATGGTGGGCCAGTAATACCCTGCTCGAAGCGCCTTACGGGCTAACGATCGCCCGCCGAGGTGCTGCGCATTGATTCCCTCATGGATCTCCTGGAGTATGCTGGAGACCTTGGTATCCTCGACACATCTGAGGAGGGGAATGGAGAACCCTCGCCGGTATAGCTTATCCTCGACTATAGTGTACGAGCATGCCCGCCTCTTGACCATTCCTGCTTCTTTGGGATCTTCGAGCAGTTTGCCCGTCGTGAGGTATTCGTATACCGGGGTCATCCAGAAATTGCTGTCCCCGATGGCGTTGATGTCCGAAACCATGGCCGGTTTGTCGATGCTTGGGCGGGAAAGCACCTCTTGTATGACGGATTTGTTCCCGCCTTTCTTCTTTGTGCTCGCCAATTTGGACAAGACATCTGCTCGGGCATTGTGCTCACGGGGGATGTGAGTTACTTCCGCGGAGGTGAACTTTTTCATCTTTTCTTTTACCAAGGCCAAGTATTCTATGAGGCTGTCGTTCTTTGCTTGGTACTCTCCTCGGACTTGCGAGGCCACGAGCTGGGAGTCAGTGAAGAGTTTGACCTCCTTGGCGCCGAGGTCCTCGGCCAGCCGGAGTCCCGCGAGGAAGGCCTCGTATTCGGCTTGGTTGTTCGATGTCGGGAAGGATAGTTCAAGGGATACCTCGATCAGGATGCCTTCCTCATTTTCGAGGATGATGCCCGCCCCGCTTCCCTTCGGGTTGGATGCTCCGTCGACATAAATCGTCCATTTTTGTGACCCGTTGGTCGAAGGTTCCGGGACAGTCATTTCTGCTACAAAGTCGGCCAATACATGTGCCTTCAGGACTTTCCTCCCTTCGTATTGGATGTCAAACTCGGCGAGCTCGAGTGACCACCTGAGCATCCTCTCCGCCATGTCCGGTCGTCCGAGGAGCTGCCTTATAGGCTGTTTGGTCCTTACGACGACGGTGTGGGCGAGGAAGTAGTGGCGTAGCCTTCTGGCCGTGGTGACGAGGCCCAGGGCGACTTTCTCAATCTGCTGATATCTGAGCTCGGGGCCTTGGAGGGCTTTGCTCGTGAAGTAAACTGGCTTCTGCCCGTCCGGGGTTTCCCGAATGAGGACGACGCTGACTGCTTCACTCGTGATTGCAAGATACAAGAAGAGTGTCTCCCCGTTCTCTGGTCGGGAGAGGACCGGGGGCTGTGATAAGACTTGTTTTAAGTGGACGAGCGCCTGCTCGCATTCCTCGCTCCACTCAAACTCCGCCTTTTGTCGAAGAAGTTTGAAAAATGGAAGTGCGTATTGTGCGGATTTGGCGACGAAGTGAGAGAGGGCGGTGAATATCCCGTTCAACGATTGTATCGACTTCTTTGAGTCCGGAGTAGAGAGCTCGGAGAAATCCCTACACTTGTCGGGGTTGGCCTCGATTCCTCGTTCTGCGAGGTAAAACCCGAGGAACTTACCTGCCCGAACATCGAAGGTGCACTTGTCGGGGTTAAACCTCATGCGGCATCTCCTCGCCGTGTCGAACACCTTCTTGAGGTGCGCGGCGTGGTCGACTTCTTTATGCGGATTTGACAATCATTTTGTCTATGTAGACCTCGAGCATGTCGCCGATCTCAGCCCGAAAAACCTTGTTCATCATCCGTTGGTAGGTCGCACCGGCGTTCTTCAGACCGAAGGGCATCACGTTGTAGTAGTAGTTGCCCGACACGGTCATGAAGGCCGTGTGTTATTTGTCGACCTTGTCCATGGGAATTTGATTGTATCCCGAGTAAGTGTCCATGAAGGATAGTAGTTTGTAACCTGCAGAATTGTCGACCAGTTGGTCGATGTTAGGCAAGGGATAACGGTCTTTCGGGCAAGCCCGGTTAAGATCAGTATAATCAATGCACATTCTTCATTTTCCATTATTCTTTTTAACAAGTACAACGTTGGACAGCCAGGTCGTGTATTTGGCCTCCGAAATAAAATTTGCCTCTAGGAGGTCTTTTACAGCTTTTTCAGCAGCCTCCACTTTTTCGGGAGACTGCTTACGCCTACGTTGTGCTATGGCCCTAGCGGCCGGATCTACTGCGAGCTGATGACAAGCCACCTCGGGGTCAAGGCCAGGCATCTCGGACGCACTCCATGCGAAGAGATCAGCGTTCTCCCTTAGACATGCCTTCAGCTGCTCCTTTGCCAGGTCGGGGATCCCGGTGTCAATCTTCACGTTGCGATCTGGATCGTCCCCAAGGACCACGAGCTCAAAGTCCCCGTCTGGGATGGGGCGCGTTGGGTAGAGAGGCCGCCCGTTGTTTTCCACCTGGAGGTCGAGGTCTTCTGCCCCGTCTTCATCGGGTCCGCCCGAAAACCCGCTGTCGAGATCGACCGCGTTGACGCGCGGGAGAGGTACCTGCTCGGTGTCCTGGGGTGGCTTGGCCACGGTCTTGGGTTTGGGGCCGATGGAACTCAGGCCTTTGATGGCGGCGTCGAAGCACCTTCTGGCCACGTCGATGTCCCCGTGCATCGTCACTACTCGTCCCCTAGTCGTGTAGTACTTCATTTTGAGGTGGACCGTTGATGGTACCGCCGTAAGTTCAGCCAAGGTGGTCATCCCGAGGATGCAGTTGTAAAGGGACGGGTATTCGACCACCAGGAAACGGATCTTCACCTGTCGGGCAGTGTCTTCGGCCCCGAATATTACCATTAGCTCCACGTAACCCCATGGTCTGGTAGTGGTTCCATTGAACCCCTGTAGATCTGAACCGACGTACGGGGTTAGATGCCTCTCGTCGAGCTGAAGGGTCCCGAACAGATGAGCATACATGATGTTGACCGAACTCCCCTGGTCGACTAGGATCCTTCGAACGTCAAAGTTCGTCATCTGCGCCCTGATCAGGAGGGGAATAATGGCGTTTGGTGCTCCCCCAGGGAGTTCCTCGAGGTAGAAGGTGATGGGGTTGGAGTTTCCCCGCACTTTCTCGAGGGTGGTTGCCTTCGCCGACGTTGCGGATTCCAGCTCGTCAAATTTCTGCTTGATCGATCCGACGGACAGCTTCTCTAGACCTCCCCCGGAGATGACCATCGCCCTGGGGAAGCTTTCCCAGGTGCTACGGGCAGTAACGGGGTCCTCGTGGGGGAATGTCGCCCACATGTTACGAATTGCTTCTTGTCCTTCAATGATTGGGGGGAAAAAGAAGTCTTCGGGTCGGGTGACACTGAGGGCGACTCTCGTCGGGAGGAGGCGTCGTTTCCTCGACGTTCTGGGCTTCCCGGGAGCTGGGATGAGGAGTATCGTTCTTCTGGGCGTATTTCTTCAAGTGCCCCTCCTTGATCAGAATTTCAATCGCATCTTTGAGATGGATGCAGTCTTCCGTCACATGCCCGTGACTCCGGTGGAATCTACAGTATTTTGACTTATCGACGTTTGATTTGGGGGCAGTGGGCTTCGGAAAGTGGCCTCCTCCTTTCACAAATTCTGAGTTCTGGCACTCGGAGAGGATACGTGCGCGGGGAGCGTTGAGTGGGGTGTACTCGGTGAACCAGCCAGCTGGTCCGTGCGGTTCACGAGGATCACGGGGGCGATTTTCTTTCTTCCTTTCTCCTCCCTGCCGGGAGGGAGAGTCTTCATCTTTGTGGCCGCGGGGGCCTTCTTTGCGCCTCGACTCAAGGGCGATCTGTGCTGCCTCGGATTCCTCGAGCTCGATATACGACTGAGCTCGTTGGAGGAGGTCCTCGAGACGACGGGGTCTACGGAGGCCTACGGACTTGGCAAAATCAGATCCGGAATGCAGTCCATGGATGATTAAATACTTCTTCATGTCGTCAGTCGTATGGACCTCGACAACTTCTCTGTTGAATCTCTCGATGTAATTTCGGAGGGGTTCGTTCTTCCCCTGGAAGATGCTTTCTAAGGCAGCTTCCGTCTTCGGGTGTCGCCGAGACGCAGTAAAGTGTTTGGTGAAACGTCGTCTTAGCTGCTTCCAGGACGTGATCGACCCAGGTTCCAAACCCTTGTACCAAGTCATCGCGCCCTTCCGCAAGGTGGTGGGGAAAAGCCTGCACCTGATGGCTCCTCTGACGTTTCGGAAGTCGAGCATTGCTTCAAAACTCTCGATGTGATCATCGGGGTCGGAGAGACCGTCGTAGGTCCCCAACGGTGGAGGTTTCTCCATGCCCGCGGGGATTGGGGCATTCATGATCTCCCACGACAGCGGGGTCCTCTGGTCGTCGTTGTCACTTCCTGTTGGGGATACCGAAGGGGATCGTTGATGTCGTGGAGGAGAATTCCTCGAGCGGTGCCTCGGCCTCTCTTCGATCTGCTTTGACTTCTTGGTAGTGATGGAGGCCCTGGGTTCCTTCCGAGGCGGGGAACGAGGGCGTTTCTGGGAGATCGTCGGCTGGGGGCGCTCGAGACGTGGTCGACGACCCTCGCGTACCGGTGAGGGGGTCTGAGATTCGTCTGAAGGAGTCCTTCGCGGGGAAGGCGAACAGCGAGGCGACGGTGGACGGCGATGTCTTCGCGGGGAAGATCGTCGTGCCCTTCCTTGCTCTAGTGCTTCAATTCTGGTATTCCGGTGCGTGATCAGCTGATTGGTCTGATTGATCAAGGCGAACAGGGTCACGGTGCTCGCGTCTGCGTTGGGTGGAGGAGCAACTGGCTGAAAAACGGCCTGCTGATCGTCTTGGTGGGTGGCGTTGTAAGCCACGTCTTGGGAGTCTGGGGAGGCGGTTTGCCCGCCTCTCACGTCGCCTTCTTCGACGTGGAGGGCCGCAGCGTCTTCGCGGTGGTTCCCGTTCTCGAGTTGCGCGAGGACGGTGTCCAGAGCTTTGGTAGCGGACGGATTTCCGGCCATGACGGTGATGAATGAGAGTTGCTTTGGTTTAATGGAGGAAAAACGGGGAAGCAAAGGGTTCCCACAGACGGCGCCACTGATCGTACCTGGATCAGACAGTTTCTGTGGCCAACAACGTCGTCTGGGCTTCAGCTCCGGTGCGGTTGAAAGACGACGGGGGGGTGTACCTGCAAGGTACTCCGACGCTCAAGTAAGGTAACGGTCAGAGAAAAAGCAAGTACGGAAGAAGGTGAAAGTGAACATAACCTGACCCTCTCAAGTGATAGGGTATTTATAGAGAGCCCCCAACGCGGGGCCAACGATCACTAGCACTGGGCTGGATTGCCAGGCCCAATCCAAGCAACTGCCAGGGCTTACGTGGCGTAGTGAAGACCAGCACGTGATCTTCGCCCTGGGGTAACTGCTCCTAGATCTCCGGAACTAGGGCAGACCGATTTCATCGGGAGTGGGCGGTTACATGGGAACGTGTCCTCGCGGGGAGAGACGTGTCCTCGCGGGGAGAAACGTGTGCGGGCATGGATGAGAATCTCGGGGAGCACGTGGTCGCTGAGGGGAGGCGAGCTCGGAGAGGCTTAGTGCCTCTGCCCGGCGTTCTATGCTGCCTGCGCCCGAGCACTGCTGAGTTGGTTGTGGTATGTGCCCGACATAGTTGGTTCGAGCCTGCGCTCGTCGTTGGTTGTGATAAGAGACCCCCTGTTGGGCCACCCCCAGACGAGTGGGTTGGGCCTGCTCGTTTGATGGGCAGACCCCGGCCCAGTCCAGAACAACATTCTTTCACGCACTGTTCATGACACTATTTACATACTATTCAATATATTATTCATAAATAATTTTTTATTTATTTAAGTAAAGCATGTTCACGGTATAAATACAATCAACAATGTATAGTGTCAACATAGCATTTGTTAGTTATATGTTCAACCTTAATCATGGAGTGAAATTGTTCTCATTTTAGAGGAAAATGGAATAAAGGCTATATTAAATTAAAAAAATTATAAACACTTGTTAAATCAGGGTCAATCTGAACATTTCAAAGATTTTGTGCTAATTTTAAAAATATAATTTTTTATACAAATAATAATATACTTGTTATTTTTTAACATATCATTAAAAAATGGAATAGTATATGTTTAAAAAAATATATATTCTTCTATAAAAATTATAGATTAGGCTATATTCAATATCTTACAATATTTAGTAATAACAATTTGTTAAAAGCTCATTACACAAAAAATTTATATAAAAAATAATAATAGGATTAAAATTATAAGTGTAAAGGAGGAAAGATAGACAAGTTGTTCTAACATTTATTAAAAATACACAAAAAATTACATGTGGAGTTCCTAAATTTGTTTGTTATAGATTTAAAAAACAAATATATTCTTTTATAAAAAAATAGATTAAGCCATATTCAATGTTTTAAAATATTTAATAATAGATATAAGATCGACACCGATTAATAATGTCAATTTAAGATTAACACTTCCAATTTAAAGAGTACCGTGATCGCAACATTTGATTCACGATGTTGTATCACAAAATCGTTGACGAAGCTTTGTTCCATTCTAACTTCTGTGATTTTCTCTATTTTTTATTCTGCAACGGAATAAGTAATAATATGATTTTTGATATGGATGGCCGTAGCCTCATGATTCCGGCGTCTCGAATTTTGGTGGATTGATACGAAATGTTGATGGTGTTTGGGTTCACAGTTTTGTGGATAACATTGGTTATTTCAACATCCTTCACGTTAAATTGATGACGATATATTAAGGTTTGCGTATGACATGTGAACTTGACATTAAAGACTTATGTATTATTCTGACTCTAACTCTGCTATCAAGATTATCTCATAGTCCGTTAATGTTTGATATCAATGTACAATGATTTTACATAACATCAAAGAGCTTCTCACTTGACAATAACGAGTTCAAATATTTTATATTCTTAAAAAACATAATACATGTGCAGAATATCTAACAAAACATGAAGTTGATAATGATGTGGCGTATCGGTGTTTCGTGGAGTCTCATATAAGAATTATTAATTTTGGATTAGCGGATGCTAGAGATAGTATTATTTTTTTAAATAATTTTTTTTCAATTGAACCAAAAATATATATTTTTTATAAAAGTATTAATTTTTTCTAAAGCTAAAACAAATTATCATATTTAATCTTATTCTTTTATTTATTTTTGAATGCTACCAAAAAAAAAAGGGCGTGGGGAGTCTTTTTCTCCAACATTCAGGGTTTTGTTCTGAACTTTTTTGTTAAACCCTAAATCAAAACAGTAGTGAATTTGATTGATTTTCCAAGACTATGAGGAGGAACAGAGAGTTGAAATCTCTACTCTCTCGCTCTCTCCAATTCTCCACTTCTTCCCAACACAATCCTCTCCCCGGATTGCTTCATCCCACCGACCCCACTTTTTCAACCCCAACCCCAACCCCTGATTTATCACAAGACTACGCATTCCTCCGCAACACTTTGCTCAGTTCCACTTCCACACAAACCCTCCCTCCCGGTGAGTTCCCTAACGACGTTCTTTCAATTTCAAATGCAATCAGAACCGGTTTTGACATTGAAACCAATCAATTTTTTAGACAGTTTCGTGGTAGGTTAAGTGAGTCTTTGGTACTGCAGGTGATGGATAATGTTAACAACCCTGACTTGTGTGTAAAGTTTTTCTTGTGGGCCGGTCGGCAAATCGGTTATACTCATACTCCGCTTGTGTTTGATAAATTGCTTGAGTTATTGGGGTGTAATGGTAATGGAAATGATAGAGTGCCTTTGAAGTTTTTGAATGAAATTAGGGACGATGATAGGGATTTGCTTCGTAGGTTGCTTAATTTTCTTGTTCGAAAATGTTGTCGTAATGGGTGGTGGAATATGGCTTTGGAAGAGATGGGAAGGCTTAAGGATTTTGGGTACAAGCCTTCTCAAACTACTTATAATGCTTTGGTTCAAGTTTTTCTTAGAGCTGATAAGTTAGATACTGCTTATTTGGTTAAGAGAGAGATGTTGAATTATGGGTTTGTTATGGATAGGTATACTATTAGTTGCTTTGCTTATTCCTTGTGTAAAAGTGGGAGATGCAGAGAGGCTTTGGGTTTGATTGAGGAGATTGAGCCTGATACTGTTATTTATAATAGGATGATCTCTGGGTTGTGCGAAGCTTCACTTTTTGAAGAAGCGATGGATATCTTGGATAGAATGCGGTCTACTTCTTGCATTCCCAATGTTGTCACTTATAGGATTTTGCTTTCTGGTTGTTTGAGAAAAGGACAGCTCGGGAGGTGTAAGAGAATTTTGAGTATGATGATTACGGAGGGATGTTATCCGAATCGTGAAATATTTAATTCTCTTGTACATGCTTATTGTAAATCAAGGGATTACTCCTATGCCTATAAGTTGTTTAAGAAAATGATCAAATGTGGGTGCCAGCCAGGATATCTGGTTTATAATATATTCATTGGTAGTGTGTGTAGCAATGAGGAACAGCCTAGCTCGGATATTTTAGAGTTGGTGGAGAAAGCTTATAGTGATATGCTTGATTCAGGGGTTGTATTAAATAAGGTCAATGTCAGCAATTTTGCACGCTGTCTTTGTGGAGCTGGGAAATTTGATAAAGCTTTTAAGATTATTTGTGAAATGATGGGCAAGGGTTTCGTCCCCGATGATAGTACTTACTCTAAAGTGATTGGCTTCCTTTGTGACGCTTCTAAGGTAGAGAAGGCTTTTTCGTTGTTCGAAGAAATGAAAATGAACGGCATTGTTCCCAGCGTTTATACCTATACTATTTTAATTGACAGCTTTTGCAAAGCGGGTCTTATTCAGCAGGCTCGCAAATGGTTTAATGAAATGTTAAGCGAAGGTTGCTCGCCCAATGTGGTGACTTATACTGCACTTATTCATGCATACCTGAAAGCAAGAAAAGTGTCCGATGCAAATGAGCTTTTTGATATGATGTTGCTTGAAGGTTGCAAGCCTAATGTTGTTACATATACTGCTTTAATTGATGGTCATTGTAAGGCTGGGCAAATTGAAAAGGCTTGCCAGATCTATGCCAGAATGCGAGGTGACATAGAATCTTCTGATATGGACAAGTATTTTAAGCTAGATCACAAAAACTCTGAAGGACCAAATGTTGTTACATATGGGGCATTGGTGGATGGTTTATGCAAAGCCAACAAGGTTAAGGAGGCACGGGAATTGTTGGATACCATGTCTGCTCATGGTTGTGAGCCTAACCATATAGTGTACGATGCTGTTATTGACGGGTTTTGCAAGATTGGAAAGCTTCAGGATGCACAAGAGGTATTTGCAAAAATGTCAGAGCGTGGATACAGTCCAAATTTGTATACCTATAGCTCTTTAATCGATTGTCTGTTTAAAGATAACCGGTTGGATCTTGTTTTGAAAGTGTTGTCAAAGATGCTAGAGAATTCTTGCACTCCAAATGTTGTTATTTACACAGAGATGGTTGATGGCCTCTGTAAAATTGGGAAAACAGATGAAGCTTACAAACTCATGCTCAAGATGGAAGAAAAGGGCTGCAATCCAAATGTTGTAACCTATACTGCAATGATTGATGGCTTTGGGAAATTAGGAAAAATTGAACAGTGCCTTGAGCTCTATAGAGATATGTGCTCAAAGGGCTGTGCTCCAAACTTTATAACCTATAGGGTTTTGATAAATCATTGTTGCTCAAATGGCCTTCTTGATGAAGCATACAAACTCTTGGATGAAATGAAACAAACATATTGGCCAAAGCATATATTAAGTCACCGTAAAATTATTGAGGGCTTCAGCCAAGAATTTATAACCTCGATTGGGCTTTTAGACGAGTTGAGTGAGAATGAATCAGTGCCTATTGATTCTTTTTACAGAATTTTGATTGATAATTACATCAAGGCAGGGAGACTAGAAATTGCAGTTACTCTTCTTGAAGAGATTTCATCATCCCCAAGCCTTGCAGTTGCCAATAAATATCTATATACTTCTTTAATCGAGAATCTATCACGTGCAAGTAATATTGATAAAGCCTTAGAGCTGTATGCTAGCATGATAAGTAAGAATGTCGTTCCAGATCTTAGCACACTTGTCCACCTCATCAAAGGCCTTATCAAGGTTGATAAGTGGCAAGAAGCACTACAGTTATCAGACAGCATATGCCAAATGGTTTGTTAACATTTCGTTTAACTTTTCTTGCTAATTTAAAAAGTTCATTTTGATATGATGTTGCAAGAAAACTTTTTGTGTTAACATTTAATTCACCACCAAGTGTGCAAATGAACTTTTTGATATGGTTTTTCCATGACATTTTATTCAGCTAATTTAAGTTTAAGTTTTGTTAACATTAAACACTTCCTTTACACACTTGGTGGTTGAAATGCGTTTTTATCCTGTTTAGTATTTCAAACAAAACTGCCCTGTAGCTGTACCAGACCTTTGATTTATCATTTTGCATATTTATTCTGACCTTCAATTTTTGTTTTTTCATTTTTTTTCGACATTGCAGGATATCCACTGGCTTCATGAAGAGGCAACCGATATAAATTAGGTTTCTGTTGTGCATGTTGAATATAACTGAGGGAAAATGGATAATTGTGTTTGGATGGAAGACACGGTCAAGCTGGTGAGAGGCTCATCTCTTTTAATAACTAGTTTTCTCTGATGCATTTCTTGTATTTTTAAACTTTATTGAAGAACTATGGTATTTTCTGTTGGTGTTTAGGTAATAACATCAACAATGGAAGCAGAAACAGGAGATTCTGAAGAAATCTTGGAAAGACACTTCATATTCCATTGATTTCCAAATTCTGTGTATTTTGACCACCCATCATTACATCATGCTGGGGTATGATTGTGGCATGCAACATGCTAATTAATGTCAAGGTATATAAAATCAAACTTTTAGCCTTGATGTCTTTTGGAGCAAAGTTATCAACTCCATAATGTCTCTGTTATTTGCTATTGCTAATATTCTAGAAAGAATTAAATTTTTTGAGGTGTTACATACGTGTGTGAAAGAACCATGTAATTAAGGTTGATATAATAAACTGTTATGGAGTAAGCCGCTTCATCATTTTAGCAATCCAATCGTTTGGAAACACAATCTGTGTGCTGATTTCAAAGATTGATTTTTGGGCAGACATTTGCGTGGCATGTTTATTCTCAGTTATTCAAATTCATTATTCTTGGTTTATGCTTTCTGTTTTTCTTGTTTACCCTGTTTGTTAAATTAGAAATTGTATAATATTAAGTCTGTACAGATTCGTATAATATTAAGTCTGTACAGAGATCGTAACCAATCATCTGTGCTATCACATCAGCCAAATATATCTGTCGGTTTAAAATTGCGAAGTTTTTCACATAAGCCAAATATATCCGTAGTTCTGAAACTCGTATAGTTTTGAAGTGAAAGTCATCTTCATTTGTTATATTTATTGTCTATTTTTGAAGTTCTTTCAGAGATAAATAATCATCTTGTTTTTCATTGTGTAGAGCTTGGCAGCTGAGGAATCAGCTTTTTGACATCCGGCATTCGGGAAATCATCCTTTGTTCAAAATTTTCCTATTCATTTCAAAGTATGATATCTGCTGGCAGGCTTGGTGGTTACAGGTCCGAGTCGCGGAAATAACTTCTCTGCTCCCTGCTTACACCTAACAACTGACGGCAGAGTTACAGGTCAAAGTTGTGGAAATAATTTTGCTGCTCACTGGTTACACTGACAACCGCTGGCAGATTTGGTGGTTACAGGTCAGAGTTGTGGAAATAACATCTCTGCTCACTTCTTACATCTGACAACCGCCGAGTGCATGGTGGTGGGATCTTCATTAGCTGAGCTGCTCTTATATTTTGGTGGTGTATATAGATAGGTTGCAGGGCTAACTTGTAATTAGAAAATGTCATCCATACAAATATTTAAAAAGTAAAAAGTGTTTGGAGATGTATATAAAATTTCAATGCATACAAATAAAATGAAGTGATGATTTTTAGTCCTTACAAAAATAAGTCGAACAATTTAGTTTCTACTGAATACTGATTAAGGGTCTGTTTATTTGGTTTTTTTTTTTAAATGATTTTTATAGTGTAATATAATTTTGTGGAAAAAAAATTTATAAAAACTTCAAATGAAAATTTGGTTTGAATAATTATTTTTAAAATGTTATTTTAGATATATCAATATTTTATCGAAAAAAATTTTAGATATAAAAATTACAAAAAATCACTTAATTTCGAAGCTATTTCAAATAGTTTTTCATAAAAATTATTTTGGAGATACAATTTTTTTAAAAAATTGTGATTTCGACTATATTTTGATTTTCAATAATGTATATTTATATTGTATGATGTCAAAAATAGTCTTGGAATTTAGAAAAATCAATATAAAAAAACTTGTAATATTTTGAAAATCCGTGTTACAAAATATATTTTTAAAATTACAAACAAAAAATTCATTTTTTTAAATTAAAAAAAAATCAATATAAAAAAACTTATAATATTTTAAAAAACCATGTTACAAAATCTATTTTTAAAATTACAAACAAAAAATTTATTTTTTTAACGCTAAAACAAACAGATCCTAAAAGACAAACATAAAGGTAAAAAACTAAAGAGAAAAAGGATCGAGTGATCTCTGTGAATATGAAAATTCTAAGTTATGTCTCTGTTCTCTTTCTATGTTCTTTGGTACGATATATGGTCCGTTTGTTTTGACTTTTTTTAAAAATATAAAAAATGATTTTTATAGTGTAACATAATTTTGTAGAAATTTTTTTTACAAATAAACTTTTTATAAAAGTTTCAAATAAAAATTTGGTTTGAATAATTATTCTTAAAATGTTATTTTAGATGTTTCATCATTTTATCGAAACTTTTTTTAGATATCAAAATTTCAAAAAAACACTTAATTTTGAATCTATTTCAAATAGTTTTTTTTATGAAAATCATTTTTGAAATACAACTTTTTGAAAAAATTGTGATTTTGACTATGTTTTGGTCTTCAATAATGTATATTAATATTATAGAATGTCAAAATTAGTTTTTTAATTTATAAAAAACAAAATTAAAAAAACTTGTAATATTTTGAAAAACGTTTCTGTATAATTCATTTTTAAAAATATAAAGAAAAAATCTATTTTTTTAAAGCTGAAACAAATTGGCCATAAGAGCATGAACATTAGATTCAAAATTACCTTAAATTATTTCCTTCTCTACAGTTTGTTTTTGTTGATTGTATTTTTTTTTTTGGATTTTCTATTTATTTTTCTGGCACTATAATGTTTTAGAATTTTAAGTTATAATTGTTAATACATTATTGTACCATTGTATTTTAGGTTTGTTGGAATTTTTTACCCAAATAACCCACTTTTAAAAAAAAATAAATTTAAAATACCCCACTTTTCGAAAATATTCTCAAAGTATCCTAATTAGGGTTTGTGTATACTTAAGGGCGCTATTTCAATTAGCGACCCTTTGTTAAGGGTTAAAGGGTTTCGTCAATTGGATTGGAGACACCTCATGCAGTCTTCAATTCAATTGGCAACTTGGTTGAAAAGTTAAAGCCCTGTCGCCAATTCATCTGGAGACAGGGTGCATTTTGTAAATATTTTGCCAAAATTAAATTAAATTATCATTATTAAATAAACTATTACATAAATTAATGTTGGCGACCGGGTGCGGCATAACGACCATCAGTTCCACATCCCCTAGGCACCTTAACTCGTTGCACTCGTTCCCCTCTTTGTTGATTCACGTCAAATGTTTGAGGAGTTGAAGTCTCAGGAACATTCCCAGATGGTTCCCTAAGGATTTCTTTCATTTCCATGAGGTCTTGTGTGTTGCAGCTGATCGCGCGACCCATGCCAGAGTAGTTCGGATGTGATGAAGGGGTCATTGGTGTGCGGCCTGGACGATTGAAGGGGGACATTGGTGTGAAGGATTCGTTGGTGAAAGGTTAAAATGGTAGTGGTGTTTGAAAGCCATAAGGTTGTTGAGATGGTTGAGTGTGTAAGCTAGGGTATGGTGTCAGAGCGTTTTGGCTATGGAAAGATGTTTGAGCATTATGACTATGGTATGATGTACCCTCATTTTGGCTGTATCTTGATGTTGTGTTGAGGGCATAGCTATATTGGGTTCCTTGATAGTAATCATTTTGTTGGAGATGGTATGGGAGACGCTCTTGGTATTATGGTTGGGTGTTTGGCATGTTTGGATGGTTAATGGGTTGGTAATTTTGTTGGGTAGGGTGTTGTGAGTAACATGACCTTCCAGGTGGGTTAGACGTTGAGACTTCTTGTGTGTAGGTGGTTTGGCGTGGGTCATATAAATACTTGTCTTCTGAGACAAACCCAGTTGCAACCGATCTGTATCAAGCCATGTAATTATTAGTTGGTATAGACGAGGTTGCCATCACCGGGTCACGTAAGACATGGTTGCTGCGGTTCATCCATTTACGACGCTCAGATTTTGCAAAATCCTTCCAATCGTTAAAGTCTCATTGATCATTAGCTCTTTTAGATGCCATTTACTGATGTCAACAGGAGGATCTGAGATGTTTTGATGCATTCCAAATTGTAGTTTGACACGTTAACTATTGTGCATTTCCACAGTTGTGAATCTGATGATCAGGACGCATGCAGTTCCATGTTTAGATATGGACGCCATATGAACTGAAGAAGAGAAAAATATTAGATAATAAAATAGTTGATATAAAATATAAATGGATTTGTTTAGAGGCCTTACATCTGCAGGTGTTAGGTGATCCAAAAAACAACGGTATGAAAGGCAATGTTATTGAGAATAAAAGGCAAATTTGTGAACGGTAATGTTAGGTAATCCAAAAAAATATTGAGAATGAAAAGATTAAATTTTATAATTAAAAAACAATTAAGGAGCAAATTGTCTCCAATGATAAAGGAACTTAGTGATTTTGTATTTGTATTCATACACACTAGCGTATATTGTCTTGTGTGTCTGCTTTTTTAATACGTATAAGTGAAAATATAGCATATGAATGTATTAGTGAAAATATAGTATGTGTGTCTGCTTTTTTAATACGTATAAGTGAAAATATAACATATGAATGAATTAGTGAAAATTATAGCACATGAAAGTATGTATTAGTGAAAATATAACATACGAAAGATATTAGTAGAAAGTTATATTTCTTGACGGAAAAAAATTTAATTAATTTCATTTATAATATAAGTATTAATACATGATGGTACATCATTGAAAATATTGATACTAACCAGAGATGAAGCCATCTGTTAATAATAATGATTTCAATGAAAATTATTAATTAAATTACACAATAAAAATAAATTAAAGGTAAAAATAATAGAAAAATAAATTACATTATAACAAAGTATTTCATTTATATATTAGATAGATGTATAAGACGTATTGTTACGCGAATAGATTAAAAAAAAGACTACAAAATTATTTTTAAAATTATTTTTGGAAGGTCTAAAAGTTGTAAATTTTTTTCTCATGTACCTTTAATAAAAAAGCGGTGCACCAAGTTTAAAAACCAAATTTGTTTTTCAGAAAAACTGAACCAGTTTTTAGAAACCGGTAAGAATCGAAAACCCAATTTGTGAGAAACACAATCTGTGTCATCTCCGTAAGCATCGGAAGGAGGCGGCTGAGGTAATCCATTCAGCGATTTCTTCATTTTCAATTCCATTTTCAGATATTCATCTTCTTCCCCTTCCCTATTTCTATCCTTTCCAATTTCCATTTTCTCAAACGGAAATGGTGAGATATGGGGTTAAGTATCAAATCACTCTAGAAATGGAGAGGAAACATGCAAGAATTTTAACTATGATCATACACTTGTTTTGATTAATTATACAACTGTGTCTAGCTTGTGTGCTGAATGAAAGTTCTTGAACAATGTTTTTGGACTCCTTAAAATTTGTTTATAAAAATACGAAAAACTCTTGTTTATGTCTCCTTAATATTACAAGTTTCATTCTGTTAGCTTTACAAGTTTCAGCCTGTTATTTGATTCTTGTTTCTTTCCCTGATTATATGTTTTGATTTATGAATTATTTGTAAAATTGTTAAACATTACAGGAATGGGAGTTAGTAAAACACAAGTAAACTTCAAGAGATTGCTTGCAGCTGCTCCTCAACAGCAAAACCAGACAAAACTTGTACATGTATATCCTCAAAATTGACTTTCAATTGTTTAAAAATATCTAATATATATCCAAATATAGCTTAGCCCTCTAAAATTCGACTCCCAAACATACCCTTATAGCACCAACTGGCCTTTTTGTAGGTTTATGTTGATCTCAAATACCTATAAGGCTATAACTTATTTGCTAATATTATTGAAACAATGTTCGGTTGATTCTGCAGTATGTTGCTACTTTGCGTGAACAACTTGAACAATTGGCCGAAGAGAAGACACCAGAAAGCTTGCCAAGGTAGTATGTTTCTTTATTTACAATCTCATATACCTAAACAGAAATAATATTTGGACACAAATGGTATACAAGTAGCTACACCATCTATCATTTCCTTTATTAAATTTCTACAAGCTTCTGCATGTTTATATGCATCCCTGATTTGTCAAGAATTATTTTTAGGCATAACATCTTACATACTCCATGAGCTGTTTCTCTATATTCCACTTGAATATTGCTGCCACATTTTGTTTTCTGCTTTTCCATTTAACTAAAACCCTGAGGCTTGAGCAATAAGCTCATGTAGACTTCCTATCCATGATAGGTCCTGTACAGTCAACATTTAAGTAGACCTCACTGGTCTGTTCTGTGGGTTTTTTTTTTTTTTTTGTGTTGATGAAATTAACTTTGCTACGGACACCTCAAATTTTCTAAAACTCCATATAATACCGGGTTAAGATGTTCATCATTGGTGAATCTATGAACAGAATACCAGGCCAATGAGGCCATGTCCTATTGTTCCCTCAAAGCTTTTGATTAAGGTCATAAGAATATTTGCTGGCCTACTAACACTTGTCTTGGTAGGAACCCGAGAATTGGTTGCTGACCTACTAACACTCGTCTTGGTAGGAACCCAAGAATTGGTTGCTGGCCTACTAACACTCGTCTTTGTAGGATCCCAAGAATTGGATGCCAAATGAATTTCCTAAACACTGGACAGAATTGATAAATCAAAAGATTAATTCCCAGATTTGCAGCTAGGGTTAAAAAAACGTAATTGCGTAGACTTTGTGACCAGTGAAAATGTCTCAAAGTAGTGGATGACATGAGTTTGAGTAAAACCTACGACAACGATCAAGCTTCATGTCTTTCAAAGAGGATGAGATTTTATTTCTGAATGACCATTGTTAGGAATTAAAGATGTAAATGTTAATAATTACTGTAATACTTAGTGAAATTTTAAGGATTAGTGTAATTACTGTAATCCTTTAAATGGAATATAGGATTTTGAATAACTACTGGAATATAAAAACCTAATTCAATACTTCTGTATGTAATAAATTCCAAGTCAAGAACAAGTATAGAGTTATATCTACATATAAGATCCTATCGCAACAATAGTCCTAATATTCAAACCATACTTAAAGGTCTAGCAGACTATAGTATATCTTTGGACTCCTGTATTTACAATGAGTTCTCCTGAAAATATGGCTCTCATTGAACATAAGTCGTACTATTCCTTGTTTTAAATTCTTTGAGAAGATCTTGGACATATAATGATTACATTTTATAAAACATTGGGCAGTTTATTTCCTCTTCTACCTTAAATCATTGGTATATTCCTGCTATATGTTTCTCTACTGAATATGTGCAATTGTGCATTCCTTGATGTTTGTGTATGATCGGTCATGCAGGATCTCAAAGGCTATGTTGAACGATTATTCAGAGAAGATTGAAGCCATTGCTTCAAAATTGGTTCATCTGGTATGTATTGGTTAGCTATGGTATCTTGGAAAAATGTTAAAATGCAAAGGGATCATTAGAGCAATTGACTAATCATTTGAGGTTCCTTTTTTGCATCAATATAATGGGAAATGTCATTAACAAAAGGATGGAGTTTGAGTATTTGAAATTTCTATTGAATATCATACAATAGTTTATTTATTTGTTTATACCTATTTCTTAAAAGTAAAAAAAAAAATCATTTTAACTCCATCCTCTTTTGCGCACCAACTCAACCAAACAAACATCAATGTTTTGTTTTGTGATGGAGAACATCACATTAAAGTGTAAAATGTGTATATTAAATATTTAATGGCTTGAATTATTGATACTTGGTTGGAATGCATCATAAGGCAACGCAATTTGGTCCATTGTTTCCTATTCATTTATTCCATTTTAGATTTTAGCTAAACAAGCACACTTAGTGATTGTCATATAACCATTTAAATTTTCAGCCTGACATAGAAATATCTGAAGAAGACAGTGAAAGAAATGTTGAAGAAAACCCTGCTGTAATTGAGGAAAAAATGCCGTTGTCACCTTCTGGATTGCGAAGAAGGCCTGTGTAAGTTAATGTTAACCTTTTTCACTGCTGCTTGTATTTTGTAGGCTGTTTTACCATTGCTCATCTGATTCATTGGACAGACCCGCCACAAGTACTGAAGATAGAGCACCTGAGCCTTCTGAGACCGATCACTTATCATCTGTTAAATTGGATACGGCAGGACATGCACATATTGAAAAACACAGGTACATTTGAAGTTTGTTTAATGGTGAGTCAGTACTACTACAGAGAAGTGTCCATAACCTATAAACCTTGGTTCCTATGCAGATTTTTTAAAACAACGAATGTACTCCCTCCATTCTCTTTTATAAGCAAATTTTGACTTCTTAGATTCTTTCAATAAATGATGTATTTGGACTAAATATAGATTAGATGCATTAATTACTTAATGAATCTAAAATGTTACAATTTGCTTATAAATAGGAATGGAGGGAGTATATGTTTTCAAAAATAGGACTGATATTTTGAGGTCAATGTTACTGAATATGTTGAACTACTGTACTAGGGTGTTATATTTAGAAGTTAAATTTTGTCAACATTGACGTATTTTCAGGACGTTTCTGAATCACTATTATTTTATACCCGTATGTTATTTCACAGTTGCTACTAAATTATATGCGAAAATGTATTAGATAGCTAATTGTTAGTCATTTGTGTTTGCTCTCTCAATGTTTTGTTATTAATCATATTACTTTTTGTTGAAACTTTCACTCGTCAGAAAGCTTCAAGATGATTTGACGGATGAGATGGTGGTGTTGGCAAAACAACTCAAAGAGAGTAGTCTCATGATGAGTCAGTCTGTAAAAAATACTGAAAAGGTTTGATTCTCATTTTCATTCTCTCCCTCATGTCTAACTGAGTTGAATTTGCAAAATGTATCTCATTTTTGCATGAGATGAGGGATTCTGGATCTCTTGTGATGTTTATGAATGATGGGTTGGTTGCAGATACTTGATTCTACTGAGCAGGCCATTGAACACAGCTTGGCAAGCACAGGTCGTGTCAATGTGAGAGCAAATACAATATATTCAGAGAGTTCCAAGACTTCTTGCTTAACATGGCTTGTGATGTTTGTGATGACATTTGTATTTGTCATGGTTATTCTTCTAATCCGTGTTACATAGAGTTGTAGTTAATATTTCATGGAAATTAAATTACTTTTAAGCATTACCTTTTTCCATAATTTAAAATTTCCTTCTATTCATATATTTAAATTTTATGGACATTGAATAATTTGTTCATACATTCAAAGTAAAAAAAAAAACTACAATACTTTTTGGGCATCATATCATATCATGTCACTTTGGATCAAAATATAATAAAAAGGACTAAGCCACTTAATGGGAGGAATGATTTGATTTTTGACCTTCCACACATATACTCTAAAAGAAATACTTGCATAGAAATACATATATGCATATTTTTAAAAACAATTAATAAGAAAAGAGAAAAATTTTAAATTTATTTTAAATTTAATTTTTTTAAATTGGAATCACGGTGGAAATAATGAAAGAGATTTTTTTTTAATTAATAAAAAATTGTGATTTCTTATTTGTAAAGTTAGGTGTTATCTCTGTTTCATTTTTCTTCTTCATTTTCTTTCAATTTTTTTAAATTAAAAAATTAATTAATTAAATCACTTAATGGAGGAATACGATATGTGATATTTGGCCATTCCGTCCCTTCAATCACCTTAACTTCTATTTTTTTTTCAATTATATATAAGGTTTAAATAGATAAATTATTTAGGTAAGTTAACGAATTTTTTATTTTTGTCTTTATATATATATATATATATATATATATATATATATATATATATATATATATTTAAAATAATTTTTAGACATTAAAATTCTTTTGATATCAATCACTAACATTAAAAACCCATATAAAATATTGTGTTTGATAAAATTATAGTCGTATAATAACTTTATTAAAGGTTATAGTAAAGTAAATTGGTGTGGTTTTATTAAAAGGTTAAATAAGTTTTAAGTCCTACATATATCTCAACTTTTAAGTTTGGTCCTTTGAAATTTTTCCTTTAAACAATGATTCTCATAAAGTTTTCCGTTCCCAAATTTAGTCCCTCCCGTTAGTTTCCACTAGGGGTGAAAATAAGCTGGGCCGAGTTAGGTTTTGCCAAGCCTAAGCCCGATCTGCTAGAAAATTCAAAGCCTAAACCTAACAAAGACTTATTTTTTGGCTTGAGTCTGACCTTTTCGAATGCCTGATTGACCTATTAGCCTACTTAAAAAGCCTATATTATTTGAACATATGTAAATAAAAAATTTAATTAATATTTAAATAGACTAAAGAATCAAAAGTACAACGAGACTAAATGTTTGTTTCCATTGACTTATCTGAGCTTACCTAGTAGTATAAATTTTGTGCGATGTTTTGTTTGAGAGAACTTATGAAAACACCTTATAACATTATTTATAGGATTTTTTTCAACTTAATTTGATAAGTTCTTAAATATAACTAAGTTTAATTTTGTATTTTAATATAAAGTATAAAATACAATATAAAAACAATAAATTCATTCATGTTTAATAAATAGTCGGTCTGATAGGCTTACAAGCCTTTTTGTATGGCATGTGATCTAGCCTATTTAGTTAAATAGACTTAAAAAAAAGCCTAGGCCTTTTCTATTTAAAAAAAATGTCTGGCCTGACCTTGGCCTATGTAGGCTAGGCCGTAAGCCCTTGTTAGTTGGTCTGTCCTATTCTCACCCGTAATTTTTACTAACGGTGGCTTATGTGGCATGTCATGCGTGTATTATTGCGTTGCCACGTCAAAAATATTGTAAAATAATTTTTTTTCTTTATAAAACAAAGTCACGTCAAAAATTATCCTCTCTCTTCTTCACATACACCATCTCCATCCTCCTTGTTTTTCTTACCGTCTCCATCGTTCTTGTTTTTCTTCAAACTGTGCAGATCCGTCGTCAACGATATCGTCTCTCTCTTCCATTTTCAAATCCCTCTTTTTTCTCAATTGGAGATCTCTCTAATTCTGGTACCTCTCTTTCTCTCTCCCCCTAGAGTTTATAATTTTTCCCAAAATTATTAATCTGTCAAATAATTCATAAAAACATATACTTTCTTAATTAACATACAAATTAATCAACTGGGTTAATGTTAATTTCTTCTGAGTTTTAATTGAAGGGAAGAGATGATTTGGCATTAGTCCAAGCAAGATGGGCATTTGTAAACAACGATGAGAACTTGCTAACAAGATTACAGAATATCAATTTATCTTTCCACTTTGAAGTCGAAGACATGGCCATTGCTGTTCGTGCTCATCTTTGTGGGTGGAAGTTTATTTTTCTCAATGATGTTAAGGTACTGTATTTCAAATCTTGAGGCTTAATTTCAAATGTTTGAGAGTCTTATATATGTTCATTATGCTTCTTGCAGTGACTCTGTAAGCTTCCAGAGACATACGAGGCCTATAAAAACCAACAGCACTGCTGGCATTCTGGTCCAATGCAATTGTTTCGTTTGTGTTTTGTTGATATACTTCACTCAAAGGTATGCAATTCTTTTTTTGTTTTCTTTTTAAAGCAGTTCAATTTTTGTATCCTGGAAACCAATATGAAATCATTATTATGTTATTGTTGCTATTTTTCCTTTAAAGAATGTTATGCCAAATTTTAATCCTTTTAGGTATTTTGAAGTCAACACGTGATGAGATTTGAATAGCTAAATGAAATACATGTGCACATCATGAAGTTGTTTGTTGCGATTATTATTAGCAGACATCGTACTTGGGCAATGGCATGCATATTTGCATAAGAAGAAGGTTTCAATTTAATGGTATCAAATTCATGCTATTATGCTACATGAATATTTTCTGCTTCCTTGCTTCAATGATAATATGATTGTTAACTAATTAGTGAGCTGAGGAAGGGTTAATGATAGTTGTTTCTATACCCTTTTGTTAAAATTGCCAAAAGATGAAAACCTTGATTAGTTTAGATTTGGAAATCTTTGTCTGACTAACTAAACATGTATGTTCCAGGAAGTATCTCAAGTAATGATTTTGAGAAATCTGTAAGTTCACTGTTTAACATTGTTGATTCTTTTGGGGTTGCTTTCATTTCTACAATTTCACATTGACATTTTCAGTTGTATAAACTCCAATTATAAATATTTTACTAGATTGGCAACTGTCTGATTGCATGAATGTCGAGAATCTAAACTAAGTAACATTGTTCAATTTGAGAGACTAAGTTGAGTGACCATTAGGATTTCGAGAACTAAAATGATGATTTCGAGCTGGTATGAACAAGCATCATGTTTGGCTTTAAATGAAACTTTTAAAAAAATGCCCACATCAATGCAGCTTTCGTGAATGTACTCATACATTCAAGCAAATAATTGATTTTCAATTTTCAATATCACGTTTTGATCATTAATAAAATATTTTATAAAATAAAAAATAGAATAGTGTATTTAAATTAACTAGGAATTAGTTAGAAATTAACTACTGATTATTAGAATGATGTGTTAAAATTAGCTAGGGATTAACTAGGAAGTAGCTGCAGATTAGCTATCATTTCTGGATTTAAATATGATATTAATATAAAAAATTAAAATTGAAACAATTGACACGTGGGATGCATGTCAGCATTTTTTGCTATGTTGGCATTGCCACATGTAAGACACGTCATCAAAAAAATTTCACATAACATACCACATAAGCCACCGTTAGTGGAAACTAACGGGAGAGACTAAAGTTAGGGACAAAAAACTTTCAGAAGACCTTTGTTTAAAAGAAAATTTTGGAGGGACCAAACCTAAAAGTTGAGATATTTGTAAAGACCAAACCTAAAAGTTAAGATATTTGTAGGGACCATATACATATTTAACATTTTATTAAATTCAACAAAAATTCAAATATTTACTAATGATTAGTTAGTATAAGTATTTTACAAGTTTCCACCCATTGGTGCTCTATGTGGAACCCCCTTCCTCCTCTTAGCTATTCTATAAGGAGGTGGAGTTGAAGGTGTAAAGCTCTGAATTTTATTTCTCTTTCTTTCACTTCCATTACTATTTGATTCTTCACCATCTGAACCACCTTCTTCACTTAACTTTTTTTGCTTTCGAAATTTCTGGGAGGTTCCAACTATCTGATTCAATAATTACATAAAATTGAAGATATAATTTGGTTCAAAATATATCATGAAATATGATCAACAAGTGTAATGTTTATGAACACAAGAAAGTACCTTACAACCAAGGGAACAGAAGGTGAATGAATCAAGAAGACTTCTTTCACAAACTTGGCAAGTATTGGTGACTCCTTTCCCATGCCTAGGTTGAGGCCTTTCATTCAAGAACACAATCTTTGCACTATTTATAATGTATGTTTGAACTCCACTTATGTCCACTATTTTTTGTATTTCAGATACTCTTATCACATCATGGTATGAAGACCTTCTTATCTATCAAATTATTATAAATTAAACTTAAATCGTTAATATTTTAAGTAAGAGACTATAAACCACATTATTATGGTTAAATTAAAAAAAAAAATCTTTCATTTTCTAGAGTTTAATTATATATCCATATTCCATAGATAAAATTAACTTATTTTTATTTTTAATTTCAAGTCACACAATAGTTTCCGATATAAATTACAAAGAAATTATATAAGGTATCAGTTTTTTTTGTTGGGAGAGTTTTTAACTAGGGAGCACTGAACATTGGGCAAGAGTAACACGAGTGAGAAAAACACCACATATTCATCCAAAATCTTAAAATAATAGGTGTATGAATTCTCCCACTTATAAATACTCAACTATCCACATTTATAATCAATGTAAGACTCCAACTCAAATTTGTTATATTATTTTCAACATTTTTCTTTTAGAATAAATCATATAGAAAAATACCTTTCATCATATAAACCGATTTTTTTGATGAATTAAGACAAAATTTAATTTTAATAATAAATAACATAATATTAATTAAACACCAAAATTTTAAAATCATATATATTTTTGAATAAAAAACTTATTTATAGTTTATAATAAGCTTATTTATAGTTTATAATATATATACTTATTGAATAAATCATAGTATTAAAATCATAGTATATCTTTTTGAATAAAAAACTTATTTATAGTTTATAATATAAATACTTATTAAAATAAACACTTATAAATAAACTTTATGAAATTTTATTTTTAATAAAAAATAAAATAAATTTTATGTAATAATTATTTTTATAAATTATTTTATAAAAATAAAAAATTAGATAAACTCTTCACAAGATTTATTGTAGTTTCAAATAAATCAATTTAAATAGACCTTATATTTCAATTCTTACATCAGTTGAAAAAATAAATGTGACTTAGAAATGTTTGAGAAACAAATGTGAAAAAGTCTCACATTTTTTTTATAAGCAAAGCAATATATTAAATGCTCAGTCCTTACAAGAGGACAAAAACACAACGGAAAGAGAAAATAAGAAGAAAGAACTATCTGACTAAATAGAACGATAGAATGTGATTCCAAACCGACGGATCCACCACAATCCGTCCACAAAACTTGGCCAACAACCATTCTCTAGTCACTAAGATAATTGTCCTCGTGATGTCCATCTCCTCTAATCTTCCGTCATCGAAGATGATAGAATTCCTAGCTGACCACAACGTCCAACAAACCGCTAACTAGAAACAACTGTGGAATTCAACTTTAAACTTGGAAATACAAAGATTCTAGAAATATAAAAATAGAGAAGCTAACGATAATTGGTTCCACAAAAATCAATACCGAGCCACTGACAAAAACGCTCTCAAATTAAGATAGCAACATTGCAATAGTAGAGCAGATGGAAAAGAGATTAATCGGCATTAAAACAAAACAGGCAATTGGAATTACCTAAATTAATACCTCTTTTTTCAAGATTCAGTTTTGAAGAAAGTTTATTCAGTAAACATCTCCACCCGAAATATTGAATTTTACTTGGGGTCTTCGATCTCCAAATAGAGCAATTTACAAAGGAGGGAATCCACATATTTATTATTATAAAATTTTGAATGAGTATATAATGTGTCTTTCTTAATATTAAAATGCTCTCTCAAATTAACCACCTCAAAAGACTTGTGGATCATCATGAAAGAATATTTTATATTTGATATTTTTATAATTAAGAGACCCCATATATTCAATCAAAAATATAATATTAATAAGTTTGTAGATGGCAAAAAATTCAAAACCCAAAATTTTTAGTTGGCCATTTATAACTGGCTTTGAAATTGCAAATTGAGCATTCAACTCAATATCACACGTGTGATCGATGAAACCAACACAGAAGACACACATTTTTATGATTCATTAAAACTGATTAGGCTCTCACAGAATTAGATCAAATAGATTCATAACTAGAAAACACTCACACTCACACAAACACCAAATTAACATTAATAAGACACACTTTGATAATTAGTAATGTAATTTTTAATTCTTACCTGAATAACTTTGTGTTGTTTATGAGAAGCTACACAGGTTGAACAAAGAGCTCCCTTCATACAATCCAAACAATACATATTGCATTCACTTTTATTCAAATTTGCATGCACTTTGCATTGAACAAAGAACCTTGTTTCGAGAAGTGGTTGCAACCATGCTGGCCACTTCATTTCTTCTTCATCCCCCTGATTTCATATAATTAGCCAATTCAAAATATCAAAGAATATATTTAGAAAAAAATGTTAAGAAGTTGCATTGATTGATTGTGGTAATACTAACCATGATTCTTGTTTATGATCCTCTAGAGAAATGTTAAAGAAGTTTGAATATGGTAGTAGATAAATGTTAATGGATTTGAAGAGAGAGAAAGTAAAGGTAATGTTTATTTGTATAGTTTTGGTCTTATTCAAAAAGTCTACTACCAAACCTTACTCCAAACCCAAACCAAAAGATAAATTATTGACGTGTGTCTCAACCTCTTGTTTTTGCTTCTTTTTTATTTATTTAAAAAATTAGATATTCAATTTAAAAATCAACTAATTTAGATATCAATTACATTCTTATGTTATTGGATATTCTATTAAAATCAAAACAAAATTTTATATTAGCTTCTATTTTTAAAGAGAATTTACATTTCCTCTATAAATTATTGAAATAATACTTGGCATCTCTTTTTCTTTTTAAATATATGTAAATTTTTTTCTCTCTTCAATTTTAATTAAATAATAAATATCCCCTTTTTTATTAACACGATACACTAAAATTGATATATTATTAAAAAAAATTAATAATAGTTATAAAACTAATAAATAAATTTATTTATCATTTAAAATTTTTTATATTGTGTCAATAAAAAATATTTATTTGATGAAAACTTATAAAAAATTAATACATATTTTAAAATTATAGAAATATCAATAACATTTTAATAAATTATAAAAGATGAAGAGAGTATAATTATTTTTTATTATGCGGTTCAAATAATTAATAATTAATGCAGAAAATGTAGTAAAGTACTAGTAATGGTCAAATTTATTTGGCATGCAATTTTTGTGGCCGGGAAAAAATAGAGATGGAACATGTTAGGTTAAGGTTGGCAAGTTGGCAATATTGTCTGTTTTTATAATTGACACTTAGGAAGTTAAGATGTGGACATGTGGAGGAATCAATATACATTAGTCACCATTTATTTTATATTTTGAATATTTATTAGAAAAAGGATGGCCAAGTTTTTAATTATTGGTTGGATGAGTAGAATTTATTCAATTTTTATTTTATTAATTAAAAAGCTGTTATTACTTATTAGTAAAAAGCCACCGTATGCCAATTGATTTAAGTATCCATAGATATGCTAATAATATAGTCCTAGATGACTTAGAAGAGAATCAGCTTAAAGAGCCCCAAAAGAAATAGTTTGAAAAGCCAAGCAAGAATTGGGCGGGAGTCATTTTGGATCGTCTCACTCCAGATTTATGTTCATTATTTGATCCGTTAATCCAATACGTCTATGAGAGAGTTAAACGAAGAAGAAATTGTTTTTGTTTCCCATATAATGGAAAAACTAGTATGAAACTCGTGTCTTCGCACGGGTACCCGTAGGTGACTCGCATTTGACATAAAAATGAATTTTTATAAAAATAAAAAAAAATTAATAAAATTAATATATTTAATAAGTTTAAATATTTATAACATAACCCAAAAAAAAAAGGTTTACATTTTAATATAATTCAAATTAAATAAATAAAACAATAGAATAAATAGGTTTACATTTTAAACTCATATAAAAGTAACGTGTGCCAACCATCTTCCCCTTCACTCAACGAAGGCAACCCTAACCCAAGAAGCCAACAACATGCATTACTTGGACGGAAGAATCCGATCAACACCGATTGAAATCTCAAGCGGGTAATCTGTAAACAGCTCAAACTGCGATTCTAAACTCTTCTCTCAGTTTATTAAAACATTGATAACATGTTTGTAACATATTGGTTCAATCAGTTGCAGATCATCTTCAGAATCCGAAAGAGACGAAGAATGGGTTAAAGCCGGAATCAAGGAACTATGTGACGAGGCGGGAGCTGGAAAAATGTGAATATAAAGGCTGGAAGAAAGAAACAGGGGAAAAAGGTAGATCATCCATATGTGAAGTCGGTAAACGCCGCAGGATCCTCTCGAACCAAAACACCTAGAGAATGTTTTAAACCGAAAAAGAGGTCATTTTTATAAAATGTGCATTGCATGCAACAGTAAAACATTAAAATCTGTGTTGTTGGACTTTGAGATTGTCTTGATTTGTTTGTACAACGCGTTCGATTCTTGCTTATGATATTTGTTGCTGCTGATTTCATGCATTAGTGATGTGGTAGCTACCAAATCAAGTATTTTCCAAATTTTGAATATGTCTGTTTATATGAGTGGGTCACGCATCATTTATCAAATATTCTATCATGAGTTTAAAATCTGACATTTTGTATTGATATCTCAAGCATAATTCTTAACCGTGAAAGAACTGAGAACATTTGTTTGTGTTTAATATCCTTAGTCAAACCAAGTTCATGACTTAGTGAAACACTAATCTAAATGTGAAGTTGTGTGTCACCATGATGAATGTAGGCTAAATGCATCTTTGTGTGCACTTGTGACACAGTTGCTTTATATAGGTACAATCATGGAAGTGTAGATACAGCACAAACATGTTGGTTAGATTCAGAATATTCCTTCCATCTGTTTATTGTTTTGATTTTGATAAATATATATTTTATATTGTTCAAGTTGATCGGTTCCAACTGTAATGGTTTCTTTATCTTCAATATTTTGTTTATTTTGCGGTCTAATCATTTTGATCTATTTCAGTTTAATGACATTTTTTTAATACACCTGCGTCAACCTCATGATGGTAATATAATGTTTTTAGCGTTGAGGTTAGCTCTCTTTTGTTCATGTATTCAGAGATGAAAAATAATAGCAATTTCAATTTGGTTAAAGAATGATGGAATAGTAGTGCTTAAATTCTACTTGTCTTATCTTTTGAATTTAGACAAATGCATGATAGTATAACACTATTAGGTTAAATTTGTAGACATTTTGTATCATCCATTGCAGACCAACTATTTTCATGATGCAGTGTTTGCTCCCTTTGTTGTTAAGCCGACTTTGTCGTAGTTCTTGATTCAGCATCTTTCCTTGTACATGAAAGCTGAAGTGCTTTGTTTTTGAACTAACTCTTTGTTTCTGTCACAATTTTGCTTTGGCCTGCCTTCACTTCTAACCATAGTAGTAGTTAAAAGTTGTTTGTTTTATCAGATAGCATTGGAGTACATGTTATTTGTGAAATTGTGATGTTAGATCCCGATTTGTTGCAATTTTATTTTAAAATGTTGTAATTCAAGTACCCATCACAAGGGTAGATTTTATTTAATCTGTGAGAACAGTGTTGTTTGTAAAGTATCTAAAATAGAAATTTTCATCTTCAAGCAAGCTATATATGCTATAATAAGTTTTGACAGTTTACCGTAACACACCCAATCGACCCAAGAATATTATTATTGTATTACTTGCAATGTCATGGAGTTAGTCCATAGCATATTTTAAATACATACATTGGTTGAATGAGTTTGTGGAATCAAATGACTTTGATTTACATATTGCTCTTAAATTATTGAGTACATATTTATAGGCCATGGGAATATTTTTGGGGTAAGAAATTTATTTAGATTGATTTAATTGATAATGAGATATACATTTCCATTGGACAAAGTTGACTTATAAATATAAATATCCTTCTTTATGCATTACTATTGACAGGCAGATGTGTGTATCATATACTTATCCATGCTTGTTTGCTGTCGTAAGTATTGCTATATGTTTGCACGTAGCTCACATATTCATTCATGTTAGTGGTCTGATTTGGTTTATTGCAAACTACTCAATCTTGTTAAATTCAATCCAATTATAGATTTGTAATACTGATTTGTGCACTGTAATGCATGAAGGAGGTTGTTGGACAACTAAAAGGAATGTCAGAAACACGAAAGATGGTAGGCGGAAGTGTGTGCACTGGGGAAGTCGATGATCAACGTACTGAGAGGTAAAGGAATTTTCTTGTATGCACAACAATTGGTTATTTAATTTGGGCATGTCATTGCGTATCCATAGTATTAATAACCATTTTGTGTTTTATTTGCAGACCCGTCGAAACAATGGTGACCCCAATGGTATGGAGACGGCTTGGCAGAAAGAGAATCTTGTATCGGGCGTTTCAAATGCATCGTATCATTAGGGAATGGAGAGATAACTATGAAAGGGAAAGATCCCGATCTGAAGAGATGGTTGAAGCGGCTGACCTGCCCGTTGATGATCCCGTTGTCCACTAAGAATGCAAATGGACACGACTGGTTAATGATGCAGAGGTTATCCGTAAAAATGTCTTTGTAAGTTAGATATATAACAAACTGAAGTGATATAAAATTGTATTTGAAAAGAATGCTAATCCAAGTGTTTTTGTGTTCCTCTGTAGCAATTTCCTATGGGCGTAATAAGGAAATGTTTCCCCGAGCCCCAGAGTTCGATAGAACTCTATGATGTTGATTTTGATGCAACATACCATTGTGTGTTGAAGAAACGCAAGGATAAGGCTGAGATGTACATCTGCCACGGATGGCATGAGTTCGCAGAAGCTCGGGCGTTGAGTAAAGGTGATGTGTTGTCCCTCTCAATTTAGTATCCTCCCGCGGAACGTCTGTCAGTGTCCGTGCAGAAACATTGGCCCTTGTAGGGATGCTGTTTGAAACTGGAAGGCGTATCCGTGTGTTGATGTCGGTGTTTTGGGTATTTTGGGTGCAGATTTGGTAGCTTGTAGGTGTTGGAAAAAATGTTTTGGAATATTTACTGGAAGTATTTGTAATAGCTTTGTTTAAGATGTTGAAACAACCTGAATTGTTTGTGTTGAAGTTACCACTATAAAACAGTGTTATGTTTAATATGAATTCCGTTTATATCGTGTGTTTTTTTTCGCATATGTTGGTGGAACAAAATGCTTATTGAGAAAGCTTGCTACAACGCCATGTTAACACTTGAATAATGTATCAGTGGCAATGTTAACACTTGAATAATGTATCAGTGGCATTGTTTGGCATATAAATTGAAATAGAAGTTGTTTGCCTCTGCCTCTTAGTCAACAGATCCAGACCTTTATCAATACTAACTGTCAGTAGAATAGCTCTTTTCAAAACTGTAATATAGAGATGCGATCCAATTTTCTCGCATTTATTTGAACACTAAAGAAAAATAATGCACACATAGGCATAGCTAAGCATGACAGCAAATGTTATGTTATATCATAACAGATTGTTTATAAAAACAACTCCAGCATAATGAGTTGGAAGGGAAAATTGAAATTGATCATACAACCATGTGAGAGTGTATAAAGCAGGGGTCAGTATAAAGCAAACAAAACACAGAGGTCAGTATAAAGCAAACAAAATACATTTAACAATTACATAAACAAAATGTAAAAGATGAATTCAATGTAAAGAGAAATACACACATGCATATCAAGAGAAGATGTATCATCTTTACTCTAGTAGTAAGTCTCATAGAATTACTTCATCTAATAACTACAATTGAAGGTAAAATAATCTTCAGTGTGTGAACTGAATTTTTAATAAGTTGTGAAGTTTATCAACACACTTTACATATTCGGAAGTATAACATGTTCCCATGGAGCAGAACTTTATAGCATACCTCATGTCCAAACTCGCCAGATAAAAAACAATGGGGTTTAATTGGATAGTAATTCAGAAGATCCTCGGCGCCCCTAGCATTCAGGCGAGTGAGGTTTACTCCCTGGATATAACCCTTGAGTCAAGTTGGATGTCTCCCATACTAATATATCTGTAGGAAGATGAACTCCCGCGAGATGACAAGAAATCAAGAAAGGTATGTAAACAAACCACCAAGTAAACTCTTTTGGATGGAAAACTTTTTAAGATGGGCAGAGCATGAAACCGCCCTAGTCTTCACCGATGTCCATAAAGGGCCCTGTAGTACTCAAATTATCCACAGAGCTCTAGCCCACAAGATGCTTAGGGTCCAAACGGGCACCTCCGTGCCCGTTTGTCTGCTTTTTTACTACACATACGCGTTAAAATATTAACGGATATCTTTATTTAATTTTGAGTTTAACTAAATTATTTATGTGTAATAGTTTTTCAATATGTTCTATCAATTCTTGACTTTAATAGATAAAAGTTAGAGTTATTTTTAGTGAATTATAAATCATAAAACCTATTGACAATTGGCATATAAGGGCATAATTATTGTACTAATTAATAGAAAGATAAAAATTTATTTAAAGCAAGAAGATATATGTTATTTTTAATGTTTTAGTATTCTACTCTATTGATCGTACCTGGATCAGACAGTTTCTGGTGGCCAACAACGTCGTCTAGACTTCAGCTCCGGTGCGGTTGAAAGACGGCGCGGTGGGGGGGGGGGGGTGTACCTGCAAGGTACTCCGACGCTCAAGTAAGGTAATCGTCAGAGAAAATCAAGTACAAGAGAAGAAGGTTAGAGTGTTAAGAAGTGAGTGTAACCTGGCCCTCTCAAGTGAGAGGGTATTTATAGAGAGCCCCCAGCGCGAGGTCAACGGTCACTTGCATTGGGCTGGATTGCTAGGCCCAATTCAAGTAACTATTAGGGCTTACGTGGCATAGTGAAGACCAGCACGTAGTCTTCGCCCTAGGGTAACCGTTCCTAGATCTCCATAATTAGGGCAGACCGATTCCATCGGGAGTGGGTGATTACATGAGAACGTGTCCTCACGGGGAGGAGTCTTGCGTGTCAGGGAGAGACGTGTCCTCGCGGGGGAGGAAGCTTGTGCAAGAAAGAGGTGGCTCCTCGCAGGGAGGAGCACCTGAGTGTCGAGGAGGAACGTGCTCGGGGAGAGACGTGTCTTCACGGGGGAGGACTCTTGTGCGAGAAGGAGGTGGCTCCTCGCAGGGAGGAGCACCTGAGTGTCGAGGAGGAACATGCTCGGGGAGGACTAACCCCCTGCCCGACGCTCTATGCCATGCGCGTGCCCGACAACGTGGAGAAGGGGCAAGTGCCCGACAGTAGTCGCGCTAAAAGGCCCTTGTTGGGCCATCCCAGGACGTGTGGGTTAGGCCTGCTTGACTGAGAAGCAGACCCCGGCCCAGTCCAGAACATCTATCTTCTGTGTCCTTCTGTTAGGTTGTCTCCTTCTATTAGGTTTTTATAATGTGCACATATGTCAACAATATGTAGTATTTTTTTTATATATTTTTTATTTTATTTAAATTATTTGTATGATCAAAATTTAGGGAATGTATTTATGCATATTATGTTATCTTTTTATTAAATAGTTAGTAAATTAAAATAGAGGAATTGGTGAAATAATATTAGGCTGATATAGGCCGAAAACACATGTATACTTTTTTGATATAGTATTAAAAAAAGGTAAATTATTTGCTTAAAACGAAATTTTAAAATCATGTTTTAAATATAGTAAAATATTAAAATGAAAATAAAACTATTAAAAGAATATTTATTTGCTTCTACAATGGGATCTAATATCTTTAAAATAAACTCTATCTTTATCTGTCAATTTCTGTCCAAAAATAAATGTGCAAAAAAGATAGTCTAAACTTTTATTTGAAAGATAATATTTCAAAGTTCACATACATGCTTATTTCTCTTACATACATGACTTTGTATTTATGGTGTTTAATTGGTAAAATATATATACATTTTTATTCTATTTATTTGAAGTATCGCAAAATCATATATTTAATTGTGTATTTATTGAATATAGTGTATGTTTAGATCTTGAAAGTGAAATAAGTAACTCTTTATCCTGAAGTTCATGACAAAAATTATTAAAAATTAGAAGTTAAATTTAATTAAATATCAAATTTAATTGTGAAGGAACATTTTTCAAAAACAAAAAAATATCAAACCTGAATTCTGTGGAGTAAAACATTGAATTTTTTGTGAGATTATTTTAGAAAGCAAAAGGAAACACTAAAAATAATTAAATAGATAGGTATAGAAAGGATGAGAATGAGATAACATCATAGAAATGACTTTAATTTATTCAATTTTCTTTGTCAGTTACCATTGCTCCATCTCAGTATTCTTTCTACCCATGCTTCTTTTATCCTATTTTGATCTAAAAATACACTTTCTTCTTCATCCTTTTTTTCCCTTGTTTTGCAAGTTCGGCCCCTTTTAAAAAATTGACTCCTTTTTTCTATCATCCACGTGGACTTTCTTCTTCTCATGTTAATCCTGACAAATTTTCTAAACAAAATAAATTAGAATCAAATCAAAATTTGATGAGAAAACATAAGAATTTAATAGAAAAAATAAAGGATAAATATAAAAACAAATAAGTAACATGATTGATTATTTCTCTAAAATCAAATGAAAATCCATATCATTGTTAATAAATTACACTAAAGATAAATAGAATGTTATTGTCTAGTGAAAATCAAAATGAAAGAAAAAAATAAAAACAAAAAAGTAAAATATTAGCAAATGTTAAATGTCAAAAATATATGACTTTTACTTCTTAGAATGATGTCATCTAAGTTTTTCTTCTCCTTTCCAATCCTTTCTCATTTTATATTTCCTCTATCTCTTAAGGTTGTTAATCCTCCCTTATTTCTTAATGTAACAACAACATTTGTTGTATGCAGTTTGCGTACAGTTTATAAGCCACACCTATCTTTAATGTATCAGCCTAGTAATTAAAAGAATAAAATAGAAAAAATAAAAAGGTTATCCCATATTGTTGTACCTTTTATCTATGGTTAGCCTGTTCATAATCATTTATTCTTGTTGTTTTAGTGCTAATGCCCCCTTTCAATTTGCATATACATTGCATGGATATTTTCTGATGTGTGAATGGTAACAGGTCTTGTAATTCTAACAGACACTTTTAGTTTGACATCCATCAATAGCCTTCATCACCATCTCCCTATCAATTAACATTGAAAAATTAGAAAAAAATAATTTAAACAACTGAAAATCAGATACACATACATGACCAGAAGAAAAAAGACTATATTATTATAGGTTTACATCATAATTCAACATACAACATAAAACTAAAGAAGACAATGAATAAAGAGAAATATCAAGTGGTGAATGGAGAATAGTTACCTATGACATTAAAATGACAGTGAGAATAGTTATAGATTATTTGTAGCAAAAAAAACGGTCATTATACATGTGGTAGAAAAACTGCTCATAATGTATCCAAGAAAAAAACTGTATATTAAAACTGCTCATGCAGTCCAAGAAAAAAACTGTTTATTTATTTTTATTTGTTTGTAAAAATAGTTGTAATTGTTAAATAACTTATTAATTTATTAAATGGATTAGAATTGTTTAAGTTGCCAAGTGGGACATTATTGGGTAGTTTAAGTTGCCAAGTGGCACAATTAGTTGCTAATAAGGGTAATTAGGAGATTTAAAGACCACCTTTTTTTCTTATATGATAGATAATTGATCTTACTCCTACAAATAAATAGGAAAAGAAAAAGGAACTATTTCTTCTTTCTCATTATCCGACCCAAGATATCTCTTATATATATTTTTACGATTTTTTTAATATAACTTACTTATTAAAGAAAAATTCCAAAAAAATATACATTTCAGGAGATTTACGAAATAGCTATGTTTAGAAAACGAGTATAAGGGTGGCGCCATATGGGATGACGCCTCAGTTAAAAGGTAAAAGCCATGCCATATGACGCCTCAGGCCATATGAGGTTTGCCCTAAATTTTTCATACTGAAAGGGGGAGGCGCCATATGGGATGGCGCCTCAGTTCACTTTATTTTTTTATTATTATTTTTTTATTTTTTGTTTAATTTGTGAAATGAAAAATGTATTGGAAATAAAATTAGGGTAGCCATAAAGACATAAGAATGTTAAGGATAACAATTAGTACAATGAGTGGTAAAGAAAAATTCAATGATAGTGCCTATCTAAACGTCCACCGGTTCCACATACAGGGGCTCTTGCGCGGCGTCTTTGTCTACCACGATTTTGTTGAGGTGTGGTTGGTCCTTGCGTCTGTTGAGATGGCCCCAGCGCATCAAACAAATTTTGAAGCATCTGTCCCCAATAGTCGGGGGGTTACCGCCAACGACGCTTCTGTAATCCAGCTGCATGCCCATGTTTGCGTAGTTTGTAAGGGGGTTGGGTTGGTTGCAGACGGTATGGTTACTCGAAATGTTGCATTGATGGGTGTTGGTACCAATTCAGTGGTTGATGTGTCGTTTGATAGTCGAATAGTGGGTGAGTTTGTTGGCTGTAGGACGATTGTGGTTCTTGGTTGTAGGAAGATGAGGTGTTTATTTGTAGGGGGCTATGGTGGGCTGGGGTGGGTTCGAAAGACTCGTCAGGGCTATAGACATTAGTGGTGTCGGTGTAGGTGGGATGGGGTAGGGGTAAGGGTTTTCTTGTTGTGATTGAGTAGGTGGCATGGTAGGGTAGGGGTAAGGCTCTTCTTGTTGTTGGGTATAGGTGGCATGCAGATAGAAGGAGTATTAAAAGTTGAAGACAAATTTCGTACGAAAGAAGATTGCGTCCGAGCAATAAAACAATACCACATGAACTTATCTGCAGATTATAGAATCGATCGAACAAACCTAACTCTATACAAGTTCTATTGCCGTAACAACGTGTGCCCATTTAGATTAACAACATCTTTCTGGAAGCGAAGCGATTCTAGAAGATAGGGTCAATGGGTCCAGATCACACTTGCATAATCACAAATCCTAGTCAGGATCATCGCAAGCTCAGATCTCAGATGATCTGCAACGAAATTCTATCAGTCATTAGCGACAACCCTTCTTTGAAAGTGAGTACAATAATAACGCATATGGTTCAAAGATACAACTACACTCCTTTGTACAAGAAGGCATGGATTGCTAGAACTAAGGTGATCAAACGGTTTTTGGAAATTGGGAGGACTCTTACAAAGAACTTCCAAGATACTTGGTGGCACTAAAACACTATGCTTCAGGGACTGTTGTCATGTTGGAGACGTTGCCGGCATATACGCCAGATGGAATTTACGTAAGTGGAAATGGCATTTTCCACAGACTATTCTGGGCGTTTGAACCATGCATCAATGGATTTGAGTACTATAAACCTATAATCCAAATTGATGGAACATGGTAGTACGGAAAATATAAGGGCACGCTACTGATGGTCGTGGCACAGGATGATAACAACAACATTTTCCCTATCGCCTTCGCTCTAGTTGAAGGGGAGACTGCTGGAGGTTGGAGTTTTTTCCTAAAAATATGTTGCTCTTCATCCTAACTTATGTTTGATCTCTGATAGACACCCCTTAATCGAGAGTGCTTACAACAATCCTGATAACGGTTGGCAGGAACCCCCCCCCCCCCCGAAGCCATGTGTATTGCATTAGACACATCGGTCAAAATTTCATGCGGAAGTTCAAGGACAAGGGGCTAAAAAAGATGGTTACTAACACGGGCTATGCACTAACAGAGCCTACCTTCGGATACTACTGTGACGAAATCAGACTTACAAATGCAGATGCATTGAGATGGATTGATAACATTCAACGGGAGAAGTGGACAAGGGCATACGACAATGGGCAGCGATGAGGCCACATGACAACAAACCTCGTTGAATCTATGAACTCTATATTCAAGGGCATCTGAAACCTACCGATAACCGCTCTGGTGAGGTCAACATATTTTAGGCTCGCTGCACTATTTGATACCAGACGTACCAAGTGGGGTTCGGTCTTACAATCTGGGCAGCTGTTTAGTGATAGTTCAATGACATTCATGAAGAACGAAGCAGCAAAGGCAAACACACTTGTGGTCACGGTCTTCGACCGTACTAAAGGTCACTTCAGTGTTGCAGAGTCTATTGATCACAACGAAGGAATGCCTAGGGGATGTTACCGAGTGGAACTGGATAGGACTTGGTGTGACTGTGGAAGGTTTAAGGTATTTCGTATGCTTTGCTCCCATGTTATAGCAGCCTGTTCCAAGGTCCAGCTGGACCCAACCAACTTTCTCTCTCTTCTTCACCAAGTCACTACTCTATGGAATGTCTATGACACAAGCTTTCAAGTGGTAGCAAAGGAGGACTACTGGCCTCTATACGAAGGCGAAATTGTGTGGCATAATGATTTGATGCGAAGAAATAAAAAGGGTCGCCCTAACAGCGCCCGTATTAGAACGGAGTTGGATGCAGCAGACAAAATGGTGAGGTTATGTGGTTTGTGTCGCCAGCTAGGCCACAATCGTACCAAGTGTCCAAATGTGGGCTCTATCACAACATCATAGTTTCAACTTTAAACTTGTCTATTTATAACAATAACACATTTTATTTCATTGATGGCATACCTAGGCGATTACAACGACATAACATAACAGAACATAACTTAACATCAACAAATAACAACGACATAACCTAATACCAAATCAGAAAATAACAACAACATACAGAAATTAAACAACCCTACGCATCAACTTATCTAGGAAATTACAACCATCAACTGAATTTTCTTTGGTGTCAACATCATCATGAGGACACCAGCATCATTTTCCACTTTTCTCCAAGCCCGGGTGACTCCGTTTGGACCAGACTGCTTAAACAACCTCCCAATCTTCCTGATCTTTTCACCTGCCTGAAATTCTCCTTCTAGCCAGTGCTTAAGTTCTCTATGCAAATGCTCCAGCGTCTGCGTGTTCCAGAGTAGCATCTTCATCGGAGGCTTGACAACTGATAATACAACTAGGGCATTTCTCTTCATCAGTGGAAATTCTGGAAATGGTTTCTCCGGTGCTGATCATGATGATGATGGACGGCGATTTAACCACTAAGACATGGTGTTGAGAAGGGGAGAGTTTGGGATATTGGTGAGGGAAGGGAGGAAATTAGGGTTTTGGTGAGAAATGTTCTGCAATAACAAATGAGGGCGAACCCTTATTTATAGGCACGTGATACCTTATTAAATAATATAATTAATTATATATTAAAAACATAAAATTTTAATCGTTTTTAAAAAAAAAACATTGCCCTGAGGCGCCGTCCCATATGGCGCCTCCCCCTGAAAATTAGGGCACCCTAATTACACTGAGGCGCTATCCCATATGGCTTGTAACTTTTTTTAGAATTTTTTTGTCTGAGTCGCCATCCCATATGGCGCCCCAGGTCTTTGTTTTTTCCCAAAATAAGCCATTTTGGTACTTTATTTGAAATGTTTGTTTTTATGGTATTTTTTTGAAAAAATACGTTATATTAAAAAAAAACTATTTTTACTCTAGGGTTTGAAAAGTTTATTCATTAATTTTACAAAATTAAGTATACAAGGTTTCTTGCAATCAAATGCATGAGCAGACTTTTCCTTCATTTTATTTCACATGTACAATTGATGATCATCGTATAATCTTGGTAAAACTAACCTATATCACACTCAAATCCATTTTTCAACCATCTCACTCACCTTCTTCAACATGGTGACACGACGAGGCGCCACCACAACTAACAGTGTCAACCACGACGACTAAGAAATTGTTGGAGAGATGCAAGTTGCTATGGACGAGCTATGACATTCTAATCAAACTTTAGAGGTGAATGTCCTAACCCTCTCTGGGAGCGACATCATAAAGATTTTTAGGTAGAGCGACCCTAAAAAACCATACTTGGAAGTCCTTCACCTATAGCCTTTCTCGAACAATATTTGGAGCGCTTCAGTACCAGAGAACCTCAAAAAACCATCACTAGTGTTGTTTGATAGGAAAAGTGACCCCAATGATCATATCGCTCTCGTCAACAGTTGGATGGCGATTATTGGTGTATTCGATTCTTTGAAGTGTAAGATCATATCTAGGACTTTTAAGGAGGCGACTCTTATGTGGTTCATGAACCTCCTCAACCTTTTAGTAACTAGATACCAGGACCTCTCCGAGAAATTGATCCATCAGTTTTAAGCGAGTAAACATTGGAAAGTGTTTACAACTAGTTTGTTCAATGTCCACTAAGGACATTCCAATTTACTAAGAGAGTTTCTTGCCCATTTTAATGAGGCAACTATCAAGGTATTTATCCATACCAAGAGACATTTGTGGGAGAAGAGGATCGTTCACTTCTTACTGCAATTCAATATTATGGATTGTCAATTAGTAATTAATTTGCGGGGAGGTGGAAGATATCTCACTGCCTATATATGTAAATAGATTTTTATCTTCTTTTTGCAGACTTTTGTATACCTTTTATGACCCGTGTACTATTTTGCATATCGGATGGCAAGGATTTTGGCTGAGGGGCGTAGGAAAATGTGGGAGAAACTTAAGTTTCCCAATGCGGGTACCAGTAGCCCTAGAGCCATCCTGAGGGTTTCATCCTTAAAAGAAAGAAAAAAAGGTTAGCCGAGGAGCCAACTCTAGACTTGCCAGAATCCAAGGCTCAGAGGTTGGAAGAAGGATCCTCTTTCGTCATTGACAAGACGGAATTAGCAGTGCTCCCTTTAGGCGGGGCTTCTATGGTTTGGTAAAATGATGTCTGCATTGACACCCTCTAGTTCAAGAGCTCTTACCTCCCATTCTCTAAAGAGTTTCCTACCGTCTATCAAGTTATATGCTCTAAGCCAGTTTTGGCCATTGTGAACATGAAGGACACTCTTTTGTTGAGGGCGCTGATGCTATTGGAGATAGAGTATGGAAGGCGTGACAAGGTGGTAAAAGAGCTAGAGGCGAAACTCAAAGAACATATGAACACCTATAAAGAAAGCCATAGGTTTTTACTGTCCCTCAAATAGGATGGGAAGAAATGGGAGAAAAGATTGGCGGATGTTCAGGCCAAGGAAAAAGAGGTCTCTGTTTAAAAGGACTTTCTACAAAATTCTTTGAATGTTGCTCTCCTTGCTGTAAAGGTTTGGAAAAGGATCTCTCTGAGTTGATCGACGAGGTTGTGTCCGTTTTTGGCGTCTACTTTGAGCGCGCTAAGGAGTTGGTTCTATTCCTCTATCCCAACCTGGACTTGAGTCTCCTGGAATTTCTCAGGGTTGTGCGAGATGGTGCACTGGTAGATGAGGAGGCAATATTATCTCACAAAAGCCATGTAACATCCTAGAAATTTTATTAGAATTTTATTAGATATCATTTGAATTTTTGGTATGCTTTGTGATTTATTGTGTTGTTATTATTGAATAAAATATGAGTTATTAATATAAATTATAATAATAACAATAAAAAATAGATAGGGCTGTAATTATTTAAAAATTATGGGCTAAGGAATTTATTAAAATAAATAATATTAGTAAGTGTCGCACCTCGAAAATTCATCGAGAAAATACGACCCTCGCGCGAAAGGCGCGGAAAACGGTTCGACAGAGTCGCCACCGAACTTTATTTATCCCAAAAGAGGGAAAGGAAAATATCGAGAAAACCTTTAAGGAGAGGATAAGAACATGGTCGTCGCAACCACGTTCTGGGTTCGGGAGTCGGTTACGTGAGGGGAAGGTACGCGCACCCTCTCACGTCCGTTGTACTCAACGGGAACCTCTTAGATTGAATTGTGAGGAAAGTGTTATCTAAGCTTGCTTGTTTTCTTCTCAATGGTAAACGCGAAACGACAAGATAAAGGGAAAAGATATTAAGGGAAAATGGAGTGGTTTTTTATTAGTTTGCTCGGCAAGGATTGTGAACCCTCGGGCCTACGTATGCTCATTCGGACGAGAATGAGAAATCAGAGCAATCGTAGTTCGACTACGGGGTTTGACGGAAAAAATAGTAGTGTGCTCGCCAAGATCATCGCAATCTTGTGCCTACGTATCTTTACTCGGACGAATTTGATCGGTAAATTGATAATCGACGATCTTTGACTTTCATTGACCCAAAATTGAATAAGAATATATGAAAGAGAAATTAGAAATTAAATCGGAGATATGAATAAAGGCATAAAGGTCTCACCTTTATCGAGATTTAATCGAGAATTCGATAAATCGATCGATATTTGGTTTTCATCGACCTAAAATAAATGTAAACAACAATGAAAATGAAACGAAAACGAGAAAATGAATATAAAGGATAAAGGTCTCACCTTTATCGAGATTTAATCGAGAAATCGATAAATCGATCGATATTTGGTTTTCATCGCCCTAACATAAATGTAAATGACACAAAAATGATAGAAAATAAAATAAAATTGAAAAAAGGCATGAAAAATAGTAAAGGTCTCACCTTTATCGAGATTCAAGTCAAGAAATCGACAAATCGATCGATATATGTTTTCATTGACCCAAAATACTAACAAAAATCTAATAAAATGATAAATACAAAATAAATTGAAATAAATAAACTAAAATGATAAATATTACATAAATCGAAATAAAAATGAATAAAAATGGTGGGCCTCAAATAAATCACAATTTAATCATTTTGATTAAACTATGAATATCTTTATGTCATTGGCCCTAAAAAAGATTAAAAAACCACAAAACAATATTTTCCTCAACACTTTTAAAACAAAAGTTTATCGGAACAAATTTTCTAAAAAAAAAAAAAAGAATAACCAAACAAGGGGAAGGGGGTGTGATGGTGATGGGAACAACCATACGGGCCTTAAGCCCACTCCGATTACAAAAAGGCTAAAAAAAGAAAAAAAAAACCCAATGTGGTTTTTATTCACAAGTTGTTGTTAACCCACATCAGATTTCCTAAAAAAACAAGTAAAGCCATGGGAGACCCAAACGGCTACAAGGCATACGAACCACAATAATCAACGCCTCCAATCAAAATGTCAACGATTTGCAACACTCAACCTTCTTTACGCCGACCTTGTTCACTCCGTCTCCGTTCGCTCTGTTTTCAAGTGTGAATCAAGGTTAGCGATTTTTGATTTGTTGTTTCGGTCATCTTCTCACTCAACTTCTGGTTCGATTTGGGGCGATTTGGGTTGGGGATTGGCTTGTGTTGATGAGGTGCAGTTTGGCTTTGCGTTTGGAGTTTTCCGAGAGGTAGATCGGGGGAGGTGGATTGGCAGTGGTGAGCGAGTGAAACGGCGAGAGGTTTTGAAGTTGTGGTTGCGTGGCATTTTTGAGGTGTTGTTTGGAAGCTCGTAGAAGAAATTTGAGGGGTGCGGTTTCGAGTGTGTTGAATCTCTCTTCTTCTCGATTTTCTTGCTGTGGTTTGAGGGTTGGAGGGTCGAGCGTGCTGGTTGTTGATTTGGGTTTTGAATGGTTTTGAAGGTTTGAGGAAAGGACGTTTGAAGGTTCTGTGGGGTTGAAGAATGAAGGAAGATGGGTGAGGTTTAGTGAAGATTAGCTCTTTTTGAGGGAGAACGAGAGAGGTTTTAAAATTGCGTGTGATTCGTTCACCCCTTCCAATTGCCCTCCTCTCTTGTTTTTAAATCAAAACACCAACTTGTTTACTAAGTTTATGGTACAATTTGTTTTATCTTGTATTGATTGTAATGTCTCTGTCAAGATGCAGGTGTAGCAGCTGTTGGTTTGTTGGTTGTTGTTAGCAGGTTTAGATGCAGAGTGAGGTACGAGCAGGGTTGGTCTGGCGTGTTTTTGATGTGGGCTGGGCTTACAGGTCGTGGTGTGGTGGCTTGAAATCATGGGCGTGATGATGCGTACTTGCGTGAGGTGCTGAAGATTTTGGCAATATGTTGGTTGCTTTTGGTGTTGGGCCGTGTGGCCTGCTTGATCATCTTTATTATTTTTATTTGTTTATCTTTTTTGTATGTAATGAATCTAATAAATGGACTTTGGATTGTAAATATGGCCTTTTTGTGGAAAGAAAATGTTGTAACATTTTTGGGCATTTTTTTGTAATGAATGTGGGTTTATGGGTTTTACATGGAAATGATAATAACAATAATAGTAAAAAATGAATTATGAAAGAAAATGGCCTATAGACATATGAAGTTGGTTCGATGACTATTGAGGAATGAATATGGATTAATTTGGATAGGAATGAGTTTTGAACACTAGATGGAAGATTAATGATTTAGAAAAATGGATTAAAAATTTGAGAATGGATAATGAATTGGATGTTTGGAATATGGATTTTTGGATAAAGAAAAAAATGAATTTGAAATGGGTTTAGGATAAATGGATTTAAAATGGATATTGGATAGATTTGTAAAATGAGTTTAAAGAATGGAAATGGTTAGAAAAAGGAAAGATAATTGAAAATGGTTAAAATGAATAATGGCTAAGAAAAGGAGAAATGGATAATTGGATATAATGTGAATGGATATTAAACCGAATGTGGAAATGAGCATTGGCCAAACCTCAATTGAGCCTTGATTTAATTCAGTTTTACCTTGCGAACCCCTGAGTTCCGACCACAATCAAAAGCAACCTATTTTTTTAGATTTTTTAAAAAATAGTTAGTGGATGAATTGTACAGATGAAAATATATACAGGTAGGACAAATTTGGGGTATGACAGATGCCCCTATCTAATTGGCTTGAACCGAGTTAGATGAACTGATTTGGCGTTCATCTTTCGAGGTAAAAGACAACTAGATATAAAGAAGACCACGAATTTGTCCGACGAGAAAGAAAATGCTTGGGAGGTTAAATAACTGATCAACGCCTGCTATTACCGACGAGATAATAGAGCACACACACACACAGAGCCTGCTATTATCGACGAGATAATAGGGCACACACACACAACCTGTTATTATCGACGAGATAATAGGGCACACAACACAGACCCTTCAACCAAAAGGATGGAAATGAGGTCAATGCCTGCTATTACCGACGAAGTAATAGGGCACACACACACAGCCTGCTATTACCGACGAGATAATAGGGCACACACGCACACAGACCCTTCCACGAAAAGGATGGAAATGAGGTCAACGCCTGCTATTACCGACGAAGTAATAGGGCACACACACACAACCTGCTATTACCGACGAGATAATAGGGCACACACGCACACAGACCCTCCACCAATAGGATGGAAATGAGGTCAGCGCCTGCTATTACCGACGAAGTAATAGGGCACACAACACAGCCTGCTATTACCGACGAAGTAATAGGGCACACAACACAGCCTGCTATTACCGACGAAGTAATAGGGCACACAACACAGCCTGCTATTACCGACGAAGTAATAGGGCACACAACACAGCCTGCTATTACCGACGAAGTAATAGGGCACACAACACTGCCTGCTATTACCGACGAAGGAATAGGGCACACAACACTGCCTGTAGGGCACACAACACAGCCTGCTATTACCGACGAAGTAATAGGGCACACAACACAGTCTGCTATTACCGACGAAGTAGTAGGGCACACAACACAGCCTGCTATTACCGACGAAGTAGTAGGGCACACAACACAGCCTGCTATTACCGACGAAGTAATAGGGCACACAACACAGCCTGCTATTACCGACGAAGTAATAGGGCACACAACACAGCCTGCTATTACCGACGAAGTAATAGGGTACACAACACTGCCTGCTATTACCGACGAAGTAATAGGGTACACAACACTGCCTGCTATTACCGACGAAGTAATAGGGCACACAACACAGCCTGCTATTACCGACGAGATAATAAGGCACACAACACAGCCTGCTATTATCGACGAGATAATAGGGCACACACACGAAGGTTGAAGTAAATAAACACAAAGCGGAGAGCCCACGAAAAGGAAGGGGAGATAGTGAAAAATGGAGAAGGTAATAGCGAAAAAAAAAGAGAAGGTAACCCGCCAAGATCTACGCAATCTTGTGCCTACGTATCTTTACTCGGACGAGAATAAAGAATCAGGGCAGACGTAGTTCGACTTGAAGAAAAGATTCAATGAGGAACCCCCACTGACTCGGAGGAATGTTTAAATATTTGAAGGAGATACCCCTGACTGGGCTAAAGATCGTCTTGGAATAACTTTGTGAAGAACGTCCACGGATTTGACGAAGATGCCCCTGCCTAGGCTGAAGCTCATCTTGAGCTTGTCTTGAGATTGATCCTGGATCTCACACATGTATGATTGCTTGATTTTGTAATGATTTTCCATGATGAATGGAAATGAAAATGCATATACTGACGCGCGAAGATGCAAGTGTTGGGGAGGTATGATTGATTTTTTTTGGGTATGCATATGATGACGAATGAAATGATTATGATGCGTATGATGCACATGAATGCAGACGGGTGATTGGATATGTTTTGGATGTGCCAGCATGGTGGACTTTTGGGTAGCTGCCAATGCGGATTGGACTTTTGGGCAGTGAAAGGGATTTGATTTCCTCGACACTCAGTGCGTTGAAGGCGCCATGATTGAAGCAGACGGAGATGCTTTTGAAGCCTCGAGTTTGATCACTTGTTGATGAATTGTGGGTTCATTTCTGAGAGAACCACGACTTTGCTTGATGGCCAGGGTTGCTTGCTGCAATGGGTCTTGCCCCAATCTGAACATGGTAATGGTCTGCCTCTGATTAACCAATTCTGAAGTAGTCTGATCTTTGGAGGTTGAACTCTGATGTGCTTTGATATGACTTTACCCCTAATTGAGCTGTTGAAGGAATTGCCCCAGTCTGAGGGTTTTGAGGGAGTCTAGCTTCGGGTCGGCACCACTGAAAGTTCAAGTTCCTCTTTGATTGGACCTTTGTTGGAGTTGTCTTAAATGTCTAGCACTGATTTGCAGTTAAAATTGCACATTCACAAATGGTAATCTTAATACGATGCTCATGCAAATTTTGAAAAAGAGTCGTTTACTAGAGTGTCGTGATAGTGAGACGAATGGACCGTTAGCCCAAACGTGTGTTGATTTTGATGGTGTGAAAGATATAGCAAGGAGAATGACACCAATGCTGAAGATTAGCAAATATGGGGAGTCAGGTTACGCAACCTTGCAATAATATGCTTTCAGGATAAACCTCGCCTCAATTAGGTCTTTCGAGGGTTGTAACGTGGTATGGTTTACGGTTTATGAAACAAAGGATATTAGGCTCAAAGTATAATTTGTACCCACCCCTCTACGTGATAATCTCCAGTCCTACGTTCAGTTAATTATGTACATGTTTGCATTCCAAAAGGGTTAACGGTGTAAGAGTGATGATTCAAGGTTTGGCTCGAAATGGCAGTCACCTTTATTTTGTTTTTGATGGATGTCAGTGGCCCTTTAGTTTTGATTTGGTGGTCACTGAGTCTTATTTTATTTTTGGTGAGGATTTGAGGGCCTCTTTTGATTTTGCTTTTGATCCCTATCTTTTGCATGGACTAAATTCGCTTGTAGAGTCCATCAGGGTTGCTTTGACTTTTTCCTAAGTCTCCTTTGAGGTGCTCGACTTAGCAGGCTTTTGATTTTTTTGTTTTTTTTGGTTTTTGGAGGGTTGTGACTGCCAAGTCATGGGTCTTTGATGAACAACCGTCGTGTCTTTTGGATTTTGCTTTGTGATTTGAGTGCGTAATTGGATTAACTGAACACTACCCTGCCCCAGGTTGAGTGTAGGGGTTTATAGATCCGAAGGAAACTGCCACTTCTCGGCTCGAAGTGGTTTACTAGGGATTAACTCCTTGTCTCTCCAGTGTTTAGGGGGTTGAAACAATGCCTGTACATCCTTGGCGAGATTCTATCCGAAAGCATACATTTTGCAATTATGGGTATTTTGCTGTCATCATCCTCCCTCAAATCATTGCTAGCAACAATTTGATATAGAGTAAAGTGGAGAAGTGTGTCAGTGTTTTGCAGTTAATGGAAGAAATGAGTGAATACGACATAACTAATTCAAAACATGCATTGTCACTATATTAAGAAAACCAAATACAAATGACAATGTTTAAAGCATACAGTACTGAAACAAATAAAGACAAAATACAAGAATGCAAATGATGGGATGGCAACACAACTGCCTTCTTCGGGGAATAAACTTGACTTGATTTGACTTGACTAGATGCTGGCACTAGCGTGGCAGCGGCATAGGGTTGTTGATGACGTTTGGAGCCTTCCCATTGAACACGAGATACTTTGAGTCGATCATGTCTTGAACCTTGTGTTTGAAAGCTCTGCAGTCCTCGATCGTATGCCCTGGAGCACCCTTATGAAACTCGCAATGAGCATTAACATCATAATCTGGGGGGATGACAGTTGGAGGAGCTAGGTCCCTGGGAGTGATTTTCCTCTTCTCCATCAATTGAGCAAAGATCTGAGCATAGGTCATCGGTAGACGATCAAAGTCTCTATCAGACCTCCTTGTCCTCTGTTGATTAGGCTGGCGTTGTTGAGCAGCTATTTGTTGTTGATGTTGAGGAGGATACTGATACCCTTGCTGGTTGTATGATTGTTGTTGAGGAATCTGTTGCTGAGGCGTTGGAGTTTGAACAGCTTGAATAGTTGGCTGATAAGGCATCGGAGCATATTGCACAGCAGCAACATATGGATACTGGAAGTATGGCATTTGATAAGGCATTAGAGCTGGAGCTTGTGGAGCTTGCCCCTTCTGAGCATAGACAACATTTGTTTTGCCCTCTTTCTTTTTGAATCCATTATTGAAAGGTTTCTTGGCTTGAGACTGGCTGCTAGAACCTCCTTGGATCTTGCCGCTCTTCAGACCCTCTTCAATTATCTCACCGACAATTACCAAATCAGAGAATCCAGCAGAAACATTACCAATCAATTTCTCATAGTATTGGCCTTGCAAAGTACCCATGAAGATGTCAATCAGTTCACGATCAACAAGAGGTGGATGCACCCTGGCAGCTAGCTCTCTCCAGCGTTGCGCGTACTCCTTAAAGGATTCGTTGTCCTTCTGAGCCATACTCTGAAGTTGAGTACGGTTCGGAGCAAGGTCAGTGTTGTACTTGTATTGTTTGACAAATGCATCGGCTAAATCATCCCAAGTGCGCACATTGCTACGCTCCAACTGCATATACCATTCGAGTGATGCCCCAGAAAGACTGTCTTGGAAGCAATGGATCATCAGTTTTTCATCTTTGGCATGGGCAGCCATCTTGCGGCAGTACATCCTTAGATGCATGTGGGGACAACTGAGGCCTTTGTACTTCGGGAATTCTTGTACTTTGAACTTGGGAGGAATGACAACATCTGGCACCAAGCACATATCCAGAGCATTCAGAGATTTTGAGTTGCGTCCCTCCATGACTCGGAGTTTCTCAGCTAGATCGCGGCACATCTTGAGGGCTTCAGAATCCTGAGTAGCAGTAGGATTGACAATTGGGATAGCAGCATGGTAGTTCTGTACCTCATCATACTTATCCACCCGATTTTCTTCGGCATGAGGAATAGGAACCTGAGTGACAACAGGTTGGGCTTGCGGAATAGCACCAACAACGACTCCAGATGTTAGAGGTGGTTGAGATGTGGCAGGAGCGAAGTTCATTGGTATCCCATAAGTGATGGGGTTGGGAACAGGAGCTGAGAGCCTTGAGGGTGACCCTTGAACCTGTGCATTGTTGTTGGCGGCAGCGGCTTCACGTAGTTCTTCTTCTCTTCTGGCCGCTATGATGGCTTCAAGAATCTGATCAATCTTTCCCTTCATAGAGTCCATTTCTTCTCTGAAGGCAGCTTGCTCTTGCTGAATCTGCTCATCGTCCTTCTTATGTTGACTCGAGTTGCGTACTGGTGTCGAGGAATCAGCTTGATTTACTGGAGAAAGAAGGAAGTTGAGGTGAGATTCTGAGGTTGAAAATGCAATGCAAGATGCGTAACAGATGCAATGCAATGCAATGACATGAGATGCAATGCAAGATGCAATATCCAGGATTACAGATCACAGGTTCAAACAATTCTGAGGTTGGTCGTTCACGGGTAAATGACCAAAGTCTCTGATCAAAGAAAACCTATAGGTAGGCTCTATGAGGAAAGTTCTAGGTTCTTTACCCACAAACCCACTCACAGGATGGTTTCTATGTTGACGGATAAGGTTCCCAGGATTACGGACACAACTCGCATCAATGTCACGCAACAGGCTAGCTGCATTACGACGATAATGACGACAAGGTCTCCCCTGAGCGGGGTCTTCATGCTAGGCGCACAAGGAGCGAGTCCTTGGAGACTAACACTACACGACCACCAATATAGAACTTGGTTCTAAGAGTGGTTCATAGAGTCACGGACCCTTCATGAATCAAGTCGTGCAACAGGCTAGCTGTGTTACAACAGGATCTACGAAAAGGTCTACTCTAGGGGAGCTTTCATGCTAGGCACACAAGGAGCGAGTCCTTGGGACTAACACTACTCGACATCCAATTCTAAACTATGTGTTCTCTCTACTTTTACCAAAGCTCGGGTGTAGAGCTTTACTCATGCTATCATCCCAAGATCCAACAGCCAAGAACAAAAAGGTGAAAGCAATAAGAGAACAAATACGTAAACGAGAAGAAAAAAACAAACAAAGATAACGCTCCTCATAAATCGCTCTAAGATAGGCTCGACTCTCTCTTGCATGGAGCAGTTGTCCCCAGCAGAGTCGCCATCTGTCGCACCTCTAAAATTCATCGAGAAAATACGACCCTCGCGCGAAAGGCGCGGAAAATGGTTCGACAGAAGTGCCACTGAACTTTATTTATCCCAAAAGAGGGAAAGGAAAATATCGAGAAAACCTTTAAGGAGAGGATAAGAACATGGTCGTGGCAACCACGTTCTGGGTTCGGGAGTCGGTTACGTGAGGGGAAGGTACGCGCACCCTCTCACGTCCGTTGTACTCAACGGGAACCTCTTAGATTGAATTGTGAGGAAAGTGTTATCTAAGCTTGCTTGTTTTCTTCTCAATGGTAAACGCGAAACGACAAGATAAAGGGAAAAGATATTAAAGGAAAATGGAGTGGTTTTTTATTAGTTTGCTCGGCAAGGATTGTGAACCCTCGGGCCTACGTATGCTCATTCGGACGAGAATGAGAAATCAGAGCAATCGTAGTTCGACTACGGGGTTTGACGGAAAAAATAGTAGTGTGCTCGCCAAGATCATCGCAATCTTGTGCCTACGTATCTTTACTCGAACGAGAATAAAGAATCATAGCAGTCGTAGTTCGTGGTACGCCCACGAAAAGGAGGGATTAGGGTTTGAATTTTAGGAGACGAAAGATTGAATGACATACAACCCAAAGGGAGTGCCTCGAGAGCAGTCACTTAAGAATCCAAGGAATGCGAGACTCCAAGAACTCAGTTCTTTCGTGAGTTGATTGCGAAAACGTTTAATAATGGTTAAGTGTTTTAAGACGAAAGGGTGAATGAATAACAACCCAAGGGCGTGCCTCAAGAGCCATTCATTCGAAGATCCAAGGGATGCTAGATTCCAAGAATCTCCTCCTTTCGTAAGTTGATTAAGAAAAACGGTTTGAAAAAGATCGAATTGGATAGGTTACGAAAAGAGGTGAGGTTCGATACTAGTCCCTAGGGGTGCTCCTAGTAACGAAACCACGAGATGTGCGAGTGTGCATTTGACGACGAGTCAAAAGGCACTCGACTTACGAGAATGTTTTGAAAAGTGGTTCTACGACGAGTCGAGAATTGGTTTGGAAATGGTTTGATTTGTTAAGCGTTTTAGGGAGAATGACGATTATTCGATAAACGGGACGTAGGCCTCGCAACTAATTAATCGGGGCATTATTGGGATGCTAGATCCCAACGACACCTTTTTCATTCGATTGATTTACGAAATGTCGTTTGATGAACAACTAAAGTACCACGTGGAATGCTAGACTCCAATGGCATTCTTTTGTCCAAATAGTTAAGACGAATGTTTTAGAAGCGAAAGGTCGAATGATCGCCACCTAAGGCGTGCGCCTCAATAGCGGTCACTCAAGAACCCAAGAGGTGCGAGACTTCATGAATTCAATTCTTTCGCAATTTTATTAAGAAAAATGATTGATTAGGTGTTTTAATCGGGAATTAAGTGTTTGAACAAATGATTAGATAAATGTGAATATGAATATGATGTGGATATGAATAAGAATGAACGATAGTAGAATATTCGACGGAAGATAATATTGACAAGAGGTTAAAGTTGACATAAAATAAAAAATGGTCTCGTCTTAATCGGATTTGATCGGTAAATTGATAATCGACGATCTTTGACTTTCATTGACCCAAAATTGAATAAGAATATATGAAAGAGAAATTAGAAATTAAATCGGAGATATGAATAAAGGCATAAAGGTCTCACCTTTATCGAGATTTAATCGAGAAATCGATAAATCGATTGATATTTGGTTTTCATCGACCTAACATAAATGTAAATGACACAAAAATGATAGAAAATAAAATAAAATTGAAAATGGCATGAAAAATAGTAAAGGTCTCACCTTTATCGAGATTCAAGTCAAGAAATCGACAAATCGATCGATATATGGTTTCATTGACCCAAAATACTAACAAAAATATAATAAAATGATAAATACAAAATAAATTGAAATAAATAAACTAAAATGATAAATATTACATAAATCGAAATAAAAATGAATAAAAATGGTGGGCCTCAAATAAATCAAAGCTTAACCGATTTGATTAAATTATGAAGTATTTTATATCATTGACCCTAAATAAAAAAAAGAAATAGAACTCAAAAAAGATATTGGGATCAACTCTCTAAAATAAAACACTATTTTTCTTTAAAATATCTCCCCAACAGAGTCGCCATCTGTCGCACCTCGAAAATTCATCGAGAAAATACGACCCTCGCGCGAAAGGCGCGGAAAACGGTTCGACAGAGTCGCCACCGAACTTTATTTATCCCAAAAGAGGGAAAGGAAAATATCGAGAAAACCTTTAAGGAGAGGATAAGAACATGGTCGTCGCAACCACGTTCTGGGTTCGGGAGTCGGTTACGTGAGGGGAAGGTACGCGCACCCTCTCACGTCCGTTGTACTCAACGGGACCTCTTAGATTGAATTGTGAGGAAAGTGTTATCTAAGCTTGCTTGTTTTCTTCTCAATGGTAAACGCGAAACGACAAGATAAAGGGAAAAGATATTAAGGGAAAATGGAGTGGTTTTTTATTAGTTTGCTCGACAAGGATTGTGAACCCTCGGGCCTACGTATGCTCATTCGGACGAGAATGAGAAATCAGAGCAATCGTAGTTCGACTACGGGGTTTGACGGAAAAAATAGTAGTGTGCTCGCCAAGATCATCGCAATCTTGTGCCTACGTATCTTTACTCGGACGAATTTGATCGGTAAATTGATAATCGACGATCTTTGACTTTCATTGACCCAAAATTGAATAAGAATATATGAAAGAGAAATTAGAAATTAAATCGGAGATATGAATAAAGGCATAAAGGTCTCACCTTTATCGAGATTTAATCGAGAATTCGATAAATTGATCGATATTTGGTTTTCATCGACCTAAAATAAATGTAAACAACAATGAAAATGAAACGAAAACGAGAAAATGAATATAAAGGATAAAGGTCTCACCTTTATCGAGATTTAATCGAGAAATCGATAAATCGATCGATATTTGGTTTTCATCGACCTAACATAAATGTAAATGACACAAAAATGATAGAAAATAAAATAAAATTGAAAATGGCATGAAAAATAGTAAAGGTCTCACCTTTATCGAGATTCAAGTCAAGAAATCGACAAATCGATCGATATATGTTTTCATTGACCCAAAATACTAACAAAAATCTAATAAAATGATAAATACAAAATAAATTGAAATAAATAAACTAAAATGATAAATATTACATAAATCGAAATAAAAATGAATAAAAATGGTGGGCCTCAAATAAATCACAATTTAATCATTTTGATTAAACTATGAATATCTTTATGTCATTGGCCCTAAAAAAGATTAAAAAACCACAAAACAATATTTTCCTCAACACTTTTAAAACAAAAGTTTATCGGAACAAATTTTCTAAAAAAAAAAAAAAGAATAACCAAACAAGGGGAAGGGGGTGTGATGGTGATGGGAACAACCATACGGGCCTTAAGCCCACTCCGATTACAAAAAGGCTAAAAAAAGAAACAAAAAAAATAAAAAATAAACCCAATGTGGTTTTTATTCACAAGTTGTTGTTAACCCACATCAGATTTCCTAAAAAAACAAGTAAAGCCATGGGAGACCCAAACGGCTACAAGGCATACGAACCACAATAATCAACGCCTCCAATCAAAATGTCAACGATTTGCAACACTCAACCTTCTTTACGCCGACCTTGTTCACTCCGTCTCCGTTCGCTCTGTTTTCAAGTGTGAATCAAGGTTAGCGATTTTTGATTTGTTGTTTCGGTCATCTTCTCACTCAACTTCTGGTTCGATTTGGGGCGATTTGGGTTGGGGATTGGCTTGTGTTGATGAGGTTCAGTTTGGCTTTGCGTTTGGAGTTTTCCGAGAGGTAGATCGGGGGAGGTGGATTGGCAGTGGTGAGCGAGTGAAACGGCGAGAGGTTTTGAAGTTGTGGTTGCGTGGCGTTTTTGAGGTGTTGTTTGGAAGCTCGTAGAAGAAATTTGAGGGGTGCGGTTTCGAGTGTGTTGAATCTCTCTTCTTCTCGATTTTCTTGTTGTGGTTTGAGGGTTGGAGGGTCGAGCGTGCTGGTTGTTGATTTGGGTTTTGAATGGTTTTGAAGGTTTGAGGAAAGGACGTTTGAAGGTTCTGTGGGGTTGAAGAATGGAGGAAGATGGGTGAGGTTTAGTAAAGATTAGCTCTTTTTGAGGGAGAACGAGAGAGGTTTTAAAATTGTGTGTGATTCGTTCACCCCTTCCAATTGCCCTCCTCTCTTGTTTTTAAATCAAAACACCAACTTGTTTACTAAGTTTATGGTACAATTTGTTTTGTCTTGTATTGATTGTAATGTCTCTGTCAAGATACAGGTGTAGCAGCTGTTGGTTTGTTGGTTGTTGTTAGCAGGTTTAGATGCAGAGTGAGGTACGAGCAGGGTTGGTCTGGCGTGTTTTTGATGTGGGCTGGGCTTACAGGTCGTGGCGTGGTGGCTTGAAATCATGGGCGTGATGATGCGTACTTGCGTGAGGTGCTGAAGATTTTGGCAATATGTTGGTTGCTTTTGGTGTTGGGTCGTGTGGCCTGCTTGATCATCTTTATTATTTTTATTTGTTTATCTTTTTTGTATGTAATGAATCTAATAAATGGACTTTGGATTGTAAATATGGTCTTTTTGTGGAAAGAAAATGTTGTAACATTTTTGGGCATTTTTTTGTAATGAATGTGGGTTTATGGGTTTTACATGGAAGTGATAATAACAATAACAGTAAAAAATGAATTATGAAAGAAAATGGCCTATAGACATATGAAGTTGGTTCGATGACTATTGAGGAATGAATATGGATTAATTTGGATAGGAATGGGTTTTGAACACTAGATGGAAGATTAATGATTTAGAAAAATGGATTAAAATTTTGAGAATGGATAATGAATTGGATGTTTGGAATATGGATTTTTGGATAAAGAAAAAAATGGATTTGAAATGGGTTTAGGATAAATGGATTTAAAATGGATATTGGATAGATTTGTAAAATGAGTTTAAAGAATGGAAATGGTTAGAAAAAGGAAAGATAATTGAAAATGGTTAAAATGAATAATGGCTAAGAAAAGGAGAAATGGATAATTGGATATAATGTGAATGGATATTAAACCGAATGTGGAAATGAGCATTGGCCAAACCTCAACTGAGCCTTGATTTAATTCAGTTTTACCTTGTGAACCCCTGAGTTCCGACCACAATCAAAAGCAACCTATTTTTTTTAGATTTTTTAAAAAATAGTTAGTGGATGAATTGTACAGATGAAAATATATACAGGTAGGACAAATTTGGGGTATGACAGTAAGATTTAGTCAATTAAAAATAAAACCTATTTTTCTATTTAAGGTTGAGACAATGTGTACAACATGCTTATATCAGATTAACAAAATACATAAAGTAATTCTTAAAGCAATAAAGAACACAAAGGATTGGTAATCCAGTTCAATGCAACGTCACCTACGTCTGGGGGCTTCCAACCTAAGAATGAAAATCCACTCTCTATAGTATTAGTACAATTGTCTTAGATGAACAAAACTTATTCAATGCCTCTCTACCTAATACTACTCGTGTCTTTCTATTTAGGACCCCTTATATATGAGAACCCCTCTCACTTTATCTTAATCACTACCCTAGTGAGCAATACATAAAAAAAATTTAAGGATTGTTGAATTACAACTCAACTAACAAAATAACCTATATGCCTTTGATAAGAAACTTAGGTTCTATAGAGGTGCACAAATAACAACAAGAACAAAGACTCAAGGAACAAACCCTAACACAATAGATCTTAAATATTTGTGTTTCTCCTCTTTGTTAGGAATGAGTCTTCTTATATAGCAAACTATCAGTTGGGACAACATCTTGTTCGTCAAGCTTGTTTCTTGACTCAAGAACCCTAGACTTCTCTGTTGTTTCCTTCTTGGATCCAATCATTCTGACCATTTTTTTCATTTGTAACAGATTCAATAGTTTTAGCTTCTTCAGATGTTTGACTCATATTCAAAAAAATGAATGAACGGGATTTATGAGAGCAACAAAGGGAGAGATGCAGATTGTTTTTGCTTGTAAAAATGGAGCAGTTATGAAGAAAATTTGAAATAGGAATAATCAACCTTGTTTCACGTGTAACAATGGTCATAAGAGAGGGAAAATTATTCTTGTACTCCTCACCTGTATTGATTGCTATAAATTCTCACATATGCTAAAGGTTTACAATTTTATCTTCCACAATTTCTCTGATGAAATGATGACGAATGTCAATATGCTTGGTTCTACTCTGTTGGACATGATTCTTTGAAATATTAATAGCACTTAAATTGTCGCAGTATAATGTCATGACATCTTGTTCGACATTGTACTCCTTTAATATTTGTTTCATCCAAAGCAATTTTGTACAATTGGTCCCTACAACAATGTACTCAGCTTTTGCAGTAGATAATGAGACACAATTTTGATTTTTGTTGAACCATGAGATTAGATTTTTTCCAAGAAAGAAGCATCCACTAGATGTACTATTTCTATCATCAGCACTCCCATCCCAATCAGCATTACAATAACCTACTAGAATAGAGGTAGCATCATTAGAATAATTAATACCATAGTCATTGTTGAGTCTCAGTTTTTATGGTTGACATCAATTTTGGTAAAACATGTTCTTCAGCAAGATGTTGAGCAAGATGTCCTGACATGTTGATCAGACATCTTTGCAGGATTTGTTTTCTCTTTTCAGGATTTATTTTCTATTTTCTTCTTGAAAGATTTGTTTTAATATCTAAAGATCTTCCGAGGTTTAAAACACATAGCTTACGGTTCAAGGAGTTGATTTTGTTAGAAGATTTGATTGGATTAAATTTGTTTTAACAAGATTTAAAAGAAAAATCAAATATGTTCCTAATTTATTGCAGAAATATCCTGCATGATTTGTGAAGATGATTGACTGGATTTTCTGCTAACTTAAGCCAAAGCCCACGCTCTCCAAAAAGCTATTTAAGAAGAACTTTGATAACCTAATCTATAGAATTTTGTGCACTGAAACTTTTTGGTTTCATATTAAGGTTTAGTGTTCTTTGTGTTTTGTGAGCCTCTCTTATATCTATCTGATATCAGAGTACGAATGTGTTTGAGTTGTAAGTTATTAATCATCTATAAGCTTATAAGCAAGAATGATTATGTGTCTTTGAAATGTGTCTTCTAAACTTTGTTATCTTGTTCATATCATTTTGTGTGATTGAAAGGAAGTGAGAGGGGTCTCATATCTAGGAGATTATTAGATAGAAATAGCACATGTAGAGATTAGGTGAGAAGATTGTAAACCAGAGGTTGTTTGTCGAGAATCTTCAAACTAATTCTATTTTAGTGGATTTTCTTCCTGGCTTGGATGCCCCCAGATGTAGGTGATGTTGCACCAAACTGGATTAACAACTAAGTGTGTTATTTTCTTTCTGCAATACTATTTTATTACCTTGTCTTTAAGTTGTTTGAAGTTCAGATATTAGTGTCGTGACATCTCTTTCGACATCTCATATGTGTTACCAAAATTTTAATTGGCATCAGAGAAGGTCACCATGTTCTACTTTGGGTGAGCTCCAGGGAGATTTTTTTTGGTATTATGGACAAGGAAGGAGGAGGAAATGTGAGCAAACCCCCCCATCTTGGATGGAACCAACTATGACTATTGGAAGACACGCATGGTGACCTTTTTAAAATCTATGGATAGTAAACCTGGAAAGCCATCATTAAAGATTGGGAACATCCTGTGATTGAAGATGAAGATGGGAACAAAACTCTGAAGCCTGAAGAGGACTGGACCAAGGAAGAAGATGAGACTGCTCTTGGAAACTCCAAAGCTTTGAATGCCCTATTCAATGGAGTTGATAGAAATATTTTCAGGTTGATTAGCACCTGTATTGTGGCAAAAGATGCTTGGGAAATTTTAAGAGCTACTCATAAAGGCACATCCAAAGTGAAGATGTCAAGACTTGAGCTTCTCACTACCATCTTTCATTCTTAGATTCTAAAACTTGGTAGTGAGAAGCTGAAGTCTTTATATCTTCACTTTGGATGTGCCTTTATGGGTAGCTCTTAAAATTTCCCTAGCATCTTTTGCCACAATACAAGTGTTAATCAACCTGAAAATGTTTCTATCAACTCCATTGAATAGGGCATTCAAAGCTTTGGAGTTTCCAAGAGCAGTCTCATTTTCTTCCTTGGTCCAGTCCTCTTCAGGCTTCAGAGTTTTGTTCCCATCTTCATCTTTAATCACAGGATGTTCCCAATCTTTAATGATGGCTTTCCAGGTTTTACTCAGGTCTCTTCCTAAGAGATTTGACATGAAGGTCACAACCATTGAAGAAGCTCAAGACATCAGCAGCATGAGAGTGGATGAACTTGTTGGATCTCTTCAAACCTTTGAATTGGGAATTAGTGACAGATTTGAAAAGAAGAACAAAAGCATAGTCTTTGTATCCAATACTGAAGATAAAGAGGATGAATGTGATCTGGATACTAATGAAGGAATATCAAATGCATCTGTGTTACTTGGGACGCAATTCAACAAGGTTCTGATGGACAGGAAGTCAAGACCTAATGTCAAGAACAACTCATCTGACATCAGTAAGTATGATGACTCTGAGAAAAAATAAGAACTGAAGAAAAATCCATTCAAGGCAAAGGGATTCAATGTCATCGATGTGAAGGCTTTGGTCACATTAGAGCTGAATGCCCTTGTAGCGTGAATTTTGTGGTTTCGAATCACTATCGCTTTGGTACTACAGTTCGATTCATTTTTTATCCTGTTGAGCTGATTAAGGAAGGGAAATAGATGTCTCCAATTAACCCTACTCGCAAACTGAGGTTAAATAGTCAAAACTGTTGGTTTACAAATGTTATATGGGGGTTTCGTCTTTTAGGGTTATTTGCTTAAAAACAGGGTCTGAACTATGGGCTAGGTTTCTGGTAAGGTGTTAGGTCTGATGCTTTTGATGGATATATGAAGGTACTGGATTTTGAGTTTTTGATTAGTATGCTCACTAAGATTTTTACAATCTTATGCCTAAGTATTCCCGAAACAGGGAAATCAGAGCGATCGTAGTTCCTCCTATTCTATGGGAGGAAAAAGGTTGTTTTGGTGTCTTGTTCAAAGCCCAAGACATGAAGCTAAAGGTGGTTTGTATCTTGTTCGAAGCCCAAGATGTGAAGCTAAAGGGTTTTGGATGAGAGAGAATTTGTCATCTCTAAAGAGGAGTTGTTGATGTTTGTATGCTGTGAGCAAGGCACAAATTTGATGCTAAAAGGTTGATTGACTCAACCGGGGTTTCCTTATACAAAGCCTAAGAGGGGCGTAAAGTTTTACTTTTTCGGGGCAAACGTTCTTTCTGTCTTGTACAACGCCCAAGATTCAGGCTAAAAGGGATTTTGACTCCGTTGGGGAGAATGTATCTTGTATAAAGCCCAAGATGGAGGCTGAAAGGATTTGATTCAACAAGAGAGTACTTTTATCTATCTTGTATAAAGCCCAAGATGGAGGCTAAAAAGGTTGACTCAACAAGAGAGTCTGGAATAGGTGATTGACTCAATAAGAGAGTCTTTTATACTCAACAAGAGAGTGTTTTGCTGTCTCGTACGAAGCCCGAGATAGAGGCTAAAAGGAGATCGACTCAACAAGAGATTCTTTTATACTCAACAAGAGAGTGTTTTATATGTGTCTTGTATGAAGCCCAAGACGGAGGCTAAAGGTTGACTCAACAAGAGAATCTTTTATACCCAATAAGAGAGTGGGTTTTATATGTCTTGTACCAAGCCCAAGACGGAGGCTAAAAGGGAGACTGACTCAACAAGAGAGTCTGAAAAGGTTAGCTTCGCTGGGAGAGTCATTGTACAAAGCCCAAGAGGAGGTTATGTTAGTGCTGAGGATTAGATCCATAGGCAGGCCCAAGGGTGGGGAACTCTCATGAGAGAGACCGGGTTTTAGAGTGATCCGTATTTTTTCTATGTTTGAAAGGAACTTGAGAATGTCTTTGAGACTCAAGGGGGTTTAGACTGTCCAAGTCTAGAGTTTTATCTACTGTACAATGCCCAAGAGGAGGCACGGGTATTAAGGGATGAGTATCAACCCTAAAGTGGTCAGCGGTTTGACACTGGAAAGACTGCTCTAGCAAAGGATGACTAAGTTTTGTCTTATACCTTTAAGAGGTCGTTAGGGTCCTTGTATTAAGCCCAAGAGAAGGCATGAGAACTTCTAAGAAGCCGAAGGGTCCTTGTACAACGCCCAAGAGGAGGCGGGGATGATTTTAGGAAGCCTGTGGGTCCCCAAACCAAGAGAAGTTCAAGAAATGCAATTCACAGAGAAGAGATCATTCCAGGAAAGTTCGAGAATTTAGAAGAAACTCAAGAGATGACATTCACGGAGAAAATATCATCTCTGGGGAGTTAGAGTTTCTTTGACAATTTCTAAGAGTGACAGTCTGAGAAAAGGTTCACCGAGAATACTGCCTTTCTCTTTGTTCCATATTGTTTAAGCCCAAGAGAAGGGAAGACTGTATCTGGAATCCTATGGGGGATCTAGTTTTGACTGTATTTAAGAGTGACCAACAGGGCTTTACCTAGTTCTAGACGTAGTTGCCAGGGAAACTCTAAATAACTATACTAGTATTACACAGTTGATATTTGACAAGTATATAAAAGGATGTGAAAAGAGACTTACAGTGAAACAGTCCCACAATACAATTATATACATATGAAAGCGATAAATAAAAGCGGATAAACACTTACCCGTTGTAGAGATTCTATGCTGCTTGGTTAGTTGTTCAACAAAGAAAGTTTTGATAACAACAGATATTTGAATTCAAAATCAAAGGAGAAAGTGCTTTGAAAAGATTGTTGGGGCTTACAGCTCAAGGAGAGGCCCAAGTTTTAATGATGATTGCACCATTGTTTTGAAAACTGTACAGAGGGAATTATTCAATATGTGAGGCCCAAAAAGTTTTTATGTACAAGGGGATGGGTCTTACACTATATTAGAGGCCCAAAGATTTTTTTGTTAAAAGGGCGACGATCGCGCCGAACGTTTGAAAATATACAGAGGGACTTATACAATGTGTGAGGCCCAAAAGGTATTATTTACAAAGGGGTTGGGTCTTACACTCTATTAGAGGCCCAAAAGTGTTTTTGTACAAGTTATGGGGCTTACAACTCAAGGAGAGGCCCAAGTGATTCTAAAATGGCGATCGCGCCGAGATTTTTTATTGTGTCGGGACTTATACAATATTTGAGGCCCAAAAAGGTTTTATTTACAAAAGGATGGGACTTACACTCTACCAAAAGGCCCAAAGAAATTTAAAGAAAAGAAATGGGGCTTATAACACTAGGGTAGGCCCAGATGATTTAATTTTTGAACTGGCGATTGCACCAAGATTTTTCTTTTAACACATAGGGACTTATACAATATCTGAGGCCCAAAATTGTTTTGGTTAAAAGGGGATTAGGTCTTACACTCTATTAGAGGCTCATGAGTGTTTGAAAATGCTTGATGAGGGTGGAATCAATCAAAACCCTAATTTCATCATTTTTTAAAAGTAAATTCTCCAAGAAAATCAATAAAAAATGATAAAACACCAAATAAGCTTGAATAAACAACTTGTGATTCTTGGTTAAGGTTTGAAAAATGAGGTTTTAATCACAGGATGAATTAAAACTCATTTGGTTTTGATTTTTCAAGGTGAATATTCACTTTTAAAATTTTTAAAACAATTAAAAATGAATTTATTCATAAAAATACAAACTATATTAAATAAATAATATAAATTTGATTTTTTTTGTGGAATAAAATATTTCAACATTTTTGTGATTTTTTTGCAAAAACAACCAATAAAAAATAATTAAAATTGAGGAAGTTATTAATTTTTCAAATCATTAAAAATAATAAGAAAAATAATAAAATATGAAAAAGTGGTAAAAAAGAGGATCTGGGGCGAGGGGGATTCGAACCCCATACCTCTTGTGTGCAGTGTGCGTGCCCTACCACTGGGGTGGTGATACATCCGTGTATCAAACCCCAGCCACAAATATACAAGGCTTGCCTTGTTTTTGGCCTAACCAAGGCAAGGCAAGGCAAGATTTTGGCCAAAAACGTGAAGCTTGTAACTTTCTCATTTCTCCATGGATTGGGACAAAATTTAGGTCTATCCTGCCTAGAATTTCACAAGGAATCCAAGGTGGTGGTGGTTTTTTCAGAAAATGAATCCTCCTCAAAACCCGATAGTGGTTTTGAACTAGGCCATGATTTGCATTTTCTGTGCTATATCTTGTTACAGGCATGAATTACATGATGAATTGGTTCAAACACAACACATATAACATGTATGAGAAGTGCATGATCAGTGGACCTCAAAGCAATGCATATTTTAAATAGTTCAAGTTGAGATGCTTACCTCTTTAGGAGCTTTTTGGGCAATCTGTCAAGTGCCTTGTTCCAGAAATGTTCTGATGCTTTGAACACTCTCAAATGATCCCTTAGAAGCTTTTAGGATGATTGGAATCAGCTGGAAACCTCTGGAATGGAAATTGGCCCTTTCTTGCAAAATGGGTAAAAGTGGCCAAAATAACAACTCTCTCAAATGGTGTTCCTGATGTGTGGAACCATTTGGGAAAGTTCAAGGATGATATTTGGAGTGTGTTTGAGGTTTTATCTGGTTTTAAAAGTGACTGAATCAAGACATGGCTTGAAAAATGCAAAAAAGTCCAATTTTGAGGTTTTGAGAGAGGACTTTGTGATTTTGGTGTTACAGGTCACTTGTGAGAGTTTGGACAGCTTAGATATGACATATTGGATGTGTTTGGATCATGAGCTATTATGAAATTGCTCTCTAACTCAAAAACTCAGAGTTACCTTGCTAAAGAAGGCATTTTTTTCCTAGAGAAAGAGATTTTGAGGAAAGCAAGTGTTGCAGTGCTTTGGTGTACTTAAACTGAGCATAAATGAGCTCTATTTATAGTAGAGAAAGTTTGTTTTGGCTGCAATAGTGAATGGCAACTGCAGCAGAGGTTTGGCAAATGTTGATCAATAGGAATCCAAGTCTCCTCTAGCCATTGACTAGAGGTTAGAGCACATGCCTATGGTTCTTTGGTTCAGATCTTATCCTTGACTCATTCAGTTAGAAATGGCTCGGTTCATGCCACCTTGGTGCATCCATTGAAGTCTCCAAAACAAAATTGGAGTCTTGTCCCTTCTTTAGGGTTTTTTAGGATTGGCATGCTATTTTTAGTTCCAAAGACTTAGGAGGCTTATGGATCAGTGTTTGTCCCTCCTTGGTCCCTCCCTGAGGTGTTCAGATGGATAAGCATGCTTATCATTTTCACAAATTGCTCAAATCGAGCAAAATGCACAAATCTGCCTAGTTATGACAGTTTGCAGCAAGGCACATTGCCATTGTCATATCTCATGGCTTAAGTGGAGTTTCATGGGGTTCTTGGCCATTTTGGAAAGCTCTCATATGATACAACATATGTGTGATCATAGTTTGTCTTGACACTTTTTGGATCCAAGTGAACAATGCCCTTACATTTTGGAAAAAGTGAAACATATTCTGACTTAGTGAAAATTTCACTAAGTGTTGGAAAAAGTGACATTTCATGTTTTCAGCCATTTTGGTCCAACCATAACTCAAAATCCATTATGAATTGGAATGGGGTGTAGTTGAAGCTTTTGTAGTATACCATGAGAGCTACAAATCCATCTTTGGATCAGCCCAAATGGTTGCTTGGATCTCAAGTTATGATCCTTGGAAGTTGGCACCCTAGCCACTTTGTTCCATAACTTAGAAAATTTCTAAGTTTTTATGGTTACCCCTTTTACAAGTTATCCCACTTTTCTTGATTTTTCTTGATTAATGTTGATTCCAATCACACATTAATATCATTTTAGGGTTAGGGAACCATAATTGATCAAAAAATAAAAAAGTCAAACTTTGACTTTTGGGCACAGTTGACTTTTTATCAGATGAACTCCAAACTGTGCGATCCTCTATGAAATCAAGTCATTGACCTAAATCAAACTTGATGGATTGATTTCATAGGTGTTATAGGGTGTATTGAATCATGTCCCAAGGTTTGGGAGCATGTCTTGGTCAAAAGTCAAAGGCACAGTTGACTTTTTCCGCGAAACCCTGACTGTGGTTCTGATGAACTTGAAACTTGGGAATCAAGCTTCTTGGATTAATCCATTGTTGCAAATGGATCAATGTGGTGTGTTGGAGACCCTCAAATCCTCTCTTGAGGTCTTGGCTCATGTTTTGTCCCAAAAGTCAACTTAGGGGTGAATTAGGTCAAGAAACCATAATTCCTGATTTTTGGTAAATGCAGCCCCTGAGGTTAAATTATCTTGATGGTTGGGTCCATAAGGTCCCATGGAGCATTGTGGGTTATGCTTTGAAGCATTGGCTCATGCCCAGAGGAAAATTTCCATCTGGAGGCCTTGGTCGACCAAAACCCTAATTTGGTGACACTGGCGATCTTGAGGCTTGATCCACCTGGAATGCTGCAACATTGTGCTTAATTCTTGATGTGAGAGTCCTCTTGATCCATTGTGGATGTTTGAAAGGTTTAGACAAGTTGAAGATCGTGTCATTCCTTGATTGATCCTTTGTCTAAGAGCTCTGAGAGGGCTTGAAACCCTAATCTTTGATAGTAGTGAATGTTCAATAATTCCTTGAGGAGATTGATGAGGCATAAAGGTACATCCATATTGTGATGATAATTTACACAGTGATGGGAGATCTTAGTGGTCAAAATTTGGGGGTATGACAGCCCTACATACCTCGAGATACAAAAGAATGAGCTGTCTATATCTTGGTCCAATGATGACTCTAAAAGTGGGCTTGATGAAGAGTATTCCAAGCATCTAAATGCCTTGACTGGAAGATGTGATTCTGATGAAGACTCTTGTGATGAAGAAGTGTCTTATGATGAGTTAGCTTCTTCCTACAATGAGCTATGTATCAGAAGTGAAGAAGTCTATCAACTGGGAGAAGAATAAAAGAAAATCACATTCAAATTGCAGAATGAAAATGAAGAGCACCTGCCAACTATTTCTGAGCTGAAAAATGAAGTGACCCTGCTAACTTCAAAACTTGACAACATGACCAAGTCTATTAGGATGTTGGACAATGGTTTTGACACATTAGATGAAATTCTTCAGGCTGGAAATGTGGCTGAAAATATGAATGGAATAGACTTTAATAATTAAGCCTGGATCAATAAAAGGAAACGCCTACTACAAAATCTATTCTTCCTAAACCTGAATAGAATAGGCTTTGGTTCAATCATGGAAATGAAACAAAAGTTGGAAATCATATCTCTGGGTCTGGTGGTGACTCCTTAATTCATATTTCATATGATGCTTTCAATAGGGTGATATTTCTAAATTCTAATAGACGGTCCCTTGTTGGTTTTAGGGTTTTCAACATTTATGCTTTCAAATTCAATGTCAGACTCTTTGTGTGGTACATTTTCTAGGACATCAGTATGTTGAGGACCTACATCATTTTCATCTTCATCATACACTTCTTTCTTATCTTGAGGAGTATCATCAATGACATCTATTGATTCCATCATTATCATGGTTCATTTATTATATACCTTACATGCTCTACTATTGGTATAGTAACCTAGGAATATCCCTTCATCACTCTTGTGATCTATCTTTCTTCTTTGTTCACTGTCTGTAAAGATGTAGCACCTGCTATCAAAGACATGCAAGTGGTTAACATTGGGTTTTCCCCTTTCCAAAGCTCATACTGAGTTGTTTTAGTTCCAGATCTTATGGTCACACGATTGTGAATGTGACAGGCAATGTTCATGGCTTCAACCAAAAAATAGTAAGGTATATTCTTAGCATACAACATAGCTCTAGCTGTCTCTTGTAAGGTTCTATTTTTTTGTTCAACCACTCCATTATATTGAGGTGTGATAGGAGTTGAAAATTCATGACCGATCCCTTTAGAGGAGCAAAACTCTGAGAACTTGGAGTTCTCGAGATCTTTGCAATGGTCACTTCTTATTCAAACTATCTCACTCCTTTATCCTTTTTGGAGATGTTGACATAGATCTTTTAACACGTCAAAAGTGTATGATTTTTCTCTAATCAAATTAATCTAAGTGTTCCTTGAAAAATCATCCACACATTCGAAGACATATATTTTTTCACCCAGACTTTCCGCTTGCATAGTTTTTGGTGTCATAGCTTGGTCTCATCTACCTTGGATATCAAGCATGTTAAGGGCTGATTCTTCTTTTGAGATATCCACATATAGCAGTTGTCTTTAGACCTTGAACCCTTCATTAACACTTATTGATTTTTATTGGCAATAGTGCATTCTGATTTGTTGAAGTTCACATTCAGACCTGGATCACATAGTTGACTAATACTTATCAAGTTAGTAGTTAGTCTTTCTACCAGCAGTACATCTTCAAAGCAATGGAATCCTAGACATATCTATTTACCTATACCCTTATTTTTTTTCCTCTAGCTCCATCACGAAAAGTAACATAACTATTGGAGTAGGGTTTCAACTCTTCAAGATAGTTCTTTTCACCAGTCATGTGCCTAGAGCATCCACTATCAAAATACTAATATTCTCTTCAGGAAACTCTAAGAGATGTATGAGATATGAGACTTGTAGTTGTTTCTTTGGGCTTCCACACTTTCCTTGCTTGAATGTTTTTTCCTCTGTTAAACCTTGGTTGACTATAGGGCTAAGTGTAACGCCCCGATAATTATAATTTTTTTGATTGATGGTCAATTGTGTTTAATCTCGTGTATTTGTGATTTAAGTGATATGTGGTGTGTTTTGGTATATTCATGTGTTGGATAGTGTAGGACTATAGGAGTATTGTGGCTTATTCTTAATTTAAATAATTTAAATTAGATTATTTAGATTTAAGAACAATTAATTAGGATTTTAGTAATAATAATTGAATAATTATTTTATTTAAATAATTTAGTTGGAATTAGTATATTTAAATAATTAGTTATAATTATTTTATTAATTTAAAAGTGGATAATATGAGTAGAGAAATAGTAAGGGCAAAGCGGTCCATTCACGATGTTTAGTAAGGGTAAGGAAGGAAGAGCATATTATGGGTCTAAGGGTTATAGTAGGAAAAGAAGAAAATTGGAAGGGAGGAGAATCATTTGTGAGCGATCGTATTCTGGAGAAAAAAGGAACAGAAGAGAGGAGCAGAGCTAGGGCTAGAGAGCATTTGAAGAATTATCACTAAGGTAAGGGTGGGGTTCTTTGATCACTTAAGGGATATATAATGTATGTATAAGGGTAGACAAATCATTATGTTCATATCTATGTGTTTCTCTCGTTGTGTTGATTGTTTCGATGCAAAGTTGAGGCTTTGCATGTCGGTGATTCTAATAATAAGTAAATTGTACAAATTGATTGGTTGAATTGTGGTTTTGTGTTGAAAGTGATTATAATTGATGTATTGTTGTTGTAGTATGATTTTCCTAGTGAATGATGTGCATTTTCGGGTTGTATGATACTGAAATCATAAGGGGTTTAGGGTCTGAGTTATGCAGAAAACGCAATAGCAGAATTACAGTTCGCAGGAATTCGCCGGGCGAAGGACCCGTTCCGCCGGGAGAAGCGATCTCGCTTGGAGGTCGTCGGGCGAAAATAAGAGGCGAGTGAAGGGTGGAAAATAGGTGCTACTGGAATTTGTATGGGGAGGAATTTTGCTTCTGCTTCGCTGGGCGAATGAGGATTTTGCCGGGCAAAGGTGAGTTCGTTGGCGTCTCGCTGGGCGAACAGCAGGTGAGCAGAAACAGTATTTGGCTGCCACTGGAACGAACAGAATTTTCTAAAACTTAAAAAATTCATATCTTTTGATCCGTAGGTCCGTTTCAGTCGCTGTTCGAATCGTTGGAAAGCTGGTTTCGTTTACTTTCATTTAAAATTATTTTCATTACCAGAATTCCAACTATTCGACGCATTAATTGTGTTTTCGTGTACAGTGTGATATGTTGAACGTTGAGATGTTGAGTTCGGTTGTGCGAATGTGTGTTGTAGCTGTGGATTGCAATTGTTGCATGTTTTGGCAGGTATATGCTGCATTTTAGACAGTTGTGGTATAATGTATTGGCTGTATGATAGTCATATGCATTGGTCGTCGTTGTATGTTGTCTGAATGCATATCATGTTGCATAAGTTGTAAGATGAGTCATGTGCCCATGTGGGGTGTGAGCGCCTTATCCGGATTCCTTGAAATGGGATCGTGTTATTGTTGTTGAGGTAATCGTGTGCCCATGTGGGGTATGAGCGATTACGGGTGTTCGTGTGCCCATGTGGGGTGTGAGCGATCACGGATGTCGTGTGCCCATGTGGGGTGTGAGCGACTTATATGGAAATTTTGACGGGAATTATGATCATGAAAAAGGGATCGAATTGGTACCACATGCATTAAGTCGAGTTGTGAGTAGGGATGGCAAAAAAACCCGTACCCACGGGTACCCGCGGATAAAATTCGTCACGGGTATGAGTAAGATGGCTTAACGGGTATCCACAGGTAATATAAACGGATATTTAATTACCCGTTTCATTATGGGCACGGATACGAATTTAATGGTAACCGTACCCGCGGGTATCTGTATCTGTTTATACTTAATAAAATTAATTAAATATCCTTTAAAATTAATATATACTAATTACTTATCCTTTGGAAAAATTAATCACATATTATAGAATAGATTCTACTAAATCACATGTGTAATATATGTGCAATTTATGGTATTTGTACTAAATCACATGTGTAATATATTGTTATATGTTTGATGTTTCTATAAATTAATATGCATTATGTGATCATTTTTTTCACATTCTCAAAGCATAGTTTCAATATATATTTGTTTCAAGTTTGTTAAATCATGACTTTCATGAAAAATTATAGATAGATTTTCTATTTACACATAATCTTCTAATTACAAAAAGTTAAAATTTCTATTTAACAAAAGAAAAATTAGTAAATTACAATTAAAAAAAATATCCATGGATATCCGTTAATACCCGCGGGTATCTCAAAATCCACGGGTACCCGTCTGCCAGATACCCGCACGTATATGGGGCGGATACGGGTATCATATTTACTAAACGGGGCGGGTAGCGGGGGACTAGTACTCGTCCCCACGGGTACCCATTGCCATCCCTAGTTGTGAGTCTCATTGAATTACATTGTGTTGTGTTGTGTTGTGGATTATATGATTGTCTGCTTGTGTGGGAAATTTTAATCGTGTTGATGTTGTGATGATAGGGTGAATTGTGTAATTATTATATGCTCTTATATTTATATTATGCATTTCTTTTGTTGATTGAGAATCTCACCCTTCTGTTGGAATGATGCTTTATACGGCATCGTGCAGATAATCAAGGAGAGTGCGGAGTCGAAGTTAGTGAAGATGAAGTCTTCTACTTTATTTTATTTGAGTCGACGTCTGCTCTGATGTGTAACATTGGGGATATGGAATGCTTGTTATTTATTTCATTAGCCGTTATTACTTTGGTTTAATTTATGTTGGTTTCGTGGTTTTAACATATTATGTTTTTAGTCATTATTTCGAAGAAGTTTTCCACTGCTTATTGAGAAGAATTTTTAATAATGATTTCGTAGTACCGTTTTTAATAATAATTATGTGTTACATGTCGTATGCATGAACATGTGTATGTTGAAGAGTAACATCCTATGTGCTGAATTTTTATGAACTTTTACTCTGATAATTGTATTATTTCACGCGGGGATTTAGGGTGTTACACTAAGGATATCCATACAGTCTATAATAATATGGCATTATAGGGTCATATCTTCCACAATAATGACATTTCCAAGAAGAGTTATTGTTTCCTCTATATTGAGGGTACATATGTCGAACAGGTTGCTGAGACATATGGTTCATCATCAGAAAATCAGTTTTCTTCTCAAGGGTTTGTTTCTGTGTTTATAGAGTTGTAGTCAAATCTTATTCCCTTCACATTCCTATACATCTTCCTAACTTCCAGTATTTTATCCAGCATATTTGAATCATTGTTCAAAATATGAACAAATTTTGTCATATTTTCAAGTTTGGAATTTAACAGGGTGGCCTCCTCTTATAGACTAGTGATGGTTGAAACAAGTTTTTCTTTTTACTGAAGGAGAGCACTTATAGTTTTCTTGTATTTCTCTTCTACCATGCATGCTTCCTTCCACTGACTATACAAAAGTTTGTATGCTTCAACTAACTCTCCATCAGAGATGTCTTCATCACTAAACTAACTACCAAATTCATATTTTCCTGTGACATTCATCACTTTATTAGTTGTTTCTTCTTCACTCTCATATTCAAAATTTTCATCAGACCAAGTAGCTGACAATCCTATTTTCTGTTTCTTTAAAAATGTTAGACACTGAGCTTTAACGTGACCAAAACCTTCACATTCATGACATTATATTCCTTTGCCTTTGTTGGATTTATCTTCCTCTTTGCTCTTGCGCAGGGGACCATTGTTCTTGAAGTTGTTTGACACTTTGCCTTTGACATTTGTCCTTGATTTTCTATCCAGTATCTTCAAGGCTTGGTTAAACTTTCTACCAAGGCGATTTATAGCATCTGAGAGACTTTTTCACATTGATCTTCATTTTTTCAGAGTTAGATACAAAGGCTATACTATTGTTCTTTTTTTCAGAACTGTCACTTATAGTCATCTCAAAGGTTTGTAGAGAACCAATGAGTTCATAAACTTTGATGTTGATTAAGTCTTAGGATTCTTCAATAGTTGTAACCTTCATATCAAACATCTTAGGTTTCTGACCATTTTTTCTTTAGACATCTTCTCTCCTAGGGCAAAACAAGTGTTGACTATGTCACGAAGGGGAATATTGAAGTCAGAGATGGATTCATCTTTTTTCATTCTTAGATTTCACATTTGGTTGTGAGAAGCTACAACCTTGACAATGAACTTCGGATGTGCCTTCATGTGCAGTTTTGATGATCTTCCAAGCCTCATTGGGTTTAGCACATGTATTTATTAAACTGAACATGTTCTTTTCCACGCCATTGAAAATAACATTCAAGGCTTTGGAGTTTCCAAGAGCTTCTTCATCTTCAACATTAGACCGCTCAACTTCTGGCTTTAAAAGTGACGTTCCATCTTGGGAGGTAGACACGGGGTGTTTCCAACCTTTTACTATAGCCTTCCATGTTTTGTTTTCCATGGATTTAAGAAAGACAATCATTTCTGCTTTCCAATAATCATAGTTGGTACCATCCAAGACAAGTGGTATATTAATTTATCTTCCTTCCTTAGTATTGTCCATTTGAACATAATATACTTTCCCTGAAGCTCGTCCAAATAGAATAGGGTGTCTGCTCTGATGTCAATTGAAATTATGTTTTTTCGCATGACATTGTCTGTTGACATGATCGTAGTTTTTTCTCCGATTTTGAAATTCTCATATTATATTCTTGTGTTGGAATTGTGTTTCTCTTTTTTCTTTATGTTTTTTTCTTTCAACATTACCAACATAGGAAATTTGTCCAATCAACTATACTATAAATTTGTTTTGAAAAACATTTGAAGAAGCACACTTATTTCAAACCAATGTCAATGTTTTAAAACATAAAAATAAATAAATAAATAATAATAAAATAAAACAAATAAAATTAAAAAATAGTCGAGGTAAGATTCGAAGGGGAAGCTTACAGTCTTTTATCACATCGCCACCAAATTTGTATGATAAGTAATCCAATGTAAATATGTAATATTATTAATTTATTTCAAAAATTATTATATATTTATTACAAATAAATTATGTTAATATGTAATATTATTAATTTATTTCATATATTTTAAATAAATTATTTAAATATGTAATACTATTAATTATTTCATATATTTTAAAAAAAATTATATAAATATGTAATATTATTAATTTATTGCTAAATTTTAAATAAAATATTTAATATTATTAATTTATGGGTTTAATGGTAATGCACTGTCAATGTAAGACAATTTTACACATGCAACTAATCAAAATATTTACAATTGCCATGTAATATCAATATTTTTAAAATAAAAATATATTTTATTCTGATACATGATTGTGATTGGTTGATCGTATAAAATATATTTTACACTATCAGTGCATTTCTTTTTTTCTCTTAATTTATTGTATATTTACATAATACTATTTACATGACCAATAATCCAAACTTTATATTATATGCAACATGAATCACACCAACTACTCTAAAGCAAAGGCAAAGGTAAGGTCACTTTGTGCAGCCATTATACAGAAATAAATAGGTTTAAATATCTATTTTAATATTTTTTAAATGTATTTAAATATCATTTAAAATGTGTTTAAAATATTTAAAATATATACATACTCATTTTTAAATAACTTTTTAAAACGTGAAATGATAAAAATGTTTTTGAATATATATATTTCAAAAACTATTTTAAATTTTATATTTTTAAAGGTTAATTAATTCGAAACAATAATATTTTTTTTCAAATCTATTTAATTAATTTTGTAGCTGCCATTTTTTATTTTTTATTTCAATGGCTCAAAAAATACTAAAATATTATGGGATAAAATTTTATAAGTGGACAATATTCCAATTGGTAGAGGGGTAGGGGTGTTTATTGGTTCAGGCAAATCTGAATCAAATCAGAATCTAGAAATCAAATTATGGTGTTTGATTTGGGTATTTTTGTAGTTCAGAGAAAAATCGAACCAAATTAATGAAATTCGATGTTAATTAATTCGGACAACGGATTTCTAAAATTCTACCACTACTACAAAATACACATTCGGTAACATAATACTACTACGATTATGCTTTCCACCGTTGTAATATGGCAAACTGAATGCGTTTGATATATTTTTTTTTAAAGTTATTTAATCACGGTTGAGATAAACATTCGTGGTGATAAAGTAAGTGTTACAAGTAGGTGATAAAGTTATTTAATCATGGTGGAAATAAACTACATTTTTTTTTTCATTTTTTCTATTACATAAAGTGCATGTCACTTAAGTTCATAAATAAATAAAAAATTGAAAACTATTTAACCACAGTTTTACTTTTAAACTGTTGTAATAAGATCAACATTTCACTGCAGTTGGATATAACAACTGTGGTCAAAGGTTTTCCTGATAAATTTAAAACAAAACAGATTCATTATTTTCTTCATAACATGCCCTAAGCGAACTAGCGAACCAGAGACGGCAGCGATAGCGATAGCAAAATCTTCATATTCATAATCTTCGTTTATTTGAATCTTCATTCTTAATAATCATCATTATCTTCATTCTTGGTCTCTTCCTCTTCGAAGTACGGTATGTTTCATGCAAACTTGACTCTCTTTCTCATGTTCCTAATTCTTGATAATCTTCACTATCTTCGTTCTTGTTTGATTTTGTGGTATGTTTCGTGCAAAGTTCATATGCTTTATGGTTTGTTGTTGGATTTAGCAGTGAACAAAAATATTATAACTTTGCTACAATGGATATCCATATGCTTAAGATTTAGAGTTGTATTATTGTTATGAATATGCTTTAGGTTTTCGATATGCTTTAGTTCTTCTTCATATTTTCATTGATCAAAAGGAAATAGTACAAGATTCTTGGATTACATAATTTTTTTCCACATTAGAGTTATATCCCCTAGCACTATAGGTATCTTCTCAATATACGTCTCGCTCTTCACTACCCTTATTTGATTCATAATAAATAATCTTCCTCGACACATTTCTCTTCTTCTTCTTCAGCATCTTCTTCTTTTTCTTGTCCTTCTTTACCCTCAGTGCATCCCTGACAGCAGTCGACCCAAATAGCTGGACCTCCTTAGTTGACTGTTGATGGTGTTGTACTGTGGTGATGGATTTGTTCTCAATAGTGAATTGTGTTGAGATAATGTTCTTAGCCTTCTCAGATGGAGTACTCATGTTGCTATAAGAAGTTAGATAAGTTGAAGATGGGGGAATTCAGTATATGAATGTGTGCATTTATAGAAGAGGTTGAAGTCCAACCTTTAATTTGTTGGGGAAGTTTCTCAAATAGAGAGCATTGAACATTATGTGACATCGTTTTTAGAGCAACACCTTTGTGAGAGACACACCACATATTCACCCAAAATCTTAAGGTGATAGGTGTTTGGGTTCTCCCACTTATAAATGCTTAAGTCTCCATATTTCTAGCCAATGTGAGACTATTACCCATACTACTCACACTTTTTAAACTCAACACTGCCCCTCAAGTGTGAGTTTATCCACAATGTTCCCCCTTAAGCGGAAGCTCTTTTTATCCACATACACTTGTATTGTAACACCCTTTTCTACCCCACAATTATTCACGGCAAATTACACAAATTATCAGAGTAAAATCAGAATCACCTCAAAGGGTGCACATTTCTCAATAAATTCAAATCAACAAAATTTCTCCTTAAACAACGGGGTTTCCTCCAAATAACTCAAAATGCCTTCAAAGGGCAGCAGAACCACCATAACCACAAAAATCCCACAAAAGGGTTTATTAAAATAAACCATAATCATCAAATCATCAATAAAATAACAGTCAAATAAAACTCAACATGGTTCGACTCAACGACCCAACCCGATGTTACACTATCAGAACAAGGCCTTCTACATCGACCAAAATGCAAATAACTTCAAAAGTCCTCAAAAGCATCCACTGCTAATCCTGATCACATGCACGTTACCCACGTGGAGGCAACATTCAAATAGGTAGGGTGAGTAATACAATTCATTATAATCAATATAAAATAGGATATGCATAAAAATGGCGTCATCATCATATACAACATCATCAGAGTTATCACAGGCAAACATCAAGCACGACATCATAAATGACAACAATATGCCACATAAATGCAATGCACAACAAGACTCATGCATGTGGTACCAATCATCATAATCGATGGACACTTAGGCCATCACCCTCTAAAGATTTCCGTCATTAGGATCGGTTCCACACAAGAACCGGAGCACGTCATAAACTACTTCACATCCACACAATGGGATGGAAGCCACAAATAGACCGAAGTCTAACATCATCATCACTGGTCCGAAGTCCTAACATCATCATCAAAATATGTTATGAATGCATGATGCACAACGTCATAATCATCATCATCAATAAGGTCATCACGTGCATCATCATTCATCAAAATCTCATATTCGTCATATCGTCATTTATTCATCAAAACATCATGCATCATCATCTTATCATCATCAACATAGCTCATGCTAATTCACATCAGTATTTAATCATCAAACATCAAGTATAAACAACTCATAATCATCAATACACTCGTGGTAATTCATATCATCACTTAAATCATCAAACATCATATATAATAACTCATAATCATCAATATACATCACGGTAATTCATATCATCAATTAATCATCAAACATCATAAAATCATCATCATATGATCATCAATAACATCAGTGAAATTCATCAGAAAAGTCACAACATCAAAACATCAAAACAGCTCAAGAAACATAAAAGAATTCGCGAACAGCAGACGTTCGCTACAACGTTCGCCTTGCGAACATATTCGCTAGGACATTCGCTTTGCAAACCCTAATATCCCACACAAAAACCAGAGAGTTCCCCCTTCTGCCTCTCCTCGCTACCTCTATTCGCTTGGCAAAGCCCTTCGCTGGGACGTTCGCTTTGCGAGCCCCAAAAGTCACCTCCCAGAGTTCATCTCAGTATCATCACACAATCATCGCGCATTCGCCGCGCTGCTCGCTTTGCGAGTCTGAGCGAGTGTTCGCCTTACGAAGGAATGGTTCGCTTTGCGAACCCGCGATTTCAGGAAATCGTTGCTACACATCAGTAGCATAACAAACCCAAAACACCTTACGAATTCAACCTCAGTTCACCCAAAACATCCCCAAAACATTTCCAAGACATCATGGCAAATCAAAGGTATAAAGCCTACGACATTTAGGTTGATTAATTCCACTATCTTAACTCAAAATCACCTAAACCTTCACAAACTCTCAAGGTTCCCATAAACCCCATAAATCCCTTTCTCCTACAAGATCCCACATATCATCAAAAAGGTTTAGTCTCGAAGGCTTATTTTTACCCGAATCAATTCAACCCTTAACAGCCCATCATCGATCCTCAGAAATACCCCTAAATCATCAATAACTCGTAAACCCTTCAAAAACCCCAAAAATCTCAAAATCCACTTTAAACACATCACTTCTTATATTGAAAACAATGAAAGACAATACTTCACATACCTTAGATTGTCGTTTCGAAGCTTTCTCTATTGAGTCTTCGAAAACCTTCTCGAATCCTCGCATTTCCCTTTTTCCTCAGAGCTCTCGCCTTCTTTCTTCTTTTCACGGTCTAACACAAATGAATCCTAATCTTCTCAATTCCTCCTTTTTGGTTAAACTTAACCTTTAGGCCTCTCAAATGGTCTTTCTCCATAATATCCTCATTAATCCTTCTCAAACGTCCATCTTACCCTTAATTTCTCTAATATTATTTAAATAAACAATAATACTAATATATTCATATTATATACCATTATTTAATTAAAATAACCAAAACTCCACCAAAATACTGACATCGACACAAACCACCAAAATTCACCGAAAATTCACAAATATTATATTTAAATAAATCAAATAAATATTCTAATAAATTTGGGGTGTTACAACTCTCCCCCACTTACAGAATTTTAGCCCTCGAAAATTACCTCAAAGAAATAGAGTCGGATATGACTCCCTCATCTGATCATCTCGTTCCCAAGTCCAACTTTCGCCAGTTGGTCCGCCCCACAACACCTTCACCAAAATTATGTCTTTACCCCGCAGTTACTTCATTTCTTGACCGTCAATCCGCACAGGTAAAGCTTCCACTGTCAGATTATCCCTCACTTGTACATCATCAATCTGAATCACATGCGACGGATCCGGAATGTACTCCCTCAACTGAGACACATGGAACACGTCATACAAATTTGCAAGTGACGGCGGTAAAGCAATTCGATAGGCTACCTCTCCTATCCTCTGCGAGATTTGATACGGACCAACAAAACGTGGAGTGAGCTTCCTAGACTTTAAAGCTCGGCCCACACCAGTCACTAGCGTCACCCTCAAAAACACGTGATCTCCCTCTTGGAATTCAAGTGTCTTCCTCCTCTTATCATGATAGCTCTTCTGGAAACTCTGCGATGCTCTCATCCTTTCTTGGATCATCTTAATCTTCTCGGTCGTCTCTTGCACAATCTCAGGTCCGAGTACAGCACTCTCGCCTGATTCATACCAACACAATGGAGTCCTACACCTTCTCCCACACAAAGCTTCATAGGGCGTCATTCCAATACTAGCATGAAAACTGTTATTGTACGTGAACTCAATCAACGGTAAATAGCTATCCCAAGATCCTTCAGGATCCAACACACAAGTCCTCAGCAAATCCTCTAAAGATTGGATAGTCCTTTCTATCTGACCGTCCGTCTGCGAATGATAGGCAGAACTCATCCTCAACTTAGTACCCAAAGCCTCTTGCAAGCTCTTCCAGAACCTCGATGTAAATCTCAGATCTCTATCCGACACAATACTCGAAGGTATCCCATGTAACTTCATAATCTCCTCAATGTACATCTCGGCTAACTTCTGCATAGAATGATTAATCTTCATCGGCAAGAAATGAGCTGATTTAGTTAATATATCCACAATCACCCAAATGGAATCATTTCCCTTAGCAGTCTTCCGCAATCCCACCACAAAATCCATGGAAATAATATCCCACTTCCATTCTGGAATACTCAACGACTGCGTCATACCTAAAGGCTTCTGATGCTCAATCTTTGACTTCTGACAAGTTAAACACACATAAACAAACTCCGCAACATCCTTCTTCATACCTGGCCACCAAAACAACTTTTTCAAATCCTGGTACATCTTCGTAACACCGGGATAAATACTCAACCTACTTCGGTGTCCTTCTTTAAGAATGCTCTTCTTAATATCTGGGACATCTGAAACACACACTCTATCTCGAAACCTCATCACACCATCCTCGTCGATCCGGAATTCTCCTCCGTTACCTTGGTTGCTCAAAATCAACTAGTCAACTAACTTCAAGTCCGATTGTTGTTCCACTCTGATCTCTTCCAGAATGCCACTAGTCAACTTCAACATTCCTAACATTACACTGTTAGGAGTCTCTTCACACACCAAACTCAAATCTCGGAATTGCTCAGTTAATTCCAATTCTTTCACCATAAGCATCGACATCTGCAATAACTTTCTGCTTAATGCATTAGCCACTACATTTACTTTGCCCGGATGATAACTCAAATCAAAATCAAAATCCTTCAACAGCTCTAACCACCTTCTCTGCCTCATATTCAATTCTTTCTGATCAAATAAGTACTTCAGACTTTTATGATCACTGAACACTTCAAACTTAGAGCCAAACAGATAATGTCTCCAAATCTTCAGCACAAACACCACAGCGGCCAATTCCAAGTCATGCGTAGGATAATTCCTCTCATGAACTCGTAATTGTCTCGAAGCATAGGCAACAACTTGTCCATTCTGTATCAATACTCCACTAAGACCCATCTTCGACGCATCACAATACACCACAAAATATTCACTCGGATTAGGCAAGATCAACACTGGAGCGGTCGCCAACTTCTTCTTCAATTCCATAATACTTTCTTCGCAAGCTACATCCCACACAAACGATTGACCCTTTCGAGTCAACTGAGTTAAAGATAATGTCAACTTAGAAAAGCCCTTGATAAACTTGCGGTAATAACCCGCCAATCCCATAAAACTTTGTATCTCAGTAGCAGACTTCGGAGTCTTCCACTGCAACACAATATCAAACTTAGAAGGATCAACATCAATTCCACCCCTTTAAATCTCTTGGCCAAGGAAACTCACTTCCCTCAACCAAAACCCACACTTCGACAGTTTCACTTACAACTTCTTCTCTTTCAACACTTGCAACACAGGCCTCAAATGCTCAGCATGCTCTTCTTCGGTTTTAGAGTACATCAGAATATCGTCAATAAAACCCGCTACAAACTTATCCAAATACTCATGAAAAATCCAATTCATATACTACATGAACACCACACCTCATCCTGAAAGCTATCTTTGGAATATTAGCAGGCTTAACACGAATCTGATGATAACCAAACCTCAAATCAATCTTGCTAAAACACAAGCATCCACCAATTGATCCATCAAATCATCAGTCCTCAGAAGTGGATACTTATCCTTGATCATCACTTTATTCAATCGTCTAAAATCCACACACAATCTCGTAGTACCATCTTTCTTCTCCACCGACAACACATGAGCACCCACGGAGAAACACTCAGTCGAACAAACTTCATCCCAAGCAACTCTTCCAATTGCTTCTTCAATTCTCCCAACTCAGATGTAGACATCCGGTAAGGAGCCATTGACACCGGACTCATACCTGGTATCAAATCTGCCACAACCTTTACCTCACACTCTGGAGGCCAATCACTTACGTCATCAGGAAACACTTCCGGAATTTCACAAACAAAAGGCAAAACACCCACTTCTCCACCTTCACTAATACTCAAAGTTACCCTCAACATAAACATCTCAGCACCATCCTGCATCGACTCATCACAACCATCTGTAAGCACTTGGCTTAACTCCAAACGATTCACTGCGCACACCACTTAAGCTCGCAAGACACGTCTATCCCATCCAACACGACCCCGTCTATTATCAACAAGAGATTAAGGGTGATCAGTTCCTCAATTTATCAATAACAGTCGACTATCATGAGGCGGTACAAACTATCTTCACCAATTATCATAGCATCCAACACCACACTTAGCCATCTGTGATACGGTGGAGAACTGACTTTTTAATTTTGTTTTCGCAAAACATGTTGCGGTTAGCAAGATTCGCCACCGACTTTTCTTTTATCCAATTTATTTAGGAAATGTGAAAAGAATAGGAAAGACCTTTTTGAAAAGATTTTGAGTTCGGGGGGTAAGTTATGAAAAGGGAAGGTGCTAGCACCCCTTTTCATCTGTAGTTATCTACGGGCTCTTAATTGCTTGCTCACTTTAACTTGCTTTTTTTTTGAAATGTGGTGTGTGTTTAGAAAATATTTTGTAAAAGTTGACTTTGTAATAATTCGTGTAAGAATGTATACAAAGTGTTTGTTTTTGAAAATATTTTTGAAAGTGTGAGGTGTGAAAAGTATTTGTTTTTTTTTTAGTTGTGAGCAAGCATTTAAAAGTTACTTACCCTTAATTTATAAGGTCTTTCTTGTACTTATCCTTTTCCTTGAGAGATAGTATTATCCACACCATTAGTGGGTAGGTAGTCCTATCTATTGGATGTGAAGGAATGACGAAGGGTCATCGAATGGTCATAGAAGGCAACATGTAAGGATACCTTAGCAATTCGAAGGGACTACCATCATTTTTCCGTAGGGTCATCGAGGGACAAGATCATTTTTTTCGTAGGCAACTCGAAGGGTCATCTAGGGACTATGATCTTTAATCGAAGGGACTATGATGATATTATTCGTAAGCGTCTTTTGCTAAAGTACCCTTACTTTCGAGGGACATGACCAATGTTCGTAAGACAACTGAGAGAGGCTACCCTAGAGGTGCAAGTGTGATTGAGTGGATTAGTTTCAATTATTTATCTTGAATTAGGGTTTTCTATATTGTTTTTTTTAGTTTTGCCATACAAACCCTAATTACTACACAGTTGTAAAATAAAATAGTGGAAAGTAAAGTGCGGAAAGTAAAATCCCTACGCTATTACAAGGCTTTGGGAGAGATACATAAGTATAACAAACCTTGCGGGAAATAAAACTACGGGTATTACAAAAAAAAACTGTGCGACCTATACAAACTTTCTAAGAATTTAAATAGCAAATAAATAAATAAGTGAAAAAAAAATGTCTGAAAAACTTGATACGAACCCTTATTAGTTAAAAAACAGAGGGAGGAGGCGGATCTCGTACGGTTGTGTACGGACGACGAAGGAGCGGCGGATCTCGTACGGTTGTACGGATTATGGAGGAGCGGCGGATCTCGCACGGCTGTACGGTTGTACTGACTGTACGGACAACTGAGGAGCGGCGACGGGGGGTAGTCTGGTGAGCGGCGGATCGGAAGGATAGAGTTGATCTTGAGAGGTTTTGTGATTTTTTACTTTTTTGTTGGAGAGTTGTGATGAATATTGATGAAGGATATATGAGTTTTGATGAACAATTGAAAGAGAAAAGTGTTGTTCTATGTGTGAGTGAAATTGTGAGACTGTGGATTTTGTTCCTCTCAAAACTGTGAAAATAGAGGGCTATTTATAGCATGGGAAAATCAGGTTAAAAGGGCAAAAAGGAGAATGAAATTGACAAAAGATCTTCCTTGGTTAGCAAGCTGGCCAATCAGAAGCTGAGTATGACACAAACTGACACAGATTGACCAATAGGAAACAAGTACTCAAGAAAGGAAATATTTTTTGTATTTATTATGATTTTTTTTTATCCTTTTTGGTAAAAAGTGCATAAAATCAAATAAATAAATATTTTTAAAAATGCTTTAAAATAAAAACGAAAATTAAAAATAAATAATAAAAAAAATACAATTTTGTGATTTTAAAATGGAAATAAAGTTAGTAACAAAAAAAAAAAGTCAGATAATGGGATTCGAACCCGTGACCTTATGCTTGCAAGCTTTTACTCTTTACCAATTGTGTTATCTTGTTTATTCGAAATAAAAATGCACTTGAAAGCATATGAAGGTCAAACAACTATTTGTTATTTAAACAATTTAAAGTAAACTGTTACCTATTTTTGAATAAAAATTACTGTTAAAATATTAGTGAAATTGAACAAAAAAAAACTTATAAAATCAAAGTTAAAAATAATTTAAATGTTAGAAATAGGGCGGGCAAATTTTGGGGTACAACAACTGCCCCTGTTCAATCTTCTTAAACCTGAGGAGTTAGATTTGCATGTCTGCCATCGTGATCTGAAGGTAGAAGAGGATTGAACACTTAAGTGCCCAGAAATTTGCACTCACGGGTGCACGAAGTAACACTTATTGGTTGATTGTATTGCTTGAATGAGCTTAAAGATGCCACTCAGAAAGATGACAGGATGGAGATGGCCTTATAGACGCCATCCAAAGTAACTGCTGATAGGAGTATCAGAATGAGTCTAGGTTTGACTGTATCTGAGGAATATACTAGAATGAGTCTGTGTCCAACAGTATCTAGAAGACGTGCTGGGGAATGCCAGAATGATTCTTATGCCTTGATTGTATCTGTATGATATTCTAGAATGAGTCTATGTCTTGACTGTATCTATAAGGAGATCAGAATAAGTCTTTGCCTGATTGTATCTAAAAAATTAGTATTAGAGTGCGTCTTCGACCGACTGTATCTAAAAGATGTACTGGAATGAGTCTACTCCTGACTGTATCCAAAGGAGTGTCAGGATGAATCTTCGACTGATTGTATCTGAAGGATGATAACTGTTGACAATATTTGTCCATTTGAGAACTAACCTGAAAAAAACCAAGTTAGTTTTATGCAATGTCATGATATATGTAATGCATTGCGTAATGATGCTCTTAAAATAAATGAGAATGTTATATGCGTTTTGTATGCATATGCTATGATGTATTGTAAATGATGTATGGGCATGAGATGTTGTTGAAATTAGCGGTGGCTTTGAATAGTAATGTCTGATTGGGGAAAATAAATCCCTGACTGTTGCTGGGGATGGAGAAAATAAATCTTCAGATCCTGTATGGAATAACTCTACTGGGGATAGCATCCTTGAATAAATTCTGCTGGGAGAGAGAATTCTATAGTGTTAGAGAAATAAACTCAGCTGGGGAATTGAATTTTATATACTACATAGAGGGAATAATCTCTGATGGGGATTAGAATTTCATAGGTTGCGTTTAGGAAATTTCTGCTGTATGCTGGGGAAATGATCAACTTCTTTATCTACTAGGGGACCTATTGGGGGAGACGATCATGCCAAGTTGTCCATCAAATATATGGAAGTGAACCACTGGAAGATGCCCCAATTTTTGTCTGAGGGCATACTAATTCTGTCAGGGAATATATCTCTATTGGGGATGAGCTAGTGAAGAGAGCTCTATAGAGATAGTTCCATGGAGACTGCTCTGTGGGGATATTTCCATGCAACTGGCTCTATGGGGGTTCGTGGACATCTTGAACATTATCCCAACTCCTAGAGTCCTTAGTAAATGATATTCCTGTTTTCACGTATATTTTTGGTAAACTTCAATCATATTCAAGTGCATATGTTCATTTAAAGTACCCATTGGACGTTTACACAAACAAAACAAGGCAAGTAAAAACAATTTTGAATTTGAAAATAGACTTGTATTGATTTTGAAATTGGCCTATAAACAGGCATTTTTGTACAAGGAGACAGAAATCCTAGTAAGAGGAAATTGTCGTAAAAATTAAAAAGGTGCAAAGTGATAAACAAAGAAAAACAGTTATGTGGAAATGATCCCATTGAGTTTCAACTCTGCTATTGCCACTATATCTTCAAGCATCTCATCCCTTGCTGTCGGAAGGAAGATGACTGGATTGATCTGTGTCATTCGAACTTGATAAAACTAAGCTGGAATCAGATAAGTGATCCAACGGGACATAGTCGTACGCTTTAATCCCTAACTTTTGCCTGGACCGCCTTTTCAGGTTTTCAGTCCACCGGGATACCCTTTTTTGCCCAAGCCGCCTTTTCAGGTTTTCGACTTGCCGGGTGTACAGTTCTTTTGTATATATATCCCTAATTTTTGTCTAGGCCAGTCAACCTAGCGGGTCTCTTTTTATGCGTAGTATCTTTTGACTATGCCCGCGTTCACAGGGTGCGGGAAATCTTCACCGTCCATAGTAGTAAACATCATAGCGCCGCCAGAAAATATTTTCTTGATTACAAATGGACCTTCATATGTGGGAGTCCATTTGCCCCTGGGATCACCCTATGGTAGTATGATACGCTTTATTACCAAACCACCGGCCTGGTACACTTGGTGCTTGACTTTCTTGTTAAAGGCCTTGATCATACACATTTGGCCATGACAAACAGTCGCGAGCCTCTTTTCATCAATCAAATTTATTTGGTCAAGTCGAGTCTGAATCCATTCGTCTTCATCTAAACCTGCGTCTTTCATAATCCTTAGGGAAGGAATCTGAATTTCAACAGGTAAAACTGCCTCCATACCATAGGCTACAGAGAAAGGGGTTGCCCCTGTTGAGGTACATACTGAGGTGCGATAACCATGAAGATCAAATGGTAACATCTCATGCCAATCTTTGTATGTCACTGTCATCTTTTGCAAGATCTTCTTAATATTCTTGTTGGCGGCTTCCACTGCGCCATTCATCTTTGGTCGATATGGAGAAGAATTATGATGCTTAATCTTGAACTGCGTGCAGAGTTCAGTGATTATAGTGTTGTTCAGATTAGTACCATTGTCTGTGATAATCCTTTTAGGGATGCCATACCGACAGATAATATTATGCTTGATGAACCGAGCTATAACATTCTTGATAACAGAAGCGAACGAGGCTGCTTCCACCCACTTTGTAAAGTAATCGATAGCAACAAGGATGAAACGATGTCCATTGGAAGCGGTAGGCTTAATCTCTCCTATCATATCAATGCCCCACATTGCAAAAGGCTAAGGAGCAGTCAGAACATTCAAAGGAACCGGAGGTACATGTACTTTGTCAGCATAGATCTGGCACTTGTGACAAGTTTTGGAGTGATGATGGCAATCAGTTTCCATGGTAGAGTAGTAAGCACCCCAAAATTTGCCCTACCTTTTTCTGGCTTATGTTTCTTTTTCATTTTTGCATCTCTAGGTCATAACTGCATTTTTTCATTTGCATTAGTCTTCTAAGACATGGGATCGAAGGGTTTTCTTATTATCAGTATTTTCTTATTCAGAGGTGCGTCAAGTTCTGAGGTTTTTTCTTATCCAGAGGAATCATCAAAGGCTTTGGGTCAGTGGTTCATTGGTGTGAATCAGGTTTTAATGTCTTCTCAGTTCAAATCATCTTCTTCGAGATTTATCAGCATACCAGGGAGAATTGGAGTTCTTGTTTATAGTTGAGCTTGTGGATAGTTATCGGTTGAGATTCTTCGGTGGATCATGTGAGTGGCCAGATTGTTCAGTGGTAGTTATGACTATGTTGTCAGAGGCTTGTGGAAAGTTGGTGATTGGTTTTGAATTCAGTTGGTTATCCATTTTCTACCCACAATCCATATCCAAACTCATTGGTTTTAATCCATCAACCATTTTCTTTTTTATCCACTTACCTTTTCTTTTATTCATAAACCATTTCTACTTTCTATATCCATCTTTAACCCACATTTCATAAATATCCATTCACATGTCCAAAACCACTCTTTTTAGTTCATATCCATTTCATTTAATATCCATTTTTAGCTCATATCCATTTTCATTTAAACCAAAAATCCATTATCCATTTTTATTTTATTAACCATTTATCCATTCATTTCCTAATCCACATTTTTTTAGCATCCACTTTAAATCAATTATCCACTTTTATCCAATTATAAATACCCATGTCCATTTAAACCATATTTTCATCAAATCCATATCCATTTTAATCATTTTAATTCAAATTCTTTGTTAAACCACCTAAATCTCCATTTTCCCAAACACTATCCATATTTCCAAACTATTTTCAAAATCATAGTGGATGAGTCTAATCCAAATAACCTTGTCACGATGAAGCCATGTACATACAAACCAAAGGCATTTCTACTCCCAAAGTTCACCCATTAAAAAGTTCATCAATACACACATATGTCACTTCCATAATCATGTACCAGCAAAAAGAATAAAGAGGAGCCCATGTCACGCGAAAGGTACAAAGCAGCAGAATTACATGACAGAAAGAAAAAAAGGAAAAAGGATTAATTCATAACAGAAATACAAGGCTTCACTGTACGATACACGTGCAAAATTTCACAAATCCTTCAAGCCAACCGCGTGACTCTTTCACAGCCAAAAAAATTCCTCTAACAGAATATGCATCAAAAGGCCTAAACTACCCTCTCAATTCACTCCATATAAGAGCAGCGGCAACCGATCTTCAGGGGGACTCACGCGTTGAGTTCTCCAAACTTCATCTTCATTTCTATCACCGCAGTTGAATACAGAGAGTGAGTTCTTCATGCTCCTCTCGCCATCTCCACTTCATCAATCATCAGCATATCATCTTCATCCTTCAATTTCAACCTCACGCAAATCATTCTCTTCACATCTTCGCTCCTCATTCCAAATTCTGTATCTGAGAAAACATCAAGAACCATTTTCATTCTTGAATCTTTTCAACAGCCTTCCGCAGATTCCTTATGCAACTCACTTGCCTTCATTCTTCTAGTCATTCTTTAACATATACTCCATCGCCACAACTTCAAAATCTGCATCAATTCTGCAACTACCATCGATCCATTGATAACCTGCAAGTTCACTTCATTACCATTGCAACAACAAAATCAGTAAGAGAAAGGAGAAGAGATTCGAAGAAAGGAGAAAAGATTCGAAGCACGTCAACAACAACAAGTTGCAGAAAAATTCAATAGAATCAACATTTTAGAAGTAAGAAAAGGAAGTACTCAGAAGAGAGAAGATTCAAAATCAACAACAGCGACTGAAGCCACGTACACGAAGCAAAACAAGAAGAAGGAAACATAAGCAATAGAAGGAGACCGAACTTACCGTCGCCGGAGTTGGAGTAGTCGGACTAGCTCCGACCTTGTAAGTTTGTTTTCTGTTTTAACATTTATCCTGTTCTTGTTCTTTGTGGTTGCTCGGTATTTGAGTGAGATTTCTGCGGCTTGTTTGTTGTTCTTGTTTGGTTTTGAATTAGTATTGTCTGTGAGATTGAGAGGTGTTGAACGTTCGTCGCGAAGGAGATATTGTTTGCCGACGTTGACTTTTGAACGGAGAAGGGGAGCGGTTTACGGTGACATTGAGAACGGAGAAAGAGAAGCGTATTGGTGACGAAGAGGGAGAAGAGTTGAGACGAAAGAGGATGAATGCCTATGACGGCGTGTCCGCGATAGCGCCATTGACGGAAGAGTCAGGGAGAGGGCCGTCGACGAGTGGAGAAGGCAGAGACGTCATCACGATGAGGAAGATGAATTGGAGATGGAGTGTTTTTTTAGAACACTAAGAGTGAGCGAGAGGATGCGAACTGGAGAAAAGGAGGATGGAGGGGACGACACCAAGTGTGGCGTTGAAGCAGCAGAGAGGCGACGGAGTGGTGATGGAGAAGAACAGGGGAAGACGGCGCTGCGAGGGAGGGAGATTGAGTTTGTCTTCTGATTTAGGGTTTTATGTTTTTAAGAGTTTTTTTGTTTTACAACTGGACCGGGTTTCAGAGCCCAATCTTGTTCTTCTTTTCACCACCCCTCATTTCCATCCGCACCCCCTCTGGACTGAAGAAGAGATTTTGGGCCAGCTTTCAAAAAGCCCAGGCGCCTGTTCTTCATTCTCACCCCCCTGAAGTATATTTGCACCCTTTTTTTTTTCTTTTTTTTTTGTTTGTTAATTGTTTTAATTTTTAGAATTAATTAGATAATTAAAGTCTTAATCTTAGATTGTAATTAGCCTTCTTTTAATTAGTTTAGATTTTAATTGCGGTTTAGAATTAATCTTGAGCTAATTAGATTTTATATTTAATTAGGATAATTAGATTAGTTTTAGAAACTAACTTTGACTTTAGGATTTTATTTTGTTTAAATAGAATTAGTTTTAGTTTTAGATTAACTTTTCTTAGAATTTAATCTTTCTTTATTTTATCTTGGTTATTCTTGACTAATTGTTAATCTTGATTTTGATGCTTATTTTGTTTAATTCCTGATTACTCTTAATTTGGTTGTCCTTTGTGATTGAGTTGTCTGGTGTTTACTTGTTGATTGCTTTGTATTCGCATGCTCCCTTAAGGCTCCTAGTCCGACTTAATTTCTGATTAAGCTCGGAGTAGGATAGACATTAGGCTCTCAATCCAAGCATGATAACATTAGGTAGAGCTCCCTTCTAATCCTTGACCTTAGGGCCATTTTGCATGGTAACTTGTAGGATTCAGTTTCCCCTTTAGACTTTCCGTGAGTCCCGACTCTTTTCTCTCGCACCCGTGCGATCGAGACTGATCCCGTTTTCCTGTTTCGTGGTCGTTCCCACGAACTACGACTGCCCTGATTCTTTATTCTCGTCCGAGTAAAGATACGTAGGCACAAGATTGCGTAGATCTTGGCGGGCTACCTTCTCCATTTTTTCACCAATTTCCTCCCCTTGTTTCGTGGTCGTTCCCACGAACTACGTCAGCTCTGATTCCTCTCTCTCGTCCGATTAAGGATACGTAGGCACAAGACAGTGATTGTCTTGGCGAGCAACCTTCCCCCACAGTTCCCGTCCGAACTACGTTGACTCTGACTTTCCCATTGCACTGAGGGAGTACGTAGGCCTAGGACAATGATACCGTCCTATCGAGTCACTTCCTTTTCCTTTCCTATTCGTTTCTCCGTTCTTTCCCGTTCTCGTTCTTTCTTCGGTCTCGTAGCAGTGGAGTTCCAGACAACGACACCCTTTGATGCAGACAACAAGCGTGGATCCCGTCGAGTACGATGGACGTGTTGGGTGCTAACACCTTCCCTTCGCGTAACCGACTCCCGTACCCGTTCTCTTGGTCGCGTGACCATGCTCTTTCCCTTTCCTTCCTCCCTTCAGGTTTACGCAGTGTTTCCTTTCCCTCTCTTGGGATAAATACATTTTGCTGGTGACTCTGTGTTCTTTTGCGCCACTCTCGCGTTTGTACCGTTGGATGTGAATCTTTTCGGGAGCGACAGCTGGCGACTCTGCTGGGGATACTGGTTGACCTACTGCTGGTCCTTCCCCTTTAGCGAGTCAATCCTAGCGCTTGTCTGTTTGTTTTCATTAGGTGTTTTTGTGGTGCTTTGCTTTGTTGTATATTACTGTATTTGCTGTTTTATTTGCTTTACTGTATTTACAGCTTTTACTGCATTGCATTGCATTTTATTATTGTCATACTGGATATTACTGTGCTGTACTGGCTGGTTTTCTGTTTGGCGGGTTGGGATGTTCTGAGAGATGAGCTCACTACCCAGGCTCGAGCATATACACAGGTTTTAGAGTGGATAGTCGTGACGCTTGCATGGGGGTGGCCATGTATTGTTGTTCATGAGACCCACAACCAGACGAGGTTCTATCAGGAGCTACCTGCTACTGTGCGTTGGTACAGGCCAGTAGGTATTCTCTTGAGGGATTGTCGACTCTGGAGACCATTCCCGAGGACTCAGTTGCGGCACTCCTCCCGGGAAGTGACAGTGGCAGCCCACTTTCTGTGGCAAACCCATTGCACATTCTCGATCCGAGGACCCAATGCTGGGAACTCGCCATAGGATCCTTCTTTTTGAAAGTGAATCAGCAGACGACCTCTTTGATTGGCGGTAGCATTGTATCCTTCGGGCTGAATGTGCTATTGCTTCTCAAACCTCTGAAGCTGAGGATCTTTCGTTTTTGGAGAATCAGTTGAGGCCTCCTCGATTGATGATGATGCCAAACCAGAAATGGTGAACGTATCATCATTTCTCGACCTGAGAGGCCGGGATACTGAGGATCTTAGCACCCACATGTGAGAGGGGCGGGTTGTTTACAGGTTTGCAGGTAACCTTAACTTTCATCCTACCTGGTATTCTGATTCTCTTATCAGTGTGGGCTTATCAGCTGGGTATTTTGGTATTCTGATCATCCAGTATTCTGGTATTCTGGTATTCTCTTCAGAGCAGACCTTTGAACTTATTCAGTCAACAGCACAGCAGTTATTCAAAATTTGTGGAAGCTTTGATCCCATGTCTGCTGCATTCATATTGCATTGCATTTTCATCTTGCATCATTTTTGCATATCTGTCTCCGGCCTGATCAGAGAGCTCATCCATCCTTTGTCTGAACCGCAGTTGATTTCTAGACTTTCTCATCGGACTTGAATCAGTTTTTGGGGAGATCATCATGAATTCAGGGGAACAGAATCAGTTTGTAACTAGGGCCGATGTTGAATTGATGAAGAGTCAGTTGGACCAACTTGTGGAAGCTATGACAGCCATGAATAGGGGAGAAGCCAATGTTCAGAGGACTTCTGTGATAGGGAATGTCATTCCACCTCCAGGGAACAATGTTGCTCAAGCACAGCATGTGTGAATCCCTGCTGAGAATCAAGCTATACACGAGCGTACCATCGTCCGAGATGGGCATTCTTCTTCTCTTAATGCCACAGACTATCAAAGCTTTGCCTTCTCTGTGCCCGATTTCCAAGGGGTAGTTCCAAAGATTAAGCCTAAGGACCCACGGGTTGTTCAGTTTGATGAAAGATGTCGTGTGTTAGAAGAGAAGCTTGTCGCCTTAATGAAGCGTGATACTCTTGATTTGAATGCTGCAAGCATGTGTTTGGTGCCCGGCCTTGTGTTACCTCCAAAATTCGAGATGCTGAATTTTGAGAAATACAAAGGGGATAGCTGTCCGAAGCTACATTTGGTGATGTTTAGCCGAAGAATGACCTCTCATGTCTATAATGATAAGCTCATGATTCACTGTTTCCAGGACAGTCTGAGTGGGGCATCATTGAGTTGGTATATGCAGTTGGAAAGTGGTAGCATCCGATCATGGTCAGATCTAGCCAATGCCTTTGTAAAGCAGTACAGTTATAATCTTGACATGGCTCCCAGCCGCCTGCAGTTGCGAGGTTTATCTAAAGCGGATAACGAATCATTCAGAGAGTATGCTCAGAGATGGAGAGAGTTAGCTGCTCGCGTTCAACCACCACTTTTGGAAAGAGAATTGGTTGATATATTCAAGGATACTTTGCAAGGACCATACTTTAAAAAGCTGATTACTGTATCAAAATTCTCTGACCTGGTAATACTTGGAGAACGCGTCGAGTTCGGTATCAAGAGTGGAAAGATTCAAGATACCTCGAACTTCCCGGCTAGTGAAAGTGAATCAGTTGTCGGTTCTCAAGAGGAATGGGAGGAAGAAAGTAATTCCATCTGGGAACATCCACCATCTCATCCTCAGTATTTAGATGCATCAACTGTTCAGAGTCAGCAATCTTCTGGATCTCAGAATCAACGGTCGTATCGCCGTCAGCCGCGTCAGCACGCCCGACAAAGACCTAGGAAGCCAGAGAGGCACTTCACTCAATTGCCAATGTCATATCGTCAGATGTTGCCAGATTTGATAAGAGGTGGATTGATAGTGCCGAAGGAATTGAAGCCAGTGCCTTTTCCGTATCCACCAGGTTTTGATGCCAACGCCCGTTGTGATTATCATGCTGGGGCACAGGGGCATTCAACTGAAGACTATAAGGTGCTTAGGAGTAAGGTCCAGACACTTCTTGACTCCAATATGTTCTCATTCACGCCTCAGGGTATTCAGATCCACGACTCTCCTTCATCTAGTCATGTGGGTTCATCAGTTCAGGTTATGGAAGAAGACACCGAGAGCAGTGGTGCAAGTTTTTATCAGATTGACTTCGATGAGCAATTCTGAAGATGGCTAGTTCAGTAGCAAGTCAAGCTTGGAAAGCCTAGTTCCCCGAAGCTGGCAATCTTTTAGATCATGTCATTTCTTTGCATTTGTAGTTTCTTTTCTGTTAAAGTGCAAACTCATTTGTAAAACTCGTCTGTTTTCAGTTGATAATGATAATGAAATGAATATGCATGTTTTGATTAAATCCATCTGTGTTCACTCATATTTTCTTTATTGATATCTAACCCTTGTTTAAGCAGGATCTGAGGGAGGATGATGAAATTCAAAGACGCAGAACTTCTAATTGTATGCTTTTGGGACAAAACCTTGCTGATGATGTACAGGCATTGTTTCAGCTTCCCAAACACTGGAGACATAAGGAAGATAATCCCTTGTCAACCCCGTTGAACCTAGAAGCAGGAGTTTCTTTCTGAAAACAAAAAACCCTCAATCTTAACCTGGGGCAGGGTAGGTGTCAGTTAATTTGACTGAGCATTCAAATTTCATAAGGAGTGTCCCATTCGAGGATCAAACCACAACGGTTATCCCTCACCAACCGAAGAGTGAGACGGTCGCAACCCTTGCAAACAAGTCAGACAAGCCAGTGTCACACGATTTGTTCAAAAAAAAAAAGAATCAAAAGAAAGAAAGCCCGCTAAGTCGAAACTTAAAGACAAATGGCTTAGGCAAAAGTTAGGGCATCCCGCTGGACTTCGAAATAAAAAAACCAAAAGAATTCGTCCAGGCAAAATCAGGGAAAAGCAAAAGAATAAAAAGCGAAAAAATGGAAAAAGAAAAATCCTCAAATAAAGAACAAATCGTGTGAATACAGGCACCAAAGGCAAAAGGGGTGGCTATCACTCCGAAAACCGTGTGGGTTCTTTCTATCCTCATACTATTCATAACCGTTTTGAAAGGAGAGCGCCTGTGTCGAGTTAGCTGAACGTAGGACTGGAGAACATCAAGGAGAATGGGTGGGTTAAAACAAAACTTTGAGCCTTATATCCTTTTCTTTCTCAAACCGTGAACCAGACCACGTTACAACCTTTGAAAGTCCTAATTGAAACAGGGTTGTTTCGAAAGCATACTTCGGTAAAGATCGCGTCGAACCTGACTCCTAAAAGGATCTTCTTACCATTCACGTTGGTATCAGCGACAATTTGATTAGTGATTCATTCACTATATGTCACAACCTTTTTTCCAGTGAACAGACTTAGATTTCAAAACTGTCATATGCATTGCATTAAAATTGTCATTTTTAAAACAAATTGTTTTACTTGCGAGTAAGTGCTTGATCAGGAAAGTTTCTGCAATGGAAAAATTGATCAAGATAAGATGCAAAGTGCCCGAGTACTCCGTTGAGCAGGGGCAAGTCATTTCGAAGGGGCAATTCATTCCAAGATTCAGCTAATTTGGGGAAATCAGGTCGAGATTCAACAAATCTCTCGAAGGTCAGTCAGTCAGAGGTACTCCTTCACAGATCAGCCAGTCAGGGGCAAAATCACTTCAAGGCTGGGGCAGGTCACCCCAATAGCAAAAGGGTTTTTCTCAGGAGAACGGTTAATCAAGATCATGGGGCAAGATATATAAGATCTTCATGAGATCTCTCGAAGACAGGTTCCTTTATGGGCTATGCTGTATCAGGGCATCTTTTGGTCATATCACATTTGCAGGGTTCATGTTGATGGTCGACACGTGACGTCCCCAGTAGAGTTTCTCTCCCCAACAGAGTAAGGGTAGAAAGTAAGTCTCCAGCAGAGGAGTAAGCTCAATGTTGTCCCCTAGTAGAGTGGATATCATCAACCGTCGTTCCCCGAGCAGAGGTGTTGGTGATGGCTGGTATTCCCCAGCAGGTTAAGGGTGTTTCCCCGACTACAGGCTAAGTTCAATGATATTCTCCAGCAGGTTCGCTGTCATTGACTTCATTCCCCAAGCAGCAGGTGATAGTCATCTCAATGGCTTAATCAACAGTGGTTGACATCCCCAACAGATTCAAAGTCCAATGGTTATTGGTACCTCTTCCGTAACAGATATTTGGGGTCCATCTTCAGAAGGTTTATTCTTGATCCCCAACGGAGTGGGAGTTCTCTTCGGGTTTCATCTTCAGCAGAGGTTATATCAGGAAGGCTGTTCAGTGTGACTTCCTCAGCAGGGTTCGTGACCTCAGAGACAGTTCAGTTCGCCATCCCCAGCGGAGTTGGCCTCTTCTCTTCAACATTTATTTTGCTGGAGGGGTCTCTTTTGCATATAGTAAGCATTTTGCATTTCATCCTCCAAACGCGTAGCATTCCATTTCGTATGGAGCATTACGGCAAAATTCAAACATATGCATGCGAAGCATAAGCCAGATTTGGTACCTCGTACAAAAGCCCGAATCATATTTCAGTCAGGACAGTGACCTATCTCCAGAGAGAATGTTGAACCATTCCTCAGCAGACATCTTCTTCCCGTCAACCCTTTGACGATGTGTTCCGAGCTCAGGTTTCGTACTTTCGGATATGTTCAGTTTCTTCCCGTCAACCTTTTGACGAGGTGTTTTCGTGGGTTTCATCCTCTTTCTGTCATCTCCATGGCAATGTGTTCCTACGGTGGAATTTTCTTTCTGTCATCCCTATGACAATGTGTCCCTTCGGTCGGGTTTCCGTTCTCTTTCTGTCATCTCTATGACAATGTGGTTCTTCGGATAAATAATCGGTGCGGTTTTGGGGTTCACTTTTCTTTCTATGGGTTTCATCTTTTTCATGTCATCCCTATGACAATGCGTTATCTTCGTCAATTCCTTGACAATGTTGAGTTGTCTTCCCCACAGATTTGTCTGTTTGAATTTCTCTCATCCCCAGTGAAGTTATTATCTTGGAGAAATTTCTTCGCCAGTTCCCTTTATCAGCAGGGATGGCATTTATTTTGCTAGTTCTCTTTATCAGCAGAGATAGCATTATGTTGAAGAATTTCTTCGCCAGTTCCCTTTATCAGCAGGGATGGCATATTTCGAGATTCCTTTGTCAGTTCTCTTTGTCAGCAGAGATGACATAACCTGGGAGAGTTTGTTTCACTTTATCCCCGACATACCTAACACTCGTCCGTGTTTATTTCAAGACATTTCAATACATTATCTGTATTGGTTTCCAACACTCGTACGTGTTGTGATGGTGCAGTATTTATTGCTTGTTCCCCAATGGAGTCGTCCCTCCTTTGAGGTATGCAAATTTCTGGGTTCTTTTTGTATTCAATCACCTTCTACCTTGAATGTCTGAAAGCCGTTGCTATCATCCTTTCAGGTTCAAGTCGATTGAATAGGGGCAGCTGTAGCACCCCAAAATTTGCCCTACCTTTTTCTGGCTTATGTTTCTTTTTCATTTTTACATCTCTAGGTCATAACTGCATTTTTTCATTTGCATTGGTCTTCTAAGACATGGGATCGAAGGGTTTTCTTATTATCAGTATTTTCTTATTCAGAGGTGCGTCAAGTTCTGAGGTTTTTTCTTATCCAGAGGAATCATCAAAGGCTTTGGGTCAGAGGTTCATTGGTGTGAATCAGGTTTTAATGTCTTCTCAGTTCAAATCATCTTCTTCGAGATTTATCAGCATACCAGGGAGAATTGGAGTTCTTGTTTACAGTTGAGCTTGTGGATAGTTATCGGTTGAGATTCTTCAGTGGATCATGTGAGTGGCCAGATTGTTCAGTGGTAGTTATGACTATGTTGTCAGAGGCTTGTGGAAAGTTGGTGATTGGTTTTGAATTCAGTTGGTTATTCAATTCTACCCACAATCCATATCCAAACTCATTGGTTTTAATCCATCAACCATTTTCTTTTTAATCCACTTACCTTTTCTTTTATTCATAAACCATTTCTACTTTCTATATCCATCTTTAACCCACATTTTATAAATATCCATTCACATGTCCAAAACCACTCTTTTTAGTTCATATCCATTTCATTTAATATCCATTTTTAGCTCATACCCATTTTCATTTAAACCAAAAATCCATTATCCATTTTTATTTTATTAACCATTTATCCATTCATTTCCTAATCCACATTTTTTTAGCATCCACTTTAAATCAATTATCCACTTTTATCCAATTATAAATACCCATGTCCATTTAAACCACATTTTCATCCAATCCATATCCATTTTAATCATTTTAATTCAAATTCTTTGTTAAACCACCTAAATCTCCATTTTCCCAAACACTATCCATATTTCCAAACTATTTTCAAAATCATAGTGGATGAGTCTAGTCCAAATAACCTTGTCACGATGAAGCCATGTACATACAAACCAAAGGCATTTCTACTCCCAAAGTTCACCCATTAAAAAGTTCATCAATACACACATATGTCACTTCCATAATCATGTACCAGCAAAAAGAATAAAGAGGAGCACATGTCACGCGAAAGGTACAAAGCAGCAGAATTACATGACAGAAAGAAAAAAGGAAAAAGGATTAATTCATAACAGAAATACAAGGCTTCACTGTGCGATACGCGTGCAAAATTTCACAAATCCTTCAAGCCAACCGCGTGACTCTTTCACAGCCAAAAAAATTCCTCTAACAGAATATGCATCAAAAGGCCTAAACTACCCTCTCAATTCACTCCATATAAGAGCAGCGGCAACCGATCTTCAGGGGGACTCACGCGTTGAGTTCTCCAAACTTCATCTTCATTTCTATCACCGCAGTTGAATACAGAGAGTGAGTTCTTCATGCTCCTCTCGCCATCTCCATTTCATCAATCATCAGCATATCATCTTCATCCTTCAATTTCAACCTCACGCAAATCATTCTCTTCACATATTCGCTCCTCATTCCAAATTCTGTATCTGAGAAAACATCAAGAACCATTTTCATTCTTGAATCTTTTCAACAGCCTTCCGCAGATTCCTTCTGCAACTCACTTGCCTTCATTCTTCTAGTCATTCTTTAACATATACTCCATCGCCACAACTTCAAAATCTGCATCAATTCTGCAACTACCATCGATCCATTGATAACCTGCAAGTTCACTTCATTACCATTGCAACAACAAAATCAGTAAGAGAAAGGAGAAGAGATTCGAAGAAAGGAGAAAAGATTCGAAGCACGTCAACAACAACAAGTTGCAGAAAAATTCAATAGAATCAACATTTCAGAAGTAAGAAAAGGAAGTACTCAGAAGAGAGAAGATTCAAAATCAACAACAGCGACTGAAGCCACGCACACGAAGTAAAACAAGAAGAAGGAAACAGAAGCAATAGAAGGAGACCGAACTTACCGTCGCGGGAGTTGGAGTAGTCGGACTAGCTCCGGCCTTGTAAGTTTGTTTTCTGTTTTAACATTTATCTTGTTCTTGTTCTTTGTGGTTGCTCGGTATTTGAGTGAGATTTTTGCGGCTTGTTTGTTGTTCTTGTTTGATTTCGAATTAGTATTGTCTGTGAGATTGAGAGGTGTTGAACGTTCGTCGCGGAGGAGATATTGTTTGTCGGCGTTGACTTTTGAACGGAGAAGGGGAGCGGTTTACGGTGACGTTGAGAACGGAGAAAGAGAAGCATATTGGTGACGAAGAGGGAGAAGAGTTGAGACGAAAGAGGATGAATGCCTATGACGGCGTGTCCGCGATAGTGCCATTGGCGGAAGAGTCAGGGAGAGGGTCATCGACGAGTGGAGAAGGCAGAGACGTCATCACGATGAGGAAGATGAATTGGAGATTCAGTGTTTTTTTTAGAACACTAAGAGTGAGCGAGAGGATGCGAACTGGAGAAAAGGAGGATGGAGGGGACGACACCAAGTGTGGCGTTGAAGCAGCAGAGAGGCGACGGAGTGGTGATGGAGAAGAACAGGGGAAGACAGCGCTGCGAGGGAGGGAGATTGAGTTTGTCTTCTGATTTAGGGTTTTATGTTTTTAAGAGTTTTTTTGTTTTACAACTGGACCGGGTTTCAGAGCCCAATCTTGTTCTTCTTTTCACCACCCCTCATTTCCATCCGCACCCCCTCTGGACTGAAGAAGAGATTTTGGGCCAGCTTTCAAAAAGCCCAGGCGCCTGTTCTTCATTCTCACCCCCCTGAAGTCTATTTGCACCCTTATTTTTTTTTATTTTTTTTTTGTTTTTGTTTGTTAATTGTTTTAATTTTTAGAATTAATTAGATAATTAAAGTCTTAATCTTAGATTGTAATTAGCCTTCTTTTAATTAGTTTAGATTTTAATTGCGGTTTGGAATTAATCTTGAGCTAATTAGATTTTATATATAATTAGGATAATTAGATTAGTTTTAGAAACAAACTTTGACTTTAGGATTTTATTTTGTTTAAATAGAATTAGTCTTAGTTTTAGATTAACTTTTCTTAGAATTTAATCTTTCTTTATTTTATCTTGGTTATTCTTGACTAATTGTTAATCTTGATTTTGATGCTTATTTTGTTTAATTCCTGATTACTCTTAATTTGGTTGTCCTTTGTGATTGAGTTGTCTGGTGTTTACTTGTTGATTGCTTTGTATTCGCATGCTCCCTTAAGGCTCCTAGTCCGACTTAATTTCTGATTAAGCTCGGAGTAGGATAGACATCAGGCTCTCAATCCAAGCATGATAACATTAGGTAGAGCTCCCTTCTAATCCTTGACCTTAGGGCCATTTTGCATGGTAACTTGTAGGATTCAGTTTCCCCTTTAGACTTTTCGTGAGTCCCGACTCTTTTCTCTCGCACCCGTGCGATCGAGACTGATCCCGTTTTCCTGTTTCGTGGTCGTTCCCACGAACTACGACTGCCCTGATTCTTTATTCTCGTCCGAGTAAAGATACGTAGGCACAAGATTGCGTAGATCTTGGCGGGCTACCTTCTCCATTTTTTCACCAATTTCCTCCCCTTGTTTCGTGGTCGTTCCCACGAACTACGTCAGCTCTGATTCCTCTCTCTCGTCCGATTGAGGATACGTAGGCACAAGACAACGATTGTCTTGGCGAGCAACCTTCCCCCACAGTTCCCGTCTGAACTACGTTGACTCTGACTTTCCCATTGCACTGAGGGAGTACGTAGGCCTAGGACAACGATACCGTCCTATCGAGTCACTTCCTTTTCCTTTCCTCTTCGTTTCTCCGTTCTTTCCCGTTCTCGTTCTTTCTTCGGTCCCGTAGCAGTGGAGTTCCAGACGACGACACCCTTTGATGCAGACAGCAAGCGTGGATCCCGTCGAGTACGATGGACGTGTTGGGTGCTAACACCTTCCCTTCGCGTAACCGACTCCCGTACCCGTTCTCTTGGTCGCGTGACCATGCTCTTTCCCTTTCCTTCCTTCCTTCAGGTTTACACAGTGTTTCCTTTCCCTCTCTTGGGATAAATTCACTTTGCTGGCGACTCTGTGTTCTTTTGCGCCACTCTCGCGTTTGTACCGTTGGATGCAAATCTTTTCGGGAGCGACAAGTAGTAGTAACCTGCTCTCAAAATCTTCTTAGCCATGGTATGCCCACCGGAGTGAGTGCCAAAGATTCTGTCATGCATCTCTTTCATAATCTTTTCTGCTTCCTTCTTGTCTACACAGCGAAGCAAGGTTGAATCGTGGTTGCGTTTGTACAAGATTCTGTTACTCAGAAAGAATTTGGCAGAGAACCTCCTTAGAAACTTCTTGTCGTTGATAGATGCCCCTTCAGGATATTCCTGAGTTTCGAGATATCTTTTCACTTCATGGAACCAAGGTTTCTCTTCTACCCTATCAGTATCAACTTCATAACAGTGTGTCGGCTCGTCTAGTCTGTCAATAGTAATCCTAGGAGCCTCGTTGTCCCATATGACTTTGAACATAGATGACATGGTGGCTAACGCGTCTGCCAACTGATTCTCTTCTCGTGGAATATGCTCAAAAGTGATTTCTTCAAAGTATGGAATCAAAGTCAACACATGTTCTCGGTAAGGAATGAGATTTGGATGCTTCGTGTCCCATTCTCCTTTAATCTGACTGATCACTAGGGCTGAGTCCCCATATACATTCAAGAATTTGATCCTCATATCAATGGCAGCTTTGATACCCATGATGCATGCTTTATATTCAGCCATATTATTGGTACAGTCAAAGCAAAGTCTAGCAGTAAACGACGTATGGCAACCCTTTTGAGAGATAATTACAGCACCAATGTTGTTGCCAAGTGCGTTAGAAGCTCCATCAAAAACCATAGTCCATCGGGATCCCAGTTCAGATCTTTCATATGGTCCAGGTTCTTCATAATCAGTAATAAGCATAATATTCTCATCTGGGAACTCAAAATTCATAGACTGATAGTCATCCACCGCTTGATGAGCCAAATGATCAGCTAGTACACTTCCTTTGATTGCTTTCTGTGTAGTGTACTGGATGTCGTATTCTGTCAAGACCATCTGCCATCTTGCTATTTGTCCGGAGAGAGCAGGTTTCTCAAATATGTATTTGATGGGATCCATCTTAGAGATCAATAAAGTGGTATGAGTCAACATATACTGTCTTAGTCGGCGAGCAACCCATGCCAAAGCGCAACAAGTTTTCTCAAGCAGTGAATATCTTGTTTCACAGTCGGTAAACTTTTTGCTAAGGTAGTATATTGCATGCTCTTTTCGACCAGACTCGTCATGTTGCCCCAACACACACCCCATTGAATTCTCTAGCACTGTTAAGTACATGATTAGAGGTCTTCCTTCAACTGGTGGCATCGGAATTGGAGGTTCTTGGAGATACTCTTTGATCTTATCAAAAGTTATCTGACATTCGTCGTTCCACTTCACTACTTAATCTTTCCTTAGTAATTTGAAGATTGGCTCACAAGTAGCGGTCAAATGGGAGATAAATCTGGCAATATAGTTCAAACGTCCCAAGAAACCTCTGACTTCTCTCTCAGTACGGGGAGCGGGCATATCTTGTATAGCTTTTACCTTTGCAGGGTCGACTTCGATACCTTTACCACTGACGACGAAACCCAAAAGTTTACCGGATCTAACCCCAAAGGTGCATTTGTTTGGATTCAATCTCAACTTGTACTTCTTCAACCTCTCAAACAGCTTGTGTAGGTGGTCAAGGTGCTCTTCTTCATTCTGAGATTTGGCTATCATATCATCAACGTATACCTCTATCTTGTGATGGATCATATCATGGAATAAAGCAACCATAGCACGCTGGTATGTTGCCCCTGCGTTCTTCAAACCAAATGGCATTACCTTGTAACAAAAGGTGCCCCACTGTGTAACGAATGTAGTCTTCTCCATGTCTTCAGGTGCCATCTTGATTTGATTATAACCTGAGAAACCATCCATGAATGAGAATATCTTGTGCTGAGCAGTGTTGTCTACCAGAACGTCAATATGTGGGAGAGGGAAGTCATCTTTGGGGCTTGCCCTGTTCAGATCCCTGTAGTCCACACACATACGAACTTTACCATCCTTCTTAGGCACTGGTAGCACATTTGCAACCCACTGAGGATATGATGTGACAGCTAGGAAACCTGCATTGAACTGCTTCATAACCTCGGCTTTGATCTTTTCAGACATCTCAGGGCGCATACGACGAACCTTCTGCTTTATCGGAGGACAACCTTCCTTCATTGGTAAACGGTGAACCACGATATCGACATCAAGTCCTGGCATATCTTCATAAGACCAAGCTAAAATCTCAGCATAATCACGTAGCATCTGAATCAGTCTTTTCATGACACGGTCTTCTAATCTAACACCTATCTTGATTCCTTTCTTATCCTCCTCAGTACCTAGATTTACGACCTCGACTGGCTCTTCGTACGGTTATATGATCTTTTCTTCTTGCTCTAATAGTCTAACAAGCTCTCTAGGCACTTCACAATCTTCCTCACCTTCGTCCTCGGCTTGGTAGATCGGATTTTCGAAGTCATAATTAACAATAGCAGAACCGTTATCAATGGGATCCAGAGTGGATGTGGATCTGCATTTTATCGCGTGGGTGTGTGTAAGAATACATAGCTATTTTGATGAATATAAAGTAAAAGAAAAGACAAAGAGCGCAAAATTTGAATGCAAAACGTCCATTGATTTATTGAATGAAAATATGCGATGAAATGACAACCCTAACAAATGGGCCATTGTGCCCCGGGCAAGGCATAAGGCTTAAAAGTTTTATTGTTCAAATTACAAAACCAAACTTCGAAAATAAGAAAAACAGAAAATCGCATTTACTAATGACTAAAGGAGATAGGAATAATATCTTCAGTCTTCCAATTGTTGAGTCCACTGCCAATGGTAGGAAAGATCCAACTGTCTAAATCACAGTCACTATCAGCATCTTCCACAGCATTGACCTGATCTTTATGAACTCCTTTGTTGGTGATACGAATAACACGAGCACGACGTACAGCTCTCTGAGCCTCTGAAGTGAAGCCCAAACCAAATTTTTCAGACTTGTAAGGGATGCCAAGAAGCTGACCCCAAATGGTGCAACCACCTTCTTCGACCACAACTCTAGCATCCTTTAGGGAAGCCATTGCAGGAGATACTCTAGTGACTTTGGGAACAGTAGGAACTGGTTTAGCAATAGGAACAGTCAGAGGAACCAATTCAAATGTTTAACAAGGAGTCTCGAGGAATTCGCCATCCATCTCAACATACTTGAAAGTATTCAAATGACTAACCATGCACTCTTCTTCACCATAGACGGTGACAATCTTGCCTTTCACGGGATACTTCAGCTTCTGATGTAAGGTAGAAGTCACAGCGCCTGCCCCGTGTATCCAAGGGCGCCCAAGCAGACAAAAATAGGCAGGACGAATGTCCATTACATAGAAAGTAGAAACAAATACTTGAGAACCCACTCTGATTGGAAGATCAACCTCTCCGTGCACTAATCTCTTTGAACCATCAAAAGCTCTCACCACAACATCGCTGGGTCTCCGCACAACCCTTTCACAGTCAAGCTTATCTAGAGCAATCTTCGGCAATACATTCAATGAGGAACCCGTGTCCACCAGTACATGAGATAGAGTAGCGCCCCTACACTCAATAGAGACGTGCAGGGCCTTATTGTGGTTCCTTCCGGCGGGAGTCAGATCAGCGTCATAAAATCCTAGACCATTATCAGTTGTCAGGCTAGCAACACAATTTTCAAACTCGTCAACAGAGATTTCCTGCGGTACATGCGCAGATTTTAAAAACTTCACCAAAGCCTTAGTATGGGCCTCAGAGCACAACAACAGAGATAGCATAGAGATCTTGGAGGGGGTGTTTTGGGCCTGGAGATCTTTGACGGTTTGCTCGAGAGCCATTTCCCCTGAAATAAACAGCGAGAAGATGAGAGACCTATCTTAGAAACCTGTTATGCAATGATTATGAGATGTAGATGCATATGCAATGATTTCAAGGACTTTAGAGTTTATCTTTGCAAACAAACAGAAACAAAAGGAAAACTTTTATTAGTAAACTCAAAATTCATTTTTTTTATGCCTCTTGGGCTACAATGAAAGGAAATTTCAAAAAGCAAGTTCAAACACGCCTAAGACCTAGGACTCAAGACTCAAGTCTCCCACGGGCGCTTCCTCTTTGTGTCGATGTAAGCATTGATGCTCTGCTCCTCATGAAGTAATTTCGTCAACTCCAACACCTTCTTCTCACTAGCATAGAAATGAGTCTCAAAGGTGTCCCTTTCTTCTTTCATCTGAACCCAGGACTTCTGCAGCTCTTCAAGATCGGTAGGCATATCTGGATGAAGAATGACTTGAGGAACATCTCCCTCAAACTCAGGTTCAACAATCACTGGTCTGACAGCTGGATATGGCATAATAAGATCTCGAGCACGAGTGCGCACCCATCTGAGGTAAGGCTCCAAAGGAATAGAGTTCTTCTGTCCCAAGGTCCTGCTTTCAATCTTATACACCTTATTCCACGCGCGTATAAACCTTTGACGGTAACCTTGAGGATCATCTTCATAATCGAACACAATACCCTGAATAAGCATATCATGAGGACCATCCCTTCGAGCATAACCAAACTAGCGCAAGGCTAGCGAAGGATTATAGGTGATGCCTCCCCTAATGCCAAGGAGTGGTACATTAGGGAATTCCCCATAATGATCAATAAGAGTGAAATCTTCAAGAGATCGGGCACACCAATAGATATCTGAATGGGAGAGTGACATTATCCTTCGAGACCACTGCAACCTTTGTTCATTCTTCAACACTAACCGGGGAAGGTACGAAATAAACCACCTGGATAGTAAGGGTACATAACACATGAGAGTCCCTCGCTCCTTGATAAAACGAGTGTGAAGTGAGTGCAGAATATCTCCGAGCAAGGTAGGTACCGGGTTATGAGTCAGAAATATTTTGATAGCATGCACGTCTATGAGTTGGTCTGGATTAGGGAACAACACCAACCCATAGATCAACAAATCCAATACCTCCTCAAAAGCATGGTAACTCATAGCGCTTAGGAACAATTGAGCCTTCTCAATCAGGAACTTAGCAAGAAACCCCTTGACTCCACTCCTTGTTTCCCAATTGGACACAATGTCTGGCCTCTTCAGATGTAAAGCAGCTGCAATGACTTCAGGCTTTGGAATGTCTTCTAGACCAGTAAAAGGTATCTGATCGAGAATAGGTATTCCAAGTAGCTTAGATAACTCCTCCATCGTGGGCACCAATTGGTAATCCGGGAAGGTGAAACAATGGTGCTTCGGGTCAAAGAACTGGAATAGGACTCTCATCATGTCTTCTTTAAAACCTGAGGTAACCAAGTTGAGTAGAAAACCAAGTCTTTTGGTGGATCGAGAGCCATCGGGAACCTTTGAGACCAATTCTTTAAGCTGGGAAAGAACCCTTACAAAGTTGACTCGGATGAAATTTCTAGGAACGGAAGCCATGGCCTGCAACGACGAATAAAGATAAATTCCTTGGTCCTTGAAATGGTTAGTGAAAATGATATGTTATGATGTTATGATGTCATGTACATGTTAATAGTAAATAAGTAGTACACACAAATAAGTCATACAAGAGCCTTAGGTTTAAAGGATTGTATGAAGTCCATAGGCAAGTACCCTTCCCCACTGAGGTTTAGTTGGCTCAACCTGTCCTAGAATAGTAACCGGGTTCTAAAGGACTCATATCACGGATCTTTCTCAAAGGCTTTATTTTAGTACAACACTCGAGTGGCCGACCAAAACATCCCGAAAGTCTGATCTCAATGAGCGTAGCCTCGAGTATCAACCAACTTTGGTATAAATCCAAAGTCGGCCATCTCACTACCTTCTAATGGCCAAAGATGAGTTAACTAGGGTTCTAAAGACTGTGACCATCATATCAACCATATCGGTACATGTCGTACAGTCTCCATGATCTATTGTCACTTACCTAAGGAATCACTAGGTCCGGGTGTATGACCTTTCACACAAGTAACCCCGAAACAAAGCCCATTAAAAATAAAGCACATAAGTCAAACAATTTTAAGCAAGTGGTAAAGTGATCTAACTCTAAGGTAACCCCTCTTTAGAATTCAATTCCCCAGCAGAGTCGCCAGTTCTGTGATACGGTGGAGAACTGACTTTTTAATTTTGTTTTCGCAAAACATGTTGCGGTTAGCAAGAGTCGCCACCGACTTTTCTTTTATCCAATTTATTTAGGAAAGGTGAAAAGAACAGGAAAGACCTTTTTGAAAAGATTTTGAGTTCGGGGGGTAAGTTATGAAATGGGAAGGTGTTAGCACCCTTTTTCATCCGTAGTTATCTACGGGCTCTTAATTGCTTGCTCACTTTAACTTGCTTTTTTTCTTTTTTTGAAATGTGGTGTGTGTTTAGAAAATATTTTGTAAAAGTTGACTTTGTAATAATTCGTGTAAGAATGTATACAAAGTGTTTGTTTTTGAAAATATTTTTGAAAGTGTGAGGTGTGAAAAGTATTTGTTTTTTTTTAGTTGTGAGCAAGCATTTAAAAGTTACTTACCCTTAATTTATAAGGTCTTTCTTGTACTTATCCTTTTCCTTGAGAGATAGTACTATCCATACCATTAGTGGGTAGGTAGTCCTATCTATTGGATGTGAAGGAACGGCGAAGGGTCATCGAATGGTCATAGAAGGCAACATGTAAGGATACCTTAGCAATTCGAAGGGACTACCATCATTTTTCCGTAGGGTCATCGAGGGACAAGATCATTTTTTTTGTAGGCAACTCGAAGGGTTATCTAGGGACTATGATCTTTAATCGAAGGGACTATGATGATATTATTCGTAAGCGTCTTTTGCTAAAGTACCCTTACTTTCGAGGGACATGACCAATGTTCGTAAGGTAACTGAGAGAGGCTACCCTAGAGGTGCAAGTGTGATTGAGTGGATTAGTTTCAATTATTTATCTTGAATTAGGGTTTTCTAGATTGTTTTTTTTAGTTTTGCCATACAAACCCTAATTACTACACAGTTGTAAAATAAAATAGCGGAAAGTAAAATCCCTACGCTATTACAAGGCTTTGGGAGAGATACATAAGTATAACAAACCTTGCGGGAAATAAAACTACGGCTATTACAAAAAAAAAATTGTGCGACCTATACAATTTTTCTAGGAATTTAAATAGCAAATAAATAAATAAGTGGAAAAAAAAATGTCAAAAAAACTTGATACGAACCCTTATTAGTTAAAAAACGGAGGGAGGAGGCGGATCTCGTACGGTTGTGTACGGACGACGAAGGAGCGGTGGATCTCGTACGGTTGTACGGACTGTGGAGGAGCGGCGGATCGCGCACGGTTGTACGGACTGTACTGTTATACGAACTGTACGGATAACGGAGGAGCGGCGACCGGAGGTAGTCCGGTGAGCGGCGGATCGGAAGGATAGAGTTGATCTTGAGAGGTTTTGTGATTTTTTACTTTTTTGTTGGAGAGTTGTGATGAATATTGATGAAGGATATATGAGTTTTGATGAACAATTAAAAGAGAAAAGTGTTGTTGTATGTGTGAGTGAAATTGTGAGACTGTGGATTTTGTTCCTCTCAAAACTGTGAAAATAGAGAGCTATTTATAGCATGGGAAAATCAAGTTAAAAGGGCAAAAGGGGGAATGAAATTGACAAAAGATCTTCCTTGGTTAGCAAGCTGACCAATCAGAAGCTGAGTATGACACAAACTGACACAGATTGACCAATAGGAAACAAGTACTCAAGAAAGGAAATATTTTTTGTATTTATTATGATTTTTTTTATCCTTTTTGGTAAAAAGTGCATACAATCAAATAAATAAATATTTTAAAAAATGCTTTAAAATAAAAACGAAAATTAAAAATAAATAATAAAAAAAATGCAATTTTGTGATTTTAAAATGGAAATAAAGTTAGTAACAAAAAAAAAAATCAGATAATGGGATTTGAACCCGTGACCTTATGCTTGCAAGCTTTTACTCTTTACCAATTGTGTTATCTTGTTTATTCGAAATAAAAATGCACTTGAAAGCATATGAAGGTCAAACAACTATTCGTTATTTAAACAATTTAAAGTAAATTGTTACCTATTTTTGAATAAAAATTACTGTTAAAATATTAGTGAAATTGAACCAAAAAAAACTTATAAAATCAAAGTTAAAAATAATTAAAATGTTAGAAATAGGGCGGACAAATTTTGGGGTACAACACCATCGCTCCACGCTTCAAGCATATTGGAGAAGCACCATCTTCTCCCCCACTTGTTTCATTCTCAACCTGCAAATGGAAAACAAAACAAGCATCGACAGTGTTTTCACACACATGTCGCACACTAGGGACTAGACAACATTAGACAACCTGGCCGGACTGACCGACCTGCTCTGATACCACTAATGTAACACCCTTTTCTACCCCATAATTATTCACGACAAATTACACAAATTATCAGAGTAAAATCAGAATCGCCTCAAAATGTGCACATTTCTCAATAAATTAAAATCAACAAAATTGCTCCGTAAACAACGGGTTTTCCTCAAAATAACTCAAAACGCCTTCAAAGGGCAGCAGAACCACCATAACCACAAAAATCCCACAAAAGGGTTTATTAAAATAAACCATGGTCATCAAATAATCAATAAAATAACAGCCAAATAAAACTCAACATGGTTCGACTCAACGACCCAACCCGATGTTACACTATCAGAGCAAGACCCTCTACATCGACCAAAATGCAAATAACTTCAAAAGTCCTCAAAAGCATCCACAACTAATCCTGATCACCTGCACGTTACCCACATGGAGGCAACATTCAAATAGGCAGGGTGAGTAATACAATTCATTATAATCAATATAAAACAGGATATGCATAAAAATGGCCTCATCATCATATACAGCATCATCAGAGTCATCACAGGCAAACATCAAGCACAACATCATAAATCACAACAATATGCCACATAAATGCAATGCACAACAAGACTCAAGCATGTGGTGCCAATCGTCACAATCGATGGACACTTAAGCCATCACCCTCCAAAGATCCCCTTCGTTAGGATCGGTTCCACACAAGAACCGGAGCACGTCATAAACCACTTCACATCCACACAATGGGATGGAAGCCACAAATAGACCAAAGTCTAACATCATCATCACTGGACCGAAGTCCTAACATCATCATCAAAATATGCTATGAATGCATGATGCACAACGTCATAATCATCATCATCAATAAGGTCATCACGTGCATCATCATTCATCAAAATCTCATATTCGTCATATCGTCATTTATTCAACAAAACATCATGCATCATTATCTTATCATCATAAACACATCTCATGCTAATTCACATCAGTATTTAATCATCAAACATCAGGTATAAATAGCTCATAATCATCAATACACTCGTGGTAATTCATATCATCACTTAAATCATCAAACATCATATATAACAGCTCATAATCATCAATATACATCACGGTAATTCATATCATCAATTAATCACCAAACATCACGAAATCATCATCATATGATCATCAATAACATCAGGGAAATTCATCAGAAAAGTCATAGCATCAAAACATCAAAACAGATCAAGAAACATAAAACAATTCAAGAACAGCAGACATTCGCTACAACGTTCGCCTTGCGAACATATTTGCTAGGACGTTCGCTTTGCGAACTCCGGCAAACCACAATATCCCACACAAAAACCAGAGAGTTCCCCCTTCTGCCTCACCTCGCTACCTCTATTCGCTTGGTAAAGCCCTTCGCTGGGACGTTCGCTTTGCGAGCCCCAAAAGTCACCTCCCAGAGTTCATCTCAGTATCATCACACAATCATCGCGCATTCGTTGCGCTGCTCGCTTTGCGAGTCTGGGCGAGTGTTCGCCTTGCGAACCCGTGATTTCAGGAAATCGCTGCTACACATCAGTAGCATAACAAACCCAAAACATCTTACGAATTCAACCTCAGTTCACCCAAAACATCCCCAAAACATTTCCAAGACATCATGGCAAATCAAAGGCATCAAACTTATGACATTTAGGTCGATTAATTCCACTATCCTAACTCAAAATCACCTAAACCTTCACAAACTCTCAAGGTTCCCATAAATCCCATAAATCCCTTTCTCCTACAAGATCCCACATATCATCAAAAAGGTTTAGCCTCGAAGGCTTATTTTTACCCGAATCAATTTAACCCTTAAAAGTCCATCATCGATCCTCAGAAATACCCCTAAATCATCAATAACTCGTAAACCCTTCAAAAACCCCAAAAACCTCAAAATCCACTTTAAACACATCACTTCCTATATTGAAAACAATGAAAGACAATACTACTCATACCTTAGATTGTCGATTCGGAGCTTTCTCTATTGAGTCTTCGGAAACCTTCTCGAATCCTCGTATTTCCCTTTTTCCTCAGAGTTCTCGCCTTCTTTCTTCTTTTCACGGTCTAACACAAATGAATCCTAATCTTCTCAACTCCTCCTTTTTGGTTAAACTTAACCTTTGGGCCTCTCAAATGGGCTTTCTCCATAATACCCTCACTAATCCTTCTCAAACGTTCATCTTACCCTTAATACCTCTAATATTATTTAAATAAATAATAATACTAATATATTCATATTATATACCATTATTTAATTAAAATAACCAAAACTCCACCAAAATACTGACATCGACACAAACCACCAAAATTTCACAGAAAATTCACAAATATTATATTTAAATAAATCAAGTAAATATTCTAATAAATTTGAAGTGTTACATGTATCTCCGTTGAAATTCTTCAACGAGACACCTCATACCCACCACCTATGGGGAGTACTTTCGATACAAGTGAGTCGGTTCTTCACTCGAACCAAAGGCTGATGGTGTTGTACTGTGGTGATGTTTTGTTCTCAATAGTGAATTTTGTTGAGATAATATTCTTAGCCTTCTCAGATGGAGTACTCGTGTTGCTATAGGAAGTCAGAATAAGTTGAAGATAGGGGAATTCAGTATATGAAAGTGTGCATTTATAGAAGAGGTTGGAGTTCAACCTTCAATTTGTTGGGGAAGTTTCTCAAATAGGGAGCATTGAACATTATACGACGTCCTTTTTAGAGCAACACCTTTGTGAGAGACACACCACATATTCACCCAAAATCTTAAGGTGGTAGGTGTATGGGTTCTTCCACTTACAAATGCTCAAGTCTCCACATTTCTAGCTAATGTGAGACTATTACCCATACTACTCACACTTATTATACTCAACACTCCCCCTTAAATGTGAGTTTATCCACAATGCTCCGCCTTAAGCGAAAGCTCTTTTCATCCTTATACACTTGTACCGCCGTTGAAACTCTTCAATGAGACACATCATACCCACCACCTGTGGGGAGTACTTTCGATACAAGTGAGTCGGCCCTTCACTCGAACCAAAGTCTCATGATACCATTGTTGGTGAAGTTTCTCAAATAGGGAGCATTGAATATTGTGAGACTTCCTTTTTAGTACAACACATTTGTAAGAGACACACCACATATTCACCTTAAACCTTAAGGTGATAGGTGTATGGGTTCTCCCATTTATAAATGCTAAAATCTCCATATTTTTAGCTAATGCGGGACTATTATCCATACTACCCACACTTGTTATACTCAACACAAGTTTCCACTAGTGTGCTAACGTGTCTTCTAAAACGCTATCTACTTGCAACTCACGTTGAGTGGTAACTGTTTCCCACTTCTTTACGAACCCTCGACGATAACTGCTTCAACGTGTTGTCGATGCTACTTATCAAGGACCTAATAATTGTAAATTTACTAAGTGTTTTATACCACGTTGTTTAGTCAACTAGTCCTTTTGATGGAATGAGGGCTTCGATGACTGTCCTTCTTGAGATTCTGAACATGCTCGTGTCGACTATCATTTTCGAGATTTTGGACACATTTTCCAGTGATCTGGGTCTTCGGGATCTATCCCTGAGAGTTCTCTAAACCATGCTCGCTGTGTCGACAACTCGGTCGACCCTTCGCCATTGGTCTGTCGATAACTTATTATTAATGTTCTCACAGTAAACACCTTTTCATTAACATTTTCTATTGACTTTCTAGTAGCTGAAAAATTCATGTGTAACATCAGGTCAGGCTGTTATTTAAGTAGAAAAGACATATGTTTTTTTATAAGCCTATTTAGTTAAATAAGTCAGGTCATAAGCCATAAAAAGACTTTTTAAGCCTATTAGGCCGACCTATTTTAATAAATATAAAAAATATATTATTTTTATATTTTATTTTGTATTTTAAATTAAAATAAAAAAGTAAAATTTAGTTACCTTGAAGAACTTATGAAAATAAGTTGAAAAAACTTTATGAATAATGACATAAGTTGTTTTCACAAGTTCTCCTAAACAAACAATCTTTCAAAACTTATATTTCTACGTGAGCTCAAATAAGTCTATGTAAACAAACATTTAGTCTCATTGTACTTTTGATTCTCTAGTATATTTAAACATTAGTTGATTTTCTTATTTACTATGTTCAAATGATATAGGTTTTTTAAGTAGACTAATAGACTAATCAAGCATTCGAAAATGCCAAACTCAAGTCGAAAATGAGTCTCTGATCGGCCATAAGCCAGGATTAGGCTTTTATTTTTTTAGTAAGTCATGCTTAGGCTTGACAAAGCCTAACTCGGTCTAGTCTATTCTCACCCCTAGTTGAGAGACAAAATATTTATTTTTAAATATTACTTTTTACTTTCTCCATCTCACAATTTTTTTCTTCTTTTCGTATCATTATTTAATACAACTAATTTTAAATGATTATTATTTATTTTAAAATTAAGTAAATTATTTCAATTTTTGCATGTGTATCTAATTACATTTTATATTGTATCAAATAATTTTTTTTATCTCACGGGTCATTGCACAATATCTATTTTATTTTAATAAACAATTTATCTTGATTTGAAAGACAAAATTCTTATTTCAAAATATCAAAAAAAAAATTTCTTTCTTCTTCTCAAGAGTCATTTTTTTCTTTCGTTTTACGTCATTATTTAATACAATTGAGTTTATATAATTATTTTTCATTTTACAATTAAATAACTTAGTTCAAATTTACATCTTTATATAAATATATTTAATATTGCATCAAATAAACACTCTATTTCACGGGATATTACCAGCACAATACATATTTTATTTTAATCAATTTTTACCTTAATTTAAAAGATAAATTTTTATTTTTAAATATTAAATATTTTTTTCTTTCATCTCACATATCACTTTTTTATTTTTTATTTTAATACAATTAAATTATATTATTAGGGTAATGCTAACTTTTTTTTTTGCTTTGCGCACTCTAGTTCCTAGGGGAAAGGGGCCCTAGTAATCTAGAGCTCGTGCTGAGAGGTACTAACACTGGTCAAATATTGTTCCTACCAGGAATCGAACTCGGTGTGCCCTTAAGAAACACAATTCTAGAAAGTTTGTTTTGGAAACATCAATAAAATAATTAAAAATTTTATTTTTATTAAAAGTAGTACACAATTTCCAAGATATTATTTTTATATTTAATTCTTAACTTGTGCTTCTAGGGCACAAGTTAGCATTATCCATATTATTATAATTTATTTTAAAATTAATAGCTAATTTTAAATTTAGATACGTATCTAAATATATCTTATATTCGATTTAGTTTAAAAGTTATAATTTCTCTTTAAATTAATTAATCTCCACTTATATTTTATATTATATCAAAATAAATTTAGGGTTTAAAGGTAGTGCACTGCCAGTGTAAGACAGTTTTACACATGCAACCAATTAAAATGTCTACAATTGTCATGTAATATCAGTATTTTTAAAATAAAAATTTGTTTTATTCTGATACATGGGTTGTGATTGGTTGACAGTGTAAAATATTTTACATTGTCAGTGCATTTTCTTTTTTCTCATAAATTTATTCACTCGGCCGCATATATATGACTATTTATAGTGCAATAAGACCCTAATTTTCAATGATAAAAAATTTATTTCTCTTCATATTTATTTTGAGTTTTTACCATTGACAAAAGTTTTGCATTAAGGGTATCTATAATATAAGAAAAGTTGATGTTCTGGAAAATCCAAGACTACCATTGCTTAAGAAATTGCCACTGCATTATTTGAGGAGTATTTTGTGTCTAAAATTTACTTTTTCCAACCAATTGAGCTATACAAATGATATAGTTATATCTTGCTTTGAATTTAACATTGTATTTGTTACAAAGTAATGGTATTTGACTTAAAGTAACTAGAAGAGATACATAAAGCAAACTGATAGTTGGTCCCAATGTAACTTCTTTAAAGTCTTACACACATACTGTACAACCTTCATTTACTGTCCAAATCTCTCTCTCTCTCTCTCTCTCTCTCTCTCTCTCTCTCTCTTCCAAAATGTTGTTTTGATTATTCTCTCTCCCTTTGGGTGGTTCGTGTTTCTCTCTTATTATTTGCGTATGTGTCATATCCCAAATTTGTCCTACCTGTGTATAAATGACCTCTGTACATCCTTTTTTTCTTCTAAACCATTTTCAATCCATGTCCACTTCAAAATTATTTATCCATATCCATAAAAATCCATTTCATTTTCAATATCCATAAATACCCACTCTCCATTATTATCCATTTCCACTTTTCATCCATAGTCATTCCCACTTTTTAAATCCATATTTTCCATAACCTTTTCTTAAGATCATTTTTCTTAATCCAATCCATGTTCAATGAATAAACCACTTTCTTAATCCATTTTATTCATTATCCACATCCAATCCAATTCAATTATCCATATTTTATTCATTCATTTCAATATCCATTTCAAAAATCCATTTATAATCCATCATTATCCATTTTTAATATTCCTTCTAACCATTTTAACCCACATTTTTACCAATTTCAACATCCATTCATTAACCAACTTCCCATTCACAATATCCATTTTCCATTTCATTTACTCATTTCATTTTAATTCATTTTTTAAATAACAATCCTTTTGTTTAATTTTCAATTTCCAAATTATTTCCAATAACCATTTCTTTTAAGCCATATTCTCAAATCCATTTTCTTTATTTTTTTTTTTTTGTTTTGAACCAATTTCTAAATTCTTTTCTTTTTCACATTTATAAAAAAATTATCATTAACCATTCAAAAAAAACAAAATAGGGCAATTTTACCAATTACAAAACCCATTACTTTAAACTTTTGATTTACAACAAAAACAAATAAAAAATGGGGAAGCAAGAACAGCCGTGCCAAGTCATATTACAAATTAACCAAGTCTTACTCCTACACACCACAATCGTCCAAAGTTCGTACTTCTCCACAAGACCAAAACTCTGCAACAACAATGCCATGCGCAACAGCAACTACTCACGACCAAAGCCACGCCAAACAAACCTGCCATATACACAGTCTGCAACAAACAACACATGCCTGCAAGAGACCTGCAATGTGTGAAAGCAACCACTCAATACTACAATGACAAGACAAAGAAATCATGCCAAAGCAACAGAAAAGATTTTTGATTTTAAATAGAAGAACAAGAGTTCAAACAAAAGGGAGGAGGAGATACTCACTTGGGTCTGTATAAAAAGACTCGGATTTTTTTCTCTCAACTTTGATTTTTCATGACCTTCCCTGAAAACTCTCGATCTCCCTCAAACTCACCTTTATCTCAAATCCTATCCATCCTCTTCTTTCTCTGACCGCAAAACCTCATCACCCATCAAGAAAACACACGAGTTCTCCCTCCATCTTCTTAATGTTTCGACCTTTCACTATTCCCCGCGAATCTCTTCCTCTCTCGGTTTCCAGAAAAGAAAAGTGAAACTCAAGGTTGAAAAGCAGAGCAAATCGATTCTCAGAAATCAGGACAATATCAGTTTCGCAAACCACACAGAACCTTCGTCACCGCGCCACTCAACTTTTTTCATCTGTTACCCAACCTCTTCGAAACTCAGAACTACCACAAACTCCCTCCACAGCCAACACAACAACTTTCTCTCCCAAACCCAAACTAGCCGATGAAATCAATTCCCGTCAATCCATCACCGTCTTAGTCCTCAACAACGGCACACTCTCTTCCATCACATCAAAACAAACCTCTCAAACTTTCACTCACACAAACACAACACAAAACTCAGAACAGAGAAGAGGAGTAGAAGATGAAAATCGAATCACAAAACCCCCAAAAGCCAACACACTCAAACCTTTAATCTCCAATCTTCGAACCCTTAACACGTGAAGAGGGGAGGGTATTTCTCCCTTTGATTTTCTTTTTTTTAAGAGGAAGCAGTTTTCTTTCTTGTTTTTGAAATGTGGATGGGTTTGGGCTCCAAGTGGCCCACGATCGTTTTATTTTATCTTTTTTTTTTCTCTTTTTTTCTGAACCGTGTGGAGTGTTAATGATGGGCTTAAAACCCACGTGATTCACACACACTCACATCTGATCCAGTACCCCCTCCCATTTGTTTTTTTGTTTAACTAAATAAATTTGTTTGAAATCTTTACTATTTTCCAAAACTTTAAAGTCGGTTAGCTCTTAATAAATTTAGTTTAATAATTCTTTTACATTTTCATAAATAATTCCATTTTCTTTATTTAGGGCCGATGATATGAAAAAATCTTGATTAAGTTGATTTATTGAAATCGATTCAAAATCTTGATTTATATGAGGCTACCTTTTTTTTATTTTTTTTCATCGGTCAATGAAAGTCAAAAAATCATAGCTTATCGATCTAAGATTAAAGATCTTGATTAAGACGAGACCAATTTTATTCTTTATTTACTTTTCATTTTTTATGGGTCGATGAACATCTAAGACCAAATTTTGTCGATTAAGATGAGACTTCTCTTCGATTTCGATTTTATTTCACATTTTACTTTGCACTATATTCTTTTCATTTCCGATCAATGAAGGTCTTAAAACATCATGGAATCTTTTTTTAGAGTTCTTGATTAAGACGAGGTCGCCACCTTTTATTTCCCGATTCACCCGATTAATCATTATCTTTTTTTAATCAAACTTTCGAAAGGAGAAGATTCTTGGAATCTAGCATTCCTTGGGTCTTCGAATGGATGGCTCTCGAGGCACGCCCCTTGGGTTGTCATTCATTCAACCTTTCGACCTTTTTAACTAAACCATTTCCAAACCAGTCCTCGATTCGCCATCGAGCTCAATCGTAAGTCGAGTGCCTTTTGCCTCGCTATCAAATGCACACTTGCACATCTCGAGGTTTCGTTACTAGGAGCACCCCTAGGGACTAGTATCGATCCTCACTTCTTTTTGTAACCAGTCCGATTTAACCTATTTCAAACAATTTCTTAATCAACTAACGAAAGGAGGAGATTTTTGGAGTCTAGCATTCCTTGGATCTTCGAATGAATGGCTCTTGAGGCACGCCCTTGGGTTGTTGTTCATTCAACCTTTCGTCTTAAAACACTTAATCATTATCAAACAAAATTTCATAATTAATAGAGTGAAAAAGGTGTCGTTGAGATCTAGCATCTCAGTAATGCCCCGATTAATTGGTTGCGAGGCCGACGTCTCGTTTATCGAATAGTCGTCATTCTCCCTCAAAAATACTTAATAAACCAGACATTTCCCACGCAACCAAAACCCTAATACACTTAATCCACAACTCAAACACCCTTCCCAAAGAACATTGTTTAAGTCATTCTTCCGCGCATATGAACTGGTGCTTCAGCCTCCCTTGACGAGCAGACAAGCCAACGTTTAACAGTTAGAATGCAACCTAAACTCTCGTTCGCCTAAAACACGTCCAAATCAAACTTTTTTCTCAATCAAATCTCTAACACACTTAATCCAAATCAAACAACTTTTCACAAAAAAGAACATTGTTTAGTCTATTCTTTCGCGCATATGAACTAGTGCTTCAGCCTCCCATGACGAGCCGACAAGCCAACGTTTAGCAGTTAGAATGCGAATTAAACTCTCGTTCGCCTAAAAAACACAAACCAACAAACTGTAGTCCCACGAACTACGAATGCTCTGACTTTTCCATTGCACGAGGGAATACGTAGGCCCAAGGGATCTCAATCCTTGCCGAGCACACTAATAAAAAACCACCCATTTCCCCCTTAAAAATAAATCCTTTTACCTTAGAAGATAAACAAACAAGCTATATCTAACTTTCTCACGAATCGAATCAAGAGGTTCCCGTTGAGTACAACGGACGTAGAGGGTGCTAATACCTTCCCTCTTGCGTAACCGACTCCCGAACCCGAATTTGGTTGCGACGACCATGTTCTTATCTCCTTTCAAAGGTTTTCTCGATATTTTCCTTTCCCTCTCTTGGGATAAATAAAGTTCGGTGGCGACTCTGTTTCGAACAGTTTTTTCCGCGTCCATCGTGAGGATCGTATTTTTCGAGGTACGACAGTATGGAACAACAAAATTTGGTCTACAAGCTTTATATTCTGCTCCGATTCTTCTTTGTTGAAGGTAATTTATAACGTTCTGAGATGAACATGTATCGTTTTTTTTTTTACACAATCATAGTTTTGTCTTAATCTTTTAAATGTTGTTTAGATTTATCAAACATTGTTTAGATTTGATGTTGATGTGAATGATTTGTTCATGCATGCTAGTATGTTCTTCGTTTCTCACATTTCATTACCGGCATAGATTTTGTTCTGCTTGGGTAAGTATCATTTTATGTTGTTTACAAAATATGGGTCCGAAAAAAAGACTTTTCTTCACTAGTTATTCATCTTTGTATGTGGTATTCTTCACTGCTCACATGAACAAGCAAGTTATAAGCTTTGTCATGTTGATGACATTTTAGCTTTAGTAAAAAAATGGTTTTTGATACAAAGTTTGTAACTTTATTTATATTTGATAAATACATTCAATATTGTAGTTTGATATTTTGATATAAGAATATTATTGTGCCTTTGCTTAACTAATATAATATGTTTGTTTTCTTAAAAATGAAGGCTGAAAGTCATGGCAAGGTCATTTAAAGGATAACTGATATTAGCACTACAAAAGAAATGTGGAAGATTGCTATAAAAGTTCACCACAAGTGGGAAGATTGCACGTATCCAGATCTGTTATCTTAGTTTGATTTACTGCATAATTGGTGGATGACGATTTAGAAGTGATTGCAGATTTTTGGATTCTGTAGAGATTTGTATAAATCTGTGGTTGCTTCCTGCTCAGATCTATAGTTTTGGATTTTTTGTTTTCAGATTTCAGATGGCGGGTTATTCTATGTTTACGTTTACATTTCTTGCTCTGAGATATTTTTCAGATATCGAACAATGTTGGAGACGAGTTAAGAGCGTATGAACCGTGAGAGGGAGAAGAAATAAGCGCATTTGAGGAAAGATAAACGCTTATGTTATTTTTGTTTTTCCCCTAACTGTTTCTTTTATTTTATTTTTTTAAATGATGAGGGCTATGTGGCTAGATCTGGGTTATTTGATCTAAGTTCAAGGGTGATCCATGCGTGTCTCCCCACCGTATGTTTTTGAGTTTTTTAAACCATCTAAAATGATGAAAAAGAATAAAATAATCTGGTTTTTGATGTTGTTTCTGACAGAAAATATAAGTATCGTGAATTCGAGGCCATGGCAAACAAGGCCTTTTTCAATAGATTTGGAAGTTTCAAATATCTTTCTTCTTTGAGTGTTGAAAAAGCATGCTGACACGAAATGATGCATCGAGCGAAAGGAACAGTTGAGTATGGTGTTAACATTGAAGGTAATGTCTTTTCATTTGATCCTAATGATAGGCTTGGAACAAGTAAATTCAATTTGAAGGTTTCTTTTTATAATTTACTATATGCTTTCGAAATTCATTCGTCGCGTAGTCATCAGATTTTGATTAATGATCAATATTTTTTATTTGATTTCAGAAATTGGTGTGTCTTTCGCAGTCATCACTGCGTTTAGTTGACAAAGGAATTCCAGTAAGGAAACAATTTTTGGAACCAAATCTGAATCAAATGGCATAACTCTTTTTTCACTAATTCTCTACAAGTTTTAGGGAGTAACTGATCCAATGTTTTACATTGGGATGTTGTTCACCATGTTTGAATGGCATGTAGAAGATCATTATTTGTACAGATAAATTATTTTAAAATTGCTTCAAATATTGTTTGAAATTGCTCTTGCTCATGCCATATCTTAATTGATAATTTTGTTGTTTTTTTGCAGTAATATAACAGGAAACAAAAAGGCCTCTGAATCAGCTTCAAACCAGTTGGTGCTACAAACACAAATCATTAGTTTCATCAGTTTTTGCATTAAAAGTAGTCTTTCATTCTATTTTCTGACCAATGATGAGGCGAGGAATGTTTCTGCTCAATGTTATAAGTCTTTTGAAAAATAAAAGTTGTTTTGACAATAAAGTTTACTAAGTACTACAATCTTTTTTTTCTTCCTTTCAATGCCTTACAAAAGTTCTACAGGTTTTACCAAATGAAACCAGATTGTTTTAATATCATGTATGCAGTAAAAAAACGGAAGATTAACCGAACGGAAGATAAGTTGATTATTGGATAACATTAATAGATTGCTTCAATCAAGCTTTTGTTAGTTTATATCTTCTAATTATCAAACACCTGGTGTGACCTTTGCCTATTTTCCTATGTCATTTTCATATATACTTCATTCATATAATACTTATTTCATATACTACTTAATTGATGTAATACTTAATTGATATACTTCTTCAAATATAAATGATTCAATTTTCATAATATAGAATATATTATTGTTTTTTCACAAACTATGGCATTTGATCTCACAGTATGTATGTTGTCGATCATAAATAATTATTGTTTCAATATAATGCCATTTAACATTTATCAATACAAAGTTTACATATTAATTACTTGTTTTTTTTTTTTTGAAATAAACTCATAAAATTAAGACAAACTGTCACAGTTGGTTACAATAGCATAATCACTCAAGCTAGGAAGATAATTAGACCATGTGTGTGATCCAACCACCTTGCCTATGCCAACCAAAGCATGAGCATCAAGGTTCAAATTCCTGCTAATAAAAAACAGAGAACAATTACAAATGTTTGATAATAAGGACCTACAATCCTCCACAATGTGATCAATTTCCGCCATGAAATCGCATTCGTTTATGCAATCAACAACCACCTTCGCGTCGGACTGAATTGTGACATCAACTAAACCCAGGCTCTTAACAAGGAGCAGCCCCCAACGGATGCCTAAAGCTTCAGCCATGACAGGATCAACCCTCATCATTTCCCGGCGGGTGGCAGACAGAAAAACCTCATCCTTAGGGTCGCGAATAACGCACCCAAAAGACACCATTCCATTGACAAAACACCCAACATCCGTTTGCACTTTCCATCCACCAACCTTATCAAAGGTGTTTCCTAATCCTTCCCCCTCACAGGGCTTCTCAGAACTGACACTCCTATTCTCCTCAATATGGCTCCAAATTGCTCGAGCAAGACCGCCAGGATCCGGCACCACTGAATTAAACAAAGCATCGTTCCTGGCTCTCCAAAGAAACCACAGGCTGGTGAAAACAGATTTAGCCATGAACATATCTTTGTTCTTGAAAATGGAATCCAACCAATCAAGCAAGCTTCCCGCAGGTGGGATACGAACACACAAAGGAAGGGCAAAAAGGGTTCTTTTAACCATACTGCAACTGAGAAATAGATGGGAGGAGTTTTCAGGATGTAAATTACATAACGGACATGAGTCATCAATAGCCATACCTTTTTTCCGCAAGTTTGATTTGGTTGGCAGGATGTCCTTCAAAAGACGCCACATAAAATTCTTAATCCGCGGGTTGACATCCACTCTCCAGAACTCCTTCCAGTTCACTGCTCCGTAACCCCTAGACGACCCGGCCGTCAAAGCCCGTCTGTTATCATCCAGCCAATGGTAAGCGGATTTCACAGAATAATCACCATTTTTCTCCATCCTCCAAATGAGCTTGTCAGGGGGAAGCCTCAAAGAGAGAGGAATACTAGAGATCTGAGCTACCACGTCCTCCTCAAATATGTCATTAAGAACCTGGAGATTCCAACAATTAGAGTCACCATCGATCAGGTCAGCCACTCTCAGCCTCCCTTGCACACCTTGCTGCCCCACCTTTGGTCTACAAATTCCTATGGATGGGATCCAATTGGCTTCCTCAATTCGAACAGACTCACCATTTCCTATTCTCCAAAAACTCCCCCCTAAGATCACTTCCTTAGCCCCCAAGATGCTTCTCCAACCATGACTAGCTGAGAAACCCACTGATGCCTCCAGGACATTACAACGGGGATAGTACCTTTCCTTGAAAAAACGCTCAAACAAAGACCCCTCTCCCTCAACAAGTCTCCAAAGTTGCTTCCCCAACAAACTAAGGTTGAAATCTTGGATACTACGGAAACCCATACCTCCTTTACCTTTCCTTTGAGACAAATTGTCCCAGCTCATCCAATGAATCTTCCTAGCCTCATCCTTCGTACCGCACCAGAACCTCGCCAATATCCTCTCAATCTCCTTACAGCAATGCTCAGGAAGCCTGTAGCAACTCATTATATACGTAGGTATGGCTTGAGCTACCGCCTTGATCAAAATCTCCTTTCCAGCCTTAGAAAGACATCCCTCTTTCCAGCCCTTAACTTTCTTCCAGACACGATCGATAACCATTTGAAACACCTCTTTCTTGGATCTTCCTATCACCACCGGCAAGCCCAAATACTTCACATGAGATTCAACACCTCTGTACCCCAGACTACTACGGATCCTGACCTTGGTCCCTTCCTCCACATTCCTGCTAAAAGACACTTCAGATTTGTCAATGTTCACCAGTTGGCCTGACGCCTCTTGGTATTGGACCAGAATAGAATTAATCCTACAAGCCTCCAACTCATTTGCACGAGCAAACAAAAGACTGTCGTCAGCAAAGAACAGGTGCGAGATTGTGGGAGCCTTCCTAGCAACTTTGATACCATGGATCGCCTTCGAGTCCGCAGCCTTCTTTAACATTTCGGATAGGACATCTGCACAGAGAACAAACAAATATGGTAAGAGAGGGTCGCCTTGACGGAGACCCCTTGTAGGAATGATTCTCCTACTAGGTTGACCATTGATAATAATTCTGTAGGACACAGAGGAGATGCAGTTTTGGATCAGTTGGACAAGATGCATTGGAAACCGCATAGCCTTGAGCGTCTCCACCACAAAAATCCACTCCATCCGATCATACGCCTTAGCCATATCCAACTTGAGCGCCATAATCCCTTTCTTCCCCTTTTTCTTGTTTTTCATCCAGTGAAAACATTCCATCACAATCAGAGCGTTGTCAGTTATGAGCCGGCCTTTAACAAAAGCACTTTGCTCCTCACTCACCACCTTTGGGAGCACCTCCTTAATCCTCTTTGCAATTGCTTTAGAAACAATTTTCATTGTGACGTTGCAGAGGCTAATGGGGCGAAAATTGCCAGGGGTAGCAGGATTTTTCTGTTTAGGGATCAAGGTAATAAAAGTAGAGTTTATATCAGCAGGGTCTCTATTGTTGTTCAGGATATCCAGAGCCAACTTGGTCACATCTTCACCAACCAAACTCCAATACTTTTGAAAAAATAACGCAGGCAATCCATCCGGTCCCGGGGCTTTGAGAGGGTGCATTTGTTTAATCGCACCATACACTTCACTAGCTGAAAAAGGCACATCCAACAGGATGGATTGAGACGCATCCAACCTGCCAGCAACCTGGGCACAAACCTGTGGAACATTTGAAGGGTTGGAAGAAGAGAAAATATCAGAGAAATAGCTCACCAAAACCCTTTCACAATTATCCCATCCATACTTCCAAACACCACTCCCATCCTTGATTCTCTTTATGGAATTGGTCCTTCGCCGTTGATCCGCCTTGCCATGGAAAAATCTGGTATTCCTATCACCAGCCTTGAGCCAAGTAGCTCTACTCCTCTGCCGCCACATAGATTCCTCCACTGTCATCAACTTGTCTTTCTGATTCTCCAGGGCTCTGTATCTTTTAATCTCCTCAGGGTCACTTGACCATCTTCTGTCCTCTTTGAGAAGAGACTCAATTCTGACAATTTCCTTAGCTATTCGACTGGTACGGTACTCCTTGAAGACAAGTTGCAACTCTTGGATACTCACAGCTTTTTGGGCCACAGAGCCTTGACAGTCCTTCCACAACCTCTTGACCAAACCAGCACACCTACTATCGTTAGCCCATACTTCTTCAAACCTAAACAAACGTCACTTTTTAGGTTCACCCACCTCTCTTTGAATAAGAATCATGATGGCTGCGTGGTCAGAACCAAATCTGTCCAGATGTTTAACATTGGACAGAGGATAAAGAGCCTTAAAGGCCTGTGAACAAAGAGCTTTGTCAAGACGACATTGGATATTAGCCTCACCCCTACGCCCATTAGACCAGGTGAATCGATAGCCTTCGTACCTGAGTTCCTCCAAATTCAACAGGTTGATAATTTCCCTACTCCATCTTAGCTGAGAGCAAGACCTACTGATTCCCCCTTTCTTGTCTGCTTCACAAGACACATCGTTGAAATCACCAAAAAGAATCATTTTGTTGTCCCCATTAGCTACCACAGAATTCACCAACTCCCAAGTTTCCCATTTTCTGTTATCCTCTGGGTGTCCATAGACACCACAAAAACCCCAACTGACTTCATCATCACTCTGTTGGCACACTCCAGAAATGTGGTTCATGGATTGGGATGAAATGGTAATGTTTACCAACTCAGTCCACATCAAACACAAACCACCAGCTCTATCCTTCCCAGTTCCTCTACAGTCCACTGCCACAAAATAATTGAACCTGAATTTCTTAAATATCTTTGAGAATTCTTCTGACTTTAATCTAGTTTCCATCAGGAAAACTAGATGGGGATTTTCAAGACGTAGAAGCCTCGCAAGGCCTCGAACTGCACGACGGCTCCCCAAGCCCCTGCAGTTCCAGCTAATAGTTTTCATTGTTCTAGGCGGTGTTGGTTAACCAACACCACCTCTGGTTTGAAGTTTTGGATCTTAATCTCTCCCTCCTCTTGTCTCCTCTTTTTGTCACCCCCAGTGCACTCCTCCAAAAAACCCTCAGTAACCATCACTTCCACTAATTGTCTCTTTGTCGTCGACGCTTTTGAACTTTTCCTTTGAGAGGACCCTCCAATATTCATGCCTGTTTTCCTGGTCCACTTCCTCTTAGGTAATGTGGTTTCCTTCTCAGTAGTCTTTGTAATTAGATTCTCTGGCGAAATCACCACAGCACCCAATGACTCTGCTACTGTCTCTATTTCAGCTATTTTGTTCTTCATGCCATTTCCTATCTCTGGACTGTCATCAGTTTTTCCTTTTGCCCCTGACCCCTGTTGGACCTCCACCTCTTCATTCCTTCTACTATCTTTTGGCTCGCAACGGCTTTGGCTAGAGGACAGGTTGAACAACTCCTTGCTACACGTGCTTGAGCTAGACTCCCTTCTGTTTGCATCTTCTCCGTTTCTTGGCAGTGGTGACGCTCTCAACCATTGTCCATAGGACAAGTCATTCTCATCAATGTCTTCGTAACCTCCTTCATTTGATTCCTCCACCGTCTCACAATCCTTTATCTGGTGCCCTATTCTTCCACATATGAAGCAAAATGTCGGTAACCTTTCGTATTTGAAGTGAACTCTCAGATTTTTCTCTTTGAATTTGACCAGAGTTCCTCTCTTCAACGGATCCTTCAGGTTGATGCTCACCCTTATACGCAAAAATCTGCCACTTCGGTGAATCTCCTTTGAATCCATCTCCTCAAATTCCCCAATAATGTTCCCTAATTTCCTCGCCATGCCTTCGTTCTCAGCTTCAGAGGGAGGTCATAGATTCTAACCCAGAAGGACGCGAAATGCATGTTCAAGTCTGAAGGTTGTTCCTCACCAGAGATTCGGTTCAAAACCAACAACGCCCTGTCAAAACTCCAAGGACCACTCTTCATAACATACTCCAAATCTCTCTTCGACGTAAATTTGAAGATGAACATGTTCTTACTTAAATCTTGAATTTCCACTGGATTTTTAAGTCTCCAAGCATTCTGCATCGTGGATTTGAACGCCCGCGTATTGAAACCACTATCCGTCCAAATCTTGCCTGCCAATGATCTCTGAAACGAATCATCCTCTTGGACCTCACTCTCCGCCGCCACTACGCCTTCTTCTTCCTCCTTGGACAAAGTGAATGATTTCCATTTTTCCATTTTACAGACCGGAAGGACCAAAAACTACCCAGGTTGGATGCCAGCCAGCAACTGGAGCGCCGAAGAAACAGTCGTCGAAGCCCTAAAACGAAGGGAGAATAAACCCAGAGAAAGGGGGAAAAAACCCTAAATTGTAAAAACAAAAAGGGGGAGGAAACACGCTAAGCAAAACTAGAGAGAAGGAGGACTGTCTCTCTCTAGAAAGCACGTGGAAACTCGTAAATTTTACTTTACATATTAATTACTTGTTAACATTGTGTATCAGTATTATTTCTAAATGAATTTCTTAAATCATATCATGCTTAAACCTGTTACATGTTTACTACTAGTAACTTCTTATAAAAAGCAGTGGAATGACGGCAATTCTTAATGTCGAATATTAACATATGATATGTTAAGCCATCATCCCCTCTTAGGTGATGTAGAAGCAATTTTTGAAGGAGGTGGTCATACAAGTGTTGTTAGAAGTGTTCTACTTATATCTAGAATTCATAATGAACTTGGTAGTAGTAGCAGTCGTAGTCATAGCTCAGGCATTTTTGGATGGATATTTCTATGTGTAATAATTGTAATGGGGTGATTTACATAAGCCCCCTTATATTCATCATGTAATATAATGATTCATATTTTATCCAAACTACCAAAACCTTCATCAATTTCTTGTTTTCTGATTTCATTTTTATAATTTTCCAAAAAATAATGATAGTTCCTTCAAAGAAGTTGATTGCACCACCTCATGTCATGAACCCATATCACTCAGACATAGTCATATTTGAACTTCTAATCTCTTACAATTTTGAATTTATCTTCTTATAACTCAGTACAAAAAATTCAATTAATTTGATTTACCTTTTTCCCTTAAAACAATTATACAAATGAGTAGTTTCTAAGTGATTATGAAAGTAATAAAATTATATGATACACTTTCAATGATCCGATAATAATATGCGACGACATGCAAACACAAGAAAATGTCATGGCTTAATATTACTTGAACAACTAGACTTTAATTGAAATATCATGGTTTGAGTAAGTAGAAACAAACATAATTAAGCATTTTTAAATCACATGTGCAATTTATGTGATCATTGTATTGCTTTGCCCTATCTATGACATGGAAGGTGTTGCTATTTTTTTTGTGTGTTCTCATGTATATAACACTATCATGTGATGTTGACGTATTCTGCATTTTTTTCAATAATCCAGATATATACCAACTATAGCATGATGAGAAACTTACTGCACTTTTTCTCTTCAAATTGGAGGATTGTAACTTGTGGTTTCAAAGCCATGCTTGGGAAAAGTACCTGTCTAAATCCAACTGCACAAATGTAATGCGCTTAGACTATGTAGAGTAGTCCCTCAATGCTACATAATATGTCCAACTAAATTTTCAAACTAATCAATTTTCATGGAACTGCTTTAATTATTTAATCATTTCATCTACCATGATAAGGATAAGTGTTGTGTCTGGCATTGTTGTTTTCTTAAGCACTTGAATCAATTCTAGATTTTTTTAATCATACTGATAGAAAATTGTTCTGCGGGTTTATGGCATGCTTTTAAATTGTATTTGGTTTAAAAGTCTTAAAATAAATATTTTTATGGCGCGTACAAAATCTGTAATATTGTTTCCAATATTTTTATAAATTTTATCAAAATAAAAAAAAATATTTATATATAAAAAAAATACATTGTTGTTCAAAAAAATTTATATACAGGAACAAATTTACTATTGATTCAAATAATTTTATAAATATTGTCAAAATAAAAATAATATTTATATACGAAAAAAAATACATTGTTGATTGATAAGTGCAAATTGTAGCTATTTTTGTATATAAGTTTTGTTGCACTTATCGATACTTTTTGGTTAATATCGTTCAAATAAACCCCGATTTGTTTATAATTACGTTTACTTTATGTTTTAGTGTATTTGTGTACCGTTTGATAGTTTTCTACTCAATTTGTAGGTATTGAGGTGTATTTGGAGCATGAGCAATAAAGTGTCGAAGACACGGCTTCAAACGCACGATTTTGAGCAAATCATCAACGAATAAGGCTCAAAATGAGGATAATAAAAATCACCAATTTGGTTAATATTTATTCATTGTTAGATAGGAAATTGAATAAGCTTTCCAACGCTTCGAACCGGGCGTAAAACGGAGTTACGGTTCTCAAGTTATGGCTCAAACATTTTTCAAGGCAGCAGGTTGCCCGCTGAGCGTGCTCCAAGCGCGCTGAGCGCGCTTGTAAGGCGGTTTAACTTTAAAAAGAGCACGCTGAGCGCGGTCTGCGATGATGACAGCAATAAATATGGGTAAAAAATCACATTTTTAGGGATGGTTTTGGGTATTTTTTGCTCCCAACTCCATCAAACTTCATTTCTTCATAGGATTAGCTTGAAAACAACAAATGGAGCTTGCATCTTGTCGAATCGGAGGTAGATTCTCATCGATCGGCTTGACAACTCGAGAAGTGTTGGTGTCATACCCCAAATTTTGACCACAAAGATTTCTCATCATTGTGCAAATCATCAGCACAATATGGATGGACCATCATACCTCATTAGTCTCCCCAAAGGTGGGTGAACATTCACTACAAACAGGATTTAGGGTTTCAAGCCCTCGCAGAGCTCTTAGACAAAGGATCAATCAAGGAATGACATGGTCTTCAACTTGTCTAGCCTTTCAAATATCCGCAATGGATCAAGAGGACTCCCACTTCAAGGATTAAGCACAAGGCTGCTCCCTTCTAGGTGGATCAAGCTTCAGGATCGCTAGTGTCACCAAATTAGGGTTTGGTCGACTAGGGCCTCCAGATGGAAATTTTCCTCTGGGCATGAGCCAATGCTTCAAAGCATAACCTAAAATGCTCCATGAAACATCATAAACCCCATCATCAATTCAATTTTGCCTCAGGGGATGCATACATCAAAAATCAGGAATTAGGGTTTCTTGACCTAATTCACCCCTAAGTTGACTTTTGAGACAAATCATGAACCAAGACCTCAAGAGAGGGTTTGAGGGTCTCTAATATACCATATTGATCCATTTGGAACAATGGATTAATCCAAGAGGCTTGAGCAACAAGTCTCAATTTCATCTGCACCACAATTAGGGTTTCGCGAGGAAAGTCAACTGTAACTTTGACTTTTGACCAGGACATGCTCCCAAGCCCGAAGACATGATTCAATATGCCCTATGACACCCATGGAACATGTCCATCAAGTTTGATTTAGGTCAAGAACATGATTTCATGAAGAATGGCACAGTTTGGAATTCATCTGATAAAAAGTCAACTGTGCACAAAAGTCAACTTTAACTTTCTGAAATTTTTCGTCAAAATGGATTTTTAACCCTAAAATGATGTTAATGTATGATTTGAATCATCATTCATCAAGAAAAATCAAGAAAATTTGGATAACTTGTAAAAGGGGCAACCATAAAAACTTAGAAAATTTTCTAAGTTAAAAATAAAGTGGCAAGGGTACCAACTTTGGAGGATCATAACTCCTAAACCACAAGGCCATTTTTTTCTCATCCAAAGATGGATTTGTAGCCCTCGTTACTCTCTACAAAAACTTCAACTAGACCTAAGTCCAATTCATTAAGGATTTTGAGTTATGGAGTGATCAAAATGGCTGAAAAATGAAAATGTCACTTTTTCCAACACTTAGTGAAATTTTCACTAAGTCCAAATCTGTCTTCACTTTTTGCCAAATGTAGGGGGATTTTTCACTTGGATTCAAAAGAGATCAATACCAAACATGTTCAAAAAGTTGTTGTATCATGTAAGGGCTTTCCAAAATGGTCAAGAGCATTACCAAATTCAACTTACACCATGAGATATGACATTGGCAAGTTGCCTTGCTGAAATCTGTCAAGGCAAGGCAGAATTTGCAATTTTGCTCGATTTGCCAAAATCAGCCAAATTCAAATGCTCCTATCCACTTGGACACATCTGAGGATTGAATCTAAAGGGGACAATCACTGAGCCAAGCCTCCAAAGTCCATGGAACAAGAAATAGCATGTTGAACCTAAAATGGCCAAAATAGGGACAAGACTCCAAATTTGGATTGAAGCATTCAATGGAAGCATCAAGGTGGCATGGACTGGGCCATTCTCATCTGAAATCAGTCAAGACTTATCCAAGACCAAGGGAACCACAACCCTGTGCCCTAACCTCTAGTCAATGGCTAGAGGAGACTTGCATTTCCATTGGCCAACATTGAACAAACACCTGCTACAGTTGCCATTCACTGTGGATCCCAAAACAAACTTGCTCTACTATAAATAGAGCTCAATTGTGTTCAGTTTGAGTACACCAAAGCCATCTAACAGATGTTTTCCTCAAAATCTCTTTCTCTTGGCAAAAATGTCTTTCTTAGCAAGGTAGCTATCGGGTTTTGAGTTTGAGAGCTTTTCCAATCAAACCAATCACTCACACACCTCACATACATCACATATGAGCTGATCAAACACTTAAACAACAACTGGAACATTGATTTCTCAGAATCACCAGTCAATTGCTCAAGGTTTTAACCAAAGTGCAGTTGAGATGCCATGAAGTGATCCAGCCAATTTCAATCAAGTCCAAGCATTCAAACACATTCCATAGGGTGTAGGGAAGCTGTTCAGATCATCACCACTCATCTGTAACACCTCCAAATCAAAAATCACATTGCACTTGCTGTCACGGCCTAGAGGTAAGCATATACTTGGTTATCTCTCAATCTATGCATATTTCCTCGCACCATAATTTGGCCATATGTTCATAATCATGCATGGAATGTTTTCCCTCAATTAATTGCATTGTTTGAATCATGTATCAAAATTCCTAGCCTTCATGCAGAAATTAGGGTTCTTGAGGATTTTTCATGATTTCTTGTTATATGTTTAATTTAAATGAAATTAATGGACATAGACATGATCGTGAGGTTGAGACGAGCATAATGATATGTGGATTGCATGTTGTAATCAAGTATTCAGTGAGATTGAGGAGAAAATGCAAATCAGCCAAACCCAGAACACGCGCGAGTTCTTGGTGTGTTCTTGGCGCCATTTTTGAATAATTCAAATATTTGAATTTTGTGCTTTTATTTGATTGATTCAAAAATTAATTTCTCTCTGAGTTTTAAAGATTTTGAGTTGATTCTTTTTTTAATAATTCACAAAAATGTTAAAATATTTTATTTTCCCAAAAAATCCCAAAAATATTATTTATTTCATATAATTGATATTTTTGCAAAGAATTAATATTTTAATTGTTTTTGACATTTTAAATATTTTTTCCACATTGATTTTGCAACTTTTAATGCTTTCTAATTATTTTGTAGGTCAATACTTAATTTTTGAAGCATTAATCCAAGATCACAATTTGTTTTTCATATGTTAAACAATTTTGATCATTTTAATTGAATTTTTATTCAATTAAATACATTTTTGAAAACAAATTAGGGTTTTGGATTAATTCAACCCTCATAAATCATTTTCAAAACACTTTTGGGCCTCTAATAGAGTGTAAGACCCAATCCTTTTTTGACCAAATCATTTTTGGGCCTCATTCATTGTATAAGCCCCGATACCGTCAAAAACAAACGGCGCGATCGTCGCCTTTTTAAGAAATAACCTTGGGCCTCTCCTCGAGCTATAAGACCCATTCAAAACTTTTTGGGCCTCTATTAGAGTGTAAGACCCAATCCCCTTTTAACCAAAACAATTTTGGGCCTCACTTATTGTATAAGTCCCTCTGCGTTAAAAGAAAAATTCGGCGCGATCGCCATTTTCAAACGAAAATCAACTGGGCTTCTCTTTGAGCTGTAAGTCCCATTTCTTTTCATTTTTTAACACTTGGGCCTCTATTAGAGTGTAAGACCCAACCCTTTTTTAACGAAATAATTTTGGGCCTCAGCTATTGTATAAGTCCCGATACGTTAAAAATCTCGGCGCGATCGCCATTTTCAAACTGAAAATATTTTGGGCCTCTCCCTGAGTTGTAAGCCCCATATTTTGTACAAAAATACACTTTGGACCTCTAATAGAGTGTAAGACCCAACCCCTCTTTTTTATATTTTCTTATTATTTTTTAATAATTTGGAAAATTAATAACTCCCTCAATTTTGATTATTTTTTATTGGTTCTTTTTCTGAAAAATCACAAAAATAGTAAAATATTTTATTCTACAAAAAAATCAAATTTATATTATTTATTTAATATAGTTGGTGTTTTTGTGAATAAATTCATTTTTAATTATTTTTAAGCATTTTAAAAGTGAATATTCATCTTGAAAATAAAGACTATGGGCCTCCCCTCGTGTTGTAAGCCCCATTTCTTTTCTTTAAACTCTTTGGGCCTCTAATAGAGTGTAAGACCCAATCCCTTTGTAAATACCAAAATTTTGGGCCTCAGTCACTTGTATAAGTCCCACGGTGTTTCCAAAACCTCGGCGCGATCGTCGCCCTTTTAAAATTAACCATTGGGCCTACCCTCGAGTAGTAAGACCCATTTCTTTTTTTTAAAACTCACTTGGGCCTCTTGATAGAGTGTAAAACCCACCCCTTTGTACAGAAAACCTTTCTTGGGCCTCAGTCACTTGTATAAGTCCCTCTGTACAAATTCAACAGTGCGCTCACTAATAAAACCTTGGGCCTCTCCTTGAGCTGTAAGCCCCAAATCTTTCTTTTTCAAAGCATTTTCTACTTTGATTTTGAATATACTGTTGTTTTCAATCTTTCTTTGTTGAACAACTAACCAAACAGCATGGAAGCTCTACAACCGAGTAAGTGTTTACCCGCTTTCATTTACCGCTTTCATATATATATATATAACTGTATTGTGGGGCTGTTTCACTGTAAGTCTCCTTTCATAAACTCATATATATATAACTGTATTGTGGGGCTGTTTCGCTGTAAGTCTTCTTTCATAAACTCATATCAACTGTGTAATAATAGTATATATATTTAGAGTTTCCCTGGCAACTACGTCTAGAACTAGGTGACGCCGTTTCATTTATTCGTAGAAATAGACAACTAGATCCCCAATAGGATCACCATATACAGTCTTCTCTTCGGCTGTCCTCATTAGGAATTGTCAAGAAACTCTACTCCCCAAGATGAATGTCTTCTCCGTGAATGGCATCTTTGAGTTTCTTCCAAATTCTCGAACTTTCCTGACTTTGATCTATTCTCGATGAATAGCATTGCCTTGAATTTCTCGGGGTTTGGGGACCCACGGGCTTCCTAAAAGCATCGGCCTCCTCTTGGGCATCGTACAAGGACCCACCGGCTTCTTAAAAGCAACCCCGCCTCCTCTTGGGCTTCGTACAAGGACCCTACGGCTTCTTAGAAGTATTCACAGCCTCCTCTTAGGATTCGTATAATGATCTCTTCCTCCAGGAATGATAGCCTCCTCTTGGGCTTAGTACAAGGACCCGTCGGCTTCTTAAAAGTTTCCAGCCTCCTCTTGGGCTTCGTACAAATTATCCCGACGACCTCCTAGAGGTATAGGAACAGAACTTAGTCATCCTCATAGAACATTCCTTTCATAGAGTCTACTACTGTTTCTCAAAGCATAGTACCAAAGATAAAACTCTAGACATGGACGGTCTAATCTCCTTGAGTCTCAAAGACATTCTCAAGTGACCCCTTTCATTAAATAGGAAGGAAACCCGTAGACTCGGACAGTCTCAATACCCTTTGGATTTCCCGTTTCCTCAAAGAGAAGGAAATATCCCTGATCCTCAAATCAAATCCCTGAGTACAGTATTGCTCATATAAGAACTGATTTTCTCTTTTAAAATCAGTATATTGGATCTGTCACTCAACAGAAACAGTTACAATAGCCTCCTCTTGGGCTTTGTACAATGATTCTCCCCAGTGGAGTCAAACAACGTTTAGCCTCTCTCTCGGGCTTTGTACGAGACACATAAGAGACTCCCTCATCGAGTAAATCACCCCTTTCGCCTCCATCTCGGGCTTCGTACAAGATACAAAGACTCCCTCGTTGAGTCAAACCTTTAGCCTCCATCTCGGGCTTCGTACGAGATACAAAAAAAGGCTCTCTTGTTGAGCCAATCAAACTTTTAGCCTCCATCTCGGGCTTCGTACGAGATACAAAAACACTCTCTTGTTGAGTATAAAAGATCCTCTTGTAGGATTAACCCTTTTTAGCCTCTCTCTCTCGGGCGTTATACGAGACACCAAAAGACTTCATCGTCAAGTTAAAACCTTCTCGCCTCTCTCTCGGGCTTCATACGAGACACATACTAGCCTCCTCTTAGGCTTTGTATAAGAAAACCACTGGTTGATCCAATCAACCTTTTAGCATCAAAGTTGTGCCTCGTTCACAGTACACAAACATCAACAACTCCTTTCCCTTCATCTAATCGCTGTAAGCGGCAAGCCTCTGGATCATCGATATCCACGCCACTGTCCCTCTTTTAGCATGAGAAATTCCTAAGGAAAGATAGCATTGCTCTACACTGAGTTAAAGTCTTCTCCTTCAGGTTAAAATCCCCTTTTAAGGAAATTATGGCATTGCTAGGATCCGCGTATCCCGATTAAAGTAATTCTCCTTTATAACCAGTCACCCAATAGTTGTGACAGACAAACCCTTCTTTAGAGATGACAAATTCTCTCTAAAGTCGAGGTCCTTCAGCTTCACGTCTTGGGCTTTGAACAAGACACGAATAGACTTTTCAGCTTCACGTCTTGGGCTTTGAACAAGACACAAATAGACCCTTCAGCTTCACATCTTGGGCTTTGAACAAGATACAAACCACCTTTCACTTCACGTCTTGGGCTTTGAACAAGACACCAAAACACCCATTTCCTCCCATAGAATAGGAGGAACTACGAACGCTCTGATTTCCCTGTTTCGGTAAACGGGAATACGTAGGCATAAGATTGAAAGAAAAGATCTTAGCGAGCACAATCAACAAAAAACCCAAATCCCATATCTCCATCAATCAAAAGCAGTAATTCAAAAGCATCAGTCCTAACATCCTAATCCTTGTTCCCCGCCAGAAACCTTCTGCCCAGATAAAAAGAAAGAAACTGTATTGGCGAAAATACAAATAACCAGTACAAAGGCCCCCCCACATTGATAACATTCGTAACCTAACAGACCGCTGTTTAAACTCAGTATGCAAAGCAGGGTTAATTGGAGACATCTATTTCCCTTCCTTATTCAGCTCACAATAGGATAAAAAATGAATCGACCTGTAGTTAAAGCTCAAACCGCAGAGAGCGGCCAGCGCTTAAGAACCGCGTCCAAAATCGCTCGCTACAGAAAAATGGCGCCCACCGTGGGGCCGGTTCTTTCTTCCTTACAATTTAAACCTTGGGTAAGTCATTTTCATGGCGGTGGCCGCCAACAGAAAAATGGCGCCCACCGTGGGGCCTTTCAAAGTTAGATCTAGGCACGGTCTTCCTTTTCACCTCTTGTGTGAAAAACTACAGAGTGGTAACTCAGCCGGGGAGCCATTTCTGTCAGGAACTTAGGATTCTTAGCTTTAAAGGTCTAGGATGTTTAGGACAAATATATATACTGCTTTTCCTAATTTCTATACGTGTTTATTTTTCTGCTAATGGGAATGCGGGTGATGCCGTATGTGGAAAGATTGAGTATACACTTAAGATAAGTGATGGCGACGGGGTCGACCATCAACCTCAGTGGAGGCTGACCAACGCAACCCATTCACTCTTCTAGCTAATGGGCCGGTTGTTAAGTCTGAGAAGCTGAGGAGCCAAACCCTTTCGTAGTGCGGAAACTATCGGAAATAGTTGTTACGCGATACTACCCTCATTTGAGGCTGGTGATCTATTCTCGGTGAATGGCACTTACTCTAAGATTACTCTACAACTCGCTGGTGATCCGCTTGTTGTTTTGCTTTCCTGGGAAGAGCTAATGATAATGAGTACAGGTACAAAAATCACCCTAGTATAAACCTTTGGGGATGGGTAGAGCCTTGACTTCATGACAACGACCCTCTGACCCCATGTTTTTTCTATGTTTTTGTGTGCTGCATTCATGCATTCATTTAATAAAACATTAAAACATTCAAAAAAAACTTCTCTTCTAGTCTCTCTGTTTTTTAAATTAAACTAAGACTGTGATTGCAAATATCAGAGAAGAGGATTACGCTAATGGATTTCGGTAGAAGGAGAACTCATACGTACACCTTCAAGGTTCCAAAACTAGGGGATTTGAGAAGGTTAGCAAGGATGATCACTAGACCTGAGGCTTTCAGAGCCAAACACGGAGGTCTGCTACCGCTGTTAAGAGTCCATGTGATTGAGGGAATCATGGATGCGCTCATTCAATTCTACGATCTGGTTTATCACTATTTCACATTCCCGGATTACCAGCTAGCACCAACGTTGGAGGAGTATTCTCATCTGATTGATCTACACATTACAGATCGAGCTCCATTTTCTAGACTGGAAGAAATTCCAAAGAATCAGATCATTGCAAGAGCAATTCATTTGGACGAGTCTGAGGTCAGGACTCACATGACCACTAAGGGTGACATCCAAGGTTTGCCAACCCAGTTCTTGACAAAGAAAGCTCTGTACTTCGCTAGTATAGGGAATATCACTGCTTTTGAAAGCATCTTTGTTTTACTCACCTACGGATTATTTTTGTTTCCCAACATCAATAACTTCGTCGATATCAACGCTATTAAGGTTTTTCTCATTGGAAACCCTGTGCCGACTTTGTTCGCAGATGCGTATCATTCTGTACACTTGGGGAATTTGTACAGTGGAGGGGAGATCACATGTTGTGTACCTCTGCTTTATAAATGGTTTATCTTTCACTTGCCCAAGTCTGCTGCTTTTTGGGATTGCAAGAGTGTCTTACGTTGGTCGCAGAAGATCATGTCCCTCACCAACTCTGATATAGATTGGTGCAATAGGATTTATGAGGGAATCAGGATCATTGACCGTTGTGGAAACTTCCCCAACGTACCCCTCATAGGAACTAAAGGAGGAATCAACTACCATCCGATATTGGTTCTTCGTCAATTTGGATACCCGATGAGACACATCCCACTGGGTGTTCATCTGGAAGGTCTTTTCTTCAAGGAAGGAGAAAGTGACAGAGCACTAAAGACGGAAATAGTGCACGCTTAGAAACATGTTCATAAGAAAGGACGAGAGTCTCTGGGAAAACCGGATTGTGTCTCGGTGGAGCCTTATCTCCACTGGGTACAAACTAGAGCTCTCAAGCTAAAGATGCCTTATCCTCATTACGGAATTCTTCCGCCGAGGGAATCTGTCATGTACTTCATGACGGAAACTGAAAAGCTCCAGGTTACTCTCAACAAAGTTCAACGGGAGAGAAGGTCTTGGAAGAACAAGTACCGCACCCTCGACGTAGAGTGCATCAAAATACAGCAACTACTAAAAGAGAAAGATGCTCTGATTGAAATTTTGGAGCAACATGCTGTAGAGAATCAAGATGACCAAAGGAATTTGCTCACTCCTTTCACTTGGCAAAGGAATGACAACCCGACAACGGCCCAAGAGCCCCGGTCAAAGAAAAGGAAGATATCAGAATCAGCACCTGGTTTCTCCTCAGAGAGGACTCGGGACCCTTTAGCTTAGGTTTCTGTTTCTGCACTTTGTAATATACTGTATTTCCATTTCTGTAATCCTTTGGAATTCAATAAAAAGGGGTTTCCCCACCGTTTGATATTTGCAATCTAATTGTCGAAGTTTATTTTGATTAAAACAAAAAACAATTAATATAATCAATGCATTCATCATTTTCACATCGCGTAATCTTCTTCCATACGAATCTCACATTTGTGTCTCGGTTCTAGAGTCAAACTGTCTCATTCGTACAATACTCAGGCTAATCGTCAGAAAAAGATGGATGATCTTGAGGAAGAAAACAGAGAGTTGAAAGAAGAGATCGACACTCTGAGAGGGGATATGAGAAAGCTTCGTAACGACATGCAAGCCATGGCAGAAGCTCAGCTGCAAAGAACTGTGATCTCAGAGATCACCTCAATGCCCATAGTGGAGAAGAATGATCCTAGGTATCAGATGCCGAAAGATCATCCTTGGGGCATGCCTGTTAACTATATCCCGGAAGGATATGTCCCGTTGATCACTAAAGATCAGGGAATCACAACAGAAGCCGATGGGCCTGAAGGTTACAAACTTCGGGAAAGCGAAGATGCCAGGGGCATACTGAAGACTCCTGAAGGTTACAAACTTCGGGAGACGCCAAGATTCACTTCCGTAGTCACGGTACCACCCCCTGTGGTGCACACTGTCCCGGAAGGACAGATTCCATCGATACCTTCTGGTAAAAAGGAAACTATGTTTGACCGAATGGATGAATTCCAGGAACAGTTCTTGGAAATACAAAAGGAGCTGCAAGCCATTCGCGGTCAGGATCTATTTGGAAAGGACGCTGCAGACCTCTGCTTGGTCCCCAATGTGAAAGTCCCGCACAAATTCCAAGTGCCCGACTTTGAAAAGTACAAGGGAAACTCTTGCCCTCAGAGCCACCTGGTGATGTACGCTCGGCGGATGTCAGCTCAGACAGAGAATCAGGACCTACTGATTCACTACTTTCAAGATAGTTTAACCGGTGCCGCACTCAAATGGTACATGGGATTAAACCGTGCTACGATCAGCACTTTCAGAGATCTTGGCACTGCCTTCGTCCAACAATACAAATACAATTTGGACATGGCACCCGACAGAGATCAACTCAGATCGATGTCGCAAAAGGACAAGGAAACCTTTAAGGAGTATGCTCAAAGGTGGCGTGAAATTGCCGCTCAAATTCGTCCACCTCTTGAGGAAAAAGAGATGACAAAGATCTTCTTAAAGACCTTAAGCTCATTTTACTATAACCGAATGGTTGCCAGTGCGCCCAGTGATTTCACCAAGATGGTCGGCATGGGTGTACGTCTTGAGGAAGCCGTCCGAGAAGGACATTTGGTAAAAGACACTGGATCGACGAGCGGTACTAAAAAATATGGTAGTGCTCTCCCTAAGAAAAAAGAGCAAGATATTGGGAATATCTCTCTCGGAAAGCAAAGGCGACGTTATCAGCCGGTAACAGCTGTGGCTCCTGCTATCAGCCCTGCGCCTGTTCCTACGTATCAACCTCAGGTTGCGCAGAGCCAACCTAATCAGCAAAGGACACAACAGCCTCTTCAGCAGGCTCGTCCTCCATATAACAAATACCGTACAACACGGCCACCAGGATTTGATCCTATACCCGTGACGTACGCAGAATTATTTCCGTTACTACTGGCTAAGGGGCACATCCAGACTAAGTCTCCTCTTACAGTACCGGAAAATCTGCCTTTTTGGTTTAAGGTGGATCAGACATGCCCTTATCATCAAGGAGGTTCAGGGCATAACATTGAGACTTGTCTTAATTTCAAGTCTGACGTGCAAAAGCTTGTTAGGAGCGGGCTCTTATCTTTCAAAGATACGAATCCTAATGTTCTCACGAACCCGCTGCCTCAACATGAGAAAGTTGCAGTCAATCTGATTGAGAAAGAGACTAACAATGTCTATGAAATTCATGATGTACTCTTGTTAAAGACCAATCTGGTCAAGATGCATTGTAGACAGAGTGGATATGGCCATGTGCCACCTCATAATTATCACCAGTGTGATATCTGCTCTAAAGACAACCAAGGATGTTCGGTAGTGTAATCAGCTCTACAGGAACAGATGGATCTCAGATGGATCCAAGAGCACCGAGTTCGTGGAGTTAAAATGGTTTACACGAATTCTAACGTCATTCAGAACCACGGCATCCGTGCAATAAATGTCAACTTGGTGGCGATGCACTCAAGGCAAAGCCAGTATCATAATCTGCCGCGGCACTATTACAGTTCTGGTCTGATTTGCTCGGTAAAAAAACAGGGATGCTCTTGAAGAAACGAAAAAACACAAGAAGGGGGGTTGAATTGGAGTTTTTAAAAATTAATGCAAAGGACACAATGGTTATCCTGGTTCGATTGAACTCAATCTACTCCAGTCCACCCGCCAAGGTGATTTCGCCTCTCTCTTGAGGACTTAATCCACTAATCAGTTACGATTACACAATTTCAGTAACAACCGTCACTCTTCTTGAGGTTTAACCACAACTTGGTTTTCTCAAGGAATAAAAAATTAAAAACAAGTGCTTCTAGTAAGCTTTATCACAACCGTGATTTTTACACACTGTTTTATCAAAATGTAAATCAAAATACAAGAGCAAGTGAAATTGAAGAATTGTGGACAGTATGAGCTCACAAAGTGCTTTGGTCATCTGCAGGGACTCCTTTAAATAGCTGAGAAGATTTGATCCGTTGGAGACGCGTGAACTATTTTTGGAGAGGATAATAATGCTAATTAATGCTCTTTCCAAAAATACAGATTCAATCCGTTACTTTGAGATTCTCATAAACGAGAAGGATAGCGTATCAGAGTCTACGTTGAATCATCAGAGTTTCTGGCTTGATACAGCTTTGGTGCTGAAGCGCTAGACATCCGTCATCAGAACTTAGGCTGATGCTTCCAAATCAGAGCTTCGCTTTGATTAGAACTTCGCTTTAAACTTCGTTCAGATTGAATCTTCTGATACTTCTGTTTCAGAACTTCTTTGAGATACTTCTATATCAGAACTCTTTGTATTAGAACTTTCCTAGAACTTTCCTACATAACATAAACAATGAAATTAGGAGCATCAAGTTCTAAAATAACAAGTGTTTGTTATCATCAAAACTATTAGGAATGTAGAATCAATTCTTGTTCTAACAATCTCCCCCTTTTTGATGATGACAAAAACTCATATTTTGATAAATAATTTTAAAGGGTATTGAGGTTAGAAGACTCCCCCTGGGTTGAACATTTCCTTGAAAAATAATTTAATTTAAGATATCCAAGAGATTCTGATTGCCAGTTACCTGCTTGCTTAACACAGTAGAAACAGAAGTTAAAATATTTAAAATGTTCGAGACAAAGTCCTGGTGCACTGTTATGGTTCAAAATATTCTACGTTCTCCCCCTTTGTCATTAATCAAAAAGCGAAAAGATACATGAGAACAATTAAAAGAAGATAATGACAGAAGATAAAATGCAACAAAACAGAAAGAAAATTAAGGTTGAGGAGCAGGAGGAAGTCTTGTGAACAATGCTTCCAGAAGGCCTTTGATCTGATTAGCGGATTCTTCTTGCTTGCCAAGCATTCCTTTAATTTCTGCGTTTGTCTCGTCCTGTTTGTCCAATCTCTTTCTAACTTCTTCATTCTCTTTCTTTAACTCATCCAGAGTTTTCAGCACAAGAACGGATGAAGATGGTTCTTCAGAAGTTACCAAATCCTCAGAGCTTTTTGCAGACACTTCCTTTGGAGGGGCTTCAGGTGATTTATCTTCCACTTCAGTAATAACCAGAGTTTGATGCTCAGAGTTTTGTGCATGAGGTTCTGAATCCATAGGAGCTTTCCAGCCTAGAGGAAGAATGGGTTTCTTTTCCCAGAATCTTAGAACCTGCTCATGGAAGATCTTCATATGGTCACAGAAGTTCTGTTGGGCTATGTCATAGCTCAGTTCCTTCATTTTCTGAGATTCAGAGTCAAACCACTTTCTGAATTGGGTCCAAAGATAGTCAGAGGCAGCTGGATTCAGATTTTCCGAACAACCCTGCTTTAGAAATTTGATCCATTCCTGCATTTCTGCCTCGAATGCCAATAAAGAGTTATCAACATCTGATTTGGATAGAGATGGGTTTGGTTTGGGAATGGCTATTTTATGAGAGGTTGAGGTGAGCTTGTCTAGAGCTTCTAGGTCAATTATGGTTCTGAGAGGATCATCTGTGATATTTGTTGGAGGAGAGTCAGAGATGAGGATAGGTGAATTAGGTGATGTAAATTCTGGAGAGGTTTGTGGGGGACTGGTGAAATTTGGTGGAGGTTGAAAGAAGTTGAGAGGGCAGTTGATACCAGGTATAGAAGTGTCAGGATGTTGAGTTTGATGTTCTGGTTCTGGTTGGGAAAAAGTGAAGAGAGGTTCATGACCAATGTCTGACAGAACTTGAGCAAGTTCTGGTTGTGGTTCAATAAAATCAGAAGGAGCGGGGTCAATGTCAATGTCAAAATCCTCAAGAGTTTGTGGTGATGGTGGTGGATTTTGGGTTTGAGATGATGGTGGTGAATTTTCAGAGGGTTTAGGAGATGATGGGTTTTCAGATGTTGATACCATTATGGATTCGACAATAGAAATGAAAGTGGAGTTACCTTTCTTCTTAGCAGCTTTAGCAACTTTTGGAGTTTTCTGAGGAGTTCCTTCAGAGGTTTTCCTTTTTCTTGAGGTTCTGGGGGCAACTTCTAGAGGTGCTTGCCTGAGCTGTTGCAGAGAAACTTCTGGTAGGGTACCATCAGCTTTACATGCATCCAAATATCTGAGGACAATTTCTGGATGAGTATCTGATGAGAAAAGAGGAAAATCTTTCAGAGGAATTTTTCTGGTGGTGATGACTTCCTTAGAGATTAGAGTTGGATCCTTCTTGATGGTATCAATGATTTTCATCTTCTTGAGATTCTTTGCATTGAGAGGTCTTCCGGCAATAGTTTCTAGATCAGAGATTTCCCGAGCTTCAGTTAAGTGATCTATCAGCTTATTCTCTGTAAGAATATCTGATATAAGTCTACCTAGAGGAATCCAATCTCTCTTGGTTCTTTCATCTTCTCTAGTTTCTTTGACATTGTTCTTCAGATGATTGAATAAGCAATAGGGAAGATTCGCTTTGGTAAAAGTGGAGATGAGGTACAGGAGATACTGTTGATCGTTGTTGATGTAGTCAGACGAGCTTGAAGGTTTCCTGTGATAGATGCACCCAAGAATGATTCTGGCCCAAATTCTGTGACGATCTTTTAGGTCTTTGATTTTGTTGGAGTGTTGACCGGAGGTGAAGATTTCATTTGAGATAGTATTAAGATCAGTGCCCTTTTCCATCTCACTGCATCTGATTCCTGATCCATCATGATCAATCAGCTTACCAATAAGGTCTTCAGTGATGACAACCTTCTTTCCCATAACATACGAGATTACTTGATGTTTTGAGACCGATGCAAAAATCCAGAATTCCTTAACAAGTTGGGGAAAAACTGGACCCATTAAGCGATTGAAGTATTTGTTCCATCCTTGAAACTCAATCTCAGGAGTAAGGTCATACCCATTGTCTTTCATGCTTTCAAAATCGACGATGAGCTCACAGAGAACTTCAAGAGAGGCAAAAGGGGTGAGGAGAGTTCTTGAGGGCTCAACGTACCTTTCTCCAATGACTTGGTCAGCTGATTCTTGAGACATTGCTTGTTGAGAGCTGGAGGCCATTGTTCACAGACTTAGGGTTTTGGGAACACAGACTTAGGGTTTTGGGAGCACAGAAACAAGAAATGTAAATAATATAGAGAAGACGAAAGAGAGCAAATGAGTGATAGTGAGCGTGAGGGTGTTAGAAGTGGCATTTATATATAAGAGAGACCAAGACTTAAATAGCAATTAAAAACAATAACATCATGATTAATAGCCGTAATGATTTCTGACAAGGGAGATAGCGTGAGAAATTTTTGGAACAGTTACCGATGTGACTTGGCGCCTCAATATGTCAACACAGACGTTTCAGTTTTCCAGAGTTTGACACGCGTTCATCATCAAAGAAAATCTGGAGCGTAGGTTGACACGTGTTTGCTAGAGTGAACTTAATGATCTATCCTTGAAATGAAAAGTTCAGATCTTCTGAATAGATTTTGATGCAATCTTTCTTCTCACTTCTGAAGAATTATTGGTCAGATGTTCACAAAAGAAAAGAAGTTCTAAGAGTTAAAAATATAGAAATTACGTTTTCATTCTGGACATAATTCCATACAGAGATTTTTCAGAATGAAATTAAATCTATCTTCAGCAAGGGGTTTGGTGAAAACATCAGCCCATTGATGGTCTGTGTCTATAAATTTTAAACAAAGAATTCCCTTCTGAGTATAGTCCCTAATGAAATGATGTTTAATTTCTATATGTTTAGCCCTAGAATGCAGAATAGGATTTTTTGAAAGACAAATGGCAGAAGTATTGTCACAGAGGATAGGGATGTTACTCTCGTAAATGTGAAAGTCTTCAAGCTGATTCTTCATCCAGAGCATCTGAGTACTGCATCCAGCTGCAGCTATGTATTCAGCTTCAGCAGTTGATAGTGCAATGGTGGATTTTCTTTTGCTGGACCAAGAGATTAGGTTGTCTCCCAGAAACTGGCAGCTTCCAGAGGTACTTTTTCTTTCTATTATGTCTCCAGCAAAGTCAGCGTCACAGTATCCTACCAATTTGTATTCCCTGGACTTTCTATAGCAAAGACCAAGATTAGTAGTACCTTTCAGATATCTGAAAATTCGTTTAACAGCTGTTAAGTGAGATTCTCTAGGATCTGATTGAAATCTAGCACAAAGGCAAACGCTATAGAGAATATCAGGTCTTGAAGCAGTTAAATAAAGGAGAGAACCAATCATACCTCTGTAGATCTTCTGTTCTACTTTCTTACTTACCTCATCTTTTTCCAGAAAACATGTGGGATGCATAGGAGTTTTTGAAGGCTTACTTTCTGACATTTCAAATTTCTTCAGAAGGTCTCTGACATACTTGCTTTGATGTATGTAAGTTCCTTCTGGAGTTTGGTTGATTTGAATTCCCAAGAAGAACTTGAGTTCTCCCATTAGGCTCATTTCAAACTCTGCCTGCATAGTCTTAGCAAATTCTTGCCCCAAGGAGCTTTTAGTGGATCCAAAAATTATATCGTCTACGTATATCTGACAGATCAGAATGTGATTTTTAAATGGCTTACAGAATAAAGTTGTGTCCACCTTCCCTCTGGTAAAATCATTTTCTAAGAGAAAGTTACTTAGTCTCTCATACCAAGCTCTGGGAGCTTGTTTTAGACCGTATAATGATTTCTTAAGTTTATAAACATATTCTGGATGTTTTGTGTTTTCAAAACCAGGTGGTTGATGCACGTAAACTTCTTCATCAATGTAACCATTTAAAAACGCACTTTTGACATCCATCTGATAGAGAGTGATGTCATTATTTACAGCATATGAAATTAAAAGTCTGATAGATTCTAACCTTGCGACTGGAGCAAAGGTTTCTGTATAGTCTATCCCTTCTTGCTGACTATAACCTTGTGCAACCAGTCGTTCTTTGTTTCTGACAACTTCTCCCTGTTCATTTAGTTTGTTTCTGAAGACCCATTTGGTTCCAATGATGTTGAAGCCTTTGGGTTTAGGAACTAGATCCCAAACGTCGTTTCTGGTGAACTGATTCAGTTCTTCCTGCATTGCGAGGATCCAATCATTGTCTGTGAGTGCTTCGTCAATTGTAGTGGGTTCTATCAGAGAGACTAATCCCACTAGAGATTCTTCCGTCTTTTTGAATGAGGATCTTGTTCTGATTGGGTCATCCTTCTTTCCCAGAATTTTGTCTTCGGGATGAGTTAGAGAACTTCTGGACAGTCTTTTCTGGATGGGTTCTTCAGAATTAGAGTTTCCTTCTGTTTTGCTCGCCAGTTTTTCTGATGATCTGGTTTCAGTGCCTGTTATTTGAACTTCTATTTCTGCAAGAGATTCATCATGCTTTGGCTTTTGAAGGCCAAGCTTATCATCAAATCTGACACAAATGGATTCTACCACACTTCGTGTTTCTGTGTTATATACTCTGTATCCTTTTGAACGTTCAGAGTATCCTAACATGAAACATTTTTGTGCCTTAGAATCAAACTTGTTCAGAGGATCATTAGTGTTTAAGATAAAGCATGTACATCCAAAAGGATGGAAGTAAGAAATGTTGGGCTTTCTGTTCTTCCACAACTCATATGGAGTCTTTTCCAGAATAGGTCTTATAGAGATTCTATTCTGAATGTAACACGCTGTATTAACTGCTTCTGCCCAAAAGTGTTTAGCCATGTTGGTCTCATTGATCATGGTTCTGGCCATTTCTTGTAGAGTTCTATTCTTGCGCTCTACAACTCCATTTTGTTGTGGAGTTCTAGGACAAGAGAAATCATGAGAAATGCCATTTTCATTAAAAAAAGTTTCTAGATTTTTGTTTTCAAATTCCCCACCATGATCACTTCTGACTTTTACAATTCTAAACTCTTTTTCATTCTGAATTTGGTTGCAGAAAGTAGAGAATACAGAGTGTGACTCGTCCTTGTGTTTTAAGAACTTTACCCATGTCCATCTGCTATAGTCATCTACGATCACTAATCCATACTTCTTGCCACTGATGGATGCAGTTTTTACTGGTCCAAACAGATCTATATGAAGAAGTTCTAATGGTCGGGAGGTAGAAACAACATTTTTTGGTTTGAAAGAGGGTTTTGAAAACTTGCCTTTTTGACATGCTTCACACAGAACGTCTGAGCTGAACTTCAGATTAGGAAGTCCTCTGATCAGATTGAGTTTGTTAATCTGAGATATTCTTCTCATACTAACATGCCCCAATCTTCTGTGCCAGACCCATTGCTCGTCTTCAGCAGACAGAAGACATTTTACATTCTGACTTTTTAGTTCAGAAAGTTTTATTTTGTAAATGTTGTTCTTTCTCTTTCCATTAAAGAGGATTGTTTCATCTTTCTGACTAACTGCCTTGCAGGACTTTTGATTGAAGATTATATCATAACCGTTATCACTTAATTGACTTATGGATAACAAGTTATGCATTAATCCTTCTACTAATAAGACATTAGATATAGAGGGTAAAGTACCATTACCTATGGTTCCAGAGCCAATGATTTTACCTTTCTGATTGCCTCCGAAACCTACATATCCTCCAGCTTTAAGTTCCAGGCTTTGGAACATATGCTTTCTTCCCGTCATGTGTCGCGAGCATCCAGAGTCCAGGTACCATGACTGGTGTTTCAATCTTGCTGTCAAAGACATCTGCAACATATAGGATTTTATCCTTAGGTACCCACATCTCTTTGGGTCCTTGTTTGTTAGTGTTCACAGAGTTCTGATTGAGTTTTGGTTTCTCAATAGAGTTTGAATAAGATTCACTGGTGTATTTAATATCATGTGTGTGTCCATATGTGAAGTGAGAGTTCAAAGGAGCATATTTTATGATCATATCATCAACACGTTTGGGTTTATACGGAGCTTCTCCTCTAGGATTGACATAACCTATGCCCTTTCTCCCATTTCTACTAACTCCATAGATCATTGAAGCCATTTTGCTTCTGTCTATGTTTTTAGCTAGAAATTTTTGAAAGTTATAGTCGTAATGTTTTAAAATATTATCAGAACTACTGGAAACTTCTGAATCAGATTGTTTCTGAGATTTTTCAAAAGAGTTGAGTTTTGAAACAGTTTCTTTTAATTCAGAATTTTCTGCTTTTAGCTTTCTGTTCTCTTCAGACTCAGATACCAGATCATGTTTCAGATTCTTATATTTGAGCTGAAGTTTCTGATAGTTTTCAAGAATTTCTGACAGACTTTCTTCTAATTGAGATCTAGAAAAGTTAGAGAATACCTCTTTAGTTTCTGACTCAGAGTCTGATTCTGATAAGTTTGAATCATCTGATATGTTGGCCATTAGGGCAATGTTCGCGTGTTCATTTTCTGATTCGGATTCTGCTTCAGAGGATTCCGAGTCATCCCAGGTAGCCATAAGGCTTTTCTTTCTTTCCTTGTTAAACTTTTTATTTGGCTTTTCTTTCTGCAGCTTAGGACAGTCACTTTTGTAGTGTCCAGGTTCCTTGCATTCGTAACACACTACCTCTTTGTTTCTAGACTTTTTGTGTCCAGAGGATGGTTCAGAATGACTGCTTGATCTTCTAGAGTTTCTGAATTTTCGTTGCCTATTTTTCCATAGTTGTTGTATTCTTTTGGAAATAAGTGATAGTTCATCTTCTTCTGAGGAGCCACCAGAGCTTTCTTCTTTTGCCTGAAAAGCTTTAGTTTCAGATTTATATTTAGATTTAAGAGCAATAGACTTACCTTTCTTCTGGGGTTCATCTTCTTCTAGTTCTATCTCGTGACTTCTTAAAGAGCTGATCAGTTCTTCAAGAGATATTTCGTTGAGGTTCTTGGAGAGTTTTAGTGCTGTGACCATGGGTCTCCATACTTTAGGTAAGCTCCTGATGATTTTCTTGACATGATCTGATGTTGAGTACCCTTTATTCAGAACTTTTAGTCCAGCAACTAGAATTTGAAACCTTGAGAACATTTTCTCAATTGTTTCATCTTCTTCCATTTTGAAGGCTTCATACTTCTGGATGAGTGTCAGAGCTTTAGTCTCTTTGACTTGAGAGTTGCCTTCATGCGTCATTCTCAGAGAATCAAATATGTGTTTGGCTGATTCTCTGTTAGTGATCTTCTCATATTCTGTGTGGGAGATTGCGCTGAGGAGAATCGTTCTGGCCTTGTGATGATTTCTGAAATCTTTCTTCTGTTGATCAGTCATGGTTTTCCTTTCAATCTTCTGACCGTCTTTTCCGACAGGGTGAGTGTAACCATCTGTTACCATATCCCAGAGATCACCGTCATGAGCCAGAAAGAAACTTTCGATTAGATCTTTCCAGTAATCAAAGTTTTCTCCGTCAAACACCGGTGGTTTGCCACTGATTTTGTCGTTGTAGTTCTGAACGGATTCCGCCATAGTGCTTTTTCGTGAAGGATCTTTTATCTGACACGGTTAAGTGTTAGCACCCAGAACCAGGCGCTCTGATGCCAATTGAAGAAACGAAAAAACACAAGAAGGGGGGTTGAATTAGAGTTTTTAAAAATTAATGCAAAGGACACAATGGTTATCCTGGTTCGATTGAACTCAATCTACTCCAGTCCACCCGCCAAGGTGATTTCGCCTCTCTCTTGAGGACTTAATCCACTAATCAGTTACGATTACACAATTTCAGTAACAACCGTCACTCTTCTTGAGGTTTAACCACAACTTGGTTTTCTCAAGGAATAAAAAATTAAAAACAAGTGCTTCTAGTAAGCTTTATCACAACCGTGATTTTTACACACTATTTTATCAAAATGTAAATCAAAATACAAGAGCAAGTGAAATTGAAGAATTGTGGACAGTATGAGCTCACAAAGTGCTTTGGTCATCTGCAGGGACTCCTTTAAATAGCTGAGAAGATTTGATCCGTTGGAGACGCGTGAACTATTTTTGGAGAGGATAATAATGCTAATTAATGCTCTTTCCAAAAATACAGATTCAATCCGTTACTTTGAGATTCTCATAAACGAGAAGGATAGCGTATCAGAGTCTACGTTGAATCATCAGAGTTTCTGGCTTGATACAGCTTTGGTGCTGAAGCGCTAGACATCCGTCATCAGAACTTAGGCTGATGCTTCCAAATCAGAGCTTCGCTTTGATTAGAACTTCGCTTTAAACTTCGTTCAGATTGAATCTTCTGATACTTCTGTTTCAGAACTTCTTTGAGATACTTCTATATCAGAACTCTTTGTATTAGAACTTTCCTAGAACTTTCCTACATAACATAAACAATGAAATTAGGAGCATCAAGTTCTAAAATAATAAGTGTTTGTTATCATCAAAACTATTAGGAATGTAGAATCAATTCTTGTTCTAACAGCTCTTTCATACAAGAGGCCCTCCAGCGTCAGATGGATTTGGGATGGATCCAGGACTACCATGATAGGAATTCCTATCAGATCAATATGGTTCAGATCTTCGATATTCGCGTGATGAATACCAACCTGGTAGAGTTACATGCTGAGCAGGTCCGACTCGGATTCTTAATATCACACGACTATCAAAGTTGTAAAGCAGGTTGCGAAAACGATCAGGGTTGTACCCTTGTCCAGGAGGCACTTCAGCACTTGTTAAATCACTGGTGGATGCCAATCTACATGGACGAAGATACTCAGCAAATTAGTATCAGTAACAGGAATCCTACTCGTCGTCAAAGTCAGGATGTCCGATCTGTGGAAGCTAACCTAGTGAGGTTACATTGTATTTAAAGTGGGCGTGGCCAGGTGCCACCACACAATTACGATCATTGTAGCGTCTGTTCGGAAAGTAATCAAGGGTGTTACCTTGTGAGAGCAGCTCTTCAGGGTCAGGTGGATCGTGGAGAGATTCGCCCATATCCGGGTTCTGGACCCATCAACTGGACGCCGAATTACCTTGCCAATCAAGTCGAGGATGTTGTCACCATCTCTGGTCATCACAGGACCAGGGATGTTTTCGCCATTATTCCTCTACTTTCCAAAGCTAAAATTCCCAACCGGGAATGGATCGAGATCACTTATGATGGTCAGAAAAATCAGAAGGCTCCTGTAGTCATCTATCTACCAGGACCATTACCGTATGAATCAGCTAAGGCGATCCCTTACAAATACGGTGCAACAACAATTGAGAATGGAAAGGAAATTCCATTACCCTCCGTCGTGAATATTGCAGACATCAGTCGTGTAACACGGAGCGGTCGAATCTTCAACCGAGGAGTTGGAGAACTTAACAAAGAAAAGGAACTTCAGACAGAAGCTCCCGATCCACTAGTCGGTCAATCCAGTAATCCCGACCTTTCAAGAAACAATGATGAGATGCTGAAGCTCATCCAAAGGAGTGAATACAACATTGTTGATCAACTGTTACAGACTCCTTCAAAGATCTCGGTGTTATCACTGTTACTCAGTTCAGAAGCGCATAGGGAGGCTCTACAGAAAGTCTTGGAGCAAGCCTTTGTGGAACAGGATGTAACAATCAGACAGTTCGATAGCATTGTCTCTAACATCACTTTCTGCAACAATTTGGGATTTAGTGATGAGGAATTACCCGAAGAGGGTCGCCGTCATAACATGGCGCTCAATATTACAGTTAACTGCCAGGACGATGCTTTAGCCAACGTACTGGTAGACACAGGATCAACCCTGAATGTCATGCCGAAGTCCACTTTGATGTAATTATCATTCAAAGGCCCTCCGATGAGAGTCAGCGAGGTCGTCGTCAAAGCATTCGACGGATCCAGAAAAACGGTTATCGGCGAAGTTGATCTTCCCATAACTATCGGTCCTCACACTTTCCAAGTCACTTTCCAGGTCGTGGACATCCGGGCAACATACAGTTGTTTATTAGGAAGACGTTGGATACATCAGGCTGGAGCGGTTACTTCAACCCTCCACCAAAAGCTAAAGTTCGTCAAGAACGATCAACTTGTCACGGTTTGTGGGGAACAAGCCTTGCTTGTGAGTAACTTGTCATCATCTACTGGTATAGAACCCGAGGAGGTTATTGGAACTCAGTTCCAAGCACTGTCGGTGAGCAAGGATAATCACTTCAAAGGAGGAACCTCAATTTCCTCATGCAACGATGATATCAAAGCGGTCGAGAGTACCGATACGACAGGATGGGGACAGCTTGTCATTCCCATTGACAATAAAACAAAGAAGGGTCTTGGTTTTTCTGCGACCTGTACCCAGACAGCTGCCAACGATGAAAGTCTTCATCCCCTTCAAAACTTCTTCCACAGTGGAGGTTTTCTTCACCCAGTGTCTCAGACAGTTCATACTATCAATGAGGAAGATCCCTCTGACACAGATGAAGAGTGGAAGTCCTATCTTAATGAGGACGGTTATATGTCTCAGGAAGAGGTGCCTATGCCTTTTTTCTTTCCTACAGAAAGTCCGAGATTTATACCAAGATCAGATGTCGAAATGATATACGGGGATTGTGATCCGAAAGGATGCCGTGCTCCGCCAAATTCATTAGAGGAAGACACTCCGATGAAAGACAATTTTGACTACAACTACTATGGCCTGATGGATGGCCTGCCAATGTGGCAGCCTTACCCAGGAGACTTTGGGCAAGAAAGTCAGCCGAACAATGGAATTCAGCTGAGCGTCATTGAACAGAATACCTGTATCCCCACCATGTCATGGGATCAACACTCAAGTCATTCAGAAACTACTCAACATGAAGATGAATTCGCAACGTTTGCAGGACTAGAATTCATCAACTATGCTTTTCCTGAGGTTAACGTCATCGAGAGGGATGACTCCTCCAGTTCCAAAAAAGTGTGGGACACCTTGGGACAACCGAGTGGAAAATATGACTATATGGTCAAGTACACCGCTCCCGAAAGCTCTCGTATCAGGTTCGAAGATATCCAGCCAACTGGATGGGGAGATACAGCTGAGAGCACAAATACTCTGCAAAATGCAACAGAGGAATCCTCCTACGACAATTTTGCCTGGGAGACAAATTCCGATGATCCTGCTCCACCAGAAATCAGCGTCATTTCTGAAGACAAATCAAGGAAGGTGCCAGACTTTGTGATTCACCGAGGAGTTCGCCGCCAATGGGTTACCGTCGAGGTTCCGAAGGTCGTTCATCAGTCAAAGTAATTGCCATCTTTAACCTTTCACCCTGCCCAGGTGAAACAGATGTTTTGATAGGGCTCGTTTTCTGTAAATTTCCCTCTTCGCTTTGCCCGAAGCGATAGAGTTTTGTTTTATAGGGCTGTAGTTTCAAGAATCGACTTGTTCATTAATAAAATAACGTCGTTCTGTAATTTCCGCATTAATTGCTGTTTTCTCTTTTTGCTTTTTCAGAAAATGGTAATCCTAAAAAACAATTCAAAAATAAAAACAAGCAGTAAAATAAATACACTGCACACACTTGCATTTTCTCTATCTCTTCTAAACACGAATCATCACGTCATGCAGATTGCTTGTTTTAAACCCAGTTGAAACATACGATCCGATGCCTTCTCCTAACTTTGAATTCTCGGTATTCGAGGCTAAAGAAGAAGTTGACAACGAAATTCCAGATGAGATCTCCCGATTACTCAGACAAGAGGAAAGGTCCATTGAACCTCACAAAGAGCCGTTGGAAACGGTAAACTTGGGTTCAGAGCAAGAGAGAAAAGAAATCAGGATTGGGGCACTGCTCAGTCCAACTACCAGAGAGGGTTTGATAAAGCTTCTCAAAGAATTCCCCGATGTATTCGCTTGGTCTTATCAGGATATGCCAGGGTTGGATACCAGCATCATGGAACATCACTTACCGTTGAGATCAGAATGTCCGCCAGTAAAGCAAAGGTTGAGACGGACTCACCCGGACATGGCTATCAAAATCAAAGAGGAGGTACAGAAACAGATTGACGCGGGTTTCCTTGCTACATCTGAATATCCTCAATGGTTAGCCAACATCGTACCCGTTCCCAAAAAGGATGGAAAGGTCAGAATGTGTGTTGATTACAGAGATCTAAACAAGGCAAGTCCAAAGGACGACTTTCCTTTACCACACATTGACATGCTGGTAGACAGTACAACAAAGTTCAAAGTTTTCTCCTTCATGGATGGATTCTCGGGCTATAACCAGATCAAAATGGCGCCGAAAGACATGGAGAAAACTTCGTTCATTACCCCATGGGGCACCTTTTGTTACAAGGTAATGCCGGGGCAACCTATCAAAGGGCCATGACTACTCTGTTTCATGACATGATACACAAGGAAATCGAGGTATATGTCGATGATATGATTGCAAAATCAAAAACAGAGAGTGAGCATGTTGAACATCTGTCAAAATTGTTCGAACGTCTAAGAAAGTTCAAGCTCCGCTTGAATCCCAACAAGTGCACCTTCGGTGTCCGTTCAGGGAAACTCTTAGGGTTCACTGTCAGCCAGAAAGGAATTGAGGTTGATCCTGACAAGGTCAAGGCCATTCAAGAAATGCCTTCTCCGAAAACTGAAAAACAAGTCAGAGGATTCCTGGGACGTTTGAACTTCATCTCCAGATTCATATTCCTTATGACCGCGACATGCGCGCCAATCTTCAAGTTACTCAAAAAGAACCAGGATTGCGTTTGGTCAGAAGATTACCAAACCGCCTTCGACAGTATCAAGGAATATTTGTTGAATCCTCCGATTCTATCACCTCCAGTGGAAGGAAGACCACTGATCATCTACCTCACAGTCCTAGAGGACTCAATGGGATGTGTACTTGGCCAACAAGATGAAACCAGACGGAAAGAGTCTGCCATCTACTATCTAAGCAAGAAATTCACCGACTGCGAGACTCGGTACACGATGCTCGAGAAAACTTGCTGTGCTTTGGCTTGGGCAGCCAAACGTCTTCGCCAGTACATGATTCGTCATACTACTTGGTTGGTCTCCGAAATGGATCCAATCAAATACGTTTTCGAAAAGCCTGCTCTCACGGGAAGGATTGCCCGTTGGCAGATGCTGTTATCAGAATATGACATAGAGTACCACGCTCAGAAAGCCGTTAAAGGAAGTATTTTAGCTGATCATTTGGCTCATCAACCGATTAACGATCAAGAATCAATCGGGTTTGACTTCCTAGACGAAGATGTCATGTATCTAAAGATGAAAGACTGCGATGAACCACTACCCAGTGAAGGGCCAGAACCAGGTTCCCAGTGGGGATTTATCTTTGACGGAGCTGTCAATCATTACAGAAACGGAATTAGGGCTACCCCTTTCTCTCTAATGTATGGCATGGAAGCAGTGCTCCCCATAGAAGTAGAGATCCCGTCAATCCGAGTATTGATGGAAACGAAGCTTTCAGAAGCTGAATGGTGTCAAAGTCAACACGACGAACTGAACCTGATCGAAGAGAAGCGAATCACGGCACTATGCCACGGTCAGTTGTATCAGTAAAGAATGAAAAGGGCGTTCGACAAAAAGGTCCGACCTCGTGTTTTCAGAAAAGGAGACCTCGTGCTCAAGAAGATACAATCATTTTTCACTGACTCTCGGGGCAAATGGACCCCAAATTATGATGGCCCATATGTGGTCACGAAAGCTTTCTCAGGCGGCGCCTTGAGACTTGCAACCATGGACGGAGAGGAATTTGCCTACCCCACGAATGTTGATGTAGTCAAGAAATACTTCGCCTAAACTAAAAAAAAATTTTAAAAAAAAAAAAAAAAAAAAAAACGTCTCGGTGGATTGAAAACCCGTAAGGGCGGTCCAGGCAAAAGTTAGAGACATGAAAAAAAATCATCCCGATGGATTGGAAACATCATAGTACAATCCAGGCAAAAATTAGGGATAATGACAAGTAACTATGTTCAACAGAGGCAAGTCCCTCAGCAGCAGTTATAGCATCCATCGGAGGAAAACTCCAGTCAAGGTCATCTTCGACAGAAGCTCAGGATGTCCCGAATTCAAAGTTGGTAGAAGGATAGTGGTCATTTTGTTTCAACGTAGCCCTTTTCCCTGTAAATTACCATTTTTAAACTTTGTAAATACTCTTTGGAATCACGCGTTTGGCTGATCTCCATCTTATCAATAAAATTTGGGCCCTTGTGCTTTTGTTTGTAATTCTTATTTGTTTTAGCTTTACAGAACGACGTTGTTAACATGATTAACGATTCTTGAAATAAAACAAAAATGAATTTACTTGTTAAAACTTTTTCTGCTTTTTAATAAAGATGACAATTTCTTTTGACTGTTAAACATCGAATGAACCTCAATCGCATCTCCAAAGGTGTTCGAACCTCAAAGTGCATAATCAAAGTACTCCTTCTAGACCAGTACGCCTGAATGAAGGATCAGCAATGTCAGAGACCATGTTTCGTCTGACATCCTCGGCCGAGTTCTCATCTCCTAAGTCCGACCAACGTCGCTCCCAACAGGGACCGTTTCTCCTAAGCAAGGCAGAATTGCTATCTTGAACCATCGATATTTCTACATGCCCCACTGTGGCCGAGTATCCAGTCGTGTTCATCCTTTAGTCTGTATGTCGCGTCAGTTTTGTCTGCATATACATACATACATCATGAATTATTGATTTGCATTCACATTTCATATTGCATCGTTATCACTCTAGTCGTTCTTATCCCCTAGTGATAAGTTCTCTCAATCGAGTTGTCAGCCTTTTCCTCGTCAGGAAGTGTTGCGTCTGGACAATCCCTCCTCCAGTTTATTTCTGGATTAGAATTGGTCCTTGACCACTTTGATAACTTGAACCTCTGAAAAGCCAGAGAGAACTTTCAACAAATGTCGCTCTTCGCCATCGAAGACGATATCCTTGCTTTCCCGGATTAAGGAAAATCCCCAGAGAAAGCCTCTTAATCAGAGATTCGGCGGTACGGCAGTTTTTCTCCGAAAAAACCACTGATGAAAAGGTCACCGGCACCTCAAAATTGGATCCCATCATATGGCATTTCTCCGGAAAGATCCCGAGAAAAGTATGATGTAAGCCCCCAAACGAAAACAGTCTCTCAAGAGACTCGCTTTCCCCGGTAGAATCGACAAATGGCGTCTCCAAAATAGAGAAGTTTGTGTACCTCTATAATTCAGACGAATGGGTTCCCCAGCAAGTCTGACATCAAAACTTTTTCCACTCAAATGGCATCTCCCCAGGAAAATTCGGCGAGAAGTTTGAGGAAAACCACTACTAATAGCGTTCCTTGTCAAGAAAGTTGATTGACAAAAGAAACTGAGACCAGTTCCTTGGTAGGAAACCAGGATCGAGGGGAAGTTTATTTCAGCAACTAAGACCAGGTCCTTGGTAGGAAACCAGGATCGAGGGGAAGTTTATATCAGAAACCGAGACCAGATCCTTGGTAGGAAACCAGGATCGAGGGGAAGTTTACAAAAGAAACTAAGACCAGTTCCTTGGTAGAAAACCAGGATCGAGGGGAAGTTTATTTCAAAAGAAAACTGAGACCAGCTCCTTGGCTGAAGACCATGATCGAGGGGAAGTTTACCTTTTCTAAGCATCTTCGCTTAGCTAAAGAAGATGAATGCGTAAGCTACCATTCATAACCACCATCAAAATTTCGGGTATTCCGATATTTAATCCTCTTGCACCCCGAATGCCCGAATACCTTCGCCATTCACACCTTCGGGTCCAAGAAGATTAAATAGGGGCATCTGTCATACCCCAAATTTTGACCACTAAGATTTCCCATCATTGTGCAAATCATCAGCACAATATGGATGGACCATCATACCTCATTAGCCTCCCCAAAGGTGGGTGAGCATTCACTACAAACAGGATTTAGGGTTTCAAGCCCTCGCAGAGCTCTTAGACAAAGGATCAATCAAGGAATGACATGGTGTTCAACTTGTCTAGCCTTTCTAATATACGTAATGGATCAAGAGGACTCCCACTTCAAGGATTAAGCACAAGGCTGCTCCCTTCTAGGTGAATCAAGCTTCAGGATCGCTAGTGTCACCAAATTAGGGTTTGGTCGACTAGGGCCTCCAGATGGAAATTTTCCTCTGGGCATGAGCCAATGCTTCAAAGCATAACCTAAAATTCTCCATGAAACATCATAAACCCCATCATCAATTCAATTTTTCCTCAGGGGATGCATACATCAAAAATCAGGAATTAGGGTTTCTTGACCTAATTCACCCCTAAGTTGACTTTTGAGACAAATCATGTTTGAGGGTCTCTAATATACCATATTGATCCATTTGGAACAATGGATTAATCCAAGAGGCTTGAGCAACAAGTCTCAATTTCATCTGCACCACAATTAGGGTTTCGCGAGGAAAGTCAACTGTAACTTTGACTTTTGACCAGGACATGCTCCCAAGCCCTAAGACATGATTCAATATGCCCTATGACACCCATGGAACATGTCCATCAAGTTTGATTTAGGTCAAGGACATGATTTCATGAAGAATGGCACAGTTTGGAATTCATCTGATAAAAAGTCAACTGTGCACAAAAGTCAACTTTAACTTTCTGAAATTTTTCGCCAAAATGGATTTTTAACCCTAAAATGATGTTAATGTATGATTTGAATCATCATTCATCAAGAAAAATCAAGAAAAGTTGGATAACTTGTAAAAGGGGTAACCATAAAAACTTAGAAAATTTTTTAAGTTAAAAATAAAGTGGCAAGGGCACCAACTTTGGAGGATCATAACTCCTAAACCACAAGGCCATTTTTTTCTCATCCAAAGATGGATTTGTAGCCCTCGTTACCCTCTACAAAAACTTCAACTAGACCTAAGTCCAATTCATTAAGGATTTTGAGTTATGGAGTGATCAAAATGGCTGAAAAATGAAAATGTCACTTTTTCCAACACTTAGTGAAATTTTCACTAAGTCCAAATCTGTCTTCACTTTTTGCCAAATGTAGGGGGATTTTTCACTTGGATTCAAAAGAGATCAAAACCAAACATGTTCAAAAAGTTGTTGTATCATGTAAGGCTTTCCAAAATGGTCAAGAGCATTACCAAATTCAACTTACACCATGAGATATGACATTGGCAAGTTGCCTTGCTGAAATCTGTCAAGGCAAGGCAGAATTTGCAATTTGCTCGATTTGCCAAAATCAGCCAAATTCAAATGCTCCTATCCACTTGGACACATCTGAGGATTGAATCTAAAGGGGACAATCACTGAGCCAAGCCTCCAAAGTCCATGGAACAAGAAATAACATGTTGAACCTAGAATGGCCAAAATAGGGACAAGACTCCAAATTTGGATTGAAGCATTCAATGGAAGCAATAGACATGGCAATGGGGCGGGTCGGGGCGGGTTTGAGCAGCCCCGCACCCGCACCCGCCACCCTGAAACAGACCCGCCCCCGCACCCGCACCCAGTCGGGGGTAAAAAACTACCACCCAGACCCGCCCCCAATGGGAAACGGGTTCCCCGCCCCCGCCCCCGCCCCCCACCCGCAAAACTATATTTTTTTAAATAAATATTTTTCATAATAATAAAAATTAATAATTTAATTAAATAATTAATTATTTTAATAATAAACATGTTTTTAAAGAGTAAAATAATTAATAAACATGTTTTTCTAGTAAAACTATTTTTAAAAATTAAAATAACTTTAATAAATATATAATAAAATAATTAAAATAAGATATAAAAATAAATTAAGGTAGACCGGGGCGGGGGCGGGGCCGGGTGCGGGGCGGGTAGTAGCATCCCCCGCCCCCGCACCTGCACCCGTAATAAAAAATCGGGTTTTACCCACACCCGCACCCGCACCCAGTTAAACCGGATTTTCCCCGCTAATTTCGGGGCGGGTCCGGGCGGGCCCCGGCGGGTCTGGGTTTTTTTGCCATGCCTAGGAAGCATCAAGGTGGCATGGACTGGGCCATTCTCATCTGAAATCAGTCAAGACTTATCCAAGACCAAGGGAACCACAGCCCTGTGCCCTAACCTCTAGTCAATGGCTAGAGGAGACTTGCATTTCCATTGGCCAACATTGAACAAACACCTGCTACAGTTGCCATTCACTGTGGATCCCAAAACAAACTTGCTCTACTATAAATAGAGCTCAATTGTGTTCAGTTTGAGTACACCAAAGCCATCTAACAGATGCTTTCCTCAAAATCTCTTTCTCTTGGCAAAAATGCCTTTCTTAGCAAGGTAGCTATCGGGTTTTGAGTTTGAGAGCTTTTCCAATCAAACCAATCACTCACACACCTCACATACATCACATATGAGCTGATCAAACACTTAAACAACAACTGGAACATTGATTTCTCATAATCACCAGTCAATTGCTCAAGGTTTTAACCAAAGTGCAGTTGAGATGCCATGAAGTGATCCAACCAATTTCAATCAAGTCCAAGCATTCAAACACATTCCATAGGGTGTAGGGAAGCTGTTCAGATCATCACCACTCATCTGTAACACCTCCAAATCAAAAATCACATTGCACTTGCTGTCACGGCCTAGAGGTAAGCATATACTTGGTCATCTCTCAATCTATGCATATTTCCTCGCACCATAATTTGGCCATATGTTCATAATCATGCATGGAATGTTTTCCCTCAATTAATTGCATTGTTTGAATCATGTATCAAAATTCCTAGCCTTCATGCAGAAATTAGGGTTCTTGAGGATTTTTCATGATTTCTTGTTATATGTTTAATTTAAATGAAATTAATGGACATAGACATGATCGTGAGGTTGAGACGATCATAATGATATGTGGATTGCATGTTGTAATCAAGTATTCAATGAGATTGAGGAGAAAATGCAAATCAGCCAAACCCAGAACACGCGCGAGTTCTTGGTGTGTTCTTGGCGCCATTTTTGAATAATTCAAATATTTGAATTTTGTGATTTTATTTGATTGATTCAAAAATTAATTTCTCTCTGAGTTTTAAAGATTTTGAGTTGATTCTTTTTGTAATAATTCACAAAAATGTTAAAATATTTTATTTTCCCAAAAAATCCCAAAAATATTATTTATTTCATATAATTGATATTTTTGCAAAGAATTAATATTTTAATTGTTTTTGACATTTTAAATATTTTTTCCACATTGATTTTGCAACTTTTAATGCTTTCTAATTATTTTGTAGGTCAATACTTAATTTTTGAAGCATTAATCCAAGATCACAATTTGTTTTTCATATGTTAAACAATTTTGATCATTTTAATTGAATTTTTATTCAATTAAATACATTTTTGAAAACAAATTAGGGTTTTGGATTAATTCAACCCTCATAAATCATTTTCAAAACACTTTTGGGCCTCTAATAGAGTGTAAGACCCAATCCTTTTTTGACCAAATCATTTTTGGGCCTCATTCATTGTATAAGCCCCGATACCGTCAAAAACAAACGGCGCGATCGTCGCCTTTTTAAGAAATAACCTTGGGCCTCTCCTCGAGCTATAAGACCCATTCAAAACTATTTGGGCCTCTATTAGAGTGTAAGACCCAATCCCCTTTTAACCAAAACAATTTTGGGCCTCACTTATTGTATAAGTCCCTCTGCGTTAAAAGAAAAATTCGGCGCGATCGTCATTTTCAAACGAAAATCAACTGGGCTTCTCTTTGAGCTGTAAGTCCCATTTCTTTTCATTTTTTAACACTTGGGCCTCTATTAGAGTGTAAGACCCAACCCTTTTTTAACGAAACAATTTTGGGCCTCAGCTATTGTATAAGTCCCGATACGTTAAAAATCTCGGCGCGATCGCCATTTTCAAACTGAAAATATTTTGGGCCTCTCCCTGAGTTGTAAGCCCCTTATTTTGTACAAAAATACACTTTGGGCCTCTATTAGAGTGTAAGACCCAACCCCTCTTTTTTATATTTTCTTATTATTTTTTAATAATTTGCAAAATTAAAAACTCCCTCAATTTTGATTATTTTTTATTGGTTCTTTTTCTGAAAAATCACAAAAATAGTAAAATATTTTATTCTACAAAAAAATCAAATTTATATTATTTATTTAATATAGTTGGTATTTTTGTGAATAAATTCATTTTTAATTGTTTTTAAGCATTTTAAAAGGGAATATTCATCTTGAAAATAAATACTATGGGTCTCCCCTCGTGTTGTAAGCCCAATTTCTTTTCTTTAAACTCTTTGGGTCTCTAATAGAGTGTAAGACCCAATCCCTTTGTAAATACCAAAATTTTGGGCCTCAGTCACTTGTATAAGTCCCACGGTGTTTCCAAAACCTCGGCGCGATCGTCGCCCTTTTAAAATTAACCATTGGGCATACCCTCGAGTAGTAAGACCCATTTCTTTTTTTTAAAACTCACTTGGGCCTCTTGATAGAGTGTAAGACCCATCCCTTTGTACAGAAAACCTTTCTTGGGCCTCAGTCACTTGTATAAGTCCCTCTGTACAAATTCAACAGTGCGCTCACTGATAAAACCCTGGGCCTCTCCTTGAGCTGTAAGCCCCAAATCTTTCTTTTTCAAAGCACTTTCTCCTTTGATTTTGAATATACTGTTGTTTTCAATCTTTCTTTGTTGAACAACTAACCAAACAGCATGGAAGCTCTACAACCGAGTAAGTGTTTACCCGCTTTCATTTACCGCTTTCATATATATATATATAACTGTATTGTGGGGCTGTTTCACTGTAAGTCTCCTTTCATAAACTCATATATATATATATAACTGTATTGTGGGGCTGTTTCGCTGTAAGTCTTCTTTCATAAACTCATATCAACTGTGTAATAATAGTATAGATATTTAGAGTTTCCCCGGCAACTACGTCTAGAACTAGGTGACGCCGTTTCGTTTATTCGTAGAAATAGACAACTAGATCCCCAATAGGATCACCAGATACAGTCTTCTCTTCGGCTGTCCTCATTAGGAATTGTCAAGAAACTCTACTCCCCAAGATGAATGTCTTCTCCGTGAATGGCATCTTTGAATTTCTTCCAAATTCTCGAACTTTTCTGACTTTGATCTATTCTCGGTGAATAGCATTGCCTTGAATTTCTCGGGGTTTGGGGACCCACGGGCTTCCTAAAAGCATCGGCCTCCTCTTGGGCATCGTACAAGGACCCACCGGCTTCTTAAAAGCAACCCCGCCTCCTCTTGGGCTTCGTACAAGGACCCTACGGCTTCTTAGAAGTATTCACAGCCTCCTCTTAGGCTTCGTATAATGATCTCTTCCTCCAGGAATGATAACCTCCTCTTGGGCTTAGTACAAGGACCCGTCGGCTTCTTAAAAGTTTCCAGCCTCCTCTTGGGCTTCGTACAAATTATCCCGACGACCTCCTAGAGGTATAGGAACAGAACTTATTCATCCTCATAGAACAGTCCTTTCATAGAGTCTACTACTGTTTCTCAAAGCATAGTACCAAAGATAAAACTCTAGACATGGACGGTCTAATCTCCTTGAGTCTCAAAGACATTCTCAAGTGACCCCTTTCGTTAAATAGGAAGGAAACCCGTAGACTCGGACAGTCTCAATACCCTTTGGATTTCCCGTTTCCTCAAAGAGAAGGAAATATCCCTGATCCTCAAATCAAATCCCTGAGTACAGTATTGCTCATATAAGAACTGATTTTCTCTTTTAAAATCAGTATATTGGATCTGTCACTCAACAGAAACAGTTACAATAGCCTCCTCTTGGGCTTTGTACAATGATTCTCCCCAGCAGAGTCAAACAACGTTTAGCCTCTCTCTCGCGCTTTGTACGAGACACATAAGAGACTCCCTCGTCGAGTCAATCACCCCTTTCGCCTCCATCTCGGGCTTCGTACAAGATACAAAGACTCCCTCGTTGAGTCAAACCTTTAGCCTCCATCTCGGGCTTCGTACGAGATACAAAAACACTCTCTTGTTGAGTATAAAAGATCCTCTTGTAGGATCAACCCTTTTTAGCCTCTCTCTCGGGCTTTATACGAGACACCAAAAGACTTCATCGTCAAGTTAAAACCTTCTCGCCTCTCTCTCGGGCTTCGTACGAGACACATACTAGCCTCCTCTTAGGCTTTGTATAAGAAAACCACTGGTTGATCCAATCAACCTTTTAGTATCAAAGTTGTGCCTCGTTCACAGTACACAAACATCAACAACTCATTTCCCTTCATCTAATCGCTGTAAGCGGCAATCCTCTGGATCATCGATATCCACGCCACTGTCCCTCTTTTAGCATGAGAAATTCCTAAGGAAAGATAGCATTGCTCTACACTGAGTTAAAGTCTTCTCCTTCAGGTTAAAATCCCCTTTTAAGGAAATTATGGCATTGCTAGGATCCGCGTATCCCGGTTAAAGTAATTCTCCTTTATAACCAGTCACCCAATAGTTGTGACAGACAAACCCTTCTTTAGAGATGACAAATTCTCTCTAAAGTCGAGGTCCTTCAGCTTCATGTCTTGGGCTTTGAACAAGACACGAATAGACTTTTCAGCTTCACGTCTTGGGCTTTGAACAAGACACAAATAGACCCTTCAGCTTCACATCTTGGGCTTTGAACAAGATACAAACCACCTTTCGCTTCACGTCTTGGGCTTTGAACAAGACACCAAAACACCCATTTCCTCCCATAGAATAGGAGGAACTACGAACGCTCTGATTTCCCTGTTTCGGTAAACGGGAATACGTAGGCATAAGATCGAAAGAAAAGATCTTAGCGAGCACAATCAACAAAAAAACCAAATCCCATATCTCCATCAATCAAAAGCAGTAATTCAAAAGCATCAGTCCTAACATCCTAATCCTTGTTCCCCGCCAGAAACCTTCTGCCCAGATAAAAAGAAAGAAACTGTATTGGCGAAAATACAAATAACCAGTACAAAGGCCCCCCCACATTGATAGCATTCGTAACCTAACAGACCGCTGTTTAAACTCAGTATGCAAAGCAGGGTTAATTGGAGACATCTATTTCCCTTCCTTATTCAGCTCACAATAGGATAAAAAATGAATCGACCTGTAGTCAAAGCTCAAACCGCAGAGAGCGACCAGCGCTTAAGAACCGCGTCCAAAATCGCTCGCTACAGTTGGTTTATCTCTTTTTCCTCTTTTTGTAAACTCTATCTTGTTGGGTTTGTATATGTTTGTACTTTGATCTCATGTATATTTGTCGCCCATGGCGTTATATTTAATTTGCTTTACAAATCTCTATTGGTGATTGTTCTTGATTTTTGCTTAAATGCGCGGGGTTTGGGTCGTGTTGGAGATAAACGTCACAAACTTCGATTAAGGATAATTATCTGTTAGTTTCTGGATGCTAGAGATAGATTTAGGGCTAACAATTCGTATGGGTGTCAGAACTTAAATGCCTTCCGTATTTTGAGGCTTCGTGCGCGAGAGTGATACGGTTGTTTCTCAGCTTGGTGTGTCAGAGATGAACACTATTGTGAGCTATACCGGATGATATTGAGGAGTATTGTAAGTTGAGTGTAACTGGTCGATAAGTTTAAGTTTGTGACGAGTGGAATATATACATGCTTGCTAAGTCTTTTCTCTCTGATGAATGAATTATTTTTATGTTTTTATTTACTTTTTTGTTATTTACTTTTAAACCCATTCAAACCCAAACTCATTAACAATTAAATTGTCGAACGGCAGTTCAGTAGCACCGATCTCTGTGGACACGATAAATTCCCGAAAAAATATTTCCAAATCTTTTTGCTTGCTTGCCGCTATTCCGCAACCAACAAAATGGCGCCGTTGTCGGGGATTGGTGTTTTTATTGAATCGCATTGCGATAGTTTCTTTATTTTTGAGTTTTGTAGATATCGTATATATTGTCTATTTTCACTTGTTTATATTGATACTTGTATATGTTTACTATATTTGTGAATTTTACATGTTTTGCATAATTGTAAATATAGTGTATATGTTTGTTTCTCTTCACGTTTGCTAAGTGTTTAGTTAGGTTTCATCGTCGGTGAGCGCTAACCGTGTAAAGAGGCAACTTGGAGAAGTGTGTATAAATAATAGGCGTCGAGCTTACGACGTAAAACAAGCGTGTTTTATCATTTTTTGTTCCGTTATTACTTTTTCATTGTATGTGAGATTGTGTAGGTGTTAATTTGAGGCCTACACCAGAACCCTGTTGTTATACTGATTTTTCTGGTTCTGGTGTAGCGGGCTCAGCGCGGGCCTGCGTGCTCAGCGCGCTCTGTTATGATGAGCCAATGATTTCTTTTAATTGTTCACTTGGCTCCCCCTTTTTCCCACTTCCACCAAGGCCTTATATATTAGTAATTATTAGTAATTTTCTAATTCTTTTGTTGTTGTTTGGACTCAAATTTTTGGCTCGATTGCTTGAAGTCGCATTCGGTGATTTTCCGATTTTGAGTGTTTCAACTTGCGAATGCGTGGTAATGATAGTGTTTAAAGTTTTGTACACGTTCAAGGTATATGTTTATCGCTTTCTTAACTTTAGCATATTCATGATACTTAGGCGTTTTACAACTTCTATGCCATTCATTCTTTTATATACTTGTTCGTATGTGAATCACTTTAGTTCCCACCCTTTTTGTGAGGAAGCCTTCCATTGTTATATGCTCGGAGTACCGACAATTTTGTTTTACTGGATTTTATTATGTTGAATCTTTTGTTTGTATTGCTTATATGAATGCATGAAAAGGATCAAGGCATTTTTTCATTTTGAGCACAACCACCTTAGCCAAATAGTCAATTCACCTTGTGAGTGTGTGAGAATTTGTAACCCCTTTGAGCTTTTTGATCCGTGTTTTTATTTGAACTTAATGCTTGTCTATGGGTATTTAGTTCACTTATTTTTGATGGATTTTGTTTTTTCTTGGACCTCAACTTTGTGTTGTTGTATGGATTTTTTCCTTGCCTTTGAAAGTAGGGAGTATTCACATGATGGTGCGGTTGAATTCAAGTTGGGGAGAGAATGATTATGTATTCATTAGTTGGATTCTATGAGGATTGAAAAAGAAAAGAAAAAAGAATAAAAATTGTGAAAAAAAAAAAGAAAAAGAAAAATCCTTGAAAAAGGAAACAAAAAGAGTTTCAATAATTGTGCTAAATAAGTATTGTGTTTTGTGTAACACTTGGGATTTTGGAAGAAGTTGGTTGAAATTTTGTGTTTGGATCTTTGTGAGTTGATCACTCCCTTAGGTTTAGGCAAGTTTTTGTTTCGATTAGCTTTAGGAATTGCCCCTTGTTTGTTTACCCGACCACATTACAACCTTGAAAAGTCCTTGTGATTCTTGCATTTGTATGTTCAATGTGAATTTTTGGATGGTTGCATAATTTAGTCTTTTGTTTGCAAGATTGTTGTGTGAGTGAAAGTACCTCATTTTATGTTTTTCATCTACCGATGATTGTTTTTGCTAGGTGTGATTCACATTTGAACTTGTGTTGTTTTAGGATGTTTGGCATGATTTTTGTATTTTGCATTTGTTTCGTGACTATGTTATCGTCGTAGTTTAGTGGTAAGTATTTACTTTGTGTGTACCATTTTTGAATGAACCATTGCATTTGTTTTTATTTGTAAAAACTTGTTGTTGCGTGATTTCTTGGATTTCACTTTTGTTCCTTTAGTTTGTTGGCTTTGTTTGAGGACAAACAAATATGTAAGTTGGGGAGAGTTTGATAAGTGCAAATTGTAGCTATTTTTGTATATAAGTTTTGTTGCACTTATCGATACTTTTTGGTTAATATCATTCAAATAAACCTCGATTTGTTTATAATTACGTTTACTTTATGTTTTAGTGTATTTGTGTACCGTTTGATAGTTTTCTACTCAATTTGTAGGTATTGAGGTGTATTTGGAGCATGAGCAATAAAGTGTCGAAGACACGGCTTCAAACGCGCGATTTTGAGCAGATTTTGAGCAAATCATCAACGAATAAGGCTCAAAATGAGGATAATAAAAATCACCAATTTGGTTGATATTTATTCATTGTTAGACAGGAAATTGAATAAGCTTTCCAACGCTTCGAACCGGGCGTAAAACGGAGTTACGGTTCTCAAGTTATGGTTGAAACATTTTTCAAGGCAGCAGGTTGCCCGCTGAGCGCGCTCCAAGCGCGCTGAGCGCGCTTGTAAGGCGGTTTAACTTTAAAAAGAGCGCGCTGAGCGTGGTCTGCGATGATAACAACAATAAATATGGGTAAAAAACACATTTTTAGGGATGGTTTTGGGTATTTTTTGCTCCCAACTCCATCAAACTTCGTTTCTTCATAGGATTAGCTTGAAAACAACAAATGGAGCTTGCATCTTGTCGAATCGGAGGTGGATTCTCATCGATCGGCTTGACAACTCGAGAAGCGTTGGTTTATCTCTTTTTCCTCTTTTTGTAAACTCTATCTTGTTGGGTTTGTATATGTTTGTACTTTGATCTCATGTATATTTGTCGCCCATGACGTTATATTTAATTTGCTTTACAAATCTCTATTGGTGATTGTTCTTGATTTTTGCTTAAATGCGCGGGGTTTGGGTCGTGTTAGAGATAAACTTCACAAACTTCGATTAAGGATAATTATCTGTTAGTTTCTGGATGCTAGAGATAGATTTAGGGCTAACAATCCGTATGGGTGTCGGAACTTAAATGCCTTCCGTATTTCGAGGCTTCGTGCGCGAGAGTGACGAAGAGAGTGATACGGTTGTTTCTCAGCTCGGTGTGTCAGAGATGAACACTATTGTGAGCGATACCGGGTAATATTGAGGAGTATTGTAAGTTGAGTGTAACTGGTCGATAAGTTTAACTTTGTGACGAGTGGAATATATACATGCTTGATAAGTCTTTTCTCTCTGATGAATGAATTGTTTTTATGTTTTTATTTACTTTTCTGTTATTTACTTTTAAACTCATTCAAACCCAAACTCATTAACAATTAAATTGTCGAACGGCAGTTCAGTAGCACCGATCTCTGTGGACACGATAATTCCCGGAAAAATACTTTCAAATCTTTTTGCTTGCTTGCCCTATTCCGCAACCAACATTGATTAAAATATTTTTAAATACGAGGACAATTTTACTATTGATTTAAATATTTTTATTAATTTTGTCAAAAAATAAAAATAATACTTATATACAGAAAAAAATACATTGTTGATTCAATTTTTTTATATACGAGAACAAATTTACTATTGATTCAAATATTTTTATAAATATTATCTAAACAAAAATAATATTTATATATATATATATGAAAAAAAATACATTGTTGATTCAAATATTTTTATATACTAGAACAAATTTACTATTGATTAAAATTATTTTATAAATATTGTTAAAAAATAATATTTATGAAACCGGAAAAATTAAGATATTGATCAAATTATTGAATGATACCGGGAACAACTATACTATTGATTCAGAAATTTTTAATGCCTAATGTCAAAACAATAATAATATTTAAATATGGGAAAAATACATTATTAAATCAAATTTTGTTATATACGAAAAAAATACTATTGTTATAAACGGGAACAACTTCAAAATTTGATTCAAATTGTTTTATATATGAAAAAATACTATTGTTTTAACCGAACACAACTTTAATTTTGATTCAAATTTTTTTATATAAGATAAAATACTACTGTTATAAACGGGGACAACTATAATTTTGATTCAAATATTTTTATATGCGAAAAAAATACTATTTTTATAAACGGACACAAGTTTAATTTTGATTAAAATTTTTTGATTTACGAAAAAAATACTATTGTTGTAAACGAGCACAATTTTAATTTTAATTCAAATTTTGTTATATACGAAAAAAATACATTTGTTTTAAACGGGCACAACTTTAATATTAATTCAAATATTTTTATATGCAAAAAAAAATATTATTGTTATAAACAGACACAAATTTAATTTTGATTCAAATATTTTTATATACGAAAAAAAATACTATTGTTATAAACGGGGACAACTTGAATTTTGATTAAAATTTTTTGATATACAAAAAAAATACTATTGTTTTAAACGGGTACGACTTTAGTTTTGATTCAAAATTTTTATATAAGATAAAATACTGCTGTTATAAACGGGGACAACTATAATTTTGATTCAAATATTTTTATATACGAAAAAAATATTATTGTTATCAACGAGGACAACTTGAATTTTGATTTAAAAAATTTTACCATACGAAAAAAAATATTCGTGTTTTAAACGGGCACAACTTAAATTTTGATTCAAATTTTTTTTTATATAAGATAAAATACTACTGTTATAAACGGGGATAGCTATAATTTTCATTCAAATATTTTTATATACAAAAGAAAATACTATTGTTATAAACGGGGACAATTTTAATTTTGATTCAAATTTTTTTATATACAAAAAAATATTGTTGTATTAAACGGCCACAACTTTAATTTTGATTTAATTTTTTTATATAAGATAAAATACTACTATTATAAACGGAGACAACTATAATTTCGATTCAAATATTTTTATATACGAAAAAAATACTGTTGATATAAACGGGGACAACTTTAATTTTTGATCTCGAGTATTTGATCAGATCCACGCACGCTGGTCGTCAGATGGGCAAGGTGCTCGGACGGGTGATGAGGAGGAAAGGTGGTGTACCTGCAAGGCACTCCGACGCTCAAGTAAGAAAAGGTCGGAAAAGGGGCAAGCACAAAGAGTATTCTTAGGGTGAGAAAAATGATACCTCGCCCTCTCAAATGAGAGGGTTTATATAATGTTCCCCAGCACGTGGCCAACGGTCCTATTTTCAAGGCGAAATAACCGTTTTCCTGAAGAATAGGTAACTGCCCAAACTAGCCGTTATGACGGGCAGGATGTCCAAACTAGCCGTTATGCGGGGCAGGAGGGTAGTTGCGGGCATCTGTTCGTCAGCTGTCGGGGAGCTGTAGTTCGGGTGTGGCGGACAATAATTTCGGGCAGGACTGAGCAGTCAGTGCCCGGTTGTAGTGGCAAAAGGGTACTTTTGTCATCTTAATGGACTGGATCCAAGCGTTTGGGTCGTTACTGTAGCAGTCACGGATTGGGTCGCGCATGGCCGTTGGCCCCGTCCAGAACAGTAGCCCCCCAAGTCGTTGCTTCCGAGCATGGAAGTGATGACTTAAGGATAGCGTACAGTCTCGGGGAAGTGGAGTGTTTTGCTCGTTGGCTGGGGAAACCCGTGGTTTCTATTGCCCGTTGTGGCTGTTGGTCGTGGTCGTTAAACGTTGCCCGTTACCGGTGGGTACCAACAGTTTAGTGGAATACGAAACGGTACGGGGGTTGCCACGTGTGTGTTGGAACTTGTGCCGCCGCCGCTTAGACAATGATGGCTAGCGGGTAGTCATTATGACCTATGTGCGCGTGTGGTTGCACGTGACCTCCTGTATAAATAGGGGGAAAAACCTTCATTCAAAACCTTTTCCTTCAATCTTCAGCAAATTCCTTGCCCGTGAACGCTGTCCGTTGCAACCTTCATTGTTTGAAGCTCCGAGCAAGTCCTTTCAGCCTTATATTTACGAGTAAGTCGTCTCTTTTCCTTGTTTTGCTTTTTGTCGATGTTTACTTAGACATTGCATGTGGTTAGGTTAGATTTTAGGAGACTTAGGGTTGTATATGTGGTAGCCGCCGGTGGTGGATGATGGTTCCGCCGTCTCCATCGTCGTTAGCCTGTTGTTACGCTGTGTGTGGAGGGTCTGTCTGTGACGCCGTCACGATGGTGACGTGCACGTGACCGTGCGAGCGTTGCGTTTTATGGAGTTGTGAGCTGAATGAAAAACTCGTGATCTTGCTTTGGAGAAGTTCCTCGTGTGGGAGGAGAGTTCCGGGCACTGTCTCGCGGGGAGACTTTTCGTAGTGTTGTCAGGGCTTAGGCCGGGAACGTCGTCCTCAGCCCTTAGCGCGCCCTTTCACTTGTTCAGCGGTGGAAGGGTGGATTTGATTAGCTGTCGAATTCACTGTCTTTCTCTGCTTTTCAGGTGATGGCGACAGGGCCCCGTGGAGAAATGTATTAGATTCGTCCGAGGAGGAGTTTGGTTCCTCGGGGAGTAATAGCACTCAGTCTTCGAGTGGGTCCACTGAGCAGGATACGGACTATGAGCAAGAGGACGAACTGCGGGACGATGATCAGGAAGAGGTGCTCGAGGAGGAGGTACCCGAGGAGGATGCACCCGAGGAGGATGTAGCAGAAAATAAAGCAGAGGTATGGGAGGTAGCGGAACCCTCTGAGCACGTGTCCGAGTTTGCGAGCTATGTTGGAGACTGCTTCCGGACAGTGGGAGACGACGGGGATTGGAGAGTCCACTTTCCCACTGCTAATGAGCGCGTCTGCACCAATTACGGGGAGCGTTTTGCGATGTATGAATATGTCTTCAAGGAGTTGGGCTTGAGGCTTCCATTCATGGATTTCCAGCAGTCCGTCTTTCTGCATCTTCACCTGGCCCCTACGCAGCTCCACCCTAACTCGTTAGCGTTTATGCGGGCGTTCGAGCTGGTGTGCGAACACTTGCAGGTAGGGGCAACTCTTCCATTCTTCTTCACCGTATTTCATCTTCAACGGCAGACTTCTGGAAAGAGCTATGGTTGGGTCTCTTTGAAGCAGCAGCGTAAGCTGTTCAAACCTTTCTCTGAATCTATCCGTACATTTAAGACGAGGTACTTCGTCGTGGAGCCCATATCGGAGGCTGCCCAGGATAGCACGTTCTGCTGGGAGCTTGAAGTGGATGAGAACGGGGAGGATAGGATTAACGAGGAGGGTAAATACATTGGGCGGCGGTTGCTGAAATATCCCTTCCAGTGGACCAGGGCGCATTTTACCAAGCCCCCAAAGGACTATGTTTTTTAGCCGACCGATTTGGATGAGGGGGATGCTGCCTCATATGAGAAACTGCTGAAGTACGTGAACTCGTTCCGGATGGCCGAGTGTGTCACGAAGAAGAATGTGGCGATCCTTGAGGACGACGGTAGTCCTCGGGTGGAGCCTCGTTTTATTAACGTTAGGGCACTGCTGGGGTGCAACACTTATAGGGATGCTATGGATCTACTCGGTATTTAATCTTAACATATTGCTTTGTATTGCTCGTTATTTTCTATCATCTGACGCCTATTTTTGTCTTTTGCAGCCGCTATGCCTTCAGCCCACGAAAGGATGGTGAGGAACGTGGCCGCTCGGAAACAAGCTGCTGCAGCTGCTATTCCTAAGGTTCGTTCTTCCCCTGCCCGTGCGATTGGTCCTTCCCAGCCTCCTCAGGGGAATGCTTCACCGGCCAATGCTCAACGGTCTCCAATGCCCCTGGCGACCAGGTCTAAGCGTCCAAGGAACGAGGCAGTGGATCTGGGCAAGGCGTCAGAGAAAGCGAAATTCGAGCTGCCTCCTTGTGTACTGGACAAGAGGTTTTTTGAAGGGACCTCTTTGGTGATTCCCCACGCTGATTCTCTACATCTGCAAAGCCTGGACCGTCTGAGCAAGAGGGCGTTGGTGGCCCAGGATGCCTCTACAGTGGTCAGGCTGCTGGAGATGGCGGCCACCTATGCCGAAGGGGACACGACCACTGAGGGTGAGTTGACTATTGCCCGCGGGAAGGTGACCGCTCTCGAGGAGAGCTTGAGGAAGGCCAGGGAGGAAGCTAGGGCTGCTAAGGAGGCGAGGGAGAAGGAGAGCGAGGAGGTTGCCCAGTTAAAGGGGAAGATGGTTACGCTCGAGGCTGAGAAAAAGGCTGCTGAGGACTTGGTCACGCAACTGCAGACGGCCAATGCTCCGGGCGAGGAGGAGCCTGAGGACGTGAAGGTGCTGAAGACAAGGTTAGAGTTAGTTGCCCGACTGGTGGTGGCCGAGGATGACAACGTGGTGCTCAGCGAGGAGTTCTTCAAAAACGCAGTGTCTCAGCTTCAGGTGGTGAATCCTGGTGTTGATTTGGTGACCGAAGGTACCAATTTCCTGGCGTATATTAAAGACGGGCAAATAGTGATGCTTGAGTCTATCCTTGCCGGCCAAGCTAGAACCCAGACCTCTCCGCCCGATGATGAACGAGTCGAAGACACCGAGGAATGATGTTTGCCGATGATGATGTTTTGCCGGCCTGCGTGCCGTGTAGTTTGTTGTAATTTTATTTGGTTTGGGGGCGTGGCCCCCCCTTTTTATGTAATTCGTACAATCTTTGGCCCTGGTGGCCTTTTTTACTTTATGCCCGGTTTATGTTGGCCGGTTTTGTTACTTATATGATTTTTGTTTATGTTGTTGTACTTTACATTAGTTGTGCATGTATGACTGCCCGTCGGAGGGTGTGTCCGTTAGCAGAGCTATCTTTTGAAGCTTGCTCGTTGTGTGTGAATTCGCCAGTGCAGAGAACTGGTCGAATAGCCGGGGAAGGTCCTGGCGAGGTTGCGGATATCAGGTCGCGATTGAGGCCTGAGGTCGCGGCGTGAACGTCCCATCGCGAGCTGGGGTTCTGGCAATCATGGTACTTGGACGAAGGCGGTGCTCGATTGAGGACCGCCGACGAGCAGAGTTCCGGCTCATTTACTTGAGCGGGATTCCACTTTGTACGTATGCATAATTTGTACCTGGACGAGCATGATGACCGTTGGGTGGTCATTTGACGCGAGGAAGCCTATTGTGACTTTAGCTGTAGTATTGCTTAAGTTTTTCAGCGTTCCATGGTCGAGGGATTGTATCCCCATTGAGGTTTTCGAGGAAGTAGGCACCATTTTCTGTTCTGACGCGGACTCTGTATGGTCCTTCCCAGTTGGCTGCTAGTTTGCCTTCGCGAGAGTCCTTGTGGTTTCTTCGCAGGACAAGGCTGCCCACATCGAACTCTCGTCGTAAGACTTTGGCGTTGTGCCTGATTGCTATTTTTTGCTTAAGGGATGCTTCGCGGAGGGCTGCTCCTGTTCGGATTTCCTCGACGAGGTCGAGCTCCTCCCTTATCGCTTCGTCATTCATTTCCTCGTCTAGAGGTGATTCGGTCCTCCTGGACGGTACGTGGATTTCAACGGGTAGAACAGCCTCCGTGCCATATGCTAGGCGAAAAGGTGTTTCTCCGGTGGTGGACTGGGGGGTAGTGCGGTAGGCCCATAAGACGCTGTGGAGCTCCTCGACCCAGGCTTTCTTCGTTGTTTTCTAAAATTACTCCTGCTCCGCTGCCGCTCGAGCTCGATGCTCCATCCACATAGATGGTCCACCTGTTTGCTATGTGGGACGAAGAGTCTGAGAAGGTTACTTCCGCTACGAAATCGGCCAGGGCTTGGGCTTTAAGAGCTTTTTTGCTTTCGTACTGGATGTCGAACTCGGACAGTTCCAACGACCATTTGAGCATTCGCCCGGCCATGTCTGGTCGTCCCAGTAATTGTTTGATGGGCTGATCTGTCCTTACCACGATCGTGTGGGCCAAGAAATAGTGTCTCAGTCGTCTGGCAGCGTTGACGAGGGCCAATGCTACCTTCTCTATCTGCAGATATCGCAGCTCTGCGTCCTGTAACGCTTTGCTCGTGAAGTATACTGGTTTTTTCCCACCAGGATTTTCGCGAATGAGAACGGTGCTGACGGCCTCGGTAGTGACGGTGAGGTATAGAAACAAGACTTCCCCGGTGTCCGGCCGTGATAATACGGGCGATTTCGACAGAGCTTGCTTCAGGTGACGGAGGGATGTTTCACACTCCTCTGTCCATTCAAACGCCGCTTCTTTTCGCAAGAGCTTGAAGAAAGGGAGGGCGTGTTGGGCGGACTTTGCAACGAAGCGTGACAACGAAGTAAGTACCCCGTTGAGGGACTGGATGTTCTTTTTGGACGTGGGCATTGGAAGCTCAGAGAATGCGCGGCACATGTCGGGGTTAGCTTCGATTCCTCGTTCTGTCAGGTAGAAGCCGAGGAATTTACCTGCCCGGACGCCAAACGTGCACTTCTCTGGGTTAAAACGCATTCGATACTTTCTTTCCTGCTCGAAGATTTTGCGAAGATGGGCGACATGATCTAGTTCCTCGTGGGACTTGACGATCATATCGTCCATGTATACTTCGAGCATGTCGCCTATTTGTCCTTGGAAGACTCTGTTTATCATTCGTTGGTACGTAGCGCCGGCGTTCTTCAACCCGAAGGGCATTACGTTGTAGTAATAGTTGCCCGATTCGGTCATGAAGGCCGTGTACGTTTTATCGCTCGCGGCCATTGGGATTTGATTGTAGCCCGAGTAGGCATCGAGGAACGATAAAAGCTTAAAACCTGCAGAGTTATCTACGAGCTTATCTATATTGGGGAGGGGGTAGGCGTCCTTCGGACAGGCCTTATTGACATCAGTATAATCAACGCACATTCTCCATTTGCCATTATTTTTTCTTACAAGTGCAACATTTGAGAGCCATGTAGTGTATTTGGCCTCAGAAATAAACCTAGCTTCTAGAAGGTCTTTGACAGCTTTCTCCGTGGCTTTCGTCTTCTCCGGGGACTGTTTCCTTCTGCGCTGGGTAACGACTTTGACAGCCGGATCAATTGTAAGCTGGTGGCAAGCGACGGACGGGTCCAATCCTGGCATTTCAGCAGCGCTCCACGCGAACAAGTCTGCATTCTCCCGGAGGCATGCTTTTAGTTGTCTCCTGGCCAGGTCGGGGAGGTCAGCTCCGATCTTTACTCCCCGTTGGGGGTCTTCTCCGAATGGAACGATCTCGAAGTTGCCATCTGAAACGGGGCGTGGGAGATGGCTGTTGCTGCTGTTGGGCTGGCTGCTCGAAGTTGCGGGGTCCTTGGCATGGTCCTCCTCGCTGAAACGACTGTCCAAGTCGACCGATCCGACCTAGGGGAGCGGTTTAGGTTGTTCGGAGCTGCTGGGCAGAGGGGGACGACCAGAAGTCCTCGGTCCTGCTAAAATGGTGCTCAGTCCTTTGGATGCTGCCTCAAAGCACCGGCGGGCAGCTTCGATGTCGCCGTGGAGGGTGGCGACCATCCCTTCAGAAGTGTAGTACTTCATCTTGAGATGCACGGTGGAAGGCACTGCAATCAACTCTGCCAGGGTTGGCCTTCCAAAGATGCACTGGTATAGTGACGGGCAATCAATTACCAGAAACTGTGCTTTAATTGCTCGGGTTGTCTTTCCTGAACCGAATGTTACGATGAGCTCTAGGTAACCCCGGGGTTTTGTCACCGCTTTGTTGAATGCCTGCAGGTCGGATCCAACGTATGGAGTAAGGTGAGAGTTATTCAACTGCAGCGTCTCGAACAGGTGGTTGTACATTATATCAACCGAGCTGCCCTGGTCCACGAGTATTCTGCGAACGTCGAAGTTCGCCATTCTTGCCCGGATGAGCAGCGGAATGCTTGAGTTCGGCGACCCGCCGAGGAGCTTCTCCTTGTAGAAGGAAATAGGGACGGATCCTTTGCGAGTGGTGTCCAGCGTAGTGACTTCGTTAGAGCTCTTGCTGATCAGTTGGTTGAATCTCCTCTTGACTGAGCCGACCGTGATTTTGTTGAATCCACCACCAGAAATGACCATGGCTGACGGGAAGGCCTCCCACGGGCTGTGAGTAGTGAGGTACGTGGAGGCGGGCAGGTTGTCAGGGATGTGGAAGTCCTCTGGCCGAGTTATGGACATGGCGACCTGCACGTTGGTGTCATCCGAGGGCGGAGTCTCTTCTACAACCTTCTTGCTCTCCTGGGCTTCTTGCCGGGGAGCATCTTTCTTCTTCGCGAACTGCTTTAGGTGGCCGTCGCGAATAAGGATCTCTATCGCATCTCTGAGGTGGATGCACTCTTCTGTCGTATGACTGTGACTCTTGTGGAAGCGGCAATACTTGAATTTGTCCGCACCTGGTCTGGTCGGCAGCTGTTTGGGGAAACGGACTCCCGCTTGCTTGAACTCCGAGTTGGCACACCCGGATAGGATTTTCTCCCTCGAGGCAGTGAGTGGTGTATACTCGTGGAACCGCCCAGAAGGCCCCTTCAGTTCGCGTGCATCGCGGGCCGATCGTCGCGTCTTTTGTCTCCTCGACGGGATGTCGAGGGTTCTTCAACTCTGGACGACCGGGCGCCTTCTTGGTTTCGAGAGGCCCGGACCGAGTGGGCAGCGACCTTCTCCTCGTACTGTATGTGCGACTGGGCTTGGAGGAGAAGGGTGTTAAGGTTCCTCAGTGGATCGAGGCCGATGGCTTTCGCGAAGTCTGAGCCAGGACGTAATCCCTGCTCGAGCAGGAATTTCTTCATCTCGTCGGTCGTTGGCACCTGGACGGCTTCCTTGTTGAACCGCTCAATGTATGCCCGAAGAGGCTCATCTCTTCCCTGTATGACAGCTCTGAGGGAAGCCTCGGTCTTCGGATGGCGTCGCGAGGCAGTAAAATGACGGGAGAAAATCCTCCCTAGCTGCCTCCAAGACGTGATGGACTCCTCTGGCAGCTGTTTGTACCATGTCATTGCTCCCTTCCTGAGCGTGGTTGGGAACAGGCGGCATTTGATGGCTCCTCGCACCCCTCTATAGTCCAAAAGAGCATCTATGTTCTCTATGTGCTCGTCTGGGTCAGTGGTTCCATCGTAGGTCCCTAGAGACGGAGGCTTCTCTAGTCCTTTAGGGAGACGGGTGGCCAGGATCCTGCAGGACAACGGGCCGCGAGGCTCGTCGTCGCTGTCCGAACTTGGAGTGGATAGTGACTGTTGTCTGCGCTCGTGGCGCCGGTCTCGCCGAGGTGAGGGTGAACGTGGCCGGTCACGAGGTCTGACTGATGGAGAACTCCTATCTTGCCTCGTCCTCTTGTGTCTTGGTGGTGATCGATCTCGCGGGGAGATCTGGTCGCGCTTGCGAACGTGATGTGACTCAGGCTCATGCCTCGATATGTGGTCTCCCCCACGCCCAGGTGGAGGGCTTCTTGATCCCCGGTGCTTGTTCTTGGGAGGAGAGGATCTTGGAAGAGATGCTTCCTCGAGAGCTCCTATTCTCTCTCCTTGCTGCAAGATGAGGAGGTTTGTGCGGTTGACAGCTTCCAAAAGAGCTGCAACGGTCAGGTCGGCGCTGGGAGGGCCAGGGATTGGTCGTTCACCGGATGGTAGCTGTCTGTCTCCTTGCCCGGGGGGAGGAGGAGTTGGAGATGCAGTAGCCCCGTCTCGAAGGAAACGGGGATCGGAAAGTAATGGAGATCTACCGTCAACGTCCATCTTGTTGACGGGAACGAGAACTGTAACATCAGCACCTTGTGCGGAGTTCTGAGCGGTCATGTGTGGGTGGATTAAAGAAAGTATGTTTTGATCTTTAGTTTCCGAGTAGGAAAGAAAGAAGGGGAGAACAAGGAATTCCCACAGACGGCGCTACTGATCTCGAGTATTTGATCAGATCCACGCACGCTGATCGTCAGATGGGCAAGGTGCTCGGACGGGTGATGAGGAGGAAAGGTGGTGTACCTGCAAGGCACTCTGACGCTCAAGTAAGAAAAGGTCGGAAAAGGGGCAAGCACAAAGAGTATTCTTAGGGTAAGAAAAATGATACCTCGCCCTCTCAAATGAGAGGGTTTATATAATGTTCCCCAGCGCGTGGCCAACGGTCCTATTTTCAAGGCGAAATAACCGTTTTCCTGAAGAATAGGTAACTGCCCAAACTAGCCGTTATGACAGGCAGGATGTCCAAACTAGCCGTTATGCCGGGCAGGAGGGTAGTTGCGGGCATCTGTTCGTCAGTTGTCGGGGGAGCTGTAGTTCGTGTGTGGCGGACAATAATTCCGGGCAGGACTGAGCAGTCAGTGCCCGGTTGTAGTGGCAAAAGGGTACTTTTGTCATCTTAATGGACTGAATCCAAGCGTTTGGGCTGTTACTGTAGCAGTCACGCATTGGGCCGCGCATGGCCGTTGGCCCAGTCCAGAACAATTTTAATTCAAATTTTTTTATATATAACAAAAATACTGCATGTTATAAACGGCCACAACATTTTCTTATACTTACCGATACAAATTTTAAATTTCAATCATATCTATTTTTATAATTTTACAATATTATTTTTCAATCCTCAGACATTAAGGCCGGGGTTAGTTATTAGTTATTAGTTATTATTATAAAAATTATTCTTTATCTTTATGTTTGATAAATAATTTAAGAATACTTTTTTTTTATTCACCTTAAAAATATGGACGGCTACTTTGAGAGGAAATCAAATTCACACCTCAAATTGTTGGTCTCAACTCTCGCGAGTAAAAATCGTTCACAGTATTTAAATTGAAGTGGGTACTTTTCTCGATCAATCACTCTCATATCTTTATTTATTGAAAATCTCTGATTCTCTACTGAGAAAAAATAACTGTCAAATTCATTTTGTCCTCTAAGATATAATATTGCACAGTGAGTGTTTGATAAAATGTCCAAACCAGATTATAATCACTGTTTTTGCAAGGGTTTCATTGTTTATTCTGCTTTATACTGCTATTTAAATTTTCTATTTTTTAAGATTATTATATATAACGCATTGGATTTAGTATTCAGGTTTTGCTCTTGTGGATTCTCGTTTGGTTCTCATCCATTGTCATTGTTATTCATAACTTGATTTCTCATATTGGCTATTCTTGTTGGATCAGGCAAAATTTGTGCAACGACACATTCTTCGGATTATAAACAACTTAAATGTATGCAATTAATTTGGCTGTGTATTCGGCCACTTTCCAGTTCTTCGCCGTTAGAGGAAGCTAATGATAAACATAATGATGTGAGACATTTTAATTTTGCAAAGATCCCTTCATGGGTCTCTTTGAAATTCAGTCATTCTTCGTTAGAGACCCATAAAGTAAAAAAGGCCAAGTTGAAAACTTGCATTTGGTTTCTTTAGCCAAACAAGGGAAGCTTAGACAAGTGCATGAATTTATCAGAAGCATGGAATATTATTTCACAAGAGACTGCAGAGAATGGATAACAGCTATAACCTCATTGACAATTCCATCCTCCAAATATATTGCGACTGTAACAGTTTCAGAGCTGCAGGGAGATTCTTCCATAAAATGGTTGATCGGGATATGTCCTCTTGGGTCATCATCATATTTGTTTATGCTAAAAGAAAGGGCGTGTAGATGAAACTGTTAGATTGCTTTTGCATATGCTGGATTTGGGTATCATGCCGAGCTCCTTTATCTTTTGTACCCTTCTAAGATCGTTTTCAGATCGTTCAATGTTAGACCTTGGCAAACAGATACACTCTCAGCTGATAAAGATTGGGTTCACTTCTGATGTTTCAGTTGATACATCAATTTCCAATATGTACATCAAGTGTGGGTGGTTGGACTTTGGAGGGTGCTGAAGTTGCTACCAATAATATGACTTGGGAAAATGCTGTGGCTTGCACCGGATTGATGGTGGGTTATACTCAAGCTGCAAGGCACAGGGATGCTCTGTCGTTGTTTGTTAAGATTCTAAGTGAAGGTGTAAAGTTGGATGAGTTTGTCTTCTCAACAGGCTTAAGGCATGTGCTGCATTAGAAGACCTACACACTGGAAGGCAAATTCATATTTACATTGTAAAACTTGGCTTGGAATCTGAGGTCTCGGTTGGTACTCCGTGATAGAAACTGAGAGAGAGAGAGAGTGAAAGAGAGAGAGAAATGATTCATTTCATTCAACTGAATTCTGTTATGGTTTACAAAGTTAGTTACATAAGAACTACACCTTGTTACTTATAGTAACAGGTGACTTGCTACTGTAGGTTACACAAAAGTAGTGACTGGCTATAACCAGTAACACTAAAGTACAGCATACACTAATACCCCCCCCCCCCCCCCCCCACACAAACTCAAGGGGAGGTGACAACCCTGAGTTTGTGTCTAAAATTAAGAAAAGCTGTAGAAGCAAGAGGTTTAGTCAGAACATCAGCCCATTGATCTGTACCAGGAACATGAACAACCATAACTTGTTTAGCTAGCACCTTTTCTCTGACAAAAAAGAGATCAATTTCCATATGCTTTGTTTTGGTATGCATAATGGGATTATGGGCTAGAAGCACTGTGGACTGGTTGTCACAAAGAATAAGAGGAACTTTGGTGTGTATGTGTAGTTCCTTGAGAAGAGATTGAAGCCAAAGAAGATCTGCAGTGGCTTGGGCAAGGCTTCTGAACTCTGATTCTGTGCTGGACCTGGCAACTACAGACTGCTTCTTAGACCACCATGAAATGAGATTAGGGCCAAAGTAAATGGCAGCACCTGAGGTGCTCCTCCTGTCATCAGGGTCAGAAGCCCAATCAGCATCACAAAAGACCTGAATGGTAGGAGCTGTAGTAAGGGATAAAGGAACAATGTGAAGACCATGAGAAAGAGTGCCTTTAAGGTATCTCAGAATCCGTTTCACTGCAACCCAATGGGTTTCCAAGGGATGAGACATGAACTGACAGACTTTATTTACAGCATAGGCAATGTCAGGTCTTGTGAGAGTGGCATACTGTAAAGCCCCAACAACTGACCTATACATATAGGGATCTGTGAGAGAGGGAGATCCTGTTTTGGTCAGTTTGCAGGTAGACTGCATAGGAGTACTAACTGGTGCAGATTCTAGCATATTGGTTTTGAGAAGTAGATCCTTGATATATTTGGTTTGAGTGAGCAGTAAGGATTGAGAAGTAAGTTTCTTAACTTCAATGCCAAGGAAATAATCCAGGTCACCCAAATGTTTAAGGGAAAAGGCCATGTTCAGTTTAGAGATGATAGATTGCACAAGAGGAATAGAGCTGCCAGTGATGATAATATCATCAACATAAACCAGCAAATACACTGTCTGACCTTGGGAAAAATAAATGAACAAGGAAGGATCACATTTACTAGGTTGAAAATGTAGTTGCATTAGAGCTGTTTGAAGCCTTTCAAACCACTGTCTAGGTGCTTGCTTGAGACCATAAATGGCTTTATTGAGCTTGCAGACTAGAGTTGAATCACTGCTTTCAAAGCCTTTAGGTTGAACCATGTAAACCTCCTCATCTAACAAGCCATTAAGAAAGGCATTGTTCACATCCAGCTGTTGAATAGTCCAGTTATGAGTAAGAGCAATAGAGAGAATCAACCTAATAGTGATAGGTTTCACAACTGGAGAGAAAGTTTTATTGAAATCAAACCCCTCTCTTTGATGGAACCCTTTTGCCACAAGCCTAGCCTTGAGTTTGTTAACTGTACCATCAGGGTTTTCTTTGATTCTAAACACCCATTTACTGCCTATAGCCTGTCTATGGGATGGAAGAGGAACCAAGGTCCAAGTATTATTGTTCACAAGGGCATTATATTCAGCTTGCATTGCTGCTTTCCACTGAGCATCAGCAAGAGCATGTTTAACAGTTTTGGGTTCAGATAATGTGAGCAACAGTTTAGGTTCAAGTCTGGGTTGAGTAAATCCTGACTTTGCTCTTGTTTGCATAGCATGATTGTTAACAGAGATAGATGCAATGGGGACTGCCTTAGGAGGAATTGGATTAACTGAGGGGGATGCTGGTATGTTAGAGTCAGATGAGGCAGATGGGAGGGAAGACTGAGCAGATTCAGTAGGTGATAAGGAAGGGTGAGAAGAAGAATTAGAATTAGGATCAGGTGAAGTAGGGCCTGGAGTAATAGGTGTTGATGATCTGCCAGAAAAGCATGAAGTGGAAGCAATGGAATTGGAAACCTGTCTGTTAGTAGCAGGACTGGCATTTGAAACAGGCTGAGTGAAAGAATTAGAAGAAGAGGGACTAGGACTAGACTCAGAAGAAATTGAGGGAGAATTAAGAGGGAGTGATGATGGAGGTGTAAGGGGAAGTGGTGAAAGAGAAACAGCTGAAGATGAGTTATGAGTAATGGTTTGGGAATGAGTGGGAAACAATTCTGGATATGGAAATCGAGTTTCATGAAACAATACATCTTTGGATATGAATAATCTCCCATTAGGAGCTAAGCACCTGTATCCTTTATGAGATGTTGAATAGCCTAGAAAAACACACTCTTGAGACCTAAAGTCAAGTTTATGACTGAAATAAGGTCTTAAGAGTGGAAAACAAGCACAACCAAATACTTTTAGGAATTTATAATCAGGATTAGTATTAAACAGCAGTGTAAAAGGGATTTGAAACTGAACTGAAGCAGAAGGAAGTCTATTTATGAGATAGACAGCAGTGGAAAAAGCAAAGTCCCAATAAGAGAGAGGCAAAGAAGCTTGACTGAGCAAAGTAAGGCCTGTTTCAACTATATGCCTATGTTTTCTCTCAATAACTCCATTTTGATGATGAGTGTGTGGACAAATAACCCTGTGCAAGATACCAAGCTCAGATAAAAACTTGTTAAAAGGCCTGAATTCCCCACCCCAGTCAGATTGGAAAGCCTTGATAGGTTTGTCAAACTGTAGCTCAACCATTGTTTTAAACTGTTTGAAAATAGAGAGAGCCTCAGTCTTGGATTTAAGAAAATAAATCCAAGTAAATTTGGTACAAGCATCTACAAAGGACATGTAGTATTTATGCCCTAGAGTTGATGCATTAGGAGATGGTCCCCATAAATCACCATATACCAGTTCTAAAGGAGTAGAGTGTGATGTGTGTGATGGTGAAGCATGAATTCTATGAGATTTACCCATACAACAAGCTGAACAAAAGAAATCAGCATCTTTATTATTTAATCCAACATTGCATCTTTGAAGAACAAGCTTAAGTGCTTGTTTATGGGGATGACCTAATCTTAGGTGCCACATGGCTGTAGAGCTATAAGAAGTGACAGCAGTATTGATACTAGGTTTAAGGCTAGATAACATAGTAGTAGGACACACAGAGTTGGCAGTAGGCTTGAGTCCTGAGCTTGAGAAGTCCAAAGATGTAAATTCATACAAACCATCAGGGCCAACTGCACCTTCTAGAACCACTTCATGTGTAGCCTGAGATTTGACAAGGCACTTATCAGAAGTAAACAGAAAATAAACTCCATTATCTCTACAGAACTGACTGACACTAATTAGATTCTTTGTGATTGAAGGAATAAGTAAGAGTTTGTTCAGTGTCAGTGGTGTGTGTGAGTGTGTACTAGAAAGAAAAGTACTAGAACCAGAAGAATCAATTGATAAACCTTGACCATTGCCAATGAAGATCTGATCAGGACCTTCATATGGTGTTACTTGCTGCACATTTCTTGGATCATTGGTAACATGAAAGGAAGCACCAGAATCAGGATACCAGGAAGAACTTGGAGCCATAGCAGGTTGAGTGTTTGCTATCAAGGCACTAGGTACAGTAATTTGAGTAAGGTTCCTCCCATTTGAAGGTGATCTGGTCCAAACATTAGCAGGTTGCAATGCATATGGTGTTGGTGAAGCAGTCCAAGGTTGAGAAGCATAAGATGAAGGAAATGGAGTGGTAGGTGGAAACTGTTGACTGAATCTGTTCCAACAGTTGAGTGCAGAATGGCCAATTTTAGAGCAAACCTGACATTGAACTGAGGATCTACCACCTCTTCCACGTCCTGAACGACCTCCACGTGAAGTTCTGCCTCCACGAAACTGCTGAACATCAGTATCAGATGGCTGATTAACAGGTGGAGGAGTGGATTCAGGTACAGCAGAGGTAGAATCTTCAGGATTAAAGCCAGTAGATACAGCATGTGTAAGATTTAGTGAAACCAGATCTGGAGTGGATTGCTTTTTGAACCTGTTCTGACGCAGTTCATGAGCTAACAGAAGAATTTCCACTTCATCAAGATCCATAACACCAAACTTACTTTCCACAACTGACACAACCGGTGCATATTCAGTTGGTAGACCTTCCAAAATAACATCAATATGATGTGAAGCAGGAATAGGATCACCAATGGATGCAGGAGCATCAACAATAGTACGGATCTTGAACAAGTAATCATGAACAGTTGAATCTGCAAGAGTTAGGGCACGAAGTTCAACTCGTAGTTGTCTAGCACGCGCACGTGTTTGCTTCTGAAAGTAGCTAAAAAGACGATCCCAAAGTTCATGAGCATGAGTACAACTAAGAACACGTGAGAGAATCTCACTAGATAGCGTGGATTGCAGCCACGAGAGTAGCATCTGATCCTTTTGAAGCCAGCGAGTATAGGAAGGATTAACGGTACCTGAGTTACGAGCTTCATCATCTACGAACTGAGGTGGAACTCGCGAGCAAACAACGAACTCGGTGAGGTTGTGCGCATTGATGTACGGCTCAATTTGTTGCCGCCATAGATGGAAGTTTTTCTCATCCAGTTTGTGTGCGATCTTGAGCGCGAACTGAAAACGAGCAGAATCGTCCACGGCTTTTGTCATTTCCGGTGGAGTCGCTCGAGATAGATGATCGGAACGCGTCGGAGAAGTCTCCGGCGACGGTGGTTGCGCCATCGGAGAGTGGATCAGCAGGCGAAAACTGATACCATGATAGAAACTGAGAGAGAGAGAGTGAAAGAGAGAGAGAGAAATGATTCATTTCATTCAACTGAATTCTGTTATGGTTTACAAAGTTAGTTACATAAGAACTACACCTTGTTACTTATAGTAACAGGTGACTTGCTACTGTAGGTTACACAAAAGTAGTGACTGGCTATAACCAGTAACACTAAAGTACAGCATACACTAATACTCCGCTAGTGGACTTTTATGTTAAGCGTGCTACGTTTGAAGCCGCGCGTCATGCCTTTGAGAGCATAAATGAACCAAATGATTATTCATGGAGTGCAATAATCACTGGCTATTGTCAAAGTGGTAGATTTGATAGGGCCATTGAAACTTTTAGTAAAATAAGAAGTAAAGGAGTGTCATTGAATTCATTCATCTATACCAACATTTTTCAATCATGCTCTGCTGTCTCAGATTTAATTTATGGTTCTCAAGTCCATGCAGATGCATTAAAAAAGGGGCTAGTTCAATACCTCTCAGGGGAGAGTGCTATGATCACTATGTACTCAAAATGCGGCAACCTGGACGCCGCACATCAAGCATTCTTGGCCATAGATAAACCTGATACTGTTGCTTGGACTGCTATAATTTGTGCTTTTGCTTACCATGGCAAAGCTTCTGAATCCCTGAGACTTTTCAACGAGATGTTGCGGTCCGGTGCAAGACCAAATGCTTGTAGTCATGCAGGTTTAGTTAAAGAAGGGAAGAATTTTTTGGATACAATGAGTAACAAGTATGGTGTGAAACCAACTATTGATCATTACAATTGCATGATTGATATTTACTCTTGTGCTGGATTATTACAAGAGGCACTCGAGACGATAAGGAGTCTGCCATTTGAACCTGATGCAATGAGTTGGAAAAGTTTATTAGGAGGGCGTTGGAGTCATCGGAATCTCGACATTGGGATGATAGCAGCTGAAAAAATCTTTCAATTGGATCCACTAGACCATATTAATTTCAAAATAAAGAGTTAGTGCATGTTTGGTACTGCGTTTTTTAGACCAGTTTTCACATCATGGGGAATTTTAAACATGACAGGGAAGATGCTTCGTTATATAGCTTTTGCATTTACTCATGTTTTTTATTTAATTTTGAAAAGAAAAATAAGGAAGAAGCTCCATTAAGTAGCTTTTGCACTTACTTATGTTTTTTAATTAGTTACTACTTAATTGGTATAAAAAAATTGAAGGATAAAAATTGTACAATTTAAATTTAAGTAAAAATTTTTTGACAGGTAATTTATATTTTTCAAATAATTTAGATGCAACTTTCAATTACTTGCTTGGTCCGTGACTAGGAGTGTTAAAAAAAAACTATGAACTGAACCGAACTGAAGTTAAAATAACCGAACTGTTATGTTTGGTTAGTGAACCAAACTATATTACACAAAACAGTTCTAGAACCGCACTGAACTGAAACCGAACCGAACCTATAACCGAGTTTTGTTCTAGAACCGCACTGAACTGAAACCGAACCGAACCTATAACCGAAACTAAAAATTAAAAATACTAAAAATAAATTTTAAATTAAAAAAAATAAAAATAGTTTAATGGTTCGGTTCTTTAAAAAATGGTTCGGTTTGGAAAAATTGTCTTATAACGGTTCGGTACGGTTCGAAATTTCTAAACGGTATACCAAACAAATGATTTTGGTTCGGTTCGGTTCGGTTCTAAATAAATTGAAACGATTCGGTTCAGTTTGACTCAATTTTTATTAAGGTCCGGTTCGGTTCGATTTGGTTTTTCCCTAAACTGTACCATTAACAATCCTATCCGTGACACATTTTCCCTCTATTATTATTTTTATGCGTTATATATTTACTTTTTTTATATAATTTCATACAATTTCTAAAATACCTTAAATATATGTAAAAAGGTTTATATGAAATTATCTTTGTTTTTTTTAAATGACAAAATAATATAGATTAATATGAAAAAACAGAAAAAGAAAAAACTTATACAACATCGAAGTCAAAATAGAAAAAGTACCAAAAATACATGAAAAAAAAACATTGATGGCTTTCATCAAAGTGTTAAAGTTATTTTTCAATTTTTTATATGGTATTTTTACTAGTATTTTAAATTGTATCTTTATTCTTAGTATTTTTTACTCTGTAAAATATATAATACCTGACAACTTCTGGTGATTAAGTGTTTTTAGAAGTTTTATGGTATATTGTGGGGTTGATAGTTAGCTCACGTAGGAAGTGAGAAACTGTGTATGTGTGGTTTTCTCAATGAGAGTGAGATTTTCCTCTCAATTTTAGTGACGAGATATTTAAAGCAATGTTGGGCCTAGATCCTAGGTCCTTTGGGAATAACAACCGCTATTGAATAGATGCATGAGTGGACAGTTACTCCATCGCAATTTTCGAGAACGTGGTCAAACGACCCCTTCCTTATTGTTACAGAATGAGGACATATCATTCCCCTATTTTCCTATATCGGACAATCATTCATAAAGGGAGGTGACATGTTCAATAGAAAGGGGTGAGACATATAATAAGTGGGCACCCAAACTAGAAAGCGAGTGACCAAAGAGGCGTCATGGACTCAACTAGGGTCTCTTGTCTCCGACTCGCCCCATATGGACCTATTTCGGATATACCAATACACAGTTTCTCGAGCACAAGGTTTTGCAAAAGGCGAAATATGTTTGCTTCTCTTCCCTCATTCGGACACCCCATAGGAGCCATTTGATGGTGCATTTTAATAGGGCTCGAGCTAGGTTCCTCTGATGAAACTAGTTAAGTCCCTCATGCAAGACTTTAGTTAAGTCCCTCGAGTGAGACTTTAATTAAGTATGTCAAGCGAGACTTTAGTTGAGTCCCTAAGACGAGATTTTAGTCAAGTTCCTCAAAGGAGACTTCGGTTCATCCTCTCAGGCGAGACTTTAATTGAGTCCTTCATGTGAGACTTCAGTTGAGTCCCTTAAATAAGACATTAGTTTAGTCCTTTAAACGAGACTTTAGTGAGTCCCTAAGACAAAAAAATTATCGAATCCCTCAAGCGAGAGTTTAGTTAAATCCCTTAGATGAAACTTTAGTTTAGTCCTTTAGGCGCGATTTAGTCGAGTCTCTCAGGCGAGACTTCAGTTAAGTTCCTCAAGCGAGACTTTAGTTGAGTCGCTCAGACGAGACTTTAATTATCCTATGGAGATGACGTTTATGTCACTCCTCTAAGACGGAAAGGAGTTCCCTATTGAAATTTAGCATTTGTCTTACCCTTTTTAAGGCGACGAATCTTCCAATGGAAGTACAACATTCATGTTGCCTTTTTTAAGGCGGAAAGGATCTTCCAAGGGAAGTTCAACATTCATATCGCTCTTTTTAAGGGGGTAAAGATTTTCCAACATTCATAATTTCCTTTTTAAGCAGTAAGGATCTTCCAATGGAAATCGAACATTCATATTGCCCTTTTTTTCCTCGTCAACCTTACGCTTTCTTTGAGACACCAGTTTGACAGCAAGGTCAATGGAAAGACAATGATACATCATTCTGGTATCTATGTCTCGCATATCTAAAGGCGCCCAAGCGAATAAGTCAATGTTTCTTCTGACTAGGGGAATCAACTCCTCCTTTTTAGATCCAGACACCTCCAACTCAGTGACTTGGTGGTCCAAGGAGACAATCTATACCTCTTTCAAGTCAACTGTTGGGGTAAGCCTTTCATTTTCTACCCTTAACATAGGGTATCAGCTTGTTATGTCGACATCACGTGCATATGGATGAGGGACGACACCCAGGGCGACAGGTTTCATCCCCATTCTCAAACTGTTCTAACACCGTTCTTGGGTGATCTCCTGGTCCCTCTAACTACATTGAATCGTCCATCAAATTATGGGTATTTGAGTCTTAAATGGAAGGTGGACAAGACCACCTTTAGTAAGTTAAGGGCGGGTCTTCCCTGAATGGCATTGTAAGAAGACGACAAGTTTACCATAAGATATTTTACTTCAAGTATATTTGTGCCTGCCTCTGAGTCGAACGTAGTTTATGCGTTATGTGACCCTTTACCAGTATATGCTCTCCTAAAAGGCCAATCAAAGAACCTTTGAATGCTCAGATGTTGTTGAGGTCGAGATGGAGCCTCTGGAAAATGCTCCAAAACAAAACGTTCGCTGAACTACCAAGATCAATTATTGTCACTTTCATAAGTTTGTTAAATGCATGTAGTCATGCATATTTAGTTAAAGAATAGAGGGATTTTGTGGATACAATGAGTAACAAGTATGGAGTGAGCCCAAATATTGATCATTACAATTGCATGATTTATATTTACTTTCGTGCTAGAATATTGTAAGAGGCACTCGAGACGATAAGGAGTCTGCCATTTGAACCTGATGCAATGAGTTGAAAAATTTTATTAGGAGGGTGTTGGAGTCACCAAAATCTTGGCATTGGGATGATTGTAATTGAAAAAATCTTTCGATTGGATCCACTAGACTCTTCTACTTATGTAATGATGTTGATTTTATGTGCTTTGATTGGGAAATGAGATTAAGCGGCTCAATATAGAAAGATGATGATTGAAAGGAATTCGATGAAGGAACTAAGTTGCAGCTGGATTATCGTGAAGGGTAAAGTCCACTACTTTGTGGTTGGTGATAGACATCACCCTAAAACGGTAGATATATACTCAAAACTGAAACAACTTAATTTATTTGTCGAAAAGAGTGAATAGGGTCTTCTTGATGAAGAGGATGATGCAGTGTGTAACTTTACTAAGAGGGAGGGATCAACTTCTTTATCATGGTGAGAGACTAGTTAGAACCTATGGTTTGATTAGTACGATAGGGGAGACCTCGAATTTGGTATTTAAAAATACTCGAGCTTGCAAAGATTGTTGTGAGTTTGTAAAGAGAGTATCAATAGTAACAGGCCGTGAATTAACAGTGAGAGATGCCAACAAGTTCCATCATGTTAGTTCAGGGAAATGTTCTTGCAATAATTATTGGTGATTTTGGCCTAGTTATTTTCAAAGTCTCAGTTGTTTGATTTTCTCTTATAGCTCATCAGTTGAAGTATTGAGCTTAATAAATAACAATTATGAATTGGTGATAGGTATGATGTTGCACTTTATGTACTCCTTTAGAGCAGTGTTAACCATACACATAATAAATAAGCAGCTTAAGATACTTCATACAAAATGGGAAATGAGATCCACTACAGTTTATGTTTACCGCATTCACGCATTTGGCATTTTCCTGGTCGTTAGATCAAGATCAAACGGTTAAAATTTAAAATTTTATTTTAATTAATATTTATAAAAAGTATTTAACTTCAAATTTTACCGTTTGATCTTAATCTATAAACCCGAAAAAAATGTAGAATGCTTGAATACGTCAAATTGGTTACTGCATGGAATAGTCCACAAAATGGAGAGGCGTTTAATTCCCTTTAAAAAATTCCTTTTTTAACCATTCAATATTTTTTACAGAATATTTTCCATGTTGTCGCGCTTTTGCTAATTTTTTTTATATATTAATCTAAATCATTTCAAATTCCAAATTATAATTAACTCTTAAACATTTTAATGAAAAGTATACTTAAAAGCATTTTTGTAAAAGAGAATTGATTGTGAGACCATATTAATTTCAAAATAGAGACTTAATATAATACCCCATATTATTTAATTGCTCAATTGGATGTCAGAGGAGATTAATTATGATCGGAGAGGACCAGAAGGAGATCGTCGCAGCCTTCGTGTAGGGCAGAAGTTGATGCTCTAAGGAGAGGAGAACCGGGGAGGGCGTACCTGCAAGGTACTCCGATGCCAAAGTGAGAGTTTGGACAAGAGGAGAAAAGCAAGTACAAAGTAAGAATGTAAGAGATTAGATACCTGACCCTTTCAAGTGAGAGGGTATTTATAATATACCCCCAGCGCGGGGCCAAGATCTCCCATCGCGAGTAGGATGCCTGCTCGGTGAATGAGAGACTGCCAAGTGGAGGACACAGCGCGTGGTCCTCTGACTTGGTCCAACTATCCCCGCAAGATCCGGGGAGGTAGTTGGTCGCGTGAACTGACAAGCGAGTGGGGAGGGCGTGCCCAACGACTATATTGTGTCTATTGGGCCTGCTCGCCAACTATAATGGACTGGGCCTGATCCTTAAGGGCAGGAAGCCCTGCCCGGTCCAGAACAAATTATTTTATTAAAGAGACATATTGATATTTATTGGTTTAAAAGAGGATTTTAAGGTAACTCTAATAATTGATCAATTTGTGTGAGACGATAAAATATCAATTGGAGATATTTTACCCTATTGGATTATAGTATATAATATTAGTATTTTATATATATATATATATATTTGTTATAAAAGAGAAAGAAAAGGAAAAGAAGAGGAAGTTAGTAAGAAGAAGAGGAAATGGAAGAGAAAGAGAGAAAGTGAAGAAAGAGGAAGAAGAGAGAAAGCTCACGGATCATCGTCATCTTCTTCAACCTCATCTTCGATTATCAGGTGGGTTCTAGTTAGACACTCTAAGTTCTAGAATTAAGGATTTAGAACCTAGGTTAGAGTTGAGAGAAAATGATTAAACGGATCAATCAATGAAATCTAACGGATGAAATTCGATATAAACTGCATAGAATACTTGTTGTTATGTTTGGAACATGTTTTGGTTGATATAGTATGGATTGGAAGTGTTTGGGTGGAAGAAATGATGGATTTTGGCCCCAAATGACCTATATTGACGCTGCTGAGAATTTCTGAGTTAGCAGGTTCGCCTAGCGAACCACAGCGAAGGGCAAGGCGAATGTTCGCCTAGCGAACTTTATGCTATTTTTTCTCTGCCTTGGTTCGCTGGGGTTCGCCCAGCGAACCCTGGAGCGAACGTGACAGATTTTTCTATGTTGTTTCCTCCATAACTTTTGATCCGTAACTCGGATTGATGCACGGTCGGATGCGTTGGAAATCTATTTCAATGCTCTTTATGATAGTGAAATAGAAACATATGTTTATGTCATGGATTGATATGGTAGAGCTAAATATTGTGATGAATGTGAAAAGTATGGTTTATGTTTCCACCGGAAATTCATGAATCGAAAGTCCGATTGATATGGGACTTGAAGCCTTGGAAAGATAATCCAATGTGCTATTAAATGGTATGAAAGACCATGATTTAACCAAGGATACTTGGTAGAGGATAGTAGTGGCTTGTATGCCTTTAAAAATGTGTGTGAACTACTATGTGGTTATGTTTGACATATTATGCTATCATGTGTGTTTTATGATTGATATTTGTAATATGCTTATCTAATCTTGTTGTTAAGTATGAATAAGAGAATATGCATGTTAAAATGAATTAGGAAGAGTGAGGGAACTTTACCCCAAAACAAATGGCATAGTTAAGATTGGTATAATTCTAGGTTGTGATTAGAATTGTGATAGAAACTCTGGATGGCGACACTCGTGCATTCATTGACGAGTTATGGCCTAGAGTAGATAACTTAATGACAACGCTCGTGCAGAAGAGGCCGAGGCGTGTGTCCATTTCTGAATTATATAGAAAGAGTGAAACACTAGTATGGAACATGTGTGTAAACCATTGTGGTTTTGTGAAAAAACAAAAGAGGTCTTAAGGCGAATGTGGCCTTGTGATTGTCGAATACAATCACGTTTGTGTGTATGATCACGTAATCGTAACCATTTTCTTTTGAGTTGCCCTTGAGAGGCCTTCATGAGTCTCGAGCTCCTCTGAAGTGCAGGCATGATTACTTGGCAGGTTTGATTCCCGTGTGTAGTACGAATGGAGCCTACGGGTAAAGAGACTTGTGACGGTGTATGGGTCGTGTGAAGTGACGATTTAAGGTGATAATATGTCCCTTATTTCCAAATCCATGTCGTATGCCAAGTAACTACAAGGATCCATGACTCGGGTCGACTTCTAGACGTAGAAGTGGACGGGAAAAAGGGATGCCTTGGTACGGTTATCGATTAGTGATATTTTGAGTTGATGAACTCATGACATGTTTCCATATAATGTGAGATTGTGAGATTGTGAACTCAGGGCCTTTTCCCTTCCCCTTGACTTGAGTTAGGATTGATATTCATAATCGAGTTACCTTGAGAATTTGTACTTCAACCAATCTCTATGAATTATGGAAGGGAAGAAAACATATTGTCAAGTACTTCCATGTCTTTGGAAGCAAGTGTTATATTCTGGTTGATTGTGAACAAAGAAGGAAAATGGATCCTAAAAGTGATTAAGGGATTTTTCTAGGCTATTCCACAAATATCATAGCTTAAAGTATTCAACACAAGAACCAAGACAATGATGGAGTCTATTAATGTGGTGATAGATGACTCAACTCTAGAGAAGCATACAGATGTTGAAGATGATGTTGAAACATCACCTCAGGTGACTGTAACAGAGGAAAATGATGCTGACAATAACATCAACAATGATCCTGTCATTGTGGAAGATGATGACAATCAGACAAGTAAATAGCCCTCTATCAGAATTCAGAAGGATCGTCTCAAAGAGCTCATAATAGGAAATCCTAATGAAAGGGTTATCACAAGGTCAAGGGAAGTGGTATCCAATGCTTGTTTTGTTTCAAAAATTGAACCTAAAAATGTGAAAGAAGCTATAACTGATGAATTATGGATTAATGTCATGCAAGCGGAATTGGAGCAGTTTAAAAGAGGATTTTAAGGTAACTCTAATAATTGATCAATTTGTGTGAGACGATAAAATATCAATTGGAGATATTTTACCCTATTGGACTATAGTATATAATATTAGTATTATATATATATATATATATATATATATATATATATATATTGAAAAAATGCTAAATAGATCGACATATATATGCATATATATAAACCGACATATAAGACTTCTTAAGTAATATAAATTAATTAAAAACCTTAATAAGAAACATACTTTTAAATAGGCTACCAAATCAGGTCAGACTTTTAAAAATGCTAGTCCAGACAAAAAAGAGAGTCTATAGTAGGTCATAGGCCAGACTCAGGCCTTGTAAGTTTATTGTAGGTCAGACTCAAGTCTTTTAAAGCCTAGTCTAACCTATTTCCACCCATACACTCTATTAATTAACCTCTTACCACCACTCTCTTTTAACCTATGTCCACCTTCTCTCTTTTAATTATATAAAAAAAGTTTAAAGCAATATATAATTCTCATAACTCTTTTTCATTCTCCTCACTCTACTCAAATATTAGTTACATTTCACAATTAACATATCTCTTATTAAATTTATTTAAATACTCTGAAGTATATGTTACTAAAGCATGTCAATAAAGGAAAATATATAGCAAAATAGTAAGGTACTTTATGTATGCTTTTGGATTTTATGTTGAAAGCTTTTATCAATATGAATATCCACTCTTTTATATTTGTAAAATAATATAATGTCCTCTTTACAATTTTTGCATCCAAGATCTTCAAAAGGATTTAGCAAAGAACCAATTTCAGTTTCGTTCATTCATTGTAGACAGGGGTGGGAATATGCAAGATCAACTAACAGAAATTTATAGTATAGCCTACACAGACACATGTCTGACTAAGTTTTTTCTTAATAAGAAAAGTTATAGGTTTTTTTATAAGCCTATTTATCCAAAGAGGGTAAGACACGAGCCGTAAGAAAAGTCTTTTAAGTCTACTAGGCCGGTCTATTTTAAAAAAATGAATAAAATTGTTATTATTATATTGTATTTTGTACTTTGAATTAAAATACGATAATAAACTTTAGTTATTTTGAAGAACTTACGAAAATAAGTTGAAAAAATATTATAAACAATGTCATAGAGAGTCACTTCCCTTTGCAATGATTATTAATAAAGTAAAAGATAATCTTTGAAAGGAGTTTATCTTACCCAATTTATTTTCTCAAATAGACAATATGTTGCCATTGCATCAATGATAATATTGATAGTTACATATAAAGGTCTAGATATATACGCCACTATAAATATCTTCTATTTCAAAATTTAAAATAAGATCAATGAAATTATTGATATCTACCAATGGAAGTCTAGATACATACATCACTTTAAATGTCATTTATTTCAAAATTTAGAATAAGTGTTAGTGGTCTATTAGAATTATTTATTAATTTTAGCAAATTTTACTACCACTAATAAATTTATAGCATTAACTCTACCATTGCACGTGTGTGACACATTATTTTTATTCTATATTTTTTATTTTTTTCTCTCTTTTATTTCATTTACTTTTCAATCAAACGAGTGACAAATATTTTATGCAATTTTTCTATTAAATTTATAAATTAATTTTATGAAACTTTGATCATTAATAATAATTCGATAACACATTTATGTGCATCGGACTGGTAGACGACTATTATATGTGTTTATTTTAATTTATTAAGTGTTTTTATACCCTTTGAGTGCTACCGATTTATTTTATTGGTCTGTACATAACATCAATACAATTATGTGTTTAATTTCCCATATTAAATCACATATTTTTTTCTTGTATAATTAGTATAGTTTAAAAGTCGTTTGATTATTAAGTGATCTAGATAAACATACAATTTTGACATTATATTTATAGATAATATTTGTGTGAATTTTAAAACATTTTCATTTAATTTATTAAATTAAAAAAATCTAGTAATTTTGGTTTGGTTGGTTGAAACAACAAGTTGCAAAAGTAACATTTGTTATGTAAATTTGATTAAATCATAATCACAAAAGATGTAGTGTGTAATTGTTCATACGAACTATTATGATCGGGAAAAAGGAAGACGCAATTTGGTCGAATAATTGCATGCATGTGATATTAAATAGGTAGTAATTATTAAGTTTATCCACGTGGATAATGATTGATGTCAAATACATCCATTGTCTGACAAGACTTATTACTAATATTGGATCATTGCGTGAGAGTTCCGCTTACAATTAATTCTTACCATCAAAGATTGAGAATTTATGGTATTTTTGGTATATTGTTCATGTCTTATTTAATTTGCATATAAATAATATTATTCACGTCTATATGTTTATTTGTCATGCCTAATAAGGTTGTATGTTTGTTGTTTTTTTCAATCTATCTAGTTGTCACTGCTACCACTCCAAATTTTGTTGCTCAGATTAACTTTATCCCTACGCTGAGTGAAATGAACTTCAAGCCCCGGAAAAAATCTGTAGAGATTATTCTTTTGGTGCATGAACTTAGACTTATCCATGAGGGAAGAACCTTTCACCACCACTAATAAGAACGAAAATGAGAATAAAATAGAAAAATGGGACCGATATAACCGGATGTGCTTCATGATGATAAAAAGATCCATACCTGAAATGATTAAGGGTTATATTGCCGAAAATGAAAGCGTCGAGAGGTTACTCGAAATCGTGGAGCAATTATTTCCTAAAAATGATATGGTTGTGGGAAATTTAACTCAAAATCAAAAGGTAAAAGAACAACCTAATGAGTCCACTTGCTTCTTTTGCAAGAAGGTTGAACACATGAAGATGAAATGTTCCAAGTACGCCACATGGTGTGAAAAGAAGAGTATTTTTTTCACTTTTGTTTGTTTTGAAATTAATTTAGTTTCTGTACCTAAGGATACTTGATGGGTAAATTTTGGTGCTACTACTTACATAAGTATGTCGATGTATGGTTGCTTGTGGAGTTATCCACCAAGTGACGATGGAAGATTCATCTACGCGAGTGATGGAAATAAAGTTGCAATATAGGTTATATGAACTTTTAGATTATTACTAAAGATTGGTTTTTATTTGGATTTGGTTGAGACTTTTGTTGCATCGTCTATTAGATGGAATGTAATTTCTAATTCTATTTTGGAAAAATCAAAGTATGCTTGTTCATTGAGAAATAATAAATTTCATCTCTCATATGATTTAAATGGTGTTGGTTTCAGCTCTTTAAATGATAATCTTTATATGTTTGATATTGAATACCCTTATAACAAAATAATGCAAATAGAGTCACATGGTACAAAATGAAAATTAAATGAGAATTCTGCCACTTTATGGCATAAACGATTAGGACATATCTCTAAACAGAGAATTCAGATACTTATGTTGGAAGGTATTCTTGGATCCCATGATTCGACAAACTTTCAAGTCTACATTCAATGTATTAAGGGTAAGCAGACAAACAAGAGAAATTTTCACGCTAAAAAAGCTAAGGATGTCTTAGAACTAATTCTTACCGATATATAATCCTCGTAAGGTGAAAAAGATAATGAGATTGCATTATTTTACAATTCAACTTGTTGTTTTAATTATCATGCTTAGAAGAAGACATATATACAGTCAATGAAGTAATGCATAATGAAATGTCCTTTTTTTTTAAACACACATATGAAATGATGCATAAATATATAGTGCATTGCCTATGATGAATAAGTGATAAGATCTAATTTCAAGTATCTTCTCAATGCACTCAATTTGAAGTCACACACAAATAAATCAACTAAGATAGAGAGGAATTAGTCGAGTTTAATCAACTACCACCAAATATAGGAATTATCCCAAGCTGAAGTTCAGGTAAATCCAATTGAGCAATTTTAGTTGATAATCATGTGTTGCATGCGCTTACTAGTTCAACATGTCAATCTCTAAAGCATAACATGTTATTCTGCAAAGAAAAATTATATCCAATTCTGTTTAGTTTTAGGTGAGCAAGATACCTCCTCTTCGTTTCTTATTTCTTCCTACATTGTTGTTTTAGTAGAGCAATGTACTTCATTAGGCAGTAAACGCATGTTGTAAGAATAGTAGTGTTTGGTGCAACTATGGCAGTGTTTGGTGTAGAGAACTATGGCGGTGTTTATTTTTGAGATAATTCAATTGGATAGGAACAAAACAAGGATTGTAGGTGAAGTAGGATGAGAGGTGTAAAGTTGATTTTGTTTCTCATTAAAGTCCCACATTGATTATTTAACGAATATAGTTAGTATTTATATATAGCTTATCAATACATATCAATTGCCAACTTGGACATTGGGTTAATGCTGGAACAAAGTGGACTTAAGGCCTAAAATTGTTTTCAAAATTTTAATTAAATAATATCTTAAAAAATTTAATTGAAGGTATTAAATAATTTCTACTAAATAATTTCTAAATAAATTTCTAAATAAAATAATTAATTTATTCTATAAAAATATTTAATAATAAATTATCCTAGTAATTAATTCCACATCATTACAAATTAACTTTATATCATTGTCATCACTGCCACGTCAGTAAAATTGGAAAGGGGACCAACGAAATCCCTAAGAGATGTAGAGCTCAAGGATCGAAAAGTTGGTTTTTAAAATGGATGTTGGTGCATAAGAAGAAAGAAGATGAAGATGAGAGAGAGAGAGAGAGAGAGAGAGAGAGAGAGAGAGAGAGAGAGAAGAAAGAAAATGTAACCAACTTCTCTGGTGGAATGAACATTTTGTTACTGCATTGCTTATGAAATCAGTTACAAAGTTGTTTAAATATACAAACTAAAATGCCACGTAGGTTAAGCTAAAAGATAAAATTATAATATACTAAACAGAAATAAATTATATCTAACATCATCCCTTAATTCATATTCAGCTAATCAAAATCAACAACATCAATTTCTCAGTGGTCTCTGAACTTGTTCAGAATCTTCTTCAGATGATAGATCAGTATCAAATGCAGGACTACCTTCAGAGACTAGACCACCTTCAGATGCATGATTACCATCAGAGTATGGATCATCATCAAAATCTATATCAGAATCAGATTCACCTTCACACTCAACTTCAGCATCAGAGTCACCTTCAAACTCTCACACATCTTCAGACTCAAAACCCCATTCAAAGGCAGATTCTCCTTTAGAGTGAAATATCTTCAGAAGTTAACTCAAGTTTTAACACTACACCAGAGTTGGATTGAGACCTGTTCCAATCTAACACTTCCGATTCTTTAACAATGATATCTCTATTGAATTCAACTTTATTAGTCATATGACATTAGAGTTTATAAGCACATGTACTATGGTAGCCTACAAGCAACGTAACTTTGCTTTTGTCATACAACTTCCTTCTCTCAGCATCTGAAGCATGTTTATAACAAACATAACCAAACACCTTCATTTGGTTTACACATTGCTTATCCACAGTCAACTTTTCAAAAGGAACAGTTTCTTTCAACTTCTTAGTTGAACACATATTAAGCACACATGCTGCACTGACAACAGCTTATACCCACAAGGTGCGAGGGAGCTTATTCTCCTTCAGCATGTTCCTTGTCATATCAAGAAAAGTTCTCTTTCTTCTTTCAGCAAGCCCATTGTGTTGAGGAGTGTATGGAGCAATGACCTCGTGTTCAATTCCATTATCCTCACAAAAATTATTGAACTTTGTAGAGTTGTACTCACCTCCACCATCAATTCTAAGAATTTTAAGCTTTTGACCATTTTTTTCTCCAGCATTCACCTTGAACGTCTAAAACTCAATAAACACCTCATGCTTAAACTTGATGAGTGCTACCCATGTCATCCTTGTGAACTCATCCACAAAAGACACAAAATACTTCTTTCCTCCAAGATAAGGTACTTCAAATAGTTTACATACATCAGAATGCACTACTCCCAAAGCGCGTTTATCTTTTAGGGCCACTTCTGATGCAAATGGAAATCTTGGTTGATTGCATTTCATGCATATCTCACATGACTTCTCAGGCTTCACAATCTTAGAAATGCCACGTACCGACTTCTTAGAACTCATATGCTTAAGCTTCTGAAGTTCAAATGCCCCAATCTCTTGTGCCACAACTCACTGTCACCTTCAATACCTTCAACACCAAGGCATATTATTTCAGCTGTTTCAACATTCACCTTGAATGTTCTGTTGCTTCCTTGTTTATACTGCATAACCATCTTCTGATTATAATCTATTACTTCAAGAGATTGTCCTTTATAAAAACTGAGAAACCTTTCTGAACTAGCTGACCTGCACTCGTCAGATTTCTCTTCATGCCAAGAACATATCAAACATGCTTGACCAAAACAATTTTTCTATTCTTCACCCTGACATTGACATTTCCCATTTCTTTAGCATTCAGATACTTATTATCAACACAACTGATTTTTGTCCTATTTCTAGAGTCAAAATTAATCAGCCATTGTTTGTTTCGAATTAGCTGATTTGAGCAACCAATGTCCATATACCACCAGTCTACTAAATATCCACCATCAGACTCATAAGCCATCAATAACACATGTTCATCATCAGACTCACATTTGGCTATCGTTAGGTGCTAAATTGTGTTAATATTTAGTTTAGTTTTTAGCACCTTTTTGTGATCTTTATTTGATAATCGATGTTTTTTCCCACTGTTTCCGGTTAATAACCGTAGTATAGTTAATTACATTATTAGACTTATTTATTTAACTTTTGTGTTTTAATTGAAGGTTTTTACATGGAAAGGTGTAGCTTGGAGCAAGGAAGGCTCCCTAGAAGCAGTTTGTGAAGAAAATGATATTTGAAGCATGCTTGGAACCCGCTAAGCGCGCTCCTAGCGCGGGGATGGAGCTAGTTACAGAGAGTTGCCCGCTTAGCGCGGTCCTGAGCCCGTTAAGTGCGCTTTTAGGTCGGTTTGGCAATAAATGAGACCGCGCTTAGCGCGCTCTGCGATCCTCTGCCCCCTTATTAATAGACTTTTATGTATTTTTCTTGGGATCCTTGATACTTTTCAGAGAAAAATACATTGTAAACATTGTAGCATCTCATTTTGGAAGATTGGAAGCGTCATTCGTCGAGCGATCGCCATTGATGCTTGATATTTTTCTTCATCTTCTTGTTTGTTTAGCTTCCATGACAATGGAGAGCTAATTTTCCTTTTGTGTCAAGGTTAGATGGTAGATAAACCTTCCTTTTGGATGTATATGTATTGATTCTAGCTTGTGAACTCTTGGATGATGAATGTATGATGAGAAACTTTGTTTCTATGGTTTATTCTTTGTGTTGGTTCATGATTGAGAAATGTGTTCTTACTCTTTACCTAGGTTTTTCATCCATCAATGCACATTGGCTAGAGATAGTAATGTGAGTTGATGTTCACAAAATATTGAGCTTGAATGTTGTCATTTTGATAGTTTGAGTAAGAGATCATCAAAGGATCAAAATGGTAAAACTCACAATATGTGTTAGAGATAAATATATTGGGAGGATATGTGATTGTATTTATCGTTTAACCGAGTTTATTAGCTTTATCGATTATATACGTGCAAAATGGTTTGTCGAACCCTAATCTTGACATGCTTTTTATAAATCGTTAAAACAAATCTTTTTACCGTTATTACTTAAATTTGAATGCAAACGTTCCGATTAAAAAAATAACCAAAACCCCTTGTTACTTTGAAGTTTAAAACGTATACAACTGTAGAACGACTGCGATATCACGAACAATCTCTGTGGATCGATAACAAAACCCTAACTCTATTTGTATTTCAACAAATTGGCGCCGTTGCCGGGGATTGTTAATTGATATTGCAAGCATTGCAATAGTTATGAAGTTTTAGACTTGTTGTTTTTTTTTCTTGTGCTTGTTGATTTTTTTTGTTTAGTGTGCAGAATTTGTTTATGCGAGGGAAACTATCGACGGACCAACTTTTATTCGATCCCGAGATTGAAAGAACCGCTCGTAGACTCAATAACAGAACTAGACGGAGGAGGCAACTAGCTATACAAAGGTAGTAACAAGGAGAAAGTTCGACTTCTACACCACTACCAATTCCACAGTTCACGCCAATCATGGAGCATCCACCACCACCACCACCCGCTTCCACACCTTGTGTGAATAGCCCACATCACACCACTCAGTTTACTAACAATAATCAAGGAAGGCAAGCTGAGATGAAAATTGGAACTTTGAACTTGTTGTATGGAAGTCCGTTCACGGGAATGGATCATGAAGACCCTTTCGCTTTTCTCACCAAATTTTATGAGATAGCGTTAGCGGCCGGAGTCGATCAAGCGCAAGAGTTACCTCTTTTCAAGAGACTATTTCCTCATGCTTTGCTTGGCAAGGCTAAGGATTGGTATCTTGATCAAAATCCCGCTGTGATGACCGATTAGAATGTTCTGGAGGAAAAATTTATAAAACGGTTCTTTTCTCACAACCGTTTTATGGAGTCAAAAACTGCAATTTCTGTGTTCTCTCAGGGCACTAATGAATCTTTGAATGAAGCATGAGAACGATTCAAATCCATGCTTCGAAAATACAAAGGCCACGGGTTTGACGAGTTAACACAAATTCATATCTTCAAGCATGGTCTCCAACCAAATTGCAAGACATTATTAGATGCCACTTCTGGAGGATCTTTGTTATCAAAGAGTGCCGAAGAAGCCACAGATATCATCAATAGAATGACTCTCAATGATCTTCAAAGTCAAAGTCATAACAACTTGCAAAAGAAGCCCGGGGTACTTGAATTGGGAACTAATGATGCAATCTTAGCACAAAACAAACTTATATCTCAACAAGTGGAACTTTTGACTCAACAAATTAAGGAAATGAAGGAACCTAGCAAGAGTAAACAAGTTGCTTGTTGTGAACTTTGCAAAGGAGAGCATGACACCGGATTTTGTCCTCCTCCGGGATTTGAAGAAGTGAACTACATGAATAATCAACGCGACTATCAAGAAAGACAACAACAACAACAACAACCTTATCAACATTACCAAGGAAATCAAGGATATCCACTCGAGGGGGAACTATCAAAATAATCAAGGTTATGGTGGCGGTTCTTCAAGCCGGCAAAATCCTTATCAACCTCCACCACCTCTGGTTGCTAGCTCTAAGTTGGAAGACACTTTGACTTAATTCATGTAAATGTCTATGGCCAACCAAAAGAGTAGCGATGCGGCGATAAAGAATCTCGAAAATCAAGTTGGACAACTTACGAAACAACTAGTCGAGCAACAATCGGGTCCTTCATTCTCCGCAAATACTCAAGTGAATCCTAAGGAGCATTGCAAGGCAATCGTTACTAGAAGTGGGAAGGAGCTAGCAAAAGAAAATGAGAGGGTAGAAGAAGAAAAAATTGATGGTATTGTTGAGGAGGATAGTGATGAGGAAGTAGTTGAAAATAAAAATAGTGATGAGGTTGTGGTTGGAAAGAAAAATGATGATATTGTTGAAGTTGAAAATGAGAGTGTGGAGGAAGTGAAGAAAAAAGAGAAACGTGTGAGAGTTAAGAGGGGGAAGGAGATGATAAATTCGATACCGATTCAAAATATGCCTTACCCTCATGTGCCAACAAGGAAAGAAAATGCTAGGCATTACTCAAGATTCATGGATATCTTTAAGCAACTACAAATCAACATCCCTTTTTCCGAAGCTCTAGAGCAAATGCCGAAGTACGCCAAATTTATGAAGGATATTCTTACAAAAAGGCGGAAATATTCGGAGCCAGAAACTGTTCTTGCGGCAAATTGTAGTGCTATTATTCAAAGAACTCTTCCGAAGAAAGAGGCCGATCCGGGGCGAGTTACTTTACCTGTTACAATTGGTAATGTCTTTGTTGGAAATGGCCTTATTGATTTGGGCTCAAACATTAATCTCATTCCATTATCTATTGTGAAAAAGCTTGGGAACATTGAAATTAAGGGCATCCGGATGACATTGCAATTGGCGGACAAATCTACCACTCATCCGATTGGGTTGACGCAAGATGTGTTGGTGAAAGTTGACAAATTTTTCTTTCCGGTGGACTTTATTGTTATTGATATAGAAGAGGATGATGATGCTCCTCTTATTCTTGGACGACCTTTTATGAAGACCGCTCGCATGATGATAGATGTCGATGATGGCCTTATGAAAGTGCGGGTTCTAAATGAAGAGGTATCTTTTAATCTATTCGAAGCAATGAAGCATTCCAAAGACAAGCATGATAGCTTTCGTATCGATGCAATTGAAGAAACAACTTTGGAGGTTTCTAAGCATGTTCATATAGTGTCTCCTTTGGAAATGGCTCTGGATGATTCTTTTGAAGGGTTTTTCGATGAAGAAGAAAGAGCTCTTGAGGAATGTTTGAAAGAGTTTGAATCTCTCAAAAAATTACAATCGTGGGAAGTTGAGAATGAAGAGTTGAAGAAAGAACCAAATGATGAGAAAGTTCAACTTGAATTGAAGGTGCTTCCTTCAAATTTGAAGTATGCATTCCTTGATGAAAGTGGGAACAAGCCGATTATTATTAGCAACATTTTGTCCGATAAAGAAGAAACCTGTTTGATTAAAGTGTTGAAAAGAAATCAAGAAGCTATAGGATGGGTTCTTTCCGATCTTAAAGGAATTAGTCCATCTTATTGTATGCACAAGATTCTTATGGAAGAGGATTTCAAAGCGGTTGCTCAACCACAATGCCGCTTGAATCCAACTATGAAAGAGGTTATTCGGAAAGAAGTTGTGAAGCTTTTGGATGCGGGAATGATCTACCCGATCTCTGATAGTCCATGGGTAAGCCCCGTGCACGTTGTTCCTAAAAAGGGTGGCATGACCGTTATCCGAAACGATAAGAATGAGTTAATCCCAACAAAGATTGTGACGGGGTGGAGAATGTGCATTGATTATAGAAGGTTGAACACCGCAACAAGAAAAGACCATTTTCCACTCCCATTCATGGACCAAATGCTCGAGAGGTTATCCGGGCAACAATTATATTGTTTCTTGGACGGATATTCGGGGTATAATCAAATTGCGGTTGACCCGGCGGATCACGAGAAAATGGCTTTTACTTGTCCCTTTGGCATTTTTGCCTATCGAAAGATGCCTTTTGGTTTATGTAATGCGCCGGCAACTTTCCAAAGGTGTGTTCAAGCTATCTTCTCCGACCTCATAGAAAAGACAATGGAGGTGTTTATGGATGATTTTTTCGTGTTTGGAGCATCTTTCGATTTGTGTTTGAAGAATTTAGAAATCGTCCTTGAGAGGTGTGTAAAGACTAACTTGGTGTTGAATTGGGAGAAGTGTAACTTTATGATGACGGAGGGAATTATGCTTCGCCACAAAGTTTCTTCCAAAGGCCTTGAAGTAGATCAAGCAAAGATTGAAGTAATTGAAAAATTGCCTCCTCCTACCAACGTCAAAAGAATCAGAAGCTTTTTGGGGCATGCGGGATTCTATAGGCGTTTCATCAAAGATTTTGCAAAGGTAGCAAGCCCATTGAGCAACTTGCTCAACAAAGATCAGGTATTTCTCTTTGACGATGAATGTCTTATTGCTTTACAAAATTTGAAAGAGAAACTAATTACCGCTCCAATAATCATCGCGCCAAATTGAACTTTAAATTTGAACTAATGTGCGATGCGAGTGATTATGTCGTTGGAGCGGTGTTAGGTCAAAGGAAGGACAAAACTTTTCATGCTATACATTATGCAAGCAAGGTATTAAATGAGGCGCAAGTAAATTACGCCACAACCAAAAAAAAATTGCTTGCGATTGTATACGCACTTGAGAAGTTTCGTTCTTACCTAATAGGGTCAAAAGTTGTTATCTACACGGATCATTCGGCTATCAAATATCTGCTCACTAAACCGGATTCGAAGTAAAGGCTCATCCGTTGGATCCTTTTACTTCAAGAATTTGATTTGGAAATAAAGGATAAAAAGAGTTAAGAGAATTTAGTGGCGGATCATTTGTCGCGTTTGATCAATGTGGAGGTAACCAAAACTGAAAAGGAAATCCGAGAGGAATTTCCCGATGAAAAATTGTTTAAAGTCCAAGTTAGGCCTTGGTTTGCGGATATTGCTAACCACAAAGCATCTGGTTGGGTTCCCCAAGACCTAACTTGGAACCAAAAAAGGAACTTTCTGTCGGATGCAAATTACTATGTGTGGGATGACCCGTATTTGTTCAAATTAGGAGGTGACAACCTTTTGAGAAGGTGTGTCACGAGTGAAGAGGCTCAAAGTATTCTTTGGCATTGTCACAACTCGCCTTATGGCGGCCATTTTAATGGTTCGAGGACGGCCACGAAAGTTTTGCAATCAGGCTTTTATTGGCCTACTCTCTTTAAAGACGCAAATCTTCACGCGCAAAGTTGTGACACTTGTCAAAGAAGTGTGGGAAATGGAAAAAGAGATGAAATGCCCCTTCAAAATATACAAGAAGTTGAAATTTTCGATTGCTGGGGCATTGATTTTGTTGGTCCATTTCCACTCTCTTTTGGAAACGAGTACATCTTAGTGGCGGTTGACTATGTGTCGAAGTGGGTTGAAGCGATTGCTTCACCTAAGGCTGATGGCAAAACGGTGATAAATTTTTTAAAGAAAAACATCTTTTCCCGTTTTGGCACTCCTCGGGTTCTTATTAGTGGTGGCGGGTCACACTTTTGCAATGCATCTCTTGAAAATGTTTTAAAATATTATGGTGTATCGCATAAAGTGGCGACCCCTTACCACCCACAGTCGAACGGTCAAGCCGAGGTGTCGAACCGTGAAGTGAAAAGGATTTTAGAAAAAAAATATGTCAAGTTCTCGAAAAGATTGGTCGCAGAAATTGGACGAGGCTTTGTGGGCATATCGGACCGCTTACAAAGTTCCAATTGGCTTAACTCCATTTCAAATGGTTTATGGTAAAACATGTCATTTACCGGTTGAAATGGAGCACAAAGCACTGTGGGCCCTTAAGCTGTTAAATTTTGATATGAACTTGTCCAGAGAAAAGAGAAAAATACAACTTCAGGAATTGGAAGAAATGCGGAATGCCGCCTATCATTCCAGTTGGTTGTATAAAGAGAAGGTAAAGAATTATCACGACAAGAAGATCCGGCAAAAGGACTTCAAGGTCGGACATTTGGTACTGCTGTTTAATTCCCGATTGAAACTTTTCCCCGGAAAATTAAAATCAAAGTGGTCCGGACCGTTTCGTGTAAAGGAGGTAAAGAGTTATGGGGCAATTGTGATCGAGGATTTGGAAAAGAAAGATTGTTGGACCGTAAATGGTCAACGCTTGAAAATCTACCTTGGTGGTAACTTTGATCGCGACAATTGTTCTATTCCCCAATTTTGTAAGTTTTTATCGTTTTCTAGTCCATTTGGTGTTTAAATAATGTTTTTTGTAAAGTTGGTGTTTTTTGCTGCTCTAAATGATGTTTTGAACTGCTGGAAGTTGGATTTGAGCTGCTGGAAGTGGTTTGTGTTTTTCAGTGCGCGCTTAGCGCGATTTCTAGAAAAAGGACCCTTTACTTCCAGTGGGCAGCGCGCTTAGCGCGGTCTGCAAATTTTTGAAAAAAAAAAGACTTTTTCTGGGCCCAATAATGCTGAACCGACCCAGAATGTGTTTTATGAGTTAGGGTTCTGAGGTTTGTGCCTCATTTCACCCTTTCTCACCAAAAAGTCTCAAGTTCTCTCTTCTCCTTCAAGAATTTTCAAAAGTTCTTTGGATTTTCGTGTGCCCTAACTGCATTAACTTCATTTTCTTGCTCAGAATCTTCATCAACAAAATGTAAGTTCTTCAAATTTCTTTTTAATTTTTCATGAACAAAACCCATTTTGGGTTGAACCTTTAAGTTTAATGTTCTTGTTCATTGTGTTTTCTTTTTTGTTGTCAAAATTCCATTATTGGTACTAGAATAGTGAAATTGCATGTGGTTAGAAACTTTAATTTCAGAATTTAGGGATTGTGATTTAGAAATTAGGTTTTGTATATAAATTAGGGTTTTAATTGTGTGAATTCGTGACTGTGCATATCTCTGTGAATAGGGCTGTTTTTAGGAAGTAGTAGAATCCATGGAAACCATCTGTTGCAGAGGGGATTTTTTTCTCCATTTCGCAGAGCCCGCTCAACGCGTTCCTGCGCGCTTAGCGTGGTCTGGGATTTGCAGAAAAATTCCCCTTTTCTTAAATTCTGTTTTGCTTTCCTTAGGTTATTCTTAGTATTTGTTTAGGGATTTAGAAATATTTTAATAATATTTTCATTAACATTTGTGGCTATTTTGTGTGTGTTTTGTTTTTTATTTTCAGATGTCTGGACGTAAGAAGCAACGTGTCGTTGGTTCTTCATCAAACCCACTTAGGAACCATCCATCAGGCCAGTTTGACAGTACCAGATTCCTGGGTCTTGAACAACAACAACGTTATCAGCAGCTAGAACGGAGAACAATTTGGCCCGACCGTATTATTCTAATTGATCCGGAAGGAAGCTATCGCCTCACTACTTCTCTTATTTCTGGAGGTGGTTGGGACAAGCTCTCTTCACCTTACCCCTAGTATCACTTAAACATCGTGAGGGAATTCTTCGCGAATGCCCTGCCCTCCGATGGTGAGCGTTTCAATTTCAAAACTTGGGTAAGGGGAAGGGAGATTAATTTCTCAAGGGATGCGATTAATGCGTACCTTGGCAACCACCTTGAGATGGTCGAGGATGAGTTGTGTGATTTTGGAAGGATGATGGCTCGACGTAGCTGAAGTGCCGAGCAGTTAAGGGAAGTGTTATGTGTGAGGGGGCAGACATACCAGTTAAGCGCTAATGGAACGCCTCTCAAGTTTTTTAGGAGTGTGTTGTCTACGGAAGCGCAAATTGTGATGGCGGTTGTTTTGCACAACCTTAAGGCGCGTAGCCACACCTTTTTCATTCCCATGGAGACAACTGCTCTTATAACTTATATTCTTGATGCAGAGAAGACCGTGGACTTAGCACGAATCATTTCTAATAAGCTTAAGAGGATAGCTGTGAGTGCTACACCGTTGGGTGATAGGGTGGCCTGTAACTTGACATATCCAGGGCTTATTATGGCATTATGTAGTAGGGCTCGTGTCCCCCTTCCTACCCATGGGAATGTTAAATTGGATGTTCTGGATGATAACTATATAACTCGCCATTGTTTGCAGGCACTTAATTTTGATGATGTTGTTCCTGTAGCTGCTGTTGCCCCTGCGGGGCGTGCTCGTGATCCAAGTGCTGATGCCAATTGGGCAATGCACAAGGCTCACCAGTGGGCCTTCTTATTCTTGCATGAATCGATGATGCAGCTGCAGCTCCAGATCCGGGAGCCACGAATTGATCATTCTTTGAGGTCGCGAGAGGACCTCATGACTTATGCTAGTTGGCCTGAGGGCAGGCATGGTTTTCGGTAGGGGGCAGGTTATGGTGCAGGTGATGGTGATGATGGTAATGATGATGCTGATGGGATGTCGAGCTCTAGTTCTGATTGATGGGTTTAATGGGTCTATTTTTGTATTTATTTTTTATTTTGCTATGATTAGTATGTTTCTATTATTATCTACTGTTGTTTAGGATTGTTGTATTCTCCATCCAGGCGGATGTTGATTTTGGATAATTGTTACATTTTTTTGGTTATTAGTGAATTTTCCATCCGGGCGGATGATGTTCTATGTTTATAATTTTTAGTACAGAAATTTGTTGGTTGTTTGTTCTCTATTTTAAGGTAATTAGTGGATGAAGCAAGTTAATTTCTTGGTACAAAAGTGATGTGCTTCACCATACATTGATGGTGATGATAAATTTCTGAATTGATGCACAAAAAGGTACTCTGTTTTGTGCTTCGTAGAATGTTAATACGTACATGAACTTTTTGCTTTACATAATTTTCAAGCTTTTCTTCATTTTGCATATTTGTTTATATTGGAATCAATTAGGACATAACCACAAATGTGAGTTCCCTCCATTGTTCACAAATTATTGAGGGATTTAAGTGGTTGTTGCTTACTCAAAATTTTTATGTTTAATCTTATTTTTGGTTTTGAAATTTTGGAAACTTAGAAATGATCAAGGCAATTTTTGAGTACTATGAGTAGAACCACTTTTCCAAAAATCACTTCAAGTCACCTTGTGAGTGTGTGATCATTAGAAACCTCTCTTGAGCCTAAAACGAAAAATTTTTAATCCGTGAAGCATGAACCCAAACTTTAACCGCTTGGAAGAGCATTTTTTATTTAAGTTGTAGTATTGTTGAAGTTTGGGAGATTAGTTCATTGTGAAAAGAGAAGAAGGAATTGTGAGCAATGCATTCTCAAATGAAATCAAAAATAGATTGAAAATGAAAGAAAAGGAAAAATAAATGAAAAATCAAAAGAGAAAGAAGAAGAAAATTGTAGAAATCAAAAGAGAAGGAGATAGAATGCATTGTGAAGATAATTTGAAAGTTTGAGCAAGAATGGTTGTTAGAAAAGAAAATGCTCTTCATGAATTTTACCCTTTCTTGTTCAATGGCCGTGTACATATGACCTTTGTTTCTTAACCCCGGCCAAGTTTCAGCCTACAAAAGTCCTTTTGTGATCTTTGTTTCTATTGTTTTCATTAAATTATGAGATGATTGCATAAATTGTTTTGGATGTGGCACAATTGCTTTTGAGTGTGTTTTGTCCCTTGTATATATTGAGCTTGGCTCATTTGAATAAATCAGGTGATTCTCGTTTGAACATTTGTTTGCTTATGATGAGTGCTTGTTATTTATGTTTAGAAGTTAGTTCATATACATATTTTTATTTTGTCGGAGCTGAGGATTACTTGCAGGCGTATCAATTCGGTTTGAACCATTGATTTTTGTTTGTGTTTGCTTATCCGATTTTCCTCTTGCTTCTAGTCTATTTTACCTTTGTTTGAGGACAAACAAAGAAACAAGTTGGGGAGAGTTGTTAGGTGCTAAATTGTGTTAATATTTAGTTTAGTTTTTAGCACCTTTTTGTGATCTTTATTTGATAATCGATGTTTTTTCCCATTGTTTCTGGTTAATAACCGTAGTATAGTTAATTACATTATTAGACTTATTTATTTAACTTGTGTGTTGTAATTGAAGATTTTTACATGGAAAGGTGTAGCTTGGAGCAAGGAAGGCTCCCTAGAAGCAGTTTGTGAAGAAAATGATTTTTGAAGCATGCTTGGAGCCCGCTAAGCACGCTCCTAACGCGGGGATAAAGCTAGTTACAGAGAGTTGTCCGCTTAGCGCGGTCCTGAGCCCGCTAAGCGCGCTTTTAGGTCGGTTTGGCAATAAATGAGACCGCGCTTAGCGCGCTCTGCGATCCTCTGCCCCTTTATAAATAGACTTTTCTGTATTTTTCTTGGGATCCTTGATACTTTTCAGAGAAAAATACATTGTAAACACTGTAGCATCTCATTTTGGAAGATTGGAAGCATCATTCGTCGAGAGATCGTCATTGATGCTTGATATTCTTCTTCATCTTCTTGTTTGTTTAGCTTTCATGACAATGGAAAGCTAATTTTCCTTTTGTGTCAAGGTTAGATGGTAGATAAACCTTCCTTTTGCATGTATATGTATTGATTCTAGCTTGTGAACTCTTGGATGATGAATGTATGATGATAAACTTTGTTTCTATGGTTTATTCTTTATGTTGGTTCATGATTGAGAAATGTGTTCTTACTCTTTACCTAGCTTTTTCATCCATTAATGCACATTGGCTATAGATAGTAATGTGAGTTGATGTTCACAAAATATTGAGCTTGAATGTTGTCATTCTGATAGTTTGAGTGAGAGATCATCAAAGGATCAAAATGGTAAAACTCACAATATGTGTTAGAGATAAACATATTGGGAGGATATGTGATTGTATTTATCGTTTAACCGAGTTCATTAGCTTTATCGATTATATACGTGCAAAATGGTTTGTCGAACCTTAATCTTGACATGCTTTTTATAAATCGTTAAAACAAATCTTTTTACCGCTATTACTTAAATTTGAATGCAATCGTTCCGATTAAAAAAAAACCAAAACCCCTTGTTACTTTGAAGTTTAAAACGTATACAATTATAGAACGACTGCGATATCACGAATAATCTCTGTGGATCGATAATAAAACCCTAACTCTATTTGTATTTCAACAGCTATGTTTGCTTCTTTTGATTTTCTTTCCTTGTCTGACAAACAATCAACAACAAATTAACCAAACCTCTTACAACAATAACATTGAACATTCTTCTTGTCAAACTTCTCCTTTCCCTTATAATGTTTCTTCTCATCAGAGTTGGAGGCTTCTGATTTCTGATAACCACCACCATGTCTCTTCTTGGTCTCTGACCAATACTGCTTCTAATTCTTCTTACCAGAAGACGCCATCAGAGCCTGGTCAACCTCTCTTTCAGAGGTTATCTCAGTCAGATGCAACTATTATGCCTATAGACTGCTTTGTAACTCTTCAATTCTTATGGTGATAAGGTTCTTAAAATGTTCAATTGCTACAACAATGTAATCAAAGTTGTTCAGAGAGAGTCTCTCCATAAGATTTCATCTAATTTGTGATTAAAATCACTTTCAATATGTAATCAAGTATATTATCATTGTTCTTCATATTGAGATTCTCATACTGCTTACATAGAGAATGAAGCTTCACCTTCTTCATCGGTGTATCACTGCCGTAGCAATAAACAAGTGTGTCCCACGCAGTCTTTGCCGTCGTTGAATCATCGATTTTCTCAAATTCATTCACATCCACACACTGATGAATATATAACAACAACTTTTGATCCTCTTTCTTCATCTCTATTTGTGTCTTTTTCTGTGCTTCAGTTGCATCTGTTGCAACCGCTGCGTAACTGTCATTGACGAGATCAAGAACGTGTTAAGCGGCAAACAACACACGCATCTGAATCATCCATCGATTTTATTTTTTTCCATCAAATACTGGAAGATTTGTGTTCAAGCTACTATTTTAGTCGTTCATCTTCGATCTTGTGCAAGAATTCACTCAAATCTCACCAAACACTCGTGTTTCCCAATCCTTTTGAACTAAGAAATGTGATTCTGTTACGATTTTGAACTTCAATTCACTATGAATTTCAGAATCGAAATGAATTACACACGCCTCACGTTCACTCGTCTCTCCTTTGGTGTTTCTCGTGGATTCAAACCAGAGCTCTAGATACAAATTGTTAGTGCACGAGAAGGAAAAAGATAAAGATGGTGAAGATAGAGAGAGAAAAAAAAAGAAAACGAAACTAACTTCTTTAGTGGAATGAAAATTCTGTTACTGCATTGCTTATGAAATCATTTTCAAAGTTGTTTAAATACAAATATTAAAATGCCACGTAGGCTAAGGTAAAAGATAAAACTATACTATACTAAGCTAAAATAAATTATATCTAAGAATGGAGAGACTAAAAATTTAAAACCATCAAAATAGAGGAACAAAAATATATTTAAGCCCATTATTTTTTAATTCAATATAAATTTTTTTAACTACTTAAAAAATAAAATGAAATGCAAATTATATAATTTGTCTCCCATATTTTTCCATTACTATTAACCAATTAAAACTATTTTTATGTTACTGTAAAACTTATTAAAAAAAAAATCTTAATACAAAGAGTAACAGGTAACAAAAAGTAGTTGGTTGAAAAAGATTTTAGACAATATGCACAAAATTGAGATAAAGACTAGTTGTTTAATTTTGGAAAAAATTAAAGATATGGGAAAAACGTGAGGCAGGGACGCTAGCTATTGAGACGTTACTGATGGCCCACGCCATCCTCACGCGCAACTTTCCCACGCGCTCACTGTTAACTCGCACGACTCACTTCGTTTAACACGTGCGGCTTCTCCCCTTTCATTTCCCTTGACTTATTTACTCCCAAATTAATAAACAATAAAAAAATCCAAAGAAAAAAATAAAAAATATCGATTATAATTTTTTTTTAAGTTCTTGGTCTTATAATAATAAATAAATTAAATTTCATTTTGAAGAACATAGAGAGATGAACGAGAGAGAGAAAAGGTAGCAGTTTAAAGCCAGCGGGGTTAGATGGATTTCGATTCTCATGTTTTTTTTTTTAATATATAAAAAATACTTTTTTTTTTTTTTAGATTTAATGTTTATTATGTTCAGATCACACACAGAGAAAGCGAGCTGAAGAGAGAAAAAAAAAGAACAGGATTTATAAAATTGTCGCAGTAATTTAATTTAATTTAATTTAGTTATTGTATTGCTTAATAAATAATTAATTAATTAGAGATAGATTGTTGAATGAGATCGAGTTTATGTAATTCGCGTGTATATATAAGAAGTGCATGCTTTTTTTTCTCTTCATTTTTTTCTGGACCCTTCGGTTTTGAATCATCTTCATTTTTTTGCTTGTTCATCGCAGATACTTAAATTCAACAACGTAGATTTTCGCGACTCCAAATCAAATCCCCCTTTGCTGAAGGTAATGCCACCGAGACTTCATGGATTTTTATAATTAGGGTTTTTGATTTTGTTAATCCAATTTCCGTTTATTTTCTTAAAATCGATTCGTTTGTTTGTTAATTATTGAGACTGTTTTTGTTGTTTTGAGATGAATACATTGGAATACGTGATTTGTTGTTCGTTTTGATAGGGTTAGGTAATTCACTGTGTTGTTGTTAGGTTAGGGTTTGATTTTCTCAGTGGAAGGGGTTTTAATTTACTTGAATTAGGATTTGCAAAATTGATATTGCTGTTAGATTCTGATTAGAGAAGTATTCCATGGATTGGTTATTGGATGATTCTATTGATGAAAATGTTGGTGTGATATATGTTAATATGGTTTGGTTGTGTTGTCTGCATGTCATCAGTATTGAGACGGAGTTTTTCCAGATGCTAAGCGTTATGATGTGTGGGGTTACATGCTGAGAAAACAAGGTAATTCAATATGCGTTTCTTACTGCTTTCCACTTTTTGTTTTCTTATTGTTATGAAGCTTTGAGATAATAGCTGCATTTGATTCACATTGTTGTTTAATGAGATGGAAAGATTGATTGGGAATATCAGATATGATTTTTTTCCTGAGAAGTTGTCCTAATTCATTATTTTTTTAGCATTGAGCATGAATCATAGGAGTGGAAGATTGGAGGCACTGTCATAGTGTTATCTTTAAAAAAAGTTATAGGTACACTTGGATGAGTGGATTTTGTGTGTACATTGATTTTGGTAAATATTTTAGTTTGTTTGTTAATTATTTTGCATTGTCCTAATTGAGAAGTGGCTGATCGATGCAAAGAAATTTCAGTGCTAAAATTATATATTTGCCTTTAGTTTAAAAACTTCATATTTCTTTCTGTTGAAATAATAATTCATTAATAGAAAAATATATACATATGGATATTGAGAATTAGGATTCTCCCTAATGGAGGCATTTCACGAAAATAAAATGCTAGTCATTAGCTTAAAAGAACCGACTTTTCTCTGCAGGTACAATTAACAAGTCTCCTAACAACATATCCAAGTAAGTCCGTGGCACGGTTTCCACACATTATAGGAAAAATATGAACACTAGTCACTGCACTTCAAAGTAACGTTTAACGAACATACTAAAATAAATCTAGGTGCGACTTTTGTGTTTGTTGTTAAGAGTCTCACATTGGATAATATGATAATATATGGCTTGAACATATGTTTATAAGTGGGGGCAATCTCCATCTTACAAGCCGGTTTTATAAGGTTGAGTTAGGTATAAGAGTTGTGGTAAATTATTATTTGTATTAGTTCTATGTGATGACATGGTGAAACCTTGACATTCAAGGGATTCTAAAGAGTTGTTGAAAAGTTTAGTCAAATGTTTCATCTTTCTTTTTCAACTCATGCTTTGTATTCATTAGGTATCACTTGAATCTGGAAAGAAGTTTGTCTTACGTGATTCAGAATAGTAATATGAGGCTTGAATCAGGGACTTGTAATGTGTGTTCAGCTCCTTGTTCATCTTGCATGCATCTTAACCAGGCAGAAGAGTTTTCTGATGAAAACGGCCGCTCAGGGGAGGCTGGTCAGAGTTCTATGAATGAGGGCAATGTACATTCTCTTAGTAGCAGAGCTTCTGAAAACTTGCAGCTTGATGTCAGTGAAACCAGTAATATGCTCAGTATTAATTCAAGTCACGATTCTCTATCTGAAAATGCCGAGAGTAGACAGATCTTGATGAATAAGTTTCAGGATACCAAACATTTAGAAGGTCATGATGACAACACATCTTGTATCAGTAGAGCATCTGATGCCAATTTAGTCAATGGTAGCCATCAAAGGAATGCAGACAGAATAAATATACCTTGTAGTTCAGCTTCAGCTAGTCATTTTGGGGCGGAACGGTCTGGAATTGCTCCATCTGTTGGCATGTCTTGTTTGGAGACTCCATCTTCGAAAGATGTAGACGCTGACCGTAGTCCACCTACGATACAAAGGCAGCATGGACAATCTCGAAATGATAAATCTCTTTCAGATAATCCAAGCTTAATTCACATGGAAAGGGACTCGAATTCTCAGATACCAGAAAAAATTTCAGAATGCTCTATAGAGAATTGCAATTCATCATTAACTAAAGAGAGTGCACCCATTGTTGTTTCTGGTGAGAAATGTGCTACAAATAAGGATAAACTTATTGATGACACTTCCAATGTTTCACTAAAAGTATGTCCAAAGTCACAAGCAGATCCTGATAATGATTGTGATGCTAAAGTTGAAGACTCTAAATGTTCGGTCCATTACGGACATCACGAGAAAGGTGAAGAGCTGATTAAATCACCTGGCAAACAGGAATCTCAATCTGAAAATGAGAGTGACGAATCAGATGTTGTGGAACACGATGTGAGTATCTTTTCTTTCCTTTATGTAGATCTTCTTAGGCTGAAACTAAAATTGATTGAGATGAAACTGGGAGGAGTCGAATGTAACAACATTTGTGGTGATGATTAACCTTAATTATATCTAACTGCGGTGATTGAAAAATAGGTGAAGGTGTGTGACATCTGTGGAGATGCTGGTCGTGAGGATCTACTTGCCATATGTTGTAGGTGCACTGATGGTGCAGAGCACACGTATGTTTAAGAAACTTTCCTCATATTTCTTATATCTATCATATTTTGATTCCTATCTGTAAAACAAGTCTTACCATTATTCTTTCTTTGAATCAGCTACTGCATGCGAGAAATGCTTGAGAAACTCCCTGAAGGGGATTGGTTCTGTGAAGAATGCCAAGATGCTTTGGAAGCTGAAAACAAGAGGCTGGGTAAGAGTGAAGTTGTATACATGATTTTGACAAAAATGTGTTCTGGGGTCAGACACTTTATTGTACATCATTTATGATTCTTGCTTCATGCATATGGTTCTTTCTGAGTACTGAATTTGCACGCTGTGGTGTTGAGGGTAGCATTAGCATTTAAGCACCCATATCTGTATCTATGGCTGTAAATTGTATGCTGACATATTTTTACTACCAAATTTTTGTTTTTCAGATGCCGAAGAAAAAAAACTCATCAAAACTACTTCCATGTCACAAGTTTCTGGCAAAAGACTTTCTGACAACATTGACGTGGCTCCTCCAGCAGCAAAAAGGCAAACTCTTGAATCAAGCAAAGGATCACCAAAGGCGTCAAGCCCCAAGAAATTGGTTCCACTGTCACGAGAGTCTTCATTTAAGAGCTCAGATAAATTAAAAGGGAAGTCTGGTCTTCTGATGCCTCTCCGAAACCTCTCTGGTGGTGATGATACACCTCCTGCTCGATCTTCTTCCATTGGTCCCCGGGGTCAAATTTCAAAGAGTATGTCTTTATCTTTCATCTGTTGTGCTTCATCGCAACTTTCTAGTGCATGGGTTTCATTTTTTAAGCACAAGTTTTTGTTTATATGAATAGGTATGCTGTTGAAGTCTAATTCATCCAATAACTTAAATTCCAAGCCTAGAGTCAAAATTGTTGATGAAATATTTCCACCCAGACCAAAAGGAGGTAGTGAACAAACTTCTAAGAATGTGGAGCCATCTCCTCGGATAACAAGCAGGTCGACATTATTCAAATCCTCTAGTTTGGGGCGATCAAGTACAATTGAATCAAAAGTTAAAATGCTTTCACCCAAGTCTGCAACTACTCAGGACTTGAAAGGCTCTAGACATTTAAAAGAATCAGGTGCATTGGATCGAAAATATCTGTCTAGGAATGACCGGCATGTAGCTAGTTCTGCCGTTTCCACACCTAAGGGTGATCAGAAGCTTACACCTCGGGGTGAAGCCATTATTAAACCTTCAGCAGTTAATAATCGAGAGTTGAAAATTAACCCGGATGGAAAATTAAATGCGCCATCAAAGTCAATGAATAATATAAGTCGTAAAAGTTTGGAGCCTCAAGGTAGTTCAGGTCTGATCTCAGAGAAGCATATTATTCTTGCAGTAGTATTTTCTTTGTTACTTTCTTTTTGGGGGTCAATTAGGTGCTCTCGATATCTTATTTTCAGCATAATAAAGCCATCATCTATATTTTTTCCTTGTATTAGTTTCAGCTAGGGCATCTTTCAGTAGGGATGTTGTGTTGGGAACTATCTTTTCTGCAAATAATATTATTTCTTGTTTTGTTTGTCTTGGAATTTTATAGAGAGAACATCATCCAGTAATGATGAAGCTGTACAGGATGCACTGCCTCGATCTCGAGAGACAGCAAATCAGGTTGAGAAATCCAGAGAGAATCTTAGTAACCGTGTAAGACCAGTTGTTACCACTGCACTAAAAAGTCCATTTTGTCAAAAATGTGAGGAATTTGGCCATTCTATAGAATGCTGCACAGCTGGTACACTACAAGAATCTGGTGCTGAATTATCTGTCACCGCCTCAAGTATCTCAAAAGAGGAGGTGCATAAAGACAATAAATTGAAAGCTGCAATCCAGGCGGCTACTTTACTTAAAAGACAAATTTACAGGAAGAAAGAAGTATCCAGTCAAATTGATGAAATTTCTACATTAGGCACAGAGTTGAATTGTGAAGTGACTTCACAAGACCAAGTGTTGGTTTCTAACACACTCAAGAATAGTATATCGACTGAAGAAACTCGTGAACTGCAGGAAGTCCTTGAAAATTCTACATCCGATTCTTCCAAATGTACATCTGCCAGCGATTTGAAGAAACTTAACTCTAGCTCAACTGATCTTTGTTCCCGACTAGGAAAGTCGGGTTTAGTTGATCTTAATGATCTAAAGCCTTTATTGAAAGACCTGTCTAAAACAGGTGTGGCAATCTCAAATGTTCTTTCGAAGATGTTGGCCTTTCCTGAATACGAATACATATGGCAGTATGAAACATGATTAACTAGCTGTCCTTACTTCTGGATTTCCCTTTTATTACTTCATGTTTTGCAATGAAGTATGTTTGACACGAGCCTTTTCGTATGTATGCAGGGGTGTCTTTGAAGTGCATAGAAATGAAAAGTCTCCAGAATTATATACTGGAGTTCAGGCACATTTATCCTCTTCTGCATCTCCTAAGGTTCTTGAGGCACTGACCAAGTTTAGTCCCGAAGTTTCTCTCAACGAAGTTTCTCGCTTGAGCACATGGCCATCACAGTTTCATCATGGTGGTGCTAGAGAAGATAATATTGCTCTTTATTTCTTTGCCAGGGATGTTGAAAGGCAAGTATATAAATACCATTCTTATATTTACCATAGGCCATTAGATGCAAATATTTCTTTCTGTTGTATTAATCAACTTTTTTGTGATGTTCTGATACAGCTATGAGAGACACTACAGGGGACTATTGGATCACATGATTCAAAATGATTTAGCACTTAAAGGTGTTTTTGATGGTGTTGAACTTCTCATATTCCCATCCAATCAGCTTCCGGAAAGTTCACAACGTAAGGAATCATTCTATGCTTTTGCCAAACAAATCATCATTTTAAACAGTTTCTGAGTGGATGGTTTTGATTTTGGGGATTGCGATGAAGTATATGCCTAGATAGTGTTCATGGGTTTGTCAAAATTTAGTCAGTTACAATTTTGATATATCTTGAGGAAAGATGGTTTGAGATTTCACTCTCACAAAGATTGGCATGTTTCTATGTTAGTAAATGTCTTGGAGAAGGACGATTTGAGATTCCACTCTTACTAAGTGACACACTTCTATATAAGTTCACCTGATAGTGTACTTTGTTTAAATAGTTGGGCATGCCTATGCGTTAATACCCAATCATCTTGATTTAGAATTATAGTTTATGCATTGCTTCATAAGATGTCATACTTGTGAGTAAGACTAATGGTGATGAAAGGCACTGGGGTTGCAAAGAAATGGAATGTTCTATGTTGAATTTGGATCTTGTTAAAAAATCAATAATTTGACCATGGTTCTCCTTTTAATCACTAGTGGTTTTACATTGCCTATTAGCTTATTTTATTTTATTGCGGTGGGGTGGGTGGTGGTTGACAGCTCATATAACTACTTTTAATTACTACATTTTGAACAAGTAAATAAATTGTTTTAATTCATTTGCTTCTACACGTGTTTAGATTGTTGACCATCCTATTATTTGGCAGGCTGGAATATGTTGTTTTTCTTATGGGGTGTATTTAGGGGGCGGAGGAGCAATCATTCAGGTTCTGCAAAAAAGATCTGTATTCCAAGTTTGAATGCACTGCCAGTTGAGGAAAATTCTTCAACTGCTGATATGACGTTGTCTGACCATTTTTTGTCAAAGGGCATCAATGAAAAATCAATTAATTCTGACAAAATATGCAATGCACTTCCTTCGTTCACTTCCATAGATCAATCTCCTTTTACCGTGAGTAGGAATACTGATATCAATTGCCAGACACATTTATGTTCACAACAAGTAAGCTTAGACAAGCCAGATGGTAGAATCGATAGCAAAGCTTCATCAAGGGTTCCAAAAAGCTGTAACCATTTATGTCAACCAACGAAATCCACTGGTTCATCCCTGGTATGGTTTTATTCTCAAATGCTTAACTAAATATACTTAGACTCACTTGTGATGTCAAAATTATTAACTGATCATGCCCCCCTCTTCCACTATTTAAGTTAGGAACCCTAGATAGACTGGATATTGATTTGTACATATTCTGTTCAACTTTGTTGGTCCAAAATTGATACTTTTCACTGCTAAGTTTAATTGCCTGAAATAAATGTAGCCTTTTGCAATATTTCATGTCAATATTTCCATGTTACCAATTCTTGATCTCTACCATGGCGAAAATTAACAGGGTTGTTGAGTACATGTGTAGCAATGAAAGGCCAGTTGAGATCAATTTGACCATTAGTTGAAAACCTGTGTCAGGATGAAATCCCGTTAATGAATGCCCTTGTATATGTATAACTTATTATTTCTTGTTAGCTGTGCTGCAAAGTGAAAAACTGTACTTGTCACGAGATTGCTATTTATAAACCAGTTTCGTGAAGATTAGGCGTTATCTATGCTGCAAATTGTCTCTTGGTTTCTTGAACGATGTACTGGCTTGATGCAGGAAGCTAGTGTACTAGAGGATGAACGGTGCAGAGAGTCTATGCCTCCTGAAGAATTGGGAACAGGTGTAAGTAGCAAGATGGTGGAAGCAAAAACTGATTCTGCTATTTATGACAAGCAAGAGAATACCCTCTGTTGGGAAATTCCTTCTGTTAGTCAACAAGAAAGAGATGCTGCCTACAATATTAGTAAGAATGAACTTATGGTGAGAACGAAATATGATGAAGATCAGCAAAGGACCAAGAGGAAACAGAAAGAAGATTGTCCCTATATTGATTTGGAGGAAACTATCGAGAGTTACGAAAGATGTGCTGCAAGCAATATTGTTAAGGATAAAGTTTCAGAAAGAATGAACATTGATGAAGATCAGCAAAGGCCTAAGAGGAAACAGAGAGATGGTCTTTACATTGACTTGGAGGCAGCTGTTGAAAACCAAGGAATAGATGCTGCTATCAATTTAACCAAGGATAAACTTTCAGAGAGGATGGAAGATGATGAAGATCAGCAACGGCTTAAGAGGAAAGCAAAAGATCGTCACTATATTGACTTGGAGGCTCCTCTACAGGAAGACATGTCTGCAGAAGGGGTCGAGTACCAGCCACCGAACGATAAAGAAGTTCATCATGTTGATCTATCAGTAGTTGGCTGTCCAAAAATGCTTTGGAATGAGGGAAATGAGAAATTAGAAGATAGAGAAGGTTCCAGAAAGAAATTAAGGACAAGTTTTGGCGGGACTTCTGGACTTTATAGTTCTGGAGGAAGAGACTCATTTAATGACAGTTTGACATCTCTTGGAAATGATCTTGGTTCTTGTTCTTCAGTCGAGGACAAAGGATGCGAAGTAGCTTCTAATGAAAAAATCATCCGTGAGGACTTTGGAACGATGGTAAGAACCTTCTTTCCTGTTGATACACAGAATACCAATGGTTCACAATTGGGACAGAATACCATGTCATTGAAAGGGATTCATGTCCGCGAGGGCGTGATTCCAAATCTAAATCTTGCTTTAGGGGAAGAAACAGAACTGCCGTTGCCCCATCCTCCTCCTGCTGCCCCTAAGGGTATGCTGCCGCCTTTCCTAGTTGGGGCCGTAGACAAGAAAAATAACCGTCCAGATAGTTTGACAGAGGACGACGTTGGTGCTGCTTCACTTTCCCTTTCTCTATCGTTTCCATCTTCAAACAAGGAACACACACAAGCTTCTTCAAAACCAGAGCTTTTACCTGATGGTCACAGTGTGAATCCCCCTTTTCTCCTTTTTGGGAGATACACTGACAAATAAATCGTGTGCTATATATTTCCTGTTTGTCGTGTATATTATCTTGTTCAGCATAGCCCACGTGTATGATAGATAATCTTCAAGCACCCATGCAAAGGAGCCACCATCCAAACAACAAAGAGTCAATAAGTTTTCTTTTTTAATAATGTCAAATACATGTTTTTATATTAGTAGCTTTTTGTTGTCACAATATAGTTACGGCTGTTTTTGTAAATAGGGAGAATTCAAGCCGGCATAATTATTGAATTTTACTAGGAACTTGCGGATGACTTTTTTATGGCAGGATTTCCTCTGTTCCTGGCTCCTTTTTCTGTGGTACGCCTGGTTAAGCACTTTTTAAACAAGTTCGCTATCTGGCAGTATTATTATAATCTCTCGTTAGAATAGCTTGGTGAAAACGAGGTCTATGGTATGGGAGCTTGGCTGTACCTTTCGATGTATGATCAATGATGGGCACATCGGAATGGCTGCAGCTGGTGCCTTTTCCTGCAAAACATTTGCAGGGTGTAGGAAAGGGAGTGTGCGCGAATTGCATAACTGATAAATGGGTGAATGTGAACAACGCACATGAATGATTGTTAGGCTGATCAAATCGACACAAATGGAGCCCTCCTCTTTCCCTACTGCGGCAAAGAGACCAACAATATCTTTGTTGCTCATCGTTACACATTCCTTAAAAATGATTACTTCCTATTTAATGGTGAAGGTTTATCAAACTGGAAGAGTTGGAATTGGATCCCCTGCTGCTGCTGGGCAGCACTCCATACCTCAGATATTCAATTATGTTGTGTGCATCCAAAGTCACTTCATTGGAAACACCTCCAAGTTGTCATTTTGAATTCAGATTTTAAAACTTTTTCAATGGCGACATTAATTTTTAAATGTTTAAATGAGTCACGAGTATACATTATTTATTTATGGGTAATGTTAACTATGTTAAGAAACCTAGAGTTTGTGTTGAAAAAAAACAATTAAAAAACAGTTATAAATTTTTAATAAAATCAAATGTACAATTTTCAATTTTTTTTTTCTATATTTAACTCTTAACTTGTACATTTAAGTCACATATTAACATTAAATTTTTATAACTCAGACAACTCAAACAAATCACCTAATAAAAATTTGTAGTTTATAATTTTTTAATGATAGTATGAATGAACACTCAATCTTATAGTACCATTATCGGCCGTGTTGCAATGCTTTTAGAGTGTGTTTGGATCGGAAGAGAAGTTGTAAAGAGAGAAATAGATAAGAGAGAGTGTAAGAAGAGAGAAAAATATGAGAAATAAAGTATATTTGAGGTATTGTTTAGTTTAAAAGAAAATGAGAAGAAATAGCGTAGAGAGAAGTGTTGCATATTTTTAAAAGTACTATAATGGTCTTATGATAAATAACATTTAAAAAATACATATTTATTTTTAAATGGGTAAAATAGTCATTTTCTTATCTTATTTTGTTTCTGATCTCGAGTATTCGATCAGATCCACGTACGCTGGTCGTCAGATGGCAAGGTGCTCGGATGGATGCTGACCGTCAGGCGTGCAACGTGCTCGGCTTGTGAATGAGGAGAGGAGGGGGTGTACCTGCAAGGCACTCCGACGCTCAAGTAAGAAAGGGTCAGAGAAAAGGGGCAAGTACAAAGTGTGTTCTTAGGGTGAAAAAATGATATCTGACCCTCTCAAACGAGAGGGTTTATATAGAGCCCCCAGCGCGTGGCCAACGGTCCTATTTTCGGGGCGAAATAACCGTTTTTCCCAAAGAATAGGTAACTGCCCAAACTAGCCGTTATGTCGAGCAGGGTGCCAGAAACTAGCCGTTATGTCGGGCATAAACGCAGTTCCGGGCACCTGCCCTTTGCTGTTCGGGCAGCGAGGAAGCCGTGCGTAACAGGCGTAAAAGCCGGGGAGGAACGTGGCGTTCCTTGCCCGGTTGGAGGGACAGAAATGTCATTTTTGCCCCTCTGTGGATTGGGCTTAGGCAATTTGGGCCGCTCTGGAGCAGAGGCGGATTGGGCCATTTCTGGCCATTGGTCCAGTCTAGAACAGGAGCCCCCCAAGTCGTTGCTCCCGAGCATGCGAGTGATGACTTAAGGACTGCTCGTTGCTCGGGGGAGCTAACGCGGAGTCGTCATTTGGAGACGAGGGTGATTGTCTCGAGGTGCTCGTTTCCAGATTCCGGTGGAGCTTTGCAGTTTTCGGCGGAGCTTCAAACGGAATCTAGGCACGAGCGCGGGGAGGTTCCTTATAGGAAGGTGGTATGTCTCGGGCATCTCCTCGCGGGGAGTTTTTTCGTAGGAAGATGGTATGTCTCGGGCATCTCCTCGCGGGGAGGTTTTTCTTTCTTCGTTTGATGTTAGGGCTTAGGCTGGGGACGTTGTCCTTAGCCTTCTGCGCGCCCTTTCACTTGACTTAGCGGTGGAAGGGTGGATTTGATTTCCTGTCGAATTCACTGTCTTTCTCTGCTTTTTTAGGCGATCGTAGTGGCGATGAAGCCAGAGAGGGAAGTTATCCCAATTACATCCGAGGAGGAAACTGTCTCCGAGGAGAGTAGCAGCGCAACGGCCTCGAGTTCTGCGTCTTCGAGCTCGACGACATCGAACTCCTCGAGCGAAGTCGAGGGGGAAGCGAGCGAAGTTGAGGGGGAAGAAGAGGTGGACGTCATGGAGGAAGACGTTGAAGGATTCTGTCTGGATGAGTGGGAGGTGGTCGAGCCCTCCGAGCATATTTCCATGTTCGCGAGGTCTCCGGCGGACGTCTTTACCGAGGTGGGACCAGCGGGTGAATGGAGAGTGCTTTTTCTTAATTCGGACGAGCGGGTCTGCTCGAGCTTCGGGGACTGCTTCTCGATGTATGAATATGCTTTCAAGGAATTGAGGTTGAGGTTGCTCTTCACTGACTTCCAGCGGTCGGTGTTTGTGCATCTGAAGTTGGCGCATTCTCAACTCCACCCCAATTCGCTGGCCTTTATACGGGCTTTTGAGTTAGTGTGCGAGCACCTTGCTCTGGGGACGACCCTTCCTCTATTCTTTGCTGTTTTCCACCTACAGCGGTAGCTGGCGGGGAAAAGGTACGGATGGGTCTCTTTGAAGCAGCCCAGAAAGTTGTTCAAGCCGTTCTCGGAGTCCATCCGAACGTTCAAGGGACGGTACTTCATCGTCGAGCCATTGTCTGAGGCTGCCCAGGACAGCGTGTATGTCTGGGAGGTAGAGGTGGATGAGAACGGAGAGGAGTTGCTCAACGAGGAGGGGAAGTATATCGGGGAGAGGTTGCACAAGTTCCCGATCCGCTGGACCCCCGACCACTTCTCAAAGAAGCCCAGTGCCTATGTCTTCGAGCCGAGCGCTCTACGCGAGCAGGATGCCGTGTCTTATGAGAGACTGGTGACTTGGGTAAACTCTTTCAGCCTTGCTGAGTGTTGGACGAGTAAGGGCCAGCCTATCTTTGAGGAGGATGGGAGTCAAAGGGTCGAGCGTCGGTTTATCCCCGTTAAGGCACTGCTGGAGTGCAAGACTCCCGCGGATGTTGAAAAATTGCTAGGTAGTCATAGTCACTTAGATTTTCTTTGTGTTATTTTCTTTCCCCGTAACTAACGTGCTTGTTTTCATTCGTGCAGGTGAGATGTCTCAAGCTCGTGATCGTGTGGTGAGGAACGCCATGGCGAGGGGTAAGGCTGGAGCGGCTCCTCCCAAGACCCGTCCTGCTGTTGGTGCTCGTGCTCTTCCTCTTGTTCAAACTGCGGCGGGGACCTCTGCTTCTCCTACTCCAGCTCCCCGGGACTCCCCACTGGCTCTGGCTGGGCGAGCGAAGCGACAAAGGTCGTCGGATGCCGTGGATCTGACTCGGGCGCCTGAGAAAGGGAAGTTTGAGCTCCCCCCTTGCGTCCTTGACCGGAGGTTCTTTGAGGGTAACACTTTGATCGTTCCGCGGGCAGAATCACTCAACCTGGGAAGCATGGACCGAGCGAGCAAGAGGGCGCTGGTGGCCCAGGATGCTTCTGCCATGGTGATGATGTTGGAAATGGCGGCCGTTTATGCGGAAGGGGACTCCGTGCTTGAGGCTGAACTCACTACTGCCCGGGCCTCCGAGGCGTCCCTAAAGGAAGAAGTCAAGGGTGCTCGTGAGGCTAGGAAGAAGGCCGAAGAGGAGGCGACTAAGCTGAAAGAGGAGGTCGCCAAGCTGAAGACGGAGAAGAAGGCTGCCAAGGAGTTGAACAAGGAGCTGATGGCGGCCAGTGCCCCGGGTGTTGATGAACCAGACGAGATAAAAGTGTTGAAAACTAGGGTTGAGCTGGTCGCCAGCATTCTGCAGGCCGAGGATGACGGCATCGCTGTGGCAGTGGAGTCCTTCAAAAGTGCCGTGGCCCAGTTGCGGGTGGTGAACCCTGGGCTCGACATTTCGACCAATAGTATCCACTACCTTGCGCGAGTGGAGGATGATCGCATCGTCTTGCCCGCAGGCCTTGTTCTTGACACCCCTGAGGTTCAGCCCGAGGAGCAGCCCGAGGAGGAGCAGAGACCCGAGCCTGAAACAGCCGAGCAAGCGGACGAATGAGGAGCTTTGGTTATTTTGTTGTTGTATTTTGTCCGGCCTGCGTGCCGTTGATTTACTTGTAACTTTATCTGATTTTGGGGAGGGGGAGGGGGTGTGACCCCCTTTTTTATGTAATACGCACAATTTTTGGCCCTTGTGACTTTTTTTATTTAATGCTCGGTTAATGTTGTTTATATAATTTTTGTTGTACTTTACATTATTGCTGTGCATGTATGGCTGCCCGTCGGAGGGTGTGTCTGTTAGCAGAGTTTCCTTTTTGAAAGATGGCTCGCTGTGTTTGAATTCGACAGTGCGGGGAACTGATCGAATAGCCGGGGAAGGTCCTGGCGAGGTTGCGGATCTCAGGTCGCGATCGAGGCCTGAGGTCGCGGCGTGAACGTCCCATCGCGGGCTGGGGTTCTGCCAATCATGGTACTTGGGGCGAAGGCGGTGCTCAGTTGAGGACCGCCGACGAGCAAGGTTCCGGCTCATTTACTTGAGCGGGATTCTGCTTTGTGTGCATGCGTCGTTTGTACCTGGACGAGCATGATGACCGTTGGGTGGTCCTTTGATGCGAGGAAGCCTATGGCTACTTTAGCTGTAGTATTGCTTAAGCTTCTCAGCGCTCCAAGGTCGAGGGAGTGCCTCCCCGTTAAGGTTTTCGAGGAAGTATGCACCATTTCCCGTCTTGGCGCGGACTCTGTATGGCCCTTCCCAGTTGGCTGCTAGTTTGCCTTCGCGAGAGTCCTTGTGGTTTCTTCGCAGGACAAGGCTGTCCACATCGAACTCTCGTCGTAAGACTTTGGTGTTGTGCCTGATTGCTATTTTTTGCTTAAGAGATGCCTCGCGGAGGGCTGCTCCTGTTCGGATTTCCTCGACAAGGTCGAGCTCTTCTCTTATCGCTTCGTTATTCATTTCCTCGTCTAGAGGTGATTCGGTCCTTCTGGACGGTACGTGGATTTCAATGGGTAAAACGGCCTCCATGCCATATGCTAAGCGGAAAGGCGTTTCCCCGGTGGTGGACTAGGGAGTAGTGCGATATGCCCACAAGACGCTGTAGAGCTCCTCGACCCAGGCTTTCTTTGTTTCATCTAGTCTTCGCTTGAGGCCACGAAGGATGACGCGGTTGGCAGCTTCCGCTTGCCCGTTGGTCTGGGGGTGCTCTACAGAAGCGAAGTGTTGCTTTGTTCCGAGGCGGGCGACAAAGTCTTGGAACTTCTTGTCCGTGAATTGTGTTCCGTTGTCCGTGATGATTGCTTGGGGAATCCCAAAGCGGGCAAGGATATTCCGCTTGTAGAAGCGTAGAATGTTAAGTGTTGTTATCTTCGCTAAGGCTTCTGCTTCTATCCATTTTGTGAAATAATCTACGCCCACTATCAGGTATTTGTTTTGGCTGGACCCCGTCACGAAGGGTCCTAGGATGTCTTGGCCCCACCAGGCGAATGGCCACGGGGAGGTCAAGCTCTTCAGTTCGTTAGGTGGAGCTAGGTGCATATCCCCGTGCCGTTGGCATTTGTCGTATTTCTTCACATGCTCCTTGGCGTCTTGCTGCATGGTTGGCTAATAATACCCTGCTCGGAAGGCCTTGCGGGCAAGGGACCTTCCTCCCAGGTGCTGGGCGTTAATGCCTTTGTGGATTTCTCGTAGTACGTGGGGGACAACCTCCTCCTCTATGCACTTGAGTAGTGGGATGGAGAAACCCCTTCGGTAGAGTTTGTTTTCGAGGATGACGTACGAGCAAGCTCTTTATTTGACGGTGCTGGCTTCCTTGGGGTCATCCGGAAGTTCGTCCCTGGTGAGGTAGTTGTACACGGGCGTCATCCAGCAGTCGCTGTCCCCGATCGCGTGCACGTGTAGGGTCGAGGACCCCTTATCGATGCTGGACCGGGGAAGTATCTCTTGGATGACTGACCTGTTTCCGCCTTTCCTCTTGGTGCTCGCTAGTTTGGACAAGACGTCTGCTCGTACATTGTGTTCGCGTGGAACATGTCTTACTTCTACTGTTCTAAATTTCGACATTTTTTCTTTGACGAGGGTGAGGTATTCAGAGAGACTGTCGTTTTTGGCCTGATACTCCCCGGATATCTGGTGGGCTACGAGCTGAGAGTCCGTGCAGATGACGATTTCTTCAGCCCCTAGGTCTTCGGCTAGGCGCAACCCGACGAGGAAGGCTTCATACTCAGCCTGGTTGTTCGACGTGGGAAAGGACAATGTGAGAGAAGCCTCGACTATGGTCCCTTCGTCGTGCTCCAGAATTACTCCTGCCCCGCTGCCGCTCGAGCTGGATGCTACATCCACGTAGATGGTCCATCTGTTGGCTATGTGGGGCGAGGAGTCAGAGAAGGTTACTTCCGCCACGAAATCGGCCAGGGCCTGTGCTTTAAGAGCTTTTCTGCTTTCATACCGGACGTCGAATTCGGACAGCTCCAACGACCACTTGAGCATTCGACCGGCCATGTCTGGCCGGCCCAATAATTGCTTGATAGGCTGATCCGTCCTTACTACGATCGTGTGGGCCAAGAAGTAGTGTCTTAGTCGTCTGGCAGCGTTGACGAGGGCCAATGCTACCTTCTCTATCTGCTGATATCGCAACTCCGCGTCCTGCAACGCTTTACTCGTGAAGTACACTGGCCTTTGCCCGCCAGGATTCTCGCGAATAAGAACGGCGCTAACGGCCTCGGCAGTGACGACGAGGTATAGGAACAAGACTTCCCCGGTATCTAGCCGTGATAACACGGGCGGTTTCGACAGAGCTTGCTTCAGGTGACGGAGGGATGCTTCACATTTCTCTGTCCATTCAAACACTGCCTCTTTTTGCAAGAGCTTGAAGAAAGGAAGGGCGTGTTGGGCGGACTTTGCAACGAAGCGTGACAATGAAGTAAGTACCCCCGTTGAGGGATTGGATGTTCTTTTTAGACGTGGACGTTGGGAACTCAGAGAACGCCCGACACTTGTCGGGGTTAGCTTCTATTCCTTGTTCCGTTAGGTAGAAGCCAAGGAATTTACCTGCCCGTACACCGAACGTGCACTTCTCTGGGTTAAAACGCATTTGATACTTTCTGGCTTGCTCGAAAATTTTGCGAAGATGGGCGACATGATCTAGTTCCTCGTGGGACTTGACGATCATATCGTCCATGTATACTTCGAGCATGTCGCCTATTTGTCCTTGGAAGACTTTGTTTATCATTCGTTGGTACGTAGCGCCGACGTTCTTCAGCCCGAAGGGAATTACGTTGTAGTAATAGTTGCCCGATTCGGTCATGAAGGCCGTGTACGTTTTATCGCTCGCGGCCATTGGGATTTGATTGTAGCCCGAGTAGGCGTCGAGGAATGATAAAAGCTTAAAACCTACTGAGTTATCTACGAGCTTATCTATATTGGGGAGGGGGTAGGCGTCCTTCGGACAGGCCTTATTGACATCAGTATAATCAACGCACATTCTCCATTTGCCATTATTTTTTCTTACAAGTACAACATTTGAGAGCCATGTAGTGTATTTGGCCTCAGAAATAAACCTAGCTTCTAGAAGGTCTTTGACAGCTTTCTCCGCGGCTTCCGTCTTCTCCGGGGACTATTTCCTTCTGCACTGGGCAACGGCCTTGACGGCCGGATCAATTGTAAGCTGGTGGCAAGCGACGGACGGGTCCAATCCTGGCATTTTAGCAGCGCTCCAAGCGAACAAGTCTGCGTTCTCCCGGAGGTATGCTTTTAGTTGTCTCCTGGCCAGGTCGGGGAGGTCTGCTCCGATCTTCACTCCTCGTTGGGGGTCCACTCCGAACGGAACGATCTCGAAGTTGCCATCTGGGACAGGGCGTAGGAGATGGCCGCCATTGTCAGACTGGCTGCCTGAAGTCGTTGGGCCTTTGGCGTGATCTTCCTCGCTGAAACGGATGTCCAAGTCGATAGATTCGACCTGGGGGAGCGGTTTTGGCTGTTCGGAGCTGCTGGGCAGAGGGGGACGACCAGAGGTCCTCGGCCTTGCTGAGATGATGCTTAGTCCTTTTGATGCTGCTTCAAAGCACCGACGGGCAGCTTCGATGTCGCCGTGGAGGGTGGCGACCATCCCTTCAGAAGTGTAGTACTTCATCTTGAGATGTACGGTGGAAGGCACTGCAATCAACTCTGCCAGGGTTGGCCTTCCAAAGATGCACTGGTATAGTGACGGGCAATCGATTACTAGAAACTGTGCTTTAATTACTCGGGTTGTCTTTCCTGAACCGAATGTCACGATGAGCTCTACGTAACCCCGGGGCTTTGTCACCGCTCCGTTGAATCCCTGCAGGTCGGATCCAACGTATGGAGTAAGGTGAGAGTCATTCAGCTGCAGCGTTTCAAACAGGTGGTTGTACATTATATCAACCGAACTGCCCTGGTCCACGAGTATCCTGCGAACGTCGAAGTTCGCCATCCTTGCCCGAATGAGAAGCGGGATGCTTGAGTTCGGTGCCCCGCCGAGGAGCTCCTCCTTGTAGAAGGAAATGGGAGCAGACCCTTTGTGAGTGGTATCCAGCATGGTGACTTCGTTGGAGCTTTTGATGATCAGTTGATCGAATTTCCTCTTGACTGAACCGACCGTGATTTTGTTGAATCCACCACCGGAGATGACCATGGCTGACGGGAAGGCCTCCCACGGGCTGTGAGCGCCGAGGAATGTGGAGATAGGCAGACTATCAGGGATGCGGAAGTCTTCTGGCCGAGTTATGGACATAGCGATCTGTACGTTGGCGTGATCGGAGGGCGGAGTCTCTTCTGCAGCCTTCTTGCTCTCCTGGGTTTCTTGCCGGGGAGCTTCTTTCTTCTTCACGAACTGCTTCAGGTGGCTGTCGCGAATGAGGATCTCTATGGCATCTCTGAGGTGGATGCATTCTTCCGTCGTATGGCCATGGCTCTTGTGGAAGCGGCAATACTTGGATTTGTCTACACCCGGCCTGGCCGGTAGCTGTTTTGGGAAACGGACTCCCGCCTGTTTGAACTCTGAGTTGGCACATTCGGACAAGATTTTCTCCCTCGAGGTAGTGAGGGGGGTATAGTCATGGAACCGCCCAGAAGGTCCCTTCTGTTCGCGTGCATCGCGAGGCCGATCGTCGCGTCTTTTATCTCCTCGACGGGATGTCGAGGGCTCTTCAGCTCTGGATGACCGGGCACCCTCTTGGTGTCGGGAGGCCCGGACAGAGTGGGCAGCAACCTTCTCCTCGTACTGTATATACGACTGGGCTTGGTGGAGGAGGGCGTTGAGGTTCCTCGGTGGATCGAGGCCGATAGCTTTCGCGAAGTCTGAACCAGGACGTAGTCCCTGCTCGAGCAGGAATTTCTTCATCTCGTCGGTCGTTGGCACTTGGACGGCCTCCTTGTTGAACCGCTAAATGTAGTCCCGAAGAGGCTCATCTCTTCCCTGTACGACAGCTCCGAGGGACGCCTTCGTCTTTGGATGGCGTCGTGATGCGGTAAAGTGACGGGAAAAAATCCTCCCGAGCTGCCTCCAGGATGTGATGGATTCCTCTGGCAGCTGTTTGTACCAGGTCATTGCTCCCTTCCGGAGCGTGGTCGGGAACAAGCGGTATTTGATGGCTCCTCGTACCCCTCTGTAGTCCAAAAGAGCATCTATGTTTTCTATGTGCTCATCTGGGTCAGTGGTTCCATCGTAAGTCCCTAGAGACGAAGGCTTCTCTAGTCCTTTAGGGAGGCGGGTGGCCAGGATCCTGCGGGACAACGGGCCGTGAGGCTCGTCGTCGCTATCTGAACTTGATGTTGATGGTGACTGTTGTCTGCGCTCACGGCGGCGGTCTCTGCGAGGTGAGGGTGATCGTTGCCGGTCGCGATGTCTGCCCGACGGAGAATGCCTGTCCTGCCTCGTTCTCTTGTGTCTTGGCGGTGACCGATCCCGCGGGGAGATCTGGTCGCACTTGCGAACGCGTTGTGATTCGGGCTCGTGCCTCGTCATACGGTCTTCCCTGCGCCTAGGTGGCGGGCTTCTTGATCTCTGGTGTTTACTCTTGGGAGGAGAGGATCTTGGAAGAGATGCTTCCTCGAGGGCTCCTATCCTTTCTCCTTGCTACAAGATAAGGAGGTTTGTGCGGTTGACAGCTTCCAGAAGGGCTGCAACGGCCAGGTCAGCGCTGGGAGGGCCAGGAATTGGTTGTTCCCCCAACGGTAGCTGTTTGCCTCCTTGCTCGGTGGGAGGAGGAGTTGGAGATGCAGGGGCTCCGTCTCGAAGGAAACGGGGGTCAGAAAGTAACGGAGATCTTCCGTCAACGTCCATCTTGTTGACGGGAACGAGGACTGTAATATCAGCGCCTTGTGCGGAGTTCTGAGCGGCCATAGGTGGGTGGATTAAATAAAGTATGTTTTGATCTTTTAGTTTCCGAGGAGGAAAGAAAGAAGGGGAGAACAAGGAGTTCCCACAGACGGCGCCACTGATCTCGAGTATTCGATCAGATCCACGTACGCTGGTCGTCAGATGACAAGGTGCTCGGATGGATGCTGACCGTCAGGCGTGCAACGTGCTCGGCTTGTGAATGAGGAGAGGAGAGGGTGTACCTGCAAGGCACTCCGACGCTCAAGTAAGAAAGGGTCAGAGAAAAGGGGCAAGTACAAAGTGTGTTCTTAGGGTGAAAAAATGATACCTGACCCTCTCAAACGAGAGGGTTTATATAGAGCCCCTAGCGCGTGGCCAACGGTCCTATTTTCGGGGCGAAATAACCGTTTTTCCCAAAGAATAGGTAACTGCCCAAACTAGCCGTTATGTCGGGCATGGTGCCAGAAACTAGCCGTTATGTCGGGCATAAACGCAGTTCCGGGCACCTGTCCTTTGCTGTTCGGGCAGTGAGGAAGCCGTGCGTAACGGGCGTAAAAGCCGGGGAGGAACGTGGCGTTCCTTGCCCGGTTGGAGGGACAAAAATGTCATTTTTGCCCCTCTGTGGATTGGGCTTAGGCAATTTGGGCCGCTCTGGAGCAGAGGCGGATTGGGCCAATTTTGGCCATTGGTCCAGTCCAGAACAGTTTCTTTTCTCTTTTTCTTCGAAGAGAAATATAAAAGGTGTGAGACCCACTCTTTTTTAATCTCTCTTTTCAATTTTTCTTCTCTCCAAACAAGAGAAGTTATCAATCTCTCTTCAACTTCTCTCTCACTTATTTCTCTCTTTCTTACTTCTACTCTACCAAACAGACCCTTACTATACCACCGTTATTGTAGGGTCTTAATTTTGTAAAGCTACCGTCGCAATTCTTTTATAGCACCGTTGTTTTCTGCAACCACGTTGCTTCGGCAGGTTTTAGAAAAAAATTTCTCTTTTAACCAATAATAGAGTAACATATAAGATTAATAGGACTTAATTATATGGATATTTAGAAAATATACTTTAGTTATTTAAATAATAAAAAAAACAAAAAAATATAATATATTAAGCAGTGAGATGTGGATGCTCAACCTAACTTCTCAAATTTTTGTATTAAATAGATCCATTAATAATTTTTTGTTATCATCTATTAATAATAGAGATTAATTAGAATATACTGTCAGTGTAAAATTATTTTACACTGTCATCTAATTAGAATTAGTTATTTTGACACATGAGAAGAGATAAATAAAGAAGAAGTGGTTATTACAATGATTTATTTATAATGTAATTTATTTTATTTTTAATTACATAAATATGTGTCAAAATAATTAATTCTAATTGGATGACAGTGTCAAGTAATTTTACACTGATAGTGTATTCCAACTAATCTCTTAATAATATTAGAGTAGTAAATGTAAAAGAGATTCAAGATCTGAATTTTTGTTATTTTTTGTTATTGTTTTCAAATTGTTATTGAAATAAACTAATATATAAGCCGGGAATTGACATGTTAAAGCAAGTTCTATCAATAACAATAACTAACTTTATGTGTTAGTTGTTATGCGGTGTACATGATTATCCTACATATTAGATGTTGACATACACATTAGATCTTGTATTCCTCTCCCACCCACACACAACTTTAACGAAGACCGATCTTTCAGAATGTCAATTACATTAAATTTATTTTGTTTGTGATCTGTTTTATATAAAATTATTTGCAGAATCAAACTTGTGAGAAACTATGTGTAAGACGTTTATATAAGTTTCAATTTAATTGTGAAATATTTTTATGGAATCCTATTTAATCGTTAATTGAATATATTTTTGAAAGTCTTTTTAGCCATAACTTAATTATAAAAAAGTTTAAAGCTAGTCTTCTTGCACATTTTTAAAGATGACTATGCTTATTTGTAAGAACTTTTTCTCTATCAAAGAATATGTTTGGCTATGACCTGAAAAATAAGGTTGTGAGCTAAAAGGAAAACAAATTGATTGTCACAGAAAAATATAAGTGATTCAACTGGAACACACAATTTATTTGAGCAGGGTTTGGATTCACAAAAGCTCTATTGTGACATGAGTAGGGGCTGTTTGTTTTGATTTTTATAGTATAATCTATTTTGGTGTAAAAAATTTTTACAAAAAAAATTTTCACTAAAAGTTTCAAATAAAAATTTGATTTGGATAGTTATTCTTAAAATGTTATTTTATGTATTTCATTATTTTATCGAAATTTTTTTTGGATGTCAAAATTTTAAAAAATCACTTAATTTTAAACCTATTTCAAATAGTTTTTCATAAAATTCATTTTTAAGATACAACTTTTTGAAAAACATGTAATTTTGACTATATTTTGATCTTCAATAATTTAGGTTTATATTACAGTATGTTAAGATTTGTCTTTTAATTTATAAAAAACAAATTTAAAAAAATTTGTAATATTTTAAAAAACATTTTTGTAAAATCCATTTTAAAAATACAAAAAAAAAATATATTTTTTTTAAAGTTAAAATAAATTGACACTAGGTCTTATGTATTCTGCCTCAATATTGGATATGGCCATAACATGTTTTTTAGACCATCATAAAACCAGATTAGGGTCAACGTTTTTTGCTTTTTCAAAATCGTTAATACAATAGGGTGATCATCCTTCAAACCTTATTAAATGATAACAAAGTAAATAATTGAAAATTATATAATTACATTATTATTAAATATGTTTAAACTTTATATATGCATAATAATTACAATTAAATATGTTTTTTCATTTTATGTCGGATATTGATTTATTTCTTAAGCAAAATGACTCCATCAAATACAAAGTATTGTATTGCTCTTAAAATTTATAAAATAAAATTGTTACCTCAATAACAAAAACGACCTCATAAATAATTGTATAATTGTTAAATTATTAACTTTTATTTTGATACGTTTAACTAAAATATGAAAAATCAAATTTTTCTAGCTAGGAGAAACTTTTTAGAATACCTGACCCTCCTCTAGAGGAGGGTATTTATAATGTGCCCGCAGCGCTGAGTCAATGGTTATCTGTAGTGAGTTGGATCATTAGACCCAATACAGATAACTGTCAGGATCTACGTGGAGTAGGAAATACCAGCACACGGTCTTTGTCCTGGGTCAACTGCCCCGAGGACTTCAGGAGGTGGAAGACCGGTTCTCGAGGGCGAAACCGTCGCCCGAGAGTCGTGGGTAGTTGGCTGATGACGTGTCCCCGTGTGGGGAAGACGCGTCAGGAGCGTTTCCTCGCGCGGGATGGTTTATTGGGCTTGTGTTGGGCCCTCCCTGACGAGGAGCTGCGTTGGGTCAAGCTCGACAGTGGGCCAGACCCTGACCAGTCCAGAACACACACACACACACACACACACACACATATATATATATATATATATATATATATATGTTCTGGACTGGGCCAGGGTCTGCCCCTCATTCGAGAAGGCCCAACCTACAGGACATGAGATGACCCAACAAGGACCTCTTTACAAGACCGCTGTCGGGCACGTACACGCCCCAACAGCGTCGGGCACGTGCCACCCCTCAACATTGTCGGGCTCAGCAGAGTCCGTCGAGCAGAGGCATCAAGCCCCTCGAGGCTCGCCCTTCCTTGACACTAAGGTGCTCCTCCATGCGAGGAGCCATCTCCTTCTCACATAAGAGTCCTCCCTGCGAGGACACGTCTCTCCCCGACACGCAAGACTCCTCCCCCGCGAGGACACGTTCTCATGTAACCACCCACTCCCGATGGAATCGGTCTGCCCTAATTCCGGAGATCTAGGAACGGTTACCCCAGGGCGAAGACCACGTGCTGGTCTTCACTACGCCACGTAAGCCCTGGCAGTTACTTGGATTGGGCCTGACAATCCAGCCCAATGCAAGTAACCGTTGGCCCCGCGCTGGGGGCTCTCTATAAATACTCTCTCACTTGAGAGGGTCAGGTTACACACACTTTCTTACTCTAACCTTGTACTTGCTTTTACTTGTGACCTTTGCCTTACTTGAGCGTCGGAGTACCTTGCAGGTACACCCCCCAACGTCTTTCAACCTCACCGGAGCTGAAGTCCAGACGACGTTTTTGGCCATCAGATACTTGTCAACGTTCGAATGGAGCGAAGAATGCGAGCAGGCGCTCCTCCACCTAAAACAAGTCTTATCGCAACCCCCGACCCTCTCACGGCCTGAGGGCGGGGAGACACTTTTCTTGTATCTTGCGATCACGAGTGAAGCAGTCAGCGTCGTCCTCATTCGGGAAACCCCGGACAGACAGAAACCAATTTACTTCACGAGCAAAGCCCTCCAAGGCCCCGAGCTTAGGTATCAGCAGATAGAGAAAGTCGCCCTGGCCCTCGTCACCGCGGCCAGGAGGCTAGCCACTACTTCCTTGCCCACACCGTCGTCGTAAGGACCGAACAACCTATAAGGCAGCTCCTTGGACGACCGGACATGGCGGGGAGGATGCTCAGGTGGTCGCTCGAACTCGCCGAGTTTGACATCCGATACGAACGGAGGAAAGCCCTGAAGGCTCAGGTATGGGCCGACTTTGTAGCGGAAATGACCGCCCCGGAACCTTCGACCAACGGATCCCAGAAATGGACGATCTATGTCGACGGAGCATCCAGCCCGAAGGGAAGCGGGGCGGGCATCATCCTCGAAAACGAGGAAGGCATCCTGATCGAGGTATCCCTCGAACTATCCTTCCCGATATCAAACAACCAAGCGGAGTACGAGGCCTTCCTCGCCGGACTTCGGCTGGCCGAGGATCTCGGCGCCAAGGAGGTCAAACTCTTCACCGACTCCCAGCTCGTGGCCTCGCAAGTCCGAGGAGAGTACCAGGCCAAGAACGACAACCTCATAGAATACTTGGCCTTGGTGAAAGAAAAGATGAAAAAGTTCACCTCCGCGGAAGTAACTCACATCCCCCGCGAGCACAATGCCCGAGCAGATGTCTTGTCCAAATTGGCAAGCACAAAGAAGAAAGGCGGGAACAAATCCGTCATACAAGAAGTACTTTCCTGGCCGAGCATCGACAAACCTGCTCCAGTGGCAGACATAAACGCCATTGGTGACAGCAATTGCTGTATGACCCCCGTGTACGAGTACCTCACGACGGGCAAACTGCCCAAAAATCCAAAGGAAGCCGGAATGGTCAAGCGGCGGGCATGCTCATACACGATAGTCGAGGACAAGCTATACCAGCGAGGGTTCTCTATCCCCCTTCTCAGGTGCGTCGAGGAGACCAAGGTCCCCGACATCCTCTAGGAAATCCACGAAGGAATCAATGCACAACACCTCGGCGGGTGATCATTAGCCCGTAAGGCGCTTCGAGCAGGGTATTACTGACCCACCATGCAACAGGACGACAAGGAACACGTCAAGAAGTGCGACAAATGCCAACGTCACGGGAACATGCACCTCGCTCCTCCCAACGAGCTCAAAACACTGTCCTCCCCGTGGCCGTTTGCATGGTGGAGGATGGATATCCTCGGACCTTTCGTCCAGGGGTCATATCAAAACAAATACCTCATCGTCGGGGTGGACTACTTCATGAAGTGGATTGAGGCGGAAGCATTGGCCAAAATCACGGCCTTTAACATACTGCGTTTTTACAAAAGGAACATCCTCGCCCGATTCGGCGTACCTCAATCTATTATCATCGACAACGGAACACAGTTCACCGACAAGAACTTCCAAGACTTCGTCTCTAAGCTAGGCACGAAGCAGCACTTCACGTCGGTCGAGCACCCTCAAACGAACGGACAGGCTGAGGCGGCGAACAGAGTAATCCTACGAGGACTGAAACGTCGATTAGGCGACGCCAAACAACGGTGGGTCGAGGAGCTACACAGCGTCCTCTGGGCCTACCGAACGACCCCACATTCCACAACCGGGGAGACCCCCTTCCGCCTGACCTACGTCAGGGAACCCTCGAGGAGGACAGAAGCCCCCCTCGACGGAGACGTGAGCGAAGAAGTCCTGAGGGAAGAACTCGATTTCGTCGAGGAGACACGTTCGGGCGCTTCTCTCCGAGAAGCTTCACTTAAGCAGAAAATAACACTGCGTTATAACGACAAAGTTATAAAACGTGATTTTCAGGTGGGCACCCTCATCCTACGAAGGAACCAGAAAGACTCGCGAGAAGGCAAACTTGCCGCGAACTGGGAGGGCCCGTACCGCGTCCGCGCAAAAACGGGGACAGGAGCCTACTTCCTCAAAAAATACTACAGTTAAGCACTGCTCGCGACTCACGAACACCGCGATTACGGGGACGCACTAAGGTACGAGCGCGACACCCCTATATAGAACACGATGGTCGAAGGCCGCGTTGTGTGTGCGCGAGGACTTTTGATCCGACGGGGACACCTCGATCGAGCTCCGCCGTCGTTGTACCAATTAGGCAGAACGCCCAGCTCGCGATGGGAAGTTCAGGCCACAAAGCTAAGACCTCGATCGAGCTCTTAGCCTCGTTGAAGGTCGGAATACGCCTCCGACCGCCCGACCAGTTCTCCACGCGGTCAGGGACTATCAAGGTTGAGCAAATCCCAAAGTCTTTATTACTTAGACAAAAACAAAGTATAACAAATGCTATAACATCACACACAGTATAAACCATACAAACAGCACACGAACAGATAAGCAAAAATGTATTGAAGCGGGCAGAATCCCATTGCACAAATATTACAAACAAGTATCAAAAGCCCCTGGCACACAGGTCGGGCATACGTAGTGAAAAATAAATAAAACGGCTCGCAGGCCGCACAAAACGAAGAAGAAAAGCATACTCGGCGACAATCCCTTTGGGCTCCTCGCGTTCATGAACCTCGTCCACCCGCATCGGCTGCACGATCTGACCGTCGTCCACCTCGGAGTCGGGGTCAATCCCTTCGATTGTGAGGTCGGGGTTGAGAACCCGAAGCTGCTGCATGGCGTTTCTGAATCCTATGTCGGCCGCTACGAGGTTGTCCTCCTCGGATTCCCGGAGCTTCGCTATGAGCGCGGCCCGCAAGGTCAACAACCTATCTTCCTCGATTTCCTCATCAGCGGGGCGGACAACCTTCTCCAACTCGGCATTCCTCGCCAAGAGACGATCCATCTCCTCTTCAATCTCGACGAGACGTCTCTGTTCTTCCTCAGCATTCTTCAACTTTTCCTCTAGCTTCCCTTGAAGCTTGACTTGGGCCTGGTTCTGGCTTTTGCAGTCGGCCAGCTCCTTGCCCATCTTCTCCATTTCGGCTGAGATAGACTGGAAACTCTCGCGCAACCTGTTCAGTTCGCCTTCCGGGCATGCCTCGTAATTCAGAACCAGGACAGCCGCACAAACCCGCATCACAACGGACACATCCTCCACCAGCGCCTTTCTCCGAGAGACCTTGTCGACGCCTAAGATGGCCTGAGCTTCGGGGGCACCCACGCAAAGAGAATTATTCCCCTATGAAAAAGTTCGGCCTCGAGTGACAAGGTGGGAGCACGAATTTTACGGCAGGGGGACCCTCGTTCTCAGTAAGGTCGATGACCACTGTGTCCGCAATCCGCCGCCTCTTCGGGAAGACCTGGGGGCTGGGAGAATCACTATCCTGGTGAGAGCCAGAAGAACCCCCGGTTGTCTGAGTGGGAACGGGTTCCTGCCCTCGGATCTGGTCGAGACGGCTTTTGCCCCCCTTCTTCGTAGCGCGGTTAGCCTTCAACTTTTTGAGACGCTCCTCGGCATTCGACATCTTACCTGCACAGAAAATAAAGAGGTCAGTAACTCGAAAAGAAAGACAAAGGAAAGGCAGGTTGGGGAGGCCACCCCACCTAACAGCTCGAGAGCCTTCTCGTCAGAAAACGTCTCGAGGAGAGCCCTGGTGTTGATCGAACGACACTTCGTTAAGATTTCCCCATCGTCGCCCAGAAGGAAGTCCCCGTTCGGCGTCACGAACTTGGCCTTATTAAACCCGCTAACGAAAGCGACTATTCTCTCATAAGCCAGGCGATCCCCTTCGTCCAAACGGCCAGGAATGACTTTGTAGCTGTCCCCCCCCCCCTTTTTGAAGTGTTCTTCCGTCCAGAACAAGGGGAATCTTGGCTCGAGGACCTCCTCCGTTTGCCCGTTCGCTTCACGGGAAACTCGACAATACACCGAATTCACAGCCTCAAGAGTGACCGGCCTCACGATATAATACCGGTGTTTAAAGTCACGAACGGAATCCAAGTAAGTATGGAAGAGACTACTCATTTGTTTGAAAGACACCCAGCCGTGTCTGCCATCGGAGGCCTGCCGCTGGAGGTGGAAGATGCGAAAGAAGAGAGGCACGGTCACCCCGATTCGGAGATATTTGCAGACGAGCTCGAAAGCTCGGATGAAAGCGAGGGAGTTGGGGTGGAGCTGCGAAGGCGCCAGGCGCAACCAAACGAATACCGCTTGTTGAAAATCCGTAAAGGGCAGACGCCACCCCGCCTTGTCGAACATGAACTCGTAAAGAGGGAACCTCATACCTCGGTACGTCGAGCATATGCGATGGAGGGCTTGAGGTCGGAACACCTTCCACGACTTTGAGGAACCCACCAACTGGTGCTCGACTGTGCAAAAAATTGTGTCCTCGTCCTCGTCAACAAAATGGGAAGCAATGTTCAACGGCTCATCGCTGACCCACTCCTCGAGGGGATGTTCCTCGACCCTAGTGATTGGCGCCATTGGAGAGTCGGGTTGGTCGTCGACGTCCAAAGATCCCTCAGCCACGGGCAATACGTCCATTTACCTGAAAAGCAGAAGGAAATGGTGAATTCGATGACCCATATCAAATCCACCCCTTCCACCGCTGATCAAGTGAAAGGGCGAGGAGGAAACGTCGGGGAACGCGAACCCGCGACCATCCTCAGGTCCGCTGGGAGCGAAATTGGGCGGGACCCTGGGGTATTCGACCCATATCCCCGAGATAAACATCGGCTCCCCGGGGATTCCGTCCTTGATCCCCGGAATGTTCAACAAAGAGCTGAGAAACGTTCATCTCATGACCCCGGGATATTCTTCGTGTCCTCGGGGATTTCATCGCCTCTCCCCGAGAGATTCAACAACTAAATTATGAAATTCCGCCGTTTTCGTCTGATATTTCGTGATTTCCATGGGAACTTCATCAGTTCACCATAAGATTCACCCTACAAATGCAGACGAAAGGAGAAAAAGAAAGAAACTTACTTGAAATACGCTTTTTAGGGTTTCGGCACGGCGATCGTCGGTGGAGAACGGCGGAGAACGGTGGAAGGCAGCGGCGGAAAAACGGAGAAGAATGAGGGAGAGTCTGAGAGGAAAAGAGCAAATGGTGCAAATGAAACGAGGTGAGACCTATTTATAGGATCCTCACAGAATTCGAAGAGTTTAGACTACTAGAGTACACTACCCTAGCCTAGTCGCCCCTAGGCAATGATGGCGTCTGACACATGGCATACATGCGACCGTTCGCTCCCCAACACGTGTCTCTCCATTTGCTTCGACACCCAAGTTCAAACTTCTCGCCTCCCCGCTGAGTCGACCATCCGCGAACTCCTACGCTCGAGTCTGCTCGCTGATTTCTACACATCGAGCGTTTGGATCCCCGACGGTACGGCCAGTGGGTCTCAAACAAGTTCCCCTCGTCGCAGTCACGCGATCGATACTTCCCCGACATGTTTGTTGGCCCTTAAGTCATTACTCCGACGCTTCGGAGCAACGACTTGGGGGGCTCCTGTTCTGGACTGGGCCAGGGTCTGCCCCTCAGTCGAGAAGGCCCAACCCACAGGACATGAGATGGCCCAACAAGGACCTCTTTACAAGACCGCTGTCGGGCACGTACACGCCCCAACAGCGTCGGACACGTGCCACCCCTCAACATTGTCGGGCTCAGCAGAGTCCGTCGAGCAGAGGCATCAAGCCCCTCGAGGCTCGCCCTTCCTCGACACTCAGGTGCTCCTCCCTGCGAGGAGCCATCTCCTTCTCACATAAGAGTCCTCCCCGCGAGGACATGTCTCTCCCCGACACGCAAAACTCCTCCCCCGCGAGGACACGTTCTCATGTAACCACCCACTTCATATGGAATCGGTCTGCCCTAATTTCGGAGATCTAGGAACGGTTACCCCAGGGCGAATACCACGTGCTGGTCTTCACTACGCCACGTAAGCCCTGACAGTTACTTGGATTGGGCCTGACAATCCAGCCCAATGCAAGTAACCGTTGGCCCTACGCTGGGGGCTCTCTATAAATACCCTCTCACTTGAGAGGGTCAGTTTACACACACTTTCTTATTCTAACCTTGTATTTGCTTTTACTTGTGACCCTTGCCTTACTTGAGCATTGGAGTACCTTGCAGGTACACCCCCCAACGTCTTTCAACCTCACCGGAGCTGAAGTCCAGACGACGTTGTTGGCCACCAGATACTGTCTGATCCAGGTACGATCAATATATATATATGGGGATCAACTTACTCCAAGAGTAAGTTTTTTTAAGTTACTCCAAACATAGCCTTTGAATTGAATCTAATCTAATGTTAAATTAACCTTTTAATTAATTAACCATTAGATTAGATTCAATTCAAAGGCTGTGATTTGGAGTAAGTTACAAAAACATACTCTTGGAGTAAGTTGATCCCCACTTATATATATATATATATATATATATATATATATATATATATATATATATATATATATATATATATATATATATATATATATATATATATATATATATATAGGGCCGGCCCAACGAATTTAGAGGCCTAAGGCAAAATTTAAAATATTTTTTTTTAAATAAAAATATATATTAATAAAAGTTATATTAAATTATTTTAAATAAAAAAAATCATCAATAAATTCTTTAAATTGTTATTTTCTTCGATTAAATTTCTACATAATATAAAAATTAAATATATTAATTTTATTAATTTAATCCTTAATTAATATTTATCAAATTTTATATTATTTTTTATCGTCTTAATAGTGTGAATTAAATTTATAAATTTTATATATTTCTTAAGCTACATAATGAAATTAATTAGTTATTATATTTATATAATTTAACAATTATATTAAAAAGAGAGTATTATCTTACAAATTTAATTTAAATTTATTCATTCAAATATTTATTTTTATTTGGGTGGAAACAATAGTAAGATCTTAGCCAATTTTTTATGACCAAATAAAAATAGATAAGTTATTAAAATAAAATTACACATAATTTTCTCGGATAAAAAACAAAATATAACTATATATTTTACATTAATTTTATTTATTTAAAAATATTTATGAAATTTAAAATAAATGATTAATCACACTATAAATGATAAATGAATTATTTTTTGTTAGAAATCTATGATAAATGAAATGTTGATACCAATAATTAGATGAATGAAAATGAACCCCAATGATTTATATTAGTCATTATAAAAATTGATTAAAGAAAGAGAAAAAATTAGACTAAAAAAATTACACTGGCAGGGATTGAACCACTGCCTTCAAAGTTATGTCACGACTAGGCTACTAGACATACTGATTAACATACTTTTGCTGATATATATTTGTCAAGTAATTTAATTGGAGGCCTAATTTATAGTCCAAAAATGTGAGGCCCAAGGCAATGGCCTTGCTTGTCTTGTCCTTGGGCCGGACCTATATATATATATATATATATATATATATGGGGATCAACTTAATCAAAGAGTAAGTTTTTTTTAATTTACTCCAAATCATAGCTTTTGAATTGAATCTAATCTAATATTAAATTAACCTTTTACTTAATTAACTATTAGATTGAATTCAATTCAAAAGCTATGATTTGGAGTAAGTTAAAAAAACTTACTCTTGGAGTAAGTTGATCCACACCCTATATGACACAGTGGTTTCTCTTTGTTTGTCAAGTTTCAGAGACTGTACCTGTGTGTTTTATTAAAGCTTGAGAGTCCTCTTCTTCTTCAGGTCCGCAACTCCTTTTATAGAGATGAGAAAAAGAGACGTTGAAGACTTTCACAAAAAAAATGGGCTAGCTTTTGTACTTGATCAGACACATCAACAAAACACATTTCTGCATGAGGAATTATCCGTTGAAGCTCGAGCACCAAATGAGATATTTTTCCTTAAGTCTTCATGTGATCAAAAGTTCTGAGTTTGTCAGAGTTTCCTCGGTTGAAGATCTTCTGTTTCAGAGGTTGACTTTCTTTATATTTCACTCTTTAGAGGCTTATCACTTTACAGTCTGCTTGATTTTTGAAGCTTCAAAGTCTGAGTCACCAGAGGCTGACTTTCTTCAGAGTTGACTTCTTCAGAGTCTGGATTGTCACCAGAGCCAGAGTCTTTAGTAGTGGTCTTCAGAGCCAAAATCTGATCTTCAGATGCAAATTCCTCAAGCATCTTTCCCCCCGTTCTTAATGATTATGTTCCTGTAAACTTGAACAAATGTTAGAAAGCCAAATTGTTCTTTAAATACTTTATTATCATCAAAACTTAAAGGATATGATATTAACCAATATCTATTATCTCAAGGGCCAAGATGTGATAAAGTGAGACATTCTCACTAATTGTTCTTGGATGATAAAGAAAATAGTGAAATGTTGGGAAATGATGGCTAATACTGACTACTAGATTAATGTAGAACACAAAAAAAAATTCAAAACTTCTGTTATGTATAGAGAACTTAGAGGTACTAAGGAACAAGTGGAGTGTAGAAAAATAATGTGTAACAATAATGTAAGATCTAGAGTTAAATTTCCTTTATGGATGATGTTGAATGAAAAACTCCCCACTAAAGAGAGATTGTTGAAATTTGACCTGATAAATAGTAACACATGTTGTTTCGGTGACAATGAAGAGTCTATGAACCATCTTTTCTTTGCTTTTGCAAGTTTTAACAATATTTGGAGAGGAATTCTATTGCAGATGAGCATGAGAAAGAACTTGAAGATTTGACATGAAAAGAAAAGTTGGTTGATTAGAGAAACCAAGAAAAAGGGTTGGCAGAAAAAGATCTTGAGAATTGCTATAGCGGAGAATTCTATGAGTTTTGGAAAAGTATGAATGATAAGATTTTTTCCCAAAAGGATATAGACACTTGATAGATAGGATTACGCAAAATATTGTTGTGAGATGTATCTTGCATAGAGATTTAAAAAATCATATAAATGCAAATAATCTTTGTATAGATTAGGAGTTGTTTGATTGACACATGAATCCTTTGGATTGGTTTATATCCATTGTTTTGGAAATGAGAATTTAATGTTTTTATTAAAAAAATGAACGGAAGTAAACCTAATTTTTTTTATAAATATATTTTTTTAAATACATTGTTAAAAAATAAATAAATAAAAGGATTGATATAAAAAATTATAAAAATGTGAGTTAAAATAGTAAGCGGAAGAAAAGTTATGATTTTTTTAACTAATTAGAGTAAGAAAATTTTATTTTTTATTTAATAATTGAAAATAAACAATTAAATAAATATGAGAAATTATTAAATTAACTGTAATTTTACATTAAAATTTTCTATAATAATTTCACAAATTTTATAAATAAAATTTCTATTGAATAATTCAAAATTAAATAATTAAATAAATATAGAAATCACTAAAATAATTTTAATTTTGTCTTTTATAAATTAACAAAAAAAAATCAATAATTTAATAACTTTTATACATATAAGATATTTTATGAAAACATTGTGCAATAGGAGAATCTCAAATTGAGAGAATCTCTCTCTACTATGAATAAAAAAAATACTCCCTCCGTTTCAAAATGACTGTCGTTTTAGCAAATAAATTTTGTTTTAAAATGATTGTTATTTTTACTTTTTAATATATTCCATCCGTCTCATAAAAAGTGTCTGAAATGGAATATGCGCGGTTCTTAAGAAAATGATTGGAAGTATTAACTTTAAAGATAAAATTATATGTTGGTACTAAAATACCCTTACTTTATAATTAATGGAGTAGTTGAAAAGCGTGAAAGTTAATAAATAGGGGTATAGTAGTGAAAAAATAATAAATGTTATATTGGTATTCTAAAGAGACATTTATTTTGAGACATGAAAAAAGTGCAAATGAGACACTTTTTATGAGACGGAGGGAGTAGTAATGATTATTATTTTTTTAATTGTGCCCTTTACTTTTTATTCTTTACACTACTTTCAAGACATTAATAGAGTTAATTTTATAAAAGTGTAATGTATTATGACAAAATCATTGCATTCATTAATTTGTATGCAAAAATTTTAAACGACAGTCATTTTAATACGGATGGAGTATTATTATATACTAATAATAGGTGGATTTAACATTGAAACAATGGGTTAAGGTTCCTAATTGGAAGAGATTGAAGATAGCATGCTATAATCCAGCTATTCAAATACACTTTACTACGCGTCAATCAAATTTCTAGATTTACTCCCTTCAATTTCTGTGGCCTATATATAGCCCTACATTGTCGGTCTAAATCTCAATCTTTCTCTTCAAATTTCCTCTTCTTTTCCACAACACACACTTTCTTTCTGGTAATTATTATTATTGTTGCTCATTTCATTCTTAATTTTTTGTTACAGCTATTGGGTCATTTTGAAAATCGAAAAAGATTACATTTTTACTTTCTTTTTTGTGAATTATCAAATGGGTGTGTGTTTGATTTGATATTCTTATTACATAGATTCATTGTTGTTTTTTGTTTTTGTTTTTGACAGAGATGAGTTTGAGCAATGAGAAGAATCAGTCTTCATTACCAACTAGTAATGGTAATGGAATAGCTGTTGATGCTGCTGAGAATCAGAATCAGATTTCAAAGAAACCCTTCAAGATCTTTGTAGGTTATGATCCACGTGAAGACATTGCATTTCAGGTATGTCGTCATTCAATCATCAAAAGGTCTTCAATTCCTGTTGAGATCATACCAATTAAGCAATCAGATCTGAGAAAAGCTGGTCTTTATTGGCGTGAAAGAGGTCAATTTGAGAGCACTGAGTTCTCTTTTACAAGATTCTTAACACCTCATTTAGCTAATTATCAAGGTTGGGCTTTGTTTGTGGATTGTGATTTTCTCTATTTAGCTGATTTTAAGGAATTGGTAGATTTGATTCAAGATAAATATGCTATCATGTGTGTTCAACATGATTATGCTCCAAAAGAGACCACAAAAATGGATGGTGCTGTTCAAACTGTTTATCCTAGAAAGAATTGGTCTTCAATGGTTTTGTATAACTGTGGTCATCCTAAGAACAAGATTCTTACTCCTGATACTGTCAATTCTCAGACTGGTGCTTACCTTCATAGGTTTCAATGGCTTGAGGATGATGAAATTGGTTCTATACCTTTTGTTTGGAATTTTCTTGAAGGGCATAATAGGGTTGTTGAAAATGATTCCACTACTTTACCTAAGGCCATTCATTATACTCGTGGAGGGCCGTGGTTTGAGGCTTGGAAGAATTGCGAATTTGCTGATCTATGGCTTAATGAGATGGAAGAGTACCTGAAACAAGCCAAAAAAGAATCTGCATGAATCATGATGCGTTTTCGATGTTATAGGATTGATATCTGTATTATTCTTGATTTCAAATTTGTTATTGTGCTAAGTCTGTGTATCTGATGATGCAATTATGAGAATAGGAGGAGTATGAATGTTGCTAGTTCATATCATCTTATGTAGTTAGTGTTCTATTACAATGGCATTTTAGGTTGAGTAAAGCCTTTCATGATGTATTTGATTTTTTATTTGTTTGTAATGACCTCTATAGGCTTTAATAAGAGGTCTAAGTATAACTTTGTATCCAGTATTTTAATCAAGAAAATTTTAATGTTACGATTATGCATTGTTCTGCTCATAGTATGTCTCTTATGTAGAAATTTGTAAGCATGATAGATAGTGAGATTGCAAAAAATCTTGGATGGAGCTGATTTGAATTGATTTGAAAAACACGCGATCAAGTCACATCACGAGTGCGATGTTTGTTTTTTAATGAGTTGGTTTTTTAACATAATCGAGTTCACAGTATCTCAGAGTTTACAATACTTAAGCTGTGCAACAACATTTGTGCTAAACTCCGGTGATCTGCGAGTGTGATAGTTAAATGACATGACAAGAAAATGCAGTACCTTGTTAAATGCCTAAACAAGATCCTTTTTTTTGTTTTAATCTGTTATAACTGTTAAATGATGATTGGCAGCACAACAGAATATAGACAAAGTCAGTAATGAGTGCTTGTTTTATTGACAGTTCACAATGTTTTGTTGGATTGGACGTATCTTATGGCCGAATCGGTATTATTTTCTATAACTTTATATAAATAAGAAACAAAAAATGAGAGCATAAGCTGTTTGTGATGATGATAGATATATCAACACTTAATAAATGGCTAAAGGCCTAACAATTGTTTCTTTTTAAATTTTGATATCAAATCTTCTTCAGATGGAATCTCAACACCTGCTTCTGAGGTGTTAGACCACCATTCCATGATTTCTTCCTGCACAAAAGGAAACAAGAGCATCATCACGCCCACTCGAAAACTTCACAAGAGTTTATGGAGTCAAAATGACATGGAAACCAATAGCTTCAATTACAACATTCCTTGATAATTGATTATTACCTCAAGAAAATCTTGATTGGATATATAATGACTTTCTACCATACACTCTATTCCTTTTACTTTCACTGACAGGGATTTTCTGGTATGCTGCTCCAAACTATGTCTCCCGGGGTCTGTCATACACCAGAATAATAAAAAAGTTTAAAATAGATCAAGGTGTGATTCTACATTGAAAGATCAAGGTGCGATTTTCATTATACCGATTATATAAGCTACATGGTATCCAGTTCCCTCAAGTCCTTCCCACTTCCCAAGCCGCAGTCGCAAGAAAAAACCATCGAGTTGAGATATCGATCCATGAGAAGTTATCCATCTGATACAATCATACAGAGAAATTCTGTTAAATTGTTTATAGTTAATGCATTACATAATCGACATATAACTAGCTAGCTAGCTTTATTGTGCAAAATGTGACAGTAAGTCGGTAATTGGCTTGCATTACTTACTTCAGGATATCGGAGCGGGACAATTGAAGCTTCTTCACTGCATCAAAGATTTCCTCAGGCACATGTGAAATCTTCCTTTCAGCCAATCTTAATGGCGATGTTATAATAGCCTTATCTTTGGATTTGTTTTCCTTTGAAGAAGTAGAACTGCAGTTTTTCTTGCACGATGACGCATTGCATTCTATCTTGACAGTTATAAAATCATTTGATTTCCGCTTCAAACTAACATTCTGATCTGTTTCGTTATCGATTCTATCATGGACAAAGGTTTTAACTTCTGATTCATGTTTCCTTGTTGAGATTGAACTGGAACATGAAATTGCCCAGTGGTTGAGCTGAAAACATTTGATGCACATAAAAGGAAAATTTTCCTGACCTTCATATGAATTTACATTCTTCTGAAGATCTTCGAGTTCACTTTCTAAAACTGCCGAGCAATCACGAAGTTCGTGACCTCTTGTTCCGCAAAACAAGCAAAACATATTTACTTGTGAGGTACACTCTGCTTTGATTGTCGGCATGATATGTTCGACGCTAATCAGTCTCCTAGGCATTTGCTCTGACTTTGCGAATCCTGGTGATGATGAAAGGTCGTTGAACAAGGGGGAAGTTGACTTCGAAGCAAATCGAGTTATCCACAGACTCCCTGGATTGTCTCTTCTGTGATCGATATTCTCCGCCTCCTTTCTTTCGGATGGTGCATTGGAATCCACATTATCCGTATTATTTGTATTTTGTCTGGCTGAAGATGAATTTGATGCCATTTCTTCCTTGTCCTTACTGAGATCCATGTTTGAACAATTTTCATTCCCTACTTGCTTATTTTTTCTACTCTCCATACAGTTAAAATAATTTAACGGTTCCACGTTAGGCTGCGACGGACCAGCATCATATCTACCTGTAGGCACTTCAAACTTGTTTGATTGAAAATGCCGTTCGGCAAGGCTATTATTATTTGGAAAACAGGTTATTGGAGTAGCGTTTATTCCATGTACCATGTTACTCGGCTCTAAATCCTCGTTACTTTCTCCTTCTCGATGAAACATTCGTTTTCCTACATTCTTCGAAGTTGGACAGTACATGGACTGAAAAATGGATCTGAATCCTGTATTTTTCGGCTTAGGATCTTGATTCGTTCTGCATGTGATAAGTTTCTCTTCAGACCGTGCATTATGACGATCTGCATTTGCAATTCTAAGAGCTAAAGTGCTTGAATCATTTTGAATTGTCTGAGAGAGCCCTTTCACCATGCTTGAAATCCAATTATTGAATGAGCTTTCTTGTTTAACGTACGATTTGGAACCAGAAGTTTCTTCGACGCTGCTTTTCACTCTTTTACTTCCGATTATCAACTGCTGTTGTTGAAAGTTACGCCGCTTTTTACCTGTGGAAAAAAACCCAGCACTGTTACAGCTTTCAACACTTGAATTGCTGTCACTATCCATGGATAATCTTACATTTGCATCCGCATCTGGTAAGAACTTTTCCTTGCCTTTATTTTCTGCCACGCGAATTCCACTGTTACATGGAGAATGTGAAACCGGAACAACCTTATCAGAAAGTAGTATCATTTCATTGTCCTGAGTTTCGTTTTTAATCTCCTTAACAATAACTCCACATGTTGCAGCACAAGCAGCTTCAGCGTCAACATTTCTTAAATCATTTTCGGCACTAGATTCCAATTTTCCTAAGGGATTTCGGCTGGAGGATGCTAAATTTGTTCGCGGATCACCAGAGCCTTGAAATTCAAATATAGGCTCAACTACGGTATGTAAATCATCATCTATTCCGACTACCTTTTTTCCTTTATCGATATTATTTTCTTCTTCGACTTTAGAATCTGGCTTGACATCTGAATCACTCATTGTATCTGCATTACCTCTATCGACGCACTCGACAGCTATAGGTTCATAAGTGATAGAGTTGCAATAAGTAGCACTTTGCGGCGGAGAAAGAACCACACAATAGCTTGGTCCAACAACGCGAAAAAGAGAACTGTTTTTATCAGCACATTTAAGACTTAAACCATTTTCCGGAGACCAAACTATTTCAGATAGAGGATCAGTTGTAGCTAATTTCATGTCAGCTCTGGAAGCTGCATTTGCACCTGCACATGATTCATTATTCAAAATCTTCCAATCGCATTCGTTAGCATTATTCACAAAGAGTTCACTATCAGTCTTTGATTTTACTTTCTTGTTTTCTTCTCCACTCATCTTCAGAAGGATAAACTCTTCACATTAAAGTCCTGAAATATTATTCGGATCGAAAATACCTGTCATATGTTGCACCTTAAAATGAAAATAATTCTGAGTGCAGGGTACATATAACAATGTAAATGTCTGAGGAAACTAATTTTTTAAGCATAGCACCATATTACTTGACTAAAATATGTGTTACTCAGCCCTATTAATGCCCGAGCAAAGTTCTCTGTAGAGACTAGCCCAACACAGAAATTATTAGCGCCTAGCAAGATTCAAACTTGAACTTTTAAAGGAGCACACTCTTAGGTCTCAAGTCTTCACCAACTGTTCGTAGAGATTATCATTCTTACTTCTTTATGCATCATTCTTAATTCAACTATTTTAGATTTAGATTATGTATAAATTATATCTATAACACAAGATAAAATAAATGTTTTCACAAGCTATCATGGAAGCTTATGTAAATGAGCTAAAAGAGCGTATAAACATGTCATAAGGTGTTTCTATAAATTTTCTCAGATAATCTTACAAGTGTACCATAAGTTCCCATTGAAATCAACTTAAGTGTGCTTATGTATAAATTATTTAAATAACACAAGACAAAATAATTGTTTCCATAACCTATCTTGAAGAGCAAGCTTATGTAAATAAGACAAAAACTGTTTATAGACATGTTATAATGTTATAAGTTGTTTTCATAAGTTTTCTTCTCAGATAGTCTCACAAGTGTTTTTACCGGAAGATAAATTCAAATATGTCAATTCAAACTGAACTCATTGGTTAACTAACAAAGACGGCAAAATTGTTTCACAAAAGCATTATAGGTTAGGTTGTAATTAAGTTGAAAATAATCTCTTGCCATGGATAATGTCAAATACAACTCATTCATACCATAAACTCATGTCAAAGATGCATCCTTGTTCATGAAAAATCTTCATTTCCATCCAAACAACAAGAATCAAGTGCTGAAACTGAATTTAACTCAGCTGAAAAATCTTCATGTCCATCACAAAACACTGTACTAAGAAAACACTATTATTGATACTAATATTAGTATTACCACTAAGTAAACACAAGAATAAAAAAATCAAGAAACCCTACAAAGTAGGAGATTATTATTATTTTAGTGAAGTTAGAATCTAATTATGCACAGTAATAGATTAAATTTATGGATAAGATAAAGTGGATAATAATAATATTATGTAAAGAAAGTAGAATCCATAAAGTGAGGAAAGTGTTAAGCAATGTAAAGAAGTGATAGAAAGAAACATACCAGTTATGTATGTTTGTTTGATTCAGAGAAGATAGAAGGGAAAGTGAAGAAGGAATGAGTGAAGTATTTCGGTTGCAAGATGCAAAGTTTTTGAGTGAGAGAAGTCATGTCATGACAGTTAATGTGAAGCTGCCTAGTTGATTTTTTTGTATTCTTTTCTGTTATATGAGGTTGAGGTGGTGACACATGGATATGTTCTATGCCAGTGACCACTTATATACGCTCGTGATATTTATTCAATACCAACATTTTGTCATCATTGCTCCAAATAGTACTACCTCTGCCTCAAAATAAGAGTCTTTTTAGCCAAAAATTTTTGTCTCAAAATAAAAGTCATTTTACGTTTTCAATGCAACAATCATTAATTTTTACCAACTTTACCCCTAATAATTATTATCTACACAACTTTTAAGACAATACACCACACTACACCTTTATGACAACCTATGATGCATAGGTACGGGTACGTACCAGGTGCGGGTACGGATACTGGTACGGGATACGGCATTTTTTTTAAAAAATTAAGATACAGGTACGTTAATAAGAAATAAAAATTATCTATAAAATGTATGAATAGAGAACTAAATTATTAGGTTCATAACAAAATACAACTCAAAAAATTAAAAAAACCAAAAATAATGATAAAACACAATATTAAAAAAATTTAAATACATAAATAAACTATATTGATATTTGAGAAAGTTACAAATTTCATTCAAAATCAAATAATGAGAAAAAATGAAGTATCACGAGTACGGTACGAGAACCCGGTACGGGTGCGTACCCGGTACCGGTACTTCACCATTTTAGAAGTACCCATGCTTCATAGATGACAACCAATGGTAATTAAGGGTAATTTTGTAAAATTGTTATATTTAATTAGTCAATCATTATTTTTCTTAATCTATGTGAAACAACCTTAAAAGACTTTCATTTTGAGACGGAGAGAGTATCTCAATTCTACGATTTAACACACAAATCAATGAGATGTGTTACACAGTTATTGGAAATATTCTACTACCTCTCCCAAATTATAAGTCACTTTAGAAAAAATATTTGTCCCAAATTATAAGTCACTTTATAATCCCAATACAACATTAATAACATTTTTCCTAATATACCCTTAACTATTTATTTCTCTTTCTTCTTTTGATTCTGTTAATTTCTCTTTCTTCGTAATTAATGAAGGACAATAGTGTAAAGTCATACATAATTTCTCTTTCCCATACAACATTGATTAATTTTTTTAAACTGTGTGAAATGCCCAAAACGTCTTATAATTTAGGACAGAGAGAGTATTTGTTAATCTTTCTGTTTTAAAATTAAGGTCGCTTAAGATTTTTTTTTTTTAAATGTATTAAGAAATACAGTGATGTAGACAAAAGTTATGACGCTTTTACAAATATCTTATTAATTATTGATGAATTCCTATCGTTATAAATATAAAATATAATATAATATTTTAGTACTACTTAGAAGTCAAAATTTAAAAAAAAATGAATTATTTATAGAGTTTAGCGGTTATACATTATTTTATATTGTTATCTAATAGAAATTTAAATCATTAATTTAAAAGTTTTCCTCTGATTTGACAGAATACATTATTAATTTAACAAAGTGTTTTTCTTCTTCACTTCTATTCTTTCTTCGAATATATACAACTAACAAATTGCCATAGTCATCGTTGCTTGTTGATTCATTTTGTGGTTGTTTCAATATACAATGATGGGAAAGGATCTGTGGTAAGCTAACATAAAAAAAGTAGGATGGTTCCTTTCTGTCAATTGTTAGAAAATGAGACTATTCGTGTTTCACTTCCAACACGTGTAAGGAGGACAAGGGTTCTCATCACATTGATTTTCCCAAGACAGACTCATCATAAGAGAGCAATTAATGTTTCATGTGTTTTTTGAGACAATGTTTGAGGGATTCGTTCCACATGACGCTTGAGGGACTCGCTTCAAGTGATGTCTGAAGAACTCGCCCCAAGTGAATTATAAGTGATTGGTCTCATGCTTTACTTAAGGGAATTGCCCTAAGTGGTGTATGAGAGACTCGTCCCAAGCTACGCTTGAGGAACTCGTCCCTAGAGGATTCATTACCAAAGATGTTAATAAGACTGATGCCCGTTTAAGTTAACTAATATTTTTACTCGTCGATGCACGAAAAGTTAATGATCTTAATATAAATATATAGTTATAATAATATGTATAGTAATTAATTAGATGCTGAAATAAATTTTAATATAATATATCTCTGGTCACTATTATAAGTAAATTTGACTTTTTTGGTACCTTTGACAATTAATGTATCTAGTCTATATATGGACTAGATACATTAACTGTCAAATGTACAAAAAAAAAATCAAATTTGCTTATATTAGTAACTGGAGGGAGTATGGATTAACTAAAAGAAAATTAAAATTATTTATAATAATATAATAAATCTAGAAAGTTGTACATTTTTTAATACAATACAAAAACAGACTCAGACTTGGGCCTTCTGCCTCAAAAGATCCACAGATCTTGTATCCTTAGCCCCGTTGTTGTTACGCTTGTTTCCAACCAAAACCCTAGAAATCTTATGTGCCTCTGTATCGTTCATGTGATTGGTGTGGGTAAACTCAATTTCCTTCATCTTTTTCTTCTGAGTCTGCATGCTTCAGCAAGCTAAACCTCTTCCATTTCTCAAAATATCCTCTTCCCGACCCTTCATAGTTCAAATCAGCTTCATATTGTATGATTTAAACACTACCTTCTCCCTACCATTCCTGATCTCTCTCTCCATGGCAACCTTCATGGCCATGGCTTCAGCGGGGAAAGGATCTGAATCACTATTAACCTTACTCGAGTTCACTCCAAAGGTGTTACCTTCTTCGTCTCTGATAATTTCCCCAAAAACCATCCATAATCAAACTAGAATCGATGATTATTTTGACCCACCCTTTGTTAGGGTTTTTCCATTCCCCGCTCTCACGGTGAGTATCATTACTGTTGTTATTTATTTTTCCTTTCTCGTGAGATTACTTTCTGATGTTTTTTGTTTTACTTTTAATGCATGACCTAGATATGTATCTGCATGTCGTTGTTGGACTTATTTTTGCCTTGGTGCTTCTTATCTTGACGAGGATCTTTCAAATTTATGTTATTTGTGACCTACATGTTGGGGTGCTCCTTGTTATCGGCCTGCTCCAGCCCCTGAGTGTTGTTTTTATATATGTATCTTTGACTCTCCTCCTTCGTGGCTTTCTTACCAGGTTAATTGTTGTTATTTTTTCAGTGTTTGTCCTTTTGATTTCTTCAACATTGTTTTTTGTGGTTTCCTTCTTACTGTTATTGTCTTTAATTTGCAGGTTTGCCTTTGTTTCATTATCTTTGTTCAGGTACACCTCGTTCCAAATCCTCTTGTTTCTTTTTTCCTTGTTCTTCATGTTATCTTTGAAGCTATCTTGATTGACCTTATTTGCTTTGTTTTACCTTATTTGCTTTGTTTTAGATTTTCTTATGATTCTGGCTCTTCGTACTACACTTGTTGTAGACTATAAGCGAACTCAGAAGTAGATGGCTTTTCTTAGTCATTCTCCAGTTCTTATGGTGTTTCGTCGGACCATTGTTCATGTTATTTCTATCATCTTTATCCTTCTTTTGTCAGTTATCATTATCGTTATTTTTTACACCACTACTTCCCTGATTATTCTTACTTTCTTCAATGTTTGTTTCCATTTGTGACTAACACTCTCCCTCGTATCTTCATTCTTAGAATTTATGTGATGTCTACCCGGTGTTCTTTCACCATGATCCTATTTATTTGTTATGTTCACACAAGTTTTCTCGCTCTTGTTCACATTCCAAGTTAAGTTCTCGTTATCCTCCTTCTTGCTTTGATTATGCTTGATAATGTATATATTATTTCCTTTCTGTTGTTGTTCTACTTTGTTCTTATTGTGATTGATGTTCCCAGGCTCTTTAAAGCTGCCTTGACTCTGTTTGGATTTCAACTGCTCGTACTCAATGTAGTTTTTGTTTGCGCCTCTAATGACATCCATCATCTCTAAGTATTTTTTAATCAAGTATAGCCTTATTTCTAACTCCTCATATCCCACCTAGAATATGTACTACTCCGGCCTGATTTATAAGCAAAAAAGGCAATTTTTACGCTTATTAAGAATGGCAGTTGAGTGTATTTAATTTTCTTAATTTCATATAAAAGACATAACACAATTACTAATATACCCTTAATTAAATTTTCATCCATAACAATATAAAGTAATTAATGTAAGGATAATTTTGGGATAAAAGCATTAAATGCAACTAGATTTGTTGACCTTTGCTTATATTTAAGGCCAAATTTTTTTGAAAACTTTTGCTTATAAATAAGGCCGGAGGGAGTATGAATCTAGCTAGATTTTCCCTGCTCATAATGCTGATATTTTTCTTGCTCCATTCTAAGAAATTGGTATGATTGTTGTTATTGAACTTTATTTTAAGTTGAGAATCAAACCAAACATGATTTGTCCACCAACACTCCATAAAATAATGATCCATCGTTTCTATTTTAGTATTGCATATAGGGCAGCATAGGTCAGTTCTAACTCCCCTGTTGTTAAGGTTCTCTTTAACTGGAATGATGTTAGAAAGAATTCTTCATAAGAGATATTGTTATTTGTGGGTAAATTTGTTGTTCCGCATTTTAGTCCATAAATCTTTGTCTGAATTTCTAGCAGAACTTTTAGTATCATGATTTTTAGACCAGCCAATAATATGATAGTACCATGATTTAACTGAATAGTTGCCATCCTTTGTAGCCTTCCAGTTGAGGAAATCTCCTTCCTCTATATTATTAAGGGGTAGCTGTAAGATGTTGATCCTGTCAATAGGTAAGAAAAGATTGTTTATGAGAGTTTGGTTCCAACATTTGGTTTCCCTCTCAATGAGATCCCTAGATCCATATGTCCTTGTTTCCAAGGGAATTTGTGTTAGGAGTTTAAATCTAAACTGGTTAGGAATCCAGTTGTCCTCCCATATATTAATTTTACTCCCCTTCTCAATCTCCCAACAACTTCCTTGTATGATAATTTTGATGATATGATGTAAACTTCCCCATAAGTAATTAGGGTTAGATCCCAAAGGAGCTTTAAGAATGTCTTTATTGAGGTAGTATTTGGCCTTTAACAGTTTGGCCACCAGAGAGTTATGATTTGTGTGAAGCCTCAAAATCTGTTTTGCCAACATGGCTTCATAAAAGCCTGAAGTTTCCTAAATCCTAATCCTCCACCTTTTTTAGAGTTACAAAGTTGGTTCCATTTTATCCAATGGATCTTCTTTTCTTCCCACCAAAAATTGGCAGACATCCCATCTATCTTCTAGCATATGCACTTAGGTAAGAGGAAGATGCTCATGACATAAGCAGAAATTTTCTGAGCCACAAACTTGATAAGGGTGGCCCTGCCAGCATAAGAAAGGTTACTCGCATTCCAAGTAGTAAGCTTTTTTTCTGACTCTATCCACCAAAAAATGAAGCTTTTGGTTTTGCATTTCCCTATAACAGTCGGGAGACCTAGATAAGTTTTAGTTTGATCAACTCATGGGATACCAAGTTGCTCCTTGAAGATCTCTCTTTTAATGATGGTAGTACTTCTACTAAACATTGTCTGTAATTTTTGTATGTTTATCTTTTGACCCGAGCTATCATGGTATGTTGTGATAATGTCTTTGAGTGTTCTAGCTTCCTGGTCCTCAGTCTGGCAAAATATTAAGCTATCATCTGCACACACATAAAAAAATGTGTTATGTTAGGAGACCTTCTAGCTATAGATATACCTTTGAATTTATTAAGTTGTCGGGATTGTTTAATAAGGTTAGAAACGACATCAACGCATAGAAAAAAAATATAGGGGGAGACGGGGTTGCCCCATCTTATTCCTCGGGTAGGCTTGAAGAATTCAGTAGGGTGACCATTAATAAGGATAGACAACAAGATTGTATTCACACATAACATAATTAGTCTAATAATATTGTTAGGGATGCCAATGCTGGTAAAGGTTCTTTAAATAAAATCCCAAACTAATTTTTCATAAGCATTCTCCATGTCAAGTTTGATTCCCACTAGTTATTTCTTCCTTATGTTAGATTTATTTATGTGGGCAAAAATTTCATAGGCCACCATAGTATTGTCTGTGATTTGTCTACCATTCACAAAAGCGCTTTAATTGTCACTGATGATATCAGGAAGGATTCTCTTAATTCTGTTGGTGATGGGTTTTGTGATAATTTTCATAAACACATTGCAAAGAGCTATGGGTTTGTAGTCCATATATTTAGTGGGTTTATTGTTTTTGGGAATGATGCTAATGTGGGTGCTATTAAATATTTGAGGATCCTCGTTATTGTTCTGAATGTTCATAGAGGGTTTAGTCGCATCCTCTCCAATGATGTCCTAATAATTTTGATAGAAACTAGTCGGTATACCATGCGGACCAGAGGCTGCATTACTTTTCATGTTTTTCATAGCATTGATCGCCTCCTCTGTAGTGAAAGGCATCTCTAGGGTTGGTTTGAAAGCATTCATGGTGGATGTTCAGGTTATTTGCTTTTAATTGGTTTTTGTAGAATTCTAGAATATTTTGATGTATCTCTTCAATCGTATTAGTTATAACCCCATTAGGTTTGTCCATAGTTCTTATTCTATTCACATTCCTTCTTTATGTTACCTTCTGATGGAAACACTTAGTGTTCATGTCCCCTTCTTGCAACCAATGGGTTTTGGCTCTTTGAGCCCACCAAAGTTCCTCCTGATGGAGGACGGAATCAATTTCCTCTTGGTTCTAGATCATATCATGATAATTGATATTCTGGTCATTCATGTCTTGGAGACCTTTAAGTTTATTGCTCATGTTATTTATCCTTTTGGTGGGTTAATCACAGTTGGTTTTCCCCCATAACCATAAGGTTTCAAGAGTGTGGTTGATCTTTTGGTATCAAGGTTGTTGGTATCATTCCAATTTTGACATACAACCTTACTAATATTCAGATTCTCCATCCAAATGTTCTCAAATCTCATAGGTTTGTCATTGAGGTAGAAACCTTTGTGATTACAATTCTCTTGCTGGAAACTCAGAAGAATAGGGTTGTGGTCGGATCTCAACTTGGGTAGGTGACTGTTATTATAATAGGAGAACTTGTTCATCCACTCTGTAGTGGCCATGAATTTGTCAAGCCTAGCAATGATATAGTTGTCTCCCTATTAATTATTACACCACATTTCCATCATTCCTTTGTAACCTAGATCCATCGAACCATGGTCATTAAAAGTATTGTCAATAATGTGAGTAAGATTTAAGTCCAGGGGTTAACCCCATTTTCTTATTACTACAAGTAACAATATTCAAATCACCAAAAACAAGCCACTTAAGGTGACTATTTCTTTAAGCTAAGTTATTTATCAATGGACAAGTAAGAACTTTGTTTATTATTTTTATGGAAACCATATATAGCAGTCCCTCTCCAAAGAATGGAGTTATCATTGTTGTTATCAGACATGATATAAAAGTCAATAAAGTTTTATCAGAATCAATGATAAGAAGGTTTACATCATTCGTCTAGAGTAACATAAGACCACCAGCTTTACCATGGCCATTCCTATCATAGATAATACAATGATAATTAGTTAAGTTTCCAGTGTTCATAGAATCCAAGAACTTATCATCAATGTTACATATTTTTGTTTAGATTAATACAAGAATGTGAGGATTATAGAATCTTATCATGTGCTTGAGGGCTTTGTAGGTTCGGGGGTTTCACAACCCCCTGCAGTTCCAAGACAACAACTTCATCCTTATGTGGCAACCTTATTAATGAGGTTGTCCATTACTGCTTGTGTGATTGATGTTGTGGTTATAGGTGCTTGTTCAATCTCTAGGATTCTATTCATTTTTATTGATTCATAGCCATATTCCTACGCTCTTCATTAATGCTCACATTTGCTTTCATGGTGAGTTTTGCCATTTTCTCCACCATATCATAAGGTATAGGGCTATATTGGCTCATGTTGGGCTTGCTCATAGGATTATGGTTGAAAATTCGTTCATCTTGAGAAAATTGTCTTTTCCCTACGTGACTAGATTTTATCCAAGGGCCTAGAGGATTAACCTTTAATATTCCATGAGATGGGGCCACAGGTTTTCTGTAATACTCCTCACTATGCCCCATCATGCCACAGTAAAAACAGAAGAGAGGGAATTTTTCATATCTGAAATCGATCCAAATGATTCCGTTGTTTTTACTTCCTATATACATTCTTGGGATGATAAGACTTTTGATGCTCAGATTCACTCTAACCTTCACTATAATGTTCCGATGAGGCATGTCAAAAAGCCATGCTTCCATTACTTCACCTATTTTTGCTCCTAATTTCAGTCCCATTTGAGTTGTTTTGACATTTACCTGAAGATCCCAAATTTGAACCCATATATGAGCTTTTGAGAATTCCAGGTTGCTAGTGTTGGGTAATCCATCCCATTCTTGCAGAATCAGCCACAAGTTTATGAATAGACACAAACTCCCTTTCAATATACATTTATGATCATCATTGTTTTCCATAATAATTAAAAATATAGTTGTTTCCTCTTTTTTTACCATCAAGTTCTTAGGGTTGCACCAAATATTTGATAGAGCATTTTCGAAAGTCCCTCTACGAATGGGTATTTTAGTGAAAATTTTCCCCAATATGCTGATAATCATTTGGTATGGATTTTCTTGAATTTCTTCTTCTTCATAGAGGAAGAATTCTGGATCTTGGATGTTTTATGGGTTGTTGTGGTTGCCGTTTCTTTCAGGAATTTTGTTTTGTGGCTTGCGTGATTGATTATAGTTCAGAGTGATCTGATTCCATCTCTTCACTGTGGGGGTTTCCATTCTGATTATAGCTTCTCATCTTGAACTTATTAGTACCTAATAAAATTATAAAGTTCAAAACCCTTTTATTGAATTACGCAATTTGCGCGCAATATTTTATCCTTGTAGCTTCACATCTTGAACTCATTAGTACATAATATGTTATTTGTAAGTGGTCAATCTTCCATCATCCATATCAAATGAAACAAAACATATAGTACGATATTATAAAACAAATAATAAAAAACATAAAAACCTATAAGAAATACAATCCAAATAAATTATTCTTTTATAATTATATGCATGCTCTTAAATCTAAATGATCTGAATAAAAACCTCTACAAAGGCAATCTGCCACAAAAGCAAAAAATGCATGTGTCATGAAATGCATACACCTTCCACAAATTCCACAAACTATCATTAAAGAAAATCATTTTAAACTTTATTTCACAATCATCCATCTCCAAACATAATTACAAATAACCAAAGTTTCATCCACGTCACATATACATACCCTAAAACACAATGTCTAAAACTAGTATTTATGTTGGATATAATTATATTTCAATTCTCTCTTCAAAACAATTATGCATTATATGATTGTATTCTATAATATCTAACTATTAGTTTCGTTATAATTAGTATGGAGAAGTGCACATGCCTTAACATGTTTTGCTCTGAACCGAAAGAGAGTCTCCGATTGATGGGAAATTAAGACACAATAATAGACCAATACGTAGTAGATATAAAACTTCCCAAACTTGTACGAACCTTGAGGATCAACAACAAATATAAGATGACAAATCGAACAAATAAAGACACAAAAGAACACTGATATTTTTAACGTGGAAAACCCCTCAATATGAGAGTAAAAACCACGAGTCGCCCAGACCAAAGAAATAACTCCACTATAATCAATTAAGGGTACATGAGAGTCTTAAAGTGATTCACAAACTAGTGCTAACAACTGCAAATCACAAAGCAAACTAGCTTATAAATAAGAATAAAAAAGCTGAAATTTTTCCCTAAATTTGCAGCTTCGGTGCGAAGCAAATAACTTTCACCTCAGACGTTGTTTTGAAATTATGAAAGGTCAAAAGTTATATATATATATATATATATATATATATATATATATGTGTGTGTGTGTGTTACGAACCTGCCCACCAAATTTGAGCATGATCCAACGGTTAACGAATCGAGGATCGTCGATTTATTTAGACTAGTTACAGAAAAATGGGAATGAGTTTCTCTCCTTTTGTCTCTCTTTTTGAATCCTTACTTTTCTCTATCTCTCTCAACCCTAAATTGATCCTCTCTACTTAAATAACTGAGACAAATGGGCTAATCATATTAGGGTTTTTCTCCACATAGGAAAGGATCCCAAACCCAACAAATCTCCCTCTAAAAACTATGTGGAGGAAATCTTCAAACCGGCGATATCATAACAAGCTTCAAATTTACCTCTTGGTAATGCTTTAGTCATCATATCAGAACCATTATCATCTATATGAACTTTAGCTAACTCCAACACCTTAGCATTCAAAACATCACGTATCCAATGATATCTCACGTCAATGTGTTTGGACCTATTATGAAAAGTCGGATTCTTACCAAGATGAATAGTATAACACCCTTCTAAACCCCGTGGAATATATATACATAATCAGAGTAAATTATCATGCATCTCAAACAATGGTGTCACATACTTTCAAAACATCGCACATATACACACGTCATGCTCAATAACATTTAAAATAAATTCATGTTTTTCATATACTTTCACATTAGCATGTAGCAGCGAAATTACTCCAATCATAATGGACATAATGAATATCTCATGCTCATCTCATTCATAATCAATACTTAGGCATAAAAGAAAATACTTCATATAATTCAAAATAACAATAACATAATAAAGTAGAGTACATAAATTATCTCTCAAAACATGAATTGAAACGTTCCTAGTGTTACATGATCAGAGTACGACTCGACCCAACATAAATAAGGAAACTAAAACAGCTACTCCAACGGCTACCTCGCGCTACAAGCAACTCTATTCCTCGGTACCTGAGCGACGTCATACAAAACATCATTCCAACAGAATTGTGAGAATTCACATAATTATCGAAATCATAAGATAATGTATAATTATATAGCATACAAGCATGACATAATGAATCTCACACTTCAAGAAGCTTCATCAACATATTATAACTCAAGTAGCCATACTTCTCACAAATATATACTCACAATTCCATAATTCATCAATTCAACAATTCACATAATACACATAATCTCATATCGCAAACATATACACAATGCGACTCAATGCAAGACTCAAATGTAACTTATGCATGTGGTACCAAACACTTGTTATTATTTTTCGGTTTTTACATTAAACCGGATCCGTTCTGTTCTGGACTGGACCAATGGCTAGAATTGGCCCAATCCGCTTCTGCTCCAGAGCGGCCCAAATTGCCTAAGCCCAATCCACAGAGGGGCAAAAGTGACATTTCTGCCCCTCCACCCGGGCAAGGAACGCAACGTCCCTCCCCGGTTCTGATGCCCGTTACGCACGGCTTCCTCGCTGCCCGAACGTCAACGGGCAGGTGTCCGCAACTGCGTATATGCCCGACATAACGGCTAGTTCATGGCAACCTGCCCGTCACAACGGCTAGTTTGGGCAGTTACCTATTCTTTGGGAAAAACGGCTAGTTCACCCCGAAAATAGGACCGTTGGCCGCGCGCTGGGGGCTCTATATAAACCCTCTCACTTGAGAGGGTCAGGTATCACATTTTCACCCTAAGCATACACTTTGTACTTGCCCCTTTTTTCTCTGACCCTTTCTTACTTGAGCGTCGGAGTACCTTGCAGGTACACCCCCTCCTCTCCTCATTCTCAAGCCGAGCACGTTGCACGCCTTACGACCAACGATCATCCGGGCACCTCACCTTCTGACGACCAGTTTACGTGGGCCAGTTCGAATACTTCGGATCAGTGGCGCCGTCTGTGGGAACTCCTTGTTCTCCCCTTCTTTCTTTCCTCCTCGGAAACTGAAAGATCAAAACATACTTTCTTTGATCCACCCACGAATGGCCGCTCAGAACTCCGCAAAAGGTGCTGACGCTACGGTTCTTGTCCCCGTCAACAAGATGGACGCTAATGGCAGTTCGTTGTTACTTTCTGATCCCCGTTTCCTTCGTGACGGGGCCACTGCGTCTCCAACTCCTCCTCCCACCGAGCAAGGAAGAAAACAGTCACCGTTGGGGAAACGACCGATTCCTGGCCCCCCAGCGCCGATCTGGCCGTTGCAGCCCTCCTGGACGCTATCAACCGCACGAACCTCCTTATCTTACAGCAAGGAGAAAGGATATGAGCTCTCGAAGAAGCAGCTCTTCCAAGATCTTCTCCTCCCAAGAGGAAACACCAAAAATCAAGAAGCCCGCCACCTAGGCGCAGGGAAGACCGTATGACGAGGAATGAGCCTGAACCACTGCGCATTCGCAAGCGCGACCAGATCTCCCCGCGGGATCAGTCACCACCAAGACACAAGAGAACGAGGCAAAACGGGCATTCTCCACCGGCCAGACCTCGCGACCGGCCACGATCACCCTCACCTCGCAGAGACCGCCGCCGCGAGCGCAGACAACGGTCACCGTCGACTTCAAGTTCGGACAGCGACGACGAGCCTCGCGGCCCGTTGTCCTGCAGGATCCTGGCCACCCGTCTCCCTAAAGGGCTAGAAAAGCCTCCGTCTCTAGGGACTTATGATGGAACCACGGACCCAGACGAGAACATAGAAAACATAGATGCTCTTCTGGACTACAGAGGTGTACGAGGAGCCATCAAGTGCCGCCTGTTCCCAACCACGCTCCGAAAGGGAGCAATGACCTGGTACAAACAGCTGCCAGAGGAATCCATCACCTCCTGGAGGCAGCTCGGGAGGATCTTCTCTCGACACTTTACCGCATCACGACGCCATCCAAAGACTGAGGCGTCCCTTGGAGCTGTTGTACAGGGGAGAGATGAACCTCTTCGGGACTACATTGAGCAGTTCAACAAGGAAGCCGTCTAAGTGCCAACGATCGACGAGATGAAGAAGTTCCTGCTCGAGCAGGGATTACGTCCTGGCTCAGACTTCGCGAAAGCCATTGGCCTAGATCCACCAAGGAACCTCAACGCTCTCCTCCACCAAGCCCAGTCGCATATACGGTACGAGGAGAAGGTCGCCGCCCACTCTGTCCGGGCCTCCCGTCACCAAGAAGGTGCCCGGACATCCAGAGCTGAAGAGCCCTCGACATCCCGTCAAGGAGATAAAAGACGCGACGATCGGCCTCGCGATGCACGCGAACAGAAGGGACCTTCTGGACGATTCCATGAATATACCCCCCTCACTACTTCAAGGGAGAAAATCTTGTCTGAATGTGCCAACTCAGAGTTCAAGCAGGCGGGGGTCCGTTTCTCCAAACAGCTGCCGGCCAGGCCAGGTGTGGACAAATCCAAGTATTGCCGCTTCCACAAGAGCCACGGCCATACGACGGAAGAATGCATCCACCTCAGAGATGCCATAGAGATCCTCATTCGCGACGGCCATCTGAAGCAGTTCGCGAAGAAAAAAGAAGCTCCCCGACAAGAAACCCAGGAGAGCAAGAAGGCTGCTGAAGAGACTCCGCCCTCCGATGACACCAACGTACAGGTCGTTATGTCTGTGACTCAACCAGAAGACTTCTGTATCCCTGACAGTCTGCCCGCTTCCACGTTCCTCGGCGCTCACAGCCCGTGGGAAACCTTCCCGTCGGCCATGGTCATCTCCGGTGGTGGATTCAACAAAATCACGGTTGGTTCGGTCAAGAGGAAGTTCGATCAACTGATCAGCAAGAGCTCCAACGAAGTCACCACGCTGGATACCACTCGCAAAGGATCCTCTCCCATTTCCTTCTACAAAGATGAGCTCCTCGGCGGGTCACCAAACTCAAGCATCCCGCTTCTCATCCGGGCAAGGATGGCGAACTTCGACGTTCGCAGAATACTCGTGGACCAGGGCAGTTCAGTTGATATAATGTACAACCACCTGTTCGAGACACTGCAGTTGGACGACTCTTACCTTACTCCATACGTTGGATCCGACCTGCAGGGATTCAACGGAGCAGTAACAAGGCCCCGAGGTTATGTAGAGCTCATCGTGACCTTCGGTTCAGGAAAGACAACCCGAGCAATCAAAGCACAGTTTCTGGTAATCGACTGCCCGTCACTATATCAGTGCATTTTTGGAAGGCCAACCCTGGCAGAGTTGGTTGCAGTGCCTTCCACCGTACATCTCAAGATGAAGTACTACACTTCTGAAGGGATGGTCGCCACCCTCCACGGCGACATCGAAGCTGCCCGTCGATGCTTTGAAGTGGCATCAAAAGGATTGAGCACAATCTCAGCAAAGCCGAGGACATCTGGACGCCCTCCTCTGCCCAACAACTCCGAGCAGCCAAAGCGCCTCCCCCAGGTCGAATCCATCGACTTGGACAGCCGTTTCAACGAGGAGGATCACGCCAAAGCCCTGACGACTTCGGGTAGCCAGTCCCACAACAACGGCCATCTCTTACGCCCTATACCAGATGGCAACTTCGAGATCGTCCCGTTCAGAGAAGACCCCCAACAGGGAGTGAAGATCGGAGCAGACCTCCCCGACCTGGCCAAGAGACAACTAAAAGCGTGCCTCAGGGAGAACGCAGACTTGTTCGCATGGAGCGCTGCTGAAATGCCAGGATTGGACCCCTCCGTCGCTTGCCACCAGCTTACAATTGATTCGGCCATCAAAGTCGTTGCCCAGCGCAGAAGGAAACAGTCCCCGGAGAAGATGGAAGCCGCGGAGAAAGCTGTTAAAGACCTTCTAGAAGCTAGGTTTATTTTCGAGGCCAAATACACTACATGGCTCTCAAATGTTGTACTTGTAAGAAAAAATAATGGCAAATGGAGAATATGCGTTGATTATACCGATGTTAACAAGGCCTGTCCGAAGGACGCCTACCCCCTCCCCAATATAGATAAGCTCGTAGATAACTCCGCAGGTTTTAAGCTGTTATCGTTCCTCGACGCCTACTCGGGCTACAATCAAATCCCGATGGCCGCGAGCGATAAAACTTACACGGCCTTCATGACCGAATCGGGCAATTATTACTACAACGTGATGTCTTTCGGTCTGAAGAACGCCGACGCTACATACCAACGAATAATGAACAAAGTCTTCCAAGGACAAATAGGCGACATGCTCGAGGTATACATGGACGACATGATCGTCAAGTCCCACGAGGAACTAGACCATGTCGCCCATCTTCGAACAATTTTCGAGCAAGCGAGAAAATATCAAATGCGTTTTAACCCAGAGAAGTGCACGTTCGGCGTACGGGCAGGTAAATTCCTTGGTTTCTACTTAACGGAACGAGGAATAGAGGCTAACCCCGACAAATGCCGGGCATTCTCTGAGTTCCCAACGCCCACGTCTAAGAAGAACATCCAGTCCCTCAACGGGGTACTCACCTCGTTGTCCCGCTTCATCGCAAAATCCGCCCAACACGTCCTTCCTTTCTTCAAGCTCTTGAGAAAAGAAGCCGCGTTTGAATGGACCGAGGAATGCGAGGCGTCCCTCCTTCACTTAAAACAAGCTCTGTCGAAACCGGTCGTGTTATCACGGCCAGATACCGGGGAAGTTTTGTTCTTATACCTCGCCGTCACCGCCGAGGCCATGAGCGCCGTTCTCATCCGCGAGAATCACGCCAGGCAAAAACCCGTATACTTCACGAGCAAAGCGTTGCAGGACGCGGAGTTGCGATATCAGCAGATAGAAAAGGTAGCATTGGCCCTCATCAACGCTGCCAGACGACTGAGACACTACTTCTTGGCCCATACGATCGTGGTAAGGACGGATCAACCCATCAAGCAATTGTTGGGCCGGCCAGACATGGCCGGTCGAATGCTCAAGTGGTCGTTGGAGCTGTCCGAATTTGACGTCCGGTATGAAAGCAGAAAAGCTCTCAAAGCACAGGCCCTGGCCGATTTCGTGGCGGAAGTAACCTTCTCAGACTCCTCGCCCCACATAGCAAACAAATGGACCATCTACGTGGACGGAGCATCCAGCTCGAGTGGCAGCGGGGCAGGAGTAATTCTTGAAAACGACGAAGGGACCATAGTAGAGGCGTCTCTCACTCTGTCCTTCCCCACATCGAACAACCAGGCGGAGTACGAGGCCTTCCTCGCTGGGTTGCGCCTAGCCGAAGACCTAGGGGCAGAAGAAATCATCATCTGCACGGACTCTCAGCTCGTAGCCCACCAGATCTCCGGGGAGTATCAGGCCAAAAATGACAGTCTATCTGAATACCTCTCCCTAGTCAAGGAAAAGATGTCGAGGTTCAGGACGGTAGCAGTAAGACATGTTCCCCGCAAACACAACGTGCGAGCAGACGTCCTGTCCAAACTAGCGAGCACCAAGAGGAAAGGCGGAAACAGGTCAGTCATTCAAGAGATACTTCCCCGGTCCAGCATCGACAAGGTGTCCTCGACCCTACACGTGCACACGATCGGAGACAGCGACTGCTGGATGACGCCCGTGTACAACTACCTCACCAGGGACGAACTTCCGGATGACCCCAAGGAAGCCAGCACCATCAGACGAAGAGCTTGCTCGTACGTCATCCTCGAGAATAAACTGTACCGAAGGGGCTTCTCCATCCCACTGCTAAAGTGCATAGAGGAAGAGATTGTCCCCCACGTATTACGAGAAATCCACGAAGGTATTAACGCCCAGCACCTGGGAGGAAGGTCCCTTGCCCGCAAGGCACTCCGGGCAGGATATTACTGGCCAACTATGCAGCAAGACGCCAAAGAGCATGTGAAAAAATGCGAGAAATGCCAACGGCACGGGGATATGCACCTAGCTCCACCTAACGAGCTGAAAAGCTTGACATCCCCGTGGCCATTCGCCTGGTGGGGCCTAGACATCCTAGGACCCTTCGTGACAGGGTCTAGCCAAAACAAATACCTGATAGTGGGCATAGATTATTTCACAAAATGGATAGAAGCAGAAGCCTTAGCGAAGATAACAGCACTTAACATTTTACGCTTCTATAAGCGAAATATCCTTGCTCGTTTTGGGATTCCCCAAGCAATCGTCACGGACAATGGAACACAATTCACGGACAAGAAGTTCCAAGACTTTGTTGCCCATCTCGGAACAAAGCACCACTTCGCTTCAGTCGAGCACCCCCAGACCAACGGGAAGGCGGAAGCGGCCAACCGTGTCATCCTTCGTGGCCTCAAACGAAGACTGGACGAAACGAAGAAGGCCTGGGTTGAGGAGCTCCACAACGTCTTATGGGCATATCCTACTACTCCCCAGTCTACCACCGGGGAGACGCCTTTCCGCTTAGCATATGGCATGGAGGCTGTTTTACCCATCGAGATCCAAGTACCGTCCAGAAGGACCGAGTCTCCTCTAGACGAGGAGATGAATAATGAAGCGATAAGAGAAGAGCTCGACCTCGTCGAGGAAATCCGAACAGGAGCAGCCCTCTGCGAAGCGTCTCTTAAGCAAATAATAGCAATCAGGCACAACGCCAAAGTCTTACGACGAGAATTCGACGTGGGCAGCCTTGTCATGCGAAGAAACCACAAGGACTCTCGCGAAGGCAAACTAGCGGCCAACTGGGAAGGGCCATACAGAGTCCGTGCCAAAACGGGAAATGGTGCATACTTCCTCGAAAACCTCAACGGGGAGGCACTCCCCCGACCATGGAACGCTGAGAAACTTAAGCAATACTACAGCTAGAGTAACCATAAGCTTCCTCGCATCAAGAGACCACCTAGCGGTCATCATGCTCGTCCAGGTACAAACGACGCATGCACACGAAGTAGAATCCCGCTCAAATAAACGAGCCGGAACTCTGGTCGACGGCGGTCCTCGACCGAGCACCGCCTTCGCCCAAGTACCATGATTGGCAGAACCCCAGCTCGCGATGGGACGTTCACGCCGCGACCTCAGGCCTCAATCGCGACCTGAGATCCGCAACCTCGCCAGGGACTTCCCCGGATGTTCGACCAGTTCCCCGCACTGGCGAATTCATACGCAGCGAGCTATCTTCCAAAAGAAAGCTCCACTAACAGACACACCCTCCGACGGGCAGTCATACATGCACAACTAAGATAAAGTACAACAATAATGTAAAGTACAACAGAAATTATATAAATGTACCAGGCATTAAATAAAAAGGCCACAAGGGCCAAAAGATTGTGCGTATTAGATAAAAAAGGGGGCCATGCCCCCCAAAAAACCAAATAAATTACAAGTTAATCAACGGCACGCAGGCCGAACAAAACACAACAACATCAAAACAACGTGAATCCTCATCCTTCCACATGCTCGGTCGCCTCGGGCTCGGTCTCTTGCTCCTCCGCCGGCTGATCTTCGGTCTGAGCTTCGGGGGTGTCGAGGACCAGGCCTGCGGGCAAGACGATGCGATCATCCTCCACTCGGGCAAGGTAGTGGATACCATCGGTCGAAATGTCGAGCCCGGGGTTCACCACCCGCAACTGGGCCACAGCACTCTCAAAAGACTCCGAGGTCACAGCAATGCCATCCTCCTCGGCCTGCAGTATGCTGGCGACCAGCTCAGCCCTAGTTTTCAACACTTTTATCTCGTCCGGTTCATCAGCACCCGGGGCACTGGCTGTTATCAGCTTCTTGTTCAAGTCCTCCGCAACCTTCTTCTCCGCTTTCAGCCTGGTTACCTCCTTTTTCAGCTTAGCCGTCTCCTCCTCGGCCTTCCTCCTAGCCTCACGGGCACCCTTGACTTCTTCCTTTAGGGACGCCTCGGAGGCCCGGGCAGTGGTGAGTTCAGCCTCAAGCACGGAGTCCCCTTCCGCATAAACGACCGCCATCTCCAGCATCCTCACCATGGCGGAAGCATCCTGGGCCACCATCGCCCTCTTGCTCCCTCGGTTCATGCTTCCGAGGTTGAGTGACTCTGCCCGCGGAACGACCAAAGTGTTGCCCTCAAAGAACTTCCGGTCGAGGACACACGGAGGAAGCTCAAACTTCCCTTTCTCGGGCGCCCGAGTCAGGTCCACGGCATCCGACGACCTTTGCCGCTTAGCTCGCCCAGCCAGAGCCAATGGAGAGTCCCGGGGAGCTGGAGTAGGAGAAGCAGAGGTTCCCACCGCAGCTTGAGCAAGGGGAAGAGCACGGGCACCACCAACAGGACGGGCCTTGGGAGGAGCCCCTCCAGCCTTCCCCTCGCCATGGCGTTCCTCACCACACGATCACGAGCCTGAGGCATCTCAACTGCACAAATGAAACAAACACATTAGCAACGGGGAAGAAAAAGAAATAACAAATAAAGTATAAGTAACTAAGACTACCGAGCAACTTCTTGGCATCTGCGGGAGTCTTGCACTCCAACAGAGCCTTCACTTTGATAAACTGGCGCTCAACTCTCTGGCTCCCGTCATCCTCGTAGATAGGGGCACCCTTGCTCGTCCAGCAGCTCGCAAGATCGAAGGAGTTGACCCACCTCACCAGCGTCTCGTAGGACACAGCATCCTGCCCGCATAACGCCCTCGGCTCAAAGACGTAGGCGCTGGGCTTCTTTGAGAAATGTTCGGGTGTCCAGCAGATCGGGAACTTGTACACTCTCTCCCCGATATATTTCCCTTCCTCGGTAAGCATCTCATCTCCGTTCTCATCATACTCTACCTCCCAGACATACACGCTGTCCTGCGCAGCTTCAGACAAGGGCTCGACGATATAATACCGTCCCTTGAACGTTCGGATAGACTCCGAGAACGGCTTAAACAGCTTTCTGGGCTGCTTCAAAGAGACCCATCCATACCTCTTCCCCGCCAGCTGCCGCTGTAGGTTGAAAACAACAAAGAATAAAGGAAGAGTGGTCCCCAGAGCAAGGTGCTCGCACACCAACTCAAAATCCCGTATGAAGGCCAACGAATTGGGGTGGAGCTGGGAAGGAGCCAACTTCAGGTGCTCGAACACCGACCGCTGGAAGTCGGTAAAGGGCAACCTCAACCCTAATTCCTTGAAGGCATATTCGTACATGGCGAAGCAGTCCCCGAAGTTCGAGCAGATCCGCTCATCCAAATTAGGCATAAGCACTCTCCATTCACCCGCTGGCCCCACCTCACTAAAAACGTCCGCCGCAGACCGGGCAAACGTGGAAATATGGCTGGAAGGTTCGGCCACCTCCCACTCTTCCGGGCAGAACACATCAACGTCCTTTTCCATCGCGTCCTCCTCCACGACCTCCAAATTCTCTCCCTCCTCAGCATCGCTCGCTTTCCCCTCGACTTCGCTCGAGGAGTTCGAAGCCGACGAGCTCGAGGACGCAGAGCTTGAGGCCGTTGCACTACTGCTCTCCTCGAACACAGTCTCCTCCTCGGATGTAACAGGGATAACTTCCCTCTCTGGCTCCATCGCCCCTACGATCACCTGAAAAAGCAGAGAAAGACGGTGAATTCGACAGAAAATCAAATCCACCCTTCCACCGCTAAGTCAAGTGAAAGGGCGCGCAGAAGGCTAAGGACAACGTCCCCGGCCTAAGCCCTAACATCAAACGAAGAAAGAAAAAAAAAACCTCCCCGCGAGGAGATGATCGAGACAGACCATCCTCCAACGAGGAACCTCCCCGCGCTCGTGCCCAAACTCCGGTTGAAGTTCCACCGGAATCTGGAAACGTTCCACAGGAAAGTTCACCACTCCACCGGAAGATGGTAAGACGCGGTGGTCACGACTCGCACCCACGACATGGACCACCACGTGCACCGAACGCACTACCTACTCTGACGAGATGCTTGGTGCAGCATATGGGCAGAACCGCCGCCCACCACCAACACTCGCCAGAAATCTACCTACTTTGTCACCTAAAACTAACCCTAGCCGCATGCAATCTACCATTGACAATGAGAGGAAGTAAAACAAGCTGGAAACCAGAAAACTTACTTGTTTTTGAGTAGAAGAGAAAGGCTGCTCGAAACTTGACACGGTGGTCGGTTGCTCTGATGACGGTACGGGCAGGAACGCTGATGACGACGAAGAAGGATCAGAAGGGAAAAAGTGCAAAATGGGACAACCTTCCCCCTTTTATACTGAGGGGCACGTGCACACACGCGCCCGTAGGTAATAATGACTGGCCACTAGCCATAATTACCTATTAACTGCTACGCAGGGCTCGATGCACACGTGGCAGCCCAACGTTTCCTATTCTGTCTGACGCTTTATCTTCCCGAATACCGGCCAGCAAAGCCACGACCACAAACATCACGAACACAGAGGGCCACGGGCACCTCGAGACAATTTTCCTCGTCTCCAAACGACGACTCTGCGCGACGAGAAGTCCTTAAGTAATCACTCCCACGCTCGGGAGCAACGACTTGGGGGGCTCCTGTTCTGGACTGGACCAATGGCTAGAATTGGCCCAATCCGCTTCTGCTCCAGAGCGGCCCAAATTTCCTAAGCCCAATCCACAGAGGGGCAAAAGTGACATTTCTGCCCCTCCACCCGGGCAAGGAACGCAACGTCCATCCCCGGTTCTGATGCCCGTTACGCACGGCTTCCTCGCTGCCCGAACGTTAACGGGCAGGTGTCCGCAACTGCGTCTATGCCCGACATAACGGCTAGTTCATGGCAACCTGCCCGTCACAACGGCTAGTTTGGGCAGTTACCTATTCTTTGGGAAAAACGGCTAGTTCGCCCCGAAAATAGGACCGTTGGCCACGCACTGGGGGCTCTATATAAACCCTCTCACTTGAGAGGGTCAGGTATCACATTTTCACCCTAAGCATACACTTTGTACTTGCCCCTTTTTTCTCTGACCCTTTCTTACTTGAGCGTCGGAGTACCTTGCAGGTACACCCCCTCCTCTCCTCATTCTCAAGCCGAGCACGCTGCACGCCTTACGACCAACGATCATCCGGGCACCTCACCTTCTAACGACCAGTTTACGTGGGCCAGTTCGAATACTTCGGATCACGTTCCTTAGACCAATAACACACAGAAAGCTCATTCCCTAAGCTTTCAAACCCCGCTCTAGGTTTGGGACAAGTCACTAATTCCCACATAACTAACAAGCATTGCCTCTTGACACAAATGATGCGTGTGCAAATTCAACAATCATATATTCATATGCAATTAAGATCATTCCCTAATATTAACATTCAAGAATATCTTCAATAATTCATCACACTTGAATTACCACACAATTGCACACATAATCACATTTCATAATCAAGGCATTATTACTTCAAACATTACAACTACACATAGCAAGTAATTCACAAAGATCAACACAATTCCACCACAATTCACAAAAACACACGATACCGATTAAACATAGAGTAATTAATTTGTCATCAATAATTAACTCAATATTTAATTAATAATCAATATCTAAATAAATATTCAATATTTAATTAAATGATCAATATTTAAATAAATAGTCAATATCTAAATAAATAATCAATTTTTAAATAAAGTTCCATTAATTAATAAAGTTTCAATATTTCAAATAATATTCACTATTTAATATATATTCAGTATTTTAATAAATTTTTAGTATTTAGTAAAGTTTCCATATTACTAAACTTCAATTCATAACTATATAAATATATAGTAGAACTACTTTCATTGTCATTCACAATTTGCTACAACATTGATGAAAGTCACATTCATCAATTATTTATCCTATTCGCTACAGTGGCATATGAAAGAAAAAGTCCACATTCCAAACTACTCATTCTTGCGCTATAGGATATCAGAAAATGAGGAAAAGGATCTCGCTACAGGAACCAAATAAAGTAATACCACTACATTTCATATTAAATATTACTAGTAATATTAGAAAAGTGCTACAGTTTATGATCAATACTCATTTATGCGCTACAGAATATTATAATATATATATATATATATATATATATATATATATATATATAGGGTTATGCTAATGCACATCCATGTAGGTGTGCAATAGCAGCATACACCTTAGTGTATTTTTGTGTGGGGTCCACCAATTTTGAATGGGACCCAAATTAGAAAGATGAAGAAAAAAAATAAAAAAAAAATAGATGTAGTGTATTTTTGTGTGGGACCCACCAATTTTGGGTGTATGTTAGCATTTCCCATATATATATATATATATATGTTAACAGGTGGCACAACGGAATTGGTGAAAAAAATATTACTTCCTCCTCTTTGGATAATATAACAGAAACCTATATATATACAAAGCTAGACCTAAAACTAATAAACAGAAAAAGAGAAAAAGAAGGAAAACAAACTAACGGCTAGAAGAAAAAGTCAAGTGGGCTTATTACAGTTGGGCCTATCACTATTGGGCTTATTATTTTCAACAGCCCCCTCAAACTGGAATGTATATTGAACATGTCAAGTTTGGAAACACAGCTGGAAAAAGGGCCCAAATGGAGTGCTTTTGTGCAGACACCAGCAACTTGATTGGCAGTGTTGATTGGCATGAGATGAATGGTTTTTGCTTGAATTTTGTCACGCACAAGGTGGTAGTCGATTTCAATGTGTTTGGTACGCTCGTGGAAAATAGGATTGTTGGCTATATATATGGCGCTTTGATTATCGCAGTAAAGCGTGACAGGTTGGGGATGAGGAATTTTAAAGTCAGCTAGTAGATATAGAAGCCATTGTGCTTTAGAGGTTGTATTAGCAAGAGCTCTGTACTCTGCTTCTGAAGACGGCCAGAGACAACCAACTATTTCTTTGATTTTCAACTGATTAGGTTGTCACCGAGGAAGAAACAGAAACCGGTAATAGATATGCGAGAGAGATGACATGTGCCCTAGTCTGAATCCGTGAAGCCAGTGAGCATGTGAGTAGAATTTCGCCTAAAAAAAGGCCTAGAGCTGGAGCATTTTTGAGGCAGCGAATTGTTGAAATACAAATAGAGTTAGGGTTTTGTTATCGATCCACAGAGATTGTTCGTGACATCGCAGCCGTTCTACAATTGTATACGTTTTAAATTTCAAAGTAACAAGGGGTTTTGGTTGTTTTTTAATCGGAACATTTGCATTCAAATTTAAGTAATAGCGGTAAAAAGATGTTTTAACGATTTATAAAAAGCATGTCAATATTAGGGTTCGACAAACCATTTTGCACGTATATAATTGATAAAGCTAATGAACTCGGTTAAACGATAAATACAATCACATATCCTCCCAATATGTTTATCTCTAACACATATTGTGAGTTTTACCATTTTGATCATTTGATGATCTCTCACTCAAACTATCAAAATGATAACATTCAAGCTCAATATTTTGTGAACATCAACTCACATTACTATCTCTAGCCAATGTGAATTGATGGATGAAAAACCTAGGTAAAGAGTAAAAACACATTTCTCAATCATGAACCAACACAAAGAATAAACCATAGAAACAAAGTTTCTCATCATACATTCATCATCCAAGAGTTCACAAGCTAGAATCAATACATATACATGCAAAAGGAAGGTTTATCTACCATCTAACCTTGACACAAAAGGAAAATTAGCTCTCCATTGTCATGGAAGCTAAACAAACAAGAAGATGAAGAAGAATATCAAGCATCAATGACGATCTCTCGACGAATGGTGCTTCCAATCTTCCAAAATGAGATGCTACAGTGTTCACAATGTATTTTGCTCTGAAAAGTATCAAGGATCCCAAGAAAAATACAGAAAAGTCTATTTATAAGGGGGCAGAGGATCGCAGAGCGCGCTAAGCGCGGTCTCATTTATTGCCAGACCGACCTAAAAACGCGCTTAGCGGGCTCAGGACCGCGCTAAGCGGGCTACTCTCTGTAACTAGCTTCATCCCCGCGCTAGGAGCGCGCTTAGCGGGCTCCAAGCATGCTCCAAAAATCATTTTCTTCAAAAACTGTTTCTAAGGAGCCTTCCTTGCTCCAAGCTACATCTTTCCATGTAAAAACCTTCAATTAAAACACAAAAGTTAAATAAATAAGTCTAATAATGTAATTAACTATACTACGGTTATTAACCAGAAGCAATGGGAAAAAGCATCGATTATCAAATAAAGATCACAAAAAGGTGCTAAAAACTAAACTAAATATTAACACAATTTAGCACCTAACACGAATAATACGTTGTGTTGTTGCGAGATGTGCTTGAGAAGGGTGAGCAAGATGCTGGCTCAGTCTGCAAACAGAAAAAACAATGTCAGGTCGCGAATGTGTTAAATACAACAACTTACCAATGATGCTATGGAAGATAGAGGGATCTTGTAAAGGAGGATCATTAGTGTTGTCAAGTTTGTGTGTTGGATCCATTGGTATTGAAACAGGTTTAGCACCAAGGAGACATGTGGATTGGAGCAAGTCAAGGCAATATTTGCGTTGACAAAGAGTAATTCATGCAGATGAACGAGCAATTTCGAAACCTAAAAAATAACATAAGTAGCCAAGGTCTTTTATGCTGAATTTGGCATCCAATAGCTTTTGGATAAGATTAATTTCGTGGATGGACGTGCCTGCAAGAACTAAGTCGTCAACGTAAACGAAAATAACAGTGAAATTGCTATCAGTAGATTTAGTAAACAAGGAATAATCAGACTTTGACTAAGAGAAGCCTAACTCAAACAAAGTTATAGTCAATTTGTGGTTCCATTGGCGACTGGCTTGCTTGAGGCCATAAATAGACTTGTTCAGTCTGCAAACCATGTTGGGAGGAACATTCAAACCTGGTGGGGGCTTCATGTATACCTCTTCAGTAAGATCTCCATGGAGAAATGCTGTGTTTATTTCAAGCTGATGCAGATGCCAATTGGCAGAGGCGGCAAGGGATAATAATAGTCTAATAGTCGTCATTTTAATGACAGGACTAAAGGTTTCTAAATAGTCAAGACCTTCGGTTTGATTGAAGCCTTTAGCGACAAGACTTGCTTTGTATCTCTCAATTGATCCATTAGGGAGGTATTTTAACTTAAAAATCCACTTACAACCAATAGCACATTTGTTTGGAGGTAAAGTGGTAACAACCCAAGTGTTAGTTCTATTGAGAGAGTCAAGCTCATATTTAATAGCTTATTGCCAATTAGCGTCTTTTATGGCAGAAGCATAAGAATTAGGTTCAGTAACAGAAGAAATTTGTAAGTTAAATAATCTATGCACATGGGATAACTTATCATAAGATAGATAATTGGAAATAGAATATGGATGTTTACCTGAATTGGATGAAGAAATAGTAGGAGAAGTGCCTTGAATAAGGGAGCAGTGGAAGTCCTGTAAATAGGTGGGTGGCCTGGATACTCTGGTTGATTTCCTGATGGTTGTGTGAGGTTCAGTTGCAGGATCAGGGGAGAAATTGTTAACAGGAATTGAAAGAGGGGTTGGAGGGTCAAGAGGAGAAGGCTTAGGTGAGTCCTCAGGGACAATGGGAGAGTAATCAAGATAGTCATCATTGTTGGGGTGATGAATATGTTTGGTATGGTTGTAGGGAGCTGGTATTGGTGTAGTATAAGGAAAAATAGACTCATAGAAAGTAGTGTCACGAGAAATAAAGATGTTTCTTGTATGTATATTGTACAAAATGAAGCCTTTGACTCCTTGTTTGATGCCAAGAAAGATGCACTTATGTGATCTTGGATCAAGTTTACTTCTATTAACATTAATACTACAAGCATAAACTAAACAACCAAACGTTTTAACAGTAGAGTAATCAGGAACAGAGTTATTTAATATTTGGAAAGGACATTTATATGATAAACGTTTAGATGGTAAGCGGTTAATAATGTGCACAACATAAGATAAGGCATAAGACCAAAAAAGTTTGGGCAAATTAGCTTGAAATAAAAGGGCACATGTGACACCAAGCAAGTGTTGGTGTTTTCGTTCAACAAGTCCATTTTGTTGTGGTGTATACACACATGAAGTTTGATGTTGAATGCCATGAGCAGAATAAAAACTTTTTAACATAAATTCAGGTCCATTATCAGACCGCACGATTTTTATAGTGGTATTGAACTGAGTTTTTATCATTTTAACAAAATATTGTATCAGTTGATAAGTTTCACATTTGGTTTTCATTAAAAATATCCAACAATATCTAGAATGATCATCGACCACAGTAAGAAAGTATTTATAACCATGAATAGAAGGACATGATATGGGACCCCAAATGTCCATATGTATGATATAAAAGCTATTGGAAGTAGTACTATTACTAACAGCAAAAGGAAGCCTTTTTTGTTTGGCTTTGAAACAAGTATCACAAGGAACATTGTTAGTTCTTAAATTTTCTAAAGGAAAAACATTATTTATCTCAACTAAGGTATCATAAGCAGGGTGGCCTAACCTATTATGCCACAAAGTACAGTTATTAACATTGTGTCGGGGAATTGTGTTAAGGGGAAGTGAAGGAGAAATCAGTGTGTAGAGGCCTTGGTGTATCCTAGCTGCACCAATCTTCCTCAAGGTATGGATCCCCTGTATAAGACAGTGAGAAGCAGTGAAAATAAAAGCACATTTTAAGGAGGTGGATAACTTGGATACAGATATAAGATTAGTATGAAAAGATGGGATATAAAGCACATAATCTAAATAAAAAGAAGGGTTAATACCCATTTTGCCCCCTGCCATATAGGTGCTTTTTGAAAAACCCCCCTGTAAAAAAAAAACTTGCAAAAAAAAACCCTAACATTTGAAGATTCTCTCAGTTTTGACCTTCATCACATCCAGTCACTAAAAATGCCAAAATGGCAGGGGTCAAAATAAAAACGCTGCCAAAATGGCAAGGGTCAAAATGAAAACGCTGCCAAAATGGCAGGGGTCAAAATAAAAACGCTGCCAAAATGGCAGGGGTCAAAATGGCAGGTTTTTGGTGACTGAATGTGATGAAGGTCAAAATTGAGAGAATCTTCAAATGTTAGGGTTTTTTTTGCAAGTTTTTTTTACAGGGGGTTTTTCAAAAAGCGTCTACATGGCAGGGGCAAAATGGGTATTAACCCTAAAAAGAATCATTAAAATGTATAGAACCAGAAAAATGAGTGGTAATGGAGGCTCCATTGGGAAGTCTCACTGTGATAGGTTTAATGGGATTAAGTGAAGTGAATAAGTATTTGAGGTGGCATACATGATCTGTAGCCCCTGTATCAAGTAACCATTCAGTATGGTGTAGATTTTCTATGTTATTAATGGAAGTGATACCTGAGTGAGGAGTAGGTGTTGTGTGAAGATGCTGAATGTTGGACTTAGGTGAAGCAGTGGTTTGTTGAAAAAGGGCCAACAATGCATGTTGTTGGTCTGCAGTAAAGTAGAAGGAGTCTGGTGCGAGTTTATTGGATCCAGAGGAAGGTGTATCAGCTGGAGAATCTTATTGTGTAGTGTGAGCCAAATTAGTCTTCTTGAGATAAGGTGGGAGACCATGCTTTTTGAAGCATACTTTAATAGTATGTCCAGGTTTGTTGCAGTAAGTGCAAATTTTTATGCCTTTGGACTTAGACATGGATGAGGGTTTATTGCCATATTCAGGTGATCGACCTTTATTGAATGGTTTCTGAACTTGAGAAATAATCTTGTCGTCAGGTATAGGAGAAGAGAGTTGTTACTCTTGCTGTATTAGGAGAGAAAAAACACGATTGACATTGGGAAGAGGCGTCATAAGCATGATTTGTGCCCTTACCGCTGAATATTGGTCGTTGAGACCTTTCAAAAACCGAATGACATAGTCATTTTCACGGTAGGTTTTGATGGTAGGAATAAGGTTGCAGTGGCATGAGGGGTCGCAGGTGTAAGAAGGAAGTGGTCGAAAATTGTCGAATTCTTGCCATAATTTCTTCAAGGTGGTGAAGTATTGTGTAATCGATTGGTCACCTTGTTTCTGAGCATAAATTTCCTCTTGCAGGTCGGAGACGCGAAAAATATCACCCTGATGGTAGGGTTCATGAAGTTCATCCCAAATAGCTTTTGCAGAATCCATCCATAACACACTCTCTGCAATCTCTTTGTCAATGGAATTCGTGATCCATGCCATGACCATGTTGTTACAGCGACACCAAAGAACATAGTTAGAATCAGTTTGGGAGGGACGAATTAGGGTTCCATCAATGAACCCTAATTTGTTCTTGGACATGAGTGAGAGTTGTAAAGATCTGAAACAAGAATGTAAATTGGCGTTGGTTAATGATGGAGTGACTATGGCCAAGCCAGGGTTGTCGCTAGGTTGCATAAAGAAAGGATCAATCATGTCTTGTTGGTAAGATCGAACAATGGTTTTGGTTTGATTTTGCGAAGCAGAGTTGTTGTGTTGAGAAGAAGGTGGTGGATCGTAGTTATCAGTCATGGTAAAAAGAAGGAGCGGATGAGAAAGAAAGGGACGCAAGAAACAAGCTTGCACAGTGAAGGATGTGGGAAAAAAACGAAAAGGAAGAAGACGGGAAAGAGGAAGAACCGGATATGGAAAAAGACGTGGCAGAAAAATTAGAGCAATCTCTATGCTCTAGATACCATGTTAACAGGTGGCACAACAGAAACCTATATAAATACAAAGCTAGGCCTAAAACTAATAAACAGAAAAAGAGAAAAAGATGGAAAACAAACTAACGGCTAGAAGAAAAAGTCAAGTGAGCTTATTACAATTGGGCCTATCACTATTGAGCTTATTATTTTCAACAATATATATATATATCATCTTTCATTGCCTAATAATTATTATGTTTGCATTAATTTTTATTGAACTAATGAAAAAGGTGCTACAGTGGTGAGAAGTATACTTTCTCTTACTCTCTTATTGTCTATAGAATCGTAGCATGTAACTTAACAAATAGCATAGCCGATTCAAAGTTTTGTTACTACTTTTTAGCATATTGGGTGTTTTCGTTGCCTAGGGTGTTGTCTTTGTTTTAGTGGATACAATTCTGTACAACTTGCCTCTCTTGATCTCATTCATTTTGTAATTTACTGTAAACTTTATTCCCATCTTTTATTAATATATTAATGGCAAAATTCTTTGGTACCGCTATCCTTAATTGTAGAATATTAGAAAACAAATAACTAATATCATCTTGAACGTAAAGGGATTAAATTTTCATGATCTTTGGTGCTTACGCCACAGTTTGGAAATGAAAAAGAAATACATTTTTACCCCTAATGTTGTGCGTTACAGTTTCAACAAATATATAAATATTTCAAATTCTAATGGGTTACTCCAAATATTAAATGGGTCCCTATAGTATACCAACATATTAATTCCAAGCACAATTAAATTAACACATCTCAAAGATTATCACTAAAACCTATCAATTTCAAATTCATAGAAAATGTAGGGGTTTCAACCTAAACATGTTTCTACCCATTAAACACTATCAAATAATCACAATAATAATTATATAAAAATCCACCCTTACATTGATTTTTGATGATTCTTGAGCTTTCTCTTAGTTCCTCTTCTCTTCTCCTCTCTTCTCTTCTAGCCTCTTTCCAACTTTCTATTTCTCTTCTATCTCTTTTCTCTTGTTTGTTAAACCCTCACAATATCATTAACCTAATAATTTCTAATGGGCTTACTAACCCATTTTCTATTCACACTCCCAATTAGGCCCACTTACTTATTTCTACCAATTTCATATTTTATTCCACCAAATAAAATAAATAAAATAATTCAATTAAATCAAATAAATCAATTAACTCAAATAAATCAAATAAATCAATTATTTCAAAGAAGTTCAATAAATAAATTAATCCAAATAACTCAAGAATAACCAAGATTTCCCAAAAAAAAAAATCAATTAATTTATATAAATCCAATAAATCAATTAATTCATATAAATCAAATAAATCAATTAATTCAAATAACTTAAATAAATCAAATCATTCATATAATTCAATAAATCAAATAATTCATAAAATCACTCAATTAATTAATATAAATAAATAATTACTAAAATTGTGGTGTTACAAATAGCGCTTTGACTATCAACAAATAACACATATTTTTCTTAAACAAAACCAAGCTCTTGCAAAAATTTCTTCAACCATAGTAACTCTTTGCATGCTTCGGTAATTACAATGAACTCATCCTCTGTAGTAGATAGTACTACACACTTTTACAATCTGGGCTGCCAAACAACAGCTCCCCTTGTAAATTTAATCATGTAGCCCGAAGTGGACTTTCTGTAATCAATGTCTCCAGCCATATCAGAGTCAGAGTACCCCACTAGAGTAGGCTTATCTCCTCCAAAACAAAGCCTCAGAGAAGTAGTACGCGAAGATACCTTAAAATTCATTTTACAACATTCCAATGCTCTCTACTTGGATTTGAAAAAAATCTACTGACTGTACCAACAACATGTGCTATATCTGGTCTTGTACACACCATTGCATACATCAAACTACCCACAACAGACGCATAAGGAACACGTTTCATATCAAACACTTCATCTTCACTTGAAGGAGTTTGATTAGAACTCTACTTGAAATGAGTAGCGAGTAGAGTGCTTACCACCATAGAACTTTCCATTTTGAATCTTTGCAGCACTCTTTCAATATAATTTTCTTGTGATATCCAAAGTTTCTTCTCTTTTCTGTTACACATGATTCTAATGCCAAGAATCTGTTTAGCTGCTCTCATGTCTTTTATGGAAAATGACTCTCCTAATTGCTTCTTTAACATGTTAATGTTAGAAATATTTTTCCCTACAATAAGCATATCATCAACATATAACAACAGGATTATGAAGTCATCGTTAGAAAATTTTCTAACAAAGACGCAATAATCTGAAGTAGTCTTCTGGTATCCTTGATCACACATAACATACTCAAACTTCTTGTACCACTGCCTTGGAGCTTGCTTCAACCCATATAAACTCTTTCTCAATCTACACACATGAGTTTCTTTACCTTTAACTTGAAAACCATCGGGTTGTTTCATGTAGATCTCTTCCTCTAAATCACCATGAATGAAATCCATTTTCACATCCATTTGCTCAACCTCTAAATCAAGAGTAGAAGCTAAACTTAACACGGTTCTAATTGATGATATCTTTACAACAAGTTAGAAAATATCATTAAAATCAACACCCTTTCTTTGACGGAAACCTTTCACCACTAATCTGACTTTATATCTTGGAGACTTAGAGTTGCTCTCATGCTTAACTCTATAAATCCATCTGTTTTCTAAAGCCTTTTTGCCTTTAGGCAGCTTCACTAAATTATAAGTGTGATTATTACGCAATGATTTCATCTCATTATGCATTGCATCCATCCACTTTTGATTTTCTTCACTTTCCATGACCTGCTGAAAACACTCGGGTTCACCCTCATCAGTCAAGGGCACATACTCATCAGAATTATACCTTGTAGAAGGTTGTCTCTTCCTATTAGACCTTCTAGGTTGAACTTGAGATGATTCTGGAGTTTCACCATGATTCTCATCCTGTGACAAATCGCTCTCCCCTTCACCATCATTAGTAGGAATATTTACCTCATCTCCAAGTTGTTGATCATCAACATAATTATATGGCTCACCATTGTGACCATCACCACCAATAGCATCCAGATTATGACTAGGAAACCAAACTGGATCAATATTATACAAACTGATATCTTTCTTGGGTGTAGCCTTCTCTACCTTATCAATATCTTCAATAGTTTGGTCTTCCATAAACACCACATCGCGGCTTCGAATAAGGTTCTTCCCTACGGGATCATACAACTTGTAGCCAAACTCATCTTGCCCATAGCCGATTAAGATACATTGTTTTGACTTTGCATCCAACATGGATCTTTCATCCTTTGGAATATGCATAAAAGTCTTGCAACCAAAGACTCTCAAATGATCATACTTGACATTCTTTCCAAACTAAATTTTGTCTGGAACTTCATTGTTCAAAGCAACAGTAGGAGTGAGAATAAGAACATGCACTGCCGTGTAAAGTGCCACGCCCCAATAATGATTAGGCAACTTAGTTTCAGAGAGCATACACCTTACTCTCTCAATTAATGTTCGATTCATCCTCTCTGCTAAACCATTCATTTGAGGAGTTTTAGGATAAGTCTTTTCATGTGCAATTCCATGTTGCTTACAATAGGAATCAAATGGTCCACAATACTCTCCATCATTGTCTGAACGAACATATTTCAGCTTCTTGCCTGTCTGCCTCTCAACCAAAGCATGGAATTCTTTGAACTTTTCCAAAACTTGGTCTTTTGTCTTCAACGCATAAACCCATAGTTTCCTGGAGCAATCATCAATAAAGGTAACGAAATAAAGTGCACCACTAAAGGATTTTACCTTTAATGGACCACAAACATCAGAATGTACCAATTGGAGCAACTTTGACTTCCTTGAGGGAGGATGTCTCTTGAAAGATACTCTAGTCTGTTTACCAGTCATGCAATGAGAACACTTCTCCAAATATACATTCTTTAATCTAGGAAGAACATCCTTTTTGGACAAAACATTCAGCCCCTTTTCACTAATATGACTAAGTCTTCGGTGCCACAAAGATGCTTCCATGTCGATAGCATTCACACCGTCCCTAGAAACCAAAGCTTTTGTCCAATACAATTTAGAAAGCTTTTTACCTCTAGCCACAACTAAGTTACCTTTGTTGAGTTTCCACTTTTCAGAACCAAAGTGATTATCATAACCACAATCATCTAGCATATGCATAGAGATCAAATTAAAGCGGACATCTGGAGCCTGTTTGACACCTCTAAGCAACAATTGCATTCCCATGTTGGTTCACAAGCAAACATCACCAACATCAATTACCTTAGATACACCATCATTACCCATCTTCAATACTCCAAAATCACCAGAAGTATAAGATGTGAAGAAATCCTTCCTTGGTGTAACATGCAATGTAGCACCACTGTCAACTATCCACATGCTTTCATCTGATACAAGATTAACAGACTCATGATCATGAAGAATAACAAGATCATCACTAGTAGCAGTAGTAACACGATCATCATCATAATCTTCATGGACTCTTTGTTTAGACTTACCCTTCTTGCCTTTGTTATCTCTTTTCCACTGATAGCAATACTTTTGTACGTGTTCTATTTTGTGACAATAATGACACTCCAGATTCTTGTATCGCGGCTTGGACTTGCTTATGCTATTCTCTCTACCATCCTTCGGTTCCTTTTTATGTCTTTTCCCCTATTTTCAGTGACAAGTACCTCGGGTTGAGATAAAGAACCATGTGCCTTCCTTCTCATCTCCTTATTAAGAATACCACCCTTAGCCGTTTCCAAAGAAACAACACCTCTAGGAGCAGAACTTGTGATAGAAACCCGAAATGTCTCCCAATACTCTGGTAAAGATAACAATAGAAATAGTCTCAAAAGTTCATCATCAAATTTGATACTCATTCCTGACATCTGATCAATGAGGCCTTGAAATTCACTCAAGTGATCTGAAATAGAAGTCTCCTCTTTATACTTCAAACTTATGAAGCTATTCAACAAGAACAATTTATTATTCCCTGATTTAGAGGCATACAATGACTCTATCTTCTCCCACAATTTTTTTGCATGTGTCTCATTAGCAATATGATTATAAACATTATCTTCTACATATTGTCAAATAAAACCACATACTTGTTGATGTTCAAACTCCCATTCTTCATCAGACACAGAATCCGGCTTTGCGGAACTAAAAACCGGTAAATGCAATTTCTTCACAAATATAAGTCTTTCATCTTGCCCTTCCATAAATGATAATTAGAACCATTCAACAATACCATCTTCATCTTTGTATTTGAGTCCATCATTCAAACAAGTAAAATTGCCCTTTACCAAGAGCTCTGATACCACTCTGATGGGAAATTAAGACACAATAATAGACCAATACGCAATGGATATAAAACTTACCAAACTTGTAAGAACCTTGAGGATCAACAACAAATATAAGACGACAAATCGAACAAATAAAGACACAAAAGAACACTGATATTTTTAACACGGAAAACCCCTTAATATGAGAGTAAAAATCACGAGTCTTAAAGTGATTCACAAACTAGTGCTAACAACCGCAAATTACAAAGCAAACTAGCTTACAAATAAGAATAAAAAAGCTGAAAATTTTTCCCAAATTTGCAGCTTCGGTGCGAAGCAAATAACTTTCACCTCAAATGTTGTTTTGAAATTCTTAATGGTCAAAAGTTAGATATATGTGTTACGAACCTGCCCACCAAATTTGAGCTCGATCAAACAGTTAACGAATTGGGGATCGTCGATTTAGTGAGTCTGATTGCAGAAAAACGGGAATGAGTTTCTCTCATCTTTTCTCTCCTTTTGAATCCTTATTTTTCTCTATCTCTCTCAAGCCTAAATTGATCCTCTCCATTTAAATAAGTGAACAAATTGGCTAATTATATTTGGGTTTTTCTCCACATAGGAAGGGAGCCCAAACCCAAACCTATCTGACTACACGAACGATAACTTTAAAGGACACTCTCATAATAATACCAAAAACAGGGTCGGCCCTGTGCAAGAGCAACAAGCTTTACCGCACAGGGCCCCAAATATTAGAGGGCCTCAAATTTTAGAAGTTGCAATTTTTTTATTAATATTAATAAATATAAAAAAATTATAATAAAAATTCAATAAAATAAAAAAATACTATTATAAAAATTCAATACATAAAAAAATGAGATGGATCAAAGTCAAACTAATTATAATTATATTTACTTTTAATTAATATATTTTTATATTTTTATATGTTATTTTTAATTATTTTAATTGCATTTTTCTTTAAAAAAATTAGGCCCATTTTTTAAATTAGAACGGGGCCTCCAGATTTATTGGGCCGACCCTGACCAAAAATATGGTGGAAGGGTTATTGAGGTTGCCAAAATTACCGGTGAGCAGAAGGTATTTTCTGTGAGATTTTTGGTTCTGTGAAAGGAATGTACGGAAAAATATGGAAGTTTTGAAATAAGCGTTAAGAGAAAGTGAGAATAGTGGAGAATAATATGGAACTAGTTGAGGAAATTTTGACTTAATTTTATTATTATTATTATTCACCCACACTTTAACATCTTACCACTACCCACACTTTAACATGTTAGCACTATGTGACTACAAGTACTATATGTAAATAAGTGATATCCCCCAACCCCTCACTTACACGTACTTCCTTTTCTTTTATTCTATTTTGTTTTCTTTACACCATAATTCCACCACTATATATATATATATATATATATAATTAACAATAAATAAATCAACAAAGTAACCATTAATAATTTAAATATCTTATAAAATAATAATTTGAAAACACCCACTTATATAATCATCATATTATGGTTACAAAATAAATCAATGAAAATAGATTGTTCGATAATTAATCAAAGAATTGAGATTATAGGTTCTTGACTAATAATTAAAATTTGAGTGAAACAATACTTACCCCTTTAAAATAGTTTAGTCCTCGAAAACAGGTTGGGGTAAAGCTTCTTCATACAATCCTCTCATTCCCACGTAGCATCACCTGTTGTCTGATTCCAAATCACCTTAACCAACATGTTTGCTTTGCCCTTCATGTACCTCACACTTCTATCTGCAATACTCATTAGAGAAACTTCAAATGAGAGGTTATCTTTAAGTTGCACATCATCAGGTGTGATGACATATGAAAGATCATCCATATACATCCTTATTTGAGACACATGAAACATGTTACACAAGTTATCCAAATTCGAAGGGTAGTGCAATCTGATAAGCTACGGGGCCTACACATAGAATGATCTGATACAACCCAATGAATTTATAGGTTAGCTTCTTAGACCTTAATGCTCTGTCCACACCTATCGTAGGCGTCGCTCTCAAAAACACATGATCACCTTCTTGAAATTCCAAAGCTCTCCTTCGATGATCTGCATAACTTTTTGTCTGCTCTTAGCTGTTTTCATTCTTTCCTAAATCAGTTTGACCTTCTTAATCGTCTGCTGTACAAAATCAAGTCCCATAATTGAGCTTTCGTTGTCTTCGTACCAACATAACGGTGACATTTGCGTCCATACATAGCCTCGTATAACGTCATTCCAACACTTGCATGATAGCTATTGTTATAGGTAAATTCCACAAGTGGTAGCTACTTGTGTCAACTTTCGTGATCATCTAAGACACAAGTTCTCAACATGTCTTCCAAGGTATGAATAGTTTTCTCGATTTGTCCATCTATTTGAGAATGGTAAGTAGAACTCAATCTCAACTTTGTACCCAAAGCTTCATGCAACGCTCCCAAAAAATGAGAAGTAAACTGAGTATTATCTTCTCTAGGAATTCAAGCCTTTCAACTAAGAATGAAATTCTTCAAGTGACAGGTGTGAATGAGAATACTCAGATAGGCTTTTACCTTGGTGTCCCTATTACAGGGAAGAGCCTGAAACAAGAGATCTCCACCACATAATTGATAAGGTAAAAATTAAGCTCACTATGTGGAAGGCAAGTCAACTTTCTATGGTAGGAAGAACTATTCTTGCTAAAGCAATAATTAAATCCCTTCCCACCTACTATATGATGAGTAGCAAAGTGCCTATAAGTTGTCTCAAGGAAATTCATAAATGTCAAAGACAAATCATAAGGGGAAATACTGATGGAAAAAGTCACATTCATATAATCAATTGGAGCAAGATCGTCAGCCATAAACAGGAATGAGGTCTTTGTGTGAGAAACCTGAAAGTAATGAAAAAAGCTTATCTGGGAAAAAAAATAGGGTTGAATCTCATAAAGGATAAGAATGCTCTGTGGTGAAAAGTGCTCAAAGGCAAATATGGTAGAGGATCAACTGGTGCAGGTAGTAGATAAGCAAAAAATCAAGACTCTAGTTTGGGAAAGCTTTGGTTGATATTTGGCATGTCCTTAATAATCTTATTATTTAGGTGGTAGGCAATGGTGAAAACATTGAAGCTTGGAATGATTGTTCGGTTGATAAGGGTATCAGGCTAAAAGATTGTTGATGAATAAGGCAATTAGAGCTTGAGAAAATTGAGAAGGATGTTCAATCAAGATATCTTAGATTGAATAACTGTTATTAATCTGACCAGAAGTGACATGGGTAAGGATGAGTGTGTTTGGGGAGTAACTACGAATAAAATGTTCTCCATTGCTTCAGTTTATGCTGAATTAACCACATGTTCAAACACCATAGCTAGTGTGGATTGGAAGGCCATATGGAGATTAAAAGTGCCTGAGCGTGTTAGAATTTTCATTTGGATGATGCACCACAATTCCTTAAAGACAAAATAAGTGTTGGCTCAGAGACTTATATGTGATTCGGATTGTATTGATTGTGCACGAGTGCAGGAATCGATGATTCATGCGCTGAAAGATTGTCTAAGTGTGAAACAAATCTAGCAGGAACTCCTTAAAAAAATCAATAGAAGAGGTTTTTCAATATGAAGTCTCATGATTAGTTGTCCTTCAACATGAAGTTTAATACTAATACTCAAAACAAGATTAATTGGCCTGAATCATGGGTAATTGTGTGTCATGTTTTATGGAATTGGAGGAATCAAAAGCTCTTCGTGGAAGACTATTACATGCCTCAGAATCTGGTCATGACCATCAAAGACCATGTCACTCAATACAAAAAAATGTGAAGATGTTGCAGAAAGCACTAATAGCATCACAACCTTTATTCGATGGAATCCTCATGAACGCAACTAATATACTCTTAAAAGTGATTGAGCAATCACGAGTGAGGAAAAAACTGGCAGTGGAGGTCTTATCAGAGATAGAAAAGGTAATTGGATCGCAGGCTACACTAAATCCTTGGGAAGATGCAGTCTTGTTATTGTTGAGTTATGGGGAATGCTTAAAGGAATCAAGCTTGTCCAAAGTAAAAGAATTTAGGAAGCAGTGATCCAAATAGATTCAAAGGAGGCATATGAAACTATTACCGAAGATAATCACTATATGGGAATAGGAGGGAGTTTGCAAAGAAAAATTCAAACGGAGCTAGGCAAAGTAAAAGAGGGGGACAGGGGAGATAAGGGGTGCATTTTAATTAAATATATGTTTGGTTCAAAAGAGGGGGACATAAGGAGAAAGAGAAGTTTTAATAAAAAATATGTTTGGTTCAAAGGGGGGAGGAATTTTAAAACTACTTTACATTTTCACCATTAAAATATTATAACACTCGTTCTAAATAAAACTAAAATAAAGTGATATTCACAAAAAAAAATTGTTGATTCATAAACAAAATAGATGTTCAAACACAAAATATTTAATATTTCTAATACTCTGAAATATATTAAAGTATATATAAAATATTGATAAATGTCGTAGAATCATTATATGATCAATCTTCAAATGAACACTTTTCTCATCTTTATGATCCATCTAATCATATAAATAATTTATGAAATTAAATTCTAGATAATATATAACTCATATACTACAATTAAATATTGTTCTGGACTGGACCAATGGCCAGACATTGCCCAATCCATTTCTGCTCCCAAAACTGCCCAATTGCCTAAGTCCAATCCACAAAGGGGCAAAAGTTACCTTTCTGCCCCTCCAACCGAGCATGGAATGCATCGTTCCTCCCCGGAATAGCTGCCCGTTCCGCACAACTTCTTCACTCCCTGAACAGCTAAGGGCATGTGCCAAAAACTATGGCTATGCCCGACATAACGGCTAGTTTTGGGCACCCTGCCCGACATAATGGCTAGTTTGGGCAGTTACCTATTCTTCGGGAAAATGGTTATTTTGCCCCGAAAATAGGACCGTTGACCACGCGCTGGGGGCACTATATAAACCCTCTCACTTGAGAGGGTCAGGTATCGAATAATCACCCTAAAAACTCACTCTTTGTACTTGCCCTTTTTCTCTGACCCTTTCTTACTTGAGTGTCGGAGTACCTTGCCAGTACACCCCCTCCTCCTCTTCATATGCCCAGCATCTCAGACGTACTTGGTGGCCCACATCACAGGATCTGATCAAGCCTTCATGATCAGTGGCGCCGTCTGTGGAAACTCTTGTTCTCCCCTTCTTTCTTTCCCCGAAAACCAAAGATCAAAGCAAATTTCCAAGATCAACATCATGGCCTCTCAAGATCACGCCAAAGGTGCTCTTCAATCCACTGTCCTCCCCGCCAACAAGATTGACGTGGACGGTTTATCTTCTCTCCTCGGAGATCCCCGTTTTTTGAGAGACGGGGCCACAACCTCTCATTCCCCTACTCCTGCTGATCGCGAAGATGACCAGCCCTCGCTGGCCATCCAGCCCGTTCCTGCTCCACCCAACGCCGATCCGGCCGTGGTGGCCCTTCTGGAGGCGATCAACAAGACTAACTTCCTGATCCTTCAGCAGAACGAAAGGATCGGGGCATTGAAGGAATCCGCCAGTCCAAGATCCCCTCCTTCGAGGAAGAACCATTGACGATCCAAGAGCCCGCAACCTCGGCGAGAAGTCGACCGAAGGTTACGCCAAGAACCAAAATCTCGTGCTGTTCGAAAATGTGACCGGGTTCCCCGTGGAACCAACACTCTCCCGGCCACAAGAGGACCCAAAGAGATAAGCAGTCACCTCCGGTCAGGTCAAAGGGCCGGGCCCGTTCACCTTCCCCCCGAAGAAGTCGTCGACACGAGCGAGTCGCCCGGTCCCCGTCACCAACCAGTTCCAGCAACGATGATGAGCCTCACGACCCGTTATCCCAAGAAATCTTGGCAACACGCCTCCCCAAGGTCCCGGAGAAGCCCCCAGCACTGGGCACGTACAACGGTACTACTGACCCCGACGAGCACATCGAAAACATCGATGCGCTATTGGATTACCGTGGCGTCCGGGGCACCTTCAAGTGCCGGCTATTTCCAACCACGCTCCGAAAAGGGGCAATGACTTGGTACAAGCAGCTTCCCGAAGAGTCTATCACTTCGTGGAAGCAACTTGACAGAATGTTCTCCCGCATTTCACAGCGTCGTGCTGCCACCCCAAGACTGAAGCCTCCCTTGGGGCCATAATCCAAGGAAAGGATGAACCTCTCTGGGCATACATCGAGGGGTTCAACAAAGAAGTGGTACAAGTCCCTACAACGAACGAGATGAAAAGATTTCTGCTCGAATAAGGACTCCGCCCGGGCTCCGAATTTTCTAAAGCCGTTGGCCTCGCACCTCCGAGGAACCTGGATGCCCTCCTCCTCAAGGCACAGTCACACATTTAGTACGAGGAGAAAGAAACGGCCAACTCTGTCCGAGCATCCCACCACCAGGAGAACGCTCGGGCCTCCAGAGGCGAAGAAGCCTCGACATCCCGTCGAGGAGAACGGAAGCGTGAAGACCGTCCTCGGGATTCCCGCGACAGCAAGGGACCCTATGGAGGATTCCACGACTACACCCCCTGACCGTCTCCAGGGAGAAGATACTGTTCGAGTGCGCAAATTCGGAATTCAAGCAAGCAGGGGTCCGCTTCCCCAAACAAATACCGGCTAAACCCAACGCCGACAAATCGAAGTACTGCCGTTTCCATAAGAGTCACGACCACACTACCGTAGACTGCATCCATTTGAAGGATGCTATCGAGATACTGATCAGGGATGACCACCTGAAATAGTTCACGAAAAAGAAAGACGTTCCCCGACAAGACGCCTAGGAGTCCAAAAAGATAAAGGAAGAAGTGCCTTCCTCGGAAGAGGCCAACATCCAGGTCGCCATGTCCATGTCGCGACCAGAAGACTTCTACGTCTCGGACGAACTCAGCGCTCCTGCCTATTTTGCGGCCCACAACCCGTGGGAAACATTCCCCTCCACCATGGTCATCTCGGGTAGAGGCTTCAACAAAGTCACGGTGGGCTCCGTGGAAAGGAAATTCGAGCACCAAATAAGCACGAGCTCCAGCAAGGTAACCACGCTCGACCAAGCCCAGAAGGGCTCTGTCCCCATCTCCTTCTATCGGGAAGAGCTCCTCGGAGGATCTCTAAAATCGATCATACCCTTACTCGTCAGAGCTCGAATGGCGAACTTCGAAGTTCGCAGAATCCTCGTCGACCAAGGCAGCTCGGTCGACATTATGTACTCCCAGCTGTTTTCAACACTTCAGCTGGACGAATCACACCTCACCCCCTACGTGGGGTCTGATTTGCAAGGATTCAACGGATCAGTGACCAAACCCTGGGGATACGTCGAACTGATCGTCACTTTTGGATCAGCAGAGACGGCCAGATCCGTTAAGGTGTAGTTTCTGGTAATTGACTGCCCGTCTCTATACCAGTGCATCTTCGGAAGACCAACCTTGGCCGAATTAGTAGTTGTGCCTTCAACCGTCCACCTCAAGATGAAGTACTACACTTCAAAGGGGATGGTCGCCACCCTCCACGGTGACATCGAAGCCGCACGACGATGTTTCGAGGCAGCCACGAAGGGACTCAACGCCATCGCGTCCAAGCTAAAGGTATCAAACAAGCCAACCTTGCTCAGTAGTTCCGAGGAAGCCAAGCCTCTGCCTCAGGTCGACTCCATTGACCTCGACAGCCGCTTCCCCGAAGAAGACCAGTAGGAGGATCAAGCAGCTTCAACCAGCTCGTCTACCCCGTCCAGCAGCAGCTCCCATCCGATACGCCCAATCCCGGATGGCAACTTCGAGCTCGTTTTGTTTGGCGATGACCCCCAGCGGGGAGTAAAGATTGGAGCGGATCTCCCCGACATCGCGAGGAAGCAACTCAAAGCATGCCTCCATGAAAACGCTGATTTGTTCGCCTGGAGCGCCGCTAAGATGCCCGGCTTGGACCCGTCTGTTGTCTGCCATCAACTCACGATCGACTCGGTCGTCAAAGCAGTAGCACAACGTAGGAGAAAGCAGTCTCCGGAGAAAACGGAGGCTATAGAAAAAACTGTAAAGGACCTCCTCGTGGCCAAATTCATCTCGGAGGCCAAGTACACCACTTGGTTGTCCAACGTTGTACTTGTGAAAAAATCTAATGGCAAATGGTGAATGTGCATTGACTATACCGATCTTAATAAGGCATGCCCAAAGGATGCCTACCCCCTCCCCAATATTGATAAAATTGTTGATAACTCGGCCGGTTTTAAACTTTTATCATTCATGGACGCCTACTCGGGCTATAATAAAATACCAATGGCAATGAGCAATAAAAAATACATGGCCTTCATGACCGAATCGGGCAACTATTACTACAACGTAATGCCCTTCGGCCTGAAGAACGTCGGCGCAACCTATCAAAGGATGATGAACAAGGTCTTCCGGGGAGAGATATGCGACATGCTCGAAGTCTATATGGACGACATGATCGTTAAATCCCACGAGGAAACCGATCATACTGCCCATCTGACGAAGGTCTTCGAACATGCCAGGAAGTACAAGATGCGTTTCAACCCGGAGAATTGCAAGTTCGGTGTCCGGGCAGGCAAATTCCTCGGCTTCTACTTAACAGAACGAGGAATAGAGGCCAACCCTGATAAGTGTCGGGCGTTCTCCGAGTTTCCAACGCCCAAGTCGAAGAAGTGCATCCAATCCCTCAACGGGATGCAAGGCGTCATTATCCTGTTTCGTGGCCAAATCTGCCCAGCACGCCCTGCCATTCTTCAAACTCCTCCGTAAGGAGGCAGCGTTCGAATGGACCGAGGAATGTGACCAGGCTCTCCTCCATCTGAAACGAGCACTCTCAAAACTGCCCGTTCTCTCTCGCCCAGACAACGGCAAAACTTTGTACCTGTATCTCGCCGTAGCAACCGAGGCCGTTAGCGCCGCTCTTATCCGTGAAACGCCCGACGGGCAGAAGCCCATATACTTCACGAGCAAAGCACTGCAGGGACCGGAGCTAAGATACCAACAGATAGAAAAAGTGGCGCTGACCCTCATCAATGGAGCTAGAAGACTGAGACACTACTTTCTAGCCCACACAATCATCGTTCGAACAGACCAACCCGTAAAGCAGCTGCTGGGACGACCATACAATGCCGGTAGAATGGTCGCTAGAGCTATCCGAATTTGACATCCAGTATAAGAGCAGAAAATCCCTCAAGGCCCAGGCTCTGGCTGACTTCGTCGCAGAAATGACGTTCGCAGACTCCCCCGCCTGCGGAGCACGTAAATGGACCATTTTTCATGGATGGGGCCTCCAGTCCGACGGGGAGCGGGGAGGGCATCATACTGGAAAGCAACGAGGGAATCATCATCGAAGTATCACTTACCCTATCCTTACCCACCTCTAATAACCAGGCTGAGTACGAAGCCTTCCTCGCCGGCTTACGCCTGGCCGAAGATCTCGGCGCGGAAGAAGTCGTCATCTGCACAGATTCACAACTCATGGCCCTCCAAGTTCGAGGAGAATACCAAGCCAAAAATGACAATATGTCCGAATACTTAGCCCTGGTCAAGGAGAAGATGATGAAGTTAGCAGCGGTAGAGCTGAAGGATGTTCCCCGTGAACACAATGTCAGGGCGGATGTTTTGTCCAAACTGGCAAGCATGAAGAAGAAAGGCGGAAACAAGTCCGTCATACAGGAGGTACTTCCTCGACCCAGTATCGAGAAGGCTTTCCCGACCCTCGACGTACAGGTGATCGGCGACAACAATTGCTGGATGACCCCCGTTTACAACTATCTCGCTAAAGATGAACTTCCATCCGACCCCAAAGAGGCCAGCATAGTTAGGCGAAGAGCTTGCTCCTACGTCCTGATCGAGGACAAACTCTACAAGTGAGGATTCTCCATCCCACTACTCAAGTGTGTCGAGGAAGAAATGGTCGCCCATATCTTGCGCGAAATTCACGAAGGAATCAACCTCCAACATCTCGGAGAAAGGTCCCTTGCCCGAAAGGCCCTCCGAGCAGGGTACTACTGGCCAACCATGCAACATGATGCTAAAGAGCACGTGGACAAATGAGATAAATGCCAACGGCACGGGGACATGCACCTAGCCCCACCTAACAAGCTCAAGGCTATGTCCTCCCCGTGGCCATTTGCCTGGTGGGGCCTGGACATCCAGGGGCCATTCGTAATAGGATCGAACCAGAACAAATACTTGATAGTAGTCGTTGACTACTTCACTAAATGGATAGAAGCGGATGCTCTAGCCAAGATAACTGCCCTTAACATACTACGTTTCTACAAAAGAAACATCCTCACACATTTTGGCATCCCCCAGGCGATAGTCACGGACAATGAGACACAGTTCACGGACAGGAAGTTCCAGGACTTTGTCGCCCAGTTGGGCACAAAGCAACACTTCGCATCCGTCGAACATCCCCAGACCAACGGGCAAGCCAAAGCGGCGAACCGAGTCATCCTTCGAGGCCTCAAGCGAAGGCTGGACGAAACAAAGAAAGCCTGGGTCTTGGAACTGCACAGCGTCTTATGGGCATACCGCACAACTCCACACTCTACAATCGGGGAGACACCCTTTCGTCTGGCCTACGGGACCGAAGCGGTGATCCCCATCGAAGTTCACGTACCCTCCAGGCGGATAGAATCACCCCTAGACGAGGAGATGGACGATGAGGCATTGAGGGAGGAACTCGACCTCGTCGAGGAAGTCCGATCAGGGGCATCCCTCCGCGAAGCCTCGTTAAAACAAAAAATTACCATCAGGCACAACGCCAAAGTCATACGACGAGAGTTCGACGTGGGCAGCCTCGTCCTAAGAAGAAACCATAAAGACTCTCGCGAAGGCAAACTGGCCGCTAACTGGGAAGGACCATATCGTGTCCTGGCAAAAACGGAGAATGGGGACTATTACCTAGAACATCTCAACGGAGAAGAACCTGCTCGACCATGGAATGCCGAAAAGCTAAAGCAATACTACAGCTAAGGCCTTAACTGTCGGTTTGATTCGTCACAACGACGAGCATCGCCCACCGACCATGATGTGCGCCTAGGTACAAGCGTCGCATGCCAGTAAAGCAGAACCCCGCTCAGGAACGAGCCATGTCTCTGCTCGACAGTGGTCCCTCAATCGAGCACCGCCATCGTCAAAGTACCACGATATGCAGAACACCCAGCTCGCGATGGGAGGTTCAAGCCGCGAACTCAGGCCTCAAACGCGACCTGAGCTCCGCTCTCTCGCCCGGACATTCCCTGGCCGTTCGACCAGTACCCCTCACTGCCGAACACATCTACAACGAGCAATCCCCTAAAACTTAAAGCAAACCAAAATAATCCCTATTACGGGCACACATGCATATCGAGCAAAAGTACAACACTTAGCAGAATTTAAAGTAGAAAAAACCATGCACATCACAAAACCGGCCACGAGGTTCCGACACATACATAATTAAAAGTAATGAGTGGCCGCAAAGACCATAATTGTGCTTGTTACATAAACTGGGGGCCACGCCCCTATTCAAAATAAATTACAAAAATACGCGGCACGCAGGCCGGACAAATTACAACAAGAGTAAAAATCCCATCACTCCTCCTCCATCCGCTCAGGCTGCTTGAGGTTGGGCCCAGGCCCCTGGGTCTCCTCGTTCAAAACTTAGGCATGCTCGTCACCACCAAGGAGCGAGTTCAGACTGACTATCCTGCCATCCTCGACATGAGCCAGGTAGTGGATGCCTTCGGTGGAGAACTCAACCCCGGGGTTGACAACCCGCAGTTGGGCCACGACATTCTGAAAAGACTCATCCCCAATGACAATGTTGTCATCCTTGGCCTTCAGCAGACGAGCAACCAGCTCGGGCCTAGTCTTTATTTCCCAGACATCCTCAGGTTCAGCCTCGCCCAGAGCGCTTGCCGACCTCAGCTGTTCGACCAGCTCCTCAGCTGCCTTCTTCTCCGCGGCCAGCGTAGAGTTCTCCCCCTTTAGCCTGGTCACCTCCTCGTCAGCCTTCTTTCGGGCATCATCAGAACTCTTAGCTTTTTCCTTGGCTTTCCCTGCCTTCTCTTCAAGAGATGCCATAATAGATCGGGCAGCTCTGAGTTCAGACTCAGTTGCAGAGTCCCCTTCAGCATAGATGGCCACCATCTCCAAAACTCTGACCAGTGCAGAGGCATCTTGGGCCACCAGCGCCCTCTTGCTCGGGCGATCCATGCCCTCAAGTTGGAGAGATTTTGTCCGCGGCACGACCAACGACGTCCCTTCGAAGAACCTTCTGTCAAGAATACACGGAGGGAGTTCGAACTTCCCCTTTTCCGGGGCCCGGGTAAGATCTACCCCTTAAGTGGTCCTGAACCGCTTGGACCGTGAGGCCAGAGGCAAGGGAGATCCCTGGGGGCGGGAGTGGGAGAAGAGGTCCACGCAGCAGGCTGAGGAGGAGTAGGAGCACGTTGGGCAAATCGAGACTTGGGAGCAGCCGTCCCGAGCTTGTTCCTCGCGAGAGCATTCTTTACCATCCTTTCGTGAGCAAGAGGCATCTCACCTGCACAAACAAAATAAGAGCGTTAGACGACGAAGAAAAAATATGTCGGACAAGTCAAATGACTAAAACTACCGAGCAATTTGTAAGCTTCCGCGGGAGTCTTGCACTCCAAAAGCGCCTTGGTGTTAATGAAACGATACTCTGCCCTCTGGCTACCATCCTCCTCGAAGATAGGGTCACCCTTCTTCGTCCAGCATTAAGCAAGCCGAAAGGAGTTAACGTATTTCACCAACCTTTCATAGCCAACCGCGTCTTGCCCGTCCAGATTGTGCGGCTGGAGAACATACTCGTTGGGCTCCTTGGTAAAATGGCCAGGTCCCCAGTGAAAATGGAACTTGAATACTCTCTCCCTGATGAACCTCCCAGCCTCATCGCGCATGTCGTTACCCTCCTCGTCAACTTCAATCGCCCAAGCATACGTGTTATCCTGGGCGGCTTTCGATACAGGCTTTATAATATAAAGCCTCTCCTTGAACGTCCGAATCGACTCTGAAACGGGATTGAACATCTTGAGGGGCTGTTTCAAAGAAACCCAACCATACTTCCTCCCCGTCAACTGCCGTTGAAGATGGAAGACAGTGAAAAACAAGGGGAGAGTAACCCCTATCCTCAAATACTCGCACGTCAACTCAAATGCTGGATGAACGCCAGCGAGTTGGGGTGTAGCTGCGTCTGGGCCAGATCCAGATGCATGAACATTGATCGCTGGAAATCGGTGAACGGCAGCCTCAGTCCCAACTCTTTAAACGCGTACTTATACATGGCAAAATGCTCCCGTAGTTGTCGCAGGCCCTATCATCCTCGGAGGGGAAGTGCATCTTCCACTCCCCCTCTGGCCCAACAATCGTGAAGACGTCTCTTAGATATGTCGCAAAAATAGATACGTGGTCGGCGGGCTCAGCCACCGACCACTCCTCCATTGAATCTTCAGCAACCTCCTCCCCGACTTCGCTGGGGACGGTTGAAGCTTCAGTACTGCTACTCTCCGAGGAGCTCTCCTCGGACGAGTCTATTACGATCTCCTCGTCAGGCCTTGTCGCCATATCGATCACCTGAAAAGCAGAGAAAAAACTGAATTTGACGAAGAATCAAATTCACCCTTCCACCGCTAGTCAAGTGAAAGGGCGCGCGAAGGGCTGAGGACGACGTCCCCGGCCTAAGCTCTAACATCAAACAAAAAAACTCAAGAGTCTCCCACGAGGAGACGCTCGAAATGAACCACTTCCGTACGAGGAACTTCCTCGAACCACTTCCCAGTTTCCGTTTGAAGCTTCACCGGAAACTGCTAAGCTTCACCGGAAACTGCAAGCGCTCAACCAAAAACTTCATCGTAACGCCGAAATCTGAGCAACCGCAACAGCTACACTCGCATCGTCATCGCGACGACGCCGGAAACCGCCCTACTCGTGAGATATCCTAAAAACCCAGCGGCCTCGTCGGCGACGGAAAATGGCCTAACCACCGTCCACCACCAACAACCGTCGGAAATGAAACAATTCATCTTCTAAACCTAAACCTAGACCCATGCAAACTACAAATAACCATAAAAGAGACAAAAGAGCACGAAATCAGCAAACTTACTTGGTTAAAAGGATGAAAAACGGTTGCTCGGAACTAGGTACGGTGGCCGGAACAGTGAACGGCGGTGACAGACAGAAGCTCTGAGGAAGACGAAGAGAAGAGAAAAGCGAAAAGTTCCAAATGAACTGAGTCTCCCCCTTTTATACTGAGGGGCACGTGCAATGGCACGCCCTCGTAGGTCATAATGTCTATCAACTAGCCATCATTGCCTAGTAACTACGGCACAGGGCTCGAGGCACACGTGGCGCCCTAACGTTTCATTTCCTCCTAACCGTTGTCTCCCCGTAAGACGGGCAATCCAGACACGGACATGAATATCACGAACACCAGGGGTCACGGACACCACGAGACAACTGTCTCCGTCACCAAACGACGACTTCACGCTAGCTCCCTGGAGCCATGAGTTGTCCTTAAGTCATCGCTCCCATGCTCGGGAGCAACGACTTGGGGGGCTCCTGTTCTGGACTAGACCAATGGCCAGGCATGACCCAATCCACTTCTTCTCCCAGAACGACCCAATTGCCTAAGTCCAATCCACAAAGGGGCAAAAGTTACCTTTCTTCCCCTCTAACCGGGAATGGAATGCATCGTTCCTTCCCGGAACAGCTGCCCGTTCCGCACGGCTTCTTCACTCCCCGAACAGCTAAGGGCATGTGCCCAAAAGTATGGCTATGCCCGACATAACGGCTAGTTTTAGGCACCCTGCCCGACATAACGGCTAGTTTGGGCAGTTGCCTATTCTTCGGGAAAACGATTATTTCGCCCCGAAAATAGGACCGTTGGCCACGCGCTGGGGGCACTATATAAACCCTCTCACTTGAGAGGGTCAGGTATCGAATAATCACCCTAAAAACCCACTCTTTGTACTTGCCCTTTTTCTCTGACCCTTTCTTACTTGAGCGTCGGAGTACCTTGCAGGTACATCACCTCCTCCTCTGCATACGCCTGACATCTCAGACGTACTTGGTGGCCCACATCACAGGATCTGATCAAGCCTTCATGATCATATATCAATATGTAATACAACACAACAATTTATAAAACAATTAAATTATTACAAACAAAATAATAAATAAAAATGAATAAAATAAAACAATGCAAAAAAGAAAAAAAAAGTTAAGTTAAAGTAATAAAATTAATGGAGTTGTGATTAAAAAATATGGAGAAATTCTAATAAGGTGACAAATTAACATATAAAATATAATAAGTAAAATTTAGAATTATAAAATAAAAAAAATTAGAGTAACTTTGTCAATATAACCAAAATATATAATTACAACTCATCTCCCTTCGCTCTCCTCCAAAAACTTCTAATTTAGAGGGAACGAAAAACTACTTTAGGAGAGATTCAGATTACCTCCCTTCTCCTCGAAATTTTTATTCAAATAACCAACTTTTTCAAATAAATACCCAAATTAACCTACTTTTCCACATATTTCTCAAACTAACCCACTTTTAAAAAAAAATCAAAAAAGAGATGTCGCCAATTCAATTGACGACAGTGTACAAACTCATAAGAGGTGTCGTCAATCCAATTGGTGAGAGTGTACAAACACAGAGAGAGAATGTACTCTTTTGTACACTGTCGCCAATTAAATTGATGACACCTCTTTTGAGTTTGTACATTATCGCCAATACCTCTTTGTTGAATTTTTTTAAAAAAATAAATTGGGTTAGTTTGGAAAATATGTAGAAAAATGAGTTAGTTTGGGTATTTATTTGAAAAAGCTAATTATTTAAATAAAAATTTCCTTAATTTAAAATATTCACTTTTCTCCCCACCTCTCTAAAACTCCACAACCAAACGGACCCTTACTAGTTGGTGATTTTGAAAGGGTTATTATATTTATTTATTTATTTATTTTTTATTTAATTAATTAATTAAAAATGTGAGTTGTGAGGATTGGCATTTGACAAGTGATGTTAAATTGCCAATTTTCTTTAATACTAAATTAGAAATAATGATTAATAATTATTTTTATATACAAAGGTATAATTATTAAAGAAAGGTTAATGTTAACTTGTGCTATTGGGACACAAGTTAAGAATTAAATATAAAAATATTTTTAAAAAAAAATGTGTATTAATTTTATGAAAAGCAGATAATTAATTTTTTTACTTTTTTCAATACAAATTTTAATTTGTGAATTTTTTAATATATATCTTTAAGGCAGCATTTTTCTTTCTTTAATAATTTAATAATTAAAAATAGTAGTGGTATAAAATAGATAGTCTATCAATCCAAACATATCTTCTAAAATTTAGTTTTCTTAAATACTTTTTACCACGTAAGTTTCATATGCAATTTAGTCCAGATGACGTGGCAATGCTATGTGATTCAACGTAGAACATAATTTTGTTAATTTAATGTGCTGCATTATACTCTCAATCAACGAAGTGTCTGTTCTTTTCTTTTGTCAAAATAGTACTAGTTGTGTTTAATTTACCCAATCAATTTTATTATGTTAATTACACTTTTCACATTGTGAAGCATAACAAGTAGTAGTACCCATATATCCAGCTTCAATAATCTCGCTCTAAAATAATTGAGTGCCATCTGTATACGATTTATTTTAGTTTAAATTAACTTGAAGGCCCTTATTCTGTTATCAAATTTTATTTAAGTTAATATAGTTTTGTTTAATTTTTTTTAGGGAAGTGAAGGGCATGCAAGAAATTTTTTCATGGGATCTATTGGTGGACGACCACAAAGTGGTCTATTAAACAACTCCACTCCTTGTGAACCTATCCTTTCCTATTTGGAGTGTTATTGATTATTTTTATATTCATCTACAAACATCTTCATCTAGTTTTGTTTTTTCAGTTCTACAACCCTTCTGCTATTGGAGCAACAAGTTTCATTTTCATAAAGCACTGTTTAGGTTGTAAAAGGACAACTATTCTAACTCGGAATCATATTTCCTGTTTTTTTCTTTAATCAATTCATTCAATCCATAACAGACATTTGAATACTTTGTACACAGATATCCAAGAAGACTGCATGTAAGAAAGAACGTTGACGCTAAATAACGCACAAAAGCGAGAAGAATCATATAAGGTTGAAACTAGTATAAAAAAAACCATAACCCCAAAATTAGCATTTGATAGTGATAAATATGGTCTAAATGTAATTTAAGAGGGGTCTTCTGAATGGTGATTAATGTAAAATTAAAATTGATGAGATCCTAGATCACTCATCTCCGAGCAAATCTGTGCCCTGCTCCCAACAACAACGCTCGCCCTACTGCACCACTTTGAATACCCAAAACCACAGCAACAGCCCCACCTAAGGCTACCCACTTCCAGTCCAGGCCAGGACCATTTTGCGGGGTGTTATTGATGCCTTGCCCCCTCTCTTCCATCAAAGACACAGCGTTTGACAAATGCAAGTTTCTATCAAAAGAAATCTTGGTTGTTTTACTCGCCGTCAATGCACATCTCGACAAAGAAGCATCTGTTTTCCTAGTATTCTGGTATGCTCTCATACCAGAGTGCAATTTCTTGACAGCTCCCCACATTCCATGGCGGACTCCTAACTTTGCAACGTCTTTTGGAATTCCCATGTCTTCGTGATGCAAAAGGGTAACCTCGCATGCAGACAACTGACCATCACCTTTGCGAGATTCCACTGCATCAATTTCGCACACTCAATTGTTAAAACACCACTACTAAATAGTTAATGTTAACAAGCAAATAAGATAGAACTTTGCCCATTTCTTACCAGGTTTGATTACCCAACTAGAAAAGTATTGATCTACACGTCTGGGCTTATCACGTTTTGGCAAACTTGGATAGGGCACCCCCTACAACATTGAAGATTAACTGGTAATAAACCTTGTGTTTACATATATAATTAATATTGTATGTATTGTGTCTTTTCTCAAAACAATAAAAAAAAATTGATAGCATGTATATGGGTTTATGAAAACTTGGATTGGCTACATAAAGAAATATCAGAAATGGATTGTATCAAGTATCAACTAACAGAAAGCTCGAATTAACAAATTCTTAGCATGACAAGTTAAAAACACCGAACAAGAATAATTTATGCGCAATTGTTTTTAGTGATAAATTGAAACTTTGGCTGTTAGTGCCCTTCACATCAACAGGATTTTCTTTCTGCCAACAGAAGAATGGTAGCTAGCTAATGGGAAAGAAAAATATACAAGATAAAATGCCACAAAATTGCAATGAATTATGTTATAACTCTTATTCATACCTTTGTCACACAGTAGTATGCGTTTCCAGCCTGCCAAATCCTTCGAGCGATAATATATTCACGATCACTACAGAAAAAGGGGAACTATAGGCAGAAAGTGTAAGTGAACCATGTCAGTGTAAACTAAATATAACAGTTAATATACATTTGGTCTAAATACCTTTTTAATCCAGTGAACAATTGATGTCCCATCATTAGGGCATTCCTCCAGCACTTTGCAGTGCGCGAGCATAGGATCCCATTTGGGACGAAAATCATCATCCCAGAAGAAATCCCTCACCAACTCGGGAGTTGCATCTTCAAACACAGTTCTACTACGGTAAACTGTAGAACCTGTCTGTTATAAGATCCATCATCAGACACAGATATATTTTAGTCAAACTACAAAAAGAAATTGTCATCAGCATAGATGATGACTGTGTAATGAGCCTTTTGGGTGTCAAATAGTCATCACATAAATCCACTTTAAACTAGGAAGTAAAAATGTCTTGAAAAGAAAAGCATATCTAAAATAATTATTTATATGTGACGTATATTTTGTGGCAGATTATAGACTGTCTCCGTGAGATTAAAATTGAAAGTCAGAATCTACCTCAGAGTCATAACGCCAAGCTTTGTATTGCATATTTGGTGTAGACCTCTCCATAAAATTTTGCCAGTCCATCACTCCATCCTTCCCTTCAAGAAGATGAAGAAGATGTTCCAAATCAGCCTGCGTAACTGTATTCTGCTCTCTTTCATCTGCCTTACCACCCAACCTAAGGAATGTACAATAACCAGGTACCAAAATGAATAAGACGATTTACTCTTTCGCCACCAATGCAGCATATAATATATCAAAAGGTCATCCAAGAACTAGCTTACGTAGGAAATCAATTCGATAATTAATATGTGTGCATTTCAGTGTTTTCACTTGGTGATAGTGAAAAACATCATATTGTTAAAATTCTGTTATGCAATAGTACTATAGCACCACTATAGTGGCTATTTGACAACATTTTGTAGCGGTTTGTCCAAATTCAACTATGCTATAGCGGTATAGTGCCGCTAGAATGGCTATTTAACAACATTAGTGCATTCATGAAATTCATGATACAGTCAAAAGAAGCTGATTGTCATTTTGAGGGAAAATGGGGTAAAACCATAAACATAAACTCAAAACCAATTTAAAGTACTAAGAAGCATCACAACAAACCATTACACCAGTATGAATGGTACAAACATACTCTCTTTCTCTCTCAATATCTATCTATCTATCTCTCTTTTTATTTTACGAGATACTGCAACCATACTCTAAAAGGTAGCTATATAGAAAAGAAGATTTGGGGGTAGCCACTAAAATATCCCTAACCTCAAAAAAACACAATTAGATGATACTCTAGATCAATTCATACATCAAGAAATCCAGTTCATAAAAATGCTAAAAATGCAAATGCAAAAGCAACCATCACATAAACATATACTACACATGCCCAGTACATTATACATAATTCAATATTTTGATTTTTCAAACTCCTATCCACAGTATTTTTTAGGATTTCTCATGATAAACTGACTATAATACCAACCTCTCAAAATGAATCTAATAAGAAATCAACACGTGGCAATGAAAATTCAAATGAATCCACACTGTATAACATAAATTTCAATAGAAAAACCTAATAAATTGAATTCAAACCAAAATATGAATATAGTAAGGTACCGAGTAGCGTGATTGATTCCGTCGGAAGAATTGGAAGTTGCGTTATCGGAATGCGGAGACGGATCTTGTGCTTTGGCCTTGTTTTTGAAATTGAACCAATAACTACGGCAAATAGAAAAAGCCGAGAGAGCGGTAAAAGCTAACCATAACCGACGAGCACCGAATCCCGGCGGAACCGTCCATAGGAAGCGAAACTTGCTCCGAAGACCGATAAAGAGAAGCCCCGTCCACCGCGGCCGCCACGACCACCCGATCACTAACCCTATCATGACGGCTAGCCAAATCGGAACGGCGCATAGCAAAATGTCGACGAATGTTTCGGTTATCGAGGGTTTCTTCATGAACTCCATAACATCAAACAAATAATCCTCCATTATAGTTAAACCGCGAAATTGAAATTGAAATTGAAATGAAATTGAAATTAAATTTAGATGATGTTGATAATGATGATGGGGATGAAATTGGAAAGCCCTTTGTAGAGAAGACACCTAACAACGAGTTTCATCTTTCATCCAACGCAACACAGCACGGGATAATAGATTTTGCTTTTTGAGTTAGAAGCGGGACACGTGGCGTAATGTGTACCGTCGATGTAGTAGCATTGAATAGTAATTAAGATCTGTTGACTTTGGCAGCTCGAGTCTTGAACCTTATCTGATTAATCCGAAATGTAGGTGTACAGTTGTTGAAAGAAAGAGGATATGTATTTATTTGTTACGGTTGGTGGTGCTTACACTACCTGTAAATTCTTTTTTATTTGAGTTTAATTAGGTGCACTTTCTGTATTAGCAGAACTAACTCTATTTTCTACCAAATTGTTTATCAATATCTTCAATTTTCTATATATGAATCACACAAGCATAAGATGTTTAGAAGTGTTTCTTAATCTTCCATTAAATATCTCAAAGGATTTTCTAAATTCCACTATCATACTCTTAGGAATTACTCTTGTCTCTCTAAGATTACCACTAGGATTCTCAAACTCTCTTCTATGTCTTCAACTCTAAAGTTCTTAAGGTTATAAAGACAAGAATTATGGAGATACATATGTATAATTGCTAAAATCCAACAGATTCATAACAAGATAAAAATCAATCCTTTAACAAACAGATCCACGAGCCAAAAAAAAAGCAACGGATTCCAATACATATGAATCGAAAAAACTAGACCCAGACAGACAGGCACGTCGCCGTTGACTCCACCTCCACGCTCATTTTTTGTTTCTGCAATCTCAAAACATGTTTCTTTTCTCTTCACCACTTAAGGTTTCAAGCATAGTTTTAAAAATCGGACCGGACCGGCCGGTCGAACCGGTTGGACCGGGAACCGGCCAGGTAACCGGCCGGATTCGCTTGCTGGATCGGCCATGTCTTCAAACCGGTGTGAACCGGTGCGAACCGGGAAAACCGAAAAAACCGGCGGTTTTCGCAAACCGGCGGTTCAACTGCTTATTTTAAAAAAAAAAATTATTTTTTTCTTTAATTTTTTTTTTAATTTTTTTTTAATTTTTTTTTTAAATTTTTTTTACTCAAATACATAGGAACTTTTCTTCAAGAATAATAGTAATCACTTATTTAATTCAAGTGATACACAAATTAAGTTTTATAATATCCACAAAACTATTTTTACTATTTTGTATTTATATTGATTGAAAAACCATCATACAAATATTTGTATAGAAATTTAAGAACACAAATTAAGAAATTAAATATAATATAATTTTAGACTTAACTGATTTCCATTATATATATATATAGACTTGGAAAATTTATTATTTAAAATAATGTTAATATTTGTATTGTTTTAATTATTAACATTAAAACTTATTTTTTATTAACATTAAAACTATGAATTTAAATTAAACTCTGTTTAATTTAGACTCTGTTTAAAATTTACAATTAGACTCTTTTAAAATTTGAATTTAAATTATGAACATGTGAATTTATGATATGATCTTTTCAAAAAATTTAAGTGCTAGTTATAGTTTTTAGAGACTGAATCATCCGGTTCGACCGGTTTTACCGGTTTTATACCTATTATAATGACAGGTTTATTCAACCGAGTTATCCAGTTTAATCCGGTTTGGTCATGCGGTTCGACCAATAACCCAGTGGTTCGACCGATAAACCAGTGAACCAGTACCCTCACCGGTTTGATGACCGGTCCGGTTTTTGAAACACTGGTTTCAAGGCATACTTCAACAATCTCCACCTCGACTTGAAACTGCGGTAATGTCAATTTACTCATCAACCACATTGTTGATATCTTCCAGTTGAACATATATTGAACAATTTTTATCAAGTTCAAGTCTTGTTTGAACGTTGATCTTGCCACTTCTACCCTTTTGCTCACAACCATCCTTTTCTATTTTAGTAGTCTAACAAGCTGCACAAGTATGATTCTTCAAACATCATTGAGTCCATGTGCTTTCTAATGCCTCTTTAAAGTTCCATGTTTTAGAGTTTTGCAACCATTTAGCCATGTTCAAAGCATAACATGCAAGGCATGCATAATCTTCCCTTTGAGATGGTATAATCTTCCTTCTGACCTTATCACAGTCAAATGATAATTAGAGGCATTTGTAATCATTTCCTCAATACTACTAGTATCCATAGTAGGAACCTTCACCTCAAATTGAGCTTTCTTCGCCATAGTTTCTAAAAGCTTCATCACTGGGTCTTTACTCTTCTTTCTCTGATGTGACTCAGTGAAAGTAATGCATATGCGATTGATGAAATTTGATCCTCGAAGTTTCACTCCTAACATCCCAAAAGCCTCGCTACCTCCTCGATAGCCAATGAAGACACAAACCACATCTTTACCATCAAGCTGGAATTATTTGATTTGATAAATAAGCAAAGTTTTGACGACCTTCAAAATACAGTAGGTTACAACCTTCATACTCTAAACCTCAATAAGTGTTTCAAAATCTATTTGTTTTAATGAATACATGTCATTCAAGTAAGTTGTTTTGGCATTAGGCGTACCTTAGAAACTTCATGATAACTCAACGATCAAATGTGTTTTTATCCTTTGTCTTCTACAAAACTCATTAAAGTGCTCTAAAACATGTTTTATACATCTGTTATGCCTTAACCTAAAATCACATAGCTTGTTATTTTCATGAAAATCTTCACTATTTGATGATGAATGAGCAACAGTATTGGAGCCTTCTAAAATATATAAGCCAAATATTTTAGACCTTTTAGTTATTATTAATTCACCAGTGAAATTTTCAAAACCTCGTGTTCAACTCTAATGCAATAGCCTAGATCATAAAACATGCTTATGGATAACAACTTTCGTCTGAGCTCTAAAATATACCTCACATTGTGAAGAATAAACTCACGATCATCAAACATTTTAAGTATGACCATACCGATACCATGAACCTTATGAGCTTTGTTGTTACCAAGGTGAACTAATCTACCTTCCACCAACTTCAAAATCACAAAGTATTCTTTTTTTGGACACATTTGATCAGAGCAACTCGACTCTATGATCCAATTGTTTTCACTCTCCAAACTCGACATTATTAGTACACAAATACTCTTAAAACAATCCTTATTGGAGGAAACAACAATTCGAACAAAATCTTCATTGTCCCCCCTCTCGAGCTAATCCCTTTTGAAGTGACCATGTTTCTGACAAATAAAGCATTTTAACATTGACTTGTTAAACCTTTTTGATTTGGACTCCCCTTTATGTCCACTTCATCCTCTTGAGTCACTTAAGCCTTCACCGTTATCTCCAATCTTTAAATCATTCATCTTTGAAAATTCTTTGATATCACAATCGTCTAGACTTCATCCAATGTAACAGTATACCTTCCTTACCATAATAAGAAAATTCTTAAAGTGTTCAAAGGATCTAGGTAATGAGTTCAATAAGAGTAAAGTCTTGTCCTCACCTTAAATCTTCACCTCAATATTATCCAAATCATCAATGATCTTATAAAATTTTTCCAATATCTCCACTAAGGATTTATTTTCTACCTTTCAAAATGAGTACAGTTGTTGTTTCAAACACAACCTTGTTGAACAAGTGACTCCAAGAACAAGAGGGGATGAATTTTGGTATTTGAAAATTGTAATTAATTTAAATTTTATTACTAAAAACAACAATATATGTTTGTATAGTTAAAAAAACAAAGACAATAGCAGCGGAAAATAGAAACTAAAAAATGTAAATTAAAGAGAGAGAGAGAGAGTGTTTAGAAATAATGCACATGAATTTATATAGGTTTTTTTTATATCTTGGCCTATTGATCTCCTCAAGAATAACTTCTCGAGAATTTCACTAATAATATACTTTGAGCTTTTACGATGTTTGCCCAAGAACCTTATTACAATCAACTGAGAGATTTTAACAGTTTAATCCCTCAAATTAAATGAATCTTTTCACAAGTTAAGCTCAAGAACCTACCAAGATAACCTCAAAAAACAACCAAAAGAAACTTCTATAGATTCACACTCTTGATAAAATAGCTGAACACCAGTATAACTAAAACCTTACAAATGTATTTCACCCACAAAGGCACTATGGAAGCTTCTAGTGTGTGTGTGTGATATATATATATATATAGAGAGAGAGAGAGAGGGGGGGGGGGGGTAATAAGATAAAAATGCTTAGAATCAGAAATTTGGTGTGTGCGAAAGTGAGGCCCTCCTTTTTTTTTTGAAGAAAATGTAGCTCAAAAAGAAAAATGATTCATATAATTTTTAATACTCATAATTGATTATGCACTTCACATAATCGATTATGTAGTACAAAAAAGAAATTTTTTAAAATTGCATCTTCACTAATCGACTATACACCATAATTGTTGATTATGAGACGTTACAAAAGAAATAATCAATTAAGCCTAAAGTGCTAATAGGTTATCACATGTAAATTGCCCTCATAAAGAACTATTTTAGACAGTAACAAATTAGCTACTTGCATAAAATATTCTCAAGTGATTTTTACAAAATGATAATGTCCTTAAAAATATTTAGTAAGTGTGTGAGAATTGCCTTAGTAACTTATGAGTTACTCTAACATTTTTACAATAATAAGCTCACTTAAACACTGCGCAAAGTGCACGACCAACCAAGCGAGCTTTCACACTTCCTTTCTTTCACAACTTTGAAGCTTCAAGTTCTGTACTACACAATTCTACCAAACATCAGAGTCATCGTCAAAACTACAATGATCCATCAACAAATCAAAACATCAGTTGTAGTACCTGCAAGCAGATAGATCCATAAACATGTGATTCAAAGTCTTGGTCATATACATATATTCAATTTTTTCCCACGTCAAAGCCGCATTCTTCTTCTTGCCAACTTCCCTTAGGACTTTATCCATTAGGCATAAGATAATGGAACTTCTTGCCTTATCCACCATCTCGGTCTTTTGTGCCTGGGTTAGACTTGCAGACATCAATGTTTCACCCTTCAATGCTTCGATGCAATTTTCGTGAGTTAAAATTGCATACATTTTCACTTTTACAACGTAAAATTGTTGTCACTGAAAAAAATTTCAATCTACCATTTAGAATCCACGGTACTCGCTTGTAAGCAAAATCCCTTGCCCCATAATGGACGTCACTTGTTGTGAAATTAAAAGGTTCAATAACACCAAGAAATTTTATGTGTAGAGACAAATAACAATAACAATCAAAATAAATAGCCTTCAACAAAAATAACTTTATGTGCAATAAGACTAAAACTTAACTTGAAAGAAGTAGATAAAAGACAAGAAACACAATTACTTGTTTACTTAGTTTGACTAAACGTTATACTCTATAGGAGAGAGAATATCTACGATTAATTGTACTTTAAAAGAGTTATTACAAAATATTACAAATGAGTTGCAAGAAAATAGTGATTCAAATTCCCAAGAACAAATCATATTTCTTACCCTCAAGTGTTTCTCAATCTCTTAAACTCTATCTCTCTCTCTCTCTCTCTATATATATATATATACATATATATGAATCACACAAGCTCAGTGAGTTTATAAGCATTTATTAATCCCCCTTAGATATCTCAAAGGGTTTCTCAAATTTCAAGAAAACACTCTTAAGAATTTATTCTTACCTCTCTAATATTGCTACTAGAATTGTCATCCCATTCTCTATGTCTTTAGCTCTAAAGTTCTGAAGGTTGTAAAGACAAAAATGATAGAAAAAAATATTTATAACTACAGAAATTCAACTGATCAATAACAAGCTTAAAACTTCACTCATTAAAGAACATATCTACAAGACAAAAAAATAAATGAAACCCAATACACATGAATCGAGAAAACCAGATCCAAACTCTGACATATTGAACCGTCCTTCAGACCCATTTTTCAGACCAAATTAACCAGGGCTAGTAAATGCAAAGGGTGTCTCCTTCTTGTTTTTTCTATATCCTTTTCATTTTATATTTTTATCTTCTATCAAATTATTCTTGCAAGAAAAAATTTGATTCCGCGTAAGTTAAATGAATATATATTATTCACCCAAATTCCTCTATTGTGATGACAACTTTATTCTAAATTCTTGTTTGAATGACTGTACTTTTGCAGATAATTAATATTCTCATTTATGTAACTCAACAAGTAACACTTATGTATTACCATACTAAAAATATGTCACTCTTGTTGGGAAAAAAAACTTTCTACGCACACGAAAGCACACCGACAAAAAGAAAAAGAGCAAAAAAAAAAAAAACAATACGCATAAATTTATTATTCAACTTTCAAAACAAAATTACAAATTGTCTCATTAAATTGCGATTTTTAAGGAGAAAATTACAAATCCTCCAAACTGCAATTTTTTAATGGAAAAATTGCAAACCCTCTCTCAATTATAATTTTTGAACAGAAAAATTATAAAACCTCTCTCAATTACAATTTTGGACGAAAAAATTGCATACTCTTTCTCAACTAAAATTTTTGAACGAAAAAATTACAAAACTTCTCAACAAACTATTTTTGAACGGAAAAATAAAAAACATTATCTAGACAAACAACTACCCAAATCTCCAATACACTAAAAAGACTACATTTTGTTGTTGCGTAAAAAAGTAAAACTAACTATCTCCATTTATGTTAATACTCAAATTTTAATTTCTTCCTACTACCCGATGTGAGATTTAGATGAATACACTATTTGACCCAACAAATCCTCCATTCATCCAAAGTCTCACATATCTTCACTTTGTCTTCAAATTCACCTTCAAAGCCGTAATTATAATGATAAGGCTTAAATGCACTTATGGTCCCCCTTTGATGTTTTTTAAACTTTTAGTTCCTCTATTTTAAAAACCAGCTTTTTGGTCCCTCAACTTTACATCACTTGGGATTTTGATGGTCCCCTTCCAATTTTGCATACGTGGCAATGATGATTTGGACAAAAAAATTGTTTTTGGTGAGTTGGCAATGATGACTTTAATTATTTTTTATTTAAATCTTTTTAATTAATTAATTTATAATTTTATTTAATTTTTTAGAAATTTATTTGAAAATCATTTATTAATACAAATTTTAATATTTAAGAGAATAATGTTGGACTTTAAACTAAGCTCAGTTATTCAGCCCATAATTGAATACAATACTGTGTTTGTTTCCAAATATAAACACTAATGTTTTCTTTGAAGAAAACGACGTGGGACAGAAAATACAATGAAAAGCAACCACAATTATATTGGAAACATGCTCAAGTTGCACCAGTTCCAACTAGTATGCACAACCAAATCAATGAGATATCATTGTTTTTTACGACAATCAAATGAAATGCAGTTTTAGTTCATAATGTATACATTTTGTTGTTCAAACAGTTCTTAGAGTCTTTCTCTCTCCTATTTTGCCTTTGCTTTAATTTTCGCCCTAGCAGCAGCACGAGCAACTTTAGTTTGTTTTCTAGCTTCTGTCTCATTAGCAAGCAAGTGAATATGTTGAAGGATTGTACACAAGAGGCAAAATTGAAAAAAGAAGCATTTCAAGAATACGAATGGATGATTTGAGTCAGAAAATGGGAAATAATAGGAAGTTCTTCATGTGTGGAGGTGTAGATCACTTGAAGAATTAGTGCTATAAAAATGAGAAGAAAAAGACATATGAATATCAAAGGAGTCACAATGCTGATGATGTTGTTGTCTCTTAAGATTAATAAAATACTTAAGTTATGTGTGTTTCAGAAGAAAACATAAAGTTCAAATCGACCAGACTCTGGTTGTACATGTCATGTGTGTCCCAACAATGTTTGGTGCATGTACTGCAATGAAATCCATGAAAAAAGAGTGCTAAATGTGCAAGTATGGTAGTTTGATTGATGTGAGATTCGAGCAGCAAAATAGATCTTGGGAGCAAAAGATGCAAGTCAATGATGCAAGAAATTATGATGTTCAAAATATTATGATGTTTCAGTTTACATCCAATCAACTTTTGCTTCTGATGCTTCATTTTTTGCTTCATGTCTGATGAGTTGATGAATTCAATGGCTCCAACTCTGTGAGTTGTGGAACAAGAAACAATGGGCCAAAGTAGAATGAAGAGAATCAAGAATTTCAGACACACGCGTTTGCAGAAATGATGGTGGTGGTCATTCAGTTATAGCATGATGCCTGAAACTGTTTATTAAAGCTGATGCAATTTTACTCTTAAGCAAGTCCCACATTGATTTTGTTTCAAATATTGAAAGAGTTTATAAAGCTTAAACATACTTGAGTTGTTGCTTAGCTAGAATAGAGTGATAATGGGCCTATTGGACTATTGGTGTATCTAATGGGCTTTTGGTCCAAATATTTCTTTTTAATAAATTACTCTAATAATACATTAAAATGAAATTTAAAAAAATTATTAATAATTTATAATATAAAAAATAATTAATATTAATTAAAAATGCCATAAAATCTTACGTGGTGTTTTTGTAGCAGTGACATGTCCTTAATAAGCTGGTTTTTCAAATAGAGGAATTAAAAGTTAAAAAACAACAAACTAGGGGAATCAAAAGTGCATTTAAGTCTAATTATAATGATTAGACACATTTGCAAAATTATTACTCTTCAATCTTTTTGTCTTTTTCCTCCCTTGATCATAATGATTGTTACTCATCCTTTTTCCCTTGGTCGGAATTTTTGTTGCTCTTTCTTCCTCCTTTGATCGGAATCTTAGTTCGGATACCAATTGTTGGGAAAATAACAAAAAAAAACAAATTTCTACGCATGCGAAAACATACCTACAAAAAGAAAAAAAGCAAAAAATTCAAAAAAAAAAAAAAACAAAACTCACAAATTTATTATTCAACTTACAAAACAAAATTACAAACTCTCTCATTAAATTGCAATTTTTAAGGAGAAAATTATAAACCCTCAAAACTGCAATTTCTAAACGGAAAAATGGTAAACCCTCTCTCAATTAACGGAAAAATTCTAAGCCCTCTCTCAATTATAATTTTGGACAGAAAAATTGCAAACTCTCTCAACAAACTATTTTTGAACGGAAAAATAAAAAACCCTTTCAACAAACTATTTTTGAACAGAAAACTAGAAAACCTTCTCTATTCACACAACTACTCAAATCTCCAATGCACCCAAAAGACTATATTTTGTTGTTGTGTAGAAAAGTAAAACTAATTATCTCTATTTATATAAATACTCAAATTTTATTTTTTTTCCAATATCTGATGTGAGAGTTGGATGAATATACTATTTGACCCAACAACTCTAGCTATAGTTAGTCGATAATACACATATTCATTAGAACCAGATAGCCATAGATTTGAACTATTTGTGAATCAGTGCATTGATAGTTGTCAACATTGGCACATGAAATCCTAAAAGGTTTATCAGTTGAGTTTATTTTTGTCAAAGTACTTCCTAATTGTTAGGGTTGGTTGAAAATATACATGTTGAAGAAGTCTCACATTGCTTAGTTTTGTGAATGAAGAGAGAGTCCAAGGCTATATATATGATACAAGTTCTTTGAAGTCCCACGTCGCTTAGTTTTGTGAAGGAAGAGAGAGTCCAAGGCTATATATAGGATCCAAGTTCTTCATTCCAAGATGCACCAGTCAAAAACATTTTAAGCTTGTATTTGACTTTCTTTGTTCTCTTATATTCTTGTTTTAGAGTGTTGTGAGATGTAGTTAAATATTAGTTTTGGAGGGTGTGGATGTACTAGGGGCTTGGGTTAATTGAGGGTATATTATGTGTTGTAACAATTTTCATATAGTGTTATTCTTTGGTTGTCTATTACAACGACCGTGGTTTTTTCTCCGGTTTTGGAGTTTCCACGTTATGTTCTTGTGTTGTGATTGTGTTCCTTTTTTCTCTATGCTTTGTTTGTTTTTTTCCTAACAACTAGTATTAGTGCTTTTGGTTCGATCCAGGGATAAATGTTCTTAGTATGCTTTGTGGTTGCAGTTTTGTCTGATCTTCCACATCAAAAAAGAAGGGTAATATTGTGAAAGAGTTGTTGAGCTGCAATCACTAATTCCGCTGTGCAGTTTGGGCTAGAGAAAATTGATGGAAGAATCATTTTTGACTTGTGGAAAGTTCAAGTCAAAGATGTGTTGATATAATCAAGATTACACGAGGTGCAAGATTATGTCGGTGGTTGAAGAGCTTCCTGCCAACAAGGATGTAACGCTCATATATATATACATACATCAAAGCATATATTATACATGAATTCCACTCTTGGTACTGAAATATACAATAACTTCCTAGTAAACACATTATACATATACATGCCCAAAAAGCCTAATACAAAAAACTGCGGCATAGTATATCTAAAAGATGTTCCAAAGACAAATACTAAGAACTAGATCAAATAATGATCTCAAAAAAACTCCACAACGGAAGCAAAGCCATCAGATAAGTAAGGATAATCACACAGCCTTATCCTTACCCTTCGCGGAACCTGCAGCACCTGTGATGTAAACAACAGTGGGGTGAGATGCATCAAATCTCAGTGAGTTCCCTATCTTAAAGTCCTCTCGGCTTTACAAGGTTCTAATAAACCTAACTCAAGTCAAAGGGAAGGGAAGTGACTATGAGTACACACACTAAATATGTATCCACACTCGTGAGCTTGTTAACTCACACTAGTACCAAAGTACGTCCTGAGCCTGTTAACTCAAGAATCTCACTAATCAATAACCGTACCAAGGCATCCCCTTTTCCCGTCCGCTTCTACGTCTAGAAGACGACCCAAGTCATGGATCCTTGAAGTTACTTGGCATACGAAATAGATTCGGGATCATCGGCCTGTTAGCCGTGAACCGTCACTTCTCATGGCCTGTTAACCATCACAAGTCTCTTTACCATATAGGTTCCATTCATACTACACGCGGGAATCAAACATGCCAAGTAATTGTGCATACGTTTCAGAGGAGGTGCTCAAGTCTCATGAAACTACACCGTAAGATCAACTGGTTATGATAACTAGACACACGCCTCGGCCTTTCATGCGCGAGCATTGCCACTATGACATTTTACACTTTCCGACATTGTTTACGGTAAGTCCTCACTCTACCTATTTCGTATTTTAACATGCATACATATTCAAACATGTTTAACAATAAGAGTATAGGCACATAATCATCAATCGCATAATGGAAACACATAATTCAACACATCACACATTACACCAATTCACGGTTGCCTCCGATTTATTTAATCGGGCAATAAACAAATATTTCTCACTACCATTAGTTAGAGGATATTCATAGCTTCATAACGACACCAAGAATGCTCACATCGGATAAACGAGTCAAAAGTTATGGAAATAACAAGAAATGGTATCGCGAAAAAACACAATTTTGCACCCTCCTTGCATTACGCGTATTGCCTTGCTCACTTGCACATCCATACGCGTATTTCCCAAAGTGATACGCGTACGGGCAGAGACTGATTTTTTCCCAAAAATTCCTTTTTAAAACCCCAATACGCGTATTGCCTCACTTCATACGCGTATTGCCCAAAACCCTACGCGTACTAATACGCAAATGAGCAGATGGCCGATAAAATGGAACCCCATATGCGTATTGCCCACATTTCTTCATGGCTATACGTGTATTGCCTTAACTAATACGTGTATTGTAACGCCCCGATTTTGATTATTTCCCAATTAGGTGGAGTCTTTTATTTTAATTGGATGATAAATTATTTTAATTGTGAATTTGGTGTGTTAAATGTTATTTTGCCGTTTTGAGAGTTTTCGGGGAAATTAGAATGGAGAGTATTTTAGACTTTTCTCAATTAATGATAAATTAGAAATTAAGTGGAATTAGAATTTGTGAGAAAAATGAATTAATTGATTGTTTGGAAAATGAGAGAAAGAAATAGAAAAGAAAGAAATAGAAAGAAAAGAGATAGAAAGGAAAAATAGAAGGAAAAAATAGTAAGAAAAGGGAATTAGAGAAAAGAAGAAGAAAAAGAAAGAGGAGGAAGAGAAAAGAAGAGGAAAAGAGGAAAACTAGGAAAATTCATCAAGATCAATCACAGAGCAAGTTGGAATCCGGGTAAGGGTGTGAAATGTTGTTATCTTAGCAATGTGTATGATTATGTATGATTGTATTGTTGATTTTGTTGATTTTCATGAGTTTTGGAACTAAACCCATTTGTGTAGAAAATGATAGAAATCGATGTTTTCGCGGATAGAAATCGATATAAATTGTGATGTATGATCTATATGTGTGTATGAACCACTGCTAGTAATTGTTTTGCTGTTGGAAATGATTTGGGGAAGAAAATGGGAAAAATTGGAGGTGTGGAACAGTGTTCACGCAGCAGAATTTTTCTGCTTCTGGTGCTGAGCGCCGGGCGAAAGGTCCTGAGCGTCGGGCGATGCGTCCTTTTCGTCGGGCGGTTCGAGAGGCGCAGAGGTGCCAAGCTTCTGCCTCTTTGAATTATTTTGGGGATTTGGTGTCGCCTGTGCTTCGCCGGGCGAAGCAGAGGCGAAGCACGTTTCGCCGGGCGGTGAGCATGCTTCGCCGGGCGGTTGTTCTGTTTTTGAAAAATAATTTCTTTTTTTTACAAAATTCATAATTTTCGAACCGTAACTTCGATTTAGGCGTTCTTTATATCGTTGGAAAGCTATTGAGCTGTACTTTATGATTATGATGGTGTGGAAACTGTTGGCCGATTTTATTATGTCGGAAAGTCAGGAATAGTGCTATTTAGCGACTTTTACCGTTTTGATGGTGTATTTGAACGTGAATCATACAATAGTGCATTGATGTGAATGTATATAGATTGTATGTGATTGTATGAGATGAATGCATGAATATATTGTGAATATGTATGCATTTCAAGAATGTTTTGTGTCATTTTGCATGTGAGGCATCATGAAATACATTCTTGTGTTGAGCGATTCTAATGAGAATCTGTGGTAACATCGTGTGCCTATGTGAGGTGTGAGCGATGGTTACGAACGATTGTGTGCCTATGTGAGGTGTGAGCAATCGGATTGTGTGCCTATGTGAGGTGTGAGCAATCAGATCGTCTGCCCGCGTGTGGGGTGTGAGCGATCGGGTCGTGTGCCCAGGTGGGGTGTGAGCGATCCATAAACATTGTGTGCCCATGTGGGGTGTGAGCAGTGGGTGAACATCGTAGGCCCGACGGGGAGTTACTTTGGTAACGAGAGATGGTTCCAGCAGAAGTTCCTGAGTAAACTTGAGATGATTGAGTCGGTACCGCATTGCATTTGCATAGAGTCGTGAGTCGGTCTTTATGATTTGCATTTATCATCTTTATAATGATGTGTTGTTGAGTAAACATAATTGTGTATGTTTATGTGGAATGATTGGGAATTGTGAAAGTATGCATGATGAATATGCTTGGTTGATATGTAGATATACATTGTGATGTATATGGAGGAAATTGTGATGGATTGTGGTGAGAATGTGGAATATGTGCATTTTTATATTTATATATATAATTATATACATTGTTATTATGATAATATTTCTCACCCTTCTGCTGTTTTATAATGCTCTATGAGGCATTGCAGAGTAGGTATGTTGGAGGTCTTTTGTGGAGCGTGTCTTTATTCTTTTGGTCGGTTGGCTCTGATATGTAGCACCGGGTAGCTAGGATGTATAGTATTCTTTGGTGATACATTTGTACATGTATCTTGTGGATAAATGTTGATGTAAACATGAATTATGTTGGTGGATAATACTTGGTGAAGTATATATCCCTGTATATATGTTTGAATGTGGTTCAATGTTTAGATTTTCCGCTTTTATTCTAAATATTGAAATGTGGGTGTAAGGACAAAGTTCCTCTGGTGCAAAGCTACCCCACTGTTGCATATCAATGATTTGAGCAGGTGTTGTATGTTGTAAAATTGTGTATGATGTGACATGCCTCTTCTATGCCATGTTATAATTATACTCTGACGAAAATTTTAATATGTGCCTAAATGATTATTTGATTATTTGGGGGTATAGAAAGGGGGTGTTACATTAAGTGGTATCAGAGCCAGAGTTGAGTCAGTTGTGTCTGTCTTGTTGTCGTATTGTTTGAATTGTTGTTTAACTTTGTTGTTATTTTTGGGAATGATTAGAATATGGCTGGTAGAAACGACAATGCGATGGCTGCTGCTTTGGAAGCAATGGCTAGGGCGGTGCAAGGTGCGCCAAATGTGAATGCTAATGACGAGTTCAGGAAGAATCAACCACCGGTTTTCAAAGGAAGATTTGATCCCGATGGTGCTCAACTTTGGTTGAAAGAGATTGAAAGGATCTTCAGAGTCATGGACTATGAGGAAGAGAATAAAGTTAGGCTTGGGTCTCACGTGCTGAAGGAAGAAGCCGACGATTGGTGGGTCGGTATGCGTCAAATTCTTGAGGTGGATGATGAAGAGGTAACTTGGGATTTATTTCGTACTGAGTTTGTAAGGAAGTATTACCCTGAAAGTGTGAAAGGGAAGAAGGAGATAGAGTTCCTTGAATTGAAACAAGGTAGTATGTCCGTGGTGGACTATACTGCTAAGTTCATGGAGTTGGTTCAATTCCATCCTCACTATGCTGCGATTACTGCTGAGTTCTCAAAGTGTATTAAATATGAGAATGGTTTGCGTCCTGAGATTAAATAAGTTGTCGGATATCAAAGGATAAGAAGGTTTTCGGATTTGACGGAATGCTGTAGAATCTTCGAGGAAGATAGTAAGGCTCGTTCTACACATTACAAAAGTTTGAATGAGAGGAAGGGAAAACAACAAGTTAGAAGTCGACCTTATGTGACACCTGTTGATAAGGGCAAACATAGGGGAAATTTTGCGAAGAGATCTGGAGGAGGAGGTTCGGGTCCCATTAAGTGTTATAAGTGTGGGGAAATAGGTCATAAATCATTTGAGTGTGGGAAGCCAGTGGTGAAATGTTCTAATTGTGGAGGTACTGGGCATGCTGCTACATATTGTAGAAGGAATATGGTGAAGTGCTATAATTGTGGAGAAGTGGGTCACATTAGTACTAAGTGTACTAAGCCGAAACAAGCTCAAGCGGGCGGAAAGGTGTTTGCATTGGCAGGGACTCAAACTACTAGTGCAAACCGTTTGATTAAAGGTACATGCTTTATTAATAGTACGCCTTTAGTTGCTATTATTGATACGGGAGCGACTCATTTGTTTGTTTCGTCTGAGTGCGCGAAGCGTTTGAATCTTGTGTTGTCTCTGATGGATGGTAAGATGGTTATTGATACTCCAGCAATGGGGTCAGTAACTACTTCGTTGGTTTGTTTAAGTTGTCCTTTGACCATTTATGGTAAAGACTTCGAGATGGATTTAGTGTGTTTGCCGTTGGAAGGTTTAGACGTAATCTTGGGCATGAACTGGTTGCGATTTAATCGAGTTCATATAGATTGCTATCACAAGTTAGTAAGGTTTCCTTCTTTGGAAGATGATGAATTAGAGAGTTTCCTCTCCACTAAAGAATTGAAGAAACTTTTAGCGGACGAAGCTCAATTGTTTGGGTTGTTTGCATCATTGTCTGTGGATGGTCAAGTGTCACTTGATGTGTTTCCTGTTGTTGGTGATTTTCCTGAGGTGTTTCCTGAGGACATTAAGGATGTACCGCCGGAAAGAGAAGTTGAGTTTTCCATTGATCTAGTTCCGGGTACGAGACCGATTTCGATGGCACCGTATCGTATGTCGGCATCGGAGTTGGTAGAATTAAAGAGGCAATTGAATGACTTGTTGGACAAGAGATTTGTAAGACCAAGTTTTTCTCCGTGGGGTGCTCTGGTATTGTTGGTAAAGAAAAAGGATGGAAGTATGCGGTTGTGCATTGATTATCGACAATTGAACAAGGCGACAATTAAGAACAAGTATCCGCTTCCAAGGATCGATGATTTGATGGACCAATTGGTTGGTGCACGTGTTTTTAGCAAGATTGATTTGAGATCGGGATATCACCAGATTCGTGTGAAAGAGGAGGATATTCAAAAGACGGCCTTTAGGACACGGTATGGCCATTACGAATATTCCGTGATGCCATTCGGGGTTTCTAATGCGCCGGGTGTGTTCATGGAATACATGAATCGTATCTTTCATGAACAGTTAGATCGTTTTGTGGTTGTGTTCATCGATGATATTTTGATTTATTCTAAGTCTCAAGAGGAGCATGAAGAGCATTTGAGAATTGTGTTGCAAATCTTGAAAGAGAAACAATTGTATGCTAAGTTGTCAAAATGTGAATTTTGGTTGTCGGAAGTAAGTTTCCTCGGACATGTTATTTCCGGTAGTGGTATTAGTGTTGATCCATCCAAGATTGATGCGGTGATGCAATGAGAGGCTCCTAGATCGGTTACGGAGATTCGAAGCTTTTTAGGCTTGGCGGGTTATTATCGGAGGTTTATTGAGGGATTTTCAAAGTTGGCACTTCCGTTAACGCAATTAACTTGTAAGGAAAAGACTTTCGTTTGGGATATTCATTGTGAAGAGAGTTTCAATGAGTTAAAAAGAAGGTTGACAACGGCTCCGATCTTGATTTTGCCAAATCCTACGGCACCGTTTGATGTGTATTGTGATGCTTCCTTGGTTGGGTTAGGTGGTGTTTTGATGCAAGATGGAAAAGTTGTGGCTTATGCTTCAAGACAATTGAGAGTGCATGAAAAGAATTATCCTACGCATGACTTGGAGTTGGCGGCCGTGGTGTTCGTTTTGAAAATTTGGAGGCATTATCTTTATGGAGCGAGATTTGAAGTTTTTAGCGATCACAAGAGCTTGAAATATTTATTTGATCAAAAAGAGTTGAACATGAGACAAAGGAGGTGGCTAGAACTTTTAAAGGATTATGATTTTGGTTTGAATTACCACCCGGGTAAGGCAAACGTGGTGGCCGATGCTTTGAGTCGGAAGTCGTTACATATGTCCTCATTGATGGTGAGAGAATGGGAACTTTTGGAGAATTTTAGAGACTTGAGTTTGGTTTGTGAAATGACGCCGAGAAGTGTGAGACTTGGTATGCTACAAGTTACAAATGATTTTCTTGCAACCGTGTGTGAAAAGCAAAAGTTGGACTTGAAGTTTGTTGATTTGATAATGAATGAAAATGAGGATTTCAAGGTTGATAACTTTGGAGTTTTGAGATTTCGTGGTCGTATCTGTATTCCCGATGATGCGGAGTTGAAAAAGGTGATATTGGAAGAAGGACACCGAAGTAACTTAAGTATTCATCCGGGAGCGAATAAAATGTATCAAGACTTGAAGAAAACCTTTTGGTGGTCCGGGTTAAAGAGAGATGTGGCTCAATTTGTATATGCATGCTTAACTTGTCAAAAGTCGAAGGTAGAACATCAAAAGCCTAGTGGATTGATGCAACCGTTGGACATTCCGGAGTGGAAATAGGATAGTATATCGATGGATTTTGTCACGGGATTGCCGAATACGCAAAGAGGACATAATGCTATTTGGGTAATTGTTGATAGGCTTACTAAATCTGCTCATTTCATTCCAATTGATATTAGTTATCCTTTGGAGAGGTTAGCCGAGATTTATGTTCTTGTGGTTGTGAAGCTACATGGAGTTCCTAAGAGTATTGTATCGGATAGAGATCCTAGATTCACATCGAGGTTTTGGGAGAGTTTACAAAAGGCATTGGGTTCTAAGCAAAGATTGAGTTCGGCCTATCATCCGCAAACGGATGGTCAAACCGAGAGGACAATTCAATCGTTGGAGGATTTGTTGCATCTTGTGTGCTCGAGCAAAGTGGTGCTTGGGATAGTTATTTGGCGTTGATTGAATTCACTTACAATAACAGTTTTCATTCAAGTATAGGTATGGCACCGTTTGAGGCTTTGTATGGTCGTAGATGTCGAACACCTTTGTGTTGGCATGAAACGGGAGAGAGGGCGATAGTTGGACCGGAGATGGTACAACAAACGACGGAGAAAGTGAAGTTTATCCGTGAGAAGATGAAAGCTTCTCAGAGTAGACAAAAGAGTTATCATGACAAGAGGAGAAAAGATCTTGAGTTTCAAGAAGGCGACCATGTGTTTTTGAGAGTTATACCGGTTACGGGTGTGGGTCGTGCTTTGAAGTCAAAGAAGTTGACTTCTCATTTTATTGGTCCGTATCAGATTTCTGCACGAGTTGGTGCTGTGGCTTACCGTGTGGCGTTGCCTCCGAACCTTTCCAATTTGCATGATGTATTCCATGTTTCGCAACTTCGGAAGTATGTTCCGGATCCGTCACATGTTATTCCTATGGACGAGGTTGAAGTGAGAGATAACCTTACGGTGGAGGCTTTACCGATTAGGATTCTGGATCGTGAAGTTAAGAAGCTTAGAGGCAAGGATATTGCGCTTGTAAAGGTAGCGTGGGGAGGCGCTGCGGAAGGCAATATGACTTGGGAACTAGAGAGCGGGATGCGAGAGTCGTATTCGGAGTTGTTTGATTCAGGTATTATTTTCGAGGACGAAAATTTCTAAAGTGGGGGAGAGTTGTAACGCCCCGATTTTGATTATTTCCCAATTAGGTGGAGTCTTTTATTTTAATTGGATGATAAATTATTTTAATTGTGAATTTGGTGTGTTAAATGTTATTTTGCCGTTTTGAGAGTTTTCGGGGAAATTAGAATGAAGAGTATTTTAGACTTTTCTCAATTAATGATAAATTAGAAATTAAGTGGAATTAGAATTTGTGAGAAAAATGAATTAATTGATTGTTTGGAAAATGAGAGAAAGAAATAGAAAAGAAAGAAATAGAAAGAAAAGAGATAGAAAGGAAAAATAGAAGGAAAAAATAGTAAGAAAAGGGAATTAGAGAAAAGAAGAAGAAAAAGAAAGAGGAGGAAGAGAAAAGAAGAGGAAAAGAGGAAAACTAGGAAAATTCATCAAGATCAATCACAGAGCAAGTTGGAATCCGGGTAAGGGTGTGAAATGTTGTTATCTTAGCAATGTGTATGATTATGTATGATTGTATTGTTGATTTTGTTGATTTTCATGAGTTTTGGAACTAAACCCATTTGTGTAGAAAATGATAGAAATCGATGTTTTCGCGGATAGAAATCAATATAAATTGTGTTGTATGATCTATATGTGTGTATGAACCACTGCTAGTAATTTTTTTGCTGTTGGAAATGATTTGGGGAAGAAAATGGAAAAAATTGGAGGTGTGGAACAGTGTTCACGCAGCAGAATTTTTCTGCTTCTGGTGCTGAGTGCCGGGCGAAAGGTCCTGAGCGCCGGGCGATGCGTCCTTTTCGCCGGGCGGTTCGAGAGGCGCAGAGGTGCCAAGCTTCTGCCTCTTTGAATTATTTTGGGGATTTGGTGTCGCATGTGCTTCGCCGGGCGAAGCAGAGGCGAAGCACGTTTCGCCGGGCGGTGAGCATGCTTCGCCGGGCGGTTGTTCTGTTTTTGAAAAATAATTTCTTTTTTTTACAAAATTCATAATTTTCGAACCGTAACTCCGATTTAGGCGTTCTTTATATCGTTGGAAAGCTATTGAGCTGTACTTTATGATTATGATGGTGTGGAAATTGTTGGCCGATTTTATTATGTCGGAAAGTCAGGAATAGTGCTATTTAGCGACTTTTACTGTTTTGATGGTGTATTTAAACATGAATCATACAATAGTGCATTGATGTGAATGTATATAGATTGTATGTGATTGTATGAGATGAATGCATGAATATATTGTGAATATGTATGCATTTCAAGAATGTTTTGTGTCATTTTGCATGTGAGGCATCATGAAATACATTCTTGTGTTGAGCGATTCTAATGAGAATCCGTGGTAACATCGTGTGCCTATGTGAGGTGTGAGCGATGGTTACGAACGATTGTGTGCCTATGTGAGGTGTGAGCAATCGGATTGTGTGCCTAGGTGAGGTGTGAGCAATCAGATCGTGTGCCCGCGTGTGGGGTGTGAGCGATCGGGTCGTGTGCCCAGGTGGGGTGTGAGCGATCCATAAACATTGTGTGCCCATGTGGGGTGTGAGCAGTGGGTGAACATCGTAGGCCCGACGGGGAGTTACTTTGGTAACGAGCGATGGTTCCAGCAGAAGTTCCTGAGTGAACTTGAGATGATTGAGTCGGTACCGCATTGCATTTGCATAGAGTCGTGAGTCGGTCTCTATGATTTGCATTTATCATCTTTATAATGATGTGTTATTGAGTAAACATAATTGTGTATGTTTATGTGGAATGATTGGGAATTGTGAAAGTATGCATGATGAATATGCTTGGTTGATATGTAGATATACATTGTGATGTATATGGAGGAAATTGTGATGGATTGTGGTGAGAATGTGGAATATGTGCATTTTTATATTTATATATATAATTATATACATTGTTATTATGATAATATTTCTCACCTTTCTGCTGTTTTATAATGCTCTATGAGGCATTGCAGAGTAGGTATGTTGGAGGTCTTTTGTGGAGCGTGTCTTCATTCTTTTGATCGGTTGGCTCTGATATGTAGCACCGGGTAGCTAGGATGTATAGTATTCTTTGGTGATACATTTGTACATGTATCTTGTGGATAAATGTTGATGTAAACATGAATTATGTTGGTGGATAATACTTGGTGAAGTATATATCCCTGTATATATGTTTGAATGTGGTTCAATGTTTAGATTTTCCGCTTTTATTCTAAATATTGAAATGTGGGTGTAAGGACAAAGTTCCTCTGTTGCAAAGTTACCCCACTGTTGCATATCAATGATTTGAGCAGGTGTTGTATGTTGTAAAATTGTGTATGATGTGACATGCCTCTTCTATGCCATGTTATAATTATACTCTGACAAAAATTTTAATATGTGCCTAAATGATTATTTGATTATTTGGGGGTATAGAAAGGGGGTGTTACATGTATTGCCTTGGGTGATACGCGTATGGGCAGCGTGAACCCAGAATTTTTCCTGCATAATTGGTTCTGTAAAAACGATCCATTTTCCCTTCCAATTCACTTCTAAACACCAGAAAAATACCAATTGGATACACAACAACACATATCTAACATGTATCAATCATAAGGAATACCAAAACATGATTTTTTGTGCAAAATTTCTCATTTTCTAACAATATCAAACTAACTCTAAAACTCAATAAAACTCTACTCTAAAGTGTCTAACTAGAACCCACCTGGATTACAAGATGAGGATGATGAAGCTGAGATGAAAAAGATTAGAGATGGGTTGATGAATAAATCTCTCGAGCTCTTGAGAATTTCCTCTCCTTTTTCCTTCTCTTCCTATTCTTTCTCCAAGTTACTATCTTTTTCAAATAAGGAAAAGGAAAAGAAAATAGACATAGGAACATTAATTGGTAATACCACTAATTATCCAAATTATCTCAATTGCACCAATTAATAAAACTCCAAGTTAAATAATATTAATCTAACCAATTTCGAGTTCGTCAGTTTGCTCTAATTACTTTATCCAAAAATTGCTCAGAGTACACCGGAACCCAGTTGATCATAATAATATTATCCAAAATGTTCACAAAATTGTGGGGTATTACAAAGGAAGTTGCACCATAATGTTTCAACCTGATTTTCGACATGTGAAAATTCTTGAAGTGGTTTAGCTTCAAGTAAAATATACTCTTCTTTAGATGGAGTATGATAATTTTTCTTAAAACTATGATTGTCATTGAAGACAATGTAAAATTCTTGGAGTGGTTTAGCTTCAAGTGAAATTTATTCTTCATGATAAAGTATATGATTGTCAGTGATGACAATGTGAAATTCTTGAAGTGGTTTATCTTCAAGTGAAATATATTTTGCATGAGAGAGTATGATAGTTTTTAAAACTATGATTGTCGATGAAGACAATGTGAAAATTCTTGGAGCGGTGTAACTTCAAGTGACTATACTCTTTATGGTGGAGTATGATTGTCAGTGTGGACAATGAAAGTTTATGTATTATTTTCAATCAAGGTAGAGATTGTTGGGGTTGGTTGAAAATATACATGTTGATACTCTTTATGGTGGAGTATGATTGTCGAAATGTATTATTTCTAATCAAGATGGAGATTGTCGGGGTTAGTTGAAAATATACATGTTGAAGAAGTCCCACATTGCTTAGTTTTGTGAATGAAGAGAGAGTCTAAGGCTATATATATGATACAAGTTCTTTGAAGTCTCTCATCGCTTAGTTTTGTGAAGGAAGAGAGAGTCCAAGGCTATATATAGGATCTAAGTTCTTCATTCCAAGATGCACCAGTCAAAAGCACTTTAAGCTTGTATATGACTTTCTTTGTTCTCTTATACTCTTGTTTTAGATTGTTGTGAGATGTAGTTAAATATTAGTTTTGTAGGGTGTGGGTGTACTGGGGGTCTGGGTTAGTTGAGGGTATATTATGTGTTGTAATAATTTTTACATAGTGTTATTCTCTGGTTGTCTATTGACAACGACCGTGTTTTTTTCTCCGGTTTTGGAGTTCCCACGTTATGTTCTTGTATTGTGATTGGGTTTATTTCTCCATGCTCTGTTTGTTTTTTTTCCTAACACTAAGGACAATGGTGTTGCAAATTATTAACAATTAATAATCTTGAGTGTGTTACAAAATGACAAGAAAATATGGAAGTGAAGGTTAATTTTTTAATTCATAAATAGGAAATACTTTGTGAAGTGTTGCAGAATGCGAAATAGTACAACCTTTGAAAACTGTTGTTGTAGGCGAAACAATGCAATATTTGGTAAAAGTGTTATTGTAGGCGAAACAATACAACATTTAGCAAAAATGTTGCTGAAAGTGTCTGTTTCATCATGGGTCGCAACCTTATGAAACAACATCAGTTTGACCTATAAATTGAGCATTCTGAATTAAAAAAACACACTAGAAAAGTCTATCATCTTCACACAAAATTGCGAATTTTATCTTTTCTACATTCGATTTTTCATTGGTCTTGTGCAAACTCGAGTATAGACAGAATTATTCTGGGTATTTATGTGTTCAAACTCTAAGACAATTTAAGGGTGTTTGAAATACTATAAAGAAATTGATTCGTTCACGATTCTAGTCTCGGTACATTTAATTTACAATCAATTTTCAAACAATCTTATAGTATTGTAAATAACGACAATTGAAATTTCCTTTTAAAGCATAAAAAAATAAACTGTTATGTCGTAGACACATTTTAAATACGAGAAAAATTTACATCATGAATTTGAGTAAATTTTTATATTCTCATAAAATTCAGAGCATTGTAAAAATCAATAGATCAAAATCTATATTCGGTTTTACTAATAGTTGATATTAGAAAATGATTATTAATATTATAATTTGATCGGTAATGCTTAAATTATACGAAGATATTTTGAATTAATTGATATATGAAACTTCTTGATATATATTGTGTGTTAATTCTACCTACTACATAAAAGTATTGATATTAAATTATAAATAACTTAATATAAATTGATCATATTATGTTGTTTATGATAGAAGTGCAAGACAATATCATATTCAGCAAGTCCTTATGTGTCAAAAATAGACAAACATATTATGTTATGTTGTATGAATAAAACGAAGTTATATATCAATTTTAAGTCTTATCATTTTTTCTGAAACATACTATAATTCATGTCATTTATATGCTTATTCGTTTCTTTTCAGAAATAATTATGTTACCTAATTTATTTTATTTATAATGTTAAAAGAATGGAAACATGTTATGTTATGTCATCATGATAATATGATATACATACTTATACGCAATTTATTATTTTAATGTAAAAAGTTTTAGAAAGTAAAGTTACATAATACTAAATAACATGAAGATACTTTATGCGAAAAGAAAATGCATTATACATTACAAGACTTATTTATTGTATCATTAAGGCTTAATAATAGAATTGATTTTCCAAAATATGTATCACCGATTCACCGTGATTCTTGCATGTGAAATGATTCAAAGTCAAAATGCAAATTTACAAGTACCATATCACTGGTACTAGGACTGAACACCAGTCGGTTTAGATTGGATTCGGGCCCAATATGACACACCGACCAAAACCATGGATTCATTTGTTAGGCCCAATTCCGACTGTATTTTCAATCGGTTTTATTGGATTCGGTTTAACCGGTTTATCGGTTAAAACAGATCGGTTTGCTCGGTTCATTGATATTTAATTTTGTCACAAAATTTAGCTACATTATAATTTTTTCAAATAAAGCAATATTAAATAAAAACATTAGACTTTAAATATAAGTAATGGCTCAATTTAACACTTTTCAACTTCCAACCTAATAAGTCATTCAAACCAAATTTTAAAATAGTTCAAGCATTCATGATAAATTAAGTATTCTTATTGTATTTACTATTAATATATTGATGTAATCCAAATTAAAAGTCATCCAACACAGCCTATCAATGTATAAAGGTTCAACCTATTTAAAGTATTGCATCTGCAAAATTTATTACTACAAAATTTGCATCTGTATAATGGTTCAATCAATTAAAAATACTACATCTGCATAATTTGCTACTATAAAATCTGCATCTGCATAATGATTCAACCAATTTAAAGTACTGCAATAGTTGATGGTGCATCTGCATAATTTACTAAAGCAGAAACTAGTTCAATAGTTGAAATGCCAAAAAAAATTGAAACATAACTCCCACAGCATCATCCTTTACACCAGAGCCATGCCTACATACTTTATTGTTGGATAAGTTCACAAATGTAAACATATAATTAATTAATCCATAACGCACATGGGTAAATAAAAAGAAAACTTCCATTTAAAGAAAGATAACAAATAAATAGGATCAAGAAAATCATGAGACAAAAATAAGATATATGGGAAAATGATTTTTTCTGCTAAAAAAACTAGCATTTTAGTTCTTTATTTATCTATTTCATTGGCATTTTAGTAGTAACTAAGAAAACCATGGCATGAAGGCGATTAAAATGTCTGTTATCTACCTCAATTTGTAGTTCTTCATACTTAAGTTTATGAGTTGACTGCCTATGAGAGAAATCATCTATAGAAGATAAGACCAAATCTACACACAAAAAACAATAACCTTAAATAAAAATCATATTCAATATGCCAACACAGTAAATATAAATCATATTTTTTTCATACTCAAACTTCCATTGACAGTTTGGTAGCATCATACCATGAACGCCGATTGATCAGTTGAGTGATTTTTGTTCTTAACAATGGTCTAACAAAATGCTTCTTTCCAAGTGAGGTATGCAAAAGGATTTTGGCAAATGAAGTAACTACTTCCTTAGACAAGCTAAAATTTATCAATACAACACTTTAATTGTAACCTGGATGACAAAAAAAGATCCAATAACTTAATAAAATTCCATATACAATTGATCACATATTCATGTACACACTATAACTAAATACCAAGTTACTTAAATGTTAAGTATTTATTCATTGCATTTTGACTCCTGTTTTTTGTTGTCACAACTCATGTTATGAGTAATGCAATATATGAATATGCATTCTAATCTCAATATTAGAGTTAAAATAAATTCAAACAATTAAAACTCAGCACAACTCATTTTACTAATATAAACAAAATTAAAGTGTGAAGAAGTAGCAATTATCATTTGATTCAAAATTACAGGATAATAAGTACCAACCATCATTTGATTCCATGGTTAGATAATTCTTAAAGCTTCAACTGCAACATCAGTGCATCAGTGTCATGGAGTACCATGCAACATCAACTCCTTTAATGTTCTAAACCAAAAACCTACATAACAACATTCACAACATGAATACATAAAACAATAGTAAAAAGAAATCAAAGGATTATTCTTTAAATGCAAATCTATTAATTAATACCAAAACTATAAAATTCATAAAAACCCCAACCCAAAGAAAAAGGGTAAAACTAACAAAAATTAAGCATAATAGTGAGCGAATACCCACTGTCAAGGAACGATTTTCAGTTACGATTACCTTTTTAATTACCTTTTCAATTTCATTGTGAATTTTTTCTAGGATTTTAGGGTTAGGGTTTGAATCCCAAAACTAAGTAGCGTTAGTTTGAAAGTGGGAGAGAGTGTGTGTGAGAGATGAAGATGGTGGTGAGGGAAACAAGGAACAACGAAGATGATGGCGGTTGACCATTTTACTTAGGATTTGGGGATATGGTTAGGGTATGGTGAATGATTCTATCTCTGTGAGTGATAGAGTTGGAGAGTGTGAGTAATATACTTCAAAGTGATGACCACAATGAAAGAAGAAGAGTAGGGTGGCGGCGGCTGGTTCACAATGGAAGACGAAGTTACGCAGTAACATATGTTTCTCACTTCCCAAAAACCCTAGTAATAACTAATAATAATAACATTAAATAAATACAATATTAGATCGGTCGGGCCAGATTCCGACAGACCCAAAATCAGTATCCAAATCTGACCGGTTCAACCCACCATAACCCCTTTCTACGTTCCAATTCAAACTGTTTTCCGACCCAAACCGAACCGCTTTTCCCAATCACTAACGGATCGGACGGTTATACTCGGACGGTGGAATTTTGTCCACCCCTAACTGGTACATAATTTTTCAAAGTGACATATTGCTTAACTTATTAGTAATAAAATTATAATAGACCAAATTGTGTGCATTATAAGTGCTTAATTATTAGGTAAAATACTCTTTTTGGTCATTTAATTTTATTTCGGAGTTTATTTTGATCCCTTAACTTTAAAAAGTGTCATTTTGGTCCCTTAACTCTTCAAAACGCTCCATATTAATTCTTTTTGTCTTATTAGCGACAAATTTAGCGATTGATTTTTGAATTTTTTCGTCGCTAATAAGACGAAAATGACTAATATGGAACGTTTTGAAGAGTTAAGGGACCAATATGACACTTTTAAAGTTAAGGGACCAAAATAAATCCAGAGGTAAAGTTAAAGGACCAAAAAGGATATTTTGCCTAATTATTATAGTTTATTTAAATAAATGAACTGTAACTTGGAACTATATATTAAAAGTTTTAAAAAAATTGTTAATCACTAAATTGCTCAAATTTATTGGTGTTTATGATTTTAAATTATGCGATTGAATTATGATTCAAATGTTATGTGAATAACATGTTTGTGTTCAATAAGAATTATTATCATAAGACATATAAAAATCATACAAAAATGAATCTTGAATTATATAAACTTCGGAATTTAGAATCTAATATATCTATTGCATTCTGAGATGTGAAATTTTGAGAACCTTATCACTGAGGATAAGAAATTCGAGATTTTCACAAATAAAAAACCTTGTGAGGAAGGTTCTTCACGGATTATTGAAACACAAACCCAAAGTTCCTCATGGATTGTTGAAACACAATCTGAACTTAGGATAAACAAGAGACTCCGAAAGGTTAAAGATCTAGGACCAAACAAAATTTATTCTCGACTTATTTGTTTTATCTCGTAGAAAGAAATAATGAGAATTATGTTCGTAAGATTTCTCATGCATAATCCCTTCTCTTTCACATAATGCATCGAAGTATCTCGACACATATTCTCCACCTCTATCAGTCTTCAAAGTATTGATCTTGTGGCCACTTTGTCTCTCCACCATAGTTTTGAACTTGGAAAATACCTCAATCACATCACTTTTCTTCTTGATTAGGTATGCCCATGATTTTTTACTGAAATCATCTATGAACGTAACAAAGTAGTTGTTACCTCCAATTGAATCTACCGAAAGAGGACCACAGACATCTGAGTATATGATCTCAAGGGTTGCTTTCGACTTACTTCCTACATCTTTACTGAAGTTGTTCTTGTGTTGCTTTTCTTGAACATATTCTTCACATACTTCATTTGGAATGTCGATTTATGGTAAACCTGAAACCATATTTCTTCTCTTTAGATTTATGATGTCTTTGAAGTTGAGATGACCAAGTTTGTAATGCCATAGCCATTCATCCCTGCTAGTTGCAGTTGCCAGACACTTGTGCTCCATCACATCGAGTTCAATCTTGAAGGTTCTGTTTTGAGACATTGGTGCCTTCAAGATTAAATTGTCACCTGAGTTAAGTACTTTCATCATCTTATTCTCGATCAATACTTTGTAATTCTTCTCGATCAGTTTTCCTATGTTGAGAAAATTGTTTTTCATGCCTGGTATGTACAATACATTGGAAATTACTGATCATTTTCCATCTTTCCTCGTGATCAGAACGTCACCAATACCTTCAGCTGCTAGGGTATTATCATTTCCAAATTTCACCTTGTTCTTCACTGAGGTAGTGATGTTGACAAATCAATCTCTCCTTCCACTCATGTGTAATGTGCAGCCTGGGTCTAAGTACCATTGGTCCTTGAATATTTCTTCTTCTTTTGTTGTGGCCGTCAGCAACACTTCTTCTTCTTCATGTTTTACAAGTCTTGCATCACCTTCTCGTTTATTTATTTTTATTTTTTGGATAATCACTAGCATAGTGATCATGTTTCTAACAATTGAAACAGTGAATGTGACTCTTATCAAGTTTCCTTCCACCACCTATTCCTTTACCTGAAGCACCACCTCTGTGATTGCTTTGGCTTGTGGATTGCCTCTATCTGGTTTGACGGGTTTCCTTCTTGTTGGTGTCTTTAACCAACTGAATTGTTGTATCCATATCTACCTTTATTTCCATTCCAGGTTCCTTTGGATTTCTTTTATTTTGTCGATTGTGCATGCATAGCTACATAACCTTTCATTTTGCTTGCAAATCTTTCAATAATTCTTTGTTAATAAGATTCAAGCATCTCTTGAAGATCTTCTTTTGTAATGCTTGACAGGTCACTTAATTCTTCTATGGCTACTACCATATGATGGAATTTTGGAAGTAATGACCTAAATGTTTTTGCAACTATCGATCTTGATATCAACACTTCTCCACACATTTTGATTTGATTCACTAGTATTGTTACCCTAGTGAAGAAGTCAGCCATAGTTTCACCTTTTTCCACCTGAAGCAACTCATACGTTCTTTTGTGTGTTTGTAATCTCACCTCTTTCACCTTCTCAGTGTAACACCTTTTTTCTACCCAACAAATTAACACGAATAACACGACAAGTAATCAGAGTATCATCCCAAAAAGGGCATCACATATCGTCAAAATCATTCAAACATACACTTGTCCCGTCACACGGGTTTTACCATTATAATTAATTAAACACCACGCAACGGAAAAATCAAGTTTAAACAAATACTCTTATAAATCAAAACTTCTTAAATAAAACTCATGAAAAACATCATGTCCACATAAAACAAAAGTACGTAATCGTTCGACTCAAACGTCCCGACCCGATGCTACATATCAGAGCAAGACCCTCTAATCGACGGAGAAATAAAAAATGCTTCAAAAATAAATCTTCATGCGCCAGAGGAGCTAAGCCTGATCACCTGCGCGTTACCCACGTGGAGGCAACATTCAAACAGGCAGGGTGAATAATCACGAAATTAATATATAAGATATAAGTAAAAGATAAAGCACAAAACACAACAACAACAGCAAATCATCTATAACGTCAAGTGTACATCAATTACAACAATCTCATGCAATGTCATAAAATATGCAATGCAACATCAGACTCATGCATGTGGTATCAACATCATCATAATAGATGGACACTGGGCCATCACCCTCCAAAGATCCCCACCAATAGGATCAATTCTACACAAGAACCGGAGCACGTCATAAAACACTTCAATCCACACAATGGGATTGAAGCCACCAAATGGACCGAAGTCCTACTATGCCATGAATGCATGATGCAAAATCGTCATAATTAACATCGTCATAAAATCGTCATGGTTGCATCATCATTCATGAATTCATCATCAAACAAACATCATAACATCACACCAAGTTGTACTCATCAAAGTTCATCATTATAACTCACAATGCGTCATAGTTGGTTCATCACATAAAATCCCTGATTTTTATTCTATTCATCTTCATTACTAGATTACTAGTGTCATATTATCCCATCATAGCCCTATGTCTCAAAGAAACCACGTCTCAAGCGAAATCAGGACAGAAATCGCAAAAACGGGAAAATCTGCCCATGTTACTGCCCATACGCGTAAGGACCACCCTGTTACGCGTATGGCTCACTTTTCACTCCATCCCATACGCGTACTGCACCCTCCAATACACATATCAATAGAGAGGGGTTTCCTCTCAATTCTCCTTCAAATCTCCCCTTACGCGTAATGGCTAGCCCATACGCGTAAGGCACTTCCCATACGCGTACATCTTCCCATACGCGTATGCTCCATTTTCCTTCAGTTCCCATACGCGTATCAACACCCCATACGCGTATTGCCTACAACCCCATAGGTGTATGCTATGCGTACCAGCAGAGGGCCGTGTCAGCCCTTGGGGATGGGTGCGTACGCGTATCACCCTGGGAAGCCCCCTCATTACGCGTAATACTCCCCCCATTACGCGTATCACCAACGACCATCCAAAAACTCAGATCTCGCATCTGAATGCAAACTTCCTCATTCCAGCACCTCCGATCTATCAAAATCAGCCTCAAACTAGCTTCGATTCATCACAGATCTATGTTATTCATCCTACTTCATCATCTACATCAATTATTCCTAATTACTAAGTCTGAAATTGGTTATTATCAAATTCGATTTTTAGATCTGGTCACCCACAAGTTCATCACAACAGCATCAATATCCTCACAAATTCAACATCAGATACATCAATTTTACACAGAGTTCATCACAGAAATCGCACACGTAACTTCCCAAATTTCATCACAGATTCATCACAGATCAATATGAAATCATCAGAAAACGAAAACACATAACTACCTCTACCTTAATCCTATATCAAATACATTAACCCGGATTACCCCCATACCTCGAATTTCCAGCAGAGATTCTTTGTTTTCCGGGGTTCTACGGTTGATTCCTCGTTCTAGCCTCCTTTCCTCAGCTCTCTAATCACTTCTTAGGGTTGCACAAAACTAATCCTCAAAATCCCTATTTTTCTTTTGTTAAACCTATGTTTTTGGGCCTTAATCACAGTTTACCATATTATCCTCAGTTAATCCCCTCCTTATTACCGTCTTACCCTTAATGATCTCCTTATTATTTTAATTAACCATAATAATAATAATCTAAATAACATTCTAATTACTCAAATTATTCCAATATTATTATTAATAAAATAATCAAATTAATTTACTAACTCTAAGGTCTCAAGGACCCCTTAACCCAAGGATACCCCACAAATCACATAATTCATCAACATATCAAAGTACACCAAAACACCGAATAATCATAATAATTTAATAAATAAACATTATAATTATTTTGGGGCGTTACACTCAGCACCTCCAAAAGATTTCTCCAGGATGTCCTATGCTTTCTTCTATGAGTCTACATTGCCAAATTTCTCAAAGTTGTCTGGATCAATGCATTAATAGATTCAAATATTTATGTGCAACCTTTTGTTCATCCGTGGTATTCTCTCCAGTTGGTGCTACTTCATTTTTCACAAGATCCTAAACATCTTGATAGCAGAAGACAACCTTCATCTGCTTACACCAATTATCATAATTTTTGTCATTCGAGATGGGAAGATTTGCTGGAAAATGCCCATTCGGATGAGAAGTTATTGTTCTATGCTTCCCAAAAATCACAGTCAGTGCTCTAGATACCAAATGTTGGAACCGTTCTTGATGGAACAAGATTCAATCACTTTCTCGATTGATTTAATATTCTTGTTCTTCACTCTTCACTCGAGTGATTAAACCATACCATGGTTGCAAGATGATTCTATCACACAAATATTTGAGGGAGGAGATAATTTGAGTGTGTGTGTGTGTGTGTATGTGTGTGTGTGTGTGTGTGTGTGTGTGTGTGTGTGTGTGTGTGTGTGTGTGAGAGAGAGAGAGAGAGAGAGAGAGAGAGAGAGAGAGAGAGAAGAGAGAAAATTAGAGTTTCAGAGAAAGGAAAAAGAAAGTATTATTGAAAGAAAAATAATGTGTTATTACAAATGTAGGGTACCTCCCTATTTATAATGAGACCGCTTACACATTAAGCAATCTCAAACATACTAACTTATTTCCATAAGTTGTTATCCAACTTTGTCGAATACTAGCTACTCTGACTTCAACTAGTTGTATTCGACTCTCTGTCGAATATGAGCACCCCCTTCTCCTATAAGTTGTATTCGACCTTCTGTTAAATAAATGCATATTCAACTACTACTCTATAGAACATATTCGACTTCAACTCTATCAAATCCTATACTTTACATGCATGCTTAACACAAAAAATTACACAATGTTGACCCTGGAAAAGTGTAACATATTTAAAAAATGTTCTAGTATAAGCTTTAAGGATACTAAGAATTTTGTTTACATTAGATTTCTGTTAACAACATATTAATTATTTTTTTCATAATTTTTATATTTTGTTTGAAGGTTTAATAACATTGTATTTTTTTCTGATACTGATAATATTCTTTCTATTGTCTGATTTGAACTATTTATAAGGCTTTTAATAAATAATAATATTAGTAAAGTAATGGGAGATAGTCGTAGCTAAAAAACTATAAACTATCAGTAAGATTTATATATGGAGTCGAAAGTCATAGGTATTACTAAATGTTTTATACCATTGGCTTAAAATTTGCAATTATATTCTATAGTGGCAGAAAAGATTTGTAGGTTCAACAAATTATATGCCACAAAAAAGTTTTGTAAGTATAAGTATTTTACGTTATATCTATGGTAAATAGACATTTACTTACGTTTTTTTGGCTGTCACTATAAATCAAATTTCTTGTTGTGACATTTTAGACACTTAGAATTTTTTTAGTGTCGAGAGGATGAAATACTTAGAGTTGTGTTTGTGTAACTACTGTTTGAATCTGATTGAGTTGTAATCATAAATAAAGAGTATCATTATCTTGTAACATTGATATTATTATCAAGGTTGTAAGTTGAATTTGAGTAAAAACTTAGTGTAAGAAATGTGTGGGTTGATCATGTGATCACTCAGGTTGCTAGCGGTACTCTCAATGTTAAATCCTCGAGGATTGGAGCAGACCGTGTGGTTTAAGGTCGAATTAGTATAAATCCTTGTGTACAGTTTCCTTTTATTTATCTCTTTATTTTCATGTTATTTAATATTGTTGGAACTGGGTTCCAAGAAAGATGAATGTTTGAGAGAAAGAAGAAGAAGGGGAAAGAGAGAGAAGAAAATAAGAAGAGATTAGGGTTTGAAACTTTGTAAAATTTTATTATGAAGTTGTTGTGTATTACAAATTACAATGCCCTTTATATAGGCTATCAAAGCCCAGACCCACTAACATTTCGACTGGAATCTTTATCAGCTATATTCGACTCTGTCGAATAAACTGACTTACAACACTACAACTATATAATATTTCGACTTCGCCAAACCTATATGTCCTTCGACTTCGACAAAACCTGAATTACATCTAACACACCACCTAATTCATGTTTTCGAGACTTCTCATCCCAATGCTCTTCTTTAACTCGTCGAATCTGATTTTCTTCAAAGGTTTGGTAAGTATGTCAGCTAGTTGAACTTCAGTCTTACATTATTCAAGATCCAGCTTCCCTCTGTTCACTTGATCCCTGAGAAAATGATACCTTCTTTCTATGTGCTTACTTCGACCATGACACATAGGATGATTGGCAAGATCAATAGCTGACTTGTTGTCTACAAATAATTTCATCTTCCCAGGTTCCTTGATCTTGAGTTCTTCGAGCAACATATCTATCCATGTTGCCTGACATGCTGCATACGATGCAGCTACATACTCAGCTTCACATGATGACAAAGCCACAATGCTTTGTTTTCTTGAACTCCAAGAGATTGGAGCTCCTTCGATCATGAAAATATAGCCTGCGGTACTTTTCTTCTCATCTTGGTCTCCACTGAAATCTGAATCAGTATAACCATATATCTCCACATCTTTCGACTTGGACCTATTTCGACATGGCATCAGCACACCATGATCAATCGTACCCTTAATGTATCTCAGTACTCTCTTTACTGCAATAAGATGACATTCTTGGGGTTTCTCCATAAATCGACTTAACAATCTGACACTTTGACAAATGTCCGGTCTTGTATTACAAAGATACCTCAAGGATCCAATAATTTGTTTGTACAGTGTCGAACTTACAAACTCATCATCAGTTACCTTCTTCAACTTTGCTCATGTTTCCAATGGAGTTGTCGCAGCTTTACAGTCAATCATCTTGAACCTCTTCAAGATATCTTGAGCATACTTCTTCTGGTGCAGGAACACACCTTCAGCTGTGTCTTTGAATTCCATCCCTAAGAAATATGACAAATTCCCTAGGTCGGACATTTCGAACTCTTGCATTAGCTTCGACTTGACTTTTCTTATCTCAGCTTCACTTGCACCTGTAATTAGCAAATCATCAACGTACAGGCATAAAATGATTCGACTATCATTGTCAACATCATTTACGTAAACTCCATGCTCAGACACACACTTTGTGAATCCTGCTTCGATTAGGAAACTCTATTCTTCTGTTCCAAGCCCTAGGGGCTTGCTTTAATCCATAGAGAGCCTTCCTCAATCTGTACACCTTCGACTCATGCACTTTAATCACAAATCCTGGTGTTTGACTGACATATACTTCTTCCTCCAAAGGTCCATTCAAAAATGCTGATTTTACATCCAACTGATGTATCTTCCATCCTCTATGCGCTGCTGTCGAAACAACAATCCTGATTGTTTCCAACCTAGCCACTGGCGCATATACTTCGTCGAAATCAATACCAGGTTTCTGCAGAAAACCTCTTGCCACTAATCTTGCCTTATGCTTAGCAATTTCACCATTTGGCCTTCGTTTCAGCTTGTATACCCATTTCACATCAATAGGCTTCTTGCTGGCTTTTTCGACAAGTTCCCAGGTATTGTTCTTCTCGATTGCCCTGAGTTCTTCCTTCATGGCTTCACACCAATTCGAATCATTCATGGCTTCATCCAAATTAATTGGTTCTGCTTCAGCCATCATCATTGCTTCTTCTATTAAGTCACCATTTGCATCGATTGCATTATTTGGAAATCTCTCATATCCAGCTAACCTTGTCGACTCAGCTCTTGCTCTAGTTGATCTTCTTAGATTCTGCTCAGGAGGTTCTTCATTTCGACTTGTCGTGGCCTCAGTTTGTTGGTCTTCTTCAAACACCGACGGAACTGTCTCTTCCATCTGTCGAGCAGTATTCTGTCGAACTGACCCATGACTCCACTCCCATTTTTTATTCTCATCTACCAGAACATCTCGACTGATCACAAATTTATCATCTTCTGGTGAATATAGTATATATGCACCAGTCGAATGATAACCTATGAGCACCATGGTTTGACTTCGATCATCTAGTTTTGTTCTCAATTGCTCAGGAACATGCCTAAAACATATTGATCCAAAAACTCTAAGATTGCTTACATTTGGCTTCTCACCTGTGCAAGCTTCATAAGGAGTCTTCTCGACTAACTTCTTCGTTGGACATCTATTCAGAATGTATACTGTTGCCGAAGTTGCTTCAGCCCAAAATCTCTTTGGCACCTCTTTAGCCTTCAACATACTTCTCGTCATATTCAGTATACTTCTATTCTTTCTCTCAGCTGTCCCATTATGTTGAGGTGTATAGGGTGCAATAACCTCATGCTCTATACCTTCCTCTTCACAAAATCTAGCAAACTCTCGAGAGATATATTCACCACCACCATCAGTTCTCAGTTTCTTTAGCTTGCAACCACTTTGCTTTTCGACAAGCAACTTAAACTTCTTGAACTTTATGAATACTTCACTCTTACTTTCGATCACATAAATCCACATGTATCTGGTGAATTCATCAATGAAAGTTAAGAAATAACGCTTGCCACCATTTGACCTAACTTCAAAAGGTCCACATACGTCAGAATGAACAAGCTCCAACTTTCCTTTTGACTTAATTGGCAGATCATGTTTGAATGCTTTTCTAGCCTGCTTTGCTTTGCAGCATTCCTCACACACATGATTTGGTTCCTTCACCTGAGGTAAACCATACACCATCTTCTTCTGATTCAGCATACCCAAACTCCTGAAGTTTTGATGCCCATATCTATGATGCCATAGCCAATTCTTTTCCTCTTCTGTAGTTGACGCAAGACATTCATGATTAATCATGTTAATCTGAACTTTAAACATCTTGTTATTAGCCAATGGTGCTTTCAATATCAACCTACCATCAGAATGATACACCTTCATTTGATTATTCTCCAGCTTCATATTATGTCCTTTGGCAAGTAATTGACCTATACTTATCAAGTTACTTGTCATAGAAGGCATATACAACACATCAGTAATGCTGGCTTTTCTACCATCTCTTCTCATTATAGATATGTTTCCTTTTCCACCTGATGTGATCTGTCTACCATCTGCAAACTTTATCACCTTCTTCACTGATTCATCAAGCTTCGTGAACCAGTTCTTATTACCAGTCATGTGGTTGCTGCAACCCGAATCAAGATACCACAAATTTGTGTCATCATCCTTCGACTGAGTGTCTGCCATTAGTAGCACACCTTCAGAATCACTATCTTCTGCCTGTGCATACTACGCTTTGTCACTTTCTTTTGCTCGTGCTTCCTTCTTCTTTCGACAGTCTCGAGCATAATGACCAAAACTTTGACAGTTGTAACACTGCACGTCTTTCATGTCAACTTTCTTCCCAGAATACTTGTTGCCCATGCCTTTCTTTGTCGAATCATCATGATTCTTTGAAGTCTTGCTTGACTTCTCATCACTGGCAAGATTCCTTCCCTGCTTCGCCTTCCCAGATTTCTTGGTGAGTTTCGCTTGTAGCGCTTGGTCCGATACCTTTTCTCTTTCTGAATCTCTTTGCTTCAATCTCATCTCATGAGCTTCTAACGAAGCCTGTAGCTCTTCAACCTTCATCTCAGCGAGATTCTTGGACTCTTCAATTGACACTACAATGTAATCAAAATTTGCAGTCAGAGATCTTAGTACCTTCTCAATCTTCTGCAAATCTGTGATTGTTTCTCCACAAGACTTCATCTGGTTCGTCAGCATCACCAATATTGAAAAGAATTCTGAAACTGATTCAACTTCCTTCATTTGAATCATTTCGTATTGCTTTCTCAAGGTTTGCAGCTTCACCCTCTTCAGTTTCTCATCACCTCCATACAAGTTCTTTAACTTGTCCCACGCTCCTTTTGCAGATTCTTCTTCAATAATTTTCTCAAACACATTCGGATCCACACACTGGTGAATCAAGAACAACGCTTTACCATCTTTCTTCCTTTGATCCTTGTACGCAGCTTTCTGTTCATCAGTAGCACTTGCCCCCAATTCCGTTACACCATCATTCACGATTTCAACCACATCTTGAAATCTGAAGATAACCCTCATCTGCGCCACCCACCGTTGGTAGTTTTCCCCTTTGAAAACCGGTAGATTCGCTGGGAATTGTGTGGACGTTGTTGTTCCGTTTGCCATTAGATACTCTCTAAATCGCAACCGGGCTCGTTGATACCAATTGTTGGAACTGGGTTCCAAGAAAGATGAATGTTTGAGAGAAAGAAGAAGAAGGAGAAAGAGAGAGAAGAAAATAAAAAGAGATTAGGGTTTGAAACTTTGTAAAATTTTATTATGAAGCTGTTGTGTATTACAAATTACAATGCCTTTTATATAGGCTATCAAAGCCCAGGCCCACTAACATTTTGACTGGAATCTTTATCAGCTATATTCGACTCTGTCGAATACAACTGACTTACAACACTACAACTATACAATATTTCGACTTCGCCAAACCTATATGTCCTTCGACTTCGACAAACCTGAATTACATCTAACAAATATTGCATGCTTAAATCTCTAATTCATCTCTTTTTTTTAATTGACCATTTGAAATCAATTGTTTTCTAAAAAGTTTGAATTTTTATTGATTAGAAATCACCTCTTTTTTGTGTTTGAAGTCACTTGGTCAACAAATATAAGACCAGTTGGTGGTTAATGGTTAGGAAAAATACCCTTTTTAGTCCCTTAGCTTTACCTCAGTGTCCATTTTGGTCTCTTAACTTTTAAAAAGAATGATTCAATCCCTTATATCTTCAAACAACATCACGTTAGTCATTTCTGTTAGGTCTTTTAGTCAAAGTCAAAATAAAGGTCCACTTGACATAGACTTGGCGCTGATGTGGCATATGCTCATTAAAAAGATCATCAAAATTCCAAAATTTTGCATACACTACGGATTTTAATCTTGGTCCACTTGGCATAATACTTTACCCCTAGTTCACTTTGCCTTTTTTGATTGAATTTATACCTTAAATATAATTGAAATCTTAATTATTTGTAAAAAATGTTTCCATTGAAACACCAAAAGAACTTTCGTCTTCTAGAATAAATTCCATTAGAACTTCCAACTTCCATCATAATATAACAAGTATAAGAATCTCAGGATTCAAAAATAATGATTTTTGTGTACCAAAATGCGAACAATGCTCACAGAAGCAAAGCATCAAACAATTGGCATGTACTCATTGAAGCTTAATCTTTTAAACACTACCATCAGTTATTTATTGAGTATTTGCCAATTTTGACGTCCAAAAACCTGCTTAACCAGTCATGTTCTTCATTATCATGTCAATAAAACAACTTCTAAAACATTGGTCTAATGCAGTCACCACGAGGAAAGATGGATTGTTGTTGCTGTTGCTTATCCTGATCTTCTTGTTGTTGTCTTTGAAGGAGATTCTGGATATGGGTTTAGTGCCATTGGACATTCGGTTTGAACAATGATGAATCTTAGTGCCCAATTTCCATGTTGCAAATGAGAGAGTAACATAAGATATATACAAATAACTGATATGTGGATTTTACCATGTAATTCCTTCTTAATAATCTTATAGTGTCCCAACCCAAACCATCGTTCTAGCCTGAAACTGAGATTATATTTGTCCTCAAACTAAAATGTTAGATTTGTTAATTAGTACTTAGTAATGGTGAGCAAAGGAATTGCCCTTAGTTGAAGAACTCCAAGGATGCAGAATCTTAGAAGCCACTTGCCCTAATGCAGTCTGTTGTGAAATCCAATGCCTTAGAGCAAAGTATAATCGGTTTCTTTATGATCAAGAAACACATAAAAGTTAGGGTTAACAGAAAATCAAGAAGAACAACATGGATTGGTTATAACTGATATTCTTTACTTTCTCTATAAAACAGATTACAAGTACTCAAAAATAACAAATAACCCTCTCACCCTAATTAGGATTTGTCACACTTAAGATGAGAGACTAGTATGCTATTTATAATAAACCTAACATACTAAACTAATGGGCTTTTTAACAATTACCCATTACAAGCTAACTTAGGGTACAATCTAACTTAAACAATTGGACATAACAAACAAGCCCAATTCGACAACTACATACTAGAACACATTTTGACTACAGCATGTGAGCAGACTTTGACGACACGCTAAACCTCTATCGACAATACTAGAGTTCGATCCAATATATCACAATCTCCACCTTGGAACAAACTCTATAACCTCAAGAAACAAACTAGTTTTCTTCATGCAGCTTTATCAATTACATATATTGGAAAAAATTGCAACTGAGCAATGTCTTGGTGATGATATCAGCAACATTATAATCTGTCAAAACCTTCAGCACTTGGACTTCTCCATGCTCGATTACCCCTCTGACGAAATGCAACCTCACATCGATGTGCTTGGTTCGCTCATGAAGTTTCAGTGATACCTCGACCTTGAAGTTTCAGCTCCTTTGCAAAACCTTCAAGCCACAATGCTTCCTTCATAACTTCAGTTAGGGCGATATATTCCGCTTCAGTGGTTGATAAGGAAATAACCTTCTGAAGTGTTGCTTTCCAACTGATTGTTGTGCCAAACATAGTGAACACATATCCAGAAATAGATTTTATGGAATCTATACAACCTACATAATCAGAGTCGACATATCCTTCAGCTTGAACAAATGATATTGCTTCCGTTTTTCGACATACCCTTCAGGTTGCCTCATCAGGATTGTTTCATCTAGATCACCATACAAGAACGCAGTATTCACATCCATCTGTTTTACTTCAAAGTCGAATCGTGCCACTGTGGCAAACAACATTTGAATGGACCTGTGCTTCACAACAGGAGATAACACATCATTGAAGTCGACACCTTCTTTCTGAGTGAAACCCATAGCGACCAATCTTGCCTTGTATCTCTTCGACGCCACTCATTTGATTCCTTTCTTAACTTTGAAAATTCATTTACAGCTGACTAACCTAGCTCCAGCAAGTTTCTTGATTAGTTCCCATGTGTTATTATCGTGAAGAGATTTCATCTCATCATCTATGGCCTTCAGCCATTCAGTCTTATTTTGACTCCTCATAACTTCCTTACAGTCTCTGGGTTCTTTGTCTAGAACCTCACTTGCAGAGATTAAGGCATAAGCTATAAGATTTGCATACCCAAGTCTTCGAGGAGGCTTGATGACTCTCCTCGACCTATCTCTTGACAATAGGTAGTCATCGACCATTTCCTCAACTTCCTCAGTATCTGCTGCTTCTTTTTCGAATTAATCTGGGATACACAATTCAATATCAACATGCTCCACCTCAACAAGAATCTCTCCATGTTCCAGCTCTTCGTAAGCATCATCAGTTTTCTTGAAGGCCATCTCAGTTTCATTGAAAACTACATCTTGACTGGTGATACACCTTCTGTGACCTGGCTCTAGGCACCATAGCCTATAAGTTTTGACTCCTTCACGGTATCCCATGAACATGCATTTCAGAGCTCTAGGTTCAACCTTATCTTGCCTAATATGAGCATAGGCAACGTAGCCAAATACTCTCAATTTGTCGAGATCTGGTGGATGTGTCGACCAAACTTCTTCAGGTGTCTTCATATCTAACACAGTCAAAGGACATCTATTTATCAGATATGTTGATGTCGAAACAGTCTCAGCCCAAAACACCTTCTTTAACCCATCACTAGTTAACATGCATTTAACATTTTCCAAAATAGTTCGATTAAACCTTTCCGCCAAACCATCTTGTTGTGGAGTACCTGCAGTAGTTTTGTGCCTTGCAATACCTGAGGCAGCACAAAAACTGTCGAACGCCTCATTGCAAAATTCAAGGCCATTGTCGGTTCTCAACCTCTAGACCTTTTTGCCAGTCTGATTTTCGACCAGAGTTTTCCAACCTTTGAAATTCTCAAAAGTTTTATCCTTAGTCTTATGGATGAATACCCATAACTTTCTGGAATAATCATCAACTATGTATAGAAAATACCTTGCTCCTGAATGTGATGGACACCTTACAGGACCGCAAAGATCAGCATGGATGTAATCAAGGGATCCACGATTTCTTTGTTTTCCTTTGTTAAACTTCACTCTGCAAGTTTTTCCAAGTACACAAGGTTCACAAAATTTCAGCTTTTCGACTTTGTCTCCACCAAGCAGATTTTGTTTTTCCGATTGGACTAGACCCCTTTCACTGACATGGTCCAATCTCATGTGCCAAATTTCTGTCTTCGACAAATGTTTCGTGGATACAACATTTGTCGAACCACTTACAACTTCAGCCCCAAGGGTATACAAGCCTTGTTTCTTTACGCCTCTCAAGACTTTCTTCGACCCCTTTATGACTCTTAGGATATTGTTCTCTCCTTAAAAAACATATTCTTTCTTGTCGAATTCACCAAGAGAAATCAAATTTATCTTCAAATCAGGTACATACCTGACTTCAGTCAATAGCCTTATTGACTCATCATGGAGCTTGAATCTCACAGATCCAATACTTGCAATTTTACAAGCTTTGTTGTTTCCCAGCAGCACTGATCCACCATCTTGTTCACACAATTACTCAAACACGTCTTGGTTTGGAGTCATGTGCCAAGTGAAACCTGAATCCATAATCCACTCTTTTTTTGAGTCGCCGCTTGAAACCACAAGAACATCAGATGAGTCAAAATCATCTTAAACAATGGTTGCGTTGCCATTATCCTTACCTCCATGATCTTTCAGGCATTCAGGGCACACTTTTCTTGTGTGACCTTCCTTCTTACAATGATAGCATCGAATACCAGATGCCTTGCCACTATAAGACTTCTGTTGACTTTTACCTTTCTTTTTGTTGAACCTAGCATCCTTTCGCAAGAATTTCCCCTTAACAGCCAAACCTTCACCAACCATCGAAGGTTTATGCTCCTTTCGTTCGTTCAAGTCCTTAGAATACAAGGCTGATTGAACTTCTTCAAAGCTCAGGGACTCCCTTCCATACATGAGAGTTTCTTTGAAGTGAGCATGTGTTTTAGGCAAAGCACACAACAACAACAGCGCTTGATCTTCATCATCGATCTTCACATCAATATTTTCAAGATCAAGAATCAGCTTGTTTAACATATCCAACTGCTCAACCAATACTTTGTCTTCACTCATCTTGAATGAACACAAAGCTTGTTTCAGGTTGAGTTGATTCACCAGCTATTTGGTCATGTACAAACTTTCAAGTTTCAACCTTAACCCTGATGTTGTAGTCTCCTTTGATACCTGTCAGATAACCTTATCACCAAGGCTAAACAATATTGCGTTGTGGGCTTTCTCTATCATGTCCGTCTTTTCAGTTTCCGCTAACACAGCGTTCATGGCTGCCTCTCCCTTCCACGTTTCCAAACAACCCTGCTGAATCAGTTGAGCTTTCATCTTCAAGCGCCACAAACCAAAATCGTTCACTCCGGTGAACTTTTCAATCTTATACTTTGTTGACGACATCTTCTCCATACTCACCGCACCAATTTGTTGTGAAATCCGATGCCTTAGAACAAAGTATAATAGGTTTCTTTATGATCAAGAAACACACAAGGGTTTGGGTTAACGGAAAATCAAGAAGAACAACAAGGATTGGTTATAACTGTTATTCTTTACTTTCTCTATAAAACAGATTACAAGTACTCAAGAATAATAAATAACTCTCTCACCCTAATTAGGATTTGTCACACTTAAGATGAGAGACTAGTATGTTATTTATAATAAACCTAACATACTAAACTAATGGGTTTTTGAACAATTACTCATTACAAGCTAACTTAAGATACAAGCTAACTTAAACAATTGGACATAACAAACAAGCTCAATTCGACAACTACATACTAAAACACATTTCGACTATAGGTCTTCGACAACATCATGTGAGCAGACTTCGACGACATGCTAAATCTCTGTCGACAATACTAGAGTTCGATCCAATATCTCACATAGTCTTTGCTACGACGGTGGCGAGCGGTGGAAGGTTGTGGTGGTAAATTGCGTTTGTTAGGGACGACAGCAGTTTATTGTTTTGAAGTATAGTCCCATATTTTTTTTGTAAGAAAGTTGATTCATTGAAACGAGAACTAAGGGTTCTCAAACCTGATTACAAAAAGATCAAGAGATGGCTCTTGACAAAAAAGATATTGAAAACCAATTGAACCTACGATAAGTAATACAACGGATTTTTACAAAAGTCATAAAAATTACAATTGGTTTTAGCAATATCACCTATAAAGGACCACTTCCAAGATGTAGACTTGATATTCCAAATTGTATCAAGAATACTCCACCTTTGATTCTCGAAAATAATACTATTCCTGAGAGACCAAATATTCCAACAAACCGCCAACCAAATTACACCCGCTTTCACTTTCCGAGCTTTGCAAAAAATAAACCAACTCAAAAAACTTTCTTGGAAGCACCCCGGATATAAACCCGTATTATCCACCAAACCAATTCACTCCCTAATCTCCCTCCAAATCAAATTCACCACTGTACTTCCCAAAAAAGAATGGACCAACGATTCCTCAACCGAAGAACAAAAAACACAAGCAGAAGAAAAAGAATCTGAAAAACCAATACCTCGCAACTTGAGATTATCTTTGGTAGGGAGTCTTTTCTTGAATAAACGCCACCCAAAAACCTTGATTTTAGTTGGAACCCCCGACTTCCACAAGATACTCCAAATCCTCTCATCGGCCAAGACGGGAGGACCACTCGCCATACTGCTGGTGTCCGCAGCCAGCCCCCCAACAGAAGCATTGAGCCTCACCAGCTGCGCAAGCCTAACATCATCGCCACTGCCATGGAAAACAGAACTGCTAACAGAGGCTTGACCGTGCCTACCGCACCTGTCGCACCCGACTCCGAAATAGAAACAGCACTGCACATCGCCAATGTTGTCACCTGCAGGATTAAAAACAATAACAGAACCAGCAACAACAGGTCTGCTACCCTGCCCATTCGAAACAGTATCAATAAAACTATATTTTTGCAGCAGAGCAACACAAGATTTCACAGAAAAACCTCCATCAACATCCATTTTCCACTTTATAATATCATGGTTGGTCGAAATCGGACCACGACCATCCAGCGACAGACGCAACAACATCAACTCAGAAACCGCCTCCGAACATAACACTTGATTAATCCCCAAATCACTCCAAACCCAACCCCATCCACCCACCCTCCCATAGCTCCCACCGACACATATTTGAGCTCCGATGCCTAAAAAACAAGAGGATATCTATCTTTAAGGCAACTATTATCCAACCAATATGCAAACCAAAAAGACGTAGTCAAACCATTTCCGATCTCGACTACACAATTCTTGGCAAAAAATCTACCTCTACTTTCTTATCTATATTACCCAAATCTTTCCACCATACCGAGCTAGCGCAATTGTTATTAAAAGAATTAATCCTATCAATTAAAGCCAAGTTAATGTCACCATAACGAGCTTTTAGAACACGATACCAAAGGTAATCCGTTCCCTTGAAAATACGCCATCTCCATTTAAGAAGAAAAGCAATATTGAAATCCTCAATCCTTCTAATTCCCAAACCTCCTTTATCTAAAGGCTTGCAAACATCCTTCCACCCCACCCAATGAATCCTCCGTCTCTCCTTCGTGCCTCCCCATAAGAAGTTACTTTGTAAGCTAGTAATTTCTTTCACGATCTTTACCGGCATCCTATAAAAAGAAATCCAAAAAATCGATAATGAACACAATACCGACTCTAAGATAGTAATTCTACCACCAAAACTATGGAAGCGATTCTTCCAATTATCAAGTCCCTTCCTAATCTTATCCACCAAGGGCTTCTAAGTTGAGATCCTTCTCAGACTAAAAACAATAGGGATCCCAAGAAAATTAAATTTAGCTTCCTCCACTTTACACGAGAGAAAATATGTCGCCGCTTCCACGAAACTAGAATTCAAATTGATACCAATCAACTTGCTCTTATGATAATTAATGCCCAAGTCCGATACAATTTCGAAACTTCTAAGAACCGCCTTGATAGCCCAAATTTGATTCCAAGAAGCTTCCCCAATCAACAAAGTATCATCCGCATATTGAAGAATATCCACCGTACACACATTATTCACCACCGCCCCTCCATACACCCCAATGTCCACCGCCTTTTTAATCAACCCCGCAAGACCCTCCGCCACAATCACAAATAAGAAAGGAGATATCAGATCTCCTTGTCTCAACCCCCTTTCCACCCTAAAATCCTTAGTAGGACTACCATTCACAAGCACCGACATACTACTATTAAAGATCAAAAGATCCATCCATCTCATCCATCTCCCACCAAACCCCATCATTCTCATCATATACCTAACAAAATTCCAACTAACCTTATCATATGCTTTTTCAAAATCCACCTTAAAGAGAATGCAATTCCTACCTTCCTTAGAGTATAAATCAACTAATTCATTAGCAACCAACACCCCATCAAGAAATTGCCTTCTGGGCACAAAGGCACTTTGACAAGAAGAAATCAAAGAGTTCAACACCAATTTCAATCTACTCGCCAAAAGTTTCGAAAGGATCTTATAAAGGCACCCCACCAAACAAATTGGCCTATAATCATCAAGCCTTAAAGGATTTGAAACCTTCGGAACCAATGTTAATAAAGAGGAAGTAATAGATTTGGATAAATTCGAACCCGAGTGGAAACCATTAAAGAAGTTCACAACATCATCTTTCAAGAAAAACCAACACTTTCGAAAGAACAGGAGGGAAAACCCATCGGGACCCGGACTCTTCGTTCCCTCACAACTCCAAACTGCCTCCTTAATCTCCTCTTCGGAAAACAAAGCTTCAATAGAAAGATTATCCGAAAGCGAGAGAGAAGGCAAAGAGATACCATCCAACAAAGGCCTCTCCACGACTTCTTCCTTTAATTTTTTAGAGAAATGGTCGAACACCTCCCCCTTCACCAAGCCAACCGACTCCACACAACCATTGTCGTTATTAATCATACCAATATGATTCCTCCTCCTTCTCTCCTTCATAACTTTGTGGAAAAATCTACTATTGTTGTCCCCATCATTAATCCATTTCAACCGTGCCTTTTGGATTAACATGTTCTCCTTAATCTTAAGATTTAACCAAAACCGACTAGATGCTTCTTTCCTTTTCCCTCAAACCCCTTCTACCTCATAATCATCCACATGACCTAAAAGCTCATCCGCCTCATTCAACTCCCTCACTCCCTCCTCTACTTCCAACTCGAATCTCCCAAAAACATTAGTATTCCACCACTTTAACCTACCTTTAATCAATCTCAATTTTTCCTTCAACACAAAATCGCTCCTACCTTTTACCTCCAACTTCATCCATTCCTATTTCACAAAAGGGACAAAGTCTTTATTTTCAAACCATTCATTATTGAACTTAAAAGGCTTCGGACTCCAATCCTCCTTGTCCACTACAAGCCATAAAGGACAATGATCTGAAACATCCCTCTCACCGATCAATTGACCCACGCCTAAATTTAGTCACCATAATAACGTATTTAAATCAAACATGTTATTAATTTGTACAGATAAAAAATAAAATAAATGCAATAGACAGAGCAAGAATTTGTTGAAAATATTGTTGGTCTAGTGACACCATCAGTAGCAATATTACCAACAAATTAAGAGGTAAATTCTCTTCCATATCAAAATATATGGGGATTTCTTAACACACCACCCAACCTTCTTAGGCAACATGCACACTGATGAAAATACCCCATGCGTTCCGGATGTGCAAATCCGGACGCACCCTTTTTTTAAAAAATTTCAGTTTTTTCCGGATGTGCACATCAGGAAAAATTCCTGATCTGCAAATCCGGAAAAAATCAAAAGAATTCCATAAAATCATTTACTTATAAATATAATTAAATCCAATATAATTAAAATCCAATATACTTAAAATTAATATCATTTTTTCAATATAATTAAATCCAATATAATTAAAATCTAATATAATTAAAATTAATATGATTTTTTCAATATAATTAAATTAATTTTAGAAGTAAATACCATATAATTTTAATTATAATTTAAAAGTAAATACCATATAATTTAGAAGTAAATACCATATAATTTTAAATACCAATATAATTAAATCCAATTTTAGAAGTAAATACCATATAATTTTAAATCCAATATAATGAAATTAATTTTTTCAATATAAAAAAATCATTTAAAAGTAAATACCATATTAATTATTTAGAAAAAAAAATCATATTAATTTTAATTATATTGAATTTAATTAAATTGGATTTAATTATATTGAAAAAACATATTAATTTTAATTATGTTAGATTTTAATTATATTGGATTTAATTATATTTAAAAGTAAATGATTTTATGGAATACTTTTGATTTTTTCCGAATCTGCATATCAAAAATATTTCCGGATTTGCACATCCGGAATAAATCAACGTTTCTCAAAAAAATAGTGCGTCCGGATGTGCACATCCAGAAATTAAGAGTAAAAACGAAATTTTGCGTAGTGTCTAAGAAACATGGGTGGTGTATTAAGAAATCATCAAATATATACTTATTCAAATGAAACTAATTAATAGTTCAAAACAACTTATGCTTCTATTCTTATTACACTTGTTACATGCACCGAGAAATGAACAATCAGTGGTGAAGTGTAAATAAAAAATGAAAGGGTTAATACCCCTTTTGCCCCCTACCATATGGGCGAAATCCCAAAAATAACCCTGTAAAAAATAACACAGATTCCCCCCTTGTCATTTGAAGATTCTACTGTTTTGACCCCTCTTGAAATCCAGTCAACAATTTCTATGACGTGGCAATATTTTTTTATTTTTTATTATTATTTTTAATTACGTGGAAGAATTATGTGGCATTTTTTATTATTTTTTATTTTTTAAATTTCATATGGCATTTTTTTCGTATTATTTTTTATTTTTAATTTAATTCTATTTTTTTTTTCAAATTAATAATTTAAAAATTATTTTATTTGGGCCAAGTACATATTCCAAATTTATTAGCCCAAGTACATATTCCAAATTTATTAGCCCAAATCTTTTTCCATTTAATATTCATTACACAAATGTCTTATATAAAACCTTTATTTTTTCCTACATCAAACGATGTGGGACTCTCTTCATCATTAATTTGCAACGACACTGTTCATCAACATTCAGAATTATCCTACTTATGTTGAATTGGTCTTTGATAAATGCTATTACAAAACCACCAATGAATGTTGTTATCAGCTGCAGAAATTTCCCAACCTGTTTTCACAAACCCAAAATTTAACCTTCACTCAGTTAGTTAAATCCAAACTATTAACCTTTTACACTATAAAATCATAATCTACATTCAACTCCAAAACTCATACCTTCTCACCCATGGCATCTTGAATTAGAACAGTATCACCAGACATTCTCCCTACAACTTCTCCTGTGTTTGTTTCTTTATCAAAGAAAGCAACATCTTGTCTTAATATAGTTTTCAAATACAATCCTCTAATTCTCGCCGCTTGTCTTTCTCCGGTGACCATCCAACAACTCACCTCTGAAAACAGAAAAACAATTCACAATTTTTCTATGTGAAGAGTTGTGTAGAGGGAGTAGTGAAAATGAAGAAAAAGTTTGCGTGGTTCTATGTGAAGAGTTACTAAGAATGCATAAAAAAAGAACAAATAGTAATGGTGAGAATGTGACTTTGGTGTATGGAGTTGTGGTGTTTGTAGAAAATTAATGGTTTATGGTTTATGAAATGAGATATAAGAGAAAGTGATGGTCTTGAGAGGGAGAAAATAATAGTAGCAGTAGGTGGTTCCTAAAAAGAAAATGGTGGGTGCACTTTTTTACTATTTGTTTCTTGTTTCTCCAAGTGAAAGATGAGAGAGATGTATGGGTGGATCGTTGCAAATTGATGATGAAGAGAGTCCCACATCGTTTGATGTAGAAAAAAATAAAGGCTTTATATAAAATATTTGTGTAATGAATATTAAATGGAAAAAGATTTGGGCTAATAAAGTTGGAATATGTACTTGGACTAATAAATTTGGAATATGTACTTGGCTCAAATAAAATAATTTTTAAATTATTAATTTGAAAAAAAAAATAGAATTAAATTAAAAATAAAAAATAATACGAAAAAAATACCATATGAAATTTAAAAAATAAAAAATAATAAAAAATGCCACATAATTCGTCCACGTAATTAAAAATAATAATAAAAAATAAAAAAATATTGCCACGTCATAGAAATTGTTGACTGGATTTCAAGAGGGGTCAAAACAGTAGAATTTTCAAATGACAAGGGGGGAATCTGTGTTTTTTTTTACAGGGTTGTTTTTTAGATTTCACCCATATGGTAGGGGGCAATAGGAGTATTAACCCAAAATGAAATATATGATATTGTATTTTTAGTTGTAGTGTACTGAACTTTCAGTTTCAGTGTAAACACGTGTTATTGTAATTTGTAAATTAATTCAACAGTGGTGAAGTGGCCCAATGGTTGTCCAACTTCTCTAGAAACTATAGTGTACTTAGTTTGAATCTTGGCTTAGGCAAAAATTTTAAAATTTTGAAATTCATCAGATATCACACATATGATCATATGCCACGTCAAATGTCATTTATATGTTTGAAGACATAAGAGACTATATTAGATTTTTTAAAAGTTAAGAAATTAAAATAGACCCCGAGATAAAACTAAAGGAACAAAATCAAAATATTTTACCTAATAGTTATCATCAACAACATGCTTTTTGATTTCAAATTCGTGTTATTCTCACTTTGTCCACCACTTACAAATTGGAACTTAAACAGATAGACATTAACAATGCCTTCTTAAATGGCATACTTCAAGACAAAGTTTATATGGTTCAACCCCTAATCTTATTACTAATTTTGGTTTTTTTTTTATCAAAGGCTTTTAATACCCGTTGTAGGAATTGAATTTTAACAAACTTCACTCACATACAAATGCTATATGAACTAGAGAGTATAAGAGAAAGTAATCTTTAGAGATAAAATTTCACATTAAATTATACATTTTATTACCAATGTTAACAACATTTATACTAGTGATCACACAACTAACTCATTAGTAACAAAACAAATGAATTCATGAGTAAGCAACAATTTCATATGCATCATGCTAAGTATTACGGATGGAAATCCTGTTAAAAGAGTTGAATGTCAATGAAATCTTTAAGATTAAGTTGTTCGTTGATAACAAGTTAAAAATTGAGTTAGTTAATCATTTCATGAGTCATCCAAAAATAAAGTATATGGATAGAAAATACTACTTTCTGTGAGATCAAGTGAAGAAAGATAATTTGAAGATTGAAAATTGCAAGAAATACAACTTGCAAATATTTTGACCAAACTATTAAAGAAAGCAAGGTTTAATTACTTAAAGGGGATTATGAGAATGTGAAATTGTAACTATTAACTATCTTTCAATATTAATTAATGGAGATACTAATCCCATCATATGTTGTGGAAAAACACTCAATGAAAATTCAAAATTACCTCTCAGATTTCAAAGAAGTATCTCCAGACATACCATTGTCTTAAGTGAAAATGTTAAAACTGAGTCGCACCTAATATATTTTGTAAAACTTAATCTAGAGATGTATGTGTGTAATAATTTAATTTACACCTCATACATCCCTATTTAAAACACCAATTTTTACCATAATTTGTTTTGGAGATGCGTCTCAGTATGCACACCAGACAGAATCCGAAGATGTATCTCCATATTCAGACCAAACAGTAAATTTTAAGTTTGTTTTAGTGATACTCAGATGAAATTGACGATATAGTAAAGGTATATTATGATAAATTAGACCATACAACGGATATGCAGAAAACGACACATATAAAGTAATAAATTCAGAGTACACAATGAAGTCTAAATAAGTAAAAATAAAATACTATCGAAAATAAATCCAAAGTACAAATATTATAAATTACTGTGTATGACAGGCTCGGCCTCGGGACCCCATGTTCCTATGTTGCGTCCTGTACTGCAGTGCCTCCCATGCCTCAGGCATCATGGCATCTACAATGTCCCTCGCCTCAGAGCCATCCGAAAAGAGTCCTCGGTAAATACCCTTTTGCCCAATCTCCATGATACGATGACATCTAAGCAACACATCAACAACATAATCTGTCATAGTTTGCTCCTCCCCTAGTATCTCTTGATGAGCTGGTCTTAGTAGGTCTCTTGAAGTATCAGGTATCATATAATGAGTGATTACAACTCATTACATTACTTAAAGGCTAAGCACGTTACTACTTATATACAAAAACAATAATGCCACGTAGGCAAAATGCTAAAATATTGAATTACCTTTCAACATCATCCCTTAATTCGGGATTTATCTAATCAAAACTAAAAACTCCAATTCCATCCTTCAAGTGGAGAACTTGATCAGTCTTGATCGCCTTCGTCAGAATATCTGCCAGCTGCTTCTGGGTGCTACAGTACACAATTTCTAGCACTCCATTATGGACTTGACTTCTCAGGAAATGATACTTAGTATCAATATGCGTATTACTCTTATGCAACATTGGGGTTCTTGGCAAGATTGGTTGCAGACTTGTTATTAATCATCGGGTTCAGAGGCTTGTTTACCTTGATCTTCAGATCCTGCAGTAAATTCAGAAGCCAAAGAGTTTGACATGCAGCCACAACACATGCAATGCATTCAGCTTCACAGGTTAACAAGTAACAACTGGTTACTTCTTGGAACACCAAGAAATAGGACATCCAAGATACTTAAATAATTATCCATAAGTACTTCTTCTGCTAACTCTATCTCCACACCAATCAGAGTCTGAGTAACACATCAGCTTTGAATTAACCTTTTCTTCATAAGGGAACAACACTCCATACTTCACAGTCCCCTTAATATACCTCAGAATCCTGACAGAAGCTTGGTAATGAGACTACTTCGGTTTATTCATAAACCTACTCACCATTCCAACTGCATAGTAAATGCCTGGTTTGGTATTACACAAATACCTCATAGAGTCAACCAATTGCTTAAAAGTTGTAGCATCTATATCATCACCCTCAGGATTAGAATCCAATTTGTGATTTATTTCTGAATGTGTGACAGTAGCCTTACAATCCAGCAACTCAAATCTCTTCAAAAGCTCAAGTTCATACTTCAGTTGGTGCATAATAATACCCTTCTCAGAGTACATAAACTTCATCCTTAGAAAATATGTCGTCTTTCTTATATCAGTCATCTCAAACTCATTCATCGACACCTTCTTGAACTTAGGTATCTCATGCTCACAACTCCTTGTTAGCAATATGTCGTCAACGTAGAGACACACAAGAATCATATTGCCTTCAGAAGTATGCTGAACATAAACGCCATACTCCATCTCACACTTTCTGAAACCTTGACGCTTGAAAAATAAATCAATTTTCAATTTTCAAGTTCTAGGAGCTTATTTCAGTCCATACAACGCTTTACGTAACTTGTACACCAACCATTCATGATTCTTTTTCTCAAATTCATGATCTAAATGCATCAACGGCCAATTCCTGTTAGCAATTATCGCAATCATCAGTCTGATTGTCTCATGTCTTACTACATGAGCAAACACTTTAAAGTATAACCCAGGTTTATGTAGAAATACTCTTCCTACTAACCTTGCTTTGTTTTTTCCAATTGATCTATCTGGCTTCAGTTTCTCCTTGAAAACCCATGTGACGCTTATGGCTTTCTTGTCCTTTGGAAGCTTATTCAACTTCCAAGTCTTATTTCTTTCTATAGTCTCAAGTTATTATTTCATGGCCTTCGGCCACACTTTCTTCTTGAGAGCTTCTTCAACACTAATTGGTTCAGAGCCTACTAACATGGAACACTGAATGACTTCCCCTTCAGAGTCTACTTCGGTATCTTGCAACATGTCAAACTCTGCAAATCTTCTTGGTATGTTTCTGATTCTTTATGGCCTATAAACTTATTTAGAATCTTCTTCGAATGCTAGAACAATATCAGATTCTGGAACCCCAGAAGTACCACCTTCAGAGGCATGATCACCTTCAGAGTCTGGATCTCCCCTAGAGCCTAAATCACCTTCAAAGTCACTTTCAGAATATATTTATTATCACATTCTGACTCATTTTCAGACTCACCTGTAGAATCAACTTCTGATTCTGACTCATCTTTAGAACTTAACTCAGGTGTTAACACCGCACCAGAGTTGAATTGAGACTTGATTCAATCCCAAGCTTCTGATTCTTTCACAACAACGTCTCCGCTGAATTGAACCTTGTTAGTGGAAGGACAGTAGAGCTTGTATGCACCTGTACTGTGGTACGCTACAAGCAAGATGAATCTGCTTCTATCATCTAACTTCCTTCTCTTAGCATCTGAAACATGTTTATAAACACTTTGCTTATCTCCAATCCACTTCTCTAAAGGAACAATCTCCTTCAGCTTCTTTGTTGGACACCTGTTGAGCACATATATTGTTGTAGCAATAACTTCTCCTCACAATGTGTGAGAAGCTTCTTCTCCTTCAGCATGTTCCTTGTCATATCAAGAAAAGTTTGGTTTCTTCTTTCAACAAGATCATTATTTTGAAGAGTGCATGGAGCAATCACCTTATGCTTAATTCCATTCTCCTTACATAAATTATTGAACTCAGCAGAGTTATACTCACATCCACCATCAATTCTTAGAATCTTTAGAGTCTGACCACTCTAATTCTCAGCCTTGATACTGAATTTCTTAAATTCAGTAAACACCTCGTGTTTTAAATTTATAAGGGATACATACGTCATCCTTTTGATCTCATCCACAAATGACACAAAGTATTTATTCCCTCCAAGTGAAGGTACTATAAATGGTCCATACACATCAGAATGCACCACACCTAAAGCATGTGTTGTTCATGGAGGCATTTCCGATGCAAATGGAAATCTTGGTTGCTTCCCTCTCATGCACACATTGCATGAATTATTTGCCTTCTTAACTAAAGGAATTCCATGTACCAACTTCTTCGAATTCAAATGCCCTAAGCTTTTGAAGTTCAAATGACCAAATCTTTTGTGTCACGGCTCACTTTCCTTCACAACACTTGTTACACTAAGGCATTCAGACTCTGATTGGTGTGGAGACAGAGTTGACAGAAGAAGTACTTCTGGATATTTGTTTAAGTATCGAGGAGGTCATATTTTTTGGAGTTCCAAGAAGTAACCAGTTATTGCTTTGTCAACCTCTGAAGCTGAATACATTGCAGGTGTTGTGGCTGCATGTCAAGCTGTTTGCCTTCTGAATTTACTGTAGGATTTGAAGATCAAGGTAAACAAGCCTCTAAAGCTGATGATTGATAACAAGTATGTAGTTTTAACATTCACTTTGAATGTTTTATTCCTTCCCTGTCCTAACTTCATAATCAACTTCTGATTACAATCATACAACTTCAAAAGACTGTCCTTCACGGTAACTGAAAAACCTTTCTCAATTAATTGGCCTACATTCACCAGATTGCTTCTCATGTCAGGCATATACCACACATTCTGAAGTAATGCTGTTTTAACATTATTCAGAACTACCCTGACATTTCCCATACCTTCAGCGTTGAGGTATTCATCATTAACACATCTGATCTTTCTCCTCTTTCTAGAGTCAAAGTCAACTAGTTATTTCTTAATTCCAGTAATGTGATTTGAGCAGTCAGTGCCCATATACCACTAGTCTGTCAAATATGAATCATCAAATTCAGAAGCAATCAATAGCACAGATTCATCATCAGAATCTCTTATGGCTATGTTTGCTTCTTCTGACTTCCTTTCCTTGTTTGACCAATAATCAGCAGCGAAGTGGCAAAACTTCTTACTACAGTAGCACTGAATCTTCCTCTTGTCATACTTCTCCTTCCCCTTCTGAGCACTTTTCTGCCTTTCAAAAGTTGAGGTTTCTGACTTCTGAACACCATCAAATCTCTTCCTGGCTTCTAACCACGATTGCCTATGATATTTCTTCCCAGAAGATATTTCAGAGCCTGCTGCTCTACCTCTCTTTCAGAGTTTCTCTCAGTCAGACACAATTCTTGTGCCTCTAGACTGCCTTGTTGCTCTTCAGTTCCCATGGTGCTAAGATCCTTAGAATGTTCAATTGCTACCACAATGAAATTAAAACTGAGGAGTAAGAGATCTAAGTACTTTCTCAATGATCTTTTCTTCATAGAGAGTTTCTCCACACGACTTCATCTCATTTGTGATTAGAATCGCTATGGAGATGTAGTCAGGTACCTTCTCATTATTCTTCACGCTAAGATTCTTATACTGGTTACGTAGAGACTGAAGCTTCACCTTCTTCACTTATGCATCACTATCATAGCAACATACGAGTGTGTCCCACGCAGCCTTCGTCGTTGCCAAATCAACAATTTTCTCAAACATATTCGCATCCACACACTGATGGATGTAGAACAATGACTTCTGATCTTTCTTCCTCATTTCTCTTTGCGCGTTTCTCTATGCTTCCGTCGCATTCGCTTCAACTAAAGCATAACCGTCGTTGACGAGATCAAGAACATCTTGAGCGCCAAACAACACACGCATCTGAATCATCTACCAATTTTAGTTTTTGCCATCAAACACTGGAAGCTTAGTACTCAGATTATCGTTTCTGTTCATCTTTAACCTTGTGCAATCACTCAGATCTCACCAAACACCAGTGTTTCTCAATCCCACAAAATCAAGAATGTGATTCTGTTATGATTCCGATAGAAAATTCAACACAAAATCAAGAAACGAAATCAATCACACAAGGCTCACCGTTCACTCGTGTTTTCCTGTGGATCTGTACCTGAAATCTAGATACCAATTGTTAGTGCACAAGATGAAGAGGGTGAAAATGAGAGAAGAAAGATAAGAGAGAATATAACAAACTTTCAATATTCTTACAAAACGGTTACAGTGAATGATTAAAATTTATTACATTACTTAAATGTTAAGCACAATACTACTTATATACACAAACAATAATGTCACGTAGACAAAATATTAAAATATTAAATTACTCGACAACACATAAGTTGCCTTAAAAAAATTCCTTAATTAATTAGAAAGATGTTAAGTCTTGACTAAGTTTGTTAGACTAAAAATAATGATATCATACATAAGGCAACATCACCAAATCCTTGTAATTCTCAATTACTTCATAATGAAAAACTACACATTTGAATCCAATAAGCATACGTTATTATTCATCATTAAAAGTTCAAGTTATCCCAACCGAAAAAGGTAAATATATTTACTTTTTTTTAAAAAGTAAATATATGCAACTATATAGGTTGAGAAGGAATTCCAATGAGCTAAGCTTTATCTCGCCCGCATAAGCATCAACTTTATCTTTACATGGTGAATGGTGATCATATACTCAATATGTCTCTCTTCTTTTTTGACTCCTTGGTGGGGAATCCCATCCAAAAAGTACACTAGTATATATTTTGTGTCACAACGTCGTAATCAATGGTGACAAAGAATAATAAATTATTATACATCACTTTATATTTTCTCTCCATTTAACAGAAGAAAAAAAATACACCACGGCATATTTTATAATTTTTAGTATCAGATTATACTATACCATACTATACTACACTATTTTTATTTTCATTATCATGTAATTGATTCTGTCACATGTACATGTGCACATTTGGTGAGGTCACGGACTATATATGTGTGTAAAATTGTATTCCAAAATGACTTAAAATAAGCACTGTTGAAGATAAACCTTCTCAAAAAGGAAAAGTCCAAATTTCATACAAACACAGTGTCATTCAGGAAAAAACTACAACGCAAATAGTATTTTATCCTTTTCATTTGACAAAAGTATACTTTAATGTCACCGTCAAAGACTTCGGAGTCACTCAGATAGAGGAGGAGTCACTCATATAACAAAAACTCTAATGTTTATATCCCTTAATTTGCCCTATTTTTTGGCTCCCGATTACATAAATATTTTGTAGTCCTTTACTTTTAACTTCTCTCATATTTTTATTTTTTATGAGGCTTAAAAAAGGGGTTTAAAATCTAATTAAATTGAAATAAAATATTTTTTATTTTTTAATTATTCTTTTTTAGAAAATAAATATTTTTAAAAATAATTTTGAAAAAAAAGTTGATTTTTTCGGAAAAAAAATGATTTTTCGAAAATAAAAAAAAACTGATTTTTCTGAAAAAAGTCATTTTTTCGAAAATAAAAAAAAATTGAAATAAAAAAGTCGATTTTCCTAAAAATAAAAAATTTGATTTTTTTTCAAAAGTTAAAAATAGTCGATTTTTTCAAAAATAAAAAAAAGTTGAATTTTTTTTCAAAAATAAAAAAAAGTTGAATTTTTTTTCAAAAATAAAAAAAAGTTGAATTTTTTTTCAAAAAAACCCAATTTTTTTTTTTAAATAAAAAATAGTTTTTTCTAAATAAAAAAATTTAATTTTTTATGAAAAAAACTCATTTTTTTAAAAAACAAAGTCAAATTTTTAAAAATGTTGGAGTTTTGAGGCTCTTCTTAAGTTTTAGGGGTCCTTAGTTTAGGGGGCGGGCCTACTTATTTTATGGTTTTTTTTTTTTTTAAATTTTGAACCTCCTATATTTTTAGAGCCTTAAAAATTAAACCGCAACCCCTTAATTTGACAGCTCTATTGTTCCAGGTGACTAGACTTCAGAGTCTCACATAGGCGGTTTTAAGGTCCGGTCAGCTTGGGCATATGCCCAGGCTCTAGCCAAAAAAAATTTCTTCTTTACACCACAATTTTGAAAATTGCGGCGGTTAAAATGTGCTATTACGGCGGTCTAAACCGCTACAATTAACAAAAATTGCAAAAATGTAAAAATTTCAACCAAAAATTAAATTTTGAAAGTGATATTACGGCGGTTTAAACCGCCACAATTAACGAAAATGCAGAAAAATACAAATATAAAACAAAAATTAAATCATAAAAGGGCTATTATGGCTCTTTAAACCGCCACAATTAATGAATATGCAGAAAAATACAAATTTAAAACAAAATTAAATTATAAAAGTGCTATTATGGCGGTTTAAACGGCTACAATTAATGAAAATGCAGGAAATACAAATTTAAACCAAAAATTAAATTATAAATTATAAATTATGAAAAAAATACATGTATAATGTTGTAATTTATGGTTTAAACCAAAAAATTTATATTTTTATGAGTAAAAATAAAGGTTTAAACTAAAATATTTTAAATTATGCAAAAAATTATATTTTTATGCAATTAAGTATACATTACATCAAATTTTTTTATATTATAATATTTAAATTCAACTACATTACAAAAAGTGCAAGAATTGAAATAAAGATTAAAGTTGCAATTTATGACCAAATTAATCAAAAATTAAAAACGAATACTTAGAAGAAATAAAAATTAACATAAAAGTAGCAATTACTAAAATTAAAAAAAAACATGTATAGTGTTGTAAAAAAAAAGTAGAAAAGAATAAATTTTATCCTCAAATATATAAAAAATATATTAGGACTCTATACAATTCTATAGATCAATTTCTACAATTATAAAAGAAAATATTCAATTTAAAAAAACAATAAAAACAAAATTCACTGTAAAGGAACTGACGTGTCAAAATAAAGGCGGTCAAAACTGCCATTTTTCTATTAACACTACATCAGTTTATAAAACTGTCATATTTTAATGTAAATAGTGGCGGTTTCATTAAACGCAATTTTAAAACCGTCATATTTCATACAAATTTTTGCGGTTTTTAAATTTTTACCCAGACTTCAAAAAATTTTTGGCTCCGCCACTGGAGTCTCACCTCATACAATTAAAAGTGAATCCAAATTTATATCAAAATTGAAATAGAAGAAAAGTAAATTCTAATTATTGTTTCTTGATTCTATAGTTGGATGATTTTTACAACTTTTAATCCCCATTTATTTCTAATGGTGATATTGATGATTTTATTTGTATTGAATAAATTAAAACTTTTTAATTAATTTTTTTAACTAAAGAGCAGGTGGTTTTAGAATTAATTTTTAATTCAAAATTATTTCTTAAAGTTTCTTTTCATTTTATTTTCGCTCAAATAAGTGATTTTATAAATATTTTTTATTTTTTTATTTTTTTGTTTTAGTGCGACGTTGTGTTGATTGTCATCTTATTGTGCCGTTATTTTGCTTTTCCGTCTTGATACAGTGTTTGTTCAATTTAGATTGACAGATTAATTTCGACTCAATGTATATTCAATCAATGATTTTGACGTCTTCAACGCTACAGACTCGGAGACATGGGTATTTTGAGCATTTCAATTTCGTTATAGTTGTAGGTTTTGTCACATTTGTAGGCATTTTGGTGATATATGTTATTAACGTGGGTGTTGTGAGATTGTTTACAAATTCATCTTTTTCAGTTTATAACGATTTTGAATTTGTATTATTCGATGTATTTTATCAATTTGAATGAATGTTATTTTTAGTTAAAAAATCTTAAAATAATTTTTTTGGCTCAAATCCATTAAGTTTCACCGTTAGTCCAATTCTCAAGTTGACAATGAGTTGTGCATGAAAGAGTTATATAAACATTAATCATATTTTATAAAAAATCATTGTGTGACTTATTTAAAAATATTCATTGGCTTATGTCCAACACAACATCACATTCATTTTTGTCGCAAATGCAATGCATAGACTGAATCCTTTTTGCATATGCTTAGAGATTGCCCTAAATCTGTCCCTACTTGAAATGCTCCATTTCTCTTATGTTAGCTTTTACTCAATGCAACAACCACAAAACTGATTTATACCAACATGTCTATTATACATATGGTATATTATTCATCGTCAATGCTGATTCATTGAAAATCTAATAGATTGGTGTTTAATGCTAACCATTGGTTCAATTGGTATTAACTTAGTAAAATACATACTACTTTTTCTTCAATTATGCATTATTTAAGACCCTTTTCTCATTCTAAACAAGTTTGAGACAACTTTAAGTCTATTATTTGAAATTTGTATCGTCTTGATAATGTGATTTCAATATGTGGTATTTGGATCGAACTATAGTGGCGATAAGGGTAACTTCATGATTCGACAGAAGTTGTGTATGTTATAGTCGAAGTCTGTTAGAATATAATATCGAAAAATATTAACTTGTAATTTAAGTTAGTATGTTGAATTGGACATTGCTTCTAAGCCCAATTGTTAAGTTAGCTTGTATCTTAAATTAGCGTAGTAGTCTATAAAAAGACTAGTTCTCTCAGGTTGTTGAGAGAGGTAAATTGTTATATTAACTTGTAATCTTTGAACCCTTATTGAGTAAGTGAATAGTAAAATTGTTTTAACCATTTCTTATTCTTCTTCTTTCTTATTCTCTATCTTTTGTAAAACCTAATAAGGTTTCTTATGTTTGTTCAAGAAACTAACTCAAATATTTTTCTCATATTTTGGTTTGTTCTTGACAACATCAATTTACAACAAACTGGTGCGGTGAGCGTGGAGCAGAAGATGTCGTCATCAAAGTATGAGATTAAGAAATTCACCGGTATGCATGATTTCAGTTTGTGGCGCTTGAAGATGCAAGCCCTACTTGTTCAACAGGGCTTGTTAGAAGCGTTGAAGGATCAGAGAAGATGGATGTTGCCTTATCGGAGAAGGAGAAGACAACGATGGTCGAAAAAGCCCACAGTGCCATTGTGTTGAGCCTTGATGATAAGGTTTTCCAGTAGGTTTCAAAGGAGAAAAATGCAGCTGGTGTGTGGACGAAACTTGAAGGTTTGTATATGATGAATTCGTTGGTTAATCGTATCTACCTGAAGCAAGCTTTGTATTTTTTCAAGATGAGTGAAGACAAAGCCTTGGTTGAGTAGATGGATATGTTCAACAAGTTGATTCTTGATCTTGAGAATATCCAGGTGAAGATTGATTATGAAGATCAAACGTTACTGTTGTTGTGTTCTTTACCTAAGTTTCATGCTCACTTCAAAGAAACTCTCTTGTATGGAAGAGAGTCGTTAACTTTTAAAAATGTTAAATCTTCCTTGTACTCTAAGGATTTGAATAAACGAAATGAGCACAAACCATTTTCTATTGGTGAAGGTTTGTCCGTTAAGGGGAAATTCTTGAAGAAAAATGGTAGGTTTGAGAAGAAGAAGGGTAAAGTTCTACAGAATTCTTATGGTGGTAATGCTCCTACTATCAAGTGTTATCATTTTAAGAATGAGAGTCATGCAAGAAAAGTATGCCCTGATCGACTGAACAATCATTGTGGAAAGGATAATGGTAATGCAACCATTGTACAAGATGGTTATGAATCATCTGATGTCCCGGTGGTTTCAAGCAGTGACTCTAGCAAGGAGTGGATAATGGATTCAGGGTGTACTTGGCACATGACTCCAAACAAAGACGTGTTTGAAGAATTGTGTGATCAAGATTATAGATTAATACTGTTGGGAAACAACAAAGCTTGCAAAATTGCAGGTATTGGATATGTGAGATTCAAGCTCCATGATGAGTCAATAAGGATATTGACTGATGTCAGATATGTACCTGATCTTAAGAGGAATTTGATTTCTCTTGGTGAATTCGAAAAGAAAGGACATGTTTTCAAAGGAGAGCAAAACATCCTAAGGGTAATGAAGGGGTCGAAGGAAGTCTTGATAGGTGTGAAGAAACAAGGCTTGTATACCCTTGAGGCTGAGGTTGTAATTAGCTCAGCAAATGTGGCATCCATGAAACCTATGTCGAAGAGTGAGCTATGGCACAAGAGACTTGACCATGTCAGTGAAAGAGGCCTGGTCGAATTGTTGAAATAAAATCTGTTGGGTGGTGATAAGGTCGAAAAACTGGAATTTTGTGAACCTTGTGTATTTGGTAAATCCAGTAGAATGAAGTTTAATAAAGGTAAACAAAGAACAAACGGAACCCTTGATTACATTCATGATGATCTTTGGGGGCCTGCAAGGAATCCTTCACACTCAGGTGCAAAGTATTTTCTATGCATAGTTGATGATTACTCCACAAAGTTATGGGTATTCATCCAGAAGACTAAGGATGAAACTTTTAAAAAGTTCAAAAGTTGAAAGACTATTTCTCTCAGGTTGTTGAGAGGGGTTAATTGTTGGTATTCACTTGTAATCTTTGAACCCTTATTGAGTAAGTGAATAGTAAAACAGTTTTAACCAATTCTTCTTCCTTCTTATCTATTTTTTGTAAAACCTAATACGGTTTCTTGTGTTTGTTCAAGAAACTCAAATCTTTTTCTCATATTTTGGTTTGTTCTTGACGACATTAATTCACAACACAATCCAACATTAAGTTTTCAACCATGTTATCATTGAATTTAACTATATTTGAACTAATGATTTTATTCTTCAAGGAGTCTGACAATCTCATCATCCTTATGCTTATCATCATTATTTGCATATTCATTTTCATAGTATGAATGATGTTGTAATTGTTACAATTAAGAAATGATGACGAGAGCTTGAGTAAAAGCATGTTACATTTAATTCCATTATGGTATCAATCCCTGGTTCATTCATCCTCGCTTTCCTAACCATCTAACAAATTTGTAATACACTCCAATTCTTCAACTCAAAGCTCCAATGGCTATTATAGCTCAGAGCTTTAATAAAAGTCTGTTGCATATGGTGACTGTGTGGCCTTGTTGTGTAGTTCATTTTCTCGAATCAGTGTTGTTGCTGATGATGATTACATGGTTACAATGAAACAGAAAGACATAGTTTGTTGTTGTGCTGTACATAAGCTAGTGAATGAATACTTCTAAATAAGTCCCACATTGATTTTTTTTAAAAATAATTAGTGTTTATATAACTCTTTCATGCACACCCCATTGTCATCTTGAGTATTGGGCTAATTGTAAAGCTTAATGGGTTTGGGCCCAAAATTTAATTTTAAGAATTTTAATTAATTAATTTTTAAAAATTTATTGAAAAATATCAATTTATTCAATAAAAAATAGTAATTCATAGATTATCCTAGTCATCAATACCACATCATTAGAAATAATTTTATAATCCTAATCATCACTGTCACGTCTACAAAACAAAAGGGGGACCAACTAAATCTCAAGAGATGTAAAGTTGATGAATCAAAAAACTGATTTTTAAAATGTGAGACTAAAAGTTAAAAATCATCAAACTAGAGAGACCAAAAATACACTTAAGCTTTCAAATTATTATTAAACATATATCTTAGGAAATTAAAGATGACAATGACTATGAATTGGATAAGAAATATTATTATTATTTTTATAAATTGGAAAGCACTAAAATAGATGATAAAATTCTTTTTCAAGAGATTTAAAAGTATTTTGTGTCCAAAGCTATATTCAAACTCAACATCTCGAAAGCTATATTCAAACTCAAGACTTCTAGTTAAGTTGGAATAGACCTTTACAATATCATCCAAATGCTTGACAAAAATATTATTCGTGTTAATACAACTTTAATATTCATACTATATATCCAAGAAAGAAAGCAATAAAACAAAAATATTCTTTTGTCATCATTTCGATGTTATGGTTCATGTTACTCATGGGACATGAGAAGTTGAGAGCCATATTGTAGGTATTTAAAAATTGTCTACAAAATACTATGATATTCTTTGTGTAAATGAGAGACTTGTTTTGGACACAAGACTATTAAAGAGAGTCGTCAAAGCACTTATATTTATTGTAAAGAGCGTACCACATAGTTTTCATCTTGCATTCTCTCAGATATTGAAAAAGACTATTAAAGGTGGTAGATGGGTCGTAAGTGCTTGGGTTCAGTCGTTCTTTCTTCCTCGTTGCATATTACAAGTGTTCAAGCCTCATAATAGGTGGGATCATAAGTCTGCGAATCATAAGTCCTTGCAACAAAATCATATTTTAGATGGTCTCACCAAGTTAGTTGATAATGTGTTGAACAATTTTGCACAAGTGGTTTAGGTCATGGAAGATATCATATTGAATATGACAATAAAAATATGAGCACTAACATCAAGAAACACCTTCGTAAGTGTAGCACGGTTTTTGTGACCGCCCACATCCGCCTGCGGATGGGATTGGGTGTTACTTTCTGATTTCTTATTTATCTTATAAAGCTGGAAAGGAAAGGGAAGATATCTCAAACTAACCTTGCACGCAAATGTTTTCTTTAACAAATGCTAAGAGATTGGGGAGTTCGGTGTCAGGTTAAACAATGGGGAGTTGTCAATTACCCATACTATACATGGTTATCCATGGGTTGTTAGCAATTTTCTTTACTGCTTTCTACTTAATGGTGTTTATCTGTTGATTGGGAAAGTTTCTCCTTTGGGAAGGTTGAGAGATGTTGAAAAGATATTTTTGTTGTTTTCGGATTTTTTGATGTTTTTGGTAAGGTACTGGACCTAAGGTTTTTTGGTTTAGTGTGCTCGCTAAGATTTAGTAATCTTATGCCTACGTATTTTCGTTAAAGAAAACAGGGAAATCAGAGCAATCGTAGTTCCTCCTATTCTATGAGAGGAAAAAAGGTGTTTTGGTGTCTTGTTCAAAGCCCAAAACGTGAAGCTAAAGGGGTGTTTGTGGGAATTGATTGAAAGGGTGAAAAGATTAAAGATTGAGATATGAATATCCGGGAAAAAACATCGGATGAAAATGGAAGAAATATCCGGAAAAGTGTCGGATGTAAAGAAAAGGAATATCCGGGAAAGCGTCGGATGTTAAAAAAAAGGAAAGGGTTTTTCCTGTGTTTAAAGAGATAAAAATGGTTCTTTGAAATCCAAGAGGAAATGAGACTGTCCGAGTCTACTGGGTTTATCTTTGTACAATGCCCAAGGGGAGGCCGATGTTTTAAGGGATGAGAATCAACCCTAAATTGGTTTGATGTTTTGACTCTAGAAAGACTGCTCTAGCAAAGGATGACTAGGTTCTGTTCCTATACCTTTAGGAGGTCGTCGGGTCCTTGTATTAAGCCCAAGAGAAGGCATGAGAACTTCTAAGAAGCCGAAGGGTCCTTGTACAACGCCCAAGAGGAGACGGGGATGCTTTTAAAAAGCCTGTGGGTCCCCAAACCAAGAGAAGTTCAAGACATGCTATTCACCGAGAATAGATCAAGCTAGGAAAGTTAGAGAATTTGGAAGAAACTCAAGAGATGCCATTCACGGAGAAAAGATCACCTCGGGGAGTAGAATTCCTTTTGATAATTTCTAAGTGACAGTCTGAGAAAGGGTTCGCCGAGAATGTTGCCTTTCACGTCTCCATATTGTTTAACCCCAAGAGGAGGGAAGGCTGTATCTGGTAATCCTATGGGGGTCTAGTTTTGCTTGAATTTAAGAGTGGCCAACAGGGCTTTACCTAGTTCTAGACCTAGTTGCCGGGGAAAACTCTAAATAACTATACTAGTATATATACAGTTGATATATGACAAGTATATTAAAAAGGTATGAAAGAAGACTAACCATGCGCAGCTTCCCACAACATAGTTATATATATGAAAGCAGTAAATGAAAGCGGATAAACACTTACCCGTTGTAGAGCTTCCATGCTGTTTTGTTAGTTGTTCAAGAAATTGAAGAAAGTTTTGATAACAAATAGGAATTTGAATTTAAATCACAAGGAAAGTTGTTTTGAAAAGAAATGATATGAATATCCGGGAAAATATCGGATTGCAAGAAAAGATTGCAGATATGAATATCCGGGAAAGCATCAAATAAAAAGAGATAAAAAATAAGAGGTTGAAAATACAAATATCCAGGAAAACGTCGGATGTAAAGAGATAAAAATAAAAAGGCCGCTCGCTAAGACTTTGCAGTCTTATGCCTACGTATTCTCAAACGGGATCTTGAGAAATCAGAGCGGTCGTAGTTCGCCCTTATGGGGCACGAACTACAGAAAATAAAGTTTAAATCGCACGGCGGCGAGAGGGAAAATCTAACCTAAAGTTATCATGCTTGGTTGAATATTCTAATGTCTGCCTCTAATAAAAAATTAAGTTTGAACTAAGAGATCCTAAGGGAACATGCATACGTGGCAAAACATCACGGAATAAATGAATACACAGTAAAACATTATGGAATAAATGAATACACGGCAAAGCATCGTGGTAGATAAAATATACACGAAAAAACATCCGGAGAATAAAAGCATATACACGGCAAAACATCGTGTGAAACTGAATATATGGAAAAACATCATGTGATAAAATATACACGGCAAAACATCGTGGCGGATAAAAGCATATACACGCCAAAACATCGTGTAAAATAAACAGAAACTTCACGGCAAAGTGTAATACCTCAAAATTTGCCCTCTTATCTCTCTCTAATAGTTGGCTTATGTTTCATGCATTTGCATTTCATAATAGATCATACTAAAAATCATACACATCATTGGTTGCAAGGCATGGTATCAAGTACATCAAGGCGTGGACAGTTTAAAGCCAAAGGACAAGAGTAAAAAGCTTTTCCAAACAAGTCACAAGGGTTTCTCATATCTCAATTCATCTCATTTGAGTCCCCAAGGTATCACAAGATGAGAATTCAATAGAAGATTGAAGGAAGTCATATTCTCCTAACTAGTGCAAACTAGGGTTTTGGAATTCTTGAGTATAACATCCCAATGGGCAAGATATTTGAGCTTGTATCATCTCCAAGTGGCATATCTCATCTTTGTTAGAGAGGATAAACATCATACTCAGAGGAATTTGGATTTGGAGGATGTGTTAATTTCTCCTAGACTGAGGGGTCAAAATTAGGGTTTGCCATAAAATCAGTTTATTTATGATTTTTTGGGTAATACTTGATTCTATGGTATTCTACATGTCCTCAAGGGTCTAAGGATGAATAATTGTCCATCAATTTGATGTGGAAGGGTTTCAATTGATCAATTGAGTGAGAATCAAGAGAATTGGGGAAAAGTCAACTGTGCAGAGGAAAAAGTCAACTATTGACTTTTTGAGGTCAAATTCATGTTCCTCGTGTCAAATATGATCATTGGTGAAGATTTTATCAAGAAATAATAAGAGATTCATCAAAAGTTAAGAAATGTACAAAGTTGCCAAAAATATAAATTAGGGTTTATATTTATGGCAAGTTTTGGCAAGGTGAGAGGTCAACTTTAGAGCTTTCTTTATCTATGCTCCAAGAACCAAATGGAAAGGCTAGGGAGGCCTATCAAAAGTTCACATTTCAAGCTTCAAATCCATACCAAGAACATCCCCATTGGATCAAAATTGAGAGAGATACGGTGTTTCAAAGTTGAGACAAATCAAGGCAAAGTGACAAGTCATGACCAGCCAATGCGCCATAATTTCCACAAACACTTGGTGTGCATGTTGTACCTAAGTTCATGGTCAAATTTCTCAATGATAGAGACTCCAAATTGGAAAGAGTTCAACATGACTTTTGTTCATTTCCATGTCCCCTTCAACTTTGGTGTTGGACAATTTTTCATTTGATTAATTATTTGGAAGTTATGGTGGTTCAAAGAGGGTAGCCTTAAACTGATTTATCCATTTGCACACGAGCTGGTCAGGCCAGGTCAGGTTGACTTGCAACATCAGTTATGCATATCCATCTTCATGATCATTTTTGATTACCTTAGAGGTTCTATTTCCACTCATGTTGAACACCAATCTTGCTCTACTCACTGCCCTCTTTCCAAATCATCCTTGGCCATGCCATTTCACTCCATGTCCATGAAGATATCATGCTCCAAAGATCATTACATGCCAATTTCTTTTCTTCCAAGCCAAGTTAACAAAACCAGATCAAACAAGTTGCATTGTTGGGGTTTATGCGCATGCTGACCATTATGCTACATACCATGTCCAAACATTGCCATTTTGAGCTAGACAAACCTCTCACACACACACACACATGATCATGTACCATGCATGCCATTTTTGTTAAAACCAAAAGAAAGAGAAACTTGCACAAGAACTTTGTATAGCAAGTTGCACTGCTGATCACCATTACATCACCACCTCTCATCATTAATCCCCACCATAATATCCCATGATCTTCTCCCTACCATAACAAAAACACCACAAGCTGCCATGATTCTTCCCAAACTTAAACAAAATCACATGACTCGTATTATAACAAACTTGACTCACCACTAACTCAGTTAACTTGAGTTCTAACTGTTAACCAAGGTGGTTAACAGTTAACTCACCTTATAAATTCATTTCCTAACAGAATTTGGGGGAGGCTTGGTTCATTCTACATTTTTTCTTCCTTTGAAACTTTACACTCTCTCTCTGAGTTTGGCATCACTCTCTCTCGTGCTCATCTTCTCTACAAGATTGTTCAATTTCCTTGAAGATTCATCATCAAAGGATCTTGAAACTGCTAGCATTGAAGCTTCAGATTGCATCTTCTTCTTCAAGTTTTCTTCCAAATCTCACTGATTCAAAGCATTATATAGCCTTTATTTGGCTAAGCTGAAGTTCAAGAAGCTATTGGAATCTCCTCTCTGGTATTCTTCTGATCAGAAGTAGCTTCAAAAGTACAGGTTCAGACCTACATCTCTTGCTCTCATTATGCTTTAATTTTACTTGTTTTGTGTGTTTCTGAGCTTAATAGAAGCAATGTGAATATCCGGCTAGTTGATAGGCATCATAGATGCTTAGTTGAAATTTCTAGGGCATTTTTGTTTTGCTTCGATTTGCATTGTGTGTACATTGTCTGTGAATTTCATTGGTGGATTTGTGATCTACATGAGGAGAGGATCGTTTTGAGGCATGGTTTGTGATTTTCTGTGAGGTTTGATGTTTGAACACGGCGGAGACTCACCGGAGAAGACAACTGGAGTCTTCTCCGGCCACCTGGAAGTCCACCTGAAGAGGAACCCTAACTCCATCCTTAGATTAAAACACAACCGTTGATGCATTTGGATCGAACGTCTCTCAGCTTGCCAACACATTAATGAAGATCCTCCCTCTTACGTGCCTCATTCTAATTCATTTTTGGATCCCACGTGGTTGATATACTATTGCTTATCATGCGCATGTTTTCTGGTCCACTTGATTGAATTATTTTCCATGATCATCATGTTTGACTTCATCCAAGGGTTGATAATGAGTCAATGAATTGACTGAGTTCCATGACATTAACCCTCTCTGAACACGCTAATTGGACTGAGCCTCTTCTTGCTATCTACACACCCTCACCTTAAGCCCAATTGCAATTGAACTTGGTTTTTGCTTCCGTGGCACCCCCTGGGTTATTTTCTTGTTTTTATTTTCTTTTTTGCATGTTTGTTTGCTTTTTAATTTTTAAAAATACATTTGAGCATCCAAAAATTCTATAAAAATTCATGAAGAATATAAAGACATTTAAATAATTTTTTATTATTTTTATTTCTAATTTTATCATGTTTTGACATGTTTTCATGAATTTTCTTGTAATTTCTTTTGTTTGTGCATTTAATCATGACCTATGCTTCATTCAAATTTGTTTGACATAGTTGGGTTTTGAATCTTTGCCTAATAATTGGTATATGCATTCTTGACATGTTTAGGCATGATATGAAATTTTTATGGATTTTTTAAGTCTTTTCTTGTTGACTTTTTAGTGAGGTCTTTGAGCCAATTGTTTGTGTGTTTTGTATGGCATTGTGAGGCATGTTTGTGCATGTTTGGTAATGGTTCTTAAACCATTATTTTGAAGTATGTTTGCACACTGATTTTACCTCAACTTGATTGTCTTTTCTTAATTTCCTCATCATCTAAGCATGACTCTTTGGATTGTTTGAAAGCATGTTTGTTTTGTGTAAATGTTAGAAGACACGTGTTTAGGGTTTATTGATTGTTGTTTGCCATTCTTCTTTGACCATTTGTTGAGGCCTATTGGTACATGTTATGTAAATATTATAGGTCACTTTTCTCAAGTTACAAGTCATTCTTGATGCATCTTTGTTTGGTTTAGGTGTACATATTTGGACTTGAAATGTGTTATGGAACTTATGCATCTTCACTTGTCTTTCTTTGATGACTTGTTTGTATCATAACTTGCATGATCTTGCACACTCACTCCAACATGATTCACTTCTGTTTGTAATCATCCTCAACCATATTCCATGACCCTTCATTGCACTTTGCATGTTTCTTAAGTTCATAAATCTTTGGATGTTTACTTGAACTTGTTTGAACTTAGTTTGTTCTTAATCACCCATGTGCTTCAATGTGATACTTGTTTGGACTCTGTGCTTCCATCCTTGACTTTTAAACATCATGTTAAATGTCTTGAGCTACTTACTTGAATTCATATGGCATGATTATTCATTTTCCATCTTCATTTCTTACTTGCATTACAAGTATGCTTCATTGTTAAAACTTGAATGATGTTTGCTCACACTTTTTCCTACTTGTTCAATGCTTGCATTCATGAATCATATGTTACATTAATGACATCTTGATGCATCCTTAAATGTCATTCAATTATGACTTTGAGGCTTACATGTGCATTCATCCATATTCATGATTCATTTGCATTCATATTGCATTTATTAATGTTTCATTTGCATTTGTATGATTGTTTGGTGCATAGTGTGCTTTTGTTTGTTTTCATATGGTATGCTTACATTAGTAGGATCATTTAACATGTACATACTGACTTGGCATGTCCCTTAACCATTAGGACTTTTCCCTTTTTGTTTGAACTTTATTTTCTTCTTAACTTGCCTTCTTAAAGCAAGTGGTTTTGTTTGGTTTAGTTTCTTGCACTAGTTTTCATTACTTGTGATGATTATGCACTAACCTTTTGTGTAGGGGCAGAGGTAAGACATTTGAGTATGTGGATGTTAATCCATACTCATCTCTTCTTTCATCTCTCATCTATTTTACTTACTATTTCTCTTTTGTGAATAGCATGATATAATGCTTGATTGTGTAGAACTTTCTCACATCCTTTAGGGATCCTAGCTCATCCTTAATTTTTTATTAAGGTGAGGTAGGATAAGCATTAGCTAGTGTTATCCCTCTCTTTTCTTTAGACTTAGGTGGTCCTTATACTCCACACAACCATAGGATTTCCATGCATGACAACATTAGCATAATTAATCCCCCACTTAGAGATTTTCCTTTCTTCCTTTGAGTTTCTCTTCCTCATCTCAAAACAAAAAGCAAAAACATCTTATAAAGGATTAATATGTATTGCACATGAGCCTTGCATGTGGGAAATAAGATAGTGGAAGATCTTCTTTCACTTTCTTAGAGTGTTTAGCGTACGTCCCGTCTTGGGTCGATATGCGAAGCATTCGATCCTATGTCATAGACTTTAATGCAATATATGTTATAAAGACAAAATAATCAAAACACTTCTTCCTAAAAGACAAAAACAAATAATTCTCGTCTTCCTCACTCCACTCATAAAGGATGCGTCACTTCTATTCTACCGCAAACAGGTAAATGCCTAAGACTTCGTACAACGAGTTGTGACACCTAACTGTTGGAACGCGAACCTTGATGTTTTCCGTTAAAAAACATAACAAAGCAAATCCATCCCTAGTAAGTCGAACTATGACTGCTCTGATTTCCTCCTTCTGGATAGATTGAGGATACGTAGGCATAAGACGACGATGTCTTGGCGAGCAACCTCCCCCTAGTTCGTGTCCGAACTACGTTGACTCTGACTTTCCCGCTCCCGAGGGAATGTGTAGGCCTAGGACTCCGAGGACGTCCTACCGAGTCACTTATTTTCCTTTTCTTCCCCGTTTCCTCATTCCTTCCCGTACCTGTTCCTTTTCCTTTCCATTAGCTGTGGAGCTCCAGACGACGACACCCTTTGATCGAGACAACAAGCGTGGATCCCATTGAGTACGATGGACGCGTGGGGGTGCTAATACCTTCCCCTCGCGTAACCGACTCCCTTACTCGTTTCTCTTGGTCGCGAGACCATACTTTTCATCCCCTTAGGTTTACACAGTGTTTCCTTTCCCTCTCTTGGGATAAATACACATTGCTGGCGACTCTGTTTCCGCGCCACTTTCGCGTTTGTACTTGGATGAAAATCCTGGGAGCGACAGCTGGCGACTCTGCTGGGGAACCTGGTTTCCTAAGCGAGTCAATCCAAGCGCTTGTTTGTTTTCGATTATAGGGTGTTTTATCTGTTTGCTTGACTCGCTTTATTTATGGCATTGTTGCATGTTTACTGTTTATTACATTTACTTGCTTTTCATTGACTGTTGCCATATATTTTGTGTTTGACTGTGCTGTTGTTTTCTGTTTGTTGGGCAGGGTGTTCTGAGAGATAAGCCCATTACACAGGCTTGAGTGCATACATAGGACTAGAGTGGAAAGTAGTATGGCCTACGTAGCATCTTGGTACGTTTGGTTTTCACGAAATCCACAACCAGACGAGGTTTTCTTGGGAGATGTTCTGATTTGCGCGTCTTGTGCATTTCAGAATGTTAACCTAGGAAGCTGTCGACTCTGGTGACCATTCCCGAGGACTCAGTTGTGGCACTCCTCCCGGGATGTGATAATGGCAGACCATAAATGGCAAACCCATTACGCATTCTCGATCCGAGGACCCAATGCTGGGAACTTGCTATAGGATATCCTTTTGAGGGGAATCAGTTGAGGCCTCCTCATTTGATGATGATGCCAAACCAGAAATGGTGAACGTATCATCATTTCTCGACCTGAGAGTCCGTGATATTGAGGATCCTCGCCTTTCTAGTACCCACATGTGAGAGGGGCGGGTTGTTTACAGATTTGCAGGTAACCTTGACTTTCATCCTACCTGGTATTCTGGTTCTCTTATCAGTGCAAACTTATCAGTCTGGTATTCTGGTTATGCCGATATTCTGGTATTCTAGTATTTTGATTATTCTGGCACCCTGGAATTCTGGTATTCTGATTATGCCGATATTCTGGAATTCTGGTATTCTGATTATTCGGATATTCTGGTATTCCGGTATTTCTCTTCAGAGCAGACCTATGAACTTATTCATTCATCGGCACAACACAGTCATTATTCAGAATATATGGAAGCTTTGATCCCATGTCTTATTGCATTCATATTATTGTATTGCATTTGCGTCTTGCATCATTTTGCATATCTTTCTCCAGGCCAGGCCTGTGAGCTCATCCATCCTTTGCCTCGACCTGCAGTTGGTTTCCCGACTTTCGTATTGGACTTGAATCAGCTTCTGGGGGAATCTTGAATTCAGGAGAGCAGAATTAATTTGTGACTAGGGCTGATGTTGAATCGATGAAAACCCATTTGGATCAACTAATGGAAGCTATGGCCGCCATGACAAGGGGAGGGGCCAATATTCAGAGAATTGAGAATGTCATTCCACCTCCAATGAACAATGTTGCTCAAGCTCATCCGGTGTGAATCCCTATTGAGAATCAAGTTATGCAAGGACGTCCTTTTGTTCAAGGCGGACATTCATCTTCTCTTGATGCTGCTGATTATAACAATTTTGCATTCTCTGTGCCAGATGTCTAAGGGGTAGTTCCAAAGATAAAGCCTAAGGATCCACGATCTGTTGATGACGAAAGATACCGTGTACTGGACGAGAAAATTAAAGCCTTGGAGAGGCGTGAGACTCTCGACCTGAATACTTCAAGCATGTGTTTGATGCCTGGCCTTGTGTTGCCACCAAAGTTTAAGACATCGATGTTTGAGCAGTATAAAGGGGATGGTTGTTCAAAGTAACATTTGGTGATGTTTTGCTGAAGAATGACCTCTTATGTCCACAACGACAAACTCATTATTCAATGTTTCCAAGACAGTCTGAGTGGGCCATCATTGCATTGGTACATGCAGTTAGAAAGTGGTTGCATCCAATCATGGTCAGATTTAGCCAACGCCTTCGTGAAGCAATACCACTATAATCTTGACATGGCTCACAGCCGAATGCATTTGCAAGACTTGTCTCAAGTAGATAATGAGTCATTCAGAGCAGTGTTTTAAAAACTGGACCGGACCGGCCGGTCGGACCGGTTGGACCGGGAACCGGCCAAGTAACCGGCCGGGTTCACTTGCTGCCATGTCTTCGAACCGGTGGGAACCGGTGTGAACCGGTACGAACCGGGAAAACTGGGAAAACCGGCGGTTTTCGCAAACTGGTGGTTCAACTGCTTATTTTTAAAATAAAATAAAATAAAAAAATTTTTATAAATTTTTTTTATAAATTTTTTTTTAAAACTTTTTTTTTACTCAAATACATAGGAACTTTTCTCCAAGAATAATAGTGATCACTCATTTGATTCAAGTGATACACATATTAAGTTTCGTAACATTAAAATTGATTTTTATTAACATTAAAACTATGAATTTAAATTAAACTCTGTTTAATTTAGACTCTGTTTAAAATTTACAATTAGACTCTGTTTAAAATTTGAATTTAAATTATGAACCTGTGAATTTATGATATGATATTTTCAAAAAATTTAAGTGCTAGTTATATTTTTTAGAGACTGAATCATCCGGTTCGACCGGTTTTACCGGTTTTATACCTATTATAATGACAGGTTTATTCAACCGAGTTATCCGGTTTAATCCGGTTTGGTCATGCGGTTCGACCAATGACCCAGTGGTTCGACCGATAAACCAGTGACCCAGTACCCTCACCGGTTTGATGATCGGTCCGGTTTTTAAAACACTGATTCAGAGGGTATGCTCAGAGATGGAGAGAGTTAGCCGCTCGCGTTCAACCGCCACTTTAGGATAGAGAATTGGTTGATTTGTTCATGGATACTTTGCAAAGGTTGTACTTGGAAAAGATGATTGTCAATGGGGCAGCAAAATTTTCTGACCTGGTAATGGTGCGAAAACGTATCAAGAGCCTGATCAAGTGTGGAAAGCTCCAAGGCATCTCAAACTTCCAAGCTAATAAAAATGAATCAGTTGTCAGTTCTCAGGAAGAATTCGAGGAAGAAAACAGTTCCATTCAGGAATCTTCACCACCTTGTTCTCAACGTTCAGACATATCAACTGTTCAGAGTCAACAATCTTATGGGTCTTCATATCAGGGACAATATTCTTCTGCAAATCAAGGTATTCCTAAGAACCAACAGTCATATCACCGTCAGCCGTGTCAGCACGCCCGACAAAGACCAAGGAAGCCAGAGAGGCATTTCGCTCAGTTGTCAATGTCGTACAGTCAGATGTTGCCAGATTTAATTAGAGGTGGACTTATAGTGCCGAAGGAATTGAAGCCAGTTCCTTTTCCATATCCACCGGATTTTGATGCCAATGCTTGTTGTGACTACCATGCTGGGGCACAGGGGCATTCAACTGAAGACTGTAAGGTGCTCAGGAGCAAGATTCAGACACTTCTTAACTCCAATATGTTCTTATTTACGCCTCAGGGTATTCAGATCAACCATTCTCTTTCATCCAGTCAAATGGGTTCATCAGTCCAGGTTATGGAAGAAGGCACCGAGAGCAGTTGTGCAGGTGGTTATCAGAGTGACTTCAAAGAGCAATTCTGAAGACGGCTAGCTCATTAGAGAATCATGCTTGGAAAATCCCAATTCCTCGAAGCTGACAATCATTATATCATGTCACTTCTTTGCATTTGTAGTTTCTTTCCTGTTAAAGTGCAAACTCATTTGTAACACTTATTTTTTAAAATGATAATGATAATGAAATGAATATGTATGTTTTGATTAATTCCATTCGTGTTCACTCATACTTTCTATCAATATCATATGCTTGTTTACGTAGGATCCTAGGGAGGATGACGAAATCAAAGACGCAAAACTTCTGATTGTATGCTTTTGAACAAAAACCCTGTTGATGATGTACATGCATTATTTTAAATCCCTAAACACTGGAGATATAAGGGAGTGAAACCTTTGTAAACCCCGTTGAGCCTAGTAGTAGGAGTTTCTTTCTGAAAATGAAAAACCCTCAATCTTAACCTGGGGCAAGGTAGGTGTCAGTTAATTTGACCGTGCGTTCAAATTTCAAAAGGAGTGTCTCATTCGAGGATCAATTACATCCATGGCATCCCTCGCCGACCGAAGAGTGGACGGTCACAACCCTTTACAAGTCAAGACAAACCTGTGTCACATGATTGTTAAAAAAAAAGAGAATCAAAAGAAAAAAAAGGAAAGCCCGTTAAGTCAAAACTTGAAAACTAGTGACTTAGGCAGAAGGTAGGGCATCCCGCTGGACTTCAAAATCAAAAGATTCAAAAAAGGAATCAGTCCAGGCAAAAATCAAGGAAATCAAAAAAACAAAAGAACGAAAAGCGAAAAAGGATTACAAATAGAAAAATCCTCGAGCAAAGAACAAGTCGTGTGACTGCAGACGCCAAAGACAAAAGGGGTGACTGTCACTCTGAAAACCGTGTGGGTTCCTTTTATCCTCCTACCATGCAATAAGCTTTTTGAAAGGTGAGCGCTTGTGTCGAATTAGCTGAACGTAGGACTGGAGAACATCAAGGAGAATGGGTGGGTTGAAATAAAACTTTGAGCCTTATATCCTTTCTTTCTCAAATCGTGAACCAGACCACGTTACAACCTTCAAAAGACCTAATTAAAGCAGGGTTGTTTCGAAAGCATACTTCGTTTAATATCGCATCAGTTCTGACTCCCAAGAGGATCTCTCTTACCATTCATGGTGGTATCAATGTGACATTTTGATAAGTGATTCGTTCACTATATGTCACCACATTTTTTCCAGTGAAAAAACTTGGATGTCAAAACTGTCATATGCATTGCATTAAAATCGTCATCTTCAAAACGAATTCTTTTACTTGCGAGTAAGCACTTGATGTCAGGAGAGTTTCTGTAATGGAGATATTGATCAAGATAAGATGCAAACGCCATAAGACTTCGTGGAGTAGGGGCAAGTCATCAAATGATCACGCCAAATGGGCAAGCCATTCTGAGATTCAACCAATCTGGGGCAATCGCATCGAGAAACGTCTTTGAGGTTCACCTAATCTGGGGCAATCACGTCGAGATTCGATAAATCTCTCCAAAAGCAATGTAATCATGGGCAGTCACGTCGAGAAATCTCTTCAAAGTTTAGCCAAACTGGGGGCAACCACGTTGAGATCTGTCGAATCTCTCCAGAAGTGTTTAATGTGGGACAATCAGGTCGATTTGGAAAATCTCTCAAGGATAAGACCAGTCAGGGGCAAAGGCACTTCAAGGCTCGTACTGGGGCAGGCCACCTCAAGAGTATGAGAAGTTGTCCTTTCCAAATGATGACTAGTCAGAAGCACCTCTCCAAGAGTTTGAAGACACTGGGGCATTTAGGATGCTACGTCTTCTGTAAAATCCTCTCGAGGAGAAATTCTTTCATAGATCTTGCAGTCTGGGGCAAATGGAGAATTAAATTAATCGTTATTCACTCATGACGATCAATGGGCTGTTGATGAACTCAGAATCTTGAAATATAGGTCATTCCCAGCATGAAGCGTCTTTGATCTCTTTTCCCCAGCGGAATTCAATGGAGTTCCTCTCCCCAACAGCGTATCTGAATATCCCTCTTCCTAGCAACACATAGGGAAGTTTAATTTCCCCAGTGGAGTCCATGGTCATGGCTCTCCCTAAGCAGAAGTGGGTCCCTCAACAGGAAAGTTCTTCCTTGAGGTTGTCATCCCCAGTAGTATACAAGAATTCCTCACTCCCATGAAATGTGAAATAATGGAATGTTCCCAAGCAGTTTTGAAAATGGTGGAAAGTCGGAGTGTTCTCCTCCTCTAGCATATCAAATTGTTGATGGGGCCTGCAATTAAAGTCCAATGGTTATTGATAATTCAGACCTATCGGTTGTTCAGAGGTTATTCCCAGCAGGAGTTCCGGTTGACTTCAGTCCCCTAGCAAGCGCTCCTTTCCCCAACAGGAGTTTTGGTTAATTTTAGTCCACTAGCAAGGGCTTCTCCCCTTAGCAAGAAATATGGTTGATCTTAGTCCCTCAGCAGGTATTTCCTTCCTCAGCAAAAGTGTGTTTGATCTCAACTTCCTAGCAGCCAGGTCAGAAAGTTGTCATTTTCCCAGTGAAGATCTATGGATATGGTTCTTCCCCAAACATATTGATTCAGACGATGCCTCCCCAGCAGGGTCATTATTCCTTACAGTAATCTCAACGGGTTCGTCAGTTCAGAGCCCAGATTAGGAGATCAGGTTATTTTGTTATCCCCAGCATGAGTTGCGAGCGCGAGGACAATTCAGTTTGCTATCCCCAGCGGAGTTGCCTTCTTTCCCTCAGCATTTATTTTGCTGAGGAACCTCCTTACATGTTGCATATAATAATCATTGCATCCTCAAAAACGCGTAGCATTTCCATTCAAGATGGAGCATTACGCCATGGAAAAATTCAAACATATGCATGCGAAGCATAAGCCAGTTTTGGTACCTCGTGCGAGAGCCCAAAATTGTTTCTCTTCTATCATAATTGACAAAACCAAAACGAACGCCTCTTTCATGCCTCAACAAACGTTTCAAAGCAGTACCAAGGGTTTCACTACTTTCCTCCCCACCAGAGTTCTATTCCTTGGTTTGTAAATCTTTTGATCTTACATATTGACCGTATTTCCGGAACCATTCCCGATAGGATTCCTTTAGTCGTTCCTGACAGGCGACCCTTTGAGTTTTAAACCTAGCCGTTCCCGACAGGCCCATTTACGTTCCCGACAGGTAAGCCATAGGTTTTCAACTTTATTCGTTCCCGACAGGCGACCTTTGAGTTTTAAACCTAGTCGTTCTCGACAGGCCCATTTACCGTTCCCGACAGGCGACCTTTGAGTTTTAAACCTAGCCGTTCTCGACAGGCCCATTTACCGTTCCCGACAGGTAAGCCATAGTTTTCAACTTTAGCCGTTCCCGACAGGCGATCTTTGAGTTTTAAACCTAGTTGTTCCCGACAGGCCCATTTACCGTTCCCGACAGGTAAGCCATAGGTTTTCAACTTTAGCCGTTCCCGACAGGTGACCTTTGAGTTTTAAACCTAGCTGTTCCCGACAGGCCCATTTACCGTTCCCGACAGGTAAGCCATAGGTTTTCAACTTTAGCCGTTCCCGACAGGCGACCTTTGAGTTTTAAACCTAGCCGTTCCTGACATGCCCATTTACCGTTCCCGACAGGTAGGCCATAGGTTTTCAACTTTAGCCATTCCTGACAGGCAACCTTTGAGTTTTAAACCTAGCCGTTCCCGACAGGCCCATTTACCGTTCCCGACAGGTAAGCCATAGGTTTTCAACTTTAGTCGTTCCCGGAAGGTGACCTTTGAGTTTTAAACCTAGCCATTCCCGACAGGCCCATTTACCGTTCTCTACAGGTAAGCCATAGGTTTTCAACTTTAGCCGTTCCCGACAGGCACCCTTTGAGTTTTAAACCTAGTCGTTCCCGACAGGCCCATTTACCGTTCCTGACAGGTAAGCCACAGGTTTTCAACTTTAGCCATTCCCGACAGGCGACCATTGAGTTTTAAACCTAGCCGTTCCCGACAGGCCCATTTACCGTTCCCGACAGGTAAGCCATAGGTTTTCAACTTTAGCCGTTCCCGACAGGCGACCTTTGATTTCATTTGTTCCGGACTCTTTTCCACCAACATCCATCACCACAACTGCTGTGTTTGTCATATATCCATTCTTTTTACCCACAAAGCACAAATTTTCTGGTTATTTTTGTATTTAATCCCTATGTACCTTGAATGTATGACAACCGTTACTCTTATCCCTTCAGGTCCACAGTTGATTGAATAGGGGCAGCTGTAATACCTCAAAATTTGCCCTCTTATCTCTCTCCAATAATTGGCTTATGTTTCATGCATTTGCATTTCATAATAGGTCATACTAAAAATCATACACATCATTGGTTGCAAGGCGGTATCAAGTACACCAAGGTGTGGACAGTTCAAAGCCAAAGGACAAGAGTAAAAAGCTTTTCCAAACAAGTCACAAGGGTTCCTCATATCTCAATTCATCTCATTTGAGTCCCCAAGGTATCACAAAATGAGAATTCAATAGAAGATTGAAGGACGTCATATTCTCCTAACCAGTGCAAACTAGGGTTTTGGAATTCTTGAGTATAACATCCCAATGGGCAAGATCTTTGAGCTTGTATCATCTCCAAATGGCATATCTCATCTTTGTTAGAGAGGATACACATCGTACTCAGAGGAATTTGGATTTGGAGGATGTGTTTATTTCTCCTAGACTTAGGGGTCAAAATTAGGGTTTGCCATAAAATAAGTTTATTTCTGATTTTTTGGGCAAGAATTGATTCTATGGTATTCTACATGTCCTCAAGGGTCTAAGGATGAACAATTGTCCATCAATTTGATGTGGAAGGGTTTCAATTGATCAATTGAGTGAGAATCAAGAGAATTGGGGAAAAGTCAACTGTGTAGTGGAAAAAGTCAACTCTTGACTTTTTGAGGTCAAATTCATGTTCCTCATGTCAAATATGATCATTGGTGAAGATTTGATCAAGAAATAATAAGAGATTCATCAAAAATCAAGAAATGTACAAAGTTGCCAAAAATAGAAATTAGGGTTTCTATTTATGGCAAGTTTTGGCAAGGTGAGAGGTCAACTTTAGAGCTTTCTTTATCCATGCTCTAAGAACCAAATGGAAAGGCTAGGGAGGCCTATCAAAAGTTCACATTTCAAGCTTCAAATCCATACCAAGAACATCCCCATTGGATCAAAATTGAGAGAGATACGGTGTTTCAAAGTTGAGACAAATCAAGGCAAAGTGACAAGTCATGACCAGCCAATGCGCCATAATTTCCACAAACACTTGGTGTGCATGTTGTACCTAACTTCATGGTCAAATTTCTCAATGATAGAGACTCCAAATTGGAAAGAGTTCAACATGACTTTTGTTCATTTCCATGTCCCCTTCAACTTTGGTGTTGGACAATTTTTCATTTGATTAATTATTTGGAAGTTATGGTGGTTCAAAGAGGGTAGCCTTAAACTGATTTATCCATTTGCACACGAGCTGGTCAGGCCAGGTCAGGTTGACTTGCAACATCAGTTATGTATATCCATCTTCATGATCATTTTTGATTACCTTAGAGGTTCTATTTCCACTCATGTTGAACACCAATCTTGCTCTACTCACTGCCCTCTTTCCAAATCATCCTTGGCCATGCCATTTCACTCCATGTCCATGAAGATATCATGCTCCAAAGATCATTACATGCCAATTTCTTTTCTTCCAAGCCAAGTTAAAAAAACCAGATCAAACAAGTAGCATTTTTGGGGTTTATGCGCATGCTGACCATTATGCTACATACCATGTCCAAACATTGCCATTTTGAGCTAGACAAACCTCTCACACACACACATGATCATGTACCATGCATGCCATTTTTGTTAAAATCAAAAGAAAGAGAAACTTGCACAAGAACTTTGTATAGCAAGCTGCACTGCTGATCACCATTACATCACCACCTCTCATCATTAATCCCCACCATAATATCCCATGATCTTCTCCCTACCATAACAAAAACACCACAAGCTGCCATGATTCTTCCCACACTTAAACAAAACCACATGACTCGTATTATAACAAACTTGACTCACCACTAACTCAGTTAACTTGAGTTCTAACTGTTAACCAAGGTGGTTAACAGTTAACTTACCTTATAAATTCATTTCCTAACAGAATTTGGGGGAGGCTTGGTTCATTCTACATTTTTTCTTCCTTTCAAACTTCACACACTCTCTCTGAGTTTGGCATCACTCTCTCTCGTGCTCATCTTCTCTACAAGATTGTTCAATTTTCTTGAAGATTCATCATCAAAGGATCTTGAAACTGCTAGCATTGAAGCTTCAGATTGCATCTTCTGCTTCAAGTTTTCTTCCAAATCTCACTGATTCAAAGCACTACATAGCCTTTATTTGGTTAAGCTGAAGTTCAAGAAGCTATTGGAATCTCCTCTCTGGTATTCTTCTGATCAGAAGTAGCTTCAAAAGTACAGGTTCAGACCTACATCTCTTGCTCTCATTATGCTTTAATTTTACTTGTTTTGTGTGTTTCTGAGCTTAATAGAAGCAATGTGAATATCCGGCTAGTTGATAGGCATCATAGATGCTTAGTTGAAATTTCTAGGGCATTTATGTTTTGCTTCGATTTGCATTGTGTGTACATTATCTGTGAATTTCATTGGTGGATTTGTGATCTACATGAGGAGAGGATCGTTTTGAGGTATGGTTTGTGAATTTCTGAGAGGTTTGATGTTTGAACACGGCGGAGAATCACCGGAGAAGACGACCGGAGTCTTCTCCGGCCACCTGGAAGTCCACCTGAAGAGGAACCCTAACTCCATCCTCAGATTAAAACACAATCGTTGATGCATTTGGATCCAACGTCTCTCAGCTTGCCAACACATTAATGAAGAGCCTCCCTCTCACGTGCCTCATTCTGATTCATTTTTTGATCCCACGTGGTTGATATACAATTGCTTATCATGCGCATGTTTTCTGGTCCACTTGATTGAATTATTTTCCATGATCATCATGTTTGACTTCATCCAAGGGCTGATAATGAGTGAATGAATTGACTGAGTTCCATGACATGAACCCTCTCTGAACACGCTAATTGGACTGAGCCTCTTCTTGCTATCTACACACCCTCCCCTTAAGCCCAATTGCAATTGAACTTGGTTTTTGCTTCCGTGGCACCCCCTGGGTTATTTTCTTGTTTTTATTATCTTCTTTGCATGTTTATTTGCTTTTTAATTTTTAAAAATACATTTCAGCATCCAAAAATTCTATAAAAATTCATGAATCGTTTAAAGACATTTAAATAATTTTTGATTATTTTTATTTCTGATTTTATCATGTTTTGAAATGTTTTCATGAATTTTCTTGTAATTTATTTTGTTTGTGTATTTAATCATGACCTATGCTTCATTCCAAATTTGTTTGACACAGTTGGGTTTTGAATCTTTGCCTAATAATTGGTATATGAATTCTTGATATGTTGAGGCATGATATGCATTTTTTATGGATTTTTTAAGTCTTTTCTTGTTGACTTTTGAGTGAGGTCTTTGAGCCAATTGTTTGTGTGTTTTGTATGGCATTGTGAGGCATGTTTGTGCATGTTTGGTAATGGTTCTTGAGCCATTTTTTTGAAGTATGTTTGCGCACTGATTGTACCTCAACTTGATTGTCTTTTCTTAATTTTCTCATCATCTAAGCATGACTCTTTGGATTTTTTGAAAGCATGTTTGTTTTGTGTAAATGTTAGAAGACACATGTTTAGGGTTTATTGATTGTTGTTTGCCATTCTTCTTTAACCATTTGTTGAGGCCTATTGGTACATGTTATGTCAATATTATAGGTCACTTTACTCATGTTACAAGTCATTCTTGATGCATATTTGTTTGGTTTAGGTGTACATATTTGGACTTGAAATGTGTTATGGAACTTATGCATCTTCACTTGTCTTTCTTTGATGACTTGTTTGTATCATAACTTGCATGATCTTGCACACTCACTCTAACATGATTCACTTCTGTTTGTAATCATCCTCAACCATATTCCATGACCCTGCATTGCACTTTGCATGTTTCTTAAGTTCATAAATCTTTGGATGTTTACTTGAACTTCTTTGAACTTAGTTTGTTCTTAATCACCCATGTGCTTCAATGTGATACTTGTTTGGACTTTGTGCTTCCATCCTTGACTTTTAAAGATCATGTTAAATGTCTTGAGCTACTGACTTGCATTCATATGGCATGATTATTCATTTCCATCTTCATTTCTTACTTGCATTACAAGTATGCTTCATTGTTAAAACTTGAATGATGTTTGCTCACACTTTTTCCTACTTGTTCAATGCTTGCATTCATGAATCATATGTTACATTAATGACATCTTGATGCATCCTTAAATGTCATTCAATTCTGACTTTGAGGCTTACATGTGCATTCATCCATATTCATGATTCATTTGCATTCATATTGCATTTATTAATGTTTCATTTGCATTTGTATGATTGTTTGGTGCATAGTGTGCTTTTGTTTGTTTTCATATGGTATGCTTACATTAGTAGGATCATTTAACATGTACATACTGACTTGGCATGTCCCTTAACCATTAAGACTTTTCCCTTTTGGTTTGAACTTTATTTTCTTCTTAATTTGTCTTCTTAAAGCAAGTGGTTTTGTTTGGTTTAGTTTCTTGTACTAGTTTTCATTACTTGTGATGATTATGCACTAACCTTTTGTGTAGGGGCAGAGGTAAGACATTTGAGTATGTGGATGTTAATCCATACTCATCTCTTCTTTCATCTCTCATCACTTTTACTTACTATTTCTCTTTTGTGAATAGCATGATATAATGCTTGATTGTGTAGAACTTTCTCACATCCCTTATGGATCCTAGCTCATCCTTAATTTTTGATTGAGGTGAGGTAGGATAAGCATTAGCTAGTGTTATCCCTCTCTTTTCTTTAGACTTAGGTGGTCCTTATACTCCACACAACCATAGGATTTCCATGCATGACAACATTAGCATAATTAATCCCCCACTTAGACTTTTTCCTTTCTTCCTTTGAGTTTCTCTTCCTCATCTCAAAACAAAAAGCAAAAACATCTTATAAAGGATTAATATGTATTGCACATGAGCCTTGCATGTGGGAAATAAGATAGTGGAAGATCTTCTTTCACTTTCTTAGAGTGTTTAGCGTACGTCCCGTCTTGGGTCGATATGCGAAGCATTCGATCCTATGTCATAGACTTTAATGCAATATGTGTTATAAAGACAAAATAATCAAAACACTTCTTCCTAAAAGACAAAAACAAACAATTCTCTTCTTCCTCACTCCACTCATAAAGGATGCATCACTTCCATTCTACCGCAAACAAGTAAATGCCTAAGACTCCGTACAACGAGCTGCGACACCTAACTGCTGGAACGCGAACCTTGACGTTTTTCGTTAAAAAACATAACAAAGCAAATCCATCCCTAGTAAGTCGAACTACGACTGCTCTGATTTCCACCTTCTGGTTAGATTGAGGATACATAGGCACAAGACAACTATGTCTTGGCGAGCAACCTCCCCCTAGTTCGTGTCTGAACTATGTTGACTCTGACTTTCCCGCTCCCGAGGGAATACGTAGGCCTAGGACTCCGAGGACGTCCTACCGAGTCACTTCTTTTCCTTTTCTTCCCTGTTTCCTCGTTCCTTCCCGTACCTGTTCCTTTTCCTTTCAAGTAGCAGTGAAGCTCCAGACGACGACACCCTTTGATCGAGACAACAAGCGTGGATCCCATCGAGTACCATGGACGCGTGGGGGTGCTAATACCTTCCCCTCGCGTAAACGACTCCCTTACCCGTTTCTCTTGGTCGCGAGACCATGCTTTTCCTCCCCTCAGGTTTACGCAGTGTTTCCTTTCCCTCTCTTGGGATAAATACACATTGCTTGCGACTCTGTTTCCGCGCCACTTTCGCGTTTGTACTTGGATTAAAATCCCGGGAGCGACACAAAGCATCGTGGAATCAGAGATATACATACATGGAAAAACATCATGTGATAAAATATACACGGAAGAACATCGTGATATCACGGCAATTGAAAATATACACGGAAAAGCATTGTGTGAATAAAAACATGGATAATGAGTTCAAGAAAACTTACCTATTGGAGCAAGGTCCAATGCCTTTTCTCAAGCTTCCAGAAGCGAGATAATGATCCCCAAAGTATCATATAAGAACTCCTGCGTCAGGTAAAAAACAAAGCAGAGAAAACCATAGATCACAGAGAAATTCCCTAAGTCTTATCAAGTGGTTAGAATCGAATTTGAACATTTAATTAATTTTTTACAAAAGTTTTACTTGAAAATAATCCTAAGAATAAATTACCAAATAATTGAATAAAACAATTTAAACAATTAAATGATTAATTACAAATTAATTAAATCAAATTTAATAACTTAGAAATTATTAACATATTTTAGAATATTTAATCAAGATTAACTAAACTAAAAAATAAAGTTGTATTAAAAAGAAAAAATGGGTCACAAGAAGAATTATCAATTAATTTAAATATTAATATTTAATAAGATTAATTAATAATTTAATTAATCAATATTAAATAAAAATATCTAAATTAATTAATAATTAAACAATATTTTTTTACATTTTTAAATATTTATTAACCTAATTAAAACTAGAAATAAGAAAATTAAAAATAAATAATGAAAGAGAGAAATATATGTGGGAGAGGATTGAGAAAACAATGTGAAAAAATTGTTTTGGTGTGAAAATTATGTGAAGATGTCTATGCTATTTATATGAAAAATATTGCTTGGAGAACAAGATAACAAGCTTAAAAATTAAGCTAACTTAGTTTTTAAGCTAACTTAATTTTTAAGCTAACTTAATATTTATATAATAGAATAATATAAAAACAAAATTGTATTAAAAACAAAAGTTTTTTTAGAACAAAATATATTAAAAAAAAAACAAAAATTCATAAAAAAACAAAATATATATAAAAAAACAAAATATATGAATTTTTAAAATAATTTATATATATATATATATATATATATATATATATATATATATATATATATATATATATATATATATATATATATATATATAATACGGAAATTTATATATATTATTATTATATTATTATTATTATTTTTTTCATTTTTATTTTAAATATGTAAAAATAAAATAAAAATGAGAAATCGATTAAATCGTGCGAAAGATAGATGAATAATGAACATTTGTAAATTTAATTGAAAAACACGTCCGTTCATCGATTTTTCGCATAATTAACCAAAAAAGACAGAAATTTCAACGTATATATTTCGACTGAAAATTCAAACAATATGCATGACAGAAAAAGATGATATAATATGCAGATGACACGAAGTGAAAACACAATCGGGTGGTCAAAATTTGGGGTATGACAGTAAGGTTCTTAAATAACCATTTCACAACGATTGTGAAAGTGTTAGGGTCATTTCATATTGCCCCCTATAAGAGATATACAATGAAGGTTTCAAAGGCTAAACACATGTCTAGGACACATCCCTCAATTGTCGGCCACCATATTTTTAAAACTCCCCTTGTGGCTAAGGTTGACATTATCCTAAGATGCATTAAATCATTCCTTAAAGGGACATCGTGCAGCAGAGATGGTTTGCGAGAGAACACGTATTAAATGCACTGTGTGGAGAAGATTCTGTTGTGACAAAAGTATTTTATGCGCTATTACTCGAGTAATTAACTTATGGATAGAAAAAACATGTCTAATGAGTTTTGGAAGAGTTTACATCTAACACACTTGACACTCACTACGCCAAAATTTGCTTTTGGCAGCACTACAAAGACAACGCTTTTATCAGAAAGCACTGCTATAAGTTTTGAAAAAAATTCGGTAAAAAAAAGCGCTGCTAAAGGCTACCTTTAGAAAGCGCTGCTAAAGGCAGTACGGAGACACTACCTTAGAAAGCGCTTTTATAAAAGCGCTGCTAAAGGTATAACCTTAGAAAGCGCTTTTAAAAAGCGCTGCTAAAGGGTCACCTTAGAAAGCGCTTTCAAAAAGCGCTGCTAAAGGCCTTAAGTTGGCCCCACATATGAAAGCGCTTTCTGAAAGCGCTGCTGTAGGCCAATGAAAAGAAAGCGCTTTCTAAGGAAAAGCGCTGCTATAGGCTAATCTATGAAAGCGCTTTCAAAAAGCGTTGCCTTAGGTCATTTGTTAATTAAAAAATAAAAAAGCCTTAATCATTTGTTTCTATTCATTTTCACGACTTCTCCCTCATTTCTCTCTAGCGATATCGCAACTGTTCTGTTTCTAACCTCCATCGTTCTCGGACCGCCATTGTTCTGTTCTCCGACCGCCATTGTTGTGTTCTCCGACTGCCATCATTCTTTGACCGCCATTGTTGTTCGTTCTCCGACCGTGGTACGTTTTCGTTTTTCGTTTTTTTCATTCTATGACAGTTAGTGAAATTTTTAGAATGTGTTAGTTTGGTTAGGAATTGTTAAGACTGTTAGTTAGAACTTTTAGAAACTCAACATTAACTATTAATAATCACTTGTGTTTTAGCTTTTTTGATCATGAAGCAATGTTGCTTGCTGTTACTAGTGCCTGATGAAATGTAATGAACTGTTGTGAACCATTGTTCTGTTTAATGGAAATGTGGAAATGTGTTATGAACTGTTGTGAACCATTGTTCTGTTATCCTTTAGTGAGGTGGGTTAGGAATTGTTCAGAAATGTGTTATGAACTATTGTTCTGTTATCCTTTAGTGAAGTGGGTTAAGAATTGTTAAGAAATGTGTTATGAACTGTTGTGAACCAGTTAGTTTATTAGATTAATGCTATTTGATTTGCTAAATGAGTTTGAATGAATGTTGATTGGTTAGAACTATTAGGAAACATTGCATTGCCATGAAAATTGGACTATCATGGATTTTTTTGGATAGATATTTGTGATTTTGTGAAAATGTTGTATACTCGTTGTTAGTGACCTTGAAAATTGACACTTAGTGGTTTCAATCTAGAAATGCAATGTTGAGATTTGATTAAAAAGCTAAAACATGTAATGCTAGGTTAGCGAAATTATGATTTTATTGAATGGAATAGAAGTTAGCTATTTTTAGAGATGTTAGTGGCAAAGAAAAGATGTACTAATTGGATGTTAATTAGTAGTTAGGAAACCATGCTATGATTGAAAGCGTGTCATCATGTATGCGAATGCGAAATCCCACTAAGTATAGTATATACTATACTTTTCTAAAAGCATTAAAATTAGAATAATGTTACATTTTTATATTTGTCATTTAATTTTTATTTCTTTATTTACTACAGGTCAAATGGCTAGTAACTAGGATACAAATGACTAACACGATACAAATAATGCAAATGATTCAGCTCAGAATGTAGAAAGAGAAATTACACGAGGAATAACAATTATGAAGTCAATAATTCGTGCAAGAGTTAAAGGAATCAAATATGATGTACATTGGAGTGTTGAAGACCAACTAATTGAGCCTAACGGTGCAATGTTGACAAGTTACATAGGTTCACTTATTCGTCAGCACATACCAATCACCTGTGATAACTGGAGAAATCCAGCATTGAAAGCCAGTAAAGAAAAAATATGAACTGAGATACAGGTATGTACCATATATGATTGATGTTATTAGATTTTTGTTGACGATTATGTCTTTAAATTACTTATACTAACACACTCTATGTGTATGTTTTTTGTAGAGGTCTTTTAACATTGATGAAAGCCGAAAAAAGTATTGTCTTTAATTGTCCGGAAAAAGACTCAGAGGGTTTCGAACTTTTTTATCAATCACTTTTCTAAAGGATGAGCAAGGGAAGTTTGTTGAAGCAGAACTTCCAATGAAGTATGCGGACTTGATTACACCTGAAGAATGGGAGACATTTGTAGCTAAATGAAGAACCGAAAAATTCCATGTAAAGTTAATTTGTCATGTCTATTAATTGTATTGTATACTTGTTGCATTAGATTGTTCTGATATGACTTAAACTTGTTTATCTAGGAAGTGAGTGACATAAATCGGCAAAGAGCATCATCACCCACGTATCCATACAAAAAAGGGTGTTTGGGATATGCACGCTTACAGCAAAAAAATGGTAAGTATATATAAATGCTATGATCTTACTAATTGTCTTAATGTGTTATAATTGATGATCTTATTATTTTTCTCAATGTGTAGTTAGAAGAGAGTAAAAGTGAAGAAACATCTCTTCCGGGACATGTTTTGTGGAAGGATGCTCGTGTCGGCAAGGATGGAGTTGTTAGGGACGATGTTCAACATGTTTTTGACGAATGTGTAAGTATAACATTATGTCTTTAATTAATCACTTGTGTACTAACATATAATTAATTTTTAATCCCCACTAATAATTGTTGATATGTAAATGAATTTCAGGAGACTCTATCTTAATCCTTAACTACAGGTGAGGACGAAGATTGCAGGAGCATACTTAGTCGAGTACTAAATGTTCCTGAGTATTCCGGCCGTGTCATGGGTAAGGGATTTGGTGTGACTCCATCATCCTTATATAAGCAACCAAAGAAAAAAATCCTAGCAATCAACAAGTGATGCAATCGTTGGAGGAATTAAAAGCGCAAGTCCGTGAATTGCAAAAAGACAAAGAAAGATATATGGCGGAAAAGCGCAGTTCAGAATTGAAAGATACTAGTGACAAAGCTAGTATCAATTGTCAAAATAAATTTCCCAAGGTAATTATATATGTTATTATGAAATTAAATTAGCCCATTCATTTTAATTAACATATATACACATTATCAGTAACATATTTATTATTGGTTTAGGGCATTTCATCTTGTCAGCTATATTTATCGTCACCGACTTATCGCATAGTTGGCAAGGGAAAAATGCATAACACTTTGGGAGATTTACTTCACCATCAACTGCTCCCTGATGGATATTTGAAAGTATCAGTTGATATTGCATTAGAGCCGAATGCGTTGCTACCGATACCTGACGTTGTTTCAGAGACAACATTGATGCGAGATGCAATAGGATCGTTTGTTGCATGGCCGTCAGACCTCATTTTCATAGATGAGGAGGTATGTTGAAAACCATTATGAATGTTTTAGTAATCAAATGTCAATTCTGAACCATTATGAAAAGCATTCTGAATCATTACGTGCATTTTTTTTACATGGTAATGTTAGACTCCTACAAAACCCGCATCTAGGGATAAAGGGATTTTGCGGCACAACGAGTCTGTTGCATCACAAAAAAAGGTACATTGAAAGTGTTAATTCTGTGATCCGAATGCAAAAGCTTCATGATTTTATACGTTACCTAACTTATATGATTTTTAGGTTCCTGCTCAAGAGTCACAACAAGTCAGCAAGAAAGTTAGCAACATATCCAACAAAAAAGGGATCTTCCAAGGACCGGATCAAAAAGAGCTATTGTTGGTCGATTTAGGATGTGTCTTGAAACACTTGTGGGAACATCAGATTTGATGCATGGTGCCAGTCGTCAAATAAAAATGGAGGAAGGTATTTTTGGTTTTTCTAATTTCGAAACACTTGCAAAAGAGGACATGGATCAGATTTTACGGCATCTTGAATTAGGCATCGGTGTTATGCAATCATACATCTGGTACGCCAATCAATCTATTATCTAATTAGTTAAACAATTTATTTACACATTTCAATGAAAATATTCTAATGTTTATTATGTTTTTATTTAAGGGTCTTGTATGACAAATTTATGCGCGGGAATCCATTGTCAAACAGATTCTATTTCGTGTCTTGCGCCCGTGTCAACGCACCATGTATTGTTCAAGATCCAGATTCAACAAGAGATCACTTAGTCGAGAGATTTATGGCCAGCAGTACAGAAAGTTTGCATCTTTTACCGTATAATACTGGAAACGGGTTAGATTTTCCTTCTAATTTCATTATAATCTTTGTATCTTTTGCGTAGAAAATTTCCATCTAAACATTTGTTTTATTTTACAGTGGTCACTGGTTGTTGGTTGCTATTAATCCTACAAAAGAAGTAGTGTATTATCTGAATTCATTGGATGATGATTGAACAACATATCTGGATATGAAGAATATGGTTGATACGTAAGTGAGATTGTTCTAAATATTCGTGTGTATTTGTATATTTAATTATTTCTGTGAGATTGTTCTAAATATATGTTTTTATTTTGTTAGAGCAATACAAGTATTCTGATCACAAAGAGAAGCTCGAGTGCCACGGTCTAAAGCAAACAACATTACTTGGATCAGAGTGGAGGTATATTAATTTTCATAATTTTGCTTATAATAGTGATGGTACTTGATAAAACAAGACAACTATATATTCTTATTTGTTTTTCTGTGTAGTGTGCTCGTCAGCATAATGGAATAGATTGCGTTATTATGTTTTGAGGTTTATGAGAGAAATCCTTCATTTGGATTAAATAGAGATTCCAATCTTGGTATGGATTTATAACTTAGGATTTATTTTAGTATTTATCGAATATTTCATATAATTTATGACTTTTAACTAAATCATGCTTATTATATTTTATTATGTAGTACTTTGATGAATACAAGTGTGCTCATTACTCGAAAGAGAAGTTGGAGGAAATCAAGGAGGAATTGTGTGAATACTTTATTGAGAAAAGAATCATATAAGGTATAGAAGTTGTTGTGTAGTTATGGAATGTTGTATAGTTTTGGAAGTGGTTATATATTAGGAATCTTTAGAAGTTAAAGAATTTCTAGGTGAACAAATTGTTATTAGAATTATGGATTGGTGTATATATGATGCATGTTTGTGTTGATTTATATCAAATGGTTTATGTTTTGAATGGTAATGGTGTATATATTTTGGATTATAATGATATATAATGCCTATGTTTAAATAAAGGATTGTTTGTTGAAATAAAGGCTCAATGGTTGAATTATAAGGCCTATGTGTTGAAATAAAGGCTTGTTGAATGTTATATAATGCCTATTTGTTTGAAAGAAATGCTTGAATTACACAGGTTTATGGTATTATTTCCAAAAAAAAATTCTGAAAAATAAGGAATAGGCAGCGCTTTTAAACAAAAAACGCTTCCTAAATTCTGATTTTTAAAAAAGTGCTTTTAAAAAGCAAATTTTAAGTGAAGAAAAGAAAGCACTTTTTAGAAAAAGTGTTGCCTATAGTACACAATAGACAGCGCTTTCCACTAAAAGCGCTGCCTTAAAGTGAAATAAAAAATACATTAGACAGCGCTTTAAAATGCGCTTTCTAAAGAGGGACAATAGAAAGCGCGCTGCCTAAAGCTGCCAAAAGAAAGCATAAAAGGCCTGAAAAAGCGCTGCTAAAGGCCCACTTTAGAAAGCACTTTTTTAGGAAAAAGCGCTGCTAAATGCCTACTTTAGAAAGCGCTTTTCAAGGTAAAGTGCTGCCTAAAGTAGGCCTTTAGCAGCGCTTTTGCATAAAAAAAGCGTTGTCTTTACCTACAGCAGCGCCACCTTAGGCAGCACTATTAAGCGCTGTTAAAGGCCAAAAAAAGCGTTGTCTTTTCCCTTCCTTGGCATAGTGCCTATTGATAAAACTTATTGGTGGGATACAACATATTGTAGTGGGTATTATTTAGGGACGTATGATATCCAATATTTATATGAAAATAATAAGTAAAGATGTAACAAAATGTCTCAGAGACTTTCCATTTGGGGTTGCAATAGCAGTTGGTGAAATAGACCATTTTGGATGTGCAAACATGATGTTAAACAAAATACAAGCAGATAATTCTTTGGATAGACTCAAAATAGATTCTTTGAATGCTTTCAATGTTGTGCTCAAGTCAACATTATAACACGAGGTGAGGGCGAAGTGTCAGTCTATTTGTTTGTGGATTGAGTTTCTTTATGTAGTCAACGAAGTTATACCTTTGGATTGACATATTATGTCACCCATTGAAATTCATCAAGGTGACCTATTGGAGTTACTCCTTTTTTCTCAGTGTTACGCCATTATATTCATAAGATCAGGAAAAAAATTGCAACCTTCCTCTTCATGCTTGGTATCTTGATGATGTGACATTTACAAGAGATTAAAAAGAGGTGGTTAAATCCATTAATATCATATGTAGGACGAACCCTAAATCAGATCTTGAATTGAATATTCGTAAGACTGAGATCTTTTGGCTTTCATGTGATTACAATAAAGATTATAAGGATTGTTCCATTAGGATATTTGGATAAATGTTTGGGGTTATATTGGTCTAAAGGGTTGTTAGTCGAGATGAAGTTTTTATTTAGGGGTTGTTCCTGAAGAAAGTTGTTAAAGATGTTGGGTTAATGTCTCTTCTTCCATGGTTATGGGATCCACGAAGTGAGTTCCTTCTACTTCGAACATGCATGAATATCTCCACACTATATTTGACTTAATATGTGTCAACTGATTCACATGGAAGAGACATTTATTTGATTTAATAGAGATTTAGGAGTGGTGGTTGAAGAAACTGTCGTTAGAGAAGATCCTTTCTTCAGGGACCTTTAATAAATGATGGCTTATTTGCCTAGTAAGGTTGGAGAATGTGTTTGTATTTGAGAGTAGAGACTTCTCTCATATGCTTTTGTAGCCTCGAAGGCAAAATCATTGGTGTTACAAGATCAGATATTTATAGACAATGTGATATGTTGTTATGTATTAAAATTTTAAGAGAGATTTGAATGGTTTTTATGGCATGATTCCAACTTTTTACCTTAGTAGTTTTACTAGCAAATACATTGTCCCTAAAACCTAAAATGTTTTGCCAAGTGCCATTTTTAGTAAAAGTGCTCAGGATATGGAAGTAAAGTTTGATATGACCGCAAGATAAAAATTAATTTTTTGGATGTTTGCAAGCAACACATGATCATGATTTTTTTCTAACTATGTCTATTGATGGGTTAGGATAACTTATGTTACAAGTAGAGTATCGTACTATCCGAAAGTATTGCCTCATAGTTCTATAATTTCTTATTGATGAGGTTTGCTTTGTTTGTCGTAAAGCATGGCAAGATACCTTTACACACGCACGCACACAAGCACACACGCACACACACTCGTACACATGACACAATTATCTAAGAAAAAGAGACGTTTGTGAACTTAATGATTGATTCACTTGAGAGAATATTGACATTTAGTGTCTGAGCACGATTATCTGTGAAGAAAGAGATGTTTGTGAACTTTATGACTCATAAACTCGAGAGATATTGACATTTAGTCTAATTGGTATTCTGGTGTACACGTGGATAAGATAGAAATATGCATGTGTGAATTTAACTTAGATTTCTAACTTGTAGAATTTGGGACCGAAGATTCACTCTGAGACCTCAAAACCGCTTCAAACAAAATTGTAAAAAATAAAGGGTTAATACACACCTTTTGCCCCCTGCCATATGGGCGAAATCCCAAAAGCAACCCTGTAAAAAAACACAGATTCCCCTCCTGTCATTTTAAGATTCCCTTCTTTTAGTCCTTGAGTGGATCTGGTCACTTAAAACGCTTATGTGGCAAAGACATGTTGGCAATTTTTGTTTGAGTCAGCTCCCACGTGACATTTTTTTTATTTTTTATTTTTTAAATTTCATGTGGCATTTTTAAATTTTTTTATTATTTTTTTAAAATTAATTTTTAATTCTATTTTTTTGGTATTATTTTTTATTTTTAATAGGCTAAAATACAGTTTTGGTCCTCCTGTTTGTCAAAATTCACGGTTTTGGTCCCCCCATTTTATTTTTTAACAGTTTTGGTCTCCCACCCCAATTTTGGCCCAAAAAAATGATGAACAGTAACTGGTCCGTACATGAACAGTACACGTCCGTACATAAACAGTTCACGTCCGTACATGAACAGTGAGGGGTGGGGGACCAAAACTGTTAAAAAATAAAATGGGGGGACCAAAATCGTGAATTTTGACAAATAGGGGGACCAAAACTGTATTTTAGCCTTTTTAATTTAATTTTATTTTTTTTCAAATTAATAATTTAAAAATTATTTTATTTGGGCCAAACACATATTCCAATTTTTTTAGCCCAAGTATTTTTTCATTTAAAATCCATTACACAAGTATCTAATATAAACACTATTTTTTCTTGCATCAAACGATGTGGGACAACTACACTTCTCTTCATCATCAATTTTTTACTTGCAGTAACACTGTTTCTTCTTCAATGTGCCATTCACCATTTTTCACCCACTAAGCTCAACCATACAAATAACAACACACTGTTTCTTCTTCAATATGCCATTCACCATTTTTCCTTGAATTTGTATTCATCACCAAAACAGATGCTTTAATAGATGTTTTTCAAGTCTTATAAAGAATATCTTGGCAATAAAACAAGCAGCACCCATTATCTAGTAGCAACACCTTTCTGCAGAAAGCTCACCAACAGAACCTTCAACACAAACAACAATTAATCACCACAAATCCTTCAACTACCATCTTCGACCTTCAACTTTATTCTATTCATAACCTGCATTTCAATTTCCAGATTCAAAACAAAAACCAAAAAATCTTTCACAATTTGTAAATTTCACCTTCACCAATCTTCAACCATAACCTTGTTCCTCAACACACAACAACACTGAAGCAGAGATGAAAAACAAGATGAAGAGAGATTGAGATCGGAATCTCACCTGTGTTTGGAAGGATTGTATTGTGAGTTTTTTCAGATAAGCAAGAGTCTCACATCGTTTGGGACAAAAATGATATCAGTGTTTATATTAGAATAGTGGTTCATTGAATTACAAGTGAAAGCATACATGGGCCTAGAAGAGTGTAGATGATAATGGACTTATATGTATTTGATCTTGGCCCTATTAAAATAATTTTTAAAATAATAATTAAAAAAAATAGAATTAAATTAAAAATAAAAGTAAAAATAATATGAAAAAATAAAATAGAATTAAAAAAATTTAAAAATACCACATGGAATTTAAAAAATAAATAATAATAAAAAATGTCAATTAATATTCCACATAATTAAAAATAAAAATAAAAAATTTGTCACGTCACAGATTCTCTTGACTGAATTGTAAGAGGGGTCAAAATAGTGGAATCTTCAAATGACAAGGGGGGAATCTATATTTTTTTTACAGGATTGTTTTTGGGATTTCGCTCATATGACAGGGGACAAAAGATGTATTAACCCAAAAATAAATGGTATATCAATTAAGATGTCATTTTCATTTTACAATTTTAACTTTTTAATTTTTTAAGATTTCCAATACTACTATTGTTAATGCTAAGGATTAATAAAACAAAAAAATAATTAAATTAAATTAATTTATGAACATTTTAAACTAATTATAGTATATATAATGGGGATTTCTTAATACACCACCCAAGTTTAGACACCACGTGAAATTTCATTTTTGCCCCCAGATTCCGGATTTGCACATCCGGACGCACCAAATTTGTAAAAAACGCTGATATGTTCCGGATGTGCACATCCGGAAGAATTTCTGATTTGCAAATCCGAAAAAATCAAAAGAATTCCATAAAATCCTTTACTTCTAAATATAATTAAATCCAATATAATTAAAATTAATATCATTTTTTCAATATAATTAAATCCAATATAATTAAATCTAATATAATTAAAATCTATATTAATTAAAATTAATATGATATTTAATATGATTAATTTTTTTCAATATAATTAATATGATTAATATGGTATTTAATTTTAAATGATTTTTTTATATTGAAAAAATTAATTTAATTATATTAGATTTAAAATTATATGGTATTTACTTCTAAAATTGGATTTAATTATATTGGTATTTAAAATTATATGGTATTTACTTCTAAATTATATGGCATTTACTTCTAAATTATAATTAAAATTATATGGTATTTACTTCTAAAATTAATTTAATTATATTGAATTTAATTATATTGAAAAAATCATATTAATTTTAATCATATTAATTTTAATTATATCGGATTTAATTAAATTGGATTTAATTATATTGAAAAAATCATATTAAGTTTAATTATGTTGGACTTTAATTATATTGAATTTAATTATATTTAGAAGTAAATGATTTTATGGAATTCTTTTGATTTTTTTCGGATTTGTAGATTAGAAATTCTTCCGGATGTGCAAATCTGGAAAAAACTGAAAAATTTTAGAGAAATGGTGCGTCCGGATGTGCACATCCAGAAATTGAGGACAAAAACAGAAATTCAGGTGGTGCCTAAGAAACAAGGATGGTGTGATAAGAAACCTCCTATATAATAGACCGTGGCTATATTAAGGTACTAAACAAAATGAGTATGACCCACGCGGCATCAAAATGCAAAATTAATGATTTAAGAATAAATAAAGCATTACATTGTTATGATGATAGTCATAGGGATTGGAAAAATTAGAAAGTCAAGCTTCATGTTGATTGATTTTGTACTCCATTCTCATGCAGTGCAACAACTAATAAAGTGAAAGTTCCAAAATATATATATTCTTTGCAACTCATCACAAGCAAAGGCAACTAACAAAAGTTTTATCTTCAAATCAAATACATTAAAAATAGATAAACTATATTGTAATACTAACTGTGTTCACATCAACGCGGTTCTTCTTTTTCAGTCATACTTTCACACTAACAACTATTTTTTCAACAAATTTTACGGAAAAATTTAAATGGAACACACAACCTCAATTCAAACTGCAAAATGCAGGACATTCATAATTTAATTCATACATACCTCAAAATTAAATTAAGTTAAAAAAAAAAAATCAACAGAAAATAAAACAAACTTACTTGCTGTATGATGATGAGCATAGAGTTTTCTTGTATAAAAAACTTAAGAGTTGGGAGGAATGAAGCCTGGTCCGGAATCATTCTATTGCGCCCTTTAATTGCTTAAGAAGAATGGTCTCGAACCAGACAACAATCCCCTAAACTATTTAGTATATGTGTTTTGTGTTGTTGTGATGCAGAGAAAAGTGGGAGAGAAGTTATGAGAGAGATAATGAATAGGACTATTTGATTTTGATTTGGCCATGCAATATGTTTTTCATGGGCCCTTTATTCTCCTTATATAGGGAACGTGTGCCCTAAAACATGCCGTGGTATTCCACTAGTTATGCCTTATGCTCCCTCATTTTAGTTTACAAAAAATGCTATTTTGACACTAAGCATACACCCACACCGTATGTACGGACGGTGAATAGTGTTGTCCGTACATGAACAGTGCATGCACGTACGGTAAATAGTGGCGTTCGTACATAAACAGTAGCATATTTCCGTACATGTCTGTACATGAACAGTGCTCCGTCCGTTCATAAACAGTGTTGTCTGTACAGTACGGAAATACGGTGTAGGTGTAAAATGGAGTGTCAAGATAGCAAACCTGTTTAGTTTAATATAACCTCTTTTTTCAGCTACTACTAATACTATTACCTATTTTGACCCAACAGAGCCATAGTTTAATTCCACATTAACTTATAATAGTGTCAAGATTATATCTATCCCCAAGATTATAATGTTTTCAAATAAAGGTAACATAGATGCATTAGTGATGCAAAAGTGACACCCTTTTTCTAACATAAATTAAAAAGACTTGCAAAGCTTCTTTTAAGTCTACCTTCCTCTCTACTCACCAATCTTACCAAACACGACACAATTACAAACGTTAACGTGACATTGCTTATTCCCATTTTGTTATAGTAAGGAACATTTTATTTATATAACATTAGAGTTGTCAAAGGGACTTGATTGTAAAATGAGTTAAAGTTTTAGGACATATATCTTTTGGGCTGTCACTTCAAAAAAGGAGCAAACAAAGAGGAGAGGAAACTTCTTTGATAAATGATACTTGCAGTCAGTGTGGTTCTAAGCTTATACAGAAAGAAACACTGGGTTATAAAATAGAAATTTTCTTAAATTGACTATGGAGAAAAGTTAAAAGATATATTCGTGTGCTTCTCGTTCAAGTTTAGTTTGGAAAAAGAGAATTATATGTGAAGAGCATGTGGTGATTATTCTGGTAGTTAGAATAACTTTAAAGAGGGGGTGTCGTTAGAACATGGGGTGATTATGGGCTGTTTAAAGTATTTTTGTAAATGAGTCTTTTAGTTTTTAAGATTTTGAAAATAATAAATTTTATTTGTTAGTCTATTTTTAATCTAATACATTAGTAATCATAATATAATTTTTTTTAACAGAAATTGAGTTTGGTATATAATAAAGGTTATGAAAAAATAGTGAAAAATGGATAATAAATTGCGCCACTATTTTTTTTATGGCAAAACCAATCATTTTAAAAATTATATTCATCATTCTAAAAGACACAACATTATTATGTATAGGCCTTTGCACTCTGTAAAAGATCTACTAATTTTGATGTTAAAATATTAGAAGTGTCAAAAACAAATTGTATGAAACCATATTTATTGTTAGAACGTGTTTTATCATGCTTAGTCACTTTACTTGAAGTATCTTTGAAAGTCGCATATCTCACAGTAAAACCTCTAGTCATCAGTCATAGTAGTTGGAAAACCCCAGTCAAGTTTACACGTGTATGTTTCTCTCCTATCCACGCGTATGCCAAAACATCTGTTAGTCTAAATATTAATCTCCCATTTTGTGGATCAGTCTAGAAATATATACAGGCATCTCTTTTTTCACATATATCCCAACACGTCAAAATATATCAAATAAGACATCACTAACAAAGCCATGTCGATTTGAATTCTAGAAGCTCGTTACAATAAATGGCGTGTTCCCCAAATGTATCAAAGCACGTTTTGCAACAAACAGGATTAACGTTATCAACAGAAAATAAGAGAATCATAAGTCGTTGTTTAACTACGGTTACCAAATTTGATACACTTTTCATTGTAATAAATTTATTATATTGTATAATTGTAAAATAGTTTTTAAAAATATGATTGCCATATGATTTCTCTGGAAGAGAACATAAGTGCATGTGATTATTAATAAGGAGAGAACCTTCATTTTTTTTCCATGTTCAGGTTAAAGAAAAGAATCTCGATCTATGACTCTTTATCGTGGTGTATGTTAATCCTAAAGAGAATGATAGAAGTGACACACCTATGTTCTCTTCCCGCACTGCTCATTTAGAGGAATGGAATCAGAATGTCTTTAGTAGTGTTTCTAAACGAAAAAAAAGAAGCTCTTAACCAGGATAACTGATATTCAAAACAATCCTCGATTACGAGTTTAACAACTTTTTATATAGTTTGGAGGAAGACCTTAATGAACAACTGGATAATATTCTTTATCAAAAAAAATATATATTTATGGTTTAGAAAATCTCTCTCTCAATAGATCTTAGAAGGTGATCACACTGAGTATTATCGCTTTAAAATCATCATTAGAATAAAACAATAAGATTTTAATTTTGAGAGGTGATAGTGGTAATTGGATTGATGAGCATGAGAATTTGTAAGCATTGGTTTGTCAATTCTATGTTGATCTATTCGTTGGGTAAACATGGATCAAAAGCAAGTGGTGTCTTGAAATAGTTATCTCAATTAAAATAAAATTAAAAAAAAAACCATTATGATAGATTGTGTGCCAATGTTCAATTTTTAGAAGGGAAGAAAACTATTTGAAATTGGTTTGCACAAAGCCAATATTCATGCTTACAATTTATCCAATTTATACAGATGAGTTTTGTTAGAATATGGAGAAAAACTCTCTTGATAATTCCAAGTAATGATCTTATATAGAAAGAGAGGGATAGCTTGCATAGCAAGTAATATACTAACTAATTATCATATAACTAACTATGACTTAGTTATATAACCATCTAATGATTGTCTGATTTTCTAACATACACTCAAACAACACATACTTCAAACTTTGCCCTGATGTAGTAGAAATATTCGAGCTTCAATAACTTTGTTAACACATACAAATTGCTCTTAAGCGTTGCAATGACTCATTTCAATCGTTCAATCTTTGGTTAGATTCGTGAGAAAGTGTTCCTCGTGAGGCATCTAATTGTAACACAAGCATTGTGAAAATATTAATAACAATAAAGGTTGCAAATAAATTATCGTAAAAAGTGTGCTACTTTTAGTCATCTGTTTTGTTGTTTCTTTTGGATTGGTTGCACTTTTCAAAACAAAAACAATGGAGAAGTGCTCAAAGTGTTCAAGATTAATCCATCTTAGTTAAGTTATAAGGAGGTGCAGAAGGAACACGTGCTGTACACGATGTCACAACATGTGGGTACGAAATCTGGGTCTTGCGCAACATCTTATTACTACTGCATTTTGGAAGATTTTCTTGTAAAAGATTGGATCAGATTTTATTGCTATTTGACTTAGCAATATGATTAGGTGATTTGTTTGACAGTTGGACAAAGATTGATTCAGATTTAAATGAAGATTTAAATTTGAATTTAAATTGAAACAAAGCATATCTTGTTAGAGAGATTTATGGAGCAAATTATATCCAATAGATTCTGCATTAATTTTGGACGAAACTAAAGTTATTATTTAAGGAGAAAAACCCTGAGTTATTATGTTATATAAGGATCTCAAACCTACATTGAAAAACAAGCATTCACATTGAAGATTTTAGAATTCTAGAGTTTCAAGAGTCCTTGTTGCTTTATATGCACCTCTATATTTCAGTAACTTGGCATAAAAGGTTTGTCTAGTTGAGTTATATATTCAATATCTTTATGTACACCTCTATGCTTCAATAATTTGGCATATAATGTTTGTCTAGTTGACTTGTAATATTCGAATTTGATAGTTGGGTGAATCACTCATCACTAGGGTTTAATGATTGAGAAAAAGTGATAGGGGTTTCTCATATTTAGAGGGAGTCATAAATAGAAAGTCATTGGGTAGTGATAGGAAGAGGCATTGAACAACATATGGTTTGTTGTTGCTTGTTAAATAATTGTACTAAGCTACTCATAGTGAATTTTCTTTTATGGATTGGAAGCCAACCCTCCAGACGTAGGTGTTATTGCATAAAACTGGGTTATCGATTATAGTGTTCTTTATTACTTTTCCGATCCCTCATCTTGTACTCTTAATATGTCAAGGTTCTGGTTTATCTTGTCGAACTCGTTGTCTAGGACATCGTGTTCGACACCTATCCCTTGAGGTATAGAATTTCATGTTTTGTCTTCCAAAGATAAGCTTCACCTAGTTTGAAGTACAGATAAACCAAACACGTGTTCCCAATTATACTCGTGGACTCGCTCTAAATCGGTGAAGTATGTCACGTAAACTACAATGGCGGAGGTTACACTTTTGTCCAAAAATATTGTTGTGTCAATCAAGTATACGAAGTATGGCCTCAATGTGCATTGTCTGCGGAACAAAACATGCTCATCATCACCTTCGGCCTCTGTTGCCGCAATTAGGTTGTGATCTGGTGTGATCAGAATGGATCCCCATGGTCTTCCGTGTAGGGCAGCGATGATGGATGTAGGAGGGGAAGGGGGTGTGCCTACAAGGTACTCCGATGTCAAAGTAAGTTTGGGCTGGAGAAAAAGCAAGCACAAAGTGTTTAGGTATGAGTTAGAATATTGAATAGTGATCAAACCTGACCCTCTCAAGTGAGAGGGTATTTATAGAGATAGCCCAAGCGCAGGGCCAAGGTCTCCCATGTGGCCGAAATATCTGGTCGACCACTGGGAGACTACCAGGTGAAAGGTATAACGCGTGACCCTCTGACCTGGTCCAACTGTCCCCGTGAACTCCAGAGGGGCAGTTGGTCGCGTGAACTGTCAAACGCGTGAGGTGGACACCCCCAACGACTATATTGTGCCTAACAGCTAGATTGTGCCTAACGGCTAGATTGGCTGAATCCAGTAATTGGGCCTTGCCAGAAACTGGACTGGATTGGGCCTTGCCCTACTTTGGGCCAAGTGTCTGCCCAGTCCAGAACAAGAGTCCCCCAATTCTTTGCTCTGAGGAAGAGTGATGACTAGAGATAGCCTTATTGGTCGTTGCTTTCGAATGACAATGTTCCGGGACATGCCCTTCGCCTGTGCTATGGTTACCGTGTTCGACGGTTGGTCGCTTATGAGCCCGACAACCCCTTTAGTATGCGAGGGTGTGCTCGCGAAAATGGTGTTTTATGTCGACCAGGCTTAGTAAAACGATGCCTGTGAAAAGGACGTTCTTTTGTCGACCAGTCCTGACGAAGACGTGACTTGTATGGACTGCCGAGAAGGATGTGCCCGCGGGGAGCTGGAGAGGATTTTCCTTGGGGAATGCAACATCTAGCTTTGAGAATCCCAAACGAAGATTCCCTGCTGACATGTGGTGGTGTAATTAATTTCTGTCAGGGCCTAGGGGTCTAGGCTATGATGGCTTTTGCGCTTCCCTAAGCGAGCAACTGCTTATAAAAAGGTGGGCGAGGGTTCATTTGCACACTTCACGCAAATTTCTCTCCTTAAACCTTTTTGCTCTACAACTAGTCCTCTCGCCGGAGTTCATCTCGTCGTTGTCAGTTTTCCTCTTCTACATCCAGATTTTCATCTTCAACCTCTAGATTTAAGTAAGTTCTTCATCTTTGCTTGTTGGTTTTAGCATAGTTCTTAGTTTTCTGGAAATGCATGAATTTTCCGGTTGAAGTTCATGTGTTCTTCGATGAACACATGAATTTTCTGGGAAATTCATGAAAATCCTAAAGAACATGATGAACCTAGGATGAATGTCTTTGAATGTAGTGTAGGACTGTATAGATCTTCCTAGGTTTCTGGTTAGGAGTAGCTCAAGTTTGTAGTCTGGCATTAGGCATTCTCGATGCGAGAATTGATTTTCGCGTGTTCGATAAGTTTTATTTTGTCGAGGAAAATTGTCCTCCCGAGATCCTTTCGTAGAGTCGTGGAGACTCGTCCCCGTTCTATGGGGGAAAGGATTTCGCCGCGTCCCGGTAATGTCGACTAGGGCTTGAGGGCGTCCTCGAACTTATTCCTCGCCCTTTCAGTTGATTAGTGGTGGAAGGGTGGATTTGATCTTTATCGTCGAATTCACTTTTGCTTCCTCTGCTTTTCAGGTGAAATGGCCGATAGGAACGAGGGAATCATCCCCGACGCTGGAGCTGTTAATAGGGAGGCGGAGCAACCGGTCGAGCATACTAATGTCCGGATAGCTGAAGGGGATCTCAACTGGATCGCCCAAGAGCCAATGTCGACGAGATCGACTTTCACTAAGGAGGAGGCCCGTACGTTCCCCTACCTTGAAGACCGGGCAGAGGATGCACCTGTAAACTGGACAGCGCTTTGCTCCACAAAGGATGACTGGATATGTTCAGTGTATCCGGGGATGAAATTTCCCATGTATGAATTTGCTTTCGTGGAGGCGGGGTACCGTCTGCCCTTCACCGATTTTCAAGAGGCTATCTTTTGCCACCTCGAGCTATGCCCTGCCCAACTTCATCTGAATGCTCTGGCATTTATTCGGGCATCCGAAATAGTATGTCAGTATCTAAAGATAGGAGCAACAGTGGAGCTCTTCTTCTGCATTTTCCAAATCCAAGGGAGCACGGCAGGTCCGAAACATAGCTAGGTGTCCTTTAAGCAACAGAGCAGACTATTCTGGCCATATTCAGAGTCTGTCTGAAACTTTAAATACAGGTTCCTGGCCGTGAAGCCTCTCTCGGAGGCGGCCAAGGAATCTCTGGCTACTATGGAAACTGTGGAGGGGGTAATGAAGGCGTCGACCATTTTGTCCGCTGATCCTAAAGTGAGGAGGAAACTCATGTGCCAGGATGCAGCCGTCGTGATGATAGTGTTGGAGGCAACGCTGGCCCTCGGGGATGCGGAGACAGTTCCGCTGCGGATTTCAAGAAGGCGCAGGCCAAGATTGGCGACCTGGAGGTGGAGAATGTCGAGATACATAATAGTATGACAACCCTTGAAGGTAACCTGGAAGCCAAGATCGAAAATTTGAAAGATATGAACCAGATGACCGAGGAGCTGAAGAGGGTGAAGAAGGAGAACGCCGAGTTGAAGCCGAAGGTTGCGAGGCTGAAGCGTTCGTTGGTGGTCGGCCGAGATGAGACCTAGGAGGAGAAAACCTTGAGGACCCAGAGAGACTTGACTGAAATAATCCACATCGTCGAGCAGGATAATCTAGGCGCGACTGAATTTGGGTTCAATGTTGCGGTGGAGCAGATGAAGGCCCTGAATTCTAACGTCTAGCTGTTCACCGAGGGCATGGGCATGCTGAACCAAGTTGGGGACGGCCAGGTGGTTCCCCCCGAGCTTCCCACCGATGAAGTGTAGCTTCTATTTTTGTACCTCTGTATCTTCCTGGCTTGTATGCCATTTTGAATGTAATTGATGTTTGGGCTTGGCCCATGTTTGTAATGTACTGACATTTTCGGCCTTGTGGCCGTATTATATATATTTGTATTCGACATTGTATGCCTTGCATTTTATTTTTTGTGAATGCTTTTAAATTTTTAGCGAGTAATGTTTGCTAATTATGGAAGTTTGCTCGACTCGTTATCATTACGCTCGACAGTTTTGGGGACTCGTCGAGGAGGCGAAGTATTTTCTCTGGTGGTGGGACTAGGATCTCGGTCGAGGTCCTGATTCCACAGGGCTTGGACTATTCCCATCGCGAGCTGGGTGTCCTACTATGCTGGTGCGGCAACGGCGAAGCTCGTTTGAGGTATCCCTGTTGGGCGCAGAGTCTGCTCGTTCCATGAGCAGAAGATTGCTGACGTCGTAAAGTTAAGGATTGTGCTTACACCGGGGTATGCTCATGCGGCCGAGCAGTTTCCCCGCTATGGGGTGAGTTCGTCGGCAGTTAGTCCAAACTGGTGGCTGGTTCAAACTGTAATATTGTTTGAGCTTTTTAGCATTCCATGGTCGAGCAAAAGGTTCCCTATTTAGAGTTTCGAGGTAGTAGGCTCCAGTGCCTATTTTTGATTTGACCCTGTATGGTCATTCCCAGTTTGCGGCCAGCTTGCCCTCCCGTGAATCTTTTTTATTTCTGCGTAGGATCAGGCTGCCAACTTGGAAGTCGCGCTTTATGACTTTAGCATCATGGCGCATAGTTATTTTTTATTTCAACGAAGCTTTGCGGAGAGCTGCCCTTGATCGGATCTCTTCGACCAGGTCGAGCTCTTCTCTTGGAGCTTCGACGTTCAGCTTCTCGTCGAGAGGAGCTTTAGTTCGTCTAGAAGATTCCCTGATCTCCACCAGAATTACTGCCTCGGTTTCGTAGGTTAGTCGGAAGGGAGTCTCTCCGGTGGTTAAGTGTGGGGTTATTCTATAGGCCCAGAGCACGCTATGTAGCTCCTCGACCCATCTCTTTTTGGCTTCGCCTAGCCTTCATTTTAGGTCTCAAAGGATAACCCTGTTCGCGGCCTCTGCTTGCCCATTAGTCTGGGGATGCTCGACGGAAGTGAAGTGTTGCTTTGTGCCTAGTTTAGCGACGAAGTCTTGAAACTTCTTGTCTGTGAATTGGGTTCCGTTGTCGGTTACAAGGGCCTAGGACACCCTGAATCGTGCGAGGACGTTTCTTTTGTAGAAACGAAGTATGTTGAAGGTTGTGATCTTAGTGAGAGCTTCGGCTTTGATCTATTTTGTAAAGTTATAGACGACCATGATTAGAAATTTATTTTGGTATGACCCCATTGTGAAGGGGCCGAGGATATCCATCCCCCACCAGGCGAAGGGCCATGGTGAGGACAAAGTCTTCAACTCGTTAGGGGGTGCCAAGTGCATGTCTCCGTGGCACTGGCATCTATCACATTTCTTGACATGCTCCTTAGCGTCGTGCTGCATGGTCGGCCAATAGTATCCTGCTCGCAGGGCCTTTCGTGCTAAGGACCTCTCTCCCAAGTGTTGTGTGTTGATACCGTCGTGAATTTCCTAGAGAACATCGGGGACCTTGTTCTCCTCAACATATTTTAGGAGGGGTGGAGAATCCCCGTCGGTAGAGTTTGTCATCGACCAGGACGTATGAGCAGGCCATTCGCTTGGTCACGCTGGTTTCCTTGCTGTCCTCGGGTAACTCCCCTGTGGTGAGGTAATTGTATACCGGGGTCATCTAGCAGCTGTTGTCGCCAATGGAATTGACGTCGAGCAGCCCTGATGACTTTTTAATACTTGGGCGGGGGAGTATATCTCGTGTGACGGATTTATTGCCACCTTTCTTTCTGGTGCTAGCCAGTTTTGACAGGACATCTTCTCGAGTGTTTCATTCGCGGGGAATGTGTTGGACTTCCCATGCGTCGAACTTAGTTATCTTTTCTTTTACCAGCATTAGGTATTCGACGAGGTGGTCATTTTTGGCCTGGTATTCTCCTCGTACTTGGGACGCCACGAGCTGGGAATCCGTGAAGATTTTCACTTCCTTGATGCCCAAGTCCTCGGCCAATCGTAAGCCTGCGAGGAATGCCTCGTACTCGGCTTGATTGTTCGATGTAGGGAAGGATAGGACTAATGATACTTCAATTAGGATTCCTTTCGTTCTCGAGGATGATGCCCGCGTCACTGCCCGTGGAGCTGGACACTCCGTCAACGAAGATGGTCCATTTGTGTGCTCTGCTCGACAGGGACGCTGGAGGCGTCATTTCTGCCACGAAATCGGCTAGGACTTGTGCCTTGAGGGCCTTCCTGCCCTCGTAGTGGATGTCAAATTCTGACAGCTCCAAAGACCATTTGAGCATTCTGTCGGACATGTCTGGTCGGCCAAGCAGCTGTCTTACGGGCTGGTCTATTCGCACCACTATCGTGTGGGCTAGAAAGTAGGGCCTCAATCTCCTCGCGGCGTTGATGAGGGCGAGGGCAACATTCTCGATCTGCTGGTATCTGATTTTTGGCCCTTGCAAAACTTTGCTCGTGAAGTATATGGGTTTTTGCCCGTCGAGTGTTTCACGAATGAGGGCGGCGCTAATGGCCTCGCTAGTGACGGAGAGGTACAGGTACAGTGTCTCCCCGCTGTCTGGTCGTGACAGAACGGAGGGTTCCGACAAGGCTTGCTTAAGGTGGAGCAAAGCCTGCTCGCATTCCTCTGCCCATTCGAATGTGGCTTCTTTTCGCAGAAGCTTAAAGAAGGGAAAAGTGTGTTGGGCAGACTTGGCCACAAAGCGAAATAGTGAAGCGAGCATCCCGTTGAGTAATTGTATAGATTTCTTCGATCTTGGTGTGGGAAATTCAGAAAACGCTCGACATTTTGTCGGGGTTGGCCTCAATCCCCTTCTCGGTGAGGTAGAAGCCGAGGAACTTCCCTACCCGCACGTCGAAGGTGCATTTTTCTGGGTTAAGGCGCATTTTGCATTTTCGTGATTGGTCGAAGACCTTTTGCAAGTGGACCGTGTGATCGGATTCCTCTTGGGACTTCATGATCATGTCGTCCATCTATACTTCGAGCATGTCTTCGATTTTTGATCGGAAGACTTTATTCATCATACGCTGGTACGTGGCCCCAGCGTTTTTTAGACCGATGGGCATTACGTTTTAGTAATAGTTCCCTGACGAGGTCATGAACGTGATATATCTCTTGTCCTTTTCGGCCATGGGAATTGGTTGTATCCCGAGTAGGCGTCCATAAAGGACAAGAGTTTGAAACCTACAGAATTATCTACCAGCTTATCTATGTTAGGCAGAGGATAAGCGTCCTTCGGGCAAGCCTGGTTGACATCAGTATAATCAATGCATATCATCCACTTTCCATTATGTTTTTTGACTAGTACGATATTGGACAACCAGGTTGTATACCTGGCCTCCGAGAGAAATTTCGCCTCTAAGAGGTCTTTTACAAGTTTTTTGGCAGCCTGTGCCTTTTCGTCAGATTGCTTGCACCTGTGTTGCGCTACTGCTCGAGCTACTGGGTCGATGGTGAGTTGATGGAAGGCAGTCTCAGGGTCAAGGTCGGGAATGTCTCCGGCGCTCCAAGCAAATAAGTCTGCATTGTCTCTCAGGCATGCCTTCAGCTGCTCCTTTACCTCTTCGGGCAGCCTTGCGCCTACCTTTACTCCTCTGTTCGGGTTATCTCTGAAGGTTATCACTTCGAATTCCCCATCTGGTATCGGGCGCATGATAGTTGATGAGCTGCATGTCACTGCTGGAGTGCCTTCATTGTTATTTTCCTCGCCTTCTTCAAAGATCCGACTGTCGAGGTCGATTAAGTGTACTATGAGAGCTGGCTTTTTGTCGGGCTGACTTTCCTCGCTGGGAAGATCTTCATCCCTTGCCCGTTTGGCGGCCTTAGGTGCTGCGCCAATCGAGCTTTGCCCTCGGGTAGCTGCTTCGAAGCACCTCCTCGCAGGCTCTATAAATCCATGCAAAGTCGCGACGTGGCCCTTCTCCGTGTAATATTTCATCTTGAGATGAACAGTTGAAGGGACGGCGATCAGCTCCGCGAGGGTTGGTTTCCCTAGGATACACTAGTATAGCGACGAACAGTCGATGACCAGGAATTGAGTTTTGATTGTCTTTAAGGCCTCCTCCTCCCTGAATGTGACTGGGAGCTCCACGTACTCCCAGGGTCTGGCGGTAGCCTCGTTGAATCCTTGCAAGTTTGACCCCATGTACGGTGATAGATTCTTCTGGTCAAGCTTCAAGGAGCGAAACAAACTGGTGTACATGATGTTCACCGAACTGCGCAGGTCGACCAGGATCCGTCGAACATCCGTGCTAGCCAGTCTTGCCCTGATGAGCAGGGAAATGTGTGAGTTTGGGGAGACCCCAGGCTGTTTTTCATGATAGAATGTGATGGGCTGAGAACGCCCCCGGAATTTCTCGAGTGTGTATAGTCGGTTGGGGCTGCAGTTAATCAGTTGGTTAAATTTTCTTTTGACCGACCCTACAGTGAGAACATTGTATCCGCCATATGAGATAACCATTGTCGTGGGGAAGGTCTCCCAGGTGCTGTGTGCGGTGATCTGGGGAGGGTCTTCGAGGTAATCAGGGACGAAGAAGTCCTCTGGCCGCGTAACAGACATGGCAACTTGAGGGGGAGGACTGGATGGCGAAGCTTCTATTTCCTTCTTAGACTCCGAGGTCTCTCGCCGGGAAGCTTCTCCATTTTTTGTATACTATTTCAGGTGACCCTTCTTGATGAGGATCTCAATAGCGTCCTTCAGGTGGACGCAATCTTTGGTCACGTGGCCGTGACTGCGATGAAAGCGACAATATTTGCTCTTGTCCGTGTTGCCCTTTGACGCTGTTCGCTTGGGGAAGCGGACACCCATTGCTTAAACTCCGCGTTAATGCATTCAGAGAGAATGCGCTTGCGGGGAGCTGTCAGCAAGGTGTATTCTGTGAAGCGGTCATCGGGCCCCTTATGCTCGCGAGGACGGTCGTCTCGTCGTCTCTCCTTGTCATGCGGGGGAACCTCTGAGTCATCTTTTTTCGTTGCCCGGGAGCTCTCCTAATCCCTTGAATCCCGGGCCTTGTACGTGGCTTCTTTCTCCTCGTACTGTATATAAGCTTAGGCCTTACGGAGAAGTTAGGTCAGGGTGCGAGGTGTCTCGATGCCCACCGCTTTGCAGAACTCACTCTTCGGCCTTAGCCCCTTCTCGAGGAGGTATTTCTTCATATGGTCCATTGTGTGGACCTCTACAACTTCCTTGTTGAAATCTCTCAATGTAGGCGTGCAGGGGCTCATCCTTGCCCTGAATAATGGCTTCAAGAGTGGCTTCCGACTTTGGATGGCGTCTGGAAGCAGTGAAGTGTCAGGCGAACTAGTTCTTCAGATCCTTCCACGAGGTGACCGAACCTCGAGGAAGCCTCTTATACTAGGTCATGGCCCCCTTTCTAAGGGTGATGGGGAATAACCTGCACTTGATGGCTCCGCTCACGTTGTGGTAGTGGAGCATGGCTTCGATATTCTCTATATGCTCACCAGGATCGGTGGTGCCATCATATAGAGCTAGAGGATGAGGCTTCTCCAGCCCGCGAGGAATACGGGTGTCCATGATCTTCTGAGATAGGGGCCCATGGACGTCGTCATCGCTGCTCGTGCTCGATGACCTGCATGGTGAGTGGCTGCGCCCGCGACTTCTACTGCTTCGAGGAGAATGTCTGCGCGACCGACGATGTTCACGATGCTTTTCCGAGGGCTTGGTTCTCTTTGGGGCAGGAGAATGTCTGGATTTCTGCGGAGGAGTGCGGTGTCGTCTCCTGGTGACCTCTTGCTCAGGTTCTTCCGACATCGACCATCCCCTAACGGGAGAAATGCTCCTGGATCTGTCTCACCGACGTTTCTCAGGGGGAGACTGAGGGCGTGGAGATGGACTGCGATGGTTCTGCGAAGGAAGCCGCTCCTGAAGAGCGTGCTCTAGCATGCTGATCTTCTCGCCCTGTTGGAAGATCAGGTAGTTGGACTTGTTGAGAGAGGCAATGAGGGCAGAAGTGTCGGGGTCAACGTTTTAAGGGACATGTATGGGCTCAAAGACGTAACCGGAAGTCTGAGCACATGGCTTTACATCATCGGAAGGAGATGCAGTCTTTCTGTCCCGGTGGATCGCGGCTCCGGGGTTGTGGTCACTACTACAAAATGCGTAAACAACGATGTCATGCTCACAACGCTTCATCCCTACACCGTTGTGATATATCTAAACTAAGGTGCGGTTGTATTTTATTTGTTTATTGAATAAAAATTATCTGTATATAACAAGGTTGATAAACCAACCGTGGTGATTATCTGTATATAACAATGGTTGATAAATCAACCGTGGTGATACCTTCAAGCTTTCATGTGTTCGAACCTCAGCGCCATCATATATATTATTCCTTTTATGTTAAAGCGCGCCTTTACTTTTTTATTTACTTTTAATTAAAAAAATTAAAAGTTATGACTACGGTTGTTTATATACACCGTTGTGATATATTTTGTATGTTTTTTTAATTTTTAATTCTAAAAATAAATCTGGCGCTTTAATATGAAATTTCATTATGAAAATAATATATCATAACGGTTTAAATTATTGACCGTCGCAGTAGCTTTTCAATATTCTCCAAGCTAGCTAGTTTCATTGTCTCTTCAGTATCCTTTTTTCCATTGAAAATAGAAACCAGACGAAACTTTACACGATTTCAACCCTAAACCCTAACGTTCAGTACTGTGAAACAATACACGATTTCAACCAAAGCTTGCATCATCAGTATCCATTTGTTGTTATTTTCGTCATCATCGTCACCATCGTGAAGAAAATAGAAGATTACGCACATACCAACACCGTCGTCATCATCGTCACCGCCGAGAAGGAAGATAACAACTACACCGTCGTTGTCATAAGGAAGGAAGACAATAACAACACCAACACCAACATCGTTTACTTCATCGTCATATTTAGGGTAGGTAAAATATTTTCCCCATGCATCTACAGTAAACTCTTTTGCCATTGTTGTTCATGTTTTTGTTGTTGTTTTTGAACTTAGATGTCGACCTTGTCGAGTTCTTCATCAGAAACCAGCGAAGAAACTCAAACAAATGAAAGGTTAGCCAGTGAAACTCAAACAACTAAAAGTCAAACGAAAAGATCACAAAGAGGTGTCACAATGATGCCCCAATTCACATCAGTCTGCAACTCATCTGGTGTAAAAATTCCGATCGAGTTTGATTCGCACTACAGATTAGTGGATTGTCCACATTACGCTACTTTTAGGAGTTATGTTGTGTTCCTTGCACGTAGCAAAGTCAGTATACTGATTGATGATTGGAGAGAAGTGGATGTTAATGTCAAAGATAGCATATGGACAGACGTTAAGGTATTTCACTATAATTTTCATATATTTGATATCACTACCTATAGTTTCTAATTCATACTTATATATTGATTTAATGTAGTTGAATTTTGAGTTTACCGATGACTCAAAATTGAAAAGAAAGTGGATAACTTATGCCGGTGTTCGTTGGAGGGGATTTAAGTCACGGCTCACGGCTGACTACATTACGAAGCCTAAGAGCGGTCTTCAACCTCCATGGATTCGGTATAGTTTTTTATCGAAGAAGGTGTGGCACAAGTTTGCGAAGAAACGTTGTTCTGAGGAATTCAAGGTTAGTACTAGTCTTATGTAACCTATAATGTTATGCTAATGAGTTATAGATACTAATCATACACATTTTTCATTATGTTAATAACAGGCTAAAAGCGAAGTAGGAATTCAGAACAAGGCAAAAAACATGTACCCCCATAGATTGTCTCGTGGGGGTTACAGGAAACTTGAGAAGAGGATCCTGCAGGAAAAACTACAAGAAGAAGGAGATGGTGACATTCCATCTCCGCCTTCAAGACATGAGAAATGGAAGAGGGCTCGATTAAGACCTAATGGAGAGTACACCTCTGAGGCTTCAAGAGTAGTTGCTGAGAAAATTGTAAGTATATGTTTTGTTTAAATGTGTTTGCTTATGTAAGTTGCTCATGAGTTGTTATTTAAATGTGTTTGCTTATGTAAGTTGCTCATGTTGTGTAGGATAATTTGGTTTTGGAGGCCCGTGAAGGCACACTTGTTCCGGAAGCACGACATGACATATTAGTCAAAGCTATCGGAACAGCTGAGCATGAAGGTCGTGTCCGTGGTGTTGGAGATGGTGTCGGCTTGAGGTCATACTTTGGATCTCAAAGAAGAAGCACTGAAACCGCTGAATTTCTTGCTCAACGACAAAAGATTGAGAATGTTGAGAAGCAATTGGCGGAGCAAAGGAGGCTGTTTGAAGAGGAGAGGGAAAAAAGGGAGAAAGAAGTGGAAAGGTTACAAGAGTAGTATTCGGTATGTGTAGTAAATCGCGCTTATTTTTGTATGATATATATTGTATGTTCTAATTGAATATATTGTGCTTATTTTTGTTTTATGTTCTAATTGAATGTTAAGATGTAGAGATTAAGCGAAAGCCTCGAACAACGAACTAATGAAGATCATCGTTGCGTTGGTGATGATCAAACTCCAAGTAGAAGTGTCGTAAATCACGCTTCTACAAAAGGGAGTAATTGTACAGCCCCTCCCCCTGTAGATAACCACAATGGGATATTGGACCCTAGTCCAAATGAAATAACAAGTTTATACTTGTCCATTTCAACAACATACCTTGCGCAAGCTCTCCCGCTAGAACATTTCCCTAAATTGGATTTAGTGTATTACACTCCTGAAGATGTGAGGGATTTTCTCGCAGGATATAAATGGCTTGACATATCTATTTTTGCAAGTTTGGTGCACGTAAGTATATAGTCGAATATAGATATCATTATAGAACATTATAATTTTTTGTATTTTCTCCCTTAATTTATTCATTTTCTTTGACCATTTAGGTACATTCACCGTGTTTGTATAGAATTGAATAAATCAAGTACCTATGGAATCTTGGACCCAAGTTTTATTGCTTGGATGTATAATGATAAAAATATCAGAGAAAAGTACTTGAAAAGCCGGCTAAATGACGGAGGAAAAGAATGTTACCTTGTACCATTCCTATGTAGGTTAGTATTGTTGTAATTTGTTTTTATATTCTATATTTAGTTTTGTTTTAGTAGTAACTAATAATATATAGGGTTAAATAAGTTTTAGGTCCCTCTAAATATAGCGATTTTTAATTTTGGTCCCTCTAAAATTTTTCATTAAGAATTGATCCCTATAAAATTTTCCGTCTCAATTATGAGTCCCTGGCGTTAAATAATAGTAACGGAAGTTGACGTGTCTATATCCACTCATTTCACTCGTACTTTCACACACACAAACACATGCTAACAATGACGACAATACCCTTTGACAAACTTACACCACACACAAAGAGCCACCTGCATTTTTTTGTAAAAAATCATCCTCTTCACTTTACCCGAAACAACACCCAACTGATTCATACTATGTAACCAAGTTTCCACAGTGTTCAAATCACTTTCATCTAACCTCCATTCTCTTCAAACAGCTGCACAAAGACACACTCGCCACTACAAACTCCCAAACACCGTTGTTGTGTTGTTGTTCCAACCATATTACCACTGTTCCACCATGTAAATCACTCTTTACTAGTGCTAATAAATGCTGGCAACTACTGTAGAAGTTTCAATTTTGTGAGAGCAATCAATGATGGCAACTATCTATCTAAATCTACCTGTTAATTTCATAGATGTATAATCTGGTGGTTGTATTGTGTGCATTCGTTATTTGTAGTTCACAGCATAGATAATGAACTGGAAGATCCCTCATGGATGCAGGGGGTTGTGCGTACTTCCCTTACTCTATGCTCTTCAGTGTACTCACTCACAAGCTTCTTTGGATTCCTCCTATTTGGTGACAATACTCTCGACGACGCTGTTCGTTTTAGCTATGCTGCGCATCTTGTGCTTGAATAAATTTGCAAGATGCTAATATATTCAATGAAACACTTATTCTAAAAATATATGATTACCTAAGAATCGTGCAACGCTATCACATTTTCAAATCCATAACTAAATTTGTGTTTGTCGCTTGAACTTAAGCATTCTATCGGAAGCAACAGGACGCTCCTAAGGTCCTTTATCCAATAATAATGCATACAATGTCTCACTTACACTTATAAGAGAGATCAAGCCAGGGAAATTGAGGCACATTCAACAGAACCTCAGTTTCATCGGCAAAGAGCATATTACAAGTGAAATGATATTATACGTTGTCGGAAGTTGTATAGACATGTCAACAGTTCTCTAACACAAACAAGGTTGAACAAGTTACATACCTTGACACACTTTTGAAGAATATTTGTAAATATTTGTACGCATGGTAGCTTTATTTATATAATCCTCAACCCATCAAACCCTATAAAAAAAAATAATAATTTTATTCCACCATAGCAAATTATGTCACTTTCATCCGAAAGTATGGAAATAAATATCTATATTGTGAGCTATCAAATCAAAAAAATCACTCACATTTTTGTTCTTGTTGATCAAAGCATAGGCATCACTGTATATAGCCACAGCATTTGAGAAAACTGCCAGGACTATCATAAAAACAGATAGTATTTTGTCGGTTTTAGTTGCTATGTTGTATTGATCCCTGTCGGAAAAGAAGAAAATGCTTAATGATATAATAATTATACTACAAAGTAATCATTACAGAACTATATAAATTCAGTAACCAAACTCACTTGAGAGTGATTGCAGCTGGAAATATAAATGCTAGACAAACAGCAGCAGTTGCTCTGGTGAACTGGAAAATATCCCAAATGCTGGGTATGAAGTTTGCTCCGATGAAGATAATGCCAACAAGGAAATAGTAATCGATGCAAATCTGAAGTTATCAACAACCAAAGGCCTTTAACTAACTTACTTTTCTAACGAAGTTATTCCTAGTATATGTAACGAGTTGATTTTCTAAACATTATGCCTGATGTATCAGTCTTGTATCTGATGTGTCTCTTCATGAAGCAAGTATCATCGGTACTTCATGGTGTGAGTTATGTGCTTATACAATTTCCTTTGATGTGTTTGGTTTGGTTGAGCAATGGTTACCTCCAACTACTTTTTGCATCTAAGTGTTTTTTTAATCTTTATTCTCGCTTATGTTGTTCTGATGTGAATTAGAAAATGGTGTGCGTTGTTGTATTAGAAGAAAGTGAACTGTGATGGTTCAGAAGTGATGTCTTAAGTTGAACATGTGAAGGTTGAAGGAGTGTCGTGGAGTGTTTAATGACGAAGAAGAAGGTGATCTGAATTGTTTTCCTTTACGATCATGGAGGTTTGAATTGTGGTTGTTGTGAGATAACGTGGAGGTTATGGAAGATTGAGGTAAGGAAAGAAATGAAGGGAAGTTTGTATGGTTTTGTTTTAGTGAGAATGAGAGTTGATTTGATGAAAGTAACGAGATGAATGGAGGAGAAGAAGATTTTGTATTCTCTTTATGATTAGAAATGAATGAGTTTTCATGGAGAGGAAAGAGATTATGGAGAAGCTCACATGGTTATGGAGTTGGAGGAAGACACAGTTTATTGGAAAATGGTGGTAAGTTGGAGAAGTGGAGTAAGGTTGAAGAAGAGGAAAAGGATAGGGTGGAAGTGTTAATGTTGTTGCTGCATGGTTTGGTTACTGTAATATGAAGGTTGGTGTACGTGAATTGAAGAGTGAAATAAAGGGTGATAGTGAAGAGCATGGTGAAAGTGAATCATGTTATGGTGGTGATAACTTGTAGTATGGGGTGGTTTTTATGGAGTAAGGAAAATGAACAGTGGCTGATGGTGTTTAAAAAAGTAAGGAAAATGAACAGTGGCTGATGGTGTTTAAAAAAGTAAGAAAAATGAACAGTGGCAAAAAGTTTCACGCCACATCAGCAGCCGTTACTATTATTTGATGTCAGGGACTCATAATTGAGACGGAAAATCTTGTAGGGATCAATTCTTAATGAGAAATTTTAGAGGGACCAAAATTAAAAATCGCTATATTTAGAGGGACCTAAAACTTATTTAACCCTAATATATATATATATATATATATATATATATATATATATATATATATATATATATATATATATATATATATTCTCGTGTTCATTCAGTGGTCATTGGCAATTGATCGTAATATCGTTTAGGACAAATACGGTGGCATTACTGTGTTCCTTGCACGATCCACTCCACAAACCAATGAAAGATCTTGTATTAACGTAAGTGTCTTTGTTTAATATCATTTTCTTTGGCATTAATTGTAATTAGTTTATCATGTAATATGTTTAATTCAATTTTCAACGTGCAGTATTGTGGAGCAAGTTAATATATTGAATAATGTTAGAAAAAAGCCCATATACCTTGCTCCTAAAGTACGTGGCCCGATTACCTGTTTATTTCATTTACATTCATGCATGTGTGGTTGTATTCATGTTTTTATATTCATGTAATTTATAGACGAGGAAACAACGCGGGAGTTACGAGTGTTGGTATTTTATCATGAAACACATGTTAAACACTGTCCTTGCCGACACTGTTGATTCATGGGATACGGTAATATATGCCATAAAATGTTTACATATATTAATATATAAGTTGACTATTGAATTATTATCATGCATGATCTTCAATTTTTTGCTCTTATGTAGATGTTTAACGACGAAACTCCATTCCCCGTTGAGGACTTTGTGGATCTTCGTAAACGTTGGGCGTATATCCACAATGCGCTTAAGGGTTCTGCTCCTGCTGTTTGATATATCAGCAACATTTTTTTATGCACATATTTTTTGCTTTTGATGCACATAATGTGAACAATAGTTTTGGCTTTTGATGCACATAATGAAATAAATAATATTGGCTTTTGATTTAAACAATGTTAGCAGTTTAATTCTCTGATTCATTTAGCTTTTGATGTAAATTTCTTTTGATGTAAATTCTCTGATTCATTTATAAGGATAAAATATAGGAAGAATTGTGTTTGATGCACATATTGTGTTTGCATGTAAACAGAAGCTGTTTTGACAGGATAAATTATAGGAATAATTTGATAAGCAGATAAATTTTATATTTAAAACAGGCTGTTTTTGGCAGCGGTTATAAACCTATCCGTATATGTATGTCAAACACTAATATAAATAAAAAATGTTGTTACTGAGAATCGAACCAGATCACAGTTTAGTTATGGTCTTTTGGGTGAAAAGATGAGGGATCTTGGTTCAAAAAGATGGGGAAGCGGCTGTTCCTACAGACAGCGCCACTGATTTGGTGTGATCATAATGGATCCTCGTGGCCTTCCGTGTAGGGCAGCGATGATGGATGTAGGAGAGGAAAGGGGTGTACCTGCAAGGTACTCTGATGCCAAAGTTTGGAGTGGAGAGAAAGCAAGCACAAAGTGTTTAGGTATGAGTTAGAATATTGAATAGTGATCAAACTTGGCCCTCTCAAGTGAGAGGGTATTTATAGAGATAACCCGCGGCACGGGGGCAAGGTCTCCCATGTGGCCAAAATATCTGGTCGACCACTAGGAGACTGCCAGGTGGAAGGTCTAGCGCGTGACCCTCTGACCTGGTCCAATTGTTCTCGTGAACTCCGGAGGGGCAGTTAGTCGCGTGAACTGTCAAGCGCGTGAGGTGGACATCCACAACGGTCATATTGTGCCCAACGGCTAGATTGTGCCTAAGGGCTAGATTGGCTGAATCCAGTTATTGGGCCTTGCCATGAACTAGACCAGATTGGGCATTGCCCTACTGTGGGCCAAGTGCCTGCCCAGTCCTAAACAGGTTGGATTCGTACATGTTAGTCAGGTATAAAAATCAAGCATGAGTGTCTCTTGTGGCATCAAGTTCCTCTTGGGTTTCACGTGAGTCAACTTTCAAATAGTTCACCATCAATTCAAGTGTCTCGAATTTGCCAATCCAAAAGTGGGTTAATAATATTCACATATTCGGAAGATGCGGAAGGGTTTGTGAAAGTGTAGAAAACGAAAAACGAGATATATCAATTAAACCTCGTTCGAAAATACATCTTCGTAAACCTCACTTAATGCAAAAACACTTACTTTTAAATTAATGATTATTAGAGATCAGTATTATATAAATAAAACAGCGAGATGCATGTTCTAATAGACATGAACAACAATCATTCCTTCACCATACAGTAAAATTAATCAGGTAACACAAAATTCCATTTATCACTTAACCACACGCTTGATTGATTTATTTTTAAAGTTTAACACAATATGGATAGTCCTAATAAACTCAATTTACACATTCCCGGTTATTAAATTAGTCTTAACATCTAACTGGACCGAATCACAACACTGATCCATTTGTATTATAATTTTGCATGCTACAATAATACCGACTAAAAACACATGCTACAGTTAAATAAAATAACTTACATATATACCGACTAAAAATGTTTAATTATGAAATTATTTTTAAATAAAACAAAAAACTAAAATAAAACCGAAAAATTAAGAATAGAGACAGCGAAAGTGAACTAATACCAAAAACAATTATAAAATGAACTATTCAAAAGATAAAATAAAAATAAAAAATACTCCATAGTAAGTAAGTACTCGTACTAGTATAATGAAATGGTTGAGAAGTGACACGAAAATCGAGACTCCATTCAGTTTTGACTAACAGAAAACGGTTACACAAAAAGGACACGCGTCATTTTTTTATTTGTGAGCAGTCACTATATAAGAGTCCCCGTAGCATCCATTTCATACCATAGAAGCTTTTGAATTTTGAGAGTAATAGCAAACTACGAAATTTCCCGCTCAGAGAAACAGAGAGAACGAAGAAGAAGAAGATGGAAGCGATTGTGCTACTAACAACCGGTGAGATGAAGAACGTCAAGGTCAATGGCGCGGTGGAGAAAGAGAGGAAGATCTTCCGCATTCAAGTTTCCAAAACTAAGAAACCACTCTTCTTCTACCTCAATCTCGCTAAGGTATCAACTAACTCCGGCGCTTGTTATCGTTATTCTCTAATCTGCTTTTCGATTGTTATTCAATCGTTTTTCTTGATTTCGTTTTTTTCATTGATAATTTTTCTCTAATCTGGTTTTTGATTCTGTATTCAATCGTTTTCTTGATTTCGTTTTTTTCATTGATAGTTATTGATCTTGTATATTTTTATCTGATGCAGAAACAATTGAAAACGGACAATGATGTTGAGCTCTGTGCACTTGGCACGGGTATAATTTTCTTTAATCTTTAACTTTCTTTTAGTTTCCAGATAGATAGATTCTGATTAGGTTCAATAGGAAATTTAACTTCGAATAGTGAAGGTGTTCTTGATTATGTACAGTGAGATGAAGTAGAAAATTTAGAATAAAAAATCAATTTACAAATGCAGGTATTGTGCATTTTTCATCTTTTATGTGATCTTGATCTGAGAAGTACACACTTGATTAACTTATAAAATCAATTCTGATCTGAGAAGTACACACTGGATTAATTTATAAAATCAATTCTGATTAGGTTTGATCGAACATTAACTGTCAAAACTGTAGCTATTACGCATTTTTCATCCGTAGATAATCACATTTCTTTTGTTTTTGAATTAAATCTCAGCTATTCCAACTATAATAATCATGTCTGAGATTTTGAAACGCAATGGATGGGCAATTGAGAAAAGTAAGATCACTTCTCTAATCATCTCTGAGATTTTTATAGATCCACTCATATTTTAAGTTTCTTGAATTACTGGAACTGGTTTTCATGTTACAGGTATAGTGGCATCCACTATTGAGGCTAAGGAAGACAAAGAAGGTCGAGTAGGGGCTCCAAAGGCTAAGGTTCTTCTTCTTCTTCATGCATTTTTCTTTGATCTGGTTTATCAACTTAATCGTTCAATCTTGGAATAACATGTGTTTATTTGATACTGCTCTGTGCAGCTTGATATTCTGTTGGGAAAAGCTAAGACTGTTGACCAAAGCACTGAAGGTTCAGCATAGTAGTAGAACTACTAATAGGAGATGATGAAACTCTACTGCTTGTAGAGTATAATAAATGAATTTGCGGTTTAGATATATGTTTGATGTTTTTTTTTTTTTGGTTTAAGACTATTGCAACGTTAGTCTTGTAAACAATGTATTCCTGTATAAACGTACATTCTCATGGTTCATCATTTTACTGTAAAAAGCTTTTGGAGTTAATAAATGTCCTGCAATTTGATTATAATTTGAGCACCATAGTCTAGTAGACATTTGATTCATGAATGTTAGCATGTGGTTGGGGATGTAAAGAAGAATGTTAATTTTTGTGTTTCAAAAGCGGCTAGTAAAAGAAAGACATTTGATACAGGAAGGATAGGTCACATACTTGTGAAGAGAGAAAACAATTCAGACATTAAATTAAATTAGTAATAGATAAGCAGGTTTAATTTTATTTTCTTTGTTTCGTAATTTTTGGGAGGAGATGCTTATTTGAATTAAGAATGTAGTTCTCTACTTTATAGATTGTCAATTATTGTTTTGTAATGTTTTAGAATTCAATTTTGATTTTTTCTAATTCTAAATTTGGATTTGAAAACACACAGAAAACCAATAGTTTTATTAATGGCACATGTGTAATAGTGTGTAATTATATTGTGTTTTACAAGACATGGAGATGCAGAATGATGAATCTACTTGCATTGCATAAGTTATTTACCAACAATTCATTTTTTTTCTTTTATTGCTTTTATATTGTTGGTTGGTCCTGTAAGAGCTATAGAAATAAAAAAATCATTGGTTGACATGTGCTTCATTTTCTTTTTAATTATTATAAGAAAAAACAACAAACTTTAAAGATGAATATAATTAATTTTTGAAATTTCTTAGATATCTTTTTCATGTTTAAAAGAAGTGTATTTATTCTCTAACATGAGTGGATCTATTAAAATTTAATATTAGGCTGTTAGTTAGAAAAAAAATTAAAATAAAATTGAAGCTTTTAAAAAATATATTAAATTTGTAATTTGTTGTGGGTTGGGCAAAGGCTGGTTAAGACGGGTTCATCTAATAGATCTAATCAAGTTAGAGCGTTTATTTCATTGACATATATTTGAATTTTCATTTCTAGACACAAAGTAGGAGTATAACCTCCTTGTTCTTCTTGATAGTAGTTTTACATCCAATGACCATCTACACTCCACGTCATACCAATCGATAATTATTTTAACGGTCTCCTCTATATAAATGTGACCCTGAGTCACGCCCAAGTATTCTTTTTATACACATTTACATAGTTCAACCTCATTCAAACGCCGAATTGAGTGTTGAAGTGCTAACACTTTGCAGGTACCCCCCTTCTGATCTCTAGAGAACCCACAAGCTTCATCTCGGTGATCATCTTCAACCTTTCATCTATTTTTAGTTTCAGTATAGATTAATGACATCTCTCTGAATCTCTTAATCGTCTTTTGATTTTCGTGAACTCTCCATCGAGTTTCTCAATATTACATTGTTGCACCGCCGCAATCGTTTTCTATTATAGTTTCAACAATTGTAATCTTCTTCGTAACTACTCTTTATATTACCTTTTATAATTTTCTATTCAAGTCCAAATCACACTAACATCATGATTAAAGATCTTCGATCAACGATTCACATCCTTCAAGACAACACTTCACTAGTTCTTTCTCATATAAACGAAGAACCTCTACATCAGGAGATATTACTTTGAAGAAAACAAATAGAAAATTCTAACTCATATAGCAACTTAACAGGAGATGTTACAACACGATCACTTCAAAGTCATCCTAGTGGATACTCCCATCAACGTTAAGTCAGAACCGTCAAGAGCTGAAGTGTTTCTAAGGAGGTATCATCCTGATCATTGTGATAACAATTATCATCCACATGACTATGGGGAGGAGAAAATAACCATACACCGCAAGAAGATCACCACCAAAGGATATCTTCCTCCCACCACTATTGAAAGGAACACAAGCACGATTCCGCCGAATATGTCTCTATTCACCGTCAATATAATACATTCACCAAACATATCATTGAGTGTCGTATATGTAATTCTTTGGAGAAGCACTCGAAGTTAGAGACCTATGACGGAACTGGAGATCCTTGTGAATATGTATAACACATGGATATCGTACTTGACTATCACCAAGCTAGAGGTGCAATGAAGTGAAAACCTTTTGTTCTAACACTCAAAGGAGTCGTCATGACCAGGTTCAAGGCCCTGAAAATAGGGATGTAAATGGATATCCATGGGGAGTAATACTATGATATCTGTATCCGCCCCGTTGGATAAATATGATATCCATATCCACCACGTATCAATGCGGGTATCCGTTAAGCGGCTAATCCACGAGTTTTTCGGTATCCGCGGATATTTACAGATATTCATGGATAATATTTTTTCATAAAAAATATTTTTAACTTCTTTTAAAGACACAAAAGGTTATTATCACATAACATCCATACAATTCGCTCTTAATTTAACAATAAAATTTCATCACATTAATTTTCTTCTTATTCACCAAAACATAATTAGATTCAAACATAATATCCATACATTTTATTTTTAATCAAACAAATAAAAGATAATTTGATTGTGAGTTATGATAGAAAAGCGGACGACAGAGGAGTAGGAAAAGAGACACTGGTTCGACAGAGGAATGATGTCACTAGTTGGTTGGACTGTGAAATTGTTGAAGTGAGGTATGAAGTATTAAAGAATTTAAATATGAAATAGTTAATAGAATTTGAATGAAATGTGAAAGGTTTTCTTCAAAGAAAATTAAAAAAAAAAAAAAAAGAAATATAAGAATACTAATTTTTTTAGAAGATAAAAAGATAAGGTATAATAAACTAATGATATTTAAATTATTTTTATAATTTATTAATGGATATGGATATTCGCGGGCACATATATCATTAAATCCATATCCATATCCATTAACAAACGAGTATTTAAATATCCATTAAGCTGCGCACCCCATATCCGTGACGGATTTTACCAGGATATCCACGGGTACGGATTTTTTTTTTGCCATCCCTACCTGAAAAACACCTCCATTAGCTCTTGGAGAAAATTGTGTGATGACTTTACTTCTCACATCACAAACCATAATATTTTGTCAAAGACAATGGTCATACTCAATACCATTCAACGAAGGAAGAAAGAGACGCATCAGAAATACATTGACATATTCACCAAAGAAGTTTTGGAATCAGAAGACTTAATGAAAAACTAAAAATGTTTGATTTTTTAGAAAGGGTTAAGTTCAAATTGAATGTTCAACGAGAAGTTGTAATTTGAGAAGCCAAAGAGCTTGATTGATATTCTTCCTCGGTCCCAACACTATATGAATTATGCTTAAAAGCCCCTAAATGTTGAGAGAAATAAGGTATATGGAAATGGAAAATAAGGAAACAACAAATGTCGTAAAGAGGAAGATAACATAATTGTTTTTTGTCGATTGGAATCGAGATATGTCTTTAAAAAATATGCATGAATGGTCCGTTATAGGATTTAGATACAGTGAGAAAGTATGAAATATCCATACAAGATATTTCCATTAGTAATAACGACCACCGTGACTAACTTTGACATTTTAAGAATTCTCATTGATGAAGGGAATTCCTATGACATAATGTATGACGAGTTGTTCATTAAGCTGGCCTTTAAAAGAGAAGCATTATCACCTTACATGAGCACAAACTTGCAAAATTTCGATGAAGCAGTAAGTTATGCTTAGCATTTCGTTGAGCTATTAGTTAACTTTGGAGAAGGGAAAATGTTAGAATGATGGATATCTTATTCCTATTGGTTTCGTAAAAAAACAATATATTTGGACATAGTTTCGTCCATCGTTTATTTAAAGATGAAATACCACAAAGCCCGTAACAAAGTAGTGACTATTTGTGCAGATCTAACAGGAGACATGATGTCACAATGCCTTGCAGAGATACATGGACATAGTTGTTGTCCAGGCAGAGGAGAAGGTGATGATACTCCGTCATTACATGTTTTATGTTGAAGAAATGGATAAAACAAGTCAAAGATGAGCAAAAAGGAACAATAAAAACCAAAGAAATATGCAAAAATGACCAAGTATAAAAAATAAAGACTTAGTGAAAATTAGATGGAAAAGGGGAGCAAAAACGTGCAGCTACTGGAATAATCACACACAGTTTTGCGTGCATCATAGAGTTGTATTGTTAGCATCGCGTGTGCGGTGAAGGATATCACACGCACGATAGGGCCTTTTCTGGGCATATTCTTACGTGTTTTGGACAGATTGACAACTTTAAAAGGGAGTTTTTGGCATCTTTACAAAAGTTCTGTGAATTTTAACTGAAAGTAATGCTAAAGAGCACCAAGAGGGCAATTTTGAGAGCATTGGAAGCCATCAGAACAACTTTTATTTTTGGCTTTCAATCTGGAACCCCCCCCCCCCAAATTATTAATTTCTACAACTTGCACAACTATTATTTTGTTATATAGCAGTTCGTGTGGATTCAATATCTTTATATTATTGTGACGCCATTGGTACACTTGTCGAGAAGTCATCAGAAGGGAATATAAACCATTTCTTCTAGACATCTCTTTCTAGACGCAATGTAAAATGATTTGATGCAAGTATAGAAGAAAACATGTCTAAGATTAAACATGGCCCAGAGAGATATTTCACCATAGAGTCTAGATTGAAGATTATGAGGTGAAACCCTGATGGCGACTTTGTAGACCCTGACAGCGAATTTGTATATGTTCAAATCGACAATAATTCAACATGTATTGTAAATAATAGGGAAAATCTCATAAGTTATCTGAAACATGAGATTTGCATGTAAATAATAGGATAATAGTTTGTCCCCTCTCCTCAATATTAAAAAATTGGTGGGAAACTTAGTAGGGTACAACCTATTATCATTCATGTAGGCATATTCTAGGTACAATCAAGTAATAATACACGAGAAGGACTAAGATAAGACAACTTTCATGATGAAACATTCCAATGAAATATATAACGTAATTCCCTTTGGTTTAAAAAATGCAGGTGCAAGATTCAAGATAATGATTAATAAAATCTTTGCGAAAGAGGTTGACGACATGATGATGGTGTTCATGGATGACATAATCATCAAGTTCGGATATGAGCATCTACATAAAAGCCATCTTATCGACGTGTCCAACCCAAGGTAAAACCCAGATAAGTGCATAATTAGGGTTAAGGCTGGAAAATGTTTGGGATTCTATCTCACAAATAGGGGAATTAAAGTTATCCCAAAAAATTGTGATAACATCATCAAGATGAAGAATTTGTTCACAAAGGAGAGAATAATAAAGATGAACGGGATGTTTACCGCACTCAAAGAGTTCATTTCCAAATCTTCCTAATATGCATTTCCATTCTATAAACTCTAGAAGAAATTGTTAAGTCTGAATGGACACCAAAGTATGAACAAGAAGTTACACATGTGAAACTCTCCCTCTCGAAACCCTAGCTCATGTCAATGCCTGTGTCCAGGGAGACATCGTTCATATATCTAGCAATATCGATAGAAGAAGTAAGTGTCATCTTCATGAAAAGGTAGGAACCAACTTGAATCCAATCTATTTAGGGGAAAATTCTCCCCAGGCCATACTTGGAAAGACGGTTGGCAAAGCGATCTATCAAGATTTTAGAGTTTGATGTCTCTTTCAAACTCAAAAGGCCTCAAAGTCTAAGTCTTCACAAATTTCATTGCACAATTGACTCTAACCATTTTCTAATCAAGAACAAAGTGTACCGTCCTTATGGATGGGTCATAAAATAGAAGAAGATGTGGAATTGACCTCGTTCTAAAGAGAAACAAATGGCTATTAGTAAAAGTATCTCTACATTTTGACTTCTCCACTACCAACATTCAAGTACGTAATCCTTGTGAAGGGTCACCATATCAATTGACGTCTGCACTTTATCAATACCTCAAAGTGGAGTATTTTGAAAAATAGTTTGAAAACTGAGTTATTTTTTAAAAAAAATTGAAAAAGTGGAGGTATTTGGATAAAAAATTCGATAATGCGCTTATTTTACATTATTCTTAGAATTTCTCTTTACATTATGTAAATTACATATGTATAATATACATGGTTGAGTAAGTAAGACATAGAGGGCTAGCAAAACAAATAAATTTTAGAAAATAAAAAACAAGAGTTTAAGTAGGGGGCGTGTGGTGGCGCACGGCAGAGCAACAGTATGCATCCGATGAGAATGAGAATGGATCCACTGACAGTTCTTCGAGATTTCACCATGAGAGGTGAATTGGAGAAAATAGTCCGTCACGACACCGACTTCCGTTTCGGCGACGAATACGCCTTCCCTTCCTCTCTCGAAACCGCTTACCGCTCCACCAAAGGTTACCGTTACACACTCGAAACCCTAGTTCACTACATCAGAAACCACCAACTCAAACACACCGAGTATTTCCAAAACACCCTAGCTCTCGGTATCCCCTCCGTAACCCTCCCTGATCGGAAACCGATCCTTAACTACCTTCAAGGCATTATCTCCACCACCGATTCCATCGAATATCTCCCCGAAGAGCCTGAGGATCCCTCTCTAAATCAGCATCAACCATCTCTACTTCCCAATTCTGATGACGGCGTTTTTCGAGCTGAAGAGCCTCAATTGGATTTCATCTCCATGATCAGAACCGCCGAGAAGCCTCTCAAGGACCGCGAGTCTCTTCTCGAATGTAAGAATCGCGACTTCTACGGCGTACTAGTTGCTGCCACGAAGCGCGAAGAAGAGCGCCAGAGAATGGAGTCTCACCAGAGGAAAGACGGTCTCGTTGCGAAGAGTAGGTTAATGGGTAGTTCTGATGATTTTGGGGATGAATTGGGATATGATCAAACTCCTAAACCTAAAATGCATCTTAAAATTGGGGAAGGTGTTCCCATTATTTTGGTTCCTAGTGCTTTTCAGACACTCATTACTATCTATAATGTTAAGGAGTTTTTGGAAGATGGGGTTTATATACCTACTGATGTTAAGGTGAAGCAGATGAAAGGTGCAAGACCTGATTGTGTTACTGTTCAGAAGAAGCTTAGTAGGGATAGAGCTGTTACTGCTTATGAAGTTAGGGATAAACCTTCTGCACTTAAAACCGAGGATTGGGATCGTGTTGTCGCGGTTTTTGTCTTGGGAAAGGATTGGCAGTTCAAGGACTGGCCTTATAAGGATCATGTCGAAATTTTCAATAAAAGTAGCTTATTTTTCCATTTCATTTCATTTGTTTCTCAAAATTAAAACTCCAATTTTCTTAGCTCGTTGTAGTGTACTCACCCCTTTCGAATTATTGCAGTTACTGGATTTTTTATGCGGTTTGAAGATGATAGTATAGAGTCAGCAAAGACTGTTAAGCAGTGGAATGTGAAGATTATCTCGGTGGGTTACTTGTTCAAACCACTGTTATGGTGTCTTCATGTTTTTTCTCTCCAGCTTTTAACTTGCATTGCACTCTAACTATGCTTTTCTAACTTGATGACAGATTAGTAAGAACAAGCGGCATCAAGACAGGGCTGCGGCATTGGAGGTGTGGGACAGACTAGAAGAATTTGTGCGCTCGCGATCACATTCTTGATTTGTACCCATATTTAGAGATCAATGTATGTAATTTTGATTTTGAGCTCCTTGTATCCAATTATTAGAATTTTTGTTGTCTTATGATGTTTAAGAGATGATATGAAATGAATATTTCCAACTTTTCATTTCATAGTATTTTGTAAAATTAGGGTTGTCCTCTTACGGATATGCTTTCTTGTGTGCAAAAGATTAATATGCTATTGCAACATCTAATCGATGGAATATATTTAATTGTAACAAACTCATAGTTAGTTATGCTACGAGTCTCCAAATTTATACTACCAAAGTTCTTGTTCGTGTCGGATTGATTTTCATGCAACATTTGGAACCTTTAGCATTACTTGGACCTATTTTCTCAATCAGTAATTGTATGATGTAGACTCGTTTGAATGAGTTTTACTATGTTTTCTTCAAAACATTTCTTTTGTTATTTGTGTCTGCTACTTTCATGTTGGTCGTTTTTTTTCTTTTCCTGTCTTAATCAGATGCCGTTTGAGAGATATCCATATCTGGCTGTACATTTTGTATTTCCTCATTTATGCAGTTGTGGTGTTCTACTTGTTTTCTCTCCCTTTTTGACTGCAGTAGATGCACTAATTTATTCATTGTTTTAGCTTGCTGTTGCCACTGCATTGGGTTCTCAAAACTTAAGCATGTGTTTTATGGATGGTCAAATGCTCTTACCTTGATAAGCAATTACTTGAATGTAAGACCTGTTACTTTGCCTTGAGTTCATCATGGGCAACTCTTAGGAGGCTTAATCATTAATCTGTAAATGAAATTACGTTTAGATTTAGTTACTTTGTGCTCTGCTTCTGCTAATGCAATATGATATTCATTTGGGTAAACAAACTGTTAAATGAAGCAACTTCAAGATATTCTAGCATGCTTCCTGTAAGTCCCAACTTTCTAATAGGAATGGAAACTAGACATATATCTCCTTCTGATTAGTGGTTTTTGAGACAGTCTTCTGTTTCTTAATCTTTGTTTTTTTAAAATCAATTACAAATACCCATGATAGAAGATTTGGCAGTTGTTGTTATTCATGACTGAGTTAAATAAATTCAGTTACATTAATCAGTTTCAAGTGCTAGTTTACTCACTACTGCCTTTCATAGTGCTGGAAAGTACCGCATGACTACAATGATTTTGTTTTTGTTTTTTGCTTTCGGGCGTTTGAATTCAGTGATGTCCTTGTTAATGAAGACCATGATGGCACACAACAAATTTCAATCCATGTTTTATTGATAAATGGGAGAATAAAGCCTTCTCATAATACAATATTATGTAACCTATAGAGGTACAAAATGAATAGACTGAACCCTTCAGCACAAGGGCCCTTGATAATATAAATGATTACACAACAACAATCGGTAATAACAAGCAAAAAATAGCATTTCAAATGGGAAGCTAACTGATTGAAGAATCAATATGTTCAGAAAACTGAAGCATATGTTGCTGCTGCCAAAATAAGTAACAGAGGAGTTGACAGCTTGATTGAATTTCCACTGGATGATCCATCACCGGGTGAGGGAGTGGATTTGGATCCGGTTCCTGCAGGTAAAAATCAACTTAAATGGTTAACACGGATAAGTGTCAATTTGGATAATCAAGCTGTGAAGCATAACTCAATACTTCCTCAGTGTGTTAGTACCTGATGGAACTGAATTTGGAGACTCTGCATCTGTTCCTGCTGGTGAGATTGCTGGGGAAACAGCTGTTGACAAAAACATATATTGTAAGTTAGCAAAAAGATATAGTTTAGAATATGGGGTATGCTTATCTTTGTGAGTATATAGGGTCCCTTATAGTAGTTGTTTCTAGTTGTCTTTAATATAATGGTGGATACTTGCATACATAGGGTTGGATACACATCTCAAAGAAATTTTGTTTTCTTACCAGTAGTAGTTTTGCACTGACTGGTGGGTGGGGTTTTGACCTTGCAAGCACCAGGCAAGGCCAAAGCCTGAGTTTGATTGATGTTGATTCCCAGTGATGATCCACCTCCGCCGAGAACCTGACACAGGCATAGTGGAGATGAACTCACAACACTGGCAAGGTTTGAGCAGCATCCTGAAGAAGGGGTTGAGGAATTCCCTGTGATATAGTTTAGACAAGGTGACAGGCTGACTAACACATTTGTACAACTCGATTGCGCTGCAGCTCCTGCACAGAGCATTGCCATTACGACCAAAACCAGACCCATGTTCATTTTGCTGTGTGCCATTGGAATTGTTTTATGCAAATGTGTTGGAAACTTTTGTATATTCTTTTATTTTATTATTTGTTGAAGACCTTTGTATACTCTGTGAAGACAATGATGGTTTTGGAAAAACAGGGTTTAAGATTTTATAGAGCAAGGAGGGAAGAAGCTGACAATACTAAGTTGATGTGGGTGAACAACTCCTCCTACTATCTAACCGGATCTATTTGGTGTTGCGTGGGCAATACTTTTATGATAAGGTATTCAAACCTGTAATATGGGGCCCTTGTAGGAGAATAAATACTACTAATATATAAACTTGAGTGGAAAATTCCAAAGAAAAGTCGGTTAAACTGGTTACCAACTTTTGGCATCTGAGGCTAAGTGACCTCTATTATCTGTTTATGATGATAGCTTTATTATGTTCAACATAGAAGACTTTGAAAACATGATTGAGAGGCATTGTTCTATAGTGGGAGGCATACACATTCGGTTGAATTGTGTAAATAAAAATTGTGTTTATTGTTTTATGATTTATCTTCTCTTTTCTAATAATTAAAAAATATGTTAATCGATACTTCTATCATATGATTTAGATACGTTAATTTCCAAGACCTTTAACCACACAAAAATTCCCTTTTAAGTTTTTTTTTTCTGACTAAATTCCCTCTAAGCGATAAGCAAAAACTTTTCTATATTTAGTTCAACCAACATATACAAGGAAATTTTCAGCAACGTTTTCAAACATTTAGTTCTAGTAAAGTCAATTGAAATGAAAAAACAAGAGTAATGTATCCTTTAAGTTAAATTATTTAAAATAAAAAGCTAAATATGTTCTCAGACTTGTCGCATCTTTATTTTAGGGTAAGAACTCATGTTAGACTTGATATTTTGGATGGTTGTGTCACATGACTAAGCATTGATTTTGGATTAAATTGAATCGATTTAACTGTAAATATTTTTCTACAAGTTTAAGTTTAATGTAGAGCTCTATATATATATTTTTAACCCACTGTAAAAGTTACTAGTTAAATTTAGAGATAAGATCAATTTGATGAAAAGCTCTAAATATCAATACTTTTATTAAAATAAAATAAACCCTCTAATTGGGGTATAGGGAAAATCTAATAGAAGTTGTATGTGATAACTTGGTAAGGTTTAATGAATTGAGAATTGCTACTAGGATTTGGTTATCCACCCCAGCAACTGACCTAATAAAGAATTATTTGACTTGACAAATAAGCCAATAGTTTTGTGACAACATAACAAGGACCGTAATTTGCTTAGTTAAAATTGTCTATAGAGATCAGAAGTTTATCAAAAATACTAATGTTACATTCTTCAAAATCTTCATATCTGGTAGGTTAGTTAAAGTAGTTGAGCTTTTAAACCAACTTTGGAGCCTACTATTATTCTACCTCCACAAGTTCTCAATCTATATAATTCCATTCCCTTATTGTATTCCTCATTCCCAACCATCAAACTCACAAACTCTTTTTCTTCTTTACTCTTGAACTCATCAAAATCTCTTAACTATTCAAATTCCTGACATAATTATACATGGAGCATTTTCGATCTCTCTACCGCCTAACTTTGGTATTGGCTGTGGCAACTGTCATGGCTGCACCGGCCTACGCCCAGATCACAACGCCATGTAACATATCAATGGTAACCAGTTCCATAAGCCCTTGCATGAGCTTCCTCACAAATAGCAGTGGCAATGGAACCTCGCCCACTGCTGATTGCTGCAATTCCATCAGGTCCCTCACAAGTGGAAGCAAGGATTGTCTTTGTCTCGTTGTCACTGGCAATGTTCCTTTTCAATTACCAATCAACAGAACCTTAGCTATCTCTCTTCCCCGTGCTTGTAACTTGCCCGGAGTTCCACTTCAATGCAAAAGTACTGTTTCCTCAATCTTCATTCTTTCTCTTTTATGGAACAAAAACTAAAGTTTATAATAAATTTAAGTTATTAACACAACATGTGTTATTTTCTGCAGCCTCAGGTTCACCACTTCCTGCTCCAGGTAAAACACGACACGATACGCGAATATGCCTAAAATTTACAAACCTGTTTCAGTTTTACTAAATCTTATGAGTGATTTTGACAGGACCGGCGTCTTTTGGCCCATCTCTTTCCCCAGCATCTACCCCAGCTGCTCCATCTCTTAGTCCTCAAGGTACATATCTCTTACGGTCAAGTTTCTAAATCGTGGTTACGGTGGTTGTTCTGTCGCGATTTTTGATAATGTGAGAATAAATGGAGGTTAACACTTGGCCGCAGATAACTTTTACATTGTGGCTGCAATTGCTGCTGCAAACCGCAGTTTGAACTGCAACTTCAAACCATATTTATATTCTAACAAAATTTTCAATCTTACATACATAAAGATAGTTTGAGTACTAATGTCTAATGTCACCTTTTGTTTGAACAGGTTCTTCTGTACTCCCCTCACCAGTTACACCTTCTCTGCCACCACAGCCTGAAGCAACCACTCCATCATCTTCGCCCGTGAATCCCGAAATCCCATCCGCAACACCTGGAAGCGGCCGCTCCAATCTCACACCATCTTCTGCTGGATCATTATCTCACACTCTCCTATCATCCGCTGTGGTCGTTGTATTTGGATATGCCGTTTCTAAACACTACTAGGTTGCTGTTTTTGACATCCTACCTAGATTTTCATGTAAGAAATCAATAGTTTGTTGCAATATGTGTGAACCCACATTGAGGGTGGATCTGTATTTTTATGTAATATGTGTGCACTGATATTAATTAATATTTTTTACTTTTTCAGTCAAAATGTTTGTTAGCTAATTTCTAAATTTCACTGGTCAGTGTTTGAAAAATAATAATTAATGCACACATAAAAAGAAAAATTACTTAGACGCGCAATTTATCAACTAGTTAAGTACACGTCATCATAATCTTCATAGAGATAGAAGGGTAATCCTGAGAATTCACTTGAATCAGTTCGTTTTTCTCCCGCCAAAACTTGTAACCGTTTGATCGTTCTGTTTTGTAACTGCTTCCGGCATGGGAAACGCCTTCTTCCTCCTCCTCCTCCTCCTCGTGCTGAGTATGAGTATCTTTGCCGTTACAGAAGCGGCGATGCCGCCACCTTCATCCAGAGGAGGATGCACCGATCAGCTAATTCTATTCTCTCCGTGTCTGTCTTACGTTTCGTCTCCTCCAAACAACCTATCGGAGACAGCTTCAACCAAATGCTGCGGCGCTTTCTCATCGTCGTTCGCACCTAACTCCCTCTGTTTCTGCTATCTCCTCCGTGACAATCACATCCTCGGCTTCCCTATGAACTCCACAAGGCTTCTTTCACTCTCCTCCCTCTGTCTTTCGCCACCACCAACCATCTCTTCTCTCAACTTTCTTTGCGGAGGTTCGTTCTTCATTCTTTCTTTTTCATTTCAATAAATCTTTGGAATTTAGATGCTTATTACATGATTTAACTAGAGAAAATTGATTGATCGAAATTGAATTGTTGTTTGATTCACATTATTACAGAATCACCGACTCTGCCTCCTCTCGGTAGCGCTGATATTTTAAGGAATCCTAACAATTCTTCAGTAACAGGTGTTTTGTTTATTTTCTACTCTCAATTTTTGTTTTGTTCAAAATTATCATAATCACCATAATTATTAATTAGTTATGAAGGAGCTTAGGTAAATAAAAAGATTACTATTACATTTGTTTATTAAACGAATAAGAGAATCATATTTTTGTAATTAAAGCTAACTATTTGTAAATTTATAAAACTACTAACATTTTATTACAAAAACATTACACTAGTTTTATTTTTAGTTATTTAAAAATATTTAGAGTGATAACAAGCCTTAATTATTACTTTTTGATGCATAGTTTTTAAATCGATATAAATATTATTTGGATGACAATTCTTATAAAGTTTAAAACAGAATTTTGATAATTAATTTATTTCATATTTTCATCATTTTGGCAAACCTTAATTTTTATAATTTATTTTGATGCATAGTTTTTAAATTGTTACATATTTCTTATATATTTATTTCTTTTATATCATTGTCAATATATTCACTGTAATTTTAAATAATATTAGACAGTTTTTTTATCAAATGATAATTTAACTAACTATTGGTTCAAAAAGCAACAATAACAAAACGGTTGGTTTTTCAACAATACCTTCAAAACCCGTTAATTATTTACATTAAAATTGACGGTGAAATAATGTGTGGTTAAACAGGGTCAGTGTCCAGTGCTTCAGGAGGGAAAACGGCACCGCACAATGACAAGGGACCAGGGACAACATTGTACTTTCCATCATCGAATGGTTCAACTTCGACACTCATTGATGGTGGATACTACTGCAAGTTTTTGCTACTTCTTATGCTTCCACTCTTCAACCTCAACATACTCTAATTTTTCTCAATGATTAGTACTTACTAGTTTTCATTACCATCATCATGTATGTTCCTGGAATTTATAGTTGATTCACCTCACATTGGTTTTGTTTCAATTGAAAATGACCATTGTTTATATCCAAATTGCATAGTAAAAGTTGAATGCACCATTTGTTCCTTGCAATAATTCCATATAAGTTAGATAGATTCCAGAAAACTTGTAGTTGCCAAACAAATAACCAAGTCAGGAGTTTAACATCATCTGATTAATCAATTCCTCCAGATTCAATGTCAGTACCAGATCATTGTAAAAAATATAAAATAATTCTAACTTTACTTATTCTCTAATCGCCGTCATAATAAAGTTCCCGGCAGTCTTCTTTCCCACATCATTCTAATTGCAAAACTTAAATGATGTTAAAAATCGGAATAAACTAATTGCCCAAAAAAGATAGTATAAATGTGAATATCAGAGTTCAAGTACTTGGTGCTGGACTACTTCCAGCCATCAGACCATTCAGCCTCATCGGTGACAGGCTTAGGGAGCTCTGGGAAGAAATCTTGACCAGATTCTACATTGTTAGAGGGTGTGTTCCAGCCATTAGAGCATTCACCATAACCAGATTCTACATTGTTAGAATTCCACCCATCAGACCATTCAGCTTCATTGGTGACAGGGTTAGGGAGCCCTGACTGGAAGGAATCTTGACCAAATTCTACATTGTTAGATGGCCATGTGTTATCTTCGTCGAAGCCAAAGCCAGAGTTCTCTCCAACGTCCTCATCAAAATGTTCTATCCTTTCTGGAAGAGCACAACCCAGATACGATGAATTGTCCACACAGCGCCACAGCATTTGGCTCCAATGATTGTCCTGCCAAAAATGACAGGTGAAGATTGATTTCATAAACAACATGGTTATCAGAACAAAGGTCTAGTCTAGCAAACAATCATGATTGGAACCTGTCTTTTTTTAGTATCAAACTTCTTTACATCTTTTCTAACCTTAATTATAAAGCTAAACAGACAAACTAACTAGTTAATATAGAAAGTGGTAATAGCACATTGGTAAGCGTCCGAAATGGAAATTGAATCATGGAAATTAAACAAGTATTATTTTAGAGGTAGCTTTGACTTACGGACAATGCAATCAATGAAAGGATATATAAAAATGACTTATTCACACTAAAAAGTTGATAAAACTGAGTCATGGTTTGTTAAACAAAAGGCAGTACCTTGCATATAATATGGGGGTTTCCAATTATAACCAGCAATGAAATAGCACGAGTTATAGCCACATTAAACCTTCTGTGATTGCTCAAAAAGCCAAGACAGTGGACTCTGTCAAACTCATTGTGTTTTATGGTTGATCGAACAGTTGATACAATGATAACATCTTTTTCTTGTCCTTGAAACTGCTCAACACTGCCAACTTTGACTTCGGGCATTTCTAGATTTTCAAGCGTTTGTTTTATTTTCAATACTTGTTGCTTATATGGTGTTATAATGCCTATGTCTTCTTCAGTTATTTTACCACCAGCAATCAGCCTCTTAACAGTTTCTACAACCTTGCTTACTTCAATTCGGTTGAACCATGAAGGGTTATTCCCTTCTCTTTCATCGCATCCTTGGATACCAAAGAAAAGAACAGGGAAATCCTTATTAGGGAGAAAATCCGCAGTCATCGTGAAAGTTGTGGAATCTCTACATGCCATCAATTCCCCAAAATAGAACAGCTTCGAAGGGAGGTATAGAATCTCTGGGTGACATCGGTAGTTTTTCACCAGTTTTGTAATATAACTGGCATCTCCATTGCCATATAACTCACATTTAAACAATCGTTCCATGTAAGAAACCCCCAATTGATACTCATCTGCTTTCTTGGAAAATATTACCGGGCCTAACTGCAATGGGTCTCCAGCCAGAACAACCACAGTGTCTCTTCTGCAGAGATGGGCTATAGGGATCATGGTTTCAGGTTCTGAAGCTTGGCCAGCCTCATCCAAGAAAATGTGAGAGAAGTGACCGCGGGAAACATCTTCTGCAAAAAGAAGAGATGCACTCATATATGTGGATACCACAATCCTATAATGTTTGAGGGCACTGACTGGGGGACACTTAAATATCATCTCGTCAAAGAAGGAGAAACGAAGAAATTCAGATTTTACATCCTCATATGGCCTGGTAGTGGCATTGAGCCTAAATACTTCACTATCTCGAAATTCAATATCCTTTTCAGCAAGGAGTTTCTCCAGTATGTGGTCTGCTGCACTGTTTGAGGGGGCACAGACAAGAATACGAGTATTCTTATAATGTTGGTAGAGCTGGAGGACTGCTTCAACTATTGTCCTAGTCTTTCCTGTACCTGGAGGCCCATGAATCACATAAGGCGGTGCACCTCTGCAACCCAGAATCATTTTGATAGAACGCATTTGCTCCTCATTTAAAGAACCAGAAATGGGAACCAGATTCGTGGTTTTAATGCACCTTCTTCTGGATGTAGATGGAAAAAGAAACTCAGTTCCCAAGTTTTCTGCTGCCTCAACTGCTTGATATAACCTTCTCATATTGATCCTATTATACGTGAAGTGGACATTATAGAGATCTTCATCTCTATGGTAATAGTGAAATTCAGAATCAAATTTCAAATAGACCTCGTCAGCTTCAACCCGGTGAATAAATCCCTGTAGAAATTAAAATATCATTTTAGTTTTTGCATAAAGGGAATGATCCTGACTGTAAATACATTTTTATACTGATTGAGAGTAAATTTGATTGCATAAATTTGTGAAAAATAAAAGATACCAAAAATCAAGTAATAGCAGCATGCACTTCATACATACAGACACTGGTGGATTTATCTACTCTAAAGATTACACATACATACATACATACATACATACATGCAATTAGTGTTTTCTTAAAAAATACTCTAAATTTTTGGGTTGGGCTTAACTCAACAACACAAAACCGACTTGTAAGGTGAGAGCTACCTCCCACATATAAACTCATTACCAGACCTTATCTCATCCAAGATGAGACTCTTAACAATACTAATAATAAAAATAGTGTTTCCTAGATTCTACAATTGTGCATTTACCATTTATATGCATATCAAGAATACCTAACAGTGACATTGTGAAGTATATCTAAATGAATTGAGACAGTTTAGGAGACTGAAAAATGTTAGTGCCAAAGCAAATTAAGTCGAACTCAGAGGCGAGAGCTGCATTATATGAACATGGAGGAGTTAAAAACAAATGATCTTTGGTTTAGCCTAGTGCAAGGTCACCGGCATATTTCAAGTGGATAATTGCTGGAGTGGTGATATATCGTTTGTAAAAGAGATTCCTAGGAGGTTCTCAAAGAGAAGAAAAGAGAGAGACATGTCAAATTTATTATATGAAGCAACCACTTTTTTTTTTCAATTCTGTATTAGTCACTAGCTTTAATTTTATTCAAGGTTTGGAACCTACATCCTCAAAAATGGAAAGTACACCTAAGAGCTCGGTCCGTCATAGCTGCCTCAGGACCATCAATGCAGAAGTAGAATCCATAAGCTATAAATAAATAACCACAGGGAATGCTATCAAATCAATGCATATCTAATGTAATTTTCTTAAATACATTAACACCAATGAAAGGGCATTGTATGGCCAATGATCAAGATACATGATAAGAACATCTACTGTTCTTAATACCAACAGAATACAGATCTGACTCCATTTATAACACTTCAAAAAATATAGAAACATGTACATGATTACAAAATGCATCTGATGACTAGGTTTGAGGACCGAGTTCATGTTCAACAAAGCTGAAGAACTGATTTATCCAAATGAGAAATGCCAAGTAATAATGTGGTGGTATGCAGACAAAATAAGAACCAAACCTGATAAACAGGTGCAGTGTTCTGGTCTTGTTCAGAAGCCAGCTTGGCAAAGATATAATCCCCATGCACCAGTGATGGCCTTCTCTCAGCAAGCCCAGGTACCTCCAAGGACAAATAATGATTGCCTCTCGTTCTCATAGTTATACATTCCATGTCATAAGTTCTCATATCATCCTGAAAGCAGAAGTCAATAGCAAACAATAACAGAAACATATGTTAGACTTGTTATCTTATTTTAGTTTCTTGCATTTAAAAAATAAATAAAGATTACCTCTAATTGTATCTCTTCCATTATGATTAGTGCTTTGAAATAAGCCGCATAATTCCTTCTTGTAAGACCATCTTCAACAACTGGAGGGACCTGATTGTCCTCAAGCAAGAGTCTAATATCCTTGGGGATGTCATATCTTGGAAGCCTATTAACGTACTTTCGATTTGCCTTCCCTGCAGGGCGTGAGCCGGGAACAAAAGAGTCAACAACAAATTTTTCTTTCTTCCTTCCTCTTGAATAAGGTCTGTTAGAAGCCAGAGATTTTGCGATCTTGTCTTCAACTAAGAGGAAAACCACCCTTTCAAATTTATCATCTCCAATGTCAAAATACACTACAGATGAGTACATGCCCATTTCTTTTGTCTTGCAAGAGAGCCATATATTTAAGGTCTCGCGAGGCTGAAGCATCCTGTCCTCCACTCTGAAAGATTCTAGAAAGCTCTCTGAATCTGAATTTTCCCGTGGAGGCTCCATGAGAGAAAGAGTAAAAGAGTCTGGAGGATTTGACGCAAGAATATTAACACTCCACAGGTCGATTGGTTCATCAGTAGTATTATTAACAGTTATTAAATCGACAGCAGTATTTCCAAGAGATACCGATTGAGGCTTCCCATTCACAAATGCAAACGGGACAGATACGACTACCGGAGCCCCGTCATCAGGAACGTAACTGCAAACAGATCTCTCTTCCTCAAAATCTAAAAAACTAATTTCAGCCTTATCCCCTATAACGGAGCATTCCTCGTCTGACCTGTATCCAACAGTACTCATCGCGAAAATGTTGCGTACTCCTTCCAAGTTTCAGTTCTGCAAAAAATATCAACCACAGATGAATAAATATGCATTGGATAAAATTTTCAGCAAAGGCAAAAAAATATATGAGAAAAATCTTGTTCCCCTCTAGAGTAAATTAAAACCATGAAATGAATACAAATCCTCTTCTTTTACCAACTCACTACGAGAGGATCTTATTCAAAGAGAGACTCTGCATATGTTGTAAATCCCAAATAGTGACGCAAAGCCGCCAATTTCGAAACTGAGATAATGGTATAACATGTAGGGTTATGACAAGTAAGAAAGAAGGAAAAAGTTGTCACTGATGAAGAAACCCGAAGAGCAAAACAAACTCTTCATTAATGGTACTTAGGCCCATCATTGGACTTTTTAAAAAGCCCAGTATGTTAAATCCTAAAAAAGTCCATTGTGCCAAACCCTAAAACTGATGCCCTCTATGTACAACATCTCATCTCCTATTGCCACAACCTACTTGTCATCTTGCGTGCAAAACATCACGTGATCGGCCACCCCAGCCGCAACATGAAAACATACTGCACAGCATTTAGCATTGCGCCAGAGCAAACTCAATTCCCCTCCATAATGATGCGCTGTAACGACACTAATCACAACATACATGATCCATGAAGACATACACAAACCCAAAGTACATTGGTGTAAAAATGGTAGAAATAACTTAAATCTACACTAAAATCCATGCATTTGTATAACAAACAAAATCATAGATTTTTTTTCTTTTGATAGAAGAACCATCTACACAAGAATACAGTAGTATAACATTGTTAAAACATATTGTCATAATTTGCAATGCTACATTTAGTTCTTCGAGATTTCATTCTAATTTATTCATTTGAAATCACAATAATCAATAAATACCCTAATAATAGGAAATAAAATCATGCATATTGAAGAAAAAATTGAAGCAAGAATAGAAAGCATAGATTGCGATAAACATGTGAAAGTGAAAAGAATTAAAAAAGAGAGGGTTTTGGAGTTTTGCTTACAGTTTGTTGCAGTGTATGAAAACCCCAAGTGAAGAAATGAAGAGACAACTTTTTTCTCTCACTTCGTTCGAATCGTCATCATAATTATAAATAAATAAATAAACTACTTTTTTTTTCTACTTCTTTTTACTCCGAAACGTACTAAGGAAACTGAGGATCAAAAGATTGCTTTACCTAAATTTAGTATATCCCACTTAAATTTTGGGGGATTACTCTTTCAAACGTTGCGTTAGCTCTCCACCACCGTAAAAAAAAAAAAAAGTCATAAATGTTCTTGACGGACTAGGCATGACAACGGGGCGGGGCGGGGGCGGGTTTAGCTAGCCCCGCACCCGCATCCGTTATTCTGTTATAGACCCGTCCCCGCCCCCAAACTCAGTCGGGGTGAAAATTTAACATTCAGACTCACCTCTAATAAAAACGAGTTTGCCCGCGCCCGCACCCGCACCCGCCTGTTAACCCTCAATTTCGATGCTAGACAAAATCAAAGCTATTTTAATGTTATAAAATTATTTTTAATGTAAAGAAGGCTTCGACCTAACTTTTTGAGAGGCCTGAGTCGAATAAATGTGGAGAAACCTTAAAAAATGTCTAAGTGTTGAAAGGGTTCTTCGACCATGAGAATGTAGCGCTGCAGTGGTTATATTAAGATTGGAGGGAATTTCCAATATTTGAAATTTAAATAAGAGCAGTTGTGAACGTGGGAACAGTTGAGATCAAGGGGAAGGCGCCAAAATCCACACGTTCGAAGCAGTAACCACCACTGAGTAGTTATTTCCTAGCACTATAAATAGGAGTTGGTTCTATGTAAATGGTGTTCATATTTTTGTACAAGTTACGCTAAAAAAACTCAAAGTACCCGCGTGTAGAGAAACGAGTTCGTGAGAATGTACGTAATGTAACACCATTGTCTTCATTAATCTAATTTATCTTCAGCATGTTTAAGATTCAGCCAGTTACTTTCCATGCCTTTACAGTTTCTTGAATTTTATCTTCCATGCCAAATTTATGTTCAAAGCCATTTAAACTTTCTGCGTTTTACTTTCGACTGCGTTTTTACGTTCCAGCATTTAATGTTCAAGCCTTTACGTTTCAAAGTCTTTCATTTTCAAGAACGTGGAGTTCTCCTTTAAATCCATTGCATTTATTTTCAAAGTCTTTTACTTTCCTGCACTTTACCTTCGAGAGCACTTTTATTATCTCAGCCTTTACTTTCCAAGAACGTGGAGTTCGTTGCATTTTACTTTCAAAGCTTTTACTCATTCGACACCTTTAATTTCTGCACCCTTTATTTGCATCACTTTAAATTTCGAGTCTTCACTTTACTTTATTGCCCATAGTCGAACGTGGAGTTCAGTTAGACTTTATTTTCAGCATTGTCGAACGTGGAGTTCAGTTTACATTTTCTTTAATTTACACTTGTCTCTCAAACTTAGCACATGTCCTAGGATTTGTGTGGTCGATCCTGCAAGTTAAATCAATTTGCGTTTAGATTGATAGACCAGAGGTTGTTTACCAAAATTCACGGTAAACAAATTGGCACACCCGGTGGGACCCAGTGCTAAGCTAAACCTTTTTATCAACCTCATCTCACTTGGTGAAGAAGCGCTTTCGTTGTATGTTATTGAGAAGTGGGAAGTTAGCCACAGCAAACGAAGGAATACCAAAGAGAAGACACACTAAGAAAATGGCAACCAATGCCAATCAATAAGTTAATCCTCAAGGGAGTATTTCAAACACTCAGTCCAGTAGCAGTATTGGGACTCAAAGCACACCATCACCAGTGTCTTCGACAGGAGGACAGGCGTCACTTCCATTAGTGGTGTCTGAGCCAGGATCAACATATACAAAATCATATATTCAACCTGTGTTGGAATGCACAGGACCACAAAGTTCTAATTCACCAACACCCTCAGGAGGAAATACAATGTACAGGCACGTTCCTCCACCAGGTTTTCCACATCCAGGGTCAAGGAGTCAACCCTATGGTATGCCTACATCAATGATGCAAAACCTGCAGAATGCTCCACCTGTGTTTTCAGAAACTGTTGTGCCTTCGCCACTACAAGGGTCAGGATCAGGAGGACGAAACAACCAGAATATAGGTTGTCGAAGATATCCCAAGACGTCATCCACGCCAGATACCTGATGCTAACTTGGAGGATCAAGAGATAGTTGACCATTTTAGAGTCGAACCACCAAGAAACCAGATGCCATATCAGATGGAGGAAGAACCAGTAGTGATGGTGAACAGGAACCAAAACGCAGATCAACTACTTAGGCAGGTTCGACACCAGAATCAAGCAGAAGAAAATAACCTTGCAGCCATGGTTGAAAGGATAATGACTAGAAATGGTATGAATTTTGACTTCACCAGGCCAAATTATACTTCACCTATAGTGGATTACATTCTCCAAGCAGAACTACCCCCTAGGATGAAGGTTCCAAAGTTCAGCAAGTTTTCAGGAGATACTACTGAGTCTACTGTCGAACATGTGGCTAGATATTTGATCGAAGCGGGCGAGATTGCAGCTGACGAAAGCCTTAGAATCAAATACTTCCCAAGTTCCCTTACCAAGAATGTCTTCACATGGTTTACTACGTTGCCTCCAAATTCCATATACAATTGGACCCAATTAGAACGTTTGTTTCATGAACAGTTCTACATGGGGCAAACTAAGATTAGTTTGAAAAAATTGGCTAGCATCAAGCGCAAAGTCACTGAGCCAATTGATGATTACCTGAATAGGTTTCGACTTCTTAAAGCCAGGTGCTTTACACAAGTGCCAGAACATGAGTTGGTCGAAATGGCTGCTGGGGGTCTTGATTATTCCATTAGGAAGAAATTAGATACCCAATATCTTAGAGATATGGCCCAGCTGGCTGATAGGGTTCGACAGCTAGAAAGGCTAAAAGAAGAAAAGTCCAAATTAAGTAGGGGTAAAAAAGTAGCATTTGTCGAATGCAAGGAAGATGTGGAGAATCTGTATGGTGAACCATCTTGTTTCGACGAAAATGAGGTTGACGTTGCTGAGTTAAAGCAAGGTCCACCTTATGCTTGCAAATTATTAGCCCCTTCAGAAGGAAAAAATCCTGTCGAATCTAACGACAAATTCCCTAAGAAAACATATACCTTCGACGTCACTAAATGTGACGAAATTTTTGATTTGTTAGTTAAAGATGGGCAAATGATAGTGCCCGCTGGTGCTAAAACGCCACCTTTAGAACAAAGAAAGAAAAGAGGTTTTTGTAAGTACCATAATTTTTTGGGTCATAAAACTTCCCAATGTTTTCTTTTCAGGGATTTGGTGCAAAATGCTATCCAGGAAGGAAGGCTGAAGTTTGGGGAAAAAGGCAAAGCCCAGATGAAGATTGACTCTGACCCATTGCAAGTTGCAGAGGCCAACTATACAGAGCCTCATGAGGTTCAGATGGTGGAAGCCACAGGGGGATTCGACGAGTCAGTCAACATGGTAGAGGTTACTGAAGACTTCGCCATCAGTGCTGTGATAATTGAAGGTTCTAGTAAGGCTACAAGTGGCCTAAATGTTGATGATACCAGTCTGATGTTGGTAACCAAAGAAACTGCTGATAAGTTTGTTGAAATGGATAAGGCTGCTAAGGTTTTGGATAGGTGGAGGATAAATGCCAATGAAGGCATTAACATGGTCGAATTGGCTGAAGAGTCTGATTCTAGCTCAGATAGTGTCAACACCAATGAGGCTATGGGTAGAAATGCCCCTAAAGTTCAAGTTGTTAAGGAATTGGAAGATGACATGCTCTTGGTTGGAGAGATGTTGGACATGGATGGTTGTCTGGTGGAAAATTGGATATGCATGGCTGCTGAAATTTTTTTCAAGACATCTCCTGATGTCGAGAGAGTCAATGCTGAGGAGATGGTGGAGGCTGAGAAAGCTGCTTAGGAAAAAGCTTCCCAAAGAGCTGCAAAAGCAGCAGTAAGTGGTGGCTGCTTGGCAAAGACCACTGAAAGTCTGGAAGCCAGCTTCTCCAAGATGCGCCTGAAGGACAGAATGGATGTCAACATGGTCGAAATTACGGATCGAAAAGATAAACAATTGAGTAAGGTAGATGAGCAAGAGAAACTCAACAAAATGGCTTATCCTAAGCTAGAAGAGACAATCGTGGACTTCTTGCATCGTTGCCAGAAAAAAGACTCTGGAGTAATGTTGTGCCCCAGGTGCAGCGCCATTTTTTATGAGAAGGTTGCCCACAAGCTGGAAGGTATCAAGAAGGCTGGCGAAAGCTGGGGGCAGAAGGTGAACAAGGGGCACAGAGGTTTTGACCATAGGCGACTTCCGACAGGGTTAAAAAACTAAGCACCGGGAATTAGGCCAGGTACGTTCAAACCAACTGCGAACGTGCCAACAGGTAGTTGGATCAAACCTGTCGAAGGGAGAGGACAGAAGAAAAAGTGGGAGAAGTTTGATGTGGAAAGAGGTGCGTCATTTGAGTACAGAAAAGAGAATCACACCACAAACAAATCAGCATACATTTCTCAGAACTACAAGGGTAAAAACCCAATGTCTAGATCGCAATGGCGAAGAGAGCAGCGCAGGCGAAAAGCTGTCAGGGAGGCTCAGGTGTAAGGGGAGTCAAGCACCAATGTGGCTGGGGCAATGGAGAAGATGCCCATACGACGAAAGTTGTTTACTATTCAGCCAGAAAAGAAGGTCGAAGAGGATGATGATATGACTGATAACTTCGACAATGAGTCAGCAGCTTCCCTAGACATTTTGGTAAATGTGGTGTCAGTGATGCCAAGAGAATTTGGTCAAGTCTCAGAGGTCGAAGACTTAGACCAAACTGCTGAATTGTAAATGATGGCACACAAGCCTGTGTGCTATTACATCATGAACAATGGGTGCGTCGAAGAACAGAATGCTTTCTTCGAGCGTCCCACAGAGGCAATGAAGGGTCATTTGAAGCCTCTTTACATTACTGGAAAAGTGGAGAACGTCCCTGTCAACAAAATTTTGGTAGACTGTGATGCGACGGTTAATTTGATGCCAAGATTTTTGTTGAGCAAGATTGGAAAGTTTGAGACTGATACTAAACCCCACAACATGGTTCTGTCAAACTATGAAGGCAAAGTTGGTTCCACTCTGGGAGTGATTCAGGTGGATCTCACTGTGGGAACTATTACCAGACCAACAGTGTTCATGGTCGTCGAAACAAAGGCTAACTATAATCTACTCTTAGGTAGGGAGTGGATTCATGGGATAGGAGCAGTAGCCTCATCTATGCACCAGAGAATCACAATCTGGAGACCAGATGGGATAGTGGAAAACATTGAAGTTGATCAAGGGTACTTCAAGGTGCCTGTTAATCATGTGGACAGTAGGCAATTTGAGAAACATCTGGCGAACATCGCTCCATGTCCTCCAGCTGATTTTGAGTTTACACCTGACGAGGAAACGTTTTATTCGTTGTACTTACACCCTGTTGAAGGTTTCAGATGGGACAGGGAGGTACCAAGAGGAAGATTGCCATGCTTAGGCACACCTCCAATAGAGCCCACAGGGTGGGGAGATGAATTCAGTGATCATGACTGAGTTCGACGCTTTGAAAAGAATTTTGGCCTATGTGGCCGAAACAAAACTACAAGCGGCTTTGGAAACCGCCAATGATTATATGGCTGGTGAAGCCATTTCTGAAGTATATCAAGAAGGTCCTGGTAAGGACTTTGACCCAAAACCTCCAGATAAGGTTAAAGCTGGAGAGCAAAGCCAGAGGCTCGACGCCATCTATGAAGATGAGCCTTTGGGATTTGAGAAGGATCCGTTGGCGAATAATATAAAAATGCTAGCACAAGATCCTTTGGAAGAAGTGGACCTCAGTGAGGGGGCAACTAAAAGGCCTACCTACATCAGTGTCAATCTTGATCCCTAGTTGAAAGTCGAAGTAGTTCAGCTGTTGAAAGAATTCAAAGACTGCTTCGTTTGGGATTATGATGAGATGCCTGGTCTGAGCAGGGAGTTAGTCGAACACAAGTTGCCTATGACGCCTGGGAAAAAACCAGTCAAGCAAAATCCAAGACGGTTTGCACCAGAGATACTGTCAAAAATCAAAGAGGAAGTCGAAAGACTGCTTCGTTGCAAATTCATTCGCACTGCAAGGTATGTCGAATGGTTGGCTAATATAGTACCTGTTATTAAAAAGAATGGGTCTTTGAGAGTTTGCATCGATTTTAGAGATTTAAACTCTGCAACTCCCAAAGATGAATATTCAATGCCAGTAGCATAAATGTTAATAGATTCTGCAGCAGGACATGAATATCTTAGTATGCTGGATGGATATTCTGGCTATAACCAAATATTCATTGCTGAGGAAGATGTTCATAAAACTGCTTTTAGATGCCCTGGAGCCTTAGGCACCTATGAGTGGGTAGTGATGCCTTTTGGTCTCAAGAACGCTGATGCTACTTATCAAAGGGCAATGAATTCAATTTTCCACGATTTTATAGACACATTCATGCAAATTTATATTGATGATATTGTTATAAAATCTATTTCTGGGAATAGTCACATTGACCATCTTCGACAGTCCTTTGAAAGGATGAGAAAATATGGTATTAAAATGAATCCTCTTAAATGTGCTTTTTGTGTGCAGGCAGGGGATTTCTTAGGCTTTGTAGCCCACAAGAAAGGGATTGAAATAAATCAGAATAAAACCAAAGCCATAATAGAGGCGAAAGCGCCATCAACCAAAAAGGAGTTGCAATCGTTGTTGGGCAAAATCAACTTCTTAAGAAGGTTTATATCCAACCTGAGTGGCAAAACACAAGCTTTTTCGCCATTGCTTCGTTTTAACAAAGATGGTTTCGAGTGGGGGCAATTACAGCAGGAAGCCTTCGACAAGATCAAGGAGTACCTAAGCCACCCTCCAATTCTTTCACCACCTTGTAGAAACAAAAGTATGAGATTGTACATAGCTGCATCAGATAAAACTCTAGGGAGCATGTTAGCTCAGGAGGATGAAAATGGAGTCGAAAGAGCCATTTATTACCTTAGTCGAGTTTTAAATGATGCAGAAACTAGGTATAGCATGATTGAAAAGTTATGTTTATGCTTGTATTTCTCTTGTACTAAACTAAAGCAATATATAAAACCTGTTGATGTGTATGTTTCGTCTCACTTTGATGTTGTAAAACATATGTTATCTAAACCCATTTTGCATAGTCGAATTGGCAAATGGGCATTAGCATTGACAGAATTTTCCTTAACATATCAACCTTTAAAAGCTGTGAAAGGGCAAATAGTTGCAGACTTTATAGTTGATCACTCCATAAATGAAAATGATTTGAATTACGTCGAATTAAGATCTTGGAAATTATACTTTGACGGATCAAGTCATAAAAATGGAACAGGAGTAGGAATATACATTATTCCTCCTGAAAAAATTCCAACAAAATTCAAGTACAAGGTCGAAGGTCCTTGTTCTAACAATGAGGCTGAATATGAAACATTAATTGTTGGCCTTGAAATTTTGTTAGAATTGGGGGCAACTAGAGTCGAAATAATGGGAGATTCAGAATTGGTTATAAAACAAATCACAAAGGAGTATAAATGTGTTAAAGAAAATCTCATTATGTACTTTGTGATAGCCAATAGATTATTAAAGAAGTTTGAGGTAGTGGCCATCCAACAAATACCTAGGATAGAGAATCAAGTTGCTAACGACTTGGCCCAAATTGCTTCTGGATACAAGGTGTCGAAAGAAAACCTTCAAGAAGTAATTGAGGCAAGAGGTAAGGTGGTGGCTATTGGATTATGTCCATCAGACTTAGAAACAACTAAGCTTGGGTGTATAGATGGCGAAAATTTTGAAAGTTTTGCCATAGATAATTTAACAGATGAAGATTGGAGGAAGCCCATAGTTGAGTATTTGCGAAACCCAACGGCTTCGACAGAACGGAGAATCAGGTATCAAGCTTTGAGCTATGTACTGGTGGGTAATGAATTGTTTAAAAAGACTCCTAAGGGAGTCTTATTGAAATGCCTTAGTGAAGCAGAGGCGTATTTGGCACTTTCGACAGTACATAGTGGGGCATGTGGAGCACACCAAGTTGGCCAGAAGATGAAATGGTTGTTGTTTCGACAAGGCATGTATTGGCCCACTATGCTGAAGGATTGCATAGAATTTGCTAAAGGGTGCCAAGAATGTCAAATTCATGCTGGCATACAGCACATCCCTGCAAGTGAATTACATTCTATAGTGAAACCATGGCCTTTCAGAGGATGGGCTTTGGATATAGTGGGAGAGATTCGACCAACATCTTCAAAGAACCAGAGATATATTTTGGTGGGAATTGATTATTTCACCAAGTGGATTGAGGCAATACCACTGGTGAATATAGGTCAGGAAGATGTTATTGAGTTCATTCAAAATCACATTATTTATAGATTTGGTATTCCTGAAACAATTACTACAGATCAGGGATCAGTGTTCACTGGTCGAAAGATGCAGGAATTTGCCAAAGAAATATGTTTTAAGTTATTAACTTCTACACCTTATTATGCTCAGGCCAATGGGCAAGTCGAAGCTGCCAATAAGGTAGTGATTGGACTAATTAAGAAACATGTGGGAAAAAGGCCTAGAAATTGGCACAAGACGTTAGACCAAGTTCTTTGGGCGTGTCGAACCTCCCCCAAAGAGGCTACCAATACTACCCCATTTCGACTCACTTTTGGTCATGATGCAGTATTACCTGTTGAGATTTATCTACAGTCTGTAAGAGTTCAAAGACATCGTGAAATTCCCTCTGAGAATTATTGGGAAATGATGATGAATGAATTAGTGGATTTGGATGAAGAAAGGCTTAGAGCCTTGGAGTTGCTGAGAAGACAAAAGAAGAGGGTCGAAGAATCCTACAACAAAAAGGTTAAATCTAAATCTTTTGCATGTGGGGAATTGGTTTGGAAGGTGATTTTGCCCATGGATCGAAAGGATAGAACATTGGGCAAGTGGTCCCCTAAGTGGGAAGGACCATTCCAAGTCATACAAGTATTCTCTAATGGAGCTTATGAAGTGGAAGAGTTAGACAAAGATAAAAGAATCTTGAAAGTAAATGGCAAGTATTTGAAAAAAATATAAGCCTATGCTGCAGGAGATTCATATTAAAACATAAGCTTTATTGAATAAAAGAAAGCCAAAATAGGCCAAGTCAGGCTAATATGGCATACAAAGCGAAGAGAAACTAGTACAACATTTTTTTCTCAAGGAAAGGTTATTCATAATCTCTCCAATCTATGGATTTGAGGAAGTCCGTATAACCTGCATCTGGCTCATCATCAGAATCTTGGGTGCTGGAGCGCCCTTTCTTGGAGATCTTCATTTTGGTTTCTCTTTTCTTGGCTGAAGAGGTTGCTCCGACGGAGGTGTTAGGTTGTTGGGGCGCCTCTACCTTCTTTGTTTCCTCAATTGCCTTGGCCTTTCCAGCCATCTTCTTAGTTGAGGATTTCTCTGAATTATTCATGGTTGCTTCTACGCAAAACATGGTCAGATGGAAGAAATTTATAGAGGCTAATGGTTGATTGGATTGGCCAGCCAAACGGTGGAAACAGGTGAGTTATTCTTGGAAGTAGGCCTGAGGGCCATGCTATAAATGTTACTTTAATGATAGAGGCTTATGCCTTGGAATTTAAAGCTGGAGGGGTGACTTTCCAAGAAAAAGATAGAATGCCTTAATTGCAAATTTGACTGATAAAAGATAACAATAAGGAACATCATCATGCAATATAGGTCGAAAGCAGTTAAAGGCAAAATAATAATGATTGATTAAATCAATGCCAACAGGCATAAAATTGTCATTACATAAAAGGCCTGAAAAGGCCAGGAAATAAGTGATGATTAAACAAATGAAATAAAGGTGTCGAAGGTATCAGAAGGGAAACCTCGACACCAACTGAGAAAAAGACTCTATGTGATGTTTGAGACGAGCGTTGCACAAAGATTCGTCAAGTTTTGCTTCTGCGAGCTCTTTCTCATATCTTTGGGTCGCATCAATTCGATCAATAGCATTCTCCGTTTCTTCAGCTATCTCAGTGTCGTCGAGTTGGCGCAAATCACGGTTGCGGTTTTCAGCATTTTCAATTTTAGCTTGTAGCTCTGTGATTTGTTGCTTCCAGGCTTCAATGTCCTTCGTGTTGGAGGCTATCTCGTCTTGCTTTTTCCTTTGATCAACCTCCATACGTTGGATCTCTTCGTACGCCTCTTGTGCACCACACCAGGCTGCACTCTCACAACCAGATGTTCTCTCTATGGTATCCTTGATCGAGGGGAGCAGTTTTATTTCTGCAGCTATTTGGTTTACCACAGCAGTTAGCTCTATCAGAAAACCAGAGACATCTGGATTGAGAGTAGTAAGCTCAATCTTTGCAAGAGTGTCCTTCAAGTAAGCATTCGCAGTTGGATCTGAGGCCAGAATTTTGTAAATATCCCCTTTGAAGAATTTTTTCTTGATGGCTTGGAGAATTGATTGGGCGAAGTCATCTGGTGCTGAGGCCGAAGAAACAGAGAAAGAACCATGCCTTTGCTCAAGAATCAATTTGGCAAACTCACGTGGGTTCGACCACTTGAGCGCTATCAACGAGTCCCCGGATAGTGGAGCGACCATAGGCGAAGGAGTATGGTGGGGGCGAGGCTCAGCTTGTTCTTCTTCCTCCTCTGCTGATTCTTCTTCCTCTTCATCTTTTTCTCATCCCATTTCCTCATCAGATTCATCAGCAGCTGGTTGCATATTCTCATGGTCATCAGCCGGGGTGGTTTGATCAGGAGTGGCGTTGTGTGTTTGGATTTCAGGTTCACGCCTTTCTTCTTCAACCATCTAGCCTTTATCCATGGAGGCATCCAGGTTGATAGGCGGTGGGCTTAAAGCGTCATCCTCATCAGAGTTAGCTCCCTCAACTTGTGCGTGCTGAGTTGGGGTTGGAGCTGGTGCTGCAGTAGCTGTGGTAACATGTGGAATGGGTTGATTAATCTCACTCAAACCAGAGCCAATATCAGAAGATGGGTGATAAGTTGGCTCACCTTGGCTGTTAAGAAGCGTGGTGGTGAGGCTTTCTGAAGTTGGGTGAGGAACAGAATCATCAAGTGTGGTGGCGGCGAAGTTGCTTGGAGTTGGTCGGGGATCTGGATTGTTGATTATGGATGCCTAAAGAACACAAGTGGAGATAATGAGAATGAAATAATAGCCAAAGGATGTCAAGCATAATAGAAAAGATAATGGTGCGCATACCTGAGTTTGTTCAACATCAGGACTTGATTTATCACCCTCATGGTCACCAAGAGGGGTTCTCGAGGCTACCTTGGAGGATTCCTTCTCGACACCACTTGTGGTGGATGCCTTTTGAGTTTTTTGGCCACCTTCGAAGGAGGTGGGACAGCAGGTCCAGAGGCCTTTGTGGGTTTTTTCCTTTTCCTTGTGAGAACCTCTTCAGGAGATTCATCTGAGGCCTCTGAAGCTATAACTACAGCTGGGGTATCCTTCTTACCTTTCTTGGAAGGTGTTGGAGGCTTTCGACCAGTCTGAAGAGGCAGTGAAAATAAGGAAGAAATTCATAGAGTACAAGAAAAAAAAACAGAAAGGGGTAAAATATACCTGTGTACTCCCTTGTTCTTTGCCACTTTGCAAGGTGGCAGCTCTAGTCGAAGCAGCTTTCCTAGGCACAGCTGAAAGATAGCACACAATTGTTACAAGTTAATGATTACATGACTAGTCATAAAGCCATGGAGTAAGGATCTCAAACCTTCATATATTTCAGATTCGACACGAACGTCCTGAATTCCTATATGAAGGTGCCCTTTAAAACTGTCTAACGTATGCTTAGTCGAAACCACTCGTTGGGCTTTTGGCTGAGACTGTTGTCGAAGAAGTTTTAAATGCTCCCCACAGACAAACCAATCTGGAAATGGAGGGGCAAGCGCCACTCCAAAATCAGCATTAGGCAGTCGAGGGAACTTTGGAGGAAAAAGTTTAAAAGCTACCTCATAACGTTTCTCACGAGGGACGTTGGGAGGAATTTTTAGTTGATCCAACTTTTCTAGAAATTTTCTCTTTAGAGTAACAGCAGCCTCATGAATGGTTCGACTAAGATCATCTGGTCGATAGATAGTTTCAAAGTATTTTTGAAAAGCCTGTATTTCTTCGATGTGAGTGAACTTACTTTTTTTCGTCTTGTCCTGCACATGGAGAAAAGCTTGGTCAAGTAACGAAGAAAACGTAGCCGCATCAAGAAAATGCTCAGTATAATGCTTCAACCACCATTGGTGGAAGGATGAAGTGCATAAAAAGGAAGGTTCAAAAAACACAGGGGAGAGGATGCTTCTTTTTTCGTTCCTGCTGTTGAGTGCTTCAGAGACGTTCTCCTCGTCGAGGTAGGCGGTGTGAAGAATCACTTGACCCTTTTTCTCATATAAGCACTGAGGGAAGCTCTGGGCCAGCCCAAATTGTCGAGAAACCAAGTTGGGTTGGTAAGCAATCAACGCTGATAAACCTCTCCCTAGGTTCAGCCTATGGACAATAAATCTAGGAATCAAAAAGGCTTCCCAGATGACAACAGACTCTGGATCAAGGGGTTAGAGAGGATTTGGAAATGGCCTTTGAAACCACTCAGGGCCATAGCTTCAGCGAACAAAGGGTGCCATGCTAGGAGTAAACTCATAGCGTTTGGCGAACATCATTATATAATTGGTGAAAGCCCTTTGAAGGTTTTCACCATCATCATTAGGAGTGAGCTTAGCCAGACGTGTCCCTTTGACACTCCTCTCCCTGATCTTATCAGAAGCTTCATCGACTATGCCTTTCCTGGGGAGGCTAGCTTCAAATGTAGCATTGAGCCACAGTTGAAGTAGCCAAAGAGGACCGCTCAAATGCATAGGACCTTGGGCTTCCACATTCTTCAGTCGAGAAGCCCCTTCACTGATAGATTCGTAAAGGTTCGCCAGAATGAGTTCACTCAGGCAGATCCCTCTGTTGTGGTGGAGTTGGTTCGCCAGGGGCAGGTACTTCTTAGCCACCTGCAAAGACTTGGTACAAAAAACATACCTCGACAGCCAGACTGTGAGGAAAGCAATGTGTTCTTCATCAGACACCTCATCATCTTCTTGTTTGAAGTGGTGCTTGATAAAGAGGGTGTAGGTCAGTTTTGAGCCTGAAATATTGATGGTATCATCAACATCAACCTCAGGATTGTAGACGAGGCATCTGGACGAAGCCCCGTGATGGCAGCTACGTCGAAAAGGGTTGGAGTGACCATTCCACATGGCAGGTGGAATGTATAATGGGTGTTGTCCCAAAAGTATAAAGATGCTGCCAACATGTTCAAACAATAGGGTATGTTGGTCTTCGACAGCATCAGAAGGTCATAGATCCCTATCTCCTTCCAATGGTCAGCTTTAACTTTCTCCATCTTTGCCATCCATTGGTCGAATTCCTTTAAAGGGTTGACGGCTCTCACCAGTCTAGTGCCATCGGTGAGATAGCCAACATTGATCTTGGGTAAAGGGATCTCTTCAGGGGAAGCTCGAGCATCAGAATTAATTTTAGGGAAACTCTTTTGCCCTAATGGTCTGGATTTTCGGTATGATGGGAAAAACTCACTCAGCTTCTCGTTGGAAATGTCCACCTCAGCCAAAGGACCAGATAACGCATAAGTTTTATCAGACATAACTAGGGGAATCATTACCTGAGATTGGTAGATGGCTCTTGCTTCCATAGAGGTAGGTTCCGGCATACAACGGCGATTATCTACCAGTTGAGGGCCTGGGATGTTAGCGAACGGTGGGATGGTTTGCTTGAATGGAGTGACTTTGCCCTTTTGGGTCTTCTTTGCTTGAGGATTAATGTGGGAGGATGCCATTGTGGAAGAAGGTGAAAAGATGGTGTCTTTACTGGGTTTGCGTAAAAAACTGAAGAGAATAAGAGTTGCTTGAGAGTACTAAAAGAGTGGAAAGATCACAAAGTGGCGGAAATGGGTATATATAGATATTTCAAAACCTCCAGGGACTTGGATCCACTGTTGAAGCTGAGGGGTTAGTGGGACACGTGGCTCCCTCCTGAAGGCGTGATGGAAAGGAGTAGTTATGTGCAGACTATTAACGTCTGTTTTCAAGAAAGGCGTTATGATGAATACGGCTGAAAAGACGTTTTAAGGATTTGTCATGATGGCGTGACGTCAGAGGCGTGGGTTAAAGAAACTGAATAGTTTAGCTATTAGGGAATTAGTGGGATGTTCAGTTAAGTCCATGCAAATAGGCGTCGAAATAAGCATTATATCAAGAAATGGCCTTCCTACCAAGTCTGGCGAAAGGACATTCCTTGGGGGCAATTTGTTAACCCTCAATTTCGACGCTAGACAAAATCAAAGCTATTTTAATGTTATAAAATTATTTTTAATGTAAAGAAGGCTTCGACCTAACTTTTTGAGAGGCCTGAGTCGAATAAATGTGGAGAAACCTTAAAAAATGTCTAAGTGTTGAAAGGGTTCTTCGACCATGAGAATGTAGCGCTGCAGTGGTTATATTAAGATTGGAGGGAATTTCCAATATTTGAAATTTAAATAAGAGCAGTTGTGAACGTGGGAACAGTTGAGATCAAGGGGAAGGCGCCAAAATCCACACGTTCGAAGCAGTAACCACCACTGAGTAGTTATTTCCTAGCACTATAAATAGGAGTTGGTTCTATGTAAATGGTGTTCATATTTTTGTACAAGTTACTCTAAAAAAACTCAAAGTACCCGCGTGTAGAGAAACGAGTTCATGAGATTGTACGTAATGTAACACCATTGTCTTCATTAATCTAATTTATCTTCAGCATGTTTAAGATTCAGCCATTTACTTTCCATGCCTTTACAGTTTCTTGAACTTTATCTTCCATGCCAAATTTATGTTCAAAGCCATTTAAACTTTCTGCGTTTTACTTTCGACTGCGTTTTTACGTTCCAGCATTTAATGTTCAAGCCTTTACGTTTCAAAGTCTTTCATTTTCAAGAACGTGGAGTTCTCCTTTAAATCCATTGCATTTATTTTCAAAGTCTTTTACTTTCCTGCACTTTACCTTCGACATCACTTTTATTATCCCAGCCTTTACTTTCCAAGAACGTGGAGTTCGTTGCATTTTACTTTCAAAGCTTTTACTCATTCGACACCTTTAATTTATGCACCCTTTATTTGCATCACTTTAAATTTCGAGTCTTCACTTTACTTTATTGCCCATAGTCGAACGTGGAGTTCAGTTAGACTTTATTTTCAGCATTGTCGAACGTGGAGTTCAGTTTACATTTTCTTTAATTTACACTTGTCTCTCAAACTTAGCACATGTCCTAGGATTTGTGTGGTCGATCCTGCAAGTTAAATCAATTTGCGTTTAGATTGATAGACCAGAGGTTGTTTACCAAAATTCACGGTAAACACCGCCCCCACCCGCAAAAAAATATTTTTTTAAATAGTAATAAAAATTAACAATTTTATTAAAAATTTAGCCATTTTAATAATAAACTTGTTTCTAAAGATGTGAGTTTGAGTGAATGGTGAAAAATGATTAATGAGGTTTTTTAACTACTTGTTCAAAAGTGAATAAGTGTGATATAAAATAATTTAAATATGGGTATTAAAGTAAATATTATAAGATCGGGCGGGTGCGGGGGCGGGCGGATAGTAGCATCCCCCCGCCCCCGCACCCGTACCCGCAATTATAAACCGGGTTTTACCCGCACCCGCACCCAATCAAGTTGGGGTTTCCCCGTTAATTTCGGGTCGGATTCGGGCGGACCCCGGCGGGCCCGGGTTTTCTTGTCATGCCTATGACGTACTCTTTTTATTTATTTTTTTATATTTTTCAAAGTAAGTTGATGAGACACCCTATTTTATGTATTTGGTTACTCTAAAAATGCATATTTGTATCAACTTTTAATATTTTAAAGATACACTAGTAAGAAACCCGTGCGATGAATTTACATCGCATGTCTACCAAACTATTATTTGTAAAGTTTGAATTTATTTTTCAATTGGTTATCATTGACATAGTTACAAATATATGTTAATAATATGCACCAACTTTTAAGCATTGATTCGTACTCACAATAAATCGTACAATCAATTGTCTAACTTCAAAAGATGGACATTAAAATAAACAGTCTACAGCATAACCTCTCATAGATACGTTTACATCTACCCGTGAATTCAGGTGAGTTAACAAAACTTGGTTGAATCCAGATGAGTTAATTTTAAAACAACGGATTTGAATAAAATCATTTTTCCAATTCAAATAACATTACTTTTTAGATATTAGCAAATTTTTCAAACCTAAAATTTATAACAGCTTCCCATCAAATATCAGTTTTAAATCCTTCTTATTATATCATATTTACAATTTTTACAAAACTACAATATATGACAGCTCCCCGTCAAATTTCAGTTCTAAATGAATATCTACACTCCACGGTATCTTGAAATTTCGATTCTAAATGTCTACTAAACCATCATTTGTAAAGTTTAATCACGGTTAAGCTATGATTAAAATTTAAAAATCCTTTCTTACAATTTTTTCAATACATACCTACATTTACTAATGAAATAACTTATCTCTTTACTCAATTTAAAAATGAAGTTGTATCAAATTTTTATAAAAATATTCAGAGTCTTATCTTTTATTATATACAAATGTTAAATCTTTTCTTAGGATCAACAATACACTTTATAAATAAAAACAATATAAACTAAGTGTTCTGGACTGGACCCATGGCTGGACATGGCCCAATCCGCTTCTGCTCCAGAGCGGCCCAAATCGCCTAAGTCCAACCCACAAGAGGGCAAAAGTTACCTTTCTGCCCCTCCAACCGGGTAAGGAACGCGTCGTTTGTAACACCCCACTTTCCCATTTTATAAAATATAAGAATATTACGGATAAAATCAGAGTTTTCAACTTTTACAAGTAGGATGCTACATCAATAAAATCAACATCAAAATTCCTTTTCATTAAACGAAATAAAACAGCGGAATAATCATTTCATAAGTTCACGGCACACTTGCCAAAATACTCCAAAACTCCACATAAACTCGTGGTCCTCAAAATATTGAATTTAAAAGAGATACGTAACAAAAATTCAATACAAAATAACAACTAATAAAATCCTCAAAATTCCCGTGTTACGTATCAGAACGACTCCTACGACTCGAACAGGCAACACACACTCCAAGCAACTCAAGTACCTGGATTATCTGTACTTCCGAAGAAGCACAGACACAACAACAACAGAGGGGTGAGAACTACATTCAATAATAAACGGCAAATAACACATGATAAGAGTAGTTACTCACACACAATCATACAATCACATAATCATGACCTACTTGTCACTTTCAATCATAGTTCAATCAACATATAATAATAATAATAATGCAATGCGACTCAACAACAGACACAATGCATGTGGTACAAAAATCACCATGGTTCATTCAATTGAACCTGGATAAATCACATACATCCCTACTTGGCAATGATTTATCCCACCACACTCTACATTGGAGTTCAGATGAATCACATACACTCCTCCTGAGCAATGATTCATCACCACCGACACACCATGCATGCATGACATCAATATGCATATAATTCATGTAAAATCATAATCATACATTTGCACGATCCTCCTTATCACAATCAATACATAACACCACAGGGAACACCTCACATGACGTTAATTAGCTAATTACTAATTAATTCACCAAAATTACTAAATTAATTATTTTATTGCTAATCCTACATTTCTCCAGGTCTGACAACTACCCCCAACCTCTCAAACCAAAAGAAACCACTTCAGATGCGAAAACGGGAAAGAAATCGCGAAACGGTAAAATTCTGCACACTCGTTGGCCATACGCGTATTGCCTGGTGCCATACGCGTATTGTCCAGCTCGCTCGCCCAACCATACGCGTATCCTACGCGTACCGCCTCTCCTCCCACCCTGCCATACGCGTATGCCCTACCTATTGCGCGTATGGGCAGAGACCTATTTTTCCATCAAATTCCATTTCCAGACCCAATACGCGTATTCCCTCCTCATACGCGTAAGGCCAGACCTCCATACGCGTACCGTTACGCGTATGGACAGAGGGTCGTGTCAATCCTCCTTTTTGGCCCTCCCATACGCGTAATGACCATAGCCGTACGCGTATTGCCTTTCCTGATATGCGTATGGCCAGATCTATTACGCAAATGCAATTTCCCCACACCAGTTTGGGTTCTGCTACGGGATCCTCACTTTTCCACTCTATTTCAGTCCTAAACTTGTTTCTACATCAATTTTAGGACCTATAATCTCATCTTACAATTTCACCTATCATTACTACATTAGAATTTCAGGTTTTAGATCCAATTCGTCCTCTCAACCCGCATCAAAACCATATATGCAATACATGCATCTATACAGCAGCAAAACACCATACAATTACATATCTCATGACAGAGCAAAGCAATTCATACAATTCATCATAATTTCGACCATATCACAACAGATTCACAAACAGAATTCATGCATCCAAAATCCTACGAGGGAAAGGACCCCTCACTACCCTTTCACATTATTATCACCTGTATTGAACCCATTCTCCCCCCTTACCTCAAAATTACTCAGAAAATTCCCGCGAAAATTAATGAAGGTGGGTGCCATAGCTCTCCCTTGTTCTTCCCTTCTCCTTAGCCTTTCTCCTTCTCTCTCTAAAATCCTGATTATGGTTAACCCCTCACTAATTCTCACTATATCAGCTTAATGACTAAACTGCCCTTCCTATTTTCTATCAGCCCATTATCTAATTAATTAAATTAGATTTTAATTTACTAATAATATTAGTAATAATAATAACCATAATAATAATAATAATATGAAATATACTATTAATAATAATAATAATATTAATAATATTAATAACAATAAGTTCCATATTACTATTAATGGACACACCCTCACCTTATCACTATTAACCTTACCCCCTTGCACTCAGACACCCCCTAAACAAGGCCAAACAATGGAAAATAATATGACGATCAAATAATTTAAATTGGGGTGTTACAACTCTCCTCCCCTTAAATTATTTTCGTCCTCGAAAATGTACCTGATGGAAATAGCTCCGGATATGACTCTCGCATCCTGCTCTCCAATTCCCAGGTCACACTTCCGCCAGCAGCTCCTCCCCAAGCTACTCTCACCAGGGGTATCTCCTTTCCTCTGAGTTGTTTCATCTTGCGATCCTCGGTCCTTATAGGCATCGCCTCCACAGTAAGATTATCTCTGATCTGCACCTCATCCCTCGGGATAACATGAGATGGATCAGATACATACTTTCGAAGTTGCGACACATGAAACATGTCATGCAAGTTCGAAAGTTCAGGCGGTAACGCCACCCTATAAGCAACTGTACCAACTCTCTGCAAGATCTGATACGGTCCAATAAACTTAGGATCCAACTTCTTTGATTTCAATGCACGTCCAACACCAGTCACTGGGTTAACCCCCAGGAACACGTGATCACCTTCATTGAATTCCAAGTCTTTCTTCCGACTATCATGATATCTTTTCTGCCTACTCTGAGATGTTTTCATCTTCTCGCGGATCATCTGAATTGTCTCAGTAGTCTGTTGCACAATCTCAGGTCCAAGCACCACATTCTCATCGGTCTCGTACCAACACAGAGGCGTCCTACACCTCCTACCATACAAAGCTTCGAAAGGTGTCATTCCAATGCTAGAATGGTAACTATTGTTATACGTGAACTCGATTAATGGAAAATGAGTATCCCACGCACCACCTTTCTCCAACACACAGGCCCTCAGCAAATCTTCCAACGACTAAATAGTCCTCTCTGACTGACCATCAGTCTGTGGGTGATAAGTCGAGCTCAACTTCAATTTAGAACCCAAGGCTTCCTGCAGGCTCTTCCAAAATTCTGAAGTAAACCTCGGATCTCTATCTGACACTATACTCAATGGAACACCATGTAAATTCACAATTATCCTGATATAAATCTCCGCCAGCTTTGACAACGGGAAACTGATGTTAATTGGTATAAAATGTGCGAATTTCGTAAGTCGATCCACCACTAACCAAATAGCATCAAAGCCTCTTGCCGTATTTGGCAAACTAGTAACAAAATCTATAGCAATACTATCCCACTTCCATTCTGGAATCTTTAACGGTTGCATTAATCCCGAAGGCTTCTGGTGCTCCACTTTTGACTTCTGACATGTCAAACAAGCATAGACAAACTGAGTTATGTCCCTTTTTATACCGGACCACCAAAACAACCTCTTCAAGTCATGATACATTTTCGTAGCTCCCGGATGAATACTCAAGTTACTCCGGTGGCTCTCCTCTAAGATCGCTTTCTTTATTTCTGCATTATCCGGTACACAAACTCTGCCCCTGAACCTCAATACCCCAACATTATCCACTTTAAAGTCACTATCAGAATCATTGCTTCCTGTAGGCATCAAGTCCACCAGCTTCACATCAAGCTTCTGATTTTCTTTATTTACATCCAAAAAGTCATTATTCACCTTCAGCATACCCAATCTAACACTCTCCGGTGTAGTTTCACAAACCATACTCAAGTCTCTGAACTGTTCAATCAACTCCATTTCTTTCACCATCAATGCAGACATATGAATTGTCTTCCGACCGAGAGCATCTGCTACAACATTAGCTTTTCCCGGATGGTAACTCAAATTAAAATCATAATCCTTCAAGAACTCCAACCACCTTCTCTGCCTCATATTCAACTCCTTCTGATCGAATAGATACTTCAAACTTTTGTGATCACTAAACACTTCAAATCTCGATCCATACAAATAATGTCGCCAAATTTTTAATACAAAAACCACTGCAGCTAGTTCAAGATCATGAGTAGGATAGTTCCTCTCATGCACCCTCAACTGCCGTGAAGCATATGCCACCACTTTGCCATCTTGCATTAACACACCGCCTAATCCCATCTTAGACGCATCACAATACACTACAAAAGGATCATTTGGACTTGGTAGAATTAACACTGGCGCTGTAGTCAATTTCTTCTTCAGTTCCTCAAAACTTTCCTCACAAGCAGCATCCTAAACAAAAGCTTGATTCTTTCTGGTTAGTTGAGTCAATGGTAACACCTAATTAGAAAACCCTTCAATGAATCTTCTGTAGTAACCTGCCAAACCCAAAAAGCTTTTAATCTCCGTTGCTGTCTTCAGAGCTTCCTACTGAAGTACTGCACTTACTTTAGATGGATCCACCGCTATGCCATCACCAGAAATAACATGACCCAAGAAACTCACAGTCCTCAACCAGAATTCACATTTTGAGAACTTTGCGAACAATTTATTATCCTTCAACACCTGCAATGCAATCCTCAAATGTTCTGTGTGATCCTCGTCAGTCTTAGAATAAATCCGTATATCATCAATAAATACCATAATAAACTGATCCAAATAAGAGTGAAAGATACGGTTCATATATTCCATAAACACACCCGGCGCATTAGACACTCCGAAAGGCATTACTGCATATTCGTAATGTCGATAACGTGTCCTGAACGCCGTCTTCTGAATATCACCTTCTTTTACTCTAATCTGATGATAACCCGAACTCAAATCAATTTTGCTGAACACACGAGCTCCTACAAGCTGATCCATTAAGTCATCAATCCTCGAAAGTGGATACTTATTCTTAATGGTCACTTTATTCAACTGACGGTAATCAATGCACAGACGCATACTACCACCCTTCTTTTTCACCAACAACACTGGAGCTCCCCACGGTGACACACTCGATCTAATGAACTTCTTATAGAGCAACTCTCTAATCTGAGATTTCAACTCTGCCAACTCTGATGCAGACATCCTGTACGGTGCCATAGAGATAGGTCTGGTACCTGGTACAAGATCAATAGTGAATTCAACTTCCCTTGTCGGAGGCAATTCTGTAATGTCGTCTGGAAATACTTTAGGAAATTCATTCACCACTGGTAATTCATTAACTGAATTTTTGCTTTCAACAGACAATGAGGCAAACACTGCAAACATCTTTGCTTCATCCTCCAACAACGTCCTCAACTCCCTACTAGATAACGAATCCGCTAACGCTTCCTCTTCAAGAGTAAGAAACAATAACATCTTCCTAAAGCAATCAATATAAACTCGGTTGAACTCCAACCAATTCATTCCCAAAATAACATCGAGATTACCGAGTGGCAAACAAATCAAGTCCACTCTGAAATCTCTACCAAACATAGTCAACGGACACTTCAAACACACCAAGGAAGTAACCACAGAACCAATAGATAGAGTTTCAATCGTCATCCTCTGATCTAGAGTAGATGACACAATCCCTAATCTCTTCACACAGTCAACAGAAATAAACGAATGGGTTACACCCGTGTCAATGATAGCAATCAAAGGAATGTCATTAATAAAACAAGTACCTTTAACGGAACGCTCCTCATCGGTGGATTGGGCTCCCACCAAGGCAAACACCTTCCCACTGGCCTGAGACTTCTTAGGCTTCTCACAGTGGGTGCTGATATGACCCTTCTCTCCACAGTTATAACAGGTAGGCATAGTGGCTTTACAATCAGCTATAACATGACCTGGTCGACCACACTTGAAACACTTCTTCACTTCATTAGGATAATTATTAGCACGGCGACCTGCGCCACCACATCTAAAACACTTGAGAGTATCAGGAGCCACCCCTCCCTCCTTTGGTTTCTTTCCTGTTGCAGCTTTCTGTTTCCCCTTATCAGCTGGAGCACTGTAAGGAGTACCTCCAAACCTCTGTTTACTATTTTTCTCATTCACAGCCTTGTAATGAGAAATTCTGGCTCTGTTATCATTGTCATAGATTCTGCTTCTGCTTACCAGCTCTGGATAATTTCTTATCTTTTGACAAGCAATGCCCAGTTTGATCTCGGGACGCAGCCCATTCTCGAACTTTAAGCATTTCGAATTCATTGCCTCCTCCGTATTGTAATGAGCACAATACTGTACCAACTCTTCAAATTGAGCAGCATATTCAGCAACAGTCATGCTATCCTGTTTCAGTTCCAGGAATTCAATCTCCTTTGCACTACGAATATCTTCCGGAAAGTACTTTTCCAGAAACTCAGCCTGAAACACTGTCCAAGTAATCTCAGTCCCCGAAGCTTCCAACCTCTGACGACTATTGTCCCACCAGGCTTCAGCCTCTCCTTTCAGCATATGAGTGCCAAACCGTACCTTCTGAGCATCACTGCATCCCATGGTTATGAAGATCTTCTCAACAGCCTTCAACCATTTCTGTGCAGCCTCTGGGTCCAAAATATCTCCCTCATATGTAGGCGGCTTATTGCTCTGGAACTTAGCTAAGTCATAGAACTGCGCACCTCTAGTCTGATTAGTGTTCTCTACCGCTTGTGTCATGTCATGGCTTGCATAGCAGCAGCAAGAGCAGCATCATTCCTTCCTACCATACTGTTCAACAAACAACATACGGTCAGAACACACAACTCTCTCCTATTCTAAGGACACACTCTACTACTCAACCTGGCCGGACGGACCGACCTGCTCTGATACCAATTGTAACACCCCACTTTCCCATTTTATAAAATATAAGAATATTACGGATAAAATCAGAGTTTTCAACTTTTACAAGTAGGATGCTACACCAATAAAATCAACATCAAAATTCCTTTTCATTAAACGAAATAAAACAGCGGAATAATCATTTCATAAGTTCACGGCACACTTGCCAAAATACTCCAAAACTCCACATAAACTCGTGGTCCTCAAAATATTGAATTTAAAAGAGATACATAACAAAAATTCAATACAAAATAACAACTAATAAAATCCCCAAAATTCCCGTGTTACGTATCAGAGCAACTCCTACGATTGAAACAGGCAACACACACTCCAAGCAACTCAAGTACCTGGATTATATGTACTTACGAAGAAGCACAGACACAACAACAACAGAGGGGTGAGAACTACATTCAATAATAAATGGCAAATAACACATGATAAGAGTATTTACTCACACGCAATCATACAATCACATAATCACGACCTACTTGTCACTTTCAATCATAATTCAATCAACATATAATAATAATGCAATGCGACTCAACAACAGACACAATGCATGTGGTACCAAAATCACCATGGCTCATTCAATCAAACCCGGATAAATCACATACACCCCTACTTGGCAATGATTTATCCCACCACACTCCACATTGGAGTTCAGATGAATCACATACATTCCTCCTGAGCAATGATTCATCACCACCGACACACCATGCATGCATGACATCAATATGCATATAATTCATGTATAATCATAATCATACGTTTCCATGATCCTCCTGATCACAATCAATACATAACACCACAAGAAACACCTCACATGACGCTAATTAGCTAATTACTAATTAATTCACCAAAATTACTAAATCAATTATTTTATTGCTAATCCTACATTTCTCCAGGTCTGACAACTACCCCCAACCTCTCAAACCAAAAGAAACCACTTCAGATGCGAAAACGGGAAAGAAATCGCGAAACGGTAAAATTCTGCACACTCGCTGGCCATACGCGTATTGCCTGGTGCCATACGCGTATTGTCCAGCTCGTTCGCCCAACCATACGCGTATCTTACGCGTACCGCCTCTCCTTCCACCTTGCCATACGCGTATGCCTTACCTATTACGCGTATGGGCAGAGACCTGTTTTTCCATCAAATTCTATTTCCAGACCCAATACGCGTATTCCCTCCTCATACGCATAAGGCCAGACCTCCATACGCGTACCGTTACGCGTATGGGCAGAGGGCCGTGCCAATCCTCCTTTTTGGCCCTCCCATACACGTAATAACCATAACCGTATGCGTATTGCCTTTCCTGATACGCGTATGGCCAGGTCTATTACGCAAATGCAATTTCCCCACACCAGTTTGGGTTCTGCTACGGGATCCTCACTTTTCCACTCCAATTCAGTCCTAAACTTGTTTCTACATCAATTTTAGGACCTATAATCGCATCTTACAATTTCACCTATCATTACTACATTAGAATTTCAGGTTTTAGATTCAATTCGTCCTCTCAACCTGCATCAAAACCAGATCTGCAATACATGCATCTATACAGCAGCAAAACACCATACAATTACATATCTCATGACAGAGCAAAGCAATTCATACAATTCATCATAATTTTGACCATATCACAACAGATTCACAAACAGAATTCATGCATCCAAAATCCTACGAGGGAAAGGACCCCTCACTACCCTTTCACGTTATTATCACTTGTATTGAACCCATTCTCCCCCTTTACCTCGAAATTACTCAGAAAATTCCCGCGAAAATTGATGAAGGCGGGTGCCCTAGATCTCCCTTGTTCGTCCCTTCTCCTTAGCTTTTCTCCTTCTCTCTCTAAAATTCTGATTATGGTTAACCCCTCACTAATTCTCACTATATCAGCTTAATGACTAAACTGCCCTTCCTATTTTCTATCAGCCCATTATCTAATTAATTAAATTAGATTTTAATTTACTAATAATATTAATAATAATAATAACCATAATAATAATAATATGAAATATACTATTAATAATAATAATAATAATAATATTAATAATAATATTAATAACAATAAGTTCCATATTACTATTAATGGACACACCCCCACCTTATCATTATTAACCTTACCCCCTCGCATTCAGACACCCCCTAAACAAGGCCAAACAATGGAAAATAACACGACGATCAAATAATTTAAATTGGGGTGTTACATTGTTCCTATCCGGAATTACTGCCCGTTACGCACGACTCCATTACTCCCCGAACAGTCAAGGGCAGGTGCCCGAAACCATGCATGTGCCCGACATAACGACTAGTTTCGGGCACTCTGTACGACATAACGGCTAGTTTGGGTAGTTACCTATTCTTTGGGAAAACGGTTATTCCGCCCCGAAAATAGGACCGTTGGCCACGCGCTGGGGGCTCTATATAAACCCTCTCGCTTGAGAGGGTGAGGTATCCAATATTCACCCTACAAATTAATACTTTGTACTTGCCCCTTTTCTCTGACCCTTTCTTACTTGAGCGTCGGAGTGCCCTGCAGGTACACCCCCTCTTATCCACACGACCAGCATCCCAGATGCACTTGGTGGCCCACTTCTACAGGATCTGATCCCGCCTTCATGATCAGTGGCGCCGTCTGTGGGAATCATTGTTCTCCCCATCTTTCTTTCCCCGATAACCGAAAATCAAAATAATTCTCAAAGATCATCATCATCATGGCCTCTCAAGATCGCACCAAGGATGCTCTCCAAACCACTGTCTTCCCCATCAATAAATCTGACGTTGACGGCCATTCATCTCCCCTCCGAGATGCCCGTTTTCTAAGGGAAAGAGCCACTGCTTCTCCTTCCCCTACCCCTGCTGATCGCAACAGCAATCAGTCTTCACTTGACATCCAACCCATTCCTGTTCTGCCCAGCGCCGACCCGGCCGTGGCAGCCCTCCCGGAGGCAATCAACAAAACCAACACCCTGATCCTGCAGCAGAACGAGAGGATCGAGGCGTTAGAAGAATCCAAGCGTCTAAGATCGCCTCCTACGCAGAGGAACCAGCGATGATCAAGGAGCCCGCAGCCCCGGAGAGATATTGACTGGAGACTGCGCTAAAAGCATGACCCTCGCGCCGCCCGGAAGCATGACCAGGTTTCCCCGCGTGACCAGCACTCACCCGACCACAAGAGGACTCGAAGGAATGAGCAGTCTCCCCCGGTCAAGTCTAAAGGTCGGGCCTGTTCACCATCTCCCCGAAGGAATCGCTCGCCTTCTTCTCGAAGGAACCATTCCCCTTCTCCTCGAAGGAACCGCCACCGCGAGCGTACCCTTCGGTCCCCGTCATTCACCAGTTTTAGCAGCGACGATGAGCCTCGCGGCCCATTGTCCCAGGAGATCTTGGTTACCTGTCTCCCAAAGGGCCTGGAGAAGCCCCTGTCACTAGGCACGTACGACGGAACCACTGACCCTGACGAGCACATCGAGAACATTGATGCGTTGCTGGACTACTGCGGCGTACGAGGCACCATCAAATGCCGGCTGTTTCTGACCATGCTCCGAAAGAGGGCGATGACATGGTATAAGCAGCTGCCCGAGCAGTCCATCACCTCATGGAGATAACTGGGCAGGATGTTCACACGGCATTTCACAGATTCTCGCCGTCATCCCAAGACTGAGGCCTCCCTTGGGGCCATAATCCAAGGAAAGGACGAACCTCTCCGTACATATATCGAAAGGTTCAATAAAGAAGCAGTACAAGTCCCTACAACGGACGAAATGAAGAAGTTTCTGCTCGAGCAAGGGCTCCGCCCGAGCTCCGAGTTCTGTAAAGCTGTCGGCCTCGCACCACCGAGGAACCTAGACGCCCTCCTCCTCAAAGCCCAATCACACATTCAGTACAAAGAGAAGGTTGCGGCCTGCAACGTCCGAGCATCACGCCATCAGGAGAACGCTCGGACCTCCAGAGGTGAAGAGGCCTCAACATCTCATCGAGGCGAACGGAGGCGCGAGGACCGTCCTCGTGACTCCCGTGACAACAAGGGGCCCTCCGGGCAGTTCCATGACTACACCCCCTGACCGTCTCCAGGGAGAAGATATTGTCCGAATGTGCCAATTCGGAGTTCAAGCAGGCAGGGGTCCGCTTCCCCAAACAACTGCCGGCCAGACCAAACGTGGATAAATCAAAATACTGCCGCTTCCAAAAGAGTCACGGCCACACTACAGAAGACTGCATCCATCTGAAGGATGCCATTGAGATACTGATCAGGGATGGCCACCTGAAACAGTTCGCAAAAAAGAAGGATACTCCTCGGCAGGACGCCCAGGACTCCAAGAAGATAGAGGAGGAAGTACCCTCCTCGGAAGAAGCCAACATCTCGGTCGCGATGTCCATATCACGACCGGAGGACTTCTACGTCCTGGACGGGCTCAGCGCCCCTGCTTATTTCGCGGCCCACAGCCCGTGGGAGACGTTTCCCTCCGCCATGGTTATCTCTGGCGGGGGCTTCAACAAAGTCACAGTGGGCTCCGTGAAACGAAAATTCGAGCATCTGATCAACACAAGCTCCAACAAGGTGACCACGCTTGATCAGGCCCAGAAGGGCTCCATTCCCATCTCTTTCTACTGGGAAGAGCTCCTCGGGGGATCCCCGAACTCGAGCATACCTTTGCTCGTCAGAGCCCGAATGGCGAACTTCGACGTTTGCAGAATCCTCGTCGACCAGGGCAGCTCGGTCGACATCATGTACTCCCAGCTATTTTCAACACTTCAGCTGGACGAATCACACCTTACCCCCTATCTAGGGTCTGATTTATAGGGATTCAATGGATCAGTGACCAAGCCATAGGGATACGCTGAACTGATCGTAATCTTTGGATCCGCTGAGACGGCCAAATCCGTCAAGGTACAATTTATGGTAATCGACTGCCTGTCGCTTTACCAGTGCATTTTTGGAAGGCCAACTCTGGCCGAGTTGGTAGCGGTGCCTTAACAGTCCACCTGAAGATGAAGTATTACACTTCGAAAGGAATGGTCACCACCCTCCACGGCGACATCGAAGCTGCACGACGATGTTTTGAAGCAGCTACAACGCCAGCATTGCCAAGCAGCTCCGAGGAAGCCAAGCCTCTGCCCCAGGTCGACTCCATCGACCTCGACAGTCGCTTCCCCGAAGAAGGCCAACAGGAGGAACGAGCAGCTTCAGCCAACCCGTCTACATCATCCAGCAGTAGCTCCCATCCGATGCGCCCAATCCCGGATGTCAACTTCGAGATCGTTTTGTTCGGCGACGACCCTCAGCGGGGAGTGAAGATTGGAGCAGACCTGCCCGACATCGCGAGGAAACAGCTCAAAGTATGCCTCCGTGAGAATGCCGACCTCTTCGCATGGAGCGCCACCGAAATACCCGGCTTGGATCCATCCGTCGCTTGCCACCAACTGACAATCGACCCGGCCGTCAAGGTCGTAGCACAACATAGGAGAAAGCAGTCTCCGGAGAAAATGGAGGCTGCTGAAAAAACTGTAAAGGACCTCCTCGAGGCCAAATTTATTTCGGAGGCCAAGTACACCACTTGGCTGTCCAATGTTGTACTAGCTAAAAATCTAATGGAAAATGGCGCATGTGCATTGATTACACCGATCTCAATAAGGCATGCCCGAAGGATGCCTACCCCCTCCCCAATATTGATAAACTTGTTGATAATTCTGTCGGTTTTAAACTTTTATCGTTCATGGACGCCTACTCGGGCTATAATCAAATTCTAATGGCAATGGCCGACAAAAAATACACGGCCTTCATGACCGATCGGGCAACTATTACTACAACGTAATGCCCTTCGGCATGAAGAACGCCGGAGCAACCTACCAAAGAATAATGAACAAGGTCTTCCGGGGAGAAATAGGCGACATGCTTGAAGTCTACATGGACGACATGATCATGAAATCCCATGAGAAAACCGATCATACTGCCCATTTGAGAAAGGTCTTCGAACAGGCCAGGAAATACAAAATGCGTTTTAATCCGGAGAAGTGCACATTCGGTGTCCGAGTAGACAAATTCCTCGGCTTCTACTTAACAGAACGAGGAATCAAAGCCAACCCCGATAAATGCCGAGCATTCTTTGAGTTTTCTACGCCTAAGTCCAAGAAATTCATCCAGTTCCTCAACGGGATACTCGCGTCACTATCTCGTTTCGTCACCAAATCTGCACAACACGCCCTACCATTCTTCAAACTCCTCCGCAAGGAGGCAGCATTCGAATGGACCGAGGAATGTGACAAGGCCCTTCTCCATCTGAAACGTGCACTCTCAGAGCCACCAGTTCTCTCATGGCCGGACAATGGCGAAACGTTGTACCTATACCTCACTGTAGCAACCGAAGCAGTAAGCGCCGCTCTCATCCGTGAGACACCTGACGGGCAGAAGCCCATATACTTCATGAGCAAAGCACTGCAGGGACCAGAACTAAGGTACCAACAGATAGAGAAAGTAGCACTGGCCCTCATCAACGCGGCCAGAAGACTAAGACACTACTTCTTGGCCCACACGATAGTGATTCGAACAGATCAACCCATAAAACAACTGCTTGGACGACCAGATATGGCCAGTCGAATGCTCAAATGGTCGCTTGAACTATCCAAATTTGACATCCGATATGAAGGCAAGAAGGCTCTCAAAGCCCAGGCTCTGGCCGACTTCGTCGCAAAAATGACATTTGTAGACTCCCCCGCGGGCGAAGCACGTAAATGGACCATTTTTGTGGACGGTGCCTCAAGCTCGGCAGGGAGCGGCGCGGGCGTCATCCTGGAAAGCAACGAAGGAATCATCGTCGAAGTATCACTCACCCTATCCTTCCCAACCTCGAACAACCAGGCTGAATACGAGGCCTTCCTCGCTGGGCTACGCCTAGCCGAGGACCTGGGCGCAGAAGAAGTCGTCATCTGTACAGATTCACAACTCGTGGCCCTCCAGGTTCGGGGAGAATATCAAGCCAAAAACGACAACCTGACCGAATACTTAGCCCTGGTCAAGAAGAAAATGGTGAAGTTTGCAACAGTGGAAGTGAAACATGTTCCCCGTGAACATAACGTGTGAGCAGACGTGCTATCCAAACTAACCGGCACAAAGAAGAAAGGCGAAAACAAATCCGTCATACATGAAGTACTTCCTCAACCCAGTATCGAGAAGGCCTCCCCGACCCTCGACATGCAGGTGATCGGCGACAACAACTGCTGGATGACCCCTGTTTACAACTATCTCGCCAAAGACGAACTTCCGTCCGACCCAAAAGAGGACAGCACAGTTAGGCGAAGAGCATGCTCTTATTTCTTGGTCGAAGACAAACTCTACAGGCGGGGATTCTCCATTCCGCTGCTCAAGTGTGTCGAGGAAGAAATGGTCGCGCACATCCTGCGCGAAATCCACGAGGGAATCAACGCCCAACATCTCGGCGAAAGGTCCCTTGCTCGAAAGGCCCTCCGAGCAGGATATTACTGGACGACCATGCAGCACGACACAGAAGAACACGTGAAGAGATGCGATAAATGCCAACGAAACAGGGACATGCACCTGGCTCCACCTAACGAGCTCAAGGCAATGTCCTCCCCATGGCCATTCGCCTGGTGAGGCCTAGACATCCTAGGACCCTTCGTAGTAGGATCGAATCAGAACAAATACCTAATAGTGGACGTAGACTACTTCACAAAGTGGATAGAAGCGGAGGCTCTGGCCAAAATAACTGTCCTCAACATACTGCGTTTCTACAAATGAAACATCCTCGCACGTTTCGGCATTCCCTAAGCAATAGTGACGGACAATGGGACGTAATTCACGGACAGGAAGTTTCAGGACTTCGTCGCCCAACTGGGAACGAAGCAGCACTTCGCATCCGTCGAGCATCCCCAAACAAATGGGCAGGCTGAGGCAGCTAACCAAGTCATCCTTCGAGGCCTCAAACGAAGGCTGGATGAACCAAAGAAGGCTTGGATCGAGGAACTGCACAACGTATTATGGGCATACCGTATAACCCCACACTCTACAACTGGGGAAACACCCTTCCGTCTAGCATTCGGGACCGAGGCTGTAATCCCCGTCGAAGTTCATGTGCCCTCCAGGCGGACAGAGTCGCCCCTAGACGAGGAGATGAACGACGAATCATTAAGAGAAAAACTCGACCTCGTCGAGGAAATCCGAACCGGGGCAGCCCTCCGCGAAGCCTCACTAAAACAAAAAATTACCATCAGGCACAACGCCAAGGTGATACGAAGAGAGTTCGACGTGGGAAGCCTTGTTCTAAGAAGAAACCACAAAGACTCTCGCGAAGGCAAACTAGCAGCCAACTGGGAAGGACCCTGTCGCGTCCGAGCAAAAACAGAAAATAGGGCCTACTACCTAGAACATCTCAACGAGGAAGAACTTACTTGACCATGGAACACCGAAAAGCTAAAACAATACTATAGCTAAGGCCCTAATTCTCGGTTTGACCCGTCACGACGACAGACGTCAGCTACCGACCACTATGCACGCCTAGGTACAAGAGTCGCGTACCAATAAAGCAGAACCCCGCTCAATAACGAGCCGAGTAACTGCTCGATGGAGGTCCTCGATCGAGCATCGCCGTCGTTAAAGTACCATGATTGGCAGAACCCCAGCTCGCGATGGGACGTTCACGCCGCAAACTCAGGCCTCAAACGCGACCTGAGCTCCGCATCCCCACCAGGACATTCCATGACCGTTCGATCAGTACCCCTCACTGCCGAACACATCTACAACGAGAAATCCCCCTAAAAGTTCGCATAAGTCCAATACTCCCTATCACGGGCAGACACACATTCACAACGAGCATGAGTACAACACTTAGCAAAAAATAAAAGCAAGTAAAACTATGCAGATAGTAGAATCGAACATATAATTTAAACATAACTAAGTGGCCACTAGGACCACGGCTGTACTGGATTACATAAAATGGGGGGCCATGCCCCCAAATAGATTACAACAATTACTCGGCATGCAGGTCGGACAAGTTACAACAACAAAAAAACAGACTCCTCACTCGTCCATGTGCTCAGGCTGAGGCTCCTGGTCCTCCACGGGGTGATCCTCGGTGTTCCCTTCAAGGAGAGCATCGGGCATAACGATCCGGACATGTTCAACATGCGCCAGATAGTGGGTACCCTCAATAGAGAAGTCAAGCTCGGGGTTCACCACCCGCAGTTGAGCCACGACGTTTCTGAAGGATTCGTCTGCGATGACAATACTGTCATCCTCGGCCATCAGCATACGGGTGACCAGCTCGGATCTCGTCTTTAATTCCTTCATATCTTCCGGCTTATCTTTACCCAGGGCGTTGACCGCCCTCAACTGCCGGACCAGCTCCTCGGAAGCTTTCTTCTCCGCCGCCGGCGTGGAATTCTCCTTCTTCAACCGATCTACCTCCTCCTCAGCCTTCTTTCGAGCTTCGTCTGCACCCTTGGCCTCTTCTTTGAGGGACGCCATAGCAGCCCGGGCAGTATTAAGTTCGGAATCAGTTGCAGAGTCCCCTTCAGCATAAACAGCTGCCATCTCCAGCATCCTAACCAAAGCTGAAGCGTCTTGAGCCACCAACGCCCTCTTGCTCGGGCGGTCCATGCTTTCCAAATGAAGAGACTCAGCCCGAGGCACGACCAAGGAGTTTCCCTAAAAAAATCTCCTATCAAGGATGCAAGGAGGAAGCTCGAACTTCCCTTTCTCTGGTACCCGAGTGAGATCCACAGCGTCAGTAACCCTTGGCCGCTTGGATCGTCCGGTCAAAGGAAGGGGAGATCCCCAGGGAGCCGGAGTAGGAGAAGAAGAGGTCCCTGCAGCAGACTGAACCGGAGGGGGGGCACGAGCACCAGCATACCGAGACTTCAGGGGAACCGCTCCGGCCTTGTTCCTCGCAAAAGCGTTCTTCACAACCCTCTCATGGGCCTGAGGCATCTCAACTGCACAAACAAAAGACGAACAAGTTAGTTACAAGGAAAAGAATAATACGAGCAAATCTAAAATAATTAAAACTACCAAGCAGCTTCTCGACTTCCGCAGGAGTCTTACACTCCAGCAGTGCCTTAATAAACTGGTACTCAACCCTCTGACTACCGTCCTCCTCGAAGATCAGGTTACCCTTATTCGTCCAGCACTCAGCAAGCAGGAAGGAGTTAACGTACTTCACCAACTCCTCGTACGCCACAACATCCTGCCTGTGTAGCTCGTGCGGTTGGAGAACGTAGTCACTGGGCTTCTTGGCGAAATGGTCAGGTGCCCAATGAATGGGGAACTTGTAGATTCTCTGCCCAATAAACTTCCACGCCTCGTCGCGCAGGTCGTTCCCATCCTCATGCACCTCAATCTCCCAGGCGTATGTACTATCCTGGGCAGCTTCGGACACGGGCTCGACAACATAGTACCGCTCCTTGAACGTCCGTATCGACTCCGAAAATGGTTTAAACAATTTGTGAGGCTGCTTCAGAGAGACCCAACCATACTTTCTCCCCGACAGCTGCCTTTGAAGATGGAAGACGGTGAAGAGAAAAGGGAGAGTAGCCCCGATAGAGAGGTACTCACACACCAGCTCAAACGCCCGGATGAAGGCTAACGAGTTAGGGTGCAGTTGCGTGGGGGCCAACTTCAAATGCACGAACACCGACTGCTAAAAATTGATGAACGACAACCTCAAACCCAGCTCCTTGAAGGCGTACTCATACATGGTAAAGCGGTCCCCGAAATTCGTACAGACCCGCTCATCCTCAGAAGGAAAGTGCACCTTCCACTCCCCCTCCGGTCCGACCTCCGTGAAGACATCACCCAAGTATGTTTCAAAAGTGGACACATGTTCAGCAGGTTCGGCCACTTCTCACTCCTCCACGGAATCCTAGATGACTTCCTCGTCCATACCCTCAACTCCTCTTCCTCCCCAACCTCACTGGAGGAACTCGAAGTCATCGAGCTACTACTATCCGAAGAGCTTGTTGCTTCCTCGGACGTATCTAAGATAATCTCTCTATCTGGCCTCGTCGTCATGTCGATCACCTGAAAAGCAGAGAAGAAAGTGAATTCGACAACAAATCAAATCCACCCTTTCACTGTTGGTCAAGTGAAAGGGCGCGCAAAGGGCTGAGGACAACGTCCCCGGCCTAAGCCCTAACATCAAAAGAAAGACTGAAACCTCCCCGCAAGGAGACGCTCGAAACAAATCATCCCTAAGCGAGGAGCTTCCCCTCACTCATACCCAGTTTTCGTTCGAAGCTTCGCCAGAAATCGCAAAACTTCACCGGAATCTGGGAATATTCTATCGGAAAACTCATCACCCACTCAGAAGATGAACAATCACGACGGTTACACAAGCATCACCATCGCAACGACACCGTCAACCGCCCTCCTAACCAAAACATACTAACACGCCCGGCGACATGTCAGAAGTGGAAAAATGGCATAACCACCGTCCACCACCAACAATCCCCGGAAATCAACCTATTTCGTACTCTAAACCTAGCCCTAACCACATGCAATCTACCATTGACCACCAAAAGGAGTAGAACAAGCACAGGATCAGAAACTTACTTGATTTAAGAAGACAAAAGTGGCTGCTCAAAGCTTGGAGCGGTGGTCGGAGTAAGCAGACGGCGGTGACGGGCAGGAATGCTGAAGGAGACGAAGAGAAATCAGAGCGAAAAAGTTCCAAATGGAACGAATTCCCCTCTTTTATACAAAGGGGCACGTGCAGACATACGCTCGTAGGCCATGATGACTATCAACTAGCCATCATTACCTAGTGATTGCTACACAGAGCTCTAGGCACACGTGGTGCCCCAACGTTTCCAATTCTAACTGACCTTTAGTCTCCCCGGACACCGGGCAACAAGGTCACGACCACGAATCTCACGGACACCAGGGGTCACGGGCACACTGAGACAACCCTCCTCGTCTTTAAACGACGACTTCACGCTAGATCCCCAGAGTAACGAGCTGTCCTTAAGTCATCACTCCCATGCTCGGGAGCAACGACTTGGGGGGCTCCTGTTCTGGACTGGACCCATGGCTGGACATGGCCCAATCCGCTTCTACTCTAGAGCGGCCCAAATCGCCTAAGTCTAACCCATAAGAGGGAAAAAGTTACCTTTCTGCCCCTCCAACCGGGCAAAGAACGCGTCGTTCCTCCCCGGAATTACTGTCGGTTACGGACGGCTCCATTGCTCCCCGAACAGTCAAGGGCAGGTGCCCGAAACCATGCTTGTGCCCGATATAACGGCTAGTTTCGGGCACTCTGCCCGACATAACAGCTAGTTTGGGTAGTTACCTATTCTTTGGGAAAACGGTTATTCCGCCCCAAAAATAGAACCGTTGGCCACGCGCTGGGGGCTCTATATAAGCCCTCTCGCTTGAGAGGGTGAGGTATCCAATATTCACCCTACGAATTAATACTTTGTACTTGCCCCTTTTCTCTGACCCTTTCTTACTTGAGCGTCGGAGTGCCTTGCAGGTTCACCCCCCCTCTCCCCATACGACCAGCATCCCAGACACACTTGGTGGCCCACTTCTACAGGATCTGATCCCGCCTTCACGATCACTAATTTAAGAGGGACACTTAAAAACATAGTCATGAAAAGTACCATATATAATACTTAAGAGAACAAAATGAAACTAACAGTGTCAAATAACTACAGATTGCATCCAAGTTTGAACAACAAAGTTTTTATATGACACTCGAAAAATCTAAGATTTAGACAACACCTAAAGCATCAAACCCTAAATTGTGAATAACTCCATTTAATCAAAGATAAGACCAATTATATTATGCAAAACTTTATCTTATGCTGCTCTAAATTTGTTGCTTACCAAAAGGATTCTCTTGACATGAGTCATTTCTCAGAGACAGTAAATGATGTCAAGATAAAAAGTAAATAAAAAATAGAAAAAATGTATATATCAGAGAATATTTTTTGGAATTGCATGTAAAAAACCATCAATTTTTTTTTGATTCTTCCCATATTTATCATGTTTTCTAGAAAGATTATGTTAATTTCAATTTGAAGAATTCTCGCATATTGGTGAATTATTTCCGTATACTAATAAAATAAGTTACTTTGCAATAAAAAACCACCAATTTTTTTTTTGGAATTCTTTCCATATCAATCATGTTTTCTAGAAAGGTTATATTAATTTCAATTTGAAGAATTTTCTCATATATGTGTAGCTGTAATGCATAGTTTCAATTAATTTGAATTGAAAAACCTATACTTGTGTGTAGTAATACTTGTTGAATAATTCCTGTCAAATAATTATAGTACTAAAACCTATACTTTTATGCAATAATACTTGTTGGATAATTCTTGCAGCAGAAACAAATTTGATTCAGAAGTCCTATTAGTCTTATTTGAATATTAGACAAACACACCAGAGTTGGAAAACATCAGTAGTAACTGCTAATACAGCAGAGATACAAATTAAGATGACAAAATCCCACATATGCCAGCCCCCGTCAATGTTCCAAGCACAGAGAAGGAAGACCAATAATGGATTAATATTTTATCACCAACATTATTATGAATTATGATATCAACGTAATTAATAAAACCAAGAGAATATCTCAGAATTTCAGAGAAATTTAATAAAAACAATGTATCTTATAAAGTTCTTAACATGTACATACATCAGGATAAAGATTTAAAGCATCAGCAGTGATACTTTTTTATCAATAAAAATGCACATATCACAAAATATTTTCACATGCGAAAATAAAACTGTCAAGTTTGTTCGTATAAAATGATTTTTGACAGAAAAGTGCATTTCCGTGAATGAGTGTGATCTCGTTAAGTACCCATTCCCGACAGAAACCTACGAAAAATAAATGAAAATATGTTGTTAGCATTCTATTTGGAATGAATATACAGCAAGAGAAGTATGTCATAAAAATCATATCAAAATTTTAATCGCCAAATTAAGAAAACCAATTATATGAGCGGCCCAGTTCAACTCTATCTTTGTTCAGAGCTAATTTTTCCTGAAGCAAAAATAACAAACACGGGCAATTAGCATATAGATTGTTGAATATGAGAAGAATTAACCAAATGAACATCAAGTCTGTTGGTTCAAACCTGCAAGAAACCTCTGAAAGGAGCCAACCCAGTGCCAGAACCTATCATAATTATTTGCACTTTACTATCAGCTGGGAATCTGAAATTGGACAGCCTAACAAAGATAGGAACTCAACTACCGTCCTGACTTTTCTACAATGGTACAAAATTCTAAAAATCAAAACATAATATAAGTCAATGCTTTCAAATTAATTAATAGTAAATTTCTAAAATGACTGAGTATTGCTATCAAAATTCAAAATTTGCCAGATATCACAAACTGGTATTTAATATTTAACCATTTCATTGATATGAATATTTAAGTAACCATTTCATAGTAATTTCCTCTTACCTATGTAGAATTAGATACGATAGAAAAAAAGGTGATAAAAAACCTATTAGCTATACAGAGACAGAAGAGAGGAAAACATGGACGGTGCATAAAAATGTAAACTATTTGGTGAAACTGCCATACTTTTAGTCCTTCACGTGTAAAATTAATATTTTGTGTGCAAACATCTTCATCGAGTGATTCCCATACTCCTTTACCATCGTCACTGAAAAGGCGCATTGAGTAGTATTTAGTGTCAATAGTTTGTATACAATTCAATAATGTTGAAATAGAGAATGAAAATTTAGTTAGATATCTATGAAGCATCAATTCCACCTCACCATTTTTGATGCTGGATCCCACAGTGGCACGATCAACTAAGGAAGGAAAGTTCTTCATCTTGCCAGTTAACTTGTGTTTCTACATCAGCTTTTACTTATATACACATTCACATGTTTACCGAACCGCTTAATATCCTTCCTATCACCAAGAGCTTGCAAAAATGCCCGTAGATAAAGTAATAAAAATTTAATTTTAATAGAATGATAGATAAATGCAAATTTACTAAAATGTAAACACTTATCACATCATAATATGTTTTATGTTACATCCAATGCACACTTCCTGTCCTAAAATATAATGAGTATCGGGAAATATACACATCAAAATGATACTAATAACAACCAAATTTTCAAAATATGACAGTTTTAGTGTTAACTTAATGATATTATACATCAGCAGCAGCAACAAAATCAAAAAGATTAAGTTCCTTTCCAAGTTAGAGATGATCCTTAACAGGAAAGTTAAGTTTGGTAGAGCTGCCAACATATGAAATCGCAAAATAATTGAAGAATTAATGGGAACAAATTACGTGTTCCAAGTGACTTTAACAATAAATTGACTCACTTCTTTAGATGGTTTTCAAACTCCAGCTCATAGCCAAACATAATGTGTTCTAAAAGCATTCAGCTACCGGCAAAACAACAATCGGAGCAAAATGAATATCAGCCACCAATGGTAGGTTGCATGACATAAATATAAAGTTTTAAAATGAATCAAATATTATAATGAGCTGAAACAAATGACTCAAAACATATAAAATTCTGCTAACAGAATATGGAAACACTAAATAATCAATCATGAGAAACTTACACCTACAGCTTACAGGGCAAGTCCTTCGCATATGTTCTGCAATTTGCACGACATAAATTTTGATGCATACCCTCCAGTGATCGACAAGAACTGCTACCTTCAATGGCTTCAAGTCCATACACCTGTGACTTCAAAAGACAAATAGCATAGGGAGTTATTATCAGAAGATAAAATTAGAACTACAATATTAAAGAAACATCAGATAGTTCAAAAAATATCAGTATATCTGGCCTATATCCATACAGCTACAGAATGCATCAATCTTCAAAAGCCAGAAAATAATTTCCTTGAAAAGATTAAAAATTAAACCTACAGTTAAGTTTATGTACAAAATATGTAAAAAACAAAGTGAGCACCTTGGCAGATTCAAGAGGAACTGATCCATCTCCATCAACATAAGAATATTGTGGCTGAAACATGTCACAAAACAATGAAATGTTAGGATTAATTACTGAACAACTAACCTTATACAACAATTCAGAATTTGTGACACTCAAAGGCATGCACACCACCCCAGAGTTCAACAACACCAAACCAAGATCTGAACATTGAAAATGAAATAAGAAAAAGAAGGGATTCGTAAACAAAAATCTAATTTCTTACCCTTGCTAAGCATTTCGCTCAAAAAAACCTATTACCTTCATAAATCCATGAAAGATTATCAGACCACCGTAAATTTATTTCGATCGTCGTGAATCCGACCCGCCCATTGTGAATCCGGTCACTACCCCGTGAGTCCAAAATCCATTGCCGCCGCCCCTGGGCGCAAACCGTCAGTGACCACCATCATCCACCTACGATGCACCGCCCTCATTCTCTCTTCGCTGCCGGAATCGAGTCGAAACAGAACTACCAATCTCCGCTGCGGTAAGCTTTTGTTCACCTTTGATTTTGGTTGATTACTTTTGATTATGATTGAAATTAGAAAGAGATGAGATAGATAATGCATTTGATTTGTGATTTGGGGGGATTTATTGCATTTAATAAGAAACTCAAAGGGAAGTTCGTTTGAGAG